>OZ026525.1:8825877-11385877 GCA_964019695.1 Loripinus fragilis
CCTACCTACCTACCTACCTACCTACCTACCTACCTACCTACCTACCTACCTACCTACCTACCTACCTACCTACCTTACTACCAAACCTACCTACCTACCTACCTATCTTCCTACCTACCTACCTACCTACCTACCTTCCCACCCATCTTCCTACCTCCCTACCTACCTACCTACCTACCTACCTACCTACCTACCTACCTACCTACCTACCTACCTACCTACCTACCTACCTACCTACCTATGAACCTACCAACCTACCTACCTACCTACCTACCTACCTACCTACCTACCTACCTACCTAACTGCCTGCGAGCTTGCCTGCCTGCCTGCCAGCCCGCCCGCCCGCCCACCTAACCACCCACCCACCCACTATCTATCTATCTATCTATCTATCTATCTATCTATCTATCTATATATATTTCTCATTCTATCTATCTATCTATCTACCTACCTACCTACCTACGTACGTACGTACGTACGTATGTACCTGCCTGCCTGCCTGCCTGTCCGCCCACCTGCCTGCCTGCCTGCCTGCCTGCCTGCCTACCTACCTACCTACCTACCTACCTATTTACCTACCTACCTACCTTCCTATTCTTTACTTGAAAAATAGTCAAAATATTTTGATGACTACTTGTTGTTTCTCAGGGTAGCATTTTGGCTACTTGTTCAATTGGTTTTTGCTGCGTAGTCTGTAACTTTTTATGTTCAAATTTTTATATATACTTAAGGAATAAAGAAACGCAACAAACACTTCAAGTCATTGTAAGCATACAATATAATGCAAGTTCTTAGTGCAGGTGATATTTATTCAAAGGAGCAGTATGTTTCTGTCAAATTACAGCAGGTTCAACGTAATTATCGATTACGTAATCATTTTGGTATGCGCGTAACCAGCCTGACCCCCCATATGAAACTGCTGAAACAGGGTCAATAAAAGCAACGTTTGAATCAAACATCGATTTATTGTTTCAAAAAGTCTTGGCATAGATTGTGGATCAAGGAACTGATCAAATGGCGACGTTTCTGTAGAATTCTGAAACGGCTTAACGTCAATAACGTCAACTCTGAATACTGCGTGAAATGCGTAAACTTTCTTTTCTGCTTGAGATTTTTTCATTACAAGGACGTTTTGCTCAAGAATTATGACTTGAGATCTTCAGACGTCAAAAAAAATTAATTCTGACGTCAAAAATCGATATCCTACGTTTTAATGGTTTCCATGATGTGCATGTGTTTTTCTAATGATAAAATGGTCCAGTGACAAAGTGTAGGTTACAGTTAACAAGTTTGGTGTTCACTCTCTGCATGTAATAAGATGTTTTCTCTTGCATTATGCCGTGTTTTGTTTGGCTAACGTCAATATAAACACCTTACCAGAGTATTTCTACGGTATCTGAAAAGTCAGTTTTTCCCAAGAAAGCATGTTCTGATGTCTCTAGGTTAATTGCATTCCGTATATTCACCAGCGACCCAAACCCGACGGCTCTAAGTGACGTTTATCGTTTATTCACTACAATTGTGTGTCTTGCCATTCAAGTAGCGTGTTTTGACGCAATTTTTGACTGCATTACGAATATGATTGGACGTTTGTTTAATTTGCACATTGTCAAGTCGACGCCAAATAACCAAACGTGGAAAAGACGGGGTTTCTTGATCTTTATTCTGACGATAACGTCACATTTTACGTTTTAATATGTTTTCATCTTGTAGCGTAAAATCTAGCGTTTAAATGACGTTTTGGTATTTCATCACGTGCTTTAAATACTCAAAAAGAAAATTTCAAGAGAGATTTTACCAAACCATAATTTAAACACGCAAAAATTATATTTTTGTCTGTTGCGTTTCTTTATTCCTTAAGTATATATTGCCTTATACATGTAAAGACAGGGCTTATTTTGATTTTTTGTTTGATTTTATTCTTTACGTCCACTCAACAATCTTTCAGTTATGCGGGACAGTCTTCCTGGGTTGAACCAGTACTAAGCTAGGATAAATGTGTCTTGCTCAAGGACCACAACGCAGTGACGCCGGTGAGGCTCGAACCCGCGACCCAAAGACAGGGCTTAGTCATGGAATACATGACATATAATTATTTCATTGAAATGCATGGTATATGGCTCCAAGTATGGGGCCATTCCTTAAAATGCTGTTGCTGTACCTGGTAGAGTGGGCATGGCGGAATGCTCTCTAGATTTGGGTTTTTTTTTAGTTAGAGACAGACCATTTTTTTCTGGTTTGGGGAGGAGGGGCTGATTTTTTTCCAACAGCTTAAACTAGAATTTTTTATAGACAACGTGAAAGTATTTTTGTGTAATACTATTGTCTACAATTGCTATTAGGCCCTATACACTTGTTAAACTTCAGTTTCATCAAATAAGTATGTACCTGATCAGCAATTTTAAGTTTTTCTCATAATAATGAGCTTATTATCTAAAAGAGGAATGCTTAGCAGGTGCATAGGTAGACTGTAACAATACACAGTCAGACTCGTGCTAGGGGGGTCCGGGGGCATGCTCCCCCGGAGCCCCCTAGCACTTCGAATAAGCATAGTGCGAAAATAATGGTCAAAGGGGATAACACTTGGATGCATAAACTAACAGCTCAGAATGGGTTGACTGCACAGAATACGATCTGGATTGATCATAGAATATTTTCTACGTTCAATCCCTTCCTTCATCGATTCAAGAAGGGCTGTTTTCAACCTACCTACCTACCTACCTACCTACCTACCTACCTATCTTCCTACCTACCTACCTACCTAGCTACCTACCCACCCACCTACCTACCTACCTAGCTACCTACCCACCCACCCACAAACCTACCTACCTACCTACCTATCTACCTACCTACCTACCTACCTACCTACCTACCAACCATACCTACCTACCTACCTACCTACCTACCCATCTACCTACCTACCTACCTACCTGCCTACCTACCTACCTACCTACCCATCTTCCTACCTACCTACCTACTAACCTACCTACTAACCTACCTACCTACCTAATTGCCTGCCTGTTTGCCTGCCTGCCAGCCCGCCCGCCCAACCAACCACCAACCCACCATCTATCTATCTATCTATCTATCTATCTATCTATCTATCTATCTATCTATCTATCTATCTATCTATCTATCTATCTATCTATCCATCTCTATCTATCTATCTATCTATCTATCTATCTATCTATCTATCTATCTATCTATCTATCTATCTATCTATCTATCTATCTTCTGATTTCCATTATCAGAATTATTAAAAATGAGTGTTAAGTCGAAAGAATATATTGTTAAAAAGTGTATATGATGCGCAACGAACGATTTGGGCCCTGAACGTTATTAATGACGTTACGAGTTATTAACGTCAAAAGAGATGACAAATTTACGCGATTATTTTACGTTTCAATCCATGACGCTAACATCAGATTCTAGGCTGAGGCTGTTATTATCGGAACTGCTTTTTCCTTTAGACTCCTTTAAAAACTATCTACAATGAAGAAATCCTTGATATTGAATAATAATTTAGGCAAAAGTTAAATGAAATAAAAAGACTTATTACCGGAGACGTAATTCTATTGTATGTGGCCGTGCTCTTTGGCTATAACCAGTACTGGCCGGATGTGTTGATATTTTTTATGTCCAGGAGCACCCGCCCAGTAAGCACAATCAATCGGGCCACTATCGGCCCGCTAGCGAAACGCCATCCAAATGTCGTTTTGCTACAGCGACGGGCCGAAAGTGGCCCGAGATTGGATGATGGCTGGGCAAAGGCTCTACCGGCAGTGGTTCTGATTTTAAAGTGTCTCCACGGGCCACGGCTTTAAGTCTCATCCCACAGACTGGGAGAAGCCAGGAATCAAACCCAGGGCCCCTGGTTTACAAGGCATATGGTACCGAAGACGTAATTTTCTTGTTTGTGGCCGTGTTCCTTGGCTATAACCAGTACTGGCCGGGTGGGTTGATGGTTTTTTTGTGGTTTAATGTCCAGGAGCACCCAGAGGCTCAGCCGGCAGTGGTTCTGGTTTTAAAGCGTCTCAGAAGAAGGGCCACGGCTTTAAGTCTCAACTGATAGACTGGAAGAAGCCGGGAATCGAACCTGCAACCCTTGGTTTACAATGCATAGGTCATTTAAAAATCGTTTTGTGCTTTTCCCTGGGTAGTAAATAGTAACGGGCCGGGATGATTTGTGTGTGTGTTATATGACGGGATCACCTGAAGGCTCAACTGAAAGTATTTCTTGAGAAGCCGTGAATCGAAACTTACAAGGCATAGTGCTTATCCACTATAACATGGCGGCTTCAAGGCATAGGCTACCGGAGACGAAATTCTTGTTCGTGGCCGTGTTCCTTGGCTGTACCAGTACTGGCCGGGTGAATTTATGGTTTTGTGGTTCTATGTCCAGCTCAACCGGCAGTGGTTCTGGTTTTAAAGCGTCTCAGAAGACGGGGCAACGGCTTAAAGTCTCATCAGACAGACTGGGAGAAACCAGTCTCTAGGTAGTCTCTCTAGCCGAGAAGACTGATTTAAGTCTCGCTGTGTCGGAGACCCCAAAGATAGGTTATGTCGCGTCGGGGCCCATCTTATCCAACAGGCCACAATCGGCCCACCATCTCGCTAGGGGGCCGATAGTTGACCAAAACTGTATGCTGGCTGGGATAGTTATTCTCTTGAATCAAAAAGTTTATTTCGTAAATGTGTATGCTCGCATGAGCTTGAATCGCTTATTACCAGCTCATGTGGGACACGAAAAAGAGTGAAAATATATTGATGTGTGCCCGTTGTCCCTCGGCCACGCCGTGGACCCGCTCTCGATACCAATATGTACTAAGGTCGGACGCAGAAGGTACGACCTTTCATTTCAAAAATGAGCGCAAAAACTGAAACAAAATGCAATAACTATGAATAACAACAACGAGTCCAAAAATATTCAGGTAAAGGCGTGTATATAAAGACCCTTTTGATGCTGTTGTTGTGTTTGTGTTACAACTTCCCAGCAAGCTAAGGTCATATTGAGAAGGGGCCTTGGCCTAATCCGACAGACTGGTGCCCTTTTGATGTAAAGAATATATCTGTGTCTTGTATCCTGCCTTGAACGGCCGATGGTTTGTCCATAGGTATAATTTTAAATAGCGCTTTTCCCCCACGTCAAGTTACGTCGCAAGTGTTTGTTTTGTTTGATTTGATTCTTTACGTCCCATCAACAATCTTTCAGTTATGTAGGTACGGGTCTTCCTGGGTTGAACCAGGACTAAGTTAGGATTAATGTGTCTTGCTCAAGGACACAACGCAGTGGCGCGGGTGAGGCTGGAACCTGCGGCCCCTCGGTATCGAGTCAATCACTCTACCACTGAGCCACTGCGCTCCCAACGTCACAAGTGTGAGTAGTGTGTACCAATATCTGTTGACCTATACCACTTTAAACAGCTCTAGAATTGTCAATTTCGGAGGTACGACCACCATAATTTTGCAAATTGTTTGGAATAAGTAGTTAAGGACACTTTCTTCTTAATAGTGGAATGTTTGCTCTTTTCATTCAACAATTTTGCCGATTGGTTGATGATACGAGAAGATCTTTCCATTATTTTGACGTAACGTCGCTAAAATTGTGACGTCAAATCAGAGGGTGCTGCCATACAAAACCGTTTTTTAGGACTGACGTGTATAATTTCCGAACGAAAAGTACACAAATCAATAACTTGAACATATACCTATTGAAAAATGTCAAAAACTGAAAATGTAAAAATCTACCCATATGGGCCCATTTCCTGCGTTGCACATCATATTTAGTCGAAGTGAACCTACCTATCTACATACCTACCTACCCACGTACCTACCTACCCACCTAAAAAACCTTCCTACCTTAATACCTACCTACCTACCTAATTACCTACCTACGTACCTACGTACGTACGTAAGTACGTACCTACCTACCTACCTACCTACCTACCTACCTACCTACCTAGCTGCCTTCCTACCTACATTCCTACGTTCCTACCTACCTACCTACCCACCTACCTACCTACCTACCTACCTACCTATATTCTTACCTACCCACCTACCCACCTACTTACCTACCCACCTACTTACCTACCCACCTACCCACCTACCTACCTACCTACCTACCTATATTCTTACCTACCAACCTACCTACCTACCTAACTACCTACCTACCTACCTACCTACCTATATTCTTACCTACCTACCTACCTACCCACCTACCCACCTACTTACCTACCTACCTACCCACCTACCTACCTTCCTACCCACCTACCTACCCACCTACCCACCTACCTACCTACCTACCTATATTCTTACCTACCAACCTACCTACCTACCTACCTACCTACCTACCTATATTCTTACCTACCTACCTACCCACCTACCCACCTACTTACCTACCTACCTACCCACCTACCCACCTACCTACCTTCCTACCCACCTACCCACCTACCTACCTTCCTACCTACCTACCTATATTCTTACCTACCAACCTACCTACCTACCCTCCTACCTCCCTACCTACCCACCTACTTACTTACCTACCTACCGTCCTACCTACCTGCCTGCCTGCCTACCTACTAGGCGCGTTGCTGAAATTCAAATTTTCGAAAAAACTTACCTCATCGTCATAAGGGATGTAACAGGTCTTAAATTCAAGATAAATGACTCTTCTATATTTCTGATTGGGTCGTACGCTCAAAATTTGTTAGCATCATATTAAAAAATGGGGAGATAACTCAATGTTTGCAAAAAACGTAAACGTTAAGTACTATTTTTAAGCTGATTTTGTATTGACAAAAAGACGTTCTTTTTCGCAAATTATTTATTTTCTAAAACTAAATTTACTGTCATTTATACTTGTATGAATTTTATTGATTTTATAAATTTGAACATAGTACTTTTTGGGGATAACTCTTACTACCCTATACAATTTTATATTTTCCTCTTTATCATTCCTTATAATACCGTTATATTAAATCAGAACCCGCAAAATTTCATAATTTCTAAAACAATTGTCTTTTCGCTTTTCAAAAACATGATTTGCCGTTTCCTCATATGCTTGACGGCTCAGAAATTTGCTTCTAAATTTGCCACCCCTGTGTTGAAAAACAGAGTTTTAATACATTTTTCCGATACACTTGCTACGAGCATATGAGATTCGCTGGTTTACTTTTGGAGAAAATTTACATTATCATCCTAAATGATGATACCTGCCTCAATCAAAGATAAATATATCTGTACTATCAATTTGTAAGAATCGTGCGTTAAAATCGAGTATCATCATTCATAAAATGGGGAGGTAACTCTGGTACTAGAAATAATGTAAAACCAGCATAGAGTACCTCCTTGAAATATTGCTTCCCCTACCTACCTACCTACCTACCCACCCACCCACCAACCCACACACCCACACACCCACCCACCCAAACACCCATCTATCTATCTATCTATCTATCTATCTATCTATCTATCTATCTATCTATCTATCTATCTATCTATCTATCTATCTATCTATCTATCTATCTATCTATCTATCTATCTATCTATCTATCTATTGATCGATCGATCAATCTATCTATATATCTATATTCTTATTTCCGTTATCAGAACTTATGAAAATGAGTGTTAAGTCGAAAGTATATATTGTTAAAAAGAATATTTATTAAGGTAGTACCGGACTCACCGGCATATGTCAAAAAAGTTACCATCTTTTGATATGTTAAAAAATAGCTCAAAACTCATCTATTTTGACCAAAATAACAGGACCTTACCGTGCTTTTTAAAAAGTTATTAAACTTTAAAAATCGTAAAATATGAGTTTTTCAAAATATCAATTTCTCATATTTTAAAAAAAATGAAAGTGAGAAATGCCATATTTTTTCCTGGGAATACGCTACATGCTATTGGCTAATAAAAGAACACAAAAAACAGCGAAAAAAAAAAGGCACGTAGCTTATTTCTTAAGCTAAAATCTATTTTGTAAAAAACAATTAAGGCCAAACAATCGTTTAAATCTTGAATAAAAAAAGTCACACAATGTAACTAAAGAAACAAAAAACTTATTAGTTTTAAGAAAATTTTGCATAGAAACTTATAATTAATTAAAAATCATATGTCACCGTGCTCGTTTTTCTTTTTTGTGCTAATTTCTGTTTTTACTTCTGAAATAAAAACGGGCCTGGAGTGCCATACCTGCTTCATTGTCTAATTTAGGTCCGTGTGCGTAGACAGTGTATTGTTTGAGTTGATGTTGTTTAATTTAGGTCCGCGTGCAAAAAGCCTATTATTTGTCTACTCCTCATTTGACACGTTCTAGGACCCCTTAAGACCTTTTTAAGTGCGTTCGTGCGCGCGCGCTTGTGTGTGTGCCTAAATGAAGGTGAGTGTACGAGAGAGAGAGAGAGAGAGAGAGAGAGGGGGGGGAGGGCAATTCACGTGCTGTTGATTCATAACATTTTTGCTGCTGCTTTTATTCTTTTCTTCTTTTCTTTACTATACGTACAGTATATGTATTCTGCATTCGTTACAAAATTGACATCATCAGCAGTAACGCGTATAAAGTGTCGTCAGGATGACACAAGTCTTTGATCTGGAAAAATGTTCTATTTCGAAAACGTTGTTGCAAGTTTTCAAGCGAGAAAATGACCTTATATTATGCAATGATGGTTTTCTGATACACTTATATCTGCTAGACCCCTCAGGGATAGTCATAACCCACGCCTTTCGTGTTTGGGTTTCAAAACCACCCTGGTTTTCTAGCAGGTGATAATGCATAGAAAATCACGTCTGATCCCAATATTGGAGTTATTAAACGAGCTGTAAAAAGAGATGAAATGCGAGGCTTGCCAAGAATTTTGCCACTTATTCGTGACAAGCTAAATAAATTTAATAATACAGGAGCACGACTGTTAGGTTCTATTTATTGTATGACCCTAAAACTACTTTTAAATCGCGTTTAGAAATTGCTTGGAACTATGCTTTGATGTTGCCATATAATTATATGAGAAACCATTAGGGACGTCATTACATAGCATTACCAAAATTTGTAAACCACTAGTGGTACATGTCGTTATGTCACTCCCATGATAAACACAAACGAACAAACAAATAAGTAAACAAACAAACAAGCAATAGGGCTCAAACCAGGGACTACTTGGTCTCAAGTTGAACATTCTACCACTTTGGCAATGGGTAAAGAAGGGATAATACACGAGTTTAGTCCTTTTCATAAATGCAATTAGTTAATGGTAAGACAAGCATGCACATGTAAATGGCCACATTAGATTATTCACAGCTCTCATATATATAAAATAAGCCTCAGTTCAAAAACTCCCCACAGGCTAGCTAAAAATAGCGCAAAGGAACGCCCCAGCATTTGGCGAGCGCTCTCACAGTGTCCAATATGTTGCTCTTGGGTTTCATCCAAGCTAAAAATGGAAGCCCTCCCACCTACGACGCCATATTTACAAAGATAGTAGAGTGTTAAACTAGGGATCGAAGGATTACTAATTTGTGATTCACCAGAGTCATAGCGTTGTGTCATGGGACAAGACCCTCTACAGCGAATAGTACATACATTGAATACTTTTCTGGCCAGAATTGCCTGACCAAGTATTAATAGAATTTTCGCTTACTGTAAAGGCGGTAGCTTTAATATTCATATCTGGGCGTTGTTTGGCTAGTTCACCTGATAAACAAGAGAAATCAGGTTCTATTTTTAATTTGGTGAAGAATTGGTAAACGTGCGTGCATTTCATGAAAATCCTAACCGTATACACACTGAACTCACATTTATTAACCCTTAAAGCGTATAATCACAAAATGTATGTTTTTGTCGTCCACTAAAATATCCGAAGCCTCAAAGACAAACAGTGCGGACCCAGATTAGACTGCTCCTATAGGATATATATATATACTTAAGGAATAAAGAAACGCAACAGACAAAAATATAATTTTTGCGTGTTTAAATTATGGTTTGGTAAAATCTCTCTTGAAATTTTCTTTTTGAGTATTTAAAGCACGTGATGAAATACCAAAACGTCATTTAAACGCTAGATTTTACGCTACAAGATGAAAACATATTAAAACGTAAAATGTGACGTTATCGTCAGAATAAAGATCAAGAAACCCCGTCTTTTCCACGTTTGGTTATTTGGCGTCGACTTGACAATGTGCAAATTAAACAAACGTCCAATCATATTCGTAATGCAGTCAAAAATTGCGTCAAAACACGCTACTTGAATGGCAAGACACACAATTGTAGTGAATAAACGATAAACGTCACTTAGAGCCGTCGGGTTTGGGTCGCTGGTGAATATACGGAATGCAATTAACCTAGAGACATCAGAACATGCTTTCTTGGGAAAAACTGACTTTTCAGATACCGTAGAAATACTCTGGTAAGGTGTTTATATTGACGTTAGCCAAACAAAACACGGCATAATGCAAGAGAAAACATCTTATTACATGCAGAGAGTGAACACCAAACTTGTTAACTGTAACCTACACTTTGTCACTGGACCATTTTATCATTAGAAAAACACATGCACATCATGGAAACCATTAAAACGTAGGATATCGATTTTTGACGTCAGAATTAATTTTTTTTGACGTCTGAAGATCTCAAGTCATAATTCTTGAGCAAAACGTCCTTGTAATGAAAAAATCTCAAGCAGAAAAGAAAGTTTACGCATTTCACGCAGTATTCAGAGTTGACGTTATTGACGTTAAGCCGTTTCAGAATTCTACAGAAACGTCGCCATTTGATCAGTTCCTTGATCCACAATCTATGCCAAGACTTTTTGAAACAATAAATCGATGTTTGATTCAAACGTTGCTTTTATTGACCCTGTTTCAGCAGTTTCATATGGGGGGTCAGGCTGGTTACGCGCATACCAAAATGATTACGTAATCGATAATTACGTTGAACCTGCTGTAATTTGACAGAAACATACTGCTCCTTTGAATAAATATCACCTGCACTAAGAACTTGCATTATATTGTATGCTTACAATGACTTGAAGTGTTTGTTGCGTTTCTTTATTCCTTAAGTATATTAAGTTATCATTAAGTCATGCGCTCTCGTACAGCTTCATAGTTTTTAAGTATGTGATTTTAATCCTACGAAAAGAAAAATACATTTTAGGGAGAATTGACTTATATTTTTGGGGATCTGGGGAGAAGCTGGTCTATTTTTAGGGATTTGGGGAGCAAAGGCAAAATACTTTTAGGGAGCCAGGGCAATTATTTTCAGGGATCTGGGGAGATCAATGCATTATTTTCAGGGATCAAGGGAGCACAGACCCCCCCCCCCCCCCTGGGGGGGGCCTCACCTCTTCGTTAAATCTTTTCTTACACTGTTGCTATTTAAAGACAATTTGTTTTTTTGAAACGAAGAAATAAAAGTGGGGATGTGGACCTCTTACATGTCTAGTAGCTGATATATTTCCTGTAACCTAAACTTATCACTTTATGTTCCATCTGGAAGTGCACCAATTTAACCCTTAAAGCGCCACCTATAATTTGCAGCAGACGACAATTTCAAATTTTGCAGCTTTTTCAAAAATAACAAATGAGGTATGATAGTTCATGAAATATCATACCTTATTTTTTTTTGAAAATTTTGAAAGATGGTGCAAAATTTGTCGTCTGCTGCAGTTGTGATTGGCGCTTTAATCGTTAATCCCAATAACAAACGTTCATAATTGAGCCACGGCATGTGATTTCTAAAATGTGGCATTTTCTCAAGTGTAGACTCAGACGAGCCTGTGCAGCCTCCTTTTAAGCTTAGAAACTCCAAATGAAGTTTGGTCAGTAATTTTACACTCTGACTAGCAAAGGCTCCAATCAGACTGCCCATGCGCAGGCTGATCTGAGGCTTTGCTGGTCACACCTACCACATTGTTGGAAATCTCATGTCGCGGCTAATTATTAGCTTTGCTATTACATATTAGTATTAGAATAACAATAAAAACATGCAACTACTATGCTTTAAATGAAGTGTATGTTTTCTAACTCGTCACTGGTCAGCTGTCATTATTTCTTCCAGTAGTAAAACTTTCCCCATGCATCGATATAGAATTGATATTTTTTTCATATTCTGATCCTTTAGGGATATTGCTGATCACACGCAGAATACTGTTTGAGACGGCGCTAGGTGTGAAAAACCGTTGCACGTTACATCAGTTCTCATTAACAGACTCTATAAAACAGAGTCTGCTGTTTTCTTATATTGTAGGTTCTCTCTATTTTGACTGCTCTGTTTTTCTAGATTATTTTGAACTGACATCTCTGCAGGTTTCTAAGAGCCTGTAGTGTACTGTCATTGTACAACAAGGACCACTGTACAAACACCAGCATCTAGGGATGAATTCAGGGATTTTTTTGGTGTCCTCAGGGGCCGAAATTCGGCCCCTATCCCAATGGGATTTAGGTGACTTTTTTCCCAATTTGAAAAAAAAAATTCTTAATCTCAAAAAAAAAAAAAAAAAAAAAAAAAAATTTTTTTTTTTTTTTTAGAATTAAGCTACATAATGACAATCTACTAGAATTGCATCCTATTTTCCTTCAATATAATGGCAATAGTATGTGTAATAGCTAATTTAATTTAAACTGACCGAAAAATGCTGTTCTTGTTTGTTTAGAAAATTTCCCAATTTAGTGGTTTACCGCGCTAATTTTCCCAATCTGAAAGGCCCTAGGGCCCCTTCCCAAAATTGCAAAAAAAAAATCCCTGGAATTTGTCTATTGAACACTGAAAGGTTATGTCTGCATTAGGCATGATGTTTTATTTAGGTCATAAGTATGTAGTTTATTCCCAGTATTTAGATTTAGGGCATTCAGGATTGTTTTAGGATGAAAAAATGACCGAATTCTACAGTTGAACTCAATTGCCCTTTATACAGAACCATTTGGCAACAGCCATGTGACTAAAAGTGAAAACTTGTGAGAACACATATTTTAGAATATTAATATATGCACAGCTGTTGCCATGGCAACATACATTATACGTATCACTTAATTTTATCAGTACTGTTTGCGCCTTTGATTGTATTACATGTTAGAAGCAATTTGACTCTATTGTAAGAACATGCAAATTCTTGAAAATTTAGATGTTTTTGGAATTTTGATTACTCAAAAGCTGCTAAAATGCCCGAAGGACCCTTTTGTCAGATCCGTGATCATATATAATGAATAACTCTTGTATCAGAAACATAAAACACTGAATAAGAGATGTATCATATCTAGACTTGCTACGAGCGAAATTTCAATTTTCTAGCTAGTCTTTGTAGCTGAGGAGACTGATTTGAAACTCGCTTTGTGGGAAACCCCGAAGACGGGTTTTCTCGCGACGAGGCCCGTATCTGAAACATATCATTTGTCGTAAGTAAGTGAGTATGATCAGGAAATACCACACACAGCAGACCAACCCACGGTGCCATGCATGAGGAAGAGCCAGATTATTTACAGTGACAGTACGTACATCTGCAAGACAATAATAGCAAAGCAGCCAGCTTTCTCTTCCTCTTCAAGATGATTACTCCCCTGCCGCGAAGCGGAAGGGGGTTATAGCGGAAGGGGGTTATAGGAATGCCATTCGTCTGTCAGTCCGTCTGTGACACTTTCGTGTCCGCTCCATATCTCCTGAACCCTTCGATCGATTTTCATGAAACTTCACTCATATGTTCCTCTTAGTAAGACGGTTTGCAGAGCAGATAATCCAGCTACCTAGACTCTAGGGCACAGATCAAAGGATTTTCACTTGATTTTTGTGTCCGCTCCATATCTCCTGAAATCACCGGGCCGCATAGCGCAGTTGGTAACTTCGTGCCTGACAACAGATGCGAGTCTGACTGCAGATCCAGGGGTCGCGAGTTCGATCCCGGACTGGTCCCATACTTTCATGGAGATTGATTATGAAATAATTTCTACGGTCATTCTCCTCCCTTCCGCTGAATCATTCAAGAAGGATTGTTGTCAGTTACGAGGATGGGATCAAAAGTAATGCCACTGGCTAATTTTCACCGCAACTGTTTGCGGGAAGATAAAACCCACGCCTTGTATGTGTTCTCCATTCTCTCACCTTTCAATCGATGTATCAACTGCACATGTAGTCACAATATCTCTCGTGAAATTTAATTTTGCACAAACCCTACTCATAGGCGGTTAAGCAAAATGGTTGGGAGAAGCGTTGAAAATGAGATCGAAATCAGGGCTGACATTAAGACTCGTGCATTACTTAGCAGAGGTTCAACGTACATTTATGCTGACATATGTACTGATTATGTTAGTAATTCAATGTCATTTTCCGCAGTTTGCAGACAGGTTAGGGATTTCAGTGCAGGCGTAGGGTCTGTTACAAGTGCTCCAAAATATTGTAGATCTAAATCTGCAAGTAGTCCAAAGATTGTTATAAAAAATTATATAGTAAAATCAGACGCAAAGATATACTTCTCAGCAGATTGCGGACATGATTGGCATTTCAAAAGCATTGCACTGCGCTTTTGGCAAAATATTTTGAAAATGAAGAAGGAAAGCACTTGGTGGGCCTCACATTTGCCCAATGAGAAGCAAAAATACACGCATGTTAGGATGGCGTGCAAACTGTTAAAACGATTTCCAAGATATGATCAGAAATTAATTATGAATGTAGTAACATATGATGAGTCTTGGATGCACTATTTCGAACCGCATCGAAAAATAAGTAATCGAGTATGGCTTACCAAAATGCAAGAAGGCCTTGCATTGCCAAAAGGATTACCAGTGTAAAATGTTATGCACGCCATATTTTTCACTCCTAACGGACAAGCAATACAAGTCTCTATACCCAAAGGCAAGTCAATGAATACAAGGTTTTACAGGAACAAAGTTCTTAGAAAATTTGTCAAATTCTACCAGAAATGTTGATCCAAGATAGGCATCTGTGGTATTTATTTGTAACATGACAATGCCTCAAGTCACAAGACCGGAAGTGTGGCGTCGCTTTTGGAAAGAACAGGGGGTCAATGTTCTAGAATATTCACCCTATTCCCCTGATCTAGTCCCCTGTGACTTTTTCTCTTCCCTTGTCTCAAGAAAAATCTTGCTGGCAGAACTATACCTCCCGCCAAAAGTTAGGTGTCTCCATATTAAAAGTAAGTAAGGTTGCAAAGATCAGGAATCGATACAATCAAGTACCACACCTGACCCAGGATACCAATGGGAAAGTGACAAACTCACAGAAGACACCACAAACGAGAGCCAAGAGGCCAGCCCTTTCCCAGCAGGTGACCACGAAGCACATATAAACAGACGCGCACAAAACATAGCAAACACAAGACAGAACAAAAACATAAAAGATCCACAAAAGAAGTACCGCCTTGGAACGGTCAGTAAAATATTTTACTGGAGGGCTTAAACCGGTTTAACGGCGCCAACCTCACCCTTAATTCAGATGAGGATCAAGACACATAGATATTTGGTTTGCATGAAAGACCCCTAACTTATCAATTCATCATCTCCTAAAACATATAAATCAAGATATAACAAGGAGATAAAGCAAGGATAAGGACTCAACAGTAAATTAAACTGAATACCGGAGCAAAAGAAATCCAACAGGTAAACCCCGGAGGGCCCGACAAACAGCCAAAGCATCAGGCCCCTACCATCTCATCAATAGATAAGTCTTTAAGTCGGAACCATCATAGAGTCTGAAGTCCGACCCACCGGCGTGCAATTAAAGAGGAAAGCAAAGTTGCAAACTGTGATTGGGTTGACTACCAAGCATGCAGTCTGTTGCAATACATTAATGTTATAGCCAATCTTTTTATAATGGGAAATTATTTTAATGAACTGCGCTGAAAAATTATAAGAGCCAACAATCTTCTTCAACTTATACACCAAGTCACCATAGAAATCAGGTTCCGAAAGTCCTTGGCACCAGAGAGATTTAAGTCCAACTTGGAATTTAGAAATCAAATCAAAGTATCGTCTATAAAATTTTGAAAATGTTTTGCGAAGTTTATGATACCGATAGCCCTGTTTAAGAAGTTTCTGAGTTAACAATATATTGCGAGTGTTGAAGTCAGTAACATAGCTAGATGCTCTAGCAAAACGAATGAGTTGAGAGATATAGACTCCATAGGATGTAGAACGAGGAACATCACCTCCTTAGCGGTATACCCCAAAAAGACTATGAGAAAGGCTTCAAGGATTGAATTAAAAATTTGAAAATTTGTGTATCTGTGAAGGGATGGTATTTTGACAATTTGAAATAAACAAAAATGCAAACCCACCTTTAGTTGACATTTGACATCATTGGTTGCATTACTTTTGATCCCGCCCTCGTACAAGCGAAAGTATGTGCACGAAGTACTGGTTAACTGCCTGATCAAGCTTGCCCAGGAAAAAAGTGTGGTTAGGTGAACTGACCGTCAAACCATGACCATAGCTGTTGACTTGAACCGTAAAGCAACAAAACAAACAAACAAACAAATATCTCCTGAACCCTTTGATGAGTATCTGGATGAGGGAGAGGGGGGGGGGGGGTCTGGTGTTCACTATTCATTAAAAAAACTTGCCCATTATTCATCTCATTAAAATTTTGGGTTATTCATTAAAATAAGACCAATTATTCATTAACAGTAAGAAAGGTGGCAAAGAAATCTGATTATTCACTATTCATTAATTTTTTCTTCAAATCATTAAAAAAATATGATTATTCATTATTTTTTTAGGCCACCAATATTCACTATTCATTATTTTTTTGGCTCATTATTCAATATTCATTATAAAAAAGGGCCATTATTCACTAATCATTATACCCCATCCAGACCCTCTTTGATCGATTTTCATGAAACTTTACTTATATGCTCCTCTTAGTAAGACGGTGTACAGGGCACATGACCCAGCTCCTAGAGTCAAGGTCAAGGTCACAGTTAAAGAATTTACCCTTGAATTTCGTGTCCGCTCCATATCTCCTTAACCCTTTGATCGATTTTCATGATACTACACTCATATGTTCCTCTTAGTAAGACGGTGTGCAGAGCACATGACCCAGCTACCTAGACTCAAGGTAAAATGATTTACCCTTGAAAGTTCGTGTCCGCTCCATATCTCCTGAACCCTTTGATCGATTTTCATGATACTTCACTCATACGTTCCTCTTAGTAAAACAGTGTGCAGAGCACATGACCAAGCTACCTAGACTCAAGGTCAAAGTCACAGGTCAAAGTATTTATCCTTGAGTTTCGTGTCAAGTCCATATCTCAAGAACCCTTGAGGCGATTTTCATTAAACTTTACCCAAATATTCCTCTGAGTGAGATAATGAGCAGAGCCTATGACCCGGCTACACAGACACAAGGTCAAGGTCACAATTCAAGGTCATGTGATTTACCCTTCGTTTTGTGTCCGCTCAATATTTCCTAAACCGTTTGAACTAGTTTCATTATACTTCATTCAAATGTTCATCTTAGTGAGACAGTGTGCAGAACCCATGACTCAGCTACAAGACTCAAGGTCACAGTTCAAGGTCATAGGCTTTACCCTTGAATTCTGTGTCCACTTCATATCTCCTGAACCCTTTGAAAGATTTTTATAAAGTTTTGGTCAAATTTTTATCTGATTAAGGTAGTGTGCAGAGCCCTTGACTCAACTACACAGACTATGGGTCAAGGCACACTTGAATTTCTTGTTTTGTTCCATATCTCAGGAACCTTTGAAAAAAATCCATTACACGTTGACCAAATGTTTATCTGGGTGTGACGGTATGTAGAACCAATCCCTCTGTCATGCCATTCCCTCTACAACAAAATGTTCCACATAAGTGACTGTGGATTATAGCTGTCCTTCAGACTGCACTCTTGTTGCAAAACCAGAATGGACACAAAGTAATGCATAACAAAACAAACATATAACAAAACAAAGACAAACACAGAACTCCCAGAAACAATGGGAAGTTCGTTAAACATTATATCAACAACAGAACCACCATTTTTAGAGCGAACAGCAGCCTTAGCTACTTGGGGGGGGCTTAAATGTATTTTACTGGTGCCAAATCTTCACCCTAGATTTAGTTGTTGTTAAAACACAAAATTGTTTAGCTCCGATGGAGGCTTCCTAACTAATGCAATGTATCATCACAGAGAAGCAATATATTTTTGGTAGGTGTATTAGGCGCTCACTTCTAGTCAAGTCTGTTAGAAAATGGTTTATAGTATTTCACATGACTAAATGGGCCCACAATTGATACCATCAGTTGTATTTTGACCATTTGAGTTGTACTTACATGCATATATGCGTTAACGTAGGTATGCCCCTGATACATATAGTATCATTTGCTTAATTGAGGTGGATGTTTGTTTGAAATCTTGTCTTTGGTCAGGCTTGAACTGACATCTCTGCAGGTTCCCGAGAGCCTGCAGTGTACTGTCATTGTACGACAAGGACTAATGTTCAAACACCAGCCTCAGGGCAAACCGTATTTAAAGAGCAACAGCCTTGTGGGGCTAGATGTGCACTTACATATTTTACTCAAAAATGACATATCTGTAGAGGCTGGGTAACCTAGTAATTATTACTACAAAACCCTTTTAAATTCTAACTTTTGGATTCAGAAGACATTTAGGTAAATAAGGGAAACTGGTAGCACTGCTGGTGGCAATATTATTTGACAGGTCTTTTTGGTTTAAACATTTTATGTAGGTCGTTTAATGACCATTTTGCCAAATTTGAATTCTGAAGATTATTAAAAAAAACTAATAAGCCATGCCACCCCTGGCGGCCATGTTTTTTCTTATTTATTTATTTTGTTTGATTTGATTCTTTACGTCCCATATACAATCTTTCAGTTAAACGGGGACGGGTCTTCCTGTGTTGAACCAGTACTAAGCTAGGATAAATGTGTCTTGCTCTAGGACCACAACACAGTGACGCTGGTGAAGCTCGAACCTGCGGCCTCTCGGTCTCGAGTCAAGCACTTTACCACTGAGCCACTGCGCTCCCTGTTGTTTATTTTGCTTTTTGCAGGATCAAATTCATATGGGCAGTCTGATCAAAGCCTTTCCTAGTCAGTTAAAAATTCTATGAATATTAAGCTACTGATCAAACATCATTTGGAGTTTTTTAAGGTTAAAAGGAGACTGCAAAGGTTCATCTGAGTTTGTTTCGGGGTAAAAGTTTTCCATAAAGCAGTAAGCCACTCACCCTGCCCACCATGATTTTGACAGATAAAATTTGTTTTTACTTTTTTTGCTTATGGTCACCTTGAGATCGATCATTTATGCTATTTTTTTTATTTCTGACAATTTTTTTTCTAAACAGACGTTTCCAGTGTCTTATATATGCATATTCAAGAACAGCCATGTTTTTCAACAGAGCAAATTTGTATTAGATCTTTAAGTTGAAGGTCAACCAATGACCCAATTCTGCCAATTATATTGAAATAATCTGGAAAAACGGATCCTCCAGAAATAGAGAGAACCTAAAATATAAGAAAACAGCAGATTCAGTTTAATTGAATCTGTTCATGAGAACTATTGGAAAGTGCAACAATTCTCACGCCACCTGAATTCTGATCAGCGGCTTCAGAGATTTTAAAATTTCTCTGCCACAGTAAGCCACACACCTTAGTAGCCATGATTTCCCCCCTGGCAGATCAATTTGGTTTTACCTTTTTTGTATAAGGCCATCTAGTTAGCATCTCCGTTAACATGTTAACATATATATAGAGGTACATTGGTGAAACCAGCCATTCACCCTGGTGGGATCAAACTTATTTATAGTAGTTATGCTGGTCATATTGTGACCATTGCTGGGCCGGATCAAATTTATTTATAGTATTTCTGTTGGTCACATTGTGACAATTGCTGGCCAATTGTTCTCAATTCTGACCATTGATTTCAGATATGCTGTCTTTCATAGGTACAAAGGGGAACTGGCCACACCACATGGCGGCCATTTTTTGACGGATAAAATTTGTTTCAGTTATTTTCGTAAGGCACCTTAAGAACATTCTTGAGAACAATATCTAATTCTGGTAAGCGCAATAACAGACAGTGCATGCAAAAGATTTGTTAATAAGGGACAGAATGAAGCATGCAACTCTTTTTATAACTTCGTTCCAGAATATCATTCATTTGACCCTGAAGAAAAGAGCAGACTTGTATACTCTTTTAAGAGCTTGATAACAGCATTGATGGTCAGGGATTCGGCTCTTAATGAGGTGTTATGAAAGAAGAGTATCAACTCTAACAGACAGCATATGCAGAATATTAACAGCAGATGCTGAATATTATAAGACACAATGGATGCAGAATATTATAACACACAGTGGATGCAGAATATTATAACAAACAGTGGATGCAGAATATTATAACACACAGTGGATGCAGAATATTATAACACACAGTGGATGCAGAATATTATAACATGCAGCAGATGCAGAATATTATAACAGGCAGTAGATGCAGAATATTATAACACACAGTGGATGCAGACTATTATAACGGACAGTGGAAGCAGATTATTATAACACATAGTGGATGCAGAATATTATAACAGGCAGCAGATGCAGAATATTATAACAGGCAGCAGATGCAGAATATTATAACAGACAGCAGATGCAGAATATTATAACAGGCAGCAGATGCAGGATATTATAACAGGCAGCAGATGCAGAATATTATAACAGGCAGCATATGCTGAATATTATAACGGGCAGCAGATGCAGAATATTATAACAGACAGTGGACGCAGATTATTATACAGTCAACCCTCTTTATAACGACACTGTTTGTTTCAAGCTATCTGTGACGTTAAAGTGAATTTGCTGTTATAAAGAAATTCTGACCAATACCAGATTTCAACATAATAATCATCTGGTAAAAGAAAATATTGTACAAATGAATTAAAATGCTATTATTCCAAATGTATACATCAGTTCAATTTCATATTGCATCAAAATGCACAACTTCCCACTTATCAAGTGAGACAGAAACCTGTTCATGCAAAAAGACCTTGTTCTGATCACAAAATTGTTCGACACATTGTAACAATTCTGTTATAATGAATTTATTTTCAATAGAAATTATATATCTGTTCCCAGAACTTACTGTCGGTGTCGTTAAGTGAATATTCTGTTATAAAGAGGGAATTTTAATGGAAACAGATCCGTTCCAAGCAACTTTATGTCGGATATTGAATATTCTGTTATAACGAGTGACGTTATAAAGAATTTTGACTGTAACAGACAGTGGATGCAGATTATTATAACAGACAGTGGATGCAAAATATTATAATTACAAACATATACAGACAGCAGATGCAGAACAGTATTACAGACAGATGCAGATATTAGAGATTATAATAGATGGATGCAGAATATAATCTCCTTCATTTCACCCAGAAGTATACAGAGCTGACTTGTATACTCAGTTTAAAGCTTCGTAGCATCCATTGAGGGTCAGGGACTAGGCTCTAAACGGAGTGAAATGATAGTTGAGAGCATCTTATTTGCAAGAGGCTCTAACGGACAGCAGACAAAGAAGATTTGCGGACAGTGAATGCAGGAATTGCCAATTTGCATGAGCAAATAGTGGCATGAGCAAATGGTGCACACCCAGACCAGACCATTCCAGTAGGAGCAGTCTGATAATTGTTTACACTATTTCCCATTTAAAGACTATTACATGCCAAAGCAAATAATGTAAACACTAATCAGACTGTTCCTGTAGGAGCAATCTGATTTGGGTTTCGTCTATTTGCGCTAACATAATATGGTCCTAAAAGGTAGTGTTAAGATAACAAATCCTGACAAAACAGATCAGACATTCCTGCAGGAGCCATCTGATCTGGATTACTTATTTGCTATTATCATCACTACCTCTTAGATCTATAGATCAGACACAGAATGCAGAAGACAGCAATTTTTCTGAACATATAACGCTAACTTAGATCAGACCATTCCATCAAGAGCATATTGATCAATGTTTACACTATTTGCCATTCAGGGACTATCCTTCATACAACTCATCATGTCTGAGCACAAAATGTAAACAGGCATAATAAAGAGCTAAAAGGGTCGTGTTAAAATGGCTAATAATGAAAAGACAGACAAATTTTTTCCCTTCAGGAGCAGTCTCATCTGGGTTAAATATTTGCTCAGAAACTATAAAGTGCTTAGAAGGTAGGGTTCAAATGGCAAATATTGTAAACACAGATGAGATTGTGTTTTAGAGCATTCTGATAAGTGTTTACACATTTGCCACCTCAAGCCTACCTTTTACACACCTTATCTTGCCCACCTTACCATGCCTGAATAAACAGTGTCCAAACTGACCAGACTGTTCCTTCAGGAGTGGTCTAATCTGGGTTTATGCTATTTCCTCAGGCATGATGAGGTGTTTTAAAGATAGTGTTAAGATAAAATGTGACAGCACAAATCTTCAGGAGTAGTCTGATCTGGTATTACTATTTGCCCAAGCAAGATAAGGTGTCTAAGAACCCCTTTCACACCTATTCATGCCTGAGCAATTTGTGAAAGCATAGATCAGTCAACTCATGAAGGAGCAATATGATCAGGTTTAACACAACTTGCTAAATAATCACTACCATTTTACTATGAAATAGACAGAATGCGGGAGACAGGAGGCAGCAATTTTTCTAAGCATAAAGCCTTACTCAAATAAGACCATTCCATCAAGAGCATTCTGATCATTGTTTACACTATTTGTCATTCAGGGACTAGCCACCATTTGTCATTCAGGGACTAGCCACACACAACTTATCATGTCTTAGCAAAAAATGTAACCATTGATCAGACCTTTCCTTAAGGAGTGGTCTGATCTGGGTTTGCATTTATTTGCATGGGCATAATAAGAAGCTAAAAAGGAGGTGTTAAAATGGCTCATAGTAAAAACACAGATCATACTTTCTTTCAGGAGCAGTCATATCTAAGTTAGCTATTTGCTCAGGCACTATAAGGCGTTTTGAAGGTAGTGTTTAAATGGCAAATATTGTAAACTCAGATGAGATTGTCTTTTAGAGCAGTCTAATCAGGGTTTACACTATTTGCCACCTCAAGCCTACCTTTTACACACCTTATCTTGGCCACCTTACCTTGCCTGGGCAATTAGTTTAAAAACTAACCAGACTGTTCCTTCAGGAGAAGTCTAATCTGGGTCTAAACTATTTCCTCAGGCATGATTAGGTGTTTAAAGGATAGTGTTAAGATAACAAATAGTGACAACACAGATCAGAATTTTATTCAGATGCAGTTTGATCTGGTATAAATATTTGTTCAGGCATGATAAGGAGTCTAAAGTGTAGTAATGAAATGGCAAATTATTGGAATAACATACGAGACTGGCTGTAAGAGCAGTCTGATCAGTGTTTACACTATATGCCACTTCAAAACTACCAGTTACACAGCACACCATATATTGCCAGAGTAAATAGAGTAAAAATGATCAGACTGTTCCTTTAGAAAAGGTCAGATCTGGCTTTACTCTATTTGCTCATGCATGATTAGGTGTTTAAAAGATAGTCTTTAAATTGCAAATAGTGTAAACACAGATCAGACTAACTCTTACAGCAGTCTGACCAGTGTTTACCCATTTTGTCGTTTTAAGAACCCTTTTCATACATTTTCATGCCTGAGCAATTAGTGAAAGCAGAGATCAGTCAATTCATGAAGAAGCAATATGATCAGTTTTTACATAACTTGCTAAATCATCACTACCTTTTAACTATTTATTATATACCTATAACTGATACGACTTTAGAACTGTCTGTTTTCTGGCCATCTGATATAGAAAGCCGGATCGACGAACTGAGGTTTTCTGAATCCATATCACTATCCTTTAAAACGAGGCTAACGTCGGTTACCTAATTGTGGCGACTTTACGTAAAATAAATAGCATGCATGGAACCAGAGACAGAAAACATGTTGACGTGACGTCAAGAAACGTAACGTTATGGCAAACGTTCCCGCAATTTTTCGGTATTAAAGACCAAAACAGGTTTTAAAATCAGAAAGAATGTCAGAAAAAAGGCATATAATAAACATATTATCATAATAGTAGCTTGATCTGGCGTACAGTATCACGTCGAGTGGATGAGACCATACCATTGGATAACCCTCGACGCTACGCATCTCGGTTGATCCTATGGTATGACCTCATCCACTCGACGTGATACAGTACGCCAGATCAAGTTACTATTATGATAATGTGTATGTATCAGACAGAATGTGGGAGGCAGGAGGCAGCAACTTTTCTAAGCATCTAGCCTTACTCAGAAAAGAACATTCCATCAAGAGCATTCTGATCATTGTTTACACTTGTTTGCCATTCAGGGACTAGCCTTCACATAACTCATCATGTCTGAGCAAAATATGTAAACAGGCATAATTAGCTACTTAAAGGGTAGTGTTAAAATGGCTAATAATGAAAACACAGATCAAACTTTCCTTCAGGAGCAGTCTCATCTCAGTTAAATATTTGCTCAGGAACTATAAGGTGCTTAGAAAGTAGGGTTCAAATGGCAAATATTGTAAACACAGATGAGATTGTCTTTTAGAGCAGTCTGATCAGGGTTTACACTATTTGCCACCTCAAGCCTACCTTTTATACACCTTATCTTGCCCACCTTACCTTGCCCTAGCAAACAGTGTACAATCTGACCAGACTGTTCCTTCAGGAGTAGTCTAATCTGGGTCTAAACCATTTTCTCAGGCATGATAAGGTGTTTAGAAGATAGTGATAAGATAAACAAATCGTGACAACACAGATCAGACTTTTCTTCAGGAGCAGTCTGATCTGGTATAACTATTTGCTCAGGCATGAAAAGGTGTCTAAGAACCCTTTTCACACCTATTCATGCCTGAGCAATTAGTGAAAGCATAGATCAGTCAACTCATGAAGAAGCAATATGATCAGTGTACAATCTGACCAGACTGTTCCTTCAGGAGTAGTCTAATCTGGGTCTAAACCATTTTCTCAGGCATGATAAGGTGTTTAAAAGATAGTGTTAAGATAACAAATAGTGACAACACAGATCAGACTTTTCTTCAGGAGCAGTCTGATCTGGTATACCTATTTGCTCAGGCATGCTAAGGAGTCTAAATGGTAGTGATGAAATGGCAAATTATTGTAATCACAGATGAGACTGGCTGTAAGAGCAGTCTGATCAATGTTAACACTTTTTTCACTTCAAAACTAACATTTACACACTATATATTGGCAGAGCAAATAGAGTAAAAAAGATCAGACTGTTTATTTAGGAAGGAATTATAAGGTGTTTAATTTTTTTTTTGAAATTGCAAATAGTGTTAACACAGATCAGACTTACTTTTAGAGCAGTCTAACCAGTGTTTACCCAATTTGTCATTTCATTCTAAGAACTCTTTCAAACCTATTCATGTCTGAGCAATTAGTGAAAGCATAGATCAGTCATCTCATAAAGGAGCAATATGATCAGTTTTACACAACTTGCTAAATCATCACTACCTTTTTAACTATATATCAGAGAAAGCGAGAGACAACAATTTTTCTTAGCATAAAGCGCTTACTCAGATAAGACCATTCCATCAAGAGCATTCTGATCATTGTTTACACTATTTGCCATTCGGGGACTAGCTTTCACACAACTCATCATGTCTTAGCAAAAAATGTAAACATTGATAAGACCTTTCCTTAAGGAGTGGTCTGATCTGTGTTTGCATCTATTTGCATGGGCATAATTAGCAGCTATTTAGGAAGTGTTAAAATGGCTCATAGTAAAAACACAGATCATACTTTCCTTCGGAAGCAGTCACATCTAAGTTAACTATTTACTCAGGCACTATAAGGCGTTAAGAAGGCAGTGTTTAAATGGCAAATATTATCAACACAAATATTATTGTCTTTTAGAGCAGTCTGATCAGGGTTTACACTATTTGCAACCTCAAGCCTACCTTTTACACACCTTTTCTTACCCACCTTACCTTGCCTGAGCAAGCAGTTTAAAAACAAACCAGACTGTTCCTTCAGGAGTAGTCTAATCTGGGTCTAAACCATTTTCTGGTATGATAAGGTGTTTAAAAGATAGTGTTATGATTACAAATATTGACAACACAGATCAGACTTAATAGAAAATGTAAACATTCATCAGACCTTTCCTTAAGGAGTGGTCTGATCTGGATTTGCATCTATTTGCATCGGCATAATTAGAAGCTTAAAAGGTAGTGTTAAATTGGCTAATAGTAAAAACACCGTTAGGCATGATAAGGAGTCTAAAAATTAGTGATGAAATGGCAAAATGTTGTAATCACAGATATGACTGGCTGTAAGAGCAGTCTCATCAGCGTTTACACTATTTGCCACTTCAAAACTACCATTTACACACCATATATTGCCAGAGTAAAAAAAAACCAATCTGTTACTTTAGATGAGGTCAGATCTGGCTTTACTCTATTTGCTCAGGCATGATAAGGTGTTTGAAAGATATTCTTGAAATAGCAAATAATGTTAACGCAGATCAGAACTACTCTTAGAGCAGTCTGACAAGTGTTTACCCAATTTGTCATTCCATTCTAAGAACTCTTTCACACCTATTCATGCATGAGCAATAAGTGAAAACATTGATCAGTCAACTCAAGAAGGAGCAATATGATCAGTTTTTGCACAACTTGCTAAATCATCACTACCTTTTTACAATATATCAGACAGAGAAAGCGGGAGACAAGAGACAGCAAAGTTCGCTAAGCATGTAGCGCTTACTCAGAATAGACCATTCTATCAAGAGTATTCTGATCATTGTTTACACTATTTGCCATTCAGGGACTAGCTTTCACACAACTCATCATGTCTTAGCAAAAAATGTAAACATTGATCAGATCTTTCCCTAAGGAGTGGTCTGATCTGTGTTTGCATCTATTTGCATGGGCATAATAAGAAGCTAAAAAGGAGGTGTTAAAATGGCTCATAGTAAAAACACAGATCATACTTTCTTTCAGGAGCAGTCATATCTAAGTTAGCTATTTGCTCAGGCACTATAAGGCGTTTTGAAGGTAGTGTTTAAATGGCAAATATTGTAAACTCAGATGAGATTGTCTTTTAGAGCAGTCTGATCAGGGTTTACACTATTTGCCACCTCAAGCCTACCTTTTACACACCTTATCTTGTCCAACTTACCTTGCCTGGGCAAACAGTTTAAAAACTAACCAGACTGTTCCTTCAGGAGTAGTCTAATCTGGGTCTAAACTATTTCCTCAGGCATGATTAGGTGTTTAAAGGATAGTGTTAAGATAACAAATAGTGACAACACAGATCAGAATTTTATTCAGATGCAGTTTGATCTGGTATAAATATTTGTTCAGGCAGGATAAGGAGTCTAAATGGTAGTAATGAAATGGCAAATTATTGGAATTACATATGAGACTGGCTGTAAGAGCAGTCTGATCAGTGTTTACACTATATGCCACTTCAAAACTACCATTTACACAGCACACCATATATTGCCAGAGTAAATAGAGTAAAAATGATCAGACTGTTCCTTTAGAAGAGGTCAGATCTGGCTTTACTCTATTTGCTCATGCATGATTAGGTGTTTAAAAGATAGTCTTTAAATTGCAAATAGTGTAAACACAGATCAGACTAACTCTTACAGCAGTCTGACCAGTGTTTACCCATTTTGTCGTTCTAAGAACCCTTTACATACATTTTCATGCCTGAGCAATTAGTGAAAGCAGAGAGCAGTCAATTCATGAAGAAGCAATATGATCAGTTTTTACATAACTTGCTAAATCATCACTACCTTTTAACTATTTATTATATACCTATAACTGATACGACTTTAGAACTGTCTGTTTTCTGACCATCTGATATAGAAAGCCGGATCGACGAACTGAGGTTTTCTGAATCCATATCACTATCCTTTAAAACGAGGCTAACGTCAGTTACCTGCTTGTGGCGACTTTACGTAAAGTAAATAGCAAGCATGGAACCAGAGACAGAAAACATGTTGACGTGACGTCAAGAAACGTAACGTTATGGCAAACGTCCCGCAATTTTTCGGTATTAAAGCCCAAAACAGGTTTTAAAATCAGAAAGAATGTCAGAAAAAAGGCATATAATAAACATATTATCATAATAGTAGCTTGATCTGGTGTACAGTATCACGTCGAGTGGATGAGACCATACCATTGGATAACCCTCGACGCTACGCATCTCGGTTGATCCTATGGTATGACCTCATCCACTCGACGTGATACAGTACGCCAGATCAAGTTACTATTATGATAATGTGTATGTATCAGACAGAATGTGGGAGGCAGGAGGCAGCAATTTTTCTAAGCATCTAGCCTTACTCAGAAAAGAACATTCCATCAAGAGCATTCTGATCATTGTTTACACTGTTTGCCATTCAGGGACTAGCCTTCACATAACTCATCATGTCTGAGCACAATATGTAAACAGGCATAATAAGCTACTTAAAGGGTAGTGTTAAAATGGCTAATAATGAAAACACAAATCAAACTTTCCTTCAGGAGCAGTCTCATCTCTGTTAAATATTTGCTCAGGAACTATAAGGTGCTTAGAAAGTAGGGTTCAAATGGCAAATATTGTAAACACAGATGAGATTGTCTTTTAGAGCAGTCTGATCAGGGTTTACACTATTTGCCACCTCAAGCCTACCTTTTATACACCTTATCTTGCCCACCTTACCTTGCCCTAGCAAACAGTGTACAATCTGACCAGACTGTTCCTTCAGGAGTAGTCTAATCTGGGTCTAAACCATTTTCTCAGGCATGATAAGGTGTTTAGAAGATAGTGATAAGATAAACAAATAGTGACAACACAGATCAGACTTTTCTTCAGGAGCAGTCTGATCTGGTATAACTATTTGCTCAGGCATGAAAAGGTGTCTAAGAACCCTTTTCACACCTATTCATGCCTGAGCAATTAGTGAAAGCATAGATCAGTCAACTCATGAAGGAGCAATATGATCAGTTTTTGCACAACTTGCTAAATCATCACTACCTTTTTACAATATATCAGACAGAGAAAGCGGAAGACAAGAAACAGCAATTTTGCTAAGCATGTTGCGCTTACTCAGATCAGACCATTCTATCAAGAGCATTCTGATCAATGTTTACACTATTTGCCATTCAGGGACTAGCTTTCACACAACTCATCATGTCTTAGCAAAACATGTAAACATTGATCAGACCTTTCCTTAAGGAGTGGTCTGATCTGGGTTTGCATCTATTTGCATGGGCATAATTAGAAGCTTAAAAGGTAGTGTTAAATTGGCTAATAGTAAAAACACAGATCATACTTTCTTTCAGGAGCAGTCACATCTAAGTTAACTATTACCTCAGGCACTATAAGGCGTTTAGAAGGTAGTGTTTAAATGGGAAATATTGTAAACACAGATGAGATTGTCTTTTAGAGCAGTCTAATCAGGGTTTACACTATTTGCAACCTCAAGACTACCTTTCACACACCTTTTCTTACCCACCTAACCTTGCCTGAGCAAGCAGTTAAAAACTAACCAGACTGTTCCTTCAGGAGTAGTCTAATCTGGGTCTAAACCATTTTCTCAGGCATGATAAGGTGTTTAAAAGATAGTGTTAAGATAACAAATAGTGACAACACAGATCAGACTTTTCTTCAGGAGCAGTCTGATCTGGTATACCTATTTGCTCAGGCATGCTAAGGAGTCTAAATGGTAGTGATGAAATGGCAAATTATTGTAATCACAGATGGGACTGGCTGTAAGAGCAGTCTGATCAATGTTAACACTTTTTTCACTTCAAAACTATCATTTACACACTATATATTGGCAGAGCAAATAGAGTAAAAAAGATCAGACTGTTCCTTTAGAAAGGAATTATAAGGTGTTTAAATTTTTTTTTGAAATTGCAAATAGTGTTAACACAGATCAGACTTACTTTTAGAGCAGTCTAACCAGTGTTTACCCAATTTGTCATTTCATTCTAAGAACTCTTTCAAATCTATTCATGTCTGTGCAATTAGTGAAAGCATAAATCAGTCATCTTATAAAGGAGCAATATGATCAGTTTTACACAACTTGCTAAATCATCACTACCTTTTTAACTATATATCAGAGAAAGCGAGAGACAACAATTTTTCTTAGCATAAAGCGCTTACTCAGATAAGACCATACCATCAAGAGCATTCTGATCATTGTTTACACTATTTGCCATTCAGGTACTAGCTTTCACACAACTCATCATGTCTTAGCAAAACAAAAAATGTAAACATTGATAAGACCTTTCCTTAAGGAGTGGTCTGATCTGTGTTTGCATCTATTTGCATGGGCATAATTAGCAGCTATTAAGGAAGTGTTAAAATGGCTCATAGTAAAAACACAGATCATACTTTCCTTCGGAAGCAGTCACATCTAAGTAAACTATTTACTCAGGCACTATAAGGCGTTAAGAAGGCAGTGTTTAAATGGCAAATATTATCAACACAAATATGATTGTCTTTTAGAGCAGTCTGATCAGGGTTTACACTATTTGCAACCTCAAGCCTACCTTTTACACACCTTTTCTTACCCACCTTACCTTGCCTGAGCAAGCAATTTAAAAACAAACCAGACTGTTCCTTCAGGAGTAGTCTAATCTGGGTCTAAACCATTTTCTGGTATGATAAGGTGTTTAAAAGATAGTGTTATGATAACAAATAGTGACAACACAGATCAGACTTAGCAAAAAATGTAAACATTCATCAGACCTTTCCTTAAGGAGTGGTCTGATCTGGATTTGCATCTATTTGTATCGGCATAATTAGAAGCTTAAAAGGTAGTGTTAAATTGGCTAATAGTAATAACACCGTTAGGCATGATAAGGAGTCTAAAAATTAGTGATGAAATGGCAAAATGTTGTAATCACAGATATGACTGGCTGTAAGAGCAGTCTCATCAGCGTTTACACTATTTGCCACTTCAAAACTACCATTTACACACCATATATTGCCAGAGTAAAAAAAGACCAATCTGTTACTTTAGATGAGGTCAGATCTGGCTTTACTCTATTTGCTCAGGCATGATAAGGTGTTTGAAAGATATTCTTGAAATAGCAAATAATGTTAACACAGATCAGAACTACTCTTAGAGCAGTCTGACAAGTGTTTACCCAATTTGTCATTCCATTCTAAGAACTCTTTCACACCTATTCATGCATGAGCAATAAGTGAAAACATTGATCAGTCAACTCAAGAAGGAGCAATATGATCAGTTTTTGCACAACTTGCTAAATCATCACTACCTTTTTACAATATATCAGACAGAGAAAGCGGGAGACAAGAGACAGTTCGCTAAGCATGTAGCGCTTACTCAGAATAGACCATTCTATCAAGAGTATTCTGATCATTGTTTACACTATTTGCCATTCAGGGACTAGCTTTCACACAACTCATCATGTCTTAGCAAAAAATGTAAACATTGATCAGATCTTTCCCTAAGGAGTGGTCTGATCTGTGTTTGCATCTATTTGCATGGGCATAATAAGAAGGTAATAAGGAAGTATTTAAATGGCTCATAGTAAAAACACAGATCATGCTTTCCTTCAGGAGCAGTCATATCTTAGTTAATTATTTGCTCAGACACTTTAAGGCGTGGTGCAGTTTGATCTGGTATAAATATTTGCTCAGGCATGATAAGGAGTCTAAATGGTAGTGATGAAATGGCAAATTATTGGAATCACATATGAGACTGGCTGTAAGAGCAGTCTGATCAGTGTTTACACTATTTGCCACTTCAAAACTACCATTCGCACACCATATATTGCCAGAGTAAATAGAGTAAAAAAAGATCAGACTGATCCTTTAGAAGAGGTCAGATCTGGCTTTACTCTATTTGCTCAGGCATTGTAAGGTGTTTAAAAGATAGTTTTAAAATTGCAAATAGTGTTAACACAGATCAGACTTACTCTTAGAGCAGTCTAACCAGTGTTTACTCAATTTAACTCTTTCACACCTATTCATGTCCGAGCAATTAGTGAAAGCATAGATCAGTCAACTCATGAAGGAGCAATATGATCAGTTTTTTCACAACTTGCTTAATCATCACTACTTTTTACTATATATCAGCCAGAGAATGTGGGAGACAGGAGACAGCAAGTTTTCCAAGCATAGAGCGCTTACTCAGATCAGACCATTCCATCAAGAGCATTCTGATCATTGTTTACACTATTTGCCATTCGGGGCCTAGCCTTGCTAAATCATCACTACTTTTTACTATATATCAGCCAGAGAATGTGGGAGACAGGAGACAGCAAGTTTTCCAAGCATAGAGCGCTTACTCAGATCAGACCATTCCATCAAGAGCGTCTGATCATTGTTTACACTATTTGCCATTCAGGGACTAGCCTTCACATAACTCATCATGTCTTAGCAAAAAAAAAATGTGAGCATTGATCAGACCTTTCCTTAAGGATTGGTCTGATCTGGGTTTGCATTTATTTGCACAGGCATAATTAGAAGCTAAAAAGGAAGTGTTAAAATGGCTCATAGTAAAACACAGATCAAACTGTCCTTCAGGAGCAGTCTCATCTGGGTTAAATATTTGCTTAGGAACTATAAGGTGCTTAGAAGGTAGGGTTCAAATGGCAAATATTGTCAACACAGATGAGATTGTCTTTTAGAGCAGTCTGATCAGTGATTACACTATTTGCCACCTAAAGCGCCTACCTTTTACACACCTTATCTAGTCCACCTTACCTTGCCTGAGCAAACAGTTTAAAAACTAACCAGGCTGTTCCTTCAGGAGTAGTCTAATCTGGGTCTAAACTATTTCCTCAGGCATGATTAGGTGTTTAAAGGATAGTGTTAAGATAACAAATAGTGGCAACACAGATCAGACTTTTCTTAAGATGCAGTTTGATCTGGTATAACTATTTGCTCAGGCATGATAGGGAGTCTAAATGGTAGTGATGAAATGGCAAAATGTTGTAATCACAGATATGACTGGCTGTAAGAGCAGTCTCATCAGTGTTTACACTATTTGCCACTTCAAAACTACCATTTACGCACCATATATTGCCAGAGTAAAAAAGACCATACTGTTACTTTAGATGAGGCCAGATCTGGCTTTACTCTATTTACTCAGGCATGATAAGGTGTTTGAAAGATATTCTTGAAAAAGCAAATAATGTTAACACAGATGGGAACTACTCTTAGAGCAGTCTGACCAGTGTTTAACCAATTTGTCATTCCATTCTAAGAACTCTTTCACATCTATTCATGCATGAGCAATAAGTGAAAACATTGATCAGTCAACTCATGAAGGAGCAATATGATCAGTTTTTACTCAACTCGCTTTATCATCACTACCTATTTACTATATATCAGAGAAAGCGAGAGATAACAATTTTTCTTAGCATAAAGCGCTTACTCAGATAAGACCATTCCATCAAGAGCATTCTGATCATTGTTGACACTATTTGCCATTCAGGGACTAGCTTTCACACAACTCATCATGTCTTAGCAAAAAGGTAAACATTGATCAGACCTTTCCTTAAGGAGCGGTCTGATCTGGGTTTGCATCTATTTGCATGGGCATAATGAGATGCTATTAAGAGAGTTATAATATGGCTCATAGTAAAAACACAATTCATACTTTCCTTCAGGAGCAGTCACATCTAAGTTTACTATTTGCTACGGCACTATAAGGCGATAAGAAGTTAGTATTTAAATGGCAAATATTGTAAACACAGATGAGATTGTCTTTTAGAGCAGTCTGAGCTTACAATAAATGCCACCTCAAGCCTATCTTTGACACACATTATCTTGCCCACCTTACCTTGCCTGAGCAAACAATGTAAAAACTGACCAGACTGTTTCTTCAGGAGTGAACTAATCTGGGTCTAAACCTTATCCACAGGCATGATTGTGTGTTTAAAAGATAGTGTTAATATAACAAACATTTTGTTTGTTTTGATGCTTTATGTCCCATCAACAATCTTTCAGTTAAACAGGGACGGGTCTCCCTGGGTTGGACCAGCACTAAGCTAGGATAAATGTGTCTTGCTCAAGGACCACAACGCAGTGACACCAGTGAGGCTCGAAACCGCAGCCTCTCGGTCTCAAGTCAAGCACTCTACAACTGAGCCACTGCGCTCCCTATAACAAAAAGTAACAACACAGATCAGACTTTTCTTCCGGAGCAGTCTGATCTGGTATAACTATTTGCTCAGGCATGATAAGGTGTCTAAATGGTAGTTATGAAATTGCAAAATATTGTAATCACCAATGAGACTGGCTGTAAGATCACTCTGATCAGTGTTAACCCTATTTGCCACTTCAAAACTACCAGTTACAGACCATATATTGCCAGAGTAAATAGAGTAAAAAAAGATCAGACTGATCCTTTTGTAGAGGTCAGATCTGGCTTCACTATATTTGCTTAGTCTTGATAAGGTGTTTGAAAGATATTCTTGAAATAGTAAATATTGTTAACACAGATCAGACTTACTCTTAGAGCAGTCTAACCAGTGTTTACTCATTTTGTCATTCTAAGAACCCTTTTCACACCTATTCATGCCTGAACAATTAGTGAAAGCATAGATCAGTCAACTCATGTAGGAGCATAAAATCAGTTTTAACACAACTTGCTTAATCATCACTACCTTTTTACTATATATCAGCCAGAGACTGTGTGAGACAGGGGACAGCAATTGTTCTAAGCATATAACAGGGCTCGAAAATAGCACTCGTCCGCTCGTATTTACGAGTGCCTCAGGCTGCAGGGCAAGTAAAAATTTTGATATTGCTAGTAAAAATTAAATTTTTTCCCATATATGCCAATATTTTTAATGATGCAGGGCAAGTGCCTATTTAAAGATATTTCGAGGCCTGAATTATAGCGCTTACTCAGATCAGTCCATTCCATCAGAAGCATTCTGATCATTGTTTACACAATTTGCCATTCAGGGACTAGCCTTCAAACAAATCATCATGTCTTAAGAAAACAGGTAAACATTGATCACCTTTCCTTAAGGAGTAGTCTGATCTAGGTTAGCATCTATTAGCATGGGCATAATTAGAAGTTAAACAGGTAGTGTTAAAATGACTCTCAATTAAAACATTCCTTCAGGAGCAGGAAAATTTATGGGTTGGAAGAAGTTGTTTGAAAAATTCCAAGAAGGCTGTTTAGTGAATGACCATCTTTGATATCTGAGTGGAATAAAAAAGCGTTTCCAAGTCTCTTTTTGACCTGACCAATCCAATCAAGGTTCTGCTCATGGGGACATATGATTGGAGGAGGATGTTGTTTGAGGAATTTCAAGATGGCAACTTTGTGGCTGGCCATCTTTGATATCTGCACGAAATGATTTAAGCAATTCTGGGTCTGGTTTTTGCCTTGCATGTTTGGCTGATGCCTACCATCAAGTTTCTGTTCAAGAGGACATATGGTTTGGAAGATGTTGTTTGAGGCTGTTTAGTTCTCTGCCATCTTTGATATCTGAATGAAATATTTCATTTATTCTGAGTCTCCATGTTGCATGATGCCTCCCATTAAGTTTCTGCTCAAGAGAATGTGTGGGTTGGAAGAAGTTGTTTGAAAAATTCCAAGAAGACTGTTTAGTGCATGACCATCTTTTGTATCTGAGTGGAATGAAAGAAGCATTTATAAGTCTCTTTTTGGCCTGAAGCATCCAATCAAGTTTCTGCTTATGAAGACATATGGTTTGGAGGAGGATTTTGTCTGACAATTATTAAGATTGGTGTTTAGTTCTTAGCTATCATGCTATCTGAATGAAATGATTGTATTTATTCTGAGCCTCCATGTTGCCTGGTTTCTGCTCAAGAGTACATTCGGTTTTGAAGAAGAAATTGCTTGAAGAATTCTAAGATGGCTGTTTAAGTGCATGTCCATCTTTGGTATCTGAATGGAATGATTGGAGCAATTCAGGCTCTCCATTTTGCCTTAGTTTCTATTAAGAGGATATATGGTTTAAATGAAGATGTTGTTTGAAGTGCTGAAGACAGCTGCCATGGTGGCACAACACAATGATTCTGCCCCCAGTGAGTCTACAATCCCCAGTATAATGCCCTACAAATTTAGCCACTGTGCTCTACAAATATGCAGATGGTTTCTTGAGTTTTGAACAGCTCAGGAAAGTTACCTTACCACACTCAGTCTTTCAAACATATACATGGCCGAAACTTTCTATACTTATGGGTATTATACCACACGACAACACACTTAAACATTATTTTGTGGAGAAAAAATATTTCCGTATCTGTAATATGAACAAACCCAATATATATAAGTGAACTGTCATGTACTCAGTCAACAAGTTCTGTAACTGTTGCCCCTGGATTTGAAGGTTATCTACCTGGATTGTAACCTCAAGCTAAGCTTTATATATGATACAAGCACCTTGCCTCTGAGCCATTACACAGCCCACCTATTTCATTGACCAAGTGAGCCGCAGTAAAAAACATGTGGGTATTACCAGGAATTGAAACAATCTCAGACAACCAGCTGCATTGTAAGGACGTATTATCACAAAATATGTTGTTTGAAGAGTTTCAAAATGAAATACTAGTGTATGCCCTTCTTTGATATCTGAAAAGAACTGTTTGAGCCATTCTGGATATATTTTGCCTGGCCTCTCTCATCAAGTTTCCGCTCAAGAGGACATATGGTTTTATACCCTTTTAAGAACATATTTGAAAGATGATGTTTGAGGAAATACAAGATGGCTGTTCAATGCTGGACCCTCTTTGACATCTTAATGGAATGATTTCCGCTTTTCTGTGAAACCTATCTGCCTGCTGCCTCTGAGCAAGTTTCTGCTCAAGAGGATATATGGTTTGGAAGATGATGATGTTTGAAGAATTCCAAGATGATTGTTTAGTGCTAGGCAATCTTTGATATGCAAATGGAATGATTTAAGCTATTTCTGAGTCTCCATGTTGCCGGAAGCCTTCGACCAAGTTTCTGCTCAAGAGGATATATGGTTGGGAAGATGTTGGCTGAAGAAATCCAAGATGGTTGTTTAGTACAAGGCAATCTTTGATATGCAAATGGGATGATTTAAGCTATTTCTGAGTCTCCATGTTGCGGGAAGCCTTCCACCAAGTATCTGCTCAAGAGGATATATGGTTTGGAAGATGATGATGGTTGAAGAATTCCAAGATGGCTGTTTAGTGCTAGGCAATCTTTGGTATGCAAATGGGATGATTTTAGCTATTTCTGAGTCTCCATGTTGCTAGAAGCCTCCCATCAAGTTTATGCTCAAGAGGTTATATGGTTTGGAAGATGACGTTGGTTGAAGAATTCCAAGATAGCAGTTTAATGCTGGACCCTCTTTGACATCTTAATGGAATGAATTCAGCTTTTCTGTGTAACTTATCTGCCTGCTCCCTCCGATCAAGTTTCTGCTCAAGAGGATATATGGTTTGGAAGATGATGATGTTTCTGCTCAAGAGGATAAATGGTTTGGAAGAAGATGTTGGTTGAAGAATTCAAAGATGGCTGTTTAGTGGATGGCCATCTTTGACATCTGAATAGAATGATTTAAGCAATTCTGGGTCTCCATTTTGCCTTGAAGACTCCCATTAATTTTCTGCTCAAGAGAAAATATGGGTTTGAAGATGTTGTTTGAAGAATTCCAAGATGGCTGTTTAGTCCATGGCAATATTTGATATCTAAATGGAAAGATTTAAGCTTTACTGTGTCTCAAGAGGGCATTCAGTTTTGAGGATGTTGTTTGAAGAATTCCATGAAGGCTGTTAAGTGCAAGGCCATCGTTGGTATCGGAGTGTAATGATTTAAGCATTTGACTTAATTGGCTGATGCCTACCATCAAGGCTTTGCCCAAGGGGACATATGGTCTGGAAGATGTTGTTTGAAGAAATTAAAGATGGCCGTTTAGTGCATGGCCATTTTTGATAAATGAATGGGGTGATTTAAGCTATTTTGAGTCTCAATGTTGCCTGACACATCCCATCAAGTTTCTGCTTGTTGGAAGTTGTTGTTTGAAGAATATCAAGATGTCTGTTTAGTTCTGATATCTGAATGGAATGATTTTATTTATTCTGAGTACCCATGTTGCATCCCAATAAGTTTCTGCTCAAGAGAATATATGGGTTGGAAGAAGTTGCTTGAAAAATTCCAAGAAGGCCGTTTAGTGCATGACCATCTTTTGTATCTAAGTGAAATGAAAGAAGCATTTATGAGTCTCTTTTTGGCCTGAAACATCCAATCAAGTTTCTGCTCATGAGGACATATGGTTTGAAGGAGGATAATGTCTGACAAATATCAAGATTGCTGTTCAGTTCTTGGCCATCCTGATACCTTATTTATTCTGAGCCTCCATGGTTGCCTGGTTTCCGCTCAAGAGTATGTATGGTTTTGAAGTAGAAATTGCTTGAAGAATTCCAAGATGGCTGTTAAATGCATGACCATCTTTGATATCCGAACGGAATGATATGAGCAATTCAGGTTCTCCATTTTGCCTTAGTTTCTGCTCAAGAAGATTTATGGTTTGGAAGAAGATACTGTTTGAAGTACTGAAGACAACTGCCATGGTGGCACAACACAATGATTCTGCCAGCTGTGAGTCTACAATCCCCAGTCTAATGCCATACAAACTTAGCCACTGCGATCTACAAATATGAAGATGCTTTCTTGAGTTTTAAACAGTTCAGAAAATTAACCTTATCACACCAAGTCTTTCAAACATATACACAGCCGAACCTTTCTATACTTATTGGTATTATACCATACGACAGCACACTAAAACATTATTTTGTGGAGAAATAATATCTCAGTATCTGTAATATGGACAAACCCGATATATATAAAAGTGAACGGTCATGTGCTCTGTCAACAACTGAATTGCTTCAGGCTTAAGTTCTGTAACTGTTGCCTCTGGATTTGAAGGTTATCTACCAGGCTTGTGACCTCAAGCTATGGTGTATTAATAATACAAGCAACCTTGCCACTGTGGCATTACACAGCCCAACTTTTCATTGAACAAGTGAGCCTTGGTAAAAAAAAAAAAGTGGGTATGACCAGGAATTGCCACAATCTCAGACAACCGACAGCACTGTAAAGAACATAAAACCACAAAAAATCTTGTTTGAAGAATTTCAAGATGAATAACTAGTGCATGCCCTTCTTTGATATCTGAAAAGAACTGTTCGAGCCAATCTGAATTTATTTTGCCTCAGGTGTCTCTCATCAAGTTTCTGCTCCAGAGGACACATGGAATGGAAGAAGATGTTTAAAGAATTCCAAGATGGCTGTTCAATGCTGGACCCTCTTTGACATCTTAATGGAATGATTTCAGCATTTCTGTGAAACCTATCTGCTTGCTGTCTCCCATCGAGTTTCTGCTCAAGAGGATATATGGTTTGGAAGATGATGATGTTTGAAGAATTCCAGGATGGCTGTTCAGTGCTAGGCAATCTTTGATATGCAAATGGGATGATTTTAGCTATTTCTGAGTCTCCATGTTGCATAACGCCTTCTACCAAGTTTCTGCTTAAGAGGAAATATGGTATGTAGATAGATGTTGGTTGAAGAATTCAAAGATGGCTGTTTAGTGCTAGGCAATCTTTGGTATGCAAATGGGATTATTTTAGCTATTTCTGAGTCTCCATGTCGCCCGACGCCTCCCATCAAGTTTCTGCTCAAGAGCATATATGGCTTGGAAGATGTTGGTTGAAGAATTCCAAGATGGCTGTTTAATGCTGGACCCTTTTTGACATCTTAATGAAATGATTTCAGCTCTTCTGTCTAACCTATCTGCCTGCTGCCTCCAATCAAGTTTCTGCCCAAGAGGATATATGGTTTTGGAAGAGGATGATGTTTGAAGAATTCCAAGATAGCTGTTTAGTGCTAGGCAATCTTTGATATGCAAATGGGATGATTTTAGCTACTTCTGAGTCTCTATGTTGCATGAAGCCTCCTATCAAGTTTCTGCTCAAGAGAATATATGGTTTGGAAGATGTTGGTTGAAGAATTTCAAAATGGCTGTTAAGTGCTAGCCAATCTTTGATATGCAAATGAAATGATTATAGCTATTGTTGATTCTCCATATTGTCAGAAGCCTTCCATCAAGTTTCTGCTCAAGAGGACATATATGGTTTGAAAGAAGATGTTGGTTGAAGAATTCCAAGATGTCTGTTTAGTGCATGGTCATCTTTGGTATGTGAATAGGGTGATTTTAGCAATTCTGAGTCTCTATGTTGCCTGTGGCATCCCACCACGTTTTTGCTCAAAAGAATATATGGATTGGAAGAGATTTTGTTTAAAGAACAACAATATGACTGTTAAGTTCTTGGTCACCTTTGAATTCTGAATGAAATGATTTTACTTTCTTCTGAGTCTCCATGTTGCATGATGCTTTCCATCAGGATTCTGCTCAAGAGAATATAAGGGTTGGAAGAAGTTGTTTGAAAATTCCAAGAAGCCTGTTTAGTGCATGACCATCTTTGGTATCTGAGTGGAATGAAAGAAGCATTTGGCCTGACCAATCCAATCAAGTTTCTGCTCATTAGGACATACAGTTTGGAGGAAGAAGTTGTTTGAAGAATATTAAGATGGCTATTAAGTGGATGGCCATCTTTGATGTCTGAATGGAATGATTTAAGTAATTATGGGTCTCCATTTTGCCTTGAAGACTCCCATCAATTTTCTGCTCAAGAGAAAATAGGGGTTTGAAGATGTTGTTTGAAGAATTCCAAGATGGCTGTTTAGTGCATGGCAATCTTTGATATCTAAATGGAAAATTTTTAGCTATTCTGAGTCTCACGAGGGCATTAAGGTTTGAAGATGTTGTTTGTAGAATTCCATGAAGGCTGTCAAGTGCATGGCAAACGTTGGTATTAGAGTGTAATGATTAAAGCATTTGGTTTTAATTGGCTGATGCCTACCATCAAGGCTTTGCCCAAGAGAACATTTGGTTTGGAAGATGTTGGTTGAAGAATTTCCAGAAGCCTTCCATCAAGTTTCTGCTCAAGGGGATATATGGTTTGTAAGAATATGTTGGTTGAAAAATTCCAAGATGGCTGTTTAGTGCATGGCCATTTTTGATAAGTGAATGGGATGACTTTAGCTATTCTGAGTTTCCATGTTGCCTGATACATCCCATCAAGTTTCTGCTTGAGACAATATATGGGTTGGAAGATGTTGTTTGAAGAATATCAAGATGTATGTTAAGTTCAGATATCTGAATTAAATGATTTTATTTATTCTAAGTCTCCATGTTGCATGATGCAACCCAATAAGTTTCTGCTCAAGGGAATATATGGGTTGGAAGAAGTTTTTGCTTGAAGAATTCCAAGATGGCTGTTTAATGCATGGTCATCTTTGATATCTGAACGGAATGATTTGAGCAATTCAGGCCCTCCATTTTGCCTTAATTTCTGCTCAAGAGGATATATGGTTTGGAAGAAGAAACCGTTTGAAGTAGCTGCCATGGTGGCACAACACAAGGATTCTGCCGGCTGTGAGTCTACGATCCCCAGTCTAATGCCCTACAAACTTAGCCACTGCGCTCTACAAATATGCAGATGGTTTTTTGAGTTTGAACAGTTCAGAAAAGTAACCTTACACCACTCAGTCTTTCAAACATATACATGGCCGAACCTTTCTATACTAATTGGTATTATACCACACGACAACACACTAAAGCATTATTTTGTGGAGAAATACTATTTCAGTATCGTTAATGTTGACAAACCCAATAAATATAAAAAGTGAACTGTCATGTAATCAGTCAACAACTGGATTGCTTCAGGCTTAAGTTCTGTAACTGTTGCCTCTGGATTTGAAGGTTATCTACCTGGCTTGTAACCTCAAGCTATGCTGTATTAATGATACAAGCAATCTTGCCACTGAGGCATTACACAGCCAACTTGTTTCATAGACCAAGTGGGCCTCGGCAAAAAAAACAAGTGGGTATGACCATGAATTGCCACAATCACAGACAAGCGACAGCACTGTAAGTAACATATAATCACAAAATATGTTGTTTGAAGAATTTCAAGATGAATAAACTAGTGCATGCCCTTCTTTGATATCTGAAAAGAATTGTTTGAGCCAATCTGAATTTATTTTGCCTGGCCCCTCTCATCAAGAGGACATATGGAATGGAAGATGATGTTTTAAGAATCCAAGATGGCTGTTCAATGCTGGACCCTCTTTGACATCTTAATGAAATTATTTCAGCTCTGCTGTCTAACCTATCTGCCTGTTGCCTCCCATCAAGTTTCTGCTCAAGAGGATATATGGTTTTGGAAGATGATGATGTTTACAGAATTTTAGGATGGCTGTTAAATGCTAGGCAATCTTTGATATGCAAATGGGATGATTTTAGCTACTTCTGAGTCTCCATGTTGCTGGAAGCATTCAATCTAGTTTCTGCTCAAGAGGATATATGGTTTGGAAGATGTTGGTTGAAATATTCCAAAAGGGCTGTTTAGTGCTAGGCAATCTTTGATATGCAAATGGGATGATTTAAGCTATTTCTGAGTCTCCATGTTGACGTAAGCCTTCCACAAAGTTTCTGCTCAAGAGGACATATATGGTTTGGAAGATGTTGGTTGAAGAATTCCAAGATGGCTGTTTAGTGCTAGGCAATCTTTGGTATGCAAATGGGATAACTTTAGCTATTTCTGAGTCACCATATTGTCAGAAGCCTCTAATCAAGTTTCTGCTCAAGAGAATATATGGTTTGTAAGATGTTGGTTGAAGAATTACAAGAGGGCTGTTTAATGCTGAACCCTCCTTGAAATCTTAATGGAAGGATTTAAGCTTTTCTGTGTAACCTATTCCCTGCTGCTTCCCATAAAGTTTCTGCTCAAGGGGATATATGGTTTGGAAGAAGATGATGTTTGACGAATTCCAAGATGGCTGTTTAGAGCTAGGCAATCTTTGATATGCAAATGGGATGATTTAAGCTACTTCTGAGTCTCCATGTTGCATGAAGCCTTCCAGCAAGTTTCCGCTCAAGAGGATATATGGTTTGGATGAAGATGTTGGTTGAAGAATTCCAAGATGGCTTTTTAGTGCCTGGCAATCTTTGATATGCAAGTGGGATGATTATACATATTTCTGAGTCTCCATGTTGCCGGAAGCCTTCAATCAAGTTTCTGCTCAAGGATATATGGTTTGAAAGAAAATGTTGGTTGAAGAATTCCAAGATGGCTGTTTAAAGCTGGACCCTCCTTGACATCTTAATGGAAGTATTTCAGCTTTTCTGTGTAACCTATCTTCCTGTTGCCTCTAATCAAGTTTCTGCTAATTTAAAAGAGGATATATGGTTTGAAAGAAGATGTTGGTTGAAGATTTCCAAGATAGCTGTTTAGTGCATGGTCATCTGTGATATGTGAATAGGGTGATCTTAGATATTCTGAGTCTCTATGTTGCCTGAGGCATCCCACCAAGTTGTTGCTCATAAGAATATATTGGTTGGAAGAGAGGTTGTTTAAAGAAAAACAAGATGGCTATTAAGTTCTTGGTCATCTTTGATTTCTGAATGGAATGATTTTTACTTATTATAAGTCTCCATGTTGCATGATGCCTTCCATCAGGTTTCTGCTCAAGAGAATATAAGGGTATGAAGAAGTTTTGGCCTGAAGCATCCAATCAAGTTTCTGCTAATGAGGAAATATAGTTTTGGGGAGGATGTTGCTTGACATATATCAAGATTGTTGTTTAGTTTTTGGCCATCCTGATATCTTATCTATGCTGAGCCTCCATGTTGCCTGGTTTCTGCTTAAGAGGATATATGGTTTTGAAGAAGAAATTGCTTGAAGAAATCCAAGATGGCTGTTTAATGCATGGCCATCTTTGATATCTGAATGGACTGATTTGAGAAAATCAGGCTGTCCAGTTTGCCATAGTTTCTGCTCAATAGGATATATGGTTTGGAAGAACATACTGTTTGAAGTACTGAAGACAGCTGCCATGGTGGCACAACACAATGATTCTGCCGGCTGTGGGTCTACAATCCCCAGTCTTATGCACTTCAAACTTAGCCACTGCGCTCTACAAATATGCAGATGGTTTCTTGAGTTTCGAACAGTTCAGAAAAGTAAACTTACCACACTCAGTCTTTCAAACATATACACAGCTGAACCTTTCTATACTTATTGGTATTATACCACACGACAGCACACTAAAACATTATTTTGTAGAGAAATAATATTTTAGTATCTGTAATATGGACAAACCCAATAAATATAAAAGTGAACTGTCATGTACTCAGTCAACAACTGAATTGCTTCAGGCTTAAGTTCTGTAACTGTTGCCTCTGGATTTGAAGGTTATCTACCTGGCTTGTAACCTCAAGCTATGCTGTATTAATGATACAAGCAACCTTGCCACTGAGGTATTACACAGTGAACCTATAACATTGACCAAGAGAGCTCAGCAAAACCAATTGGGTATGACCAGGAATTGCCACAATCTTAGACAACCGACAGTACTGTAAGGAACATTTAATCACAAAATATGTTGTTTGAAGAATTTCAAGATGAATAACTTGTGCATGTACCCTTCTCTGATATACGAAAACCGTTCTAAATTTAGTTTGCCTTGTGTCTCTCATCAAGTTTCTGCTCAAGAGGATATATGGTTTGGAAGATGATGAGTTTGAATAATTCCAGGATGGCTGTTTAGTGCTAGGCAAACTTTGATATGCAAATGGGATGATTTTAGCTACTTCTTAGCCTCCATGTTGCGGGAAGCCTTCAATAAAGTTTCTGCTCAAGAGGATATATGGTTTTGAAGAAGATGGTGGTTGAAGAATTTCAAGATGGCTGTTTAATGCTAGGCAATCTTTGATATGCAAATGGGATGATCTAAGCTATTTCTGAGTCTCTATGTTGCTGAAACCTTCCATCATGTATCTGCTCAAGAGGATATACATGGTTTGGAAGATGTTGGTTGAAGAATTCCAAGATGGTTGTTAAGTGCTATGCAATCTTAGATATACAAATGGGATGATTTAAGCTATTTATGAGTAACCATGTTGCCAAAAGCCTTCCAACAAGTTTCTGCTCAAAAGAATATATGGTTTGGAAGATGTTAGTTGAAGAGTTCCAAGATGGCTGTTTAGTGCATGGTAATCTTTGATATGTGAATAGAGTTATTTAAGCTTTTCTGAGTCTCTATGTTGCCTGAGGCATTCCATCTAGTTTTTGCTCAAAAGAATATATGGGTTGTAAGAGATGTTGTTTAAAGAACAACAATATGGCTGTTAAAGTCTTGGTCATCTCTGATTTCTAAATGGAATGATTTCACTTATGCTAAGTCTTCATGTTGCATGATGCCTTCCATCAGGTTTCTGCTCAAGAGAATATAAGGGTTGGAAGAAGTTGTTTGAAAAATTCCAAGAAGGCTGTTTAGTGCATGACCATCTTTGGTATCTGAGTGGAACGCAAGAAGCATTTCTAAGTCTCTGTTTGGCCTGACCAATCCAATCAAGTTTCTGCTCATTTGGACATATGGTTTTGAGGAAGATGTTTGAAGTATGTCAAGATGGCTATCTAGTGGATGACCATCTTTGATGTCCAAATGGAATTATTTAAGCAATTCTGAGTCTCAATTTTGCCTTGAAGACTCCCATCAATTTTCTGCTTAAGAGAAAATATGGGTTTGATGATGTTGTTTGAAGAATTCCAAGATGGATGTTTAGTCCATGGCCATCTTTTGTATATAAGTGAAATGAAAGAAGCATTTATAAGACTCTTTTTGGCCTGAAGCATCCAATCAAGTTTCTGCTATTGAGGAAATATAGTTTGGAGGAGGATGTTGCTTGACATATATCAAGATTGTTGTTTAGTTTTTGGCCATCCTGATATCTTATTTATGCTGAGCCTCAATGTTGCCTGGTTTCTGCTCAAGAGGACATATGGTTTTGAAGAAATTGCTTGAAGAAATCCAAGATGGCATATGGTTTAGAAGATGATGTTTGAAGAATTCCAAGATGGCTGTTCAATGTTGTACCCTCTTTGACATCTTTATACAATGATTTCAGCTTTTCTGTGTAACCTATCTGCCTCACATCAAGTTTCTGCTCAAAAGGATATATGGTTTGGAAGATGATGATGTATGAATAATTCTAGGATGGCTGTTTAGTGCTAGGCAATCTTTGTTATGCAAATGGGATGATTTTAGCTACTTCTGAGTCTCCATGTTGCCGGAAGCCTTCAATAAAGTTTTTGCTCAAGAGGATATATGGTTTTGAAGAAGATGGTGGTCGAAGAATTTCAAGATGGCTGTTTAATGCTAGGCAATCTTTGATATGCAAATGGGATGATTTAAGCTATTTCTGAGTCTCTATATTGCCAGAAGCATGCATCAAGTTTCTGCTTAAGAGGGTATATATGGTTTGGAAGCTGTTGGTTGAAGAATTCCAAGATGGCTGTTCATGTTAGGCAATCTTTGGTATGCAAATGGGATGATTTTAGGTATTTCTGAGTCTCCATGATGCCAGAGGCCTCCCATCAAGTTTCTGCTCTAGAGGACATATGGTTTGGAAGATGCTGGTTGAAGAATTCCGAGATAGCTGTTCAATGCTGAACCCTCTTTGACATCTTAATGGAATGATTTCAGCTTTTTTTGTGTAACTTATCTGCCTGCTGACTCCCATCAAGTTTCTGCTCAAGAGGATATATGGTTTGGAAGAGGATGATGTTTGAAGAATTCTAGGACGGCTGTTTAGTGCTAGGCAATCTTTAATATGCAAATGGGATGATTTTAGCTACTTCTGAGTCTCCATGTTGCCTGAAGCCTTCCATCAAGTTTCTGCTCAGGAAGATATATTGTTTGGAAGATGATGATGTTTGAAGAGTTCCAGGATGGCTGTTTAGTGCTAGGCAATCTTTGAAATTCAAATGGATTGATTTTAGCTATTTCTGAGTCTCCATGTTGCCAGAAGCCTTCCAACAAGTTTCTGCTCAAGAGGATATATTGTTTGGAAGATGTTGGTTGAAGAATTCTAAGATGGCTGTTTAGTGCTAGGCAATCTTTGGTATTTTGTTTTGTTTGTTTGTTTGATTTGATTCTTTATGTCCACTCAACAATCTTTCAGTTATGCGGGACGGGTCTTCCTGGGTTGAACCAGTACTAAGCTCAAGAGGATATATTGTTTGGAAGATGTTGGTTGAAGAATTCCAAGATAGCTGTTTAGTGCTAGGCAATCTTTGGTATGCAAATGGGATGATTTTAGGTATTTCTGAGTCTCCATAGTGCCAGAAGCCTCCCACTAAGTTTCTGCTCAAGAGGATATATGGTTTGGAAGAAAGTGTTGGTTTAAAGATTCCAGGATGGTTGTTAAATGCTGGACCCACTTTGACATCTTAATGGAATGATTTCAGCTTTTCTGTGTAACCTATCTGCCTGCTGCCTCCCGATCCTTGATATGCAAATGGGATGATTATAGCTACTTCTTAGTCTCCATGTTGCCGGAAGCCTTCAATAAAGTTTCTGCTCAAGATGATATATGGTTTGGAAGATGATGAAGTTTGGAGAATTCAAAGATGGCTGTTGTTTAGGGCTAGGCAATCTTTGATATGCAAATGGGATGATTTTAGCTATTCTTAGTCACCATGTTGCCTGAGGCATCCCATCAAGCTTCTGCTTGAGACAATATATGGGTTGGAAGATGTTGTTTGAAGAATATCGAGATGTCTGTTTAGTTCTTATATCTAAATGAAATGATTTTATTTATTCGGAGTCTCCGTGTTGCATGATGCATCCCAATAAATTTCTGCTCAAGAGAATATATGGTTTGGAAGAAGTTGTTTGAAAAATTCCAAGAAGGCTGTTTAGTGCATGACCATCTTTTGTTTATGAAAGAAGCATTTAAGAGTCTCTTTTTGGCCTGAAGCATCCAATCAAGTGTCTGCTCATGAGGACTGTCGTTTGCAGCAGGATGTTGTTTGACAAATATCAAAAATAGTAAGTGAGTATGATCAGGAAATACCACAATCACAAACAGCAGACAACCCCATGGCATCGCGAGGAAGAGCCACTCAACCATCACGATTTACCAGGAAGACAAATTCAGCAAAGCAACCAGCTCTCTCTTCCCCATCAAGATGATTGCAATATTAGAATGGACATAAAGTAACGTACAACAAAATAAAGAACAATTACAGACTCCCACAATGGGAGTAACAATAAACAAAAAGTCACATCAACAGAACCACCTCCTTAGAACGGACAGCAGCCTAAGCCACTGGGGGGCTTTAATGCATTCAACTGGTACCAAATCTTCGCCCTGGATTCTGCTGTTGTTGAAGTACAAGAAATTTTCAGCTCGCATGGAGGCCTTCTAACTAGTGAAATGTATCATCATGGAGAAACACTCTAATCAAATTAACACACCATGATGAAACAAAGAAAAGGGCTCAAGACTAACAGATAGTCAGAGCTAAAGAAAACCTCAAGTTGAGACACGGTGGGTCCAGCTACAGATAAGCATTTGTTGTTTAGTTTTTGGCCATCCTGATATCTTATCTATGCTAAGCCTCCATGTTGCCTGGATTCTGCTCAAGAGGACATATGGTTTCGAAGAAGAAATTGCTTGAAGAATTCCAAGATGGCTGTTTAATGCATGGCCATCTTTGATATCTGAATGGAATGATTTGAGCAATTCAGGCTCTCTATTTTGCCTTAGTTTCTGCTCAAGAGGATATATGGTTTGGAAGAAGATACTGTTTAAAGTACTGAAGACAGCTGCCATGGTGGCACAACAATGATTCTGCTGGCTGTAGGTCTACAATCCCCTGTCTAATGCCCTACAAATTTAGCCACTGCGCTCAACAAAGATGCAGATGGTTTCTTGAGTTTAGAACAGTTCAGAAAAGTAACCTTACCACACTCAGTCTTTCAAACATATACACGACTGAACCTTTCTATACTTATTGGTATTATGCCACACGACAGCACACTAAAACATTATTTTGTGGAGAAATAATATTTCAGTATCTGTAATATGGACAAACCTAATTAACATAAAAGTGAACTGTCATGCACTCAGTCAACAACTGATTTGCTTCAGGCTTAAGTTCTGTAACTGTTGCCTCTGAATTTCAAGGTTTAACTTCATGCTATGCTGTATTAATGATACAATCAACCTTGCCACTGAGACATTACACAGCCCACCTATTTCATTGACAAAGTGAGCCTCGGCAAAAAACAAGTGGGTATGACCAGGAATTGCCACAATCTCAGACAACAGACAGCACTGTAAGAAACATATAATCAGAAAATATGTTGTTTGAAGAATTTCAAGATGAATAAATAGAGCATGCCCTTCTTTGATATCTGAAAATGACTGTTCCAGCCATTCTGACGTCTCTCATCAAGTTTCTGCTCAAGAGGACAAATGGTTTGGAAGATGATGTTTGAAGAATTCCAAGATGGCTGTTCAATGCTGGACCCTCTTTGACATCTTAATGGAATAATTTCAGCTTTTCTGTGTAACCTATCTGCCTGCTGCCTCCAATCAAGTTTCTGCTCAAGAGGATATATGGTTTGGAAGAGGATGATATTTGAATAACTCCAGGATGGCTGTTTAGTGTTGGGCAATCTTTGATATGCAAATTTGATTATTTTAGCTACTTCTGAGTCTCCATGTTGCATGAAGCTTTCCACCAAGTTTCTGCTCAAGAGGATATATGATTTGGAAGAAGATGTTGATTGAAGAATTCCAAGATGGCTGTTTGGTGTTAGGCAATCATTTATATACAAATGGGATGATTTAAGCTATTTCTGAGTCTCCATGTTGCCGGAAGCCTTCCACCAAGTCTCTGCTCAAGAGGATACATGGTTTGTAGGATGTTGGTTAAAGAATTCCGAGAAGGCTGTTTAGTGCTAGGCAATCATTGGTATGCAAATGGAATGTTAGCTATTTCAAAGTCACCATGTTGACAGAAGCCTCCCATCAAGTTTCTGCTCAAGAGGATATATGGTTTGGAAGAAGATGTTGTTTGAAGAATTCAAGAAGGCAGTTTTAATGCTGGACCCTCTTTGAAATCTTGATAGAATGATTTCAGCTTTTCTGTGTAGCCTATCTGCCTGCTGCCTCCCATCAAGTTTCTGCTCAAGAGGATATATGGGTTGAAGAATGTTGGATTAGGAATTCCAAGATGACTGTTTAGAGCTAGGCAATCTTTGATATGCAAAAGGGATGATTTTAGCTACTCTGAGTCTCCATGTTGCATGAAACCTTCCATCAAGTTTCTACTCAAGAGGATATATGGTTTGGAAAAAAGATGTTGGTTGAAGAATTCCAAAATGGCTGTTTAGTGCTAGGCAATCTTTGATATGCAAATGGGATGATTATAACTATTTCTGAGTCTCCATGTTGCCGGAAGCCTTCCATCAAGTTTCTGCTCAAGGTGATATATGGTTTGGAAGAAGGTGTGGTTGAAGAATTCCAAGATGGCTGTTTAGTGCTAGGCAATCTTTGATATGCAAATGGGATGATTATAACTATTTCTGAGTCTCCATGTTGCCGGAAGCCTTCCATCAAGTTTCTGCTCAAGGTGATATATGGTTTGGAAGAAGGTGTTGGTTGAAGAATTCCAAGATGGCTGTTTAGTGCTAGGCAATCTTTGATATGCAAACGGGATGATTTCAGCTTATTCTCAGTCTCCATGTTGCCGGAAGCCTTCCATCAAGTTTCTGCTCAAGGTGATATATGGTTTGGAAGAAGTTGTATGAAAAAGTCCTAGAAGGCTGTTTAATGCATGACCAACTTTGGTATCTGAGTAGAATGATAAAAGCATTTCTAAGTCTCTGTTTGGCCTGACCAATACAATCAAGTTTCTGCTCATTAGGACATACCATTTAGAGGAAGGTGTTTTTTGAAGAATATCAAGATGGCTACTTAGTGGATGGCCATCTTTAATATCTGAAGGTAATGATTTAAGCAATGCTGGGTCTCCATTTTCCTTGAAGACTCCCACCATATTTTCTGCTCAAGAGAAAATATGGGTTTGAAGATGTTGTTTGAAGAATCCAAGGATGGCTGTTTAGTCCATGGCCATCTTTGATATCAAAATGGAAAGATTTTAGCTATTCTGAGTCTCACAAGGGCATTAAGTTTTGAAGATGTTGTTTGAAGAATTCCATGAAGGCTGTCAAGTGCATGGCCATCGTTGGTATCAGAGTGTAATGATTTAAGCATTTGGTTTAATTGGCTGATGCCTACCATCAAGGCTTTGCCAAAGAGAACATCTGGTTTGGGAGGTGTTGTTTGAAGAATTTCAATTTGGCTGTTTAGTGCATGGCAAGTTTTGATAAGTGAATGGGATGGGTTTAGCTATTCTGAGTTTCCATGTTGCCTGACGCATCCCATCAAGTTTTTGCTTGAGACAATATATGAGTTGGAAGATGTTTGAAGAATATCAAGATATCTGTTTAGTTCTGATATCTGAATAGAATGATTTTATTTATTCCGAGTCTCCATGTTGCATGATGCATCCCATCAAGTTTCTGCTCAAGAGAATATATGGGTTGGAAGAAGTTGTGTGAAAAATTCCAAGAAGGCTGTTTAGTGCATGACCATCTTTGGTATCTAAGTGGAATGAAAGAAGCATTCATGAGTCTCTTTTTGGCCTGAAGCATCCAATCAAGTTTCTACACATGAGGATATATGGCTTGGAGGAGGATGTTTTTTTTGACAAACATCAAGATTGCTGTTTAGCTCTTGGCCATCCTGATATCTTATTATTCTGAGCCTCAATGTTTGCTTGGTTTCTGCTCAAGGGGACATATGGTTTTGAAGAAGAAATTGCTTGAAAAATTCCAAGAAGGCTGTTTAATGCATGTCCATCTTTGATATCTGAATGCAATGATTTGAGCAATTCAGGCTCTCCATTTTGCCTTAGTTTCTGCTCAAGAGGATATATGGTTCAGAAGAAGATACTGTTTGAAGTACTGAAGACAGATGCCATGGTGGCACAACACAATGATTCTGCCGGCTGCGAGTCTACAATCCCCAGTCTAATGCCCTACAAAATTAGCCACTGCGCTCTACAAATATGCAGATGGTTTCTTAGCTTTGAACAGTTAAGAAAAGTAACCTTACCACACTCAGTCTTTCTAATATATACACGGCCAAACCTTTATACTTATTGGTATTATACCACACGACAGCACACTAAAACATTATTTTTTGGAGAAATAATATTTCAGCATCTGTAATATGGACAAACCCAATAAATATAAAAGTGAACTGCCATGTATTCAGTCAACAACTGAATTGCTTCAGGCTTAAGTTCTGTAACTGTTGCCTCTGGATTTGAAGGTTATCTTCCGGGCGTGTAACCTCAAGCTATGCTGAATTAATGATACAAGCAACCTTGCCACTGAGGCATTACACAGCCCGCCTTTTCATTAACCAAGTGATCCTCAGCAAAAAACAAGTGGATATGACCAGGAATTGCCACAATCTCAGACATCCCACTGCACTGTAAGGAATATATAGTCAAAAATATGTTGTTTGAAGAATTTTAAGATGAATAACTAGTGCATGCCCTTCTTTGATATCTGAAAAGAACTGTTCGAGCTATTCATAATTTATTTTGCCTGGCGTCTCTCATCAAGCTTCTGCTCAAGAGGACATGGTTTGTTAGATGATAATTGGAGAATTCCAAAATGGCTGTTCAATGCTGGACCCTCTTTGACGTCTTAAGAGTCATTATCTGAGAGCGTCAAAATCAGTTGGAAATAGAAAAAATAGATTTTCTTGAAATTTTGCCCATTTTTAACTTCTGTCGAGAGATGAACAAAAATGCATATTTTTTTCAATTTTTCACTTCCGTTTCCATGGCAACCACGATTTTCTATTTTTAGCATTTTCAGCAATATTTTGAGCTAAAAGTTACAATATTTTGGACTGCCCTACCCAAGAGGCAATGTGGCAAATGTTTGTGTTTGTGCTTTCAAACAATAAACATGACTAATTACTTAACCCTCGTACTGATTTTGTAACTTTTCCGTTTCCATGGTAACACGTGCTATGATGGATTTTTACATGCTATTATGCATTTTTCAATGCACTAAAAATTGGCAATTTTCAATATCATTTTTCTAAAAATTTCTATGTCAGATTTTTTTGTTTTTCTCTCAATTAGTTAACTGATACCTATATTTCACCATATTGAAAAATTGGGATCGGGTTATTTTTTATTTTGAAATAAATTTTATTTGAAGTTTATTACTATCGAAGCAAAAATATTATGTTTTTAGATGAACAAAATGATTATTATCTTTTGTATTTTATCTAAGTAGTGATTATCTGTCACAAAAATGTACCATTTCACACAACCATTGTGTAGCAATTCTTAATAATACTTTAAATTGTGGTTTAATGCTTATAATGATATAATATTAGGGATCAAAGTACCCCACCCACTAATGTTAAATGTAAAATTAAATGCTATTTTGCTTAAAACTGGATATTTCAAACAAATTTTATGACAACAGGAAGTTTTAATTGATATAATAAATTTCCCAGGATCGATTTTTAAATTTTGGTGTATCTAACCATCTGGTTGCTATGGTAACTATCCAAAGTAATGTTACCTTAACAATGACCATATAACTCCGTTATCATGCATAACTTGATATAAATACATTTTTCATTAATGTTATGTCATTGATTTGAGGAGCAAATGGATGTGTAACATATTGTTCTCTCTCATTCTTAGTTAAACCTCATTAAAAGCATGGTTTCCATGGCATTTGGGTCATTTTATTCCCATGGAAGCTAAAAAAGTTTCCATATTCAACTAGAAAATAACCAAACAAATGATATATTTATTACATAACATAACTTTAAGATGTCATATATAAACTACATTATTGCAAACTTACTATCGTAAACATAAAAAGGGTAGAAACAGGAATTCTATCCAGTCTTGACCTTAGATTTAGGTACTTGTTACCCCACCCACTTATACAACATATGAAAACCCTTGTTTATGTATATAGTTTTCTTGAAATAAAACGTATTTTATATATTATAGAAATTGAACTGTTACAAAGATAATTGTATATGGTCAATTAAAATTTGGTGTTGAAAACAAAAACATTGTTGCTATGGTAACTGGTGGAAAACTATGCCTGGTCGTGCCTTAGCAACCACAAAAAAATTCGAAAAATCGTCATTTTTTTATTCTCAATGTTTCCACAATCAATTTTTGTGGCTTGGAATAGAATGTTAACCCATCCCACCCCCTAAACATTGTGTCACTTTGAATTAAGAGCTTGCAAATATAAGTTTGACATTGAAAATGAGCTTCTCTACATCTTCCAGGCTCTAATTTACTCCACCCATCGATTTAAAAAGGTACAAATAAATTGAAATTTTGATCAAAAAGGCAGATTTGAAAAAATGACAACATACGATGTTTTCAGAGTGAAGGCTCTCCTTACCTTGCATGTAATGACCGAAATGCATTTTTTACGTCAGAAAAACCTAAAAAATATCATGCATGGTCGTGTCAAAATGTATGTGATGCGCTGACCTTTTTGTTGGACAACATTTTTATTCGATTTGGCACCAATCTGTATAGACAATTTGTTGGGATTCCTATGGGCACTAATTGTGCTCCCCTGGTTGCAGATTTATTCCTGTTTTGTTATGAGAGGGACTTTATGATGTCTCTTTCTGATGATAAGCAGGCTGATGTCATTGATGCGTTTAACACTACATCCAGATATTTGGACGATATTTTGAATGTTAATAATGTTTATTTTGACAATATGGTTAGTCAAATATACCCTTCAGAGCTCCAACTAAATAAAATCTTAATACCTCTGATACCAAAGCCGCATTTTAAGACTTGCATTTGTCAATTTCTAATGATATTGTTGCTACCAAAATTTATGATAAACGTGACGACTTTGATTTTGAAATTGTCAATTTCCCATTTTTAGATGGTGATGTTCTTAGTTCTACATCCTATGGAGTCTATATTTCTCAACTCATTCGTTTTGCTAGAGCATCTAGCATTGTTGCTGACTTCAACACTCGCAATAAATTGTTAACTCAGAAACTTCTTAAACAAGGCTATCGGTATCATAAACTTCACAAAACATTTTCAAAATTTTATAGATGATACTATGATTTGATTTCTAAATTCCAAGTTGGACTTAAATTCTCTTTTGCGCCAAGGACTTTCGGAACCTGATTTCTATGGTGACTTGGTGTATAAGTTGAAGAAGATTGTTGGCTCTAATAATTTTTCAGCGCAGTTCATTAAAATAATTTCCCATTATAATAAGATTGGCTATAACATTAATGTATTGCAACAGACTGCATGCTTGGTGGTCAACCAAATCACTGTTGGCAACTTTGCTTTCCTCTTTAATTGCACGCCGGTGGGTCGGACTTCAAACTCTATGATGGTTCCGACCTAAAGACTTATCTAATGATGAGATGGTAGGGACCTGATGCTTTTGCTGTTTGTCCGGCCCTCTGGGGTTTACCTGTTGGATTTCTTTTGCTCCGGTATTCAGTTTTATCTACTGTTGAGTCCTTATCTTTGCTTTATCTCCTTGTTATATCTTGATTTATATGTTTTAGGTGATGATGCATTGATAAGTTAGAGGTCTTTCATGCAAACCAAATATCTAGGTGTCTTGATCCACATCTGAATTAAGGGTGAGTTTGGCGCGACGTTAAACTGGTTTAAGCCCTCCAGTAAAATATTTTACTGACCTTTCCAAGGCGGTACTTCTTTTGTGGATCTTTTATGTTTTTGTCTGTCTTATGTTTGCTATATCTTTGTGCGCGTCTGTTTATATGTGCCTTGTGGTCACCTGCTGGGAAAGGGCTGACCTCTTGGCTCTCGTTTGTGGTGTCTAACTGTGAGTTTGTAACTTTCCCATTGGTATCCTGGGCCCGGTGTGGTATCGACTCCTGATCTTTGCACCCTTACTTACTTTTAAAAATGTTTGTCAGAAGACTGGAACAGTATTTTAATTTTTGTGTCAGCAAAAGAATGGTTGCTATGGTTAATGATGAGATACTTTACACCTTTAATAGCAAATGCCAAAAATCTTCAAAAAGTCATGCTAGTTTCTTTATTCTTAAGGTTTCTATAATGATATAAGTATTTTGATTTTAAATGTTACAAAAAACAAGAGGTCAAAGGGAAAGCATCTTATAGCCCATCAAACAGTTTTGATAGTGGAAGCACTTTCAATAAAATCCAACATGAAATTGAGATTAAATGATTTTTTTTCATGTTTTCACAATATAAGCCTATGTAAAACATGTGACCCCCAGGATAGGGCAATACTTACCCAATGGGCATCATTTGAACAAACTTAGTAGACGTCCTCTAGTTGATGCTTCATACAAAATATCAAGGCTCTAGGCCTTGTGGTTTCAGACTGACAAGAAGATTGTTTGAATGATTTCCCTTTATAAGCCTATGTAAAACGTGTGACAACTGTTCGTCCTTCGTCATAATTTTTTCCCGCTCTATAACTTGAGAACAACTCTATAGAATTAAACCAAGTTTTGTATGTGCATTGATATTGACATGATCTAAGTTGAGATATTTCCTGTCCTTTTTTGCAGATTTGTACAAGAATTTGTTTTCACCAAATTTTATATATGCATTTATATTGACAAGATCTAGCTTGGGATTGTTTCAGGTCATTTTTCCCAAATTTGTACCAGAGTTATGGCCCTTGATTTAAGCCAAAAGTTTGTTTCCGCTCAATATCATGAGAACATATGGACAGAATTTCACCAAATTTTAAATATGCATTGATATTGACAACATCTATCTTGGGATCAGCACACGTCATTTTCTGCAAATTTTTACCAGAGTTATGGCACTTGATTTACGCCAAAATTTTGTTTCTGCTCAATATCTTGAGAACAAATTGACAGAATTTCATCAAATTTTAAATATGCATTCATATTGACAAAATCTAGTTTATTACAGAGTTATGTCCCTTTATTGATCTCAGAATTTGTTCCTGCTCAATATCTTTAGATTTTCTTGCTTAGTATCTTTAGAACTTGGCCTATTTATTTCATGAAAACGCTGCATCGGGGCTACAGCCAGATTCTCTGACAATTCTAGTTTTACTTGAATATACAAGATATTTTTCACACTACATGTTTTCAAACCCTTCTGTACATTTGCTTGGTTGATAATACTTGACAATAACCATAGGGTTATGTTAACACATCCATGTGCCCTACATAGAAACCCCTTTGTGCCAGTTTTCAAATGCTCGTTCTCTAGCCAATGAGAGAATAAAACGCTTTAAAAGATACATGTTTGGGACAAAAATGTAGTACAATTTCCTGTTACTACTTGAAACGTTTTGCATCAGAAGCTGCAAAAGTGCAGGGCTAGCATTTCTGAATTCTACAGAAGACACTGCAAGTTAATTGCTACTTGTCACAATTAAGTATTATTGCAGACAACTACGATCTAGCAATTTTTCGTCCTGAATAAATTCTGAGTGAGTTTACAAGAATGAAAATTCTACTAAATAAGTATACAAACCAAAATAAGCATACAAACTATATCGTTTCATGAGGATATCCCAAACTGATACCAAGTTATGGGGCATACAAGAACTTTTGGAGAAAAGAAAAAAATCAAAAGGGGCATAGCTTGAAATTTAATAAAAGGGTGAACAATGATGCTTGCGCACCACAAATTATCTTAACCTGATACATAATCCTATTGAATTTCATGACGATATCCAAAAATGTTACTGAGTTATGGGGAGTACAAGAATGAAAATTACACAAAGTAAGCAAAAAAACCCAACCCCAAAACAACAAAAGGGTCATAACTCTGATAAGAAAAACGAAAAGTAACCATAACTGTACTGGCATATCGGATTAACCTGATACACATTGCCATAAAGTTTCATGAAGATATATATTTAATGGTTACTGAGGTATGCTGCGTACTATTTAAATAATCAAAGGGACATTACTCAGAAACTAAGATAGGAGGAACAACCATTCTTGTTCGTGACACATTGTCCTGCTCTAAAACTCATTCGGATAAAGTCGCATGATTGTATCCAAAAAATTGCTACTGATTTATGGGGTGTATAATAATTTTTGGAAATGAAATAATTAAAGGGGCAAACCTTGGAAACTAGAAAATGGAGAACCATTATGTTTGCATGCTACACATTGTCTTTAGGTAATACATATTCCTATAAAACTGCATGTAGATATCATGAACAGTGAGTGAATGATGGGGTGTACACCAATGTACATTACACAAAATAAGACTAAAACATAATCAAAGGGCCATAACTAAGAAATGAATGAAAAGAAAAGAATGTACGTGACACATTGTTGTGACCTGATATACATTCATATAAAGTTTCATGAAGATATCTTAAATGTCTAACAAGTTATGGGGCATACACAATTTTTTTGGAGAAATTTGGAAAATGAATAAAAATGGCATAACCTGGAAACTTGAAAAGGGAGAAAAATCATTCTTGCACATGACACATTGTATTTACCTAAGGCACATTTCTAAAATAGTTCATGAAGATATCACAAGTTGTTATCGAATTATGGGATGTGCAAGAATGAAAACGACACAAAATAAGCATAAAACAAGAAAATGCCATACCTCTGAAATGAAAAAAATGTAAAATAACCATAAGTGTATGCAACACTTTGTCTTGACCCCTATACACATGCTATAATTTCATAAAGATCTATAAATGACTGTAACTGCGTTATGGTGAGTACAAGTTTTTTTTAAAATTATTCAAAGGGAACTCGGCAATTAAGGGGGAGCAATCATTTATGTGTGGGGCACATTGTCTTGACCTACGTAATATACATTTCTATAAAATATCATCACAATTGTTTACTGACAGACGTACAGGGCCATGCCATATAGTGTCCTTTTTTTTCAAAACAGGCATATAACAAATGGCTATTTGTCTTAAAACCTCGCGTTTCAAACACGTTGTGTGATAAAATGAAGTTCTTATTGATATCAATTATTTGCCAAGAAAAAACCCCTAAATCTCCTTACATCATGGTTGCTATGGTAACTATTCAAAATATTGTTAACTTTAAGATGACCACGTATCTTGGGTTACACGCATAATTTGATCTGAATGCCTTTCATTGGGATATTTGACAGTTTGTTTTCTTTCCTTTTTGGTTACAAATCAATAAAATGTTTCTCTCCAACTTGGCTACAAATCAATTAAAGCAAGATCCGGTCTTCTCACATCCATCTCATAGAAACATCATTTGTTATCATTTTTTCCAATCTGCCATTTTGGGCGAAGTTTCCATGTATTTACACCTTTTAAATCGATGGGTGAAGTAAATTGATGCCCGGAAGATGCAAAAAAACTTTTTAATGTCAAACCTGAATTTGCAACATCTTAATTCAAGGTTACAAAATGCTTAGGTGGTGGGTTGGGTAACCATTCTATCCCAAACACAAACTGATTATGGCCACCTTGCAAAAAATAATAATAATAAAAACATGCATTGTTTTTCGAATGTTTTGTGGTTGCTAAGGCATGATCATGCATAGTTTTCCATCAGTTACCATAACAACAAGGATGTTTTGATATCAACCCAAATTATAATCTACGAAAAACAAATATCTTTGTAACAGTACATTGTCTATAATATATAAAGAATATTTTATTTGAAGAAAACCATATACATATACAAGGGTTTTTATATGTTGTATAAGTGGGTGGGGGTAACTAGTAACTAAATTTCAGGTCAAGACTGTATAGAATATCTATTTCTACCTTTCCAATGTTTACGATAGTAAGTCTGCAATAATGTTGTTTATCTATGACATCTTTAAGTTATGTTAAGTAATATTTAGACCATTTGTTCTGCAATTCTCTTGTTAAATATAGACACATTTAAGCTTCCATATGAATAAAATGACCCAATTACCTTAGCAACCATGCTTTTATCAAGGTTTAACTAAGAATGAGAGAGAACAAAATGTCACACATCCATTTGCTCCTCAAATCAATGACATAACATTAATGAAAAAGGTATTTTATATCAAGTTTGCATGACACCGGAGATATTTAGTCGTTGGTATGGTAACTTTATTTTAGATAGTTACCATCACCAGATTGTTAGTTACACCAAAATTTAAGATTTTTTCTGGGCAATTTATTCATATAAATTAGAACTTCCTGTTCTCGTTTGTGGTGTCTAACTTTCTGCTCACGTTTGTGGTGTCTTACTGAGTTTGTCACTTTCCCATTGGTATCCTGGGTCAGGTGTGGTACTTGATTGTATCGATTCCTGATCTTTGCACCCTTACTTACTTTCTTAATGTCATAAAATGTGTTTGGAATGTCCAATTTTAAGAAAATAGCATTTAATTTTACATTAAACAATAGTGGGTGGGGTACTTTGATCCATAATGTTATATCATTATGAGCATTTAACCAAAATTTAAAGTATTATTTAGAACTGCTACATCATGGTTGTGTGCAATGGCATTTTTTGTGACAGATAATCACTACTTAGATAAAATACAAAAGATAACAATCATCTTGTTCATCTGAAAACATCATAATTTTTCTTCAACGGTAATAAACTTTAAATAAAATTTATTTCAAAGTAAAAAATATACCGGTCCCAATTTTTCAATATGGTGAAATATAGGTATCCGTCAGCTAATTGAGATAAAACCAAAATATTGATAGAGAAATTTTTAGAAAAATGATAATGCACCCTTACTTTCTAAGGTTACTTTGAAATTGCCAATTTTTAGTGCAATGAAAAATCCATAATAGCATATAAAATCTATCATAGCCTGCGCTACCATAGAAACGGAAAAGAAACAAAGCCAGTACAAGGGTTAAGTACTTAATCATGTTTATTGTATGAAAGCTCAAACATTTGCCACACAGCCTCTTGGGGAGGCTAGTCCAGAATATTTAAATTTTTAACTCAAAATATAGCTAAAAATACTAAAAATTGAAAATCATGGTTGCCATGGAACTGGTAGTGAAAAATCATTAAATCTCAATATCCTGTTGGGTTTTATTGAAAGTGCTGTCAGATCCATTATCAAAACTGTTTGGTGGGCTAGTTGATGCTTTTCCCTGACCTTATGAACAAGCAACCCAAGGCCCTTGGGCCCTCTTGTTTTTTGTAACATTTAAAATCAAAATACTAAAATCATTATAGAAACCTTAAGAATAAAAAAACTAGCATGACTTTTTGAAGATTTTTGGCATTTGCTATTAAAGGTGTAAATTATCAACATTAACCATGAGCGGAAGCTCACCACAGTTGACCCACAAGAAAGGAGCATCTGGAGATCAGGTGTGAGATCTGTTATGCGTGCAGCAAGCCAGTTACCTGGAAAGGGCCCCACTGATGTGGAGGATGCCCCTGCACCTGCATGTTAATCAAAAATCTAATTATGATGATATGATATGATATGAACCATAGCAACAATTCTTTGGGTGACACAAAAATTAAAATACTGTTCCAGTCTTCTCACAAACATCTTTTAGAAACATCCTCTTTTGTCATTTTTCCGAATCTGCCTTTTTGGGCAAAATTTCAATCTATTTGTACCTTTTAAATCGATGGGTGGAGTAAATTAGAGCCCGGAAGATGTAGAAAAGCTTATTTTCAATGTCAAACCTATATTTGCAAGCTCTTAATTCAAAGTGACACAATGTTTAGGGGGTGGGATGGGTTAGCATTCTATCCAAAGCAAAATAAAATAATTGTGGAAACATTGAGAATAAAAAAAATGATAATTTTGAAGTTGGTTGTGGTTGCTAAGGCATGATCAGGCATAGTTTATCACCAGTTACCATAGCAACAATGATGTGTTTGTTATCAACACCAAATTTTAATTGACCATATACAATTATCTTTGTAACAGTTCAATTTCTATAATATATAAAATATGTTTTATTTCAAGAAAACTATATACATAAACAAGGGTTTTCATATGTTGTATAAGTGGGTGGGGTAACAAGTACCTAAATCTTAGGTCAAGACTGGATAGAATTCTTGTTTCTACCCTTTTTATGTTTACGATAGTAAGTTTGCAATAATGCAGTTTATATATGACTTCTTAAAGTTATGTAATGTAATAAATATATCATATGTTTGGTTATTTTCTAGTTGAACATGGAAACTTTTTTACTTTCATAGGAATAACATGACCCAAATGCCATGGAAACCATGCTTTTAATGAGGTTTAACTAAGAATGAGAGAGAACAATATGTTACACATCCATTTGCTCCTCAAATCATTGACATAACATTTATGAAAAAGGTATTAATATCAAGTTATGCATGATAACGGAGTTATATGGTCATTGTTAATGTAACATTACTTTGGATAGTTACCATAGCAACCAGATGGTTAGATACACCAAAATTTAAAAAACAATCCTGGAAAATTTATTTTATCAATTAAAACTTCCTGTTGTCATAAAATTTGTTTGAAATGTCCAGTTTTAAGCAAAATAGCATTTAATTTTACATTTAACATTAGTGGGTGGGGTACTTTGATCCCTAATATTATATCATTATAAGCATTAAACCACAATTTAAAGTATTATTTAGAATTGCTACACGATGGTTGTGTGAAACGGTACTTTTTTGTGACAGATAATCACTACTTAGATAAAATACAAAAGATTATAATCATTTTGTTCATCTAAAAACATAATATTTTGCTTCGACAGTAATAAACTTGAAATAAAATTTATTTCAAAATAAAAAATAACCCGATCCCAATTTTTCAATATGGTGAAATAAAGGTATCAGTTAACTAGTTGAGAGAAAAACAAAAAAATCTGACGTAGAAATTTTTAGAAAAATGATATTGAAAATTGCCAATTTTTAGTGCATTGAAAAATGCATAATAGCATATAAAAATCCATCATAGCATGTGTTACCATGACAACGGAAAAGTGACAAAATCAGTACAAGGGTAAAGTAATAAGTCATGTTTATTGTTTGAAAGCACAAACACAAACATTTGCCACATTGCCTCTTGGGTAGGGCAGTCCAAAATATTGTAATTTTTAGCTCAAAATATTGCTGGAAAATGCTAAAAATAGAAATTCGTGGTTGCAATGGATACGGAAGTGAAAAATTGAGAAAAATATGCTTTTTTGTTCATCTCTTGACAGAAGTTAAAAATGGGCAAAATTTCAAGAAAATCTATTTTTTCTATTTCCAAGCCATAATTGAGGCTGTCTGATGCTCTCAGATAATGACTCTTAATGGAATGATTTCAGCTTCTCTGTGTAACCTATCTGCCTGCTGCCTCCCATCAAGTTTCTGCTCAAGAGGATACATGGTTTGAAAGAAGATGATGTTTGAAGAATTCCAAGATGGCTGTTTAGTGCTAGGCAATCTTTCGTATTCAAATGGGATGATTTTAGCTACTTCTTAGGAAGCCTTCCATCAAGTTTCTGCTCAAGAGGATATATGGTTTGAAAGATGTTGGTTGAAGAATTCCAAGATGGCTGTTCAGTACTAGGCAATCTTTTTAATGCTATTGGGATTTTAGCTATTTCTGAGTCTCCATGTTGCCGGAAGACTTCCACAAAATTTCTGCTCAAGAGGATTTATGGTTTGGAAGATGTTGGTTGAAGAATTCCAAGATGGCTGTTTAGTGCTAGCTATCTTTGGTATGCAAATGGGATGATTTTAGATATTTCTGAGTCTCCATGTTGCTAGAAGCCTCCCATCAAGTTTATGCTCAAGAAGATATATGGTTTGTAAGAAGATGTTGGTTGCAGAATTCCAAGATGGCTGTTCAATGCTGGACCCTCTTTGACATCTTACTGGAATGAATTCCAGCTGTTCTGTGAAACCTATCTGCCTGCTGCTTCTCATCAAGTTTCTGCTCAAGAGGATATATGGTTTGGAAGATGATGATGTTTGAAGAATTCCAAGATGGCTGTTAATTGCTAGGCAATCTTTCGTATGCAAATGGGATGATTTTAGCTGTTTCTGAGTCTCCATGTTGCATGAAGCCTTCCATCAAGTTTCTGCTCAAGAGGATATATGGTTTGGAAGAGGATATTGGTTGAGGAATTCCAAAATGGCTGTTTAGTGCTAGGCAATCTTTGATATGCAAATAGGATGATTTAAGCTATTTCTGAGTTTCTATGTTGCCGGAAGCCTTCCATCAAGTTTCTGCTCAAGAAGATAGATGGTTTAGAAGAAGACGTTGGTTGAAGAATTCAAATATGGCTGTTTATTGGATGGCCATCTTTGATATCAGAATGGAATGATTCAAGCAATTCTGGGTCTCTATTTTGCCTTGAAGACTCCTATCAATTTTCTGCTCAAGAGAAAATATGGGTTTGAAGATTTTGCTTGAAGAATATCAAGGTGTCTGTTTAGTTCTCATATCTGAATGGGATGATTTTATTTATTCTGAGTCTCCATGTTGCATGATGCATCTCAATAAGTTTCTGCTCAAGAGAATATATGGGTTGGAAGAAGTTATTCCAAAAATGCCAAGAAGGCTGTTTAGTGCATGGCCATCTTTCGTATCTAAGTGAAATGTACGAAGCATTTATGAGTCCCTTTTTGGCTTGAAGCATCCAATCAAGTTTCTGCTCATGAGGACATATGGTTTGGTGGAGGATGTTGTTTGACAAATATCAAGATTGCTGTTTAGTTCTTGGCCATCCTGATATCTTATTTATTCTGAGCCTCCATGTTTGCCTGGTTTCTGCTCAAGAGGACATATGGTTTTGAAGAAGAAATGGCTTGAAGAATTTCAAGATAGCTGTTTAATGCACGACCATGTTTGATATCTGAATGGAATGATATGAGCAATTCAGGCTTTTTGCCTTAGTTTCTGCTCAAGAGGATATATGGTTTGGAAGAAGATACTGTTTGAAGTACTGAAGACAGCTGCCATGGTGGCACAACACAATGATTCTGCAGGCTGCGAGTCTACAATCCCCAGTCTAATGCCCTACAAACTTAGCCACTGTGCTCTAGAAATATGCAGATAGTTTGTTAGTTTTGAACAGTTAAGAAAGGTAACCTTACCACACTCAGTCTTTCAAACATATACACGGCCGAACCTTTCTATCCTTATTGGTATTATACCACACGACAGCACACTAAAACATTATTTTGTAGAGAAATAATATTTCAGTATCTGTAATATGGACAAACCCAATAAATATAAAAGTGAACTGTCATGTATTCCGTCAACGACTGAATTGCTTCAGGCTTAAGTTCTGTAACTGTTGCTTCTGGATTTGAAGGTTAACTACCTGGCGTGTAACCTCAAGCTATGCTGTATTAATGCTACAAGCAACCTTGCCACTGAGGCATTACACAGCCCAGCTTTTCATTAACAAAGTGAGCCTCGGCAAAAAACAAGTGGGTATGACCAGGAATTGCCACAATCTCAGACAACCAACTGCACTGTGAGGAATATATAATCACAAAATATGTTGTTTGAAGAATTTAAGATGAATAACTAGTGCATGCCCTTCTTTTATATCTGAAAAGAACTGTTCGAGCCATTCATAATTTATTTTGCCTGGCGTCTCTCATCAAGCTTCTGCTCAAGAGGACATAGTTTGGAAGATGATGTTTGAAGAATACCAAGATGACTGTTCAATGTTGGACCCTCTTTGATATCTTAATGGGATGATTTCAACTTTTCTGTGTAACCTATCTGCCTGCTGCATCCCATCAATTTTCTGCTCAAGAAGATATATGGTTTGGAAGATGATGATGTTTGAAGAATTCCAAGATGGCTGTTAAGTGCCAGGCAATCTTTCATATGCAAATGGGATGATTTTAGCTACTTCTGAGTCTCCATGTTGCATGAAGCTTTCCACCAAGTTTCTGCTCAAGAGGATATATGGTTTAAAAGAAGATTTTAGTTGAAGAATTCAAAGATGGCTGTTTACTGGATGGCCGTCTTTGATATCTGAATGGTATGATTTAAGCAATTCTTGGTCTCCATTTGCCTTGAAGACTCCTATCAATTTTCTGCTCAAGAGAAAATATGGGTATGAAGATGTTGTTTGAAGAATTCCAAGATGGCTGTTCAATGCTGGACCCTCTTTGACATCTTAATGGAATGATTTCAGCTTTTCTGTGTAACCTATTACCTGCTGCCTCCCATCAAGTTTCTGCTCAATAGGATATATGGTTTGGAAGATGATGATGTTTGAAGAATTCCAAGATGGCTGTTTAGTGCTAGGCAAGCTTTGATATGCAAATGGGATGATTTTAGCTACTTCTGAGTCTCCATGTTGCATGAAGCCTTCCACCAAGTTTCTGCTCAAGAGGATATATGGTTTGGAAGATAATTATGTTCGTAGAATTCTTATGTGGCTGTTTAGTGCTAGGCAATCTTTCATATGCAAATGGGATGATTTTAGCATCTTCTGAGTCTTCATGATGCATGAAGCCTTCCATCAAGTTTATGCTCAAGAGGATATATGGTTTGAAAGAAGATATTGCTCGAAGAATTCCAAAACGGCTGTCTATAAATAACAATTTGTCATAGACAGAATGTCAAATGCACACCCTAGTACCTAGGGCTGCAGAATAGTTACAAGTATCATATAAACTATATTTATTCCTCAATAAATAACAATTTATATGATTTAACTCAAGATAAAACGCTGGTCAGATTCTACATTTATTAAACTAACATCATTCTATTTACAACATAACTTTGGCCATGAAGAACCAACCCAGATATGAATGACAGCCAGCATTGGCTGAACTAGTATGATTGCAGACCTTTAAGCCCAGTACGTGCTGTTCAGAGGATAATAAGGTGCAGCATGGCATAGTACATGCGGTCTGGCATAGCACAAGCCACTACATAGGATTCCAGCTGACTTTGACCCTGCACATGGTGGACCTGCATAGCCACGAATATCTGAAGAGATAGCTGACTGATACAGTTAGAGTCACCAAGGTCGCCAGGCTGGGTCTGCCCTAGCATCTAGTGGAGCACTATGTCAGAGTATGAGCCTGCAAGTCAGGGTGGTGGACTGTCCCTGCCGCACAGGAGCTGGTCTGTGTTGGACTTGGTCCAGCCAATTGTGTCTGCGGACCCCTAACCGAAACAGGTTAATCAGACAGACAGCTTGAAGGCTTAAAGGGTGTAGTAAGTCAGGGTGGTGGACTGTCCGTGCCGCACAGGAGCTGGTCTGTGTTGGACTTGGTCCAGCCAATTGTGTCTGCGGACCCCTAACTGAAACAGGTTAATTTAGACAGACAGCTGGTGTAAGTACAAGCAGGCAAGTCAGTGCATGATTCGGATCCTGCAATGTGGAGGAAATTAGTTGATTTCAGATAGAAATTAAATTCCCCAAAATGAAGACAATGTGGATAGAAAGATGTTCACATTGGGTTGGTTTCCCCACAAGTTAATAAGTAGGAATGAAAGGACACCCTGTTCAACACTTGGTAATTGCTGGTAGTACATGACATAACATCTTATAAGTAACTATATACATCCCTTATGTGCAGGCAAAATGTCAATGGAGTGTGAGTGTGTAATTCAAGTCTGGGAATTAAAATTCCATAGTACATAGCACTGACATGTTGTCAACATAAAGGTTGATTAATCCTTTGCCTGCTAGCTTGCTGATAAACTTGTAAACAGTTCAAAGATTCAGAACAGGCCACACAGAGCATCTGGCTGGTCTGGATCCAACTGCTTGACACTTATGATTTCCTTGTAAAAGTTTTTTTAAATTTTAAGAAACTGCAGCAGACGACCACACAAAATTGTAAAACTGTTATTACTGTCATTCACTTAAATGTTACCACACAGCAAGCTAGCACATAACAAAAACAAAACTGAAAACAAAAACAACAAAAACTCCAGAATGGCTGGCTGAAGTCCTGGAGCACAGCCAAACCTTTCACAAGAAGCACCGAAGATTGGCTTAGGCAGGTGCCTATTCAACACAGTTGCATAAATGAATTGCTACTATAGCTAGGCGGCTAAGAGCCAAGATTGTGCTATTCCGGATACAAGCATGAAACTTTCCACACTTGTTAAGGTTGGTTAGCTGATGATTTTTAGATATAGAACCACTTCGACAAATTTCCACTGCGCATGCGCAAGGCAAAATTCACTTCCGTTATAGAAAATTTGGTCTCACTTAGCTACACAGACCAATATTTGCGTTTAACATGGTAAAAAATCGACCCACTATATCTCTAGATGTCCTAAAAGACATAAACATATATATTTCAAAATAGTTTCCATAATTACGCATGCTCAAACTAAGAAATACGTCCGGTTATCTCGTTTAATGATGTCGAAACGGAAGAAACCATTGAATAAATGGAATACTTATATCTACTGACTGGGAAATAAATTTGTTTCTGTGCAATCATTTATCCAATAATTTTTGCTGCGCATGCATTCATGCTAGAGTGCCACTGTACTAGAACAGTACAGTCATCACGGGTCGGTTGCAGTCATTGAGGACCCACACTATATTTCTTTGGTTTACTGTGGTCCATTCTATAAGCTAGTTCTTTAAAGCTATTAATTTTCATGAATATGCTTTCGTAGTCCATTCTGGGACAATTGGAGCCTTTAAATTCTAAAACTAGCTAAGTACCAGCCAATTTCTGGATAGCCAGTGGGATTTATTATGTGTACGAATTGTGTTCATAGATTAATGAGGCACTATTTTAGTCATAAGTTATGATTTAATGGCATGACATAATGAAGAATACTAATAAGTGAATGAATAGAATGTTTTGCACATTTCTGTTTATTTTTTGGTAAAGTTGCAAACCATTTTGTAGCTGTACGCAAAATTTGAGTAGTCAAGGGCATTGTACTAGTAGTTGAGGGTCTAAATATAATCAATTTATATGCAATCTATGACCTGGTCACTGGAACAGAACAGCCGATATATGTAGTACTATGCATACAGTAAGAAAGGGGGCAAATATCAGGAATCGATACAATCAAGTACCACACCTGACCCAAGATACCAAATGGGAAAGTAACAACCACACAATTTAACACCACAAATGATAGCCAAGAGGTCAGCCCTTGCCCAGCAGGTGACCACAAGGCAGCAATGAGCAGACGCGAAAGCATGACAAACACAATACAGATATAACACTAATGATCCACCAAAGAAGTACCGCCTTGGAACGGTCAGTAAAAGTATTTATTAACTAGAGGGCTTAAACCAGTTTCACTTGAATAACTTTCAAATTGCCCTGTCCTCAGATTTCGAATACCAATATTTTGCATTTATATCTTAACTAATTAAAGTAAGCATATATTTCAGAACATAAACAAAAAATGCCTTTCATCCTTTTTTTTTTCAGGAAAAAATATCACCTTTTGGCATAACTCAGGTGCTGTATCGACTAACGCTTAACTCACGTAAATCTTTGAGCAGCAGATACACAGCTGGATATATAAGTGACAATGATAAGCACAGAATATGTTCAAAAGTAAATATTGACAAAAATAGTACCCTTTTTAACAGCCGGTACACTTAAACTGTATATTTTGTGCCCTCGTTGACAGCAGTCTATCCGCGATGACCATGCTGTTCGAGTACAGTGGTTCTCTAGCCCAGCATTTGACATGAATGAATTTCTCTTGTTATGCTGGGGACATGCATGGTTCACCCATTATGTTCTTGAATGACTACTTACCGTATTGTAACTTCGCCTGTAACTCATGTTATGGAGTTTACTGAAGAGTGGTTGTCTGGCTTTTGGACTTATGTCCATGCATTGTTGAGCATTTATTTTTGGTTACCTGGCACCTGGGCCAAGATCACAAGATCGCGTAAATCTTATATGCAAACGTTTACATTTTCAAAGTGACATTTAACCAAGAAAGCTGGCAATACGTGCCATAATCTGTATATAAGCTGATATGACACAGTCTTTTCAAAGAATTTTTAGTTATTTAACATTACCAATTTTAAAAACAATCAATTCACAGAAATGTAGTGTTCAAAGTTGCCTCAACAGACACAAAGGGTCGTACACTGGAGAGCTGCATTTCTACTTCTCCAACCTTGAAGACAGCCCTATCTCACAAGGTCAAGAGAAGATTTTGATGCTTGTGGTATGGTGGTCTACAGTGGCCTGTATATTTCAGTGTCTAGTCGTACCCATCCCAGTTAGCTGGACTTGGTAATCATTTCCCCTGTTCTAGTACTGACCCTAACACATGAGCCTTGATATGCTGCCTTTAAAATGTGCTGGTACAAAGCTATTTTTGTAAGGGCTGTCATTTTATTGAACAAACCTTTTGGTAAGCAAATGTTATCTAGCCATGTCTATGTTAATGTAGGTGCTTGCTTGTTCTACTACACAGTATTGTGATGAATCGTTCAATGGTGCAGAGGTAATCTGTAGGTGGCTTTTCAGGGAGAGAGTTCATTTTTACAAAAGACCCAGTTACAGCTGGAAAGCTTACCCACCGTTTTCCACGACCAAGGAGAAATGACGTTTTATTGCACCCTGTGGGTGAATGAAAAAAAAGCAAGACAATTTGATTTCACACCAGCGATAGCCGGCGATTTTTGCCCAACCTCACGGTTCATCCACTTACAATTGTTGCACCACAGGAATGACCAGAACTACTACATCAGTATCAACGGCGTAACTGCTTATTTTCTTGTAAGGCCTTTTAGCTGCTTCCGTAACACTAGTAAATATTCTTGTATCTGCCTCCTTGTGCAAACAAGGAGCAAATGAAGGCATATCGCAAGCAGGACACACTAAGATCCAGCTTCTTCTCCCGTAAAGTGCAGAAGTGGATTTTAAAACATCGTTTGTATACTGCTCACTGAACAGTGCAAGCCCCTACGCTTTTAAGTATCTGAACAACGGAGGCTCCATCCAAAATGACAACACTGACTGCAAGTGCGAAATCTTTTACAGGAGGACCAAATGCTTCGAGCCAGTCAATAGCTTCACAACCAAAACTTTGAGGCATATCAGGCAACTCCCGCCCCCAAAAAATGTATCATTATCATACCCACATAAAATAGACTGGCGTAGACTTACAAGTATGGCTCGCTTATGGGAAGTGAGACACTTGAAATATACATATACAGTTCACTGACAGTTTGGAGACAGTCCATCGACAGACAGTGATATGAGGTCTATGAGCTCAAGCACGACAGAATATATATGTCTGCCTACCTGTTTGTCTGTCTGTCTGTGAGTATGTCTGTTTGTCTATCAAAACGGTACATTGCCCTTTGCCAGTGACCTATATAAGCTACGTCACTGCCTTGGCTTAAAACATAACTTTTTCAGAGACGTCCCCTAGTCCAAACAATCCTTATTGGTCAACACAAAGAAAATATGTGGTAGTGGTTTTGGACCACCCTGGGAGCTCAGGTGGTGAGCGCGTCTGCCCAGTGTTCCAAGGGCTTTGAACGTGAGCAAAAAACTAATTGCGTGTCTGTCTGTCTGCCACTAGCCTACTCTTTTCTTAAAACTTGACTTTTAAGTCTAATGACAATTTTATATATGTTTAGCTTCGACAGAGCTTTTTTGTGAAAGCTTATTCTTGTAAATAAACAACATCCAGTTAAAAGAAACCCGCTGCGCATGTGCATCTTAACAAGTCTGCAGGTCCCAATATCATGTATATTGAAGACATGCTTTGGTCCTTTGATAGGGGCAGCGAGTTTTGCGCAGTTTACAATAAAAGAGAAACAGAATACCATCTTTGTACAAAATTCAAATTTTATGCGCATGCGCAGCAATTAAAGAATGAAGAGGTCTAAACTACAAACATTTAACATCATTCTGCCACATTTTATTATTCTGCAGCCAACATGACCCCTTCTTTAAAGTCAAACTGTATGAAAGCTCTATGATAACAGCCTAAAATCAGAAAATGCTTTGCGCATGCGCAGTAGGCATTTCCCAATGTGGTTCTATATCCTATTCTGCTTATCCGGTCATGGCCTACAACTGTGCCAAATTTCATGCTTGTATCCGGAATAGCACAATCAGGCCAAAATTTGGCTCTAAGCCGCTTAGCTACTAGCACAGTGCAGCTTCTAAGGTGCACAGTGCAGCTTCTAAGGTATTTGAAAAACAGATTTTACTGAAAACAGAGGCCTCCTATCACAGGGCAGGCGGATACTCAGTCAGAAGAGCCATCCGAGCTGACCGGATAACTTGTTTAGGTGTTTGACATATCAACATTGTTTTTTTGCTACACAGCTTCAGATAAGTTTAAAATGACTAGAGCTTGTAAGTTCATATTTGACCTAGCATTAGTAGACTCGCATGTTCTTTAAGAACAAATTTTTTCTACGACGTTACTATGGGAAAAAAAACCAGAGATAAAAACCCTTTTTGGAAAAACTCTGGAAACCGTGTCCATTGGATAGCATTATACATGTGGTATAAAATACCATGCTTACATCGTAAGAATGATGGACCTCATTCTACATTGAATATAAAAACAAGATGGAATCACGTCAGGGTCAGAGTCCACAGATCTTTATGAAAGCTCATTTACAACACAGTGTAAGAACATGTTAGAGCCGCTTTTTGGAGCCACATTCCAAGGCTATATAAAGCATGAATGATTGCTGTTCTAGTATCATTGGATTCTCAACCACATAGTCCTAAACAAATTACAAGTCTTATAGTAGACAAAACTAAGGTCAGGTAAGTCTTGTTCACGCCATGGACAGCCAAGGAGTCAATAGTGGTGGCAGCCCTGTCTGGATTTCTCAGTTATTTATTAATAAGAACATATGAATGCCATGATGTTATGCAGAACATTAGCAAAGCTGCCTTTTAACAATCTTGCAACAACAACATAATGATAATAATAACAAGAAAAGTGTAATGCCAGCAGGTTGAGCACAAACCATGGGTTGCAGTCAACCCCGAGTTAAGAGAAGGCTAGGTCACAGCTGGTATCCTATACAGGATCTACCTATTCAGAAAAAGTTAAGATAGCATTATCTTATTAAGAAAATTTGTCAGATCTCAAAATACTCTAAGCCATTATTATGCAACTACGAGAGTGTACATGCACTCATCATGGAAACATCTCCATACATTTCTTAGTGTTAGCTCAGCTAGACTGATAACGGAGCTGTGCAGAAAATAACACATATTGACACTGTAGAACACGCAACTAAATGACCTTGATTCTGCACTAGCTGGATCTGCAAGCCATGAGAGTTGGAAGAGACTGCTGACTGATCCAGTAATGTCAGCTAGTATTTAGTAGAGCACTAATGTCCGAAATTATGCCTGCAAGTCAGAGTGGTAGACATGAACTCCAGCCACAGGAGTAGGTGGTGAACATGGTCTGGCCAAGAGACCCCTAACTGATACAGGTTGACCCAGCAGACAGCATGGAAAGCTTAAAGGTGAATAGGTACATGTATGTCCATCTGTTCCTATCACACAGATATAAACACCGATCAAGGGGCTCACTGGAAGCATCTGGAGACGCCTCCAATGAGCACCAAAACAAATGTATCACCAAAACCAAACATGAGCTGTATCAAGATTACATGAATAACCTTTACATATCAAAAGCCTCTCTATTAAATGATTGACCCCACAGAAATTTCCATCCAGACTGATATAAATCCACATACATGCATGAAACAGTGCAGAGTCCAACAAGAAGCCATAGACTGTGGCATCTCGGAGGGTCTACACAGTTCAAGAAAACACACATAAATCTACTAAGTAAAGAGGCCTAATAAGCTGCAAAGGAAACTCATGCCTGATATTGTTAAACTATGAATTTAACAGTGTCCAACCATATGTGAAACTCAGACAATAGCATCAGCAGCAAGCAAGATCAAACTGTTAATTTGTAAACAGGCTGATCAAGATTACATTTGTAGCATCATGAGATCTGAGCAAGGATAAATACATGTAGGTGCTATCTTTATGAAAATTAGATCAGGTTGACAATTCAATCATTCTTGGGAGCTATACATGCTGCATAGCAGTAGTTTTGGTGCTAGTAGAAATTGCCAAAATTCTCCTTTGAGTGATTATCAGAAAAGCCTGAACTGGATGCCCCCAGTGCCAAAACACTGTGGACAGCCGCATGGCATGTTAAGTGTAGTCGACACATTGCTATATGGTGAAAATATGTTGTCTGACCTTTAGGCTTCCATGACCGAGCATGCACTCATTGATACACAGGTGTAATAATTGATCCATTAATGGTGAATAAGTCTGCACAGCATGCATATCCTAGAAAGCAGTTACGAACAGCTTCAGGTAAGAGTAAATCCTCTAATGTAACCCATCATAACTCACAGTGGATAAGCACAGTCAAATTTCTTCAAATATGTTATTTAAAGACTGTCTACATGTCTTGTAAAACTATGTTAATACAAGGTACTATGTTAATACACGGTAAACAATCCTTAGCCATAAGAAAATGAAATTCGTCAAGGGTGTACAGAATGTCATAGTACAATACATCCATCAGAGACTTCTAAGATAATAATTGATCATCAAGGCTGTATTCATCGGAGACTTAAGATAATTATTGTTCATCAAGGCTGTAAATGTAGTTCTGTGGCAGTACTCCAAGAACAGGACAATAAACTGGATGTTCATCAATGCTGTATATAATGTCTATTGGCTATAAGTATTTAGACTCCAATTGTTAAACCAAGAGCGTTCTGGTTACTCAAAATAAATGTTCATAAAAGCTGTAACTCAGAACTCAAGATATGAAGAACATAATCTGAGGCTTCTCATACAAAATTGTTCAAAACTGTATAGAATGTTGTAGTTCACAATCTTTCACAGCAATATCAAATTGTTCATCAAGCCTGTATGAAATGTCTTAGTGACTTTGAAGATAATACAGTTTATCAAGAACAAATCCATGAAGGCGTTAATGATCTCCAAGTGCATCTGCTGTCTTAAACCGCAGCCTGTAAAGAAACCCCTCAAACCCGCATGGAAAAATCTCAGCTCCAGAAATAAGTTCTGATTTCGATCATATCTAGTAGCCTTAAATGCTGACACTGGCATCAAACTGTAACCTGGTATCACAATCAGGAAGACTTGATTAAGTGTAACCCATTGCAAGGGATAGTGTAGCAAAGCTAGTCTAATTAGAACCCTCAAGCCACATGCTGTGTAATTGCAGAGCCTGACATAGCACCCCACTAAACAGGACTCCAGGCAGCTGACCTCGAACCCGCAAGAGGACCTGCAAGCCGTGTGAGTCTGAAGAGACTGCTGACTGATACAGGCGACCAGGCTGGATCTGTGCATCACTATGTCAGAGAATATGCCTGCCAGCCAGGGTGGTAGACCGTGGGTCCAGCCATAAGAGTCTATAGAGACCCCCAACTGATACAGGTTGATGAGACAGACAGCCTGTCGGCTTAAAGGGGTAGTGTAAGCAACCAAGTCCGCCAGACAGTGAAATCTGCAAGAGCCAAGTGTGAAAAACCTACTGCCCAAGTGATATTGCCAGCCAAGAAGAAAGCGAAGGGAGCAGCAAGCTATAAAGACCCCTGAATATACAAGTTGATTGGACCTTTACAGCTCAAGGCTTAAAGAGAATAAATTACTGATCATGAAAGAAGAATGGCAACGTCAAGGTTTACTGATAAAAATGCTCTTGACGCTTAACTATAAGCTGAGATTATCCCATACACGGTTCCTTTGCCCCCCAAATAACTTGGTGCCTCAGAGCCCCACTCAACGCGTTCAGAGTGGAAGGTTCTAAGACAAAGGAATGTATATATATATATATATATATATATATATATATATATATATATATATATATATATATATATATATATATATATATATATATATATATATATATATATATATATATGTATATCCATAGTTCACATAACCCCAAGAGGGTATAATTGAACTAAGAGCAGTTTGTTTCCACTGAATTCAGTTTGTGAGATGAATTATTCTTTAAGCAGTTTTTATCCAAATGAATTCCTGCAAACAGCTAGCAAGCAAGATGACAACTGAGCCCAGATTTTGTCTGGGACAGCTGATGATGCATAAATTCTATAAATAACAATTTGTCATAGACAGAATGTCAAATGCACACCCTAGTACCTAGGGCTGCAGAATAGTTACAAGTATCATATAAACTATATTTATTCCTCAATAAATAACAATGATTTAAGCTATTTCTGAGTCTCCATGTTGCCGGAAGCCTTCCATCAAGATTCTGCTAAAGAGGATATATGGTTTGAAAGAAGATGTTGGTTGAAGAATTCCAAGGTGGCTGTTTAGTGGATGGCGGTCTTTGATATCTGAATGGAATGATTTAAGCAATTCTTGGTCTCCTTTTTGCCTTGAAGACTCCTATCAATTTTCTGCTCAAGAGAAAATATGGGTTTGAAGATATTGGTTGAAGAATTCCAAGATGGCAGTTTAGTGCTAGGCAATCTTTGATATGCAAATGGGATGATATTCGCTATTTCTGAGTTTCCATGTTGCCGGAAGCCTTCCATCAAGTTTCTGCTGAAGAGGATATATGGTTTGGTAGAAGATGTTGGTTGAAGAATTCCAAGATGGTAGTTTAGTGCTAGGTCATCTTTGATATGTGAATAGGGTGATTTCAGCTATTCTGAGTCTCCATGTTGCCTGAGGCACCCCACTAAGTTTTTGCTCAAAAGAATATATGGGTTGGAAGAGATTTTGTTTAAAGAACAACAATATGGCTGTTAAGTTCTTCGTCATCTTTGATTTCTGAATGGAATGATTTTACTTATTCTGAGTCTCCATGTTGCATGATGCCTTCCATCAGGTTTCTGCTCAAGAGAATATATGGGTTGGAAGAAAATGTTTGAAAAATTCCAAGAAGGCTGTTTAGTGCATGATCATCTTTGGTATCTGAGCGGAATGAAAGAAGCATTTCTAAGTCTCTGTTTGGCCTGACCATTCTTGCTCATTAGGACATACGGTTTCGAGGAAGATGTTGTTTGAAGAATATTAAGATGGTCATTTAGTGGATGGCCATCTTTGATATCTGAATGGAATAAATTAAGAAAATTCTGGGTCTCTATTTTGCCTTTAAGACTTCTATCAATTTTCTGCTCAAGAGATAATACGGGTTTGAAGATGTTGTTTGAAGAATTCCAGATGGCTGTTTAGTCCATGGCCATCTTTGATATCAAAATGGAAAGATTTTAGCTATTCTGAGTCTCACAAGGGCATTAAGTTTTGAAGATGTTGTTTGAAGAAATCCATGAAGGCTGTCAAGTGCATGGCCATCGTTGGTATCAGAGTGTAATGATTTAAGCATTTGGTTTAATTGGCTGATGCCTACCATCAAGGCTTTGCCCAAGAGAACATCTGGTTTGGGAGGTGTTGTTTGAAGAATTTCAAGTTGGCTGTTTAGTGCATGGCAAGTTTTGATAAGTGAATGGGATGATTTTAGCTATGAGAAGTCATCACGTTGCCTGACGCATCCCATCAAGTTTTTGCTTGAGACAATATATATGGGTTGGAAGATGTTGTTTGTTGGTTGGTTGGTTTTGTTGATTTACGTCCCAAGTCAACAGCTATGGTCATTGCGGGACGGTCAGTTCACCTAATCACACTTTTTCCTGGGCAGGCTTGACCAAGCGGTTAACCAGTAATTCGTGCACATACTTTCGCTTGTAACTGACAACAACCCTTCTTGAATGAATCAGCGGAAGGGAGGAGAATGACCGTAGAAATCATTTCATGATCAATCTCCACGAAAGTATGGGACCGGACCGGGATCGAACTCGCGACCCCTGGATCTGCAGTCAGACACGCATCTGTAGCCAGACACGTTACCGACTGCGCTACGCGGCCCGGCAAAAGATGTTGTTTGAAGAATATCAAAATGCCTGTTTAGTTCTGATATCTGAATGGATGATTTTATTTATTCTGAGTCTCCATGTTCCATGATGCATCCCAATAAGTTTCTGCTCAAGAGAATATATGGGTTGGAAGAAGTTGTTTGAAAAAATCCAAGAAGGCCGTTTAGTGCATGACCATCTTTTGTATCTAAGTGAAATGGAAGAAGCATTTATGAGGCTCTTTTTGGCCTGAAGCATCCAATTAAGTTTCTGCTCATGAGGACATATGGTTTGGAGGAGGATGTTGTTTGATAAATATCAAGATTGCTGTTTAGTTGTTGGCCATTCTGATATCTTATTTATTCTGAGCCTCCTTGTTTGCCTGGTTTCTGCTCAAGAGGACATATGGTTTTGAAGAAGAAATTGCTTGAAGAAATCCAAGATGACTGTTTAATGCATGGCCATCTTTGATATCTGAATGGAATGATTTGTGTAAATCAGGCTGTCCAGTTTGCCATAGTTTCTGCTCAAGTGGATATATGGTTTGGAAGAAGATACCGTTTGAAGTACTGAAGACAGCTGCCGTGGTGGCACAACACAATGATTCTGTCGGCTGTGGGTCTACAATCCCCAGTCTAATGCAAATACAAACTTAGCCACTGCGCTCTACAAATATGCAGATGGTTTCTTGAGTTTCGAACAGTTCAGAAAAGTAACTTTACCACACTCAGTCTTTCAAACATATACACAGCTGAACCTTTCTATACTTATTGGTATTATACCACACGACAGCACACTAAACATTATTTTGTGGAGAAATAATATTTCAGTATCTGTAATATGGACAAGCCCACTAAATATAAAAGTGAACTGTCATGTACTCAGTCAACAACTGAATTGCTTCAGGCTTAAGTTCTGTAACTGTTGCCTCTGGATTTGAAGGCTATCTACCTGGCTTGTAACCTCAAGCTATGCTGTATTAATGATACAAGCAACCTTGCCACTGAGGTATTACACAGTGCACGTATTTCATTGACCAAGTGAGCCTCGGCAAAACCAAGTGGGTATGACCAGGAATTGCCACAATCTCAGACAACCGACAGTACTGTAAGGAACATTTAATCACAAAATATGTTGTTTGAAGATTTTCAAGATGAATAACTAGTGCATGTACCCTTCTTTGATATACGAAAACTGTTCGAGCCATTCTCAATTTATTTTGACTGGCGTCTCTCATCAAGTTTCTGCTCAAGAGGACATAGGGTTTGGAAGATGATGTTTGAAGAATTCCAAGATGGCTGTAAATGTTGGACCCTCTTTGACATCTTAATGGAATGATTTCAGCTTTTCTGTGTAACCTATCTGCCTCACACCAAGTTTCTGCTCAAGAGGATATACGGTTTGGAAGATGGTGATGTTTGAATAATTCCAGGATGGCTGTTTAGTGCTAGGCAATCTTTGATATGCAAATGGGATAATTTTAGCTACTTCTGAGTCTCCATGTTGCCGGAAGCCTTCAATAAAGTTTCTGCTCAAGAGGATATATGGTTTTGAAGAAGATGGTGGTTGAAGAATTTCAAGATGGCTGTTTAATGCTAGGCAATCTTTGATATGCAAATGGGGTGATCTAAGCTATTTCTAAGTCTCTATGTTGCTGGAAGCCTTCCATCAAATATCTGCTCAAGAGGATATATATGGTTTGGAAGATGTTGGTTGAAGAATTCCAAGATGGTTGTTTAGTGCTAGGCAATCTTAGATATACATATGGAATGATTTAAGCTATTTCTGAGTAACCATGTTGCCGAAAGCCTTCCAACAAGTTTCTGCTCAAAAGGATATATGGCTCCGAAGATGTTAGTTGAAGAGTTCCAAGATGGCTGTTTAGTGCATGGTCATCTTTGATATGTGAATAGGAATAGGATGATTTTAGCTTTTCTGAGTCTCCATGTTGCCTGAGGCATTCCATCTAGTTTTTGCTCAAAACAATATATGGGTTGTAAGAGATGTTGTTTAAAGAACAACAATATGGCTGTTTAAGTCTTGGTCATCTTTGATTTCTAAATGGAATGATTTTACTTTTTCTGAGTCTCCATGTTGCATGATGCCTTCCATCAGGTTTCTGCTCAAGAGAATATAAGGGTTGGAAGAAGTTGTTTGAAAAATTCCAAGAAGGCTGTTTAGTGCATGACCATCTTTGGTATCTGAGTGGAACGCAAGAAGCATTTCTAAGTCTCTGTTTGGCCTGACCAATCCAATCAAGTTTCTGCTCATTTAGACATACGGTTTGGAGGAAGATGTTTGAAGTATGTCAAGATGGCTATCTAGTGGATGACCATCTTTGATGTCTGAATGGAATGATTTAAGCAATTCTTGGTCTCAATTTTGCCTTGAAGACTCCCATCAATTTTCTGCTCAAGCGAAAATATGGGTTTGATGATGTTGTTTGAAGAATTCCAAGATGGATGTTTAGTCCATGGCCATCTTTTGTATATAAGTGAAATGAAAGAAGCATTTATGAGTCTCTTTTTAGCCTGAAGCATCCAATCAAGATTCTGCTAATTAGGAAATATAGTTTGTAGGAGGATGTTGCTTGACATATATCAAGATTGTTGTTTAGCTTTTGGCCATCCTGATATCTTATCTATGCTGAGCCTCCATGTTGCCTGGATTCTGCTGAAGAGGACATATGGTTTTGAATAAAAAATTGCTTGAAGAATTTAAGATAACTGTTTAATGCATGGCCATCTTTGATATCTGAATGGAATGATTTGAATAAATCAGGCTGTCCAGTTTGCCATAGTTTCTGATCAAGAGGATATATGGTTTGGAAGAATATACTGTTTGCAGTACTGAAGAGAGCTGCCATGGTGGCACAACACAATGATTCTGTCGGCTGTAGGTCTACAATCCCTAGTCTAATGCACTACAAATTTAGCCACTGCATTCTTCAAATATGCAGATGGTTTCTTGAGTTTCGAACAGTTCAGAAAAGTAACCCTACCACACTCAGTCTTTCAAACATATACACAGCTGAACCTTTCTATACTTATTGGTATTATACCACACGACAGCACACTAAAACATTATTTTGTGGAGAAATAATATTTCAGTATCTGTTATATGGACAAGCCCAATAAATATAAAAGTGAACTGTCATGTACTCAGTCAACAACTGAATTGCTTCAGGCTTAAGTTCTGTAACTGTTGCCTCTGGATTTGAAGATTATCTACCTGGCTTTTAACCTCAAGCTATGCTGTATTAATGATACAAGCACCCTTGCCACTGAGGTATCACACAGTCCACCTATTTCATTGACCAAGTGAGCCTCGGCAAAACCAAGTGGGTATGACCACGAATTGCCACAATTTCAGACAACCGACAGTACTGTTAGGAACATTTAATCACAAAATATGTTGTTTGAAGAATTTCAAGATGAATAACTAGTGCATGGTCCCTTCGTTGATATATGAAAACTGTTCGAGTCATTCAAAATTTATTTTGCCTGGCGTCTCTCATCAAGTTTCTGCTCAAGAGGACATATGGTTTGGAAGATGATGTTTGAAGAATTCCAAGATGGCTGTTCAATGTTGGACCCTCTTTGCCATCTTAATTCAATGATTTCAGATTTTCTGTGTAACCTATCTGCCTCACATCAAGTTTCTGCTCAAGAGGATCTATGGTTTGGAAGATGATGATGTTTGAATAATTCCAGGATGGCTGTTTAGTGTTAGGCAATCTTTGTTATGCAAATGGGATGATTTTAGCTACTTCTGAGTTTCCATGTTGCCGGAATCCTCCTATCAAGTTTTTGCAGAAGAGGATATATGGTTATGAAGAAGATAGTGGTCGAAGAATTTCAAGATGGCTGTTTAATGCTAGGCAATCTTTGATATGCAAATGGGATGATTTAAGCTATTTCTGAGTCTCTATGTTGCCGTAAGCATTCCATCAAGTTTCTGCTCAAGAGGTTATATATGGTTTGGAAGATGTTGGTTGAAGAATTCCAAGATGACTGTTCATGCTAGGCAATATTTGGTATGCAAATGGGATGATTTTAGGTATTTCTGAGTCTCCATGATGCCAGAGGCCTCTCATCAAGTTTCTGCTCAAGAGCATATATGGTTTGGAAGATGTTGGTTGAAGAATCCGAGATAGCTGTTCAATGCTGAACCCTCTTTAACATCTTAATGGAATGATTTCAGCTTTTTTGTGTAACTTATCTGCCTGCTGACTCCCATCAAGTTTCTGCTCAAGAGGATATATGGTTTGGAAGAGTATTATGTTTGAAGAATTCTAGTATGGCTGTTTAGTGCTAGGCAATCTTTAATATGCAAATGGAATGATTTTAGCTACTTCTGAGTCTCCATGTTGCCTGAAGCCTCCCATCAAGTTTCTGCTCAGGAAGATATATGGTTTGGAAGATGATGATGTTTGAGAGTTCCAGGGATGGTTGTTTAGTGCTAGGCAATCTTTGATATTCAAATGGATTGATTTTAGCTATTTCTGAGTCTCCATGTTGCAGGAAGCATTCCAACAAGTTTCTGCTCAAGAGGATATATAGTTTGGAAGATGTTGGTTGAAGAATTCCAAGATGACTGTTCATGCTAGGCAATCTTTGGTATGCAAATGGGATGATTTTAGGCATTTCTGAGTCTCCATGATGCCAGAGGCCTCCCATCAAGTTTCTGCTCTAGAGGATATATGGTTTGGAAGAAAGTGTTGGTTTAAAGATTCCAAGATGGTTGTTAAATGCTGGACCCTCTTTGACATCTTAATGGAATGATTTCAGCCTATCTGCCTGCTGCCTCCCATCAAGTTTCTGCTCAAGATATATGGTTTTGAAGATGATGTAGTTTGGAGAATTCCAAGATGGCTGTTGTTTAGTGCTAGGCAATCTTTGATATGCAAATGGGATGATTTTAGCTATTCTGAGTCACCATGTTGCCTGACGCATCCCATCAAGCTTCTGCTTGTGACACTATATGGGTTGGAAGATGTTGTTTGAAGAATATCAAGATGTCTGTTTAGTTCTTATATCTAAATGAAATGATTTTATTTATTCTGAGTCTCCATGTTGCATGATGCATCCCAATAAATTTCTGCTCAAGAGAATATATTGTTTGGAAGAAGTTGTTTGAAAAATTCCAAGAAGGCTGTTTAGTGCATGACCATCTTTTGTTTATGAAAGAAGCATTTAAGAGTCTCTTTTTGGCCTGAAGCATCCAATCAAGTTTCTGCTCCTGAGGACTGTCGTTTGCAGCAGGATGTTGTTTGACAAATATCAAAAATAGTAAGTGAGTATGATCAGGAAATACCACAATCACAAACAGCAGATAACCCCATGGCACCGCGAGGAAGAGCCACTCAACCATCACCAGACACCAGGAAGACAAATTCAGCAAAGCAACCAGCTCTCTCTTCCCCATCAAGGTGATTGCAATACTAGAATGGACAAAAAGTAACATACAACAAAAAAAAGAACAATTACAGACTCCCACAATGGGAGTAACAATAAACAAAAAGTCAACAACAACAGACCACCTCCTTAGAACAGACAGCAGCCTAAGCCACTTGGGGACTTTAATGCATTTTACTGGTAACAAATCTTCGCCCTGGATTCTATTGTTGTTGAAGTACAAGAAATTTTCAGCTCGCATGGAGGCCTTCTAACTAGTGCAATGTATCATCATGGAGAAACACTCTAATCAAATTAACACACCATGATGAAACAAAGAAAGGGCTCATGCCTCACAGATAGTCAGAGCTAAAGAAAACCTCAAGTTGAACCATGGTGGGTCCAGCTACAGATAAGTATTTGTTGTTTAGTTTTTGGCTATCCTGATATCTTATCTATGCTAAGCCTCCATGTTGCCTGGATTCTGCTCAAGAGGACATATGGTTTTGAAGAAGAAATTGCTTGAAGTTTTCCAAGATGGCTGTTTAATGCATGGCCATCTTTGATATCTGAATAGAATGATTTGAGTAAATCAGGCTGTCCAGTTTGCCATAGTTTCTGCTCAAGTGGATATATGGTTTGGAAGAAGATACTGTTTAAAGTACTGAAGACAGATGCCATGGTGGCACAACACAATGATTCTGTCGGCTGTAGGTCTACAATCCCCAGTCTAATGCACTACAAATTTAGCCACTGCGCTCTTCAAATATGCAGATGGTTTCTTGAGTTTCGAACAGTTCAGAAAAGTAACCTTACCACACTCAGTCTTTCAAACATATACACAGCTGAAACTTTCTATACTTATTGGAATTATGCCACATGACAGCACACTAAAACATTATTTTGTGGAGAAATAATATTTCAGTAGCTGCAATATGGACAAACCAAATAAACATAAAAGTGAACTGTCATGTACTCAGTCAACAACAGAATTGCTTCAGGCTTTAGTTTTGTAACTGTTGCCTCTGAATTTCAAGGTTTAACCTCATGCTATGCTGTATTAATGATACAATCAACCTTGCCACTGAGGCATTACACAGCCCACCTATTTCATTGACCAAGTGAGCTTCGGCAAAAAACAAGCGGGTATGACCAGGAATTGCCACAATCTCAGACAACCGACAGCACTGTAAGGAACATATAATCACAAAATATGTTGTTTGAAGCATTTCAAGATGAATAACTAGTGCATGCCCTTCTTTGATATCTGAAAAGAACTGTTCAAGCCATTCTGAATTTATTTTGCATGGCGTCTCCCATCAAGTTTCTGCTCAAGAGGACATATGGTTTGGAATATGATGTTTGAAAAATTCCAAGATGGCTGTTCAATGCTGGACCCTTTTTGACATCTTAATGTAATGATTTCAGCTTTTCTGTAAAACCTATATGAATGCTGCCTCCCATCAAGTTCCTGCTCAAGAGGATATATAGTTTGGGAGATGTTGGTTGAAGAATTCCAAGATGGCTGTTTAGTGCTAGGCAATCTTTGATATGCAAATTGGATGATTAAAGATATTTCTGAGTCTCCGTGTTGCTTGAAGTCTTCCACAAAGTTTCTGCTCAAGAGGATAATGGTTTGAAAGATGTTGGTTGAAGAATTCCAAGATGGCTGTTTAGTGATAGGCAATCTTTGGTATGCAAATGGGATTATTTTAGCTATTTCTGAGTCTCCATGTTGCTGTAGGCCTTCCATCGAGTTTCTGCTCAAGAGGATATATGGTTTGGAAGAAGATGTTGGTTGAAGAAATTCTAAGATGGCTGTTTAATGCTGGACCCTCTTTGACATCTTAATGGAATGATTTCAGCTTTTCTGTATAACCTATCTGCCTGCTGTCTCCCATCAAGTTTCTGTTCAAGAGGCTATATGGTTTGGAAGATGATGATGTTTGAAGAATTCCAAGATGGCTGTTTAGTGCTAGGCAATCTTTGGTATGCAAATGGGATGATTTTAGCTATCTGAGTCTCCCTGTTGCTGAGGCCTTCCACCAAGTTTCTGCTCAAGAGGATATATGGTTTGAAAGAAGATGTTGATTGAAGAATTCCAAGATGGCTGTTTAGTGCATGGTCATCCTTGATATGTGAATATGGTATTTTTGGCTATTCTGAGTCTCTATGTTGGCTGAGGCACCCACCAAGTTTTTGCTCAAAAGACTATATGGGTTGGAAGAGATGTTTTTTAAAGATCAACAATATGGCTGTTAAGTTCTTGGTCATCTTTGATTTCTGAATTGAATGATTTTTACTTACTTAATCTGAGTCTCCATGTTGCAAGATGCCTTCGCTCAGGTGTGTGCTCAAGAGAATATATGGGTTGGAAGAAGTTGTTTGAAAAATTCCAAGAAGGCTGTTTAGTGCATGACCATCTTTGGTATCTGAGTGGAATTAAAGAAGCATTTCTAAGTCTCTGTTTGGCCTGACCAATCCAATCAATTTTCTGCTCATTAGGGCATACAAGATGGCTTTTTAGTGGATGGCCATCATATCTGAATGGAATGATTTAAGCAATTCTGGGTCTCCATTTTGCCTAGAAGACTCTCATCAACTTTTTGCTCAAGAGAAAATATGGGTTTGAAGATGTTGTTTCAAGGTTCCAAGCTGGCTGTTTAGTCCATGGCCATCTTTGATATCTAAATTTAAAGACTTTAGCTTTCATGAGTTTCAAGAGGGCATTAAGTTTTGAAGATTTTGTTTGAAGAGCTCCTTTAAGGCTGTTAAGAGCGTGTCCATTGTTAGTATCAGAATGTAATGATTTAATCATTTAGCTTAATTGGCTGATGCCTACCATCAATGCTTTGCCCAAGAGGACATATGGTTTGGAAGATGGTGTTTGAAGAATTTCAAGATGGCTGTTTAGTGCATGACAATTTTTGATAAGTGAATGGGATGATTTTAGCTATTCTGAGTCTCCATGTTGTCTGTTGCATCCCATCAAGTTTCTGCTTGAGACAATATATGGGTTGGAAGATGTTGTTTGAAGAATATCAAGATGTCTGTTTAGTTCTGATATGTGAATGGAATGATTTTATTTATTCTGAGTCTCACTGTTGCATGATGCATCCCAATAAGTTTCTACTCAAGAGAATATATGGGTTGGAAGCAGTTTTTTGAAAAATTCCAAGAAGGCTGTTTATTGCATGACCATCTTTTGTATCCGAGTGGAATATAAGAAGCATTTAAGAGTCTCTTTTATGGCCTGAAGCACATCCAGTCAAGTTTCAGCTCATGAGGACTGTCGTTTGGAGCAGGATGTTGTTTGACAAACATCAAGGTTGCTGTTTAGTTCTTGGCCATCCTGATATCTTATTTCTGCTGAGCCTATGTTGCCTAGTTTCTGCTCAAGAGCACATATGGTTTTGAAGAAGAAATTGCTTGAAGAATTCCAAGATGGCTGTTAAATGCATGGCCATCTTTGATATGTGAATGGAATGATTTGAGCAATTCAGGCTCTCCATTTTACCTTAGTTTCTGCTCAAGAGGATATATGGTTTAGAAGAAGATACTGTTTAAAGTACTGAAGACAGCTGCAATGGTGGCACAACACAATGATTCTGCCTGCTGTGAGTCTACAATCCCCAGTCTAATGCCCTACAAACTTAGCCACTGCGCTCTACAAATATGCAGATGGTTTCTTGAGTTTTAAACAGTTCAGAAAAGCAACATTATCACACTCAGTCTTTCAAACATATACATGGCTGAACATTTCTATACTTGGTATTATACCACACGACAGCACACTAAAACATTATTTTGTGGAGAAATAATATTTCAGTATCTGTAAAATGGACAAAACCAATAAATATAAAAGTGAACTGTCATGTACTCAGTCAAAAACTGAATTGCTACAGGCTTTAGTTCTGTAACTGTTGCTTCTGGATTTGAAGGTTATCTACCTGGCTTGTACCCTCAAGCTATGCTGTGTTAATGATACAAGCAACCTTACCACTGAGGCATTACACAGCCCACCTATTTCATTGACCAAGTGAGCCTCAGCAAAAAAAGAAGTGGGTATGACCTGGAATTGCCAAAATCTCAGACTACCGTCAGCACTGTAAGGAACATATAATCACAAAATATGTTGTTTGAAGAATTTCAAGATGATTAAATAGTGCATGCCCTTCTTTGATTTCTGAAATGAACTGTTCAAGCCATTGTGGCGTCTCTCATCAAGTTTCTGCTTAAGAGGACATATGGTTCGGAAGATGATGTTTGAAGAATTCCAAGATGGCTGTTCAATTCTGGACCCTCTTTGACATCTTAATCGAATGATTTCAGCTTTTCTGTGTAACCTATCTGCCTGCTGCCTCCCATCAAGTTTCTGCTCAAGAGGATATATGGTTTCGAAGAGGATGGTTGAAGAATTCCAAGATGGCTGTTTAGTGCTAGGCAATCTTTGATGTGCAAATTGGGTTATTTTTGCTACTTCCTAATCTCCATGTTGCACAAAACCTTCCATCATTTTCTGCTCAAGAGGATATATGGGTCGGAGGATGTTGGTTGAAGAATTCCAAGATGGCTGTTTAGTGCTAGGCGATCATTGGTATACAAATGGAATATTAGCGATTTCTGAGTCTCCATGTTGCCAAAAGCCTTCCATCAAGTTTCTGCTCAAGAGGATATATGGTTTGGAAGAAGATATTGGTTGAAGAATTCAAGATGGCTGTTTAATGCTGGACCCTCTTTGAAATCTTTAAGAATGATTTCAGCTTAACTGTGTAACCTATCTGCCTGCTGCCTCCCACCAAGTTTCTGCTCAAAAGGACATATGGTTTGAAAAATGATGTTGATTGAAGAATTCCAAGATGACTGTTTACTGCTAGGCAATCTTTGATATGCAAATGGGATGATTTGCTATTTCTGAGGGTCATGTTGCCGGAAGCCTTCCATCAACTTTCTGCTCAAGAGGATATATGGTTTGGAAAAAGATGTTGGTTGAAGAAATCAAAAATGGCTGTTTAGTGCTAGGCAATCTTTGATATGCAAATGGGATGATTATAGCTTTTTCTGAGGGTCATGTTGCCAGAAGCCTTCCATCAAAATTCTGCTCAAGAGGATATATGGTTTGGAAGAAGATGTTAGTTGAAAAATTCCAAGATGGTTGTTTAGTGCTAGGCAATCTTTGATATGCAAATGGGATGATTTAAACTATTTCTGAGTCTCTATGTTAACGGAAGCCTTCCACTGAGTTTCTACTTAAGAGGATATATGGTTTGGAAGATGTTGGTTGAAGAATTCCAAGATGACTGTTTAGTGCTAGGCAATCTAATGGGATGATTTTAGCTATTTCCAAATCAAAGATTTGTTGCATGAAACCTTCCATCAAGTTTCTGCTCAAGAGGATATATGGTTTGGAATAAGATGTTGGTTTAAGAATTCTAAGATGACTGTTTAGTGCTAGGCAGTCTTTGATATGCAAATGGGATGGTTTAAACTATTTCTGAGTCTCCATGTTGCCAAAAGCCTTCCACTGAGTTTCTACTCAAGAGGATATATGGTTTGGAAGAAGGTGATGGTTGAAGAATTAAAGATGGCTGTTTAATGCTGGACCCTCTTTGAAATCTTTAAGAATCATTTCAGCTTTTCTGTGTAACCTATCTGCCTACTGCCTCCCACCAAGTTTCTGCTCAAGAGGACATATGGTTAGGAAGATGTTGGTTGAAGAATTCAAAAATGGCTGTTTAGTGCTAGGCAATCTTTGATATGCAAATGGGATGATTTTAGCTATTTCAGAGTCTCAATGTTGCATGAAACTTCCATCAAGTTTCTGCTCGAGAGGATATATGGTTTGGAAAAATATGTTGGTTGAACAATTCAAAAATGGCTGTTTAGTGCTAGGCAATCTTTGATATGCAAATGGGATGATGATAGATATTTCTTAGGGTCATGTTGCTGGAAACCATCCATCAAGTTTCTGCTTAAGAGGATATATGATTTGCAAGAAGATGTTGGTTGAAGAAAGACAAGATGACTGTTTAGTGCTAGGCAATCTTTGATATGCAAATGGGATGATTTAAATATTTCTGAGTCTCCATGTTGCCCGAAGCCTTCCACCAAGTTTCTACTCAAAAGGATATATGGTTTGGAAGATGTTGGTTGAAGAATTCCAAGATGACTGTTTAGTGCTAGGCAATCTTTGATATGCAAATGGTATGATTTTAGCTATTTCCAAACCTCCATGTTGCACAAAACTTTCCATCAAGTTTTTGCTCAAGAGGATATATGGTTTGGAAGAAGATGTTGGTTGAAAAATTCCAAGATGACTGTTTAGTGCTAGGCAATCTTTGATATGCAAATGGGACGATGATAGCTATTTCTGAGGGTCATGTTGCCTGAAGCCTTCCATCAAGTTTCTGCTCAAGAGGATATATGGTTTGGAAGAAGATGTTGGTTGAAGAATTCAAAAATGGCTGTTTAGTGCTAGGCAATCTTTGATATGCAAATGGGATGATTATAGCTATTTCTGAGGGTCATGTTGCCCAAAACCATCCATCAAGTTTCTGCTTAAGAGGATATATGGTTTGGAGGAGATGTTGGTTGAAGAATTCCAAGATGGTTGTTTAGAGCTAAGCAATCTTTGATATACAAATGGGATGATTTAAACTATTTCTGAGTCTCCATGTTGCCCGAAGCCTTCCACCGAGTTTCTACTCAAGAGGATATATGGTTTGGAAGAAGATATTGGTTGAAGAATTGAAGATGGCTGTTTAATGCTGGACCCTCTTTGAAATCTTTAAGAATCATTTCAGCTTTTCTGTGTAACCTATCTGCCTGCTGCCTCCCACCAAGTTTCTGCTCAAGAGGATATATGGTTTGGAGGAAGATTTGGTTAAAGAATTCAAAAATGGCTGTTTACTGCTAGGCAATCTGTGATATGCAAATGGGATGATTTTAGCTATTTCCGAGTCTCAATGTTGCATGAAACCTTCCATCAAGTTTCTGCTCAAGGGGATATATGGTTTGGAAAAATATGTTGGTTGAACAATTCAAAAATGGCTGTTTAGTGCTAGGCAATCTTTGATATGCAAATGGGATGATTATAGAAATTTCTTAGGGTCATGTTGCCGGAAGCCTTCCGTCAGGTTTCTGCTCAAGGGGATATATGGCTTGGAAGAAGATGTTGGTTGAAGAATTCAAAAATGGCTGTTTAGAGCTAGGCAATCTTTGATATGCAAATGGGATGATTATAGCTATTTCTGAGGGTCATGTTGCCGGAAACCATCCATCAAGTTTCTGCTTAAGAGGATATATGATTTGGAAGAAGATGTTGGTTGAAGAATTCCAAGATGGCTGTTTAGTGCTAGGCAATCTTTGATATGCTAATGGGATGATTTAAACTTTTTCTGAGTCTCCATGTTGCCCCAAGCCTTCCACCAAGTTTCTACTCAAGAGGATATATGGTTTGGGAGATGTTGGTTGAAGAATTCCAAGATGACTGTTTAGTGCTAGGCAATCTTTGATATGCAAATGGTATGATTTTAGCTATTTCCAAATCTCCATGTTGCACAAAACTTTCAATCAAGTTTTTGCTCAAGAGGATATATGGTTTGGAAGAAGATGTTGGTTGAAGAATTCCAAGATGACTGTTTAGTGCTAGGCAATCTTTGATATGCAAATGGGATGATAATAGCTATTTTTGAGGGTCATGTTGCCCGAAGCCTTCCATCAAGTTTCTGCTCAAGAGGATATATGGTTTGGAAGAAGATGTTGGTTGAAGAATTCCAAGATGGTTGTTTAGTGCTAGGCAATCTTTGATATGCAAATGGGATGATTTAAACTATTTCTGAGTCTCCATGTTGCCCGAAGCCTTCCACTGAGTTTCTACTCGAGGTTATATGGTTTGGAAGATGATGGTTGAAGAATTCCAAGATGGCTGTTTAGTGCTAGGCAAACTTTGATATGCAAATGGGATGATTACAGCTATTTCTGAGTTTCCATGTTGCATGAAACCTTCCATCAAGTTTCTGCTCAAGAGGATATATGGTTTGGAAGATAATAATGGTTGAAGAATTCAAAAATGGCTGTTTAGTGCTAGGCAATCTTTGATATGCAAATGGAATGATTATAGCTATTTCTGAGGGTCATGCTGCCGGAAGCCTTCCAATAATTCTGCTCAAGAGGATATATGGTTTGGAAGAAGATGTTGGTTGAAGAATTCCAAGATGGCTGTTTAGTGCTAATTAATCTTTGATATGCAAATGGGATGATTTTAGCTATTTCTGAGTCTCCTTTTTGCAGGAAGTCTTCCATCAAGTTTCTACTCAAGGTGATATATGGTTTGGAAGAAGGACCATCATGCTCAAAAGAATAGAATGTTGTTTAATGAACAACAAGATGGCTGTTCAGTTCTTGGCCATATTTGATTTCTGAATGAAAAGATCTTATTTATTCTGAGTCTTCATGTTGCATGATGCCTCCCATCAGGTTACTAGGTTGAAAGAAGTTGGTTAAAAAATTCCAAGAAGGCTGTCCAGTTCATGACCATCTTTGGTATCTGAGTGGAATGAAAGAAGCATTTCTTAGTCTCTGTTTGGCCTGACCCATCTAATCAACTTTCTGCTCATGAGTTAATATGATATATGGTTTAGAGGAAGATGTTGTTTGAAGAATGTCAAGATGGCTGTTAAGTGCATGGCATCTTTGGTATCAGAGTGTAATCTATTAAGCATTTTTCTTATTTGGCTGATGCCTACCTTCAAGTTTTTGCTCAAGAGGACATTTGGTTTGGAAGATGCTGTTTGAAGAATTTCAAGATGGCTGTTTAGTGCATGGTCATTTTTGATATGTGATTGGGATGAATTTAGCTTTTCTTAGTCTCCCGAAGTTGCCTGACACATCCCATCAAGTTTCTGCTTGTGACAATATATTGGTTGGAAGATGTTGTTTAAATAAAAAATGATGATGGCTGTTAAGTGTTTGGCGGTCTTTGATACATGAGTCTACATGTTGCATGATGCCTCCATTGAGGTTAAGTAGGTAAAGGTCAACTTAATATCATCATTTGAACAAACTTGGTAGGTCCCACATCCCCAATGCTACATACCAAGTCCCAAGGCTACAGACCTTCTGGTTCTGGAGAAGAAGATTTTTTAAAGGTCTTTACCATATATGTGCGTGGTGGCCATCTTTGTCAAGTGACCAAATATTTTGTATAAATTTTGGCTAACTTATCATACGGAGTCATCACATGAAATTTGAAATCAATTTGGCCAATGGTTTGTGAGAAAACATAATGTTTTAAAAATATTGATGGGACCACAATATGAGCGACCTTGGCTGAAAGAGCAAAGTTCAACCTTGACCTTTGAAACCTATTTACAGCCATTGTTTCATTAGTTTTAACAGATCAAATTAGAATAATGACTTTAGCTTTAAAAGTATTCAAAAAATCAACTTTTCAAAAAATTTCCCAATTAAATGCATTAGGAAGAAATTTGACCTTGACGTAGAATAGGTCATGGTCAACCTAGGATCATTATTTGAACAAACTTGGTAGGCCCAACACCCCAAATGCTACATACCAAGGCCCAAGGTCATCGGCCTTCTGGTTCTGGAGATGAATATCCTTAAAGGCTTTTTACCATATATGGGCTTGGTGGCCATCTTGGTCATGTGACCAGGAACATTTGAACAAACTTTTGTTCCCTCATCCTAAGGAGTCTTCATATGAAATTTGAGTTCAATTGGCCCACTGGTTTCAGAGGAGATGTTTGAAAATGTTGACGGTTGACAGACGGACAAAGGACGGACGCCAGAGTCATTGGTATACTAATAGCTCACCTAGGAGCCTTGGCTCAGGTGAGCTATAAATAAATAATACTCTCTGCCATAATGATCAATAAATGACCAATTTTAAGACAGTAACATCAGAAGAAAGAAAAGTTGAGATTTCCAGTCAGGTAATTTAGTTAAAAGTGTGCAACAGAAAAATGTTGTTCTTTTCTCAACCAAAACATATGTTGTTGGTACTCAAAAGAACCGATGGTAAAAATTTATTGGTAAGAAAATATTTACAATTTAACACTGAAAATTTTTGATAACCAAAACCTGTATTACCAGTGGAAAACCATACTATGAGCTGCGTCATGTGATTTCCAACAATGTGGTATATTGACAAGTGTAGACTCAGACTCGCCTGTGTAGCCTCCTTCTAGGCTTAGAAACTCTTAATTATGTTTAGTCAGTAGCTTAACAGTCATATAATATTCACGTGACCAGCAAATGCTCTGATCAGACTGCGCATTTGGGCAGGCTGATCTGAGTCTTTGCTGGTCGCACATACAACATTGTTGGAAATCTCATGTCACGGCTCAAATCTTATCAGTTCTGGTATCATTCCTTCAGGTGTGCCAGTGGAGATAGTTCTATGGAAGACTGCATAGATGTCTGAGGCTTTGCTGTTTGCCTATGCGATAAGTACCCAAATCTTATGTATTTAACCCATAAAGTGCCACCTATAATTTGCAGCAGACGGCAATTTCAAATTTTGCTGCTTTTTCAAAAAAAGCAAAAAAGGCATGATATTTCATGAGAATCGTATGCAGGCAGATGATTCTCATGAAATATCATACTGTATTTTTTTTTTTAATTAGGAAAGTTGTCCCGAAATTTGTCGTCTGCTGCAGTCGTGATTGGCACTTTAAGGGATAAATTGCACTCACAATTCATATTAAAGCGATGACAGTGAGTCTACTCTGATCAGATGAAAAATAAAATTCCAAATTGCCACAGTCACCAGTTTTCTGATTAACCTGGAGCCTTGAGCTCTTTTGCACCATTTGCCAGGTAGGCATTATATCATAGTTGCATGTAAAAAACATGCTTAATACATGTAATAGATCAAATAAGTTGCGTATATAACAGCTTATAAGAAGATAAAAATTAGATATCATTTTATTATAACAAGTGACTGTGTTAACCATTGGATCAAACAATGACCTTCAATGCTTCATGATGACATCAAAAGCATGAAAATTTACCCAGCATCAAGCCTCCAGATAAGAGTGCATATTGGAAAATTATTTTCTTTATTTCTCATCCAAAACATATGTTGTGGGTACTCAAAATAACCGTCTCAATGAGACGGTTCTTTTGAGCACCAAAAACAAATGTTTAAATTAATGGGTAAGAAAATCAGCAAAATTTTACGCAAATGAGATTTTCTTATCTGGACCTACCCAGCATGCAATAAGTTCAGTCAAAACACTGCCAAAGGATTCCATGCTTTCACCCCCCTCCCCCCACCACAAAAAAAAAAAAATTAATAAATAGCACTCTTTGCCATAATTATCAATAATTGACCAATTGACCAAAAGAAGGCAAAGTCAGGATTTTTAGTTAAGAGTGTGTAAAAAGAAAAATGATTTTTATTTCACAACCAAAACATATGTTGTGGGTACTCAAAAGAACCATCTGAATGAGACGGTTTTGAGCACCCAAAATATATGCTAAAAACTATTGGTCAAAATTTTACGCTGAAACTTTTTTTGTCTCTCTAAAGCTATGTTTCCAGTGGCAAACCATTCATTCCATCATGTGTGCCAACAGAGATGGCTCTAGGGAAGACTACATAGATGTGTAGGTTCACCTGAGCCTTGGCTGTTCACCTAATAAGGTCAGGCCTCCAGATAGAAGGGCTACTGGAAAACTATTTTCTTCATTTCTCGTCCAAAACATAGGTTGTGGGTACTCAAAAGAACCGTCTCAATGAGCCGGTTCTTTTGAGCACACAAAACACTGTTTAAATTGATGGGTAATGAAATAATTACAGATTTACGCTCATAAAATTTCCTGATCTGGATCTATGTAAGATGATAAGTACCAGAATATTATGAATCATATGTGGAATGTGGAATACTTTCATTTCTTTTACTAAGCACTAACAAATTGGGCCTCGTCGCGACAAAACCTGTCTTCGAGGTTTCCGACAAAGCGAGTTTCAAGCCAGTGTCCTCAGCTACAGGAACTAGCTAGAAAATTGTAATTTCACCTGGAGAAAGTTCCACAAAGCGAATAACAAAAGGCCCTGATCTGCCTGCGCAGATGTGCAGGCTGGGCTGCGCCTGTGTTGTTCGCAAACCCCGGAAGACAGGTTTTCTCACGTCGAGGCTCAATTAATATTTAACATGTGAGAATCTAGAAATATTCATCAGGAGAGAGGGTGTGGGGGTTCAACTTAGTATGAAATTTCAACTGTTCATAAGCACTAAAATGCTAGAAATAAAGATCTTACTTTCAAATTCTTAGATGTCTATCATGCAAATAAATGTTAAAATGCCAACTTTTGTCATCAATATATTTGTGATTTTCCAGAGATGGGACGGGACTGTCATTCAGACACCCAGACTCTCCTCGCAACCCACTCCTCCTCTAGATCCATACATGGTTATAATAACAATAATAATAAAAGCGCTGCCGGCATGCAACATACGACGCCACAGGATATTTTCAATGCAAAGAAAATCATTTTGAAACTAAACCTTTTCATGCAAAACTTGAAGAAAATCGGTAAAGAAATGCCAAAGATAGAGAGTGAAAAACCAATTTGTAACATCAACCATATGGAAGGGATTCTCCGACATAATTCCATGTGTACAATTTAGTTTTTGTTTTTTTAAGATTGCAATTTTATTTCGTAAATTATGTCATTGTATCATGTGAATTGCCTTATTATAACAGCTTTGATCATCGGATGTTGCTTAAAAATTAAAAAATAGTACAAAGTAAACTATAAATAGCATCAACAACATTATAAAGTGACATGAAACAAGCATTTGAAGCATTGAATATTGTCGGTAATACCGCGCTTCTTTCTATGCTATATATTTTGACGCCAGAGGGCGCGTTTTCATTTATAATCCATAGGTTATCCCTTTTTCGGAACTCATCGATTAATTTCGGAAAACGGTGCCAGGAGTCATTTTGACTGAGTGATTTATCCGAAAACTGTATCGATTCCTGATCTTTGCCCTTTTTCTTACTTTTTGCTTATTTTGAGATAAATATATCGAAAAATTCAAGACTTGTTGGTTTTAATTTTGTCCTCTTGTAAATCGTTTGTTATAGGATGCACGATAAATTTCTTGCTAAAACATCCATGTAGAATGTCATATATGTAAACTTATTTGAATAAACCTTAACAAAAATGAACATCAACGAAAACATTACAAAAATGAAAATGTCTTAAGTTAAAAGGGAAGCAACCTAGTAGAAATACAAGTTAAAATTTTAAGAAAAGATTAGAAATTTACCCATTATACCAACTTTTAATAGCACAATATCTCATTATGTACAAGGTCTACACCGATGTATGTGGTATAAAATAACTATACGATGTTTGTCCACCTGTATGTAAGATTATTCACTCGCTAAAGCTTGTGGATTATCTCCAAATAAAGGCGGACACGATTACATACATGAAAGATGAAAGGAGACTATTTCGGCAGCAATGATGACCCCGCCAGCGAAAGGACATAACGCCATTTATTTAAATGGCGTTTCGCTGGCGGGCCGATGATGGCCCACTGAAAAAAGGTATTTGGATTCTCTCTCTCCCCTCATCAACTGAAAAAAGTTGCCAGAGTTGGAGCCGTTTGACCCCCTTACTGGATGCGCGCATGGAGGAGGTACCCACAACATATTTAGAAGACGGCTTGTATGCCATATGATCTGTCTTCAAACAATGAAGCCAAACCTTTCTACATGTATGAAAAGGGAACACCTTCTTAGCATTTATTTACATCCCAACCCCAGGATCTGATATCATGAAATTTCAACTTAGCACAATAGAGAGCGAAGAAGGCTGAGATGAGTCTGTGCACATGTGGAATCTCGATAGAGCCTTCTCACCGAATGGACGTCGATGAAAGCTCAGAATTTTGGCATCTAGACAAACTAAATATTGTAGATGGTTCATCCCTAAGATGAATATGGTCATATACTATAAACAGTTATGACTTTAATTCAAACTGTTATGACTTTAAATCAAACTATTGTCTATTTGAAGAAAAAATCCCGATTGCGCAGATCACGCTTTTTTTTCAGAGGAGTCCAACTCTGACAACTTTGTTTTTATAGTTGATGAGGAGAGAGAGGATCCAAATACCATAAAAAGTGTGTCATCATTGGCCCGCCAGCGAAGCGCCATTTAAATTGCCAGCAAAACGCCATTTAGGTGGACCAATGATGGCCGAACATCAAGAACGCTGGGCTTGGAAGTTTTGTGATATCCAGGGGTGACCAGTATCGCTAAGGAGCCCTATAACTGTCTGATCTTCCAGGGGGTCCAGACCCCTGTCCCCTACCCAATATCCCCCTAACGGATCCACCCATGCCTCGAACTATCGAGAATTGACCTGTTCCTGGAGCCTAATAAGCCAGCACAAGGGGTTTTGGAGGGTCTGAATGGGGTACCTCTAAAATCGCTAAGCAGTAAAATTTAGGTCCATAGATCGCTAATCAGTACTATTTAGGCCCAAAAATCAGCAATAAGTAAAATTTAGGACCAAAATCGCTAATCAGTAAAAAAAATGACCCCAAAATAAGTAATCAGCAAACATTTGACAAAATCTGTAAATATCTTAGAAGACATGCCATTTGGGCGATAAAACTAATTTTTAAGACTACTTGATGCAAATGACAGTCTGATCTGGGTCCACACGGTCTGCCTGTATGCTTATATGCAGCAGATAACTTTAGCAGCTATGTTTGCTCCATGGTCACTAATAAATGACTAGCCGGCCACTTCTTACCTCCAACAGTTTACTGTGTATACAAATGGATCTTTCCTTCTGGTTTGATGCAATAAACTTTGGAAAGGCCACTGTACATACCTTGGGGTGTCAGGTTATAGTTTTTAAAAGTAGTGTTTTTTGTCTGAAAACTCTTTTTTACCTAACAAACAGTATAGACCTTGATGAAATGCCGCATAATGTGGCATTTCATCTGGGACTTCACTGTTTATAAAAGTATCTATTTAGGGATTTCACGTATACAAATGGTTACATGCATTGCCAAATTATTAAAAGTATGTTACTGTCACATGAACGTGCTTGAACGGTAGTTTGACTTATTTTTTTTCAGCACTAACAGCGAAATAAGCCACGAACTGACAAATCAATCAATGGCTTCAGGGTTTAGTGATCTGTGAATCAGAGAAACTCTCTCCCAGTAGATCAGCCTGGATCTGTATCAACCAAGTCTGACCAGTTTTCGCTGTGTGCTCAATGGTACATGTATCTATGTCCATAAATTTTCCATGCTTCATATTAATTGATGGACCTTGAAGGGCAATCGGACAACTGCGGATAGATCATTAAGACGGGTTACTGTAGAACGACATGGAATAACTTTTTTCCATCAAATTCGCTAACCGTTGAAACGCCCCTTTCCACTATTAATTTTAGGGCGATTTTTTGCTAATCAATAAACCCTATTGACACCCTTATTTTGTACTTGTCACATTTACGACCACCAAAGACACAGTCTCACCAGGCACATATCTGTTCATTTGGTGTTGTTATTTCTTTTATTAATTATGTCTACCTTATTTTACAATGGATGGGGGTGGGGCGGGGTCCAATTTGTCTATTTTAAAGGAAGCTAAAAAAAATTATATGGGCCGGTTAATTTTTCCTGGGGGTAGGGGTCCATTTGCTTATTCCTATGAGAACCTATACATCTTATGATTTTCCATGTCAGGAGTCTCTGTCTCTGTCGAGCCCACCCCTCTGGATGAAACTGTTTTTGTGGCTATTCCTTGGCTGTAACCAGTATAGGTCTGGGTTGGTTTATTTTTACATTTAATATCCAAGGTGCACCCGACTGCCAGGCTTAACTGGCATTCGTTCTGGGTTTTAAGCCTCTTAGAACACGCGGCTTTGGCTTAAAGTATGATCCGACAGACAAGGAAAACAATTCACTATACCAAAACTTTTTGTGGCTTTCCCTGGGTAGAAACCAGTGCCGCCGGGAAGGTTTATGATTTGTGTGTTTATTATATGACGGGAGCACCCGAAGGCTCACCGAAAGTGGTTTTATGTGGTTTTATGGTTTTATGAAGAAGCCGGGAATCGAACCTGCGACCCCTGGTTTACAAGGCATAGCGCTTATCTACTACACAAAAGCATTTAACCGACAAATGGTATATTATATTATTATAACTATGATTTTTCAAATATATATGAGTTGACTAAGATTCTCATTTCGTTGAATTTTTTTTTTCATATAGATAAACAGTCAATTTAGATGTAGAAAATTATAATTTATAAATGCATCAGCTCTACAACATGAAAAAAAATAGATCTGCGATATATATGCCAGCTTGAAAAATAAAGGGAGGTAAAGTTAGTCAAGACAAGTATGGATATATATATTGTGATATCCTGACCCAGTAAATACATAAAATGAGCTATGACATGATTTCTGTTTGTTTGATTTGATTCTTTACGTCCCATCAACAATCTTTTAGTTATAAAGGGACCGATCTTCCTGGGTTGAACCAGTACTAAGCTAGGATTAATGTATCTTGCTCAAGGACACAACGCAGTGACTCCTGTGAGGCTCTAACCCGTGGCCCCTCGGTCTTGAGTCAAGGTCTCTTCCATTGAGCCACTGCGCTCCCAGCTGTGACATGAGATTTCCAACAATGTGATACGAGCAATCAGAGAGGCTCAGACCAGCCTGCGCAGTCTGATCAGAGCCTTTGACCGCTGCTTGAATATTCTCATGAACTGCCTAAGCTTAAAATGAGGCTACACAGGCTCATCTGAGTCTATTCATGTCAAAATGCCACATTGTTGGAAATCACGTGTTGCGGCTCATATATTGATGTGTCCAAGCTTATCCGGATGTGAGGCGGGAATGAATGAATGACCCAGTAATAGATCTACATGTGTTGTTTGTGTCTGAGCTTGGCGGGACGGTACGAAGTTTTCTCAAGCCTCACCGGTGTCACAGAGCTGTGTCCTTGAGAAAGACACATTTATCCTTCGACCCAGGAAGACAATGTGGTATGTGCGACCAACAAAGTCTCAGATCAGCCTGCGCATACGGGCAGTCTGATCAGAGCCTTTGCTAGTCCCTTTAAGATTCTATGAGTGTTAAGCTACTTGGAGGTTTTTAGCTTAAAAGGAGGCCGCACAGGCACGTCTGAGTCTACACTTGTCAAAATGCCACATTATTGGAAATCACATGTCACGGTTCATATATAGATGTCGAAATATATTATATGTATGCTACATATAATTTCACTATGTGCGCAAATTTCACAAAATGTGAAATATCGGTATGAAAAATGTGACGTATTGGTACCAATTTTTCACGCGCTGTAAAGAACTGGTACCAATTTTTCACAGTGTGAAATTTGCGAAATGTGAAATTTGCGGTTCAACAGGGCTTCAATGCCATTTAAGCCCGCTCAAAGACATCGTCTGCAAGTTAACATATCGTCGCTAATGTTTTATGGAGAAACGACCAAACTTTTCAATTACCATAAAATAGGCTCCTTTATCACACCGGATAGGCGGCAATCGAAAACGCTCTGAGCAAGTGATGAACGCGGATCACAAGTCACTAGAAACAGTGTTTTCGATTGCCATTGTCTGTTAAAAAATAATTTTGTTTCACACCGGATAGGCGGCAATCGAAAACGCTTTTAACAATCGACGAACGCGGATCAAAAATCGCTAGAAACAGTGTAATTCAAATTTCGCTAGTAGCAAACTTAGATATGATCAGGGGCGTACCAACGTGTATGCAAATACGCATGTGTGTATAACTTGACACAGCTCAAAAATGGACAACAACCCGGTCTTAATGACGAATGGTATCTTAGTGAAGCTCGAAAGTATTGCAGAATGCTCCCCTTGGAGCGTTCTGTAATACTTTTGACCTGCATTCAAGTGATAATCGGTCTTGAAAACCAAGTTTTGGTCTTTTTGAGTGTTTTCACTGTATTTAATTAGATTTTTTTTGAACAAAAATGCAGCAAATAGTGAGGCCCTGGAAGGGGTTTTAGGGATACAGGGATATGGGCCAAAAGCATAAAGGGGTACGGGATATTTTTGTAAATATTTAAAGGGATACAGGATATTTTGATCAATTCTAGGGATATGGGGATACAATGCTTTCTGGATTTGGGGATATTTGCCATTTTTCTTTTAGGGATGTGGGATATTTTGCAAAATACTTGAACGGATATGGGATACTGGGACCCCCCTAATAGTGTTTAGCTGCGTGTCTTAGCATGCTTAAGGGCTTTTTTTAGCCCTTTGGATTGCACAAAAACAATTTACTGCCACATGGCTTCACCCATGGACCCCCTCAAGAGTGCATACTCTATAAAATGCCTCAGGTAAGCGACTGATGATATAATAGCAAAGGCGCTAACCAGTCTGCGCGGATGCACAGGCTGGTCTGCGCCTTTGTTGTTTTCAAGCTCCAACGACAGAGTTTCTCGAGTCGAGGCCCAAGTGTTTTATTGCTATCCTTAAATATACTTGACGCGTTATGACAATTGTCGCAGACAGGAAGCACTCTTGAGGGGGTCGAGGGGGGGGGGGGGGCTCTCGGGTAAGAATTTGATCGTTTGGTAGAGGGGTCAAGGCTCAGGCCCCCCAAAAACACTTCTAGCCCCCGGAGATAGCTTTTATACTTGGGCACTATATAATTCTGAATTCGCCCAAACGCCCGGATCTTAAAAGCTGTATTTATCTATCCCGAATCCTAAACCGGCAACGGTTCATCTAAGAAGACAGGACGATGGCTTTAAGTCATGTCAGACAGACTGGAAGAGCTGGGGATGGAACTCAGGAGCCCTGGGTACAACGCGCGCGAGTGACTATTCCACTATACCACTTTTAGTGACTTTCCCTGGGTAGTAACCAGCATCAGGTTGGAAGGGTTTATGACTTGTGTGTGTATTTTAGGACGGGGAACCCCAAAGGCTTAACCGAAAGTGGTTCTGGAGAACTAGGAATTATTGTTTGTGGCCGTGGCAGACAGACTGGAAGAGCTTGGGATGGAACTCAGGATCCCTGGGTACAACGCGCGCGAGTGACTATTCCACTATACCACTTTTAGTGACTTTCCCTGGGTAGTAACCAGCATCAGGCTCGAAGGGTTTATGACTTGTGTGTGTATTTTAGGATGGGGAACCCCAAAGGCTTAACCAAAAGTGGTTCTGGAGAACTAGGAATTATTGTTTGTGGCGTGTTCCTTGGCTGTACCAGTACTGGCCGGGTGGGTTTATGCTTTTTGTGGTTCTTTGTCCAGGAACTCCTAGAGGCTCAACCGGCAGTGGTTCTGGTTTTAAAGCGTCTCAGAAGACGGGGCAAATGGCTTGAAGTCTCATCCGACAGACTGGGAGAACTAGGAATTCTATATTTGTGACGCTTCCTACCCCAAGAGTTGATATGGATTTCGATTTTCAATGCACATTTTAACTATTAAATACTTAGAAATTTACAAATATTATGATGTGATTCTTTTTGATGAAAAAGAAAAAAGCACCTCTATTTTACTAAAATTTCTTTTATTTATAATTTGCAAATAAAATCTTATACTTTATAAATACATCAGCTTTCATGACAGCATGAAAAATAAATAAGATGCAGTTGTAATATTAAAGGGAGGCGATTTGAGGATAAATGGTTCAAAGTAAGAAACAGGGCAAATACATGGCCGTATTAAATGCGGTATAATGTGTCTTCTGCATCTGCATATGCGGATCCAGGAATTTTCACCAAATGGGGGGGGGGGGGGGGGGGGGGGGGGGGTAGAGGGTCCAGGCCCACCTGACAGTAAAAAGCTCGGACAGCGTTGTTTTGTTATTTTTGCTGTTTTTTAGTCCTCACCTGCAACTTATTTAACAGTTTTACAGAGGGGACCGATCCCAGGGTCCGATGGTTTATTTTTTGGAAAACAATAATTTTCCAAGGTTCCAGAGGGGGTCCAACATTTTTCGGGGTGGGGGGAGGGGTCCAACTTTTTTCCAGGGGGGGGGGGGGGGCGTCCAAAAGCTAATTTCTGTAGAAACCTATCGAAATTGTGATTTTCCCGGACCCCCTATCCCCTCTCTGTATCCGCGCATGTTCTGCCTTCACTTGCAGCTCGGACCCAGTAATAGATCTACATTTGTTGGTTGTGTGCAAGCTTTGCGGGACGGGACGAAGTTTTCTCTTATATATACGTGTAAGGGGAGGGCAGTGGCTCAGTGGTAGAGTGCTTGACTCGAGACCAAGAGCTCGCGGGTTCGAGCCTCACAGGCGTCACTGAGATGTGTCCTTGAGCAAGACACATTGATCCTAGCTTAGTGCTGGTTCAACCCAGGAAGACCCGTCCCTACATAACTGAAAAATTGTTGATGGGACGTAAAGAATCAAATCACACGTATAGGGGGAACTTCTTGGTAAAAAATCATCCTTAACATCGTTTGCAGCGAGTTCTACTTGCATGGGAGAAATTATTTATTCCCAGTAAAATTGGTGCGCCCTCTGGCGTTAAAATACTAAAGCATATTCACTTTCGTATTATCGACAACCCAGTTCTGCCTTTTTACAACATACAAATGTAGTTCTGACATTTTACAACCTAGTTCTGCCTTTTTAAAACCGAGAAATGACATGATCGGAATCTGATTACAAGTGAAACGACTATTAAATGACAATTTGCATGATATAATGACACAATTTACAAAATAGAATGAAATTGCCAACATACAAAAACAAAGATGTATGCATTGAATAAAGTCGGTTTTCACCTCCCATACAACCAAGGGCCATAACTGTGTACTTATTTGTCGAAATTTATCCATCTGCAATACCAAGACACTACTTTTCAATATCATCTCTTATACCCTGATTGAAGAAAATCGGTAAAAAAATGCCAAAGATAGAGAGTGAAAACAAATTTCTAACGTCGATCAAGGGCTATAACTCTGTACTTGTTTCTCAAAATTTACCTATCTGCAATCCCAGAACACTCCTTCACAATATTGACTCTCATACTAAGTTTGAAGAAAATCGGTAAAGGAATGTCAAAGATAGAGAGTGAAAACCAATTTCTAATGTCAATCAAGGGCTGTAACTCTGTACTTATTTGCCAAAATTTACCCATCTGCAATCCCAGGACACTCCTCCCCAAAATCAACTCTCATAGCAAGTTTGAAAAAAATGGTTAAAAATGCTCCCAGCAGAGAGTGAAAATGATGCGCTGACTGATGGTTGCACAGACAGACGTACAGACAGATGGACAGACTCTCAAACGCAATTTTTTGAATGGAGGGTATACCATATTACCCTGCACTTTTTAAAGTCGCGGAGTGTAATTACCAGAGAGATCAGCTGAAAATAACATTCCAAATCATGTATTCACTAGTTTTCTTATTAAGCTCTTGCACTACTGGCCAGGCATTAGATCATAGTTGCATGTGGTAGTATAAGGGATCAATTAAGGTGTGTATATAATAGCTTATAAGTAGATCTAAATAAGATTTTATATTTAATTTTACAAGTGACTGAGTCAACCATTTGATCAAACTATGACCCATTCTGCAAAGTCAATGGAATCATGGCTTGGGTGTATTTAAGGAGCATTAGGTGTAGTACTATGTACCAAAAAGCTCCATTTTGTTAGCCCGAACTGGCGTAAGGAAAATAACTTCTGTAGCATGTTAAAATCAATTATTCTGATTATTCGAAAAGTTTAATCAGCAGAATTATATGAAGTGTATGTTTGTTCAATAAAATATTGCTATAGCGATATTTTATTGAATAAAGATAAACTTCATTTAAGCCGTTTGTTTTGCTGCAATCACACTTGCTATTGTGTTAACATGGTTTCTATGATGTCAGTGTCACGTTATATAACGTCAGTGTCACGTTATCACTTGCGTTATCAAAGTAGATGCTCGATGTACATCTGTGGTCTGATGCCATATAATTTCGCGGAATTGGCCAAGGCAGTTCACATGATGACAACAAAGCATGAAAATTTACCCAGCATGCACACTCCATTTCATAATGATCAATGAAAAAGACAGTAACATGAAAAGACAGTAACATGAAAAGACAGTAACACAAAAAGACAGTAACATGAAAAGACAGTAACATGAAAAGACAGTAACACAAAAAGACAGTAACACAAAAAGACAGTAACATGAAAAGACAGTAACATGAAAAGACAGTAACACAAAAAGACAGTAACATGAAAAGACAGTAACATGAAAAGACAGTAACACAAAAAGACAGTAACATGAAAAGACAGTAACACGAAAAGACAGTAACACGAAAAGACAGTAACACGAAAAAACAGTAACACGAAAAGACAGTAACACGAAAAGACAGTAACATGAAAAGACAGTAACACAAAAAGACAGTAACAAGAAAAGACAGTAACAAGAAAAGACAGTAACACGAAAAGACAGTAACACGAAAAGAAAGCACAGAAGAGATTTACAGTGGAAAACTGTAAATGTTCTTACCCTTAATGCGCAAATCGCAACAAAAGTCGTCTGCTTTTCAGGTCTGCTGAAATGTTTTAAAAGCCTCCTAGGCAAACAGTGTGGACCCAGATCAGACTGCTCCTATAGGAGCAGTCTGTTCTGGGTCCACGCTGTTTGCTTCTATACTTCTATACTTAATTCGTCAGTAATGCTAGGCAATTATTTGCAGCAGACGACTTCAGCAGACCACATTTTCAGATGCATTTTTTTCTTGGCCCTTTAAGGGCTAAAATTCAAAAACTTTAATTTACTCTTCCTGTTCTCCCACAAATTGTTGGCTTTCAGAGCTAGAATTTATAAAATGCTTGTCAGAATAGCAAACAGGGAAGACCCTGGTCAGACTGCTTCTGACAAGCAGCCTGATCTGGGTCAGCGCTGCTTGTCAAGGCATTTTTGTCGGGCAACTAGTGTTCAAAATTTTGAACATTTTCTGTAGTTATGGTCTAATCCCTTCATGTATACCAGCAAATATGGCTCTTCAGGGAAAAGACTGCATTGCATTTGGGTGAAAGTTCAAAACTTCCAAAATCCTGAACTTTTGAAAATCATATCTTAAAACTTGCAGTATGCCTATAAATATCAACAATTTCAAGTTTTAAATAGTCAATTGTCTTTAGATAAACTGAAAATAAACAAAAGAAACTATTAGAATCTGTCAAATTCAGGATTTTGAGGCTGACTTTCCACAGAAAGTCAGCCTCAAAATCCTGAATTCAGGAACAATCCTGAAAGCTTTCACCCATGCATTGCAGTCATCAAATTATTTGTGATTTTCCAAGGAGGGGGGCGTCATGCAGATCCCCAGTCCCCTCCCCCCTGGATCCATGGATGGTTAAGCAGGGAGATCAGCTGAAAATAGCAGAACATACCAAATTGTCATACTCACTCAGTTTTCAGACTTAGCTGGAGCTTTGAGCTCTTCTTGCACTACTGACTGCATGTGAAAAACATGTTTATTAATAGCATCAAGTGAAGTGTGTATATAATAGCTTGTAAGTATACTTCTACCACAACCCCTAAGAAATGACCCTTGATTCATTCCATTCATTTATGTTCAGTCATGCCTCAAAGCGTTTTGTGAAAGTATAGATATAAATTAAATTTTATTTTCCTTTTTTCAATTGGCTATTAATCAAATAATGACCTTGAAAACTTCTTTTAGCTTAATGGTAAATTGAAAAACTGAGCAGGATAGATCATACAGGCAAGATTGTGTAAAATTCAAGGACTTTTTAAGGGGTTCTCAAAGACTTTTCTACTGTTTTCAAGGACTGAAAACTTAGGGAAAATACTGATTTATGCGTTAAAATTCTACTTCTGAAATACTAGAGTTCATTGTAAAAGATATTAGTTTAAAGAGACTAAGTCTGCAACTATGAGCATTTCTCTTTTTAATCATTTGTTAAAGTAGAATTAAGCTATGTTTTCACAATAAATCTGTTCACTATAGCTGAAAACTGCACGGAAAAGTGAATTATCTTATATAATAGGTGTGTGTTATCTATTGTTGGTTATTATTTGCGTCCCTCCAATAATTATAGAGAGTTAATTTTTAACATAAATGCTGATATTTTGTTAAGAATGACGTAATTGGTAAAATGTAAACCTGAATTTTAGTACTTTTCAAGGCAAATTTTATTTTCAAGGATTTTTCAAGACAGTCCTGTATATACAAGTACTTTTCAAGCCTGTGGGAACCCTGTGATAAGAGTGACAAAATCGATTTTTTACCGCATTATGCACTTTCATTTACTCAACCGTATATTATAACCAAATGTCTGTTTTACTCGGGTACCAGCCCGGGGCTCTCTCTTACCTGCAGCAACTCTACCCTAAATTATTTTTCTAAGGATAAGCATATTTTAAATCTTTCCTTACAAGTGGCAGCTATTGTCCTCTACCGATAACCTAAGCAAACTGTTTGGACCCAGATCAGGACTGACAAAATGTTGGTCCTGATCTGGATCCAAACTGTTTGGATTCCTGACTGTAAGACTGTCCCATAAAACCTATAAATTTGGTGCCATAAAGAGGAATAAGGCTGCCGTACAATTCAAGTGAAATAGGGTTAACAAATACCCCATTGAGAGAGCAACAATGGAGTGACAACTACACTGTTGACAGGAGCTATAGTGGAGTGACAAATACACTGGTGACAGGAACTAAAGAGGAGTGACAAATACACTGTTGACAGGAGCTATAGTGGAGTGACAACTACACTGTTGACAGTTCCTATAGTGGAGTAACAAATACACTGTTGACAGGAGCTATAGTGGAGTAACAAATACACTGTTGACAGGAGCTATAGTGGAGTGACAAATACACTGTTGACAGGAGCTATAGTGGAGTGACAAATACATTGCTGACAGGAGCTATAGTAGAGTGACAAATACACTGTTGACAGGAGCTATAGTAAAGTGACAAATACACTGTTGACAGGAGCTATAGTTGAGTGACAAATACACTGTTGACAGGAGCTATAGTGGAGTGACAAATACACTGTTGACAGGAGCTATAGTGGAGTGACAAATACACTGTTACCAGGAGCTATAGTGGAGTGACAAATACACTGTTGATAGGAACAATAGTGGAGTGACAAATACACTGTTGACAGGAGCTATAGTAAAGTGACAAATACACTGTTGGCAGGAGCTATAGTGGAGTGACAAATACCCTGTGACAGTAACTATAGTAAAGTGACAACTACACTGCTGACAAAAGCTATAGTGGAGTGACAACTACTCTGTTGACAGGAGCTATAGTGGTGTGACAAATACACTGTTGACAGTAACTATAGTGGAGTGACAAATACACTGTTGACAGGAGCTATAGTAAAGTGACAAATACACTGCTGACAGGAGCTATAGTGGAGTGACAAATACACTGCTGACAGGAGTAGAAGTGGAGTGACAAATACACTGCTGACAGGAGCTATAGTGGAGTGACAACTACTCTGTTGACAGGAGCTATAGTGGAGTGACAAATACACTGTTGACAGGAACTATAGTGGAGTGACAAATACACTGTTGACAGGAGCTATAGTGGAGTGACAAATACACTGTTGACAGGAGCTATAGTGGAGTGACAAATACACTGCTGACAGGAGCTATAGTAGGGAGACAAATACACTGTTGACAGGAGCTATAGTGGGGAGACAAATACACTGTAGACAGGAGCTATAGTGGAGTGACAAATACACTGTTGACAGGAGCTATAGTGGAGTGACAAATACACTGTTGACAGGAGCTATAGTGGAGCGACAAATACACTGCTGACAGGAGCTATAGTGGAGTGACAACTACTCTGTTGACAGGAGCTATAGTGGTGTGACAAATACACTGTTGACAGGAGCTATAGTGGAGTGACAAATACACTGCTGACAGGAGCTATAGTGGAGTGACAAATACACTGTTGATAGGAGCTATAGTGGAGTGACAAATACACTGTTAACAGGAGCTATAGTGGAGTGACAAATACACTGTTGATAGGAGCTATAGTGGAGTGACAAATACACTGTTGACAGGAACTATAGTAAAGTGACAAATACACTGTTGACAGGAGCTATAGTAAAGTGACAAATACACTGTTGACAGGAACTCTAGTGATGGGACAAATACACTGTTGTCAGTAACTATAGTGGAATGACAAATACACTGTTGACAGGAACTCTAGTGGAGTGACAAATACACTGTTGACAGTAGCTATAGTGGAGTGACAAATACACTGTTAACAATAACTATAGTGGAGTGACAAATACACTGTTGACAGGAGCTATAGTAAAGTGACAAATACACTGTTGACAGGAGCTATAGTGGAGTGACAAATACACTGTTGACAATAACTATAGTGGAGTGACAAATACACTGTTGACAATAACTATAGTGGAGTGACAAATACACTGTTGACAGGAGCTATAGTGGAGTGACAATACACTGTTGACAGTAGTTAGAGTGGAGTGACAAATACACTGTTGACAGGAACTCTAGTGGTGTGACAAATACACTGTTGACAGGAACTATAGTGGAGTGACAAATACACTGTTGACAGGAGCTATAGTGGTGTGACAATACACTGTTGACAGTAGCTATAGTGGAGTGACAAATACACTGTTGAAAGGAACTATAGTGGAGTGACAAATACACTGTTGACAGGAGCTATAGTGGTGTGACAAATACACTGTTGACAGGAGCTATAGTGGAGTGACAAATACACTGTTGATAGGAGCTATAGTAAAGTGACAAATACACTGTTGTCAGGAACTCTAGTGGAGCGAAGATACACTGTTGACAGGAACTATAGTTGAGTGACAAATACACTGTTGACAGGAACTATAGTAAAGTGACAAATACACTGTTGACAGGAACTATAGTAAAGTGACAAATACACTTGTGACAGGAACTCTAGTGGAGTGAAGATACACTGTTGACAGGAACTATAGTAAAGTGACAAATACACTGTTGACAGGAGCTATAGTGGAGTGAACATACACTGTTGACAGGAACTATAGTGGAGTGACAAACACACTGTTGACAGGAACTATAGTGGAGTGACAAATACACTGTTGACAGTAGCTATAGTGGAGTGACAAATACACTGTTGACAGGAGCTATAGTGGAGTGACAAATACTCTGTTGACAGGAGCTATAGTGGAGTGACAATACACTGTTGATAGTAGCTATAGTGGAGTGACAAATACACTGTTGACAGGAGGTACAGTAAAGTGACAAATACACTGTTGACAGTAGCTATAGTGGAGTGACAAATACACTATTGACAGGAGCTATAGTGAAGTGACAAATACACTGTTGACAGTAGCTGTAGTAAAGAGACAAATACACTGTTGACAGGAGCTATAGTAAAGTGACAAATACACTGTTGACAGGAGCTATAGTGGAGTGACAATAAACTGTTGACAGTAGCTATAGTGGAGTGGCAAATACACTGTTGACAGGAGCTATAGTGGAGTCACAAATACACTGTTGACAGGAGCTATAGAGAAGTGACAAATACACTGTTGACAGTAGCTGTAGTAAAGTGACAAATACACTGTTGACAGGAGCTATAGTAAAGTGACAAATACACTGTTGACAGGAGCTATAGTGGAGTGACAAATACACTGTTGACAGGAGCTATAGTAAAGTGACAAATACACTGTTGACAGGAGCTATAGTGGAGTGACAATACACTGTTGACAGTAGCTATAGTGGAGTGGCAAATACACTGTTGATAGGAGCTATAGTGGAGTGACAAATACACTATTGACAGGAGCTATAGTGGAGTGACAAATACACTGCTGACAGGAGCTATAGTGGGGAGACAAATACACTGTTGACAGGAGCTATAGTGGGGAGACAAATACACTGTTGACAGGAGCTATAGTGGAGTGACAAATACACTGTTGACAGGAGCTATAGTGGAGTGACAAATACACTGTTGTCAGGAGCTATAGTGGAGTGACAATTACACTGTTGACAGAGCTATAGTGGAGTGGTAAATACACTGTTGACAGGAGCAATAGCAGAGTGACAAATACACTGTTGACAGGAGCTATAGTGCAGTGATAAATAATCTGTTGACAGGAGCTAAAGCAAGGTGACAAATGCACTGTTGACAGGAGCTATAGTGGAGTGATAAATACACTATTGGCAAGACTATACTGGAGTCATTTATAAAATACAGGATTGAGGAGCTATAGTGGAGTGACAAATTCACTATAGTGGAGTGACAAATTCACTGTTGATAACAGCTATAGTGAAGAGACAAATACACTGTTGACTAAGGCACTATAGTGGAATGATGAATACACTATTGACAGGAGCTTGTATTTTTATAGTGGAGTGACAAATGCACTGTGTACAGGACCTTTGGTCAAGTGACAAACAAGTTATGTTGTAATTTGGGCACTATGAATGGTCAAATATGTCAAATGAGTTCTAACAACATTCGTTACTGTGATGAGTACCAACAACATATTATGTTGAAATGCATCCAATATGGTTGTCAAATAGTGCAGACCTAGATGAGATGATACAGAATATTGCATCTCAACACAGTCTGTCCAGCCATTTCTTGGTCATTACTAAATTTAGTTTTGGAAAGTGCAACCTTTGGCTCTCATAATTCTACCAAACTGAACAGGAGATTCCCTTCTTTGAGAAAGGGTAACAAGACTTGCTTGGCAAGAGGCAATAAAAATGAACATATTTTGTTTCGATCTGCAACAATCTACCAGCTACATATGGTTTGCTACAGAAAGTATTACAAGCACATTCCTCAAGTTGTCATTTATGAATTGATTCTACTGCTATTTCTGCAATCCTTATTTTTTTTATACAGAATGAGAATGAACAAATTTTAGATTCATCGAATACTCTTTTTCCTACCACTAAAACTCTTTTTCCTACCCCTAAAAACTATCTCTAGCTCCAATTAGAAAAATATAACACTTTTTATCAAGAAATATAAAAGAATTTACTGTTTTTTCCAGGGGAATAAATGTAATCTAAAAAATAAAGAAAATATGCTTATAGAGTTCCATACAGATTTATACTGAAGATTACACTTGAAGATCTCTATAACTATTTTAAATGTTAGTCCTGTACCTACAACATTGTTATAATTGAGAGAAAAATCAGTCAAAATATCTGAAAATGCATATCATTTGAAATATTTTTTACATATATGTTTACTCAACACTGGAGGAAAAATCAGACAAAATATCCAAAAGTGTTTACATAGGGCCAGTTAAGCAAAAATAATTTGGGTAAAATTGCGATTATTTTCTTATCCATCAGTTTAAACATATTTTGGGTGCTCAAAAGAAACATCTCATCGAGACAGTTCTTTTGAGTACCCACAACATATGTTTTGGTTGAGAAATAAGAAAAATAATTTTCAGTTACGCACTCTTTTCCGGGGGCCTGGTGTATATCATTAAAAATACAAATGCCCAAGGTATCTTTGACTCTTTAACACTTTGTTAAAGAGAGAAATTATTCAGACAAAATATCAAAAAATGCATATCATTAAAAAAACACATAAATGTCCTTAGTCTCTTTGACACTTCCCTTGGGTATATTCAGGCAAAATATAAAAAATGCACATCTAAAATATACATACTTATGACCTTTCTTATGAACTTTAATAAATTTAATTTTGGAAATTGTAACCTCTGACCCTCAAAATTGTATTAAACTAATTGGAAGGTTCTTTCCATCAAGAAGGGTAACAATGTTATCTATCTATCTCTAGATACTGACACATTCTAGGCAGGTTAGCGCAACTTCTGTTAGTATTAGAAAGAAAAAGATCAGATTATTGGAAGAACTTTAAAAGCCTGAGAGTGAGGATAAAAACAGATGATAGGTTAAAATAGTTAAGAATAGCTAAAATCAGATAAAAACAGGCCCCCACGGACATTCTAGGCAGTTTAGCCCAGGGTCTGTTAGTATAAGACAGAAAAAGATCAGATTATAGGAAGAACTTAAAAAAGCCTGAGAGTGAGGATAAAAACAGATGATAGGTTAAAATAGTTAAGAATAGCTAAAATCAGATAAAAACAGGCCCCCATGGACATTCTAGACATGTAAGCTCAGCGTCTGTTAGTATAAGACAGAAAAAGATCAGATTATAGGAAGAAGTTTAAAAGCATGATAGTGAGGATAAAAACAGACGATAGGTTAAAATAGTTAAGAATAGCTAAAATCAGATAAAAACAGGCCCCCATGGATATTCTAGGCAGGTTAGCGCAGCGTCTATCAGTATAAGACAGAAAAAGATCAGATTATAGGAAGAAAGTTTAAAAGCCTGAGAGTGAGGATAAAAACAGACGATAGGTTAAAATAGTTAAGAATAGCTAAAATCAGATAAAAACAGGCCCCAATGGACATTCTAGGCAGTTTAGCGCAGCGTCTGTTAGTATAAGACAGAAAAAGATCAGATTATAGGAAGAAGTTTAAAAGCCTGAGAGTGAGGATAAAAACAGATGATAGGTTAAAAGAGTTAAAAATAGCTAAAATCAGATAAAAACATGCCCCCACGGACATTCTAGGCATGTTAGCTCAGCGTCTGTTAGTACAAGACAGAAAAAGATCAGATTATAGGAAGAAAGTTTAAAAGCATGTAGTGAGGATAAAAACAGACGATAGGTTAAAATAGTTAAGAATAGCTAAAATCAGATAAAAACATGCCCCTTGGACATTCTAGGCATGTTTGCGCAGCGTCTGTTAGTATAAGACAGAAAAAGATCAGATTATAGGAAGAAAGTTTAAAAGCATGATAGTGAGGATAAAAACAGATGATAGGTTAAAATAGTTAAGAATAGCTAAAATCAGATAAAAACATGCCCCCACAGACCATCTAGGCATGTTAGCTCAGCGTCTGTTAGTATAAGACAGAAAAAGATCAGATTATAGGAAGAAAATTTAAAAGCATGATAGTGAGGATAAAAACAGATGATAGGTTAAAATAGTTAAGAAAAGCTAAATTCATATAAAAACAGCCCCCCACCGATATTCTAGGCATGTTAGTGCAGCGTCTGTTAGTATAAGACAGAAAAAGATCAGATTATAGGAAGAAGTTTAAAAGCATGAATAGTGGGGATAAAAAGAGATGATTGGTTAAAATAGTTAAGAATAGCTAAAATCAGATAAAAACAGCCCCCACGGATATTCTAGGCATGTTAGTGCAGCGTCTGTTAGTATAAGACAGAAAAAGATCAGATTATAGGAAGAAAGAACAAAAGCATGATAGTGAGGATAAAAACAGATGATAGGTTAAAATAGTTAAGAATAGCTAAAATCAGATAAAAACAGGCGCCCACTGACATTCTAGGCATGTTAGTGCAGCGTCTGTTAGTATAAGACAGAAAAAGATCAGATTATAGGAAGAAAGTTTAAAAGCATGATAGTGAGGATCAAAACAGATGATAGGTTAAAATAGTTAAAAATAGCTAAAATCAGATAAAAACAGGCCCTCATGGACATTCTAGGCATGTTAGCGCAGCGTCTGTTAGTATAAGACAGAAAAAGATCAGATTATAGGAAGAAAATTTAAAAGCATGATAGTGAGGATCTAAACAGATGATAGGTTAAAATAGTTAAAAATAGCTAAAATGAGATAAAAACAGGCGCCCACTGACATTCTAGGCAGGTTAGCGCAGCCTCTGTTAGTATAAGACAGAAAAAGATCAGATTATAGGAAGAAAATTTAAAAGCATGATAGTGAGGATCGAAACAGATGATAGGTTAAAATAGTTAAAAATAGCTAAAATCAGATAAAAACAGGCCCCATGGACATTCTAGGCATGTTAGTGCAGCGTCTGTTAGTATAAGACAGAAAAAGATCAGATTATAGGAAGAAAGTTTAAAAGCATGATAGTGAGGATAAAAACAGATGATTGGTTAAAATAGTTAAGAATAGCTAAAATCAAATAAAAACAGCCCTCCACGGATATTCTAGGCATGTTAGTGCAACGTCTGTTAGTATAAGACAGAAAAAGATCAGATTATAATAAGAAGTTTAAAAGCATGATAGTGAGGATAAAAACAGATGATTGGTTAAAATAGTTAAGAATAGCTAAAATCAGATAAAAACAGGCCCTCATGGACATTCTAGGCATGTTAGCTCAGCGTCTGTTAGTATAAGACAGAAAAAGATCAGATTAAAGGAAGAAGTTTTAAAGCATGATAGTGAGGATAAAAACAGATGATTGGTTAAAATGGTTAAGAATAGCTAAAATCAGATAAAAACAGGCCCTCATGGACATTCTATGCATGTTCGCTCAACGTCTGCTAGTATAAGACAGACAAAGATCAGATTATAGGAAGAAAATTTAAAAGCATGATAGTGAGGATAAAAACAGATCATAGGTTAAAATAGTTAAGAATAGCTAAAATGAGATAAAAACAGGCGCCCACTGACATTCTAGGCAGGTTAGCGCAGCCTTTGTTAGTATAAGACAGAAAAAGATAAGATTATAGGAAGAAAATTTAAAAGCATGATAGTGAAGATCGAAACAGATGATAGGTTAAAATAGTTAAAAATAGCTAAAATGAGATAATAACAGGCCCCCATGGACATTCTAGGCATGTTAGCGCAGCGTCTGTTAGTATAAGACAGAAAAAGATCAGATTATAGGAAAAATATTTAAAAGCATGATAGTGAGGATCGAAACAGATGATAGGTTAAAATAGTTAAGAATAGCTAAAATCAGATAAAAACATGCCCCCACAGACCATCTAGGCATGTTTGCGCAGTGTCTGTTAGTATAAGACAGAAAAAGATCAGATTATAAGAAGAAAATTTAAAAGCATGATAGTGAGGATAAAAACAGATGATAGGTTAAAATAGTTAAGAATAGCTAAAATCAGATAAAAACAGCCCCCATCGGATATTCTAGGCATGTAAGTGCAGCGTCTGTTAGTATAAGACAGAAAAAGATCAGATTATAGGAAGAAAGTTTAAAAGCTTGATAGTGAGGATAAAAACAGATGATTGGTTAAAATAGTTAAGAAAAGCTAAAATCGAATAAAAACAGCCCTCCACGGATATTCTAGGCATGTTAGTGCAGCGTCTGTTAGTATAAGACAGAAAAAGATCAGATTATAATAAGAAGTTTAAAAGCATGATAGTGAGGATAAAAACAGATGATTGGTTAAAATAGTTAAGAATAGCTAAAATCAGATAAAAACAGGCCCTCACGGACATTCTAGGCATGTTAGCTCAGCGTCTGTTAGTATATGACAGAAAAAGATCAGATTATAGGAAGAAGTTTAAAAGCATGATAGTGAGGATAAAAACAGATGATTGGTTAAAATGGTTAAGAATAGCTAAAATCAGATATAAACAGGCCCTCACGGACATTCTAGGCATGTTCGCTCAGCGTCTGCTAGTATAAAACAGAAAAAGATCAGATTATAGGAAGAAGTTTAAAAGCATGATAGTGAGGATAAAAACAGATCATAGGTTAAAATAGTTAAGAATAGCTAAAATGAGATAAAAACAGGCGCCCACTGACATTCTAGGCAGGTTAGCGCAGCCTCTGTTAGTATAAGACAGAAAAAGATCAGATTATAGGAAGAAAATTTAAAAGCATGATAGTGAAGATCGAAACAGATGATAGGTTAAAAGTTAAAAAATAGCTAAAATGAGATAAAAACAGGCCCCCATGGACATTCTAGGCATGTTAGCGCAGCGTCTGTTAGTATAAGACAGAAAAAGATCAGATTATAGGAAAAATATTTAAAATCATGATAGTGAGGATCGAAACAGATGATATGTTAAAATAGTTAAAAATAGCTAAATTCAGATAAAAACAGGCCCCCATGGACATTCTAGGCATGTTTGCGCAGTGTCTGTTAGTATAAGACAGAAAAAGATCAGATTATAGGAAGAAAATTTAAAAGCATGATAGTGAGGATAAAAACAGATGATAGGTTAAAATAGTTAAGAATAGCTAAAATCAGATAAAAACAGCCCCCATCGGATATTCTAGGCATGTTAGTGCAGCGTCTGTTAGTATAAGACAGAAAAAGATCAGATTATAGGAAGAAAGTTTAAAAGCATGATAGTGAGGATAAAAACAGATGATTGGTTAAAATAGTTAAGAATAGCTAAAATCAAATAAAAACAGCCCTCCAAGGATATTCTAGGCATGTTTGCGCAGTGTCTGTTAGTATAAGACAGAAAAAGATCAGATTATAATAAGAAGTTTAAAAGCATGATAGTGAGGATAAAAACAGATGATTGGTTAAAATAGTTAAGAATAGCTAAAATCAGATAAAAACAGGCCCTCACGGACATTCTAGGCATGTTAGCTCAGCGTCTGTTAGTATATGACAGAAAAAGATCAGATTATAGGAAGAAGTTTAAAAGCATGATAGTGAGGATAAAAACAGATGATTGGTTAAAATGGTTAAGAATAGCTAAAATCAGATAAAAACAGGCCCTCACGGACATTCTAGGCATGTTCGCTCAGCGTCTGCTAGTATAAAACAGAAAAAGATCAGATTATAGGAAGAAGTTTAAAAGCATGATAGTGAGGATAAAAACAGATCATAGGTTAAAATAGTTAAGAATAGCTAAAATGAGATAAAAACAGGCGCCCACTGACATTCTAGGCAGGTTAGCGCAGCCTCTGTTAGTATAAGACAGAAAAAGATCAGATTATAGGAAGAAAATTTAAAAGCATGATAGTGAAGATCGAAACAGATGATAGGTTAAAAGTTAAAAAATAGCTAAAATGAGATAAAAACAGGCCCCCATGGACATTCTAGGCATGTTAGCGCAGCGTCTGTTAGTATAAGACAGAAAAAGATCAGATTATAGGAAAAATATTTAAAATCATGATAGTGAGGATCGAAACAGATGATATGTTAAAATAGTTAAAAATAGCTAAATTCAGATAAAAACAGGCCCCCATGGACATTCTAGGCATGTTTGCGCAGTGTCTGTTAGTATAAGACAGAAAAAGATCAGATTATAGGAAGAAAATTTAAAAGCATGATAGTGAGGATAAAAACAGATGATAGGTTAAAATAGTTAAGAATAGCTAAAATCAGATAAAAACAGCCCCCATCGGATATTCTAGGCATGTTAGTGCAGCGTCTGTTAGTATAATACAGAAAAAGATCAGATTATAATAAGAAGTTTAAAAGCATGATAGTGAGGATAAAAACAGATGATTGGTTAAAATATTTAAGAATAGCTAAAATCATATAAAAACAGGCCCTCATGGACATTCTAGGCATGTTAGCTCAGCGTCTGTTAGTATAAGACAGAAAAAGATCAGATTATAGGAAGAAAATTTAAAAGCATGATAGTGAGGATCGAAACAGATGATAGGTTAAAATAGTTAAAAATAGCTAAAATCAGATAAAAACAGGCCCCTACGGACATTCTAGGCAGGTTAGCGCAGTGTCTGTTAGTATTAGACAGAAAAAGATCAGATTATAGGAAGAAAATTTAAAAGCATGATAGTGAGGATCGAAACAAATGATAGGATAAAATACTTAAAAATAGCTAAAATCAGATAAAAACAGGCCCCCACGGATATTCTAGGCATGTTAGCGCAGCGTCTGTTAGTATAAGACAGAAAAAAAACAGATTATAGGAAGAAAATTTAAAAGCATGATAGTGAGGATAAAAACAGATGATAGGTTAAAATAGTTAAGAATAGCTAAAATCAGATAAAAACAGCCCCACCCCAAGGATATTCTAGGCATGTTTGCGCAGCGTCTGTTAGTATAAGACAGAAAAAGATCAGATTATAGGAAGAAAATTTAAAAGCATGATAGTGAGGATAAAAACAGATGATAGGTTAAAATAGTTAAGAAAAGCTAAAATCAGATAAAAACAGCCCCCATCGGATATTCTTGGCATGTAAGTGCAGCGTCTGTTAGTATAAGACAGAAAAAGATCAGATTATAGGAAGAAAGTTTAAAAGCATGATAGTGAGGATAAAAACAGATGATTGGTTAAAATATTTAAGAATAGCTAAAATCATATAAAAACAGGCCCTCACGGACATTCTAGGCATGTTAGCTCAGCGTCTGTTAGTATAAGACAGAAAAAGATCAGATTATAGGAAGAAAATTTAAAAGCATGATAGTGAGGATCGAAACAGATGATAGGTTAAAATAGTTAAAAATAGCTAAAATCAGATAAAAACAGGCCCCTACGGACATTCTAGGCAGGTTAGCGCAGTGTCTGTTAGTATTAGACAGAAAAAGATCAGATTATAGGAAGAAAATTTAAAAGCATGATAGTGAGGATCGAAACAAATGATAGGATAAAATACTTAAAAATAGCTAAAATCAGATAAAAACAGGCCCCCACGGATATTCTAGGCATGTTAGCGCAGCGTCTGTTAGTATAAGACAGAAAAAAAACAGATTATAGGAAGAAAATTTAAAAGCATGATAGTGAGGATAAAAACAGATGATAGGTTAAAATAGTTAAGAATAGCTAAAATCAGATAAAAACAGCCCCACCCCCACGGATATTCTAGGCATGTTAGCGCAGCGTCTGTTAGTATAAGACAGAAAAAGATCAGATTATAGGAAGAAAATTTAAAAGCATGATAGTGAGGATAAAAACAGATGATAGGTTAAAATAGTTAAGAAAAGCTAAAATCAGATAAAAACAGCCCCCATCGGATATTCTTGGCATGTAAGTGCAGCGTCTGTTAGTATAAGACAGAAAAAGATCAGATTATAGGAAGAAAGTTTAAAAGCATGATAGTGAGGATAAAAACAGATGATTGGTTAAAATAGTTAAGAAAAGCTAAAATCAAATAAAAACAGCCCTCCACGGATATTCTAGGCATGTTAGTGCAGCGTCTGTTAGTTTAACACAGAAAAAGATCAGATTATAATAAGAAGTTTAAAAGCATGATAGTGAGGATAAAAACAGATGATTGGTTAAAATAGTCAAGAATAGCTAAAATCAGATAAAAACAGGCCCTCACGGACATTCTAGGCATGTTAGCTCAGCGTCTGTTAGTATATGACAGAAAAAGATCAGATTATAGGAAGAAGTTTAAAAGCATGATAGTGAGGATAAAACAGATGATTGGTTAAAATGGTTAAGAATAGCTAAAATCAGATAAAAACAGGCCCTCACGGACATTTTAGGCATGTTCGCTCATCGTCTGCTAGTATAAGACAGAAAAAGATCAGATTATAGGAAGAAGTTTAAAAGCATGATAGTGAGGATAAAAACAGATGATAGGTTAAAATAGTTAAGAATAGCTAAAATGAGATAAAAACAGGCGCCCACTGACATTCTAGGCAGGTTAGCGCAGCCTCTGTTAGTATAAGACAGAAAAAGATCAGATTATAGGAAGAAAATTGAAAAGCATGATAGTGAGGATCTAAACAGATGATAGGTTAAAATAGTTAAAAATAGCTAAAATCGGATAAAAACAGGCCCCTACGGACATTCTAGGCAGGTTAGCGCAGTGTCTGTTAGTATAAGACAGAAAAAGATCAGATTATAGGAAGAAAATTTAAAAGCATGATAGTGAGGATCGAAACAAATGATAGGATAAAATACTTAAAAATAGCTAAAATCAGATAAAAACAGGCCCCCACGACATTCTAGGCATGTTAGCGCAGCGTCTGCTAGTATAAGACAGAAAAAGATCAGATTATAGGAAGAAAATTTAAAAGCATGATAGTGAGGATAAAAACAGATGATAGGTTAAAATAGTTAAGAATAGCTAAAATCAGATAAAAACAGCCCCACCCCCACGGATATTCTAGGCATGTTAGCGCAGCGTCTGTTAGTATAAGACAGAAAAAGATCAGATTTTAGGAAGAAGTTTAAAAGCATGTAGTGAGGATAAAAACAGATGATTGGTTAAAATAGTTAAGAATAGCTAAAATCAGATAAAAACAGTCCCCCACTGATATTCTAGGCATGTTAGTGCAGTGTCTGTTAGTATAAGACAGAAAAAGATCAGATTATAGGAAGAAAATTCAAAAGCATGATAGTGAGGATCGAAACAGATGATAGGTTAAAATAGTTAAAAATAGCTAAAATCAGATAAAAACAGGCCCCACGGACATTCTAGGCATGTTAGTGCAGCGTCTGTTAGTATAAGACAGAAAAAGATCAGATTATAGGAAGAAAATTTAAAAGCATGATAGTGAGGATCGAAACAGATGATAGGTTAAAATTGTTAAAAATAGCTAAAATCAGATAAAAACAGGCCCCCATGGACATTCTAGGCATGTTTGCTCAGCGTCTGTTAGTATAAGACAGAAAATGATCAGATTATAGGAAGAAAGTTTAAAAGCATGATAGTGAGATTAAAAACAGATGATAGGTTAAAATAGTTAAGAATAGCTAAAATTAGATATAAACATGCCCCCACAGACCATCTAGGCATGTTAGCTCAGCGTCTGCTAGTATAAGAGGAAAAAGATCAGATTAGAGGAAGAAAATTAAAAAGCATGATAGTGAGAATAAAAACAGATGATAGGTTAAAATAGTTAAGAATAGCTAAAATCATATAAAAACAGCCCCCAACGGATATTCTAGGCATGTTAGTGCAGCATCTGTTAGTATAAGACAGAAAAAGATCAGATTATAGGAAGAAGTTTAAAAGCATGTAGTGAGGATAAAACAGATGATTGGTTAAAATAGTTAAGAATAGCTAAAATCAGATAAAAACAGCCCTCCACGGATATTCTTGGCATGTTAGTGCAGTGTCTGTTAGTATGAGACAGAAAAAGATCAGATTATAGGAAGAAAGTTTAAAAGCATGATAGTGAGTATAAAAACAGATGATTGGTTAAAATAGTATAGAGTAGCTAAAATCAGATAAAAACAGCCCTCCACAGATATTCTAGGCATGTTCGCTCAGCGTCTGCTAGTATAAGACAGAAAAAGATCAGATTATAGGAAGAAGTTTAAAAGCATATAGTGAGTATAAAAAAAGATCATAGGTAAAAATAGTTAAAAATAGCTAAAATCAGATAAAAACAGGCCCTAAAGGACATTCTAGGCATGTTGGCACAGGGTCTGTTAGTATAAGACAGAAAAAGATCAGATTATAGGAAGAAAGTTTAAAAGCATGATAGTGAGGATCGAAACAGATGATAGGTTTAAATAGTTAAAAATAGCTAAAATCAGATAAAAACAGGCCCCAACGGACATTCTAGGCATGTTAGCGCAGCGTCTGTTAGTATAAGACAGAAAAAGATCAGATTATAGGAAGAAGTTTAAAAGCATGTAGTGAGGATAAAAACAGATGATAGGTTAAAATAGTTAAGAATAGCTAAAATCAGATAAAAACATGCCCCCACAGACCATCTAGGCATGTTAGCAGACCATCTAGGCATGTTAGCTCAGCGTCTGTTAGTATAAGACAGAAAAAGATCAGATTATAGGAAGAACTTTAAAAGCATGAATAGTGAGGATAAAAACAGATGATAGGTTAAAATAGTTAAGAATAGCTAAAATCAGATAAAAACAGGCCCTCACAGACATTCTAGGCATGTTTACAGCAGTGCTGTTAGTATAAGACAGAAAAAGATCAGATTATATGAAGAAGTTTAAAAGCATGTAGTGAGGATAAAAACAGATGATAGGTTAAAATAGTTAAGAATAGCTAAAATCAGATAAAAACATGCCCCCACAGACCATCTAGGCATGTTAGCTCAGCGTCTGTTAGTATAAGACAGAAAAAGGTCTGATTATAGGAAGAAGTTTAAAAGCATGAATAGTGAGGATAAAAACAGATGATAGGTTAAAATAGTTAAGAATAGCTAAAATCAGATAAAAACAGGCCCTCACGGACATTCTAGGCAGGTTAGAGCAGCGTCTGTTAGTATAAGACAGAAAAAGATCAGATTATAGGAAGAAGTTTAAAAGCATGATAGTGAGGATAAAAACAGATGATAGGTTAAAACAGTTAAGAATAGCTAAAATCAGATAAAAACAGGAAGTGGTGATCTATGGGCAGGAGTGTTGCAGCTTGCAGACTGTGGTCTTGAAAGCCTCTAGGCTCTGTCTGGTAACAGCAATAAAGATCGATATAGTTTTGTTTCAATCTGCAACAATCTACCAAATGCATAATGTTTGCTACAGAATTTTAATTTCATGTATTTATTACAAGCACATTCCTCAAGTCGTGTTTTATGAATAGATTCAACTGCTATTTCTGCAATCCTTATACAGAATGTGAATGATAAATTTTAGACTCATCAAATACTCTTTTTTCTTACTCCTAAAATATAAAAAAATTAATTATCTCTAGCTGTATAAGAAAATAGTACACTTTTAACCAAGAAATATAAAGACTTTACTGAATTTTACCAGGGGAATAAATGCGATCTAAGAAATTTTGTGTATATTTAACATTTATGAAGATTTATAATGAATTTCACACATTTGGATGTTGGCTATAACATTATAGCCTCAACTTCACATTTGCTGGTACAACATAGAATCTCTTGGCTCCAAACTGTTTTTATTGTTAGTCCTATATACCTTGTTATAATCAGAAGGAATAAATCAGACAAAATATCCGAAAAATGCATATCATTAAAAAAAAATATGTCCAAGGTATCTTTGACTTTTTACTACTTCGTTATAATCAGAAAGAAAAATTCAGGCAAAATATCCAAATATGCATATCATTTTAAAAAAACACATAAATGTACTAAATCTCTTTGACTCTCCCCCTGGGTATGACTACAACTAGAAATGTGTCCATGGGACACAGATGCCCCCGCTATTGCCAAATTCGCATAAATAGGGCAGTGTCATTAACAAAGGGCCATAACTCTGATAATAATCGGTGGATTTTATCCGTAATCGAACTTGACCTGTATTTTATGAATATATACCTGTGTATGAAATTAGAATCCAATACACCAATGTATTCAGAAGATATCGCCCGAAAACCATTTTTCATATGGAGATCAAGGGCCATAACTCCGATAATAATTTGTGGATTTTATCCGTAATCAAACTAGACCTGTATTTTAAGATTATAAACCTTTGCATGAAATATGAATCCAATTCACCAATGTATTCAAAAGATATCTCCTGGAAACCATTTTTCGTACCGAGATCAAGGGCCATAACTCTGATAGTAATTAGTGGATTTTACCCGTAATCGTACTTGACCTGTATTTTATCATTATATACCTGTGAATGAAATATGAATCCAATACATCACTGTATTCAAAAGATATCGCCCCGAATCATTTTTCATTCGGAGATCAAGGGCCATAACTCTGATAATAATCGGTGGATTTTGTCCGTAAACGAACTTGACCTGCATTTTATTATTATATACCTGTGTATGAAATATGAATCCAATACACAAATGTATTAAAAAGATATCGCCCAGAAACCATTTTTCGTACGTACGGGACGTACGTATGTACGTACGGACAAGGGTGATGCTATATGCCCCCCCCCCCCATTATAAATGGCGGGGGCATAAAAAAATCAGGCTAAATATCCAAAGATATGTATATCTAAAATATATACGAGGGATGATCAGAAAGTTTGCGGAAAAGTGCTATTTAATCACATTGCTTTTATCGATTGCAACGAAAATTCATAGATATAAACTACAATTCATAAGTTGACTGAAATTAAAATTTAGAAAATGTGACGTCAGACGTATTAGCTCAAGGCGCTGCCGTGACGTCTCTTCGCTGGAACCGGCCCATATGTACCCCTTGGTTGCTTCTCGGGGCTAAAACCTGTAGTTGTGTTTGAACTGATTGGGTTTTTTTAACCGAAAGTAATGTCCCGTCGTTCGTTGAACATAATATGAGATTTTATGTTATTCCGCTGCGCTATGTGTTCAAATTAATAAGTTTCAGTAGGAAGGGAAGGCCTAAAATGCATCAATTGTTTCGAGTTTTTGTAAATTGTAAATAAAAAACTTATTTTCTTGTCAGTGTTCATCACAATAATTATGATATCGGGCTTAAATATCAATATAAGATCTACTGTCCTGAAAAAGAGTGTTTTCGAACTGTGTAAATAGTTTATTTTAAAGAATAGACATTCTAAAACAGGCAATGGGTTCATAGAGGTTAAATATTTTGCCTTTTGACAGCACTGTTATCCATTTCGACTGTCTAGAACACCATCCGTTAGATATAAATCTTTGAAATATTGCATAGAAGAGGAGTAAATATGTCGCTAAATACGCATGGGATGCAATATGGGCTATCACAGCATATTATAATTTTACAAAACGTTAAAATTTAATTGGTTGTGTAGTAAAACGTCAAAATGCAACGAAAAATGGGCCGGTTCGCGCTATATAGCGTTGCCTTGAAGACAACTGTAACACACGTGGAGGACTACCATCAAGCATGTTGTAACCGATCAACTGCATATGTGTTGCAGTATTATGTGCTGTAATTCCAGCTCTATTGATCAAACGATGTAAAAATGACAACTATTTTCTGCGAACTTTCTGATCACCCCTCGTACATAATTATGACCTTATTAGGTCTCTTTCACTTTACATTATGTGATAATATTGGAAGAAAAATCAGACAAAATATTAAAATATATACTATGTCATAAGTCTCTTTGACTATGCCATGTTATAATCAGCAGAAAAATGTCTAAAAATTCATCGCTTAATATAGTATATACAATGTCATAGATCTCTTTGGACTATACCATGTTATAATGAGCAGATGGATTCAGACAAAATATCCAAAAATGCATAGCTAAAAAAATAATACCTAGGTCTTGACCCAAGTCCTTTCTAAGCGAGAAATTTGATGAACTCTCTGCGTGCAGAAGTGGGAATTTTTCATTCTTCCACTGGGGCAGAAAAACCCATTCATAAATTGCTCAACAACTTGAGAAAAGTGTCACCTTAAGGAGGCACTGAGTTCCTTGTATTACAACAAGAATGCAGGAAGAACTCGCAGGTTCCTGGTCTAAATTGATCTCATTAACTTAAGAATGTAAAACATCACCATGTACAGATGACAAAACCAGAGGGTAGGCAACTCGGCTCAGACCCTTTATATTCATACAGGTGTGAAAAATCAAACATTCTTTTCCATCTTTACAACCTTTTAATAAAGCTTGATTTTAAAACTTTCTTGATAGATAGAATTAATCCCATTCATTTAGATACGAAATTGAGGTTCACAGGTTTAATTTCCAAATTAAGTTACGTCATAGTCCCTGAACTTTGTAAACAGGGCAGTCTGTGTTGAGATGCAATAATATAAGCAAGCTCGTCTGGGACTACACTATTTGTCAATGTTTTATTGGAAGCATCTTAACATAGCATAGGCTTAGATAAACAAAATTTTCAGTGTAATATTGTAAATATTTTCTTGCCCATGAATTTTAGCATATGTTTTGGGTGTTAAAAGAACCGTCTCATTTTGAGTACCCACAACATATGTTTTTTGCAGAGAAATAAGAAAATTATTTTTCTGGTACCCACTCTTAACTAAAGACCTGCATAGGTTGGTGGAACTCACTGGTAGCTCCTCAGTAACATATATCACATGTTTAGATAAACAAAAATGCTCAGCGCAAAATTGTAAACATTTTCTTACTCATAATTTTTAGCATATGTTTGGTTGCTCTAAAGAACCATCTTATTGAGATGGTTCATTTGAGTACCAACATCATATGTTTTGGTTGAGAAATAAGAAAATTATTTTTCTGGTATGTACTCTTAACTAAAGGCTTGCATAAATTGGTGATACGTCTCACTGTTAGCTTCTCAGTAACATATATCACATGTTTAGATAAACAAAAATGTTCAACGTAAAATTGTAAATATTTTCTCACCCATAATTTTAATTTTTTTGAGTGCTCAAAAGAACCATATCATTGAGATGGTTCTTTTGAGTACCCACATCATATTTTTTATTTGAACCACATTTATCCTTCTTAACATATCAAATAACAGCTGATAAGTTTCAACTTTTATCCTTCTTAACATATCAAGTAGCTGTTTCTTCATTTTAAACCACATTAATCATTCTTAACATATTCAACCACATTTATCCTTCTTAACATATCAAATAGCAGCTGCTAAGTTTCAACTTTTATCCTTCTCAACATATCAATAAGTTTTTTTCACTTTCAACAACATTTATCCTTCTTAACATATCAAATAGCAGCTGCTAAGTTTCAACTTTTATCCTTCTCAACATATCAATAAGTTGTTTCTTCACTTTTTCAACCACATTTATCCTTCTTTACATATCAAATAGCAGCTGCTAAGTTTCAATTTTTATCCTTCTCAACATATCAATAAGTTGTTTCTTAACTTTCAACAACATTCATCCTACGTAACATATCAAATAGCAGCTGCTTAAGTTCAACTTTAATCCTCCTCAACATATCAATAAGTTGTTTCTTCACTTTTTCAACCACATTTATCCTTCTTAACATATCAAATAGCAGCTGCTAAGTTTCAACTTTTATCCTTCTCAACAAATCAAGTTGTTTCTTCACATTCATCAACATTCATCCTCGTAACATATCAAATAGCAGCTGCTTAGTTTCAACTTTTATCCTTCTCAACATATCAATTAGCTATTTCTTCATTTTCAACCACATTTATCCTTCTTAACATATCAAATAGCAGCTGCTAAGTTTCAACTTTTATCCTTCTCAACATATCAACAAATTGTTTCTTCACTTTCAACCACATTTATCCTTCTTAACATATCAAATAGCAGCTGCTAAGTTTCAACTTTTATCCTTCTCAACATATCAACAAGTTGTTTCTTCACTTTCAACAACATTTATCCTTCCTAACTTATCAAATAGCAGCTGCATAGTTTCAACTTTTATCCTTCTCAACATATCATTAAGTTATTTCTTCACTTTCAACCTCATTTATCCTTCTTAACATATCAAATAGCAGCTGCGCAGTTTCAACTTTTATCCTTCTCAACATATCAATAAGTTGTTTCTTCACTTTCAACCACATTTATCCTTCTTTACATAACAAATAGCAGCTGCTAAGTTTCAACTTTTATCCTTCTCAACATATTAATAAGTTGTTTCTTCACTTTCAACCACATTCATCCTTCTTAACATATCAACTAGCAGCTGCTAAGTTTCAACTTTTATCCTTCTAAACATATCAATAAGTTGTTTCTACACCTTTTCAACCACATTTATCCTTCTCAACATATCAAATAGCAGCTGCTAAGTTTCAACTTTTATCCTTCTCAACATATCAATCAGTTGTTTCTTCAATTTCAACCACATTTATCCTTCTTAACATATCAAATAGCAGCTGCTAAGTTTCAACTTTTATCCTTCTCAACATATCAATAAGTTGTTTCTTCACTTTCAACCAGATTCATCCTTCTAAACATATCAAATAGCAGCTGCTAAGTTTCAACTTTTATCCTTCTCAACATATCAATAAGCTGTTTCTTCACCTTTTCAACCACATTTATCCTTCTCTAAGTTGTTTCTTCACCTTTTCAACCACATTTATCCTTCTCAACATATCAAATAGCAGCTGCTAAGTTTCAACTTTTATCCTTCTCAACATATCAAAAAGTTGTTTCATCACTTTCAACCACATTTATCCTTCTTAACATATCAAATAGCAGCTGCTAAGTTTCAACTTTTATCCTTCTCAACATATCAATAAGTTGTTTCTTCACTTTCAACCACATTCATCCTTCTTAACATATCAAATAGCAGCTGCTAAGTTTCAACTTTTATCCTTCTAAACATATCAATAAGTTGTTTCTTCACCTTTTCAACCACATTTATCCTTCTCAACATATCAAATAGCAGCTGCTAAGTTTCAACTTTTATCCTTCTCAACATATCAATCAGTTGTTTCTTCAATTTCAACAACATTCATCCTTCTTAACATATCAACTAGCAGCTGCTAAGTTTCAACTTTTATCCTTCTCAACATATCATTAAGTTATTTCTTCACTTTCAACAACATGTATCCTTCTCAACATATCATTAAGTTGTTTCTTCACTTACAACCACATTTATCCTTCTTAACATATCAAATAGCAGCTGCTAAGTTTCAACTTTTATCCTTATCAACATATCAAGTTGTTTCTTCACTTTTTTGAACAACATTTATCCTTCTTAACATATCAAATAGCAGCTGCTAAATTTCAACTTTTATCCTTCTCAACATATCAATCAGTTGTTTCTTCAATTTCAACCACATTTATCCTCCTTAACATATCAAATAGCAGCTGCTAAGTTTCAACTTTTATCCTCAACATATCAATAAGTTGTATCTTCACTTTCAACCACATTTATCCTTCTTAACATATCAAATAGCAGCTGCTAAGTTTCAACTCTTATCCTTCTCAACATATCATGAAGTTGTTTCTTCACTTTCAACCACATTTATCCTTCTTTACATAACAAATAGCAGCTGCTAAGTTTCAACTTTTATCCTTCTCAACATATCATTAAGTTGTTTCTTCACTTTCAACCACATTCATCCTTCTTAACATATCAAATAGCAGCTGCTAAGTTTCAACTTTTATCCTTCTCAACATATCAATAAGTTGTTTCTTCACTTTCAACCACATTCATCCTTCTTAACATATCAAATAGCAGCTGCTAAGTTTCAACTTTTATCCTTCTAAACATATCAATAAGTTGTTTCTTCACCTTTTCAACCACATTTATCCTTCTCAACATATCAAATAGCAGCTGCTAAGTTTCAACTTTTATCCTTCTCAACATATCAATCAGTTGTTTCTTCACTTTCAACCACATTTATCCTTCTTAACATATCAAATAGCAGCTGCTAAGTTTCAACTTTTATCCTTCTCAACATATCAATAAGTTGTTTCTTCACTTTCAACCAGATTCATCCTTCTAAACATATCAAATAGCAGCTGCTAAGTTTCAACTTTTATCCTTCTCAACATATCAATAAGTTGTTTCTTCACCTTTTCAACCACATTTATCTTTCTCTCAGTTGTTTCTTCATCTTTTCAACCACATTTATCCTTCTTAACATATCAAATAGCAGCTGCTAAGTTTCAACTTTTATCCTTCTCAACATATCAATAAGTTGTTTCTTCACTTTCAACCAGATTCATCCTTCTAAACATATCAAATAGCAGCTGCTAAGTTTCAACTTTTATCCTTCTCAACATATCAATAAGTTGTTTCATCACTTTCAACCACATTTATCCTTCTTAACATATCAAATAGCAGCTGCTAAGTTTCAACTTTTATCCTTCTCAACATATCAATAAGTTGTTTCTTCACTTTCAACCACATTTATCCTTCTTAACATATCAAATAGCAGCTGCTAAGTTTCAAATTTTATCCTCTTAACATATCAATAAGTTGTTTCTTCAATTTCAACCACATTTATCCTTTTTAACATATCAAATAGCAGCTGCTAAGTTTTAACTTTCATCCTTCTCAATAAATCAATAAGCTGTTTCTTCATTTTCAACCACATTTATCCTTCCTAACATATCAAATAGCAGCTGCGCAGTTCCAACTTATATCCTTCTCAACATATCAATAAGTTGTTTCTTCACCTTTTCAACCACATTGATCGTTCTCAACATATCAAATAGCAGCTGCTAAGTTTCAACTTTTATCCTTCTCAACATATCAATAAGTTGTTTCTTCAATTTCAACCACATTTATCCTTCTTAACATATCAAATAGCAGCTGCTAAGTTTCAACTTTTATCCTTCTCAACATATCAATAAGTTGTTTCTTCACTTTCAACAACATGTATCCTTCTTAACATATCAAATAGCAGCTGCTAAGTTTCAACTTTTATCCTTCTCAACATATCAATAAGTTGTTTCTTCACCTTTTCAACCGCATTTATCCTTCTCAACATATCATTAAGTTGTTTCTTCACTTTCAACCACATTTATCCTTCTTAACATATCAAATAGCAGCTGCTAAGTTTCAACTTCTATCCTTCTCAAAATATCAATAAGTTGTTTCTTCAATTTCAACCACATACATCCTTCTTAACATATCAAATAGCAGCTGCTAAGTTTCAACTTTTATCCTTCTCAACATATCAATAAGTTGCTTCTTCACTTTCAACAACTATCATCCTTCTTAACATATCAAATAGCAGCTGCTAAGTTTCAACTTTTATCCTTATCAACATATCAAGGTGTTTCTTCACTTTCAACAACATTCGTCCTTCTTAATATATCAAATAGCAGTTGCTAAGTTTCAACTTTAATCCTTTTAAACATATCAATAAGTTGTTTCTTCACCTTTTCAACCACATTTATCCTTCTCAACATATCAATAAGTTGTTTCTTCACTTTCAACATCATTCATCCTTCTTAACATATAGAATAGCAGCTGCTAAGTTTCAACTTTTATCCTTCTCAACATATCAATAAGTTGTTTCTTCAATTTCAACCACATTTATCCTTCTTAACATATCAAATAGCAGCTGCTAAGTTTCAACTTTTATCCTTCTCAACATATCAATAAGTTGTTTCTTCACCTTTTCAACCACATTTATCGTTCTCAACATATCAAATAGCAGCTGCTAAGTTTCAACTTTAATCCTACTCAACATATCAATAAGTTGTTTCATCACTTTCAACAACATTTATCCTTTTTAACATATCAAATAGCAGCTGTTTAGTTTCAACTTTTATCCTTCTCAACATATCAATAAGTTGTTTCTTCACTTTCAACCACATTTACCCTTCTTAACATATCAAATAGCAGCTGCTAAGTTTCAACTTTTATCCTTCTCAACATATCAATTAGCTATTTCTTCATTCTCAACCACATTTATTCTTCTTAACATATCAAATAGCAGCTGCTAAGTTTCAACTTTTTTCCTTCTCAACATATCAATAAGTTGTTTCTTCACTTTTTCAACCACATTTATACATCTTAACATATCAAATAGCAGCTGCTAAGTTTCAACTTTTATCCTAATCAACAAATCAAGTTGTTTCTTCACGTTCAACAACATTCATCCTCATAACATATCAAATAGCAGCTGCTTAGTTTCAATTTTTATCCTTCTCAACATATCATTTAGCTATTTCTTCATTTTCAACCACATCTATCCTTCTTAACATATCAAATAGCAGCTGCTAAGTTTCAACTTTTATCCTTCTCAACATATCAATAAGTTGTTTTCTTCACTTTCAACAGCATTCATCCTTCTTAACATATCAAATAGCAGCTGTTTAAGTTCAACTTCAATCCTTCTCAACATATCAATATGTTGTTTCTTCACTTTTTCGACCACATTTATCCTTCTTAACATATCAAATAGCAGCTGCTAAGTTTCAACTTTTATCCTTCTCAACATATCAATAAGTTGTTTCTTCAATTTCAACCACATTTATCCTTCTTAACATATCAAATAGCAGCTGCTTAGTTTCAACTTTTATCCTTCTCAACATATCAATAAGTTGTATCTTCACTTTCAACCACATTTATCCTTCTTAACATATCAAATAGCAGCAGCTAAGTTTCAACTTTTATCCTTCTCAACATATCAATAAGTTGTTTCTTCAATTTCAACCACATTTATCCTTTTTAACATATCAAATAGCAGCTGCTAAGTTTTAACTTTCATCCTTCTCAATAAATCAATTAGCTGTTTCTTCATTTTCAACCACATTTATCCTTCCTAACATATCGAATAGCAGCTGCGCAGTTTCAACTTTTATCCTTCTCAACATATCAATAAGTTGTTTCTTCACCTTTTCAACCACATTGATCGTTCTCAACATATCAAATAGCAGCTGCTAAGTTTCAACTTTTATCCTTCTCAACATATCAATAAGTTGTTTCTTCAATTTCAACCACATTTATCCTTCTTAACATATCAAATAGCAGCTGCTAAGTTTCAACTTTTATCCTTCACAACATATCAATAAGTTGTTTCTTCACTTTCAACAACATGTATCCTTCTTAACATATCAAATAGCAGCTGCTAAGTTTCAACTTTTATCCTTCTCAACATATCAATAAGTTGTTTCTTCACCTTTTCAACCGCATTTATCCTTCTCACCATATCATTAAGTTGTTTCTTCACTTTCAACCACATTTATCCTTCTTAACATATCAAATAGCAGCTGCTAAGTTTCAACTTCTATCCTTCTCAAAATATCAATAAGTTGTTTCTTCAATTTCAACCACATTCATCCTTCTTAACATATCAAATAGCAGCTGCTAAGTTTCAACTTTAATCCTTCTCAACATATCAATAAGTTGTTTTCTTCACTTTCAACAACATTCATCCTTCTTAACATATCAAATAGCAGCTGCTAAGTTTCAACTTTTATCCTTATCAACATATCAATAAGTTGTTTCTTCAATTTCAACCACATTTACCCTTCTGAACATATCAAATAGCAGCTGCTAAGTTTCAACTTTTAACCTTCTCAACATATCAATAAGTTGTTTCTTCACCTTTTCAACCACATTTATCGTTCTCAACATATCAAATAGCAGCTGCTAAGTTTCAACTTTTATCCTTCTCAACATATCAATAAGTTGTTTCTTCACTTTCAACATCATTCATCCTTCTTAACATATAGAATAGCAGCTGCTAAGTTTCAACTTTTATCCTTCTCAACATATCAATAAGTTGTTTCTTCAATTTCAACCACATTTAGCCTTCTTAACATATCAAATAGCAGCTGCTAAGTTTCAACTTTTATCCTTCTCAACATATCAATAAGTTGTTTCTTCACCTTTTCAACCACATTTATCGTTCTCAACATATCAAATAGCAGCTGCTAAGTTTCAACTTTAATCCTACTCAACATATCAATAAGTTGTTTCATCACTTTCAACAACATTTATCCTTTTTAACATATCAAATAGCAGCTGTTTAGTTTCAACTTTTATCCTTCTCAACATATCAATAAGTTGTTTCTTCACTTTCAACCACATTTACCCTTCTGAACATATCAAATAGCAGCTGCTAAGTTTCAACTTTTATCCTTCTCAACATATCAATTAGCTATTTCTTCATTGTCAACCACATTTATTCTTCTTAACATATCAAATAGCAGCTGCTAAGTTTCAACTTTTTTCCTTCTCAACATATCAATAAGTTGTTTCTTCACTTTTTCAACCACATTTATCCATCTTAACATATCAAATAGCAGCTGCTAAGTTTCAACTTCTATCCTTATCAACAAATCAAGTTGTTTCTTCACGTTCAACAACATTCATCCTCATAACATATCAAATAGCAGCTGCTTAGTTTCAATTTTTATCCTTCTCAACATATCATTTAGCTATTTCTTCATTTTCAACCACATTTATCCTTCTTAATATATCAAATAGCAGCTGCTAAGTTTCAACTTTTATCCTTCTCAACATATCAATAAGTTGTTCCTTCAATTTCAACCACATTTATCCTCCTTAACATATCAAATAGCAGCTGCTTAGTTTCAACTTTTATCCTTCTCAACATATCAATAAGTTGTATCTTCACTTTCAACCACATTTATCCTTCTTAACATATCAAATAGCAGCAGCTAAGTTCCAACTTTTATCCTTCTCAACATATCAATAAGTTGTTTCTTCACTTTCAACCACATTCATCCTTCTTAACATATCAAATAGCAGCTGCTGTTTCAACTTTTATCCTTCTCAACATATCAATAAGTTGTTTCTTCACTTTTTCAACCACATTTATCCTTCTTTACATAACAAATAGCTGCTGCTAAGTTTCAACTTTTATCCTTCTCAACTTATTAATAAGTTCTTTCTTCACTTTCAACCACATTCATCCTTCTTAACATATCAAATAGCAGCTGCTAAGTTTCAACTTTTATCCTTCTCAACATATCAATAAGTTGTTTCTTCACTTTCAACCACATTCATCCTTCTTAACATATCAAATAGCAGCTGCTAAGTTTCAACTTTTATCCTTCTAAACATATCAATAAGTTGTTTCTTCACCTTTTCAACCACATTTATTCTTCTCAACATATCAAATAGCAGCTGCTAAGTTTCAACTTCTATCCTTCTCAACATATCAATAAGTTGTTTCAGCACTTTCAACCACATTTATCCTTCTTAACATATCAAATAGCAGCTGCTAAAGTTCAACTTTAATCCTTCTCAACATATCAATAAGCTGTTTCTTTACTTTTTCACCCACATTTATCCTTCTTAACATATCAAATAGCAGCTGCTAAGTTTCATTTTTTATCCTTATCAACATATCAAGTTGTTTCTTCACTTTTTTAAACAACATTTATCCTTCTTAACATATCAAATAGCAGCTGCTAAGTTTCACATTTTATCCTTCTCAACATATCAATAAGCTGTTTCTTCACCTTTTCAACCACATTTATCCTTCTTAACATATCAAATAGCAGCTGCTAAGTTTCAACTTTTATCCTTCTCAACATATCAATAAGTTGTTTCTTCACTTTCAACAACATTCATCCTTCTTAACATATCAAATAGCAGCTGCTAAGTTTCAACTTTTATCCTTCTCTATATATCATTAAGTTATTTCTTCACTTTCAACAACATGTATCCTTCTCAACATATCATTAAGTTGTTTCTTCACTTTCAACAACATTTATCCTTCTTAACATATCAAATAGCAGCTGCTAAGTTTCAACTTTTATCCTTCTCAACATATCAATCAGTTGTTTCTTCAATTTCAACCACATTTATCCTCCTTAACATATCAAATAGCAGCTGCTAAGTTTCAACTTTTATCCTTCTCAACATATCAAAAAGTTGTTTCTTCACTTTCAACCAAAATCATCCTTCTTAACATATCAAATAGCAGCTGCTAAGTTTCAACTTTTATCCTTCTCAACATATCAATAAGTTGTTTCTTCACTTTTTCAACCACATTTATCCTTCTTTAAATAACAAATAGCAGCTGCTAAGTTTCAACTTTTATCCTTCACAACATATTAATAAGTTGTTTCTTCACTTTCAACCACATTCATCCTTCTTAACATATCAAATAGCAGCTGCTAAGTTTCAACTTTTATCCGTTTCAACATATCAATAAGTTGTTTCTTCACTTTCAACCACATTGATCCTTCTTAACATATCAAATAGCAGCTGCTAAGTTTCAACTTTTATCCTTCTAAACATATCAATAAGTTGTTTCTTCACCTTTTCAACCACATTTATGCTTCTCAACATATCAAATAGCAGCTGCTAAGTTTCAACTTTTATCCTTCTCAACATATCAATCAGTTGTTTCTTCAATTTCAACCACATTTATCCTTCTTAACATATAAACTAGCAGCTGCTAAGTTTCAACTTTTATCCTTCTCAACATATCAATAAGTTGTTCCTTTACTTTCAACAACATTTATCCTTCTTAACATATCAAATAGCTGCTGCTAAGTTTCAACTTTTATCCTTCTCAACATATCAATAAGTTGTTTCTTCACCTTTTCAACCACATTTATCCTTCTTAACATATCAAATAGCAGCTGCTAAGTTTCAACTTTTATCCTTCTCAACATATCAATAAGTTGTTTCTTCACTTTCAACAACATTCATCCTTCTTAACATATCAAATAGCAGCTGCTAAGTTTCAACTTTTATCCTTCTCAACATATCATTAAGTTATTTCTTCACTTTCAACAACATGTATCCTTCTCAACATATCATTAAGTTGTTTCTTCACTTACAACCACATTTATCCTTCTTAACATATCAAATAGCAGCTGCTAAGTTTCAACTTTTATCCTTATCATCATATCAAGTTGTTTCTTCACTTTTTTGAACACCATTTATCCTTCTTAACATATCAAATGGCAGCTGCTAAGTTTCAACTTTTATCCTTCACAACATATCATTAAGTTGTTTCTTCACTTTCAACCACATTCATCCTTCTTAACATATCAAATAGCAGCTGCTAAGTTTCAACTTTTATCCTTCTAAACATATCAATAAGTTGTTTCTTCACCTTTTCAACCACATTTATCCTTCTCAACATATCAAATAGCAGCTGCTAAGTTTCAACTTTTATCCTTCTCAAAATATCAATCAGTTGTTTCTTCAATTTCATCCACATTTATCCGTCTTAACATATCAACTAGCAGCTGCTACGTTTCAACTTTTATCCTTCTCAACATATCAATAAGTTGTTCCTTTACTTTCAACAACATTTATCCTTCTTAACATATCAAATAGCAGCTGCTAAGTTTCAATTTTTATCCTTCTCATCATATCAATAGGTTGTTTCTTCACCTTTTCAACCACATTTATCCTTCTTAACATATCAAATAGCAGCTGCTATGTTTCAACTTTTATCCTTCTCAACATATCAATAAGTTGTTTCTTCACTTTCAACAACATTCATCCTTCTTAACATATCAAATAGCAGCTGCTAAGTTTCAACTTTTATCCTTCTCAACATATCAATAAGTTGTTTCTTCAATTTCAACCACATTTATCCTTCTTAACATATCAAATAGCAGCTGCTTAGTTTCAATTTTTATCCTTCTCAACATATCAATAAGTTGTATCTTCACTTTCAACCACATTTATCCTTCTTAACATATCAAATAGCAGCTGCTAAGTTTCAACTTTTATCCTTCTCAACATATCAATAAGTTGTTTCTTCACTTTCAACCACATTTATCCTTCTTAACATATCAAATAGCAGCTGCTAAGTTTCAACTTTTATCCTTCTCAAAATATCAATAAGTTGTTTCTTCACTTTTTCAACCACATTTATCATTCTTTACATAACAAATAGCAGCTGCTAAGTTTCAACTTTTATCCTTCTCAACATATTAATAAGTTGTTTCTTCACTTTCAACCACATTCATCCTTCTTAACATATCAAATAGCAGCTGCTAAGTTTCAACTTTTATCCTTCTCAACATATCAATAAGTTGTTTCTTCACTTTCAACCACATTCATCCTTCTTAACATATCAAATAGCAGCTGCTAAGTTTCAACTTTTATCCTTCTCAACATATCAATAAGTTGTTTCCTCACCTTTTCAACCACATTTATCCTTCTCAACATATCAAATAGCAGCTGCTAAGTTTCAACTTCTATCCTTCTCAACATATCAATAAGTTGTTTCAGCACTTTCAACCACATTTATCCTTCTTAACATATCAAATAGCAGCTGCTTAAGTTCAACTTTAATCCTTCTCAACATATCAATAAGCTGTTTCTTTACTTTTTCACCCACATTTATCCTTCTTAACATATCAAATAGCAGCTGCTAAGTTTCAACTTTTATCCTTCTCAACATATCAATTAGCTATTTCTTCATTGTCAACCACATTTATTCTTCTTAACATATCAAATAGCAGCTGCTAAGTTTCAACTTTTTTCCTTCCCAACATATCAATAAGTTGTTTCTTCACTTTTTCAACCACATTTATCCATCTTAACATATCAAATAGCAGCTGCTAAGTTTCAACTTTTATCCTTATCAACAAATCAAGTTGTTTCTTCACGTTCAACAACATTCATCCTCATAACATATCAAATAGCAGCTGCTTAGTTTCAATTTTTATCCTTCTCAACATATCATTTAGCTATTTCTTCATTTTCAACCACATTTATCCTTCTTAACATATCAAATAGCAGCTGCTAAGTTTCAACTTTTATCCTTCTCAACATATCAATAAGTTGTTCCTTCACTTTCAACAGCATTCATCCTTCTTAACATATCAAATAGCAGCTGTTTAAGTTCAACTTCAATCCTTCTCAACATATCAATAAGTTGTTTCTTCACTTTTTCACCCACATTTATCCTTCTTAACATATCAAAAAGCAGCTGCTAAGTTTCAACTTTTATCCTTCTCAACATATCAATAAGTTGTGTCTTCACTTTCAACAATATTCACCCTTCTTAACATATAGAATAGCAGCTGCTAAGTTTCAACTTTTATCCTTCTCAACATATCAGCAGCTGCTAAGTTTCAACTTTTATCCTTCTCAACATATCAATAAGTTGTTTCTTCACTCTTTTAACCACATTTATCCTTCTTAACATATCAAATAGCAGCTGCTAAGTTTCAACTTTTATCCTTCTCAACATATCAATAAGTTGTTTCTTCACTTTCAACAACATTCACATTTATCCTTCTTAACATATCAAATAGCAGCTGCTAAGTTTCACTTTTTATCCTTCTCAACATATTAATAAGTTGTTTCTTCACCTTTTCAACCACATTTATCCTTCTCAACATATCAAATAGCAGCTGCTAAGTTTCAACTTTTATCCTTCTCAATATATCAATCAGTTGTTTCTTCAATTTCATCCACATTTATCCTTCTTAACATATCAACTAGCAGCTGCTACGTTTCAACTTTTATCCTTCTCAACATATCAATAAGTTGTTCCTTTACTTTCAACAACATTTATCCTTCTTAACATATCAAATAGCAGCTGCTAAGTTTCAACTTTTATCCTTCTCAACATATCAATAAGTTGTTTTTTCACCTTTTAAACCACATTTATCCTTCTTAACATATCAAATAGCAGCTGCTAAGTTTCAACTTTTATCCTTCTCAGCATATCAATAAGTTGTTTCTTCACTTTCAACAACATTCATCCTTCTTAACATATCAAATAGCAGCTGCTAAGTTTCAACTTTTATCCTTCTCAACATATCATTAAGTTATTTCTTCACTTTCAACAACATGTATCCTTCTCAACATATCATTAAGTTGTTTCTTCACTTACAACCACATTTATCCTTCTTAACATATCAAATAGCAGCTGCTAAGTTTCAACTTTTATCCTTCTCAACATATCAATCAGTTGTTTCTTCAATTTCAACCACATTTATCCTCCTTAACATATCAAATAGCAGCTGCTAAGTTTCAACTTTTATCCTTCTCAACATATCAAAAAGTTGTTTCTTCACTTTCAACCAAAATCATCCTTCTTAACATATCAAATAGCAGCTGCTAAGTTTCAACTTTTATCCTTCTCAACATATCAATAAGTTGTTTCTTCACTTTTTCAACCACATTTATCCTTCTTTAAATAACAAATAGCAGCTGCTAAGTTTCAACTTTTATCCTTCACAACATATTAATAAGTTGTTTCTTCACTTTCAACCACATTCATCCTTCTTAACATATCAAATAGCAGCTGCTAAGTTTCAACTTTTATCCGTTTCAACATATCAATAAGTTGTTTCTTCACTTTCAACCACATTGATCCTTCTTAACATATCAAATAGCAGCTGCTAAGTTTCAACTTTTATCCTTCTAAACATATCAATAAGTTGTTTCTTCACCTTTTCAACCACATTTATGCTTCTCAACATATCAAATAGCAGCTGCTAAGTTTCAACTTTTATCCTTCTCAACATATCAATCAGTTGTTTCTTCAATTTCAACCACATTTATCCTTCTTAACATATAAACTAGCAGCTGCTAAGTTTCAACTTTTATCCTTCTCAACATATCAATAAGTTGTTCCTTTACTTTCAACAACATTTATCCTTCTTAACATATCAAATAGCTGCTGCTAAGTTTCAACTTTTATCCTTCTCAACATATCAATAAGTTGTTTCTTCACCTTTTCAACCACATTTATCCTTCTTAACATATCAAATAGCAGCTGCTAAGTTTCAACTTTTATCCTTCTCAACATATCAATAAGTTGTTTCTTCACTTTCAACAACATTCATCCTTCTTAACATATCAAATAGCAGCTGCTAAGTTTCAACTTTTATCCTTCTCAACATATCATTAAGTTATTTCTTCACTTTCAACAACATGTATCCTTCTCAACATATCATTAAGTTGTTTCTTCACTTACAACCACATTTATCCTTCTTAACATATCAAATAGCAGCTGCTAAGTTTCAACTTTTATCCTTATCATCATATCAAGTTGTTTCTTCACTTTTTTGAACACCATTTATCCTTCTTAACATATCAAATGGCAGCTGCTAAGTTTCAACTTTTATCCTTCACAACATATCATTAAGTTGTTTCTTCACTTTCAACCACATTAATCCTTCTTAACATATCAAATAGCAGCTGCTAAGTTTCAACTTTTATCCTTCTAAACATATCAATAAGTTGTTTCTTCACCTTTTCAACCACATTTATCCTTCTCAACATATCAAATAGCAGCTGCTAAGTTTCAACTTTTATCCTTCTCAAAATATCAATCAGTTGTTTCTTCAATTTCATCCACATTTATCCGTCTTAACATATCAACTAGCAGCTGCTACGTTTCAACTTTTATCCTTCTCAACATATCAATAAGTTGTTCCTTTACTTTCAACAACATTTATCCTTCTTAACATATCAAATAGCAGCTGCTAAGTTTCAATTTTTATCCTTCTCATCATATCAATAGGTTGTTTCTTCACCTTTTCAACCACATTTATCCTTCTTAACATATCAAATAGCAGCTGCTATGTTTCAACTTTTATCCTTCTCAACATATCAATAAGTTGTTTCTTCACTTTCAACAACATTCATCCTTCTTAACATATCAAATAGCAGCTGCTAAGTTTCAACTTTTATCCTTCTCAACATATCAATAAGTTGTTTCTTCAATTTCAACCACATTTATCCTTCTTAACATATCAAATAGCAGCTGCTTAGTTTCAATTTTTATCCTTCTCAACATATCAATAAGTTGTATCTTCACTTTCAACCACATTTATCCTTCTTAACATATCAAATAGCAGCTGCTAAGTTTCAACTTTTATCCTTCTCAACATATCAATAAGTTGTTTCTTCACTTTCAACCACATTTATCCTTCTTAACATATCAAATAGCAGCTGCTAAGTTTCAACTTTTATCCTTCTCAAAATATCAATAAGTTGTTTCTTCACTTTTTCAACCACATTTATCATTCTTTACATAACAAATAGCAGCTGCTAAGTTTCAACTTTTATCCTTCTCAACATATTAATAAGTTGTTTCTTCACTTTCAACCACATTCATCCTTCTTAACATATCAAATAGCAGCTGCTAAGTTTCAACTTTTATCCTTCTCAACATATCAATAAGTTGTTTCTTCACTTTCAACCACATTCATCCTTCTTAACATATCAAATAGCAGCTGCTAAGTTTCAACTTTTATCCTTCTCAACATATCAATAAGTTGTTTCCTCACCTTTTCAACCACATTTATCCTTCTCAACATATCAAATAGCAGCTGCTAAGTTTCAACTTCTATCCTTCTCAACATATCAATAAGTTGTTTCAGCACTTTCAACCACATTTATCCTTCTTAACATATCAAATAGCAGCTGCTTAAGTTCAACTTTAATCCTTCTCAACATATCAATAAGCTGTTTCTTTACTTTTTCACCCACATTTATCCTTCTTAACATATCAAATAGCAGCTGCTAAGTTTCAACTTTTATCCTTCTCAACATATCAATTAGCTATTTCTTCATTGTCAACCACATTTATTCTTCTTAACATATCAAATAGCAGCTGCTAAGTTTCAACTTTTTTCCTTCCCAACATATCAATAAGTTGTTTCTTCACTTTTTCAACCACATTTATCCATCTTAACATATCAAATAGCAGCTGCTAAGTTTCAACTTTTATCCTTATCAACAAATCAAGTTGTTTCTTCACGTTCAACAACATTCATCCTCATAACATATCAAATAGCAGCTGCTTAGTTTCAATTTTTATCCTTCTCAACATATCATTTAGCTATTTCTTCATTTTCAACCACATTTATCCTTCTTAACATATCAAATAGCAGCTGCTAAGTTTCAACTTTTATCCTTCTCAACATATCAATAAGTTGTTCCTTCACTTTCAACAGCATTCATCCTTCTTAACATATCAAATAGCAGCTGTTTAAGTTCAACTTCAATCCTTCTCAACATATCAATAAGTTGTTTCTTCACTTTTTCACCCACATTTATCCTTCTTAACATATCAAAAAGCAGCTGCTAAGTTTCAACTTTTATCCTTCTCAACATATCAATAAGTTGTGTCTTCACTTTCAACAATATTCACCCTTCTTAACATATAGAATAGCAGCTGCTAAGTTTCAACTTTTATCCTTCTCAACATATCAGCAGCTGCTAAGTTTCAACTTTTATCCTTCTCAACATATCAATAAGTTGTTTCTTCACTCTTTTAACCACATTTATCCTTCTTAACATATCAAATAGCAGCTGCTAAGTTTCAACTTTTATCCTTCTCAACATATCAATAAGTTGTTTCTTCACTTTCAACAACATTCACATTTATCCTTCTTAACATATCAAATAGCAGCTGCTAAGTTTCACTTTTTATCCTTCTCAACATATTAATAAGTTGTTTCTTCACCTTTTCAACCACATTTATCCTTCTCAACATATCAAATAGCAGCTGCTAAGTTTCAACTTTTATCCTTCTCAATATATCAATCAGTTGTTTCTTCAATTTCATCCACATTTATCCTTCTTAACATATCAACTAGCAGCTGCTACGTTTCAACTTTTATCCTTCTCAACATATCAATAAGTTGTTCCTTTACTTTCAACAACATTTATCCTTCTTAACATATCAAATAGCAGCTGCTAAGTTTCAACTTTTATCCTTCTCAACATATCAATAAGTTGTTTTTTCACCTTTTAAACCACATTTATCCTTCTTAACATATCAAATAGCAGCTGCTAAGTTTCAACTTTTATCCTTCTCAGCATATCAATAAGTTGTTTCTTCACTTTCAACAACATTCATCCTTCTTAACATATCAAATAGCAGCTGCTAAGTTTCAACTTTTATCCTTCTCAACATATCATTAAGTTATTTCTTCACTTTCAACAACATGTATCCTTCTCAACATATCATTAAGTTGTTTCTTCACTTACAACCACATTTATCCTTCTTAACATATCAAATAGCAGCTGCTAAGTTTCAACTTTTATCCTTCTCAACATATCAATCAGTTGTTTCTTCAATTTCAACCACATTTATCCTCCTTAACATATCAAATAGCAGCTGCTAAGTTTCAACTTTTATCCTTCTCAACATATCAATAAGTTGTTTCTTCACTTTCAACAACATTCATCCTTCTTAACATATCAAATAGCAGCTGCTAAGTTTCAACTTTTATCCTTCTCAACATATCAATAAGTTGTTCCTTCAATTTCAACCACATTTATCCTTCTTAACATATCAAATAGCAGCTGCTTAGTTTCAACTTTTATCCTTCTCAACATATCAATAAGTTGTATCTTCACTTTCAACCACATTTATCCTTCTTAACATATCAAATAGCAGCAGCTAAGTTTCAACTTTTATCCTTCTCAACATATCAATAAGTTGTTTCTTCACTTTCAACCACATTCATCCTTCTTAACATATCAAATAGCAGCTTCTGTTTCAACTTTTATCCTTCTCAACATATCAATAAGTTGTTTCTACACTTTTTCAACCACATTTATCCTTCTTTACATAACAAATAGCTGCTGCTAAGTTTCAACTTTTATCCTTCTCAACTTATTAATAAGTTCTTTCTTCACTTTCAACCACATTCATCCTTCTTAACATATCAAATAGCAGCTGCTAAGTTTCAACTTTTATCCTTCTCAACATATCAATAAGTTGTTTCTTCACTTTCAACCACATTCATCCTTCTTAACATATCAAATAGCAGCTGCTAAGTTTCAACTTTTATCCTTCTAAACATATCAATAAGTTGTTTCTTCACCTTTTCAACCACATTTATTCTTCTCAACATATCAAATAGCAGCTGCTAAGTTTCAACTTCTATCCTTCTCAACATATCAATAAGTTGTTTCAGCACTTTCAACCACATTTATCCTTCTTGACATATCAAATAGCAGCTGCTAAAGTTCACATTTAATCCTTCTCAACATATCAATAAGCTGTTTCTTTACTTTTTCACCCACATTTATCCTTCTTAACATATCAAATAGCAGCTGCTAAGTTTCATTTTTTATCCTTATCAACATATCAAGTTGTTTCTTCACTTTTTTGAACAACATTTATCCTTCTTAACATATCAAATAGCAGCTGCTAAGTTTCACATTTTATCCTTCTCAACATATCAATAAGCTGTTTCTTCACCTTTTCAACCACATTTATCCTTCTTAACATATCAAATAGCAGCTGCTAAGTTTCAACTTTTATCCTTCTCAACATATCAATAAGTTGTTTCTTCACTTTCAACAACATTCATCCTTCTTAACATATCAAATAGCAGCTGCTAAGTTTCAACTTTTATCCTTCTCAACATATCATTAAGTTATTTCTTCACTTTCAACAACATGTATCCTTCTCAACATATCATTAAGTTATTTCTTCACTTTCAACAACATTTATCCTTCTTAACATATCAAATAGCAGCTGCTAAGTTTCAACTTTTATCCTTCTCAACATATCAATCAGTTGTTTCTTCAATTTCAACCACATTTATCCTCCTTAACATATCAAATAGCAGCTGCTAAGTTTCAACTTTTATCCTTCTCAACATATCAATAAGTTGTTTCTTCACTTTCAACCACAATCATCCTTCTTAACATATCAAATAGCAGCTGCTAAGTTTCAACTTTTATCCTTCTCAACATATCAATAAGTTGTTTCTTCACTTTTTCAACCACATTTATCCTTCTTTAAATAACAAATAGCAGCTGCTAAGTTTCAACTTTTATCCTTCTCAACATATTAATAAGTTGTTTCTTCACTTTCAACCACATTCATCCTTCTTAACATATCAAATAGCAGCTGCTAAGTTTCAACTTTTATCCTTCTCAACATATCAATAAGTTGTTTCTTCACTTTCAACCACATTGATCCTTCTTAACATATCAAATAGCAGCTGCTAAGTTTCAACTTTTATCCTTCTAAACATATCAATAAGTTGTTTCTTCACCTTTTCAACCACATTTATGCTTCTCAACATATCAAATAGCAGCTGCTAAGTTTCAACTTTTATCCTTCTCAACATATCAATCAGTTGTTTCTTCAATTTCAACCACATTTATCCTTCTTAACATATAAACTAGCAGCTGCTAAGTTTCAACTTTTATCCTTCTCAACATATCAATAAGTTGTTCCTTTACTTTCAACAACAATTATCCTTCTTAACATATCAAATAGCTGCTGCTAAGTTTCAACTTTTATCCTTCTCAACATATCAATAAGTTGTTTCTTCACCTTTTCAACCACATTTATCCTTCTTAACATATCAAATAGCAGCTGCTAAGTTTCAACAATTATCCTTCTCAACATATCAATAAGTTGTTTCTTCACTTTCAACAACATTCACCCTTCTTAACATATAAATTAGCAGCTGCTAAGTTTCAACTTTTATCCTTCTCAACATATCATTAAGTTATTTCTTCACTTTCAACAACATGTATCCTTCTCAACATATCATTAAGTTGTTTCTTCACTTACAACCACATTTATCCTTCTTAACATATCAAATAGCAGCTGCTAAGTTTCAACTTTTATCCTTATCAACATATCAAGTTGTTTCTTCACTTTTTTGAACACCATTTATCCTTCTTAACATATCAAATGGCAGCTGCTAAGTTTCAACTTTTATCCTTCACAACATATCATTAAGTTGTTTCTTCACTTTCAACCACATTCATCCTTCTTAACATATCAAATAGCAGCTGCTAAGTTTCAACTTTTATCCTTCTAAACATATCAATAAGTTGTTTCTTCACCTTTTCAACCACATTTATCCTTCTCAACATATCAAATAGCAGCTGCTAAGTTTCAACTTTTATCCTTCTCAACATATCAATCAGTTGTTTCTTCAATTTCATCCACATTTATCCGTCTTAACATATCAACTAGCAGCTGCTACGTTTCAACTTTTATCATTCTCAACATATCAATAAGTTGTTCCTTTACTTTCAACAACATTTATCCTTCTTAACATATCAAATAGCAGCTGCTAAGTTTCAATTTTTATCCTTCTCAACATATCAATAAGTTGTTTCTTCACCTTTTCAACCACATTTATCCTTCTTAACATATCAAATAGCAGCTGCTAAGTTTCAACTTTTATCCTTCTCAACATATCAATAAGTTGTTTCTTCACTTTCAACAACATTCATCCTTCTTAACATATCAAATAGCAGCTGCTAAGTTTCAACTTTTATCCTTCTCAACATATCATTAAGTTATTTCTTCACTTTCAACAACATGTATCCTTCTCAACATATCATTAAGTTGTTTCTTCACTTACAACCACATTTATCCTTCTTAACATATCAAATAGCAGCTGCTAAGTTTCAACCTTTATCCTTCTCAACATATCAATCAGTTGTTTCTTCAATTTCAACCACATTTATCCTCCTTAACATATCAAATAGCAGCTGCTAAGTTTCAACTTTTATCCTTCTCAACATATCAATAAGTTGTTTCTTCACTTTCAACAACATTCATCCTTCTTAACATATCAAATAGCAGCTGCTAAGTTTCAACTTTTATCCTTCTCAACATATCAATAAGTTGTTTCTTCAATTTCAACCACATTTATCCTTCTTAACATATCAAATAGCAGCTGCTTAGTTTCAACTTTTATCCTTCTCAACATATCAATAAGTTGTATCTTCACTTTCAACCACATTTATCCTTCTTAACATATCAAATAGCAGCTGCTAAGTTTCAACTTTTATCCTTCTCAACATATCAATAAGTTGTTTCTTCACTTTCAACCACATTCATCCTTCTTAACATATCAAATAGCAGCTGCTAAGTTTCAACTTTTATCCTTCTCAAAATATCAATAAGTTGTTTCTTCACTTTTTCAACCACATTTATCATTGTTTACATAACAAATAGCAGCTGCTAAGTTTCAACTTTTATCCTTCTCAACATATTAATAAGTTGTTTCTTCACTTTCAACCACATTTATCCTTCTTAACATATCAAATAGCAGCTGCTAAGTTTCAACTTTTATCCTTCTAAACATATCAATAAGTTGTTTCTTCACCTTTTCAACCACATTTATGCTTCTCAACATATCAAATAGCAGCTGCTAAGTTTCAACTTTTATCCTTCTCAACATATCAATCAGTTGTTTCTTCAATTTCAACCACATTTATCCTTCTTAACATATAAACTAGCAGCTGCTAAGTTTCAACTTTTATCCTTCTCAACATATCAATAAGTTGTTCCTTTACTTTCAACAACATTTATCCTTCTTAACATATCAAATAGCTGCTGCTAAGTTTCAACTTTTATCCTTCTCAACATATCAATAAGTTGTTTCTTCACCTTTTCAACCACATTTATCCTTCTTAACATATCAAATAGCAGCTGCTAAGTTTCAACTTTTATCCTTCTCAACATATCAATAAGTTGTTTCTTCACTTTCAACAACATTCACCCTTCTTAACATATCAAATAGCAGCTGCTAAGTTTCAACTTTTATCCTTCTCAACATATCATTAAGTTATTTCTTCACTTTCAACAACATGTATCCTTCTCAACATATCATTAAGTTGTTTCTTCACTTACAACCACATTCATCCTTCTTAACATATCAAATAGCAGCTGCTAAGTTTCAACTTTTATCCTTATCAACATATCAAGTTTTTTCTTCACTTTTTTGAACACCATTTATCCTTCTTAACATATCAAATGGCAGCTGCTAAGTTTCAACTTTTATCCTTCACAACATATCATTAAGTTGTTTCTTCACTTTCAACCACATTCATCCTTCTTAACATATCAAATAGCAGCTGCTAAGTTTCAACTTTTATCCTTCTAAACATATCAATAAGTTGTTTCTTCACCTTTTCAACCACATTTATCCTTCTCAACATATCAAATAGCAGCTGCTTAGTTTCAACTTTTATCCTTCTCAACATATCAATCAGTTGTTTCTTCAATTTCATCCACATTTATCCGTCTTAACATATCAACTAGCAGCTGCTACGTTTCAACTTTTATCATTCTCAACATATCAATAAGTTGTTCCTTTACTTTCAACAACATTTATCCTTCTTAACATATCAAATAGCAACTGCTAAGTTTCAATTTTTATCCTTCTCAACATATCAATAAGTTGTTTCTTCACCTTTTCAACCACATTTATCCTTCTTAACATATCAAATAGCAGCTGCTAAGTTTCAACTTTTATCCTTCTCAACATATCAATAAGTTGTTTCTTCACTTTCAACAACATTCATCATTCTTAACATATCAAATAGCAGCTGCTAAGTTTCAACTTTTATCCTTCTCAACATATCATTAAATTATTTCTTCACTTTCAACAACATGTATCCTTCTCAACATATCATTAAGTTGTTTCTTCACTTACAACCACATTTATCCTTCTTAACATATCAAATAGCAGCTGCTAAGTTTCAACCTTTATCCTTCTCAACATATCAATCAGTTGTTTCTTCAATTTCAACCACATTTATCCTCCTTAACATATCAAATAGCAGCTGCTAAGTTTCAACTTTTATCCTTCTCAACATATCAATAAGTTGTTTCTTCACTTTCAACAACATTCATCCTTCTTAACATATCAAATAGCAGCTGCTAAGTTTCAACTTTTATCCTTCTCAACGTATCAATAAGTTGTTTCTTTAATTTCAACCACATTTATCCTTCTTAACATATCAAATAGCAGCTGCTTAGTTTCAACTTTTATCCTTCTCAACATATCAATAAGTTGTATCTTCACTTTCAACCACATTTATCCTTCTTAACATATCAAATAGCAGCTGCTAAGTTTCAACTTTTATCCTTCTCAACATATCAATAAGTTGTTTCTTCACTTTCAACCACTTTCATCCTTCTTAACATATCAAATAGCAGCTGCTAAGTTTCAACTTTTATCCTTCTCAAAATATCAATAAGTTGTTTCTTCACTTTTTCAACCACATTTATCATTGTTTACATAACAAATAGCAGCTGCTAAGTTTCAACTTTTATCCTTCTCAACATATTAATAAGTTGTTTCTTCACTTTCAACCACATTCATCCTTCTTAACATATCAAATAGCAGCTGCTAAGTTTCAACTTTTATCCTTCTCAACATATCAATAAGTTGTTTCTTCACTTTCAACCACATTCATCCTTCTTAACATATCAAATAGCAGCTGCTAAGTTTCAACTTTTATCCTTCTCAACATATCAATAAGTTGTTTCTTCACCTTTTCAACCACATTTATCCTTCTCAACATATCAAATAGCAGCTGCTAAGTTTCAACTTCTATCCTTCTCAACATATCAGTAAGTTGTTTCAGCACTTTCAACCACATTTATCCTTCTTAACATATCAAATAGCAGCTGCTAAAGTTCAACTTTAATCCTTCTCAACATATCAATAAGCTGTTTCTTTACTTTTTCACCCACATTTATCCTTCTTAACATATCAAATAGCAGCTGCTAAGTTTCAACTTTTATCCTTATCAACATATCAAGTTGTTTCTTCACTTTTTTGAACAACATTTATCCTTCTTAACATATCAAATAGCAGCTGCTAAGTTTCAACTTTTATCCTTCTCAACATATCAATAAGTTGTTTCTTCACTTTTTCAACCACATTCATCCTTCTTAACATATCAAATATGAGCTGCTAAGTTTCAAGTTTAATCCTTCTCAACATATCAATAAGTTGTTTCTTCACTTTCAACCACATTCATCCTTCTTAACATATCAAATAGCAGCTGCTAAGTTTCAACTTTTATCCTTCTCAACATATCAATAAGTTGTTTCTTCACTTTCAACCACATTCATCCTTCTTAACATATCAAATAGCAGCTGCTTAGTTTCAACTTTTATCCTTCTCAACATATCAATAAGTTGTTTCTTCACCTTTTCAACCACATTTATCCTTCTCAACATATCAAATAGCAGCTGCTAAGTTTCAACTTTTATCCTTCTCAACATATCAATAAGTTGTTTCTTCACTTTCAACCACATTTATCCTTCTTAACATATCAAATAGCAGCTGCTAAGTTTCAACTTTCATCCTTCTCAATAAATCAATTAGCTGTTTCTTCATTTTCAACCACATTTATCCTTCCTAACATATCAAATAGCAGCTGCCCAGTTTCAACTTTTATCCTTCTCAACATATCATTAAGTTATTTCTTCACTTTCAACAACATTTATCCTTCTCAACATATCATTATGTTGTTTCTTCACTTTCAACCACATTTATCCTTCTTAACATATCAAATAGCAACTGCTAAAGTTCAACTTTAATCCTTCTCAACATATCAATAAGTTGTTTCTTCACTTTTTCAACCACATTTATCCTTCTTAACATATCAAATAGCAGCTGCTAAGTTTCAACTTTTATCCTTCTCAACATATCAAAAAGTTGTTTCTTCACTTTCAACCACATTCATCCTTCTTAACATATCAAATAGGAGCTGCGTAGTTTAAACTTTTATCCTTCTCAACATATCAATTAGCTGTTTCTTCACTTTCAACCACATTTATCCTTCTTAACATATCAAATAGCAGCTGCTAAGTTTCAACTTTTATCCTTCTCAACATATCAATAAGTTGTTTCTTCACTTTCAACCACATTTATCCTTCTAAACATATCAAATAGCAGCTGCTAAGTTTCAACTTTTATCCTTCTCAACATATCAATAAGTTGTTTCTTCACTTTCAACAACATTCATCCTTCTTAACATATCAAATAGCAGCTGCTAAGTTTCAACTTTTATCCTTCTCAACATATCAATAAGTTGTTTCTTCACTTTCAACCACATTTATCCTTCTTAACTTATCAAATAGCAGCCACTAAGTTTCAACTTCTGTCCTTCTTTACATATCATATTGTTTCTTCCATTTCAACAACATTCATCCTTCTTAACATATGAAATAGCAGCTGCTAAGTTTCAACATTCATCCTTCTTAACATATCAAGTAGTTGTTTTTTTTATTTTCAACAACATTTATTCTTCTTAACATCAAATAGCAGCTGCTAAGTTTCAAATATTTATCCTTCTTAACGCCTTCTTAATGTAAAAAGTGGATGTTTCTTAACTTTCAACCGCATTTTTCCTTCTTAAGTAATAACATATACCTAGAAGCGGCTCTTTATCAACAACATTTATCCAGCTTACATGTATCTGGAGGACTGATGTGTCAGATTTTTACCATAACAAAACCATAGAACTTTCAAAAATATATATGAATAGCTCATAATTTATGAGATATACCAAAAATGTGTGTTGAACAGACAAGCAATTAAAGCAGTATGTCCCCAAAGCTTCTTTAAAATACCTATCAACTGCTCACAATTAAAAATTCAAGAGCATGTTATATGAAAAACCATAGTTGCGAATTTGCCGCCGATGAATGGATAAGACTAATTAACCAAGCAAAAGAGTAAGATCCCACATGTTTTTGATTTTTTGTTTGATTTGATTCTTTACATCTCAGTCAACAATTTTTCAGTTATGTCAGGACTGGGTTTCCTGGGTTGAACCAGTACAAAGCAAGGATTAGTGTGCTTGTCTTGCCCAAGGACACAACACATTGACGCCGGTGAGACTTGAACCTGCAGCACCCTTGGTCTTGAGTCAAGCATTCTACCACTGAGCCACTGCCCTCCCAAATCCCACATGATAACTATCTACTCATGAAATGATTCCAACTTTCAAGACCTAGACACCCACTAGATGAAGTGACACAGCAAAAGTGATTCTTTAAAAAGACATATCAAAACTTCAGCATAGGTCCAGATAAGGAAATTTTATTTGCGTAAAATTTTGATTATTTTCTTACCCATTAATTTAAACATGTGTTATGGGTGCTCAAAAGAACCGTCTCCTTGAGACGGTTCTTTTGAGTACCCACAACATATGTTTTGGATGAGAAATAAAGAAAATAATTTTCCAATACGCACTCTTATCTGGAGGCCTGCTTCAGATAAAACAATAGATGGAGAATTCAACCGCAGAATCCACTACCAGGCATAGGTTTAGATATACTAAAATTTTGAGAGTAAAATTGTAAATATTTTTTTACCTATCAATTTAGATGGTTCTTTTGAGTACCCACAACATATGTGAAGTTTGAGAAATAAGAAAATTAATTTTTTGGTATGTACTCTTAACTAAAGGCCTGCTACCAGGTATTTAAGATAAGCAACTAAAGGGCATTAAGCGGAACATTTGTGTGAAAATTATTTTGAATTCAGGCCAGCATGCTGCTTAAAGCCATACTCCCGATTTTGAATCAAAAAATTTCCAGTATAGATAGAAATAGGTGCACTCGAGGTATTTGCATTTAAAACCCTAAAATATGGGGTATTAAATAACACTCAAACTGTATTCTAAGTCAAATTCATGATTTTTCATTAATTTCTATTTTCTGTGGACCCCACAAAAAATCATCGTGTATCTTCTTGGAATTTCCAATCTGTACACGTGGGCATGCGCAGTAGTCTCGAGTTCTCAAAATAGATAATGGAACTGTATGCGCAAAAAACTACACGTGGTTGGTAAAAACTTATTTCGCAAGGGACAAAATTAATTTATGGAAGGAAATAGAAGCACCAAGATGTAGGGTATTCATCAGAAAGCTGAAACCAAGGTGGGTGAGGTTAGTAAGCGAATCTGGGTTAAAGATATACGACTATTTGCAGGTCTTTTCTGGATTTAAGAGAATTTCGTCTGGCAATATGTAAACATCGGGAGGCTTCTGAAGGGAAATTTCAGGTTGTTTTGTAAGTGACGCAACGTCCCTGTTTGAATGATTATGTCTGTGATTTTATCTATCAAATATTCTTCGCTAAAATGGCCAATTCTGACAGAGTTGCAAACAACATGAGCATTTGCGTGTAAAGACGGCCCCCCTCGTGGCTGTTTCATTCAGCAGTGTGTATTAAACTGCCCCTGACATAATACTATACCGATTACACTTGCCCGTGGAAAGCCTCGCTTCCATTCATGTAGTATTTTGCGTCATTTCAAGCGAATAGCTATCACACAATTTCATCTATGAATGCATAATCATTCTTTGTGGTGTAGCAAAGATATGCAATGGTTTTTGCAACTCTCAATGCTAACTGTTTTGCAAATTACAACAAATAAATTCAGGGACTCAGCTGACTCCAAGGACCGTTTTGTTTTGAAATATTTTGCGCATGCCCAGTGTCTATTTATAAAACGCAGTGAACTCAGTGGAGAAACTGTCTTCTGCTTCTAAAGTTTGTTTGTTTTTCATATTTTTTGTAATTACGATATTTGCATTTGCCGATAAAAGTTCAGATGGTCCTTAATCTTTATTCTAGACGTCTAGAAAAATGTTGATAAACTTCTGTGAGACAAAAAGTTATTGTTCAATATAGGGTTTATCCCTTTAAAGATTTTTTTCTATTTTAGCTATTTTGTTTAGTGAAGTGGAAGTGCAAATTTTGGAAAACAGCTTTATTCAAGGGTAACAACCTACGTCATAGCATTGATGTTTTAAACTCGTAGTGCGGCGCCATCTTTGATTTACAAGGTCAGTTTTCCCCTTCGTAAAATTAAACAAATGAGTGTCTGTACAAACAAAGCAGTGCAGGCGGTGCCTAACATCACACTTGAACAGAATATATAACGGCCACGCCCCGATATGCCGTTGCCTTAATGTAATCATTCACCCACAAGAATCGAAGCGGGAGACACGAGGATAATTTTAGCAGTCACCCACTTCAATTTTTGTGGGTAAATGTTTACAAAGGCAACGGCATTTCTGGACGTGACCATTGTATATTCTGTTCAAGTGTGATGTTAGGCACCGCCTGCACTGCTTAGTTTTGACAGACACTAATTTGTACGACATTTACGAAGGGAAAAACTAACCTTGCAAATCAAAGATGGCGTCATACTACGTGTTTACAACACCCACGCTATGACGTAGGTTGTTACCCCTGTTATAAGGGACATTACGGTAAAGATTTTGAATTTGGACCAGTGCTTCAGGATAAGATGTTAAAAGATTGTTTTCCTTATTCCAGCTCTGGAGGCCATGTTCAGTGGAGTGGAACTGTTCGCGCAAATTTGGTCAAATTTGGTCGAGGAACTTATGAGGAACTTTTGTGTGCACTTTTTTTTAACCCTTAATGCGCCAACTGCAACAAAAGTCGTCTGCTTTTCTCGTCTGCTGAAATGTTTAAGAAGCCATATAGGAGCAGTCTGTTCTGGGTCCATGCTGTTTGCTTCTATACTTAATTAGTCAGTAATAATAGGCAATTATTTGCAGCAGAGGACTTCAGCAGATGACATTTTCGGATGCATTTTTTTCTTGGCACTTTGAGGGTTAAGTTCAAGAGATGTTGTATACAGGTTTCTTTATTTAGCTTTGGTGACCAGAGCAATATTTTGATGGAGAACCATATGAATATTATATATATATACAGGGACCAAGCTAGGGGGCGACTAGGGCGAAATAGTCGCCCTAGGGGCCGAAATTTCACCCTAAATGGGACCCAGGGAGAAGTGGGAGTCTCCCTAAAAAAAAAAAAAAAAAAAAATTTTTTTTTTTTTTTTTTTTTAGGGAGACTCATTTTCATTCTGTCACCACACAAATGTAAGCTGTGGTGACATTATCTGACAATCTACTACCACTGCATCATGTTTCTCCTTCCATTAAATGTCATTTGTATGTGTAATGGCTAATATGCTTCTAAATTGACAGGAAATGCCGTAATTTTGCGCTATAACTTCTCCCTATCTGACTGTCACTTCTCCCTAATTTTCCTGCAGGGGGAAGTCACTTCTCCCTGAAATTCTGGGCCAGCTTGGTCCCTGTATATATATATATGATGAATATTTGTGTGAAATTATATGCATTTTAGTCTGCAGTTTAGGCCCTAGGGTTATAAAAAAATATTCGTGCTCGACTCTATTGAGCATGAAATTTCAACTGCTCATAAAAACAAAAATACTGACAAATAAAGGAGAATCTTGCTTTAAGTCTCTCAGATGTTGAATTTATCATGCTAATAAATGTTAAAATGCCAATGATTGTTGGCATTTTAACATTTATGAGCAGGATAAATTTTGTGCTCAGCTGAGTTGAGTATGAAAAAAGTTTTATAACCTCCCGGCCTGGAGATAATGTTTATTTAGTTCTGGTGGACATTTTGGTCAGTGGAGTGGAATTGTTTGAGCAATTAAGGTAGAGGGCCATATGAGGAACATTTGTATGAATTTCTTTTGAATTTAGACCAGCAGTTCAGATGTCGTTGACAACATTTTTTCTTTGTTTAGCTATGGCTCCCATTTTGCTTAGCAGAGCAAAACTGTTGGACAATTTCTACAGAGGGCCTTGTGAGAAACATTTGTGTGAAATTATTTTGAATTTGGGCCAGCAGCACAGGAGATGTCGCTAACAGATGGGGCCAGTAGGCTAGGAGGAGATGTTTAGAGAAAGTTTATGCTCGACGGACTAAGACCGATCACAAAAGCTCACGTGGTGAGCTAAAAAGTGCACTAAATTTAACTGGCAGACTATCAATTTAAAGCAAAACTCCTCACAAGATCTAACTAGAACGCGCAGTCGATGGGGCGCCATCGCAAATCCCAACGCTAAAGTTTTTTAACCCCCCCCCCCCCAGTACCCCCAAGTCCCATCCCTGGGGCATGACCCCAACAACAGAATGAAAATTATATTCAATATGTTTTCTATCTTTTATTTGTGAGAACACACACAAAGTTTGGCATAAAAATCTTTGAAATTGACATGGTAACCTTAATTTAATGATATTTGACCTTTTGACCTCACCCCAAGGTCACCAGTTTGACCCTAAGATGAAATTTTACTTGCATTCTGTTCTACTCGCCATCCCCGTCGATTTGATATACCACATGACCATGTTTGAAAAAAAAAACAATTTTTGACCCCTTGGCACCCCAGCGCCCCAAAGTCCCATCCCTGGGGCATGTCCCAGGTGACAGAATGAAAATCCTGTCTGATATGTTTTGTATCTTTCATTTGTGAGAACACACACAAAGTTTGGTATAAAAATCTTTGAAATTGACATTGTAACCTTAATTTAATGATATTTGACCTTTTGACCTCATCCCAAAGTCACCAGTTTGACCCTAGGATAAAAATTTTACTTGCATTCTATTCTGCTCGTCATCCCCTTCAATTTGATATGCCACATGACCATGTTTGAATTTTTTTGACCCCCTGGGCACCCCCAGCACCGCAAAGTCCCACCCCTGGGGCATGACCCATGCAAAAGAATGGAAATCCTGTCTGATATGTTTTGTATCTTTCATTTGTGAGAACACACACAAAGTTTGGCATAAAAATCTTTGAAATTGACTTTGTAATTGAAATTAAATGATACTTGATCTTTTGACCCCTCACCAGGGCCCCAGGGGGGCGGGGCCAAAAAAAATGCGGTTGCACGCCCCATTTATGTGAGTAACTCACACACCATAATTTGGTTGAATTTCGTCCAATGGTTTAGGAGGAGATAGCATAACGGACAGACGGAGGCGATTACAATACCCCCTTCATTTTCAAAAAAAAAAAAACGTGGGGATAATAAGTTTCCTTATAAGCCGCAATAAACAAAACTTATTCACCTTTTAATAAAATCAAAGAAGGGTTGAAAAGATTTTTATACAATTCTAAATCAAAATTTTAGTTAATTTATAATAAACCTACATCCCAGTATAAATGGAATCATGTTTACCATATTGAAGAAAAAACTTGGAAAGAAATCTATTCTTTTCCTTTTAACCTATCATTAGGTACAAAAATGCAATGGTTTCAAACAAGAATAAATCACCGAATTTTGCTGACTAAAAAGTACCTGTATAACATGAAGTATGTACCAAGCCCCAGGTGTAGTTTTTGTCAAGGGGAAGAAACAATAAATCACATGCTCTGGCAATGCCAGGAATCTCAAAATCTAATTGGAGACTTCAAAAGATGGCTCAACAATAACAATATTAATCTGACATTTGTTGAAGAATCATTTATTTTTAACATAGGGAAAACATACTCATTAGCAGAATTGCATATTTTTGTTATTGTCAAGTATTAATTATATGCTGCAAAACGCACCAACCACCCCCTATCCATAGTAGCACTGCAAAATAAGTTAAAATACTTTTATAAGCTAATGCAACATACAGCTACCAGAAAAGGCTCTTTAGATAAATTTGAAAACACATGGACTAAGTACAAAGACCTGATAGATACATTACATTGAGCTAAAACATTTATAACCCTTGACAAGAGCAAACCCCCACTTTAATAACAAAATTTGTTGCATAAACTTAAGCTCATTCGCTGCCATGCTGTGAGAGGAATAGGTTGTCAGAGATTGAAATTTTTTTGTCTTTTTTTTAAAAAATGTATCTTTTTCATTTGACACTCCTGTCATCCTGTGCTAGGCGCTAATGGTAATTTCCCAAAATATTCAGACACACGCCCTAAATGTTCAGACACATTGGATTTCTGCCTCAAATGGAACCCTTAAGATAGGGAGCAGGGTGATTGAAAGGTGGCAACAAAATGAAAGGCCATACAGACATTGAGTATATATTACTGTCCCTTATTTTAGTCTGAGCAAAGTCTGTGCTGTTCAACTCAACCCAACTGTCTGAATATAGAGGGTAGGTACAGTAATGCTCTGATTGTACGCTTATATACTGTTTCTTTAACCTATCTTGTCCTTTAACACATATTACATGTATATCACAGCCGGGAGGGCACCAATTAGCATATTTTACCTAACATGTTTGTGTACTCAGTGCAAATGTAAGGTTGAATATGGTTATTTTATGTCTCTTAAAAACCACAAAAACTCACCAACAAATAAACTGGTCAAGCTAAAAACTCACCAACAAATAAACTGGTCAAGCTATAAGAATCCTTTAGACAAATAAAACCAGACTACTGAATGGTGCCTTCACGGCTGTTTAAAGCTGCATAATCTGTAACTTTTAATCTTTTAATTTTAGAAGTAATGTTTCTATTGTTCAAGAACACAGTAAGATAACTAAAATTCAGATAAACTTTTTGCCAATTTCGTAAATCTTAGCAAATTATCAGTAATAAAACAACAGGATTTATGTTAAAATTAACTGTCTATAATTATTGGAGGGACGCAAATAATTACCAACAAGAGAAAAACACACCTGTTTTATAAGATAATTGACTTTTCCGTGCAGTTTTCAGCTTAGTGAACAGATTTATTGTGAAAACATAACTTAATTCTACTTTTACAAATGATTTAAAAAGAAAATAAATTTTTTCAAAAAATATCAAAAGTTACAGAGTATGCAGCTTTAAACTGTTTCAAAACAGCTTTTGAAATTGCATGAAAGGTGCATGAAAGGGGTGAGCTAGACATACAATCAACCAATAAAATACCTTTACTGTAGTTTGTAAGGCATGCATAGGGATGGCCCTCCCCGACCCTCTGTATGTCAGATGACGGGGAGAATAAAGTGTAAAGATGAAAAAAACAAGTAGCCCAATGGGCAACGATCGCTCACCATGGAGCCAGCATAATGTTTGGAGACACCATAATTTATGATGCTCAAAGGCAGATAACTCTGAACTTGAAACAGTGACCAGGAATTAATTCAAAATCATAAGATATTATGCCGGTTCTAGTTATCTGCAAGTATTAAAAAGATCTGAATAAAAATTGCATTGGAAACCTGGTGAAAATGTTCTTTTCAGATACTCAAGGGCAGCTAACTCCATAGTCAGTTATGGGATCTGACTGAAATTCAAACTAATCCATACTTTTGTATGTCCTGGTAACCTACAGGGATGAAGAAAGTCAAATGAAAAATGAAGGTGCTAGAGTGGTCACAACATTATATTTTAGATGCTCAAGGGCAGCTAACTCTGTAGCTGGTGGATGGGTGTGGCGGAAAATCAAACTCATTCAAACTTTTATGGAAGTCCTTGTTACCTACAAATGAGGAACATCCATTCAAAAATGAAGGTGCTAGAGTGGTCACAACAGATCTCCCATTGTAAGTCTATGCAGATTTTTTATGATGCTCAAGGGAAGTTAACTCCACAGTCTAAAGTTGGTTCTACTTTAAATCAAACTCATCCAAGCTTTTACGGTTGTCCTTGTTACCTGCAAGAATGAAGAAGATCCAATCAAAAATGAAGGAGCTAGAGTGGTCAGGACATTATTCATTAATTTTTAAGATGCTCAAGGGGAGCTAACTCCAAAATAAACATATGTGATGGGATCTTGACGAAATTCAAACTCATCCAAGCTTTAATAGTTGTCCTTATTGTAAGCAAAAAGGAAGAAGATCCTTTTAAAATTGAAAGCACTAGAGGGGTTGCAATATTTCTCCCATTATAAGTCTAAAGGGATTTTTCCAAACACTCAAGGGCAGGTTAATCATAAGCCCCTGGTCGGATCCTGCTGAATTTCGAACCCATCCAAGATATTATGGGTTTACTTGTTGCCTGCAAGAATGAAGAAGATCCAATCAAAAATGAATGAGCTAGAGTGGTCACAACATTATTCATTAATTTTTAAGATGCTCAAGGGGAGCTAACTCCAAAATGTGTGATGGGATCTTGACGAAATTCAACTCATCCAAGCTTTAATAGTTGTTCTTATTGTATGCAAGAATGGGGAAGATCCATTCAAAATTGAAAGAACTGGAGTGGTCACAACATTTCTCCCATTATAAGTCTATGGGGATTTTTCCAAATGCTCAAAGGCAGGTAACTCATAAGTCCCTGGTCGGATCCTGCTGAATTTCGAACCCATCTGAGATATTATGATTTTACTTGTTGCATGCAAGAATGAAGAAGATCGAATCAAAAATGAAGGAGCTAGAGTGGTCACAACATTATTCATTAATTTTTCTGACGCTCAAGGGCAGCTAACTCCGAAGTCAGTGATGGAATCTTGCGGAATTTCAAACTCATCCAAGCTTTAATAGTTGCCCATATTGTATGCAAGAATGAGGAAGATCCATTCAAAATTGAAAGCACTGAGAGTGGTCACAATATTTCTCCCATTATAAGTCTATGGGGATTTTTCCAAACGCTCAAGGGCAGGTAACTCATAAGTCCCTGGTCGGATCCTGCTGAATTTCGGACCCATCTGAGACATTAAGGATTTACTTGTTGCCTGCAAGAATGAAGAAGATCCAATCAAAAATAAAGGAGCTAGAGTGGTCACAACATTATTCATTAATTTTTCTGTCACTCAAGGGCAGCTAAATCCAAAGTCAGTGATGGGATCTTGCCGAAATTCAAACCCATCCAAGCTTTTATGGTTGGTCTGGTTATCTGCAAAAATGAAGAAGATCCATCCAAAAATGAAGGTACTAGAGTGGTCACAACATTTCTCCCATTATAAGTCTATGGGGATTTTTCCAGACGCTAAAGGGCAGCTAACTCATAAGTCCCTGGTCAGATCCTGCCGAATTTCGAACCCATTCGAGATTTTATGGTTGTCCTTGTTACCTGCAAGAATAAAAAAGAACAAATCAAAAATGAAGGAGCTAGAGTGGTCACAAGGTTTTCCCCATTATAACCCTATGGGAGCTATCTGTTGCCATGGAAACCAGAGTTCTGATCCGATCAGGCCCAAAACCTTATGCAGCCAATCGTCCACCCCAATGATGCTCCAGATGAAATTTGATTAAGATCGGCCAGCTGGTCTCAGAGATATTCATGTTTGAAAGTGTGGACGCATGGACGGACGGACGCCCGCTCGAGTCCCATACTATAAGCTCACCCTGAGCCTTCGGCTCTGGTGAGCTAAAAATGCATACCTTAAATATATACATAATTCTGACCTTAGGTCTCTTTTACTTCACATTTATATTATGTTATAATAAGAAGCAAAAATCAGACAAAATATCTGACAGTGCATAATATATATACTTTGTCAAAGGTCTCTTTGACTCTATGCCATGTTCATCAGTAGAAAAATTCATACAAAGTATCCAAAAGTGCATATCTAGATATATGTATGTACAGTGTTATATGTCTCTTTGACACTATACCATGTTATAATTAGCAGATGAAATCAGACAAAAATATCCAAAAATGCATAGTAAAAAAATATATGTCCTAGGTCTATGACCTAAGTCCTATCTAAGAGAGAAATTTGATGAACTCTCTTCATGCAGAAGTGGGAACTATTCATTCTTCCACTGGGGCAGAAAAACCCATTCATAAAGGACCTCGGACAGTCTTAATGAAGGATTGCCCATAAAAATGACCAGAGAAAAGTTTCAGAGAAAATGCTACTTTTTCTATGAAAAAGATAGTAGGTTCAATCCTCGACTTATCCACAAAAGCCGCTTTCTCATTGGACAAGTACCTATTGAAAAATATGTGCTGAAAACTATGTTTTTGCTATTCAACATATAGAAAACAGAAAAAGTTTTACTGAAGTGCTTTCCCCCCCGTGACCAAACTAATCCTTTTGCATACAGTTGTAGTTTTACATTTCACACATCATATAAAAACGGCATGATTGGTCACGGGGGGGAACAATGTCAAAATGCTCAAAAACACTTTATTATAAAACCTTATTAGAAACTTATTTTGTAAAAGACCTGTAGGTAAATGGCATGTATCAGGGCTTTAGTTAAGAGTGCTTACAAAGAAATTAATTGTCTCATTTCTCAACCAAAACATATGCTGTAGGTACTCAAAAGAACCGTCGCAATGAGACGTTTCTTTTAAGCACCAAATTATAGAATAAATCTGATGTGTAAGAAAAATATTAACGATTTTACGCTCAACATCTGTGTTTATCTAGACTATGATTTATACAGTATGCAGATATGATACACCTCAGTGCACAAGTCACCTGGATGAACTTGAAACATTACAGGCAATAGTCAAAAGTCATTGACAGCACACTTCTTTAGTTTAAACAATGTAGTCTTCTAAACCCGAATTTTATGCAATCGCATCACTTTCGTCTCAAGTTTTATGCCGCAAACATTATATTAACACGTATTTTGGTGAATACTCGACGAATCTTTGACTTTCTGTGAAATAAAATTTGGTCACAAAAAATACCCCCACCCCCTAAACCCTAAATTCCTGGCATAATTATGCAATATTTTCAAAATATTTTTATTTTGCTAGGTGCACTAATTGTAAGGGTTTGATTTAAGCACAAAACTATGGTTGTCAGTTATGCATTATCCTAGCCACAGGCTGTCAAAATTTGGGCAGATAGAATAGGAAACTGTCCGAGGTCCTTGCTAAACAACTTGAGAAATGTGTCACCTTCGCCAGGCACTGGGTTCCTTGTATGAAAAAAAGGATGCAGGAAGAACTCGCAGGTTCCTTGACTAAATTGATAGCAATAATTTTAGAAAATAAACATCATCATGTACAGATGACAAACCTAGGGGGGAGGCAACTTAGCTCACCATTTATATTCACACAGGTATATTTTTATATTCTTTTCTATCTTTACAGCCTCTTTAGAGTAGCTATATTTAAAACAATTCTTTAAATCATATGAAATTGAGGCTCACAGGTTCCAATTTCCAAATTAAGATATTTTATTGTCCCTGAACTTTGTAAACAGTGCAGTCTGTGTTGAGATGCAGTAATCTGTGATATGCGGGTCTACACTAGTTTCACTAGAAGCATCTAAACAATACATTTGTGGTACTTACTCCTATCCTCTAAGTGACAAATGTTACCATACTCAATGAAATTATTCAATGGAGATGATACTAATGAGCAGCAGAACATAAGTTCTCAGGGAGAAATAAAATTGGAGACAAAACCTAGTCTTACAGCCCGATTTGATTGACTGATCGAATTGAAACTTCCTAAACGTTTTAATATGCTGTGTACGCGACAGTTTCCAAATACCATTGTGTTGATGAAATACAATGAGTGACAGGTTTATTAACAGCTCTCGGCTTGTGTACCTAGGTATTTTGAAAACCAATACCATTGCAATACAATGTAGTACCTTTCAATGCGGATTTTTAGGCAAACTAAAGTCCTTCGTAAATTGGGGTGCAAAAAAAACCGCATGCATATAGGGGACCCTTGTTGCTACTTCATCATCCATCGAATCAGCCACACTTCCAAAGAAGTGTAAGCATACTACTTAATTTATTAATCGAAACATGATCACAAAAGTTCCTCTTAATTTTTATAGCCGTTGCCTAAATCCCCGTTGTAAAAAGTTAACACTTCTTGCTGACAGAGTCAGTAAAATGTCCGGCCGCGGGCCGAGAGCCAGGCACGTGCATGTTATGTCACTCAATTTGCTTACAAGTCGGACAAGTCCATTGAGAGCTTTACTACCGATGAATCTGCTCTTGAGAAACCCGAACCACTTTCGCTTCGCTCTACATCTGCGCAATACGCAATTGCTGCCTTCACTTCCAGTTAGTCACTCAAGAATATATTGAAACCACTAGACATATCGTACGATCAGTATTTTTGCAAAGATCTACACTGAAACAGTCAACGCATTCCCACTGATGATTTTTTGGAGGAAAAAAAAATCCAGTGGTGGGAGTGGGTCAATTTAAAATATAACTTTCCTTGTCGATCCGCCGATGCATTGGTTACTTTGATTTCCCGAAAGGATGGCCATACACAGTCTCTCTCTCTCTCTTTCTCTCTCTTTCTTTCTGTTTACATTGGTAAACAGTTTGGATCCAGATCAGACCCGAATATAATACAGGAAGGAATGTTTTGTCGATTGAAAAGTTTTGGAATGCGATAGAAAGCTTGCAAAGCGTTAATATTGTCGAATGTCAGACGCCAATGCGCACGATAATACATACAATGGGTCCTCATCGGAAGCAACTGTAACAAGACTGATGGACTCTCTCTCTCTCTTTTTACGACCTGCTTTCAAAGTTTGCAAACGGTTTGGACCCAGAAGATTGCTGATACGCTGGGTATATTCACATACCTCAAGAGGATTTTAATCCATGTATACGAACCTGATCGATGTTTCGTTCAAAATTGAAATGATTTTTTAAAATGTCGACGGACATTTGTTACTTATCACATGCGACAAAGGCTCAGACGAGCCTGCGCAAATTTGCATTCTCAATACAGCGTGACACACATCCCAGCCAGCACACAAATTCGGGCTACCATCGGCCCTCCAGCGAAATGCCATTCAAATGGCGGTTCGCTGGCGGGCTGGTGGTGGCCCTCTTTGGATAAAGTTTGGGAGTAGATGCCAGGCATCACTGGTTGTAGGTCAAATGATTATGTCTCATGACTCAAACCACAGCGTGGGAAAATACCCTTTTGTATAAAAGCAAACTTTCCCAGGAAATTTGCAAGCACATGAAGACCCAGTTGTTTAACGCTCGGGTTCATCTACTACTAAAATAGTACTTGCAAATGTTATCTGACCAGGCAGTGTATGGCATACGTCCTTCATGGTGAACACAAGCTTTGATGTACGTGTTCTCCATGTTGAAGAACTCATTTCGGAATTATTAGCAAAGATAGCCGAATCCAATACATGTATGGCCTTTTGTCATGTACATGTACGAAAGTCCATGCTTTTTATGCATGCAGGTCTTGCTTTATATGCATGCATCCCACAATTAGCCGCTGAGACTCATGTTAGGACAAAAAAAATATAACGTTGCGCGTTCGGCAATGCGGAAAAGACCGTCAAGCGTCAGATTACCCATCTAAGTAGAATGGCACTTTCCACATGTCGCCTGCTTTAATACGTATGACACAACCGCACACGTGCTGTTCGGTATAATTAACCTATCAAAGATGGGACAAACAGATAAACGGACGATTTTCCACTGATATATTAAACTTGTGTTCGTTATTTTAAAAATTCACTTTTTCAAAAAGGACAGTGTTCGTTTTTTAGGATGTTTTAAAAACTATTTTCGGCGATAAATTTAGGTGAACGTAATTATTTTATATACTCATGTCCAATGAAAACGCACCACCTACAAAAATGACTAAATCTTTTAAACAGCCTAATATTTTATTTTCTCAATTGCTTCTCATGGTACTGTAGCAATTCCCTAAGTTACTGATAGGTCTTTAAAACGAAATGATTGCTGATGACACATGCTGGAAGCATTTAACAAAACAAACGTCAAAACAGAAAGTAGAATCTCTATATCAATAGCCAGGAATAGCCATTTTGCATTGAAAGCGGCTTTAACGTCACGATTTAACGTCACCAGCATCATTTAGACTAGCCCGTAAAATCGAGACATTCAGGGAATCCTTCTTTTAGTGATGCAAAATTATGACAAGGTTGTATCAAGACGATTTCTTGCTCGTGTAGCGGGTCGTTAACATCGACGGAGCGTAGGTATCAACGGTTTTTTTGATAAACGTCAATCTCTAAATGCTCGTTTCCACAAGCCTAAGAGTATCTGTGTTGAATTTAATGTTAGGTAATACTCGCACCAACAGATGAACACGAATTTTAGAAGAATTAAAACGCTAGCGTTGCCAATAATGGCTGGCGACGCGCTCAAAGCTGGCGTCATTGATGCAACGTCAATTTGTTAGAGGATTTTTATGACGTTTTGCATGTGTGTGAGTTTGTAGGACGGAAATAAGCATTGTGTAGAACACTAGGACTGTAGAAATTGCAATTACACATTTTACGTCGAGTTATGTTGGACCACGCCATATCTAAGCTTACATAGTAACATTGTTCGCGTTAGTGCAGTGTTAGGTATTGCGTCACAACTGTCAAAGTTGTGGCGAAATGATAAGGGATCTACTGGCAAACAGAAAACATTTAAACAAAATTTTGGGGTTCATTGGTATACCCCTAAAATGCGATTAACGCAATTTGGAGGCTGACGTTACGTCATGCGTTTACGAGATCACTGGAATTGAAATGTTTGTGCGAAAACAATGCATTTGTCCTCAATGATAATTATAAATAACACAATTTTGCACAGCTTTTGGTAGGCTACAGCTATGCGCATCTAAAGAGTGGTGCCTTTTCATTGGACATGAGTATATAAAGTTGTGTAAGAATCTGATTGATGCAGATAAATGTTATTGACACAAATGTTTAAACTGTCTCACGCTCTGCATATTTGAAGAGATTAATTTATTAAAAGCCGGAAGTTACATTCAAAGCAGTCAAAATTCAAACCATTTTATAATGCGTACCAAGACACACTGTCATTTATCGACACTAATTGTTAGATTTTCTTCAATTCCTTTTCCCCCTTGTAAACAAAGGATTGAAATTCGACCCAAACCTGTTAGAAGTAAGTAATGGTGCAAAGATCAGGAATCGATACAATCAAGTACCACACCTGCCTGACCCAGGATACCAATGGGAAAGTGACAAACTCACAGAAGACACCACAAACAAGAGCCAAGAGGTCAGCCCTTTCCCAGCAGGTGACCACAAAGCACATATAAACAGACGCGCACAAAACATAGCAAACACAAGACGGAACAAAAACATAAAAGATCCACAAAAGAAGTACCGCCTTGGAACGGTCAGTAAAATATTTTACTGGAGGGCTTAAACCGGTTTAACAGCGCCAACCTCACCCTTAATTCAGATGTGGATCAAGACACATAGATATTTGGTTTGCATGAAAGACCCCTAACTTATCAATGCATCATCTCCTAAAACATATAAATCAAGATATAACAAGGAGATAAAGCAAGGATAAGGACTCAACAGTAAATTAAACTGAATACCGGAGCAAAAGAAATCCAACAGGTAAACCCCGGTGGGCCCGACAAACAGTCCAGTCCAGTCTCACAACAGAGTTATTTATTTAATTCTTATAAGACGGACTCAGGCCCGATAGCGTATACAATTTGGGCGTGACGCGAGGAAGCCTGTCTTCGGTGAGTTTGTGAACAACAAAGGCGCAGACCAGCCTGCGCATTCGCGCATTCTGATCAGCGCCTTTAAACAGCATTAATACGAAAATTTTGTGCATGCCGATGTAAGAAATTATTCAAAATTCTATTCAGAAGTAATTTCAAACCTGCGCACGGTGTTTTAACTACACACTAGGACATGGACGTTATATTACCTGGACTGGAAACACCAATAGATTTACCGATAATTGTTATTCGATCTTTGCCGCGCTGAAATCCAGGTAGGCGGCAGGCATTACAATAAAGTGACGAATCACTTAACGAGAAAGAGATGCGCATGTGTATGGGCGTGTGTTTCTTCGCCCCTAGCATCTCGGTAAGAAGCGATAGGTCTGAAAGAATAGCACCGTTTTATGGAGAAGCTTCTAAGCTGCAATTTGATACCAAACACGATGTTGTTCCGGTAAAAAGTAAATTAATTCCGCGGAAGAAATGAACCAAGGATTTCCATCTTATCCGTGTCCTTTGACGGATCTTAAATTTACCCCCCCCCACCCCTCGCAATATACGTCCGTGGCTATGAGCGCTAATTAGCCAAACATCGCTTGGTAAAACAAATGAAATGTAAGACTATTCAACAAAAGAGAATGAACTTTCGATGAGAATTTAAAAAAACAAAACAAAAAAAACGTGGGATGCAGTTCATTCACTATTGCACGGATCATAAATACAGCTATAATATGGGCCTCGACGCGAGAAACCCTGTCTTCGGGGGTTTGTGAACAACACAGGCGCAGACCAGCCTGCGCATCCGCGCAGTCTGATCAGCGCCTTTTTTTTTTGCTTTTTGGAAAGTATCATATGTAAACTTGCTGCAGGTGAAATTTCAATTTTCAAGCTAGTCTCTTTAGCTGAGGAGACTGGTTTGAAACACTCTTTGTTGAAACACCCCCCCCCACCCCCGAAAACAGTTTTTCTCACAATGAGGCCCATATGATACCAAACAATCTAGTGTTGTCAGAAAAAAAATACCCAAGAAAAAAGATAACGCATCAGGCTTTTCTTCATTTCTCAGACATGGAAAAAGGCATTTTTTCATACAACGCAATTAACCCACATATGCCTAACGTCCTTTTTGTGGGGCATAGGTAAACAGTGCAGAACCAGATGAGACCCAGCAGAACGCGGTATCTGATCAGGGTCTCCACCGTTTGCTTACAGAATGTTCTATAAAAATTTAAGAAAATGAAAATGACACCAACACCCCTTAAAACGAAATCGTCTGGTCCAATTGAGTGGAGAGGGCGTAAATGAGTTAAATAGAAATTCAGTATCTTTTGTTTAATTCTTAAATTGGCTATTATTGTCAGTCGTTTTGGTTGAATAGATATTTAACGCAGTCACGGAAATAATTACTGCTCACAGCTGTCTTACCAACTACATTGTTAATTGCTAAACAAACGCTTTTTAAATGAAATGAAGTGTATCTATGGTTGACAAATCATCATTTATAATTAAATGTATGTTTTCACGCTTTTTAACCCTGCAAATGTGGCTAAATTCCCATTGTACATTAGAGGCAATGTTTAGGTTCCCAGTGTTGGGACACCTCCGTAGAGTGGAACGTTATGCGGAAAAATGAAAGAAAGACGATTTTGCTAGCATCTTATCTGCATGATTTTATTTTGTTTTTGCTAAAAAATTTAAAATTTTAGTTCCGAAATGTGTAATTTACGTATCAAGTGTTAAGTATATTAAATCTACTCACATCAATTAGCTCTACAACCGACAATTTCAATGGTATAGAATAAACAGATGTAGTACGAAAAGTTATCATTTTGCCTCTTTTTCATATCGTCTCTGCAACAAAAGTTTGCAATATAACGATATTCTACAAAATGCAAACTTAGGACAAATATATCAACGTTTAGGAATTTAAAGAATTACACTCATTGAGCGCTTCAAATTGCCACAGTTAAAGTGACAAGTAGCTCATTAAAATTCTAATATCCACCATTTTCAAGATGGCGGCTTGTAAACAACGCAATCTGTCCAAAATAACACGAAAATTAACCATTATCCACGGATTTTATTCCAACATAACTCATATGAGATATACTTAAAAACTTATTCTCGTAAATTCCGTAAGAATTTTCTCCACATATATCGAATATTCACAGTTTTACCATCAAATTTTCCTATGAATCATCGCTATGAACAGCCTCTTTGAAAATGGCGGCAGAAAAGTTTTTATCTCGGCGTATACCCGATTTACGCGTAGGCAATAATATTGATGAAATAGATAAGAAGCTAATCCCTGCAAGTATACATCCCTGACTAGGATCACATCACCGAGATGGTTTTGATGAGTACCCACAACAAACTTTAGTTTTGCACATGCGTAATTATAGTATATGTTCTAAGCACACATCAGAATCGCCTTGGTGAGACGGCTTGGGCGTGTATTTGGAACATCTTTTCTAATGAGACATGCTGATATAAAAAAAAAAACTTTTTGTGGCTTTCCCTGGGTAGTAACCAGTACCGGGCCGGAGGGTTTATTATTTGTGTGGGTATTTTATGACGGGAGCATGTTCAGACAAAAAAGGATAGCGTCGCGCGTTTGGCATTGCGGAAAAGAACTTCACGTGCCAGATAACCTATCTAAGTAGAATGGAACCTTCCAAATGTCGCCTGCTTACGTATGACACAATCGCAGGTAGGATTACACCGATTACTGATGGGACAAACAGATCCACCGAAAATAACTTGTGTTCGTTATTTTAGAAAACCAATTGTTATTTTAGAAAACAATTGAGTTGTGTGAGAATCTGACTGACGCACAATCCCCTCTTTTAGGAAGCGCAGTGGCTCAGTGGTAAAGTGGTTGACTCTAGACCAAGAGGCCGCGGGTTCGAGCCTCATCGGCGTCACTGCTTTGTGGTCCTCAGGAAGGCCCGTCCCTGTTTCACTGAAAGATTGTTGATCGAACGTAAAGAATCAAATCAAACAAAACAATCCCCTCTTCAGATAAATGCACTTAAATTTTAGGAACGGCATATTAATTTATTAAATTTCCTGGCAGTAAAAATTGAAAGTTGTCGAATTATCGACACTTTCCCTTTCTCTCTTTGAAGCTTGCCTTTAAACTAGGAATTGAAATTCGATTTCAAATGACTTAACACAACAGTGTTATTTAGATGGGACTCCGGATATGCTATAAAAATTGGGCCTTGACGCAAAAGGCGCAGACCAGCCTGCGCATACACACAGTCTGATCAGCGCTTTTATTTTTCGCTGACGCTTGAGAAGTATCATATCTAAGCTTGAAACAAGCAATATTTCAATTTTATAGCTTCTCTCTGAAGCTGAGGAGACTGGTTTGAGTATCGCTTTGTCCGGAAACTACGAAGAGTTTTTGTCGCGTCGAGACAAAATACCGGTACATGTCGTATTGGTTTTTTATCGAAGTGTAACAAGTAAAACACTTCTGCATAAATAAACCTGATTGTTTGTATTGGATAACGTTACGCTTTACACGCTAGAGCAAAAGGTTAAGTTTTAGTGTTTCGATTACTCAATCGAATTGGGCTGTATCTACAGGGTCTGTCGCACTCCCCTTGCGAAAAATTGTTCCATATAATCCCAAATAATTGGTATATTCTAGAATGTTCTAGAAAGTCTCAGTCCAGTTCCAATTCTGCTTGAATAGAACTTTCTGGGATTTTGTGGTACTTCATTTTATATGGTATTTAATGGAATTCCATTAAATCCCAAAAGTTGGAACAATTGGTATTTTCTGTCACTATCTGGAACTGGAAAATCCCAAATAGTCTCAAATAATTCTACTTAAAATATAAGTGGGATTTTCTGTTACTTTCTGGGATAAATATTCCATTTAATCCCAGAAAGTCCCAGTAGGTACTTTAAATGGGATTTATTAAGATTTTCTGGGACTTCATCAACTACTAGTAAATACCTTGGTTCCATTTAATACCAAATAATCCCAACCTAGATTTGCATAGGACCATTATATTCTGAACTCAGTCTGACCTTGAAATATGATATAATTGTGTTAACCTGGTTCTCTCATTTTAATGACTCAAGCTGAAATTCTTTAATCTTGCAGGAAACCAGAAAAAGATTCAAATAAACCTCATGGTTTGCAAGGCTCTAACTATTTGATAAATTCTGTATTAATTTTGGATATATACTGCATAAACTGCACAAAATAAATCCTACAAGAGACAATGTGAGTAAATAGAACATATTTCTATGCTTATAAATTATACTTGCATGAGACTTCTCATCATTTAATTTAGTTTCTCAGAAACAAAGCCATTTGTAGTTGTTTCTTTCTTTGAATGCTGATGGAAGACACTTATTACTGAATTGTGTTCATTATGGTTATGCAATTTTACCATTATCAATTTGATTTACAGCAGCATTTGTGGCAGTACAACACTTAGTTAGTTTGGTACTTGTAAGCATACATTAGTGACTATGTTTATTACTGAATTTACAGGATAGTCAGGCTGATCATTGGGGCTTATTTTTATTTGAATTTTTTTTATCACCATGCTCTTTTTAAAAGGTGTTGGGAGATATTGTGATTGCCTTCGTCTGTATATCAGGTTTTTGTTTGTTATGCTATTATCCTACCAAATTTGTTGAGCAACTGGTGTATGCAAAAGCAAAATTCCAATACCCCAATGATCTGGGATGTAGGTCAAAAGTGCCCTTCGGTCTGCCCATTTGCCTGCAATACTATCACCTTGCAAATGGTTTGTTTGTTTGTTTCTGTTGCTTTACTCTATGGTCATGGCGGGATGGTCAGTTCACCTAACCACACTTTTTCCTGGGCAAGCTTTAACAAGCAGTTATTCAGTACTTTGTGCACATACTTTCGCTTGTAACTGACAACAACCCTTCTTGAATGATTCAGCGGAAAGGAGGAGAATGACCATAGAAATTATTTCATGATCAATCTCCAGGAAAGTATGGGACCTGATCGGGATCGAACTCGCGATCCCTGGATCTGCATTCAGACTCACATCTGTTGCCAGAGACATTACCGACTGCACAAACGGTCATACTGAATCTAACCAGATTTGTTTGGTGACTAACTTACACAAGTGGGTGAGCAGGAGTATTACCGTTTTTTTTTATCCCCCTTGCATGGGCCCCAGTGAGTGTGCATTTTCTGGCTTTGCTGTCTCTTTCTGAATTGCTGGGTAGAACTCAACCAAATTTGTGAGCAACTTAAACAAATAATATATACAGGAGCTTATTTTTGGGTACCCCACTCAGAGACGCCCTGAAAAGGGGTCAAAAGTGTCTGCCCATTATTCTTTTATGCTAATCCAAACATGCTGGGCTGAATTCAACCTAATTTGTTGAAAGGTCGACTTTCTCACAAGTGGGGAGTGCTAAAGAACATTTATTTTTTATCCTTCCAGCCAATTGACCTTCCAAGTTACTAGTTAAAAGTGTCTGTTTATCTGTCCATTTACTAATTATGCTATCCCCTAACCTGCTTAATTTTGGATATGGTGAACCCACAGGGAATTAATACAGGAAAGTTATATAAATGGACCTGTGCTCAACCAATTATAAACACTTGATCAGAATTTGGGCACACTGAAGGTGTTAACCAGGTTTTCTGGGTGCCAATATAAGTACAAAATAATTCAATTAAGTAAGAATTAAAGTAATTTTTAGCATCAGTACTAAGTAATATCAGATTGTAGCATTGGTGGTACTTTCAAATTCTGGTTTCAGTACTATTTGGTATTATCTGGTACTTTCAGCTTTTTGCATTGGTACTATATGGTATATTGTGGTACTTACAAATTTTGGTATTGGTACTATTTGGTATTATATGGTACTTTTCAGATTTTGGTATGGGCAATATTTGGTATTTGGTGGTACTTTCTGATTTTGGTATTTATACTATTTGGTATTTTATGGTACTTTTAAGTTTGGTATTGGTACTATTCAGTATTTTCTGGTTTTAGTATTGGTACTATGTGGTATTTTGTGGTACTTTCAGATTTCAGTATTGGTACTATTTGGTATTTAATGGTACTTTCAGATTTCGGTATTGGTACTATTTGGTATTTTATGGTACTTTCAGATTTTTGTATTGGTACTATTTGGTATTTTGTGGTACTTTCTGATTTTTGCAATGGTACTATTTGGTATTTTGTGGTACTCACATATTTTGGCAGTTTTTGGTATTTTATGTTACTTTCAGATTTTTAGTAGGAAATGGTACTATATGGTATTTTATGGTACTTTCAGGTTTTGGAACTGGTACTTTTTGGTACTTTATGGTACTTTTCCGTGAAAACTATACATTAGCTAGAAAAGAAATGGAATTATCTGTTACTATTTAGAACTTCTAAATTGCTGAATTGGGATTTTGTGGAAATAATTGGGACTCTTGTCAATACAGAATAGAGATTTTCTGGGATTAAATGGTATTTTAATAAATGAACAGGTTGGGATTATTTAGGATTTAGTGGAACCTGATCAAATGGGACTTTCTGGGATTAAATGGTATTTTCAGTACCAGAAAATACCATAAAATCCCATATGCCATTTAACATTCCATTTAATTCCAAATAATCCAAATGTTGGGATTTATTGGGATTAAGTGGTTATCCCAGAAAGTACCATTAAAGTGAGTTCCAGAAAGTTCTAGAACAGTACCAATAAATCCCACTTCATTTTCGCAAGGGTCAGATGATTGGGTGATCAGAGCAGAACAGGAGCAGAAAACTAAAAATCCCTTGAGAAAAGTTCTTGGCGGCAACAAATAACTGATGAAGATCTGACCACCAATATTTTGATGCCCAGAGAAGAACAGGAGTAGTAAAAACATATGAATACAGAGGTTATATGGAGATGTTAATCTGAGATTAAATTCTTAAAAAGTCTGTCAGAATTGGTTGTATCACATAGCAGCTTGCTAACCTCAAGCATCTTTTAAATTATGAAGCAGCTGCTTACTTTGAACAACACTTATCCTTCTTAAAATGTATCATATAGCAGTTTTTAATTTCGACTTTCAGCAATAGTTATCTGTCTTAACATATCATGTAGCAGCTGCCAACTATGAACAACATTTATCATTCTGAATGTGTGTCATACAGCAGCTTAAATACAAACTTTCAGCAAGATTCATCCTTCTTAATATATATAAGGTAGCAGCTCCTAAATTTGAACAACATTTATCCTTCTTAACATGTATCATATAGCAGTTTAAATTCTGACTTACAGCAACAGTTTGACTATCTTAACATATATCAGGTAGCAGCTGCTAACTTTGAACAGCATTTATCCTTCTTAACATGTATCATATAGCAGTTTAAATTCCCCTTTCAGCAACAGTTAGCCTTCTTAACATATATCAGGTAGCAGCTGCTAACTTTGAACATCATTTATCCTTCTTATCATTGTTCATATAGCAGTTTAATTTCCAAGCTTTCAGCAACAGTTAGCCTTCTTAACATAAATCAGGGAGCAGCTGCTAACTTTGAACATCATTTATCCTTCTTATCATTGTTCATATAGCAGTTTAATTTCCAAGCTTTCAGCAACAGTTAGCCTTCTTAACATATATCAGGGAGCAGCTGCTAACTTTGAACATCATTTATCCTTCTTATCATTGTTCATATAGCAGTTTAATTTCCAAGCTTTCAGCAACAGTTAGCCTTCTTAACATATATCAGGTAGCAGCTGCTAACTTTGAACATCATTTATCCTTCTTAACATATATCATATAGCAGTTTAAATTCCAATTTTTCAGCAATAGGTATCAATCTAAACATATATCATGGAGCAGCTGCTAAATTTGAACAATGATTATCCTTTTTAATATGAATCATATAGCAGTTTAAATTCCTACTTTCAGCAACAGTTATCCTTCTTAACATATATCACGTAGCAGCTGCTAACTTTGAACAGCATTTATCCTTCTTATCATGGTTCCTATAGCAATTTAAATTCCCACTCCAGCAATAGGTATCCATCTAAACATATATTCTGGAGCAGCTGATAAATTTAACAAGACCAAACTCTGCTCTGGACCTGCGTCGCCGGTGCATGTCGGTGTGTGAACAGTCCATATGCAAAGTTCAAATATACAGGAATGAAATCAGATTACATCCAAATTTCACAATGTAATCTACAGTAGGTGACTTAACAATTTCTAAGTTAAATACTCAAAAATATAATATCAAATGTGCATAAATATGGGGTGTACATGATCACTGTGTGAACAATCATAACACAAAGTTTGAAAACTGCTTGAAAATGTCTAAGTTCAACAACTGTCAAAAAAGTGAAAAAAAAGATATTTGCACAAAATAGGAAGTGCACATCTTCAATGTGTGAACAACCATTAAGCAAAGTTTGAATATAAAGTAATGAATACTGTTGGAGATACAGATTACAAAAACTAGGCACCCTCTAAGCATTTCTGATGGAAAAATGTCTAAGTTCAACTCCCATCAAAAATAAGAAAGAAAATATGAAATGTGCACAAAATGGGAGGTGCACATCTTCAATGTGTGAAAAATCATCATGTAAAGTATGAATATAAAGGAATGAATACTGTTGGAGTTGCAGATTACACAAACTAGGAACCCCCTTAGCATTTCGGATGTAAAAAATGTCTAAGTTCAACACCCCTCAAAAATGAAAAAGAAATTATAAAACATGTACAAAATAGAAGGTGCACATCTTCAATATGTGAACAATCATTAGGCAAAGTTTGAATCGAAGGGAATAAAAACTTTTGGAGTTACAGATTACACAAACTTGGTACCCCTAAAGTGTTGCGGACGACCAAATGTCTAAGTTCAACACCCCTCAAAAATGAAAAAAAATACAATCAAACATGCACATAATAGAAGGTGCACATCTTCAATATGTGAACAATCATTAGGCAAAGTTTGAATGAAAAGGAATAAAAACTTTTGGAGTTACAGATTACACAAACTTGGTACCCCTAAAGTGTTGCGGACGACCAAATGTCTAAGTTCAACACCCCTAAAAAATGAAAAAAAAATTTATGAAACATGCACAAAATAGGAGGTGCATATCTTCAATATGTGAACAATCATTAGGCAAAGTTTGAATGAAATGGAATAAAAACTTTTGGAGTTACAGATTACACAAACTTGGTACCCCTAAAGTGTTGCGGACGGACAAATGTCTAAGTTCAACACCCCTCAAAAATGAAAAAAAAATTATGAAACGTGCACAAAATAGGAGGTGCACATCTTCAATATGTGAACAATCATTTGGCAAAGTTTGAATGAAAAGGAATACAAACTTTTGGAGTTACAGATTACACAAACTTGGTACCCCTAAAGTGTTGCGGACGGACAGACGGACGGACGGACGGACGGAGTGGACCCATTACTAGACCTGCTTTCGCTAAAGCGACGCAGGTAAAAAATGATTATCCTTCTTAACATGGATTCTCTGTAAGAATCAAAAAAAGTTGGCCACGCTATGTCTGGGATTTTCATAATTTTTTGTGTATATGTTGGGTCTGACCCAAAACCTACATAACTGGTGCCAAACATTTCGATTTATTATTCGTTGCTATGGAAACGGCGATTATTTAATCCTGTGAAAATGCAGCAGAAATTGACAGGAAAAATTCCAGACCCTGCCGAATTGTGCTGTTGTTGTTTTGTCATTATATAATTCTTTACAAAAGTTTTTTAGGTGTGATTGAGGCTACTAAATTGGAACGACAGAATAATACAAGAATAAAACCATTATCTTCTACAGACGCCTCATACGAGCGGTCCAAATATGGGGAAATTTGGCAAAATGCCAAATATGTGAAAATCGCAAAATTACACATATTTAGCTATTATTATGAACACTTTTGCAACGGTCCCCAAGAAAACCACTCATGTGTATATACGGAGCAACATCTGAACTATTGAACTTAGAAAAAATCTGGTTGGAGAAATTGATGTATGAAGGTCAAGGTCAAGGTCATAAATTGTCTATTTTCAAAATGTAGAAAAAAGGCATTTTTCACTAATTTAAACCCGTTTTTATGAAGGGTAGCTGAAGATGGTAAGAAAAATACTAATATGGTTATAAAGAAAAAAGTATCTTTTATTGATACCAAAACCTAAACAGATGATGAATATAAATGTCAAGGTCAATGTCAAGGTCACAAATGGTACATTTTCAAAAAAGGCGAAAAAAAACAGTAATTTAGGCATATTTTGAAACAAAATTTTGTAATGTTTCTAGAATATATTTATAAATCCTTTGATATCTCGACAAAGATAATAATAACAACTATTTAAAATTATATCAAACCGTTTGGAGAAATAGGTGTATGAAGGTCATGGTCAAGGTCATAAATTGTCTACTTTCAAAATGAAGAAAAAGGGGATTCTTCACTAATTTAAACCCTTTTTTGTGAAGTGTAGCTGAAGATGGTAAGAATAAAACTAATATGGTTATGTAGAATAGGGTATCTTTTATTGACACCAAACCTAAACAGATGATGAATATAAATGTGAAGGTCAATGTCAAGGTCACACATGGTACATTTTCAAAAAAGTTGAAAAAAACAGTAATTTAGTCATATTTTGAAACAAAATTTTGCAATGTTCCCATAATATATTTATAAATCCTTTGACATATTCACAAAGATAATAATAGCAACTATTTGAAAATATATCAAACCGGTTGGAGAAATTGATGAGTGAAATTCAAGGTCAAGGTCATAAATTGTCTACTTTCAAAATGAAGAAAAAAGACATTTTTTTCACTAATTTAAACAGTTTTTGTAAAGTATAGCCGAAGATGGTAAGAAAAGAGCTTATATGGTTAAAAAGAAAAAAGTATCTTTTATTGACACCAAAACCTTAACAGATAATGAATATAAATGAGAAGGCCAATGTCAAGGTCACAAATGGTACATTTTCAACAAAGGTGAAAAAACAGTTACAACATAAATTTAGTCATATTTTGAAACAAAATTTTGTAGTGTTTCCAGAATATATTTATAAATCCTTTGATATATTCACAAAGATAATAATAGCAACTATTTAAAATTAAATCAAACCGGTTGGAGAAATTGGTGTATAAAGGTCAAGGTCAATGTCATGTTGTCTACTTTCAAAATTAAGGAAAAAAGGGATTTTTCACTAATTTAAACCCATTTTGTGAAGTGTAGCTGAAGATGGTAATAAAAAAAACTAATATGGTTATATAGAAAAAGAAATATCTTTTATTGGCACCAAAATCTAAACAGATGATAAATAAAAATGTGAAGGTCAATGTCAAGGTCACAAATGGTAAATTTTCGGAAAAGGCGAAAAAACAGTAATTTAGTCATAGTTCGTAACACATTTTTATAATGTGTACAAAATATATTTATTAATCATTTGATATATTAATACAAATAATAATAGCAACTATTTAAATTAAATCAAACTGGTGGAAAGATATAAATATGAAGGTCAAGGTCACAATTTTTTCTATATCCAAATGTTGAATTATGGCGATTTTCATCTATTTAATAACAGTTTTTGGTTTGGTTTAATTTTAAGCGTTTCTGAAAAGGCCACATATCAACGCAACATAAAATAGCCAAATTTAAAAGGATAAACATATTTAAATGTGAAGGTCAAGTTCAAGGTCACAGAACATAAAAATTCAACTTGAAAAAAAAACGGATTTTGCTCATTTGGTTACTTAGATTGCCGGGGTTGTTTGTGGGTAAAAAAAACCTATGAAATCTACTTGTACAATCAAAAAGGACACCATAATAAATGTAAGCAGTAGCAAATAACTAAACATATGTTATAAGAATGGAAAGTCAAGGTCAAAGATAGCATTTTTCCAATTTTAAGAAGATGTGAGCTTTCTTTCTTTTTAAAAGCCCATACTTGTTAAAAATAATCTGGAAGCTCTTCTTTGCAAAACACAAAGTGTGAGTATTCATTTTCTTAATTATATCTCGAGGAAAAGTTTGAGAATAAAATTATCACGATTTACTGACATTTTTTCTTTCTCTTCTCCTGCTGGACGACAGTCACACAATGCAATGTTTCATTGAAATAAACAAATTTTGAAGGTGATAAAATTGCATTTAGTGTGTCAAATGAATGGTATTTGTTTGATTGATTTGATTCTTTACGTCCACTCAACAATCTTTCAATTATGTGGGACGGGTTTTCCTGGGTTGAACCAGTACTAAGCTAGTATAAATGTGTCTTGCTCAAGGACCACAACGCAGTGACGCCGGTGAGGCTCGAACCCGAGGCCCTTCGGTCTCGAGTCAAGCACTCTACCGCTGAGCCACTGCGCTCCCTCAAATGAATGGTAGAAAGATTCTTTCAAAGGCTCATTTAATAAATTTCAAATGAAATGATCACTCATGTAAGATCCTCTTTTTAAGACATAATTCAGTGGGTGTGGATATAGCAAATTTTACTTCATTCAAAGAACAGATAACAGATCTTTTCGTAATGCGCTATATCATATACAAACTCCTTTGAAAAAAGTATAAAATCAGATATAGACTCTATTAAAAGATTGAAGAAATAGAGAATTTTACATGAGTGCTCATGTTTTATTGAATTTATTAAACGAGTTGGGTAAAAGAGATAAAATATGAGGCTTGTCAAGCATTTTAACTATTTTTCGCAATGAATACTTTGAAATCTCATTTCTGGCGTAAAAACGTTATAATTTTGACATTACATGTTATGTATGCAACGTTGTTATGGATGTCATAACATTTCCCATAAATCTAAAAACCACTAGTTGTTTATCGATTTTATTGCATGGCATTATTTCACTCACAGATGCAATGTCATATGATAAGCTGAATCTTTCTGTATAGCCTGAAGAATACTTGAGATATCAGCAGTTCAAGCATCAATAGGCAGACAAGGCTCAGATGACCCTGCGCATATGCAAAGTTTCCCTAGGGCATATACTGCAAACAATGGGTGTAGAATAGATGAAGACTAATCCCAAAGTAACAGCTTTTATATACTCATTTAAATATGGTATCTAAGCATGTGAAAATTGCAGTCTTTCCACATTTTGAATTTGGACTACATTTGATATCCTTGACATTGACCTCCGCATTTGAATAGATTCATCAATTTTGTTTATTGCTTTTAGTTACTAATGTATTGTTCCTAATGCATAGTTTAGTTGCTTTCTTGCGTGTGAAAACGCCAGTTTTTTACACATATTTTGAATTTTAACATTGGATGACCTTGACCTTTACATGTAAATAAATTCTTTTTAGTACTGCTTTTGTTAACTGATGTATTGTTCTTAATGGAAGGACTTGTATCTTTCTTACCTTATTTCATGTACCCATCTTAATATTGTCCCAAAACATGCAAAAATCAAATATTTCAAAATTGTTATTTAGATGTACTATATTTGATGACCTTGACCTTCACATTTTGAATATTTTCATTAATTTGGTTATGTTTTTTAACTGATGTGTTGTTCTTAATGCATATACTAGCTTTTTTCTTACTTTCCTTCATTTGCCCATCTAAATAATGCTCTAAAACGTTCAGCAAACTAAGTTTTTCAACATTTAAATTCCTACATTAAATGACCTTGACCTTCAAATCTAAATATATTCATCCATTACAGTATTGCTTTTGTTAACTGATATGTTGTTCTAAATGTGGACACTAGTGGCTTTCTTATTTATTTCATATTCCCATCTGAATGTGTTAAATATTCCAAAACATGTGAAAATCACAGTTTTTCTACATTTTGAATTTCTATATTCAATGACCTTGACTTTGACCTTTACATTAACATATTTTAATCCATGTGATAATTGATTCTTATAACTGATGTGTTGTTCTTAATGCATAGACTAGTTGCTTTCTTTCTTTCTTTCATTTACCCATCTTAATATTGTGCCAAAAAATGTGAAAAACCAAGTTTTTCGGTAATTTGAAATTCTACATTTTGTGACCTTGACCTTGACTTTCACCTTCAAATAAATTCATACATATCATTATTGTGTTTGGTTACTTATATGTTTTTCTTAGTGAATGTAACACTTGCTTTCGTTCTTTCTCTCATTTACCCTTCTTAATAGTGTGCCAAAAAACTTGAAAAAACAAGTTTTTTCCGTATTTTCAAATTCTACATTTTATGACCTTGACCTCGACCTTCACCTTCAAATAAATTCATACATTTAATTATTGTGTTTGATTACTTATATGTTGTTTTTAGTGAATGTAACACTTGCTGTCTTGTTTAGTTTCATTTACCCATCCAGATATTGGTCCAAAACACGTGAAAATACCAAATTTTAAAAAATCATGAACTGGAGTTTTTATGACCTTGACCTTGACCTTTAATAAAGAATTTCTCCATCCAGTTTTTTATTGTTTCCAACAGAAGACATATTGCTCGTTATATTCATATCAGTGGTTTACTTGTACACCGTTGCAAAAATTATCAAAAACTGCTTCAAAATATGTCAAATTCCCATTTTTTCCAAATTTTGGAAATTGTAAAAATCTGCATATTTAAACAGTCACGTGCTACTCATGTGTGTAATATACCTTGTGTTTTCTTAATCTCTCATATAGAGCAAAGTTGGTACAGTATACAAGTATGTTAGTTTCAGAAATTTGATGAACACATTTTGAAGGAATGATCAGCCAAGTATGCCTATTTTTCACTTTTTTCTTTACATTTTCTACAAAGCTCAGCTTGACACCAATAACCCTGGTTACCATGGTAACCAGATGTTATTTTGAAATTTTAAGGTTTGTTTTGCTGTTTGGGGGTCATACCGGCTTCACGCACAAAGAATGAGAAAAATCCCAGACGTAGCGTGCCGGACCCCTATGGGAATTTTTTGATTCTTACAGAGAATCCATGTTAACATGTATCATATAGCAGTTTAAATCCCTACTTTTAGCACCAGTTATCCTTCTTAACATATATCAGGTAGCAGCTGCTAACTTTGAACATCATTTATCCTCTTATCATTGTTCATATAGCAGTTTAATTTCCAAGCTTTCAGCAACAGTTAGCCTTCTTAACATATATCAGGTAGCAGCTGCTAACTTTGAACAACAGTTAGCGTTCTTAACAAGTATCATATAGCAGTTTAAATTCCTACTTCTGGAAAAAATTATGTTGAGATAAGCTCTTGCAAGCTCACAATTGGCTGTAACAAATTACCTGTGAAGGTATGACCACCATTATTTGGATGTCAATAGGGGAATAGGAACAGAAAATTAAGAACTGGGAAATAATGGAGAAGCTCTGTTGATATAAGTTCTTGAAAGGTCACAATTGGCTGTAACAAATTACTGATGAAGGTCTGACCACCATTATTTCGATGCCCAGAGGGGAACAGGAGAAGAAACTAATAATTTGGAAATTACAGAAAAGCTCCGTTGAGATGAGTTCTTGAAAGGTCACAATAGGCTGTAACAAATTACCTTTGAAGGTCTTACCTCCATTATTTTGATGTCCAGAGGGGAACAACTAGCAGAAAACTATGAATTGGGAAATTATGGAGAAATTCTGTTAAGATAAGTTCTTGAAAGGTCACAATTGGCTGTAACAAATTACTGATGAAGGTCTGACCACCATTATTTGGATGTCAATAGGGGAACAGGAGCAGAAAACTAAGAAATGTAATAATTGGGAAATTATGAAGAAAAACTGTTGAGATAAGTACTTGAAAGGTCACAAATGGCTGTAACAAATTACTGATGAAGATCTGACCACCATTATTTGGATGTCATTAGGGGAACAGGGGCAGAATACTGAGAATTGGGAAATTATGAAGAAATTTTGTTCAGATGAGTTCTTGAAAGGTCACAATTGGCTGTAACAAATTACCTAAGAAGGTCCGACCACCATTATTTGGATGTCAATATGGGAACAACAGAGTAGAAAATTACAGAATTGGGAAATTATGGAGAAATTCTGCAGAGATAAGTTCTTGAAAGGTCACAAATGGCTGTAACAAATTAGCTACGAAGGTATGACCACCATTATTTGGATGCCCAGAGGAGAACAGGAGCAGAAAACTAAGAATTGGGAAATTATGGAGAAATTCAGTTGAGATAAGTTCTTGAAAGGTCAAAAATGGCTGTAACAAATTACCTACGGAGGTCTGACTACCATTATTTGGATGCCCAGAGGGGAACAGGAGTAGAAAACTAAGAATTGGGAAATTATGGAGACATTCTGCAGAGATAAGTTCTTGAAAGGTCACAATTGGCTGTAACAAATTACCTATGAAGGTCTGACCACCAGTATTTGGCAGCCCAGAGGAGAACAGCTAGCAGAAAACTAAGAATTGGAAAATTATGGAGAAATTCTGCTGAGATAAGTTCTTGAAAGGTCACAAATGGCTGTAACAAATTACCCTTGAAGGTCAGACCACCATTATTTTGATGCCCAGAGGGGAACAGCTAGCAGAAAACTAAGAATTGGAAAAATATGGAGAAATTCTGTTGAGATAAATTCCTTCCTCGCAAATTCGGGAAGTACAAAATATCGAAATGTTGGGAACTTTTTAAGATGAGGGGCATGTTATAACACGCGAAGTCTGAACAGTCTCTGTTCGCGCGCATGTGCCCGCGTGCGTACCGACGCGTGCGTACCGACACGCTGTAGATATTGTTTTTATAGCATATGCGAGCGGCCAAGGCTCAGACGAGTCTACTCATTTGTACAGTTTCGCCAGAAATGTACACGCGAAAGTGTGTTTTTTAGTACATTGGCGAGTAGCCAAAGCCAAGGCCCAGGCGAGTCTGCGCAGTTGCTGCATGAACACAAAACATAAGTTGGTTTTTAATTTCCCAAAATACGTGTATTTTCGTTCTTTCCGCATCCGTGAAAATGCACAGTCTTTTCGACTTCCAGGTGTCAAAATTGAAACAGCGAGACTTCTCATAAGATCACAGATTATAAGGTTCTATATGTTTTGCAAACAAGAGGAAAGCTTTACGGTGCACCCCTAAGAGATTGATGGATTGACCAAAAACATTGTGTTCCGACAATCTAAGACAACAATCTGTGCCCACTGACCCTGTTAACGCTGTACAGAGGGTCTATGACAAAACATCAAACCGACAAAACGTCAAAACGGCGAAATACAGATACGACAGAAGGTCTAAAATATTAAAATTTGTAAATAACGTCGAAAAAGACTGAAAAAATATCGAAAACATCGAACTTTTCCAGTTTATAGTAATGAATTTTTTAATATAAATGTTCGTAATATTATACTCGATTCCATGCAAGTCTTGTGAGCTGGAGGAAACTGAGTGGTTTCGACGTTCCCGTTGTACAAATTCTTTTGATACTGAAGCCCCCCTTTTGGGCTTGGACTGGTCCATGACAAATGGTATAGTTTCATCTAAAATTTATGATAAACGAGATGATTTTTATTTTGAAATCTGCAATCATTACGATTGTCCATCCTTTGCTGAGAGAAGTGATTATTGTGATACATTGGACTCGTCCATTCTCATGTTTCATTGGGTTCGCCCATTCACGGTTGTTGTTTTTTTTTTTGTCGTTTCGATGTTTTGTCTTTCGATGCTTTGTCGGTCTCCCGTTCAGAGGTTATGTAATGAAGTAGCCTCACTCTTGACCTACTCGATAACGCACTTCTTTGTCGTCGGCTGATTTTTGTTCAGGGTCAACTTTTTCGAACAAAAAAATATAATGTTTGCCGTCAGAGTGCCAAACAGTTTCGATTCCGATCAGGCCCGACAGTCCCGACCTGGTTCAAAACTGTTTGCAAAAAAATATCAGCGCCAAAGACTTAACAGCTTCATTAGGCATCTCGCATGTGCTATAGAAACATGATTTATTGCATATAGTGCAAGCATCCAAAGCTAAAACAAGTCAGGCCATTTGACTATCTCGCCTGAACCTTTGTTATTCGCATTCAAAACACAAGGACATTCCGCAGACGTAGACACGCAATCGACGTTGGTTTTTATTCATTGCATGCGCGAGTAATGAAAGCTCGCACGAGTCTGCGTAGTCTCGCAAGAGCCTTTGCTACTGAGTAGCATACAAAATATAAGCACATTTAATAGCGACAGCTCACAATCGACGTTGTTTATATTGCATGTGCGAGCATCGGAAGCTCAGACGATTCTGTGCCTTTGCGCAATCTTGCCAGAGCCTTTGCTACTTGCATACTGAATATAAGGACATTAAATTGACGTAGATACGCAATAAACTACGGTTCTTATTGCATGTGCGAGTCTGAGCAGTAGGGGGTGAATACACCAAGTGTTTGGGCCCAGAAAAGCTCCCCTCTAACCCCTACTTCAGTTCATTGTGGTAAAGTTCCCAGCCATGATCGTCTTTACATAACATGGTGGCAGCTTATATGGCAAAAAAGCTCCCAGTCCTTGTTCGCCTTTACATAGTATGGGGTAAACTAATTTGGCCCAGAAAAGATCCGAGCCCATGTGTTTCTTTGAAACTTACATAACATGTGAGTGTGAGTGTGCGAGCAGGCAAAACGGCAAATGGAAATACAAACAGGGATTAAAGCCCAAGTTATACTACCCACACCTGGTCAAAAGACAAATAGAACAAAAAAAAAGCTCCCTGGGACCCAAGGAAAAATCTGTGGTCCCAGAACCCCTATTGGAACATCACACTTTCGCAACCCCCGTAAGAGAAATACTACAACTCCCTAAAACAAGGGAAGAATCTTCACCCTCCGACGAAACTCCGGATAAAACAATGAAAACAGGGACCACTGAGGAATGGAAGAAAGTGGTCCCAAAAAGTAGAAGGAAGGCCTCTCCTATAAGCAAAAAAAAACGGGACCATATCCTATAATCCTAATCAAAACGGGTCAAAAACAGAAAATTACGGTAAAACAAGAAAATATATAAATTAAAAAGTCCTAGGGACCATTTGCTCCCAAGGGCCAAAATCTCCCAAACTCGACAAACGCTACAAGCGCTGCAGCCCGAATCCAAAAAACGTCAACAGAAACAGAATCCGCCAATACAAAGTATTCAAAAACACATGGATCATCGGGCCCAAAAGTCCCAACAATAGAAACACCTCAAAATCAAGTACTGCTCCCCAAAACCAACACCCAAATGTGACGACATGGAAGGAGTAACAAGCAGTAGGTCGAATAAGCATCACAAAGCATAGAAAGGGGTCCAATACCTCTTCATTACGATCTCATTACTTGAAAAGCTGAGCTATCCGGTATATCTACAATTGGGGACACGATCAAAAGGTTCCGCGCCCACTTGGGAGAGCAACATTGCTACGAAAACTATGGTCCGCAGTTCCGCATGGGGCCTACCATCAAAATAGCGAAGCACATGCGCGCGATTTCACAATGCCAGGAGTTGAATTATTTTTCCAAGTAAACACTAAATCACCGAATTTCTTCACGAAAAACGCCAATAAACCAAGTAAACTAAAAATAAGTAAAGGGATAGCTAGTGGAATTGACCGAAATTTAGGAGAAAAAACTTTAAAACACATGTTTGTGCCAGAAAAACACGGAATTTCGCATATCGAACGTATACGCGACGTACCATATTGAGTGCGCGAATTGCCGATGCAGCCTACCGTGGCTGCCCAGTAGCGATGACGTTTGATAAGCAGACCAAGCAAAGGAATAGTCTGCTCAAAGAAAATTACGAAAAACAATTAAAGGAACACAACACAAACAAACAGTAAACCCCTGCGAAGCACCAAAACAAAACAACGTCTCCTATAGTTAACGCTCGCGAAAATAGGCTAAAACAGATATGTTACACGCGAAGTTCAGTTAATACAGCGGCCAATTTCATGCTAGAAAAATGGCCCTCAAAGATGAGGAAACACTTAACAGACGCGAAACTCAGCAAAAACGACGTACAAACTGAGCCTTCGCTCACAAACATTAATGGCGAAGGCGAGACTGCGCATACAGAAAACGATCTTTCGGAAATGGATTAGCATGCAATCAAGTGAGTTTCCCACATAGGGGAATAATCACAAAGAACACCTACACCTCATCCGCTCGAATAAAATGAAATTAAAATAAAAAGAAAACACAATTAAAGAGGCAAAAATTTATTACCCATACTGTCGTGCCAACCAAGAGTGACAGTGACGTTATACTTTGTTTACAATGGCTAAGTAGAACACTAACGTGTACACTTCACTTGAGCTAACGCGAATCGATAGATCACTTGTGTATTAATCCTATCCTAAAGATAAGATTAATACACAAGTGATCTATCGATTATAAGTACATGATGACTTTGTAAACATAACATGAAGTCACTGTCACTCTTGGCTGGAAGGACAGTAGTTTCCTCTAGCGGGAATGTCCGCGTCTTATAGTAACACCCAGCACCTGCGAGCATATGTATATACAAGAACTCGACGGAGAAGCGGAGTGATACCCTTAACCCTTAATGCATCTGAAAATGTTGTCTGCTGAAGTCGTCTGCTGCAAATAATTGCCTTACATTACTGATGAATTCATTCTGGGAGCGCAGTGGCTCAGTGGTAGAGTGCTTGACTCGAGACCGAAGGGCCGCGGGTTCGAGCCTCACCGGCGTCACTGCGTTGTGGTCCTTGAGCAAGACACATTTATCCTAGCTTAGTACTGGTTCAACCCAGGAAGACCGTCCCGCATAACTGAAAGATTGTTGAGTGGACGTAAAGAATAAAATCAAACAAACAAAAACTGATGAATTCAACCCAGGAAGACCCATCCCTGTTTAACTGAAATATTGTTGATGGGACGTAAAGAATCAAATTAAACAAACAAAACTTTAGAACATTATCAAAATTCAAACTAATAATGCTCCACACCTTTACATAATTAGAATAGGCGTAGGATAATGCTAGGAAGCCTCAGTGGGTGCATAAAACTGGGTGTGTCGTGTGCGCTTTATATACATTTTGTATTGTATTGTATTGTATTATGCGCTGGGGCCGCGGCACACCGTCATTATAACTGTGAAGTCAGTCATGAGTGTGGTTTATCACCTGTATGAACTAGCACGCGTATGGTTTATCTCCTGTACGAACTAGCATTCCCCCCCCCCCCAGTTTTCTTGAGTGCCCCTCGACAATTATGATTTTGGGCTTGGGTTATCTCATTGACGTATTCATTCATATTGAGAGGAACGTGTGAAATTGATGCAATTAGCGAACAGCGTTTTGTCCAATCAAAAATTTTGAGTAAATTCCCACTGATAAGATAAAGTCGGTAACGATACGTGGATCGGTCATGAAAAAACCTCCTCTTTTCGCTGATTCAAGGATTTTTGTCAGTTACAAATGAAGGTATTTTCAGGAAGTACTGGTTTACCGCCTAGTCAAGCGGTTAGGTGAACTGACGCCCCGTCATGACCATAGCTGTTGACTGGGACATAAAGCATCAAACCAAACAAAAGCATGTAAGTTTTTTTTTACCATAATGATTTTTACCGACTTTAAACGAAAACGCTTAATTCCGTAATCACTCAGCGTGGATGTAAAGAGAGAAGAAGGCCCAACAACTTGCGCACTTCGATGAAGCCAGAGAAGACTGTCCTTAAAGCCCCAATCACAACGAATGTTTTCTATTTTGTTGACTGCCGAACATGATTCAGAAGCAATGTCTGTGGACTCGTATCAGTCTGCTCCTGTAGGGACAGTCTGATCTGGGTTCACACGGTTTGCCTCTTCCTACTGACATTAGTCAACAATATTAGCAGATAAATGCAACAGAAGAATTGAAGCAGACGACATTTCAGATGCGGTTTTGACGGCGCTTTAAGTCATGGCTAGAAATATGCGTTAGGGCATCTGCTTTACCGGGATCCCGATCGGGATTTACCGGGATTCCGGTCGACCGGGAATCCCGCATATTTCTACACTTGTGACATGATAACTAAAATGGCGGCGAATCAAATCTATGTGACTTCCCCAATCATTCCGTTTACACATAATATGCCTATAGTATATAGAGCTGCTTCGTAGATAGACCCTAGTTGAGTTGTGTCTCATGTATAAATGGTACTGCTTATGGCTCATAGGAAATACGGAAATAGATGTAGTCCAAAAACTGTGGCGTTCCGGCGTTCCCCAGCCATTCTCGTCAACAACATGATGATGCTCCAAAACCTGCAATGCACAAGTTATTTCGTTTTCAATTTGCATGAAATCGGGTTGTCTCTCGAGCGTCTCTCATTGGCTTACCATCTGTACATCATCATTGTCTATTAGGGCAAATAACTCAGCCATGGTTAGCCATTTTAATGTTGTTTATTACGTCGAGCTGAGTGCAACTGCGCGAAAATTCAAAATGGGCGAAGGCGGTGTGCAGATAGATTGGTGCCAGATAAAAAATATTTCGCATGTTTTTTTTCTTACATCAGTATTATTCTGTTTTTTGATAACTCATTTTCAAAAAGGAAACATTTCAAAAACTATTTAAGCGACAAATTGCCTACTAACTATCCATCTCTTTTTAATTTAATAGAATTGACTTTTCGGTGTCTGAGTAAACAACAAGTATAAGCTTTCACAAAATGCTTGGTTAACGCTCCAAACATATATTTTGTCATTTTTAACAAGTCATGGCATCGTAGCCTCATGATAGACACAGGCATGTAAACACTGATCAGGTGCTCTATCTTTATCCTTCTCAACATATCAATAAGTTGTATCTTCCCTTTCAACCACATTTATCCTTCTTAACATATCAACTAGCAGCTGCTAAGTTTCAACTTTTATCCTTCTCAACATATTAATAAGTTGTTTCTTCACTTTCAACCACATTCATCCTTCTTAACATATCAAATAGCAGCTGCTAAGTTTCAACTTTTATCCTTCTCAACATATCAATAAGTTGTTTCTTCACCTTTTCAACCACATTTATCCTTCTCAACATATCAAATAGCAGCTGCTAAGTTTCAACTTTTATCCTTCTCAACATATCAATCAGTTGTTTCTTCAATTTCAACCCCATTTATCCTTCTTAACATATTAACTAGCAGCTGCTAAGTTTCAACTTTTATCCTTCTCAACATATCAATAAGTTGTTCCTTTACTTTCAACAACATTTATCCTTCTTAACATATCAAATAGCAGCTGCTAAGTTTCAACTTTTATCCTTCTCAACATATCAATAAGCTGTTTCTTCACCTTTTCAACCACATTTATCCTTCTTAACATATCAAATGGCAGCTGCTAAGTTTCAACTTTTATCCTTCTCAACATATCAATAAGTTGTTTCTTCACTTTCAACAACAATATCCTTCTTAACATATCAAATAGCAGCTGCTAAGTTTCAACTTTTATCCTTCTCAACATATCATTAAGTTATTTCTTCACTTTCAACAACATGTATCCTTCTCAACATATCAATAAGTTGTATCTTCCCTTTCAACCACATTTATCCTTCTTAACATATCAAATAGCAGCTGCTAAGTTTCAACTTTTATCCTTCTCAACATATCAATCAGTTGTTTCTTCAATTTCAACCACATTTATCCTCCTTAACATATCAAATAGCAGCTGCTAAGTTTCAACTTTATCCTTCTCAACATATCAATAAGTTGTTTCTTCACTTTCAACAACATTCATCCTTCTTAACATATCAAATAGCAGCTGCTAAGTTTCAACTTTTATCCTTCTCAACATATCAATAAGTTGTTTCTTCAATTTCAACCACATTTATCCTTCTTAACATATCAAATAGCAGCTGCTAAGTTTCAACTTTTATCCTTCTCAACATATCAATAAGTTGTATCTTCCCTTTCAACCACATTTATCCTTCTTAACATATCAAATAGCAGCTGCTAAGTTTCAACTTTTATCCTTCTCAACATATCAATAAGTTGTTTCTTCACTTTCAACCACAATCATCCTTCTTAACATATCAAATAGCAGCTGCTAAGTTTCAACTTTTATCCTTCTCAACATATCAATAAGTTGTTTCTTCACTTTTCAACCACATTTATCCTTCTTTACATAACAAATAGCAGCTGCTAAGTTTCAACTTTTATCCTTCTCAACATATTAATAAGTTGTTTCTTCACTTTCAGCCACATTCATCCTTCTTAACATATCAAATAGCAGCAGCTAAGTTTCAACTTTTATCCTTCTCAACATATCAATAAGTTGTTTCTTCACTTTCAACCACATTCATCCTTCTTAACATATCAAATAGCAGCTGCTAAGTTTCAACTTTTATCCTTCTAAACATATCAATAAGTTGTTTCTTCACCTTTTCAACCACATTTATCCTTCTCAACATATCAAATAGCAGCTGCTAATTTTCAACTTTTATCCTTCTCAACATATCAATCAGTTGTTTCTTCAATTTCAACCACATTTATCCTTCTTAACATATCAACTAGCAGCTGCTAAGTTTCAACTTTTATCCTTCTCAACATATCAATAAGTTGTTCCTTTACTTTCAACAATATTTATCCTTCTTAACATATCAAATAGCAGCTGCTAAGTTTCAACTTTTATCCTTCTCAACATATCAATAAGTTGTTTCTTCACCTTTTCAACCACATTTATCCTTCTTAACATATCAAATAGCAGCTGCTAAGTTTCAACTTTTATCCTTCTCAACATATCAATAAGTTGTTTCTTCACTTTCAACAACATTCATCCTTCTTAACATATCAAATAGCAGCTGCTAAGTTTCAACTTTTATCATTCTCAACATATCATTAAGTTATTTCTTCACTTTCAACAACATGTATCCTTCTCAACATATCATTAAGTTGTTTCTTCACTTACAACCACATTTATCCTTCTTAATAAATCAAATAGCAGCTGCTAAGTTTCAACTTTTATCCTTATCAACATATCAAGTTGTTTCTTCACTTTTTTGAACAACATTTATCCTTCTTAACATATCAAATAGCAGCTGCTAAGTTTCAACTTTTATCCTTCACAACATATCATTAAGTTGTTTCTTCACTTTCAACCACATTCATCCTTCTTAACATATCAAATAGCAGCTGCTAAGTTTCAACTTTTATCCTTCTAAACATATCAATAAGTTGTTTCTTCACCTTTTCAACCACATTTATCCTTCTCAACATATCAAATAGCAGCTGCTAAGTTTCAACTTTTATCCTTCTCAACATATCAATCAGTTGTTTCTTCAATTTCATCCACATTTATCCTTCTTAACATATCAACTAGCAGCTGCTACGTTTCAACTTTTATCCTTCTCAACATATCAATAAGTTGTTCCTTTACTTTCAACAACATTTATCCTTCTTAACATATCAAATAGCAGCTGCTAAGTTTCAACTTTCATCCTTCTCAACATATCAATAAGTTGTTTCTTCACCTTTTCAACCACATTTATCCTTCTTAACATATCAAATAGCAGCTGCTAAGTTTCAACTTTTATCCTTCTCAACTTATCAATAAGTTGTTTCTTCACTTTCAACAACATTCATCCTTCTTAACATATCAAATAGCAGCTGCCAAGTTTCAACTTTTATCCTTCTCAACATATCAATAAGTTGTTTCTTCACTTTTTCAACAACATGTATCCTTCTCAACATATCATTAAGTTGTTTCTTCACTTACAACCACATTTATCCTTCTTAACATATCAAATAGCAGCTGCTAAGTTTCAACTTTTATCCTTCTCAACATATCAATCAGTTGTTTCTTTAATTTCAACCACATTTATCCTCCTTAACATATCAAATAGCAGCTGCTAAGTTTCAACTTTTATCCTTCTCAACATATCAATAAGTTTTTCTTCACTTTCAACAACATTCATCCTTCTTAACATATCAAATAGCAGCTGCTAAGTTTCAACTTTTATCCTTCTCAACATATCAATAAGTTGTTTCTTCAATTTCAACCACATTTATCCTTCTTAATATATCAAATAGCAGCTGCTTAGTTTCAACTTTTATCCTTCTCAACATATCAATAAGTTGTATCTTCACTTTCAACCACATTTATCCTTCTTAACATATCAAATAGCAGCTGCTAAGTTTCAACTTTTATCCTTCTCAACATATCAATAAGTTGTTTCTTCACTTTCAACCACATTTATCCTTCTAAACATATCAAATAGCAGCTGCTAAGTTTCAACTTTTATCCTTCTCAACATATCAATAAGTTGTTTCTTCACTTTTTCAACCACATTTATCCTTCTTTACATAACAAATAGCAGCTGCTAAGTTTCAACTTTTATCCTTCTCAACATATTAATAAGTTGTTTCTTCACTTTCAACCACATTCATTCTTCTTAACATATCAAATAGCAGCTGCTAAGTTTCAACTTTTATCCTTCTCAACATATCAATAAGTTGTTTCTTCACTTTCAACCACATTCATCCTTCTTAACATATCAAATAGCAGCTGCTAAGCTTCAACTTTTATCCTTCTAAACATATCAATAAGTTGTTTCTTCACCTTTTCAACCACATTTATCCTTCTCAACATATCAAATAGCAGCTGCTAAGTTTCAACTTCTATCCTTCTCAACATATCAATAAGTTGTTTCAGCACTTTCAACCACATTTATCCTTCTTAACATATCAAATAACAGCTGCTAAAGTTCAATTTTAATCCTTCTCAACATATCAATAAGCTGTTTCTTTACTTTTTCACCCAAATTTATCCTTCTTAACATATCAAATGGCAGCTGCTAAGTTTCAACTTTTATCCTTATCAACAAATCAAGTTGTTTCTTCACTTTTTTGAACAACATTTATCCTTCGCAACATATCAAATATCAGCTGCTAAGTTTCAACTTTTATCCGTCTCAACATATCAATAAGTTGTTTCTTCACTTTTTCAACCACATTTATCCTTCTTTACATATCAAATAGCAGCTGCTAAGTTTCAACTTTTATCCTTCTCAACATATCAATAAGTTGTTTCTTCACTTTTTCAACCACATTTATCCTTCTTTACATATCAAATAGCAGCTGCTAAGTTTCAACTTTTATCCTTCTCAACATATCAATAAGTTGTTTCTTCACTTTCAACCACATTCATCCTTCTTAACATATCAAATAGCAGCTGCTAAGTTTCAACTTTTATCCTTCTCAACATATCAATAAGTTGTTTCTTCACTTTCAACCACATTCATCCTTCTTAACATATCAAATAGCAGCTGCTAAGTTTCAACTTTTATCCTTCTCAACATATCAATAAGTTGTTTCTTCACCTTTTCAACCACATTTATCCTTCTCAACATATCAAATAGCAGCTGCTAAGTTTCAACTTTTATCCTTCTCAACATATCAATAAGTTGTTTCTTCACTTTCAACCACATTTATCCTTCTTAACATATCAAATAGCAGCTGCTAAGTTTCAACTTTCATCCTTCTCAATAAATCAATTAGCTGTTTCTTCATTTTCAACCACATTTGTCCTTCCTAACATATCAAATAGCAGCTGCCCAGTTTCAACTTTTATCCTTCTCAACATATCAATAAGTTATTTCTTCACTTTCAACAACATTTATCCTTCTCAACATATCATTATGTTGTTTCTTCTCTTTCAACCACATTTATCCTTCTTAACATATCAAATAGCAGCTGCTAAAGTTCAACTTTAATCCTTCTCAAAATATCAATAAGTTGTTTCTTCACTTTTTCAACCACATTTATCCTTCTTTACATATCAAATAGCAGCTGCTAAGTTTCAACTTTTATCCTTCTCAACATATCAATAAGTTGTTTCTTCACTTTCAACCACATTCATCCTTCTTAACATATCAAATAGCAGCTGCTAAGTTTCAACTTTTATCCTTCTCAACATATCAATAAGTTGTTTCTTCACTTTCAACCACATTCATCCTTCTTAACATATCAACTAGCAGCTGCTAAGTTTCAACTTTTATCCTTCTCAACATATCAATAAGTTGTTTCTTCACCTTTTCAACCACATTTATCCTTCTCAACATATCAAATAGCAGCTGCTAAGTTTCAACTTTTATCCTTCTCAACATATCAATAAGTTGTTTCTTCACTTTCAACCACATTTATCCTTCTTAACATATCAAATAGCAGCTGCTAAGTTTCAACTTTCATCCTTCTCAATAAATCAATTAGCTGTTTCTTCATTTTCAACCACATTTATCCTTCCTAACATATCAAATAGCAGCTGCCCAGTTTCAACTTTTATCCTTCTCAACATATCAATAAGTTATTTCTTCACTTTCAACAACATTTATCCTTCTCAAAATATCATTATGTTGTTTCTTCTCTTTCAACCACATTTATCCTTCTAAACATATCAAATAGCAGCTGCTAAAGTTCAACTTTAATCCTTCTCAACATATCAATAAGTTGTTTCTTCACTTTTTCAACCACATTTATCCTTCTTAACATATCAAATAGCAGCTGCTAAGTTTCAACTTTTATCCTTCTCAACATATCAAAAAGTTGTTTCTTCACTTTCAACCACATTCATCCTTCTTAACATATCAAATAGGAGCTGCGTAGTTTAAACTTTTATCCTTCTCAACATATCAATTAGCTGTTTCTTCACTTTCAACCACATTTATCCTTCTTAACATATCAAATAGCAGCTGCTAAGTTTCAACTTTTATCCTTCTCAACATATCAATAAGTTGTTTCTTCACTTTCAAACACTTTTATCCTTCTAAACATATCAAATAGCAGCTGCTAAGTTTCAACTTTTATCCTTCTCAACATATCAATAAGTTGTTTCTTCACTTTCAACAACATTCATCCTTCTTAACATATCAAATAGCAGCTGCTAAGTTTCGACTTTTTTCCTTCTCAACATATCAATAAGTTGTTTCTTCACTTTCAACCACATTTATCCTTCTTAACATATCAAATAGCAGCCACTAAGTTTCAACTTCTGTCCTTCTTTACATATCATGTTGTTTCTTCCATTTCAACAACATTCATCCTTCTTAACATATCAAATAGCAGCTGCTAAGTTTCAACATTCATCCTTCTTAACAAATCAAGTAGTTGTTTTTTTTTTATTTTCAACAACATTTATTCTTCTTAACATCAAATAGCAGCTGCTAAGTTTCAAATATTTATCCTTCTTAACGCCTTCTTAATGTAAAAAGTGGATGTTTCTTAACTTTCAACCGCATTTTTCCTTCTTAAGTAATAACATATACCTAGAAGCGGCTCTTTTTCAACAACATTTATCCAGCTTACATGTATCTGGAGGACTGATGTGTCAGATTTTTACCATAACAAAACCATAGAACTTTCAAAAATATATATGAATAGCTCATAATTTATGAGATATTCCAAAAATGTGTGTTGAACAGACAAGCAATTAAAGCAGTATGTCCCCAAAGCTTCTTTAAAATACCTATCAACTGCTCACAATTAAAAATTCAAGAGCATGTTATATGAAAAACCATAGTTGCGAATTTGCCGCCGATGAATGGATAAGACTAATTAACCAAGCAAAAGAGATAGATCCCACATGTTTTTGATTTTTTGTTTGATTTGATTCTTTACATCTCAGTCAACAATTTTTCAGTTATGTCAGGACTGGGTTTCCTGGGTTGAACCAGTACAAAGCAAGGATTAGTGTGCTTGTCTTGCCCAAGGACACAACACATTGACGCCGGTGAGACTTGAACCTGCAGCACCCTTGGTCTTGAGTCAAGCATTCTACCACTGAGCCACTGCCCTCCCAAATCCCACATGATAACTATCTACTCATGAAATGATTCCAACTTTCAAGACCTAGACACCCACTAGATGAAGTGACACAGCAAAAGTGATTCTTTAAAAAGACATATCAAAACTTCAGCATAGGTCCAGATAAGGAAATTTGATTATTTTCTTACCCAAATAAAGAATCACTTTTGCTGTGTCACTTCATCTAGTGGGTGTCTAGGTCTTTAAAGTTGGAATCATTTCATGAGTAGATAGTTATCATGTGGGAAACATGTGTTATTTTTTTTTTTTTTTTTTTTTTTTTTTAGGGAGACTCATTTTCATTCTGTCACCACACAAATGTAAGCTGTGGTGACATTATCTGACAATCTACTACCACTGCATCATGTTTCTCCTTCCATTAAATGTCATTTGTATGTGTAATGGCTAATTTGCTTCTAAATTGACAGGAAATGCCGTAATTTTGCGCTATAACTTCTCCCTATCTGACTGTCACTTCTCCCTAATTTTCCTGCAGGGGGAAGTCACTTCTCCCTAAAATTCTGGGCCAGCTTGGTCCCTGTATATATATATATGATGAATATTTGTGTGAAATTATATGCATTTTAGTCTGCAGTTTAGGCCCTGGGGTTATAAAAAAATATTCGTGCTCGACTCTATTGAGCATGAAATTTCAACTGCTCATAAAAACAAAAATACCGACAAATAAAGGAGAATCTTGCTTTAAGTCTCTCAGATGTTGAATTTATCATGCTAATAAATGTTAAAATGCCGATGATTGTTGGCATTTTAACATTTATGAGCAGGATAAATTTTGTGCTCAGCTGAGTTGAGTATGAAAAAAGTTTTATAACCTCCCGGCCTGGAGATAATGTTTATTTAGTTCTGGTGGACATTTTGGTCAGTGGAGTGGAATTGTTTGAGCAATTAAGGTAGAGGGCCATATGAGGAACATTTGTACGAATTTCTTTTGAATTTAGACCAGCAGTTCAGATGTCGTTGACAACATTTTTTCTTTGTTTAGCTATGGCTCCCATTTTGCTTAGCAGAGCAAAACTGTTGGACAATTTCTACAGAGGGCCTTGTGAGAAACATTTGTGTGAAATTATTTTGAATTTGGGCCAGCAGCTCAGGAGATGTCGCTAACAGATGGGGCCAGTAGGCTAGGAGGAGATGTTTAGAGAAAGTTTATGCTCGACGGACTAAGACTGATCACAAAAGCTCACGTGGTGAGCTAAAAAGTGCACTAAATTTAACTGGCAGACTATCAATTTAAAGCAAAACTCCTCACAAGATCTAACTAGAAAGCGCAGTCGAGGGGGCGCCATCGCAAATCCCCACGCTAAAGTTTTTTACCCCCCCCCCAAGTACCCCCAAGTCCCATCCCTGGGGCATGACCCCAACAACAGAATGAAAATTATATTCAATATGTTTTCTATCTTTTATTTGCGAGAACACACACAAAGTTTGGCATAAAAATCTTTGAACTTGACATGGTAACCTTAATTTAATGATATTTGACCTTTTGACCTCACCCCAAGGTCACCTGTTTGACCCTAGGATGAAATTTTACTTGCATTCTGTTTTACTCGCCATCCCCGTCGATTTGATATACCACATGACCATGTTTGAAAAAAAAACAATTTTTGACCCCTTGGCACCCCAGCGCCCCAAAGTCCCATCCCTGGGGCATGTCCCAGGTGACAGAATGAAAATCCTGTCTGATATGTTTTGTATCTTTCATTTGTGAGAACACACACAAAGTTTGGTATAAAAATCTTTGAAATTGACATTGTAACCTTAATTTAATGATATTTGACCTTTTGACCTCATCCCAAGGTCACCAGTTTGACCCTAGGATAAAAATTTTACTTGCATTCTATTCTGCTCGTCATCCCCTTCAATTTGATATGCCACATGACCATGTTTGAATTTTTTTGACCCCCTGGGCACCCCCAGCACCGCAAAGTCCCACCCCTGGGGCATGACCCATGCAAAAGAATGGAAATCCTGTCTGATATGTTTTGTATCTTTCATTTGTGAGAACACACACAAAGTTTGGCATAGAAATCTTTGAAATTGACTTTGTAATTGAAATTAAATGATACTTGATCTTTTGACCCCTCACCAGGGCCCCAGGGGGGCGGGGCCAAAAAAAATGCGGTTGCACGCCCCATTTATGTGAGTAACTCACACACCAGATTTGGTTTAATTTCGTCCAATGGTTTAGGAGGAGATAGAATAACGGACAGACGGAGGCGATTACAATACCCCCTTCATTTTTAAAAAAAAAATGTGGGGATAATAAGTTTCCTTATAAGCCGCAATAAACAAAACTTCTTCACCTTTTAATAAAATCAAAGAAGGGTGGAAAAGATTTTTATACAATTCTAAATCAAAATTTTAGTTAATCTATAATAAACCTACATCCCAGTATAAATGGAATCATGTTTACCATATTGAAGAAAAAACTTGGAAAGAAATCTATTCTTTTCCTTTTAACCTATCATTAGGTACAAAAATGCAATGGTTTCAAACAAGAATAAATCACCGAATTTTGCTGACTAAAAAGTACCTGTATAACATGAAGTATGTACCAAGCCCCAGGTGTAGTTTTTGTCAAGGGGAAGAAACAATAAATCACATGCTCTGGCAATGCCAGGAATCTCAAAATCTAATTGGAGACTTCAAAAGATGGCTCAACAATAACAATATTAATCTGACATTTGTTGAAGAATTATTTATATTTAACATTGGGAAAACATACTCATTGGCAGAATTGCATATTTTTGTTATTGTCAAGTATTAATTATATGCTGCAAAATGCACCAACCACCCCCTATCCATAGTAGCACTGCAAAATAAGTTAAAATACTTTTATAAGCTAATGCAACATACAGCTACCAGAAAAGGCTCTTTAGATAAATTTGAAAACACATGGACCAAGTACAAAGACCTGATAGATACAATACATTGAGCTAAAACATTTATAACCCTTGACAAGAGCAAACCCCCACTTTAATAACAAAATTTGTTGCATAAACTTAAGCTCATTCGCGCTGCCATGCTGTGAGAGGAATAGGTTGTCAGAGATTGAAATTTTTTTGTCTTTTTTTTAAAAAATGTATCTTTTTCATTTGACACTCCTGTCATCCTATGCTAGGCGCTAATGGTAATTTCCCAAAATATTCAGACACACGTCCTAAATGTTCAGACACATTGGATTTCTGCCTCAAATGGAACCCTTAAGATAGGGAGCAGGGTGATTGAAAGGTGGCAACAAAATGAAAGGCCATACAGACATTGAGTATATATTACTGTCCCTTATTTTAGTCTGAGCAAAGTCTGTGCTGTTCAACTCAACCCAACTGTCTGAATATAGAGGGTAGGTACAGTAATGCTCTGATTGTACGCTTATATACTGTTTCTTAAACCTATCTTGTCCTTTAACACATATTACATGTATATCACAGCCGGGAGGGCACCAATTAGCATATTTTACCTAACATGTTTGTGTACTCAGTGCAAATGTAAGGTTGAATATGGTTATTTTATGTCTCTTAAAAACCACAAAAACTCACCAACAAATAAACTGGTCAAGCTATAAGAATCCTTTAGACAAATAAAACCAGACTACTGAATGGTGCCTTCACGGCTGTTTAAAGCTGCATAATCTGTAACTTTTAATCTTTTAATTTTAGAAGTAATGTTTCTATTGTTCAAGAACACAGTAAGATAACTAAAATTCAGATAAACTTTTTGCCTTTTGCCAATTTCGTAAATCTTAGCAAATTATCAGTAATAAAACAACAGGATTTATGTTAAAATTAACTGTCTATAATTATTGGAGGGACGCAAATAATTACCAACAAGAGAAAAACACACCTGTTTTATAAGATAATTGACTTTTCCGTGCAGTTTTCAGCTTAGTGAACAGATTTATTGTGAAAACATAACTTAATTCTACTTTTACAAATGATTTAAAAAGAAAATAAATTTTTTCGAAAAATATCAAAAAGTTACAGAGTATGCAGCATTAAACTGTTTCAAAACAGCTTTTGAAATTGCATGAAAGGTGCATGAAAGGGGTGAGCTAGACATACAATCAACCAATAAAATACCTTTACTGTAGTTTGTAAGGCATGCATAGGGATGGCCCTCCCCGACCCTCTGTATGTCAGATGACGGGGAGAATAAAGTGTAAAGATGAAAAAAACAAGTAGCCCAATGGGCAACGATCGCTCACCATGGAGCCAGCATAATGTTTGGAGACACCATAATTTATGATGCTCAAAGGCAGATAACTCTGAACTTGAAACAGTGACCAGGAATTAATTCAAAAACATAAGATATTATGCCGGTTCTAGTTATCTGCAAGTATTAAAAAGATCTGAATAAAAATTGCATTGGAAACCTGGTGAAAATGTTCTTTTCAGATACTCAAGGGCAGCTAACTCCATAGTCAGTTATGGGATCTGACTGAAATTCAAACTCATCCATACTTTTGTATGTCCTGGTAACCTACAGGGATGAAGAAAGTCAAATGAAAAATGAAGGTGCTAGAGTGGTCACAACATTATATTTTAGATGCTCAAGGGCAGCTAACTCTGTAGCTGGTGGATGGGTGTGGCGGAAAATCAAACTCATTCAAACTTTTATGGAAGTCCTTGTTACCTACAAATGAGGAACATCCATTCAAAAATGAAGGTGCTAGAGTGGTCACAACAGATCTCCCATTGTAAGTCTATGCAGATTTTTTATGATGCTCAAGGGAAGTTAACTCCACAGTCTAAAGTTGGTTCTACTTTAAATCAAACTCATCCAAGCTTTTACGGTTGTCCTTGTTACCTGCAAGAATGAAGAAGATCCAATCAAAAATGAAGGAGCTAGAGTGGTCACAACATTATTCATTAATTTTTAAGATGCTCAAGGGGAGCTAACTCCAAAATAAACATATGTGATGGGATCTTGACGAAATTCAAACTCATCCAAGCTTTAATAGTTGTCCTTATTGTAAGCAAAAAGGAAGAAGATCCTTTTAAAATTGAAAGCACTAGAGGGGTTGCAATATTTCTCCCATTATAAGTCTAAAGGGATTTTTCCAAACACTCAAGGGCAGGTAAATCATAAGCCCCTGGTCGGATCCTGCTGAATTTCAAACCCATCCAAGATATTATGGGTTTACTTGTTGCCTGCAAGAATGAAGAAGATCCAATCAAAAATGAATGAGCTAGAGTGGTCACAACATTATTCATTAATTTTTAAGATGCTCAAGGGGAGCTAACTCCAAAATGTGTGATGGGATCTTGACGAAATTCAACTCATCCAAGCTTTAATAGTTGTTCTTATTGTATGCAAGAATGGGGAAGATCCATTCAAAATTGAAAGAACTGGAGTGGTCACAACATTTCTCCCATTATAAGTCTATGGGGATTTTTCCAAATGCTCAAGGGCAGGTAACTCATAAGTCCCTGGTCGGATCCTGCTGAATTTCGAACCCATCTGAGATATTATGATTTTACTTGTTGCCTGCAAGAATGAAGAAGATCGAATCAAAAATGAAGGAGCTAGAGTGGTCACAACATTATTCATTAATTTTTCTGACGCTCAAGGGCAGCTAACTCTGAAGTCAGTGATGGAATCTTGCGGAATTTCAAACTCATCCAAGCTTTAATAGTTGCCCATATTGTATGCAAGAACGAGGAAGATCCATTCAAAATTGAAAGCACTGAGAGTGGTCACAATATTTCTCCCATTATAAGTCTATGGGGATTTTTCCAAACGCTCAAGGGCAGGTAACTCATAAGTCCCTGGTCGGATCCTGCTGAATTTCGGACCCATCTGAGACATTAAGGATTTACTTGTTGCCTGCAAGAATGAAGAAGATCCAATCAAAAATAAAGGAGCTAGAGTGGTCACAACATTATTCATTAATTTTTCTGTCACTCAAGGGCAGCTAAATCCAAAGTCAGTGATGGGATCTTGCCAAAATTCAAACCCATCCAAGCTTTTATGGTTGGTCTGGTTATCTGCAAGAATGAAGAAGATCCATCCAAAAATGAAGGTACTAGAGTGGTCACAACATTTCTCCCATTATAAGTCTATGGGGATTTTTCCAGACGCTAAAGGGCAGCTAACTCATAAGTCCCTGGTCAGATCCTGCCGAATTTCGAACCCATTCGAGATTTTATGGTTGTCCTTGTTACCTGCAAGAATAAAGAAGAACAAATCAAAAATGAAGGAGCTAGAGTGGTCACAAGGTTTTCCCCATTATAACCCTATGGGAGCTATCTGTTGCCATGGAAACCAGAGTTCTGATCCGATCAGGCCCAAAACCTTATGCAGCCAATCGTCCACCCCAATGATGCTCCAGATGAAATTTGATTAAGCTCGGCCAGCTGGTCTCAGAGATATTCATGTTTGAAAGTGTGGACGCACGGACGGACGCCCACTCGAGTCCCATACTATAAGCTCACCCTGAGCCTTCGGCTCTGGTGAGCTAAAAATGCATACCTTAAATATATACATAATTCTGACCTTAGGTCTCTTTTACTTCACATTTATATTATGTTATAATAAGAAGCAAAAATCAGACAAAATATCCGACAGTGCATAATATATATACTTTGTCAAAGGTCTCTTTGACTCTATGCCATGTTCATCAGTAGAAAAATTCATACAAAGTATCCAAAAGTGCATATCTAGATATATGTACATACAGTGTTATATGTCTCTTTGACACTATACCATGTTATAATTAGCAGATGAAATCAGACAAAAATATCCAAAAATGCATAGTAAAAAAATATATGTCCTAGGTCTATGACCTAAGTCCTATCTAAGAGAGAAATTTGATGAACTCTCTTCATGCAGAAGTGGGAACTATTCATTCTTCCACTGGGGCAGAAAAACCCATTCATAAATTGCTAAACAACTTGAGAAATGTGTCGCCAGGCACTGGGTTCCTTGTATGAAAAAAAGGATGCAGGAAGAACTCGCAGGTTCCTTGACTAAATTGATAGCAATAATTTTAGAAAATAAACATTATCATGTACAGATGACAAACCTAGGGGGGAGGCAACTTAGCTCACCATTTATATTCACACAGGTATATTTTTATATTCTTTTCTATCTTTACAGCCTCTTTAGAGTAGCTATATTTAAAACAATTCTTTAAATCATATGAAATTGAGGCTCACAGGTTCCAATTTCCAAATTAAGATATTTTATTGTCCCTGAACTTTGTAAACAGTGCAGTCTGTGTTGAGATGCAGTAATCTGTGATATGCGGGTCTACACTAGTTTCACTAGAAGCATCTAAACAATACATTGGTGGTACTTACTCCTATCCTCTAAGTGACAAATGTTACCATACTCAATGAAATTATTCAATGGAGATGATACTAATGAGCAGCAGAACATAAGTTCTCAGGGAGAAATAAAATTGGAGACAAAACCTAGTCTTACAGCCCGATTTGATTGACTGATCGAATTGAAACTTCCTATACGTTTTAATCTGCTGTGTACGCGACAGTTTCCAAATACCATTGTGTTGATGAAATACAATGAGCGACAGGTTTATTAACAGCTCTCAGCTTGTGTACCTAGGTATTTTGAAAACCAATACCATTGCAATACAATGTAGTACCTTTCAATGCGGATTTTTAGGCAAACTAAAGTCCTTCGTAAATTGGGGTGCAAAAAAACCCGCATGCATATAGGGGACGCTTGTTGCTACTTCATCATCCATCGAATCAGCCACACTTCCAAAGAAGTGTAAGCATACTACTTAATTTATTAATCGAAACATGATCACAAAAGTTCCTCTTAATTTTTATAGCCGTTGCCTAAATCCCGGTTGTAAAAAGTTAACACTTCTTGCTGACAGAGTCAGTAAAATGTCCGGCCGCGGGCCGAGAGCCAGGCACGTGCATGTTATGTCACTCAATTTGCTTACAAGTCGGACAAGTCCATTGAGAGCTTTACTACTGATGAATCTGCTCTTGAGAAACCCGAACCACTTTCGCTTCGCTCTACATCTGCGCAATACGCAATTGCCGACTTCACTTCCAGTTAGTCACTCAAGAATATATTGAAACCGCTAGACATATCGTACGATCAGTATTTTTGCAAAGATCTACACTGAAACAGTCAACGCATTCCCACTGATGATTTTTTGGAGGAAAAAAAATCCAGTGGTGGGAGTGGGTCAATTTAAAATATAACTTTCCTTGTCGATCCGCCGATGCATTGGTTACTTTGATTTTCCCGAAAGGATGGCCATACACAGTCTCTCTCTCTCTCTTTCTCTCTCTTTCTTTCTGTTTACATTGGTAAACAGTTTGGATCCAGATCAGACCCGAATATAATACAGGAAGGAATGTTTCGTCGATTGAAAAGTTTTGGAATGCGATAGAAAGCTTGCAAAGCGTTAATATTGTCGAATGTCAGACGCCAATGTGCACGATAATACATACAATGGGTCCTCATCGGAAGCAACTGCAACAAGACTGATGGACTCTCTCTCTCTCTTTTTACGACCTGCTTTCAAAGTTTGCAAACGGTTTGGACCCAGAAGATTGCTGATACGCTGGGTATATTCACATACCTCAAGAGGATTTTAATCCATGTATACGAACCTGATCGATGTTTCGTTCAAAATTGAAATGATTTTTTAAAATGTCGACGGACATTTGTTACTTATCACATGCGACAAAGGCTCAGACGAGCCTGCGCAAATTTGCATTCTCAATACAGCGTGACACACATCCCAGCCAGCACACAAATTCGGGCTACCATCGGCCCTCCAGCGAAATGCCATTCAAATGGCGGTTCGCTGGCGGGCTGGTGGTGGCCCTCTTTGGATAAAGTTTGGGAGTAGATGCCAGGCATCACTGGTTGTAGGTCAAATGATTATGTCTCATGACTCAAACCACAACGTGGGAAAATACCCTTTTGTATAAAAGCAAACTTTCCCAGAAAATTTGCAAGCACATCAAGGCCCAGTTGTTTAACGCTCGGGTTCATCTACTACTAAAATAGTACTTGCAAATGTTATCTGACCAGGCAGTGTATGGCATACGTCCTTCATGGTGAACACAAGCTTTGATGTGCGTGTTCTCCATGTTGAAGAACTCATTTCGGAATTATTAGCAAAGATAGCCGAATCCAATACATGTATGGCCTTTTGTCATGTACATGTACGAAAGTCCATGCTTTTAATGCGCTCTTGCTTTATATGCATGCATCCCACAATTAGCCGCTGAGACTCATGTTAGGACCAAAAAATATAACGTTGCGCGTTCGGCAATGCGGAAAAGACCGTCAAGTGTCAGATTACCCATCTAAGTAGAATGGCACTTTCCACATGTCGCCTGCTTTAATACGTATGACACAACCGCACACGTGCTGTTCGGTATAATTAACCTATCAAAGATGGGACAAACAGATAAACGGACGATTTTCCACTGATATATTAAACTTGTGTTCGTTATTTTAAAAATTCACTTTTTCAAAAAGGGCAGTGTTCGTTTTTTAGGATGTTTTAAAAACTATTTTCGGCGATAATTTTAGGTGAACGTAATTATTTTATATACTCATGTCCAATGAAAACGCACCACCTACAAAAATGACTAAATCTTTTAAACAGCATAATATTTTATTTTCTCAATTGCTTCTCATGGTACTGTAGCAATTCCCTAAGTTACTGATAGGTCTTTAAAACGAAATGATTGCTGATGACACATGCTGGAAGCATTTAACAAAACAAACGTCAAAACAGAAAGTAGAATCTCTATATCAATAGCCAGGAATAGCCATTTTGCATTGAAAGCGGCTTTAACGTCACGATTTAACGTCACCAGCATCATTTAGACTAGCCCGTAAAATCGAGACATTCAGGGAATCCTTCTTTTAGTGATGCAAAATTATGACAAGGTTGTATCAAGACGATTTCTTGCTCGTGTAGCGGGTCTTTAACATCGACGGAGCGTAGGTATCAACGTTTTTTTTTGATAAACGTCAATCTCTAAATGCTCGTATACACAAGCCTAAGAGTATCTGTGTTGAATTTAATGTTAGGTAATACTCGCACCAACAGATGAACACGAATTTTAGAAGAATTAAAACGCTAGCGTTGCGAATAATGGCTGGCGACGCGCTCAAAGCTGGCGTCATTGATGCAACGTCAATTTGTTAGAGGATTTTTATGACATTTTGCATGTGTGTGAGTTTGTACGACGGAAATAAGCATTGTGTAGAACACTAGGACTGTAGAAATTGCAATTACACATTTTACGTCGAGTTATGTCGGACCACGCCATATCTAAGCTTACATAGTAACATTGTTCGCGTTAGTGCAGTGTTAGGTATTGCGTCACAACTGTCAAAGTTGTGGCGAAATGATAAGGGATCTACTGGCAAACAGAAAACATTTAATTGAAATTTTGGGGTTCATTGGTATACCCCTAAAATGCGATTAACGCAATTTGGAGGCTGACGTTACGTCATGCGTTTACGAGATCACTGGAATTGAAATGTTTGTGCGAAAACAATGCATTTGTCCTCAATGATAATTATAAATAACACAATTTTGCACAGCTTTTGGTAGGCTACAGCTATGCGCATCTAAAGAGTGGTGCGTTTTCATTGGACATGAGTATATAAAGTTGTGTAAGAATCTGATTGATGCAGATAAATGTTATTGACACAAATGTTTAAACTGTCTCACGCTCTGCATATTTGAAGAGATTAATTTATTAAAAGCCGGAAGTTACATTCAAAGCAGTCAAAATTCAAACCATTTTATAATGCGTACCAAGACACACTGTCATTTATCGACACTAATTGTTAGATTTTCTTCAATTCCTTTTCCCCCTTGTAAACAAAGGATTGAAATTCGACCCAAACCTGTTAGAGTCCAGTCTCACAACAGAGGTATTTATTTAATTCTTATAAGATCGGACTCAGGCCCGATAGCGTATACAATTTGGGCGTGACGCGAGGAAGCCTGTCTTCGGTGAGTTTGTGAACAACAAAGGCGCAGACCAGCCTGCGCATTCGCGCAGTCTGATCAGCGCCTTTAAACAGCATTAATACGAAAATTTTGTGCATGCCGATGTAAGAAATTATTCAAAATTCTATTCAGAAGTAATTTCAAACCTGCGCACGGTGTTTTAACTACACACTAGGATCACATCACCGAGATGGTTTTGATGAGTACCCACAACAAACTTTAGTTTTGTACATGCGTAATTATAGTATATGTTCTAAGCACACATCAGAATCGCCTTGGTGAGACGGCTTTGGCATGTATTTGGAACATCTTTTCTAATGAGACATGCTGATATAAAAAAAAAACTTTTTGTGGCTTTCCCTGGGTAGTAACCAGTACCGGGCCGGAGGGTTTATTATTTGTGTGGGTATTTTATGACGGGAGCATGTTCAGACAAAAAAGGATAGCGTCGCGCGTTTGGCATTGCGGAAAAGAACTTCACGTGCCAGATAACCTATCTAAGTAGAATGGAACCTTCCAAATGTCGCCTGCTTACGTATGACACAATCGCAGGTAGGATTACACCGATTACTGATGGGACAAACAGATCCACCGAAAATAACTTGTGTTCGTTATTTTAGAAAACCAATTGTTATTTTAGAAAACAATTGAGTTGTGTGAGAATCTGACTGACGCACAATCCCCTCTTTTAGGAAGCGCAGTGGCTCAGTGGTAAAGTGGTTGACTCTAGACCAAGAGGCCGCGGGTTCGAGCCTCATCGGCGTCACTGCTTTGTGGTCCTCAGGAAGGCCCGTCCCTGTTTCACTGAAAGATTGTTGATCGAACGTAAAGAATCAAATCAAACAAAACAATCCCCTCTTCAGATAAATGCACTTAAATTTTAGGAACGGCATATTAATTTATTAAATTTCCTAGCAGTAAAAATTGAAAGTTGTCGAATAATCGACACTTTCCCTTTCTCTCTTTGAAGCTTGCCTTTAAACTAGGAATTGAAATTCGATTTCAAATGACTTAAGGTCACTACCCATAGCAATAACCGTAACTCTAAATCATCAAGGGAGGTAATACTTGGTAGCGTTCGATTACGACAAAGTGTGATTTTACGCAACTATGATATGTTTTCTGCAGACAGTAAAGCCCGTTACACTGCACGTTGGTAATCTGAAAGTGATTGATTTCACATTAAAAATGCAAACAAAATTTTAAGTATAATGAACAACAAAAGTTGGCATTCTTTACGGATACTAAACGATGGACGCTCAGCTCTGTGAGAAGAAAAAAATCAGTCAGTGTAATAGAACACGCATTATACCAGGGAAATGTCAGTCGACTGTTCGCGGTTTTTGACAGTCCACAACAACAATAATGATATAACTACTTGTATATAGATCTATACATGATTTTCTGGTTTTATTTTACCTGCATTAAAATTTCACCAAGACAGACTATCCCGTCACGTTCTCTAGCGTCTACTTTGAAACTGACGTGCGCTAATGACGTCACTTGCTCTTATGACGTCATTATGCGTAAACGACAAGTATTGAACGTGACGTTGACGTTGAGAGTCCCTCGCTTTAGTTTGCGTCCTAAACAATTTGCCTTATGTCAAATGCGTTCCAATATTTAGCTACAAGGGCTATCTTGGGCTAAGGTTGACTCAAGTATATTCGTGAGTCTAAATTATAGTAGGCCTACTCTAAATTTACTAAAGGTACGCGAGGAATTCTGCCATCAGGGTCTGCAGTCTGCAAACAACAAAGGCACAGGCCAGCTTGCGCATCCGCGCAGTCTGATCAGCGCCTTTGCTATTTACAAATTTAATAGTATCGCATTTAAACTTGCTCCAAGCGAGACTTCACTATTCTATCTAGTCTCTGTGGCTGAGAAGGCTGGTTTGGTATGATCTTATCGGAAACCCTGAAGACAGGTTTTGTCGCATCGATGCTCATATGTATATGCATTTATATTCATGTAAATGCGGGCCCAATCCACAAACCTGTTTCATGTGATATGCCCATAGAAAATGTCTAGCCCCTCTAGACTACTCGTGGCCAATTCCGCCCATGACCAACGCCTACGGGATCCGTACCAAAAATAATACCCTCTCCCCCTCCGCGCCAATGAATACCCCCATTCAGTAGTGGGAAGAGTGTGGGCATAAAAAGAACCTTTTCATAAAAATGCGGGTCCAACCAAAGCATAGGTAAGTTATAGGTACTCAGTGAGACGGTTCTTTTGAGCACCCAAAGCAAATATTAAAATAGTGAGCAATAAAATATTTACAATATTACGCTAAAATATTTGCTAATCTCCAAGTATACTCTACATTTGACATGTTTCAACCGAAAGATGTCCGTCAAGGGATATATAGATCTAATAGAAATAAACCTCTAGTCAAGTGTTAAGGTCTGGCCTTGCGTCGCGATCGAACATTAGTTTGGCGCCCGAGACCGCCCAAAGATTTAAAAACATTTCAAATTTTTGGATGAGAACATGTAGTATAGGCATCGATCAATTGAAGCGATGCACATTAAAACAGCACATTTTTCACCTAATTTAGACATGCAGAGTTACCCTGTGACCTTGAAAAACGGTAAATGTCCCCAAAACATTATATCGCTATACTAATGATGTATCTATGCAAATTTGGTCAAAATATATCGACTAGGTGTTCAGACAAAATGCAGATAGGTTTCTTTTTACCGTGGGTGGGGTATTTTGGTATCGTTTTTGGTATTGAAAAGTCTTCTCATATATGCATATAAATGTTCCAAGTATTCGGAATACATAAAGTTTCATTTGGCAGTTCACAGTGAGGTATTTCAATCAGTAGTGTTTGGTTTGTAAGGTATTAACATGCTTAGAAATAAGAAAAGCCTGCTTAGTTCATTATTTTGTAGTTTAGGGGGTAGGGATACTTATTTGGTAATATCTCACTAATTAGACGGTGAATTTTTTTTAAATTCTGTCATAATGCATCTTATATAATGATCACTTTCCTAAAAAAAATTGAGAAAAATTTATTTTTTTAAAGTATGTTTAAATATTGAATTATCAGTCAGTAATTGCTGAAAACGAATGCACATATGTCGGTGAATGCTGGTTTGAAAGCGTGATACGAAGAAAAATACTTGTATAGCTGCAAAAGAATGGTTTGAGAAAAAGTTCTTAATTATTAATGGCTTCGCATGCTTGTTTGAAATAACGATTTTCAGATACAAAATTGAGTTACAGAATATTTTACTTGTCTTAATGAGTTTTCAAAAAGCTGCGTAAAAAAGCCAACATAGGCCATATAATCAAGAGCTGTAACTTTTGAACTGGACGGTAAATTTTCTTTAAAATGCTTTATTTTTCTTATAATATGATGTTCTACAGAATATCAAAAAATGAAAAAATTCTATTTCTTGGAAAAAAAATCGCCCAGGTGTGGGCAGTGACCTTAACACAACAGTGTTATTTAGATGGGACTCCGGATATGCTATAAAAATTGGGCCTTGACGCAAAAGGCGCAGACCAGCCTGCGCATACACACAGTCTGATCAGCGCTTTTATTTTTCGCTGACGCTTGAGAAGTATCATATCTAAGCTTGAAACAAGCAAAATTTCAATTTTATAGCTTCTCTCTGAAGCTGAGGAGACTGGTTTGAGTATCGCTTTGTCCGGAAACTACGAAGAGTTTTTGTCGCGTCGAGACAAAATACCGGTACATGTCGTATTGGTTTTTTATCGAAGTGTAACAAGTAAAACACTTCTGCATAAATAAACCTGATTGTTTGTATTGGATAACGTTACGCTTTACACGCTAGAGCAAAAGGTTAAAGCTGCATAGTCTGTAACTTTTGATCTTCTAATTTTAAAAATAATGTTTTTTATTTTTCAAGAACGCAGTAAAAATACTCAAATTCAGGTAAACATTTTACCATTTTCGTAAATCTTAACCAGATATCACTATTAAGACAACTGCATTTATGTTGAAATTTAATGGTCTATAATTATTGGAGGGACGCAAATAATTACCAACAAGAGAAAAATACACCTATTTGATAAGATAATTCACTTTTCCATGCAGTTTTCAGCTGTACTGAACATTTTTATTGTGAAAACATAGCCTAATTCTACTTTTACAAATGATTTAAAAAGAAAAGAAAATTTTTCGAAAAATGTTCATAGTTACAGAGTATGCAGCTTTAAGTTTTAGTGTTTCGATTACTCAATCGAATTGGGCTGTATCTACAGGGTCTGTCGCACTCAGATGATTGGGTGATCAGAGCAGAACAGGAGCAGAAAACTAAAAATCCCTTGAGAAAAGTTCTTGGCGGCAACAAATAACTGATGAAGATCTGACCACCAATATTTTGATGCCCAGAGAAGAACAGAAGTAGTAAAAACATATGAATACAGAGGTTATATGGAGATGTTAATCTGAGATTAAATTCTTAAAAAGTCTGTCAGAATTGGTTGTATCACATAGCAGCTTGCTAACCTCAAACATCTTTTAAATTATGAAGCAGCTGCTTACTTTGAACAACACTTATCCTTCTTAACATGTATCATATAGCAGTTTTTAATTTCAACTTTCAGCAATAGTTATCTGTCTTAACATATATCATGTAGCAGCTGCCAACTATGAACAACATTTATCATTCTGAATGTGTGTCATACAGCAGCTTAAATACAAACTTTCAGCAAGATTCATCCTTCTTAATATATATAAGGTAGCAGCTCCTAAATTTGAACAACATTTATCCTTCTTAACATGTATCATATAGCAGTTTAAATTCTGACTTACAGCAACAGTTATCTATCTTAACATATATCAGGTAGCAGCTGCTAACTTTGAACATCATTTATCCTTCTTATCATTGTTCATATAACAGTTTAATTTCCAAGCTTTCAGCAACAGTTAGCCTTCTTAACATATATCAGGTAGCAGCTGCTAACTTTGAACATCATTTATCCTTCTTATCATTGTTCATATAGCAGTTTAAATTCCCCTTTCAGCAACAGTTATCTATCTTAACATATATCAGGTAGCAGCTGCTAACTTTGAACAGCATTTATCCTTCTTATCATTGTTCATATAGCAGTTTAATTTCCAAGCTTTCAGCAACAGTTAGCCTTCTTAACATATATCAGGGAGCAGCTGCTAACTTTGAACATCATTTATCCTTCTTAACATATATCATATAGCGGTTTAAATTCCAATTTTCAGCAATAGGTATCAATCTAAACATATATCATGGAGCAGCTGCTAAATTTGAACAATGATTATCCTTTTTAACATGAATCATATAGCAGTTTAAATTCCTACTTTCAGCAACAGTTATCCTTCTTAACATATATCAGGTAGCAGCTGCTAACTTTGAACAGCATTTATCCATCTAAACATGTATCATATAGCAGTTTAAATTCCTACTTTCAACAACGTTTATCCATCTTAACATAAATCAGGGAGCAGCTGCTAACTTTGAACATCATTTATCCTTCTTATCATGGTTCCTATAGCAATTTAAATTCCCACTCCAGCAATAGGTATCCATCTAAACATATATTGTGGAGCAGCTGATAAATTTAAAAAATGATTATCCTTCTTAACATGTATCATATAGCAGTTTAAATCCCTACTTTTAGCACCAGTTATCCTTCTTAACATATATCAGGTAGCAGCTGCTATCTTTGAACAACATCTATCCTTCTTTAAATTCCTACTTTCAGCAACAGTTATCCTTCTTAACATAAATCAGGTAGCAGCTGCCTTACTTTGAACAACAGTTAGCATTCTTAACATGTATCATATAGCAGTTTAAATTCCTACTTCTGGAAAAAATTATGTTGAGATAAGCTCTTGCAAGCTCACAATTGGCTGTAACAAATTACCTATGAAGGTATGACCACCATTATTTGGATGTCAATAGGGGAACAGGAACAGAAAATTAAGAGCTGGGAAATAATGGAGAAGCTCTGTTGATATAAGTTCTTGAAAGGTCACAATTGGCTGTAACAAATTACTGATGAAGGTCTGACCACCATTATTTCGATGCCCAGAGGGGAACAGGAGAAGAAACTAATAATTTGGAAATTACAGAAAAACTCCGTTGAGATGAGTTCTTGAAAGGTCACAATAGGCTGTAACAAATTACCTTTGAAGGTCTTACCTCCATTATTTTGATGTCCAGATGGGAACAACTAGCAGAAAACTATGAATTGGGAAATTATGGAGAAATTCTGTTAAGATAAGTTCTTGAAAGGTCAAAATTGGCTGTAACAAATTACTGATGAAGGTTTGACCACCATTATTTCGATGCCCAGAGGGGAACAGGAGAAGAAACTAATAATTTGGAAATTACAGAAAAACTCCGTTGAGATGAGTTCTTGAAAGGTCACAATAGGCTGTAACAAATTACCTTTGAAGGTCTTACCTCCATTATTTTGATGTCCAGATGGGAACAACTAGCAGAAAACTATGAATTGGGAAATTATGGAGAAATTCTGTTAAGATAAGTTCTTGAAAGGTCACAATTGGCTGTAACAAATTACTGATGAAGGTCTGACCACCATTATTTGGATGTCAATAGGGGAACAGGAGCAGAAAACTAAGAAATGTAATAATTGGGAAATTATGAAGAAAAACTGTTGAGATAAGTACTTGAAAGGTCACAAATGGCTGTAACAAATTACTGATGAAGATCTGACCACCATTATTTGGATGTCATTAGGGGAACAGGGGCAGAATACTGAGAATTGGGAAATTATGAAGAAATTTTGTTCAGATGAGTTCTTGAAAGGTCACAATTGGCTGTAACAAATTACCTAAGAAGGTCCGACCACCATTATTTGGATGTCAATATGGGAACAACAGAGTAGAAAATTACAGAACTGGGAAATTATGGAGAAATTCTGCAGAGATAAGTTCTTGAAAGGTCACAAATGGCTGTAACAAATTAGCAACGAAGGTATGACCACCATTATTTGGATGCCCAGAGGAGAACAGGAGCAGAAAACTAAGAATTGGGAAATTATGGAGAAATTCAGTTTAGATAAGTTCTTGAAAGGTCAAAAATGGCTGTAACAAATTACCTACGGAGGTCTGACTACCATTATTTGGATGCCCAGAGGGGAACAGGAGTAGAAAACTAAGAATTGGGAAATTATGGAGACATTCTGCAGAGATAAGTTCTTGAAAGGTCACAATTGGCTGTAACAAATTACCTATGAAGGTCTGACCACCAGTATTTGGAAGCCCAGAGGAGAACAGCTAGCAGAAAACTAAGAATTGGAAAATTATGGAGAAATTCTGCTGAGATAAGTTCTTGAAAGGTCACAACTGGCTGTAACAAATTACCCTTGAAGGTCAGACCACCATTATTTTGATGCCCAGAGGGGAACAGCTAGCAGAAAACTAAGAATTGGAAAAATATGGAAATATTCTGTTGAGATAAGTTCTTAAAAAGTCACAATTGGCTGTAACCAATTACTTATGAAGGTCTGACCACCATTATTTTAATGCCCAGAAGGGAACAGGAGTAGAAAACTAAGAATTGGGAAATTATGGAGAAATTCTGCAGAGATAAGTTCTTGAAAGGTCACAATGGCTGTAACAAATTAGCTACGAAGGTATGACCACCATTATTTGGATGCCCAGAGGAGAACAGGAGCAGAAAACTAAGAATTGGGAAATTATGGAGAAATTCAGTTGAGATAAGTTCTTGAAAGGTCAAAAATGGCTGTAACAAATTACCTACGGAGGTCTGACTACCATTATTTGGATGCCCAGAGGGGAACAGGAGTCGAAAACTTAGAATTGGGAAATTATGGAGACATTCTGCAGAGATAAGTTCTTGAAAGGTCACAATTGGCTGTAACAAATTACCTATGAAGGTCTGACCACCAGTATTTGGAAGCCCAGAGGAGAACAGCTAGCAGAAAACTAAGAATTGGAAAATTATGGAGAAATTCTGCTGAGATAAGTTCTTAAAAGGTCACAAATGGCTGTAACAAATTGCCCTTGAAGGTCAGACCACCATTATTTTGATGCCCAGAGGGGAACAGCTAGCAGAAAACTAAGAATTGGAAAAATATGGAGAAATTCTGTTGAGATAAGTTCTTAAAAAGTCACAATTGGCTGTAACCAATTACTTATGAAGGTCTGACCACCATTATTTTAATGCCCAGAAGGGAACAGGAGTAGAAAACTAAGGATTCGGACATTATGGAGAAATTCTGTTGAGATAAGTTCTTAAAAAGTCACAATTGGCTGTAACAAATTACCTATGAAGGTCTGACCACCATTATTTGGATACCCAGAGGGGAACAGGAGGGGAAAATTATGAATTGGGAAATTATGGAGAAATTCTGTTGAGATAAGTTCTTGAAAGGTCACAATTGGCTGCAGGTTTTTTAAGGTTTTCACTAGGTCGAAATTTGGCCCCATATCCAATGGAATTTAGGTGACCTTTTCCAAATTTTGAAAAAAATCACAAACTCCTTTGGAAGATTGGGATTTTCATTCAGTCATCACACATACACAAGCTACATGGTGACATTCTTCAATTTAATGGCAATAGTTTGTGTAATTTGTGTAATAGCTCATTTGTTTTTATTTGACTAAATTGTGCACTATAACAAATTTTATATATACCGCGCTAATTTTCCAAAATCTGAAAGGCCCTAGGGCCCCTTCCCAAAATTGCAAAACAAAAAACCCTGGGCTGTAACAAATAACCAATGCTCCGAGTAGAACAGGAGCAGAAAACTAAGAATACCGAGATTATGAAGAAGCTCTGTTGAGATAAGTTCTTGAAGTCACAATAGGCTGTAGCAAATTACAGATGAAGGTCTGACCACCCTTGTGCTATCTTTGTACTACAGATGTAAATTGATACACATGCCTGTGATGGAATACTACACTATTCTATCAACTTAAATAAGTCCCGCAATCAAAATCAATGTTCAATCTCCCACAATTAATCCAAGGTTCACCTTACAGTTTACATTAATCCTAGCTTAGTACTGGTTCAACCCAGGAAGATCCATCCCTACATTACTGAAAGATTGTTGATGGGATGTAGAGAATCAAATCAAACAATCAAAACCTTACAGTTGAAGAAAATGAATGTATACCTGTTTAAAGTAAGTGTGTTTTTCGTAAAGGTGAATTCAAACTGGGGGGGGGGGGGGGGGGGGGGGGGGGGGGGGGTACAAGTTATGCACATATATAATTTGGGAAACAAGTCAGACAACATTATTAGTGACTTAGCTATGTTTAGAAAAGAGAACACTCCGAGATGGACAAGCCAAATACCAAAAAGCTCCATCAACACCGTAAACTCTTTGCATGCTGGGTAATTTTTCATGATTTTTTGTCGTCTGATTTTTTTCAAAATCAACTTTTCAAGAAATTCTTTCAGGAACACAATCAGAGTATCAATTAATTTGATCATTAACCCTTAAAGCGCCAATCACGACTGCAGCAGACATCAAATTTTGAGACATCTTTCTCAATTTTCGACAAAAATAAGGTATGATATTACATGCGAATCATCTGCCAGCAGACGATTCTCATGAAATATCATGCCTTATTTGTTATTTTTGAAAAAGCGGCAAGATTTTTAACTGTCGTCTGCTGCAAATAATAGGTGGCGCTTTATAGTACTGCAGATCTCAAGGCTGTCAGAGGGGTCTACTGGTCAGATCTTTGCAACATCTAGTGTTATATACCAAATGAAAATGTGGGGTCTTTAGTTTTTAAAAGTAGTTGATGACACCTCTGATTCTGAGTACTAACCGAGTTATCTCCCCTTGAATTACCCCACCCATTTTGATCATATTATAAGAGGTTATGATCATTAGCTTGTTAAATAATTAAGTTGAAGCGTCCAGGAAGAAAAAAATATACCCATCATTACTCAAAACGGTACTTGAAAAAGTAGAAAAGTTAAGTTTTGATCAGAGAAATGGGCTTTTGAACTGTTTTGTTGGTCTTTTAAAGTTAAGTTATGTGTTAAAACTCCATTGAATAAAAATATATTTGAAACTTTTAATTTAAGAATCTGCCCATTAGTGGTATGTCCTTAGAAATGACTAAAAATTTAAAGAACACTTATTTATCTATCGTATCAGGGTTTTTAGATTCCAATTTCTGTATACGCAATGCTATGGGAGCAATAATAAGCATGTAAATACCCCACCCACCTATTACTACTGCAGATCTCATGGCTGTTTGAGGGTGACCTTGGTCATATTTTGCTAACATCTGGTGTCATATACATGTACATATACCAAGCAAAAATGTAGAGTCTCTGGTAAATAGAAATAGTTGATGACAACGCTGATCCTGAGTACTAATCGAGTTATCTCCCCTTGAATTTTCCCACCCATTTTGATCATATTATAAGAGGTTATGATCATTAGTTTGTTAAATAATTGAGATGAAACATCCAGTAATAAAAAAAATGCCCATCATTGCTCATAACGGTACTTGAAAAAGTTGAAAATAAGTTTTAGTCAGAGAAATGGGCTTTCAAACTTTTTTGTTCGTCTTTAAAAGTAAATTTGGTGTCAAAACTTCTCTGAATAAAAATATATTTGAAACTTTCAATTTAAGAATCTGCCCATTAGTGTTTTGTCCTGAGAAATGACTAAGAATTTAAAGAACACTTCTTTATCCATGTTATCAGGGTTTCTAGATTCCAATTTCTGTATACGGATATGCTTTGGGGACAATACTAAGCATGTAAATACCCCACCCACCTATTACTACTGCAAATTTCAGGGCTGTTTGAGGGTGAACTTGGTCAAATTTTGCTAACATCTAGTGTCATATACATGTTCGTGTACCAAACAAAAATGTAGAGTCTCTAGTAAATAGAAGCAGTTGATGACACCGCTGATTTTGAGTACTGACCCGAGTTAAGTCCCTTTGATATATCCCCACCCATTTTGATCATATGATGAGAGATTATGGGTGTCAGTTTGGAATATAATCAAAATCATGCATTCAGGAAATAAATATAGCCATAACTATTCATGACAGCACTTGAAGAAGTAAATAAATTTAGTTTTAGTCAGAGAAAAAGGGTTTGGAACTATTTTCTTTGTATATTATAGTTATATCCTATTCCAAAACCCAGCTGCTTTGAATAAACATATATTAGACACTTTCAACTAAAGAAACTGCCCTCTAGATTTATGTCTTTAAAAATGAATAATAATTTAAAGATCAGTGTCTCAGTTATGTCAACAGGGTTTCTAGATTCTAATTTCTACAAATATAATGCTCTGGGGCAACTACTAGCATGTAAATACCCCACCCACCTATAAGATGGGGTGAAAACGCTAACATTGATAAAAGTTTTATAATACAAAATCACCCAAATCTTTGTAGCCTAAATACGAAGAGAAAAATTCTGACAGTGTAACTGTATTGCAAGTGCATTTACACGATCTTTCTTAAGATTGTCAAGCACACCCAAGAAAATCATTTTAGGTCACTAGTGGCACCAATAACCATAACTCTTGCAAGGCTAAACACAATTTACCTTATAACTTGAATATATGTTACCATTTATACCTGAAACTTACTGGGGTTAATATACTTAGTACGCCAAACACAATTATAATGCATTAAACTACCCTTCTCTCAGAATTACATGTAAAAATCAGTTTACATGTAATTACATCTCATTTTACATGTTATTACGTGTAATTACATGTAATGTTACTGATTTGACATGTAAGTAACATGAAGTTACACGTAAAATGAGAATTACATGTAAAGACATGTAAAACTCAACAGGTTTTTACATGTTATTACATGTTATAACATGTAAAAGTGAGACTTAGGAAACTTTTATATGGCAAAATATGTAAAAAGTTGGACTTAGCCAAAAAAAGAATCTGTAAAATGAACAACCTCAAGACTTAGAAAGTTTTTATCTGTAAAAATGTGTAAAAGTTCATACTTAGTTTTATATTTGAAAATATGAGAACTTAGATTTTCCCCAACTCACCAAACTGCCTAATACAAATTAGACTGTTATAATATATTGTTGATTTTTTTTACGAACACCATTGCAAATGCTATTAAGCCATCAAAATACCATGATTTACATTTAATTGCTCAATTAAACAGTCTAAACCTACGAGGATGACCATTTCTATTGTTTGTACTATTCATGAGGTTATTTGTTTTAGATTTAAAATTTAATTAATGTTCAATATATTTAAATAATCTACCATGAAAATACCATTAAAAGTAGTTGAAAGTAATGGCTGACCATGAATGTGATGGCATCTGATATTCAATGGGTCCATAACCTTTTGTTTAATGCCCATTATTAAAATATTTCTATGTAAATCCATATCCAAGTCTGAACAGGAAAATAATGGCCAATGGAAACACGATCCTGAAAATTCATGGCCATAAAAATGTAAATTCCATTCTATATACAGTCGAACTTTGGTCGCTCGAACTCGCCTGTCTCGAACACCAGGGATCCATCGAACTCGTTCGCCGGTCCCGGCGATTTCCCAATACATTTAATGTTAAAATACACCTCAGGCTCGAACAGAGATGGCTCGAACTCTCGAACTCAAAGCACGGTCCGCAGGGCGATTTTTCATGTAAAAACGCTATGATGGCTCGAACTGAATATTTCTATACATGAATCAGTCACACGCTTGATTAAAGATCATTATTATTTTCATAAGCGCTCCGTGCCAATGATGATTTCACCCTTGGCTTACCTAACTGACATGCAGAACGTGTGAAGCAATTAGCGGCAATTTATCATATCAAAGATCTCACTTATCACCACTTAGTAGGGCGGCCGAAAATGATTGAAGACAATTAATGAGATGTTTTGTAATTAAAAATTCGCGTGTCAAAATGAGTAAAACATGTCTGGTTGGATAAAGACAGGCATCAGATTGTGCGGCGGTACAGTCTGATCCGCGTCTTTGTTGAAAACATCCTGGAGAGTTTGACATTTTTCCATGTTTTTATTATTTGATATTAATTGAAACTTGCACACTATTGTGAATAAACTTCTTTTTTTTTTCTTTTATTGTTCTAGAGGAAACGATAAACAACCAGACATAAACTGGAGCGACACATAATCAGGAATATTCACTCACTAGAAGACAAACAGCACAGCTTACTTGATAGCAAATGCAATGATCAGTCTGCGCATATGCGCATGCTGATAAATGTCTTTACTTTCAACAGTTTCATATGCTAGCACATGCGGCTTATCATTTTAGCTCTAGCGTGCAAAGGGTTATTGATCAGTCACAGGTATCACGTGCGCTTTGCAACTTTGGTCGATAAAAAACGTGGTGTCCGTGATGACATAAAGTACACATGAACCAACTTGAAAATCGTCAGGCTAGGTATCGCTCGAACACATGGATGGGTCGAACTCGCACCGTTGGTCCCGACGAGTTCGAGCCATCGAAGTTCGACTGTACATGTACCATTATATATAATTTGAGGCCATCAAACTAGCATAGGTAGACATTTCATAAGGCCATTGTTTCTGATTTTAAGCCATTAAAATGCCATGAAATCACATTGGATCGCTCATTAAAAAACTAAACTAATGAAAATGGTCATTTTTCATTGTCTATAAATTATTTATGGGGTTTATATATACATTGTAGCCATTAGTTCAAAAGATATAGTGCAGACACGGCTTTCTCACAGAGTTATATGACACTAGCGACCTTGAAAATTAAGTAAAGGTCACAAAAATTTAATCATGTCCTCTCAATGATGTGTCTGTGCGAGTTTAGTCAAAATTCTGGCCAATGGTTCAGAAGGTACAATGCAGACAAGACGTTTTCATAGTTATATGACCCTGGTGACCTTGAAAATTAGATCAAGGTCACCAATTTCTAATTAATTCTTAAGATCCTCCCAGTGGTGTATCTGTGCCAGTTTGGTCAAAACCTGGCCATTAATTTAGAAGAAAGAGTGCAGACAAGGCTTTTTCCTAGTCATATTTGACCATGGTGACCATGAAAATTAGGTCAAAGTCACCAAAATCTAATCATTACTAAAAGTCGTTCCAATGATGTTTCTGTGCCAGTTTGGTCAAAATCAGGCCATTGCTTCAGAAGATAGAGCACAGGCAATGTTTTCATAGATATATGACCCTAGTCATGACCTTGAAAACTAGATCAAGGTCACCAGTTTCTGATCATTTTTATCATTCTCCCAAGGTGTATATCTGTGTCAAGTTGGTCAAAACCTGGCCATGAGCATAGAAGAAAAGATGCAGCCAAGGCTTTTTCATAGACATAAATGACCATGTTAACCTTGAAAATTGAGTCATGCATGGTCACCAAAAGCTAATAGTTTTTTAAAGTCCTCCCATTGATCGATGTATCCATGGCAGTTTGGTCAAAATCTGGTCATTGCTTCAGTTCTGAGAGTGCAGACAGTGTTTTTTCAAAGAGCTTTATATGACCCTGGTATCATTCAACATTAGGTCAAGGTCACCAATATTTTATCATTTCCTTAAAGCCACCACAATGATGTATCTGTGTCAGCTTGGTCAAAATATGCCAAATATGGCCATTGGTTGAGGATATAAAATCCAAGTTTTTTTATGGTTGTATGACCTTGATAATGACCCTGGTGACCTTAAAAATCGGTAAAGATCACTTAACTGAATTTAGATCAACTGCTCCAGCTAATGTCTGAACTTTCATGGTCATAAAAAAAATCTTGAAAAGCAAGCATTTGCCCAGGAGGTACATTTTCGGAAGAATTTATGTATCAATGTTCTAGGGCTGGGGCCAGTCTAAATTTGAAAGTAAGGAATAGAGCCAAGATGCGCACAAATCATCCCTTTGTATGATACATAACTTTTATATAGTATCGTCTCAATGTTCCAAATAAACAATGTGTGTTTTACCAGTGCCATTTTTTTTCAAAAAGAAATACTTGTTGATATTGCGTCCCTTGGCGGAAGTGAGGTCGCTTCAGCTTTTGTTTCAATTTTCAAAATTTTCTCAAATCATGTGCATCAGGAAATAAGTTGCAACGATCATTCTGCACTTGCGAAGCCTCGTTAGTATAGCTGTCCATTGATGAACCTATTGTGTAAGTATTTTCCTTTTATTTACTTTTATTTACAGTATCGAACGTTTGTGTATCAAACAAAAATATCGATCGTCATTTCAAGAAAGTTTGCTGCACTGTTTCCTACTGCCCAAAATTGTTATTTCCTTCCACAATCTATTCCATTATGTATTTAATTTAGTTTGTAAAACGAGAGAATAATGTTTTTAAACTTAACTTTACTTTTCTCCATTCATTGTGATGTTTTTGTACTGGAATTGAGGAAATCTCGACAGGTTCCCCACCCACTAGGCTTGCATTACGGAGAAAATAATTAGTTGTATTTTAGGAGCCTGAGTTTTAAAAATAATAAGCATGATATTTTGATTAAATAAAAGCAAGGTCTTACTACAAGAAAGCAGCAACCTAAATATTTTTGTAAGGCATTTAATTTTGGCAGATTGAAAGATTACCTATCTGTAATTTCAATAACAAGTTGGGCTATGAAAAACATTCTGCAGGAGCAAAGGCATATGGAAGTATCTGTTTGAGTTTCAAAATAAAAGTTAAGCTTTATAAAGGCAAGAACAAGTATAAAAAACAGCATTGTGAAGTAAATGTGATCACTTAATTAATCAATTTAATAAAATGTTTTTAATATTGAGTGATGATATTTCACTAGAAAGAGTCTGGAGAAAACGTATCTGGAGAAAGCGTGGTAGCTCAGTGGTTAGGCACTTGCCTCTGGTGCTAGAGGTCCCAGGTTCGATCCTGGCTCGCGGCGAGGAAAATTTCGGTGTCCGAACACGCTTTCCCTAGTGTCATTTGCAGGGATGACACTTGATAAGTGCATCGTCCTTTGGATCGGGACGTTAACTGGATGTCCCCTGTGCAGGGAGAGTCACCCCTTGTGCAGGTTAAAGAACCCTACGGTAATTTCGATATGGTTACTTGTAGGCTTTCATCCTGCACCCGAAGTGTACAAAGTACACCTGCCGATAATACTCGAAAGAGGGCCTGGCAGTATATAGAGAAAGAAAAGAAAGAAAATATGATATGTCGAATATGGATAATTTTGTATTGATACAAATACCATATCGAAAGATTTGACTGATACACAGACCTAGGGAAAACCTTTCGTATGATATAGCGAATATTAATAATTTTGTATCAATACAAATATCGTATCGAAAGATTTGACTGATAAGCAGCCCTAGTACGCTACAGTATTTTGGTGTATCTCAATCGAAACATGAAAAACAAACAATGTTGATCTAAATATACAGTCATGTCCCGTAACATTGCGCAGCCCCTTACATTGTGCACTAGCACAAGTGACTATGCCACATTTAATCAGATAAAATCTTTTTTGATATTTAATATCGGGTTGCTTTTGGAAAGAGAAAAACAGTAAAAGATTTTCACTTTATGTATTCACGGCTGAGCAGGGGTGGATTTCGGCAAAAATTTGTAAATTTTGTTAAAAACTTGCAGACATAATTTTCAAATGACACAGTCTTCAAATTATTTATTTTGAATCAAGTTTTTGCTGTAGTAAATTGTTGAGAACACTCTGGTATTGCTTACCTTGGTATATTTTGTAAAAGCAGTTCATTAATTAGAAGTTATTGAAAATTTTGCAGTAAGTGCGCAATGTTAGGAGACTATTTTTGTTATTCTAAAACAGGGGGGTTGTGCTCTTCAAATCAAAATTGCTAGAGATCGGGAAAACATTTTTCATTTCAAACTCTGTGTAAATAAAGCACATTGATTACTTTATTTGACTGTGCAAAATATTTTAATTTTGTTTCTTTCTTATTATATCGAACGGAGGCTAAAAGGCTTAAGTGCTCAATGTTAGGGGCCTTCACCGTAATCCCTTTTTCTTTCTAAATTTAAAATGTGCTTGCATGTTTCCTTCAGAATAATGACACATGACATGTACACACGAAAAAGCTATGTAAACTGATTGAAGTATTGCCAACATGACGTTTTGCATATCTGTGACTTACGCTGTGAAATAAAAATCACATCTGGGTTGTAATTGTTTTGTTGAGCCTGCTCATGCATAATGTTTAGGTAACTTCTCATTCTGTAGACACAGTCAGTTCATTAAAACATTATTAAACATAAATCATGTTTTTGCTATTTTCCGCATTTAAAAAGCAGTTATTTGAAAACATACACCAATGGGCGTAGACAGTATTTATAGGAGAACGAACATGACTAAAATACAAGTCTTTTTTTACTGAAGTTTAAAATATTGGCCAGGTACATTGGTAAACTAAAATGCTTTAATAGGAAACAGGTTGTTATGGGGTACAAAAGCTGAATGCTGGTTTATTAGTTATTCATATTGTTGGGTCCTTCTCTTTTCTGTGAGAAAATATTAAATGATAATGAATATCAATCATTTTGTATAGATATTCATATTGTTACGGAAAAATGATCGATACCCAGCACTAGTGTAGACCCAAATCTGACTTCTCCTGTAGGAACAATTTGAGCTGGATCCATACTGTTGACCTCATTAGGTTATCTAAATAAGCCGCAACATGAGATTTCCAAGATTGTGGTATGTGCGACCAGTAAAGGCTCAGACCAGCCTGCACATATGTGCAGTCTGATCAAGAGCCTTTGCTAGTCAATTAAATATTCCATGACTGTTAAGCTACTGACAGAACATCATTTGGAATTTCTATAGGCTTAAAAGGAGGCTGCACACGCTCATCTGAGTCTACACTTGTCAAAATGCCACATTGTTGGAAATCTCATGTCATGGCTCATTAAATTTAAATTATGATTGTCAATGATGTACAGCAGACAACTTAAGTAGATGACATTTTGAGTTTTTGATGCAGTTTTTTGCTGGCGCTTTTAGGGTTGATAGACAAGGTCTTTAGACACACATGAAATATTTTTTTCAGGGCATGAAAATGGATATTGCTAGACTGACAGTGACACCATCCTTCCCAGCCTTAAACAATTTCCGAAACAAGCACAAATGCCTATAAAGTCGTCAGGTGAAGTGATACTAGAAGTGAACCGTCGTTGTTTGTGTAATCTAAACTTAACAATGTGAGTACAAAATAATCGTCATATTGTTTTACACTATTTGCCTGCATACATCACACACCTATTAAATGCACAACCGTCTTTTGAGCCAAATCCGCAGGGAAGTCTTGCTTAGAACTCGGTGTAAGACACACATCAGTTTAAGAGCTTTAGGTTCGCCAGAAGATGCTCAACCCTTTTCATTCTGATTGATTTTCCAATCATGCACTTTATAGAATATAGAATTGCCCATTTTGTATTTGAAGGGGTCACAGGTAGATTTTTCAAAATTACGAATATGGTGTATTTCTGCCATGAAGATTTGGTTTTGTCTTTGCAAAACAGTGCAGACCCTGATGAAATGTTAATTGTAGTTGCGGGGGAGTGCAGTGGTAGAGTGCTTGACTCGAGACTGAGGGATTGCAGGTTCGGCTTCGCCGGCGGCACTATGTTGTATCCTTTAGCAAGACACAATAATCCCTGCTTAGTACTTGTTCAACCCAGGAAAAATTGTTGAGTGGGACATAAAGAATCAAGTCAAACAAATCAAATCATTGTAGTTGCATTTCATCATGGTCTTCACTGTTTACCAAAGAATCTGGATATATTGATAGTTTTAGATTTTTATGCCTGCTTTTTTCTCTAATTTTGAACTCCATAGAAACCAAAGTCCATCCGTCGTCTGTTTCATTTCTGGTAAAGTTTTGTATCTGCTCCTAAACTGTTGGACGTACATGTAGCAGCTTCAACTTTACAGGTGCAAATAGGAAAGGTGTATTTGACGGTTGCCTGGGCAACAATTTGTGTGACCTTGGCCTCAAGGTTAAAAGTTAAATAATGTATTTTCTTGTCAATGCAAAACACTTGGACCTAGCAACTTCAAACTTTGCAGGTGCATAGGTTACATGATGTACTGGACAACATTTCATGTGACCCTTCAGCAGGTATTTGCAGTCAAGTCTTAGAAGCAATGTTTTCAAATTTTTAGTATGGAAGATTTATTTTGTCATGAATTAATTTCTGTTTTACTGAAAAATGGCTCAGTACAATGTGAAAAGAGATTTAATGTCATGAGAACAACATTGTCTCAGATCAGATTATGCATCCACATAATTTTATCAGAGCCATTGTTTGCTGTCTGGATACTGCCTATTCATTTTTTTTAAACTAGCCTTTGGCTAGCCAGGCCTATGTAGTAAAGTTAGTAAAGGCTTGTTTTTTATTTTTCAGCTTTTAACCATGTTCACAGATCCTATTAAATAGAAGAGTATACTACATGTACATTTATTTGTTGGTGCTTACAAAGATCTATTCACATGTTATAACCTATCAGTCCGGGAAAGGTACCATTCCTTAGCTATCTGCTAAATCCTAATGCTGGTTTGTACAAAGATGCAGTGCTTTTTGGCTAAATGGAACATCTTACACTCTGCTACAAGACCATAAACTCTGCTGTTAGACACCATCTCATGAACTGTGCACTACATCCAGGTACAAGAAAAGACCTAACAAGAGTTAGACAGTGTTAAGAAACTTCACAAGTTTGAATATTTGTGTTTCTATAGATCTACCTAATGAAGCTGATTTGAATGCACCTTACAATTTGCATAATGATAGATTATAGAAGATTCTGACACTTACAGGCTGCTGTACAAAATCATTGTGCTTTCTACAAATGGGTGAAAGTTTAAAATTTCCAAAATCCTAAATTTTTGAAACTCCACCTCAAAATGTACAAACAGAGCTCGCACAGACCTGGAAAAGTTCTTGAATATGACCTTGGTCGTGGAAAATTCCTGGAATTTTAAAAAAGTGCCTTTTGTCCTGGAATTGTCCTTGAATTTTGTAAAATCTTGAAAATATGAATTAGTACTTGAAAAATATAAAATACGAGTCCTTTCGGATTTATGGGATGCGCAAAAAAACTTTCTGAAAATCGCTCAAAACTGAGTGACAATCACTAGATACACGTCCAAGAGCAAGGTGTGACACCTATTCTATTCAATTTGTGCGATATTCCCGTTTTTTATCACCGGAATCAGGATCAAAGAAAACAAGCCTTTTCACTTCGATGTTTTCGGCTGAAAAAAGTGCATTTTTTGCGTTGTTTAATACAAAATTGGGAAGAAATTGAGTCCTTGAAAAAGGAAAAAAGCCCTGGAATAGTCCTGGAATTCTGTTTTCCCATTTCCGTACAAACCCTGTACAAACTATCAACATTTTTTTTGAAATTCAAATTCAGAAAATTTGAAATCTAAGTAAGGAAACTATTACAATCTGTTGAATTCTGCATTTTAGGCTGACTTTCAAGATAAAGTCAGCCTCAAAATTCTGAATTCAGGAATAATCTTGAAAACTTTCACCCATGGATGTCTTCAAAGAAAACCCAGAAAGTGCTGTGTAATTGCATAGAGAAGAGCAATGACTATCTTTTTTTGTGTTTTAATGGGACAAAGACAAATTTTTAGTAGACTAAGTAGGCCTCTAAATCAAGCATGTAATGAAAAATTACTTGTTTTATTTTCAAGCAAAACATATGGTGTGGGTATGCAAAAGAATCGTTTCAATCGACCGTTCTTTTCAGCACCCAAAACAAATGTTAAAATTGATGGCAAAGAAATATTTTCAAATATTACACTCCAACTTTTTGTTTATCAGAACCTTATTACATGTAGCTATTTAATAAATTATGATTAATGTTTAACCATGTTAAGTCTTTAAATACAGCCTCATTTTGCAACAGTATTAATTTAGTAACCCTTTGAATGCTAATTGCTCCTAAATGTGTACTTTGGCTTTACAGTGAAGACCCAGATGAAATGCTGCATTATGCAGTTTTTCATCAGGGTCTTATCTATACTATTTGCTAAAACAGAAACAATCTTCAGAGAAAGAAATGTAGCTAAAATAATATTATACATTGCAGGGATAATGTTGGGATGGACCAGCTCAAACCATTTTGTGAAAAAAAAGTAAATGTTTAGCCAAGATGAACTTCTATTTTTGGCCCCATATATAAGCTATTCAAATATATCCATAGTTTTGCTCTAAGGTGCATATACCTGTAAAGGATTGTTCATCCAGTTTTATAAAGGGCCCATTAAAATTTTAATGGGAAATGGAGCCCATTTATAGGGCCTAGCTTTATCATTTTTGCCATTTATGGGCCAACAAAATCCCTGCATTATATGTATAATATTCTAAAAAACATATTTACGCGTAAAATTGAAATTGTATGTGTACTCTACATGTAAAATTTTGATTTTACATGTAAAATCTGTGCTTTGAGCATTTTCTATTCTATGTGTAGAATTTTAATTTTACATGTAAAATGCTACATTCTTATTTTACGCGTAAAATTCTGTGGATTAAGCTTTAATATTTACACGTAAAATTCCACATGTAGAATTTTAACTTTACATGTAAAAACTCTACATGTAGAATTAAAATTTACGCGTAAAACCCAACATGTCAGTTCAAAAATTTGTAATAGCAGACATTTATTTACGTGTAAAAATCATGTTACTTTAGAGCTTACATGTAAAGACGCGTTATTACATGTAAATTTTTAAATGTTGAAGTCTTCTCTCCTTTTTGTTTAAATTTTTTCTACACGTAAGAACCTGTAAACTTCAGTCCGAATACTCCACGTAAATATTATTACATGTAAAAACATGTAAATAACGCGTTATACCATGTAGTTCTGAGGGAAGGGTATAATCTAGATATTCTAGGAAGAGTTACTGCCCTTGATTATTTTTACCATTATTTTGTATGGAAAAATGCAGTGAATAATAATAGCTTATTAAGTTAAATTTGAAAACTTATTTTCTAAATAGGATTAAATCTATCCTGAACCAATACTATGCCAAACTGAAGATCAAAAGGGGTAAGAGGCTATTTTGGCCCCCTCCCCCATATGAGGTCAAAAAATAAAATTTGCTCTTCACAAGTTTCTTCTTATTAGTTTATTAGAACAATAGCCAAAGTGTTAAGTTCTCGTATTGATTCGACTTTTACGGTTGCTATGGTAACAAAAATGGCCGCCAAAATAGGCTGAAAATAGGAAAATGGCCATTTTGGAGCAAATTTGAGACATGTAACAGAGGAATTAATATAGAGCACAAGCAAATACCAAAAAAAAAATTAACAGATGATGAGAATTATCACGGCACATAATATATTAAAAGTTTTTTTTGGTATTTGCTTGTGCTGATATCTTATTCTTAAAAAATCGGTCTCCAAAATCCTCAAATTTGGCCTAAAATAGCAATTTCTCTTTTTTAAGCCTATTTTTTTAGCCATTTTGGTTACCATAGTAACCGGTAAAAGGAAAATAAAGGCAAGAATTTAAAACTTGGGCTATTCTTCTAACAAAACACTAGGATGAAATTGGTGTAAGTAAGTAAGGGTGCAAAGATCAGGAATCGATGCAATCAAGTACCACACCTGACCCAGGAACTTTCAGTTTTTTGCTCCAGAGGGGGCCAAAAAAGCCCCTTAATGCATGTACCCCTTTGTTTCTGCTACATATTTCTATTTTTTGGACCACGAGTTGTTGTCCCTTAATGGCAAGACTCACACATAGAAAATGGATCTAAAATCGAATTTTCCTCCAATAACTTGCTTACTGAGGATCTGATTGCAATAAAATATACAAGACATTTGGTTTTACACATCTTTACAGCATCTTTTGTATTGCTTTAGCGATATAAAATACTGCATGGAACATGCATTATTGCCCTTGATTTGGCGTCGTTTTAAGATTAAAAATCAACATAATAGGCCTTATAAATAAATGAATCAATGGTCCCAAAATATTGGTGAAATATTGAAATTTCCTTCATTTTATTTAATTTGATGACGTTTGCATTTGTCTTCCTGTATCACCCAACATAAATGTGTATCTGCATTTTATTCTTTCATCAAATCAGAGTAAACGATCATTGACAAAGTGGGTGAGGTACGAATATACTGACAATCTTAATGGCTTCATATTTCATCAGAAATGATGACTATTCTAAATCTAAACAGTATGTAGCTTTTAAGATTTCTATATACAGACATTATGTATCATTTTCCTGCTTTGCTTAGATTTTCGTCTATGCTTTTGAAAACTAATGCTTTTTTTGTATCTTGTTAGTTTTAGGTACCCTAACACTTTAGATAAACCAAATTAATTTGCTAAACATCCTTTTCAGGACGACCCTGCAAGACATACTGTAACCTACAGATTATTTCATTAACCTCAAATGATAACCTTACTAACTCACATTTTCTCGTCAAAAGTCCGCTCTATAAATTAACAATGAGCTGTTTTAAGTCTTTCTTACATAGAAATAAATGTACTTTAATTTCATACCACTTTCAATTACCTTATTGCAATTGAAGTTATAAATTAATCATATTTTTCCAAGTATATGTGTCTGAAATACACCAAATAAACAGGGCCTGCAAATGGTTGACATTTTTTCTATCCGATCTAGATTATAACACACCAAGATGTAGACAAAATATTGTATGTGTTGAATCTGAAGTCATTGGTAGTGATGACAGTACAATCAAAATTATGTTGAACCTGTCCAGTTCTCAGAAAATTTAGCATATACAGTATGTATGATGTTTCTCTAATGGCAACGTTTATATAATGGAAACCTCACAGTACTTTGATGCTATTCGCGTTTGTATTCCAAAAAGGTGACAACAATAAAGCATAATAAAAGAGAACCACTGGACGATACTACATTGTTCTAGAACTTAAGTGGTTCCAGAGAAGATTTTTTTATGTTTTAACTATACAAGCCAATGTAAAACATGTGATCCCCCTGCTTGGAGCCATTTTTAATAAACTTGGCAGCTCCAGGCCTTGTGGGTCAAACAAGAAGGGTTTTGTGCTTTATTTAAATAAACCTATATAGCCTTCGTGGCTTGTTTTTGTTTGCACGGCCATTATTTGAACAGACTAAGTGGAGGTCTACTTTGTGATGCTACATACTAGATATAATGGCGTTGGGCAATGTGGTTTCAGACAATATTTTTTTCATATTTGCTGTAAAAAACTATATAAAACCAAGGGCCATAATTTGAACAAACTTGGTAAAGTAGCACTAGGTGACGCTATAACTCTGTGAATATTGTTTTATGCTTTCCCTATTAAAGCCTATGTAAAACACGTGGCCCCCAGGATGGGTCCATTTTGGCAAAATGGGCATAATTTTAACAAACCTGGTGGAGGGGTCTACTAGATGATACAAATACCAATTATCAAGGCTGTATGCCAAGTGGTTCCAGACAAGAAGATTTGCTATGTGTACCTTATATAAACCTATGGAAAACATGTGAATCTGGAGCGGGCCACAATTGGCCCTAGGACCATAATTTTAATAAAATTATTAGAGGTCTACTAGATGATGCTACATATTTAATATCAAAAGTAAGTAATGGTGCAAAGATCAGGAATCGATACAATCAAGTACCACACCTGACCCAGGATACCAATGGGAAAATGACAAACTCACAGAAGACACCACAAACGAGAGCCAAGAGGTCAGCCCTTTCCCAGCAGGTGACCACAAAGCACATATAAACAGACGTGCACAAAACATAGCAAACACAAGACAGAACAAAAACATAAAAGATCCACAAAAGAAGTACCGCCTTGGAACGGTCAGTAAAATATTTTACTGGAGGGCTTAAACCGGTTTAACGGCGCCAAATGGTTTCAGATGGTTTCAGACAATATTTTTTCATGTTTCCCATTTTAAAAAAAGCAAGTGAGTATGGTCAGGAAATACCACAATCACACTCTGCAGACCAACCCACAGCCTATGTAAAACATGTGAACCCAGAGGCGGGACAATTTGTTGCCCCATGGGCATAATTTGAACAAAAAAGAAAAATATCTACTAGATAATCCTACACAAAATGTCAAGGCTATCAGCCTTGTGGTTTCAGACAAGAAGATTTTTAAAGTTTTCGAAAATCTATTTTTACCCATGTGATCTAGATAAACTATTTCATCAATTATTTGAGAGGGCCATATAAAGACTATTCCTGTCAGCCAAATTTGATTAAATTCAAGCAATTATTTTAGGGTGAGATATCGTTTGAAGCAATTGTTGATGACGCATGACGGACAACAGACATCCAACGATCACAATAGCTCACTTTGAGCTTATGGCTCAGGTGGGCTAATAAAATATACTAAATATTGAGATTTTAAATATGTCTATTTGACCTTGACCCTTGACATTTAAATAGGTCATAACACAAATTTTAACTCTGACATACAAAGAGTGTAGACTATTACTTATTTTGATGAAACAAAATTGACGAAATATGGCAATTGAACTATTTCAATATAGATAAAGATTTTTTATGAAAAGTTTGCATTTTCCTTTTGCATTGAAACTATTTGCAAACAGACACACGGACACACACAGTTTTTGGTACATGTATCATTGGTATTGATAATTTATTTTAAATGTTGTTTTCCAACCAATACCATACAAGTCATAACAATATTATATTAACGTGTCCTTATGAATAAATGCAATGCTCTAGACCAACTTTATACAGCATATGCATAATTCTATATAACGTGTGTGTACGATTCAAGGGCCTTAACTGTGTAAGTACTCATCTTCGACGATGTCATTAACTGAATTCTGAAGTCGTACATACAGACAAATATTTTGGTATATATGACGCTTGATGCTAGCACAATCTTACCAGCAAAGTTCATAAGGAGAGGAATTCTGGCCTGTCATATGTGGTAGTATAAAGCGGTTATCATCTTGACGTGATTCAAACTGAGTCCGTTACGGAATAGCTCACGCCTCGCTTGATTGGGGGTATTTATTTCCCTTTGGTGGCAAAGAATATGTTGAATTTAAGTATGTAAGACTAGTACTTATAAGTTAAGCTTCAAACAGGCACAAACTATACTTTTACTAATAAACAGATACATAAAATACGCATTTTTTTGTGATTTGGGGGGTATGCCCATTTGACCTTGACCTTTGACCTTGAGAAAGGTCACAACTTGATTTGAAGCTTGACCTAAAACAAATGTATGCTGTTGCTTACCTTGATGAAAAAAAAAGATGAAACTTGCATTTTGAACTAAGTTATGGTTAAAAATTGTGTTTATGAAATATTAACATTGCCCTTTTACATTGACACTATTTACAAAAAGACACACGGACAAACACACCTTTAGGTATCGTACATGTTGAAACTATATTTCAATGTTGTTTTCTAATCCAATACCATATAAATCATAAAAATATTTCAATTATGTATGCTTATTAGAAATAAATGCAATGCTATCTGCCAATTGTATGCAAAATTCTAATAATCTGTTATAATGGGTATGTACGGTTCAAGGGCCGTAACTCTGTTAGTACTCATCAGCGACGATGTCATCAACCGGATTCTGAAGCTGGACATACAAACAAACATTTTGGTATATGTCACTAGATGTTGCACCGATCTGACCAGTAAAGTCCTTAAGGAGAGGACTTTTGGCCAGTCGTCTGCTCTACTATTAATGGTTAAATTGCAAAGGTTATCAGCAGGTGACCTTTGCTGCTGGCAGGCAAAAATGTAAAATGTAATCTTGACCACCCATTTGTTTGATACAGACTATAAACTGTTTCAATTCTACTGCAAGTGTAGGACATACTTATTAAACATAAAATTTTGGTAGTGGGTCATTTGTCTGAAATTACAGTCCAACCTGCTGTTGTACCACCTCTATTAAGCGTGACCCTCCTTTAAGCAGCCATTTCAGAGTCCCCCCACACAATTTTGAATGCAAATGCACCTCTATGAAGTATGCACCTGGCCAGCCGTCAGTGAGATTTGTCCCAAAACACTGAAATTGTGTCCTTAACAGCCATTTTCTATGGGTTGATGCGACCACTTTGGTCAAAATACTATCGATTTGGTTTTTTTTACACTGGCCAATTGGCTTGGTGCAATTAAACTCCCCGGCAGTGGTGTCTCCTAGAACAGAATTCTTCAACGGCCGCTTCCCTATGTTGAGGCTATGGGACGCAACTATTGGAAAGTTTGTGGTCCAATCAAGCCACAATGAAGCGGAAATCATTTAAGTTTACGCAAATCAAACACTACAGCATGGTTCAAGAAACCAGCACCATTGGATTAACAAGCAAAAACAGCGCCGACAGTAACCTGTAACCGGAATACGCTAAAGGAACACGACTTGTAGACTTTTTGTAAGCGGGAAACCAGTCATAAGTAAATATTGCAAAGCCAGTCAGCTGATAAAATTGTCGATGTAAAAGCATTTACCGCTGTCAAAGTTCATTCATCCATACCGTGGCAGATGTTTAATGGTAAATGTGTGAAAAACTATATATAAAGTAACACTTTTTGCTGGAGAAGGATAGAATGTTTGCTGGGAAATAAAACAAGCAATAACTTTTGAGAAAAGAGTTATTTTTGAATAAATTGCTCACTTATGTAACTGAGCAGCAACTGGTAGGTGTTGGAGGTGTACCTACCATTTGCTACTAAGCAAACACTGCATTGCAGCAGAAACAATGAAGAAAACCTCTTTGGGACCATAAACCATGTATTCGAAAAATCTTGGCAAAAAGGGCTAAATTCACGAAGGGGTAAAATCGGCCCTGTAAAATCCTATTTTAGAAATGTATGAATATAATATAAATGACATTATTTCTGAAGAAGACGATCTTCCCTCTCTTCAAATACATACCAAACAATTTCTTGGATGCTTCCCTTATACCGCAAAAATCCATATTATGACCCCCAGTTTCCCCAAAATGGCTGAAATTGTGGGGATTTAGTGTAAATATATCCATAACAAAACATGAGGCCATTATTTCGACACCACAAATTTTGGCTTAGCTGTGCAAATTAACATTGAGAACCCATGACCAAAAATTCAAGGTGTCGAAATTATGGCTTCATAATGTAATATTACGTAACCTAAACGATCACGTTTGGATATTTTGTCTGTGTTGGGTCTTTTCAGGCCATTTATACATGTTCTAAGGCTTAAAATATACAGATATGACTACATTATCTCATGAAAGCAGGGCTGGACTATTTTAGAAGCCGAAAATACGCCTACTTTCTCACATTTTTCAGTGCAAAAAATGCCAATTCCGAAATAATGTTACGTCCGAAATTTACATTCAGTATGAGACGCTCGTCGTGCTACCGTTAGTTTTTGTCTGCTTTCGCAGGTATATACTACCTTTTTTGGTTAACGGTATGTGAATTCACTCATAAATCACTTTTAGAAAAATACACGGGGTCATATTTTTACAATTAACGTGTGTCAGCTTGTTTATTTTTGTATATTTCTAAAAGCCTATTATTGTTTTATTCGTATTTGAAAATATATAGTTTTAAGTGCGCTGCGTTAAAATATAAGCATCTACGTGGTCGTGCGGTTAAGTCCAGGAATTGTTTTATGGTTTGCAACGGGTCCTGGGTTCAATCCTCAGCGACACAGTTGGAGACCGTTTTGAAAGAAAAATCGCATTGGGCATTCGCGATGAGGTGATAGCTCTACTATATTTATGTCCCTCATTGTCCCCGTGTACCCCATGTGTAAGCTGCATGTAGTGTTAAGAAATGGGGATTTTTTGGTCAATAATCGGTAATGGCGCAATGTTTCACATACGTTGGGCAAGACAGGGAGTGCAGTGGCTCAATGGTAGAGTGCTTGACTCGAGACCGAGGGGCCGCGGGTTCGAGCCTCACCGGTGTCACTGCGTTGTGGTTCTTGAGCAAGACACATTTATCCTAGCTTAGTACTGGTTCAACCCAGGAAGACCCGTCCCTGTTTAACTGAAAAATTGTTGATGGGACGTAAAGAATCAAATCAAACAAACAAACAAACAAACGTTCGGTAGTACAGTTGATTCAAAGATAGATGAGAATCGTTGTAAACAAAAATATGAACTAATCCAGGTAATGTGTATTTTATACAGGTATATTCAGGTAGCACAATGATTGTGCTACCTGGTATATTACATTAACTGCCTCAAACTGCAGTATTTCATTGACCGTTATTAACCCGTTTCAATGGAAAAAATACAATGTGGTATAGTCTGATTATTTTGCATCTTTGAAACATCAGTACGAGCAATCTGTGGGGTGAACGGAATTTTTTATACTTTGTCACACTTGTATTTGCATTGGGAGAATAAAGGAAGGTGATATAATTTAGGATTTATCATGATTTCAGGAGTCAGGCACATCGTTTTGAAAAAAAAAAGATCCATGTATAACTTAAAAGTTTGAATTATACTAACAATTAAACTCCACCTGAAATGCTTTAGACCTGTTTTTGCGATGATTTTTACCACATCATTTTTTGAAAATCCTTATCCCGATGAAAAGTATTCAGAAACATCCCTGCCAACTTCTCAAAACAGTTCCAACATCCAAGATGATGATGTTACATCTGTGCATAGATGCACTCTGAGCATTTTAAGCAAAGCACAAATATAACAAGTCAAAGATGTCAATCAAAATGTTACATTGTACTGCCACAATTCACTTGTTAAAGCGATGTATTATATGGCTTGTTCAAATATATTGGAAATCGCGCCTGATTCGCACGAGCGTTAAGCTAGTGGTGATTCGCACGTGCGTTAAGCTAGTGGGATCATCTCGGAACCGTAAATTTTAGAACAACTGCAAAGGAAAATGGCACGTTGTGCAAAAACCCAAACTTTGTTCGTACAAATGAGCCTGTCTGACGTTGATTCTGTGCATGCACGAAAAATTCTGGGCATGCAAATGGCAGTTTTATCACTTTCATGTTATACACAACCTTTGAATAACAGGATTTTCATCGTTCACGATTTTTTTTTGATAATACCTCTTTCTGACACGCCCATACGAATTTTACTCGTCAATAAAACAAACTTTGAAATGTTAAACGAATTCAACTAATTGCAATTTTTTTTATCTAAATACAGTCGAATCTCGTTAATTCGAAGTCCTAGGGGCTAGAGGTTTTATTTCGAATTATCAAAAATTCGAATTATAGGTAGGTAGAAATAAAAGATATATAGCCCCCAGAAATTATAATGATTATTTTTTTCTTATAAAATATATGTTTTGTGTGCATAAAAGAAACGTCCCAGGGAGACGTTTCTTTTACGCACCCAGAACATAATATTATTATAGAAAGTTATCAAAATAGATCATGAATAGGTCCTATACTCTGAATTCAGTCTGTCCCAAATTTATTTCGAATTAGCCAGTATTTCGAAAAATCGGAGCTCGAATTTTTGAGGTTTTACTGTACACAAAATCTGTACGTGTAACAAACACCAGACCTTTAGGAGAAGTTAGCGGAAAGTCTTCTCTACAGCTTTATCGTTAACACATTTTGCTAAATTGAAGATAAAAACGCTATAGCGAAAGAATAGCAGCTGGATTTTTTTCATGTCGTATAATTATTTTCAGGATTGAGTAATTGAGATTTACTGTCGTGGTAGAGTGCTTGACACGAGACCGAGTGTCCGTGGGTTCAAGCCTCACCAGCGCTACAGCGTTGTGCCTTGAGCAAGACACATTAATCCTAGCTTAGTAATGGTTTTACCCAGTAAGACCCGTCCCTACATAATTGAAAGATTGTTGATATGACTCATGGCAAACAAGGTTTTGCTGTTATCACTATTTAATTCCATCCATCAAAAATGTTCGTTTTGTGTAAATGCTTAGTGTAAGTCCCATTTTCATATTTTGACAAGCCTGCCCCACTTTAGCGAGGCGGGGAGAATAAAAAAAAGCAGCTTACCATCGGCCCAGCATTATGCCGTTGGCCGATAGTGGTTAGCTTTAACGTTCTTTCTGGGACTTTATCAAAAACGAAATGCCCATGAAACTTCTACGCTGTCTTTAATTTGAGCAGGCAGTATCAGGGAAGGTTCTGGCTAGTCTCTTCGAATGCTCAATCTACTTTCCACCTGCGCTAGTCGCCAATGATAAAAAAACATAAATATCTTCTGAGCTGACTTAACCCTTAATGCGCCAATCGCAACAAAAGTCGTCTGCTTTCTCGTCTGCTGAAATGTTAAAGAAGCCTCTATGGAAAACATTGTGGACCCAGATAAGACTGCTCCTATAGGAGCACTCTGTTCTGGGTCCACACTGTTTGCTTTTATACTAAATTCGTCAGTAATGCTAGGAAATTATTTGCAGCAGATGACTTCAGCAGACGACATTTTCAGATGCATTTTTTTCTTGGCGCTTTAAGGGTAAAATATTACAGCATCACTCTACAATAAGTTACCGCGTCCGGGAAACCCAACTATATCCTATATATATATAAGCACGGGTATTTAAGATCAGTCAGAATGACAAGCTCCTGTCTGAAAATCACGAGACTACCGAAAAATGACCACTCTGCATTCAATTGCATAAAATGCGTTACGATTGTGTTATCCATCGCATCAGTAATATTGTGTGCATACAGTTTAAATACACTTTTTCTCGGACCCGCGAAGCGTGGTCGGCAGAGTTCTATTTATAGTCTGACTTCTATGGACTAGCCTTGAAAGTGACCGGGGGGGGGGGGGGGGGGGGGGGGGGGTCATGAGTCATGAGTTTGAACCCTTGTACAATTTTGTTGAAATTATTTTCTCTCTTCTGCTGATTCTGATGAGAGTATTTAGTAAGTACTTGATACTGATACACCGTTTGTAAAGCAGCGGTATAGGATACATTGACCGCTACCGTGATATGACTAAAATTGATGAAAATTACATGGACATAAAGCCTCATACAAACATGCTCATTTCAGAGGGTTGGCGGGCGTATCGCCATTATAGACTGTTTATCGAGGTTTATAATACATTTTGGCACAAATTGGGGTGCAATACACACTTGTTTAACATAAATTTGTTAACCAAACTTAGCGACGTCTTTGGCGTTACATTGCAATGTAAATGACGTTACTTTTTGCGCAAAATTAACAGAGGGTCCTTGCCTTTAGAAACCCATAGCTTTCACAATTTAAGCACTAGGCAGATAAAATTTCGATTTTTCTCAATGGAATAAACCATATAAACATATTTTAAGTCAGTATGCATTTCTATGGCAGGGCCGATTTCACCCCTTCGTGAACCTAACTCTTTGAACAAAACAGGAAATGCACATAAGCATGTCAAATCCATCATTCTGCAAAATGATGCAGTAAGTCCAAAATTTTTCAAAATACCTCCGAGAGGTAAGTCTTTAAATGAGCATAGCAAGTTCTACAAATATATTTTATGATGTGACATTAGTACTCCAATTGTCGCTGACCATAGCAGTCTGTTATATGGTTAACAAGGTCACATATTACTCCTTATGTTACACTGGCCATTTCACTTGCCTATTGAGCAGTCACGAATGTGATTTTTTATCATATCCAGAAGTTGTAACTTCGTATCCAATTGTTGCTGTCTATAGCAGTCACTAATAGTTGAATTAACACAATTACACTACGAGCCATGACATGTAAAAGTGACAGTGTGCCTATAAATTTTTAAGAAGACTCTGATCAGCCTAGGCATGAATCCAGTCTGACCAGGTTCTTCGTAGTCCCCCCAAAAAGGGACATCTAGTGACAGTACCACAGGGCTCACAACAAAGACCCTTGTCAGACAGAGCAGATGCTCTGTCTGATTAGAGATTTTGCTTCCCGCAACATACACTGCCGGCTTTTTTCATGTCATGACTCAAATCACCTTCATTATAACACACACTGATTGCTAGCCCATAAGTTTCAAGCGTAGAGCACACGCGACTGTTAGCATATAAGTTCCAAGAGTATAAGTGTTCTTCACAACAGGTCTCGCTGGACTTGATAAGACAGAGAAAAGTTTGTGATCCTGCACAACTTATAAATGTAATCATAATGTCAGTAAAAAGAAAAAAAAAAGAAAAGAAATGCTGAACAGTACTGTAAGCGCACCAAAAGTTACTATTTCAATGCCTTTTAACCTGGTTATTTGCGTCGCATATGATTATTTAGCCTCAGTTGCATCTATGCGTTAAACATAGCAAAGCAAACCTAAAATGCCAAATTTGGACTAGGTGAAGCAGCCTAGCTATCACCTGGGCCATGAATACATGGTTCAACTAATCTAAGAAAGTATCTAAACTACTATATACAGGGTATGGGTGGGTGGGAGAAAACAATTTTTTGCACTTTCAGGAAAACGTCTTTATCTTTTCGAATCAACAAAGCAACTGCTGCTGTGCGGTCAGTTTGAAGGAGAGGGCTTATCAGACGAATTTCATTGGCTACTCCTGATGCGCTCTGCATCTGATTGGCTAGTGAAAAAAGGCGCTCGCCACTGCTGCACACGAGACGGCTTGTCTGGAAAGTGGCGAGTGCAAAAGGGGAAGGGATTCCCAAATAAGGCAGCAGCTTCAACAACACACCCATGCAAGAAAAACCGAGTGCGCCTCTCGCGAGATTATGCGAGAGGAGGGGGGCAAGAAAATGAAAACAAACGATCTCAATTTAAAACAAGATTAAATTCTAATCTCTCTATTAAATTGCTCACTTATGTAACTGAGCAGCAACTGGTAGGTGTTGGGGGTGTACCTACCATTTGCTACTAAGCAAACACTGCATTGCAGCAGAAACAATGAAGAAAATCTCTTTGGGACCATAAACCATGTATTCGAAAAATCTTGGCAAAAATTTGAACAAAATAGGAAATGCACATAAGCATGTCAAATCCATCATTCTGCAAAATGATGCAGTAAGTCCAAAATTTTTCAAAATACCTCCATAGTCCCAAAAATAACAAAAGTTGAACCACTTTCTGATTCTTATACACTTGATTAATCTACAATTCTAATAATCTTCTTCATGTTCAGTAGTACGAGGCCATTAAAAATGCCTATCAAAAATCAAGTTTTAGCTTTTAGAAAAATAAAGGATTAGTAGTGCCAAGCTATCTCTTAATCCAAAGGCAAACTCTTTTGTTTGTTTGATTTGATTCTTTACGTCCCATCAACAATCTTTCAGTTAAACAGGGACGGGTCTTCCTGGGTTGAACCAGTACTAAGCTTGGATAAATGTGTCTTGCTCAAGGTCTGTAACCACAACACAGTGACGTGGGTGAGGCTCAAATCTTTGCCCCTCAGTCTCACATCAAGCACTCTACCACTGAGCCACTGTGCTCCCTATCTCTAAATCTAAAGGCAAACTTTTATTACCAATTCTTTTGACCTTGACATTAACTCATTACCTGCTAGTGTCGTCTGCTGATAAAATGTCGGGTCTGATCTGGAATCACACTGTTTCACCCGAGATGGTATTCATGAAAGAAAATTTGCAAAACATTAATTTTGAAAAATCAGCAGATGACAAAAAGACCCTGCAAAATTACCCAGCAGGCAATGAGTTAGGTTTCTTTTGCATAAGAGAGCATAGCAGCAACTGGATATCATGACATCAAAACAACATCAAATGATGTCACAAAAGTTGACACGTACAGATAAACCAAAGGCTTTGAAGCGTGTCTGTACGAGAGGCATTTGGAAAGTTCTTAGCATGGTCTTTTATCTCAGTAACCGATTTACAAACCCTATCATGTTTGATATCATTTTAAAGAGCTATCTTTCCTCTATGTTATGGCATAAATTCCATGAGGATATTATGGTGCAGACACGAATAATATCATTGTGAATACATGTACTGCTTGTAAACTGAAAAATGCAAAATTTCAGTGGAAAATATAACATTTTACCTTTTGAAAAGTGTGCAGAACATTAACAATAATTCATGAAATTAGATAATTTTGTACCATTTGGTAGGCCACAATCTGGTACAGTTATTATACAATTGATGACCGAGTTGGATATTTCTAATAGCTAAATACCAGAACAGCAATACCAAAACCGTCTAGAAAGCAAAGCAATGCGCTATTATTTTTTTTTAATAAAAATCGCATGTCACAATGCACATATTTTGAATATATATATAACCGACAGTAGTTTAAAAATGATGTGCGTTGGTATTTTTGTCAAGCACACTTTATGCTCTTTGTATTGAAACCAAAATAAATTTTGTAAACCTGAACAAAGGGAAGATAACTCTTATAATCTTCCCATGGGGCAGAGTAAGTTTAGCTATGAGTTGATGTTCTGGTTCATCTCAACTGAAAACGGTGGCAAACAAAAACGTAAAAATACCTTGAGAGTAGAAATCAATCAATTTTGTGATGGTTAACGCGATACCACAAGAAGTTCTTATGCCATCCGCAAATGTAAGGGGTTAAGTTACCCCACCCACTGCTTGAAAAGTAGGAATAGTGTTATTAGGAATACTTTTCTTGAATACAGAACTAAACAAGCTACACTTTTTGCGCGACAAAATGATTTTTATGCATTGTTCGCTACAAATAAAGCAAAACATATACTCAATTGGCATTTTTCATGCTCCTGTAGTGACACAATTTATAGTAAAAGTATGAAGAAAAATCTAAAAAAGTCCCATTTTTGAAAGTTTACCATTTCCCTATCAGTCAACATTTTCTGAATGTAAAGGTATAAGTCGTGCAAGCAGTGATCGCATAATATATATAAACAAAAATTCAGATGGCACCAAATCGTTAATTTGTCAAACCATGTTCGTAAATAAGATCCCCAATTTACGAACATAAATAAATAAGATCCCCAATTTTCCTTCGTTTTTTACAAATATTTTGGTTAAAATTTCAGCCAGTGTATAAACCTTACTCACTTTGAGCATGCGCTGCACGCGCATGCTGAGTCCCTTTTCGACAAAAATTAAACCATCAAGTAGCCGTTGAATTCTAGTCTTAGTCTAGTGTTTTATTTGATAGCATTTTATCAACGCATTGTGGAGTTATGATGCCATGCTAAGAACTTTCCAAATGCCCCTTGTATTTACAATATTGATGTTGTTCTAGAAAAAAAGGTTTCAGGCATTTATTTACGTTTACGATAAAAGCTTTGACATACACAGATGTTCCAGCCCAACTGGGTCACTTTACACATTCTCCATCAATCTTTTTAAATGGAAAGATGCAAATGTTGTCGCGGAGCTCGCGATTTTTGTATTGCCTGATAAGCTCTTTTGCTCCTATTGCTCCTTTCTGCTCCTTTTGCTCCAGCGGAGCTTTCACGTGCTGCATGAAGTTATGAAAACTTCATGCAGATCGTGATTTTCATGAATTATAGCGGAGCTTCGTGGCACTATAAAACAAAGAAGAGGTCAGGAAAAAAATAGGAAACCGAAGGAATATGAATAAGAAATAAGGTGTAGCTAATAATAATAAATACCATTCATATGATTTGCTTCTTGTGTTTTTAAATGGTTCAACGGATTAACAAAAATCGAACATAACCAAATTACATGTGGCGGAGAAACAAGCCAGAGGGCAAAGAATTAGATCACCACCACATTGTTTGGCGCCGGAACCCCGGAACTGAAATAAAGAAAGAAGAAAAAAGGTAGATAGAACATTTATGTTACAGTTTTAGTATTTTTTGTGTTCCAACATAATGGCGTCTAATCTGCCATATTTAAAAGGTGTCCGGACAAGACATATAAATATCTTGAAAAAGGAAACAGATTGTGGCCTGGAAATTCTATCAAGTGATGTTAAGTTGTTTGACGAGACAGACCTGACAATAAAGATAAATAATTGTGTCGAGAGATTACAAATATATTGTGACAAAGTAGAAAATCAGTCTGACAAGCTAGCTGAGGCAATTGGTGATACGAACAAGGAATTGTCTGAACAGCTAGTCATTGAAAATGGTTCAATTTGTGATAAAGCAATGGAATGTGCCCTGAATCTCAAACAGATGAAGGATGAAATATGTTTCGCTAAAGTAAAAGAAGCTGACGTTAAAGAAAAGGTTGGCATGAGCCATATTGTCGAATTACAGAAGCAAATGAATTCTATTGTTGTGGATCAAATGAAGCAACAACATGATTTTCTTGAAAAACAAGATAAAAAGGAAAAGGAATTAGCTACAACAGTAAAATTGCCGAAAATAGATATAGTGACCTTTTCTGGAAATAAACTAAAGTGGACAGAATTTTGGGACAGTTTTGAGTGTGCAATACATAAAAACAAAAAACTATCAAACATTGAAAAATTCAATTACCTAAGGAGTAAAGTTAGTGGAGATGCTCAAAGAGCAATATCAGGGTTGGCACTATCAAATGAAAATTACACCATAGCTATCGATATTCTTAAGGAAAGGTTTGGTAATTCACAAGAAGTAATTGATCTACACTATAATCAGATGATTAACCTACAACCAGCAGCCAATAGAACCAGTAGCCTTCGGATTTTACTTGATACTATGGAAAGGCATATTAGGAGTCTTGAAGTTCTGAAACAAAATATAAACCAGGATGTGTTTGTTTCAATGATTCGAGCTAAGTTGCCTGAAGAGGTTCTCCTCCAACTTGAAATTCTTAACGGAGCAAAGAACAAGTGGACTGTTGAAAGCTTACGTGCTAGGATTGATGAGTATGTAACTGCTCGTGAGCATGCAGAAAGAAAGGATGATAAAGATGATACAAAGTTCAAGAAAAGTGGACAGTCTCGTCTGGAAGGAAGAACACGATTCAGTCATAGTATGAATACTAGACCAAAGCAAACTTATTTTGATAGAAGACATCCTGCCAGCTATAACACTTTTGTAAAACAGGAAAGCTGGGGTGGAGCAAAATCACTTACAGGGTCAGCAGAAGCCCTAGTAGCTAACACCAGTCAATCATCTGTCACACGTTTTTATGATCAATGCAGGTACTGCAAACAGAAGCACTGGAGTGATGAATGCCCAAAGTATCGAACTATCAGTGAAAGGAAAGGACAGCTGAGAGACAGCTGTTACAAGTGTTTAAAAGCTGGCCACATTTCCAAAGACTGTAAACGCAGTATAGCGTGTGTACACTGCGGAGAGATAAACACTCACCACAGAAGTCTGTGTCCAAAGAAATATAAATCTAATGTTTCTACAGCCCATCTAGTCGAAGAAACTGATGTAAAAGTGGAAATTAGTGAATGTGCTGAAGAAAACGTCCTTGTATCCTCAGGAGAAATGGTTTTAATGCAAACAGCAAAGGCGGAGATACAAGGGCACAACAATTCTGAAAGAGAACATGTGAGAATTCTTCTTGATTCAGGTTCACAAAGGACATATGTGACGGAACATTTAGCTGAAAAGCTCAAGCTAAAAAGAGAAAGTGCAGAAGAAATAAAGTTAGTCACTTTTGGTAGTGATAAACCCAAAACAGTGAAAACTTTTCAGACAAAGTTGAGTATTAAACTAAACAATGGAGAGTATCTTGATATCAGTGCTAACATTGTGCCTGTTATAAATGGTACTGTCCAAAGGAAAGCCTGCAAATTTCATTCCTCTGAAAATTTGGATCATCTTGTTCGAAGTTTGGACATGGCAGACACTATTCCTTCTGAAACAGAAACATCTACAGTTGAGCTACTCATAGGAAACGACTATTACCTTGACATAATCCTAACCCAAAAAATTGAAGTCCAACCTGGTCTTTATCTGCTTGCATCAAAATTGGGCTGGATACTGACAGGTCGTACAAGTGAAGTAGAATCAGAGTTCAATCAAACCAATATGCTGATTCTGACTTATGGGACGAACGTCTCAAACACAAGTGTTTTTACAAGTATAGACGATGTTACTCCATCCAAACCAGATCTTGAAGATTTTTGGAACATTGAGTCTATTGGGGTTTATGATAATCCCAGAATGTCAAATGATGAAATGGTTATGAGAAACTTTAAGAATACAATTACATTTGAAAATGGAAGATATCAAGTGACATGGCCTTGGAAGGACACACCTCCTGATTTGCCAGTCAATAGAGAGTTAGCTATGGGTAGATTAAGGTCCACTGTAGCTAGGATGAGAAGCAAGCCAGACTTAATGAAACATTATGATGCCATAATACAAGACCAGCTTGATAAGGAGATTATAGAAAAAGTGAACAGTACATCAAAAGGTGGAACGACACATTACCTTCCCCACCATGCGGTTATCAATCCATTGAAACCAACCACTAAGCTTCGAATAGTGTATGATGCTTCAGCAAGGACAAAAAAGGAGAATCAGAGTCTGAATGAGTGTTTATACAGAGGCCCAGTTATGTTAAATGATTTGTGTGGGTTATTGATGAGATTTCGCCTTAACAACATTGCAATTGTTGCTGATATAGAGAAAGCGTTCCTTCAAATAGGTTTACAGCAAGATCAGAGAGATGTAACACGGTTTATTTGGCTAAAGGACTACACAAAAGCTAGAGTAGACAGTGATAACATCCAGGAATATAGATTCTGTCGTGTTCCATTTGGTGTTATATCAAGCCCTTTCCTTCTAGGAGCAACACTTGATAGTCATTTAGAACAATACGAAAGTGTATTGGCCACAAAACTCAGAGATGATATTTACGTGGACAATCTGATTACTGGAACAAACAATGTTGAAGAGGCTGTAAAGTTATATCATGGAGCCAAAACCATATTTAAGGAGGCATCCATGAATCTTCGTGAGTGGTCATCAAACAGTCATCAAGTGAATCAAATCATTGACTTCAATGACAGAGCAAGCAGTGATTCAGTGAAAGTTTTAGGTCACAATTGGAATCTAGAGAATGACTCAATTACCTTGAAAAGGTCAACAAATATACTGGAATCAGCAAGTCCAACAAAGCGTAATGTATTAAAAGAATTAGCATCAGTGTTTGACCCATTGGGATTAGTTTCACCTATTGTGCTCAAAGGAAAGATTTTCATTCAATCATTATGGGACAAACATCTTGAATGGGATGATGTTATCAGCAAAGATGAATTGACAACCTGGCAAGCGATACGTTCAGAATTTTCAAAGCTATCCAACTATCAAATTAACCGATGTGTGGCTATTAAGTCTTCAGAGAATGTCAAGACTCGACTGCTATGTTTCTGTGACGCGTCATCACGTGCATATGCTACAACTGTATATCTGATTCAAAGGAGTGAAACATCTGAATCAAGGTCTGACCTTCTATTCTCTAAAACAAGACTCGCTCCACTGAAAGAAATGACCATACCAAGACTAGAATTAATGGCTGTTCTCATAGGTGTCAGATGTGTGAACTTTGTCAAAGAACAGTTGAAAATTTCAGTGGAAGGCATACATATATGGACAGATTCTCAATGTGTGCTAAAATGGCTGAAGTCAGAAAAGGATTTATCAGTATTCGTACGAAACAGAGTCAAGGAAATCAACAGTCATCGTGATATAACATTTCATTATATCACATCAAAGGACAATCCAGCAGATATAGCGACCCGTGGATCTGATATGCACAGTTTGTCATGCAATCAATTATGGTGGCAAGGCCCGATTTGGTTAAAGAAGCCACAGAAAGAATGGCCAATTTTAAACAAAGATGAAGATGAACAGACAAATTCAGAATATGATTCAGAAATAAAGAAATCAAAACAAGTCAAACATACAGAAGTACTAAACACTTCTGAGGTTGATTCAGACCTGCCATCATATATTTCAGGTATGTGTACGCCATTTGGAATAGAATGCGAAAAGTACTCATCAATTACCAAGATGATAAGAGTAACAGCGTTTGCTCTTCGTTTCATCAAGAAATTAAAGGATCCAAAATACAAAGGAGGTACTATAACTTGCTCTGAAATAAACGAAGCAGAGCAAATGTGGATAAAGTACATACAAAGAAAGAATTTCTCTGATGTTTTTGGATCAATATCTAGTGAAAGCCCAAACAATTTACAAAGACAATTAGGGTTGTACATTGATGAAGGAATTCTAGGATGCAAAGGAAGGATTGATCAAGCCAATTTAACTGAAAGTGCGCGCAGACCTGTGTTATTACCAAAAGATGAAAGGTTAACAAAGCTGTTAATAGAAAAGGTGCACATGCAAGGATTTCACAGTGGTGTGTCACAGTGTTTAAGTCAGATAAGGTACAAATACTGGATACCTCAAGGACGAGCAACAGTAAGATCAGTATTGAAGGGATGCATAGTGTGTCGTCGTCACGAAGGTGGTTCGTATAGAATGCCTACTATGGCTCCTTTACCTGGAACTCGTGTAACTGAAGCAATAGCGTTTACAAGGACAGGTCTAGACTATCTCGGACCAATGATTATCAAAACGCCTGAAGGACAAATGAAAGTGTGGGTTTGTTTATTCACATGTATGGTTACACGTGCTATACACCTAGAATTATTACAGGATATGTCAGCAGAGGAATTTCTTCTTGGATTTAGAAGGTTTATTTCACAAAGAGGTTCCCCAATAGAGATCATTAGTGACAACGCGTTGCAATTCAAAACAGCGAGTCAAACATTGGATTTACTTTGGAAAAATGTGATAACATGTGATGATGTTCAAAATTACGTTTCGAGTACAGGTGTAAAATGGTTATTCATCGTGGAGCTGGCTCCCTGGATGGGAGGGTTCTACGAAAGATTAGTGAGCCTTGTGAAAAGGGCACTAAGAAAATCAGTTAATAGACAGTTACTGACATACGTTCAATTGCAAACAGTTCTGAAGGAAATTGAGTCTACTGTTAATTCCAGACCTCTTGTTTACGTGTGCGATGATATTGACTCAACCTTAACACTGACACCAGGACATTTCTTAACACTTAATCCAGCTACTGGAGTTCCAGTATTAGAATATGAAAGTGATGCTGACTACAACCCATATCAAAGTACAGCAGAAAGGTTGTTACAAACATGGAAAAAAGGGCAAAAGTTATTAGCCATGTTTTGGAAAATGTGGCGTGATGACTATCTGCTGAGCTTGCGTGAAAGAACACAAAACACCCTTAAATCTGGACGAGTACAATCACATTTCTCACCAAATATTGGTGACGTAGTTTTACTGAAAGATAACCTTCCACGTGGCTGCTGGAAACTTGGTAAAGTGGTAAATTTAGTCTCAAGTTGTGATGGGCTGGTTAGGTCAGCGAAAGTGTTGATTTCGTCTGGACGAACCATTGGTCGTCCTATAAATCTCCTGTGCCCCATAGAGATATCTGAAAATTGTAACAAACAGCGTGGGAACAATGAACCACAAGAGTCGATAACAGCAAACAAACAGGGTGTTGGACAAACAAAGCGGACCACAGCAAAACATGCAAAGATAAAAATAAAAGAGTCTTTGTGTGACATGAAAGAAGAAATGTAGTGTAATAAAAAAAATGTGTATATAGTGTAAAACTATAGTGTAAAACTAATGCTATGTTAAAAAAAATCACCTACCGATTAGTGCATAATTAATGCTATAACTTAATCATAAAGAATGCGTCTTCATCGTCATTTACGTCTCACCCAGCTATGAGCCTCCGTGTGTTTTATCGTAGAACAACTCATCTATCAATATCTAGATTCGCAATGTGGTCAAATGGAAAACAAGTTAACAGTGCCATTTCGTGTGTGTGTGTGCCTACCTACCATTTGTGTGTACATAGCTGTTACTACTACATACTTGCGAGTTTTAAGGTCAAAATAGCACCCATCTTTATCGTCTTATAAATATTTGACATAAATACCAGACTCTTGAGTGTATATTAACATCGAGCATCTCGTGCAAATATCCATCTTTGTATTGTGGTTTGAAGGAGCAAAGTCTCAGTGTCATTATTATATGTGTGTTTACCAGTCATACATACTTACCTGGGTATCGACCTAGCGGAGCAAACTGCTATATTTGGTGTTGATAAGCACGTGCTAATGTTTACAATGTACAATGCCAGCGGAGCATAGTATTTGTTCAGCGGAGTTGACCAAAACTGCATATGTTGCACGTGCACAATGTAAATGTATACGCAGCTAAATCGTTCATTCAGTGTTAAAGCTAGTTGTGATTGAAATTTTGAAGCAGCCGTTTGTTGCAGAAATTGCCAGTTTACGTGTGCGACGTATGTTCTAAATCCTACAGTTACAAGCGTAACTTAAAAAGACACAAAACTGAAAAGCATGGTAACATGGAATACTGGAACTGCATAGAAGCTAACTGTACGGCAAAGTTTATCAGAAGGTCTTACCTTTCGAAGCATTTGATTTCTCGCCATGGGTACTCATCTCTTAGAGGCAGAGAATTGGCCTGTACTGCACCTCGTGGCGACAGAGTAAGGCCAACTTATTACGAGGACATTAGTGAAGATGAAAGCGTTTTTGAGCTTATAGATGACATGCAAAGGATACGAAGTCATGATGAGACGATTGCTGATTTTGAGCTGGGTTATTTTGATGATATTACGCTTGGAAATCTTGAAGATGCAGCGATTGTCAGTGATATAGTTAGTGGTGGAAATTCTAGCGATTATGATGCAGCGATTGTCAGTGATATAGCAAATGGTGGAAATTCTAGCGATTATGATGCAGCGATTGTCAGTTATATAGCAAATGGTGGAAATTCTAGTGATAATGATGCAGCGATTGTTAGTGATAAAGCAAATGGTGGAAATTCTAGTGATAATGATGCAGCGATTGCCAGTGATATAGCGAATGGTGGAAATTCTAGCGATGATGATGCAGCGATTGTCAGTGATATAGTGGATGGTGGAAATTCTAGCGATTGTGAGGCAGCGATTGTCAGTGATAAAGCGAATGGTGGGAATTTTGATAGCGATTGTGAGGCAGCGTCTGTCGGCGATAGCTCTGTGAATGGTGGAAATGTATTGATTAATGATCATGTTGAAGACGAAGTTGTGGACAGGTACAATATAGAAAGTTATTCCGACGTCTCTGAGGATGGTTTTTCCACAGACGATTCCTGGAATGTCTCAGACAGCGAAGAAGATTACGGTGTTATCATTATTGACAGTGACGATGATACTGCCTTAGTACCCTCAACACTTATGACAAGAACACAAACTTTTGTTTTTACAATTAGACGGGAGACGCAGTACGTTGATGGACATGAAATGAATGCGATATTTACTATGGAGAGGGACTATTACGAAAATTGGAACTAATAACCAAAACATTTTTGATCTTTTCTTTGAGGCGCAGTGTCGCGAAGCTCGCGATTTTTGTATTGCCTGATAAGCTCTTTTGCTCCTATTGCTCCTTTCTGCTCCTTTTGCTCCAGCGGAGCTTTCACGTGCTGCATGAAGTTATGAAAACTTCATGCAGATCGTGATTTTCATGAATTATAGCGGAGCTTCGTGGCACTATAAAACAAAGAAGAGGTCAGGAAAAAAATAGGAAACCGAAGGAATATGAATAAGAAATAAGGTGTAGCTAATAATAATAAATACCATTCATATGATTTGCTTCTTGTGTTTTTAAATGGTTCAACGGATTAACAAAAATCGAACATAACCAAATTACATGTGGCGGAGAAACAAGCCAGAGGGCAAAGAATTAGATCACCACCACAAATGTCATTAATCAGAGGTCGTGGTACATCTATACAAAAATTATGGTGTCCCATAGCCTCAGAAAAGGTGGTTTTCTTGTTTATGTTGAACTGAGAAAATGATAAAGGAGCCATTTTGTGAGATTCTGGCACTTATCGCATATGTGAGCGCCAAAGGCTCAGATGAGCCTGCTGTCTAGATATTGATAGCTGTCTAGTTTATGATGCAACAAAACAACATCAAATGAGCCACGACATGTGATTTCCAACAATGTAGCATTTTGACATACATAGACTCAGAGGAGCCTGTGCAGCCTCCTTTTAAGCTTAGAAACTCCAAATGATGTTCAGTCATTAGCTTAACCCCTTCACTGCTGTATACAAATGTGTTACATATAATTTCATACAAAATCATAACCACTATAGGGATTTAAACCAAATTTTTTCCTGCTTGTTTGAGACATTTGGTACAATGTCTGAAATAATGTTTTCTAGTGATAGCATGTCTAAAAAATTTTTTTCAACAGCTGAAAATACATGAATGTCTACTTTTGTTTACAACATCATTGTTTTGGAATGGTTGGGAAACATTGGTTCAAAAATGTGAGAATGACAGGAATTTCCTCCTTTACCATTGCTGATTCCAATTAATATCAATTGTTATCCGTAATCAAGCCATTTTAGACTTCCAAAATAACCTCTACTTCAAAGAAACACAACAGACTCATGCCACAATTGCCTGCCATCTTCGAAAAAAAAAAAGAGTTCTTCATCAAAAGGGCCGTTTTCCCTGTGAAAAGCATGCTTTTGGCTGCAAAGTTATGATATAAATCTTGGAAAAGTTAACTCTTTCATTATAGAGAAGATAAGGACAATTGAGTTCTGTCCCTTGAAAATTACAGTGCTAACAACACGCATATAAACAACACCATGTTTACCCCGAGCAACGCTCGGGATACTGGCGTATAGGAAGTGGTATTCACCCCGAGCGTTGCTCGGGGTTAGGCAGTGAAGGGGTTAACACTCATAGAATATTCAAGCCTCAAGCAAAGGCTCTGATCAGACTGCACATATGCACAGGCTGGTCTGAGCCTTTGCTGGTCGCACATACCCACAGTGTTAGAAATCCCATGTCATGGCTCAAATGATGTCACCAGGTTGGCATGTACAATATTCATTGTGTCCCAATGATAAATGAGCCATTTCGTGAGATTCTGGCACTAATCGCATATGTGAGCGCCAAAGGCTCAATCTAGATATTGATAGCTGTTTAGTTATGAAGCGAGTCCAAATCTACTATTATACTTTATGCATGTGCCTATGTGACAAGTACCAAAATCTCACGAGATGGCTTAAATATTTTGCTGTCCATTGGCATGGTCTTGATACAGATGCTTATCAAAAGTTAAACAAGACAAATTTGACGAATTTATATCCCCCAACGAAGGGTTATTTGAGAGAAACATGTAAATCACAAAACATAAATCCCATTTATCTAGCCCTTAGTTCACCTTCAGTATCATTCAGATCATAACAAACGCCTGTCAAAAAGTATACTTACATCTGCACAATTTCAATATCTGACCTTTAAACCCGACCCCAGAGGTCAAGGGTGTGTATAAATTCAGAGGTCAAGGGTGTGTATAAATTCAAAGTGTTACCTTGCAAGTAGGTCTATACTTCTTCCACTTTAATTTGATATGCAACATGACCACTTTTAGAAAAGAAAACAAAATGGCCTTTTGACCCCACCCCGGGGGTCCCTGGTGTGTGTAATGACAGCATATTTGCTTTCATGGAGCTCTGTGCTTAATTGCCTTTATTTTGATATGCAACATGACTACTTTCAGAAAAAATATATAGCTTGACCTTTTGACCCCACCCCCTGGGTCGAGGGTGTGTCTGGGGGCAAAATATTTGCTACCATGTTGCTGCCAGCGTTGTAAGCTTTAATTTGATATGCAAAATGACTACTTTCAGAAAAATATATAGTTTGACCTTTTGACCCCACCCCCTGGGTCAAGGGTGTGCCTGTGGGCAGAATATTTGCTACCATGCTGCTGCCAGCATCATCAGCTTTAATTTGATATGCAACATGACCATATTCTGAAAAAGTTTAATTTTGGCCTCGGCCCCACCCCCTAAGTCCACCCAACAGACTCGGACCCAGGCCTTCAAACTGAAATCCCGTTTGATATATTTCATATCTATTGCTGCTCTGCCTGCATGCAAAATTTCAGCAAAAAATATTAACAATTGCTTGAGTTATTGCGAAATTAAAATATTTGACCTTTGACCCCTTAGGTGGGGTCAAAGGGGTGGGGTAAAACTTTGACACTGCCATGCTTATCTACAGGCACTTGGCAATCATGGTCTATAGTGAGAAGTTGTTAAATATAAAAGCTTTGATGAAATGTGAAGATCATCACACAAAAAAGCTAATATAGGTTTTGCCTTATAATTGCCTATACCAAAACAAGGGCAATGACTCAAATGTTAAGGGGTCGATTTTGACCAAACTTATAGAATATCGAGAGTTCATGGTACTTATCATTTGTACCAAGAATGAATCAAATCTGACCAATAGGTGCTGAGATATGGTTCCGGACAGACAAAAAGTGTGGACGGACGGATGGAAGGACGGACAGACAGAATAGACGGACGGACGCATGGACAACGCCAAAACTATATCCCTCCGACTTCGTCAGGGGATGACAACAATGACACAATTTATATCTGCGTAAATATACCTCCTATCCCAAGACTATGAAACATGAAAGTGAGGCCATGTTGTTTGATGTCATGATATCACTGGGCTAAGACTATCACTGACTTACCAATGTCCCTGTTAACGGCTGCTCTGTCCTCATTTAGGCTCCCTCCCTCCTTTAAAACTGTAATTCTCTGGTACCTTGACTGAAACATTCCACGATCATTCATCTGGAGAAAAACACATTATAGTGCATGAATGCCTTGTGGTCTTTGTTTTTTTTTCAAACTGGGGACATGGGTACGTTCCAGATTTTGGGAAAAACACTGCTGTAAGTGACAAATTGGACTGGTATTTGAGCCTGTAATCCCTTGCCAAAAAACCTCAGCTTTTCTATGGCTTCTGCGCAGCTTTCAAAGCTTCCTAAAAGCTAGCGGTATTTGCACCTGCATATTTAGCTGCAGAAACGCAGCTTTTACGCAGAGCTGAAGAAAAGCCGGCTTAAATGCAGCTTTAACAAAGAGCTGTAGAAAAGCCGGCTTCTACGCAGCTTTTGCGAGGCTTTAACGCAGCTTTAGGGCAGAGTCACTTAAAGCTGTGTTAAAGCTTTGCAGCTTTTACGCAGGTGCCAATACTGCTAGCTTTTACGAAGCTCTAACGCAGCTTTTCTGCAGCTTCAATTCAAAGCTGCCTAAAAGCTGAGATAGCTGTTTTTATTAAATGTTATAACTCTTTCCTTGTGCAGTCTACTGATAGCTTTTGCAAAAATTTTAGACCCTAGATCAAGACCGACACAACGTCGGCCCTGATCTGGTTCCAAACTGCTTGACACGTTGATAGTGTTCCTGATAGAGTTTTTGGAAGAAGTTAATTTTGAAAAAAAGATAACTAAAGAATGAAAAATTACCTGGGCCTTTTCTTCCTACCACAGGGTCCGATATTCAGCCCTGTTCCCAATCCAAAATATCCTCCTTTTTTCCAAATTTTCAAAAATAAATTCCCAATTTGAAGCTTAAAAAATGTAGTTTTTCGCATATTTTGGTCCGTTTTGGTATGTAGAAATTCAACACAACGGCCGAGGCTATCACAACTATCATGCAAACAGTCACAATACTATATTTTTCAAGATGGCGGCGCCTCTTGCTAAGGTAGCAAACCACTGATCGGATCAGCTGGGCCTGGGCAAATTTGATAATATAAGGGTGCACCCTTCAATTCTTGGCTCTAAATACACTTTGTTGCATTTTATACTGTAAAGTGCTGTTTCTGTGTGCCTGGGAATGTTTGATCATCAATAAAAAGTATTTTTTGGCAACTGAAAATACTAAATGTGGCTATCCGGCCAAATTACGAATGTGTGGCTCGGCCTGGAAATGCATCAGAATTCTACTTTCGTTTTCATATACACAAACTCGAAGCTGATTATCAATGAAACGAGGTGGGAGGCAGGTATTGAGTTGTAAATGTTGCACATGATCATGGAGATTTCTGCATGATTTAGCAAGACTTGAGTGCATGGCTTGCTTGAGCACACTGTCCAGCAGGGGCATCAGATTTGGTACATTTTGTCGTTAAAATTGCCGTCGAAAACGTGGGGTCCGAGAAGATTTCGATGCTATTGGCTCTCTTATGGAAGATCAATTTTAGTGTTTTACTTCTCTAGAATCCACAAAAACATCTCTAATCTTGATTTAGATTGAAGAGAATTGGCTTTTATATTTGAATTTGAAACTGGTCGCAATCGGAATTTATCTTAGTGCGCCCTCCGGCACGCTCTGGGGTCTCCGTTTGATGGTGGTTTGCTACCTTTAAGCACAAACAGTGATTTTTAAGTTTCCATTTCAGATGTAAATAAAGCAGGCTTTGCACACCTCATTAGCTGTCGGCTAAGGATATAGCATGATTTGGATTCTTGTGCGCAAGTATTTTTCACAGGAGGGGAAATCGCACAGTTGGTGTCAGGGTAAAGAATTTGTGCCTGTGGCTCTTTTCGGAACAGGGTGATATTCTACAACAGCTGTCAAAAGGTCAGAGAGTATTTCAGCCAACTTTCCTATACACTGTATGTCTGCAAAAGCTCCATATTTGTGATTTTTTTTCAAAAATTCTCAAATTTGGAGCAAAAAAAGTTTTCTTAAAGGTAGCAAACCACTGAATGGATCTGCTGGGCCTGGTTAAATTTGGTAATATAAGGGGGTACCCTTCAATTCTTGGCTCTAAATACACTTTGTTGTATTTCATACTGTAAAGTGCTGTTTCTGTGTGCCTGGGAATGTTTGATCATCAATAAAAAGTATTTTTTGGCAACTGAAAATACTAAATGTGGCTATCCGGCCAAATTACGAATGTGTGGCTCAACCTGGAAATGCATCAGAATTCTACTTTCGTTTTCATATACACAAACTCGAAGCTGATTATCAATGAAACGAGGTGGGAGGCAGGTATTGAGTTGTAAATGTTGCACATGATCATGGAGATTTCTGCATGATTTAGCAAGACTTGAGTGCATGGCTTGCTCGAGCACACTGTCCAGCAGGGGCATCAGATTTGGTACATTTTGTCGTTAAAATTGCCGTCGAAAACGTGGGGTCCGAGAAGATTTCTATGCTATTGGCTCTCTTCTGGAAGATCAATTTTAGTGTTTTATTTCTCTAGAATCCACAAAAACATCTCTAATCTTGATTTAGATTGAAGAGAATAGGCTTTTATATTTGAAACAGGTCGCAATCGGAATTTATCTTAGTGCGCCCTCCGGCACGCTCTGGGGTCTCCGTTTGATAGTGGTTTGCTACCTAAATTGTAATTTTCAAGAATAAACATTTTTTTTTGGGGGGGGGGGGGGGGGGGGGAGGGGATTTTAAATAATTTTAAGTTAAAAAAGATTAACCATCCGACAATTGATCATTTGTAATGTGTCCGCAGCTTGCTCTAAGAAATTTTCTGTAAAAAGGACCGCTCTGTGACATTCGAAAAAACACACACCTTTTTTGACCGACTGTGTGTTTTTTTCAAGGGTCATCAGAAACACAGCTAGCTAGGTCTTTTTCTTGGCCATATGTAGAACCACCATCTAAATCAGCAACAGCAAGTAACGATAAAAGTTCAGATGATGATGCTATTGAAATTGAAACTTCTGAAATTGTTCAAAAAATAATAATTTGACAACAGGACATACATAATCATGTGATCTTACAAAAGCAGCTGGTTATATTACAACCCCAGTAAAGACGGTTACATTTGTATGATATAACTCTCTCATATACACATGAATAAATCATGCACATGTTAAGTTTTTTTTTGTTTTTACTGTTTAACACTTCTAAAAAATTCCCAAAATGCCGCATATTTTTCCCCCAATTCAAGCCAGGGGCCTTTTCCCAAAATAGCTGGAAAAGGCCCTGAATACACAGCATGCAAATATTTAAGACAGATGCTTGCTAATAGACAGATTCCTCAATTATTATGCAGTTGATTTTCACCTTTTATAAGATTCTTTTCTTCACAAAATTGGGTAAAATTATAAAATTAGCAAACCTGTAAGAGTTCCACACACAAAGCCCCACTATACATATATGTGTAGCCTGTCTTCAGGCCCGGTATTAACCCTTAATGCATCAATCACAACAACAATCAATAAAAGTCGTCTACTTTTCTCGTCTGCTGAAATCTTTAATAAGCCTCTATGGCATACAGTGTGGACCCAGATCAGACTGCTCCTATAGGAGATCTGGGTCCACGCTGTTTGCTTCTATACTTAATTCGTCAGTAATGTCAGGAAATTATTCGCAGCAGACAACTTCAGCAGACCACATTTTCAGATGCATTTTTTTCTTGGCGCTTTAAGGGTTAAGACATCTAGCTGAAAGTTCTATAACTACTACAGAGATAAATTTATGATACTTTATTACTTCCCCATTGCTCAGAATACAGTAAATAAGCCAGTCAGTGATTTTTTTTCAGAGATGTAAATGCTTGTTTATGAATGTGCACATATTTTACTAATTTGCTATTTACTGGTCTGATACCAGTCTAATATATGTGGTCAAGCCTGCAAAATGTCTCAGTTCACAATACAGGAAAAATGGTTTTCCCTGACGCACAAAATCCTTCATTTTGCCGCACTTTCAATCAAAATGACCCCCAAAAAAGTCATCAGTGCATCCTCCATGACACAATTTAAAAAAACAAGAAATCTCTTATAAGTTTCCTCAACAGTGAAGTTGTACTTTCAAAACATGTTACGAGTTTTTCCGTGGCTAATTATAGCTAGTTTTATCAATAACTTCCCAATCGCAACACGCATGTTGCATCAAACTCCAAGACGTCAATTGGTTTCTCCTCAAATATCTTTTAGGAAGAAAGACAGCTATATGAGGCAATAAACTAGCCCCTGTTATATGATGGGCCTCTTTGCGAGAAAACCTGTCTTCAGGGAGTCCGACAAAGGGAGTTTAAAACCAGTCTCCTCAGCTACAGAGACTAGCTAGAAAATTGAAAATTAATCTGAACCAAGTTTACATATGATACTTTCCAAAAAGCAAATAATAAAGGCACTGATCAGACTGCGCGGATGCGCAGGCTGGTCTGGGCCACTGGCTGCTGAACAACAAAAATTGTAAAAAAAAAATATCATCTACATATATATATATATGTAGATGATATTTTTTTTTTACAATTTTTGTTGTTCAGCAGCCAGTGGTCTGGGCCTGTGTTGTTCGCAAACCCCCGAAGACAGGTTTTCTTGTGTTATTGCCCATATGTAGACCAGCTTTTGTACAGCATAACTAATGTGGGACTCAATTACCAAAGTGAAAATCAATTACCACCAATTTTAAGCCCACAAAATCTATATTTATAGATTCCATGCGCGGATCCAGAAAATTTTGTCAGAGAAAACTTGAAAATGCTTTTTTTTTTTTTTTTTTAGTTGATGAGGGGTGGGTGGATCCAAATAGCACTTTAAGCGTGCAATCATCGGCCCGCCAGCAAAATGCCATTTAAATGGCATTTTGCTGGCGTGCTGATAATGGCGCAACATTGAATGCTGGCTTGGAAGCTTAGTAATTTTTCAGGGGATCTGGACCAATATTGCTAAGAATTCCTATATTTTGTGATTTTTCAGGGGGGGTGGGGGGGGGTCCCCCCCTCTGGATCCGCTCATGGATTCAAACATAAATCTCAACCCACATACATTGAAAATATATGAAATATTTACCTTGATTCACATAGTCCTATAAGGAACATTTCTTAAAACTCATAGGTCAAATAATTTATAAATCTACTCACATTTATAAAGACATGCATCTCAAAGCACTTAAATACAGCCTCAAGGCAATATCTATTAAACAGAACCATGCTCCCAGATAAGAGTTTGAACTGAAAATTATTTTTCTTATCTCTCATCCAAAACATATGTTGTAGGTACTCTAAAGGACCATCTCAATGAGAAGGTTCTTTTAAGCACCCCTAAAACACATGTTTAAACTGATGGATAAGAGAATGACCGGTACTTTACAGTAAACATTTTAGCTTAACTGGACCTATGTAGAACAATTCAAAGTACAGTAAAAGACTTTGTCCTGCTGAAGAAATGAACTCTTTTGCAAGTTGGGAATTTTTCTTTTTTGAATGTCTGCTGATTTTTTTTCAAAATTAACTTGTAGAAAAACTTCAAGAATATCATCAGAGTGTCAAGTAGTTTGGATCCAGATCAGGCCCCGATATTTTGTCGGGACTGATTGGGGTCCTGTCATGAGCAGACAACACTAGCAGACAAGAACATTATACCCTCCAGTCCAGTCAGGTAAATAGAAGGTCTTACATGAGTGCTCATGTTTTTCTGAATTTATAAAATGAGTTGGGGGAAAAGAGAATAAATGCGAGGCTTGCCGAGCATTCTATCTCTTTTTCGCAATGAGTTAAAACAAGAGCACAAATGTAAGATGACATTAAGATTACTTTGAAATCTCATGTCTGCCATAAATTTTGTTTGATTTGGTTCTTTACGTCCCATCAACAATCTTTCAGTTATAAAGGGACGGATCTTCTTGGGTCGAACCAGTACTAAGCTAGGATTAATGTGTCTTGCTCAAGGACACAACACAGTGATGCTGGTGAGGCTCGAACCCACGGTCCCTCAGTCTCGAGTCAAGCACTCTACCACTGAGCCACTGCGCTCCCCGAATTTCTGCCGTGAAAACGTTATAATTTTGTCATTATGTATGCAATGTTGTTATGGACGTCATAACATTTCAGGAGAATCTGTAAACCACTAGTGGTTTATCGATTTTATTGCATCACATTTTTTTACTCAAAACCCCAATGTCATAGTTAGGCCAGATATTATTTATGAGTTGATTCACGGGAATTTTTTTTCAGATCTAGGGGGGGGGAGGGGGTCCTTTTCATTGACTGGTCATTTTCAGAGCTTTTTTTTTTCTTTTTTTTTTTTAATATCTCCAGAAAAACAGTAAAACTATTAAGATAATCTTTAAATATTTCATCATTTTCCTAAAAATCTGGACAGGACAATAACTTCTTACAGTGTCACTCTCAAAAATGCACAGACAGAACCTCAAAACATTTTGAAACTTTATCACTTTACCCAATTTTGTGAGGATAAGCTCATGTCTGGATAGAAGGGGACTTTGTGGCGATATAGAGTAAAGCACTATGCAAGTACCCCACAGGGTACAAAAACTGCAGACTCAACAACAACTTTTGGATTTCATAGGTGAGCACTGCCTAACACAAGCAGTAAATATCCCCACGTGGCTCGATAAAACTCTTGACCTTCTTTTCACAAATGTTCCATCCCCTGTAAATAGAGTTAAGGGGATGCCCCCAATCGGCAAAGCGGATCATTGAGGTCAACTAGGTGATGTTACATAAATAAATATCAAGGCTCTAGGCTTTATGGTCTCAGAGAAGAAGATTTTTTCTTGTTTTCCCTATATAATGCTATATCGAACAATGTGATCCCCGGGGTGGGACCATTTTTGACCCCAGGGGCATTATTTGATCAAACTTGGTAGAGGTCCACTTGGTGATGCTAAATACAAAATATCAAGGCTCTCTGCCCTGTGGTTTAAGACAAGAAGATTTTTTCATATAAGCCTATGTAAAACATGTGCCCCCCTGGGCGGGGCCATTTCTAGCCTTAGGGCTATTATAAATTTGAACAAGCTTGGTAGAGGTCCACTAGGTGATGCTAAATACCAAATATCAATAGTCTAGGCCTTCTGGTTTTAGACAAGTAGGATTTTTCTTGTTTTCCCTATATAAGCCTATGTAAAACATAGGCCGACCATTTTTTGACCCCAGGGGCATTATTTGAACAAAACTTGGTAGAGGTCCACTAGGTGATGCTACAAACCAAATATCAAGGCTCTAGGCCCTGTGGTTTCAGACAAGAATATTTTTCATGTTTTCCCTTAATAAGCCTTTGTAAAACATTTGACCACCTGGGCAGGGGCATTTTTGGCTCCAGGGGTATAATTTGAACAAACATGGTAGAGATCCACTAGTTGATGCTACACACCAAATATCACGGCACAAGGCCTTGTGGTTTCAGACAAGAAGTTTTTTTCATGTTTTCCTTATACAAGTGGCCCTAAATCCCTCACCTGAGTTTTGTTTAAAGCTTACATATAGGTATCTGTTGAAAGCTGGTCATGTCCCTGTTGACACCTGGGGTGAGGCCATTATTGGCCCAAGGGGCATAATTTGAACAAACTGGGTAGAGGTCTACTAGGTCAGGCTACATTCCAAATATCAAGGCTCAAGGCATTAATGTTTCAGACAAGATGACTTTTTTGTTTTCCCCATATAAGCCTATGTAAAACATATGACCCCTGGGGTGGGGCCATTTCTCGCCCCAGGGGCATAATTTGAACTAACTGGGTAGAGGTCTACTAGGTCATGCTACATTCCAAATATCAAGGCTCTAGGCCTTATGGTTTCAAACAAGAAGATTTTTTTGTTTTCCCCATATAAGCCTATTTAAAACATATGACCCGTTCGCGGGCCATTTTTGGCCCCAAGGGCATAATTTGAATTAACTTGGTAGAGGACCACTAGGTGATGCTACATACCAAATATCAAGGCTCTAGGCCTTGTGGTTTCAGAGTTGGAAATTTTTAAGTTTTCATCTTGAAAATATATTTTTAGCCTGTGTGACCTAGATATGCAATGTACTGGGACCATTTGGATAATTTTTAAAGAGGCCCATATAAGGATCATTCCTACCAAGTTTGGTCGAAATCCAACCAGTAGTTAACCCCTTCACTGCCTTACCCCAAGTCATGCTCGGGGTGAATACCGCTTCCTATACGCCAGTACCCCTAGTCTGGCTCGGGCTAAGCATGGGTTAAACACGGTGTTGTTTATATGCATGTAATATTCAAGGGACAGAACTCAATTATCCTTATCTGCTCTATAATGAAAGAGTTAACTTTTTCAAGATTTATATTAGTCTAATCAGTAGAACTGATAAGGTTGAACTAATTGCAACAGAATTTTTTCAGCAATTATGCGACTGTTTGGGTTATCTTGAGCAACATACTAAAAGTTGCAAGTCCTATCTTGTGGGGAAGTTTATATATTTTCGACTTAAAAATGATCACTTTTATGCTTAAAATGGCCATTGAAGATTATTGTTTAGTCATTAGAACACTTCTTCTACAGTTGTTTTAAGTCCTTTATGCTTTGATTATAGAATTTGATTTGATTATATGAGTATTACACATGATAAAAACCATATCAAACCATATCAAATGAGCCGAAATGTTAAAAATCAGGGGTTGAATTACCCCACCCACCATATTACAATTATATTAAGATTAGAAACATAATAGTTCTGTTTACTTTTCTATTACAACATATAAGTATTATTTTAACAGTGTTGAGGTTGTTGTGATTGGACTTAATGACCTTACAACATATCATATTGTATTACAGTTATATATGTTACTTACTTTCAAATGTTTTAACATTTAATGCAGTACTATCTTTAGATTATAGACTGCCAAAAGACCTCTTAGGAATCAGGTTTGGAGACAATTTCTAAAACCACATTATACTAGTCACATAATAAAGTATATTAGCTCTTTAGCAATCAAGGCGTTACCCTGCAATAGCACAATTCACTACGTTACCCTAAAATAATAGGAAATCCTATAGTGTTATTATATCAAATTATTCTTTATTCTTACATATCAATATTATCTTTTAATTTAAAACAAATGATCAGCAATATGATTTTACCTAATTTAGACATCTGTTATTACAGTTATATACGTTACTTTCTATTCAATACAATATTTTAATGCAATAACAGCACTATATGAGTTTACACTACTAATGTATGTAAATTACTGTCATTGGAGTGCCCAGTAATGAGGTAATTGATGATTATTGTATTATTTGACAAAACAAGTAACTAAGAATAAAACCCAACAAAGCATTACTGATAAAAAGGAAGAAACTTGAACCTAAATCACATAAAATGCCATTTCAAACCAGAGTGTAAACAGCATTTTTAGAAACTACTTATATTTTATGATCAAATTATGTTTCTTAAATGCTTACATTCATGATATCTTTTTATCTCTCTGAAAAATTTGTGTTTCCTTCTTTTTGTATTTGGAATGATATAAACAAGATATTTTTAATTGGATACAGCTTAAGTTAAATGAAACATTGATATAAAACAATTGTAGTTGCCTTGTAAGCCACCAAAAACATAATAATTATAGCTTATCAGCTATCAACTATAACAACTATATTGATAACATTCAGGGACAAGCGCGAACCCAAAACTCCTAAAATTAACGTTGTCATTTCAAACAAAAAAACTTTTTTAGCATATCCAGTTTTGTGAAGAAAGAATACAAATTAGTTGAGTAACATATACAAAAAGAGTGGTTATGAAAATTGTCACACTTATCATTTGCTTTGTCTGGTTCCACAATGTTGTGAAGCATTGCAATAGGACAGATTCTGTTCTAAAGCTTCTTTTTGGTAATTCATTTGAAAGATCTATGCTTATTATCTAGAAAAACTCTCTTGCATTGTTGTGAGTATTATATTGTAGCCTTTGCAAAATGAATGGACTCCAATAAATTATTGGTACTTTTGTTTTGCATTATTTCTATCAATTAGACTTAGTCTAAGTGTGACATTTTGTTCATATAAATCATTTTGATATTCAGCATGTCAAATGAGAACATAATCATTCATACAAAAATTACATCCAATTCATTCTTTGCACGTTTCAAAGCAAACAAAATTGATTATAAATAGTAAACAAATAATAAATCAAATGAGCAAGCACATTTGTTTTTGGTTCATAACCCAGTGTTGAGCAATGAAGGAGCAGGCGGTCCTGTGAAAATGTGTAGTTAGACACAACATAACCTTTGCTGCGCTTATACACAAAGTAAATATGTAGATGAAGACATGGGCCACATTTTAGAACGCTATCTCTGCTGCATCAGTATGGGTGATTAAAGATGCATTTGCCATGTGCGATAAGAACCCAAATCTCTTGTGCTGCTCCAAATTTTCATTCGAGCTTGTATAAATTACATAAAAAGCGTTCAACATTATTTTTTCATCTAAAGGTAAAGAAATTCATACTTATACTACTGTCAAAGAACAAATCAACAAGGTATTGAATATTTGATAAACTATATCATACACACATAACACAAATGACAGTAGAAACACTGCTTTATCAACCTCTAAGATTTATAATAACCTTAATACAAAATACAAGTAAAAGAAATATCATTTCTTATGTTGATGATTGAACAAAAGGAAGCATGGCAAATACAATATGTATATATACTTTCATTAAGTTCATGTGCACTTTCTAGACATTACATGTAAGTCTATCATTGGTGACAATGACTGTACTGAATTAAGGGACCTCTTAATGCTAATGATTGTTAGAATAGTTGATTTTTGTGTGTGTCTATTAACCAATACCCTCAATATTTATGGCGCTTTTACATAATTTCCTATTTACGAGCTGGTCAGTCTTATTAGAGCCTTTGCTGCTCACATGTAGCGCATTTGTTTACTGTCTGAAGAAGGAAAACATTTCTGATGCATTACAGTAAAAAAAAACTGTGTTGATTTTGTATTTATTTCACCTATTCATTATATTAATACACTGGTGAGTTTAGAATTCATTCTAATGTTTTATACTCATATAACACTTTGTTATCAAGGATTCCATTGACAATTTTCCTGTAATAATTTGGCCATACCACATTCTGTATAGTGGAAATTAGCATCAGCTATATAAGCATTGTTTGCTAAATCTAAGTAAGATCTCATGACTGCACATTTTTTAAACATTTAACTTTTCCATCTAATAAAAGTAAACTGTTACTGACTATGTTTGTATAATGTAAACAACAGTAAACTGGGTACACGAAAAATATTTTTAAATAACTTAATAGATTTCTTTCAAATAAGTTATTTTTTTTTTCAGATAAATATTTTAAAAAATCTACATCCCAACATATATTAGCTTTTCTGGCCCAATTATATACTGTCTTTAACAGTTTGGACAAACATAGGTTCTTATGATGATATATTCTTTAAGGTTACATTTGTTACTTTGATATATTGACAGAAAATTGGAATGTATTCTTCTACTGTAATTAAAGAAACATCCTTTTATTTGTTATGAGTTTTAAAATCTTTAACTTTGGACAAATCAAAATGAACATTTTGTAGATAAAAAAAAACATCCAAAAATTTACTATTTCACAAATGTAAATGTAAGTAGATATATCGACTTTAGTGTATAGATATAGTTTCTTGAGAATAGCTGATAATTATTTTAGGACAAACTGGTATCTTGTTATAAATTTAACACAAAAACTGTCCTGAAATGAAATTAAATACCTTATGATCTATAAGATAAGGTATTTAGCAGTATATATAGCAAGTCTCAAAGTTTGTAATGTATGTTACATATTTCCATACAAGCAACAAAATGCTACTTTACACCAGAAACAATGTTATGTATAGCTTTTCAATCGTATTAATCAATCAAATGTTCATATATGGGTTTTAAAAGATAATGATAGCATGACATGATAACTGTAAAAGTGAAAAAGGTTCTTACTACATTCCACATTTGATTTGGGATCATCATATATTCAACAGCTTATAATTCTTAAAGTATTTATGATATAAACAAGCTGCTTGCAGTTTTGAAATAGTCAGTTAACTGTCGTTTAGGAATGTTGTATCTTAAACCCAAATACTCATTATAAAGCTTATAAAATGAAACTATTGAACACATTTTAATGGTTTCATAAGGTGTAGTTGGAAATGTAACGTAAATGTTATAAATAACATAAAGGTGTGTTTCTGGAAGCAAACAATTTATTTTGATGCTTGTTTATGCCTCAAAGTAAGCTGTCGATAGTAACGAACGACTGTATGCATCAACTGGACACCACCTGGATACCATTTCTTATTCAAATGTCGCAATTTTGTTTTAAAAAAAGTAAAAAAAAATGGGGTAGGGGTATAAAACGTATCTTCCTGAAAAACTGCTACAACAATTTGACCATACAACGTGTCTAGAAATGAAGGCTAGTCTTAACTAATTAAGTCAAACCTTTTCTTGCAGGAAAATTATGCCAATCGAATTTTCAAATATTTAGCTCCTTGACAAGTAGTGAGTCTGATTGATAATCTGACTTTTAAATGTTTTGACAGCAATAGGGGATGTGAGCTTTAATTTTAATAAGGATACATACTTTCATAAAGATTATTATCTCCCTGTCACTGATTTTCAGTTACTGGTGACAGTTCAGAGTGTTCACTAAGTACTCGTAAACGACTTGTGGAACAGAGCAATGAAAACTGACCATCATTGTATGATTGAGAAAAAACCTGTTGAAAGCAACATCGTCCAATCACAACAACAACAAAAACTACTACAACAACAACTGGTATATTTATTGTGAGAGTCACTAAGGGTTATCAGTTTGTTATGAATGTTAGAATAATACAAATAAATTGCAATAGAAATGTAAACAGAACTATTGTATTTCTAATCTTAATATATTGGTCGGTGGGGTAATTCAACCTCTGATTTTCAACATTTCGGCTCATTTAATATGATTTCATATATGTTTAATAACATATGTATAATGTGTATTACTCATATAATCAAATCAAATTCTTTCATCAGAGCATAAAGGACTTAAAACAACTGCAGTAGAAGTGACCCATTGGATAAAAATGATCTTCAATGGCCACTTTAAGCATAAGGGTGATCATTTTAAGTTGAAAATATGAACACTTCCCCACAAGATAGGACTTGCAACTTTTAGTATGTGATCACAGGCATATTAATGTAGCAAATAAAACCAATGGCATTTCTGTTGCAATTAGTTCAAGGTTAGCCTATTTTTGAAGCCCCACCGACTAGTCTATATCATAACTCCGCAGCCGAAAGCTTGGTTTTCACAGGGAAAACCGCCCTTTTGATAAAGAACTCGTTTTTTTTTCAAAGATGGCAGGTGATCGTGGCATTAGTCTGTTGTGTTTCTTTGAAGTAGAGGTTATTTTGGAAGTCTAAAATGGCTTGTATATGGATGACAATTGATATTAATTGGAATAAGCAATGGTAAAGGAGGAAATTCCTGTCATTCTCAAATTTTTGAACCATTGTTTCCCAACCATTCCAAAACAATGATGTTGTAAACGAAAGTAGACATTCATGTATTTTCAGCTGTTGAAAATTTTCTTTTGACATGCTATCACTCGAAAACATTATTGCAAACATTGTACCAAATGTCTCAAACAAGCAGGAAAAAATTGGTGTAAATCCCTTCAGTGGTTATGATTTTGTATTGTTTTTTTCTTTTGTTTTGTTGCTTTACGTCCCAAGTCAACAGCTATGGTCATGGCGGGACGGTCAGTTCACCTAACCACACTTTTTCCTGGGCAAGCTTGAACAAGCAGTTAACCAGTACTTCGTGCACATACTTTCGCTTGTAACTGACAACAACCCTTCTTGAATGATTCAGCGGAGAGGAGGAGAATGACCGTAGAAATTTTTTCATGGTCAATCTCCACAAAAGTATGAGACCGGGCCGGGATCAAACTCGCGACCCCTGGATTTGTAACACCATAAAAACATCAAAATAGCTGATTTTTCCCCAGCATATTGTGTGCATTATATACGGCAGTGAAGGGGTTAAGGAGATATCCTTTGAAGCAATTGTTGACGACGGACGACACACGACACAGGATGGACGATGGACATCCAACAATCACAATAGCCTACGTACCAAATATCAAAGCTCTAGGCCTTGTGGTTTCAGAGTAGAAGATTTTAAAGTTTTCATCTTGAAATCTATTTTAGCCTGTGTGACCTAGATATGCAATGGACTGGAACCATTTGGACAATTTTTAAAGAGGCCGATATAAGGATCTTTCCTACCAAGTTTGATCAAAATCCAGCCAGTAGTTAAGGAGGAGATGTCCTTTGAAGAAATTGTTGACGACGGATGACGCAGGACACACAACACTCGACGGAAGACAGGCATCCAACGATCATAATAGCTCACCATATCCCAATGGCTCAGGTGAGCTAAAAATGGGTAGAAACAGCTCAGGAATTTTTTCTTTTCATTCTATTAGTAATAAATATGAAAGGCTACAAGATGAAATCAACTATATTAAAAAGGCAAGGCGGTCGTTGGCAGTACGGCCGGTACGACCATGGCTGGACCATTTTTTGCGCAAAAAAGGTTTTAGTCAGACCACATTTTCAGCCAAAGTCGGGTCATTTTTTTTCAGTAGACTCTTTTTTAATATGATGACCAAAGTTTGATTATTAATTGATAACTGAAGCGTACATAGGTCTATATTGCACCTGCCACAGGGTGTGAAAGGTGGTTGTTATTAAAACAAGATTAAAGAACTGACACCTGTGTTTACAACCGTAATTATAATTAAAGGATTATCGTTTGGAGTGTGGGTGCACCAAAGGCCACAGATCCTATAGGTCCCTGATAGGGCTGACCAGGAACCGAAAAAATACTATAATGCTGTATTCCACAATGTAACATTTCAATAAAACATAATTTCATGTTTGTCCTTATTATTGTTGTAGAGTGCATAGCCTGGTTGGTATAGAATCATAGGTCTAGATATTCCAGCGTGATATTGTGAATATTTTCTTATCTGTCGGTTTTAACATTTGTTTTGGGTGCTCAAAAGAACCGTCTCATTGAGACGGTTCTTTTGAGTATCAACAACATATGCCTTGGTAGAGATTTAAACATATGTTTTGGGTGCTCGACATAAGAACCCTCTCATTGAGACAGTTCTTTGAGTACCCACAACATATGTTTTGGCTGAGAAATAGGAAAATTATTTTTAATTACTATCCTAGCTTAGTACTGGTTCAACCCAGGAAGACCCGTCCCTATATAACTGAAAGATTGATGATGGGACGTAAAGAATCAAATCAAACAAATTTTTAATTACACTCTATTAGATGGAGGCCTGGGAATGTTGTTCATGGTATAGGCCTATAAAGAACTGTAAAAAACAACAACAACAACAGCAAAAAACAACAATAGATTTAGGTATAATGAATACTAGCTGTTGCATTTAGAAACTGTCAAGTTTGATGGCAGCCCCTGATGAGATGAAACCTACTGAGGGGTCAAAATATTTGTTAATAACACTGATGGTAGGGGTACAAAAAAGATGTGGTAAGAATTTGAAATACAGCTTATGCTTGTAAAATAAGCTTGTTTTCACAAGAAAAAATGGCATGCTTGTAAAATAAGCTTGTTTTCAACAAGAAAAAATGGCCACAAAATTCATAAGAATCGCTTCTACAGACATCTTGAATTTGAAAATTTTCTTGGGGGAGGCCACCAAACCCCTCCCCAATCAAGAGAGACCACCCCTCCTTGTGCCTTTGAGAGAGACCACCCCTCCTTGTGCCTTTGAGAGAGACCACCCCTCCTTGTGCCTTCCACAATCAGAAAATTTCCATGACATTTCATGGTCCAACCACTTAATACAAGCCGACGACAGCCCTGAGAAGGGCAACGTGCCCTGGGACAAGGGCATATCCACTCATTGAGCGGATTCTAATGAGGCATGTGCAGACTCCAGTAAGGTTTCACAAGCCTTCAGATTTATGGTGGGCCCAGGCCATTGTCCCATGATTTCAAAATATGGCCCATCACTTTCCAAGGCAGTGGGCCCAGTGGACCCATCCTTTTTAGTTGTGAAAAAAATCTCACTTTAATAAAAATACTCATCTTACAGCATGTCTACAAACTCCACAAAACAGAAAGTTCATGTAGGTTGACAATGAAACATGTCTTAAGCAGCCACTCAAAAAAGACAAAACAAAGATCTTAATAACAAATGGTAGCTTAATGAAGGTCAAAAGCATTGCAGAATCAGAGCATTCTGCATTACTTTTGACCTGCATTACGCAATAATTGGTCTTCTTTTTTGAGTGACCGCTTAAGACAGGTTTTACTGTATAATCAGCAGTCAATATACATATATGCATACAAGTGTCTGTGTCAGTGTGTAGGTAAAGTTTACAACCCAAATGTCAACTGTGGCTAGTTTGATATGCTTGGGGCCCATCATTTCAGAAAATGACCCACCATTTTTTGCTTCATGGGTCACTTCGGCCCACCAATCTTGAAAAAAATCTGAAGCCCTGGTTTCAGATCCACCTAGTACTCAGATTAAGGCTAAAAGAACAGTAAGAATGAAAGACAAAGAGTATTACCTGGTAACCAACAAATCAAGAGATGGTACTTCAAGAACCATGCCAGACTGTGAGGGATCATCTGGCTCAACTAGACTTCTCCGACCAGCACCAACGCCTTCATCAGACCTGAAAACAGACAGAAAAGCTCAAGACACTGATGGAATGAGACTTGTTCATAATGCGAAATGGTAGAATCATGGAATACAGCATACAGGCTCCATTGGCAGGACAGCTTACAGAGTAATGGACGGTATAACTCAGCTACTATTGCTAGCCATTAGAAATCCAGGGCTTACCCTGGCTCAGAATTTGCTGTAGCCAACACTTTAGCCAAATGGAAAAAGTTGGAGCCAAATGAACGTAACTTTAGCCAAGGTTTTAGCCAGAAAGAAGTTTTGTATTTAACTCTTTGCCCGCTAGAGGCAACTTCTGTTGTCTGCTGATAAACTTTGCAAACAGTTTAGACCCAGATCAGGCCCGACAAAATGTCGGGCCTGATCTGGATCCAAATTGTTTGACACCCGGGTGGTGTTGAAAAAATCAAACATCCAAAGAATAAAATATGGAACATTAATAAAGTGTGAAGGAATAATTAAAGCAATATTTGAACATCCAAAAGCTGATCAAAATACACTTTTTTGCAAATATGTAATTTTTGAACCACCAAGACTGTGCTTTTAGCCAATGACTTATATTTGTAGCCACTCTACATTTTTAGTAGCAAATGGCTACAATGGCTAATGGCAGGGTGAGCCCTGGAAATCTGGATGGAATGCATCTCAAGCGATTAGGGTTGCATGTGAAACTATGACAAACAAAAAGTTTGTGATTCAGACCAGCTTCAAAAATGAGCCGCGACATGTGATTTCCAACAATGTAGCAGTTTGACAAGTGTAGACTCAGACCAGCCTGTGCAGCCTCCCTTTAGGCTTAGAAACTCCAAATAGTGTTCAGCCAGTAGCTTAACAATCATAGAATACTCAAGTGACTAGCAAAGGCTCTGATCAGACTGCGCATATGCGCAGGCTGATCTGAGGCTTTGCTGGTCGCATATACAACATTGTTGGAAATCTCATGCACTGGCTCAAATAAGCTGTGTTGGACTGGAGCTTGGCTCAAGGGAAAAGGAATTGATTTGCAGTGTCCAGGTGGACATCCAGAGTATACAGCTAATATGTCCGCGTTTCAACCTTTCTCAGACTATGACATGGGACATGAAATACAGAGGAACAGATAAGCCGCTTTTTGGGGTATTTAAGCAATTAAATTTGTAAAAAAAGCAATTGTTTTCAAATGAGGGAGTAACAAAAAGCAATTGAATTTTGGAAAAAGCAATTGTTTTATAAATGAAGGGGTAACTAAAAGCAATTTAAGTTTGGAAAAAGCAAAAGAAAAAATAAACTGATCAAAATATGAATATATATCCCATGGTAGCACACTTAGTGTGGTAGCCAGTTCAAGCCTTTCTTTTGTTGTGTGGTCTCCTTTGATAAATTAGGCAAGTCATTTGTCAGTTACTGGATAAAGTATTTACACAAAGTATTCAAAGTCACTTCGATATGTGCGTTTCTCCCATAACTAAGATTATTATTTAAATTATAAACTAAGATTAGTAGGTGCTTATTATAAATAAGCAATTTCAAAAATCTAAGTGGGGTAAAAACATATTTTTAAGCAATTGTTTTTGGAAAAAAGCAATTAATAAAAATCTTGTGGGGTAAATACTCAATTGAACTGAAAGCTTATCTGGTCCTCTGGAAATAGGAAGTCAGCATGCGCTTCAAGGAATGCTTATAAAGTATGCAACAACAGATGGAGACTCGAGATCTGCGCAGGTATAGATCATGCAATAAAGTCTTTTCACCATCAACTAGCAGACTAAGAAATGATCATACTTACTGAAAAAACTCTGGAGATTGTAGCTCTAAGAACTGTCTTCTGTGTAGGCTGTCAGTACTGTCTGTGATGCATTGCAGTCAGATCATTCCCGTCTCCAATTCCTGAAATTTAAATATGTAACACTTGACAATCTAACCTGTATTTATAGAAAAGCATATTGCACAACCCATTGTGTACTTTAAAACAATATCTTGTTGTCAGTTGCCAGTTACTGACAAAGTTGTCAGTTACTGCCACTGCAATTTTGATCTGCTTATCAAATAGTGCAGACCCAGATCAGAGTGCCCTTTAAGAGCACTCTGATATGAGTCTACACTCATTAACAGAAGATACAAATCAATAAAAGCCAACATGGTGCGGATATAATGAAAAAAGTCAATAAGCAATGCTTATTAGATACCCCCCGCACAGTAACAGTCAGTGAAAAAACTTGGCAAGTTATAGTTAAAAAACCAGCAGACCTTAGTTTTGAAAAGAAGATTTCAGAAGAATCTGTGCAAAATAAAAATAATAAACTCCTTCATGCATATGTTCAATGTGTCTACATTGTATCTGCAAAGTATCAAATTGCTCCATCAAAAGCTGTGGTAGGAGTTGATCGGCCCATAAAGGCACTATCCATGCATATACTAAAGCCATATAAGGTATTAATTGTCTAAGTTCACACAGCTGTCACTTTGTCAAAAATTATTTTTTCCAAATCAAACTCCTTCATGCATATGTTCAATGTGTCTACATTGTATAGGCAAAGTATCAAATTGTTCCATCAAAAACTGTGGTAGGAGTTGATTGGCCTGTGTATGGCCTATAATAGAATAAGCATAAAACCCTATATTAAAAGCCATTTAGAACTACAAAGGGAAATAACTCTAATAGAATTGGCCCCGAGCCCTTACTTTTTTGTCTAAAGTATTTGTCTTGCATATATGAACATGTTTGCAAGGTTTGATGAAAATCCAGCAATGACTCTTCAAGATATTAAGGAAACAAAACGTTACGGAAGCACGCACGCACACACGCACGCACGGACAGACGGACAACGTGAAAACAGTATACCCACCACAAACAAAGTTGTTTGCGGGGGTATAATCACAATCAGTTTAGATTCAGACAGCTCCGAGAGGAAAGTCTGATCAGAGTCCAGACTTCTTTTGAACAAGGCTTGAAGTTTGAGGCCGCACCATTGATACCGTATAAACCCTAAATATTAATAGGCATGAGCAAGTAGTGTCAACCAGGATCAGACAACCTGCAAAGGAATATTCTGGTCTGACGGGTGGTAAACCTAGGAACTACCATGAAATTGTGTTAATGTAATTTTGTTCCAAAGCCACATCCCGGACACGTCGTGGTAGTCTCCAGGCCGAAAATTGGAAAAAGAAAGGTTGGTGTCACTTTCATTTTTGTTTTATTTTACAACTAAGAACGAACAATGGTGAAATCCGACAATGTGGTTCCGTGTAAATATGTCTCAGCGTCCCCTCTAGCCCAAAATTTTGTATGAAAAGTTATTTTCTTTCTTTAGATTCGTGTTTCCCCACTGAGCATCGGACCAACTTTCCCCAAAGTTCGACGGATTTTAGCATATATCTGTCAAATTAAATGGAATTTGATGTCATTTGACGATGGAAATGATAAAAAGACCCTGAATAAACATTCCTACACAGAAAAAAATCTGAGCATTTACTCGTAAACGATTCATGACCAGTTCGTCCTGTGTGGTAGTTTCCAGCTCATCGTGGTAGTTAAAATGCTATTGTGGTAGTTTCCAAGACTTTGTAGGAATTTAGAAGTAGTTCGCATCAGCAGATAATCACTTTTCAGGGGCTACTATATTTTTATAAAGACAGGATGTGCGGGCCGAACCTTGAATACCCCTCTTATTCATACAAAGACTTTTTCAAGCAACCTTTTGTCAGATAACAAATGTTGACTGCCTGAATTTTAATTTTAGTGGCTATTGAAATGATGAGAAAAATGAAAAGAAGGGATATTCACATATTTTGTTTTTGAATAAACATGCTTTTTAATTATCAAATAAAATGCCTGTTCATCATCGCACTCACATGTATATAAAAAGTGTCCCAACCCGAGGATATTTCCCTTTTTTCTGAAGCGCAGGTACTAACGATACTTTAGGCCAGTAGTCTTAGCCTGCCATTTTATCTTAAAGTTGACTGAACATGGAACAGTGTAGCGAGTGACGCAATTTTTTATATCACTTTTTTTTTGCCTGCTGCTTGGTCCACCACGGCTCAACTGATGACCTTCTTTTGCTTTAGATTTTCAGAGGTGTTTTTTGGCAGTCCAGGGCATGATCTCCACCTGTCAAGCATCACTGTTCACATTGAATCTCTTGAGTCCTCAGCTTAGCTTCTTCATTGTGTTGAAATGTGATTTATTTGTTTACCGTGGTAATTAATTGACGAGTTCGAGGGTTATCATGCGAAACAAACAACCACTACGGTAAATGTTCTAAAATTTCGAACACTCTAAAATTACAAACACCTAAAATTATCGCCGAAAATAATTTTTAAAACATTCTAAAAAATCGAACACTGCCCTTTTTCGGAAAAATGAATTTCTAAAATTACGAACACACGTTATTTTCGGCGGAAAACCGATGTCCGTTTAGCTGTTTGTGTCCCATCTGTGTTCGGTATACTTCTACAGTATAGCACACGAGCGGTAGCGACTTTTGGAAGGTTCCATTCTACTTAGATGGGTAATCTGGCACGTGACGTTCTATTTCGCATGCCAGCGCGCGACGTAATACATTATTCAAGGTCACCAGCATTGACGAACTTGATGCACGAACAAGTTCCTGCAACGTTGACATGTTTGACTAACCCTATTTTGTATATGTATCCACTCAAATGGCTGAGATCATTATTTATTACTGACCAAACATTGACCTTCAGGTCGCGATTCAGCTAATTGTACGTGAATTATGCACGTTGACACACGCTGAGCAATTTCTCAATAGTGTGCTGTATATGTGACACGTGCTCATTTTTTTCTAAAATACCAGCCCCAAAGACAGGGAGTTGCGGAAAATGAGACGATCACTTAGGCGAGAGAGAATAAAATAAGTTGATGTGATTGCCGTGGACGTTTGCAACACAAGGGGTCATTAAATGCAGAGAAAATCGTGCAAGTTGCATGTTTTTTTCTCACCGAGACATCCAGTGCAGAAAATAAAGCCACCGTGTATTTTATATTTTTACGGACATGCCTGCAAGAACTCAAACGTGGTCATCATCTCATTTTTATTCACGGTACACTACCGTTAACTTAAGGCTTAAATATGTGTGAGACTGACATCCCTACCCCCACCCCCCCCCCCCCACCCCCTTAAGCATTTTAAAGGATTTCCCAGTTTGGCAATATGTCCAAGCCGCATGTGACATGGAGGGCACTTCTATCATTCTATGCGTGTGCTCTTTTATTGAACACAGCTCGGACCCGAGCATGAAATCAACTTGGGTGGAGCCCCATATGAGCTAGTAAAGACCCTGCTGGAACTTATGACAGATGTGATCAGCGAAGGCTCAGGAGAGCATGTGTGTTTGCACAATCTCGTCAGGGTCTCGCTCACTAACAAAGTTTAAAGTGGATGAAGACTCTAGCCAAATAAAAATTCTCGACATCTACGTACGTTGTCTAAAAATACTTGTCAGCGGTTTTCTAAGTACATGTAATAATGGCTATTCCCATTATTCAAACAAAATGGAACATTTTAACAAACTGTTGAGCCGATCGTGGCGTGTCTGTTTGTCCTCATGAAACTGCACATGGAAAGCCCTACGAGTGCATTACCGGTATAATGTACGCACAGACGCACATACATGTACCAAGAAATAAATTGATTGTAGCACGATTCTGCATCTTGATGAATTTAATATTTACATATTTAATTTCATGAAATAAGCAAGTTCATGAGATTATGTTACCTATCGCATATGCAAGCAGCGAAGGCTCAGACGCGCCTGCGCATCCGCGGAAAATCGCCAGCGCCTTAACTGCCCACATACACAATGAAGGTGCATGCCGTAGCTGTGAATTTAAAATCAGCATAGCCATTGAAATGATTGGGACATCTCGGAATTCGCTTTATTTACCACACGTCTGTAGAAGTATGTACCCCGACTTTGTTACATGCGAAGATCAGCCTGTGCACCGCTCAGTCTTATCAGCACCTTTGTTTCTAGAACAAAATATTAAACATTTTGTCGGGCAAGTTCTGGGCCTAAACTGTCTGCTAAATTAGTTTGTCACAGGCTCTTTGGGGGGGTGCCTCCTAGGTCCCACCCTTGGTTCGGCACTGCTAATAGTATCGGCAGCAGACAAAGGGACAGGGTAATGGTTCACGGACATGTCTGAGATCAAAGAAGCCGACTATCATATCACGTGTTGTTGTTGTTTTAAGACTCGGGTAGCACGCGGAGGCTCTGGCGCACGAAAGCGGACTTAGCACTCAAAACATAATTGCCTAACTGTGTCTCCTTTTCATGGGTTTGCATGAAATAAAAAAAAAAAAATTTCAATGAACTCGAGCATGAAACAGCGCACTGCATGCATGAAAAACTAGATTTGTGGTTCTTGTCTGAATTTTCTTTTTCTTTGAGATATAAATGTACCCAGCGTATCAGATTCGTGTATATCTTTGCAAAAAATTTGATCGACGAGATGTCCTTGTCTATTGAGTGACTGTATTACATTATAAACGGTATTTGCGCAGATGGAGAGCAAGCGAACGTTTGGTTTTCTGAAGGAAGAACGAAAGTGAAGCGATTCATCGGTAGTCCGAGGTTAAATAAGTGGACTTTTACGACTTGTAAGTAAATTGAGTGACATAACATGCACGTGCCTGGCTCTCGACTTGGCAATTACCGCACGCACTGGACATTTTGCTGACTCAGTTTCTACACGTTTCTACCACATTTTTACATGCATATAAACCATTTTTGCTCATGATAAAGACCACATTCTAAAATTACGAACACTAGCACTTTTTCTGAAACGTAATTTCTAAAATTACGAACAGCGGAAAAAATAATTATTTTTTAGTGTTCGTAATTTTAGAACATTTACCGTATATTGTTTTGTATCACTTCAGAAACGTATCCTACAAAGTCTTGGAAACTACCACGATACAATTTTAACTACCACGATGAGCTGGAAACTACCACACAGGACGAACAGGGCATTAATCGTTTACGAGTAAATGCTCAGATTTTTTTTCTGAGTAGGAATGTTTATTCAGGGTCTTTTTATCATTTCCATTGTCAAATGATATCAAATTCCATTTAATTTGACAGATATGGGCTAAAATCCGTCGAACTTTGGGGAAAGTTGGTCCGATGCTCAGTGGGGAAACATGAATCTAAAGAAAGAAAATAACTTTTCATATAAAATTTTGGGCTAGAGGGGACGCTGAGACATATTTACACGGAACCACATTGTCGGATTTCACCATTGTTCGTTCTTAATGGTAAAATAAAACAAAAATGAAAGTGACACCAACCTTTCTTTTTCCAATTTTTGGCCTGGAAACTACCAGGACGTGTCCCAGATGTGGCTTGGGAACAAAATTACATTAACACAATTTCGTGGTAGTTCCTAGGTTTACCACCCGTGGGTCTGGGCTTACAAAACTTTACCGTATCAAATTAAAAAATTTATATACAATTTTAAAAGACTTAAGAAAAAGTTTGTAGAGGAGCTGAGAAGTCCCAATATGTAAGGTAAACAGTTGAACATGATGACAAATAAACATGTATATGAGGTTTCTGTCCAGGTTTGAATCCTGGAATCTCCCATCAACACATGGCATCTTCAACCACACATCATTACTGCACTAAAAGACACCCACCTTAACTGGAGTTTGAAACAAAACTGGTGTTACCATATTTATCCTAAATGTTCAGTTCATGTAGTGTCAACCCAGATCAAACTGCTCATGAAGGACATGTCTGGTCAGGTTTACACTAGTTATCATTTCAATGCTACAGGGGCCTGTTCAAATTTTATGATGCGTTTGGTGGAGGAGATGAGCGGAACTATTGTTTAGGATGGATACGGTAGTCACCATATTTGAGTCTTGTAACAAAAAAATAATATGACAAGAAAATGCCACAATCACAGACAACAGACCAACCATTGGCACCCAGACGAAGAGATACATAAAGTAAACATTTGTTGTAGGTCTCATTGAAAGCGTCACAATATGAGACCCTTCAGAGTCTCATTGAAATATTTCCAATGAGCACCCAGCATATGTTTTGTTAAAAGATATCAAATTTTTCAGAAAGCTGTATGTTGCATATCAGATAAAAGAAAATGTAGAGAAGGAAACTTGACCCCCCCCCCCCCTCCTCCCACACCAAGAAGCCTTTACACTTACATTTCCATACTCCAAGAAAATCAATGTTTTCCAAAACCTATCGATCAAGTGAATTTGAAGAACGAGATTAACATGTGAGCACAAATTAAGCTATTTTCAACCTACTATTTACCTTAAATCAAAACTTCAAATACAAAACACAATCGAGAAACTCCCTATGTCCACTACAACAGCAACGGTTTAGGCCAGATTTTTTTTATTAGTTGATTTACAGGAATTTTTTTCAGATCTAGGGTCGGGGGGGGGGGGGGGGGGGGGGGGGGGGGGGGGGAGACGAAAAAAAATAAATAAAAAAGCTCTGAAAATGACCAGTTGACTGGTCATTTTCAGAGCTTTTTTTTTTCAGAGCTTTTTCTTCTTTTTCTTTTTTTTTCAGAGCTTTTTTTTCTTTTTTTTTCTTTAATATCTCCAGAAACACAGTAAAACTAGTAAGGTAATCTTTAAATATTTCATCATTTTCCTAAAAAATCTGGACAGGATAATCACTTTTAACAGTGTCACTCTCAAAAATGCACAGACAGAACCTCCAAAAATATTATTTTTTTCAACCAAACAAATAATATTTAGAGTCGGCAGATAAAATAAAACAATTTTTTAGAAATTAAATTTTATTTTTTCCTACTTTTCGGAAAATTACAGTAGGAGGGCTCGTAAATCAACTAATAAAAAAATTCTGGCCTTACACATTTCTGTCATGCATAAGGTTGACTGCATAGGACTTGTCATTGAGATGGTCGCCGCGAGCACACAGGCTGTTATGGCAAAGGTGACTGATATCAGCAATGTCCACATAATCTGGCTGAAAACCACGTAACTTAGGCCAGATAAGGGAAAAGGCTGTTTTTGACAGCGCACTTTTTAGGTTTCCGAGGCCACAACAGACACTCTCCAATTGGAGCCTGGTCGCAATCTGATCTGAAAAGACACTTTAATTTTTCGAAAAATCCCTCCATTATGACTTTTAGAAACTGAATTTTCAATCCCCCTCCCAACACTTTAACTAGAGGACCTGAAGGTCCTGAATTCAGGTCCTGAAGCCCTCACCTGATCTCCTTAATAATGTTAAAATAAGTCAAGGTCAACTTATGCTTATTATTTAAACATATTTTGCTTAACTATATATGGGTGGCAATTTTGGTCAAATGATTTAAAGACATAGATTACTATCCAATAGAGATCATTAAAGGATTAACTGATAAGGGACAGTCTCAGTATCTCACAAAATTAATGGGGCCTCAAGAGGGGACTTACCTGTATACAACACAATTTCATTCACTAAGATAAAGATCAATATTTTATCATAAAATACCTAATCCCTTTATGGGACCACTTTATTGCCCCTGTAGGGAAGTCATAATCACCTCATTACGACTGTCCTTTAGATCTGCCCAGTATGACCCCTGGAGAGAGTCATAATGAGTGGTACCAGTATTATTACTCAAATATTTATCTCTTTAAATATAGTTGTATATAGGATTTCCACTTAGACAGTTCTAGAAAGATGACCATTTCAAGATTTTTCCAATATAAATGCATTAGGAATCAAATTTGGCCTTGCTGTAAAAAGGTCAAGGTCAACCTAGATTCATCATTTGTGCAAACCTGGTAGGGCACACATCCCTAATGCTACATTCCAAGTCCCAACGCCATTGGACTTTTAGATCCAGAGAAGACGATACTTAAAGGGTTTTACCTTATATGGGCATGGCTGCCATCTTAGACATGTGACCATTAACATTTGTTATAAATTTACTCCCCTTAGCTAAAGGAGTCTCTATATGAAATTTGAAATGGTTTCTGAGAAAACTATGTTTTAATGTATTGATGGGACTCCAATATAAGTGACATTGGCTGAAAGGTCGAAGGTCAACTTTAATCTCTGAAACTAATTCATAGCCATTGTCTCATCAGGTTTAACATATCAAGTGAGAATAATGACTTTGGCTTCAACAGTAGTAAAAAATTAACTTTTCAAAATGTTTCAAATTTAAATGCAAAAGGAAGCAAATTTTAGCTTCATGTTAAGTAGTTCAAGGTCAACCTAGGATCATCATTTGAACAAACTTGGTAGGCCCCACATCCCAAATGTTACATACCAAGTCCCAAGGTTATCAGCCTTCTGGTTCTGGAGAAGATTTTTACAGGGTTTTTACCATATATGCCCCATTATGGGTATGTCGGCCATCTTTGCCATGTGACCAAAACAATTTGTAAAAATTTTAACTAACTTATCATAAGGAGTCTTCATATGAAATTTGAGTTCAATTGGCCTAATGGTTTCTGAGTAAACTATGTTTTAATATATTGGTGGGATTCAAATTTGAGCGACCTTGCAGCTGAAAGGTCAAAGGTCAACCTTCATCATTGGAACTTATTTATAGTCATAATGTCTCATTAGATTAAATAGACATATCTAATGATTATAATGACTTTGGCTCAACAGTTTTCAAGAAATCATCTTTTCAAAAAGATTCCCATTTAAATGCATTAGAAAGCAAAGGGCAAGGTGCACGAAGGTGCGATTTCGGCCCTGTAAATGACCGAATTTCAATCACGGAAAAGCATAGATTTGTCATTACTTATCATAGGTCCTAGCATCGATCTTTCAGAAAATGAAAAACTTTTAACGCTATGTTCTTTCGACAGCTAACTGTGTAGCCTCAAAGAGGCCAGGGGTACGGGATTTTCGCTGGTTTTGGCTGTTTTTGGCGTGTTTGATAGAATAATTAACTTAGAGCGCATGGACGTTACATCACCATTTTTTGACAGTCTAATATACTAGAGGAGTTTAACCGATACGCAAAATTTCGTTTTGTAACGTCGGTGCGCTCATACTTTAAAAACAAGTATTCCGTTATTTTTATTGAGAAAAATCGTGAAAAGTAACGTCAAAGTGGCGCGAAAAGAAGCAGCGTTACTTAAATTACGTCACGCTATTTCTGTTTGACGTCACGTATCATAAAAGATCGCGCACCTTGTCCGAAGTATGATAGAACAAATGGTATTTTGTGAAGCAAATTATTTGTCTCATGCATGTTTCCGCATCTCACCAAGCTCGCCAGCTACCCTCCTCCCCCCTACGGCATTTTTTATGTTAAAAATTATGATTAAAAAAGAGCAGACCGCTTCGGCAGTTTGGAAAATAATTGACAAGCTGTAAACTCACACGCTCTTGGCCACTATTTTTCAAAATTAGGCTGCACGAACCTACGCCTCGATTTATTTTCGTGGATCCGATGGAAACTTTCCGTTGAGAAAGTTTCCTTCTTAACTGTTTAACTGTCTTATCTAAATGCAAAAGAGTACGTATGAAGCATAAAAGTAGTCAATTCAAGCGATAGGAAACTTACAGGTTTTTCTATCATACGTTGAACGTCTAACTGTAAATCTGTTTCGTCACCCTAGTCTTATCGAGCACGGACTCTACCGTATGCATTGGACTGGCTATTTTTCATTTATATACAAACACATTCTGACATCTATTTTGGTTTGCCACAGTAAAATTATGCCGATGCCATCATGGTAAGATGCAAGAACCATTTGGTTCCGTCATTTAAATGTTTCACTCTCGATACCTGTGTAAAATCTGATGTTAAAAGGTTGAACTACATCATGATGTTAATTCCTCCTTAGGCAGTCATGAAATGCTGGTAATGATCGCATATGCTCACACGAGTCTACGCAGTAGCGTAGCGCAGTCTCGCCAGAGTATTCACTGCTTACATACCTAAAGTCAGAGGCGCATGTCTATCTTTTTTGCTCATAGCCCCACAAGATAGCTGATCATGTCTGTAAAGCAAAGGCTTAACGCATGTGCATAAAGTACCAAATATTCTGATATAAATATCTTTAGTTATAAAAATGTTGAGTTATTCTATGTCACTAAACAGACTTAAGCCTCGCATTTGTGTGCTTTTTTTGTCAAAGGTTCCACAACATAATAAGTTCATCCCCTATAGCTCATACCTCTGCATTGATTTGAGCAGTTAGAAGTCATTATCGCATAAGAATCGGCGAAGTCCCAGACTTGTTCAGCGCATCTGCCTCTGCACGCCGGAGCGTTGAACTTCAGTATTCTCACACACAAAGCGGCGCCATGGGTTTGTTTGCAGTTTGTGATTGTGTTTTTCCCTGATCATACTCACTATTTTTTTTAAAAGTATATTAAACAAGAAAAAAAACAAGGCGTCTAGAACCACACGATACGCACGCGTAAAGATACAATGTGCGTGCAATTTTACATTTCCGTCACAAGTTATCAAATATTAGTCTAAATACATAAATCTGATATTGATTTGAATTCCGACATTATAATATACTCTTCAGACAACCGAAAAAAAAGTCCTTCAGATTATTATTATTATTATTATTATTATTTCTTTTTTTAGAAAATGTTCATTCAATATAAAAATGAATAAACGTAACGTCTCTTTCTCTCTCTCCCTCTCTCTATTTCTCTATCTCTCTCTCTCGTTACTAGTAAAATATAATTATAAATACATGTAACATAACAACTGATTATTCGATGATGTCGCGACGAAAAAATGTGTGCGATGAAAGTTGTACAGACTTAGAGCCAACTTCCCCAAGCGGTCCCAATTTTATGAGGCAAACAGACATTTGCTGAGACGCACGACCCTTTACGCTCACAAAATTTCGTGCTTCATGCATAAATCATGAATGTGCTTTACAACTTCATGTACATTAAGCCAATTACTTTGTATCTAGTAGGGCTGGAACTTACTATTTGGCCTTTGGCCATTTTCCCTGCAAAATAGACGGGGCTGCATTTATCACACTATTGGCACATGCTTTGGAAGCAAAATGTACCAGCTCAAGTTAAATCAGAAAAAAATATGGCTGGCGGACAAAAAGGTTTTACTTTGTCGCACCTGTATTACATGTAGCATGGGGTGGCTAAAACACACCTCTTCCTGCAATAGCAGTGCTCTTAAGTTCATCAAGCAATCATCACAGAGTTTTTGCTTGTGTCCATTAAATAATGTAGTCATATCGGGAAACCACCGCAAAGCAGAGGATTGGGGGTAATGCTCAAGGACACAACACAGGCTAAAACCAGCGACACACTCAATCTCAAGACCACGGCCTCCAATCTCGGCCTCCTTCTCCAAAAAGAGCAGAACGTAAAGTGAGGCGAAGGCCCTTCCGGGAAGCAGGCAGTGGGCAAAACAATGGAACACGGTAAGTTGTGTTGACACATTTTCAATCATAAGTAAATTTTCAGCGCAAAACTTGAAAATCTAAGAATGCTATGCTTCGGGCAATTGTTCAAGCTATCCGTAGAGCATGCTGTTTGCACATTTGAACTTAGTTTGTAAGCGTGAGAGTTTTTCTCCCGTTGCACAGTTGTCCAAGAAACGGTGGTTCCCGCATGGTTTTGCCTTCTAACCAAACGTATAGTAGCGTTTGGACCCTTATTCATACTACCGAGGCCCCTCCACACCCATGTTGTCCCAAATGCAATTTTTCGAGATATTTCAATGATAATTGAGTGATTTAGAGCCAAATTTCTTTAGGAGCAGGAGGCGAAGGCCAGGAGAAGCAGGCTGGGAGAGGAGGAGCAGGCGGCGATGAAATCAAAATTTGCATTGATTTTGCTTATTTTTAATAATATACTTATCCAATCTATATCAAACTTGCATGTATGAATATTTTAAACCACTTAAATAAATCGAAATTATTTCGCTTTAAATGCCACCACCAACGTAATGTGTGGTTCACTTTTTTTCTCATTGGAATCATGTAATGCTCACAGATTAGTGATACTTGTGAATTTCTCCCCAAATTCTTGGGAAAAGGATTATCAAAAATCTCAGACTGGGTCGAACCTCTGTTTTATACCCAACCCCTCTCAAGCTTTGATTAAGAGCAACAATTACTGATGGTGCGAAAGACTTAGACGCAGAAAAAAGAGGAATTCAAACCAAACCTAACCATCATATAACTGATATAACAACTCGTGTATAAGAGCAGTCTCAAAAGATGTTAACTTAATTATTGCAAATCTGATAATGTCCGTACACGCATTATAAAGGAAACAAAAGCTAACACAAAAACGTTTTGAAAATGTTTTAAAAACATTATAGATAACGTAACATAACGTTTTATATGGGACGTCTGAATGACGTTAAAATGGCAAGTTTTTTGTACGGCCTAATAACGTTTTAGAAAGACGTTATGGAAACGTTATATAATGTTCTTATAACGTTATCGTTTTGTCTTTTGAAAACATTATTGGAACGTTTTTGAAGACATTCTGGGGATGTTTTATATTTAAATACGCAGGTAGAATCCGCAGAGTCTGCTTATTAAGCAAACATTTAAAACAAAATATATCCAACATGTTAGCGCTACATTAACAACTTTAAAGCAAGTCCAATTTCGTTATGTAAAGGAAAACACTCCTAAAAATTATCAAGAATGTGTCAGTCTTTGTTCTCAAAACCACGTGTTTAAATTGGTGGGAAAGAGCAACTGGTGGATTCGGATACAAAACATATGATAAAGATGGATACAGTGGAGTGTGTGTACAAAACGTATTTATCACAATAGTAAATTAAATTAGAATACGAATAATGAATTTAGGTTTTGTTACTTAAAAACACATTTGAAAAAATGCGAAACTCAGATATGGTTAGTCAAGATCGTCTTTTGGACGTCGATATGACGTTTGTTTTTGTTTTCTTGATAAAACACTATTAATGGCCCCTTCAGTACAAATAAACTCGTTTCTAAATGATTTTAGACGTTGTTTTATATATCAGAACATTCTTCTAATCATTGTTTAATCTGATGCAGGCTACAGCATCATTTTGAGAAAGCACACATTACTGACGTGATAATGTTATTAAAACGTTGCACTCCAAAATTCGAGAAATATTTATATAAACAGTTTAAACGGTCTTTCAAACGTCGCTTAAAAGCTTTTTTTTTATCAGATACTTCAATTTTTAAATTACTACAAACGTTTTTGTGCATTTTAGCACGATTTAAAAGAACATGCGATTTTGTCTAAATAGTATAAGAAAAATAAAAATCAGAGTTACGTCCTCGAAACGTTATCAAAACGTTAGGTCCGACCTAACCATTTTGGGACCTTTTGCAAACGTTACATTAACGTTATGTGCTAGCAGAGGCAGATGCGCTGAACAAGTCTGGGACTTCGCCGATTCTTATGCGATAATTAGATGTAATACATTATTAAAAATAAGCAAAATCAATGCAAATTTTGATTTCATCGCCGCCTGCTCCTCCTCTCCCAGCCTGCTTCTCCTGCCCTTCACCTCCTGCTCCTAAAGAAATTTGGCTCTAAATCACTCAATTATCATTGAAATATCTCGAAAAATTGCATTTGGGACAACATGGGTGTGGAGGGGCCTCGGTAGTATGAATAAGGGTCCAAACGCTACTATACGTTTGGTTAGAAGGCAAAACCATGCGGGAACCACCGTTTCTTGGACAATTGTGCAACGGGAGAAAAACTCTCACGCTTACAAACTAAGTTCAAATGTGCAAACAGCATGCTCTACGGATAGCTTGAACAATTGCCCGAAGCATAGCATTCTTAGATTTTCGAGTTTTGCTCTGAAAATTTACTTATGATTGAAAATGTGTCAACACAACTTACCGTGTTCCATTGTTTTGCCCACTGCCTGCTTCCCGGAAGGGCCTTCGCCTCACTTTACGTTCTGCTCTTTTTGGAGAAGGAGGCCGAGATTGGAGGCCGTGAAGACAAACGTTCTACCATTTTTCATGATTGATGAACTGCACCCATTTGGAATAAATGTTTAAGTTAGTGTATGCCTTGTATATACGTCTGTACAGTAAGTTGAAAACAATAAATATATAAACTACTGTCCTGCCAGCCAGGAGTGGCAGTGGCGTCATGTTTGTTTACAACATTATCAGGGACTTAGATCACTTGTGTAATCCTTAATGATCCGCAGGATAGGATTAATACACAAGTGATATATCGATTTGCGTTGGCTCAGATGGAGTGTACAAGTTAATGTTTTACTTAACAATTGTTAACAAAACATTTCGTCACTGTCACTCTTGGTTGGCACGACAGTAGTATTGATTTTTAAAACGTCCAAGCCAAATAGCTGTGCTTATTTAGGTCAAAGCCACACTCTTCCTATGCAGTTGAATACCAAACAGAGATGATTTTACCTGACAATGACCGTTTTTTAATCAGCGAATGAGAACAGTCGTTGACACAACCGACGCATTTTTGTACCTGTAACAGCTGACACAAATCAGATTGTGTGCACAATTTTATCCGAGCCCCAACTGTTGACCTATTTGGCTCTTAACGTTTGACTACTGAATTTTAGAATGGACTACTACAAATTACGACCACAACGTTAACAATGAATTATTCGATGAATAAAGCAAACGCATTGTCCCTGGCCAGTCTGCTCCTAATTTGGGACGATTTTGCTTTTTTCACATGCTTTCTTTGGTTGAATAGTTTGGTTTTGGCGGGCCGTGAAGAGTTTTAACTCTTTACAGCGATTGTTCATCTGTGCAGCCCGATTTGGAATACACTGCAACAAAGTGATAGGATCCAACCACATGAGCCATGACATGACAAAAAAATAAAGACTGTGTGCAAAGCGAAGGGTCAGATCAGCCTGAGCATCCGCCCAGTCTGCTCTGAGTCTTCGCTGTGCAGTCAGTGGGTATCTTAGTACCCAAACTATCTTCATATGTACAGCTATTACTCTGATCGGTCTGCGCTGATTCTTAGACTGATCTGAGATTTCTCGTGACGCACAACCGCATTGCTGGTTTTCTCATGTCGAACATCCCTTGATTCCCGAATTCTTTAAAAGAACTTAAAACACTGGTTATAATATTGGTGGGCATGTTCAAAAATAATGAAGCTTTTCACTTTATGGCATCCCATGCACACATTCGCCTAGATTTTAAGGACCAAACATAGCTAAAAAATGTATAATGGTCCCTGTGTTCATCATGCAAAATTTTATTAAAATCGAACAAGTAATACAAAATTTATGCCAGTAAAAAAATAGCAAGAAGTGAGCAAAGCTCACATACTCCCAGCGGTGGCCATCAGAGGTTGTAACACTTTTAGAGAAAAGACAAATTGTAAAAGATTTCATAATCCTAAATCAAGTAGTTTCTGAGAAAACTTTGAGGAAAAAATGTCCATATGTGTTATAAAAGAGTGACAGAAGGAAAAATTGAAAATTTGAAAAAAGAAGGCAAAATTAGGATTAGCACCTTAATTTTTAGTTACACAGTACACTTTGCCTACCTGAAGGTGAACACAAAATTTCATAATCCTATATCAAGTAGTTGCTGAGAAAACTCTGACAAAAAACGTCCATATGTGTTATATAGGAGTGACAGAAGGAAAAATTGAAAAAGAAGGCAATAATGAGCTTAAGCATCTTTATTTTCATTTACACAATACACTTAGCCTACCTTAAGGTGTACACAAAATTTGAAAACACGTACGTACTGGCTCCAATAGGAGCCGAGAGATCTGAGACAGATATTTTCATTGGAGAGAAAGAAAAATGAATAAATAAGGGAACTGATAAGCAATATGTGGCTGTTGTTTTGTTACACATTACAACTAATCACTATAAAGCATTGTACCAAATTTCAGAATGCTTACTCAAGTAGTTGCTGAGAAATCTTTGACAGAAAAAAATGTCTTTATGTATTATATAAGATACTTTGCCTTCCTGAAGGTGTACACGAAATTTGAAAACACTGGCTCCAATAGGAGCTGAGAAATCTGTGACAGAAATTTCCATTGGATAGAAAGAAAAATGAACAAATAAAGGGACTGATAAGCAATATGTGGCTTTTCTTTTCATACACAATACAACTAATCACTATCAAGCTTTGTACCAAATTTCAGAATCCTAACTGAAGTGGTTGCTTAGAAATCTTTGACAGAAAAAAATGTCCATGTGCAAATATATAAGAGAGAAAGAAGGAAAAATGAAAAATTGAAAAAAGAAGGCAAAATGAGGATTAGCATCTTAATTTCAATTTACACAGTACACTTTGCTTTCCTGAAGATGTACACAAAATTTGAAAACACTTGCTCTAATAGGAGCTGAGAAATCTGTGACAGAAATTTCCATTGGATAGAAAGAAAAATGAACAAATAAAGGGACTGATAAGCAATATGTGGCTTTTCTTTTCTTACACAATACAACTAATCACTATCAAGCTTTGTACCAAATTTCAGAATCCTAACTGAAGTGGTTGCTTAGAAATCTTTGACAGAAAAAAATGTCCATGTGCAAATATATAAGAGAGAAAGAAGGAAAAATGAAAAATTGAAAAAAGAAGGCAAAATGAGGATTAGCATCTTAATTTCAATTTACACAGTACACTTTGCTTTCCTGAAGATGTACACAAAATTTGAAAACACTTGCTCTAATAGGAGCTGAGAAATCTGTGACAGAAATTTCCATTGGATAGAAAGAAAAATGAACAAATAAAGGGACTGATAAGCAATATGTGGCTTTTCTTTTCTTACACAATACAACTAATCACTATCAAGCTTTGTACCAAATTTCAGAATCCTAAATGAAGTGGTTGCTTAGAAATCTTTGACTGAAAAAAAATGTCCATGTGCAAATATATAAGAGAGAAAGAAGGAAAAATGAAAAATTGAAAAAAGAAGGCAAAATGAGGATTAGCATCTTAATTTCCATTTACACAGTAGTCTTTGCTTTCCTGAAGATGTACACAAAATTTGAAAACACTTGCTCTAATAGGAGCTGAGAAATCTGTGACAGAAATTTCCATTGGATAGAAAGAAAAAAGAACAAATAAATGGACTGATAAGCAATATGTGGCTTATCTTTTCTTACACAATACAACTAATCACAGTGTTAGATTTAGGCTTGATTTCTATTGCATCCCTGGGACCCAGGGCATCAACAAAAGTTGAGTCCCATCTAAATTTAACTGAGTCCCAGAAAGTTTAGTTTCCCAACCAATAATTTTTTTTTGCAATGTTAAAACTCAAAGAAGTTAGCTAAAACTATCAATTAACTTCAATCTTAAACACTTTCAGTTTACACTAAGTGATTGACGATCAGTTGGAAAAAAAGAAAGAAAGAAGCAGACCAAGCAGTGATGGAGTCTTTGGCTATTAAACTTCTTTGCTTTTTTAAACGTCTTTACTTGACACTCTAGACCAAGATTATTTTACATGTGCCTGTTGGAAATCGCTGAACATGCCGTTGAACGCATTTTTGAACAGACAAAACATCAAATTGTGATAGTATTGGCTTCAGAATTAACTTTATAAAGTTATTTAAATGTTTCTAGAGTGATTCTGCAAACGCCATTTTTACCCAGCAAATCGATTTTAGGAAAACTGTAAATCATTATTTATAGCAGAGCCTTGTTTTGAATTCAACCGTTGCTATGAACAATGGATCTCGGAAAACCACAACTGAATGCTATTTATAGCAGTCTCTTTGTGATTTTGAAGTGTTGCAAAGTAGAAAAGACCGATATTCAAAGGTTTTAACTCTCTTCACTATTGATCTGGCTTAATTCTAATATTTGTTGAAAGTGGACTGCTTTTGATCTTGCATTCCATGGACGCAGGCTACTTGTCTATTTTGCCTTCCAACGATTCTCGTTGCGTATTTAGATATTATTATGGTGTAAATGCGAACACTGGATCACTATCAAGCTTTGTACCAAATTTCAGAATCCTAACTGAAGTGGTTGCTTAGAAATCTTTGACGGAAAAAAAATGTCCATGTGTAAATATATAAGAGAGAAAGAAGGAAAAAATGAAAAATTGAAAAAAGAAGGCAAAATGAGGATAAGCATCTTAATTTGCATTTACACAGTACACTTTGCCTTCCTGAAGATGTACACAAAATTTGAAAACACTTGCTCTAATAGGAGCTGAGAAATCTGTGACAGAAATTTCCATTGGAGAGAAAGAAAAATGAACAAAAAAAGAAACTGATATGCAATATGTGGCTTTTCTTTTGTTACACATTACAACTCATCACTATCAAGCTTTGTACCAAATTTCAGAATCCTAACCCAAGTAGTTGCTGAGAAATCTTTGAAGGAAAAAAAGTTTACAAACAGACAGACAGACAAACATAATTACAGAAAAGGCAAAAACTATATACCCCCTATATACTTCGTACCGGGGGTATAACTAGCTAAAAAGCTAAGGAGTGTAACACCTTGTGCGTGACATTTTTTTTTCATTACAGAATTTCACTTGCGCATAAATACAAAACTGAGGATGATGCCATACTTATTAGCCAACTTAGTGATTACCCATTCCTTTCAACTTAATGAAAATAGGAAAATCATGCCTTTTCATCATTACCTATGTTATTTTTTATGCATTGTCCAACAGGACTAGTCTGAAGTTCAGGTGCAGTAAAAATGAAGAGATTTTGCCTAGAATTGATTTGACATGAATATTTGAAAAGATTATAACCTATAATGTGGTCTGCAGCACTGACCAATCTTAATACATTTTATTTCAAGTATTACAGCTGCTTTATAAGCATTCATAATAGAATGAGCAGAACTGGTTGTAGAGCACCCGTTAAACTAAGGAGTGTAACATTTGACATTTCAAGCCTCATAACCTTTTCCAAGGTTATGTTTTGTGAGCTAATATGCCTCATATGAAAAGTAATTGACCCATAATAGAGATTCATACAGTGTGAGTTTTTATCTTGGTCTTTAGTTTCTTCATATCATCCATAAAGCCACTAAGGAGTGTAACACTTTCTTGAAAAACACTTCTGTGGGTTATTTCTATACCAGTAGCAGTATAATTTCAATTTATTTACCATTATTACTATAGAGCAATGTCCCTCTGACAATTTTAGTAGCACCATTTTATGTTCAAAGTGTTAATAAAGCTGTACTGCATTGAAATCACCTAAAAATCGGTGATTTTGACAATCCATTTTCTTGAAATTCACCTATCTAGGCATTCAGGACAACATTTATTCTTGAAAATCATGTGTTCTGATAAATACAGTGAGCCACTTTAGTTACGCACCACATATAAAATGTAAAATTACTCGGAAAAGAAATTTATTAATTTTATTCTGAGACTCCCAACGTAAAGCGCATCTATATTTGCATTAGCCATTGAAATTTTATTGTGATCAGAACAAAAAAGAATGAGAAAATGGATCTTTAAGTGCACTACCCTCAAAACACCATTTCACATTGCATTATCTCGAATGAAACTCAGATCACATTGCACTTTTTTCAGGGTCGAATTTCTGCTATGCCAGAGATAAGAGTCAATTTATTCTTGGCAATATCTAAAACAAGAATGTGTTTGTTAACTTCATTTTTTTTAATGTTTTACTATTTTGGTTCCAGTTGGTTTTAGTACTTTTTTTAAAGTTAGTTAAAATTTCGTATGATTCTGAGTAAACTAGTTATCAAAACACTTCTTTTATAATTTCATTTTAAACAACCATGTATCCAACTTTTATTTTCGTAAAAAAATTAATGGATTTATTGGCGTCATGGTGTTGACGTTAGTGATGACGTCACTACTACCAATGCTATAAGATGTGTCAATGATAAGATGGTTTAGTGTTTTGATACTTCTATGTCAACAAGTGACTCATAACAAAGCAATTTGCGAAGAAAACCCTGTTTGATTATTGTAACTGACATTAATATGACGTCAAGACGAGCATTTCTTCAAAAAGTAACGGTGTTACAAAAATTTAACGACCGAAAAAGGGGGTTTTACTTGAATAAAATAATTGTTTTTGGTGTTTTCTGTCACAACGATCACCATTGATAATGACTAGCGCAAAACAAAAATAGAAAATATGGAAATTCAGCTTGCACGTGCATTTTTGCATTTTTGTCAAAATTGCCTTTGACGTAGCAGAATGATTCGCATGAGTGATTCCAATATTTTTTTTCGATGTCATCAAACAGATAAAATGTCAATAAATAAATTATCATAGAGAATGCTTGATTCCAGCATTTTTGTCAAAAAATGTGGGCCCTGAAAAAATGGTGTGTAACTAAAGTGGCTCACTGTATAAAATGATAAAAATGACCAATATATACTAGGCCAAATGAGAAACGCCGCTATGAATGAAAAGTGCTAACTGTACCAGTTGTGTATTTCATTAAAAAAACATGCAGTTATTAGAAAAAATAGAGCATAATGGTGCTAGAGAATACTCTTTTGCCAGTTTCTCAATTAATAAAGACGTTGGTACTACCGCCGGTTCCTTGATTTGACGTAAAGACTGCACCAAAGTAAAGTTCAGTCAAACTTTGGGAGGTGGGGGTCTTAAACAAATCCCTTGTAACTATTTCTCACAGTTTGGGCCCTGATTTTTGGATTATGAGTTCCTTGGGATGTCCTAGCTGTGACTGACTCCAGATGAAATCGACTGCACAAATGGGACGTCTGGATATCTCGATCTTGACGTCGCGTCGACACATGTCGACGCCCTGGACACGGACGGTGTGATGTTGTCCCAATTTGTTGGAAACAATTTTTAAGACGTCCAATGGTCCTGACATAGCACCGAAATCGTTTGGCTACTACCAATGGCATCACGTTAGCTTGTACCATTCCTAATGCACGTTCATGTTCCACATGTGCCAATTTTGTCACCGCAAATTAGCGATGTGTAAACTTAAATTCCAAAGTTTTTAAATGTTTTTAGACTTTTGGGATGTTCGACTAGAGATTTCAGTAGTTAGTACACATGTAAATCTAAATGGACTGAGTGTGCGCGTGAAAAACAGGAAAATAAAAAATCGGTCAGTACACTGGTTTTGATTGACTCACTTCAATAAATCGATGGGGAAAATATGCGGAAGAAAAAATAGCAAACTTAGACAGATGATAAAATTTTGCCACTCTCATTTAACACACAATATTTCTAATTATTGTATGCGGCGTTTCTTTTTTTGCCTAGTACAATTCTATTTTTTAACCAAGCTAATGTTTTGCTATGACATCACGACAAAAAGCGTTACACTCCTTAGTGATTTTTGTTGTAATGCCTTTTAAGAGCTTTTTTCATATCCAAACCAGCAACATTTCGCTTTTAGTTTACTCTGACCATTCATTTCCAAGATTTAGAACAGTTCTTTTGATGCATTTCTTTGAATCTTGATTAGCATTTGGGGAAGATCGTTTAGAAACTTAATATAAAGGGACCTTTTCGATTGGTTCATGATGGGAGTATCAATATTAGAAACTGGTATGCAACCATACTTTTTTTATTCCCTTTGGCAGCTAGTTAAATGGTTTTTAATGTAATGTTACATACAGAAAAGTGTTCAATTGCTAAAATTAATAGAGAAGAAAATATTATTTGCAATCAGTTTAAGCATTTAGAGAAAGAACATTCAACATATCTTAACACACTAACTCAAGATCTTGGGGAGACAATTCTTGTTTGTGCTATAACACTGATTATGAGATTCTTATATATAGTAGAAAGGAAATTGTGTCATTTAATGTTATAGCTAGAATTTTTAGGTTTTTGAAGACCTAAGCATTTGTAAAAAAATGTTACACTCCTTAGTATTAGATCAGACATTTCTTTACAAAAAGGCCAATAATCTGCAATAAAATCATGTTAACACTATGCAAGGGAAGTCACTTCTTTGTATGCAATACTATATATATATGTCTTAGCCCTGTTAGTTCCAACTTCTGACTCCTAAACAAATCAAACTAAGGAGTGTAACACATTTTCTTATTTTTGCCCATTTTTGTACATAGGTAACCATTACATCCATGCTTAAACATCACATATTGATTTGTAGCTTAGTTTTTTACCATGTATTATCATTTCAACGCAAATTTTATTGAGATTCAGTCACCTGTTTTAAAAATATGAACATTTTGAGAGCTCTTCTACTAAAATAATGAGGCAAAATGACAGTAAAATAGGAATTTTTTGTTCAATTAGGCAATTCAATTTGGTAAAAATCACTCATTCACATGCTGTTAAGTGCTTGTCATCAAATAATGGGAATTTCAAGACATTTTATCAAGATTTCCTATAAAAACAACCTACACAGAATATAGCCATAATTAACATTTTTTGCAAAAAAATCCTGAAAGAAAATGTTCAGAAAATTTATATTTTTGCTGCTATTTTCTAAACTTAAACAATTTTGACAAATTAAAGCACCCCTAATTTGTTTGGAGTAATAATTTCACCTATGACAACAGTTTCATTTTTTACCCCCAATGTCACGCTTTGGCTTCATTATTTTTGAACATGCCCAGATGTCTTTTTAAAGATTTCTTATCTGGAGCTCTGGCGACCCGCCTGTACAGTGGAGCAGAGCCATTTATGCAATTTAAAAAGAGGGCATCATGGGGAACATTTATGTGAAGTTATATGAAATTAAGACAAATGCTTCAGGAGGAGATGTCGTTTAAAGAAAAAGTTTACAGAGGGACGGACAAAGGCCAATCACAACAGCTCACCTTCAGCCTTGGGCTCAGGTGAGCTAAAATAGGATTATTCATTAATTTTAGGCAATCATTTTACATTATTTTTTTAGCTCATTATTCAGTATTCATTATAAAAAGGGACATTATTCTCTAATCACTATGCCCCATCCAGACCTTCATCTATCTGTCAAAAGATGAAACTTGAAACCCTCAATTCTGATGAAGAATAAGATGAAATCAAATGGTAGGGAAAAATCTTTGTTGAGGCCTAAATGAAATATATGTGTGGTTCCTGTTGCATACCAACAAAATTTAGGGTAGGTAGGTAGGGAAATTATTAAATTTTGTTTTAAGATTTAACAAAGAAAATAGTGACAAAATCTGAAAAAGTGACCATTTCAGGTATTTTTTCTCCAAAGACCATTTTAATGTTTAGGGTAGGGTTAAAAAATAGGATTGGGAGGCCAACAGGAACCACACATACATTTCATTTCATCATCATCATCATCTTCAGTAATTGCCGCCCTCAGTACTTGAGTATTCTCGCAATGTGAAGCCTGAAGACAATTGCATTAGAGGTGGCAGCAGGTATCCCCCCTCTTAATTTGAGATACTGTGAGATTGCCATCGGAGACATCGCCAAAATATCTGCAAAAAAGTCAACATATCCTTTAAAAGCTAAACTAGACCAGTACACACATGATTCAGAACTTTGGAATGAGAAATATGTATCACCAATTGGTTTGGCTGTATGTCAGGCAATTGAGATGAAGAGATTCACTGGGATTGATATGCAGTTTGTGAGTTCAGTGAAGGTGCCTTTCGCCAATGTCTTGAAAGGCCAACTTATTGGAGTCAGCTGGGCTCCTCAAAAAACAGAAGTACAGACCAGCAAAAGACCGGTAAAGATGTAATTGATAAGTTGATAAAAGATGGACCAGAAGAAAGTATTTTGTGCTTCACAGATGGTTCTTGCATTCCAAATCCAGGTCCTTGTGGAGCAGGTGCAGTGCTTTACATTCCTGGGGAAGAGGATATCCTTATACAAAAACCAGTCACAGTGCATGGATCCATTCTTTTGGCTGAGCTAGTGGCTATATTAGTGGTATTGGAGCACCTCATCACTAGTTCTAGCAGAATTAAGTCATTGTGCCTATTTAGTGACAGTCAAACAGCTTTGGGAATCATTACCTTAAATTGGGATTACAAGAACTATGCAGATGTTGTAAGAAAAATAAAGGATTGTATTCAACAGTTAGAAGGTGATGGGTTGGGTGGACAGTCAGCATGTTCTGGACTCCTGGTCATGCTGATGTTCAAGGCAATGAGGTTGCAGACAGACTTGCTAAGGATGCAGCCAAAGAAGCCCAGGAGCTCGATCAGAACACCTGTGTCCTCACAAACCAAGACATAAAGAAAGCAGCTAGGGACAGCATTATGGAGAAATGGCAGGACAAATGGAGCATATCCATTACAGGCAGAAAATACTTTCAATATCGACCAAAAATACTTCCAATCCCTAGATTTGACTTCCCAGACCATCAAGGTTTTATTCTATTGCTTCACGGATGTATACTTGAAGGGATTGGCTTCTTACCTATTTTATCAATATTAATGCCTACGCGTAAATCGGGTATACGCCGAGATAAATACCTTTCTGCCGCCATTTTCAAAGAGGCTGTTCATAGCGATGATTCATAGGAAAGTTTTCAATGTTAAAACAGTGAATATTCAATATATGTGGAGAAAATTCTTACGGAATTTACGAGAAGAAGTATTTAAGTATATCTCATATGAGTTATGTTGGAATAAAATCAGTGGATAATGGTTAATTTTCAAGTTATTTTGGACAGGTTGCGTTGTTTATCAGCCGCCATCTTGAAAATGGTGGATATTAGAATATTACTGAGGTACTTGTCACTTTAACTGTGGCAATGTGAAGCGCTCAATGAGTGTAATTCTTTAAATTCCTGAACGTTACTATATTTGTCCTAAATTTGCATTTTGTAGAATATCGTTATATTGCAAACTTTTGAAGCAGAGATGATATGAAAAAGAGGCAAAATGATAAAATTTTCAACTTTTCGTACTACATCTGTATATTCTATACCATCGAAATTGTGGGTTGTAGAGCTAATTGATGTGAGTAGATTTGATATACTTAACACTTGATACATAAATTACACATTTCCGAACTAAAATTTTAAATTTTTTAGCAAAAACAAAATAAAATCATGCAGATAAGATGCTAGCAAAATCGTCTTTCTTTCATATTTCCGCATAACATTCCACTCTACGGAGGTGTCCCAACACTGGGAACTTAAACATTGCCTCTAATGTACAATAGGAATTTAGCCACATTGCAGGGTTTAAAAGTGTGAAAACATACATTTAATTATAAATGATGATTTGTCAACCATAGATACACTTCATTTCATTTCATTAATAAGGGTTTGTTTAACAATTAACAATGTAGTTGGTAAGATGGCTGTGAGCAGTAATTATTTCCGCGACTGCGTTAAATATCTCTTCAACCAAAACGACTTATTTTAGAAGTGATATTCTCAACAACTGACAATAATAGCCAATTAAAGAATCAAACAAGATACTGAATTTCTATTTAACTCATTTACGCCCTCTCCACTCAATTGGACCAGACGATTTCGTTTTAAGGGGTGTTGGTGTCATTTTCATTTTCTTAAATTTTTAAAGAACATTCTGTAAGCAAACGGTGAAGACCCTGATCAGATACCGCGTTCTGCTGAGGCTTATTTGGTTCTGCACTGTTTACCTATGCCCCACAAAAAGGAAGTTAGGCTTGTGTGGGTTAATTGCGTTGTATGAAAAAAAATGCCTTCTTCCATGTCTGCGAAATGAAGAAAAGCCTTAGGCATTATTTTTTTTCTTTGGTATTTTTTTTTCTGAGAACACTAGATTGTTTGGTATCATATGGGCCTTGTTGTGAGAAAAACTGTTTTCGGGAGGGGGGGGGGGGGGGGGGGGGGGGGGGGGGTAGACAAAGAGTGTTTCAAACCAGTCTCCTCAGCTATAGAGACTAACTAGAAAATTGAAATTTCACCTGCGGCAAGTTTACAATAGATACTTTCCAAAAAGCGCCTGTGTTGTTCGCAAACACCCTAAGACAGGGTTTCTCGCGTCGAGGCCCATATTATAGCTGTATTTATGATCCGTGCAATAGTGAATGAACTGCATCCCACGTTTTTTTGTTCTTGTTTTTTAAATTCTCATCGAAAGTTCATTCTCTTTTATTGAATAGTTTTACATTTCATTTGTTTTACCAAGCCATGTTTGGCTAATTAGCGTTCATCACCAACGGACGTAAATTGGGGGGGGGGGGGGGGGGGGGGGGGTAAATTTAAGATCCGTGTCATCACAGGACGCGGATAAGATGGAAATCTTAGGTTCATTTCTTCCGCGGAATTAATTTAATTTTTACCGGAACAACATCGTGTTTGGTATCAAATTGCAGCTAAGAAGCTTCTCCATAAAACGGCGCTCTTCTTTCAGACCTATCGCTTCATACCGAGATGCTAGGGGCGAAGAAACAAATGCCCATACACATGCGCATCTCTCTCTCTCGTTAAGTGATCCGTCACTTTATCGGAAATTGCCTGCCTCCTACCTGGATTTCAGCACGGCAAAGATCGAATGACAATTATCAGTAAATCTATTGGTGTTTCCAGTCCAGGTAATATATACGTCCATGATTGCTTCAACTTAGAACCGGTTACTCACAGCTAAAAGATTACAGAAAAAAACTAGGACAGGTCGAATCCAACAGGTGTGAATGTGGTGAAGTTGAAAACACAGAGCATTTCTTACTAGAGTGTCAGCTGTACGATGACCAGCGACTGGAATTGCTGCACACTCTTCAATCTCAAGCTGGAATTACATGTTTTGATACACTTGAGCTACTTTCGTATGAAGATAAGGAGGATTTTAAGGGATGGAGAGACACAGTTACCATCAATCTCTGCAACTACATAGAAAAGACTGGACGTTTTGATCAAGCTAATTCAGGATACCATAAAGACTAAATGTTACATTATTTATTTACATCTCAAACCTAGTCAAAAAACATTAAAAAAATACCTAGAGAAAATTACCTTTGTGAAGAGACTTACATAGAGACAATATACCTTTGAGAACAGTGCTGCCTGTAACGGCTGAAGATACAAGATTGCCAATCTTTCTTTTCTAATTTCAATCTTGACAGACCAGAGACTCTCAATGCCATCCCCTTATACCACAGACAGACACGACTAGCGGAGTGAATAACGCCAATAGACTGAGGGTCGAAACGGCATTGAACGAACCGGTTTCGGGGCGAAACGTAACGATATTTTTAGCTGCGATATGGCAAATAATTAGCAACCGAATAAAGCAATCAATATGATTTCTTACCACTGAAACATTCTTTCTTTCGCTTTCTACCATGTATTAATTATGACTTAGGAAAATAGTTAGATCTAGCTAGTAAAAGACCCAAGAGCACATTTTTGTTCTGCTCGAAATTTACAATGTTCGGACGAAATCAAGTATCGGCTTTTACAAAAATCAAAGTATCGGCTTTTACAAAAATCCCTGTAACATAATATAAAATATATCCAGAGAGGGGAATTATCATTCCAAACAAAACATTGATCCATAAACTCCAGAGATTCAAGTGAAGGGGGTGGGTCTAATGAAAAGTTCAGATGAATTTTTGTCATTGACGTTATATTGCAGAGCTGGCCCTATTGCTTCTTGGGTAGGGGGGGGGGGGGGGTCCAAGTGAGGTCCATATAAGTATACCTCATAGAAATTTATCCAGGGGGTATGTGTGGGGGGCTCTGATCTAGAATAGCTATTTATTTTCAGGGATCTGAGGAGCACTGGAAATTATTTTAAGAGAGCTGGGGAGCAAGCTCATAGTTTTGGGGATCTAGGGAGCCCTGCCAAAAAGCAAAAAATAATAAAGGAAAAGTCTCCATTTTGTTTGATTTTTAAAAAATTCTTCTGCTTCTGGGGGGAAGCCCCCCAGACCCCCCTTTGAAGTTCTAAATCTAATCAATCATTTTAGTATAGCGTGCACATCTACATTGGCCGGAGAAGAAAATATGGCAATTTAGTTATGTTGTTTTTGATTTAGTAACCTTCAAGTTGTTGCTTTTTAGGATGGTGATCACATACTTAGGAACGCCCAGATTGCACCAGATCGCACCGTTTTTATCAAAATTTTCCCGGGGGTGCATGCCCCCCGGACCCACCTAGCATGAATGTGCCTCTTTATTGTTACAGGGCTACCTATGCACCTGCTATGTAATCCTCTCTTTAGATATTAGCTCATTTTTATGAAGAGAAATTTGAAGAGTGCTGATCAGATATTTAAAGTTAACACAAGCGTAAAGGGACTGATAGCAATTATTGTAGAGAAGGCTTTTTATGGTTACTAAAAATTAAATGCTTTTACTTTGTCAAAAAATATCTAGTTTAAGCTGTTGGAAAAAATCAGCCCCTGCCCCCAACCAGAAAAAAATGGTCTGTCTCTAATTTAGAAAATATAAAATCTAGAGAGCATTCCTCCATGCCTACTCTACTAGGTACAGCAACAGCATTTTAAGGATGGCCTCATACTTCGAGCCATATATCATGAATGCATTTCAATGAAAAAATTATGTGTCATGTAGTCAATGGCTAAGCCCTGTCTCTACATGTATAAGGCAAAATATTAAGTGCGCTCTTGTATAGCTTCATAGTTTTAGAAATATGTGATTTTAATCCTTCGGAAAGAAAAATACATTTTAGGGAGAATTGACTTATATTTTTGGGGATCTGGGGAGAAGCTGAACTACTTTTAGGGATTTGGGGAGCAAGGCAAAATACTTTTAGGGAGCGGAGTAAAATATTTTCAGGGATCTGGGGAGATCAATGCATTATTTTCAGGGATCAAGGGAGCACAGACCCCCCCCCCCTGGGGGGCCTCAACAAACAATAAATTATGTTTTATTGCTTATCCAATACTTATCATTATTTATATAGAAACCTTTACACTTGCTATTTTTCAGTAGGAGCCAGGGTCCAGAATACTGGCCCCTATCCCCCTCTGGATCCGAACATGAACTAAATCAGATGCCTCAACTTGATGTTACACAACAGCTTGGTTGCTGATGCCTTCAGAATATAGCTTCAAATTGATGCCTTTTCGATAAAATAAGTATGAAAATGACGCTTCAAAAATGTTTAAGTTTTATATGTCAGTCTGACGCCAGCAGAAATTGGCTAAGTCCAGTTTGATGCCTTCTTGAAACCCTTAAGTTTGAAATGACGTCTATTGATACAAATGACGCCTTCTGTCCAGGCGGCATGTTTCATTTTGACACCTCACAAGCAGGCCTCAGTTTTTGAAAAGGACGCGTGTGTGTCTCTTTTACGCCTGGAAAAATTAGCATTTCAACCTAAATCAGGCGGACGACACCTGTTTGACGGATATTTGACGCCTGGATATTTCGTATAGGAGCAGATCTTACAATTTTGGCTTGTGGAAATACAATATTCTAAACTTTATGCCATTCTTTAGAGTTCACATGATTTGCTAGCACTAACAATCTTCAGAGAAGGAAATACGGGTTTGACCCGTGTAATATAATGTATTATACGCACAACAGACCATGCTAAACTTTTATCATACCAGAAGGAAGAATCATAATGAAATAAGGAATTTCTGGGCACAAGGAACAAGTACACAGTCCGACAGTTGTATCAAGAATATATAAATGGTGAAGCAGTCAATTGAAGTGTGTGTGTTGATGTGCAGACTGTTCTGGGCAGTCTTGGCGTTCTTTTCTAGCATTCTAAAGATATGTATTTATTTGAAATACTCATCTGATGTGCTTGAATGATGTTCCATAGAAATGCTATTAAGCACACTGTACGGATTTGTTTTTACGCACCCACCATTTTCAATCTGGGAGGGGACAATATAGAATCACCCTTGTCAGTACGTCCTGTACGAAAAACGGTTTCCATGTGAGATCTTTAGAAAACATTGATGTATTGGATTTATATATCATACAAAGGTTATCATAAAATAAAGATCAAGCTCCATTCACTATGTCCTTGTTCCATAGGGGATTATTCGGCTTGACTTTTTCAAAAATTTATTTCAGGAATTCCATCAGAGTGTTGAACAGTTAAGATTCAAACCCTAAATTCTACATGGTCTGATCTGGGTTCAAACTGCTTTCAACGGTTATCAGCAGACAATGCTTGGAGATAGTCTTCTGAGTTAAGGATGTAATCCACTGATTACTCATAACAAGAGTTATGGCCCTTTACCTCACAGTTGGTTTCGCTCTATATCTTAATAATACTTTGATGAAATTACACAAACCAGTGAAAGTTCTACTGGAAACTCAGAAGCTTCTTCTAACCTTTTAGAAAAATCTATAAATGACTCAGAAAAGTGTGAAGTAGTTTCTAACTTCTAAGTAGGTAAGGGTGCAAAGATCAGAAATCGATACAATCAAGTACCACACCTGACCCAGGATACCAATTGGAAAGTAACAACTTCCAGTTTACCTGTTGGATTTCTTTTGCTCCGATATTCAGTTTTATTTACTGTTGAGTCCTTACCTTTGCTTTATCTCCTTGTTATATCTTGATTTATATGTTCTAGGAGGTGATGCATTGATTAGTTAGGGGTCTAAGATGCAAACCAAATATCGATGTGTCTTGATCCACATCTGAATTAAGGGTGAGGTTGGTGCGCCATAAAACTGGTTTGAACCCTCCAGTAAAACATTTTGCTGACCGTTCCAAGGCGGTACTTCTTTTGTGGATCTTCTATGTTTATTTCTGTCTTGCATTTGCTATGCCTTTGTGCGCATCTGTTTATATGTGCCTTGTAGTCACCTGCTGGGAAAGGGCTGATCTATTGGCTCTCGTTTGTGGTGTCTAACTGTGAGTTTGTCACTTTCCCATTGGTATCCTGGGTAAGGTGTGGTACTTAATTTTATCGACTCCTGATCTTTGCACCCTTACTTACAATGTCTTTCTCCAGGACTACTCATATAAGTGCTATTGAGCAAGAATGACATGTAACTGATAAATTCAATGACATTCTTTATCATATTATACCAACATGATTATAATCAGATTGCGGTTATGTTTTCAACCAAGGGACCTTATACTCAATTTGTAGCCTCTTTAGAAAAGAACATACATTTAAAGTCACCAAACAAATCAAAACATCGATATAAGACTCATCTCAATATACAAATATGTATCAGATCCTGTGACCAGTCAGTCTTCTATTGCAGTGACAGGACCTGGACGTAGTCTCTGGAGAGATTCTACATTTCTACGTAAGTCGCTTATACTGTTTAACTGTTTTGCAACAGAACATATGGAAGAAACCAGTATTTCACATGAGAGAAAAGGACTTACATCAACACCTGCTGATCAGCTGAGACATAAATCTCAAACAAACATTTCAATGTCTCCAATACCAATGCTGCAACCAATACAAAATGTGAACTATGAGGAATTAAACAAACAAGTAAATACATTATCTGATGTTGTGAAAACATTACAAGGACAGATCAGTAAGATCCAATATTTCATGAGTGAACTAAGTAAGAAGTTGACAATAAAAACCAGTGTAAAGACCCAACAAAAGCTCCAGAACAGGAGAAGTCTGTTATCATGATACCAGACACCGAAGTTGGAGCAGAATCAATGTATAACCTGTTTAATGAAAAGGAGCCTCCTGTATTTCCAGGAACATTTTCTTACAATGCAGCTGCTGCATCTAACAGTGAACACAATCAAATTAAGACAGTGGGTAAAAAATAAAACAAACATAAACAGAAATAAACAAATGCATCATCAAAAAAATCAAGTTCAACCTGTAAATAAAGCTACTGACCAACAAACCAAGCCTGTCATTAGTCATTGACCAGCAGCTTCAAAACCTCTACTGATATGTAGTTCGATTCTCTCATGGATAAACAGGAAGGGATTAAACAAAAACATTGAGTGCAATATGTTCTTTAAAGGGTATCCTTTGGAAGCAAAGACTGCACCAAAGAACTGAAACTAGAGTGTGCATATTTCCTGGGCCAGACTAGCTAGTTTCTGCCATTTAGGCTTCATCAGTGACCCTCAAATAGTTGCAAAGTTCCACAATGAAACCCATGATCCCAACCCTATCCCTGGTGCAACCGTTGACATGCTCATTGATAAAATTCAAATTTTCGATTTGAAGTGCTTCTCTAACATAGTTGTGGCTGATAATGATTGTGCTAATGCAAGTTCAGACAGACTATGAACTTATTGAAGAAAAATATGACCAGCTGTTGAACTATTTCATTGATAAAAGTCCAGAAACTAACATTTATCTTTGTAGTTTGCGTCCACGTGTTGATACCCTTGTCAGTGATATCAATCAAACAATAAAAGACTATGCCATGATCACCAGGGTACTTACATTGATGTGCATAACGCGTTTTAATAAACGTGGTCAATTAAAAATACATTTTACCAGCCAAGGGATACTATTCACCTGTCTACGTCAGGGACTAAGGGATTACTCAGTGCTATCAACGCCCGTATAGATATAGTCCAAGATGATGGCAAAACTAGAATGGACATAAAAAGTAGCTTAAAAGTGATTAAAGGGTTCATGAGATAGAAATTGGAAATGAATTGAAAGGGTAAATACCATGACCTCAATTAGTGTCCTTGAACTTGAATCTACGTCGTTAGTTCTGCACATTGTCTCACTCTGATGAGCATTTGGATGAAGTGTCATGAAAACTGTCGAAAGGGCTCAGAAATTATGGAACGAACACGAATAACAAGTGGTCTGTGCTCCCTTGATAGCTGAAAATAACGCATTGATCTCTCCAAATCCCTGAAATTATTTTCCTTTGCTCCCTAAAAGTATTTTGCCTTCACTCCCCAAATTCCTTAAAAAAATGTCCAGCTTCTCCCCAAATCCCCAAAAATATAAGCCAATTCTCCCTAAAAAGGTTTTCTTTCCGTAGGATTAAAGTCACATACACATACTTAAAACTACGATGCTTTACATGAGTGCATGACTTAATGGTCACCTAGTATTATGCATCATACATGTACATGTAAAGACAGGGCTTAGCCATGGAATACACAGCCTATAATTATTTGAATGAAATACATGATATATAGACCAAAGTATGAGACCATTCTTAAAATGCTGTTGCTGTTTCTGGTAGAGTAGGTATGGAGGAATGCTTTCTAGATTTCATTTTTTTTTTAAATAGGGTCAGGCCATTTGTTTTTCTGGTGGGGAGAGCAACTGTTTTTTCGAACAGCTTAAAACTAGAAAAAAAAATCAGACAATGTGAAGGCTTTTATTTTTTGAAACGATAAAAAGTATTTGATATAATTGCAATTAGGCCCTTTTCACGCATGTTTAGTGTAAAAATTCGTTAATAAAAATCAACTAATTAACCAGAGAGAGAGAGAGAGAGAGAGAGAGAGAGAGAGAGAGTAATATACCAGGGTGGTAGGCTGGTCGGTAGGGATATGGATTAACACTCTTCTGGGTGCAGGGTCATGCTCCTCCGAAAAAATGATAAAAATGGTGCGATCTGGTGCATTCTGAGTCCCAGGTTCTGAGTGTTCCAAAGTACATTATTATGAACCTGAAATCAACAATTTTAAGGATAACTAGAGGGCCCTTGATCTCTCACATGAGAGTGACTGTTTATAAAGGTATAGGAAAGAAAGTCCAGCTATGAATTCTTATAGATGAGCAGTTTCATTTAGACTCAACATGGGTTATGTTGACAAAATTAACAGGATGTAGAACCTCAACAAATAAAACATGTGACATCCACGACGGGGCCATTTTTGGCCGCCAGATACATAATTTGAACAAAGTTGGTAGATGTTCACAAGATGATGACACAAACTTAATATCAAGGCTCTATGCCTAGTGGTTTCAGATAAGAAGATTTTTTTTTATGTTTTTTGGCCCCAGAGGCATTAATTGATTGAACTAATCCGATAAAGGGGATAAACCCTTTGTATACTGGAAACCCCTGAAAGGGTATTTTAGTAGGTTGCTGCATTGCGTCAGTGTCTGCACTGTTTGCTATGATAAATTCAATATTCAGAGACTGAAGTACACATTTATTAGGAAAGTCTACCTGAGATCCTTTAAAACATATAATGGACAATCCCATCCTTATTTGTAGCTATCTGTATGGGAAAATCAATCTTCCCAGAATCAAGGGAAAAACTCCGGCAAACAATACAGCCACGTTTGTAAGATTTGTCTCCCTAACAAGATATCTACATGTATAATATTTTGGATTTGGACTTATGCTGATGCTTTGGCTGTTTGTCGGGCCCACCGGGGTTTACCTGTTGGATTTCTTTTGCTCCGGTATTCAGTTTTGTTTACTGTTGAGTCCTTATCTTTGCGTTATCTCCTTGTTATATCTTGATTTATATTAGGAGATGATTCATTGATAAGTTAGGGGTCTTTCATGCAAACCAAATATCTATGTGTCTTGATCCACATCTGAATTAAGGGCGAGGTTGGCGCCGTTAAACTGTTTAAGCCCTCCAGTAAAATATTTTACTGACCGTTCCAAGGCGGTACTTCTTTTGTGGACCTTTTATGTTTTTGTTCCGTCTTGTGTTTGCTATGTATTTGTGGGCGTCTGTTTATATGTGCTTTGTGGTCACCTGCGGGGAAAGGGCTGACCTCTTGGCTCTCGTTTGTTGTGTCTGCTGTGAGTTTGTCACTTTCCCATTGGTATCCTGGGTCAGGCGTGGTACTTGATTGTATCGATTCCTGATCTTTGCACCCTTACTTACTTAGTTGTTAAGTAGTAGATTTTGGTTAAAGACATTTTTCATCAAGAGTTCTGGCAGCCCCTTTGATCAGTTGACTGAAACTACTTGTGAAATTTTGGTAATTTTCATGAGAAACAATTCTGTGAAATCATTTTGAATTCGGACCAGCGGTTCAAGAGATGCCATTTAAGGACGTGCTTTATCTAGAGCTCTTGTAGTCATTTGTTCAGCGGACCTGAACCATTTGTGGTATTTGGCAGTATTAGGAACAATTCTTTTAATTTTTGAATTTGGACCAGTGTTTCAGAAGGAGATGTCGTTTCATGACATTTCTTATCTAGAGCTCTGGCAGCCCGTTTGTTCAATGGAGTGGAACAATTTGTGTAACTTTGGTAACTTTCATGAGAAACAATTCTGTGAAATCATTTTGTATTTGGACCAGTGGTTCAGGAGATGCCATTTAAGGACATGCTTTATCTAGAGCTCTTGTGGTCAATTGTTCAGCGGACCTGAACCATTTGTGGAATTTTGGTAGAAGGCATCATGAGGACCAATTCTGTGAAATTATTTTGAATTTGAATTAGAGGTTCAGGAGGAAATGCCTTTTAAAGGTATTTCTTATATGCAGCTCTGGCAGCTCTTTTGTTCAGCAGAGCGGAACCGTTTGTGCAAATATGGTAGAGGGTATTATGAGGAACGATTCTGTGAAATTATTTTGAATTTAGGCCAGTGGTTCAGGAGGAGATGTCATTTAAAATATTTCTTTTCTGGAATTTTGGTCGCCGACCTGTTTGGTGGAGCAAAATCATTTATGCAATTTTGAAAGAGGGTATCATGGGAAACTTTCATGTGAAGTTATATGGAATTTGGACCAGTGGTTAGTTTAGTTTATACATATTTTATTGCCACAAATTACAGCAATGGGGTTGGGTCATAAGTTCTCGCAACATTAGTTACGACCCTCCCCCTACATATACAGATCAATCAAAGCATGTAAACATGGCTACAAAACATATCTTCAACTATCCAAAACCATAAAGAACAAATAAATAAATAAATAAATAAATAAATAGATAAATAAATAAATAAATAAATAAATAAATAAATAAATAAATAAATAAATAAATAAATAAATAAATAACTGTCTCTGAGTGCGTTTTAGAGGGCAGGTTAGCATCATTCAGATCCTTAAAGGCAAAAAATCTGTCTGCCAATCCTAGTGGATCGACAACCAAACCGCTTGTCTTTAATTATCTGATATGCGTCTATTGTATTCTTTTCACACTCATTAAACATTTATTACAATGATCGAATACTCCATGTCAATGTTCACCCAGTTGTTGGGTCCACCAGTTCCAAGGAGCAGGCCTGCTCTTCCAACATAGGGAAGATAGGGTATAGCAGAAAGTGAGATAAATATACTTAAATTTCCAAGTCAAAAAGAAAAATATGTTTATGCATTGTCAAAACGTTTGGTGCTCTTTATATAATCATGTACTGCTCTAAATAATGTTGAGTTAAGTGTATTGTCAACTATTTCACTTCTGTATAACAATAATTGTGTAGTTAGTGGTTGAAAGTCTCTTGCAGCTTCGAAAAATAGATGACGCTCGTTTGTGTAGTTGTTGCAATGAAAGAAGTAGTGTTCGCTATCCTCTATTTCATTGCACCAGTTACAGAGAGGGTTTTCACGAAGATGATTGATAAATAAATCATTATTCAGATTGCTACAATTGTTTCTTATACGAGCATGTATTACTGATAGATATCGATTTCCTGATGTGAAGTAGTTAGGTACTTGTAGTTTAGGAAAAGTAGTAATTTGCAGGTTGTTCTTAAAGGAAGATATTGTTGGCTGATTTTTGAGGCCTTCGTCAAGAGTGTTCCACATTCTGATGGCTGATGGAATACATGATCTTAGTGATATATTAGTTCGAGTAAATGGTGTGGAGAAGTTGTTGTTGTTTCTGAGGGGGTACCCCGAAATTCACTTACTAATGGGGGAAATAAATCAGTAATATATGATGGAACCAGTCCATTATTTACTTTATACATAAAATGCAGTTTTTGTTGGTGTCTCCTTACTGATAGATTAGTCCATCCACATTCGTTATATAATTTGACTAACGATACCGATCTGGTTAGTCCAGTAACAATACGAGCTGCTTCATTTTGTATTTTTTGTAGAGTGTTAGAGTCTTGTTGTGTGCAGCCATCCCAAACTAATGATGCATACCCTATGATGGGTAATAAGTGGTATAGATAAATTTGATTTAATGCATTTCTGCTCAGAGTGTATTTGAGTTTGCGCATTATGCCTAATATTTTCGACGCTGTATTTGCAATCTGTTCAATATGTGTGTGCCACTGGCCGTTTTGGCTGAAAGTTATGCCCAGATGTTTGTGATCTTCGACAAATTTGATTGGAGTGTTATCAAATATCAATTGAGGAAAAGCTTCAAATATTTAAGAGTAAAAAGAACTGCTTCAGTTTTAAGAGGGCTAAATTTGACTAACCATTGTATGGCCCAATTAGAAAGCATAATGAGATCATGGTTTATAATACCTGCTATGTCTGAGAGACGTGCTGCAGCATAGAATAAAGAACTGTCATCAGCGAATAATCGTGTTAAACCTAGCAACTGCTTTGCAATATCATTGATATATACTAGAAATAACAGGGGTCCAAGCACTAATCCCTGGGGAACTCCTGCAAGGATGGACTTTATAGTCGAAGCACAGGACTTGAGGGTAACTTTTTGTTTTCTATTAGTTAGATAGCTATTTAACCACTGGAGCAAATTACCATCAATACCATTTTGCCTTAACTTAAATAGCAGACCTCGATGCCAGACTCTATCAAAAACTTAAGGCACATCACAGAACACTATACAGGAAAACAGGTTATTGTCAAAAGCTTGGAAAATATTATGGTATATATCAATCAGTTGGAAAACTGTAGAATGGTGAGGAAGAAATCCTGACTGGTATTTATATAACAAGTTGTTATCAATTAAAAAATTGTACAAATTCTTGAAAAAACAATTCTTTCTTGTAGTTTACCAAGACGGCTTAAGAGTGCTACAGGTCGATAATTTGAAGGTAGAGATTTACATGTATCACCTTTTTTAAAAATCGGTATAACATTGGCTATTTTCCATGCCTCAGGAAAGATACCTTCATTAAATGATATGTTCATAAGAATAGAAAGGGGTTTTGAGATAGATTTAGAGACTCCTTTAAGCATCCTATGACTAATTCCGTCATCGCCACTTGCCTTATTTATATTCAAAACATTTATTTAATTTTCAGTGCAGTTTACTGTTGATAGTAAATTGTTTGTAAGTTTTTTCAAAAGGAGGTAGTACAGTGTTTTCATCATTAACAGTAGAAATAGAGACAAAGTAATCGTTTAGACAGTCTGCTTTTGCTTCATCAGTGAATGCCCATTGTGTTTCGCCCGAAGGAAGGGTAGAAGAGAGAGGAGGGATAGCTGAAGATGAACTGTTGTTTTTAATAAAATGCCTAATAACTTTCCAAAATTTCCTTTTGTATTTATTTTCGAAGTCCGTAATAATTAATTCTAAGTTGTTATAAAAAGATTCTTTGGCATGTTTTCTTTGATTGTTAACATTTGAAGGGGTCACAGCAACAAGGGGCTTTAGTCCATTTTCATTATTTCGAGAAAAACGCGAAAAACATAATTTTTGGCAATTCTCAAAATATGTAGATTTTTCTTGCAAAAATGAACAAGATATGTTTAAAAATAGTGAATTCAGGAGATTTTGCAATGATTTTACTGCTTAAAGTGAAAAAACTTGATTTTAGCGATTTCGTTTCTGCAACAAGGGACCTAAGTCCAAATTTCATAAAACATAAAAATTGCATACAGAAAGTTTATGACAGTCCATCAATACTAAAAAAATGTATGATAGTGTGTGGAAAGCTTATTTCTTACGAGTACAACAGCGAAAACCTAGATGAAACCGTTGATTTACACAAATTCCATAAATATGAACAAATTTCAATGACACAAAGGTCCTGAGTCCATAGTCTAGCTTTTATGTTGTATTAAATTAGTTTAGCAATTCCATTTTATGGGAAATAATGTCTAGCAAGCGAAATGTTGCTATTTGAGGCTCATTGTGTGGTTATAATGATTCTAAGGCGAAAAACATTTCAAATAAATCTGAAAAAAAAAAATATGGAGTTAGGCCTTTTTATGCATAAACATCCATTTTTGGACTTAGAACCTTTGCGAAAATGATATAATCCTATTTATTTCATTTTTTATAGTAATTTAATGGTCAAAGGGAGTTAATACGGTGCGGAAATGTTTTTTTTTATACATGAAAAAGAGGCTAACTCAATTTTGACAAAAAGTGGACTAAAGCACCTTGTTGCTGTGACCCCTTCATTTGTTACGAAGACGTTTATATTTAATCCAGTCTGTTATATTACCTGTTTTAACTGATTTCTTTTTTTGCCTATCTCTTTTCCGTGTATTTCGTCGAATCTCAGAGTCATACCATGGTTTGTCATCTTCTCGAACAAGAATAGATTAACAGGGTATGCACACTTTTACAAATTCAATAAAAATATTATTAAAAAGAGTACTTGCGTCATTTACAGAGCCCTGATTTAAACATGTCCTGTCAAATTGGAGTATTTTGTTATTGAGCAATTCAAAGTTTGCATTTTTATATAACCAGACTTTACGAGTGAATGATCTATGCAGAGGGTATTGAAACGGAAGATAAAGATATGTAGCACTATGTTCACTAATTTCAGATGGAATTTCTGGTATGCCATGATGTAGAAAAGACCAGTGGTTCAGGAGGATATGTCGTTTAAAGAAAAAAGTTTACGGACGGACGCACAACGGACGCACGACGGACGGACATAAACAATGCTCCATTATAAATTTGTAAGACGTCAATATATGTACGAGTTTGTTACACTATATGATAACTAAAAACAAGCAATACTTATGAATTCATGTTACTTCATTTATGCTTCATATATTGTAACCATTAGTATGTATTGTACCTCATGTTGCCAATGTACTTGGACTGAGAGAAATAAAGAATGATTTGATTTGATTTACAATGACCAAACAAAACTCTCTAGTCACTCTCAGAACACTTATCAGTCACTGTTTGCCACAGCGACGTAAAAAACCTCAAATGCAAACGTCTCTGAAAGTCTTGGCTTAGAACATTGCACTTTAGTCCGTTTAAGAATGCATTGAAGATCCCATAGCAAAAGTAAAGTGATGTACTGTAGGAAATATATCACTTTGGCATTGAAGCATCGTCTGAAGTTAGACGAAGGATATCCTTAACTTATGATTGAAAGCACTTTCCGAAATGTGCAAGAAATTAAGAAATTAAGAGGTAAAGAAATGAAATACGTTTAATTGAGAGGGAGATAATTTCAAAATGATAAACTGTTTGACCTTTAATTTCTTTAAGCTGTGAATTAAATGGCTTACTGTATATGCCGTTTTTTTATTGATAAATATTCGTTTTGAAAAAATGAAAAGTAATGTCGTTGCGCATGCGCGTTGCATTTTTTCGCTGTTTGATACATGTATATTTTCAGTCAGGCTTGAATGATATTTTTGCCCTGAATGATGGAACAAGAAAATCCCTTGTGTAAATGGCTTTCTGATGTCTGCCACGAAATAAAAACGCATATATATCGCTTTGGAATTAAAAGTTTAGGGACAATGTGTATGACATTACTTTTTTTTGCTCAGTATATATTCGGCTATAAGAATGAGTCATAGAGCCTGTGTTGAAGGAGCTCTGAATCATGTTCATGCGCGGATCCAGAAAGTTTTATCAGAGGGGGTCCAAATTTGATAACGTTTTTTTTTTTTTTTTTTTTTTTTTTTTTTTTTTTTTTTTTTGTTGATGGGTGGAGGAAGGATCAAAATACCACTATTAGCGGGCCATTATCTGCTCGCCAGCGGGCCATTATCTGCTCGCCAGCGGGCCATTATCTGCTCGCCAGCGAAACGCCATTAGAATGGCGTTTCTCAGGCGTGTCGATGATGGCCCTACATTGAATGCTGGATTGGTAGCTTTGTGATTTTAAGGGGATCCGGACCAGTATTGCTAAGAAACCCTATATTTTTGTGATTTACCAGGGGGGTCCGGACCCCCTGTCCCCACCTCTGGGTCCGCCCATGATGTTGGTCATACGGGTGTACGTCTCGGTTGACGAATCTAGCAGCTCTGTGCTGTATACTTCCACAAAACGCTTTGAAGCGCGACTGTAACGGTTAATGCATTGAGTGAATCGAGGGCCATTACTTAGAGGTCGTGGTACTACTGTACCTGTTCCAGGTTGTGGATATCTATGTTGTGTTGGGGCTTCCAGTCAATGTATGAGTATTCAATGCTTGGGCGTGCCAAAGTGAGCCCTCCCTCCTGGGGGTCTGTGCTCCCTTGATCCCTGAAAATAATGCATTGATCTCCCCAAATCCCTGAAAGAAAATTCCTCAGCTCCCAGAAAGTATTCTTTCTTTGCTCCCCAAATCCTTAATATTAATTCAGCCTCTCCCCAAATCCCCCAAAATAGAAGCCTATTCGCCCTAAAATGTATTTTCCTTCCATATGATTAAATTCACATATATAATAACTATGGTGGAGAGTTTTGAGAACAATCATCATAGACAAACCTTAGTCCCATTTCTTGTTATTTCTCCATCTTTTTTATTTTGTATTATTTTGAGAGCAGAAATGCCATGCCAATTGACAAAAATTAAAAATTGGACAAAACAAAAGTGTGAATCTATATCTACACCCAGTAGTTTGACAACTTCTTCGCATTTGATGTTCACATTTCAAGTTGTTTTATTTTTGCCAACAGCAATCGCTTGAAACTTTTCGGGATTCACTTACATACAATTAAAAGAAATACAGTCTACAAGGACAAGTCACAGTGCTATGTCCTTGGGCAAGCTTAGTAGCGGTTCAACCCAGGATGACCCGCCCCGACATGACCAAAAAAATGTTGACTGGGACGTAAGGCTTGGACTATTGCTATAAGGGCTATTTTACGCAGCGCGCTATAGTATTCATTATAAGGATATTGCATGTATATCATGTGAGCGAAATTCATGCACGGATTTGTTGTTGAAAGCATGGGTAAAACATTTTCGTGTTTGCCAAGAAAATATCCCTTACCCTATTCCCAAATAAACGATACCAAATCAGCTTCGATACTGCGTCAACTTGATCAATTCGACGTTTGGGGCTTGAGTTCCTGGACGCATACAGTGGGCTGCATTTGATAATGTACTGTAAAAATGAGACTTAATACGAAATTCGGTGGCAGCTGAACTGTCACTGCTTTGTAAGGCATGCTTTTGCCCAAAGCATTTATTCGGAGAAAACTACACCAATAACAGGTAGAAATGTTTAACTTAAGTAGTACGAGTTGTAAGTACATTAAGTTACTTATTTAAGTGTCATCAATATTTACAGTATATTCATGCATGGTTTGTAAAACATACATACGAACTTCGACATGTGATTTCCAACATTGCATTTTGACATGTCTAGCTTCCCTTTAAGCCTAGAAACTCCAAATGCTGTTCTGTCAGTAGCTAAAAACTCATAGAATATTCAAGCGACCAGCAAAGGCTTTGATCAGACTGCACGTAGGCGCAGGCTTATCTCAGGCTTTGCTGGTCGCATATACCACATCGTTGGAAACCTCATGTCGCGTCTCACATATATATATATATATATATATATATATATATATATATATATATATATATATATATATATATATATATATATATATATATATATATATATATATATATATGTATATATATATATATATATATATATATATATATATAGAGTGAGAAATAGGCTAATGCACCAAACGAGATATCTTTCCTGTGGCACTGGATCCAGTGAAGGATGCTAAATTGATTTGAGAAATAAATATAAAAGGATATAAATCAAAAAACAGTGCTAATTTTTTTTGAAACTAAGCGCTTTCGGCTTTCGCCTTCATCAGAGTTTCAAGACACAATAGATTAGGTGAATAGTTAACAAAATATAACTATATACATGAATTATGTGATTATTTAAGCCCTAAAAAGGGCCCAGCTGTTGTACGTGTATTTTCGCAAATATGACTGCACAATATTAATGAATTAAATACAGCGTACAAAATTGGCGTTCTGGCAAGAAATGTCTTGTACGAAAATTTGTGTAGAACAGAAGTCTAATACATGCCTAGGCTTCTAAAACACAGTGTAGGACCGGAAGTGTACGGTATTTGTGCTTGTACATTCTTTTGAGATTGTACATCGACGGATAAGTTATTTGTGCAATGAAGCGAGGGGTAGGTTGACAAGAAGTTTCTCTTTTTTCAAACGCCTTTCATTCTAAGTGGAATTCTGGTGGATGGAAATTAGGTTACACAGGCTGAGCTATCGATTTCCACTATTCGATTTTTTTCATTAAATCCGAAAGTTTCACAAAACAACGAAAATCACGCTATCACCTGGTTTCGTCCGAGTTTCAGTGTCTTTGCAAGCTCGATATCTTCAACCAGACATTTGTTTATTTCAGTTTTTCACTATTTTTCACATTTTTAGTAATCTGTAAACTTAGTTTATAGGCTTGTTTATCGATGCATACAATAAAACTGTCATGGGAGGGGTTTTTGTTTGCACTGTTTAATTCCATATTTGTACGGTTATTTGAACGGCAATTGAACCGGTATTTGGAAATTGCCATAAAAATTTGTACAGTCATCTGCAGCCCTATACCTCTGTAAGAAAGCGTATTTGTGATAAAAAAAAAACTCTTTAGTAGCTGATCATAAAATATATGCCAGAGAATATCTTGAATAATGATTCAAGTTATGTGAAGTCCTAAAATGAATCTTGAACGTAAGTTTAATACAACACTCTGATTCCAAATCTTGGATACCTCTCCAAACTTCAATATTTGGGTGCATCCATGTTTAGCTCCCCTGAGCTATACTTAGGGGGAGCTATTACTATGGTCAGTGTCCGGCGTTCGGTGTCCGTTAACCTTTCCTTTAAATGACTTCTTCTCTGAAACTACTGGCCCCGGGGTGATTTGGTTCAAATTTGGTCACAAGCATTATTGGGTGAAGGGCTTACAGATTTTTACAAATGGTGAGGCCCCGCCCCCTTAAGGAGCCAGGAGGGGCCCCAAAAGGGGTATTTTTTGGACAAATTTAAAAAAAATCTTCTTCTCAAGAACCGGCTATCCAGGAGCCTTAATATTTGGCATGTAGCATCTATAGGAGGAGGACTTTCAAGTTTGTTCAAATGAAAGTGTTGCGAATTGTAAAGGTCATGCAAGGGGACTTCAAGGCTTCATATTCCCGAATTGTAAACCAGTATTTTTCAAATTTAAAAAAAATCTTCTTCTAAAGAATTAGTAGTCCAATAGTATAAATAATTTGGTGTAAAGCATATTTAGGTGAAGGACTTTCAAGCTTGTACAAATAAAGGAACATGTATGACCGGAGTTATGGCCCCTTTTCCGGCAAAATATGCTGTTTTTGAGTTTGTTAACACCCTACAAGCCACATTTTTTAGCAATCTTTATTAAATTTGAACAAAACGTGTATGGCCATAAGATCTCGCTAAGGTTCGGTTTTGGGTTTGATCGTACAAGTATTAATAGAGTAATGGCCCCTTTTTCGGCAAAATATGCTGTTTTTGAGTTCGTTAACACTTTAGAAGTCACATTTATTTAGCAATCTTAATTAAACTTTAAACAAATATGTATTGCCATAAGACCTCGCTCAAGTTCAATTTTTGGTTGGATAGCACATGTATGACTAGAATTATGGCCCCTTATTTGGCAAAACAAGCTGGGTTTTTTTCGGATTTCTCAATCAGTGTTTAATGAACTTATAGAAAATATGTGTGGCAAAAAGACCTGGACCAAGTTAGATTTTGGGTATAATTGCACATGTTTGACCAGAGTTATGGCCCCTTAAAATCAGATATCTTAAGTTATTTTATGGTATTTTTGTTTATTATAGCCTTCTGAAATTTCGTTTAAATACGATTTTCTGTCAGTTTTTAAAAGCTCGTGTATTTTTTCTTGTGCGGTTGCCTCCACTGGCCGTCCTGGACTGTGCTTGTTTTCAAAACCAACATATCCCCTTTTTAAATTCGTCAGTCCATCGGTAAACTGTAGTTTTCGGAAGAGCATCTTTACCACAAACACTTTTCAGGGTATTCAGTATTTTAACTCTTTTAGTATCTCTGTAGTACTCGATTTTTATATACGCTCGTTGTTCAACGGCAGTGAACGTGGCCATTGTGCTTCGAATACCAGTGCGCGACGTGACGTCACGATTGATGACGTCATCATACGCACACCTGACGTTATGTGCGAATGGCTAACAAGACGTACCAGGTATATACCGAATTTCATCTGTCTAGCATGTAAACTGATTGCGCTATAGAAAAAGTCCAATTCCTAATTGGATGACCCTCGTATGATCTAAACATCTGGCAATACAATTAAGAGGATTTGTCCCCGGATGACTTGCATCATACTCAGATCTAATTCCAAACGCCTATGTACGTATCGACTGGCCAGATAAAACTTTCAGTCAATTGAATCGCGTTATTATTGCCGGACTCTGTGTTTTATAAACTATAATTTCAGCCTAGATTTCTTTTGGCTGAGGGTTTTCGCCATTTTCAGACCGAAATGCAGGCTCCAATGCAATGGGAGTCATAGTATTAGGAAAGGGGATAATTTTTCCAAGGGGATCAACTATTTCATTACACTGGCACTTGAAATTTAGCAGTTTAACTTGCTGCCATTACGATATACCATGATATTATAACTTTAACGTCTGTACTTTGAAAGCGACAACCCTTTATCTATTTAATTATGACTAACAAAAGAAATAAAATGCGTTTTCTGAAAATTAGCTTACCCAAATTACTGTACAAACTAATGACAGATACCTGTACAAACGCAAAGTTGACTTTTGCAAATACCTCGTACAAAAATTAGCATTGAAACCGATGACCTACTTAGCATTTTTACCTCATTGTGAGAATAAACTCACATACACTTGATAGTGCCGTTCATTTTTATTGCTGTTTTTTGTTCTTGACATATAAAGTTTCAAAAGGATACTCGATAACATCTCAAAAACGGCGTCTATTTTATGTCAGATGTTTTCACAATTCTTATGTTGACATGATTAAAGTCTTTTCGTTGCGAAACCGTGACTTTGAATAACATGTACATGCACCTGAAATGTCCCCGAGTCATTACGCAAACAATGCCGATACTTTATTTCACAGAAAAATAATCAAAACTGACAAAAACTACAAATCTGCTTACCGTTTCCAAGCGACCGCCTTGCACAAATAACTTATCCGTCGATGTACAATCTCAAAAGAATGTACAAGCACAAATACCGTACACTTCCGGTCCTACACTGTGTAAAAGGTCGTCTACAACAACACAGCACACCAAGTGTTCTACTATATGACCAGATAGAGTCAGTCACCCTTGTTGATGCCAAATGGACACAGGGTGTTCAGACGCCGAATCCAGTAGCTCTCACGGAGTTTCCTGGTCGAATCTGACCACTCCTTGTTGTGTTCAAGGCAGCAGACAGAGGCATTACTCAAGAAGTCATGATCTGCGGAATGAAAATGTTCTGCTGTTGGTGATCTTTCAAACCTACGGTGTCTCCAGTCGTCACGATGGCCATTCATACGTTTGTTCAATGGGCCTTTGGTTTCTCCTACGTACTGTTTGTTGCAACTGCTGCAAGAGATCAGATCTCTTGCAGCAGTTGCAACAAACAGTACGTAGGAGAAACCAAAGGCCCATTGAACAAACGCATGAATGGCCATCGTGACGACTGGAGACACCGTAGGTTTGAAAGATCACCAACAGCAGAACATTTTCATTCCGCAGATCATGACTTCTTGAGTAATGCCTCTGTCTGCTGCCTTGAACACAACAAGGAGTGGTCAGATTCGACCAGGAAACTCCGTGAGAGCTACTGGATTCGGCGTCTGAACACCCTGTGTCCATTTGGCATCAACAAGGGTGACTGACTCTATCTGGTCATATAGTAGAACACTTGGTGTGCTGTGTTGTTGTAGACGACCTTTTAGAAGCCTAGGCATGTATTAGACTTCTGTTCTACACAAATTTTCGTACAAGACATTTCTTGCCAGAACGCCAATTTTGTACGCTGTATTTAATTCATTAATATTGTGCAGTCATATTTGCGAAAATACACGTACAACAGCTGGGCCCTTTTTAGGGCTTAAATAATCACATAATTCATGTATATAGTTATATTTTGTTAACTATTCACCTAATCTATTGTGTCTTGAAACTCTGATGAAGGCGAAAGCCGAAAGCGCTTAGTTTCAAAAAAAATTAGCACTGTTTTTTGATTTATATCCTTTTATATATATATATATATATATATATATATATATATATATATATATATATATATATATATATATATATATATATATATATATATATATATATATATATATATATATATGTCATAAGACACTTCCGTAAACTGATTTTTACATTGATCACTGGGAAAATGTTGACTCCAGGCTGCTGTGAGGTAAGAAAGAGTAAGGGTGGCAGCTCAGTTGCCATCTTAGGTAAGAAAGAGTAAGGATGGCAGCTCAATTGCCACCTTAGGTAAGAACGAGTAAGGGTGGCAGCTCAGTTGCCACCTAAGGTAAGAAAGAGTAAGGGTGGCAGCTCAGTTGCTACCTAAGGTTAGAAAGAGTAAGTGTGGTAGCTCAGTTGCCACCTAAGGTTAGAAAGAGTAGGGGTGGTAGCTCAGTTGCCACCTAAGGTAAGAAAGAGTAAGGGTGGCAGCTCAGTTGCTACCTAAGGTAAGAAAGAGTAAGTGTGGTAGCTCAGTTGCCACCTAAGGTTAGAAAGAGTAGGGGTGGTAGCTCAGTTGCCACCTAAGGTAAGAACGAGTAAGGGTGGCAGCTCAGTTGCCACCTTAGGTAAGAACGAGTAAGGGTGGCAGCTCAGTTGCCACCTAAGGTAAGAAAGAGTAAGGGTGGCAGCTCAGTTGCTACCTAAGGTAAGAAAGAGTAAGTGTGGTAGCTCAGTTGCCACCTAAGGTTAGAAAGAGTAGGGGTGGTAGCTCAGTTGCCACCTAAGGTAAGAAAGAGTAAGGGTGGCAGCTCAGTTGCCACCTAAGGTAAGAAAGAGTAAGGGTTGCAGCTCAGTTGCCATATAAGGTAAGAAATAGTAGGAATGACAGCTCAGTTGCCACATAGGGTAAAAAAGAGTAAGGGTGGCAGCTCATATGCCACCTAGGGTAAAAAAATAGTAAGGCTGGTAGCTCATTTGCCACTTAAGGTAAGAAAGAGTAAGGGTGGCAGCTCAGTTGCCATCTAAGGTATGAAAGAGTAGTGGTGGCAGCTCAGTTACCACCTCTTTTACAATAGTATCCACATGTAATCCCTGTGTTTAAAGATATGCGCAGTGTTCTAAAACTGCTTCCTGAACTCCGAGTAGGTGCTCAACGCATTGTCTGCACGTGATCATGGTCCACACTGTTGTCCACTCTGAGATTGAAAATAAATGCTAACAACTGTAAAGCTACTGGTAACAGTATATATAGGTGGGGGTGGGAGTGTTGAGCAGCATAAAATTGTTCAGCAAGGCAAGGACTAATAATTGACCGAGTCTATTATTATTATACCCGCCTTTTCGTTAGAAAAATAGGGTATATTAATTTCGTACCAAAGTCGGTCAATCGTCTGTCTGTCCGTCCGTACATCCGTCCGTACGTCTGTCCGTCCGTAACATTTCTTGTAATTGTATCTTCTCCGAACCCGTACGTTGGACCTAACAACTTTAAACATTGCAGATGCATAGATCACATGACGTAGAGGGTACTGGGCGACGTTTTGTGTGACATTGACCTCAAGGTCAAGGTCAAAGGTCAAACTATGTATTTTCTTGTAAATGCATCTCAATCTAAAGTCTTCAAACTTTGCAGGTGCACATGTCACATGATGTAGAGGGTACTGGGCAGCAATTTTCATATGTTTTCTTGTAAATGCATCTCCTCCTAAACTTTGATGCAACAACTTCAAACTGCATGTGCATAGGTCACATGATGTAGAGAGTACTGGTCTACATTTTGTGTGACCTTGACCCCAACTACAAACATTAGGTCACATGATGTGGAAGGTACTGGGCAGCAGTATGTGTGAACTTGATCCCAATGTCAAGCTAAAATAATGTTTTTTTTTCTTGTAAATGCATCTCCTCCTAAACTATTCGAGGTAGTAGCTTCAAACTTTGCATGTACATTGTTAACATGATAAAAAGTGTACTGGGTTCTTTTTTATGCGACATTGACTACAATAATGACGTTTCTTGTAAATGCATATTCTCCTAAACCGTTGGACATAGTAACTTCAAACCTGACACAGATGCATATGTCACGTGATGTGGAAAATACTGGCAACATTTTATGTGACCTTGATCCTAAAGTCAAGGTCATATAATATATTTTCTTTTTAAATGCATTTCCTCCTAAACTGGTAGACGTGGCAACTTCAAACTTCAGGGGTGCATAGGTCACATGATATGGAATGTACTGGGCAGCATTTTATCCAAGGTCAAGTTCATTTAATGCATTGTCTTGTAAATGCATTTCCTAAACAGTTGGGCGTAGCAACTTCAAACTTTGCAGGTGCATATGTATGTGACATGATGAAGAGGGTATTGGGCAACATTTCGTGTGACCTTGACACCAAGGTAAAGGTAAAAAAGCGGGTATTTGCGATGGTGTACCGTCGACTGCTGCTCTATTTATCATTTTGTTTGCTTATCTATAATACTAAATAAACGAATTACCGCATAAACTGAAAAATCGAGGTCATTTTCATGCTTGATTTCTTTACTGTTACTTTAAGATATTGCTTTCATTGATAATCTCGGTTAGGATGAGTTTTCATTTAGCATAGATTTAGAGAATTTTGGAATTAAGTGTGTTTTCTAAAAGAACTGCGCCCTCTGGCGAATGTTTCTATATTTAGTGTATGTCACGTTCATGGTCACGCGTCACTATTTTTAGATCGATTGGGTTTCCAATACAAACTGAATGGAGATGACCGAAGCGTTCCGAATTTTTGTGTATATGTCATATGTATATGTGTATTATGCTGTGTCAAGTCGGCCATATTAAAAACAACAATGGGGAAAACGCCGCCAAACTCGCCAAAGAAAAAAAGATATGGCTGTAATTTTAAATAATCCCTTATCAAAACTGATTATTAGTCGCGGTAATCATCACACCTTTCTTCGACACGCGCTTAATAATCCTAAGTGTCAAGGTCGCTGCGCATAATGTACTGTTTACAACGATTGGCTTGGTCGTACCACTTATATCACGGTAGGCAATGACGCTATCAAATATTATTAGTAAAAGGCGCCTCGCTGAAGTTTTTCTGTGATTTTCTTGACGAGAAGAAATAAACATAACCGCATTTACAAGTATCAGCTTTTGTAAAAAGAAAATAAAAAAAAAATCGTCGGTTCCGGGTCATTTCGGCCCATGGTCATTTCGGCCCAATAATCCCTTTTTGGTTCTTAGAAAAAAATAAATCTCACTCCTAAAAAATTTGGTAAAATTGGTCCGCGCGGTAAATGCGAGCAGAAAATAACCATTTTAAGGGCGTCGCGCGCAATCTCACTCTTTAAGATTTCAAAAAGTTGACAGGTATGCAAATAACGAAGTAAGAACTACACCAAAATCACCACCTTAGAACGGTCAGGTGCAAGCTACTGGTGAGGGCTTGAGGTTGAATTTGTTTTTAGCTCACCTTAGCAGCATATGTCAGCTTATAGGTAGGATGCCCATGGTCCGTTGTCGTCAACAATTTCAAACATCTTCTTCTCGGAAACCATTTGACCAATCAAAGACAAATTTTATGTGGAGCCTCTTTGGGTAGGGGGAACGAAAGTTTGTTTGTTGCATCTGGGTCACATGACCAAGATGGCCGCCACGCCCATATATGGTAAAAACCCTTCAAAAATCTTCTTCCCCGGAACCGGTGAACCAATTTCCACGAAACTTGGTATGTAGCAGTGGTGACTCTGCCCATCATACTTTGTTCAAATGATGACCTACGGTTGACCTTGACCAATTTTACAACAAGGTCAAATTTGTTAACTTAGGCTTTTCTACAGGAAAAAGTGAAAGCTGTTGATTTTTTCACAAATATTTCAGCCTCTGACCTGAAACCAACTGAAATAATGAAGAATTGTGAGTATTGAAGGCCGAGGTCATTTCTTGACCTTGGCTAAAGGTCATTTACGTATATGAAAATTAAAACTGGCTTTTCTCGGAAATTGATGGGCCAATCAAACCCAAATTTTATATGTTAGCTTTCAGGTACAAGCAGGGTTCCAGTTTGAGGGCAAATCGGCGAAATACTTCGCCCCAGACCGCTCCGTTTCGCCTATAATGGTCGTAAAAAGGGAAGTGTATTTCGGCATATGGAGGCGCGGTGGCTCAGTGGTAGAGCGTCGGACTCGGGACCTAGAGGCCCCGAGTTCGAACCCCACGACCGCTGTGTAGTGTCCTTGAGAAAGGCACTTTCACCTTCCCAAAGTACTAATAATACCCAGGAAGAAGTGGCTCCGTCTCAACATGACTGAAAAATTGTTTACCGGGACGTAAAACACCAATCAATCCAAACCATTTCGGCATCAGTGTTCCTTTTCAGGCCATTTTGGGGGGCGAAATTCGGCCCCACTCCCAAAGGTGAAACACCTCCTTTTTCCCAATTGGCACAGTAAAATTCCGAATCAGAAGTTGGAAGAAAAATAAGGAGAAAAAGTTTGTTTTTTAACCACGAAAAGTAACGACATTTCCAGGTTTGCCTTTGAAGAAGATAATTTGGTATACAAAAATTTCCTTAAATATTGTATTTCTTTGCATTTTGAGTGTGAAAACCACTCATTTATTGGTTTGGGCAGCTACCACTTAAAAAATTGCAGACTAATTTTTCCGACATTGTCCCTATTTTTGGACAGTACCAGTAACCAACACAACACTAAACTATAATAATCAGCAGACCTTAGTATAAACTTAAATTGACACTAGCTTTAAACAAGTACAGACTTTGGGGGGGGGGGGGGGGGGACTCACAAAACAGTAACAAAACAAACAGAACTTCTATAAAATAGTTAATTACTACCATTGATGGCAACTAGAGTTATGAAAGTTCAAGACACCTTTCTCTGACTCACGCTCAATAATCCTAAGTTTCAAGGTCGCTAAACAGCTTACATTGATAGGCTTGGTCGTACCACTTGACGCAGTAGGCAATGACGCTATCAATAAAATCTGTTTAAAAAAGTGCATTGTTCAGAAATAAGAACCTGGATTTGAGCGATTTTTGGCATTGTTTGGAGGAAAACAAATATAGTAAAAGTCACCTCGCTGAAGATTTTTAGTGATTTTCAAGATGAGAAGATATAAGCATAATCATGTTTACAAGTATCAGCTTTTGTAAAAAAAATTAAAACTCGCCGGTTTCGGGTCATTTCGGCCCATACCTATTTGGGCCCATGGTCATTTCGGCGACTAGAATCGCCAATACAAGTTTCAGATTTCATAAAGCTGTGAAAAATTAACACACATGAAAGGGGGATACAAGTTTCAGCTTTTTTAAATGCAAAATAAAGGTAAATTGACAATCATGAAATATTTCCGCGCTTGCGTGGGCTCTTTTCTAGTTTATTTAATGGTTGGGGTGTTCTACATAAAGATATGAACACTTAGTCCACAACATAATCTGTAAAACCAATCAACTTCTACTCCAAAAGTTCGATGTCATTTTAAACGCGTTTGCGCAATGCGTGGCTCTAACGAAAACACCACCAAATTGACCATTCTAATACCGAACCCAATGTGGATCCCGATTAGCAATCACTTAGCAAAATCATTCGCAGAGCGTCCCAACTAGCATGCACTCGTGTCATTCAAAATGTTGCCTGTGTTTCATGTTCTCGGGTAGTTTAAAGCTGCATACTCTGTAACTATGAACATTTTTCGAAAAAAATATTTTCTTTTTAAATCATTTGCAAAAGTAGAATAAAGTTATGTTGTCACAATAAATCTTATTTCTACAGTTGAAAACTGCATGAAAAAGTGAATTATCTTATAAAAACAGGTGTGTTTTCTCTTGTTTGTAATTATTTGCGTCCCTCCAATAATTCTAGACAGTTAACTTTTAACATAAATGCTGTTGTTTTGGCACTAATAATTTGTTAATTATTACGAAAAAGGTAAAATGTATACATGAATTTTAGTATTTTTACTGTGTTCTTGAAAAATAGAAACATTATTTTTAAAATGAAAATATCAAAAGTTACAGATTATGCAGCTTTAAATAGGTTCTAAATAAGGGACCCAAATTATAGATACAAATGTACCCCGAAGACAATTAAGTAGATAAAAATGATGTAGTGTTTGTTTGATTTGATTCTTTACGTCCCATCAACAACCATTCAGCAATATAGGGACGTGTCTTCCTGCGTTGAACCAGTACTAAGCTAGGATTAATTAATATGTCTTGCTCAAGGACACAACGAAGTGACGCCGGTGAGGCTCGAACCCGCGACCCTTCGGTCAAGCACTGTGCCGCTGAGCTACTGCGCTCCCTAGAAATGATGTAGGATTAATCTGTGTTTTGACGGCCAGGTCCATTTTCCCCATGGTGTATTCAAACGAGTTCACTATAAAAGCTGCGAGTGAGCACTGTTTTCTTCCTGTTCAGCTAAAAACAGACACTGTAAGTACATGCATTTTTACCTCTTAATCCTTTGTTCTGAGCCTGAATATATAATACAGTGTAGGTTCTGAACAGTTTGCTTCTACAGAAGCGAATTGATCAGAATCAGCACTGCACCATTCTATAGTTATTGGCGCATTCACACACTAGAACTGGCTTGAACCTGCCTGGAAAGTCCGTGAAGGCAAATGGCAGTAAATGTTCATCATTTTTATCTGCTATGTGTTTTCCATTTGCAAAGCTTAGTAAACACTGCAGTGTGGGGACATTTGGCATAGTCCCAGGGTATAATATCAAGATTCCAGAAATGAAGAAAAGCTCCAATTAAATAAAATTAGATTGATAAATAAAAAAAGAAACCAAAAAAAAACGTGCAAAATATGCGAAACCTTTGTGTGTGTGTGTTTTTTTTAATATTTTACTGTCTGTTGGGTTTATTAGGCTAATCCCTTACATTACTATGCCTTTCAAGACAAAATGCCTTTTAGTTTTGTCGTCTGCTGACAGCCTTTGCAAACAGTTTGGGTCCATTCGGTCTGACAAAATATAGTGCCTCCGGAGCCTGGTCTGAATCCTCAATCTGATCAGCGCTTTGGTTATTCGCTTATCATGCTTATTGGACCTGGCTTCGTGCAAAATATCAAATAAATTAAAATCGACCAAATTTACTACACGATAGGCCTCAACACGCTGTATAGCCTACTGTTTACTGCAGTTGCATATATAGTATATTCCACTTGACGGAGTTACCCTTTGCATTATCATTCCCATTTATCCGGATCAGCTGGCTTCAAACAAAGCAGGATCACAGATAATGACTGGATAATATAGGGATCACTCATGTTTTTTCATGCATCAACATTTGCCGGGTCCCGAGGAAGCTGTTTGAACACGAGGCCGTTAGGCCGAGTGTTCAAACATCGTCCGAGGGACCCGGCAAGTGTTAATGCCATGAAACAAACATGTGTGATCGTTATTCTTGCATATTTTACCTGGCTTCAGCATAAACCGCGCTGAAAACGTCGCATAAACATTAAATATCCCTGTTTTTACACTTGGTTTCTCCAAACAAAATGGCGTCAGCGTCAAACTTTCGAACGTCATTACATCGCCACAACGTCATATATACGTTTGTAACGTTTTCGCGAACGAAAGCATCGGCGAAATGATCAGTCACGGCCGCAATGCTTTCCAGTGTAACGTCATGCATGCAAATCAGGGCCCAGTTTAGGCTTTTTCAAGTAAAAGCCATGTTCAAACAGCACATGAAACTCATGATTTGAAGATGGATTTTGCGGCTTCAAACAGCTTCGCGTAACGTATTCCCATGCAAGAATAATTAAATTGGGCAGAAGAAATAGGGGCGAATCCAGACTTTCAAGAAAAAGGTTCAAATTTACAAAGGGAGTTTCGATTTGTTAATTTTACCTGATTATTTGTTAATTTTTTCCTAATTTTCCAAAAATTGTAAATGAAAGTGAAATAAGTTTGTCTCAAAGGGGGTTCATGTGACCACTAAAAGCAACACTGTAGAAAGGATATCATACAGGTTCATTAATAATGCTTTATATAATAAAATAGAAGGCTAAGATAGTGATTTTATTTCTAGGATTGTAGTAGAATCAAAATATTTTCTTGGAAGATAGATAGATACCTCGGACCCAGTATTAACGGACTGGGCACTGAAGGAAATACAAAGTTATGTTGTCAAGGCTTTATTTTAGCGCTATTTCAAAATACTACAGCCAATAAAATTGATTCTGTACATACACCAGTTTATAAAAGGTTACTCCCGGTATTGGAAGCTGAAATATTACGAGTTAGGGTAAAAAGAATTAAAGTTTTCTGATCTTTTTTGTTGATTTCTGATGATTTTCGGCTTAAAGTGCCGAAAATAGCTAAAAAGGTTACCTAGGTTTCTTGCTGATGCTCATAAAGACTGATAAACTTTCAATAAATATAACAATGGGGCCCCCAGGGGTTTTGGGGATCTGGGGAGAATGGCTATTTATTTTCAGGGAGCTGGGGAGCACTGGTAATTATTTCAGGGGATCTAGGGAGCAAGCACATAATTTTGGGGATCTAGGGAGCCCTGCCAAAAAGTAAAAAAATAAAGGAAAAGCCTCCATTTTGTTTGATTTTTTAAAAATTTCTTCTGCTTGTGGGGGGCTAGCCCCCCCAGACCCCCCTTTTGAATTATGTTTTTATTCCATTTCGTACTAACATGCTCATCTACATTTATCTAATAGAAATTGTGCCAGAAAGGTTTGTTGTTCATCTATAATCTTTAAAAATGTTGATATTTAGGTCGGAAATAACATACTTAGGGAAGCCCAGATAGCACCATTTTGCCATTTTTTTTCTGTGGGAGCATGCCCCCCATCCCCCCTAGCAACTGTGTAGCTACACATTAATACAGGGCTACCTACCCACATGCTATGTAATTATCTCTTTTTATAGAATATTTTGAAGATTGCTTATAGGATATATACTTAATTAATGTTCAAGCATATAGTCACTATTAGCAAGTGTAAAAATGACTTTTTATGGTTAAAAATCACTAAATTTCACTAAAGTCTCAAAAATATCTAGTTTAAGCTGTAGGAAAAAATCAGCCCCTGCCCCCAAAAAGAAAACCAAATGGTCTGTCTCTAATTTTAAAAAATTCTAATCGAATGAGCATTCCTCCAAGTCTACTCTACCAGGTACAGCAACAACATTTCAAAGATGACCTCATACATTGAGCCATATATCATGCATTTCATTGAAATAATTATATGTCATGTATTCCCTGGCTATTATATGTCATGTATTCCATGGTTATTATAAGCCTTGTCTTTACATGTATAAGGCAAAAAATTAAGTGATCATTTAGTCATGCGCTATTATATAGCTTCAAAGTTTTTAAGTATGTGATTTTAATCCTACGGAAAGAAAATACATTTTAGGGAGAATTGGCTTATATTTTTGGGGATTTGGGGAGAAGCTGAACTATTTTTAGGGATTTGGGGAGCAAAGGCAAATAATTTTAGGGAGAAGAGGGAATTATTTTCAGGGAGTTGGGGAGATCAATGTATTATTTTCAGGGATCTAGGGAGCACATACCCCCCTGGGGGGCCTCAACAATACAGTCTTAAACATAGTATATTGAACCTTTGCTTTTTGAAGAAAATTCAAAGATATGCAGAGAAATAATGGAGATATGATTATTTAATCTTCAACATACGCCAGTTTTGAAAGCTCAGCCAACGTTATGCCACGACAACGTATTTCCAATATATACATTTACCTGTATGTAAGTTACCAGTCCGTGTTTATTGGGTCCGAGGTAGTACATAAAAGTATTCAGCATAACAAGGGTTGGGGCTGTTTCACATTATACACCGAACCTGAACTGAAACCAAATTGTAACTGCAACCAAATTGCATGGTTTCATTTTTGGCAGACCTTTCACAAGTATATAAACCGAATCCGCGGACAAAATCTAAGTAAATGCATGTATAATTTGGCACAAACCTGGTAATTCTACATATTTCCTAAAATTGGTCAACATCACTGCTAAAAGGTCATGGTCTTTAAAGTCAGTCGGAGCTTTGTCCCACAAAAGTCTGTAGTCTTGTGCTTGTAAAATAATTGCACTACTGTCTGGCTGGACAATTAATCAATGGCTTCCATGATTACAAAGTTATAATCAACGTGGGTGATTGTGTATGTACAGGTGTAATTACATTAACCTGTGGTATTTGCTGAACCGTTCGGTTTCAGTTTGGTTTCGGTGCATATAAATGGCCCTTAGTGTTTGAGTTGATAGGTTATAAATACTGGGGATCTAGGGATTGCTGGTTCAAGGCTAACTGATTGCAGAGTCAGTGTTGTGTCCTTGGGCAATACTCCTTATCCACTGCAAAGTTAGTCCTGGTTCAATCCAGGATGACCTGTCCCCATATGACTGAAATTATGAATTCAAATGCTATTGTTCCAAATGTATAGTTCAGTTCAGTTCAAAATTCCATCAAAATGCACAAAGCTGCCCTCTTATCAACTGAGACAGAAACCTGTTCATACAAAAGACCTTGACCTGATCACAAAATTGTCTTGACACACGGGATTGGTAAAAATTCTGTTATAATAAATAATTTCAATAGAAAATGTATACACAGGCCTTTAAGTTAAGAGTGCATGCCCCCAAAATAATTTTCTTATTTCTCCACCAAAACATATGTTGTTGGTACTCAAAAGAAACGTCTCAATGAGATGAGTTTTTTTGAGCACCCAAAACCGATGTTAAAACTGAAGGGTAAGAACATATTTACAATTTTATGCTCAAATATTTTGCTTATCTTAACCTATGTACTATACATAACATGTATCTGTTCCCAGAAATTACTGTTGTGTCCTTTCATCTTTTAGATCTGGAAATAATCTGAAAATTTGTCTTATACCTGAACCACAGACTATCTCTCTGCATTATCAAATCCCATGACTTTTGGTACAAATAAGCATCTCAAATACAAAACAAATAATCTGCCTGCTTCATGTGGAGATGCTCATGATTTTTTTAAGCCATGCACACATTTAAAATCTTGAAAGATCCCCTGATGAGTGTATGCAAACTAAAATGTACATTGATTTTTGGCACCCATAAATTGGTTGTTTTTATGGCACCAATGACTTGACAGTTGTACAGTCATTGCAGATGTTGCATGTTTGCTTCATTTTGTGTAAGTAAGCTTACCTTATTGAAAAAAAAAATGTTTGGGACAGTTGGCAATTTGTTTGCAGTGTTTTGCTGTTCAGGTATAGAATTGTTTGTCATAATGTTTACAGTTTTGCAAAAGATGAAACTTGCATTTTGTTTATTTTCTGCATTTAGCACACTTACTGAATTATTGCATCAAACTTGTAACTTACAGCGGTTTAACCAAGCTCCAATCACGACTGCGGCAGATGACAAATTTTGTGACTTCTTTTTTAATTTTTTAAAAAGATAAGGTATATTTCATGAGAATCTTCTGCCAGCAGATGATTCTCATGAAATAATATGCCTTATTTTTGTTATTTTGAAAAAGCAGCAAAATTTGAAGTCCTCTGCAAGCTATAGGTTTGGCTTTATGGGTTAATTATGTTGCCTCAGATGATAACAGGCGTTGATAATACTGTATAAAAATGTTCTAAATTTCAAACACTGGTTGCCCCCTAAAAAGCCATATGCACCAGCGTCACTGCCTTGTGGTCCTTGAGCAAGACACATTTATCCTAGCTTAGTACTGGTTGAACCCAGGAAGACTTGTCCCTGTTTAACTGAAAGATTGTTGATGGGACGTAAAAAAACAAATCAAACAAACAAAGTCTTGTATCGCTATACTATTAAAACGTGATATGTTCCGTAACACCATCGTATATTTTACCCTCCTCAAAAGCATAAAATCCAACACCTGATGGCGAACTCTGAATCGCAATCTGAAAGATAACAAATGAATAATTAAAATCACAAGTCTATCTGAAATTTTCTTATTTTTTTATTCCATAATAAACATGTTAAAGAAGAGGAATTAAACACAATAAATGTATTTTCCTTCTCGGCTTTAACATGTTTACACAATGTGACTTCATCTAAATTTGGCACAACGTTATTTGCTAGGGTACTACAACCTCCCATTTTAAAATTTTGTTGAGCTGAAGTGTTGTTTTTATATAGGTATAATAAAAACCTCTTCACTTTAGTACCTTGATCTGACGGGTCACACATCGCTGAGCCAGGAACGACTAGATCATGCTAGACTTTGTCTCATGTGATCCAATTGTTCCTGGCACAACCACTCCATGTGATCAAGTTACTGGCACAACCACTCCATGTGATCAAGTTACTAAAGTAATGACTTAATGAGTATATCAGACTGCTTCCAAAGTAACCTGATCAGGGCCTTCTCTGTTTGCTATTTTGACAAGTAATTTGCAAATTATGCAAATTTCAGCCTTTAAAACCAAATGCTGATGTTTTAAAATGTACATGCCCATTTTGTGTTCATTTCAGATGGCACTTAGATATCAGCCTAATCGTAACTGCAAAACCGGGACCGATGCCAGGTATGTAGAAATTTAATCACTACATGTTCTTTTTCATTACATGTAACTACAATATTAATATTACTTAAATACACCAGCCGATCTACCACCTAAAGATGTACCACAACCTCTGACCAATGACCTTTGGGTCTTTCTATTTCAAACGTTTGATGAAGAATGCGTAAAATGAGCCAGTCTGGATGGAACATGTGTATGGCAAAGCTTTTATAATAAATGTAAATAAATGCCTGAAACCCTTTTTTCTAGAACAAAACGTCGATATTGTAAATAGAGTCACGCTTCAAAGCTTTTGGTAGATCAGTACATAGAATGGCAGATACAATGATGTTTACTTGTATGAGACCTTTTCTTTTGCTTTGTCACTTTCCCATGTAGTGTCCTGGGGCCGGTGTGGTACTTGATTGTATGGATTCCTGATCTTTGCCTTCTAAGGCCAGATTTTTTTTATTAGTTGATTTACGGGAATTTTTTTTCAGACCTAGAGTCGGGGGGACGAAAAAAAATAAATAAAAAAGCTCTGAAAATGACCAGTTGACTGGTCATTTTCAGAGCTTTTTTTTTTTTTTTTTTTAATATCTCCAGAAAAAACAGTAAAACTAGTAAGGCAAACCAACAGTCTTTATTAAATTCTTAATTTTTCCTAATAATCTGGACAGGACAATCACTTTTTACAGTGTCACTCTCAAAAGTACACAGACAGAACCTCAAAAAATTATTATTTTCTTCAACAAAACAAATAATATTTAGAGTCGGAGGATAAAATTAAAAAAAATTTTAGAAATAAAATTTTATTTTTTTCCTACTTTCCGGAAAATTACAGTAGGAGGGTTCGTAAATCAACTAATAAAAAAATTCTGGCCTAACTTACATAGTTTACAGCCTGCTTAAAGCACTGTGCTCTGGAGACCATCCAATAGTCACGACTCTATGTCCTACTCTAAACAATGATAAATTTCCATGATGTATATCATAAACAAAAATTGTGTAAAATTATGATTATTTTCTTATCCGTCAGTTTAAACATGTGTTTTGAGTACCCACAACATATGTTTTGGCTGAGAAATAAAAATATTTTCAGTTACACACTCTTATCTGAAGGCCTGTGTATATACCTTGTTTGAGCACTTACCCAATACCCCTGTAATAGCCCAATTCCCTAATTTTGTTTGTTTGATTTGATTCTTTACGGCCACTCAACAATCTTTCAGTTATGAGGGACGTTTCTTCCTGGGTTTAACCAGTACTAAGCTAGGATAAATGTGTCTTGCTCAAGGACCACAACGCAGTGACCCCGGTGAGGCTCGAACCCGCTACCCTTCGGTCTCGAGTCAAGCACTCTACCACTGAGCCACTGCGCTCCCATCCCAATTCCCTAAGCCTACTACATGTAGTGTCCTCTGTTGTAACCACCTCAAACATTCTGTTGGTGCTGATCTGTGTCTAAACTGTTCCACTCTCTTATGGTATTCCAGAAAGAATTCTTGAAAAAAAAAATGATTTGAAAAAACAAAAACAAAAAAACAGCTATCAACAATCAAGCACTAGTTACATACACAGCAGGCAAAGGGTAACAGTGTAGACTGAGAAGAGCTGCCACAGAATGTGTAATCTTTATCGGGTAAAACCAGTCTTAGAAAGATTACCAGTGTTATTTTAAATGTTACTTGTGCCCCACCAAAATGTAAATTAGACCATCCAAACTTATGAAACTTGGAACTTTTGGAAAAGTGCATCAGTAGCTCAAGGATGATCTTATCTCTCTAGCATGTACATAAATCCCTGTATAGCTTATTGTCTTTCTTTCTTGTGCCAACTTTGGTCAATTGCTGATAACCTTTGCAAACATTTTGGACACAAATCAGACCTGCAAAACTGTTTGACACTCTGATAGTGATCCTGATAGAATTTTTGAAAGTTATTATGAAATCAGACAGTAGATGACGACAAAAAGAAGCAAAACAGAAAAATACCGAGCATGCCAAGAGTCTGATAATGCTGCATGAAGTCTCATTTTGACAGAATCTGCACTGTTTGTTGATGTTTTTATTTTGGGATGATTGGTTTACCTGTTAGGCTAGATTTTTTTTATTAGTTGATTTACGGGAATTGTTTTTCAGATTTAGGGTCGAGGGGATGAAAAAAAATAAATAAAAAAGCTCTGAAAATGACCAGTTAACTGGTCATTTTCAGAGCTTTTTTTTTTTTTGGGTCATTTTCAGAGTTTTTTTGTTTGTTTTTTTAATATTTCCAGAAAAAACAGTAAAACTAGTAGGGCAAACCAACAGTCTGTATTAAATTTTCCTAAAAATCTGGACAGGACAATCACTTTTTACAGTGTCACTCTCAAAAATACACAGACAGAACCTCAAAGAAATATTATTTTTTTCATCAAAACAAATAATAGTTAGTCGGCGGATACAATAAAACATTTTTTTTAGAAATTGAATTTTATTTTTTTCCTACTTTCCGAAAAATTACAGTAGGAGGGTTCGTAAATCAACTAATAAAAAAATTCTGGCCTTATGTACTACAACACATCTTAATGTTTTTCCTTGTGTTTTTCAGGAGGTTCGATGGGTGCAGCACTTGTGGTGAGGTGGTCAGGAAGAGGCAGCAGAGGCTGACTTGCCGGGAGTGTGGCCTCTTGTGTCATCGCACGTGTAGTGGTAAGTTTTAATTTTAGTTTACTATGCTAAATTTTAATGATCAAAATAAACAGATGTCTCGGTGAAATTGAAGTAATATAAATTTCACTGTTTCAGAGAAACAAGTTTTACACTCTTTGATCATAGGTTTAGATAAACAAAATTTTTGAGCGTAAAAGTGTAAATATTTTCTTACCCATCAGTTTGAGGATATGTTTTGAGTGCCCAAAAGAACCAGCTCCCTGAAGCAACAAAATTATATTTTGGTTCACACTTTTAACTAAAGGCCTGATAATTTCCACTGCTTTTAACAGGTAATGACTTCTGATGACGTCAATTAAGACACTGGCATCATGCATTATACTGTAGTGTAAAATGTCAATGCAGCTTTGCCTTCTATGAAACTTGCCTCTCTATTTTTTTAAGCACTATTCTTAATTTTATAATTCTAAACTATTAATTTTGTGCAAACTCAAGTTTACACAATTTTCAACAGACCATGACCTACACAAGAAAATTATCCTAACTTAGTACTGGTTCAACCCAGGAAGGCCTGTCCCTGTTTAACTGAAAGATTGTTGATGGGACGTAAAGAATCAAAACAAATAAACAAACACAAGAAAATGATATGGAACAAAAATAGCTTCCTCTTCATTTGTAGGCCCATATAAGAGTGCATAATGGAAAATTATTTTTATTATTTCTCAACATATGTTATGGGTACTCAAAAGAACCGTCTCGATGAGACCATTATTTTGAGCACCCAAAACTTATGTTGAAACTGATATATATAATAAAAATAATCACAATTTTACACTAAAAATATTTGCTTAACTGGCTCTATGAGGTATGGTTTGCAAGCTAAATTATTGCAGCTTGGAAGCATAAAAAGAAACAGAAAAGATGTTGTTTTTTTTCAGGCTGTAATCAAACATTATTTTTCTCATGAACACCAAAAATGATATTTGTAAAAAGTACCCTTTTTGATAATCCTTCAATTTATTTCTATCTTACACTGAAAAAACAAATATTCACCATCTTTCAATGGATATTCACATTTATGACCTGTGATGCTAAACTATCAGGCAACTGTTGTTGTGTTTGTGTTTAATGTCCCACCAACAGCTAAGATCATATAGGGAGGGCGCCACAGCTTAGTCTCATCTGACAGACCCGTGGAGCCTGGGATTAAGCCTGTGGCCCCTGGTTTGTAAGGCAAGCAGTTTATCCACTACACCACAGAGGGCTCTAGCATGCAACTGTGATGGATCAACTTATGTTGATTATTAGCATAGCAAGCAGCATTTATATCTCTTCAAAACCTGGGAAATGGCAAAGCTTGTTTTTGGTGGTTTGCTTATTTGTTCAAAACAACTTTTTAAAAAATTCTTTCAGATAACATCCTTGTTCTGGTTAGGCCCAGCATTTTGTCTGGTCTGATCTGGGTGCAAACTGTGTGCAAAAATTATCAGATGGCAAGATTTAAATTTCAAATTGGTAGTCCAAAATAATGATTGGCAGTGATCTTATACTTTAATTTTAACAGTTTTCTCTGTATACATCTGAATTATGTCCCTTTCTGGTAACTAGAAATTTGGATAGCCCTCACCAAGGCCAGATCACATAATAATTATGCTGGGCCTGATATTGAGCAAGAGTAATTGATACTGGATAAACAGATCCAGGGAAGTTCCTCAGATAGGTCAAAGCCCAAATAACATCTCACTAGGATTTTGAAAATAGGAGTAAAATTGCTGTCTTTTGGAAAAGTTTGGAGTTTTACCATATTTCCCTATTTAGACTTTTGGAAAAGTTGGAGCCGGATTAAAAAAAAGTTGGAGTAAAATAATACTAGCTCTGATGGATAAAATGTAAAAGGAAATGTATATCTTTATATCAACATGAATATTCATGCTAGGCTCCATCCACTATGAATATTTAATTAAACTTTCATGTTGGTACATAGAACAAAGAGATCACTTGTAAGGTCTACTAGTGTAGGATCTGATTTATCATATTTCCATAAGTAAACAGAGTAGACCCTGATCAGGCAGCTCTTACAAGAGCTGCCTGATCTGGGTCTGCTCTGTCTGCAAAGGTGTTAAAAGGCATCTCTATGAGGTAAAGGGTTAATGGCCATGGTTGCATTGTATTACTATAAGAAAATTGATATTGTCTAATGCTAAGAGCACCCCTGCAAGACTTTAGTTAAGAGTGCTTAACAGAAAAATAATTTTCTTATTTCTCAGCCAAAACATATGTTGTGGGTGCTCAAAAGAACCGTCTCAATGAGACAGTTCTTTTGAGCACCCAAATACAGCTCACCATTAGGACGAGCGGAAAACATAAACAATCAATAACAAAACTCCTTGCCCTTCCAGGCGGAATAAAAACTTATACTTTCAGGAACAGTGGGGGTGACACTGTGCAGACGAAATTGTCACGTCAATCCCCACAAGATTGAAACCTGTTTTAGAGCATTTCCAAAATTCAAACTAATTAATGCCCCACACCTTTACTTAATCACTTTTACTAAACCTGTTCCCCTGTATTGAAGAATAGACTTCAACGAGAAATATCCTTGATGTATGTATTGTTTCTTTTCAGTGATGACACAAGAGGACTTCCGGCGCCTTAAGAGGGGTAAGTTGCTCATTTTGTTGATCAAACACGACACACCCTGTTTATGTTGGCAATAAGTATAATTATACTGGGACCCATGAATAAGCATTTTGATAGTGTAGACCCAGATGAGCTAGTTCCTCTGCTGCTCAGGATCTGCACTGTCTGTTGAGATTTCAGGGACAAAGCGTTATTCAACAATACAATTACAATTTCAACCCATGACAGCATGAAGTTTTCATTTACCTCAAAACTTTGTGTCAATCTGGACGGAAGAATCCACAAGTATACATTCAGAGTTAAATCAAATAAAAGAATTAATAATAAGAATCTGATACATTATAATTATATAACTTTTATAACTGCTAGCCATGATGACAATGCCACTGTTAGGACGAAACAAAGTAAATATTTATGTCATTTGATAAATAGAATCTAATATTTGTGTTCTTGTATTATTGAATGTATTAAATTTGTTACGAAAAAGCAATAAAATGCTCGTCAAGCCTCACATTTTATGACTTTTCACCAACTCATTTAATATATTCAATAAAATATGAGCACTCATGTAAGCTGCTCTATACATATGTCTAGAAGCCTTGGTATTATATTGGCCCGACTAAAAAAAAAGTCTTTGCCTTTAGGGATTTGCGAACAACAAAGGCGCAGACCAGACTGAGCATACATGCAGTCTGATTAGCATCTTTGTTATTCACTTATTGGAAAGTATCACATCTAAACTTTGGTACTAGTGAAATTTCAATTTCTTAGCTAGTTCTGTAGCTGAGTACACTCGTTTGAAACTGGCAATGTCAGAAACGCCGAAGACAGGCTTTCTCCCATTGGAGCCCTATTATAATGTCACGTTTTGAGAAGTTTAGTGGCTCAATGGTATAGTGTAAGATTAGATATTGAATAATGTTAGATCCAGACTCTTCCAAGGCACTGCATTGTGTCCTTATCCTCTGATTAGTACTGGTTTGTCCCAGGAAGACAGGAAATTAAGACATGACTGTAAAATTGTTGATTGGGACATAAAGCAGCAACAAAACTAAGTTACTTTAAATTAGCTGATAAGTGGTGTAGGTGCAACACACATGTACATTTCACTGAAAGCATTTTTTGAACCACAGGTATTTGTATCATAGCTTAGACTTTATGAATTGTTTTTAAATTATAAAATGTCGAAAATAAATGAAAAAAAATTTTTTACAAAAAATACCCCTTACATAGAAAATATTTTCTATGTAAGGGGTATTTTTTGTAAAAAAATTTTTTTCATTTATTTTCGACATTTTATAATTTAAAAACAATTCATAAAGTCTAAGCTATGATACAAATACCTGTGTTTTGAACTAGGAGTGAGAATCATCAAAATTCATTTGGGAGGTAGGTGTATTGTCTGTTTTAAGGTAGCAAATATAAGTTTGTTGATCAACCCAGGCATGAACATAAAACTGAATTTTCAACTGCAAAACTGAAAATATACCACCCCAAATAAAAATTGTCAGAATACATTCCCTTTATATAGAACAGACACAGAAGAAGATTATGATCAGGAACTCCCACTTAGGTTGTGACATAGATGTCAAGGTCACATAAATACAGATTATATGCATTTACTGAAAGCATGCAACAAATAGGCAGATAATGATCAGGAACTCCCATTTATCTGGTGAAATAGACATCAAGGTTACATATACTAGTCCAAAAAACGCCGCATATAAACATTAAAAATATTGCGGGTAAAATGATAGTAACAAAATTTCATGTAATACCTATGTTTTGCAGCTATTTCTGCCGCACATTGCTCCCATCGTTTTATTGAGCTCAGTCAACCTTAACCATTGTACTCATGGCTGATTTTTTATTTTCCAGTTTTTCACATGCAAGTTCATTTTATTTAGATTTACACATGTACTAACAACTGAAATCTCTGGTCGAATATCCAGTTTGCTTGAAAACATTTGAAAACTTTAAAATTAAAGATTAAATTTGCTAATTTCACCATCAAGATGGGCACATATTGGTTTCAAATAGGCAATAAGAATATTACAAGCTAACGTGATGTCATCGGTGTCAACATTTTCGATACCATGCAAGGACAAGTGAACATCTAAGGAAACGTTTCTGACAAAATATAACAATGCCAGACCATGCACATTCATGACGTCATCGTGTAATGACGTGACATCAAGATCGATAAAACTGTAGGTGTAAATTTCTCGATCAATTTCGTCCGGTGACAATGATAGCTAGGACAACCCCAAGGCCTCATAACCCAAGAATCATCACTTAAACTGTGACAAATCGTTCGCGAGAGATTGGTGAAAAACCTCCATATACTTGTATGTTTCATATGCTGCGTTTCTTTTTTGGCCTAGTATACATATGGATTATATTCATTTACTGAAACCATGTAACAATACTGGCTGATAATGACCACATTTTAATTGTGTAAAACTGGATTTAGCTTTTGAGATTATATTATCTGGGAGATAACTGAATTCAAAATTTTCATCAGAGGCGGTATATAGATGGAAAATTATACGTCAGAAATTGTTTTATGGCTCAACTTGTGTGTCAAGGTAAACAGAATTTTCTGACCAAATATCCAGCTATTTACCTCCCTAAATGAAAATTTGAATATGTATATCCCCATTCTAAGGAAGGAAGAGGGCAAAGATCAGGAATCAATACAATCAAGTACCACACCTGACCCAGTACACAGTATGGGAAAATGACACATACAAGAAAGCCAAGCTGAAAGCCTCATGTCATGTGACATAATTTATGACATCAAACTATTTCCGATGATATATTAAAGGATAACTGTATTCAAAATTTTAATTTGGGGAAGTATATTGTCAGATATGGGGTCTGAAATTTAGTTTTATGGCAACTAGTGAGCAGAGCCGTAAGACGTGATTTCAGACAGTATTTTTGACAATATACCTCCCCCCACCAAATGAAAATTTTGAATATTGTTATCTCCTTGGAGTGTTGCAAGCCGCATGAAGTCACATGTTATCCAATGAAATGTGACATAATGACGTCAAACTATTTCTGACAGTTTATCGAAGGATATTCTGTGGCAAATTTTTGATGTTATCTAATCAGACGTCACATTACAAAATCAAGTGCATTAGAATACAGGATATACTATCACAAATTTCTGACACTATCCAATGAGATGTTGTACATGTATTACAAAAGCAAGATCATTCGAATTCATCAAATCTGGGTTTTTCTAATGCACTTGCAAATGTAATGCGATGTTTGATTAGATAACGTCATAAATTTGTGAGTCAAACTTGCTGTCATTGAGTACTAATGCTTGTCATTGGCTTCTCAATGGCTTGCAAGTGTTTTTGCACCTAGAATCAATTTTATGCAACTGGCGGCGGCCAGACAGAAGCCCAGCAAGTGTACTATATTTACACTGCCCTTTTTTAAGGAAAAATGTCATTAGCTCATTAAAATGGAGATAACCTCATTCATAATTTTCATTAGGGGAGATTTATGGTAGGATATACATTCAGAAATCGAGTTTTATGGCTCCGCTGAAGCATCACCTAAATAAAAACTAAATTTTGGACGGACCATATATCCAAAGATATACATCCCCAAATGAAAATTTTAGCACAGTTATCCCCTAAGTTAATGCTTGAGTTTATCTGACAGTAATATCAATGTTATGCTTTAGTCTAAATATTTACATTACCACTGCAAATCTTTAAATTAACCTTTACATTTGAGATGTCCTTCATACCTTCATGAACAGATTGATTAAAGCCACACCTACATACGAGACATTAGGGATGGACCAATATCAGTTCAATCTAATTAAATATTTTAACATTATATACTGACGCTTGAGTAACACATGTGCACTCCTAAGACTAGGGCAAATAAATAGATCAGAATTGATCAGGTTTTCATAGCAGCATAAGAGAGTTCTATAAATAGCACAGACCCTAGTCCTAGGAGTGTGTGGCCATGATGTTAAGCGCAGAAATTTGCATTTTTGCTATTTTGTAAACTCTGTTATGTCCAATTTAATTCAAAATATCCAGAAATCAACAACTATGAAATTATCAATTATGTATTTCAAAGAGTTGCTTGTCAGAATTTCTACACAATGATGTATTTATGTTCCTAAAGATTATTTGCATCCTTGCAAACAGTGCAGACCCTGATGAAATGCTGCCTTAATCTGGGTCTTCACTTAATGCACAGTATCTGATCACCAGTATCCAGAATGACAGGGCTAATATTATATAATTAAAATTGGGTTATTTCCCTTATTGATTTAGGTAGATATCCTTAAGATATTGTCTTTCACTTTGTGTAAGAAATAAAGGCACAGTCAAGGCTGAACATGCACACAGTCTGATCAGTTCAATTTGCTACTCACTTTCTCCACTTGCTACAAGCAGAATTTCCAATATTTTAGATTGTCTCCCCCTCCTTACTTGTTACCTGCGTCGCTTTAGCGAAAGCAGGTCTAGTAGTTGGTCCACTCCGTCCGTCTGTCCGTCAGTCCGTCCGAAACACTTTCGGGTGCCAAGTTTGTGTAATCTGTAACTCCAATAGTTTTCATTCTTTTTTATTCAAACTTTGCCTAATGATTGTTCACATATTGAAGATGTGCACCTCCTATTTTGTGCATGTTTCATAATTTTTTTCTCATTTTTGAGGGGTGTTGAACTTAGACATTTTTTCCATCTGAAATGCTTAGGGGATGCCTAAACTCCAGCTGATAAGTTTTTAGACTTATTTTTTCGCAATAACTTTTTTATCTTCAATTTTAGAAAAATGTGTTCGCGATGAAAGTTGTAGAGGAGTATTTCCGCCAAATTCCCCAAAAGGTCTTGTGCTTGTGGTGCAAACTGATTTTTGTGTATATAGATGAAGATTTTGCAATAAATTGATTTCGTCCTAATTTCTAAGTCTTTTAATGACAGGTATAATTCGTGTAGGCGTGACAGAAAGGGGTAGTTTCAAAAAATATTCGGAAGCGGTGCACATCCCGTTCTTCAAAGGCTGTGCATAACCTAAAACTGCCGTAACATACTCAGAATTTACCGCGCATATGCAGAATCAACTTAAAGCAGGCTCATTTGTAGGAACAAAGGCTGGGTTATCACATTACGTGCATTTTTTTTCTCTTATGCACGTGCTATGAAATGAACGGTCTTGAGATGACCCTACTAGCTTAACGCACGAGCGAATCAGGCGCGATTTCTATTATATTTGAACAAGCCATCCATCGCGTCAGTAATTGAATTAGGGCGGAGCAATGTAACTTTTTGACCGACATCTTGGACTTGGTTTATTTGCGTTTTGCTTAAAATGTTCAAAGAGTGCATCAGAGCACAGACGAACCTGCAGCATCTAGGATGTTGGAACCATTTGGAGAAGTTGGCGGAGATGTTCCTGAATACTTTTCATTGCAAACACATTTTGCTAAAATTGAAGATAAAAAAGTTATTGTGAAAAATTAAGTCTAAAAACTTTACAGCTGAAGTTTAGTTTGTGTAATCTGTAATTCCAAGAGTATCCATTCCTTTATATTCAAACTTTGCAAAATGATTGTTCACACATTGAAGATGTGCACCTCCTATTTGTGCTCTTTTCATTAAATTTTTTCTCATTTTTGACGGGTGTTGAACTTAGACATTTTTTCCATCCGCAATGCTTAGGGGGTGCCTAGCTTGTGTAATCTGTAACTCCAACAGTATTCATTCCTTTATATTCAAACTTCACACAATGATTGTTCACACATTGAAGAAGTGCACCTTCTATACTGTGCACGTTTCATAATTTTTTTCTCATTTTTGATGGGTGATGAACTTAGACATTTTTTCCATCTGAAATGCTTAGGGGGTGCCTAGTTTGTGTAATCTGTAACTCCAACAGTATTCATTCCTTTATATTCAAACTTTGCATCATGATTGTTCACACATTGAAGATGTGCACCTACTATTTTGTGAGATTGTTCCATTGTTTTTTCCCATTTTTGATGGGTGTTGAACCTAGACATTTTTCCCATCTGTCCGTCCGTCCGCAACATTTTAGGGGTGCCAAGTTTGTGAAATCTGTAACTCCAAAAGTTTTCATTCCTTTTTATTCAAACTTTGCCTTATGATTGTTCACATATTGAAGATGTGCACCTCCTATATTGTGCATGTTTCATAAATTTTTTCTCAGTTTTGACGGGTGTTGGACTTAGACAATTTTTCATCTGAATGCTTACTGTTGATTACATTGCGAAATTTGGGTGTAATCTGATTTCATTCCTGTTTATTTGAACTTTGCATATCGACTGTTTACACATTGACGATTTGCTCCCGCGACGCAGGTCCAGAGCAGAGTTTGGTCATGTTAGAAACTGCAAAGACAGGGTTTCTTGTGACAAGGGCAGTATAAGGTTTATAAGGTTACATATGTTCCATCTCCTTCTTTCACTTGTTCACCTATGTTTCTTTGTTTCAGAGGGGGCCTTAGATGGGTATAGGTGTGCAGCTTGCACCCCGGGTAAGTAGCTAATTAATAAGAAAAGAGGCATTTTGAAATTCTTTATCTATACTAGTGTTGCAAACAGTTTGACCCAGTTCAGGCTTGACAAAAATCAGGCTTGATCTACCTTCAAACTTTTGACCAACCTTCCAGATAAGAGTACATACTTGAAAATGATTTTTATTTCTCAACCAAAACGTGTTGTGGATACTCAAAAGAACTGTCTCAATATGAGAAGTTTTGTTGAGCATCCAGAACATCCGTTTTAATTGATGGGTAAAAAATAATCACAATATTACCCTTAAAAAATTTGCTTTAAAACTAGACCTATGGTTTGACACTCTTCAAGGGCGTAGCCAGAACACTGAAAGTTATACGCACATCAAAGACAGACAACCTGATCAAGCAGTGATTCTCTTCAATTATGTCCCTTTTCAAAATGGAAACTTCTCCTAAAGGAAAGAATTTGCTCCCAAAGGGAGCAAATTCTTTCCTTTAAGAGCAGTTCCTTATGGTATGGAAAATCACTTACCACATTAGGTGGCCTCCCTTGAATGTTACTATTTTTATTGCTCACATGCTTTTACATGCATGTGTAATTGCTTAATGGGAGCTTTGCAATGCTCTTTGATACATTACTCGAAGAATTTTAGGAAGTTTATTTTGAAAAAAAACAAACAAACAAAAAATCCCAAAACAATTCAATTCTACAGATGCAATGAGGTGGTACTATGTGAGCGCAAGATCTCATACAGTACAAGTTCAATCTTTTTTTGAAACTTTGCTGTGTGTTTTGTTCATGGTCTTAAAATGTGCATGTGGTTAATAATAAGAAAATTTGGAGGACTATAAGAGTGTCAAACTGTTAAGATTCAGATTGGCACAGACAGTCAGCTGGTCTGACATTCTATCAGTCCTGATCTTGGTCCAAGCTGTTTGCAACAGCAGTAGAGAAGTCGCCACAAGTAAAAACAGAATCAATTCTGTTATTTAAAACTCTCATATTTAAAACCACGGAGCCTAAATATATCCAAATTTGAAGACTGAATAATTGTGATAATCAGCTGACTGCTGAAGCTGGCTAACCCATATACGCCTAGCCTCCTTTTTATGGGACACAGGAAAACAGTAGAGACCCAGACCAGACACTGCAGAATGCAACATCTGATCAGGGTCTCTATGGTTTGCTTTCAGAATGTTCTAACAAAATCTGAATAAAGATGAAAACTACCACCAAACAACCCTTAAAATGGAAATGGATTGGTCCAATTGATATCAGTATGAAATTCCATTTTGCATAAATGGATTTACCCACATAAGCCTAGCGTCCTTTTTGTTGGACATAGGCAAAACCAGATCAGATTCCACAGAAGGTGGCGTCTGATCAAGATCTCCACGGTTTGCATACAGAATGTTCTCTTAAAATTTGAATGATAATGAAAACTACCACCCAACACCCCTTTGAACGGAAAGGACTGGCCCAATTAATAACTGTAGGAAATTCCATTTTGCTTTTATAGGCTCATCAAGCTGCCTCGGCCTCTATTCAGCTATCACGCAGGGCCGTAGGAATAGGGGGGCACGGGGGGGCCGTGCCCCCCCCCCCCCCCCCCCCCCCCCCAATAATTTGCACAAATATGCTGTATTGCTCATTACAAAGGTCTGTCATTTTAAAAAAAATTATGTGTGCCCCCCCAATCTGTAAAAAAATTTATGTGTGCCCCCCAATCTGTAATTGCTTCCTACGGGCCTGTCACAACAAACCTTTATCATAGAGCCAGTTAAGCAAAAAAAAAATTGTTCAATTGCGATTATTTTCTTATCCAACTTTCACATGTGTTTGGTTGCTCAAAAGAACTGTCTGGATGAGACAGTTCTTTTGAGTACCTGCAACATATGTTTTGGTTGAGGAAAAAGAAAAATAATTTTTAGTTAAGTTACACACTCTTATCTGGGGGCCTGCTTAATTAAACCTTCACTCTGAACTTTAAATGGTGCTTCCCTGGCGGGTCGAAGATGGCCAGCTTATAGTGATACTTGAATCCTCACACCTTCATCAGCTTAAAAAACATTGTCAGAGATCAGAGTTGGATCCCGTGACAAATCTTCCTAGATCCCTGCTTCTGCTATAAACTTTTGCATACAGTTTGGCACCAGAACAGGTCCAAGAGAACGTCCATCCTGATCTGGACCCAAACTGTTTGACCCTCTGATGGTATATATTCTTCAAAGAATTATTTGGAAAAAAACAGATTTTGAAGAAATTTCAGCAGGTCACAAAAAGCATGAAAATTACACAGGAGGCAAAGATCATTTGAGGCAAATAAAATTTGGTACTGCATGTGAAGTGTCTGCTGACAAATGAAACGGACACTCAACAATGTTGTATATTTCATTTAATTGGTTTTAGAGAAAAAATATTCAACGACAACAGAAAAACTGTTGAAGACTCCGATCAGACTAGAAAACATTAACTTGGATCTGATCAGTCTTTGCTGCCACATGAATAAAGCTTAGATTCATATGGCTATCCACTAAGCCCATGCCTAAGATTCTGATCAGCAGGACTTTAGTTAAGAGTGCGTAACAGAAAGATAATTTTCCTCTTCAACCAAAACATATGTTGTGGGTACTCAAAAGAACCATCTCAATCAGACGGTTCTTTTGAGCACCCAAAACATATGCTAAAAATCACATGTAAGAAAATATTTACAATTTTATGCTGGTCCTGAGTCTACACTTCTCAAAATGCCACATTGTTGGAAATCACGTTGTGGCTCAAATATGCTTGTAGATGACAGGTTAACCCATTACCCCATGAAAGTGCCTTTTGACACCTTTGAAATACTATGTATTTGAAAATATCATGGAAAAAGAGCATTTGCTCCATTGGAGCAAATTCTCCAGTTTCCATAATATTTCCAAAAGTATTCAAATCTTTACTTAAATTTTTCTTAATTTTTTTCAATGTTGTCTAAATATAGAAATGATGTCATGATCTAAAAATAGCCTATGGAGTAAAGGATAAATGTATTCAGCAAGACAATGTTTAAGTATTGTTCTCTGTATTTTCAGATGAGGAAGCTCAGCCAATTAGAGTAAGGGAGCCAGACGTTGTGGAACCGGTAGTCCCTCCAGCAGTGCCAGAGGAAGCGATCATCCCAGAGCCTGTGCGTGTGGAACCGGTCGTACCAGTACCCCCTGCTTCCTCATCCGTCATCGGGAGGGTTGCTGGTGGCATGCTTTCCGCCACCGGCTATATGGTAACTTTACCGATTCGTATAGGGATAAGGGCTGCAACTCTACCATTTAGAATGGGAAGGTCTGTATTGGGAGTTTTTATAGGTTAAAACTGAATAAGAGAAAACCTGTCTTCTAGGTTTGCAGCCAGATAAGACTCACACTTGCCTGTTCTGCTAAGAGACTGGCAAGAATCTTGTAACTTTGGTAATCAGGTATAGCTATTATGCTTTGCAAAAAGTGAAACACAAAGGTGCTGATCAGACTGCACAGATCTGTAGACTGAGTTGCACCAATGTTGCTCAGACCATAAAGGTTTTCTCCTGAGGGGATTCATTTAAGGTAGAGTTACACATTTCATTATCTGCTTCTTTCCAAGGTAACTTGTTAGTTATCTATTCCCTACTTCAATCCAAGGTACTTCGATGTTAGTTATCTATTCATTTATTACTGTCAGCCGATCTTGCCTCCAACTTGCCTAATCCATCAAAGTTGCACCCACCAGTACCTGCTGATAAGGAACTCTGTAATGGAGTTCTGAAATGTATAAAATATTCTGCTCAAACATGTTTTGCATCTGTTGAAAGTCTATGTAGCTTAGATGGTAGAGTTTGAAAGCTGCATCATACATTGTCTGAGGAAAATGTGCGTTAAGATGCATAAGCATACTGTACTGAATCATCTCAAAGGCATACACATTTAAAAACAAGAGGGCAAAGGGTTGCTAGTTCTAGATGCACCAGATGCAATGTGTTGTGTCATTGAGCAAATCGCTTTATCCTCTTCTAAGTACTGGTTCAACCCAGGTAAAGGGAAAATGTCCCAACATGACTGAAAACCTGCTGATGGGATCTAAAGCATCAATACACATTTAAAAAAAAAGTTTTAGGATTCATACAGGTTCTTCATAATGATATGACCAGGAAATAACACAATCACAGATTCAACCTAGCCTACCTATGGAAACAAGAGAAAGACGGTGAAACTATCATTAATTAAACCTTTATCTGCCATTTTTGACGCTTGTCATATGCTCTCTTAATCTTATGTACTGTAGTCTGCAGTCTGATCAGGGTTCATAGTGTTTGAAAATATGCAGCAGCCATGCAAAGCAGACATTTTCTTGACATAAGAACATTGGCAGATTTAAGGTTAATTAATACAATCAGGAAATATCAGAGTTACAGATCGTATTTTGGTAAGAATCACTTTGTTCTGTGAAATTATCTAATAAAATTCAGAATTTATAAAGTTTACTAAAGAAATAAATGAAATTTATGAAGATTGGTGCAAAACATTGCTGAGTAGAATATTTGAGTCTTGGGATTCTGATTGCCATAACAAAAAGCTCTCTCAATACTGAAGGCATAAAGTTGAGCATGTTACAATTGTTCATTGTTAAGTTACCTAAATTTGAGCATAGAATAGCACATCTTATTGGAGAGTGCTGGACTTGGGACTTTAGGGATGCCAGATTAAGTCTCACCGTTGGCACTGGGTTGCATCCTTGAGCAAGTCACTAAATCCATTGGTTAATACTGGTTAAAGCCAGGAAGAGCATCAACACAAACAGTACATCAAAGATTCATGTTTGGGTACCACTGAAGGAAACTTTATTTTGTTTTGAGGCTTAAACACTGATTGGTTAATTTAAGTGGATCACTTCACTAGCTGACCCACCTCTTCTAAATATTAGACTAATCTAAATTTGTATTGAACTTATGTGTATTAGTTGATAAAATGCTTGACAAATGCCTGCTGTATATATTTAGTGATAAGATCGGGTAAGCAAGGAACACAAATACAAAAATTTTAAGTTACTGTAAATTTATCTCTGACCTCTGTTGTCGCAGCATTATTCAGCTTAAGGGAGTATTTCACTGTTGAAGTTGGTTAAGTTACTAAATTGCTACTGAAACACTTTTTATGACTTTCATCTATTATGGTTTGGAGGGGGACCCACCCAGGTAAATAAATTGAAATCTTGATTATTTTGTTATGTAAATTTCTAGCCACCTAAATTTATGCATATTACTCTTTAAACTAGCCAATTCAGGCATTTATCATTAATTTTTTTTTAAACTTAAGATTTTTGGCAAATTTTTAAACTTGAGAAAAAAAGTGGAAGTTCTTTGGTTAAATCATCAAAATAACTTATTTTTATGTAGTATTTTTGTCTTCAAAATTTGGAGTTAACATAAATTATTTGGGTTCTTAAGAAATTGGAAAACAACACTGTGTTTTGATCTTAGTTTTAAATACTTGCACATACATCTTGGTGTTATAGATTCACGATTGACTGTTTCTAAGCTAATTAGTTTCCTTGATTAGGTGATTGGCATTATTCTGTAGGGGTTTTGAGGATTTTTTGAACACTTTAGATTTCTAGTCTAGTTTTATTCTATTGTGGCTTAGGTATTGATTCAGCCCTATTCCGTCAGTAATGGTTTTGTTGTTGGCTGTATTGTTTAGTGTAGATTAATTTTGTTCAGTTTTTGCATGTTTAGGTTTGTTTTTGCATTAGTTTGTCAAGTTTTGAGTTTATTTTTGTTGGATTGGTTTTGTTTCTGTTATAGTTTCAAGTTAATTTCTGCTTTGTAAGTTTTGTTGCTTTTTGATTGTAGTTTTTGGATTGTAGATTTTGTTTGGGTACAGTGTTTCTAATTTCTTAGTATATTATGTACTTTATCAAACAAAAAAACTCAAATTTTAATGAAATTGAAATGTGAAAATTTAAGTGCTTTTCCATAAATACCTCATTTACGTCAAAATTGTTGACTTTTAATAAATTTCTTCTACAGAAATTGTACATTGTTTTTTTAAAATGCAATATTTTATTTGAGATAAAAAAAATGGTCTGTATTGGTGAAGAACATCTATAGGAACTTGATAGAAATAAAAATGAAAATAAACAAAAAAAATCCAAATTTAGTTATCATACCTTCCCTTCATTTCCTGCTATAATACATACCTTCCCTATTCATGCTGTAATTCTTTAGTGTTCTTGCTATCAATAAGCAATCAACACCCCTTAAACTTAGGCAAAAAATGTTTTACTCATGTCACCTTGTTTTTCATATTTTCAGAACTAAATCCTTACTATTGGACAGAGCTTTATGAATTGATGCTGCATTTAAACACAGATGTCTGTTAATAATAAGAGTCTTAAGCTAATTTGAAAATAAAGATGCCACTTTAAATTATGCCTATAGTCAGAGTCTGTACAATGTTAGGAGTAACATGGCTCAGTGGTAGTGTGTCAGGGCTGCATTCCTATATGACCTCAGCTCATTTTGCTTAATACTGGTTACATCCAGGAAGACCAGTCCCAACATAACTGAAAATTGTTGACTGGGATGTAAAGAATCAAACAAACAGGCAAAAATTAAATGCATATCATACAATTTTTAGATTAACTCAATTTGTGTTCCTTAGAGGGCTGGCGCCCCTCCCCTGGCCTAGCTGTAGCTTGGTGTGGATGTTCTATGAACATCTACAGATGTTATTGTTCTTGTTTTGTATTAATTTTTTCATTTTATTACAGATATGACCTCAGCTTAATCTACTGAGTACTGGTTCAACCCAGGAAGGCCAATCCCGACATGACTGAAAAGTAGTTTACTTGGTCACAAAGAATCAAACCATTAAACATTAAATGTGTATCATACAATTTTTAGATTACCTCAATTTGTGTTCCTTAGAGGGCTGGCGTCAGAGTCTGTAGTGTTCCCCTGGCCTAGTTGTGGCTTGATGTGGATGTTCTATGAAGATCTACAGATGTTATTGTACTTGTCTTGTATTAATTTTTTCATTTACTACAGATATGACCTCAGCTTATTGGGCTTAGTACTGGTTCAACCCAGGAAGGCCAGTCCCGACATGACTGAAAAAAAGTGTAATGGGACATAAAGAATCAACAAGCAAACATTAAATGCATATCGTACAATTTTCAGATTACCTCAATTTGTGTTCCTTAGAGGGCTGGCGCTCCTCCCCTGGCCTAGCTGTAGCTTGATGTGGATGTTCTATGAAGATCTACAGATGTTATTGTACTTTTCCTGTATTAATTGTTTCATTTTACTTCAGTATGACCTCAGCTTAATCTACTTAGTACTGGTTCGACCCAGGAAGGCCAGTCATATCAGGACTGAAAAATTGTTGACTGGAACATAAAGAATCAAAACAAAACATTTAATGTATAACAAATTACTTGGTTATGGTCTTTATAATTAGCTTGAGCCTAAAACTTATGGTACATCCTTGGTAAAGAAGGAACTAATTTTGGTCGACTTGATTACTCAATGTTCTTAATATTCTTAGGAATATTCTTTTTGGTATGCTTAATGTAAGTTAAAATGCTTCAGTTGTAAAAGACTTTAAACTAGATGACCTCATCTTTCTGAAGCTTAAGAATTCACACAACAAATAGCTGGAATTTAGAAACGACACTAATTACTGTTTTTCAAAATAAGGACCAAATGCAAAATCCATATAAACAATGGGAGCGCTAATACGCAACAAATCAACAACAACAGAACCACCACCTTAGAAGGGTATGGTAAGCTAAAAAAACTAGTCATCACACAAAAATAAGACTCCTTTGTTGAGTCTGCTGTAAATGATATATTTAATACATAGGCTACAAGCAATAAGATATTGGAAACCAGTTTGCTGTTTCACCGAAAATAGTGAGTATGATCAGGAAATACCACAATCACAAACTGCAGACAAACTGATGGCACTGTGAGGAAAAGCCACACAACAATAATGAGACACCAGCAAGACAAACAGAGCCAAGCAACCAGAGATGATTGCAAAGCTAGAATGGATACAAAGTAAGGCACAACAAAACAAAGAAAAATTACAGAATCCCGCAATGGGAGTAACAACCAACAACAATTAAAACAACAAAAGTCCACCTTTGCAGTTTAACAATAACATTACATTACATATAATAAGTTTACATTGCAACACAGATATTAAATTAGGCCAAGATAAACAACAACTAAATGAACATAAAATTGATATCTTTTCCATCAGTTGAAACATGAGATTTGGGTGCTAAAAAGAGCCATCTCAATGGGACAGTTCTTTCAAGCACCCACAACATATGTTTTGTTTGATTGAAAAGATTTTTATTACTCCAGTCTCTTATCTGGAGGTCTGAACATATTTTCTTCCATTGAAGTGTAGTGTGTTATGTCTATGGACTCTAAAGAAGATAGTGGTATTGGTATGATTACCAAGACTGTCTTTGCCTATTCAGAGTTCGCTTGCCATGTGCGGTATGTAGTGATATTACCTCTGATCTTCTCTCTGATTGGTGGATTACTTTTACTGTAAGTAAATAATTAGTATAGGTACAATGTAAAGGTATAAATTCATCTTGACTGCCTTTTAACAGTTTACTACGGAAAAGTATTGGTATTATTGCATCCAAGACCATATGCATTTACACCTCATCTCGAAAAATTCCTCTTTTTTGTAAGGTGGTGGAGTGGCATTCTAGATCATATGCAGTAGAAGCTTGGCTTGAACAGTAATGATTTTTTCCTAGCATTCTTAGCAAGGGAAATTGTGCATCACATCCCGAGCAATTAACACTTTATTCCTAGTAAAAGTTAAAAGTACTTTTACTTGCATGTAATTTTTAATTTAACATTAGGTCTGCTCATCCTGGGGCCTTTACTCAAGTAAAATGGACACATCTCCTCTAAGGGACTTTTAATAAGCAAATGGTAATCTTACAGAAAGTCTAAGGGGCTTTTTCATTAGTAACTTGTAATTTTACAGAAAGGCTCTTCTCATCCAGGAGCCTTTACTCAGAATAAATGGGTCATCTCATCACAGGGGCCTAAGGTCTTATCTCATCTAAGGGGCTTTTTTCATTAGTAACTTGTAATTTTACAGAAGCTTACATCTCATCTAAGATTTTTTTCATAAGTAAATTGACTTTACAGAAGATAGGAGCCGCTGTGGTGTAGTGGATAACAAAGTCCAAGGGCTTTTTTCGTAAGCTAATTGTAATTCAACTGGAGGGCTAAGGGGCTTTTTTCATAAGTAAATTCTAATTTTACAGAAGGTCCCCACTTAGCAAGGGGGGGCTTTACTCATAATTAAACTGTAGTATTACAGAAGTTCTTGGTTCTACATGGGTACTCTACTTATATGGATGGTTATTGTAGTCATCCTATACATTTGTAAATTGTCAAAAATCTACACTGATTATTGCATTACAGAAAGCTCTATATATTATTAAATTCTAGAAAGTCCCTTTACATTGTAATATTCTAGAAAGGCTAGGAAAACCCTATATTTCTGGGGACTTAACTCATTTATTGCCACTTGCTGAAATGGTAATTCATGCTATGCATGATTATTCTAAAATAAAAACCAAAATATTTTTTTTTCAGACTGAATTCAGTCACCCAGATAAAGCAGGGTCAATGGTTTCTTTTGGTGATGTGGAGGTCGCCAGGATAAATCTTGGTGCTGGGTTGATGGCTTCATCTCGCCCTTGGCTCTGCTTGTCATACGAATCTTTGGAATTTATTGACTTTTTGTTTTGTAAAACGGTTTATTTGGCAAGTGGTATCAACAAAAATAAATTGCAGCTCTCTTGCTGCAATCCTTGAACGAACTGAATAATTAATCTATGGTCATATCAAAACTGTAAAAGACTTAATTGGATTATATGACCACTTATACCTCCATTTTCTTTTGAACACTGTAGTAGGTTTTCGCTTTGATACTAGCAATGTGATTTATAAATTAATACTGTGAAATAGATTTTTTTTTGCAAAATAGGCCCCAAATTCTTTAATCAAAATGTTCCTTTTCTTTTGACCACTTTAGTAGGTTTTCACTTTTATACTAGCAATGTGATTTATAAGTTAATGCTGTTAATTTTTTTTTACAGATATAAGCCCCAAATTCATCAATCAAAAATGTCCTTTGTGAATACCTAATATACTGAGGGAAAAAAGTTTAGCAATATACTTTGAGGATTCACAGTTTAGAAAAAACAGGACTTTTAATTTCATAGTGTCGAAACTATATGTTGACAAACGTTCACGAGTACGATGACATTAACAGGTTGACATTTCACATAATGTAAAGTCTGATTTTACTCCCCCTTGCTAAAACAGCTAATCTGGCAATAGTGCGAATAGTTTTCGACTAAAAGTTTCATTTTTCTGTCCAATGTTTAGATCCAAGAGCAAGAAAGTGAAAAACGGTTTAAAACTGAATGTTATATTCACCCTTTTCGTACAGTTTTTAGTTGAAAATCGTATTTCCCCAAATTACCTCCCTTTCAATTGAATAGCGTATGAAATTAAAATGTTCAGCAGATCAAATCCTCACTATGAAGTCGGATTTTGTTTCTTTAGACCACTTGCGGGTAGCCATTAGGTCATTTTCAGACAACTGACATGTTTGCGAACCTGCCAATTAAAAAAATCTAATGCTTCAAAAATCACCTATGGGAAACCCCATTATAAATAATTGCTAAACTTTTTTCCCTCAGTATATATTGTGGATCTATCTACAAGCTCAGATGCAGGTCATAGTTTCTTAAGCAACAGTTTGTGCAATCTAAGCAGAGTTTAAAGGTGAAACAAAAATTTAAATCAAATTGGATTTCATTCTTTTAATATTGTAAGTTTTTATACAGGTGTAAACAGACTGCAAACAAAAACCCATGGCATTAGCAGACAGAGACACACAACACAGACAGCCACAATTAAAGCAACCAGACCTCTGCCCTTCAGCAAGATGATTCCAAAACAAGAAAGAGCACCAAGAACCACACTACAAAACGGCTGATCAAAAAAAAACAGACACACTATGGGAGCAATAGTCAAGGATGAATATACAACAGAATCATCACCTTAGAATGGACAAAAACTTTCAAGTTTTCTTAATTTTCAAAGTAGCTTTATTAAAATTTCATCAAAGTAAGGAAGACAGGAATTAAAGGAAATTGATACATAGAGGATCCTACATGAGTGCTCATGTTTTATTGAATTTATTAAACAAGTTGCGGAAAAGAGATAAAATGCGAGGCTTGCCGAGCATTTTATCTTTTTTTCGCAACGAGGTTAATAAATTCAATAATACAAGAGCACGAATGTTAGATTCTATTTATCATATGACAAATACTTTGAAATCCCATCTCTGGCGTAAAAACGTTATAATTTTGTCATTATGATGGCAACATTGTTATGGACCTCATAAATTTCCCCTAAATCTATGGTTTATCAATTTGATTGCATGGCGTTATTTCACTCCAAGACGCGACGTCATATGATAAAATCAAATACCACACCTGATCCAGTTTTCCTAATTAACAAAGTAGCTTCATTAAAATTTCAAGGAAGACAGAAAATATCAGGAATTGATACAATCAAATACCACACCTGATCCAGGACACCATGTGGGAAAGTGACAAAAACACAAGAAAACATCACATACAAGACAGCCAAGAGGTCAGCCCTTTCCCAGCAGGTGACCACAAGGCTGCAAGAAACAGGCAGACAAGCACAAAATACAAATGCAAAAAAAAAAAGATTCAGAAAAGAAGCACCGCCTTGGAGCGGCCAGTAAGAAAAGTAATTAAATTCATTTAAATAAAAGAAGTTTGTAATTTTAATAGCAATTTATTAAAAAGTAGGTTTGATCAGGAAATAGCACAATCACACACTGCAGACCAACCTACAGTGAGAAAGAGCCACAGAACATTTACAGTATTAAGTTGTCATCAGAAATAATCAAGTTGTATTATTAGATCAACCTTCAAATCAACCATATATTTACTCAGGTGTTTCAGGTAGGATCCTGGGCTCTAATCAAGCTGATGAACCATCAACAGTAATTTTGCTTTGGTTTGTTAAAAACAAACATACTTTATTCATCATTATTTGTCATCTTTAGGAAAACCTGGCTCAGCTGGTAGAGTGTTAGACTGGAGGTCAAAGGGTCCTAGTTGAGCAAGACACTATCCTCTGCTTAGTACTGGCTCAACCCAAGGAAGATAGGAAAATGTCCCAGCATGACTAAAATTTGTTCACTGGGGGCACAAAGCATCAAAGCAAACAAATTACACACTTAAGGCATAGACACTTTGAGGCATGTTTGGGTATCACTCAATGAAACTTTATTTTGAGTCTTAAACAATGATTAATTAAGATATCTTCAGCAAATGCCTAGCTGATCTACCTTACATAACTAAGCACTAGGCTAATCTAAAAATACAGGTTAAAGATCTACATTGGAATTGTTCTACATTTTGTTAACTAGGGAGTGCAGTGGCTCAGTGGCAGAGTGCTTGTCTCGAGATCAAAGGGTTGTGGTTTTGAGCCTCACAGGCATCACTGCCTTGTGTCCTTGAGCAACACATTAATCCTTGGTTTGTACTGGTTCGACCCAGGAAGACCCATCCCAACATAACTGAAAAATTGTTGACTGGGATGTTAAGAATTTGTTAACTTATATGCTCAACAAATGTCTGCTGTGTAATATTTAGTGATATGATTAGGTTAGCAAGGAACACAAATAGATACAAAAATCTAAAGTAACCGAAAATTCATCTTAGAACTCTGTTGTTGCAGCATTATTTAGTTTAACAATATCATTTAAATGTTTCACTATTTCAGACTTTAATCTATTAGTGTTTGGAGGTGGGAGGGAAACTGAAAAAAATGCTAAAAATTAAAAAAAGAATACAGGTCAATTTTATGCGTCTTTATAACTATCTTCTTGTTTAATCCACCTATTACTCAAATTGATATGTGATTTTTTTATCTAAATTTCTAGCTGCCTAAATTTTTGAGAAAAGTCAACTCAAGTATTTATATTTGATTTTTTAAGGAAATTTTGGATCAAAGCACCCTTTTATTATAATGAGGTATTTTTGTCATCAAAATTTGAAGTAAAAAAAATTTATTAAGGCTCTTAAGAAATTGGAAACAACATTGTTTTTGCTCTTAGTTTTGTTCTCTTGCACATCTAGAAGTTCTAGTTTCATGATTGACTGTTTCCCAGCTAAGTGGTTTTCCTTGACAATGTGATTGGCTTTATTCTGTAGTGGTTTTGAGGATTTTTTGAACACTTTATAGGTTTTCTGGTGTAGATTTTGATTGTGGCAGAGGTATTCTGTTTTAGTTGTGTTGGGTAAATAATGGATTTATTCCGCTGTTATGGTAGTATATTGATTTATATTTTTTAGGTTTGGTTTTGTTTTACTTTCGTTTGTCTAGATTTAAGTTTTGATTTCTTTGGGATTGGTTTGTGTTCTTGTTTTGAGTTAGTTCCTGATTTGTTAGTTATGGTTTTGCTTTTTGTATTTCGTTCTTGGTTCGTTGGTTATGATTTGGTACAGTGTTCCTAATTTCTTAGTATTTTCTTATACTTTATTTTTAAATAAATGTGAAACTTTTCGTGGCTTTACATGAATACCTCATTAACATCAAAATTGTATACTTTTCCTTATTTACTTCAAATGAAACTGTTTGTTTTTCCTAAAATGAAATGTTTTGAGACCAAAAAACTTTTCTATGGTGGTGACGAACATCTGTGGGTACAATTGGTTGACAATTTGATTAAAATAAAAATGAAAACAATAAAAAAGATACACACAAAAATCATTAAAATATAGATGTGTTCTCATACTCCCTATTTCTAGCTATAGTACCATGAAATGTGTTCTTGCTATAGCTTTTAGCACGCCATTTATGGGTAAAAATGGTTTATTCATTACACCTAGTTGATAATGTCCCAGTTATTGTTTTTCAGATTTTCAAAACTAAACACTTGCTTTTTGACCAAACATAATGAAATGTTGCTGTAATTAAACAGATGCCTGTTAAAAGTATTTCGCATATTTGGAATATTATTTTGTTCATATCATTTTAATCATCATCATCATCATCATCGTCATCATCATCATCATCATCATCATCATCATCATCATTTGAACCAGCTCATAAGATGATAGTAGTTATTGCATAGGTATAAAGTATAATTCCTTAAACATGTAGATCAAGGGTAGCCTTTTTGTCAATGTTTTAGTCTAACTTATCCTACTTGTATATTTAGAGTGTGTGAACAGCAAAGGCTCTGACAAGACTGTGCTTATGCACAAGCTCATTGGAGTCTACACTGGTCATAATTGTGATAATTACTTAATTCTAGTGAGCTTGTTCATTTTAAAATGTTTTTATTATGTTTTTAAAATAATAAGATTGTAAAAATTATGTATGTAAAATTATAAATAAATGTTTTTAGAAGCCTCAGATGTTTCAGCAATCCTGCACCTTGTCCTGTGTTTGCAGTGCTTTGCTAAGATGTCTAAGGAATTACCCCTGGGAAACCAGCGTTAATACTTTCTCTGGATGAATGCCAGCAGTTCTGTAGGTTAGTAATACATATTTACATTTTCGAAGCAATCCTTCAACGAACCTTCAGGTTATTGCAACCAGTCATAGCCTCATGAATGATATAGATATGATTCACAGCTTCCAAGCTCACTTGCCTGTGCAACACACTTCGAACAATGAGCTCATTTGCCAGAAGTGACATTGATGTTGTGATTGACAGCGTGCCGCACCGAGTCGCACATGCAAAACAAGCCTGTTGTTTGCTCCATTGCCGGCCTGTGTTAACGCTGGCTGTGTCGCTTTTCCATTTAATACACTAACAAAACCGTTAATAAGATTTCATATTAAATACAAAACTATTTTGTTTCCTAAATTATAAATCATTTTTAAATTTTAGATATTCATAATAAAATGTAAATATAAGCAATAAATTCAGTTTTTGGTCTGTTCATGGAATCATGAATGCAAGAGTCTCTTGCAAAGTAAGTGAAGCCCGAAGGACTTTGCAAGAGACCCGAAGTATTCATGATTTTCTGGGGATAGTTTATTTATTAATTCTTGATCCTCTAAAACTTTTAAGCAGCTAACACATCACTTAATACATATCCTACCTGAAAATGTTATCTGCATTTTATGTCTGCTGCAGATAGCAAACCCTATAAACTCTGATCAAACAGGAAGCAGTCTGATTTCAGTTCAGGGTCCATATTGTTTGCAATAAAGGCATGCTTAGAACATGAGCAGATCATAGAGCAGAGGAAGAAGAATCCAGAAAAAGGTTAAAACATTCAAAGGGGATAACCATATTCAAAATTTTCATTTGGGGCGGTATATTTGTCAGATATACAGTTGGATATTTAGTTTTACGGTGTTGCGGGAGCGGAGCCGTAAAATGTGATTCCCAAGCATATATCAGACAATATACCTCCCCAAATGAAAACTTTGAATATGGTTTCCCCATTCTAATGCACTTCTGCAGTTTCGTCTCAAATTGGAGGGTTGCATGCCACATGATGCAACATGCCATACATCAAAATGTTGCATAATTCAGACGTCAAACTGTTTCCTACAAATTTTCACTAATTTTTGACATTTTCCAATTAACAGTAGGGTAAGAATTAATTTTAATGTTGTATGGTGGCAACTTGGAGTCTGCTGATAATCTTTGCAAACAGTTTGAACTCTGATCAGGACCAACAGAACGTCAGTCCAGAGTTGAATCCTTTTATTTTTAGAAGTTAGCTTTAAATATTACCAAGTATGCAAAGAGCTTACAAATTTTATCATTCTTTCTACAGGTCCAAGTCTCATACTCTTACAGTGCTGGCAAATATGGAAACAATCACATTTTAAATAGTATGTATACCAATTTATACTTAATCCATAAAGCGCCACCTATAATTTGCACCAAAATAGCAAAAAAGATATGATATTTCATGAGAATCATCTGCCAGCAGATGATTCTCATGGAATCTCATAAATTATTTTTTTCGAAAATTGGGAAAGATGTCGAAATATGTCGTCTGCTGCAGTTGAGGTTTACATTTTAAGGGTTAAGCTAACATTCAGTGAAATATTTTAACTCAGTCATGTTCCTTTTTATGTCTAAGAAATGTCTGCTATTTACTGCAATTGCACTTCAGACTAGATATATAAACGGCATAGGGCCAGTTAAGCAATTTTTTTAGCATAGCAATTTTTTTAGCGTAAATTATGATTATTTTCTTACCGATTAGTTTAAACATGTTTGGGTACTCAAAAGAACGGTCTCATTGAGATGGTTCTTTTGAGTACCCATAACATATGTTTTGGTTGAGAAATAAGAAAAAAAATTCTGTTACACTTTCTTATCTGGGGCCTGTAAATGATAGCAAACAATATGAACCCTTGATCAGACTAAAGGAGCAGTCTGATGTGGGTCCATATTCATTTCAATATAAACTACTTTAGAACTTAAGCAGATGAGAGCTGCTCCCAACAAATTACTACTGGTTGGCTTAGAGCTAAAACTAGTGATAGCTGATTGTCTGCTCTATCATCTGCTTATATACTTTGATGGCTTATATTTCAAACAAAATGGCCCAAGAGCAGACTACAATGCAGCCTGATCTGGGTTCATAGCGTATAATTCCATGGTTAAATGTTCAAGAAAACCGTTGCAAGCATGTTTGGTTGTTAGCTTTGTTGTAATAAAGCCGGCCCTCGCCCCCCAAACCACCACCACCACCATCACACCACAGCCACCATCTGGTATCATTAATATATATTTGGTAGATCAAGGATTGAAAATTTTAGAAAGCAATGTATATAGCAATATACCACTTTATTATAAACCGACCGGTCACATATATATTCTGTAGATCAAGGATTGAAAATTTTAGAAAGCAATATTAAATAGCAATATACCACTATATTATGAATAGACAGTGTCACAGGTGAGCTCTTGTGCTGCTTAACTCTTTACTCCATTTGCTATTTTTAAATCATGACATCATTTTTCTATTTTTAGACCACATTGAAAAAATTCAAGTTTTGGATACTTTTGAAAGCATTATGGAAAATGGAGCATTTGCTCCAAAAGAGCAAATGCTCTAATCTCCCTAATATTATCATATACATTATATTTCAAAGGGGTCAAAGAATTTCTTATGAAGTAAATGGTTAACTCCTTGCACCCTGGACAATTTTTCATGATTTTTTTCTCAACTGCTGATTTTTTCAAATCATCTTTCTCAAAAAAAAATTATAGGAATACCATCTGAGTGTCAAACAGATTGGATCCAGATCAGGCCCGATATTCTTTTGGGCATCATCTTGGTCCAATCTGTTCTCAAAGTTTATCAGCAGACGACACTAGAGTTATAGAGGTAATATCAAAGGCTAACATTCAATTTTTGCCTGCTGCTTTCTTGTCATCTGCTGAGTTTTTTCTAAACCAATTTTGTAGGATTATTCTTTCATGAATACCATCAGAGTTTCAAGAAATATTTGTATCATAATTTATGTAGTAATTTTGTCTAGCCTGATCTGGTCCCAAACTGTTTACTTAAGTATTCTGCAGATGGCAAAAGTTGCCACTACCATGTAGAAAGTTAGGCACCAGCAGAATTGTTTCGTACTACAATGCATTTTATTTTGCAGTGCTAGCTTAGTATACCAAGATAAGGTGGTGTAAGGATGGCTATAAGGGGATGGTGGAGGCCATTATAAAATTGCTAAATTTGAGAATTGGGAAACGTAAGTACCATATTATTTACCCTAACTTTATCAGAAGTGTTGCACTTAGGAGTGAGAAGATGTCCTGTATTAAACTCCATTAGACACGAGTGGTTTAAATATTTAGTAACAATATAATGAAGTCTCATCATAATGTTGCCTAATTTTATATTCAAATACCAGTATGTTAACATTTTCACAGCGAATATGGGATTTCAAATCAAATTCAATGTCATATAAATAGATGATCTTACATGAGTGTTCATGTTTTATTGAATTTATTAAACAAGATGTGGAAAAGAGATAAAATGTGAGGCTTGCTGAGCATTTTATCACTTTTTTGCAACAAGTTTAAATAAATTCAATAATACAAGAGCAGGAATATAAGATTCTATTTATCGTATGACATAAAGATTACTTTGAAATATCTTTTCTTGCGTAAAAACGTATTTATTTTGTCATTACGTACCGCAATATTTTTATGGACATCATAACATTTCCCAAAAATCTGTAAACCACTAGTGGTTTATCGATTTTAATGCATGACGTTATATCCCTCCCAGACGCTTTGTCATATGATGAAATGGAATCTTACGTTCATGTTCCTGTATTAGTGAATTTATTAAACTTCTTGCAAAACTGATAGTGCTCATCAAATTTTGCATTTTTTCTCTTTGTCAGCTTGTTTAATAAGTTTGAAAATACATGAGTACTCATAGAAACCTCAACTCTTTGCTTTCTGATGTCATCTGCTGATAACCTTTGCAAACAGTTTGAGTCAAGATCAGGTTTGACAAAACCTTAGGCTTGATCTGGATCCAAATGGTTTGACACTCAGGTAATCCTGAAATAGTTTTTTGGAAAAAGTTGGATTTGAATAAAAATATATTTCAGCTGAGCTGAAACTATGACATTCTTCTGGATAAAGTAGCATCTTGAATGACACACAGTGGTGATCCAGATCTGACTGCACTTTTAGAGCAACCCGATTAAGCCTGCTCTCTCAGACCTGCTCATCTGAATTAGAAATACAATATGTATGGTTAGATCTTTTGCATGAGTAAAGATGATAAATAAGATTTTTTTGTTGAGAATTTTTTATAAAACTTCTTTAAGTAAAAACGGTAAATCTAGTAAAATTCTGATCTGAACCCAGGGTTCATAAAAGATCAACACAGTTTTCTACTCCATATATGAGCTGGGACATGAGATTAACAACAATGTGGTATGTGCAACCAGCAAAGGCTCAGACCAACCTGCGCATATGCACATTCTGATCAGAGCCTTTTCTAGCTGTTTGAATGTTTTATGACTGTTAAGCTACTGACCAAAGAGCATTGGAGTTTCAAGGCTTAAAAAGGAGACTGCAAGGGTCATCGTTGAGTCTACACCTGTCAAAATGCCACATTGTTGGAAATCACAGGTTGCGGCTCATATATAAATACAGAAGAGATTAAGCTAATTAGTTAAGGGATTGTAGAATATTAATTTAATATGGTTAGAGCTCAGACTTTTAGCCAGATAAGCATCTGCATTAGGCTTTTCTTTACCACCTTTTTTCATAGGATGGTTTAGAGAAGTATTTAACCTGTCTTTTGTTAAACTGAACTATAAACTGAACTATAAACTGAACTATGTATACTATAAATGAACTTAAATTCTGAATTTCTGTTCTCAAACAGAAAGTTGGTTTTTAGGGTTGGAACTCTAAAAATGTTAGTCTGAAAAGCAAACCGGGTAGACCTGATCGGACTGCTTCTACACCCTGTGTAGAAATTTGTAGAATTTTGTGAAAAATTTAATTGATACAAGTCAACTACTGATGGAACTCCCTCAGCGGTTGTTAGAAATAACATAAGATTCTTATCAGACTGCTTCTTCTGCAGTTTGATCTGGGCATGTCCTGTTTGTTTTGGCTTTTGTGACCGGCAACTTGAAAGTAGGCAACTACTGTCATGCCAACCAAAAGTGACAGTGACCTAATACTTTGTTTACAATTGCTAAGTGAAAAACTAACATGTTCACTTCACTTGAGCTAACATGAATCGCTAGATCACTTGTGTATTAATCCTATCCTGAGGATAGGATTAATACACAAGTGATCTATTGATAATAAGTCCTGATAACTTTGTTAACAAAACATGTAGTCACCTTCACTCTTTGCTAGTAGGACAGTAGAAAGTAGGCAACTACTATTCAAAATTTTAAAACATTTACCGTCCTTTTTATTAACAAATGAATGTCCACTTGTTTGCAGTATAGCTATAGTGAATTGCATTCCTTACTTGTCTTATATAATTTTTTTACTTATGTTTTTTCTATTTCAGGTCAGGTACCTTTGCTGTTCACAAGTTTTGGAGATACATTAATAAACATTTAGACAATAGACATGATGGATCTGTGAACTTTTCCTAGTCGTTGGAGAAAATTGGAGAGTTTTAAGTGACAATATTTTGAGAAACAGTTTTAAGTGACAATATTTAGAGAAACAGTTTTAAGTGACAATATTTTGAGAAACAGTTTTAAGTGACAATATTTTGAGAAAAACAAAAACCTATTTTACTCAAAATATTGTCACTTAAAACTGTTTTTCTCAAAATATTGTCACTTAAAGCTAAAAGTGACAACATTTTGATTTAACTCTCCTTGCTAGCAGCTACTTTTTTTATTATCAAAACAGTTTAGACCTAGATCAGGACTGACAGAATGTCAGTCTTGATCTAGATTCAAACTGTTAAACATTATGTTAGTGTTCTGAAAGATTTTTTGTGAAAAAATTTAATTTTTAAAAAGTTAGATATCAGCATGCAAAGAGTTAATTTAAATGAATTTAGCAAATGGAATCTTCCAGTTGATGACCCTAATACCAATGTATTACTGGAGAAAACAAAATATACCTGATTACAGGACTTAAAGAGAAAAATAAGTTTCTTATTTTTCAACTAAAGAATTTGTTGTTGGTTCTCAAAAGAACTGTCTCAATGAGATGGTTCTTTTAAGCTCAAAAGGCATATGCTGAAAATGAAGGGTAAGAAAATCCTCACAATTTTGACTGCATTTTTTATCTAAATGCTAGCAAAGACTTCTGTCATCTGCTGATAACTTAAGTTTAGACAAAGGTCAGGGTTGACAGTCCCGACCAGGATCCAAACTGTTTGACACTGATAATATTCAGAAAAGAATGTTTTGAAAAGTTAATTGAAAAGTCAGCAGGTGACAAAAAAGATGAAAAACTACTCGGCATGCATGCAAAGAATTATGTCTCTGACTATTGAGTGTAAATACTGGTATGATACTTTGACAGTAAGCAGAATTATGTCTCTGACTATTTAGTGTAAATACTGGTATGATACTTTGACAGTAAGCAGAATTATGTCTCTGACTATTTAGTGTAAATACTGGTATGATACTTTGACAGTAAGCAGAATTATGTCTCTGACTATTTAGTGTAAATACTCGCATGATACGTTGACAGTAAGCATACTTAACTTATGGCGTAACTTTATTTTCTTAAGAAGCCTTAATTCAGGACTCATCTCATCGGCTAGAAGTACATTCTAAGTGTTTAAAAAATACCTATTAACTAAGTGTATTTATACCACACCCACCATGTACTGTTTTCACATTGTGTGTCCGTCTGTCAGTATCATTTTGTTTCTTTAATATCTTGAAGAGTCATAGCTGGAAATTAAACATATTTATATATACAAGACAAATACTTTTAACAAAAAGGTAAGGGCTAGGGGCTAATTCTATAAGAGTTATGTCCCTTTGTAGTTTTAAATGGCTTTTTATAAAGGGGTTTATGCTTATGTTATTATAGTCCATACACGGGCTGATCAATTCCTACCACAGATTTTGTTGGAGCAATATGATACTTTGTCTAAACAATGTAGACTCATTGAATATATGCATGAAGGAGTTTGGTTTTAAGTAATTTTGACAAAATTACAGCTATGAGAACTTAGACAACTTTTCCTTAATATGGCTTTTGTATATGCTTAGATAGTGCCTTCATGGGCAGATCAACTCCTACCACAGCTTTTGATTCAGCAATTTGATACTTGTCTTCACAATATAGACACATTGAACATATACACGAAGGAGTTGGGTTCAAAAAAAAATTTTTTGACAAAATGACAGCAATGAAAACTTAGGTAATTTTTCGATATAAGCTTTTTGATATATAGAACTTTAAGGTGTGAATATTTTTTATGTATTTGATCTTAACAAAAGTACCAGATTGCAAGTTTAAAGACATTTGCACAGATTCTACTGAAATCTTTTTTTCAAAACTAAGGGCTGCTGTTGAACTATCACTTGTCAAAACTAATTTTTTTCACTGACCTTTACTGTGCAGGGGATATCTAATAAGAATTGCTTATTGACTTTTTTTCATTTGATCAGCCTTTGGATTTTCCAAAAAAAACTTTTTTATTATTCGTTCAGCACCAAACTTTTTTCCATTTGGCTTAAGTGCTGACTACACCAACTTTTAAGTTAGCCCTGCTCAATTGTTAACAAAATGGACCAAGATCAGGAGCAGTTTGATCAGGATTGATATTGTTGCTTCCATGAAAAAATCTAGTCTGAAATGCGCTTGAATATATGCAGCAGATGTAAGACAGTACACTTGCAAGACAAAATGATACTAAATGTCTCTCCATTTCTTATTCTTAGTTCAAACCTTACTCTCTGCATGCTGGGAATTTTTTTCATATTTTTTGTTTTGTATGCTGATTATTTTCAAAATAAAACCTTATATTTACATTTCCACTTCTAGTCTTTAAATGAACCTTTACATTTGAGATGTAGTTCATACCTTCATGAACAAACCAATTTAAGCCACACCCACTTACGCGCCATTTGAGCAGACCAACGTCAATGCCATCCAATAACGTTGCTAGTTTATTAACGTTTGCCTAACGTTGAACACATATCGCCATGACGTTAAGCGTGGATTTTTTTCGTTTGGGCTATTCCAAACCCTCCGTTATGTCTGATTTAATTCAAAATTTCTGAAAAACCAGTCAAGTTAGGTGAAAGTTGAAAACTGATACTTGACTGATAATATAAAATGTAAATATAAGTAATAAATTCAATTTTTGGAAGATTCATGGTTTCACTTACTTCGGGCTTCACATTCATTAACTTTGCAAGAGACCCGAAGTATTCATGATTCCATGAACCTTCCAAAAATTGAGTTTATTTCTTAAAAAGCACCATTACAGCAGCAGACAGCAAATTTTGTGACATCCGTCCTATTTTTTGAAAAAAATAAGTTATGATATTTCATGAGAATCGTCTGCCAGCAGACAATTCTTAAGAAATTTGCCTTATTTGTTATTTTTGAAAAAAAAAAAACAACTCAAAATTTGAAATTGTTGTCTGCTGCATATTGTAGGTGGGGCATTATGGGTTAATGTTTGTTTCCTGAAATACCTTTAGTAACAGTTTGGATCCAGATAGTGACTGTCAGCCTTGATCTGGACCTAAACTGACTTAAAAGGTTATCAGCAGACAAACTGATCTTGATCTAAACTGTTTGAAAGTGATCAGTAGGCCACTAGATGGGAAAAGAAATAAACTAGCATTTACTGTATTTATTTTGTTGACTTTTCCTAAACACCAATCTTATCTGCAGAGGACACTTTAAAGTTTTGTGAGTCCGACTCAGTGGTAGAGTGCTTGGCTTGATATTCAGGATTTGCTGGTTCCAGCCTGCCCAGAATCCCTGTTCTGCATACACGAGAATGACACTATATCCTCTCCTTAGTACCAGCCTGATCAAATGCCCTGTTCTGTGTCCTTGAGCATGACACTACAGCCTCTGCTTAGTACCAGCCTGACCAGATGCCCAGTTTTGTGTCATTGAGCATGACATTACATCCTCTGCTTAGTTACAGCCTGACCAGATGCCCAGTTTTGTGTCATTGAGCATGACACTATATCCTCAGCTTAGTGCAAGGTAAAACCCAGAAAACATCCGGCCATGACTAAAAATTATTAGCCTGGATGCCCGGAGCATCACCCTATATCTTTCGCTTAGTCATAGGTAAAACCCAGAAAACTTCCAAACAAGACATTGAGCAGGATGTAAAACATCAATTTAAAGAAAGTATCATATTCATCCTTTGGTGACAAAAAAAGGTGTAAATGCCATGTGAATAATATTTCACAGCAGATTATTCTTTTAAGAAATAAATTTGATTTTTTGTCTATTAATGGAATAATGAACACTTTGCATCTCTTGCAAAGTAACTGCAAGAGACGAGCGTTCATGATTCCATGAACAGACAAAAAATCGAATTTATTACTAACAAAATTTAGCGGCAGGATAAAGGTTTATAAGAATAAATTATCTGGTTGATTAACAGTGTGGGTCCTGATCATGTTTGCTCCATAGGAAGCCAGGTGATCTGGACTGTCATCATTTCCAAAAGAGGTGTAGACTTGAAACGTGCCAATATGATGCAGATACACTGACCTAGGGCCATTGTTGACTAATGCAGTAATATTGACAAAATCCAGGCTGGTATTGTGACTCACAAGTATGCCCATATTTATTTTAGAGTTTGTCATTTATTCTGCCCATTCATTCTCACAATAACCAGCAGAATCAAAAATTCTAACATGAATCAAGAAACTTAATAAATTTTTACCAATTCATGCCTAACAATACCAGCCATGAGCTTGTCAATATCTATGCATATGAGCATATAAATACTTTTGCCATATTCCATTGGTTCATTCTTATGTTATTGAGTTAATATGTTTCAAGGGCCATAACTACAAGGGGGGGGGGAGGGTCAATATGTAATGAAAACCGATTCATATCTCCATCCACAAAAGCGTTAGGATTTTATGCCAAACGAAACACCAAAGCGTTGCCATTAAAATGGTGCTTGTAGCATTATTTTATCTTTCCAAATTAAATAAGTTACAGACTTTTTAAAAAGCACACTAATATACACTGCATGTTTTTTCCTCCGAATTGTAAAGACCCATTTTAACAAAGGTAGAAAGGCATGCTGTATTTCTAAAGCAAACATTTAAAATGCATGATTTACATATCCATAGTTTTCTGACTCATTTCCCCTTTATCTGCTATAGGATACAAACTTTTGACCACTACCGATTTCTTGTGTAAATGGTTTTATTACGTTACCCCTCTTACGTTGACGTCGTTTAATGTAATGGACATAACACTAAAATACGCACGGTTCTTGAAAATCAGAAATCTGGCTTTGTACTAGGAAAGGGCAATTGTGATTGTATCGAAATTTCAATAGACACAGTGCATAGGCAGCAGACCAGTTAAACTGAAACCAATATCTAGGAGTATCTCATCTGAGTGGTATATCATTTTCGTTTTCCTATAATTTTATTGTCTGAAATTAGCCATCCAGATTATGTACATGTAAATACGTGTAACAATGTCCAAATAATGCATCCGAATGTAAACATCGATGAAACGCAGTATTTTGTCTGATCCATTTCAGTGTAAGCCAGAGATGGCATTCTTTTAAGTGATTTTCTTATTTCAAATCACATACCTGGGGGTACAAAATGAACGAAACTAAATATGGAAATTTTTACAATCGGCTGTATTACTTGCAAATGAATATCAAAAGTGACCAGGAAAAAATGTTACCAATGATTTCGCATAAATTTTCACTTTGTATTGGTTCACGCAAAGACAACAGTTAATGGAATGCCAGAAAATTTGGTATCAAGGAGGATTTCAACCAAAATGGCAGCCTCAGTATTTCATAGAATATAAAGCAATAACAATTTTTGCAGGTATAAATCGCCAATATATGGGTATCTACCACATGAAGAAGCAGACTGAAAACATCCCTCGTTCATGTAGTTATCTGCTTTTGAAAACATTGCTTTATTTCATATCCCAGTGCACTTCAGTACCCTATCTTGAAAGTGGTTTGTGTAAATTAGATAAGGAGCTGGACAACTGCAATTTTATATTCATTTAGCCAGGAAACATACCTTTTTAATAAAAGTAATTATGAAGTATGTAAATATAAAACTTTGGGATATACTGGACGGTTTTCATTACATATTGAACGCCCCTCGTATGTTATAGATTTGTCCAAATTGACACACAACAACAACATAAATCTTGTATGTTTTGTGTATGCATTTTTTGTTATTCATTCTCAAGTCGGAATTTCGTTCCTCCTCAATATCTTAAGTCAAGGGGCATAACTCTGTTATTATTTTTGACAATTTAATGCTAAAAAATTGCAGAAGATATCTCAATACAAATGTATACGCAAAAATGGTCACATTCTATCCATTCAATGGCAATAACCCTTAAAAATTGGCACAAACTGACACTATGATCCCAACTCAGATCTTGGCAATGCATATGCTTAGTATTGTCAAAAAGTGAGTATGTTCAGGATATATCACAATCATACGCTGCAGACAAATCCAGGGCACCATGAGGAAGGGTGAAAATCTTCAATTCCTTCATGAAGAAATAATATACTCAAACAAAAAAGATACGTCCGATTTTCATGGTACTGTATCTTTTGATCCAATTAAGATGTTTCGGCAAAAAATAAACCAAAACGTTTATCAAACGTCCGGCACACAAAAGTTGGTATTTATTTGATTTTATTTTCTGATCTCGAAGAGTTATTGAACCTAAAGTGAAAAGAGCTCAATCCACTATCATCAGCAAGTTGATCATTAAAACTTGACACATTTTACGTAAAATGGCAACCAATGAAAACGCACCACTCTACAGATGCGTATAGTTGTGGTCTATCGAAAGCTGTGCAAAATTGTGTTAATATTTATTATTTAGGACAAATGCAATGTTTTCGCACACAGATTTCAATTCCAGTGACTCCGTTAACTCATGACGTAACGCCAGCCTCCACATTTTGAGCGTATACAAAAAGACCCAGAAATCTCGTTCAAACGTTTTCTGCTTGCTAGTAGTTCCACTGTCATTTCGCCACAACTTTATCAGTTGTGACTCTTCACTTAACACTATACTAACGCGAATCACGTCACTATGTAAGCTTAAAAATGGCTTGGTCTTACAAAACTCGACGTAAAATGCTTAATTGCGGTTTCTACAGTCCTAGTGTTCTACACAATGCTGATTTTCGTCGTACAAACACACACACACATGGAAAGCGTCATCGAACTCCTAAAATGACGTTGTATCATTGGCGTCATATTAATTTTAAAGGTGCGTCGCCATCCTTTGATCGCAACCCTGATCGCAACGCTAGCATTTTAAATCTTCTGAAATTTGCTTCCATCTGTTGGTGCGCGTATTATCTAACATTAAGTTCTTAGTATCGTGTATTCGGGCTTTTAGAGATGCACGTTTATAAAAAACGTTGATACCAACGCTCAGTCGATCTTAACGACCCTATATGTTCAAGAAATCTTCTTGCTACGACCTTGTCGTAAGGATCATTGACGGTTTGGGCCTTATACGCCTATTTTTCTGATTCCCAGAACGCCGCTTTTGAGCTTCTAGTGTGGTGCATGTAGTATCAATGCAATAGGTGCATCTAATGGAAAGTGCCAGCTAGCAAAATATTTTCAAAATTTCTACGCATTCGATAGTTATGGCGGGTAGAAAGGGGAGGGGGGTCTGAAATTTCATGAAAATAAAAAGTGCTTTAAAAAGCGATTTCCGTACATTTTCTTGATTTATTTGGTAGGCATGTTGATATCTACTAAACATACCATATGCAGAGTATTAACGAATCACGATAATTGATGAAATTGTCTTAAAAACAAAATATGTTTTGTATTAAAAGGTTTTTTGGGATATAATTTAGAACTTACCTGTATATTGTAAATAATGCAAAACTGAAAGCTCAACAATAGAAATAAATATTTTTGAAGGAATGAAAGTGTCCCATTTAGCATTGGAAAGTAAAACTGATTCTAACTAGATCCTTTGAATATTACGTTTGCTTTGTTTAAAGGGCATAGCATGTTGAATGTATTTAAAGTGTCTGAATTTTTATGGTATACATATGCATGTATATCCCTATATCAGACAATATATTGAATACTAAAGTATTTACCTGTTATAACTATTTGCATGCCAGTGGATAATTTTGTCGTCTGCCAATAGCCTTTTGCAAACCGTTTGAACCCAAATGACGACCAACAGAATGTCGGTCTTGATCTGGATACAAACTGTTTGACACTCTGATGTCGGTCCTGAGTGGTTTATTTTTAAAAACTTAATTTTGAAGAAAGTCAGCGGACGAAAATAAAAACATGAACAATTCCCTAGCATGCAAATAGATAAGTACAGGACGTTCGCAAAATAATGTGTCATTTAATAACAGTGACATTTTTTCTTATGAAAAAATGCATAAAACCTTGCTAATTCTACTTTTAATCTTTAAGTACTTTATATTAAACTAGCACAGAATACAAAGCAATTTAGGAGGTTGGTTCGAGAGGACTTCATTACTGTCATTAATTTCTTACTTGGTAGAAAAGGCATTTTATGGGCTTAGGCCCTGGGTTTTGGGCTGCTGAACATCTTTCCCCACTTGTGCCAGCAAGCTACTTCCATACAATGTGTAAAATATGGTAACACATATACATGCAAAAGCTTTTGCTGGCACACGGGGGAAATGATATTTTAAAAAATGTTTTCGGATCTCTATATATCTTAATGTAAAACTGATTGTTCTACCCCAAATTTTACATCTTTGAAGCATTTAATATCGAAAACGGATTTCACAGCCATAAAGTACTCAGGTCAGGATAGCTTCACGGTGAATAAAGGGACGATTGACAAACTTTTATTTTTACTGAAAATCGTAGGCATTTACCCGTAGCAAGTGTCAATGATCCTTTTGCATCAGTGAAAGAAGGGTTCATTGAATGCCTCTATTTTACGCGCTAGTCAAAAAACGTTAGAGACGTCACATCGTGACGTTATAGCCACTTTCAAGGCAAGCTGACTATTCCAGACTATCATTTTAGAGATTTTTTTGTGTAATTAATGCTCAGACAAATGCGAGAATAACGTTTTGAAAAAATGACACATTCGGTGGCTGATTGTGTGACTTTCTGTTTTGACGGTTGTTTTGTTAAATACTTCCAGCACTGGTAATCAGTGATCATTCAGTTTGAAAGGCCTATCGATGACTTACGGAAATGCTACAATAGACGAAGATGCAAATTACAAAAATAAAATGTTATGTTGTTAAAAAATCATAGTCATTTTGTAGGTGGTGCGTTTTCATTGGACATGAGTATATAAACGAAAACTTATATTCTGGTTGATTTTCCAAGCAATGTTGCTAGGGGTTGTCTAACTAATATATAGTCCGTGCTCGATAAGAGTAGGGTGACGAAACAGATTTACAGTTAGAAGTATGAAAGAAAAACTTATATTAGTCCAATCAGGTGAATAAAGTACCATAACGTGACCAACTACGTAACTCTACTCTTATCGAGCAAGGACTCTAGTAACAAAATTTTTTTTTATAATCTGGTTAATTTTCTCATGAATGTTGGTACTGTCGTGCCAACCAAGAGTGACAGTGACGTCATGTTTTGTTTACTAAGTTATCAGCGACTTAGAATCGATAGATCACTTGTGTATTAATCCTATCCGCAGGATAGGATTAATAAACAAGTGATCTATCGATTCGAGTTTACTCAAGTTGAGTGTACAAGTTAATGTTTAACTCAACAATTGTAAACAAAATATTACGTCACTGTCACTCTTGGTTGGCACGACAGTAGAAGAAATATGGAGTTGTCTATAACAATCAAAGAAACAAAAACTTCTTTATATTCTAGTAAATTTTCTCATGAATGTTTCTAGAATTAATATGGGGTTGTCTATAACTATCATAGGAACAAAAACCTTTCATTCTAATGGATTTTCTCATGCATGTTGCTAGAAATAATATATGGGGTTGTCTATAACTATCAAAGAAACAAAAACTTCTTTATATTCTAGTAAATTTTCTCATGAATGTTTCTAGAATTAATATGGGGCTGTCTATAACTATCATAGGAACAAAAACCTTTCATTCTAATGGATTTTCTCATGCATGTTGCTAGAAATAATATATGGGGTTGTCTATAACTATCAAAGAAACAAAAACTTCTTTATATTCTTGTAAATTTTCTCATGAATGTTGCTAGAATAAATATATGGGGTTGTCTATAACTATCATAGAAACAAAAACTTTTCATTCTGGTAGATTTTCTCATGCATGTCGTTAGAATGAATATAGGGTTGCCTGTAACTATCATCACAATGTTTTTTCATTCTAATGAATTTTCTCATGCATGTTGCTAGAATAAATATGGGATTGTCTCAAACTATCATAGTAACAAAAAATTTTCATTCTAATGAATTTTCTCATGCATGTTGCTAGAATAAATATGGGATTGTCTAAAACTATCATAGTAACAAAAATCTTTCATTCTAATGAATTTTCTCATGCATGTTGCTAGAATAAATCTGGAGTTGTCAGCAACTATTTAAGGAATAAAAATACCTTTTCGTTTTGGTGGATTTCCTCATGCATGTTGCTAGAATAAGTCTGGGTTTGCCCATTTTATATTTTAGTGGTCACAGATAGTATGATGCAGTTCTGCTATGGCGATTGTTTTTATCTTAGGGAACAACGCAGAACATGCTTAATCTTAGGGAACAACGCAGAACATGATTAAATATTTACATTGCGACTGCGAGTCTTTAAATGAGATGTTGTTCATAGCTTCATGAACGGATCTATTTAAGCCACGCCAACAAACGTGCTATTTGGGCAGACCAACGTCAACGCCATCCAATAACATTGTTTGCTTACTGACGATATCTTACATAAGTGCTCATGTTTTATTGAATTTATTAAACGAGTTGGGGGAAAGGGATAAAATGCGAGGCTTGCCGAGCATTTTATCTCTTTTTCGCAACGAGTTTAATAAATTCAATAATACAAGAGCACGAATGTTAGATTCTATTTATCATATGACATTAAAATTACGTTGAAATCTCATTTCTGCCGTAAAACGTTATATTCTAACACACCTCGCCTATAGAGCCAACGGTAACAAACTGTGATATATCGGACAATAATTCACTGCTAAAGTGTGTGATAGCTGACGTCACTGGAAAATGACGTCATTCATGGCGTTAGACGGTGTAACGTCGTTTTTACGCTTGAAAGACGTTACAATAATATGTAAACGTATACGACGTAGTCTAAGTATTGGCTGGAGTTCTTCAGTGCAATGGCTGAAAGTTGGAAGAAGCTGAAGTCTTCGAATGTGTTTTCGTCGTTTATTGTGTGTTACAATCGAAATAGATCAGCTCAAGTGCGTGAATTGTTGAGTAATCATTCACTGTTTGTCGGTCAGTTGTACGTAGATAAATCACTCGCGCTGCGCGCTCGTGATTTGATCTTCTATACAACTGACCTCCAAACAGTGAAAAATTATTCAACAATTCACTGCTGGAGCTGATCTATTTCTTAAATATTGTCATTATTTACGCAACGTTGTTATGGACGTCATAACGTTTCCCGAAAATCTATAAACCACTAGTGGTTTATCGATTTTATTGCATGGCGTTATATCACTCCCAGACGCGCGCGACGTAATGTGATAAATATAAGTAATAAATTTGATTTTTGTCTGTTAATTAGATAATGAACACTTCGGGTCTCTTGCAAAGTTAACGTGAAACCCTACGGGCTTCACTTACTTTGCAAGAGACCGTAAGTGTTCATGATCTCATGAACAGACCAAAAAATCGAATTTATTTCACACGAGAATATAAATTATGACGTCGGAACAACGTAAATCTGCAATGTCAGACCGACGTCCAATTTCTACGTCCCAAGAGTTGAATTTTGGTTGGATTTAGGTTGCGATCAGGCGACAAAATCAACGTCTGTACACAGGAGCTTGCTCGAACCGCATAAGGGGTCACGTGTACTTTCGCTCCCGACCAGTGGTTTCCTCGTTCCACAGTTAATTAATAATTTTGTTAGATAATGCAAAAACTCAAAAGTGCTGTACGTTGGAAGAGCCATGTTTTCAATCCAGTTTCATTGCATAATACCACATCACAACGTAACAAAACAGAAAACGTTAAAAAGCTTTTAAAATCATTGGTGTAGTAGATATACTTCAGATCAAAAAATCTTATTTTTTTCCATAAAAATTGCATCGATCTTGAAAACGGCTCGAAACTCTGGGAAGCAAGGAAATCTGGTACATTATGCGTTTTATCAAGGGAGTTACTGTCCAACAGAACTGTTAAAACAATTGTTTGGACGTTAACATGCCTATCTTATGTACACACAGTTTCGGTTTATTGCTTGACAATGTAACTCGTACACATTGGTTTGCCTTGAATAATTCTGGACAAAATTAATCTTCAAAAGTAGCCTGTCAGCTATTCCACCAAAATTAAATCATATTTGAAAGTACCATGTCTCCACAATTTCCATTCTTATTCCTGCTTTAATATGCTTGAAATCTTTAAAAATCATACAATTTCACAGTCCACAAGCATTCGTTGGTAATTTAAAGCAAATTTGATCAGCATCAAAGTATTTGTTTCAAAAAATAAATTTTGATCAATGTTTGCAAATAGCCAAAATTGCTATGTCGCCAAGCTGTTTTTGTAGATATTTGGTATATTTATATAGTGAATCTAAAGGGCGTCTCAAATTTCACCAAAAATCATTTTGTTCCTTTCAAAAGGATTCCAAAAACAGCCTTATAATTGGATCATAAGGTTTAAATTAGTTAAAATTAACAACAATGAATGTGTCTCCAAATATGCCTATGCAGCCATAACTATTTTTAAATGGGATACTGAAAACATATATATTTCATTTACAGGTACGTGATGCTGCCAAATAAACTTGAAAATGATTAAAGATAAACAATATAATAAACGGGTATAGCTTGCTATTCACTGTTGCTCCAAAACATTGCAAACAGGGCAATAACCAAGATGCCACATTTCAAAATATATACTTCCGTAACGCTTATATTTAGATAAAAAGCATCTCTGAATGTAGATAACGGCCATATTTCTTTGTATGGTGGTTTCTTCGAAAGAAATAAAGATAAATAACAATCAAAATCAGTTGTGTATAGCTTGTGGTAAGTAAAATGTTCTCATGTCACTATGCCTCCGTAACGTCCATTTTCCATAACAAGGCTTCAAATGCTCATTGGCAGGACACAAACGAGTACATTTCAGGATAATGATACTTTGGTGCACCATGTTAATTGTTTTTTTTTTTTTTTTTTTTTTTTTTTTTTTTTTTAAACCGTCTGCCAGCAGGATAAAAAGCATGATTAATTTGGAAATTTTGTTTTGAAATATGTAATTAAATATACCTGTCTCGTCAATTAACTCAGAAAGTATCATTGACATCAGATAATTTTTTTATGAATGTTCCATCGCATTATATACAAGTTATTAAAATGCAAATGTATTTGCAGTGAATATCAGTGAAAATACATTGTAATCTGCTGACATTCAGTCTGTTATGGATTATAGAGCTTTTCTAATGCCTTGTTATTTTTCAATTTTATTTGATGAAGTATGAAGAAAAATTCCCTCAAACCATGTGTTAATGGTATAAATGGTATGAATTTGACATAAGGTGCATCCGGAACACTGATTTAATCAAATTACATTTGAAAATCGTTGAAAATTGTTATGGAAGCATAGATTGTGATGTTTTAGTGATCACATATTTCCATGTAATATGCATCTGTTTATGGCTAAATCAAACGTAGTACTGTAAAGATACTATCTAGACAATTATGATGAATCATTATCAGAAACATATTTACAATGATGGCTCTACAAAGAATGCCCAAATATGTAATAGAACATAGATATTGTGTTACGGAACATATACTTATGAAAATATGTAGGTTATTTCCAATATTTGCTAAAATATAATTTAAAAAATGTTCGATCACCAATAACAAGTTTATGCAATAACTATATTACTATTTGAATTCATTTTGCAGCGTTTTATGGATGATATTCATATAGTTTGGAAGAGTTCGTACCAGTAGGCTGAACAATGAGATGTTAAAGGCTCGAAGAGAAAGTTAAAATGTTGATTAACCATCATTTTGATATATAGCTTTATAAAATCCCAAAATATATACGGAAATTTAATGTTGTTGTGAAGCTTAAGTGTTTACTTTGCATGTACAGATTTCTACAAATGTGTCTAAGTTCCATAACAAAGACAAATTCCAACTCCTTGATTTAGTTAAACTAAAATTGGGGATAAAACATACCTTACTAACATAATTGATGTTAGTAAAGGAGGATTCGTGTAGATTAAATAACACTGACTCATATTATACTGTTTCTTGCAATTTTGAAATTGTTGAGTGTATTATTTTTATTGGGAAAGGGATTCCTCCCAATAAGCATGCTAATTTTTGTCTTTATCATTTTTATTTTGCTTTAAATCTTCGTAGAGTTTGTATACAAGTTTCTGATGATGTTTTATTACACTCATGTTTCAAAAGGCACTTTTTAAATGATGGTTAAGACAAAAAAAAAAACAACCTTGGAACTATTTTCCGTAACAAATGTGAAATACAAATAGCCCACAAAGGGTTCAATTCCGAAACACCAGATGCAGTGTTTTAAAGTACCATGTCTTTCTCACGGTATATAGACGCAAATGAGCCTATCTGTTCAAAACTGCTTTTCCGAGCCATATTCGCTCCAGAAAAGGAGCCTTTCCGCTAAAACAATCTTAATCAGGCACAGTCACATCAAAAGGTAAGTAAAATTATAATTTCATTAATTGCATGAAGAAAATGGCAATGCAACGGAATAACCATGAAGCTATGAGACAAAAATTAAACAGCTACACGTTCGTAGATGATGCAGATTTTTTATAACATGGCACACTCTTCGTTGCGGCTGCGTCCACAGGAGATTACACAACAAAGAAAACAAACTTTTTCGAACAGTTTGGGCTGTTTTTGCAATTGTTTTTTGGTAATTTGTAAAGAATTTATGTGGAAAATGACTTAAGCATTTCACAGACCGAATTATACGTTATTTTATAAAATAACCACTGGTTTTATCTGTGAGGGTTCATAATAATTGTGAATTGCCTGTGGGTATTTACAATATTGGTGAATGCTTGGTTTGGGTAGGACGCAGGTGTTCAGCCAGGTGCGGTATTGACATCTGTGATTGACATGTTTATGTTTTTATAGGGAATTCTGACACCAGTTTGTTATTGTTTTTCAAATGTCATATTTATTAGCCTGTCAATTTTGATGGGATGTTTTAACACTTTCAAAAGGTCATGATGACAGATGTTACTTAGTTTAGTAAAGTTACATAAGCCCAATAAATAGATTGTGTCAATTCTGACATTGATTGGCAGGATTGCGCAATACATTTAATCATATGACCTTTGGGGAATTGTGCAACTGGTGTGACTATGAGTCACTTTTGTATCTTCTGATTGGTTGATATAAATGGAAGCTTACCTATGTAGAGGGCGATATATAGTAAACTTGAAATATGATTGGTTAGTGATGATGTCATTAGGTGGCGCTGTGGTCAGCTTCTATCACGTGACTTCATGGTATATAAGATGAAACCCAGTGGCAGAGCTTCAGACCTTGGTTAACATTTGGACATAGACTTTGGTTAGACTTTGGGTAGATTTTGGAACTTTGGGTTATAGATAGTTTCTAGAAGTATTTTAGATGAATTTTAAAGAAGATTTAATGAAATTATAAAATTGTGAAAGTTGTTGGGGAAATTTATAAGACTTAGAAATTCTAAAGAGACTCTTAAAACACAACGCGAACTTGAAGATTAGAATCAACTACTACCTTACAATTTTCTCTATAAATAGCATGGAATGGAAAAAAATCTGGCTAGTGATCCTATTTGTATTTGGCTAATGGGCATATATGGTTACTGGCTACGGATCCTATATGCTATTTCTTACTTTTATAATATATAGGCTCCCATGACAAATAGTTGAAAACACATAGCCTCCTGTGCCATGAGTATGACTCATTATCATGTGCCACAAAATGGTCATTTTTCTCTAAACGTATAGGCTTCTTAGCCATCTTGTTTTCACAAATGACCCTCGTTTTCTATGTAAAATCATTTTTAAAAGCAAAACAAACGCTTTAAGTAAGGGGGAAAACATAAAACATTTTCTGCTGCGAAGTAGGCCAGCAAAATTGTCAGAATCGTTTATATTTTCTCATTTTCCAACGCAACCTAAATTGCCAAAAACAGTGCAGTCATTTTCTGATCAACGTTTTAGTCGTGACTTGATATCAGCCTTATCATATGTTTCAAAATACATCCAGTTAGAGACTTAAAATTCACGTAGCGTTCGATTTTCTGTTACTTACATCATAAATATTCTTATATTTGTACCGATTTAGAGTTCCTCCTTTCCCCATGTCTTGTTTTAGCGAATAAGCTCCTTTTCTGGAGTGGATAGGGCTCAGGAAAAGCAATTTTAAACGGATAGGATCCTTTACGACTATATACCGTGACCTAAGGGTACCCAGTTACTATCTAAAGTAATTGACATTTTAAAATACCCGGTTCACAAGAATAACCCGATATTGGTTAAAATTAACTATTTTAGTCACAGAGAACTCTTGGCCCAAAGGTATTGCTAATTTAATGCTTAAATCTTCTCTGTGCATTCTGTTCTTTAAAACTGATGCTGATTTCCACCAAAAGGCAACATTTATACTTTAGCTGGCTATGTATCTAGGCATACAGCTTATTTTCTGGACCTCATATCGCTTATTCATGTAGAGCACTGTTCTATGATACCTTTGATAAGACTCTGTTACACTTTATCCTGGTCACGACACCAACATGTTGTTACTCTAGTTCAGTTGGGATGTAAAGGAAATGCTTGAGGGTCTGGATGGGGGGGTCTGGTATTCACTATTCATTAAAAATTTAGCCCATTATTCATCTCACTAAAAATTTGGGTTATTCATTAAAATAAGACCAATTATTCATTATAGGTAAGAAAAGTGGCAAAGAAATCTGATTATTCACTATTAATTAATTTTTTCTTCAATTCATTAAAAAAAAATAGGATTATTCATTATTTTTTAGGATCTCATTATTCACTATTCATTATTTTTTTGGCTAATTATTCACTATTCATTATAAAAAAGGGCCATGATCCACTAATCATTATACCCCATCCAGACCCTCATGCTTGGTCTTCTTGTTTTCACACGTTAATTGTTATGATATACTTAAGACCAAAAGTAACTTTACACTGTTATTATATATACCTTTTCTGGGTATTGGTGAGTGGTATTTTAAATGTGTTTGATTCATATTAAAGTTCAATCAATTATTCATATGACCTTTTAAATTTCATGTTTTTGCTGTCATAAATGCAACCACAATGCCCTAATGAAAGAAGCAAGGGGGCAAAATAAACTTTTCCAAAACGCATCACCTTTGATGTGTTGCTGTACCTTGCAATTGGATACTTTTTAATTTAAAGAACCAGTATGAGAGACAGGCTATTGAATTGTTGTTTAAAGTTAAAATCAGCCTGGATCGCCCTTGGAGTAACACAAACTAGAGTTGTGTTTTTACGTAATGCCCCTTTTTTTTAACTTTACAATGCTTTCAATGGAATTTCCCATAAGAAATTGTTTGCCGTTTTTCTTCCAAATCGATGGGAATATTTATCAGATTATCTCGTCACAAACTCAGGGCAGAATACCCAACAAATCGCAATAAAAAATCCAAATGCCATCTGAGATAAAGCTTTTAGCAGGGACTAAAATTAACTATTGTTTTAATTCAAAGGGAGATAATTTCAAAGTACACCAACTTTAAGATGCTGCCAAACACAAACCATACGCCAGAGACAAAATGTCTTTCAGTATTTTTAATGTGCAATCGATGGCCCTTAAAATAAGCGTGTTCAAATCCTAGGCTTACTTTGGATTTTGTTAGGCAATGCTGATTTTGTAATTTTATTGAAAGCACAGATAACTCGAAAGAAGATAAATTTACCTAAGTTGTTTTTCGTGAATTAGGTTAGGGCGGGTACCAGCAACTCATTGCAATATTTAATTTGGTAAAACTCAAAAACAGTAAAGATATATTCGGTAGTCCAAAGTGTAAAGTTTCTTTTGGCTTTAAGTATATTATTTTTCTTAAACAATATCATGCAGGACTTGAGGAAGTGATACACATTGTCTAGGCCCCACAGTGCCATGACATGGGGCCATGCCCATCTGCATTTTCGACCAGCGAATCATTTGAAATTGGCAAAACATGTCTTTCTATAAGAAAAGTGGAAGTAGATTTAAAAACAACCTCCTATTGTCAAGTTATTGATTCATTTCAACTAAATAATTAATTTTACTAAAACTTACCTATACCCATAAGAGGAAGGAAATGACAAAGTTGCCGGTTTTAGATTTTCATGAAATTTGGCTCAGATCAGCAGGATATATATGGCATGTTTTTGTGATAATATGATATCTTGACAAAGATTAGACCTTATCTATCTTTGGAATTGAATGTTGATTGTTTTGTCAATTTTTTAGAAAAAAATATTGAAATTTTATAATCAATTCTTCTGAAAACGTTAACCATAATTTATCCAAATGGTTCCGTGGTATTATTATAATACCTATGGTATTTTGAAGTCAATCTAGATGAAAATCATAGAAATAAATAAAACTATAGATTTACTCACGCCCTTCTTTATCGCGTCATCTCCTGTATCGCGTAATATGATTTTCATGTGAATCCTCTCGTGAAACGCCACCTACCGATTGTTTACGTGCGACGAATTTCGAGCCAAACGTCAATCTCTCAACTCCAGAGAAAATTTCCGAAAATGTCAAGAATTCTGGTAAGTAAATTTTCAATGTAAAAATCATTTAAAAATCAATGTTTTAAAAAGAATGGTGACCCCCTCTCACTGAAACCCACTCTGGTACCTCTCAAATGTATCGTTTTTGTTCTGTCCGAATGGTATTGATCGTCTGGGCGTCAGAGATGGCGCGCCTCATACTTGGTCACGTTATTTCTTTATATGGAAATAGGTTTACCAAATTGTATAGAGAAGTTCATTTTAGCGAAAAATAACACATTTTAAAACATTATCCAGCGTAACGAAACTTCTGAAGTGTTGATTTTATACAACTATGGTGTGCTTCAATCTTTCAAATTGTACTTATATATTGCCAACCAGCTGCCACTAGCTATTTATATCAACAGCCTTTTGATACCAAATGCCTATAACTATTGATATCAAATGGTGTAACCTACAGCAAGTGCTTAGATTGATAAAACTACAAACCGCTAACGGTGAGCCCTTTTCTACTTGCAGCAAGCTACACCTGTTAGAAGAAGGTTGCAGTATGATCGAAGCAACTTGGCGAGGGCATATGAAGCTACCCACTGTGGGATGTCAGTGTATATGGCAGCCAGACGGTACAGTGTTCCTGAATCTACTCTCAGGGACAGGACACGTGGAAATGTAGAAGTGGATGCAAGAACAGGACACGGGACTCTGTTATCAGCTGACGAAGAGCAGAAGCTGGTGACTCATATTAGCTATATGGCAGATATTGGATATGGATACAATAAGCCAGGCATTCAATATATGGCCTGAGACCATGCTAATTCGTTGGGAAAAGTAGTACCAGCAACAGAGCAACTCAGCAACTGTTGGTTTTATGGGTTCTTAAAGCGATGGCCTGAACTTAAAGTGGTAAAACCCAAAAAAATAACTATTTCTAGGGCCAAGTCTGCATCAAACGAAGTGCTTTCTAAATACTACACAGAACTTGGCAACATTCTATCAACAAATAATCTCACAAATAAGCCAGAGAGAATTTACAACTCTGATGAGACTGGTGTTTCAACCGAGCATTCTCCACCAAGAATTGTGTGTAACGTTGAGACAAACCCACAGGCTGTGACTTCACCAAGAGGATCCACAGTTACATGTATCGCAGCAGGAAATGCTCTGGGAAATAGTGTGCCCCCGTTTTATGTTTTCCCTGGAGTTCGATGGAATGATAGCTTTCTTGAAGGGGCTGCAACAGGTGCAGTTGGTACTATGTCTAAGAGCGGTTGGTCGAACTCTGAAGTATTTCAAAGTTATCTGAACGATCATTTTCTGAAATATTCAAATATGTCTACTGGATCACCAACAGAGCCAACCTTTGCGCTGTATGATGGACACCGTTCACATGTGTCTTTGACACTTACAAACTGATTGAACAATATAATTTTCTTTGTACTCCCGCCACACACCAGTCATTTGACACAGCCCCTTGACATAGGGATTTTTGGACCGTTTAAGTCCATGTACAATAAAGAATGTCAGGACTACATGAATCATTATCCAGGACTTAGCATAACCAAGTATGAAGTGGCTAAACTTACAGCGAAACCTTACGTCAGAGCTGTTAGCACAGAAAACTTGACATCTGCATTCAGGAAAACTGGGATATTCCTTTACAACAGCAAGGCCATCGCTGAAACTCAAGTTGCCCCTGCTGCTATTTATTGCACTGAAACTGTGGAGACAAATGAAGCCATCGTAAATGACAGTCAATCAAATGAAAAATAGTAAGTGAGTGTGATCAGGAAAGACCACAATCACAAACCGCAGACAACCCCATGGGACCGCGAGGAAGAGCCGCTCAACCATCACATGACACCAGGAAGACAAATAAAGCAAAGCAACCAGCTCTCTCATCCCCATCAAGATGATCGCAATACTAGAATGGACATAAAGTAACGTACAGCAAAACATAGAACAGTTACAGACTCCCACAATGGGAGTAACAATAAACAAAAAGTCAGCAACAACAGAACCACCGCCTTAGAACGGACAGCAGCCTAAGCCACCAGGGGGGCTTAAATGCATTTTACTGGTACCAAATCTTCGCCCTAGATTCTGCTGTTGTTGAAGTACAGATACTCAATGACACATTAACAACCAGGCCAATCAACTCAAGCATGATGAGCAGCAACCTGGGGTTCCAGTCATTCCAGTACCAGACTCTCAATCCAAACCGGTTGATTTCTCCCAAGCTAGAACCATAACTAGTGTGATTAAGCCTAAACAAAAACGTAAATATGTCCCACCTTTCCAAGCTGGAAGCCTGCATAAAAAGTCTGCTATGGACATACTGCAAGTTCAAGCTTCAAAGAAATAAAAAATGCTTTCAAAATCAGCAAAGTCAATTCCGGTTTCAAAGCCTAAAAAATCCACTTCAGATATATCCAAGAAACAGCAGACCTCAAAATCAAAAGCAAAGAAGTCAGTGCCCATTCCTGAACCTCTCCCAGGCACTTCAGGCTTAAATAACAGTGATTATGCGCTAAATCTTGAGTCAGAATATACAGGGAGTGACTTTTCTGTGGAGGACGATGACCAAGTTAAATGCTGCATTTGTGACAAATGGGAACCGGATGCATTGAAAACAATAGCCGACGTTACTTTTGTTGAGTGGGCTGAATGTGACCAGTGCAGGCACTGGACACATCTCAGGTTTTGCTCAACTATCAGACACGTTGTTGAAGGCAGTGAATTCAGATGCCCTCACTGTGTTCCCCAAGTGTCCTAAGCTATAGTTCTGAAAATTGTTTATAAAAATTCTATTTTATTTTCTGTTCAAAGTTTTTGTTGTTTCAGATGATCACATACTGCTTAAATGGAGTTTAAGGTTTGTTATATATACTGCTCAACAAAAGTTTAGCACGGATAAATAAAAATTATCTTTTTATTTGAGCAAATGGTTTAAAGTTATAAAATATCTGCTGAAATGACGGTTTGGTATGTGATTAAGTTGAGGAAGCAATTGGTGTACTTTAATTGGATTCCTACTGCGTCGTTCGTTGCTTTAAACAAGAGAGGGGTCAAAAAACGTGTTTCAACTCCGTTAATGGCAATACAAAATTGATGCAGCATCGGTTTATAAAGTCTCTTGCTTTACAGCTTGATCGAACATGCCATTCTGAAAAAAAGACAAAGGTCGTCTCCATTGAGCATAAGTAGTAAAAGTTGAGTCTTGAAAACAACTAACGTCGTTGTTATAATGACGTTTACAAGTCAAAAACAGTACTGTTTTAGCTGTGTAGGCATGCTTAATTGAAAGGGTTTTCGTGTTTAAGAGGATGCCAAAAGAGAGACAGTTTAAGGAAAGGTAAGTTTATAAAATTTTGTCTCATGGAATTTAATTCATGAAAAGTGACGTTAATCTGAAGTTGAGACTAAATTAAGGCGATGACGCTATCCAAAGAAGACGTTTTAAAAAGACAAACTACAGACATGTTCCGGGTGCTTGTGCCAATCTTACATCAAACAGATTACTTGATCTCTTGATTCAGTTCGCTAAAAGGTCAAGAAGTGTAAAAATGCCATTTTAACGTCATAATGAAACGGTAAAACGTGACATAAACGGGTATCAAACTTTGACGTTTTTAACGTTTTTCATCATTAAGAACCTTTGGCTTTACTCTAAATGATGTAGACGTGTATCCTTTGCATGCTCATGACATCAAATTTAACGTCAATCCACTGACGCCTAACCAGATAACTTTTTGTCTAGCGGACACAAAAAAACGTAAATTTCAAGATCCCCATACGTGTTGATTACATTAAATAAAATGGTTCATGTTCATTCAATGTGGGACATCATATTAACATCCGTGCTAAACTTTTGTTGAGCAGTATATATAGTTTAACAGTTAGTAAAATTCCATGGACGTACCGCATCCAATACTTTGAGATCTTTATTTTAAGTGAACGCCGCGATACAGAAGTCACAATTGCCGCCTGGAAAATAAACAATATGGCCACACATTAGCGGAAGTTTTAAAATTACTACGAATTAACTGCCTTTTTCATTGTTATAAGTTTCCAGGGAAAGGATTTATAAAGTTAATGAGGTAGAATTCATTTAACTTGTTATTATTGTTTATTTGCATTTACCCGATAACAAACAAGGGCCTCAATAAAGGAGGAATCCAGTATAATGAGTTATTAATATGCTTCCAGGGAAAGTATTTATAAAGTTAATGAGGTAAAATTCATTTAACCCTTGTTGCATTTACCCGATAACAAACAAGGGCCTCTATAAAGGAGGAATCCAGTATAATGAGTTATTAATATGCTAAGTTTAAAGAAAATCCATGCGTGGTCACAGATGTAAGTACCTCTTTTTATTGAAGCCCAATGACTTGCAAGGATTTTGCAACATGTTAGCTCTCTGATAATGGCAGCGTTAAGCTGTAACATCCTGTTACATACGTTACCCTACAAAATATTTGATAATTAACATTCATTTTAAGACTTCAGAAAAGAGCATAAGAAAAGTTAAAATTTCCAAATTGGTTATATACATGTATTCTAAGTAAGCTATTACTGGAACACATATAAAGACCGTTAAAAACAAATATTGTCACCCCGATGTAGTCTATGTTACATTTTTTCATTGAACCCCCCCTTTTAAATGATAAATGAGTCTAATATAGTTTGTCTTAAATTCTATTGAAACCAGTTTATATCCATTAATTGGTATTATATTAAAGAATTTTTTATCTTTTTTATTTACCTTTTCAAAACTGCAGGCAGTATGTTTATATCTTATATACTTTTTGAGTTATTAGATGTTGAACATGGTTGTCCCATATCACACAAAAATGTCAAATGAAATTCTCTAGGTTTTGCGCTGGCTATAGACCCCCTGCCCCCAAGGGGAATTTTGTACACTATAATTTCCTGATACTACATTATATAAGCCATAAAATGAAATATGTTAGCTCACTGAGTGGCAGCGTTAGCTTGTACATTACGTTACGTACGTTACCCGCAAAATAACATTAAATTTTCCTGATAATGTCTCCCAACATGACATATTCACACTTTTTGGAAGTCTGGCACAGGTTTATGAACTTCTTATAACACAGTTACATATTTTTAATTATTCATCTTATAAATGTCTTGAATTTTTGCCATTGTATATGTTACTTAGTGTTTCATATGTTATTTCCAAGTGTCAGTATGGCAGTTATTGACTATACATGTATAACATCCGTCATTGAACAAATCAAATCTATAAGGCTGCTATTAAAATAAAGTAAAGTTCCTTATCATTGTGTCTTACACTAGTTTTACAGCCCAGATTACATATGTTACCCTCCTAAGACCATTAAACGTTCAAGACAAGGTCTCCAACACCGCCTTCTTGTACTTTTTTTTGCAAGCTGGGACAGGTCTATGTACTTCTTTTTACTCTTGCTCATTTGCTGAGGAAGTAACTCAAAACATAAACTACCATAAACCCTCTTTTATTTTATAGAGACATTAAATATAGTTAACATAATACTCATGGAAAGTTTGTAACATACAGTGCAATATGTGAGTAACAACTTAAAAGATCAAAGAAAACCCAACAGGTAGAAGTTATAGAGCAGCTGTTTCTGGCCGTGCTAGCAACTCTTTGTATATTATCCAAGGGTTTCAGATTCATCTTGCAAGGATTTAGCATAATGCCAGCACTCTAGTATTGACACCACTACCTTGTAACAGCCAATTACATATACTACACATCACCATCTTTGATAATTTAAGTAAATGACATGACTTCTGAAAAGTGCCAACCATAAGGTAAGATTTCCAAATTGGCTATATATTCCAAGTAAGCTATTTTTGCTTCATATATATGGACCTTTGAAAACAAATAAGCACCCCAAGTGTTACGTATGTTACAATATTTTCATTATTCCTATATAAATGATTAATGAATCTAAGATAGTTTGGTATTTTTCAAAATATGAATGTGTTTACTAATTCATTTTTGTATTGAAAAATGTTTATGTACCTTTTGGAAACTGCAAATATTATGTTTATATCTTTTATAAGGTTTGTGATGTTAAGTTTTGAACATGGTAACCCCATATCACACAAAATGTGAAATATAATTATGTGGCTCTTTTGTAAGGGTACATTCAAGTTTTCCTAAACCCAGAGGTACTCGATTTCCTTCCCATTTATTTTCCACACATTGTGTCCATATCCGGAGAACCTTCCTTGTTTTCATGGGAAAGATTGGATTGTTCAATCTTTATATGCACATCTCAAGGACAGAAAAGCTGGGTGGAAGATCGCTCATGTTCATGCCATATGAAATAGAAACATCTTGTACTGCAGGTACAAACCCAGGTTATCCTCTGCGAGAATGTTTGCAAGACTTTATAGACTTTTGCTTATACATTGTATATATGTATCAGTGACAAAACCAGCATATCATGCCTTTAATTCCAGGTTGAATACTGGTTTAGTCTTATCCTTGAAGGTGAAAGGAAAAGCTCTTTTGCTCTGTAGTATGACATTACCAGCAAAGTTATGTGCAGCACTGCATAGCCAATCTAATGTTGGTTCAATGTGTTATTGCAAGCCATGCAGATGTTTGGACTTCTCAGTTTTGGTGGGAATTCTATCAGAAGTTGACAGTGACCATGGTACAGGTCCCAGAGAACACAGCAGTGTCAACTCAAAGTCAACATTATGTCCAATAGAAAGAATGCCATGCTAACCAAAGACGTTCCTTTAAGCTCTCATCTGGCTGATTACCTTTTGTAAACTGGGCAATTTCTTTTTGATCTCGCAAGCCTCAAAGGTCTTTTTAGCTTGTAGCATTTTATGGGTTTGTGAAAGACAGATATTTAACTAAAAGTGAGCAAATGACGTCTGCAACAGCCTTCCTGCCAATGTCATCAGCCTCAATAAGATCCTTAACTATGCCAGGCTTAGCAGGGACACCGAAAGACAAAAAGTACAGTCAATTGTCTTCAAAACTGGAACTAAAAGGATTGGCGAAGCCAGAACCTGCCTCTCTAGTACTCGTTCTGCTTTGCATCTGAGTGGATCGGATATTTCATTTCAGTGCATTGAAGAGTTGTTTCAACATATACAGCTCTGGTGTGGTGAGTAATACACCATTCCATTTGTAGTACGAACCGTAATTCTAGCTACTGAAGCCTATTATACCTCCTTTGACTTGGCACGGGGTTTATTGTTGGCCTGATACTTATGTCATAAGCATTTCTCAAGGAAAGAACCAATGATTGTGACACACTAAACCTATTTTGTTTCAGAAGTTCTTTGCATCTGCGATGTGTATCAGACAATCAGTTGCACAGGTACCTATTGTGCGTAGTTGGTGTGATCATGTGCAATGAACATTGGGAACAAGACATACAGATAGAGCTGACATGCAATTCAAAGTTGTTTTCCTTGTAGCCCTAATCAGTGTTTACACCATCGGAATTATACCCATATACCTTGCCCAGAACTGAGCTGTTTCACAGTGCAGTCTAGGGACAAGATGCCCCTGTACTTTAAAACAATCACTGCAGTAAATTCAACATATAACAGCACCCTGTCTGTTTGGCTTTCAAAATAAACAGTTTGATCTACACTGTAAGCTTGCCAAATCTCCATGCATGTAAAACGTGAGGTCAGTGATTAACTTTGGGTACAAGTAAACTTCAGTTAACAGTGAAGACCCAGATGTAATGAAACATATGGCGACATTTGATCAGCGTCTGAACTGTTACCCAAAGAGATCCAGCAAAACACATCTGAAAATAGTGTCTGCTAAGTTGTTTGCTGTATATTTAGTACTTACATCCCATGTAGATGGAAGATTCAATTGGAACATGAAGGCTCAATAGACTTACCTATTTTGATGTATGTGGCTGTTTGTCGCATACTTTGCTGTTTTTATACAGTAGGGACTTATATTAAAAGTAAGTTAGTTTTGGAACAGTCTAGTCTGGGTTTTGATAGAAAAAATAGATTGCAATAATAAATATATTATGTTTTGCTGTATGCATAACTTATGACAGAGTAATTACTAAATTCAGATGCTGAACCCAGTTAAATAAACAAGTAATCTCAGCGTGTTGATAACACAATTACAGGCATAATTTATGAACTCGGATCAAAGTTCCTCAAAAGTGCTTGTCCCTAGAGTGGGTGACTTTCTTTCAGAACTTCCGATTTGAATGCATGGTACATTTGTATCTACTCTTTATGTGTGCAAACAGCGAAGGTTGATAGATCACACTATAATAATAGTTTAAATCACCATAAATTAATAAGGAACTTCAATTTATTTTTGCCTTATAAATTTTCTAAATTCACTGACATACTTATTACATGTATAGTCAACAACTGCTATACAGATACTCAGAATAACTTATGTATTGATAGAGCAAAAATAGCGAAAATTGACTGATAACCCCTCCCCATCAGTAAAATGGAAAATGATTGTACATGACTGATATGACAAGATGTTGAAGTTTCATGGATCACCGGAATTACTTTTTCAAAGAGGGGCAGTGGTGTTAAAATTTGGCAAAAACTTTATTTTTTAATTGAAATTGCGAATTTCTGAAATCCATTTGCAGCATTAGATACATGACACCAGCAAAAAGATCGAAAAATGATTATTGAGTCTTATGTAATGCCACTCTGAGTTTATTATAGTGTCGAAACAGGAATTTCAATGCCTTGACTTTTGGTGAGAATCAGCGTTTTTATAAATTTAAACACATTTTTTGCAATCTGACTGCTTAAGTTTTAAAATTTAGAGCTGTTATTTAACTTGTTTCAAATTTGATGCTGTATTATTCAACTTGTATACATATACATATACATATATATATATATATATATATATATATATATATATAAGAAAAAATTAAACAACATAAGCACATGGATGATTTTCTTACTATTTTATCATTGCCAACCGGGTCCCCATCTCCAGCAACACATATTTATTGCCCCGAAGATAGGAAACCGGTTGGCAATAATAAAATAGTAAAAAAATCATCCATGTGCTTATGTTGTTTAATTTTTTCTTATAATTTACTTGTTTTGGGACATTTTAATTAGTTTATATATATATATATATATATATATATATATATATATATATATATATATATATATATATATATATATATATATATATATATATATATATATATATATATATATATAGATAGATAGATAGATAGATAGATAGATAGATATTGGGAAGTAAAGTCTTGTAAGTGGTCACTAGACCTTGATTCGTTCCATCCACTCCACAGGCTTTCATAAACCTCAGCCTATCTCCCTATTTTTGTGCTCTCTATGGGTTGTCCCCATTTTTGTTATAAAATTAATTCTGTTCTCATATGTGCATATTTTCTTTATTTTTTCTTGCATTTGGTAAATCGTATTGGACAAATATGCAACGCTTAAAATACACAAAACTTCGAAAACGAGGCCTGCATACCTGCTGAGTACTTCAACTGGAACCAAATCCTCTAATATCATATGCCATCTAATTAGAAGCAAATGTAATCTTCCGTTAGTGGAATAGTTACTTGCGAAATGCACATTTGTTCAACTTTACCACAATTTGCCATTATCGTTTACAATATGTTCTTGGTAATCAGGAAAGGAATTCTATAAGCATGTTACTTCCATTCCAATCCTTGTAACTTTTAATATTATTAACATTTGTTTGATAATGTCAACTGTTCTTGCTAATAAAATATGTTTAAACGAAACTGAAATTAAACATGCGTGTATGGCCTGTAAGGCAATTGTAAAAAAAAAAATATGGTTTCCACTTTGTCTAATTTTAAATCTAGTTTAAGCTGTTGGGGAAACATAGCCCCTCCCCCATCAGAAAAACAAATGAGCCGCGACATGTGATTTCCAACAATGTGGGATTTTAACAAGTGTAGACTCAGACGAGCCAGTGCCGCCTCCGTTTAAGCTTAGAAACTCCAAGTGCTGTTCGGCCAGTAGCTTAACACTCAGAGTAGCTTAACACTCAGCGACTAGCAAAGGCTCTGATCAGATTGCGCATATGCGCAGGCTGATCTGAGGCTTTGCTGGTCGCTCATACCACATTGTTGGTAATCTCATATAGCGGCTCAAATGATCTGTCCCAAATTAAAAAAAAATCAAATCTAAACAGCAACAGCAATTTAAGGATTGCCTCATACTTTGAGCTATATATCATATACTTTATTAAATGATAATATGGCAAGTATTCCAGATAATATGGCTAATTCCTGTCTTTACATGTAAAGTGCCAACTATTGAGTGAACATTAAGTCCTTTTATAACTTCGTAGTTTTAAATTATGTGAAAAAAGAAAAATACATTTTAGGGAGAATTGGCATATCTTTTTGGGGATTTGGGGAAAAGCTGAATTTTGAGGGATTTGGGGAGCAAAGACAAAATACTTCCATGAAGCGGAGGATTTTTCAGGGATTTGGGGAGATCATTGCATTATTTATAGCGATCAAGGGAGCACTGATCCCCCTTGGGGCCTCAGTAGTATCTTCAAACTCTGTGGAATATTTCATATTGGAGAAAAATGTGACTTTTTGAAATGAGGGCACCTTTACTCTATCATCGTCTGTGCAAGAAGTACCAGTCATTTTTAAATGAAATGACATGAAGAGTCGCGGCAAAGCCTTGGTTTATTTATAGAAGCATGCATTTTGTTAAAACACAAAACAAAAAAAAAACATCTGAAAATGACCAGTCAACTGGGCATTTTCAGAGGTTTTTTTCGCCCCCCCCCCCCCCGGCCCTAAATCTGAAGCAAATTTCCCGTAAATCAACAAATTAAAAAAAAATCTGGCATTAGCAGAACCATTAACATTCACAACTTCTCTGCCTACTTTAAGACATTTACTCATCAGTCATGCTTGAATTATTGAGCAGGGAATAATTAAATAAAATATATACTAAACAAATAAAGTACTTCCCAACTTGAAGACATTTATATATCTCATTAGTGTATTTATTGATGAGAGATATATCTGTAGACCTTGAAGTCCAGCTAGAAGGAAGCTACTTAACAATACATGCAAATGATTTGCTTGTTAAGCCAGTGCTTTGAGAACATGTAGATTTCTAGTTGCTTCTTCAAGTTAAAGTGTATGTTAGTGACTTTTAACATTTTACTTGAATCAAAAATAACTATTTCATTATGTACTGATTTAATTTTCACAGATCATTTATTCATCTGCTAAATTAATTACAGGACTATTGATCAGCTCTATGCAAACATCTGGGAGCAGCCATCTTACAGCAAGTAACACACATTAACCTGGGTTTACCTCTTCATGCAGGTCAGCTAAATGATTGAAGCACCACATTCAGTCAAGTTCTTCATTTCAATATTGGATAATGGATATTCTGCTTTAATTGCTATCAATGGTCAGATCAATACAAATTAGAATGTTACAACTGTCAAAAGAAAATAATTTTATTTTTCAATAAGTTTCATTTGATTTTAATCTGTCTTTTTGTATCCAAAATGAAGAGCATTGTTACAAAATTGCTATAGTAATAGTTAGTGCTTCAAGGGTTATTTTTAGAAATAAATATCTAAGATCGGCCAGGTATCAAAATTCACTTATCAATGCACCCACTGCTAAAAATATTACACTGAAACATTGTTATTTTTGACATTATCAAGGATATAAAACTTTGCTTGTGTTGTGTGTAAGCAGATGGTAGTGCTTCAAGTTTTCTTTTGTAGAGCTCATTGACCTGGAAATATCAAGACTCCCATGAACAAACAAAAGTAATTAATTGCAGGCTAAGGGATTAGTCCTGCCATATATCACTTTATAATAAATGCATTTGAAAAAAGTGTGAATTTTCCCTTTAAATAAAACCTTTTGAAATTGAATTTAGACAAATAATACATTTGGGTCGCGACGCGAGAAAATCTGTCTTCAGGGTGTCGGACAAAGCGAGACTCAAACAAGTCTTCTTAGCTACAGAGACTAGCTAGAAAATTGAAATTTCGCATGTAGCAAGTTTAGATAAAATACTTTCCAGAAAGCGAATAGAATAACAAAGGCGCTGATCAGTCTGCGCGGAAGCGCAGGCTGGTCTGCGCCTTTATTGTTCGCAAATACCCGAAGACAGGTTTTCTCGCGTTGAAGCCCATTTATATTTGATACACTTTTCAGGTATGTTTTGTTGCTGGTTACAGAGATATTCCGCCAGGATCAGAACTTTCGGAATGAGCGTCGACCTTGGTAGTGAAGATGGATTTGAAGACCCTGGATTGTAGAATATGGAAAATTGCGGTTTTCCTATAAATGGCAAGTATATTATATTACAGTCATCCTATCAGTGGTAAGTTTATTTCAGCTATCTTATAAATGGAAAGTGTCTTACAGTCATGCTATAAATGGAAAGTGTCTTGCAGTTATCCTACCAATGGGAAGTAGCCGTATGATTATCTCTTATGCTAGGTGACATTAATAAATAATTAATGATCAAATATTTAGGCCCCATAGCGCAGTCAGTTGTGAGTCGGAACTGCGGATCCAGGGGTCATGGGTTCAATTCTGGCCTGGTCCCATTAATGATCATGAACTTATTTCTATGGTCATTCTCCTCCTTCAGCTGGTTGTCAGTTACAAGCGAAAGTATGTGCACAAAGTACTGGTAAACCGTTTAGTCAAGCTTGTCCAGGTAAAAGTATGGCTAGGTAAACTGACCATCTTGACATGACTATAGCTGTTGACTGGGACGTAAAACCTCAAAGCAATCAAACATGTCTAATCCTTTTGTAATTTGTTAATATATATGTTTGTATGTCATGAAGTTGTTTAAATAAAATATATTTTAACTAAAGCAAACAAACAAATAAATGGCTCCAAATGTTTATTTGATAATTTGTGTTGGATGAATAATGTTTAATCAATAAATAATCTTTAAGAAAGAAAAGATTTACAAAGACAGACTTAACTATGTACTGATTTAATCACATACATCCATGTTATAAAGCAATACGTATAAAATATTACAAATACAGAAAATATGAATATTACGTAACATGAAAAAAATCAGCGCAAATGCTAGCAACAATTTTTAACCTTGTCTCGAGAAAGTCTTTTATCAGTTACCTCTCATATTAACTGCATTGTTGCACGATGCCTGATAAACGTTGTCTATCTCACGGCATGTGCCTTTATCAGGTCATGATGACGTTGTACTTTTTGAATGACGTCGCCAATGACACTGAATTGACACAAAAATAAAAAATTACGTCAACATCGCTAGTTTGAAGAATGAAACAATGGGTAAACTCATAAATAGAATACAAGATTTGCGTCTTTTGATATTAAGTTTACCAGGCTCGGCTTTGAGAACACATGTTGAATCACTGGTCAAGCCTCGCGATGTCAACAAGCGTTCTCAAAGCCTTGCCTGGTAAACTTGATATCAAAAGACTCTAACCTAATATTCTCTATTTTTTTTATTCTTTTGTGACAAGATATTGCTCAGACCAGCATGTTCAGTTACAGAGACTAGCTTGAATTGTGAAATTTAGCATGTCTGTTTTATTTTCAATTATTACTTTACACATGTGGGTCACTCTATAGTGTATTAAATGGGCATTGACACTACATCTATGATCGAGTATGGTATTTGTTATCTAAACTATGAGAGTTATTTCTAATGACATCAGTGTGCTGTTATTTCAAGGGTAACAACATACTATATAGCATGGATGTTGCACACACGTAGTATGACGCCATCTTTGGTTTACAAGGTAAGTTTTTCACTTTGTAAAATTATACAAACTAGTGTCTGTCAAAACTAAGCAGTGAAGGCGGTACCTAACATCACATTTAACCAGAATATATAATGGTCATGCCCATTTATAATCATTCTGATTCACCCACAAATATTGAAGCGGTGACTGCTAAAGTTATCCTCGTGTCTCCCGCTTCAATACTTGTGGGTGAATGATTACAAAGGCTACGGCATTTCTGTGCGTGGTCATTATATGTTCGGTCCAAGTGCGATGTTAGGCACCCTTTGTTTAGACAAAATGTGTTTGTGTACAGAAATGAAATACATGTAAAATCATACAATTCCATCCTATATAAAATACAAAACGAACATCACCCAACACTATCATATTAATGTGGGTCAAAGATTCCATGAATACAGAAAATGTCAACAGACAACAGAGGCGAAATGGTAATGAGTTACATTGTAAGAAAGTGATTTTATATGTGTGTGGGTAAAAGTTCAAAATCCTGAACTTTCAAAACTCTGATCTTAAAACTTGCAGTATGCCCACTAAATATTCACAGTTCCAAGTTTAAATATTTAGACTTAAAATTAATCAGACAAGATATTAAAATCTCCCTGATTCATGATTTTGAGGCTGACTTTCCACAGAAAGTCAGCCTCAAAATCATGAATTCAGGAATAATCCTGAAAACTTTCACCCATGTATGTGAACAAAAAATGCTACAATTAATAATTGCATAGTCTGTTCCACCAAGCTTTTTGTTCGCTGTTTTGACTTTTATTTTCTTGCCATATCCAAAATTAAATTGCTATTTGTTTGCAAGTCGATAAAGTATCCATATGTGCAGATAAGTAAACTTTTTGTTGGCTTAACCATACTCTTGCTGAGTATTTGCATGTACAAACAGAAGAACTCAGGAGGGGGGTACTCTGATATTTTCATACATACACAGGCTAGGGACATTTTTTCAAAATTTTGAATTTCAATATTTTAGGGGGTTTTCAGAAAAATAAATATTTTTTGGGTATGAAGATTTTGTGGATATTTTTTGGGGGTCATCACAAAATTGGACTATATTTAGGGGTCATTTCTATGCATTTTAGGGTTTTTCTTAAGGTCATGGTACAGAATGGGGGATATTTATTTGGGTTGGTAAAATTTCAAATATTTTTTTGGGGTGCTTGAAATTCCTGATATTTTTGGGGGTGAACGGTAGATGCTGGGCACGAGTCTATGTATGAAGAAAAAATAAGAGTACCCCCCCCCCCATGGGAGTAGACCTGATTTTAGCGACCACTCAAAAATAGATAAAACAAAGGTATTTGTGCTTAATGACGTCATAAGTATTGCAAAATGCTCCCCTTGGAGCATTCTGCAATACTCTTGACCTGCATTAAGCGATAATGATCTTGAAAACCAATTTTGGTCTTATTTTGAGTGGCCACTTCAGACAGGTTCTACCGTAAAACACTTCTATCTAATTTTTGAGCTGTTTACATGTAGCATTCGAGTTGTAAGTAAGTATTTTCAATCAAAAAGGAAAAAGTGTGGACCCTGATAAGATGCTTTCCCCAGAGGTAAATTGAGCTGGATCGTTACTGTTTTCAAAAAGGATAAGTTGGGATTACGCAGGAATAAGTTAATTAAAGTTTTGAATGCTATTTTCGTTTAGTTTAAACATGTGTTTTGGGTGCTCAAAAGAGTATCCACAACCTTTGCTTTGGTGAATACAAAGTATCCACAACCTTTGCTTTGGTGAATAAGAAAATAATCTTAACCCATATAAGCCTAGCGTCCTTTTTGTTGGACGTAGGCAGATAGTGCAGACTCAGACCAGATGCCACAGAACGCGGCGTCTGATCAGGGTCTCCATTGTTTGCTTGCAGAATGTTCTATTTTAATTTGAATATAAGTGAAAAATGCCAACCAACATCCTTTAAAACAGAAATGGATCGTTCCAATTGATAATGGTGGGAAATTCCATTCAGCTTAATTAGGTTAAATTTCACACTCTTAACTTGAGGCCTGCAAACTATTTTCTCATGATATAGCAGACCACTGTCTGGTACATTTAAACCTCTGTGTACTTATAACAGCAGTTTTTGATGATACATGATAATGTCCTCCAAGCCTTTCTTTGAACAGCTTGTTAATTCCAGCATCTTGTATGGATTTCAATCTAAAATAGACAGAACGAGCTATAACACTTAAAACACTACATTATTATAGTAGGGACCAGGAATTATGTTAAAGTTCTTTGGAAAATGGATTCATAAATCCATTTTTCCACAGAACGTTAACATAATTCCTGGTCCCTACTTTAAAAATATCTATACAGTCAGCCATAAGTTAAGCATCACCTGACTGTAGTGTGGCATAACTTTACTAATTTATAATTTACTTTTTCCTCATTTGGTCTCAAGACAAATTGATGCCTCTACACTGAACATCTATCGATAAATTTATTTTTACATGTATCATGTTGTCTTACGAACCGGTTTTATCACACTACTATGCACAATTTTGAAACGCCAATTTGCTTCACATGCTTTATCTCTTTATGTACGGACCCAATAATAATGTTTTGATGCGTGGTTGTACATTGATGAAGTGATGGCTAGAAGAAAACTTTCTGAAGCCCAAAGGTGGCCAATTGTGGGCATGAACAATGCTGGTCTTAGCACACGGAATATTGCTGGACAATTTAGGGTGAACCAATAATTATCGTGTGACTTCTTCAACATTATCGAGCTGACGGAAATGTATCTTAGCGTCAACCCTCAGGACGACCACGTAAAACGGACGAGCGTGAGAATAGATATCTTAGGCGGCTGGCACGTGCAAACCCTACCCTCACACTCATGATAGATTCTTATAGTCTGGGCAAGCTTCGTGATGCCAAACGGTGATCGTTGGGACATATTTTTCTATCCTACCCTCACGCTCATGATAGAATCTTATAGTCTCGGCAAGCCGTGTGATGCCAAATGGTGATCCTAGGGGCGGATTTAACTATCCTAGCCTCACACTCATGATAGATTTTTATATTCTTGATAACAGACTCTCATCTGAAGGCAATGTATACCTTTATATATATTGTTGCTCTGTATGTCCATGTGCTGTCTCAGAATGTATTTGAAGTACCATTTTTCAGATGTTTACTTCTACTCACTCTAGAAGGCTTTGTTTCCTTGCTCTTGTTTACAACAAACAGTTTTTGAGATGCTGTAAAATCAAACAAAAAATGATTATAATAGGTTTGTGTGAAGAACTTTTAGAATTAAAAGAAACATAATTAAACAATAGGTAATTTCATCTGTGAATGAAAGATGTGTCATATTTGGTCTTACACTTTTGAGCTAAGAGTTCCATATTGTAAATTTTTCATCCCAAAAAAGTAGTTTTCCACTAGATTATAGCTTTTTGTGTCAAGATCAAAATTTAGAAAGCAATTTACCTTTTTATCATCGATCAATAGTCTTTAAATAAGCTGAGTTTTATCCATTATTGTAAGTATTCTCCATTGTTAAAAATTGTGTGTATCGATGCTGACCAGCTATTGACCTTGGAATGTCGCAATCATGGGATTACAAAAAACACAAGGTGTTTTCGATTTAATAATTAAACAATTAGCGGCACCTTTCAAATGTTAGTGACTGAATACTGTAATGATAGTTATAAGCACAGCACACCATGCTACCTTTGATGTTTTTTTTTATTTGTTGTTGTGTCTTTGAATCGCTAAATTTTCCTTTCAATTTTTGGCTGTTGATATTTGCCTTTTTGAGAGTTTGATCAGGTTACATGACTTTAAAGCGTAATTGACCAGGAGATTTCTAAAAATTAGACAATTTTTAATTTAATTTTCTGCAACAATTGAATACTTTTGAGAAGTTTGAAAAACATTACATTACATGCAAAAAATAGATTATATTCCCTCTTTTTAACATGCCGGTTCACAAGTACTGTGATTGCAGATACCAGACTTATAGTGATGCCCTGGGCAATTTGTTTCCCCCCCGAACTATAGTCTTTCTCAGTCTGCTGTGACTGCTGAGAGCACAGAGGAGTTCAGGCTGCTCCTCATTTAGTAAAATCACAGCCAAACAATTTTTTCCACAAAATTCAAAATTAGCACCCCCTGTCATAATGATCAGTGTTTAATAGAAGGTGGGTAACATGAAAAAAAGATTGATTTTCCGACAGGTTGGTATGCCTCAAATCGGTTTCTTGAGTGTTTCCTATCACGCAGCTGTTCGATCAAGCTTACATTTTGATCTTAACATCAGTAAATGACGCATAAAAATTGGGTTATAAATAAAAATGTTAAAAGAAAACGAAGCCCAAAACTAATTTTTTTACAGATAAATATTTTTTTCGAACAAGTGGCAGTCATATATCGACTCTAGTACCTCTTTTATCCTAGATTTCATTCATTTGATTACCCTAAACCCTAGACTTATTGTGGAAATGTTCATTTTCAGACGTGGTGTAGACAAGTTTTTCCCCATCCAAACTTTTCGACCCTTCTTGTTATGGCTTAACTGTAATTCTAGCTGAGTTTTTTTTAAATGTTTGAGCCAAGTTAGCCTTTATTCATTAGATCTATATTTTAGATAATAATTTACTAATTATTTGTTTTTGGTCAGTTCGACCTTAATCGAATTGACAGGTCAGATGTACATTCTACGAAATAGGGCTGCCATTATCATGGTCATATAGATATTGCAAATTCATGTGCTGAAAAAACATTCTTCATTTGTCAAATTAGCTTTGTATAAATGCTAATACCCGAAAGCTCTTGACGATGGATTATTACATAAATTGTATGTATTTGTTTAAATTTCGTGTAATAACGTGTTGTTTGGAATCTATAAATGAGTTTCGTTTTGTTTCAATACGTTGCGATTTATTTCTTAATGGGGTATAGCTAAACACCAGAAGGAAGCTAAGTTTGCAGGAGTATAGCTACTGTAGTGTTTCACCTCAAATGGAACATAGTTTTTCGTTATTAAAATTTCACATAAAAGTTACTTCACACTAAATGTTTGCATGGGCATAGAAATAGTAAAACCATAACAAGATTTAAATTTTGGCGGAGAATGATATCAATCTTACTGATCTGGTATCTTGTAAAAATAAAGAACTTAGTTTTTGTTTGTATGAAAATACCGTTTCAGTACCCATTTTTGTACTGACAGTGCAATACATCTTAGATAGATATCACAGTATTTGCTCATCTATAAAATATCTATTAAATGACAACAGACGATTATCTTGTTGCAGGCATCAAATGGTGTGGCTTACGATGCAATCTAAGCTGCTTATATAGGTCTACAGACAATGGGTTATTTTTTGCATTTAATGACCATCAAAGTGCTATCATTTGGTCTGCTTCCATCTGTCTACCTATCTGTATGTTTTGTTCATGTGTCTGTATCAGGGTAAAACTAGAAATACACAATCCAGGAAATACGAATAAACTAATCACAGATGTACTGGCACTTACTACGTTTTATTTTACCGTTACTTTATATGATAGAAAAATATGCCTGTTGTCACTACATCAGGCATATGGGAGTGTTGAGATCAATAAGCAGAATCATTCAAGGAATAGATTAGCCAAGGGTTTCCAATTAAGAGGGCTTTTTGGGCATTAGACATAGATGTAACCTTTCTTTTGTGTCATCATCTTTGTGACAAGGTTTGAAATAAGTGAAGTAATGTTGACTAGGCTGATAAACAGCAACGTGAGCCAATATGCAGCTACATTAAAAACCACTGATGCATTTTTGTGAATTGTCTTATATAAGTATATACATGGCTATTTCAATTGATAGCCATTGATCCATTTCCCTCAAGCTACTAGAAGGGAATATTATTTTGCAGAAAACATTAAGAATGTTAAAAATCCATCTTATCACAGCTTTCATGAAATCTTATGCAAAATTTAAAAAATGATTAAGGTTTTTTGTTTTGAATATATTTTTCTAATTAAATCTAAAATTTGCATTTTAGATTTAATGTTATTGCCGAAAAACAGTGTTCCATTTGAAGGGCTATACTACAGTAACACCAGAAGGCAGTCATGTATAGCCGTACTATGCTCACTACGCAACATGCTCCCAAAAGGAGCATACTGTGTACACTGCATACACAATTTGCTACCATGAAATTGGGGGCATGTATGATACCCACACAATATGCTTCCTAGCTTATCATTTTTGATACTCACACAGAATGATGTCATGTTGTAATGAAGTTATGTTGTTTGTTTGAGAGTTTGAGTCATTCTTTATACGTACATGCCTACAATACCGTTCATTCCATACTGATAACATTTTCTAAATTAATGGCTAATAGTCAATTAAATACCAACACATGTATATGGTGGCAAGTATAATGTTGCTCCTCCCCCTTATAGAATATTCCTGATTTGTATGTCCATCTGTCTGTCCATCGGTCATGTTTTCGTGGCTGCTTCTTGAGGTGAAGCTGTTTGAGATATTTACATGAAACTCTACACAAATGGTAAGTTTCATGAGACAATAATCAGAACACATTAACCGTTACTCTGGTGTGCCTACTTTTTTTGGTGTTTGCCCTTGGACGTTGAAACATTGAGAACATTGAAAAAAAAACATTTCCACCATTAACTTGTGTCTGCTCTGTAAAGTTAAACAAAAGGGCAAGGGCCGCGCTCACCTGAGAGATAACAAGTAGTCATACAAATATTTTGTGTATTTTCAAGTAAACTAGCAGGGTTTATAAACTCCAAACTTAACAGCCCGACTGTGCCTTATTTTAAACTCATTTGAAATATCATATTCTGGTCCTTCAGGAATATTGGGTTTTGATGGAAAGCAGAATACCGCTTAAGCTGGTGCTAGGGGCATGAGAAGTGTTGCACTTTCCATTAGTTCTCATGAAAAGACTCAATAAAACCGTATCTGCTGTTTTCTTATATTGTATCTTCTCTCTGTTTCTGAAGGATCCGTTTTTTTTTCAGATTATTTAACCTATAGCATTCCTTTTTGTGGGGACTAGACATACAGTGTAGATCCTTTTATATGGTATCTGATTAGAGTCTGTATAGTTTCCTTACAGATTGCAGATGAGAAAGAATATATCCCATGAAATGGCTAATGACTTAGTGACTGTTGACTAATTTCATTTGAAGTCGACGGGCCTAAAATTGCATATATAAAATACATTTCATGAGAATTAGGTACATTTAACGTTTGAGTAAAGTTACTTTTTCATCAGTCCAGGACTTTAGTTAAGAGTGCGTAATGAAAAACTATACTCCTTTTTTCTCAACCAAAACATATGTTGTGGGTACTCAATGAGACGGTTCTTTTGAGCACCCGAAAGATATGTTAAAATTGGTGGGTAAGAAAATATTTACAAGTATACGTTGAAAATGTTTTGTTTATCTAAACCTGTGCATCACACATGTATAGCTATCCAGCGGGCTAAATGCCTAAATCTTAGCCTGAGTATTTTTCTTTGTATAATAACCCCCGTCCCCAAGATATAACACATTTGGTTTAGCAAAGAGACTTCTGACACAATTAACTCAGTTTCCAAGAACTGATATAAGGAATTGCTTAGGAAGCAAAGTTTTTATGTACAGATTCAGAAAGTTTTCTCAGAAGGGGTCAAGCTACTGACCAGTGTGGACCTATCCTCAGGCTAGGGTGGGTAAGATCAAGTTTTTGTATTTTAAATTCAATACCATAGGAAACAAAAGTGCAGGCCCAGTCCCCATGGTCTTACACTTGTTCACTTAGGAACAAGTTCTAAAAATAATTGCTTATTCGGTTATCATTACTTCATGTTGTTTTTTTGCTTATAGTAGATTGTTCATTTTCCGCTCAGTTTCTTTTTTAATAAATGCTGCAACATTTGCTTTTAAATGTGTTTCATTTGTGCACTTTCTTGTAAAGCAATCAATTGATATAATCAACCTAATAAATGATATATAATTATTGACTATTCCACTATTAGATATGACGTGTTAGCAACCAGTGGATACCAAGGAATCTATAGCTAATGTCAAAGTTGGTATCCAGTGGTTGATATGAATAACATTTAAAGTAGTGCAAAATAATTGATCATTAGATACCATTGCTTAAAAAAGCCTGTCGACGTGACTATTGCTGACGTCAGTTAAATCTTATACTAACTGGCTTGCACGTAAATGACATCACTCCTCTTGCAAGCCAGTTCACTGTGTTCATACCACTACGGCAATTTGTTGTTTTTTTTCACTTATTCCGGTGTTAAGGCAACTTTCTCATCATGTTCAATTTCTTCATTTAATCACAGATAAACGCCCCAAAATGCTAGGGTTTCGATTGATTTTTGTTCATCAAATTCACATTGTATCTTTAAGCTTTAAAATTTTATGTAAACTTTTAACGTTTGATGTCTAGGCATGAAATAACTTATAACGGTTTTATCAGCGTGGATAATTAATCAATAACAAAACCGTATAATTATGACTGAAACATAATTGGTAATTTTTAATTTACCTGTAAAAACACATTTAAAATCTGATTTTATCTCTGTTTTGGCAAAACAAAACAGAGGTTGTTAACTAGAGGACGCTATCTCAAAACAAACATATTTGAAAGTTCCTTTTTTGTCAGCCTTTATTTGAAGGAACTTTTACTATTACACTGGAGTGGGTGACGAACGCCAAATTTGCTGTAGTAGTAGGGAAGGGGATAATGACAACGGTCCCCGCATGGTGCGTTTCTGCGCATGCGTCATTTGTTTTTTAAAATAGACAGCCAAAAAACCCAATGTCTATTAATAGCGCTTAACAAGATGCAGCTTTTAAAAAATATAATACTTTATGTAGAGGTCATATTTTAAGATGCCTGAAATGAGGATGGATGCCTCTATGGAGGCTTAATGTAAATAATCGCACATCATTTCCCATGCGCGGATCCAGAAAGTTTTTTCAGAGGGGGTCCAACTTTGACTACGTATTTCTTTTGTTGATGATGGGAGAGATGATCCAAATACCAATATAAGCGGGCCATCATCGGCCCAGCAGCGGAACGCCATTTAAATTTTGCTTGGTAGCTGTGTGATTTTACAGGGGATCCGGACCAGTATAGTACAGAAACACTATATTTTTGTGATTTTTCAGGGGGGGGGGGGTCCGGACCCCCTGTCCCCCCCCTCTGGATCCGCACATGTTTCCTACAATGTGCCCCGACCTCAATCCTCCATTTAGACTCAAATCAGCCTGTGCGTATGTGCAGTTGTAAACATATCAGCATATTTGCTATTTCCTTTATGAAGATGACATTCACAAGCGCTAATTTCTTTAACTATGATCAGACGATGGCTATCGCCTGCACATATATCATATAAGGCTAGCATGGAAACATGTCCTAGTTCCTGTAATAGAATGAAGGCAAATGGATGGGCATGTTTCTCCTTTAATAAACGTACAACTATGTTCTGAAGTCGTTGTGAGGAGACGGTCAGAACTGGATGAGCGTATTTCTAAATCAGATATGGGTATTACCATATTCTAACTACGATCACAGCTGGCTGATCATGCTCCTCACCAGGTAGATGTATAAACATTATCTTACCGATGTAATGAGACGACCATGTTCCTTATGAAATAGGGGTATAACCATGCTCCGAACATGGTCATGAGATGATCATAATGGACGGAGCATGTTTCTTACCTGAATGAGGTATAACCATGCTCTGACCGTCGTCACGAAAAGATCACAACTGACGGCGCATGTTTCTTACCTGCTCTGTCCATTGTCATGAGACGATGACAACTGTCGGAGCAAGTTTCATACATAAATGAAATATAACCATGCTCTGACCGTTGTCATGTCACGATGACAACTAACGGAGCATGTTTCATACCTTAGGGATGAATAACCATGCTCTGACCGTTGTCATGAGGCGATAAAAACTGACGGAGCATGTTTCATACCTAAAGGATGAATAACCATGCTCTGACCGTTGTCATGAGGCGATGACAACTGACCGAGCATGTTTCATACCTTAGAGATGAATAACCATGCTCTGACCGTTGTCATGAGACGATGACAACTGACGAGGCATGTTTCATACCTAAGGGATGAATAACCATGCTCTGACCGTTGTCATGAGGCGATGACAACTGACCGAGCATGTTTCATACCTCAGGGATGAATAACCATGCTCTGACCGTTGTCATGAGACGATGACAACTGTCGGAGCATGTTTCATACCTTAGAGATGAATAACCATGCTCTGACCGTTGTCATGTCACGATGACAACTGTCGGAGCATGTTTCATACCTTAGGGATAAATAACCATGCTCTGACCGTTGTCATGTCACGATGACAACTAACGGAGCATGTTTCATATCTTAGAGATGAATAACTATGCTCTGACCGTTGTCATGTCACGATGACAACTGTCGGAGCATGTTTCATACCTTAGGAATAAATAACCATGCTCTGACCGTTGTCATGTCACGATGACAACTGTCTGAGCATGTTTCATACCTTAGAGATGAATAACCATGCTCTGACCGCTGTCATGAGGCGATGACAACTGACGGAGCATGTTTCATACCTCAGAGATGAATAACAATGCTCTGACCGTTGTCATGTCACGATGAAAACTGTCAGAGCATGTATCATATCTTAGGGATAAATAACCATGCTCTGACCGTTGTCATGAGACGATGACAACTGTCTGAGCATGTTTCATACCTTAGAGATGAATAACCATGCTCTGACTGTTGTCATGAGGCGATGACATCTGACGGAGCATGTTTCATAACTTAGAGATGAATAACTATGCTCTGACCGTTGTCATGTCACGATGAAAACTGTCGGAGCATGTTTCATATCTTAGGGATAAATAACCATGCTCTGACCGTTGTCATGTTTCATACCTTAGAGATGCATAACCATGCTCTGACCGTTGTCATGAGGCGATGACAACTGACAGAGCATATTTCATACTTTAGAGATGAATAACCATGCTCTGACCGTTGTCATGTCACGATGACAACTGTCGGAGCATGTTTCATACCTCATAGATGAATAACAATGCTCTGACCGTTGTCATGTCACGATGACAACTGTCGGAGCATCTTTCATACCTTAGGGGTAAATAACCATGCTCTGACCGTTGTCATGTCACGATGACAAGTAACGGAGCATGTTTCATATCTTAGAGATGAATAACTATGATCTGACCGTTGTCATGTCACGATGACAACTGTCTGAGCATGTTTCATACCTTAGAGATGAATAACCATGCTCTGACCGTTGTCATGAGGCGATGACAACTGACGGAGCATGTTTCATACTTTCGAGAAGAATAACCATGCTCTGACCGTTGTCATGTCACGATGACAACTGTCGGAGCATGTTTCATATCTTAGATATGAATAACCATGCTCTGACCGTTGTCATGAGACGATGACAATTGACGGAGCATGTTTCATACCTTAGAGATGAATAACCATGCCCTGACCGTTGTCATGTCACGATAACAACTGTCGGAGCATGTTTCATACCTTAGAAATGAATTACCATGCTCTGACCGTTGTCATGTCACGATGACAACTGACGGAGCATGTTTAATACCTTAGAGATGAATAACCATGCTCTGACCGTTGTAATGAGACGATGTCAACTGTCGGAGCATGTTTCATACCTAAGAGACGAATAACCATGCTCTGACCGTTGTCATGTCACGATGAAAACCGTCGGAGCATGTTTCATACCTTAGAGATGAATAACCATGCTCTGACCGTTGTCATGAGACGATGTCAACTGTCAGAGCATGTTTCATATCTTAGAGATGAATAACCATGCTTTGACCGTTGTCATGAGGCGATGACAACTAACGGAGCATGGTTCATACCTTAGGGATATAATACCATGCTCTGACCGTTGTCATGAGACGATAACAACCGACGGAGCATGGTTCATACCTTAGGGATATATTACCATGCTCTGACCGTTGTCACTAGACAATAACTACTGACGGAGCTTTGTTCATATCTTAGGGATATATTAGCATGCTCTGATCGCTGTCATGAGATGATAACAACTGACGGAGCATGGTTCATATCTTAGGGATATATTACCATGCTCTGACCGTTGCCACTAGACGATAACAACTGACGGAGCATGGTTTATACCTTAGGGATAATTTACCATGCTCTGACCGTTGTCACTAGATGATAACAACTGATGGAGCATGGTTCATATCTTAGGGATATATTATCATGCTCTGACCGTTGTCACTAGACGATAACAACTGGCGGAGCATGGTTTATACCTTAGGGATATATTACCATGCTCTGACCGTTGTCACTAGACGATAACAACTGATGGAGCATGGATAATACCTCAGGGATATATTACCATGCTCTGACCGTTGTCAAAAGATGATAACAACTGACGGAGCACGGTTCATACCTTAGGGATATATTACCATGCTCTGACTGTTGTCATGAGACGATAACAACTGACGGAGCATGGTTCATACCTTAGGATATATAACCATGCTCTGACCGTTGTCACTCGACGATAAAAACTGACGGAGCATGGTTCATACCTTAGGGATATATTATCATGCTCTGACCGTTGTCACTGGATGATGACAATTGACGGAGCATGGTTCATACCTTAGGGATATATTACCATGCTCTGACCGTTGTCACAAGACGATAACAACTGACGGAGCATGGTTAATATCGTAGGGATATATTACCATGCTTTGACAGTTGTCATAAGACGATAATAACTGACGGAGCATGGTTTCTACCTTAGGGATATATTACCATGCTCTGACCGTTGTCATGAGATGATAACAACTAACGGAGCATGGTTCATACCTAAGGGATGAAAACTCATGCTCTGACCGTTGTCATGTCACGATGACAACTGTCGGAGCATGTTTCATATCTTAGAGATGAATACCCATGCTCTGACCGTTGTGTTGAGGCGATGACAACTAACGGAGCATGTTTCATACCTTAGGGATATAATACCATGCTCTGACCGTTGTCATGAGACGATAACAACTGACGGAGCATGGTTCATACCTTAGGGATATATTACCATTCTCTGACCTTTGTCACTAGACAATAACAACTGACGGAGCATGGTTCATATCTTAGGGATATATTACCATGCTCTGACCGTTGTCACTAGACGATAACAACTGACGGAGCATGGTTCATACCTTAGGGATATATTACCATGCTCTGACCGTTGTCACTAGATGATAACAATTGACGGAGCATGGTTCATATCTAAGGGATATATTACCATGCTCTGACCGTTGTCACTAGACGATAACAAATGACGGAGCATGGATAATACCTCAGGGATATATAACCATGCTCTGACCGTTGTCACAAGATGATAACAACTGACGGAGCATGGTTCATACCTTAGGGATATTTTACCATAATCTGACCGTTGTCATGAGACGATAACAACTGACGAAACATTGTTCATACCTTAGGGATATATAACCATGCTCTGACCATTGTCACTAAACGATAACATCTGACGGAGCAAGGTTCATACCTTAGGGATATATTACCATGCTCTGACCGTTGTCATTAGACGATAACAACTGACGGAGCATGGTTCATACCTTAGGGATATATAACCATGCTCTGACCGCTGTCACTAGACGAAAACAACTGACGGAGTATGGATCATACCTTAGGTATAGATTACCATGCTCTGACCGTTGTCATGAGACGATTACAACTGACGGAGCATGGTTCATACCTTAGGGATATATTACCATGCTCTGACCGTTGTCATGAGACGATAACAACTGACGGGCCATGGTTCATACCTTAGGGATATATAACCATGCTCTGACCGTTGTCACTAGATGATAACAGCTGACGGAGCATGGTTCATACCTTAGGGATATATTATCATGCTCTGACCGTTGTCACTAGATGATGACAATTGACGGAGCATGGTTCATACCTTAGGGATATATTACCATGCTCTGACCGTTGTCACTAGACGATAACAACTGATGGAGCATGGATAATACCTCAGGGATATATTACCATGCTCTGACCGTTGTTAAAAGATGATAACAACTGACGGAGCACGGTTCATACCTTAGGGATATATAACCATGATCTGACCGTTGTCATGAGACGATAACAACTGACGGAGCATGGTTCATACCTCAGGATATATAACCATGCTCTGACCGTTGTCACTCGACGATAACAACTGACGGAGCATGGTTTATACCTTAGGGATATATTATCATGCTCTGACCGTTGTCACTAGATGATGACAATTGACGGAGCATGGTTCATACCCTAGGGATATATTACCATGCTCTGACCGTTGTCACAAGACGATAACAACTGACGGAGCATGGTTAATATCGTAGGGATATATTACCATGCTTTGACAGTTGTCATAAGACGATAATAACTGACGGAGCATGATTCATACCTTAGGGATATATTACCATGCTCTGACCGTTGTCATGAGACGATAACAACTTACGGAGCATGGTTCATACCTAAGGGATGAAAACTCATGCTCTGACCGTTGTCATGTCACGATGACAACTGTCGGAGCATGTTTCATATCTTAGAGATGAATACCCATGCTCTGACCGTTGTCATGAGGCGATGACAACTAACGGAGCATGTTTCATACCTTAGGGATATAATACCATGCTCTGACCGTTGTCATGAGACGATAACAACTGACGGAGCATGGTTCATATCTTAGGGATATATTAGCATGCTCTGATCGCTGTCATGAGATGATAACAACTGACGGAGCATGGTTCATATCTTAGGGATATATTACCATGCTTTGACCGTTGTCACTAGACGATAACAACTGACGGAGCATGGTTCATACCTTAGGGATATATTATCATGCTCTGACCGTTGTCAATAGATGATGACAATTGACGGAGCATGGTTCATACCTTAGGGATATATTACCATGCTCTGACCGTTGCCACAAGACGATAACAACTGACGGAGCATGGTTAATATCGTAGGGATATATTACCATGCTTTGACAGTTGTCATAAGACGATAATAACTGACGGAGCATGGTTCATACCTAAGGGATATATTACAATGCTCTGATCGTTGTCATGAGACGATAACAACTAACGGAGCATGGTTCATACCTAAGGGATGAAAACTCATGCTCTGACCGTTGTCATGTCACGATGACAACTGTCGGAGCATGTTTCATATCTTAGAGATGAATACCCATGCTCTGACCGTTGTCATGAGGCGATGACAACTAACGGAGCATGTTTCATACCTTAGGGATATAATACCATGCTCTGACCGTTGTCATGAGACGATAACAACTGACGGAGCATGGTTCATACCTAAGGGATATATTACCATTCTCTGACCGTTGTCACTAGACAATAACAACTGACGGAGCTTTGTTCATATCTTAGGGATATATTAGCATGCTCTGACCGCTGTCATGAGATGATAACAACTGACAGAGCATGGTTTATATCTTAGGGAAGTATTACCATGCTCTGACCGTTGTCACTAGACGATAACAACTGACGGAGCATGGTTCATACCTTAGGGATATATTACCATGCTCTGACCGTTGTCACTAGATGATAACAATTGATGGAGCATGGTTCATACCTTAGGGATATATTACCATGCTCTGACCGTTGTCACTAGACGATAACAACTGACGGAGCATGGTTCATACCTTAGGGATATATTACCATGCTCTGACCGTTGTCACTAGATGATAACAACTGACGGAGCATGGTTCATACCTTAGGGATATATAACCATGCTCTGACCGCTGTCACTAGACAATAACAACTGACGGAGCATGGTTCATATCTTAGGGATATATTACCATGCTCTGACCGTTGTCACTAGACGATAACAACTGACGGAGCATGGTTCATACCTTAGGGATATATTACCATGCTCTGACCGTTGTCACTAGATGATAACAATTGACGGAGCATGGTTCATATCTAAGGGATATATTACCATGCTCTGACCGTTGTCACTAGACGATAACAAATGACGGAGCATGGATAATACCTCAGGGATATATAACCATGCTCTGACCGTTGTCACAAGATGATAACAACTGACGGAGCATGGTTCATACCTTAGGGATATTTTACCATAATCTGACCGTTGTCATGAGACGATAACAACTGACGAAACATTGTTCATACCTTAGGGATATATTACCATGCTCTGACCATTGTCACTAAACGATAACATCTGACGGAGCAAGGTTCATACCTTAGGGATATATTACCATGCTCTGACCGTTGTCATTAGACGATAACAACTGACGGAGCATGGTTCATACCTTAGGGATATATAACCATGCTCTGACCGCTGTCACTAGACGAAAACAACTGACGGAGTATGGATCATACCTTAGGTATAGATTACCATGCTCTGACCGTTGTCATGAGACGATTACAACTGACGGAGCATGGTTCATACCTTAGGGATATATTACCATGCTCTGACCGTTGTCATGAGACGATAACAACTGACGGGCCATGGTTCATACCCTAGGGATATATTACCATGCTCTGACCGTTGTCACAAGACGATAACAACTGACGGAGCATGGTTAATATCGTAGGGATATATTACCATGCTTTGACAGTTGTCATAAGACGATAATAACTGACGGAGCATGGTTCATACCTTAGGGATATATTACCATGCTCTGACCGTTGTCATGAGACGATAACAACTAACGGAGCATGGTTCATACCTAAGGGATGAAAACTCATGCTCTGACCGTTGTCATGTCACGATGACAACTGTCGGAGCATGTTTCATATCTTAGAGATGAATACCCATGCTCTGACCGTTGTCATGAGGCGATGACAACTAACGGAGCATGTTTCATACCTTAGGGATATAATACCATGCTCTGACCGTTGTCATGAGACGATAACAACTGACGGAGCATGGTTCATATCTTAGGGATATATTAGCATGCTCTGATCGCTGTCATGAGATGATAACAACTGACGGAGCATGGTTCATATCTTAGGGATATATTACCATGCTTTGACCGTTGTCACTAGACGATAACAACTGACGGAGCATGGTTCATACCTTAGGGATATATTATCATGCTCTGACCGTTGTCACTAGATGATGACAATTGACGGAGCATGGTTCATACCTTAGGGATATATTACCATGCTCTGACCGTTGCCACAAGACGATAACAACTGACGGAGCATGGTTAATATCGTAGGGATATATTACCATGCTTTGACAGTTGTCATAAGACGATAATAACTGACGGAGCATGGTTCATACCTAAGGGATATATTACAATGCTCTGATCGTTGTCATGAGACGATAACAACTAACGGAGCATGGTTCATACCTAAGGGATGAAAACTCATGCTCTGACCGTTGTCATGTCACGATGACAACTGTCGGAGCATGTTTCATATCTTAGAGATGAATACCCATGCTCTGACCGTTGTCATGAGGCGATGACAACTAACGGAGCATGTTTCATACCTTAGGGATATAATACCATGCTCTGACCGTTGTCATGAGACGATAACAACTGACGGAGCATGGTTCATACCTAAGGGATATATTACCATTCTCTGACCGTTGTCACTAGACAATAACAACTGACGGAGCTTTGTTCATATCTTAGGGATATATTAGCATGCTCTGACCGCTGTCATGAGATGATAACAACTGACAGAGCATGGTTTATATCTTAGGGAAGTATTACCATGCTCTGACCGTTGTCACTAGACGATAACAACTGACGGAGCATGGTTCATACCTTAGGGATATATTACCATGCTCTGACCGTTGTCACTAGATGATAACAATTGATGGAGCATGGTTCATACCTTAGGGATATATTACCATGCTCTGACCGTTGTCACTAGACGATAACAACTGACGGAGCATGGTTCATACCTTAGGGATATATTACCATGCTCTGACCGTTGTCACTAGATGATAACAACTGACGGAGCATGGTTCATACCTTAGGGATATATAACCATGCTCTGACCGCTGTCACTAGACAATAACAACTGACGGAGCATGGTTCATATCTTAGGGATATATTACCATGCTCTGACCGTTGTCACTAGACGATAACAACTGACGGAGCATGGTTCATACCTCAGGGATATATTACCATGCTCTGACCGTTGTCACTAGATGATAACAATTGACGGAGCATGGTTCATATCTAAGGGATATATTACCATGCTCTGACCGTTGTCACTAGACGATAACAAATGACGGAGCATGGATAATACCTCAGGGATATATAACCATGCTCTGACCGTTGTCACAAGATGATAACAACTGACGGAGCATGGTTCATACCTTAGGGATATTTTACCATAATCTGACCGTTGTCATGAGACGATAACAACTGACGAAACATTGTTCATACCTTAGGGATATATTACCATGCTCTGACCATTGTCACTAAACGATAACATCTGACGGAGCAAGGTTCATACCTTAGGGATATATTACCATGCTCTGACCGTTGTCATTAGACGATAACAACTGACGGAGCATGGTTCATACCTTAGGGATATATAACCATGCTCTGACCGCTGTCACTAGACGAAAACAACTGACGGAGTATGGATCATACCTTAGGTATAGATTACCATGCTCTGACCGTTGTCATGAGACGATTACAACTGACGGAGCATGGTTCATACCTTAGGGATATATTACCATGCTCTGACCGTTGTCATGAGACGATAACAACTGACGGGCCATGGTTCATACCTTAGGGATATATAACCATGCTCTGACCGTTGTCACTAGATGATAACAGCTGACGGAGCATGGTTCATACCTTAGGGATATATTATCATGCTCTGACCGTTGTCACTAGATGATGACAATTGACGGAGCATGGTTCATACCTTAGGGATATATTACCATGCTCTGACCGTTGTCACTAGACGATAACAACTGATGGAGCATGGATAATACCTCAGGGATATATTACCATGCTCTGACCGTTGTTAAAAGATGATAACAACTGACGGAGCACGGTTCATACCTTAGGGATATATAACCATGATCTGACCGTTGTCATGAGACGATAACAACTGACGGAGCATGGTTCATACCTCAGGATATATAACCATGCTCTGACCGTTGTCACTCGACGATAACAACTGACGGAGCATGGTTTATACCTTAGGGATATATTATCATGCTCTGACCGTTGTCACTAGATGATGACAATTGACGGAGCATGGTTCATACCCTAGGGATATATTACCATGCTCTGACCGTTGTCACAAGACGATAACAACTGACGGAGCATGGTTAATATCGTAGGGATATATTACCATGCTTTGACAGTTGTCATAAGACGATAATAACTGACGGAGCATGGTTCATACCTTAGGGATATATTACCATGCTCTGACCGTTGTCATGAGACGATAACAACTAACGGAGCATGGTTCATACCTAAGGGATGAAAACTCATGCTCTGACCGTTGTCATGTCACGATGACAACTGTCGGAGCATGTTTCATATCTTAGAGATGAATACCCATGCTCTGACCGTTGTCATGAGGCGATGACAACTAACGGAGCATGTTTCATACCTTAGGGATATAATACCATGCTCTGACCGTTGTCATGAGACGATAACAACTGACGGAGCATGGTTCATATCTTAGGGATATATTAGCATGCTCTGATCGCTGTCATGAGATGATAACAACTGACGGAGCATGGTTCATATCTTAGGGATATATTACCATGCTTTGACCGTTGTCACTAGACGATAACAACTGACGGAGCATGGTTCATACCTTAGGGATATATTATCATGCTCTGACCGTTGTCACTAGATGATGACAATTGACGGAGCATGGTTCATACCTTAGGGATATATTACCATGCTCTGACCGTTGCCACAAGACGATAACAACTGACGGAGCATGGTTAATATCGTAGGGATATATTACCATGCTTTGACAGTTGTCATAAGACGATAATAACTGACGGAGCATGGTTCATACCTAAGGGATATATTACAATGCTCTGATCGTTGTCATGAGACGATAACAACTAACGGAGCATGGTTCATACCTAAGGGATGAAAACTCATGCTCTGACCGTTGTCATGTCACGATGACAACTGTCGGAGCATGTTTCATATCTTAGAGATGAATACCCATGCTCTGACCGTTGTCATGAGGCGATGACAACTAACGGAGCATGTTTCATACCTTAGGGATATAATACCATGCTCTGACCGTTGTCATGAGACGATAACAACTGACGGAGCATGGTTCATACCTAAGGGATATATTACCATTCTCTGACCGTTGTCACTAGACAATAACAACTGACGGAGCTTTGTTCATATCTTAGGGATATATTAGCATGCTCTGACCGCTGTCATGAGATGATAACAACTGACAGAGCATGGTTTATATCTTAGGGAAGTATTACCATGCTCTGACCGTTGTCACTAGACGATAACAACTGACGGAGCATGGTTCATACCTTAGGGATATATTACCATGCTCTGACCATTGTCACTAAACGATAACATCTGACGGAGCAAGGTTCATACCTAAGGGATATATTGCCATGCTCTGACCGTTGTCATTAGACGATAACAACTGACGGAGCATGGTTCATACCTTAGGATATATAACCATGCTCTGACCGCTGTCACTAGACGAAAACAACTGACGGAGTATGGATCATACCTTAGGTATAGATTACCATGCTCTGACCGTTGTCATGAGACGATTACAACTGACGGAGCATGGTTCATACCTTAGGGATATATTACCATGCTCTGACCGTTGTCATGAGACGATAACAACTGACGGGCCATGGTTCATACCTTAGGGATATATAACCATGCTCTGACCGTTGTCACTAGATGATAACAGCTGATGGAGCATGGTTCATACCTTAGGGATATATTACCATGCTCCGACCTCTGTCATAAGACGATGACAACTGACGGAGCATGTTTCATACTTGAGGGATATATCACCATTCTTTTACCGATGGCATGAGACAATGGCAAATTACGGAGCATGATTCATACCCTTAGGGATGTATAACCATGCTCTGTACGTTTTTATAAGGCGAAAATAACTGACGGAGCATGTTTCATACATATATGATATATAACCTTGCTTAGACCGTTGTTATCAGATGATGACAACTGATGGAGCATGATTCATACCAAAGGGATATATTACCATGCTCTGACCGTTGTCATGTAACGATGGCAACTGACGTAGCATGTTTCATACATGAATGATTTTTTACCATGCTCTGACCGTTGGCATTTGACGATGACAACTGACGGAGCATGCTTCATACCTAAGGTATGTATAACAATGCGCTCTCTGTTGTCATAAGGCAAAGCCAACTGACGGAGCATGTTCCAAACAAGAGTGATATGTTACATGCTCTGACCGTTGTCATGATATGATGACAACTGACGGAGCATGATTCATACATGAATGATATCTTACCATGCTCTGTCCGTTGTCATGAGACGATGATACCTGACCAAGCTTGATTCATACCTTAGGGATATACTACCATGCTCTGACCGTTGTCATGAGTTGATGACAACTGACGGAGCATGTTTCATACTTGATCGATATATCACCATGCTCTGACCGTTGTCATGCGACGATGACAGCTAACGGAGCATGATTCATACCTTAGGAGCATGTAACCATGCTCTGCCAGTTGTCATGAGACGATGACAACTCACGGAGTATGTTTCATATATGAATAATATATTACCATGCCCTGTCCGTTGTCATGAGATGATGACAACTGACGGAGCATGGTTCATAATTATGGGATATATAACCATGCTCTGGCCGTAGGTATTAGACGATGACAACTGACGGAGTATGTTTCATACATACATGATATGTTACCATGCTCTGACCGTTGTTATGAGACGATGACAACTAACGGAGCATGTTTCAAACTGGAGGGATATATAACCATGCTCTGACCGTTGTCATGAGACGATGATAAATGACGGAGCATGGTTTATTACTTTAGGGATGAATAACCATGCTCTGTCCGTGTCTAGAGACGATGGCAACTGTCGGAGCATGTTTCATACATGAGGGATATATCACCATGTTCTGACCTTTATCATGAGACGATGACAACTGTCGGAGCATGTTTCATACATGAGGGATATATCACCATGTTCTGACCTTTATCATGAGACGATGACAACTGACGGAGCATGATTCATACCAACTAACGGAGCATGTTTAATACATGATGGATATATCACCATGCTCTGACCGTTGTCATGAGACGATGACAACTGACGGAGCATGATTCATACCTGAGGGATATATAACCATGCTCTGTCCGTTGTCATGAGACGATGACAACTGACAGAGCATGTTTTATACATGAATGATATATTACAATGCTCTGACCGTTGTTATGAGACGATGACAACTGATGGAGCATGTTTCATTCTTGAGGGATATATCACCATGCTCTGACCGTTGTCATGAGACGACGACAACTGACGGAGCATGATTCATACCTTAGGTATATATTACCAAGCTCTGACCGTTGTTTTTATTCGATGACAACTGACGGAGCATGGTTCATACCCATGGGATAAATTACCATACTCTGACCGTTGTTATGAGACGATGACAATTGACGGAGCATGATTTATACCTAAGGGTTATATTACCATGCTCAGACCGTTGTCATTTAATGATGACAACTGACGGAGCATGATTCATACCTGAGGGATATATAACCATGCTCTGTCCGTTGTCATGAGACGATGACAACTGACAAAGCTTGTTTATACATGTATGATATATCACCATGCTCTGACAGTTGTCATGAGACGATGAAAACTGACGGAGCATGATTAATACCTGAGGGATATATAACCATGCTCTGTCCGTTGTCATGAGACGATGACAACTGACAGAGCATGTTTTATACATGAATGATATATCACCAAGCACTGACCGTTGTTATTATACGATGACAACTGATGGAGCATGTTTCATACAAGACTGATATATTACAAGGCTCTGACCGTTGTAATGAGACTATGACAACTGACGGAGCATGATTTATACCTAAGGGATATATTGCCATGCTCAGACCGTTGTCATTTAACGATGACCACTGGCAGAGCATGGTTCATAATTTAGGGATGTATAATAATGCTCTCTCGGTTATCATGAGACGATTACAACTGACGGAGCATGTTTCATACATAAATGATATATTACAATGCTCTGACCGTTGTCATGAGACGATGACAGCTGACAGAGCATGATTCATGACTAAGGGATATATTACCATGCTCTGACCGTTTTCATCAGACGATGACAACTAACGGAGCTTGTTTGATACCTTAGGGATGTATAACCATGCCCTGCCCGTTGTCATGAGACGATGACAACTGATGCAGCATGTTTCATATATGAATGATATCTTACCATGCTCTGACCCTTGTTATGAGACGATGACAACTAACGGAGCAGGATTCATGCTTAGGGGATATATCACCATGCCCTGACCGTTGTCATGAGACGATGACAACTGACGGAGCATGATTAATACATAAGGGATATATTATCATGCTCTGACCGTTGTCATGAGACGAGGACAACTGACAGAGCATGATTGATACCTTAGGGATCTATTACCATGCTCTGACCGTTGTCATAAGACGATGGCAACTGACGGAGCATGTTTCATACATGAGTGGTATATTTCCATGCTCTGACCGTTGTCATACGACGATGAGACCTGACAGAGCATGTTACATACCTTAGAGAAAAATAACCATGCTGGCCGTTTTCATGAGATGATGGCAACTGACAGAGCCTGACTCATACTTGAGGGGTGTAATCATACTCTTACCATTGTCATGAGACGAAGTCAACTTGTGGGGCATGATTAATATCTTTGGGATGTATAACCATGCTTTGTCCGTTGTCATGAGGCAAAGACAACTTGCGGGGCATGTTTTCAAAGATATATGATATATTACCATGCTCTCACCGTTGTCATGAGACGATGACAACTGACGGAGCATGTTTCATACCTTAGAGATGAATAACCGTGCTCTGGCAGTTGTCATGAGATGATGGCAACTGACAGAGCATGACTCATTCTTGAGAGGGTATAATCATACTCTGACCGTTGTCATGTGATGATGACAACTGACGGAGCATGTTTCATACATGAATGATATATTACCCTGCTCTGACTGTTGTCATGAGATGAAGACAACTGACAAAGAATTTTTCATACCATATGGATATAGATTACATCAACCGAAAAAAGAAGGTACCACAGGTGCATTCGCGAGAACATGTCCACTTTCACATGGAGGCACTATTGTGGCACTTGAGTGTTTAAACCATCACTAGGTGGTACTACAGCGACAGTTGAATGCGTTTATAAAACTAGGAGGCACAAAAGTGGCATTGGAATATATTAAAAAGCAAAAAGAGGCACTATAATAGGACTTGAGTACATGTACCTATACTACGAGCACCTACAATTGCACATTAGTACACGTACCATCACAAGGATACACTACTTTGTGGCACCTGAGTGTTTATATCATTACAAGGTGACACTACAGTGACACTTCAATACATGCACCTTCACTAAGAGGCACTAAAGATACAATTGGACACATGTACCTTCACTAGGAGCACCACAGTGCCACCTCAGATCACGTAGGAGGCACTACAGTGACACTCGAGTATATATCATCACTAGGTGGCAGTACAGTGACACTAGAGTATGTGCATCTTCTCAAGGAGGCACTACATTAACACTTAGGCATATGTTCTTCACTAGGAGGTGCTACATTGACACCTGAGAACATGTACCTTCACTTGGAGACATTTCAGTTACTCTTGAGTTTGTTTATCATCACTATGTGGCACTACAGTGACACGTGAGTATATGCAAGTTGCCAAGGAGGCACTACAGTGACACTTGGGCACATCTACATTTGCTAGAAGGTATTTCAGTGACACTTGAGTGTGTATAACATCACAAGATGGCACTTTTGTGACATGCACCATCATTATGAGGCACTACAGTAATCTTTGAGTAGATTTATCATTGCTAGGAGGCACTTCAGTGACACTTGAGTACATGTATCCTCGCTACCTTCACTATTATGCAGCACATAAACACTTGGGTGAACGTACTTTAACCACGAGCCACCACAATGACGTCTGGGTGCTTGTATCATCACTAGTAGGTACTACAGATACGCTTGAGTATATAACCTTCACTAGGAGGCACTATAGTGACACTTGATTACAATAACCATCGATATGAGGCATTACAGTGACACTTGAGAGCATGCACCTTCACCAGGATTTGCTACAGTAGCACTTGAGGGCACATATCTTCACTAGGATGTGCTACAGTAACACTTGAGTGCACATATCTTCACTAGGATGCACTACAGTGGCACGTGAGCGTATATGCCAGCACTAGGAGGCACTAATATTAAAGTGTCACTGTAGTGCTAAGTTATGACAGTAAATGTACTAAATTGTCTTTGTAGTGCCTCCTTGTGATGATTAAAATAGTCATGTGTCAATGTAGTGTCTCCTAGTGATAGTATATGTACATGAATATCACTGTAGAGCCCATAGTGAGATACATGTGCTCACGTGTCACTGCAGTGGTTTTTAGTGATGATGTATCTTCTCCAATGTCAATGTAGTGCATCCTACTGTTGATGCATGTTCTGAAACGTATATGTAGTGCCCTTAGCGAAGAAAGTTGCAATCAAGTGTTACTGTAGCACCTCCTGGTGAGGTGACAATGCATACACTCAAGTGTCATTTTAGTGCCCACTATTGATTGTAAATATATCCAATTCTAACTGTAGTGCATCAAAAGGAAGGTTCATGCACTCAAGTGTCACTCTAGTGTATACTTGTGATTGTAAATGTACTCAAGTGTCATTGTAATGCCTCCTAGTGATGGTGAATGTACTCAGGGGGTCAATGTAGTCCCTCTTGGAGATGGTAATTGTACTCAAGTGTCCCTGTAGTGCATCCTAGTGACAATATATGTACTCAAGTGTCACTGTAGTGTGTCCTAGTGATAAATACTATACTCAAATGTCACTCCTAGTGAAGTTACATGCACTCAAGTGTATGTGTGATGCTTACTAGTGTTTATAAATGTACCCAAGGGTCACTGAAGTGCCTCCTATGTGAGGTATATGTTCTCAAGTGTCACTCTAGGGCCTCCTAGTGATGATGCAAATTCTCAATCCTCACTGTTGTGTACCCTTGTAAGGGTATGTACACTCAAGGGATACCGTAGTGCCGCCTTAAGAAGGTACATGCACTCAAGTGCCACTGTAGTGCTGTCTAGTGATGGTAAATACACGTATGTGTGACTGTAGTGCCTCTTAATGATGATATATGTACCTAAGTGTCCTTGTAGTGCATCCTGGTGATGGTGCATATACTTAAGTGTAACTGTAGTACATCCTAACGAAGTCAAATGAACTAAGGTGTCACTGTAGTGTCTCATAGTGTAAGAGGCACAACGATGACACTTGAGTACATTCATCATCACTAAGAGGCAAAGCAGTGACTCTCGAGTATATGTCTTATAATTAGCAGGCACCACTACTGTGACACTTGAGTACATGAACCTTCTTTAGGAGGCACTACAGTGACACATGGGGAGTATATAGTCCATCACTAGGATGCGCTAGAGTACCATACTCAAATGTCACTGCAGCACCTCCTAGTGAATATACAAGGTTTTAAGTGTGACTTTAATTGCGATTGTAAATGTACTAAAGTGTCAGTGTAGTACTTCTAATGATAGTACATGTAGTCATGTGCCACTATAATGCCTCCTAGTGAGGATACATGTGTATAAGTGTCGATGTAGTGTGCCTCTTAGTAATGATGCACGTACTCAGGTGTCACCGTAGTGCCTCCTTTTGATGATGCATGTACTAAAATATCACTGTAGTGCGTCTGAGCGGAGATAAGAGAACTCAAGTGTTGCTGTAGCACCTCCTGGTGAAAGTACATACACTTTTGTGTGATTTTAGTGCTTACTAGCGGAAGCGCAGTGGCTCAGTGGTAGAGTGCTTGACTCGAGACCGAGGGGCCGCGGGTTCGAGCCTCAATGGCGTCACTGCATTGTGGTCCTTGAGCAAGACATACTTATCCTAGCTTAGTACTGGTTCAACCCTGGAAGACCCGTTCCTGTTAAACTGAAAGATTGTTGATGTGACGTAAATAATCAAATCAAACAAACAAAGTGTTTACTAGTGGTTGTAAATGTACCCAATCGTAACTCAAGTGTTACTGTAGCGTCTACTAGTAATTGTAAATGTACTAAAGTGTCACTATAGTGCCTCCTAGCGATGGTACATGTACTCAAGTAGCATAATCGGGCCTCCTCGTGATGGTACATGTACTCAAGGGTCATAATAAAGCCTCATTATGATGGTACAGGTACTCAATGGTCACTATCAAGCCTTCTAGTGATGGTACAATCACTCAAGGATCACTATAAAGTCTCCTAGTGATTGTATATGTACTAAATGGTCACTATAAAGGCTCTTAGTGATGGTGCATGTCCTCAAGGGTCACTATACAGCCTCATTGTGCTAGTGCATGTATTCTAGAGCTACTATGGAGCCAGCTCGTGATGATACATGTACTCAAGGGTGATAATAAAGCCTCCTAGCGTTAGTACATTTACTCAAGGGTCACTAAAAAGCCACCCAGTGATGGCATGGGTACTCAAGAGTCACTATAAAGCCTCCTAGTCATGGTACATATACTCAAGCGACACTTTTTAATCTACTAGTATGGTGCATGTACTCAAGTGTCATAATAGTGACTCTTCGTGATGCTACATGTACCAAAAATCGTAATAAAGCCTCCTTGTGATGGTACAGGTACTCATCGGTCATTATAAAGCCTCCATGTGATGTACATGTACCAAAGCGTCACAATAAAGCCTCCTAGTGATGGCATGGGTACTCAATAGTCTACTATAAAGCCTCCTAGTCATGGTAATATACTTGAGTGACACTATTAAGCCTTCTTGTGATGGTACATGTACTCAAAATACACTATAAAGCCTCCTAGTGATGGCACATATACCCAAGGGTCACTAAAAGACTCCTAGTGATGACATATGCAGTCAAGAATCATTATAAAGCCTTCTTGTGATAGTACATGTACTCAAGAGTTATTATGAAGCATTCTAGTGATGGTACAAGTACTCAAGGGTCAATAAAAAGCCTCCTTGTAATAGTACATGTACTCAAGGGTCACTATAAAGCCGCCTAGTGATGTAGCATAGTCACAAGAGTCAACCTTGTTAAGGTATATGTCATCTAGGGTCACTATTAAGCGTCCTACGGATGTAACATGTACTCAATGGGTCACTATAAAGCCTCCTAGTGATGGTACATGTACTCAAGGGTCACTATAAAGCCTCCTAGTGATGGTTAATATATTCAAGAGTCACTATAAAGCCACCTTGTGATTTAACACGTACTCAAGAGTCACAATAAAGCCTCCTAGTGCTGGTACATGTACCAGAGCCTCACAATAAAGCCTTCTAGTCATGGAATGGGTACTCAAGGGTCACTATTAAGCCTCCTAGGCATGGTACATATACTTAAGGGACACTATTAAACCTCCTAGTATGGTCCATGTACTCATGGCCACTATTAAGGCACCTAGTGAAGGTACATGTATTAAAGGGTTACTAAAAAGCCTCCTCGTGATGGTACGCGTACTCAAGGATCACTATTTAGTATTCTGGTGATAGTATATGTAGTAAATGTTCACTATAAATCCTCTGAGTGATTGGACATGTACTCAAGGGTAACTATACAGTATCCTTGTGATGGATCATGTATTCTAGAGCCACTATAAAGCTCCCTCGTGATGGTACATGTACTCAAGAGTCACTTTTAGCCTTCTAGTGATGGTACAATTACTCCAGAGTCGCTATAAAGCCTCTTTGTGATGTTGCGTGTACTCAAGAGTCAATATAAAGCATTCTAGTGATGATATGAGTACTCAAGGGGAGGTTTAAAGCCGATAGCGATGGTTTATGTATACAATAGTCACTAAAAAGCCTCCTTGTGATGGTACATGTACTCAAGGGTCACTATAAAGCCTCCTGATGATGGTACATTTACATAAGTGTCACTATAAAGCCACCTTGTGTTGGTACATGTACTCAAGGGTCACTATATAGCTCCTATTGATGGCAAATGTACTCAAGGGTCATTATAAAACCTTTTTGTGACGGTACATGTCCTAAAAACACTATAAAGCCTCCTAGTGATGGCAAGTATACTTAAGGGTCACTATAAAGCCTAATAGTTATTGTATATGTACACAAGGGTCACTAAAAAGACACCTAGTGATGATACATTTACTCAAGTGTCACAATGAAGCTTCCCAGCGATGATACATGTACATAAGTGTCTCTATTAAACCACCTTGTGATGGTACATGTCCTCAAGGCTAACTATACTCATCAAAATAATTAAAGGACCAAGATTTTAGAACGAGAGTATAATTAGCTCAAACATTTAAATTCTTTAAAACTTGGCCCAAATCTTTCAGTTCTTTATGCCCATAAATCAAGAATCATTATTAATGATTCCCATGCCTAATTCTGCCATAACTGTGTCCCAAATGCACATACCCTCAAAAACACACTTTCAAAAGGCAGTTGGTGGGGTTAAGAAATTCTTCTGTGGTCATTCTAGTAGAATGAAAGTGACACAAAATTAAACTTTGTTTTAAACAGTTCAGCTTACATGCAAAAAAAATCTTCAAACAGTTTCAATATACTGGGAAGCAAGCATTTTCATCTCTGACAATGGAGTTTTGACATTGTTTTCTTTTCTGATATCAATGCGTGTACTTGGCCATCAAGAATCAGATTTTCAATCGTCATTCTATGCCATTTAGTGTTAGAAAGATGTCCCAACGAATTTTTAAAGATTGTCACAGACAAACGCCAAACCTGATGTCTGAATCTATAGTCTGGCTATTACGCCACAGCCAAATGGGGCAATTTTCTCTCACAGGAAGAGGTGGATGGAATTGATGGGATTGAAACACCATAAAAACATGCGAAAACAGAGATTTCAGCATCTAAAAGCAATTTGCATTCATTTCATGCAGTTCTGTAGTCCATGGATCACACACAAAAAAGACATTCCAATACATTTAGGTCAAGTTTTAAAATGACAAAAAATCATTGTTAGTAACATTTTCTACCACTTTCTTTTTGCCGTTTCACTTGGCAATAAGACGTCAAAGATGTCCGAAAAGTTTAGGCTAGATCGTAAAATTGGTTTTCAAAATACGTTCTACACAAAATGCATCAATGTTATAATTGATAGTATTGGTCCTTCAATTATTTTGAGGAGTATATATAGCCTTTTAGTGATATTACATGTAGTTAAGTGTCAGTATAAAGCCACCTAGTGATGGTACATGTACTCAAGGGTCATTATAAATCCTCTGAGTGATTGTACATGTACATAAGTGTCACTATAAAGCCACCTTGTGGTGGTACATGTACTCAAGAGACACTATAAAGCCTCCTAGTGATGGTACCGATAATCAAGGGTCACTATTAAGCATCCTAGTGATGATACATGTACTGAAGAGACACTATAAAGACTCCTAGTGATGATACTTGTGTATATAGAATCGCTATATAGTCTCTTAATTATGGTACATGTACTCAAGGGTCATTATAAAGCCTTCTATGGATAGTACATGTACTGAAGTGTTACTATAAAGCCACCTAGTGATGGTACATGTACTCAAGAGACACTATAAAGCCTCCTAGTGATGGTACCGATAATCAAGGGTCACTATAAAGCCTTCTAGTGATGGTACATGTACTCAAGAGCCACTTTAAAGCCTTCTAGTGATGAAACATGTACTCAAGAATCGCTACATAGTCTCTTACTTATGGTACATGTACTCAAGGGTCATTATAAAGCCTCCTATTGATAGTACATGTACTGAAGTGTCACTGTAAAGCCACCTAGTGATGGTACATATACTCAAGAGACACTATAAAGCCTCCTATTGCTGGTACGCATGCTCAAGGTTCACTATAAAGCCTCCTAGTGATGGTACATGTACTCAAGAGTCACTATAAAGCCTTCTAGTGATGATACATGTACTCAATGGACACTAGAAAGCCCCTTGTGATGGTACATATACTCATTGGTCCCTATAAAGAATCTTTGTGATGGTACATTTACTCAAGAGTGACTATAAATCATCATAGTGATAGACCATGTGCTCAACGGTCACTATTAAGCATCCTAGTCGTTGTAGATGTACTCAAAGATCACTACAAAGCCACCTAGTGAAGGCATAGGTACTCAAGGGTCACTATCAAGCATCCTAATGATGATACAAACACTCAAGTGCCACTATAGATCCTCCTTGTGATGGTACATGTACTAAAGAGTCACTATGAAATCTCCAAGTGATAGTACATGTGCTCAGGGGTAATTTGAAGACTCATTGTGACGGTGCATGTATTCAAGTGACACTATAAGGCCTCCTATTGATGGTACATTCACGCAAGGTCACTATTAAGTTATCATTCATGACAACGGACAGAGCATGGTAATTTATCTCTAAGGTATGAAACAGGCTCCGTCAGATGTCATTGTCTCATGACAACGGTCAGAGCATGGTAATATACCATTCATTTAACAAACTTGTTCTGTCAGTTGTCATCGTCTCATGACAATGGTCAGATCACGGCAATATATCATTCATCTATGAAGCAATCTGCGGCAGTTGTAATCGCCTCATGATAACATACAGAGCATTGTTATGCTCTAAGTTATGAAACATGCTCCGCCAGTTGTCATTGTCTTATGACAACGGTCAGAGCATGGTAATATATCATTCATCTTTGAAACATGTTCTGTCAGTTGTCATCGTCTCATGACAACGGACATAGCATGGTTATACATACCTAAGGTATGAAACATGCTCCGTCAGTTGTCATCATCTCATGACAACAGTCAGAGCATGGTAATATATCTCTAAGGTATCAATCATGCTCCGTCAGTTGTCATCGGCTCATTAAAACGGTCAGAGCATGGTGATATATATCCCTCAAGTAAGAAACATGCTCCGTCAGTTGCCATCGTCTTTTGACAACGGTCAGAGCATGGTAATATATCATTCATGTATGAAACAGTTCTGTCAATTGCCATCGTCTCATAACAACGAACAGAGCATAATTATTCATCCCTAAGGTATGAAACATGCTCTGTCAGTTACCATCGTCTCAGGATAATGGCCAGAGCATGGTAATATATTCCTAAGGTATGATTCATGCTCCGTCAGTTGTCATCGTCTCATGACAACGGTTAGTTTATGGTAATATATCATCCATGTCAATTATCGTCGTCTCATTACAACAGACAGAGCATGGTTATTAATCACTAAGATATGCAATATGCTCTGTCAGTTGTCATCGTCCAATGACACCGCTCAGAGCATGGTGATACGCCCTCAAGTATGAAAATGCTTTGCCAGTTTGCATGGTCTGATAACAACGGTCAGGGGATGGCAATGTATTTCTCAGTCATGAAACATGCTCCGTCAGTTGTCATCGTTTCATAGCAACGGTCGGAGAATGGTAATGTGTTCCTCAGGTATGAAGCATGCTCCATCAGTTTTCATCGTCTCATGATAAAGGACAGAGCATGGTTATTCATCCAAAATATATGCAATATGCTCTGTCAGTTGTCGTCGCCCAATGACATCGGACAGAGCAAGGTGATACCCCCTCAAGTATCAGATATGCCCCATCAGTTGTCATCGACAGAGCTTGGTTATACATCCCTAAGGTATGAAATTTTCTGTCGGTTTTCATCGTCTAATGACAACGGTATGATGATACCCTATCAAGTATGAGTCATTCTTTGTCAGTTGCCATCATCTCATGACAACGGCAGAAATTTGTGATATTCACTCAGGTATATAACATGCTCCGTCAGTTGCCACCGTCTCATGACAGTGGTCAGAGAATCGAAATGTATTTAAAGCATGAAACAGGCTCCCTTAGTTGTCATCGTCTAATGACAACAGTCAGAGCATGGTTATTCATCCCTGAGGTATGAATCATGCTCTGTCAGTTACCATCGTCTCATGACAACGGTCAGAGCATAGTAATGTATTCCACAGGTATGAAACATGCTCCGTCAGTTTTCATCGTCTCATGACAACGGACAGAGCATGGTTATTCACTCCTAAGATATGCAATATGCTCTGTCAGTTGTCATCGTCTCATGACAACGGTCAGAGCATGGTAATATATCCCTCATGTATGAAACAGCTCCCTCAGTTGTCATGGTCTAATAACAACGGTCTGAGCATGGCTATTCATACCTAAGGTTATGAATCATGCTCCGTCTGTCGTCATCGTCTCATAACAAGGGCCAGAGCATGGTGATGTATTCATCAGGTATGAAACATGCTCCGTCAGTTGTCATCGTCTCATGATAACGGTCAGAGCATGGTGAAATATACCTCAAGTATGAAACATGCTCCGTCAGCTGTCATCGTCTCATGACAACGGTCAGAGGATGATGAAATATCCCTCAAGTATGAAGAATGCTCCGTCAGTTGTCATCATCTTATGACAACGGTCAGAGCATGGTAGTATCTCCCTCGTGTATGAAACATGCTCCATCAGTTTTCATCGTATTATGACAACGGACAGAGCATGGTTATTCATCCCTAAGATATGCAACATGCACTACTGCACATAAAACCCATTAAATTCCGTTAAAAGTCCATAAAAATGCCATTAATAATCAAATTCCTGTTTAATCATCCATTACTTTTCGTTTCTTAAAATTAATGGTTGTGTGTGTTCGGTCATTAATATTCATTATAATGGCCATTAATTCAGCGTTAACGGCCATTAAAGAGCAAGTAAAATCATTAATTTTTGATTAATTTACACCTTCTGTATTATTAATGACCATTAAAAGAAATAATGGTCCATTAATTTTCGTTTTGTGATGTTTTAATGCCCATGAATTTGCATTCTGTAATGATCATTACAAAAAGTAATGACCATTAAAACCTTTCGTGTCTATTGATGGCATTAAAAAGTAGTAAATTTGCATGTTTGATATTTTAATGGCCATTAAATATATAAATATGCAATTCATAAGCATTAGAAAGCAGTGAAATATCGGGAACCAATATTTATACGAAACAATGTGCCATTATTTAAGTGGTAATGGCCATTAATTTAATTCAAGAGCAAGTATGATCATTAAAATACCATTAATTTTTACCCTTGGTATGAAATGATGACCATTAAAATTTAATGGGCCATTATTTTCTGTTTTATGGTGATTTAATGCCCATGAATTTGCAGTATTAATGGCCATTACAAAAACTAATTGCCATGAAAACCCCATTACATGTCTAATAATGGCCATGATAGATGTGTTCATGAATTTTAAATTACTGAAGTTGGGAGATCAATATTTTCATGGCCATTAATTTTTGGGACTGAACATCTTAACCCATTAATTTTTTAATAATGGCCATCAATAAAAAGATCATCAGAGTATTTGATATTGTCCATTATTTGTACACTCATGTAAAGGTTAGTTTTTAACATTATCATTTTACAGCCTTCAAAACTTGTTGCACATTGCATCCATAGGTATGTTTGTGTAATGAAGAGCTCCACCATTCAGTGCTTGTAAATTAAAATCGCCACATTTCTTGTTTCATCAAGAAATTGCCTGTGTGATTAAACTGAAATTTCAGGAAGACAAAGAAAATTTCCTCGAGAAATGCTGTAGGAAAATGAGTTGTAAAGGCAAACTCTATTAATTTCATCGAAAATCATAACATATCCTGGAGAAATGCTGGAGAAATTTCTCCAGCATTTATCCAGGAAATTTTAAAGCTTATCAAGGAGATTGTGGGCCTTTGTTACCTTTTCAGACACAAACCAATCTGCTCTCCTACCAAGCATAGCTAGAGCCTGGAAACAGGATTTAGCAACTGCAAGAATACATAGGATATAGGAAAATATGCATTTGGGAGCCATGACCATGCTTTATTGAAATAATGAAATCCGTGATACAGTGAGGGGAGTTTTAATGAGGTACACTGGTAATCAATTGGTAATCAATTTTAAACTTGTAGCACAAACATGTATTCTATGGATCTTGCATTTGTAGAAATTTTGTGCATAATTTAACATTTCAAACAGTTCTATAATTCTAAGTTATGTATGCTACCAAACCCTGCTTGTCCATCAACAACATGTGTATTACTGCTTCTGAGTACAAGCACAATCACCATGGAAGCGGGAACCCGCGAGGTGCGAGTAGTATGGCGATTGAAATTTTCAGTCAGGCGTCTCATAAATTTAAGCACTACTTGGTTAGCAGGCTTCGACCACCATGCCTATAAGTCTGAACAAAGAAGAGAAGTAATAAAAAGAGTTAGTGTATTTTTGAAGAAAATACAAAATCCAAAGCCATTAATTTAGCCTAAATGAGTTTTGAGCAGGATTTAATGGCCATTAAAGTTGCATCTAATGGATCTAATCTAATTTCATGCCAATTATTTATCCAAACTATTTATTAATGGCCATTAGTTTTGAATTAATATGGTTTTCTTTATATGTGACTGTGTCCTAAGAAGGATTCAACTTGGCCAATAACATTTACACTCAAAATTCATTTCCATGTAAAAGAACGCAACATTTCGCAATAGAATCAGAAAGAAAAAAAGACTTTATTCTAAACGCTCTTGATGAGGCTTCATTAAGACTGTTGGTGTGCCTAATGTGTAAAGCCATTTGATCATGTCTTAGACTTTACTTATTGGATATATGTTGTATCATTATCATCCCCTTTAACAAATTTCATAACGTTTCAAACTATGTTTTTATGTCACAAAACCGAATATCCAGATGAATTAAGTTTTCAAAAAAAACAACATACCAACAGGTAAATGCTATATGTAACAATGGGATAGAATTTGACAATTATAATGAGAAGTACACAATTTAATGTTTAAAGATGTCTCTAAAATCGTGAAAATACCATACTTTATTTTTACAATTATCTTAATAAAAAATTTTGTTTTACTTTCTGACTGAGAAAAATGATCAAAACATGCAATAATTCTAATAAACACATTTAATGGCCATTAAAATCACTTAAACAAGAGTTGCAAATTAGAGTAGCTCCCCTTGAAAAATCTTATTTTTTCACAAAAGATTAATATGATATACAAAAATGATTTAAGACATATTTTTTCTGAAATATTATATTTATTAATTTATCAGAATTTCTGATCTCTATTATTAACATACAGCAAGGTTGTGCCCTAAATTTATCAAAATGTATATGTGTTGCATTCACCAATGGTAATTATATTTTCATCAATATATAGAAGGATTCAGAAATAAAAAGGTAACATTAACTTGTTAATTGGCCTGTTTATCTCTTAAGATAACAGGGGACTTAAACCAAAGTCCAGCAAGATTCTTGCTTGTCTTTCCTGCTTCTAAATGAGAAACAGGAAGCAGCACAAGAAATAGAATCTTGAAAACATTGCAGTGGGCATTAGAGAAAATTAATGACCATTAACATATTTTTATTAGAAATTTGTCATGCTTATCTAATGGCCATTAAATTATGCATTTAATGCCCATTAATATGCTGTTGATTTAAAAGAATGATGCCCATTATTTTCTATCCAATATACTAATGGGTAATTAATGCCCATAAATTTGTAGTTACTTTTTCTGTTATAATGGCCATTAAAATAAAAAGCCATTAATAATGGTTCTAATAATGGCCAAAATTTTCATGGCCATGAAAAATAGACCATATTAATGGGCATTAAAATTAACCAGCAACAATTTTAATGAGAGGTTTTAATGGCCATTAATTTTCACACACTAAAAATAATGCTTAAATGATGCTCATTATTTTTTTTCAATTAATGGTTTGAGTTAATGGTATTTTGACAGATTTTCAGTTTTGAAAGTGCATTTTACCATTAAAATTGACCATTAATAGGACCATTTTAATGGGAAATTTTAATGGGGGCCATTAATGGGATTTTAATGGGAGTTTATGCAGTAGTGATGCTCTGTCAGTTGTCATCGTCCAATGACAACGGTCAGAGCAGGGTGATACCCCCCTCATGTATGAAACATGCTCGGTCAGCTGTCAGTCTCATGACAACGGTCAGAACATGGTAGTGTATTCGTCAGGTATGATACATGCTCTGTCAGTTGTCATTGTCTCATGCCAATGGTCGGAGCAAGGTTATTGTCTCATGCCAATGGTCGGAGCAAGGTTATTCATCCCTTAGGTATGAAACATGCTCCGTCAGTTGTCATCGTCTCATGACAACGGTCAGAACATGGTTATATATCCCTGAAGTATGAAACATGGTCTGTCAGTAGTCATCGTCTCATGAGAACGGTCAGAGCATGGTGTAATATCCCTCAAGTATAGTATGAAACATGCTCCGTCAGTTGTCATCGTCTCATGACAACGGTCAGAGCATGGTTATATATCATTCATGAATGAAACATGCTCTGTCCGTTGTATTTGCCTTATAACAACGGACAGAGCATGGTTATACATCCCAAAGGTTTGAAACATGCTCGGCCAGTTGTCATCGTCTCGTGACAACGTTCATAGCATGGTAATATACCCCTATAGTATCAATCATGCTCCGTCAGTTGTCATCATCTCAAGACAACGGTCAGAGCATGGTAATATATCCCTCATATATAACATTGCTCCGTCAGTTGTCATAGTCACATGACAACGGTCAGAGCATAGCAATATATCCCTCATGTATAAAACATGCTCCGTCAGTTGTCATCATCTCATGACAACGGTCAGAGCATGGTTATTCATCCCTTAGGTATGAAACATGAACCTTAAGTTGTCATCGTCTCCTAACAAAAGTCAGAGCATTGTAATATATCCCTAAAGTATGAAGCATACATGGTAATATATCCCTCGTGTATAAAACATGCTCTGTCACTTGTCATCATCTCACGACAACGGTCAGAGCATGGTGATATATACATAAAGTATGAAACATGCTCTGTCAGTTGTCATCGTCAAAAAACAACGGTCAGAGCATGGTTTTATATCCCTTTGGTAGGAACCATGCTCCGTCAATTGTTATCGTCTCATGACAACGGTCAGAGCATGGTAATATATCCCAAAGGTATGTACCTTGCTCTGTAAGCTGTTATCGTCTCATGACAACGGTCAGAGCATAGTAATATATCCCTAAGGTATGAACCATGATCCGTCAGCTGTTATCGTCTCATGACAAGGGTCAGAGCATGGTAATATATCCCTAAGGTATGAACCATACTCCGTCAGTTGTTATCGTCTAGTGACAGCGGTCAGAGCATGGTAATATATCCCTAAGGTATGAACCATGCTCTGTCAGTTGTTATCATCTAGTGACAACGGTCAGAGCATGGAAATATATCCTTAAGGTATGAACCATGCTACGTCAGTTGTTATCGTCTAGTGACAACGGTCAGAGCATGGTAATATATCCCTAAGGTATGAACCATGCTCCGACAGTCGTTATCGTCTCATGACAACGGCCAGAGCATGGTAATATATCCCTAAGGTGTGAACCATGCTCTGTTAGTTGTTATCGTCTAGTGACAACGGTCAGAGCATGGTAATATATCCCTAAGGTATGAACCATGCTCCGTCAGTTGATATCGTCTAGTGACAACGGTCAGATCATGGTAATATATCCCTAAGGTATGAACCATGCTCCATCAGTTGTTATCGTCTCATGACAACGGTCAAGGCATGGTTATATATCCCTAAGGTATGAACAATGCTCCGTCAGTTGTTATCGTCTAGTGACAACGGTCAGAGCATGGTAATATATCCCTAAGGTATGAACCATGCTCCGTCAGTTGTTATCGTCTCATGACAACGGTCAGAGCATGGTTATATATCCCAAATGTATGAACCATGCTCCGTCAGTTGTTATCGTCTAGTGACAACGGTCAGAGCATGGTTATATATCCCTAAGGTATGAACCATGCTTCGTCATTTGTCATTATCTAGTGACAATGGTCAGAGCATGGTAATATATCCCTAAGGTATGAACCATGCTCCATCAGTTATTATTATCTAGTGACAATGGTCAAAGCATGGTAATATATCCCTAAGATATGGACCATGCTAAGTAAGTTGTTATCGTCTAGTGACAACGGTCAGAGCATTATTATATATCCCTAAGAAATGAACGATGCTCCGTAAGCTGTTATCGTCAAGTGACAACGGTCAGAGCATGGTAATATATCCCTAAGGTATGAACCATACTCCGACAGTTGTTATCGTCTCATGACAACATTCAGAGCATGGTAATATATCCCAAAGGTATGAACCATGCTCCGTCAGTTGTTATCGTCTAGTGACAACGGTCAGAGCATGGTAATATATCCCTAAGGTATGAACCATGCTTCGTCATTTGTCATTATCTAGTGACAACGGTCAGAGCATGGTAATATATCCCTAAGGTATGAACCATGCTCCGTCAGTTGTTATCATCTAGTGACAACGGTCAGAGCATGGTAATATATCCCTAAGATATGAACCATGCTAAGTCAGTTGTTATCGTCTAGTGACAACGGTCAGAGCATGGTTATATATCCCTAAGAAATGAACGATGCCCCGTAAGCTGTTATCCTCAAGTGACAACGGTCAGAGCATGGTAATATATCTTTGAGATATGAACCATGCTAAGTCAGTTGTTATCGTCAAGTGACAACGGTCAGAGCATTGTAATATATCCCTAAGAAATGAACGATGCTCCGTAAGCTGTTATCGTCAAGTGACAAAGGCCAGAGCATGGTAATATATCCCTAAGGTATGAACCATGCTCCGTCAGTTGTTATCGTCTAGTGACAACGGTCAGAGCATGGTAATATATCCCTAAGGTATGAACCAGGCTCCGTCAGTTGTTATCGTCTCATGACAACGGTCAAGGCATTGTTATATATCCCTAAGGTATGAACAATGCTCCGTCAGTTGTTATCGTCTAGTGACAACGGTCAGAGCATGGTAATATATCCCTAAGGTATGAACCATGCTCCATCAGTTGTTATCGTCTCATGACAACGGTCAGAGCATGGTTATATATCCTAAAGGTATGAACCATGGTCCGTCAGTTGTTATCGTCTAGTGACAACGGTCAGAGCATGGTAATATATCCCTAAGGTATGAACCATGCTCCGTCAGTTGTTATCGTCTCATGACAACGGTCAGAGCATGGTTATATATCCTAAAGGTATGAACCATGGTCCGTCAGTTGTTATCGTCTAGTGACAACGGTCAGAGCATGGTTATATATCCCTAAGGTATGAACCATGCTTCGTCATTTGTCATTATCTAGTGACAACGGTCAGAGCATGGTAATATATCCCTAAGGTATGAACCATGCTCCGTCAGTTGTTATTATCTAGTGACAATGGTCAAAGCATGGTAATATATCCCTAAGATATGAACCATGCTAAGTAAGTTGTTATCGTCTAGTGACAACGGTCAGAGCATTATATAAATATTACATTCCCTGATAGGGTGATAGTCGAAAATATCATCCCGAGGAATGTGATTATCAACCGAGGCGCAGCCGAGGTTGATAATCATATTCCGAGGGATGATATTTTCGTCTATCACTCAATCAGGGAATGTAATATTTATTTTATTATACCGAACATTAGATCTTTTATTTTCTACCGTCTGAGCCCTACCATGGTGAGGGGATTTTCAAAGGGAAAATAATGCACATTCTCTTATCTATATGCATGAACGAAAAAACATCTTTCACAAAAGTATTTCGTTTGGACAGTTTGAATGTTCGAACTGATCATGACGTTCGGTTAAACAAATTACGTCATAAAAAGCCGATGACGTCAAACTGGATACCAAGCAGCGTCATTTAAATGGGATACTGTACAAGATGCGGTTTTGTTGCAAAATAGAAAATTTCGGCAAATCTGCTCAAATTTGGTCTCAACGTGTTCCTCTCGTCCTAACTAAGAAAACGAGTACCCACACTTTATGTTTCTGAACACAAACAACGATGTTATTGGGAGTTGAAAGTGGATAAATCATGCCTCATGTTCGCCATTGCTGTTGAACGTCTCCTGACGTGAACGAACCGTACGCGCATCGGCGTTGCGCATCATAAGACTGCCCTGCTTTTTTTTTTTATAATATCACCCGCTGCTATGGCAAACACGTGGCAGTATTCGCCGTCGCTGTAGCAGCGGGTGATATTATAAAATATCAGTCGTTCGTCTATGGAAGTTTTGTATGGGGAATTCACGTGAGGTATAATAATATTATATATCCCTAAGAAATGAACGATGCTCCGTAAGCTGTTATCGTCAAGTGACAACGGTTAGAGCATGGTAATATATCCCTAAGGTATGAACCATGCTCCGACAGTTGTTATCGTCTCATGACAACATTCAGGGCATGGTAATATATCCCAAAGGTATGAACCATGCTCCGTCAGTTGTTATCGTCTAGTGACAACGGTCAGAGCATGGTAATATATCCCTAAGGTATGAACCATGCTTCGTCATTTGTCATTATCTAGTGACAACGGTCAGAGCATGGTAATATATCCCTAAGGTATGAACCATGCTCCGTCAGTTGTTATCATCTAGTGACAACGGTCAGAGCATGGTAATATATCCCTAAGATATGAACCATGCTAAGTCAGTTGTTATCGTCTAGTGACAACGGTCAGAGCATGGTTATATATCCCTAAGAAATGAACGATGCTCCGTAAGCTGTTATCGTCAAGTGACAACGGTCAGAGCATGGTAATATATCTTTGAGATATGAACCATGCTAAGTCAGTTGTTATCGTCAAGTGACAACGGTCAGAGCATTGTAATATATCCCTAAGAAATGAACGATGCTCCGTAAGCTGTTATCATCAAGTGACAAAGGTCAGAGCATGGTAATATATCCCTAAGGTATAAACCATGCTCCGTCAGTTGTTATCGTCTAGTGACAACGGTCAGAGCATGGTTATATATCCCTAAGGTATGAACCATGCTCCGTCAGTTGTTATCGTTTCATGACAACGGTCAGAGCATGGTAATTAATCCTTAAGGTATGAACCATGCTCCGTCAGTTGTTATCGTCTAGTGACAACGGTCAGAGCATGGTAATATAATCCAAAGGTATGAACCATGCTCCGTCAGTTGTTATCGTCTCATGACAACGGTCAGAGCATGGTAATATATCCCTAAGGTATGAACCATGCTCCGTCAGTTGTTATCGTCGTCTCATGACGACGGTCAGAGCATGGTTATATATCCCTTAGGTATGAACCATGCTCCGTCAGTTGTTATCGTCTCATTACAACGGTCAGAGCATGGTAATATATCCCTAAGGTATGAACCATGCTCCGTCAGTTGTTATCATCTAGTGACAACGGTCAGAGCATGGTAATATATCCCTAAGGTATGAACCATGCTCCGTCAATTGTTATCATCTAGTGACAACGGTCAGAGCATGGTTATATATCCCTAAGGTATGAACCATGCTCCGTCAGTTGTTATCGTCCAGTGACAAAGGTCAGAGCACGGTAATATATCCCTAAGATATGAACCATGCTCCGTCAGTTGTCATCATCTAGTGACAACGGTCAGAGCATGGTAATAACCCTTAGGTATGAACTATGCTCCGTCAGTTATTATCATCTAGTGTCAACGGTCAGAGTACGATTATTCATCCCTAATGTATGAACCATGCTCCGTCAGTTGTTATCATCTAGTGACAACGGTCAGAGCATGGTAATATATCCCTAAGGTATGAACCATGCTCCGTCAGTTGTCATCATCTAGTGACAACGGCCAGAGCATGGTAATATATCCTTAATGTATGAGCCATGGTCCGTCAGTTGTTATCATCTAGTGTTAACGGTCAGATCAGGGTAATATATCCCTAAGGTATGAACCATGCTCCGTCAGTTGTTATCGTCTAGTGACAACGGTCAGAGCATGGTAATATATCCCTAAGGTATGAACCATGCTCCGTCAGTTGTCATCATCTAGTGACAACGGTCAGAGCATGATAATATATCCCTAAGGTATGAACCATGCTCCGTCAGTTGTAATCGTCTAGTGACAACGGTCAGAGCATGTTATATATCACTAAGGTATGTACCTTGGCCCGTCAGTTGTTATCGTCTCATGACAACGGTCAGAGCATGGTAATATATCCCTAATGTGTGAACCATGCTCCATCAGTTGTTTGTTATCGTCTAGTGACAACGGTCAGAACATGGTAATATATCCCTAAGGTATGAACCATGCTACGTCAGTTGTTATCATCTAGTGACAACGGTCAGAGCATGGTTATATATCCCTAAGGTATGAACCATCTCTGTCAGTTGTTATCGTCTAGTGACAACGGTCAGAGCATGGTAATATATCCCTAAGGTATGAGCCATGGTACGTCACTTTTTATCGTCTAGTGACAACGGTCAGAGCATGGTACTTTATCCCTAAGGTATGAACCATGCTCCGTCAGTTGTTATCATCTTTTGACAACGGTCAGAGCATGGTAATATATCCCTGAGGTATTATTCATGCTCCGTCAGTTGTTATCGTCTAGTGACAACGGTCAGAGCATGGCAATATATCCCTAAGGTATAAACCATGCTCCGTCAGTTGTTATCGTCTAGTGACAACGGTCAGAGCATGGTAATATATCCATAAGATGAGCATGGTTATTCATCTCTTAGATATGAAACATGCTCCGTTAGTTGTCATCGTGACATGACAACGGTCAGAGCATGGTTATTCATCTCTAAGGTATGAAACATGCCTCGTCAGTTGTCATCGTCTCATGACAACGGTCAGAGCATGGTTATTCATCTCTAAGGTATGAAACATGCTCGGTCAATTGTCATCGCCTCATGACAACGGTCAGAGCATGGTTATTCATCCCTTAGGTATGAAACATGCTCCGTTAGTTGTCATCGTGACATGACAACGGTCAGAGCATGGTTATATATCATTTATGTATGACACTTGCTCCGACAGTTGTCATTGTCTCATGACAATGGACAGAGCAGGTAAGAAACATGCACCGTCAGTTGTGATCTTTTCGTGACGACGATCAGAGCATGGTTATACCTCATTCAGGTAAGAAACATGCTCCGTCCATTATGATCATCTCATGACCATGTTCGGAGCATGGTTATACCCCTATTTCATAAGGAATATGGTCGTCTCATTACATCGGTAAGATAATGTTTATACATCTACCTGATGAGGAGCATGATCAGCCAGCTGTGATCGTAGTTAGAATATGGTAATACCAATATCTGTTTAGAAATACGCTCATCCAGTTCTGACCGTCTCCTCACAACGACTTCAGAACATAGTTGTACGTTTATTAAAGGAGAAACATGCCCATCCATTTGCCTTCATTCTATTACAGGAATTAGGACATGTTTCCATGCTAGCCTTATATGATATATGTGCAGGCGATAGCCATCGTCTGATCATAGTTAAAGAAATTAGCGCTTGTGAATGCCATCTTCATAAAGGAAATAGCAAATATGCTGATACGTTTACAATTGCACATACGCACAGGCTGATCTGAGTCTAAATGGAGGATTGAGGTCGGGGGCACATTGTAGGAAACATGTGCGGATCCAGAGGGGGGGACAGGGGGTCCGGACCCCCCTGAAAAATCACAAAAATATAGGGTTTCTGTACTATACTGGTCCGGATCCCCTGTAAAATCACACAGCTACCAAGCAAACTTTCAACGGCCCGCCAGCGAAACGCCATTTAAATGGCGTTCCGCTGCTTGGCCGATGATGGCCCGCTTATATTGGTATTTGGATCATCTCTCCCATCATCAACAAAAGAAATACGTAGTCAAAGTTGGACCCCCTCTGAAAAAACTTTCTAGATCCGCGCATGGGAAATGATGTGCGATTATTTACATTAAGCCTCCATAGAGGCATCCATCCTCATTTCAGGCATCTTATAATATGACCTCTACATAAAGTATTATCTTTTTTAAAAGCTGCATCTTGTTGAGCGCTATGAAAAGACATTGGGTTTTTTGGCTGTCTATTTTTAAAACAAATGACGCATGCGCAGAAACGCACCATGCGGGGACCGTTGTCATTATCCCCTTCCCGTAGTAGTATGACTACAGTACAGTAAATATCACAGGATATCAAAAAGCACTTCTGATCCAATGGAATTAGTTCTATTTATAGATCATATAATAAAACACACTATAAACATCCGTTCAAGGTCATGTGTTTATTTCGGGAAAACTGTAGAAGCTTTTTTTTATTAATAACAGATAACCAGAACCAAAACCTGGTACACAAATGTTTGCCCTGTCCTGGGACCTGAACTAACCTGTCTTGAAAGAAACCAAACAACTTTAGCCTTAAAACTTGCAATATAGCATTTGGCCATTTTTGTTAGTTCATATGTTGATCCTTGGATTGCTTGACCTTTATTTTATTTATACTTGAATTGAAATTGCTCACAATATACTTAAACTAAGACCACATGTCATTATTTTATATTTATCTTCCATTACGTCTTAACACTTGAGAGTGACATCACACGGATATTACGGTATACCAAGTGCTGAAAGGGCTAGCTGAAACAAAAATATAGAAAAGTAGGTGAAATTGCTTTGTGCAGTGCAAGCACAAGTGTTTTACGCATTTTCGCATATTTTTGCTGCATTTTGTAGCTATTAACATTCTTAAAATTCAGTTGTGATAGACGGACATTTGTTTGGGCAGAAACTGCAAACGTCTACAATTTACTTTTTTTTTCACTCTGAACACAGTCTTCATTGGTAGTCCTTCGATAGTAAGGGGTGTAACTTTTTCATGGTTGAGACTCTGATCAGTCTGTGGGTGTGTAGGCTAATCTGATATGATACCAAGTTAAATGATTTATCTTCTGTTATATTGCTATTCCGTTTTCAGTAGAAACAGTTTTTTGCGTATGTATGTTGTGGAAAAACTGATTTAATAAAACTATTCATGTGCATTTTATTAGGATGACACCACAATTTGTTTATTTTAGATTTCAGATATCTTTAAGTAATTTCATCACTCCCTTGTACTTTGAGATAACGAGGCTAACCTGTAGTTTGCAAAACTTTATTGATAAATAGATATTATGTTGGTCTAGGCATATCAATCAAAGTATTTAAAAGAGGTTAATGTATATGAACTGTTGAGATTTAATGACTGTCCTGTTGATCCATTACTCTTATTTTGATGGGTGTCATGTTCAGCTGACTTATTGCATTAAATAACTGCATTTTAAATGAAATTTTGCATGATTATTAAGCAGATGTTGTATAAGACAGACCTGGACGGTTAAAAGAAGATACAAACAAATGACACAATTATATAGCAATAACCATATGTTCGTTTAAATGTTTGCTTGAGTGCATATTGACTGGATTTCTGATGAGATTTAGCTAATTTTGGATATACACAACGGTTTGGTGTTGTTTGTCCTCCATTTTATTGAAGATCGCTATTATATGGCAGATTATCGCATATTTTAGGCGTGGTAACGTTGATACAGTTAAACATGTTTAAGCCCTCCAGTGATATTTTGCTGAACATTCCAAGGTGGTACTTCTTTGCTGCCGTTTATTGTTATTTATTTTTCAAGTTTATCTTTTTATGCCTTGTCTGCTTCTTGAAGCCTTGCGATCACCTGTTGGGAAAGGGCTGACCTCTTGGTTCTCTTGTGCATTGTGTTTTCTTGTGTATTTGTCATTTTCCCATATGGTGTTCTGGGTCAGGTATAGTACTTGATTGTATCAATTCCTGACCTTTGCCTTCTTCTCTACTGTGTATCTGTCTCACGAAATGCATGGTAAAACCAACTAAATGACATGAGCAAACAGGGAAGACTCATATCAGCCTACTCATCATTTCACTGAAATCAAAGTCTTACCTGTGCATGATGTGAGAAGCTAAGGGCTTATAGTTTCTTGATGGTCCACATGAAGAAACTATAAGCCCTTAGCTTATAGTTGGCGCCGTGAAACTAGTTTAAGCCCTCCAGTAAAATATTTTACTGACTGTTCCAAGGCGGTACTTCTTTTGTGGATTTTTTGTGGGTTTTTTTCTGTCTTGTGTTTGCTATGCCTTTGTGAGCGTCTGTTTATATGTGCCTTGTAGTCGCCTGCTGGGAAAGGGCTGCCCCCTTGGCTCTCGTTTGTGGTGTCTTGCTGTGAGTTAATTACTTTCCCATTGGTATCCTGGGTCAGGTGTGTAACTTGATTGTATCGATTCCTTATCTTTGCACCCTTACTTACTTTCACTGTTTGATTTCGATGCCAGTTTGATTCGTCACTTGGCAAACAGGTAAATCTTGTTTTTTTCATGCACAACCTCATTTGATTATCCACAATTCAAGATTTAAACATTTCAATTAAAACATAATTGAGCCGTGACACGTGATTTCCAACAATGTGGCATTTTGGCATGTGTAGACTCAGACGAACCTGTGCAGCCTCATTCTAAGCTTAGAAACACCAAATGATGTTCGGTCAGAAGCTTAACACTCCCAGAATATTCAAGCGACGAACAAAGGACCTGATCAGACTGGGCGTATGCGCAGGCTGGTCAGAGCCTTTGCTGGTCGCTCATACCACATTGTTGGAAATCTCATGTCATGGCTCATATCATTAATGAGCGAACAAAAATTGCATTACCCATGCGTTTACGCCGCCGGATTTCTTTTACTGAAGCATACCCAAAGTCATCTGGAAAGAGAGAGTACTTATATGACAAGGCAGTATAACAACAAAAAATGTGCCAAATATAGGACACGCTATTAGAATACACACCATCTGGGTAAAAAATATTTTCTTTTTAAATCATTGGTAAAAATAGAATTAAGTTATATTTTCACAATAAATATGTCAGTATAGCTGAAAACTGCAAGGAAAAGTGAATTATCTTATTAAAAGAGGTGTTTATCTCATATTACTAATTATTTACGTCCCTCCAATAATTCTAGACAGTTGATTTTTAACATAAATGCTGTTGTTTTGATAGTGATATTTTGTTAATATTTACGAAAATTGTGAAATGTTTACCTAAATTTGAGTATTTTTACTGTATTCTTGAAAAATAAAAACTTTATTTCAAAAAATAAAAGGTCAAAAGTTACAGACTATGCAGCTTTAATACTTTGAAGTAGAAAGCAATTGTTTGTTGAGGGGCTCTTCCTCGCGGTGCCAGGGGGTTGTCTGCGGTTTGTGATTGTGGTATTACCTGATCATACTCACTTACTATTTTTATATACTAAAAGCATCCTTTAAAATGGCACTGATTAAAGTATGTGTATCGTTGACAATATTATCGCAGTTGAAGAGAAAGTTGGTTGCCTCTTTTTGGTTTTTGTTTTTGTTTTTATGTGTGTGTCTTTCTTTCTTTGAAAATTTCGTCTGCTGAAGTCGTCTGCTGCAAATAATTGCCTAACATTACTGACAAATAAATATAGAAGCAAACAGCGTGGACCCGGAACAGAGCAGTCTGATCTTGGTCCACACTGTTTGCCAAAGTGGCTTCTTAAACATTTCAGCCGACGAAAAAAGCAGACAACTATTGTTTTTGATTGGCGCATTAAGGGTTAATGTTCTAATGTCTCTTGCTCAAGGTGCCATGGGTTGGTATTTGATTGCGGTTATTGTAGTCATACGCACTGGTTTATAACTTCACAAATGCAGTTCACATACAACAAATAAACTGTTCATTTTGAATTGCCCCAAATTAAACTATCAAAAAGTAAGTCAGTATGATCAGAAAATACTACAATCACACACCGCATAGCAACCCATGGCACGGAGAGGAAGAGTCACAGAACATATACAGTGACAAATGCACAACAAAACATAGACAAACACAGAACCCCTACAACCAATGGGAAGCACATCAAACGACAGATCAACAACAACACAACCACCGCCTTAGAATGGACAACAGCCTAAAGCACTGGCGTGGACTAAAATGAATTTTACTGGTACCAAATCTTGCTCTAGATTCTGTTGTTGTTAAAACACAAATTGTTAAGCTCGCATGTTTTAAAGACAATTGCAACTGAGGAATCACCTGATTTTATATCCTTAGAATATGGTTTGCTGTATTATATAAACAACAATCTTAAACTATTTCGCCAACAACACGAATGTACAAAATATGAATGCGCAGTACCGAAAACTTTTCATATTTTGTACATTTCTTGCTATTGCAACAGTCAAATTATGCATGTTTTAAAACGTTTTATTATTTAAACATATTGTCTCAAAACTCTAGAAAAGTGGTTAAAAGTGCACTCGCACTTCAACTGCACAGCTGTATAGAAGGACATATTTAAGCATAAATATTAGATACTGTCCTGCAAGCCAAGAGTGACAGTGACGTCATGTTTTGTTTACAAAGATATCAGGGACTTAGAATCGATATATAATTTGTGTATCAATCCTATCCGCAGAATGGGATTGATACACACGTTATCTATAAATTCGCGTTAGCTCAAGAAGAGTGTACTAGTTAATGTTTTACTAAACAGTTGTAAACAAAATATAGCGTCACTGTCACTCTTGGTTGGCAGGGCAGTACCAGTAATGAGATGTTTTATATACATTACATTTTTATTAAGAAAGAAAACTGCTGGGGTGTGTGGTTTGAATATTTAAAGCTTTACTGAGAAATGAATATTTTAAAAGGGAAAATGAATCTTCATCCACTCTTTATTTAATAATTTGGGCACTTAACCTTTGTAAAGAAACAAATATATAACTTAAAACACTCAACTACATCTTCTTGTGCTTATCAAACAACAACTCTTGCATAGATATCTATTCGTATAGCTGTTTTAAACTCATTGTCAAATGTACGAAAACCATGTTCAAATCAAGAGATTCACATGCTGTTTGAACACGGGTTTGAACTTGAAATTGCTCAAATTGAGCCCTGCATCATTATATAAGCGAACAGAGTAGAGTTATTATTATTATATTTATGGTGTATAAATTGAAGAAGATGGTTGGCTCTAATAATTTGTCAGCGCAGTTCATTAAAATAATATCCCATTATAAAAAGAGTGGCTATAACATTAATGTTTTGCAACAGACTGCATGCTTGGTGGTCAACCCAATCACAGTTGGCAACCTTGTTTTTCTCTTTAATTGCACGCTGGTGGGTCGGACTTCAGACTCTATGTCGGTTCTGACTTAAAGACTTATCTATTGATGAGATGGTAGGGGCCTGATGCTTTGGCTGTTTGTCGGGCCCACCAGGGTTAACCTGTCGGATTTCTTTTGCACCGGTATTGGTATTCAGTTTTATTTACTGTTGAGTCCTTATCTTTGCTTTATCTCCTTGTTATATCTTGATTTATATGTTTTGGGAGATGATGCATTGATAAGTTAGGGGTCTTTCATGCAAACCAAATATCTATGTGTCTTGATCCACATCTGAATTAAGGGTGAGGTTGGCGCCGTTTAACCGGTTTAAGCTCTCCAGTAAAATATTTTACTGACAGTTCCAAGGCGGTACTTATTTTGTGGATCTTATATGTTTTTTCTGTCTTGTGTTTGCTATGCCTTTGTGCGTCTGTTTATATGTGTCTTGTGGTCACCTGCTGACCTCTTGGCTCTCGTTTGTGGTGTCCAACTGTAATTCCTGATATTTCCACCCTTACTTACTTTTATATACAGAAAGTCTTGCAAAACAGACTTAATTTAATGTTTTAGCAGAGTTTTCAATGCGAATTGTGTTGGAATAAGGTAAAAAAAATGCAAGAATAATGATCACACATGGTTGTTTCTTTGCATTAACACTTGTCCTCCGGACCTGGCATATGTTAATGCATGAAGAAACATGTGTGATCCCAAAAGATTAGCTATAAATTTGATCGTTTGTTATGCACTCGACTACATCTTCTCAATATATTGACACCAACTGTTTACATATTGACATCCAATTTATTTATTAACTCCTATCTTTAATTACCTTATTAACAAATTTATTTTTATATCTCCACATTATATATTTTGACTAGTTTCTATGCTTCTACATTTTTAGGTCATCTTATATGAGTTTGGTTATTCTATCCTCATAATATATTTTTGTCTACTTTTCCAAGTTTTTTGTTAGCATAAAAATTCAATAAACAGGATAATTTTAACTTTTTACTCAAATCATTAACATCAATTCTGAGCTCATGAGCGTGTTTATCAAGTATAAGACGAATGTGCAATTGATACAAAGATATTTGGTTCAATTAATGACTAAGTTTGGATATGTTAAGCAAACACACAAGCGCGATTGTTTAGATTTACTACGAGACTATTTACCATTAAAATAATTGACAGAAAATAGCATGTGATCCGTTAAATTGACGAAAAGGAGCTTGTCTTTGTGGTATTATTTATTTAATTTTACACAAAATCCATTTAGGATACCAGTGATTGTCCACCAATCATTTAACATTACAAGAACGTAGTTTTATATGTTTAATTAGCCAAAAAGTATTGAAAGTCTAACTTTTGCTCCGTACCGTTCTTATAACGTCAGCATTTTCTGAAAAATAAACATGTAGTAGGTATGTAAAATCTTTAAAAAAATCAATGCGAATGGCCAGAAACGTTTCAAATTTCAACACTTAACCTTGCATAGTTACTTATTGATGTGGTTAGGAATTGTTTGAGATACAACAGCGAAATTTGATAAAATGTACACTACCTTTTGGACTAGATGAGATTCATTACCAAAAAATGATGTGTGCCGCTCACGCCGACATACCGTTACGGAAAGGTTCATAAATTTGTTATTTGAAGTATGGTTCCACGCATATTTATACAAAATGTTTCCAATATGTATATAAACATATTCTTAAAATATCATGTAATTACTGGTTAACAGTCACGTATTATAGCAAAAGTCGCCGATTTACTGGGACAATCCTCATAGTATAGGTGCAATTGGAAGATATAAATATTTTCCTTATGCCACTTCACTTAATCCAAATTATTCTGAAAGAAAGAAACTTAGTTTGTGATAAAAGAGATGTGATGAATCAAAACACCTTTATTCACATTCATATGGTTGATGTTTTGTTCTGTACAGATGTTTTTCTCATACATATTCATACATTAAGCATGGAGTAAACCATTATATGGATCTGGACACAACAAAACCTGTCTTGGGGTTTCTGAAAAATCGAATTTCAAACCATACTCCTCAAACACAGAGACTGGCTAGAAAATAGAAATTTCGCTTGTAGCAAGATTAGATATGATACTTTCCAATTGGCAAATAACAAAGGGGTTGACCAAACTGCGCGGATGCGCAGGCTGGTCTGCACCTTTGTTGTTCGCAAACCTGGAAGACATGTGTCTCACGTCGCAGCCTGATTAACTTTAAGGAGTAGCAGGTCAGAACTTTCAAATTATGATGTTTTATCCATCCATGAAGATTGTTTGTCTCAGTAAGCAAAGTATGTCCTGTGGCAATAAATTGTTCGTGGCAAAACAATAATCTATAGTTAACCCTGTCTTAAGCGACCATTCACAAATAGACAAAACAAACAACTTAATGACCAATGGTAGCTGACTGAAGGTCGAAATATTGCAGAATGCTCCAAGGCGAAAGTATTGCAGAATGCTCCTGCATTAAGCGATAATCAGTCTTGAAAACCAATTTTTGGTCTTCTTTTTGAATGGCCTCTTAAGACAGATTTTATTAAAAAAAATTTATGTATTTATTTTTAAATCAGTCGTTTACCTTGCCATTCCTGCAGTCTTGTATACCCAGTCTGGTCAGATCCTTGTGTAGGTTGTTTCTGTTCTGACTGAGTAAGAGCTTTACTTTCTGTACCAGGCGCTTTACTTGTTGTACCATTATTAACATCACCGCTATTGGCCTTGGGCTTTTTTACTAAAAAGTCAAAGGAATAGGTCAAGATAAACAAACGTTTTTAGCGTAAAAATAGTGGAAATACTTTCTTATCGATCAGTTTTAACATTTGAGCTGTGACATGTGATTTCCAACAATGTGGCATTTTGACAAGTGTAAACTTGAACGAGCCTCTGCAGCCTCCTTTTAAGCTTAGAAACTCCAAATGGTGTTCAGCCAGTAGCTTAACAATCATTGAATACTAAAGCGACTCGCAAAGGCCCTGATCAGACTGCGCATATGCGCAGGCTGATCTGAGGCTTTGCTGGTCGCACATACCACATTGTTGGAAATCTCATGCACTGGCTTATTTGTTTTGGGTGCTCAAAAGAACTATCCTTTTGAGTACCCACAATATATGTTATGGTTGAGAAATATTTTTGTTTTAAATATGCACTTTTATCTGGGGCCCTGTTTGTAATTTATATCATTGTAATCTACATATTACGCTCAGTTTGATTAACGGTATATACTGTTTATGTACATAGTACATTCTGTTAAACTCTTTTCATAATGCCAGAATTTTTTTATTAGTTGATTTACAAACCCTCCTACTGTAATTTTCCAGAAAGTAGAAAAAAAATATATATATTTTTTTTATTATATTTGACGACTCTAAAATTATTTGTTTCGTTGAAAAAAATAATATATTTTTAAGGTTCTGTCTGTGAATTTTTGAGAGTGACACTGTTTAAAACGATTATCCTATCCAGATTTTTAGAAAAATGATGAAATATCTAAAGATTTGATACAGACTGTTGGTTTACCTTACTAGTTTTACTGTTGTTCTTGAGATATTAAAAAAGGAAAACAAAAGCTCTGAAAATGACCATTTAACGGGTCATTTTTCAGAGTTTTTTTTTTCTTTTTTTCCATCCCAAGACCCTTAATCTAAAAATAATCCCATAAATCAACTATTCTAACACACCTCGCCTATAGAGCCAACGGTAACAAACTGTGATATATCGCACAACAATTCACTGCTAAAGTGTGTGATAGCTGACGTCACTAGATAACGACGTCATTAATGGCGTTAGACGGTGTAACGTCGCTTTTACGCTTGAAAGACGTTTCAATTACATGTAAGGGTATGCGACGTAGTCTAAGAATTGGCGGGAGTTCTTCAGTGCAATGGCGGAAAGTTGGAAGAAGCTGAAGACTTCGAATGTGTTTTCGTCGTTTACTGTGTGTAAGAATCGAAATAGATCAGCTCCAGTGCGTGAATTGTTGAGTAATAATTCACTGTTTGTCGGTCAGTTGTACGACGATAAATCACTCGGGCTGCGCGCTCGTGATTTGATCTTCTTTACAGTTGACCTCCAAACAGTGAATTATTACTCAACAATTCACTGCTGGGGCTGATCTATTTCTTAAATAAAAAAAATCTGTACTAATGGACTCTTTCATTTCTAAATTTACTTATTTCAACTATGTATATTTTGATTGGATTAAATGAAGTGATAGAATGAGAATCTGTTTAAGGCCTGAGTTTACAATGTTTGTCCTGACAAAAGTGTTAAATAAATAGGATAAGTTAGATATTCATTGTGCTGTACCTGTCTTCTTTAGTCCTTGTGTATCTTCTACTGTGCTGTAAAGGTTCGCTGAAAACAAAATCCAAAGTTTAGGAGGATTGGGAATCACACGACTTTGGTTAATATACATTGTAGTATGGCCGGTGCTTTTTTTTATCTTTGCTGATGTTTAAATCAGACAGCCTAGAATAACGACGAAGGAGGAGCTTAAAACCGTACTCTAACTTCCAATTTTAGTTAAACAGCGATGTGGGCGGTAACTTTCTAAATAGCGACAAAATATCCCATAGGTAAATGTAATATAATTGACAGCGGTTAAAATGGAGGGCTCTTGGTTTCTTTGCATCGTAAATAGATTTTGTCTGGCATTCATTGATTCTTGACAACATAACAGTCCTCATATGATCACCCCAAATAATACCAGATTGTCCTCATTCAGACTCTTAAATTGGACAAGCCCTCTGTCACAACAGTGCCACTGATCGATCTATGTTCATCACAAGACAGAGATCAAGGTACAAACCAATCCTTTTGATATTGAATAAACGTGGTTTTTAATGGTGTGCAAGAAAAAATCTATTATTTGTGTGAGGATGAGATAGATTATAACAAATCACCATGAGGTTAAAGATATCTCACCCAAGGGGTCACAAGTCTCGGCCTTGGTAAAATTCCAATCCCAAGGGTGAGATTTCTCTATCCTACATGAACAGATCTGGACAGGCTCATGATGGATTGTTTTTCTCTCACTTTTTCCAAGGTTTTGTCAGAACATAAAAAGTAAAAAAAAATTGTTGGATTTACATTATTTCCTTGTTTCCTAGTGTTTTATCAGGTATTAAAAGGGGTATGTTTGCACTTTGTAGTTGATTTGAAAACACCATTGGAGCATCAGATATGTTGCAAAATTCAAAATATAATCCTGCTAGGCTCCCAGTGCTTTTAAGCGTCAATTTGCCATTATCGCCACGTGGTGCATGTTTTGTAACGTAATTAACTTTATATGACGTCAGTAAGTGACGCTTAACGCTGATTGGTGCCGTCAAGTTACTTAGGCGGTTCTTTTGATACCTTTTTTCTGAAATTTTTTTATTTTACTCTGCCGATGTAAGAAAGCAGTCACGTTGTCATGTAATACCCCTATTCCACACAGGCCACGAATCACCCGAATCGCCATGAATTGATTTTTTTAATTCGGGGGGATTCGTGAGGTTTCTTCATTTTTTTTCTCCAATCATGATGCTCTACAAGTCAGTCCCAATTCAGATACGATGTCGTTACGAATATTCGGGGAAATCGGCTCAATTCGGCTTGAATCGCGCAAGAGTTCATTTCGATTAGCAAAATAACGTTAGAACATGCTGCACGAAAGTGCAGCACGAATTGGGCACGAATTAACAGAAATCGGCGACGATTCGCCACGATTCGCAAGATTTTCTCTCACGATAGTTAAAAAAAAAGTCCCATACATGCTTCAAGGCATCAGTTCCAAAATGAATGTTCCTCCTAAAGCAGCAATAGAATTGATCCTGCAACTTGAGTGTTGAAAACGGCTTCTTATTTGGCTAGAAGAAAACAACTACGTTAAAGTCGAGAGGCCCTGACCCAGACTCTTAGACTTGGAAAAATATGGCAGTTCGCCATTGGCAAAATCACCAGCCAGGAAATACTGACTGATCCTGATTGTGCTCCAGAATCTGACAGATCTTTTTTGACTTCTAGGACTGCTCACATGCGTGTGACGGGGTAATTAATCTTAGGGAAAATCATTCTGCTATCTCTTCCTTGGTTTTATTGCTTGGCTTAATCTCCCTATTCCCCACGAATAGCTAAGAGTAGCTATGATCGAATGCCCCAAATCGATAACTATTCGGTTACGATGTCCAAGAATAAGTTACGATGTCCAAGAATGCCTTAGGAATTCGGTACGAATCACGCACGATTTTTCGAACCGGGGAATTCGTGGCCAAAGTTTTGAACAGTTCAAAACTTTTGAGCCGAATTCCCGATAGACCTACGAATTGCAAGAACTCACTACGGACTGTGTGAATCAGTTAAGATCTTCACAAACTGAGTACGATTCAGCCACGAATCCAAATATTTGTCAATTTGTGTCAATTCGTGGGATTCGGGGCCTGTGTGGAATAGGGGTATAAGATAAAAATTTCTTGAATAAGCTGACAGCCTATCTTACATGGGCAAAAGTGGGAGAATATAAGAATCTATTATGAGTGTTAGGGTGGGATAGAAAAATCAGTCCTGAGGATCACCATTTGGCATCACGAGGCTTGCCAAGTATACACGTGTTTACAAAATAGTATATCAATTCAACTAGAGTTTAATATATTTTGAGACTGTCTATTATATATATTAATTAAGGGGTTTCATCTCACTTTTTACATATTATGTTTTGCTAAAAAGGTTTACACCTTGGCATCATGTCGTGTCCCATAAGTTTATGAACTGTTTAAAAATGTCAAATTTTTGAAAACTAAACTACCTCAGTTAAAATTAATTAAACTATGTCTTAAATTCTTTAGAAGCGGTTCATTTTGCACAGTTTTGTTTCAATCAAAACATGTATAGATTCATATATATCTTAATGAGTTATTGTGATTTGAGCTGTTATTATAGCAATGGCAATTATCCAACTGGTTTAAATATCATTTTACAGGGTACCAGTGGGAACCTGATGTAGGATTATAAAAATGGCTTCTAAGTAAATGCCAATTTTTTAACATAATAGAACTAAATGTCTTACCCATTAAAATGGGAAATAAACATATTACATCGCATATTCTAACAAATTTATTATATAAATGATTTTAAATATGTATCTGATTATTTGCATCAGATAAAATGTTATTTTTTACGGAATTACATGTAGTGTCATTAAAAGTATATTGCATAGCTAAAACAAAATATAACAATTATAAATATAATCAAGTGTAAGCTGTATCATAACAATAGCATCATTATCAAGTCTAATCAGTCTTTGCTGGTGGCTCAAATGGTACTGTTTATTCGTAAATTTTTGCGAGGACTTTATTTTCGTGAAAATAAACCTCTTGCGAAATGGTAAAATCACTCTGTTGTTTATTGATATAGGTAAATCTTGTCTAAGTCGCGATTTTTTCACATCACTAATATGTCTTTTAATGCTATTCACGAAAATAAAATTCTCGCGAAAATCTCTAAATCTACAGTAGTCCTTTTCATAAAGTAAGTAAATTATCAGATCAAACAGGGAGGATGCTTAAGCTGAACAAGAATTTCTTTGGAGTGCTTACACATAGTACATTAGTGCATGTGCGGATCCAGAGGAGGGGCAGGGGGTCCAGACCCCCCCCCCCCCCTGTTAAATCACAAAAATATAGGTTTCTTAGCAATACTGCTCTAGATCCCCTTTAAATCACAAAGCTACCAAGCCAGCATTCAATGTTGGGCAATCATCGGCACGCCAGCAAAATGCCATTTAAATGACATTTTGCTGGCGGGCCAATGATTGCCTGATTTTAGTTGTATTGGGATCCACTCATTAACTTAAACAATAAGTTGGACCCCCTCTGTAAAAACTTTCTGGATCCGGGCATGTAGTGTATTTTGCATTGGTGGAGATATTGTTACCTGAAGGAAGTTCTATGGTCTCTTTAACTGGAGTTTTCTCCTCTGTAGGTATGGCAGAAGTAGCCTCTCCATTTCCACTTATAATTTGCATCACAGGTACCACTTCAAGACTGTTCTCTTTATCTGAAAGGATAAAAGGAACCTCACATCATCGGCCAGGAGTCAAAAACTCGTATCTTTGATTTTCACATTTTTCAGGAGAGACAAAAAACTGAATAACTTTTGTTAGGAGTGTCCTATATAGTTGACAGCCAGACAGGATTAAATTTAGTAACATCCAAAATCACTGTTATTGATGTTTTGAACTTCCAATAAAGATTTCATGGTCATTATGAAGAGTTTCACTTGTGTTACATCATTTTGAGCATATTTTCGTGAAAACCCATCCAGTTGTGACATTTTGAGCATCTTTTTCATGGCAAAACATTGTATCTCGGTAAAATGAGCACTAAAATAATGGTATGTTTCATAGATGCGATATTTTGAAGCATGATTGATGCTTTTTAAGGGGGTTCTTATTGGTCAAGAGCTACGAGAATTTGACAGAATGTGCGCCATGCGTTTGGTATTACCACGTTGACAAAAGTCGTTTGGGTAAAAATCAGAGTTACGAGGTTTTGACTCACGACAAAAGACATACCTATGGCACATGCCCTCTTTAATATGTGCATCACTGCAAGAAACCCTGTCTTTGGGGTTTCGGACAAGTTAAGACTCCAGCCAGTCTGCTCAGCTATAGGTACTAGCAAATTTGGTTTGGTGTGATGCTTAACGTCCCAGTCAACAGCTATGGTCATGTCGGGTGAATCCATATTTCTTTCTATACAGTGAATAACAAAGGTGCTGATTTGACTGTGCAAATGCGCAGGCTGGTATATGCCTTTGTTATTAACATGCAACAAAATCAGGTTTACCTATGTCGAGACCCATATCATACCCAACCTTATCAATCACGATCCATATCAACTGCAGCGTTGCACGATGCCTGATAAACGTTGTCTATCTCACGGCATGTGCCTTTATCAGGTCATGATGGCGTTGCACTTTTGAATGACGTCGCCAATGACGCTGAATCCACTCAAAAATCTATCATTACGTCATATTTCCTAATTTGAAGAGTGAATCAACTTGGTAAACTGATAAATAGAATACCATGTTTGATATCAAGTTTACTAGGCTCGGCTTTGAGAACGCATGTTGAATCGCTCCGCAAGCCTTGTGATGTCAACAAGCATTCTCAAAGCCTTGTCTGGTAAACTTGATATCAAAAGACACTCACCTAGTATTCTCTATTTATAAGTATGCATGCTCTTATAGGCACATCCTGTGTACCTAATGGGTTGACTTCTTAGTTTCAGTCAATCCGTTGTTGTACTTTCTTTATCAATATGGATTCATCAATTGGATGAAAAAGCGTGGACATTTACCATGTGACTTCATCTTAAACTAGCTGATCTGGATCTGCACTATTTTTGAAACAGGGCTTAGACTTATGCACACAGTGCGTATAAAAATAGAGAATAGAGAATAGTGAGTGTCTTTTGATGTCAAGTTTACCAGGCAAGGCTTTGAGAACGGATGTTGACATCGCGAGGCTTGACAAGATAAAGAGAATACTAGGTGAGCGTCTTTTGATATCAAGTTTACCAGGCAAGGCTTTGAGAATGCCTGTTGACATTACGAGGCTTGCCATGCAATTCAACATGCGTTCTCAAAGCCAAGCCTGGTAAACTTGATATCAAAAGACGCGAACCTGGTATCCTATTTTTCAATTACCAATTGTTTTTTCTCTTCAAACTAGCGATTATCACGTAATTTTCGATTTTCATTAGCGACGTCATTCTAAAAGTGCAATCTCATCATGAATTGATAAAGGCACATGCTATGAGATAGACAACGTTTATCAGGCAACGTGCAACAATTTAGTTAATATGAGGGGTAACTGATAAGGTACAATCCTGTAGTTAATTTAAAGATGTTCCATTATTCATCATGTGTAAAATAAGTCTTACAAACTAAAAACAAATGTACCCTTATATTTTCATGACATTTTCTAATAGGTGCAATGCCATATTTTTAAATACGTGACATTTGATATTACAACGTCTTGCAAGGGCGAAGTTCTGTTAGCTTTTGTAAATGTTTATTACCTGTACTGGGCGATCTCTGAATTTCAACCATAGAAAAATAACCACAATCAACTGAAACATATATATCACAATTCAGACAACCACAGCAAGCTTCTTACGAAGTTCATTGCTTTTATGAGTCAGTTCAATGACATGATACTTTGCTTCTTATTAACCCTTAAAGCGCCACCTATAATTTGCAGCAGACGACAATTTCATTTTTTTCGCCTTTTCAAAAATAACCAATTAGGTATGATATTTCATGAGAATCGTCTGCTGGCATAGGTGCTCTATGCTTTGTCACAGTCTTGGCAGAGCCTTTACTGCTCGCATTATACAAACTAGTAAAGTAGATTAAGGTTCAGGCATTTATCATCACTGACCACCTTGAAGGTGATGGCCTCATTCTTTTTGGGTAGTTAAGGTGTGATCATGAGTGATTATTTTGAGCAAGGTTGCACGATAAATGGTGCATATTATACAGGCGAATTGAGGCCGCTATGCTTGGAAATCGCAAGAGAGAGGCGAGAAACGCTGACTCACAGTGTTATGCTCTTGCAAGAGGCAGTAAAGGAGTACTTGGGGGACCAGGAAAGGCCTTTTATTTTGAAGGGATAAGAAAGCTCGACCATAGATGGGTTAATTGCATTGTCTTGAAGGGAGATTATTTTGAAAAGTAATGGTCAAATTTTCATTCCCTGGTAGCCCGAAGTGCAAGGGGCTAATAACTTTTTGATTATCCCTTGTACCAACTGAATGATAACTGGAAATTTATTCGTTTCCATACATACTCAATGTTATACAAACTAATTAATTGGTATGTTATACATCACAATTTACTAAACCCATTGTGATTAACACATATATGCTTTGGCTAAGGGTGCTGTGCTATCTAGCACTTTCTAAATTTGGAAAATATATAACAGAGTCGACATTTGATCTTTTAATGCCATTTAGGTACTAGTTGACACACCTGGATAATTGAACCTGCTATACATAGAGTATCTTACATGAATGTTCATGTTTTATTGAATTTATTAAACGAGTTGAGGAAAAGAGATAAAATGCAAAGCTTGACAAGCATATTATCTCTTTTTCGCAATGATTTTAATAAATTCAAATATCCTGGAGTACAAACGTTAGATTCTACTAATCACATGGCATTTAAATTACTTAAAAATCGCATTTTTGGCGTGAAAACGTCAAGATTTTGCCATCTTTTACGCAGTTATTGCTAATTATACTCAATCTGTAAACCACTAGTGGTTTATTGATTTTATTGCATGGCGTTAAACCACTCCCAGACGCGACGTCATGTGATAAATACATGTTTTTTTATAAACGAGGTGTGCCTATAGGTCATATTGACACTGGGGTAGCCATATCGCCCCTAGGGCTTAACACCTCAGCCAAATTATAACCTTTTTATTTCATCCGCGCAAATTCATTTTTTCTATAATCTCTGTTGCGCCGGTGAGACAGCGAGACCGAGAAACTGACGTGATCAAAATTGCAACAACTTAGAGCGTGACATTGATCAATGACGTCATAAAATAAACATTGTTCACATTGTCATTGACGAGGAGACATTTCAACAGACTTTTGTATATAAAACAATCAGAGGCAGCCTTAAGATTAGCATTCATGCATATCTAGATTGTGGTATACCTTTTTTCTTACGCTGTATTTCATAGAAAATCAACTTTTTACGAAAATATTTCATTTGAAGAGCTGACAGGAACTTAAAATGATCCCGGGTAATGATTGATCATCCAGGAATGATTGATCATCCGATCATCTTGACACTTGTGTAGTTTTAAATACAGCCTCAGGCTTTGGGCTAGTCATTTGGTTTGTTGAACTGAAACTGGCAAAAAGCCTAAATGTTCCATGTTCTGATGACCCAAACTTTATTCTTCTGGCATTTCGCTATTTTATGGCCGGAATAAAGTGTAAAATACATCGGAAAACAGGGTCTCATAATGATTCTTAATTCTACCTAGCCATGCTAAAACGAGTAGAATAGAAAAAGTGCACGATTCCTATACGTCATCACTATGAGACAGTGCCAAAAATTCATATTGATGTCCCAGTATGGATTTTTGGCATCGTCATGTGACTGTGCCAATATGCACTCAGTCCAATGGGAAATATTACTGAGTGCTAATGGGAATTTTACTATGTAAATGTAGTAGGCATGTAATAAATACTTTTTATAGCTTACCTGATATTTGTGATTCAACTGAATGCTGTTTTGCAAGTGAATCAACAATCTCTAAGCTTGGTAATTCAGAATTTTCTGTCGTGGAGGAATGAACACTGCTAGCATCTGCAAATTACATTAGTAAGTGGCATCAAATAGGTATCGTTACAAGAAAACCTGTCTTTAGTATTTCCGACCAATTAACACTCAAACCAGTCTGCCCAGCTTAGAAACTAGCTAGATTAATGAAACTTTGCATGCATCTATTTGAGCTATTATACTTTTCTGAGTGTGAATAACAAAAACGTTGACAAAACTGCGCAGATGCACAGTCTGGTCTGCGTCTTTGTCATTGCATACACGAAAGCTAGGTTTTTTGCGCCAATGTCCAAATATTCTCTCAAATGGACACAATTTAACCAAATCTGATGTTTGCGAACTTTCCGTTTTTCCAGATTATTTGTATGTTCTCATTATCACAAGAGAGATAACATTTTCTTTTTCAGATTAAAATAACAGCAGCTGTCGCTCGGAAGAACATTGCCCTAAACACCAATATTTAGAGGATATTTTCTTTTTTGAGGTGAATACCAAATATATTTCATCGAGTGCGGTGAAAAATCAGTATTTTTCACGAGTGCTTAGCACAAGTGAAAATACTGATATTTTCACCGCACAAGATGAAATATATTTGGTATTTGCAAAAAAAAGTAAATTTTTCTTTTATTTTATACTCAACGGGAATACAGAAAGCGCAGCTTAACTTTTTCCTTGGTCGTTTCTCGTTCGATTTGACTTTTACAGTGTGTTTAGTGGGTATAACATTGGATGTAAACACCTAGAAAATGGCTTAGAATCATATTCTAACGAATGAAACGTAAGAAATCAGCATTTAAAGAAAGTCTATTGAGTATGTCTTAGGGTAGGCGTCATGTGCAAACTGGCGCTACGCCAGGTCAAACAGAGACGTCATTATGTTTGATGTTGACGTTACAACATGCGTAGCATTATTTCTGATAAAAATCCCTCACTTAAAACCTTTTGATAAAAAATCTCAGTCCCAAAATTGCCAAGAAAGCCTCGTTTTGCTACAGTGAAAATATAAATCGTGTTTGTCACTAGTGAAAAAATATGATATTTTTTCACTGTAGAAAATACCAATTTTACTCACATTTGATATGCATTGAATTCACTGCTTGTGATAAAATAAAAGGATAATATTTTTATTTTCATATTTCATATTTGCCTGGAACAAGCACAATACCGTATATGTCAGTGCTTGGGGGGAGGGGGCATGTTGGTTATTGCAAATAAACAAAAGACGTTAAAACTACGTCGTTTTGAAGTCGATGCGACGTTATGACGTCGCCTCGACATAGATGCGATGTTGTTGTGAGGTTATGTCTGCTGGGATTTTATTTTATCTACTGATTATGAATTTTGATGGGTCACTATATCTTAAAAAGATATTTTTTTTCTAGATTATCAAAAGTAAGTTATTATGACCAGGTTATGAAAAAGTCACCAATCGTAGTGCCATCAGTTGTACTATAGGAACACCCCTCCCCTTAAACATGTGGTAAATGTAGACAGCAGCAATATAACCACACATTGCTTTCACATATTATTTTGGCTGGCTAGTCAAAGATAGACACATTTACAGACAGACAAGATCCAGATGAGATGCTCTCAATTTTTACGCTAGAAATGAGATTTCAAAGTAATTATATGATAAATAGAATCTTATATTTGTGCTCTTGTATTATTGAATTTATTAAACGTGTTGCGAAAAAGAAATAAAATACTTGGCAAGCCTTGCATTTTATCTCTTTTCCTCTACTCGTTTAATAAATTCAATAAAACATGAGCACCCATGTAAGATCCTCTATATCTTTTATTTAAAAAAAATATATACATCAATTCATTGACCACATCTACACCCCAATGTCTCGAACAGAAAATAAAACTCTATCACAAAAAGAGTATACTGGAAACGTCTTATTGTTAATGCAAATGTACCACTGGACTGGGTGGAAATTAGAAGTTAATAAAGCAATCACAAACCAAGAAGTCAGTGTGAGTCAGAGCATACACGTTATTTGCTTTGCATACATAATTATAAGAATCGATGCACATGCACTCAAACATATCAGATATATCAACACACTTGCTTTAATTATGAGATAATTGCATTCATTTAGAGAGGTATATCATCATGTGGTCAGATATTAAGTTATACAGCGGCATGTCTGTGGAAGCATAGCATGTAATTTCTGATCATATATCTTAAAATAAAAACCTCTCCACTTGAAATAAAAGATTATTGTTATCCTGATTATAATGCAATTAATTTTCCCCGCGTCAGGTTCGGGAAACATTGTTTTCCCCCGTGCACCCGTCTGACTGTCAGCCTGTCTGACTGTCTATTACAATATCTTGTGAACGCAACTCTTCCTACAGTTTTTAAGTAGGATGTTTTTGAAACTTTGCAGGTGTTTTGCCAAGGTCTGAATATTTATATGGCATGGCAGATTAATTTTTGTCACATTTTTTGCAGTTTGAACTTGGTCATTTTTGAGCCTAAAGCATTTGGACACTGGTTGTCTTGTGAACACAACTCCTCCAACAGTTTTAGCAGTATATGTTTAAACTTAGCATATGCTTTTGTCAAGGTCTGAAATATTGCATGACAATTGGTTGTAATCCTCAGATTAATTTTAGCACTTGTTTTGTAGTTCATACTTATATAGTGTTGATATTTTTCATATTCTGGTCCTTCAGGAATATTGGCTTATGACAGGAAGCAGAATACCACTTAAGCCGGTGCTAGGGGGCGTGGGAATTGTTGCACTTTCCATTAGTTCTCATGAACAGACTCAATAAAACCGAGTGTGCCGTTTCCTTATATTGTATGTTCTCTCTGTTTCTGAAGGATCCATTTTTCCAGATTATTTAGTCATTTTTGGGCTTAAAGCATTCAGACATTGGGTATCTTATGAACGCAACTCCTCCTACAATTTACCTAGATATTTTTTAAAGTTTGCGGGTGTTTTGTCAAGATCAGATGAGTTGCAATACACTTAATCAGTTTTGGCTCTAATTCTACCTAGGCATATATGCTAAGGGTATCTTGTAAACACAAATACTTCTACAAGTTTACCTATGTCTTTTTTAAACTTTGCAGATGTTTTTGTCTAGGTCTGAAGAAGTACATGTGATTTGGATTTAACAAGGATTTTCTATTATATTGGAACTAATAGATGATAATGACGGTACTGCATTTATGGGATATCTTTGCTGGCTATGAAAAATAGAAATATCACCATTAGCTCAGTTTGAAATTGCATTTTATTGACATTTGGATCTTTCTGACACCAAAGGGGTGGGGGAGACATCTGTTTTTTGTAGTAAAAACAATTCTATTTAAAATTGATTCTTCAATAAACAGTGACTTTGTACTATGCTGCTCCTAGAGACAGCGGCTGTCAGCGGCAAAAAACCATCAATGATGCAATGAAAAGCGAAGGTATGTACAATTAATGATACAGGGTTTCAGAGGTACATCACAGGATCAACAGCTGCATTTTTTTAAATTTCCCCATTCAAATATTGTGTAACAAATTGAAAATCAAGTGCATCACAATATGCTAACAATGAAATGAAGCACCTTATAATCTTTCTGTTTTTTCAATGCTGATGTTTAGTTCTCTTACCTGAGTAGGCTGTTGCATACCCAAATTCATCTATAATTAAAAAGAAAAATAAAAAAAAAATGCATTTGAGATGATGCCTAGCAAAATCTAGAACTTAACATGTGTGTCCATCGAAGATTCTGATCAGTCTGCGCACCCACACAGTCTGATCAGAGTCTTTGATTGGTGCAATGATTTAAGGTTTCCTCAGGCAGAAAACTAAGACTTTGATCACACTGCATGGATGCACAGACTGATTTTAATTTTTGCTGTACGCACATGCCGACTTTGACCAAATGCTGGATACTGACTCATTTTAAAATCTTATACACTGCTATCAATTCGTCCATTCAATTAATTTTATTTTTAAGCATTAAATTTTATGAGCCGTGACATCATATTTCCAACAATGTTGTATGTGCGACCAGCAAAGCCTTAGATCAGCCTGCGCATATGCTAGGTCTGAGCAGAGCCTTTGCAAGTCGCTTCTATTCTATGACTATTCAGCTACTGTCCGAACAGCATTTGAAGTTTCTAATCTTAAAAAGAGACTGCACAGGCTCGTCTGAGTCTACACATAACAAAATACCACATTGTTGGAAATCACATGTCGTGGCTTATTTGAGTTTTCACTGTACGCACATGCATGACTTTGATCTTATGCTGGATACCGACTCATTTTAAAATTTAACACACTGCTGTCAGTTCATTTATTCAGTTTAATTTATTTTAAGTATTGAGGGGATATATCTTTCAAAAGCTCTTACTTGCATGAAATTTTTCTTTTATAAACAAAAATGCTTTATTATCAAGGAGACGGATACCTTTGGCCACATTGTTGTATGAACAAATTATATATCGCACATAGATCGCTTTATGCCCCAACATACAGCTTTTGAGCAATCCACAGCATGCTTATCAGTCTTTCTAGAGTCACTTCCTGGTTTGCAATATTGTGACACGCACGGTGAACTTTAGAAAAAAAACAGTTGCATGAATATGAACTACAATTATCAGACTACAATAATTAGAAGTATTTGTGCCCAAAATGTACAAAGGACCTCGGACAGTTTCCTATTCAATCTGCCCAAATTTTGACAGCCTGTGGCTGGCATAATGCATAACTGACAACTATAGTTTTGTGCTTAAAGGAAACCTTTACATTTAGTGCATCTAACACAATAAAAATATTCTGAAAATATTGCATAACTATGCCAGGACTTTAGGGTTTAGGGGGTGGGGGTATTTTTTGTGACCAAATTTTATTTCACAGAAAGTCAAAGTTTCGTTGAGTATTCACCTAAATACATATTAATATAATGTTTGCGGCATAAAACTTGAGACGAAAGTGCTGCGTTTGCATAAAATTCGGGTTGAGAAGATTGCATTGTTTCGTCCAAAGAAGTGTGCTGTCATTTACTTTCGACTATTACCTGTAATGTTTCGAGTTCAACCAGTGCGACTTGTGCACTGAGGTGTATCATATCTATATACTGTATAAATCGTAGTCTAGATAAACACAGTTTTTAGCGTAAAATCGTAATATTTTCTTACACATCAGATTTAACCTATAATTTTGGTTCTTAAAAGAACCGTCTCATTGCAACGGTTCTTTTGAGTACCCACAACATAATGTTTTGGTTAAGAAATGAGGCAATTAATTTCTTTGCAAGCACTCATAACTTAAGCCCTGATATATGCCATTGCAAATTGATATTTACCTACAGGTTTTAACAAAATAAGTTTCTAATAAGTTTTTATAATAAAGTGTTTTTGAGCATTTTGACAGCGTTCCCCCCCGTGACCAAACACCCCGTTTTTATATGATGTGTGAAATGTAAAACTACAACTGTATGCAAAAGGATTAGTTTGGTCACGGGGGGGAAAGCACCTCAGTAAAACTTTTTCTATTTTCTATATGTTGAATAGCAAAAACGGAGTTTTCAACCCATATTTTTCAGTTGGTACTTGTCCAATGAGAAAACGGCTTTTGTGGATAAGTCAATGGTTGAACCTACTATCTTTTTCATAGAAAAAATATCATTTTTGTTGAAACTTTTCTCTGGTCATTTTTATGGGCAATCCTTCATTAAGACTGTCCGAGGTCCTTTCTGGTAGAAAAATATATATTTACAATTGTCGCTTGTGAATTTTTCAAAGTCCAAATGACAAATTGTAAATAATACCAGAAATACAATATATTTGGGTCAAAATACTTCTAAATATCGTAGTCATATCATTGTAGTTTATGTTCATGCAAATGGTTTTCTCTAAAGTTCACCCAGCGTGTCACAACATTGTAAACGGTATCAAACCAGGAAGTAACTCTAAATAGACTGATAAGCATGCTGCCGATTGCTCAAAAGCTGTATGTTGGGGCGTCAAGTGATTTATGTGAGATGTATAAAATGTTCATACAACAATGTGGCCAAAGGTATCCGTCTCCTTGATAAAAAAGCATTTTTGGATATACAGGAAAATATTCATGCAAGTAAGAGCTTTTGAAAGATATGTCTCCTTAAATATTTCACAATTTCTTATTAAAGGTGTGTACAACTGTGTGAAATACAAAACATATAAAACCTGTTCTTTAAATTTTGTGCATTTCCTGCTATTTTGACAACAAAACAACTATAACATGTATGTGCATTATACAAAAATATCTTTTAAAAGATGTTGTAAGCTCATTTTTGAAACTATTGGTAATGTACGCCTGGATTTCTACTGCACAATTGCATAAATATAATAGATACCATTGACAAGACAATTTTAAACATTGATTTTTTTATTGTAGAAAAATTGCAACGTTGAGGGGAAACACAGTCAAGTATAAATAAATCAATATTATTTTTAGCTTTGCTGAGAAGGACCGACCCCATGGTTATAACTTCATGCTCAACTCAGCATGAAATTTAAACTGTTTTTATAGACTAAAATAACGTAAAAAACTGTCAAACTCTTAAATGTTGCATTTATCATGCTTATACATGTTAAAATGCCAACAATTGTTGACATTCTAACAATTAAGAGCATGATAAATTTCGTGCGTTCAGTTGAGGATGAAATTTTTTATATAACCTCAGGCCAGGTCTCCTTATCAACACCAACTCTTGATTTGTTTACCATCTCCTTTTTTAAAAAAGGTATTTGTTATTCTGTCTTTTAACACTAAATGGCCTCTGTACTGAGAGATCACATATTTATGCTTTACTAAAATATACCTCTACGCCAAAATATATCTTGTATATGTTTTTCATTTCTATTGCATTCATATTCAACAACTGTCTATGTTTAATTAGTAATATGCACACTGTGCATAAATGTTCTTTGTTTATAAAGAACAGCCAATGACTTGTAGATGGCATTTCATGTACTTTAATATAAATCCAATTTACATAAATATAGACTTACCAATAAGAAAGGGAGAATGTTTGAACATATTTCGCTGGAGAGTCCAAGGGTGTCGTTGCTTTAAACCTGTAACATTGTCATAAAATAAAATATAAAAAATCTCAAACAGTGCCACATCATTCATCGTATGGAAAGAGGCTAGCAAATTACATCATATTTGTAAGAAACAAAGACCAGCATCGTTTTACATTTGCAAGACTCAAATATTTGAAATAACATATGTGTCACCTGTAGCAACCGGGAGCTATTCAAATTGATTATTCTGTTGCCAGACAGCAAACCTAGGCTGATGTCCGTTCTAAGGCGGTGGCTCTGTCGTTGTTGATCTATTGTTTAATGTACTTCCTGTTGTTTGTGGGAGTTCTTCGTTTGTATGTGTTTCACTTTGTGTCTATTCTAGTTTTGCAATCATCTTGAAGAGGAAGAGAAAGCTGGTTCTTTGCTATTATTGTCCTACAGATGTATTGTTACTATTAATGTTATGTGGCTCTTCCTCATCATGTCGTTGGTTGGTCTGCAGAATGTCATTGTGGTATTTCTTGATCACACTCACTTACTTTTTAATAGCTATGGGTTCCCCTTTGATTTCACGAAGAGAGGTCACATATCAGATTCAATAACAACCCTGACATTAAGCTTTCATCGTTGTGTTGGTGACTGATGTTACCACCCAGGCTCACAACGAGATTTTCTTTAGATCTTACTGTGAGTTAAGGCCCTTTTTCATCATAGTATATTAATTTGGTTTGTCATGATGCTTTACATAAGCTAGGAACCACCATGCGAGCTAAACATTTTTTATTGTTTTTACAAAGTAGAATCTAGGATAAGGGTCTGGCCAGTAGATTATATTTAAACCCCTATGGCCTCGATTTCTGTCTGTTCTAAGGCGGTGAATCTGTTGTTGTTACTCCCATTTGGTGTGTTTTTGTGTTTAATTCTTGTTTTGTGGTGCTGTTCTTGCTGTTCTTTCTAGTTTCGCAATCACCTTACTGAAGAACAGAAATTTTTACTTTGATTGTGTTGTGGTTGTCTGTGTTTTGTGTCTTTTTAAAGAAAAGCTAAGACTATTATATACATGTATGCAGAGTCTTTTTAGAATCACCACACGTTACATACATAAATGTCGTACCTGAGTTCTGGCTTAATGTCCTTTTCTTTTGGATTGTTTTCATACCATCTAGCAGTACATCACAGTTCTCCAGGCTTGTCTTTAACTTTTCTGAACACTTTAAGTAACAACACACGAAACAATTAGAATTTTAGTAAGAATTTATGTACACCGCTACTTCATCTTTTAATATAATAGAGGGTCTGGATGGGGTATAATGATTAGTGAATAATGGCCCTTTTTATAATGAATAGTGAATAAAGAGCTAAAAAGATAATGAATAGTGAATAATGAGGGCCTAAAAATAATGAATAAGACTATTTTTTAATGAATTGAAGAAAAAATAATGAATAGTGAATAATCAGATTTCTTTGCAACATTTCTTATTTTTAATAAATAATTGGTCTTATTTTAATGAATAACCCAAAAAGATTTAATGAGATGAATAATGGGCTAAATTTTTAATGAATACCAGACCCCCCCCCCATCCAGACCCTCATAATAATGAGCTATCATGAAAAGGATCTTAAAACACGTAAGTCAAAATGACTACGTTCATAAAGCAGAAAAAAGAAATAAACATTAGCCTGCCAATAATATCTTAAGCACATTCGCATGACATAAGCTAGTCAAAAATGATATGACCAGGAAATGCCATAATCACATACTACCGACCAACACATGGCACCGTGAGTAAAGCAAGCAAGTGAGGTGTTTGCAAAACTAGAAAATACTGCAAAACAAAACAAAGACCTTACACTAAACCCCTACAAAGGGAGAAGCAACCAACAACAGAACAACCACTTTAGAACAGACATCAGCCGAAGCCACTGGGGGGCTTAAATAAATTTTGCTGGCAAAATCTTCACCTAAGTTCTTCCAATGGAATATGTAAAACAAAACCTAAAGATTGTATATAAAGCACATGTACATCTTAAGACTATGACGAGAACATTTGTAAAGTTTCAAAACAATCAGCCTAAATTGTTGGAGGAGTTGCGCACACAAGTTACGCACTACGTGTTCACCTTGTTTGCATTGAGGACTAAAAAGGCTACGATTAACTAATAAAGACAGTACAAAAACAATCTGATGAGTATATCCAGTCTACATGCAAGTTTTAGACCATGACCAAAGTATCTATAAAGTTTCAAAAGAATCTGCATATAACTGTAAGAGGAGCTGCTTACACAACAAGGTAACCACTATCTATTCACTTTACTAGTAATAACGTCTGGAAATGACTACAAAGTTCAACTTGTAAATAAGTGACACAATTAATCTGAGACTCGGATTATATCCAAACTAGATTCACATTTTAAGACCATGACCAACACACCAGTAAGTTTGGAAAAGATTAGCATTAAACTATATATATACAGTATGAAGCGCTGTGCACACAAGGTACCTACAAGTAGTACTTTAGTTGGAACAGAAGGACGGGATGCCAAATACTTTATCCCCTCACTTTTCTTGGAAAGGCAGGTGGCAATAAGGGGAATGGTAAATAAGCAAAACTAATAACCAATAGCAGCGTAGTCACATTGTTCTCTTTGCTCGTGTGTTCATCATAACTGAATACAAAACTGAACCCTTACTTCACGTGATAACATTGTTCTTAAACAAGCCACTTTGTTATTATATTGTGTAAATAGCTAAGTCGTAATGTAAAAAAATATGCTATAGTCCTGCAGCGCTATTTTGACTATGTTGACATTCTGTGTTTACAATAATATTTACCAATAACAAAGTTATTTTTAACTCACTATTTTTAGAATAATACATGCATTTTAGTACATCTTAAATTTTATATGCACTAACCGATCACAAGGAGAATTCGTAGCATAGTGGATGGATTGCTTGTCTACTGTCATGGAGGTTGCAAGCTTGAACCCCGTCACCGTACCTTTTTTTGATTTTATATTTTTATCAATTTATTTATTTAATCATAGATAAATTCATTATCATTTCCAAACCATTTTGGTTGTTGAATATCGCTTTAATGACTGCAAACAATGCATACCCTATTGAGTTGATGCATTCAGTGGCATCTTGCATATGCGTTTCCGTGTTTGATAATTCCCCATTTGATGGACACTTTGTTTAAATGTTAAAACTGCTTTCCAATCATGCTTAAAGAATACATGTGAAAATATGATATACTAAAAATGAAGAAAAATAAATGAAAGCATTGGTGGGATTCAGACCTGCGCATAATGGAAAATAAATGGATTTTCTGATGCCAACGACTTTAACTACTGAGCTATACAAGCTGACCTCAAATAGTTTAAAAAAGTACACCTGATTGCTGACTATGCCAGCCTGATATTTTGATTTCAATGTTTACAAACAAGCCAATGTAAACATGGTCATTAGATCCTGGCAGCACTATAAATGTTTATAGCAACATCTAAAGGGGTGCGTGCATTAAGGGGCTATTTTTGCACCCTCTAGAGCCAAAAACTGAAAATTGCTTTTCACTAATTTCTTTTGATTGTTTTTTTTAGAAGAATAAAGGTCAAATTTTGGCATTTATTTAAATTTTACTGTTGCTATGGTAACAAAAATGGCTGACAAAATAGGCTTAAAACAGAAAAAAATACATTTTGGGCCAAATTTAAGGCTTTTGGAGACTGATTTTTTAAAAATTAGATATCAGCACAGCTAAATACCAAAAATCATTTTAATATGTTGTATGACGTGGTAATTCCCATCTTCTGTTAAAATATCTTTTTGGTATTTGCTTGTGCTCTATGTTGATTTCTCTGTCAAACCTCTCAATTTTGCTCCAAAATTGTCAATTTTCTATTTTTCAGACAATTTTTATATTTTAGCCTCATAGGGGGGCCAAAAAGCTCCTTAATGAACGTAGCTCTTTTGATGTGAAAATCCACCTTTTATGTCTTTTCTTCGTAGTGTCATAGGTTGGTCTATGGTTGTGGCATTTTCTGATTATACTCATAGAGGATCTTACATGAGTGCTCATGTTTTATTGATTTTACTAAACAAGTTGAGGAAAAGAGATAAAATGCGATGCTTGTCGAGCATTTTATCTCTTTTTCAAAACGAGTTACATAAATTCAATAGTACAAGAGCACGAATGTTAGATTCTTTTTATCATATGACATTAAGATTTCTTTTGCATAAAAATCTATAATTTGTTATTATGTACGCAACGTTGTTATGGACGTCATAACGCTTCCCAAAAATCTGTAAACCACTAGTTGTTTATCAATTATATTGCATGGCGTTATTTCACTCCTATGATATGTTGTTATTTGTCCAGTGCAGCTAATCCGTTTGTTAATTTTGGGATCATTTCTGTGAAAAATTTTAAATTTGAAACCAGTGGTTCAGTAGGTGCTGTCATTAAAAGAGTGTTAGTTTTATTTTAGCTCTGTTGTCTATTTTGATCAGTGGAGCAAACCATGTTTAGCTTGGACAGCCGTTTGTGGAGCAGAAATATTTGTAAAATTTTGACAGAGGGCATTAACAGGAATGTTTTTGTGAAATGATTTTAAATTTAGACCAGTGGTTTAAAAAATGATGTCATTCAAAATAAAGGTTAATGGATTAAGGATAAATACACCCTAGATGCCAAACGCCCTAGATGCCTTCCTGCTCAATGGATCTAACACGATCTTATTACATTGAAAAGTTGACAATTAAAATGAGCTATGGCACCAGATTTCCAACAATGTGGTATGTGCAACAAGCAAAGGCTCAAACCAGCCTGGGCATACGCGCAGTGTGATCAGAGCCTTTGCTGGTCGCTTGAATATTCTATGGAATACTAAGCTACTGACCATACATCATTTGGAGCCTCTAAGCTTAAAAGGAGGCTGCACAGGCAGGTCTGAGTCTTCACTTGTCAAAATGCCATATTGTTGGAAATCACATGTCGCGGCTCAAATATGGCCAGTATGTGCGACTTTTCTTCTTACTGCTTATGCAAGCAGCCAATGCTCAGACAAGCCTGCGCATCTGCAGACATGCCAGAGCCTTTGCTACTCGATAAAACAAAATTAGGATGTAGATAAAAACTCAGACTCAGACCTAACTTTATACAAACTTACAGATTTTGTGGTTTAACAATAGCAAAATTTAGGGCAAAGATTTGTCCCCAGTAAAATGCATTTAAGCCCAAGTGGCTTTGGCTGCTGTCCGTTTTAAGGATGTGGTTCTGTTGTTGTTCATTCTTTGTTTAATCTTGTTTGCATTGTTTGTAGGGGTTGTGTTTGGTCCTTGTTTTGTTATACAGTACGTAGTGTCCTTTTTAGTTTGCTTTCAGTTTTTTTGGTGTATTCTTTGCTTCTGCTACTGTAATTTTCCAGAAAGTATAAAAAATTACATTTAATTTGTAAAATTATTTTTTATTTTATCCATTGGCTTTAAATTTTATTTGTTTTGTTGAAAAAATAATAATATTTTTATTATTATTTTTGAGAGTGACACTGTTTAAAGTGATTGTCCTATGCAGGATTTAAGATTTAATACAAACTGTTGGTTTAGTTTACTAGTTTAACTGTTTGTTCTGGAGATATTAAAAAACTCTGAAAATGAGAAAAACTCTGAAAATGACCAGTCAACTGGTCATTTTCAGAGTTTTTTTTCTTATTTTTCTGTCCCCCCAACCTTAAATTTTAAAATCCTGTAAATTAACAAATAAAAAAAAATCTGGCCTCAGTAGCTAAATCACATGAACTGGAACAATTACAAGAAAATTTAACTTTTGAAGTTTTCAGTTATACCTCATCCTGTCTTGAAGCTGTCAGGGCATCAATACTGGTTCCTTGTAGAAGTTTCTCTTTCAATAATTTTGATGCTGTGGTCTCAATTTCTTCTAATTCCTTAAAAACAATAAACCTTTAAAAAGTTAGATGATTAAAGGAATGGATAAATGTATGAACAAACAATAATTTCAAAACTAGTTTTGTAACAATTATACAAATTATTTGAAATTTGATGCCATGGGTTTGTCTGCAGTTTGTGATTGTGGTATTTCCTGATCATACTCACTTACTGTTATTGTAACCTTTTTCATTACCTAGCGTATCATAGTGAAAATCCTCTGGGTCAAGCGGTCAGACGGCTGTCAAAAGTATAATCAAACAACTGACCATTGCGATATGTTGCAAGCATAGTTAAGCTCTATTGAAAAAAACAACACCAACAACAGAAATATTTTAGAAATCATCTGGTGCATAAGATTTTGGCACTTATCATATGTCCCCTGAGCATATGTGCCGTCTCAAAAGAGCATTCATTGTAATAAAGCTAGGGAAGTAGGAAAAGTCATTATTTCTTTTAATCATTTATAGTTATGTTCTCATTTTTTCTTTGATATAGAAATAGAAAGACACAGTTGGAGCTGCGACAAAAAAAGAACTCCTAAATCTCAGGACTGTTTCCGTCTGATGTAAAGCTTTAATCTGATGCTTGTCGTTGGCTTGGCCCACCGTAGCTCAGCTTGAGGTTTACTTTAGCTCTGGCTATCTGTTAATCATGAGCCCCTTTCTTTGTTTCATCATAGTGTGTTAATTTGATTTGTGTGTTCTCTGTGATGATACTGTGCATTAGTTAGGAATCCTCCATGCGAGCTAAACAATTTTGTGTTTAACAATAGCAGAATCTAGGGCGAAGATTTGGCGTCAGTAAAATTCATTTAAGCCCCTCCCCCACCCCCAGTGGCATAGAATGCTGTCCGGTTCTGTTGTTGATGATCTATTGTTTAATGTACTACCCATTGGGGGTTCTGTGTTTGTATTTGTTTTGGTAGCATTACTTTCTAATCATCTTGAAGAGGAAGAGAGCGAGCTGGTTGCTTTGCTTTCATTGTCTTACGAATGTCTTGTAACTGTAAGTGTAACGTGCCTCTTTCTCACTGTGCCGTGGGCTGGTCTGCAATGCGTGATTGTGGTATTTCCTTACCATGCTCACTTTTTGGTGAAACTCAAACATGTATTATAATTGACAAAAATCAGGACAGAAATTGTAAGTTTGATTGTAAAAAAATCATCTGCTCCAATGAAGATACGTTTGATAATTTTAAACTACTATCATGATTTAGTAACGTAAGTTGGTGTACCATCTGCTGATTTAGCTATGACTTTCTAATGTTTCCTGAGTATCCTGACAGATTGCCTGTGATGCTGCACACCAATAAGCAAAATCGTGACGATATTATGTGTACATTTCAATGATATAATGTACATATATCAGGCTTTAAAGTGTATTTTAGTTGATGTTATGGTAATCATTTTTCTCTTGGGAGATTCAGGAATTAATCATCATGGTTTATGTTGATCTATATTCTTTAGTATTAATTTCACACACGTCCTACTGATTAATAGAATTATTGCCCCCTAGGGCAACAGCATTTAACGATAAAATTTAAGGTCATGATTCATTTACTTTAAGCGCTTGTTCCATTTCTGGTTCCCATCTTTTGCAGATCTCCACAAACTGTTCTACAGCTTGGTTATACGCCTGACCTATTAGGAATAGAAAGCTATCAATGAACAACTTTGTAGGGTAAAAATGGTAAGATGTTTATGTTTAACTCATACACATGCACATGTGTGGATCCATTGGGGGAACAGGGGATCCAACCCCCCCCCCTCTCAAAAATCACAAAAATATAGGGTTTCTTAGCAATACTGGCCCGGATCCCCTGAAAATCATAAAAGCTACCAAGCCAGCATTCAATTTTGGGCTATTATCTGCACACCAGCAAAGTGCCATTTAAATGGCGTTTCGCTGGCGAGCCGATGTTGGCTCACTTAAAGTGGTATTTGCTTGGATCGTCTCTCCCCTCTAAAAAATAAACCTTGTCAAAGTTGGACCCCCTCTGACAAAACTTTCTGGATCCGCGCATGATACGGTAAGTGTTAAAAATGTTTTATCTAAATTAAAGTACACTATATATACAAATCATTACATCTGAAAGGAATACTGAAAGAAGTCTCAGAATCGTTTAAATCGGCTTCCCTAGTAGATATACAGTTCCCTCTTTATAACATGAATCAAGATAACTCAATGTACCTGCTCATCTCAACATTCAATTTTGGTAACCCAAGCAACTTACTAATTCTTCACGAAATTATAAATAGAACCTGCTTTGATGATATAGCCGAGCAACGCCCAGATATGAATACAAGAGGTGTTTTATGTTTTTTTAACAAAATGCCGTTTTTCATTTATTTCTCGTTATATTTGGTAATAGTTGATTTCCATGGGTTAGTCTGATCTCCAGGAATACGCAGTCATAACAAACAGTTCTTAATTTTTATTTTCTGGTTTGAAACAGTCTCTGAAGATGAGTAGTCCAATTTTAAGCGTTTAAAAATACTGTCTGAAACGAAATGTACTAAATCTTTCTCGAACAATTTCTCTAAAAGTTTTGAAGTTTTTCGCTTGGAACCTTTTATATATTGTACATAAATAATTAAAGTGTGTTCTATAAGAAGATAAAGCATTCCAGTTGGATATTTACTTTTTTGGAAGCGACTTGAACATCAAATTTTAGGGTTTACAGTTTCCATAGCATCACTAAATTGTATGCAAAATACTCAATTGCAATATTTTGTGATCAGTTTTATCGGCGATAGATACTTAAAATATCTACGAAATTGAGTCGGTTGTGAGTTTTGAGAATTTGTTTTTCAAAATTCACCCAAGACACATTTTATACCTAAGATACCCATTTGGGCACCTGTATGAAAGAACTTATTAAGCCCCGTTTCCTAAGCAAAAACAGGCACAGATAGGCTGTTTCTCATTTGAAAAATAACTGAGCGTTCCTCTAAACTTAAAAAAATCTCACACTTAAATACTTAGAAGATACATCCGTTTTGGCTCTTAAAATCAGTAAAAGGGGGTAGGGATGTATTTAGGGCCGCCGTGTTATGGCTATGCTTTAAATTACCATCTTGTCTACTTGGCAATACCAAAGAAACGTCCGTTATGCATGAAAAAGCAAAATTTGATTTTTTTATGTATAAAAGTGAAATTCAAATTTGTTCAGATAAACATGAAACAATTCTCGTATTAAAGTTACCGCCTTTACAGTAAGCGAAAAGTCTATTAATATCTGGTCAGGCAATTACGATCAGAAAAGTAAACATTCATGCATATTAAATGTATGTACTATTCGCTGATAAAATGTCTTGCCCCATGACACAACACTATGACTCTGGTGATCCACAAATTAGTAATCATTTGATCCCTAGTTTAACATTCTACGAACTGAGCCACTGTGCTTCTTAAGTCCATTAGCTTTGTAAATATGACGTCGTAGGTGGAAGGGCTCCCTTTTTTTTCGCTTGGATGAAACCCAAGAGCAACGTATTGGACACTGTGAGAGCGCTCGCCAAATGCTGGGGCGTGCCTTTGCGCTATTTTTAGCTAGCCAGTGTTTTTTTTTTTTTTTTGACTGAGGCTTATTTTATATATATATATGCGAGCTGTGAATAATCTAATATGGCCGTTCACATATGCTTGCTTGTCTTAGCATTAACTAATTGCATTAATGAAAAGAACTAAACTCGTGTATCATCCCTTCTTTACCCATTGCCGCAGTGGTAGAATGTTCAACTTGAAACCAAGTAGTCCCTGGTTTGAGCCCTATTGCTTTTTTGTTTGATTACTTATTTGTTTGTTCGTTTGTGTTTATCATGAAAGTGACATAACGACATGTACCACTAGTGGTTTACATATTTTGGTAACGCTATGTAATGACGTCCGTAACGGTTTCACATATAGTTATATGGCAACATCAAAGCATAGTTCCACGCAATTTCTAAACGCGATTTAAAAGTAGTTTTAGGGTCTTACAATAAATAGAACCTAACAGTCGTGCTCCTGTATTATTAAATTTATTAAGCTTGTCACGAATAAGTGACAAAATCCTTGCCAAGCCTCGTATTCCATCTCTTTTTGACAGCTCGTTTGATAACTTCAATATTGGGATCAAACGTGATTTTCTATGCATTAGCACCTGCTAGAACACCAGGGTGGTGTTGAAACCCAAACCAGAAAGGCGATGGTTATGAGGACCCTTGAGGGTCTAGCAGATATTAGTGTATCAGAACATCTTTATTGCATAATAAGGTCATTATTCGCTTGAAAACTTGCAACAACGTTTTCGAAATAGAACATTTTTCCAGATCAAAGACTTGCGTCATCCTGACGACACTTCTATACGCGTTTCTGCTGATGACGTCAATCTTGTAACGAATCCAGACGTAAAGAAAGAAAAGAAAAAGAAAAGAATATAAGCAACAACAAAAATGCTATTAATCAACAGCACGTGAATTGCCCTCTCTCTCTCTCTCTCTCTCTCTCTCTCTCTCTCTCTCTCTCTCTCTCTCTCTCTCTCTCTCTCTCTCATACACTCACCCTCATTTTGGCACACACAAAAGCGCGCGCACACGAACGCACTTAAAAGGGGTCCTAGAACGTGCCAAATGAGGAGTAGACAATTAATAGGTTTTTCGCACACGGACCTAAATTAAACAACATCAACTCAAACAATACACTGTCTACGCACACGGACCTAAGCAGGTATCATGGTATGGCACTCCATGCCTGTTTTTATTTCAGAGGTAAAAAAAGAAAATAGCACAAAAAAGAAAAATGAGCACGGTGACATATGCTTTTTAATTAAAGGGGACAGCAACCTTAATGATAAGTATCTTTTATAAGAAAGAGCTCTATGAACCATGAATTTTGATACAAGTATCATCAAAATCGGTTGAAAAATGGGGAAGCTATGGGCATTTAAAGAACTCAATATGGCCAACATTTAGCCGCCATTTTGAATATTTAATTAGTTTTCAGAATTTTTTCAACTGCTTGATTTTTAGTTATCAATACTATCAAAGCATCTGTGTTTCAGCAGATATGCAGCTTTATACGTAAGGAAAATGTTTTATTTACGATAGTTGCAAGTAATCCATTGGATTGTCTTTTATTTTGATTACGCATAATTAATTAGGCTGTATGACGTCACTAAGACTACAATATGGCCGCTTCCATGACAGTCCATTTGCAAATATTCAAACACCTACAACTCCTTCGTTTTTCAACCGATTCAGATGAAACTGGTATCAAAATTCATGGTTTATTAAGAGCTTTCGAATAAAACATAGTAATCGTCAGGGTTGCCGTCCCCTTTAATTATAAGTTTCTATGCAAAATTTCCTTCAAAATAATAAGTATTTTGTTTCTGTAGTTACATTGTGTGACATTTTTATTCAAGATTTAAACGATTTTTTGGCCTTAATGTTTTTTTACAAAATAGATTTAAGCTTAAAAATAAGCTACGTGCCTTTTTCGCTGTTTTTGTGTTCTTTTATCAGCCAATAGCATGTAGCGTTTCCCAGGAAAAAATATGGCATTTTTCACTTTCAATTTTTTTTTAAAATATGAGAAATTGATATTTTGAAAAACTCATATTTTACGATTTTTAAAGTTTAATAACTTTTTAAAGAGCACGGTAAGGTCTTGTTATTCTTGTCAAAATAGATGAGTTTTGAGCTTTTTTAACATATCAAAAGATGGTAACTTTTTGGACATATGCTGTCCGGTACTACCTTAAGTGTTTCACCATAAGCTTTTCTTAACGGATTCTCAACTACTTTAATTGTTTCACTCACTGAATTGCGCATGTAAAAATGAACAGGTGTATATGTAGTTTGTCTTGTTCCTGGATGCCTATTATTTGATGCTTTTGACAGCTTATCCTGAGACGTTTTATTGGAAGATATTGCTAATTGGTAGTTGCATCGTTGTTTGTGTTCTTTTTATTATGCGAGCTCAAGAATTTATTCATTGGTTTATAACCATACATGCATACATTCTAATAATATCTATGTTATATCCCACTCAGTTGGTCCATTCAGAATATTAGGTTCTAGTGTAAAGCAGGATACCACTTTAGTTGGCGCTCGGCGCGTAAGGGCTGATATGTTTCCATTAATTCTCATGAAAAGACCCGCATTTAACTGATTCTTGTGTTAAGTTGTTTTAAGGTTTTCTATATTTCAAAAGTATACGTTTTTACAGATTATTTAAACATCATTATCTGGGTTGCTGATGCCCATACTGAGTCAGTGCTTCACTTGTTGCAACTGAATTACTTTGTATGGAGCATTTAACCCTTTGTGCAGTAATGGATTTGTCCTTCTGGTTTACTACAATAAACTTAGGATGGTCCATAGTATATATCAAAATTCACAGGTTTTGATTTCGAAAGCAAAATGGGATTTCTTTGTTTGAAAATCGTTTTTGTCTTTAGCAAAAAGTGTAGATCCCAATGAAATGCCACACCATGCAACATTTCACCTGGGTCTTAATTGTTTTCCAAAAAAGGCATTTAGGAGTCAGGAGTGTACAAAGGGTTTAACTTTACCCTTCAACTCTTATAAAACAGCAATGGTTAGTTTTAAAGTTCCTCAAATCAACAATATCAATAAGAGTACATATCGAAAAAATAATTTTCTTATTTCTCAACCAAAACATATGTTGTGGGTATTCAAAAGAACCGTCTCAATGAGACGGTTCTTTTGAGCACCCAAAACATATGTTAAAACTGATGGGTAAGAAAATATTTACAATTGTATGCTCAAAAATTTTGTTATCTGAACCTGTGTTAACTTCGACCATTGTAAACCTATGTCTAAAACTACCTGCATCGTCCTGTTCCTTCTTCATTCTAGCTGCCTTTAACCTAGACTGAAAAACAAAAAGAATATAATTAAAAAGTTAAAACATGACAATTGGGCTTTACTGACCGTTCCAATGCGGTACTTCTTTCGTGGGTCTTTTATGTTTTTCTCTCTTGTGTTTGTTATGCCTTTGTGCGCGTCTGTTTATTTGTGGCTGGGAAAGGGCTTACCTATTGGCTTTCGTTTGTGGTGTATAACTGTGAGTTTGTCATTTTCCCATTGGTATCCTGAGTCAGGTGTGGTTCTTGATTGTATCGATTACTAGTCTTTGCACCCTTGCTTACTTTAAGAATGTGGTGTACTGCTTTATAATCTAAATTACAGAAAATATACAAACTATAAAACCTGTGCAAAAATGCATAATTCCTTTATTCATTTATCCCATTTGAAGGCGCTATATCCCTTATACTCGTATAAGCATTTATCACCCCCATTCACATTCAATCCAACTTGGTATTAACATGCTGTGTATATTTTCCTACTTTTTTGTCGTTTGATGACCTTGTTTTAAGTTATCATTAAAAAACACTTTCTGGAACACTATTAAAGTGTCAAACGGTTTGGATTAAGATCAGAACCCACTTTCTGGCGGTCTTTATCTGGATCCAAACCGCTTGCTATGACAAAAGTCACTGCAAGCAAGGAAATATTTAATTCAATTATTGATGGTACGAAAACATTGCAAACAATCAAAAGAAACAACATATACTTTACAAGAAAAATAAAGTTGCAGATAAACATGTTCTATGTCAATATTAACCCTTAAAGCGCCAAGAAAAAAATGCATCTGGAAATGTCATCTGCTGCAGTCGTCTGCTGCAAATAATTGCCAAACATTACTGACGATTTAAGTATAGAAGCAAACAGCGCAATCTGATTAAAACCCGATCTACGCTTACTATGTCCGCCGTCTAGGTCGGGTTTTAATCAGATTGCAATCAGCGTTGACCCAGAACAGACTGCTCCTATATGAGCAGTCTAATCTGGATCCACACTGTTTGACATAGAGGCTTCTTTAACATTTTAGCAGACTAGAAAACCAGACGACATTTGTTGTGATTGGAGCATTAAGGGTTAAAAGTCTTATTTATCTTATTTCTTACCATGTGCTTACTCAATAGCACTGCTAGAACATAGAATAAGTTGTAATGGAGCAGCACTATTATACTCTATCTATAACTAACTATATATGGGTAAATTGGGAAGAGAGAGCTGGTTGCTTTACTTTAATTGCCTTCCTGATGTCTTGTGTTAGTGTTCTGCGCCATACAGTACTCTCAGTACTTTGAATATGTTGATAGTTGGTGAGGAATTTCCTCCCTTGAGGTTTTCTTCTTGATTTTCGGTTTCTGCCTGAAAACGTGTTTTCTGTTTACATGACAATAAAGCCATCAAATTTCTACTTGTTTGTTAGTCGTTACTAACTCCTTACTGGCGCTGCGGCTCTTCCTTATGCCGTCGTGGGTTGATCTGCAGTGTGTGATTCTGGTATTTCCTGACCATACTCACAAATTTTTGCGTCAATATTTTTGATGTAAGTGAACAGCAATAACACAGACCAGACTGCACAGTCTGATCACTGATTCTGTAAGTGCGATAACTGTCATATCATATGCTGGCCTATTCATTCCTTGCATGGAAAAGTAGAACTCCAATTGAGCTAGTGCTAATTCTTTGGACAAAATTTCAAAAATGGCTCTCTTTTTCAGACTATACCTTTCTAATGTCTTTTGTGGCGACTGTTACAAATCTTTTATTTAGAGAGTACGATTCCTGCGCTAGGTCGTACGTCTTTCGTTTCTGTTCGAAGTAGTTCCTGTACTATAAAGAATAAAAAAAAAATAAGATTAACGACTATAAGCCTAGCATCCTTTTTGTAGTATATAGGCAAACAGTGTTGATCCAGATCAGACGTAAATAAATATTTTATTTCAGTTAAGTCAACAGGAAAAAATCACAAAGACTCAAGTCTGGTGAATAAGGTGGATTGAGGAGCTGTACCACAGTTTCCGTTTCCAGGACATCCTGAACCAATTTACGCTTGTGGGCACCTGCATCGTCACAAATATGACACAAGCCTCTAAGATCGGCTAGATGTTTACTTTTCTCGTGTTATCTTTCCATTTTTGAAAGCACATTGTTCTTAAAGAACCTACCTGTAACTTTTCGAGCTTTGGAACTTAAACTTAAACAATGGACCAATCAGAATTCATAAATAAGGCAGTTGAAACTTTTTCCCCGCGCTTTTTTTTAATTTACGATGACAGGCCTAGCTTGAACTTTGCACAGCCACTGCTTATTATTGACACGTCGCTGGGGGTCAAAATTGTATATCCAGGTTAAATTAACTGTAAATAGGTATAATTTTTTAGCTGTGCTGCAATTTTGGTGCTTTTTAGAAAAAAATGTAAATTTTCAAGCAAGTAGCCTTTTTGTTATTTAGTCAAACGATTGGGTGCATCGAGCACAAATTTAAGGGTTGATGGGTAGTAAGTTTCAATTCCATTCCAATTTTGAAAGTTCATTCTGTAAGCAAACATTTGAGACTCTGGTCAGACGCCGCGTTTACGGCGTCTGATCTGGGTCTGCACTGTTTGTTTATATCCTACAAAAAGGACGCTAGGCTTATTTGAGTAAAGTCCCCTGTGACCGCCACCATTTGTTGTTGGTACATTATTTGTTGTTGCACCTATTTTGTGTGGCGCTGCCGCTCTGTGATTTGTCATAGTTTTGTGATATTGTTCTTTATTGCCTTCCTAATTCATGCGCGGACCCAGAGGGGGGGCAGGGTGTGAACCCCCTCCCCCCTGAAAAATCACAAAAATATTGGGTTTCTTAGCGATACTGGTCCAGATCCCCCGAAAATGTACAAAGCTACCAAGCCTCATTCAATGTTGGGCCATCATCGGCACGCCATTTAAATGGCGTTTCGCTGGTGGACCAATGGTGGCCAAACAATGAATGCATGCTTTGTAGCTTTGTGGTTTTACAGGGGATCTGGACCAGTACTGCAAAGAAACTCATTATATTTGTGATTTTTCAGGGGGGGGGGGGTCCGGACCCTCTTCCCCCCTCTTTCTCCGCGCATGGTGCCATGGATTGGTTTGTGATTGTAGCATATCCGGTCTTACACACTTGTTATTTGTTTTGCATATAACTGATTCACTTGTTGTTCTTTATAAAAACGTGTGTATGCAATTAGTGTGCATATAACATAAATTATGATGAATTAAAATAAATTCAATACGTACAACAATAGCTTTTTGATAGTTTGCTTTTTCGTAGATAAGCCCTCGTTTGACATTTTCTTCAGCCTGAAACATGAAACGAACCTCCATTAATTTAGTGGATAACTGTATTCAAAATTTTCATTTGGGGAGGTATATCGCGGAGCCGTAAAACGTGATTTCCGAACGTATATACGACGATATACCTCCCCAAATGAAAATTTTGAATATGATTATCCCCATTCTAATGCACTTTTGCAGTTTTGTCTCAAATTGAGCGTTGCAAGCCGCATAATGCCGCACGTCATCCAACGAAATGTGACGTAATTAATGACGTCAAACTGTTTCCTACAGTATATCGCAGGATTTACTGTCGCAAATTTTTGACGTTATCCAATCAGAAGTCGCGTTACAAAAGCAAGTGCATTAGAATACGCTGTTTCACAATAAAATGAAACAATTTCACATTGCATATGCCAACATATTTGATCACGAATACTAGTATTCTAATATATTAAAAAGAAAGAGTATCATATAAGGTCATCTTTTCGTACTTTTGTTTCAACATAATTGTGATTCTTCGAAAACAAACTATTTTGGGGGCGTTGTATGCGTTTTTCTGCTGTAATATACGTGACATCTTAATCATGCTGCTTATTAATTCACATTCAGAAAAAAAAACGTTTGCACAAAATGCATACATATATTGCTATAATTATTGCTCTTGGCAATAAACATCGGTTGAGTGTTATATTATTGTCAGCTTATGAACCAAATTTTAATGAATTTAGATCTATGTCTATATTTTCATGGACATGTGATATTTCTTGGATTATGAAATAAAGAAAAAGTTCATTATCTACAGAACGCTTACTTCTTATTAATGTATCCATACCAACACAAAATACTGTCTAAAAATACTAGCTGACACATGAACTGAAATGCAATGGTAGTAATGTCTGCCTAACAAAGGCTATTCTACTGGATCTACAGTACCACTGCATTGTAACGTATTTTGCACTATCCTGCTACAAAATTGGACCAGAACAAAAGTGTTTAAATTGTCATAAATTCTTCACTTTGCAGCAGCATGTAGAATACTACACTGAGCAAAATTTCTAATTGGTCACCTTACATTTTTATGTTAGTTTTGAAAGTAAGATTCGGTTATACAAAATTCATGCTTATATAAATCAACCAATGCCTTGCCGAAACTCTGAATGCCATTTCATTTAAAAATGACTGGTACGTCTTCCACAGCCGATGCTAGAGTAAAGGTACCCTCATTTCAAAAAGTCACATTTTTTCCTACAATATGAAATATTCCACAGAGATACCATCCATTTGTATTTTTGTATGTATGAAAATGTTTCTGACTGCCGTGATAAAAGACAAACACACTTAAAATGATTCGCTTCAATCATACTCCTCTTTTCTGTTACGTAATAAGATAATGACAAACACTACCAGCAGCTAAATCATTGAAATTCAGCTTTTTGCATACAGTTTATTTAGAAAGTTCTCACTGTTCTGTACGCCTTATTATCCGTGATACGGCATTGAAATTTTCAGCGATTATGTATTACTACTAGACGTCACTATTCTAGTTGTAAATTGAAAAAAAGATAACGCAAAGTACCGTCAAATTGACTTTTTAAGTTTTACATTCAAACCGGAAGTGCGCAGCAGCAGTGAATTGTTTGTAATCACAAAATGGACGAATCAAGTTCTATTCCGTTTGAGCTATCTTGTCCAGATAAAAAAAATGCGTACAACACTTTTTGCACAAGCTACAAATGAATTTAAAAAAACTCGAAAAATCTCGAAAAATGTGATTTTTAAAAAAATCGTAAAAAATCTACTTTTGTCAAAATTTCAAGTATTTGGTGTTTTTTGAAGTCGACTAGACCAGTTTATTACCAATTGAACTTAACTTTGATATAAAACTTCTATCAAAGCCATTTTTCTTTAAAAAATAATATTTTTGCATTTTTAACGAAAAAAAATGTGGATTGAAAGACTTTTCTGAAAGACCGCTAAACTTTTGCCCATTAAACTTCATATTTATAGGCAAAAATTCATTTCAATGTTATTAGCGCTTGATCAGAAATAATGAATTTAAAAAGTGACCAATTAGAAATGTTGTTCAGTGTATATCTGTGTAAAGTGTGAAACCATTGAATTGTATTTGTCAATACTGTCATATGAAAATATAACGAATATACAGACTAAATATATTGGAGATTACCAAAGACTTTAAATACAATGCCTGTTTGCTATCATATTGTATCACATGCTTAAATTGAATAATTTGTACATAATAGAATGCAAGAACATGTAACATGTATACAAATGAAACGAAAACAAATAGTTCAACAACATAAATCTCTCAGTAACATATGTTACCACATAATCAGCAAATTTTAGAACAGACTTCAATAACTTATTATTCATGTCGCTTGAGTCATCACATCATTTCAAATACTTCGGGGATAACTGTATTAAAAGAATTAATTTGAGGCTGTATATTGTCAGATATACGGTCAAAATTTAGTTTACCATGACATGCATGTCTAGCCTGAAAACGTATTTTCCGACCATGTTTAGGACGCAATGCCTCCCCAAATGAAAATTTTGAATATGGTTTTCCATTTCTCATGCACTTCCGCAGCTTGTCCTAAATTGGAGCTGTGCAAACTAGATAAAGCTGTTTGCTATACGACGCCTATAAAAGACCTCCTCTGATTGGCCGAAACTAGCTTGCACTGGTTGTGACAAATCTTGATGACAAACAGTGATGAGCCAAAGACAGGTAACATTACTGACAGAGAGCTAATAATAGATTGAACTAAATCTAGCCCAGGTGACATTAAGTTTTGTCACTGCTACCTGAGAGCTAAAAATAGATATTGTAACACTGACTGATTTCTTATGTATATTTCACAGGTAAAATGTTTCAATTCAGAATTTGTTCATTTTATGAGAACAGCATTTAACCCATTTATGCTGAATGGAATTTCACACCGTTATCAATTGGAACAGTCCATTTCTGTTTTAAGGGATGTTAGGTGGTATTTTTCATTTTTATTCAAGTTTTAATAAAAAAAATATGCAAGGAAACAGTGGAGACCCTGGTCAGACGCCGCATTCTGTGGCGTCTGATCTGGGTCTGGACTATTTGCCTTTGTCCCACAAAAAGGACGCTAGGCATATATGGGTTAAAATGCAATTATTTTTGCTGACACATGTATCTCATAAGAGTTGCAGAAATTTGGGAAGTATATTGTTGAAATAATCTTCCTAGGAACAGCTGACTTGAGTAAATTTATAAATATGAAAATAAAAGAGAGACAGTGTCATATATCAAAACAATTGGTGCATTCTTTTTCGGTTAACATCAGGATTAGTCAAACCTCGAAAGTGATGTTCACCTCGGCTTCGCCTCAGTGAACATCACTGTTCTTTGGTTGACAAATCCTGATGTTAACCTCAAAAGAATGCATCAATTGTATAATGTCATCCAAGAAAATGTGACATAATTAATGACCCCAAACTAAGTCAGGATATAGTACTGTTGCCAAATTTTGACGTTATCCAATCAAACTCATGTTACAAATTATGACATGGAATTAATGGCTGACATGTGAGGGCTATCCTTCTAGTTTTCTTACCAGCCTTATATTTTAAACAAGATTTTAAGATGTTGTAAGCAGTTAAATAGCTAATTAATTCTACACATCTTTCACTAGGCCACATACTTGCACGATACCAAATGAGCCACAACATGACATTTCCAACAATGTGGTATGTGCGACCGACAAAGCCTCAGATCAGAGCCTTTGCTGGTGGCTTGAATATTCTATTAGTGTTAAGCTACTGACTAAACATCATTTAGAGTTCTAAGCATAAAAAGAGGCTGTACATGCTCGTCTGAATCTGCAATTGTCAAACTGCCACATTGTTGGAAATCACATGTCATGGCTCAAATGATATTGTTCACAAAAATCAATATGTACTGGATGAAGAGTATTTTACTTACTGTCTGTGCCTTCTTAGAATGGTCTTCGCTTATCAGCTGTAATTCTTTAGCCATGAAGTTGTACTGGCCCCCAGCCTGATCGTGGATAGACGCCACCTCTAGTGTCTGTTTGTTTAGCTCCTGCCACCAACCACACGAAAATCTAAAATACATGCATACCATGCGCGGATCCAGAAAGTTTTGTCAGAGGGGGCCCAACTCTGACAACCTTTTTAGTTGATGAGGTGAGAGAGGATCAAAATACCACTTAGTGAGCCACCATCGTCCCTCTTGCGGGCCATCATCGTCCCTCAAGCGAAACGCCACTGAAATGGCGTTTCGTTTCGCTGGAGGTCCGATGATGGCCCAACATTGAATGCTGGCTTGGATTTTCAGGGGATCCGGACCAATATTGCTAAGAAACCCTATATTTTTATGATTTTCAGGGGGGGGGGGGGGTCCGGACCCACTGCCCCCCATCTGGATCCGCACATGTATACAACGAAAATCTAAAATGCATTTGAAAAATGGCATACATGTAGTCAGGTTGATTATATGTAAACAACATTGGGTTTAAAACTTAAAAAAAATATTGCACCTTTGAGTGATATTTCAATGTTTTACATAAAATATCTCACAATGTACAAAGTGTACATGCATTCTGGTGCAACAATGCAGTTATTGTGTGGTTGTACATATGTACGGGAGATAATCCACTCGCTAAACCTCGTTGATTATCTTCCCGAACATACGCAACCAACCATACAATAACTTACACTTATTAAAATGGTTAAGTGAGTATTGTTTGGAGTTGATATATTCACACCACTTATCAGATAGTTACACCTATTTTATTACAATGAGCCGTGACATGGGATTTCCGACAATGTTGTATGTGCGACCAGCAAAGGCTCAGACCAGCCTGCGCATACGCGCAGTCTGATCAGAGCCTTTGCTAGTCGCTTGAGTATTCTTTGATTGTTAAGCTACTGACTGAACACCATTTGAGGTTTCTAAGCCTAAGAGGAGGCTGCAAAGGCTCGTCTGAGTCTGCACTTGTCAAAATGCCACATTGTTGGAAATCACATGTCGCGGCTTATTTTATTACAATGTACTACTGACTTACCTTGCTTCATTTTCAGGATCTGTATTCTTGGAGCAGCCAAGTAGGGCTCTGCTGTAGTCATATTCTGCCTTCGCTCTACAAGAAATGCGCAAAAACATAACAGAAGAAATATGAAACCCAGACAGGTATTGTCGGTATAGTGAATATTGTCTTTGCCATCAAACCTTTTAAAGTGTTGCCGAATAGTTTGCAAAATTTATGGAATGTTTGTCGTATGGCGCATGCACGTATTTTCTGAGTAGTTAAGAGCGATTCTCTGTAAATATGGAGCGAGTTATATAGGAACCATTTCACGCTCCGACTCAGATTTTGATGAAACTTGCTGACAGTGTTAGTGGTCATGTAAAAACAAGAAATCAAGTGTTAGTTCATCCAATTCAAACTGCGTTGCCATGGCAACAGCATCCAAAGATTTGGGCCAAAAAAGAAGCAAAAAACACATGAAAAATGACATTTTTACCATTAAACTACTCTACAAATAGATTGCACCAATCACAAACATGGAAATATTTTAAACAAACAGACTTAATATAACTGAATTAGCTTATGGTAGCAGCCTTACGAAAAAGCTTAGATATACTTATCTTTCACTGAAAGTGGGTGGGGTTAGTGGGAACGGAAAATTACGCTTTTAGGGCATTTTCGCGCAAACACAACAACTTTGCGCATCTACTTTCACATACACTCATGTTAATATATAATAAGCCAGGATATGAAATTTTATAAAATGAAAAAAAATGTTTGGGAAGTTACCATCTTCTTGTCGTTACCATGGAAACAAATGTTTCCCCGTAGAAAAACTAAAAAAGATAAATATTGCATAAACAATTCATTTATTGCTATATTACAGTAATATAGTCTATTGTAAATACAATATTTTCATTACTCATACATCTCTTTTATATATGACATTAAAATCTGATGCAGATAAGCTGTTTTTAGACTTTTAGGGGCGTCATAAGGGGTAAAAAATATGAATTTTGAAATAAAAACCAACACATTTGGCTAATTTGCCCTTTCAATACCCTCAAAATTGCTATTATTTATCACCAATGTGCAATATTTGTGAAAATGTAGACTTAAATTAAGTAAATAAGATCAATGCATTCTAATTAAATTATCTAAACATGCTTATTTATAAGGAAAAGTGGGTGGGGTAAGTAGGACCTGAAAAACATGCCTTGTAGGCATTTTTAAACACAGTCAACAACCTAAATCATGCATTTAAACATATATGCATGGTTATACATATTAAAGCAGGGAATATAGTTTTTATTTTATGAATAACATTGTTCCGAAGTAATCAGCTTCTGTTCGTTACCATGGCTTTTAGGGGCATCATAAGGGGTAAAAAATATGAATTTTAAAATAAGAACCAATACATTTGGCTAATTTGCCCTTTCAATACCCTCAAAATTGCTATTATTTATCACCAATGTGCAATATTTGTGAAAATGTAGACTTAAATTAAGTAAATAAGATCAATGCATTCTAATTAAATTATCTAAACATGATTATTTATAAGGAAAGTGGGTGGGGTAAGTAGGACCTGAAAAACATGCCTTTTAGGCATTTTTAAACACAGTCAACAACCTAAATCATGCATTTAAACATATATGCATGGTTATACATATTAGAGCAGGAAATATAGTTTTTATTTTATGAATAACATTGTTCAGAAGTAATCAGCTTCTGTTCGGAACCATGGCTTTTAGGGGCATCATAAGGGGTAAGAAATATGAATTTTAAAATAAAAACCAACACATTTGGCTAATTTGCCCTTTGAAAACCCTCAAAATTGCTATTATTTATCACCAATGTGCAATATTTGTGAAAATGTAGACTTAGATTAAGTAAATAAGATCAATGCATTCTAATTAAATTATCTAAACATGCTTATTTATAAGGAAAAGTGGGTGGGGTAAGTAGGACCTGAAAAACATGCCTTTTAGGCATTTGTAAACACAGTCAACAACCTAAATCATGCATTTAAACATATATGCATTGTTATACATATTAAAGCAGGAAATATAGTTTTTATTTTATGAATAACATTGTTCCGAAGTAATCAGTTTCTGTTCGTAACCATGGCTTTTAGGGGCATCATAAGGGGTAAAAAAAATGAATTTTAAAAAAAAAACCAACACATTTGGCTAATTTGCCCTTTCAATACCCTAAAAGTTGCTATTTTTTATCACCAATGTGCAATATTTGTGAAAATGTAGACTTAATTAAGTAAATAAGATCAATGCATTCTATTAAATTATCTAAACATGCTTATTTATAAGAAAAAGTGGGTGGGGTAAGTAGGACCTGAAAAGCATGCCTTTTAGGCATTTTGAAACACAGTCAACAACCTAAATCATGCATTTAAACATATATGCATGGTTATACATATTAGAGCAGGAAATACAGCTTTTACTTTATGAATAACATGTTTCAGAAGAAATCAGTTTCTGTTCATAACCATGGCAACATAAGTTTCACTGTAGAATAACTGTAAAATGAATTGCACAATGGTATTAATTTATTGTTAACAGAGATGGTAGTATCTATTATAAATCTCTTTATATAATAACTTAATCACATTTCTTGCAAATAACAATAAAATAGCCAATAGGAAAGCTGCCTTTGAATTTTTAATGTAAATTTGGTGTTAAAAATTCTGACCCAAAAGTTAGGCAAACTTGCCTTCTCACTTGTATTGAAATCGCCCATCGTCATCATAATTGCATGGTTTGTGTCAGAAAATGCAAATTTTTATTTCAATAGAAGGAAATAATTCAATACAGCAGCCTTATTAAATTGTTACAATATACTTATCCTGCATGAGAAGTGGGTGGGGTAAGTAGGACCCTCGAATTCTCTTAATCATGCAGCAATCTCCCATAGAAGTGTTTCACACATGGTCTCGGATTTTGTAAAATATAATGACAATTTAGGTATTTTTGTAAAATCAACCACATTTATGTATGTTCAGCTGTTGATTTTTCGGTTGTCATGGCGACAGCTTTCAAATATTTTGGCATAAAATCAATCTAAATTCCTTTAAATTTAGATATTATACGTTCTACCAGGTCTTAAAAAACCTACAACCCCTCTATTTAAATAACTACCCGAATTACCAATGAATTTTGATTTCATTGCTTTAAAACAGAAAAATATGGATACTATCAGGTACTCTTAACACTGAGTCTATGGTTAAACAAAAGTTAAACACCCTCGTGCTCTTTGTGACTTATTTACATACATTTATGCATGCATACCTGATAGATTTACTTTTTTCATTATTTTGCAGATTACCGTACACGTTTAAATGGTAACTGACAGTTGGTTCTGCATGCAGCCAATACCATGAATACCTTTTTCTGCTAACCCTTTTCATTCTTAAACATATCATCATACTTATAAAAGTACTAAAAGACCGAAAATTATGTGAAAGTCTTAAGATTCCATTCTGAAAATGGAATGAAATATACATATTATATTGTCAAGCTTGTATCAGTATTGTTTTGTTTAAGAAATAGATCAGCTCCAGCAGTGAATTGTTGAGTAATAATTCACTGATTGGAGGTCAGTTGTAAAGAAGATCAAATCACGAGCGCGCAGCGCGAGTGATTTATCTTCGTACAACTGACCGACAAACAGTGAATTATTACTCAACAATTCACGCACTGGAGCTGATCTATTTCGATTCTAACACACAATAAACGACGAAAACAAATTCGAAGTCTTCGTCTTCTTCCAACTTTCCGCCATTGCAGTGAAGAACTCCCGCCAATACTTAGACTACGTTGCATACGTTTACATGAAATTGTAACGTCTTTCAAGCGTAAAAACGACGTTACTCCGTCTAACGCCTTGAATGACGTCATTTTCCAGTGACGTCAGCTATCACACACTTTAGCAGTGAATTATTGTCTGATATATCACAGTTTGTTACCGTTGGCTCTATAGGCGAGGTGTGTTAGAATTACAAACAGTCTTTAAAATATAGTTTTAAATGCAAATACAACAGTATTTCAGTAAAGTAAGTAAGGGTGCAAAGATCAGGAATCGATACAATCAAGTACCACACCTGACCCAAGACGTCAAGTCTTGAGTGAGAGAGAGAGAGAGAAAGAGAGAGAGAGAGGGGGGGTAGCAATCTGCTCTCTCATATCATGCAATAATTATAACTATGAGGAAGGTATAATAACTTAAAATAGCAAAAAGTTAAAAATCCCTATTAAGTATTTGAGACGATCCATTTTTAAGTTTGAAACAGCCTTTTAGTCTCTTATAATCCTACCAACACAAATATAATAATGTACAATTATTGTTATTGGTTGAGTTAATCTAACTCGAACTATTCAGAATTACACGAAATTACACGAAAATCCACCAGAGTTTTTGGTTTTATAGTGAAAAAACTACTTCTGAGACGACCCTTTTTAGGGGCTAAATATGAACTGTTGTGATCAAAGGATGTCGGTCGTCGTCAGTCAACATTTGCTTTAAATCACATCTCCTAAACCTCTGGATGGAATGTCGCCTAGCTACACATGAATAATCTTTGGTGATCTTCTTTTTAAGTTGTTCAAAAAATTCTATTCCATGCAGAAAGCTGGTTGCCATAGCAACCAAAAGGAAAAAAGATTTAAAATCTTGTCCAAAACTACTGGTCAGATTTGAAAATAATTTGGCACAAATGGTCCTTTGCAGACTGTCTTTCAAGGTTGTTCAAATTATTGAAAACACCTGGCCGCCATGGGGGTAGGACTGTTTTTCCTATTCATGTATAGGAAAACTTCAAACAAGTCTTCTTGTAAAAAATATAAGTGAGTATGATCAGAAAATGCCACAATCACAAACTGCAGACAAACCCGTGGCATCGTGAGAAATACTAACAGAAGGATTTGAAAATGACTTTGGCGAGGTTAGGTTGGCGCAATTAAACCGGTTTAAGCCCTCCAGTAAAATATTTTACTGACCGTTCCAAGGCGGTACTTCTTTTGTGGATCTTTTATGTTATTTGTTCTGTCTTGTGTTTGCTATGTCTTTGTGCGTGTCTGTTTATATGTGCTTTGTAGTCACCTGCTGGGAAAGGGCTGACCTCTTGGCTCTCGTTTGTGGTGTCTAACTGTGAGTTTGTCACTTTTCCATTGGTATCCTGGGTTAGGTGTGGTACTTGATGTATTGATGACTGATCTTTGCACCCTTACTTACTTTGGCATAAATGATCATTGGGTGACGCACTGCCAAAAATGTCCAAATATTTTTAATAAGTTGAAGAACATGGATAACTTTAAAAATCTTCTTGTCAAAATCAAATTGGTCGATTGAAAATAATTCAATACTTATGGTCTTTGAGTGACCATCTACCAAGATTTTTCACATTTTTATCGGTTGAAAAACTTAATTGCCAGGAGTGGAGTCTGTTGTTCTTTTATGGAAAAATTTGCTACAAATCTTCTTGTCAAAATACTACCTGGTCAAAATGTTTCAGGAATATCATCAGTGTCAAACAGCTTAGATCCAAACAGCTTTGGTCCAAACTGTTTGCAAAGGTAATCAATAAAAAAATCAAGAGTTAAAAGATCATGTCAAAACTTTCTGGGCTATTTGAAAAAAAAATCAGCACATATGATCCTTAGTGCTCCTCTACCATGATTGTTCAAACTATGCAAATCTATCAAAAAAAGGCCACCAGGATCATTTGCATGTGTCTATTCATCTGTTTGTCTGTGAGTCAGTAACTGCAACTGTTATTGATCAAGTTTGATTCAATCTTGGTTTATATGACACATTTAAAGTTTTACATTATGTTACTTTAGCCAACATAAAAGCTGGATTTTGGTAGGTGCTTTGCATTCCCTCTACCATATAAACAGTCATTCTCAGGTAAGCCCCCAGGGCCAAAAGGCCATCCTGTTTTAAAATGTAATATTTAGTAGCGTATGTAACTGTAGGCCTTATATCTTATTTTTCTATCTCTCTATGGAAAATTAAAAAAAAAATAATTGACTAGATTATCATTTTTTGGATATAATAAGATAAAAAAACAAAATAACTTTTGCAACCACCCCTTTAAATCTCTATTGATTTTTATCTGATTGCTGTGGTCATCTAGTATAGATTTCGATAACTAAATGATCATACACTGTGTTACTCTAGTGTTTAATGAATCCTTTATAAACCTGAGATTTTAAACGAAACTTCAACTTTTGAAACATCACAACCATTTTCATACTATGGTCACTCCCAATTTTTGTTCGCTATTCCCCCAGAAGATGATCATATACAAAAAAAACTGAAAGTCAATAATTTCTCTATGGCAGGTTAACTTTTTATTCATTTTATTTTTCATAACAAATTTTACTGGTTTTCTATTATTCAATTTTTTTCAAAAATAGCCACTTATAAAATACCCCTTTCATCTGATAACGATTTTATTTCAGATGTATTTTAATCTTTCATGATTAAGAAGTCCTCACTAACACAGTATATAATTACAGATATTGGATAAGTCAATCTTACTGGACACTGGTACACGAAATGCATCAAAGGTACTGATTTCATAGTAATATACTACTTTTGAGATAACCTCCTTATATACATACATGTACTAAAGGGACTTTTAATTTTATATTTTAGCTGAAAATGAGAAGTTTCATACAAAATCTAACATTAATTCATTATCTAGGGTTTATATGTCTAAAATTTCCTGATTTATTTGTCAATAATTTCGTCTTTGCATTGACCTAGATGCTTAAAATATGCTTTTCTTATGGTACATTTGAGACGCCCACTAATTTCCCCAATCGTGGGGTTGTTAACATTTGTTTGGACTTAATTGGTCAAAAGGCTTTCTTCCTTACTTTTCTTGATAAATGTAGCAGTAGGAGTCAGGTATTCACAATGAAATTGATTCAAGTGTCCTAAAACATATGTTTTGATAAAATATACCTCATTTACCCCCTTTTGAGCCCCTTCCCTAACCCTTGATTGAATCAACCTCACATGTCTATTTTCTAAACCGCTAGCTATTAGTCCAATGCCCAAAATATATTTTGATGATATTTGTATGCTACACATATTTAAGTTAAACATTTTCGATTAAAAATTAGCATTTTACCTTTATAAACCTCTAAAGGGGCTATTATCAAGTCCAGTTTAGGGCCTCTCACCACAGATTTGTCAGCAAAGTAACATGTATGTATCGTTTTTAAATTTTAATTTTTTATTGGGCCAGATTTTTTTATGTTTTTTAATACAAAAAAGACCTTCATACTGTTGTTGTCCATTTTGGCGTTTTGAAATGGATGCATCATAGTTGCCATGGTTATGGTAAGAAGATGGTTACTTCCTAAAAATATTTTTTCAATGTATTATATACCATATTTAGCCTGGTCTTACTAAAGTTTGTAAACCTTTCCAAGTAAACCCCGACTTGCAACAATATGCTTTCAAGAATGTCGAAAACTGCCATAATTTAGTACATTGTTACCCCACCCACTTTTTTACAACATAACTATATGACAGAATTACCAAAATTATTAACCATACTATCCTTGTATTCACATGGAGCAATACTGCCTAGTACATGTTAACCTAAGGTCAAAATTTTTCATTCTAAAAGTTGCATTTGGCAATGTATGTCTATTTTAACTGATTTTCCGGCACTAATTTTGTCAAAAAGTTTGACACTTCGTTTACTCCCCTTTGAGCCCCTTTTCGACCCCTCAATTGAGACAACGCCCTATATGTATTTTTCATAAAAAGCTAGCTATAAGATCAATTACTTAAAAATATTTTAATGTAATTTCTATGCCACTAATACATGGGTTTGGCTTTTTTTACAAAATAGTTGGGGTATTTTGCCTACAGAGACCTCTAAAAGTGCTATTATCAGGTCCCTTTTAGGCCTTGCACCAATTATATATCAAAAAGCAAAATAAAAGTATTATTTCAACATATAATTGTTCATTGTGTCAGATGTCTTTATGTTCTGCAATACAAAAACGCCTTAGAAGCTGCGTTTGTCCATTTTATCTTATTGAGACGGTGGCACCAGAGTTGCCATAGTAACGATAAGAAAGTGGTAACTTCCTCAAATTATTTTTTCAGATTATTACAGACCATATTTAGCTTGGTCTTACTAAAGTGTGCAAATCTTTCCAAGTAGCCCCAACTTGCAACAATGTGGCTTCAAAATGTCAAAAACTACCATATTTTAGTACATTGTTACCCCACCCACACTTTTGCAACCAATGTTATATGACAGAATTACCAAAGTTATTAAGCATACACTCCTTGTATTCACATTGTGCAATACTGCTAAGTACAAGTAATCACAAGGTCAAAAGTTTCTCATTCTAAAAGTTGCATTAGCACAATGTATGTCTATTTTTACTGATTTTCGGGCACTATTTGGTCAAAAAATTTGACGCCCTATTTACCCCTGTTGAACCCCTTTTTGGACCCCTATATTGAGATAACACCCTATATTTTCTTTTATAAAATACTAGCTATAAGATCAATGACTTGAAAATATTATAATGTTATTTCTACACTGCTTATACATGAGCTTTGCAGTTTTTATTTTAAAAAATAGCGTTTTTCTCCTATGTAGACCTATAAAAGGGCTATTATCAGGTCCCTTTTAGGGCCTTTCACCACTAATTTGTCAAAAAAGCAAAATATAAGTATGATTTAAACATTTAATTGTTGATTGTGTCAGATGCCTCCATGTTCTGCAATACAAAAACGCCTTACAAGCTGCATTTGCACATTTTAGCTTTTCGAGACGGTAGCATCATAGTTGCCATGGTTACGATAAGAAGACTGTAACTTCCCAAACATTTTTTTCCAAATTATTATATATCATATCTAGCTTTGTCTTACTAAAGCATGTACACTTTTCCGAGTAAACGCGGCTTGCAACAATATGAGTTCAAAAATGTCAAAAAACGACAAATTTGAGTACCTTGTTACCCCACCCACTTTTCAGACACAATTGCTACAAGACAGAAATACCAAATTTAATTCCAAGACCCTCCTTGAATTTACATAAAGCAATACTGTGGAGTACAAGTTGTCACAAGTTCAAGACTTACTTATTCTAGAAGATGCAACTGTGCAATTTATGTCTATTTTCAGTGATTTTTGGGCACTTTTTGGCCAAAAACTTTGGATTCGGTTACCATGGAAACTGAAGTAAAAAATGAAAAATTAAGCATGAATGATTTCGTTTTGGGTGAAAACAACCAAGTACAGAAAGTTTCTTTGAAATCTGAGACTATGCGTGAAAAACTTTGCTCCATATTTACAGAGAATCGCTCTTAATATCTCATATTACTTTAAATCGGAGCAACGAAATTGCCCCTGGGTTTTATATTAAAACTAGTTATCTGAGCCATCTAAAACAATTGTAAGGAACACATGAACTGGCATGTCTAACTTTTTGTTTGGTTGACAAGAAAAACAAAATGTTGAGCCCCAGTTACACATTTACGATTCTGGCTATGGTAAAAACTACAATTCACCTCGATTTATCAAATCGTGGCGCATCGGCATGATTCGTGGTAGTACCCTAGAAACATCGGCGTGATTCGTAGTAGTACCGTTATGATTCGTGACGAACCACCACTGCGACAACGCTACGAAAATTTTATACCGTTTAAAACATTCAAGACGAATCGTGGTGGGATGTGGCCGTGGCCTGAATCGTAACACCACCGTAGCAGAATCAGGCTTATTCCTAGCGGTACCGTTGGTGTATTCGTGGTCATTCGAGGGCGTTCATGGTGATTCCGGATATCATTGACACCACGTTTCAACCTGATTCATCACAGATACAGTACGACTGCCCTACAGTTATATCGTGGCGCTGCCGTAGTAGCATGGTACATGTACTAGCATCGTATTGAATCGTATAAGGCATCGGGAACATTCTAAACTTCACCACGGCCCGTAAAGCTGCCGTCATGTATCGTAGTGGATTCGTAGAGACAACGTAGGAACGTCGTGAGACACAACCGTGATTCAGAATTTTCTGTTTTCCATCCCGATAGGTATCATCGGCACGAATCGTTGTGAATCGTAGCCAGAAATGTAGCACGCACTCATCGGTCGCTAAAAACATTACCCCCATTTGGGCGTGATCATAGATGCAACTTTGCGCAAATTCCCGCACACGTTCTAAAATAGACTGCCTTGTAAAACGAAGAGTTCAAAAATAGATGTTAAAGTAATTTAATCTGTAAGGCAAATGCAATAGAATATTGAGATATTTGTACTTTTACCTTTGTTTGAAATAATAGACCACCTCGCTGCAAACTTTCTGTCCATCCTTGATACGTCCACATATAGCATCCAAGTTCGATTTAGCACGAGCATGGACATCCTGTGGGTTTAAAAAGGTCAATGTGACCACAGGAGCTTGAAGTTCGATCCATCAATCACCCCTATAGCCTCAAAACCAAAAGCTCATAATGTCATTACTACTACGTAATGACATTATGAGATTTTCGTTTTTAGGGTTTAGAAACGATATAAGGATAGAACTTCAAGCTCCTGTGATGTGACATATAGATACAAACATGCCTGTCGAATGAACAAAATCCAATGTAACAACATGGTTTGACTTTCAATAATATAAATGTTGGCATAAAAATTATATACGGACTGGAGATAATTAGTATCCCTTCAATATGAAAGGGATACTTACATTTGTGCACATGCGTGTTTTTGTTTAAACCTAGCATAGTATAGATAACTTACTATATACAAGCTATATTAATATAAAGGAAGTGTCTGCTGACAACCGGTTGTCACTAGCAAAATGTCTAGTGACAACCGGTTGTCACCAGCAAAAAGTCTGCTGACAACCAGCTGTATTTTTCAATACTACTGTATACTTAGCAATCTACCTGAGTCTAGTGGCATTTTAAATACAGTTATAGACACCTTGAATAAATATTGAATAAGAAAATAATGAATTTATTTACAATTTGGTATTTTATTACAGAAAAATAGTTTGCATTGCAGAAAAATACCAGATAAAGATTTATTGCTAACAATTTGCATATCAAGGTTCATTTATCTTATCAACTTTTATGATACGAGCACAGCTTTAAGGGAACAAATATATTATAAACCTATATACTGTAATTGCATTGTTCACAATGGATGGACAATATCATTTTAGCATGATCGGTATAAACTCTTGAAGCACCAGAATCAAATTGAATCCTAATTTTTTAAGAGGAAAAGTTTGCGCACACCAATCAGGACCTGGGAGAGCAACTGATACTAGAAAAAGAGCAATCTGATCAGGGACTATTTGGCTAATTAATCATTGATAACCAGATTGGATTAGTAAAAGTCCAACAGTCAATTGGAAGCTTCCATTTACCACACTTAGCACTAATACATGTAGCTACTTCAGCTAAAACACCTAGTTAAAAAATAACAGCTCTGCATATGTTTGTTTTTGTTTGATTTGATTCTTTACGTCCCATCAACAACTTTCAGTTAAACAGGGACGGGTCTTCCTGGGTTGAACCGATACTAAGCTAGGATAAATGTGTCTTGCTCAAGGACCACAACGCAGTGACGCCGGTGAGACTCGAACCCGCGGCCCCTCAGCCTCGAGTCAAGCACTCTACCACTAAGCCACTGCGCCCCCCCCCCCCCTCTGCATATGTTGTATCTAGATAAAGTCAAAACATGTTGAATTTGAAATAAGCTTGAAATAAAACTGATATTTCATCATTTTACCAAAATCAAATTACTGACAAGGAAAAGTTTCCACAAACAAATTAATCATGGATAAGCATGTCCCCTTTAAGGGGAGCTGAGTGAGTCTGACCATGGGTTATTTGTTAACTTTTATAAGAAATAAGCTGCCAGAGTCCAGATAATCAACTGGAAGATTCCATTTTATACGAGTTAAAAGAATAGTACCTTTAATCATGATTAGTCAATTTACCAATAATTACCAGGCAGTGTATAATTGAAACTTGATATCATTTGATCATATACACAAATGTATATTTTTTGTATAAAAATCTCTATATTCATACACAATTTATAGCAGAGTATATAAATTAAATGCCTGATGTTGTTGAATAGGGTACACAATGACATTGTTATTGAAAAATATACAGCTGGTTGTCAGCAGACTTTTTGCTGGTGACAACCGGTTGTCACCAGACATTTTGCTAGTGACAACCGGTTGTCACCAGACATTTTGCTAGTGACAACCGGTTGTCAGCAGACCAAAAAGTCTGGTGACAACCGGTTGTCAGCAGACCTCGCCTTAATATATTTGTTGAATTAGATAATTTAAAAAAGATCTTAAGAGGCAACCCTGAATTACTCCCGGTATGAGATAATACATGTCTCTTAAATTGTGTGTCCTAGATCTTAAGATTTATTTATTTTCAAGAGTTGTCAATCGGATTGACTTCAGAACACCACAGGCATTATATAATTACGGCAAAACTGACAATTTGGATAAATTATTGCGTTTTCTGATGAAGTAATCATAAAACGTCTATTTGTTTTCTCTAAAATTTACCAAAAAAATCCAAATTAAATTTTAAAGATAAATATAGTCTAGTTTTGTCAAGATACTGTATTAGCACAAAATCATACCATACATATTCTCTTGATCTTAACCAAATTCCATGCTAATCCAAAACCAGTAACAGCTTTTGTGGATGTAAGTCGGTTTTTTGCCAAATTAGTAATTTTGTTGAAATGAAACAAGAACTTCACAGAAGGGCGTTGCCTTTAAATAAACTTTCTTTAAATCTACGTACACTTTCCTTGCACACCGGATAAGGATATCTGAGATTTTACCCTGGGATAGTAAATCTTATCTTACCCATGCTATCTTACCCAGGACGTCAAGTAACGTCATCATGTGAAATTTCACCTTAGCGTATTCAGGGACTTCTGGAAGCTTATTTTTAAACAAACAAATACATAATAAATGAAATTAAAAAAAAAAACAGTAATGAGCAAGAATAAGAATCTTTTATTCTTTAAGGGTAGGATAGAAAAATCCGTCGCTCGGGATCACCATTTGTCATTACTCGACAAGCCTCGTGATGCCGAAAGGCGATCCTCGGGACGGATTTTTCTATCCTTCCCTCACACTCATTACATGATAAATTCTTATTTTCTTAAACAAAAATGGTTTAGAAAATTCAGATTCAGACAGCGCACCTAGCCAAGGAAACATTAAAATATCCTGATTTCTACCACGTGCCTTTCACATTTGCTCTGTAGTATCAATATATTACAATGGAAAATCCTAGAACATACCCTGCGCGGATCCAGAAAGTTTTATCAGAGCGGGATCAACTTTGACAACGTTTTTTTTTCTTTTTTTTTCAGTTGATGAGAGGAGAGAGATCCAAGAATCACTTTAAGCGGGCCATCATCGGCCCGCCAGCAAAACGCCATTAAATGGCGTTTCGCTGGCGTGCCGATGATGGCCAACATTGAATGCTGGCTTTGTTGCTTTGCGATTTTCAGGGGATCCGGTCCTGTATATCTAGAAAACCCTATATTTTTTTGATTTTTCAGGGGGTGGGATCCGGACCCCTGCCCCCTCCCTCTGAATCCGCGTAAGCATACCAAATCTAAAGAGGATCGTGATAAACAAATTTGTCCGAAATTTCAAACCTCTTTTTATATATAGTTCTAGGAAACAAATGATAGCGAATGTGTCACTTTATAGTTTTGCAATCATCTTGTGAGGAATGGAGAGCTGGTTGCTTTGCTTTAATTGTCTTTCGTATGTCTTTTTACTGTGAATGTTGTGTGGCTCCTCATCGCGGTGCCGTGGGTTGGTTTGCAGTGTGTGTTTGTGGTATTCCCTGAGCATACTCACTTACTTTTTATATACTAATTTACGAGACGTTATGCTTTAAAAATAGATGTAAGGCAGGAAATCAATTACAGCGAATTCAGGGAGAGACCCATACAAACCATTATGAAAGTTTCTTCCAAATCTCTTAATTTTCTTCCAGTATTCTTTTCAAATTCAATGGTGGATAGGAAGGTTGACTCTTAAACTTTGAAAGAACCTTAGAGCTGATTTCATTTATCTTCATTTCAGTTCTATTGTGAAGAGATTTTGAAAATAGATTTTGATGAAGATAAGAGAAACTACCAACAAAATCATTTCTCAAATATTCAAGGGAGTGATCAACCTTCATCTAGCCTAGCCAAATTTCATTGTCCTATCAATACCTTGCGATAAGTTAAAGAAACTCATATTAAAAATCTTTTCTATGCCTGTCAATTAACTTTGTATCATGACTTTGCCGCCTTTCCTTTGGTCTAAGCTGTTCCATAGTTTCCACAAGACCCTGTCATGTGTGGAGCTTATAATTGACTTGAATATCTGATGAATAAATTAAAAGGTGATTGTTTCATTGGTCATGATACCAGAATTTTATTGTACAAGTACTCCTGAATATACAACTATTCCCTCTTGAAGTGGGAAACTCGTCTTCGTCTCGTACCACATACAAGAGGGAAAATTTGTATATACACTCGAAAAATTGTACAATAAAGCTAACAATCCATCAATGAATATGAATGGTGAGTTCATAGTTTGACAAGAGGTTTAGAAGAAACTTTCATAATGGTTTGTATGTATCTCTGTCTGGATTAGCTGTTATTCCTGTGCCATACTATAACTAGATTGTCAAATGCACTCTGCTATTTGTTTGTTGTCACTTGTATGCAATAGAAAAGTTCCGAACATATCATATCTAATGAGTGTAGATCTATATTGAAATCCTTTCTGAATATATATTTTATTATATCACATATTTAAGACACGTTTTGCCTTGATAACCCAAAGTCTGCATACGCGATAAGCTCTTTCCCGCCAACTGGTTATCAGCCTGCCGTGATGATAACCGGAAGTCATGTATTTTGAACGGAGAGAGGTTATCATGCCCGGCACGCAACGTTGATCATTTGATGACGTCAGATGTAAACAAGTGGCGTGACGTAACGCAAAAATAACGCCATTCCTCTGTTTTACTTACATTTTTAACACCAACGCGTTGAAATAGTGAAATGGAATATGTGATAAACAGATTATAACATGGGGTTTTGGTTATCGCCCTCAGTATCAACTCTCAACCATTATCAGCCCTCGAGCTAAAGCTCTAGGGCTGATAATGGGGTCTTGGGTTGATACTTCGGGGATAACCAAAACGCCATGAGATAATCTCTAATTATCACATATTTAAGACGCTTTTTGCCGTGATAACCCAAAGTCTGCATATGCGATAAGCTTTTTCCCGCCAACTGGTTATCAGCCTGCCGTGATGATAACCGGAAGTCATGTAATTTGAACGGAGAGAGGTTATCATGCCCGGCACGTAACGTTGTTCATTTGGTGACGTCAGATGTAAACAAGTGACGTGACGTAACGCAAAATTTACGCCATTCCTCTGTTTTACTTACATTTTTTACGTCAAACGCGTTGAAATAGTTAAATGGAATATGTGATAAACAGATTATAACATGGGGTTTTGGTTATCGCCCTCAGTATCAACCCTCGACCATTATCAGCCCTTGAGCTAAAGCTCTCGGGCTGATAATGGGGTCTCAGGTTGATACTTCGGGCGATAACATAAACGCCATGAGATAATCTATAATTATCATATATTTAAGACGCCTTTTGCCGTGATAACTAAAAGTCTGCATGTGCGATAAGCTCTTTCCCGCCAACTGGTTATCAGCCTGCCGTGATGATAACCGGAAGTCATGCATTTTGAACGGAGAGAGGTTATCATGCCCGGCACATAACTTTTTTCATTTGATGACGTCAGATGTAAACAAGTGGCGTGACGTGACGCAAAATTTACGCCATTCCTCTGTTTTACTTACATTTTTTACGTCAAACGCGTTGAAATAGTGAAATGGAATGTGTGATAAACAAATTATAACATGGGATTTGGGTTATCGCCCTCAGTATCAACTCTCGACCATTATCAGCCCTCGAGCTAAAGCTCTCAGGCTGTTAATGGGGTCTCAGGTTGATACTTCGGGCGATAACCAAAACGCCATGAGATAATCTCTAATTATTTAATAGCTGCTTAATCTGGTTTTATTTTTTGATAGCATATAACTAGACATGCATTAATTCCACTAGAAATAGAGTTCATGCAAACCAAACATTTATGTGTCTTGATCCACATCTGAATTAAGGGTGAGGTCGGTGCACCGTTAAACCGGTTTAAGCCCTCCAGTAAAATATTTTACTGACAGTTCCAAGGCGATGCTTCTTTTGTGGATCATTTATCTATTTCTGTCTCGTTTTGTTATGCTTTCATGCACGTCTGTTTGTCGATGCCTTTGAAAGGGCTGATCTCTTGGCTCTCCTTTGTGATGTCTAATTGTGACGTTGTCACTTTCCCATTGGTATCCTGGGTCAGGTGTGGTGCTTGATAGTCAATCCTGACCTTTGCCCTCTTTCTTGCTTTCTGCATTTCGCGAATTTCTTTCGTCATTGAGTAAACCCACACGGGTATTAGATTGTTTTAATCCTACACAGTGGCTTAAATCTTAACTTAATTGAAAAGGATGAAGTGCCTTGAAACTTGATAAATGTATTTTACTGCCGTAACATGCGGGTTAAAAAATATATTAGGATCTGAAAACTTGGTTGTTCCATTTCTTTAAACAATCTGATTGTCTTTTTAGCGTTAGTTCTTAATACTTTTAAAAAATGATTAAATATCAGTTCTATTATTTGGTCCCTGTCGCAAGAAAATTTTGACTTTGTACTTGCTATATGTGCAAAGTTTCGATACTCTAGCTAGTCCTTGCAGATGACTAGGCTGGTTTGAGTCTTACCTTATCGAAAAATTCTCGTGTCGCAACCCATTATTCTATTATCAGTATGTTTCATCTCGTGTTTCTCCTATCAGTAAACAAAATGGTCATGTTCTCTTATCAGTTAGCCCGCATCCAGACCCTTATTCATATACGTATTGCATACCCTATTTATTTTACATTTTTAAATGGCAAGTGAAAACAAAGAAATTAGTAATTGTTGGATATACCATAACTATACCAGAACCACAGGGGCCAGAATTGTTTATAGTCTATTTCAGTATATTATCGGAGATGGCATATTATTAAGCTAGTTTGGGCCCTGTGACCAGAACTATCGAGCCCCAAAGCGTCTCCTTAGAAAGCCTTGGTATTCCATGTGAAAAGCATAGATAGATAGATAGATAGATAGATAGATAGATAGATAGATAGATAGATAGATAGATAGATAGATAGATAGATTGAAAAGGAACCAATATACGACGTGTACTGCATCAGTCGTCGTCAATATCAGCGCTTCCTGAACATCCTTTGTTGGGGATGTCTCAGTGGAGCAGTTGGTAGCGTCGGTGTCTGGTGTAGTGCTAGGCGGAGTTGCCATGGTCGTGGGTTCGAATCTCGCTAGAGGCAAAATATTTACAGCATATATATATCAACGTATTTCAAAGAGGCCGGGGTCCGTGCCAGTATTTCTAAGGAAACAAATAGCATCCTATGCTTTTCCAGGGGTGGGGTCCAGGCCGCCTGTCTCCCCCTCTCAATCTGCCCATGGATAGATAGAAAGTCTTACCAGAAAGGACTCAGCAGAAGATGGAGGTATTCTCATCATCATAACAGTAATCCAGAAACCAGTTGAATAGGTACCAGCTGCACATAAATTAATTTCTGTAGATATATTTTTTCGTAAATATTTGTAGTTTAAGTCAGATTGCAAAATCAAGAATTAAGCATTTTGGCCAGAATATATATCTCTCTATTGTGAAGCATCATCACACGTTTATAATTGCGACATAAGTTGGACTAAATAAAGGATATGTGATCTATTATTACTGATATATGATATTACTGATATATGATACAGTGTAATGACACGTGATATATATTACACGGATTCACTTTGTCATCATAATCCACAATTTTGAGACAAATCACTTAAAAGAATCTGCACTACATTGTGCTCAGACACCAGGCCCGAGGTCATTTTTTCATGCTCGATATTTGCCAATAACCGTTGGCATTTTAACAGTTATTGATCTTTATTAGCATGATAGATATAACGTCTAAGAGTTTGAAAGCAAGAAAAGTCTATATTTTTCAGCATTTTAGTTTTTTTATGAGCATTTGAAATTTCAAGCTCAGTTGAGCTGAGCACGAAAAACGTTGTATAACCTTGAGGCCAGGTTTTAAAACATTTTCTAGTTCAACTCACAATTGTTGGTATTTAAGATTCATTACCAGAACAAATGGGCCAGGACGCGAGAAAACCTGTCTTCGGGGGGGGGGGGGGGGTGCGAACAACAAAGGCGCAGACCAGCCTGCGCATCCGCGCAGTCTGATCAGCGCCTTTGTTATTCACTTGGTGGAAAGTATCATATCCAAGCTTGCTACAAACGAAATTTCAAGTTTCTAGCTAGTCTCAGTAGCTGAGCAGGCTGATTTGAATCTCACTTTTATCTACTGTTTCTGAGCATTCTTATATAGCCTCTATTGCTTCATTAATTGCACGACGGTGGGTCAGACCTTGGACTCTTTCAACAGATGACCCTGACCAACACTTTTATCAGTGGGCTTGTGGCTGATGCTTATCTTTGGCTGTGTCCACTGTGGTTTAACTTGAGGTGTTCTTTTGCTCTGACTCTCTATGTGTGAAGAGCACTTTTCTTTGTTTCATTATAGTATGTTACTTTGACTCGATTGTTTCTCTGCGATTATGCAAGTGCATAAGTTAGGAAACTTCCATCCGAGCTAAACAATTTTGTGTTTTAACAACAGCAGAAACTAGGCGAAACTTTGGTGGTTTTTGTGCTATTGGCGGTATTAACAAAAATCCCCGAAATATGAGACCGCGAAATAGAGTGTCGAATTCAGTTACACAACAAGCAAAAAAAGGACGTACACCCTTATTATGTTGGTATCTGTATCGAAAAACCAACTTTCGAACACTGGAGTATGTTTTCGATGAAACCAGGTCTTAAAAGGGGGCACTATTAAAGAATGAATTATACCGAGTGCGTGGTGCATGGGCTACCAAAAAAATGGAATTTTTTATAACCATATAAAAATATATTTTAATTGTATGAATTATAGAACAATATTGTCAGCATCTATAAGGGTACGGGCTACCAAGTTACAAGCATCTATGACTGACCTGTTTTGTTCTCCCAAGAAACGAAAGCTGAAACTGAGGTAACCTGTGCGTTGTGTAGTTTAGAAGCTATGTGCTTTGGTGAATACGGGTTTTAAAAGGCTAACGATGTCTATTACTTAACGAATTTAGACAAGCTCAATTAATTGAATTGAATGATGTGAATTATTGAGTATAGCTAACTGTGATGCTCAGATTTTAACAGTCTTGTATGAAGACCTGCAAGATCCTTGCGTCAAAGGTATTTAATTTACTTGTTTTAGCATGTGTCATTGGAAACACTGAGCGCATGATTTCATTATAACACATATATATTATTGACATAACGTTTTTTATTTTCAAATTTTAACTATTTTAGAATCCTCAGCGTTGTTTCTAATTTAGAACCTAGGTGTGTCGTAAAGCACGCTTTTATTTTTAGGGACCTGACAGCAGTTCGATGAGTGTCATTTGAATTCATTATCTGGGTCTAGAATTTTCTGGGCATTACATGAGCTGCGATTATGTAAAAAAGATGGACATAGGGAATTGGTAGGCAATTTAGCACAAAGCACCTCTACGCCAAAATGTTGATTTGGGTCTATTTTTTTCATTTTGAAATCTAGAGACTTGAACTTACTGTCGGTGTAAGGGCAAATGAGAGTGGCGTACTTTAAGGCATGTGTCGCATTCTACGGCCGTTGAACAATTGTAAAATAAATATAAAGTATGTCTCATACCTGTTTTGGCTGTCGTCAACCCGCAATTGTTTTAGGATCCTGTGTGTTCCATTTGAGAACCCTAAGCGCTTCGCGAGAAGCCTATGCAGTTCAGTTGACCAGTGGAGAGAGAGAGAGAGAGAGAGAGAGAGAGAGAGAGAGAAATACGATCAGTTTATTGTCCACTTACCTCTCATCTTTTAAGAAATGTGTTAACTAATTTCATCAAACGTGTCATTATGTGTTCTTGGGCGATTTAATGACACCCTCAAAACACACCCAAGTCGGTATCAAATATCAGTGGTGAGGGGCATACTGTGGTCTTGCGCGTACATGCGCGTGTGTTTATGCAGGGCCTTTTTGGTGATTTTAACGAATACAATATCCTTTTATTTGAGCCGCGGCATGTGATTTCTTGTGGTATGTGCGACCAGCAAAGCCTCAGATCAGCCTGCGCAAACGCGCAGTCTGATCAGAGCCTTTGCTAGTCGTTTGAATATTCTATGATTGTTAAGCTACTGACTGAACATCATTTGGATTTTCTAAGCTTAAAAGGAGGCTGCACAGGCTCGTCTGAGTCTACACTTGTCAAAATGCCACATTGTTGAAAATCACATGTCGCGGCTCATTTTAAGTTGACCATGTCTGAAATATGAGTGGCATCCGGGTATAGCTCATATTTCCTTCAAATATGTATCATGTTTGCATTTACTGTCCTGCCAGCCAAGAGTGACAGTTACGTCATGTTTTGTTTACAAAGTAATCAGGGACTTGTATTCGATAGATCACGTTTGTATTAATCCTATCCGCAGGTTAGGATTAATACACAAATGATCTATCGATTCACGTTAGCTCAAGTGGAGTGTTCAAGTTAAAATTTTACTTAACAATTGTAAACAAAATATTACGACACTGTCACTCTTGGTTGGCACGACAGTAAATGCGTTTCAAACGTCAAAGGCAAACAATACAGGCCATTTAACAGGGGGCACTTTTAAATAGAGCACGTATATAGCCACAGATACAGTTATATGGGAACGGCAAGCACGGAAAACACATCAATTTGTAAAAATGTTTTCAGTTTATTATAAACCACATAATAATCATTGGGAATTATATCATTGTGGTCACCTGCTGGGAAAGGGCTGACCTCTTAGCTGTCGTGTTTGTTGTGTTTTGTCACTTTCCCTAATGTGTCCTGGTCCACATCAGAATTAAGGGCGAGTTTGGCGCCGTTTGTTTGTTTTGTTGCTTTACGTCCCAAGTCAACAGCTATGGTCATGGCGGGACGGTCAGTTCACCTAACCACACTTTTCCACGGGCAAGTTTGAACAAGCAGTTAATCAGTACTTCGTCCACATACTTTCGCTTGTAACTGACAACAACCCTTCTTAAATGATTCAGCGGAAGGGAGGAGAATGGCTGTAGAAATTATTTCATGATCAATCTCCACGAAAATATGGGACTGGGCCAGGATCGAACTTGGCGCCGTGAAACTGGTTAAAGCCCTCCAGTAAAGTATTTTCCTGACTGTTTCAAGGCTGTACTTCTTTTTGGGATCATTTATGTTATTTCGGTCTTCGGTTCTGTTATTATTGATTCGTTGTTGATTGTAACTCCCATTGTGGGATTCTGTAATTGTTCTATTTTTGTTCTGCATTAATTTGTGTCCGTTCTAGCTTTGCAATCATCTCGATGGGGAAGAGAGAGCTGATTGCTGTGCTTTGTTTGTCTTCCTGGTGTCTCGTGATTGTTGTGTCGCTCTTCCTCACGATACCACAGGTTTGTCTGCAGTTTGTGATTATGGTATTTCCTGATCATACTCACTTACTTTTTGACTTTTGTTATTCTTTCGAGCGCGTCTGTTTGTTGATGCCTTGTGGTCACCTGCTGAGAAAGGGCTGACCTCTTGACTCTCGTTTGTGATGTCTTATTGTGAAGTTGTCACTTTCCCATAGGTATCCTGGGTCAGGTGTGGTGCATGATTGTATCGATTCCAGATCTTTACCCTCTTTATTACTTTGGTCCATTGCTTATGATTGTGACATTTCCTTGTCATACCCACTAAAATACCATCACATGACTAACAAGAACAACAAACCTACAAGTTCATAGAAACGTCTTGAAGTTAATATGAACAATTTGATTTAGACAAAATGCATATTATTTTCTCAAAAAAAAGAGAGAAGCCCATATCTTCATCCAGATGTCGTGTGAATACAGCTAGAGTCATGTAGCCAACATATACTAACACAAGTACTTTCGCTTTAGGTTTATTAGTAATATCAGCTTTAACATGGTGATGGAAATCCAATATGAGTAACATTAGCTAAAAGGTCAAAGTCAATCTCACCTCAGTCATGTAATATATCTAGCAAGTAAAATGACGTCATAGTGGCTTCAACAGTTTTCAAAAGATCAAAGTTTTAAGATTTCCCTCATTAAAATGCTTGCTGAATGAAATTTGTTCTTGCCTTTAAGAGGTCAATGTCAATCCATGGAAGATTATCATTTGAACCTACTTGGCAGGCCCACACTTCAACTGCTACATACCAAGCCCCAAAGGCATCGTCCCTCTGGTTCTGGAGAAGAGTTTTCATAGGGGATTATCAAATATGGGCATGGTGGCCATATTGGTCACGTGACCATGACCATTGGAACAAACTTTTTTCCTCTACCCCAAGGAGTCTCCATATGCAATTTGAATTCAATTGGCCAGGTGATTTCAGAAAAATGGTGTTTTAAAATGTTGATGGACAGACATCGGACAGACGGGCTATGAATGTGCGATGGACACACGAGTCATTGGTATACTATTAGCCTTCCGCTCAGCTGAGCTAAAAATCATATCCACTAACACGCTCATCCTGTCAGTATTTTCCTGAAAATTATGTCTGATGTAAAAGTTTTAACGTTCTCCAGGCTACCTTTAACATGCTAGCAACACATTCGGAAGTGTCCGTCAAAATTCCAGAATCAAATCATGATTCAGGTGTATATAAGGGGCATAACGCATAGTACTATGTACCAAAAAGCTATTTTTTGTTAGCCAAAACTGGCGTGAGTTCTGTAGCATGTGGGTTTAGCTTTATCATAATCGATTATTATGATTATCAGAAAAGTTTAATCAGCAGAATAAATGAAGTTTATGTAATTTTCAATAAAATATAGCTATAGCTTCATTAATAACCACTTGTTTTGCTGCAATCACACTTGTTATTGTGTTTACATGGTTTCTGTGAGGTCAGTGTCACATTTATAACGTCAGGGTCACTTTACCACCCGTGTTATAAAGTAGATCCTTGATGCACATCTGATTCCATGGAATTTCGCGGAATTGGCTGAGGCGGTTACAATTGGCTAGCAACAGTCTGATTTTGATTCATTTAAGAAATAATTCAATTTTTGAATGTTCATGGAATCATGAATACTTTGGGTCTCTTGCAAAGTAACTTTGCAAAAGACCCGAAGTATTCATGATTCCATGAACATTCCAAAAATTGAAATTATTGCTTATATTTATATTTTATCATATCTAAAATATAAAAAATATCTTTGATTTAGGAAAAAAAAACAGTTTTGTATTTAATATGTAATCGTATTAATGGTTTGTTGGAGTGTTAAAACGGAAAAGCGGAACAGCCAGTGTAAAAACGGACAGCCAATAGAGCAAACAAGAGGTTTGTTTTGCACGCCCGACTCAGGTTTGGCACGCTGTCAATCACAACACCATTGTCACTTCTGGCGAATGAATTCGATGCTGGAAGCGTGTTGGCATGTGAGCTTGGTAGCTGTCAAGCAAATTCCTGTGATTCATGAGGCTATGAACGGTTGCAAAAATCTAAAGAGTCCTTAAATGACTATATCGAAAATGTAAATATATGGCTAACAATATAGGCATAGGTTACCAGAAAAGAAGATAATATTTTTGAATGACACATAAAAAAATCACCCATCTTGATATGTTGCACAAAATACTTTTTTTCATGTACTTTGATATAATCACGAGTTGTGCACACAAGTGTCAGAATAACATCTTTATAAACCAAGACTTTTTCTGCAGTTCTCCGTCAAAGAAATGTTGATTCTTGAATTTTCCATGTAACCGCACACTGTGCAGGTATAACACCGACCCGCCGGTGATTCTGTGTTTTCACTGTGATAAAATTGTCTCTCGTCTGATTGATCAGCTCCACGATATCACCTTCAGCCACGTCCAACTCAGAAGGGCCCTGTATATGTATAGAAAGAATAACAAACTATTTGAATGATTCTTTAAACACACATGCACGGATCCAGATGGGGGACAGGGCGTCCAGACCCCACCCTCACCCAGAAAAATAAAAAATATAGGGTTTCTTAACAATACTGATCCAGATCCCATGAAAATCACAAAACTTTCAAGCCAGAATTCAATGTTTGGCCATCATTGTCACGCCAGCAAAACTTCATTTAAATGGCTTTTTGCTGGCGGGCCGATGATGGCTTGCTTGTAGTGGTATTTGGATCATCCCTCCCCTCATCAACTAAAAAAAACGTTGTCAAAGTTGGACCCCCTCCAACAAAACGTTCTGGATCCACGCATGACACATCACTCAATAAAGGGGTAATCAAGAAAATGTTTATATAAGATTCTTCCAATAAACAAAACAGCAACGTTAATAATTGAGAAATAAGATAATTGTTTTCATTTTTATTTTTGAAAATGTTCTTATACACCTGGAATGCAAACGTTAATAGTTAATTTAATGTAGCATAAAATTTTGATAAATTTTGATAAATATTGCCTATCTCAAGTGTGAGCTGTGGATAGAGTAGTAAAGAGTTTAACTGCAAGTACAGTGTTGGCAATGGTATTAATTTTCCAAGCTAGTTATATGAAAGACCAACTGGTATTTAAGTAGTGACTGCAAGAAAGTGTGGTACTTGATTGTATCGATTCCTGATCTTTGCAACCTTACTTACTTTTATACTCGTTTAGTTAACAAGCAAACAACAAACTCGTATTTTTTCTGATTTGATCGGAAATAAATAAGACTAAATGTTTAGCTGTACACAAACGAAAACATCCTATAATGACTTGAATGTTTACTGTCGTGAGTAGGCTCCCGGTACTGTTAGTTTAACAGGTGTCAAGGCCCAGGGCGACGACAGTAAACAATGCGTTTACAGTAATACGATCAGGAATTTGCATGTTTACAGTCCACAGACTAACCATTGACACCAAAGTCCAATTTTCAGCATATGGCTCACATTAAAAAACAAATATCACATTTCACACAGGCGACCAGTGGAGGGACAGAAAAAGCAAATTATTACAAGTTTAATGCGTATTGTAAGCCATACATAAATCCCCTGATGGTAAAGTACCAATAATGTTTGAGTAATAACAGAACTACAGATATCATCGCACTATTATTCAGTTTGAATATCCTAACAATCAAGATTTTGTCTAACTAACAAAAGTTAACGATATGCATGATGTACTAGTTTGTATTCATTTTTCAAGTTTTGTGAACATACTTTGTAAGTTATATTTTCTAAGTTTACAATACCATAAAACCATGATTCTGCTTGATAAACATAAGTAAACCCTGTGCATTAAATAACCATTTTTCCCATGGTACCAAGGTAGTTTAATGTTACAATGCAGATAATTCATACTGAAAGGTATTCAGTCCTTGGTGTTTCTAAAGGTGCACTTTCCTAAGGTTTCTTCTTTAAAATTAAATGAATCAATAGCACTCTAGTGAATAATTACAAACACATCTGATTGAGACCAATGTAAATCGCCGTGATCTATTTTGAAGGTTCTTCTTTTTACAAACGATCTTTCTTAGAATATTTATTAATTTAGATTTTATTTTAGTTGAGCTCTGATTAATGTATTGAATTTTCTAGCAGTATTATAAATGCTTATACAGCTCGCAAAGCAGACAATGCTTACCCTTAATGCGCCAAAATGACAATATTAGCAACTAAACAGTTGTCACCCGTTTTCATTTATAGGGCAAAAACTCCCAGTTTTTTTATTTGAATAGCCTGTGAGAAGCAATTCACATTAAATATCGAAGGAAAGAAGAAGGCAAAGATCAGCAATCGATACAATCAAGTACCACATCTGACCCAGCACATCATTGAAGGGGTTAAACATGTTTAATGGTAACAACCTCGCCCTTAATTCTGATGTGGATCAAAACACATAGATGTTTGGTTCACATGAAAGATCCCTAACTTATCGATACATCATCTCCTAGCACATACAAATCAAGTCGTATTACCCAACCTGCTATATACAAGACATACAATGGTTTTGACTATTGCACACTTCTATTGCACAACGGGCGATATCAAAAGAATATTTTCACCAATTTGCAATGGCAGCGTTTGATCGTAAGAAATACCACATACATGACACTGATGCGTGTATGGTTTGCTTACGCAAGATTATGTTTTGTAACAAGTGCGGATATGAGGCATGTTCTGGTCACTCAACCTCACAATGAATAATCTGTTTTTGGCTGGAAGCATAAAGTGTGTATTAGTTTTCTTTTTTAGAATGAGCGGAACACTTTGAGACAAAAATCTTGAGCAAATTAGGCAATTTTTTCCGTTTGGAAACAAATCTGCTACAACATTTCTATTTAAGTGATGCTGCTTTGGTGTTATCTTTGACGTCATCAAATGGGTTGGGTAATAAAACAGGTTATATCATGCAATTGGACTCTTACAATAATAGTGAATCAGGCCGTACAAAGCAATAGCTTTAACAACTACGAACAGGCATGAAATAACTGTTGAATATTCGATTTTAGGGACAACTATTTTTCAAAATACTGGCTGTAAATAATAAATGACGCACTAAGGGTAAACACATGTTAAGTTGATTTTAATGAATGTGCATGCAGAAAGCAAAGCTATTTGTTAGAGCACAACAACACAGCAACACACACAGCCTGGTTAATAGTGTAAGTGGTTATGAAGTAATGAAATGAAAATAAGTTTCGTTTTTGTAACTTTTAATGAATAGCAACAGTATTTAGTCACATTCAAAGACAGCAAAATTCATGACTTTCCCTTATATGCGTGTATCCTTTGCCCAGTTCATTAAGTCATATATTCTAATAGGTCACATAACCCATTTACGGTTGGAAAATGAGATATAATACATTACTTACTAAGCATATTTAAAATTTAATAGGACTGATTACCTTCATACCTGATACTAGTTTTTTGTCAATAATGAATTGGGCAATTGTTTTCAAAGCACAAGTATAAATAGGTATGTAGATCATAATGTATAATTGTTCAGGCATTAGATACTACTAACTTGAGTGATAAGTAAACAGTTACAAGGAGTGTTCAAATATGAATACAACCGGCATCAGAATATGCTAAAACAAAATTTTAGACGTTTCTAGAAAAAACTTTTGCCACCTTTAAACTGACACCAGACATAAATAAAAATGCAATGTGCTTCTCCAGTTATAGTCCTTTAAATGAGGGTCTCTCTAGTACACTTACCAACTCAATTGATTGTTTAGATAATGTTTTGTCATTAGGGGAAATACAAAACTAATGAATAAATGTTAAATGTACAGTATTCTGGTGTTAAGTTGACTATATAACTAATGCAATTCTTAATCACTATTATGATAACACAACGATACTTGTTTTATATTCATTGATTGTTAACAGTAAAGTCTCGTTTTCTTTTAAAATATATAGTAAACCCAAATAAGCCTAGCACCACATACAATCAATGCAGACCCAGACAAATGCATCAGAAAGCAGCGTCAAATAATGGTCTTCAAAGTTTGCTTACAAAATGATATATTGATTTTCTTAATAAAAGGTAAATGCTCTACCATAAACTGTTAAAATGGAAATGATTTTGTTTATTTTAAAAAAATTGGTATGAATGGATGAAATAGCATTATAAAGCCAACAACTATATGTGCAAATGGATGATAAAAGTGTTACTTTCTATGAACTAAACACATCAATCTTAACTCTAAGCTTTTTATTGTTTTGTAGATTGGATCATTCCATATGAATTGACTTTGTTAGCGAATTTTAGACCAACCAATTGGATAGAAGACAGGCAGGTAAACAAATCAATTTTGATTTAAAAAAAAACAAGGCTGATGAAACATGGAATATGGAAATTTTGTTAAAAACAACATAACAAAACGCCAAAATATACATGTCTTGGATACAGTCTGAATCCGTTTTTCTTTGCCCCATTAAACTGCAGTTAAGCGTCTCCCTATACCTGGATCTAGTTTATATATTTCATATTTGCTAGAACAGTAGGTGTGACCACATGAGAGCAGACTGTCCCTAAAATATGTTTATAGGCATGAAGATATAATAAGAATCTATCATGAGTGTGAGGGTAGGATGGAAAAATCTGTCCCAAGGATCGCCATTTGGTATCATGAGGCTTGGCGAGTGATGTCAAACGGTGATCTGGAGGGACAAATTTTTTTTCCATCCTACCCTCACAGGAATAATGGATTCTTTTTCTTGCTCACCACTGTTTTTACTTTTTATTTATTTATCTATTTTAAAATAAACTTCCATAAGTCCCTGATTACGCTAAGATGCCATTTCACATGATGGCGTCACTTGACGTCCTGGGTAATGTAGCATATTTAAGATTAGATTTTCTATCCCAGGGTAAAGTCTAATTTATCCTTATCCGGTGGGCAAGAATACATTTTCTATTCTCTCTTTTAGGGGACTAAATCTTTAATCGTTCCCTGTACTGCCAGAGAATATACCTCTCTTTAGATTTTTGCGTTAAGCATTTACATTTACATTAAACAGAAACAGACATACTTTAGCATTTGGTTAAACTTGTTATCCATTTCATTTGGTTCTCAACTCAATTGATAAAAGTCAGTATTATGGCATCCTTTCTCTCCCAGAGCAAATTTCAAGATGACAGTTATGTTATATATTGTACTGTTAAAAGACAACCTAAACAATGTAGCAAGCCATTCTCATCCATGTACATACATAATTGTTGTCTAATGTGTTAAGCAATATACTACCGTAGCCCTATGTGAGCAAACGATTTTCAGTAAGACTTTACTTGTGTTTGGCTGTGTGGTATTTACATCAACTGATGCGTAGGCCCCTTCATCTGAAATAATGATTTCAGTAAAACCTGTCTAAAGTGGCCATCCAAATATAGTCAAAATAATGCAGGTCAAAAGTATTGCAGAATGCTCCACCTTGAAGCATCCTGCAATAGATCTACTTATGTCCTGCATCAAGCAATAACTGGTCTTGAAAACCAATTTTTGATCTTTTGAGTGGCAGCTAAAAACAGGGTTTTAGTGTTTACTCTTTGAACCATTTTAACCATTTCCTTCAACTTTGCTTTAACCCTTAAAGTGCCAATCACGACTGCAGCAGACGACAATTTTTGCGACATCTTTCTTATTTGTTTTTAAATAAGGTATGATATTTCGTGAGAATCGTCTGCCAGCAGACGATTCTCATGAAAAATTATGCCTTATTTGTTATTTTTGAAAAAACAGCAAAATATGAAATTGTCGTCTGCTGCAAATTATAGGTGGCGCTTTAAGGGTTAATATAGGTTCATATTCCACTTTCGGATGCTCCATTTACCATTTATTTCTGTTTTGTGTAAAAAGGACTTACCAGGGCCTGCAAATTAGATGTTTTCTTGTGTTTTCTCACTTTCCCATATGGTGTCGTGGGTCAGGTGTGGTACTTGATTGTTTTGATTCCTAATCATTGTCTCTTCCTTAATTTAGTTCAGCCATTAGTCTAGTATTGTTCTATAACAATGTTACAAGTATATGCGGGATATGGAGATCATATTTTATTGCTTTACCCTTTTCAATCTGAGATTATTCCATACATATTGATACAATAAGTATTAAATTTTCAATTTTGTATTTTAATGGGTTGTTGATCAAAATTTCATTAAATGATTTAAGTCTGTCCCTGAAGATTGTTTTTATCATAGAAAACAGTGCAGGCAAAGTTACGGAACACACAAGGATTAACTTAAATCATTTTTTCAAGAGTGATAACTCAAAACGAAAAGTAAGGAGAGCAAGCATCTTCGCATAATTATGATCGTGCTAATTTTGATATATTCAGAACACAATTAACATCTTATAAACTAGAAGAAAATATATCCAATAATAATAACATCAACGAAAATGTTGCATACGTCATGGACACTTTAAATAAAGCTATCCAAAATTCAATCCCAAGTAAAGTAGTCACAATTAGGCCTAATGAGCACCCATGGATAACTTGCCAAATTCGAAACCTCATACGAAAACGGAAACGCATTTTTAGAAAATACAAGAAAACACAAAACTTATTATTTTGTGAAAATTAAAAATACTTCGTAACCAAATTATTCACAATATAAGATCATCATAAAAGAATTATTTTGGCAAGCTCGAAGATATACTCTCAAAAGAAAATGTTAACTCAAAAATCTTTTGGAAACCCTCAAAGCAAGTTATGGGTCTACAGAAATCAAACCGCACTATACCAACGCTCAAGCTAAATGACAAATTTGCAGAGAAAGACATAGGCAAAGCTAACATGCTGAATGCCTACTTTTGTTCACAGGCAGTTGTAAATGATAATAACAAACCATTACAGCAACAGACATTCACATGCAACAGCAGACTTAACTCAAACACAATATCTCAACAAGATGTTAGAGATGTCCTAAACAAATTTAATGCGACAAAGGCTAGTGGTCCTGGTCTTATTAGTCCACATCTGTTGAAGGAAGGTGCCACTATATTGTCAAAACCTCTTTCTATTATATTCAATCGCTCATAACTTCAATGTTACTTTCCTTCTAACTGGAAGGATGCTAATGTCAGTGCCATTTAACAAAAGGTAGACAAATATATGCCATCAAATTACAGACAAATATCTCTTCTAAGTCAAATTTGAAAAAGCTATGGAAAGGTGTATCCACAAGCACCTTTACATCTAAATATCAGAAAACAACCTTCTTACACCTTTTCAGTCTGGCTTTATTCAAGGTGACTCTACAACCTTCCAACTTTTACACACATACCATTCATTTGTAGAAGCAGTAGATAGTGGTTAAGAAGTACGAGTTGTATTTTGTGATATCAGCAAGGCCTTTGACAGCGTCTAGCACAGGGGGGCTATTACATAAACTAGCTGGTATGGGTTTATCTGAGGGACTTCTTTGCTCGTTTGAACCCCATCTTTCACATCGACAACAGCATGTCATACTAAAAGGGGTAGAATCCAATTGGGCAGACGTTCTTGCAGGAGTTCAACAAGGCTCTATACTTGGTCCCTTACTCTTCCTAATCTATATTAATGATATTGTAAATAATATTCGCTCATCTATACGTCTATTTGCTGATAACACTACTATCTATATAATTATTGATAATCCACAAACTGCAGCCTTCATTTTAAATACAGACCTAGAAGCAATTAATGGGTGGTCACATGATTGGCTCGTAGATTTCAATCCAACAAAAACTTCTACTTTTCTAATATCTCAAAGACAGCATCCAGTCTTTCATCCCTCTTTGGAAAAGAATAACGTTGTCCTTAACGAAACTACTAGCCATAAACATTTAGGGCTTACCATATCCAATACAGGTTCCTGGACAAAGCACATAAATAATATTGCAGAAACAGCTTGGTCAAGATTAAACCTAATGATATTATTCAAGTTTAAAATCAATCGAAAGCACTCGAAAAAATGTACATTGCATTTATTCGTCCCCTACTTGAGTACAGTGACTCGGTATGGGATAACAGTCCTGCTTATGATAAAAAACAGCTTGACGATATTCATTCTGAAGCTGCCAGAATTATAACAGGAGGCACGAAACTCTGTAGCTATGATAAACTTCTTTCTGATTTGGAATGGGACACTCTGCAAGAACGTCGCACAAAACATAAATTGGTAATATTCTACAAAATCCTCAATAATCTAACTCCTCCTTACCTGCAGTATTTTGTGCCACCACTCGTTCAAGAGGCTAATCCCTACAGACTTAGAAATTCTAACGATATCCACACAATTCACGCTAACACCAACTTGTTTTATAACTCTTTTTATCCCTCCACAATACGAGACTGGAATAACCTACCCCAAGAAAGGATCATTGACACTTGCTATGGGTAAATGCCTATGGTTTTCAGTAAAAATAAAAGTTTGTCAACCGTCCCTTTCTTCACATTGAAGCTACCCTGACCTGAGTACTTTATGTCTGTGAAATCCGTTTTCGATATTAAATGCTTCAAAGATGTAAAATTTTGGGTAGAACAATCAGTTTTACGTTATAATATATAGAAATCAGAAAACATTTTTTAAAATATCATTCCCCCCCGTGTGCCAGCAAAAGCTTTTGCATGTATATGTGTTCCCATATTTTGCACATTGTATGGAAGTGACTTGCTGGCACAAGGGGGGGGGGAAAGATGTTCAGCAGCCCCAAAACCCAGGGCCTTAGCCCATAAAATGCCTTTTCTACCAAATTAAAAAATAAGGACAGTAATGAAGTTCTCTAGAACCAACCTCCTAAATTGCTTTGTATTCTGTGCTAGTTTAATATAAAGAACTGAAAGATTAAAAGTAGAATAAGCAAGATTTATGCATTTTTTCCTAAGAAAAAATCTCACTGTTATTAAATTACACATTCTTTTGCAAACGTCCTGTACTTATCTATTTGCATGCTAGGGAATTGTTAATGTTTTTATTTTCGTCTGCTGACTTTCTTCAAATTTAAGTTTTTAAAAATTAACCACCCGGGACCACCATTGGAGTGTCAAACAGTTTGGATCCAGATCAAGACCGACATTATGTTGGTCTTCATCTGGGTTCAAACTATTTGCAAAAGGCTATTGGCAGACGACAAAATTATTCGTTGGCATGCAAAGAGTTATAACAGGTAAATACTTAAGTGTTCAATATATTGTCTCATATAGGGATTTACATGTAAACCATAAATATTCAGACACTTTAAATACATTTAACATGCTATGCCCTGTAAACAAAGCAAAAGTAATATTCAAAGGATCTAGTTAGAATCAGTTTTACTTTCCAATGCTAATTGGGACACTTTCATTCCTTCAAAAATGTTTATTTCTTTTGTTGAGCTTTCAGTTTTGTATTATTTACGGTACATGTAGTCAAAATGTACAGGTAACTTCGAAATTATCTCCCCAAAATCATTTTATTGCAAAACATATTTTGTTTTTAAAACAATTTCATCAATTATTGTGATTCGTTAATACTCTGTATATGGTATGTTCAATAGATATCACCATTCCTACCAAATAAATCAAGAAAACGTGTAAAAATCACTTTTTAAGCACTTTTTATTTTCATGAAATTTCAGACCCCCTCCCCTTTCTACCCGCCATAACTCTCAAGTGCATAGGAATTTTGAAAATATTTTGCTACCTGGCTCTTGCCATAAGATTCACCTATTACACTGATATTACATGCACCACACTATAAGCTCAAAAGCAGCGTTCTGGGAATCAGAAAAATAGGCGTACAAGGCCCAAACCGTCAATGATCCTTAAAGAGTCCAGCTCAGTTGCATCATTTAAATACCAACTCAACAAAGACACACAGAAGCGAGCACTACCCAAAAACAAAAAAATTTCTGCTGGGTCAAGGCTAGGTCAAATACTTCATACAAGAATATGGTTGGCATGTAGCTTGCTCAATTCTGATCTTTATCCAAAAAATATAGTTCCCAGTCCTTCCTGTGCCTGTGTGTGTGTGGGGGGGGTTTGAAAGTGCTTACCACTTTTTCTTCATATGCCCTAATAACAATGTAACACGAGAAAGATACTTAGAAGCCATTCTTAGAAATCATACAACTCATGAATTACTTTTGGGCAAGGATACATCAACTGATGAAGAAAAAGAAGCTCTATTCCTTAAAGTACAGGACTACATATTAAAGTATAAAATATTTGTTCATTGAGTTGATACATATTGGCATACTGCATTGCTTTCCACTTCACTTCTATATAACATGATAAGATATCCTCTGTTTACTGTAAAACAATCCAAAGACTCATCTTGCTAGAAGTAGATAAATACACATGATAGGTTCTCGGTCAACAGCTCTCTCTCTCTCTCTCTCTCTCTCTCTCTGTTTTTCTCTATAATGAAATATGCATGTATTACTTTATAACTTTCATAGCGCGAGTTTCTTTGAAGCTTTATAAGCTATTCACACATATTGTACAAATTATATCTGAAACAGGAAATGACTTTCATATAAGCTTTTAGCTTACTGTCAATGTATATATTGCATGAATGTAGAATATTTCAATAAAATATTGTTTAAACTAAGCACATTCGCACGTGACATACCAATATAACCCAATATATGACCTTACCAAATACTATCAACATTTATCACATGACATTGCGTTTGAGAGTGAAATAACGCCATGCAATAAAATCGATAAACCACTAGTGGTTTATAGATTTACGGGAAACGCTATGACGTCCATAATAACGTTGCGTACATAACGCCAGAAATGAGATTTCAAAGTATTTGTCATATGATAAATAGAATCTAACATTCGTGCTCTTGTATTATTGAATTTATTAAACTCGTTGCGTAAAAGAGATAAAATGCTCGGCAAGCCTCGCATTTTATCTCTTTTCCCCAACTCGTTTAATAAATTCAATAAAACATGAGCACTCATGTAAGATCCTCTATATCCTAAAGAGTATGGTGCCATTGAGTGAACAAGGTTTCACCTTTAAATGTAGTTCAAGAGAGCGATACAGAAGCAATGGGGAGTAGCCATTCTTGCATTATAACTACCAGCCTGACCAATTATAAGGCTATATCTCAAAAAACACTGACCCAAAACATTAAAATAGATGCTCAGGTATTTGCTGTCAATTAACATTCTTTACAAAACATCAGCAAATACAATGAGACAGAAAAAGAACACATGTTAACTCTTTGTATATGGGGAGCCCCTAAACAGATACTTTTATAAACAGTGAAGATCCAGATGAAATGCATGATCTGACTAGAAAGTTTTTTTAAGAACGATATACAGTAAAACCTGTGTAAAACGGCCACTCAAAAAAAGAAGAAAAAAAGATCTTAATGACAAATGGTAGCTTAATGAAGGTCGAAAGTATTTCAGATTACTCCCCTTGGAGCATTCTGCAGTACTTTTGACCAGCATTAAGCGATATTTGGTCGTGAAAACCAATTTTTGGTCTTTTTGAGGATGACCGTTTTACACAGGTTTTACTGTATTGTTAAAAAGCTCACCTATCCGGGCGGTTACATATGGTGAAGTGTTATGGGGAGGTAACTGTGGCGGAAGTTTCATAGCTGCACGGTGATTGCCTGCCTTTACTATTCCTGAACCTTTGTAATAGTTTTCATATTCCACAGGAGCTGCAATCATAAATGATTTAAAGTAATAATTCATGCCTTTAGCTTACAGTGTGTACCAAAAAAATAATTTTCTTATTTCTCAACCAAAACATATGTTGTGGATACTTAAAAGAACCGTCTCAATGAGATGGTTCTTTTGAGCACCCAAAACATATGTTAAAACTGATCTGTAAGAACAAATTACAATTTTAGGCTCAAAATTTTAGTTTATCAAAACCTGTGGAGTATGTTGTATTAAATACTGCACTGAACTAATAAAGCGTACAGCCACCAATCTTGTTCTAGATAGACCTGCCACTGAGTAAAAAGACATCAAATACTAATATTATAGTGTATCATCCAGTACAAGGGATAAATCATAATTTAAGATTTTTCAATATCACCAATTGATATGTCAAAACCAATTGATATGACAAAACCAATTGATATGTCAAAACCAATTGATATGTCAAATTATGTTACATTGAAATTCTTTAGCCTTCCTATGATGCATGAACTATTTCATGAAGAAATTTTGAAATAGCCAGACCATGAAATAAAAAAAGTAAACTTATGGTTGTAGGGTAACCTATATGCACAACGTCTCACAAAAACCAGGGCCCTGAATTTCAATGCCTCCTTAGAGTTAAGGAAGGCTTAAGTTCAGTATTGATTTTTCAGGATGCGAAAAATAACGTTTAAAACTGATTAAAATCAAAATAGTTTTAATTTTTCTGAAGATCACAATGATATCTTTGACTACAAATACCACATCGATCCAGGCAATTTATTTAGCATTTAATAGAGCATGTTGAAATATCAATATTTAACTTAATTAAGTATTGCCTAACTTTAAGGAGGCATTGTATTTCCGGGCCCAGGTCAACAAAGAACCTTATTGGTTGATGATGACGTCGCTTCTCCCAGAGATGCAGCTTAAATAACATGACATGAAAAAAAAAAGAAGTTAGTATGATTGCTCTATTTGAATCAACCTTAATAAGGATGTCAATAAAAATATAGAATGTTTTAAAATACCTTACCTGGTCTAATGCTTCCTGTTTTATTGTTTTGTATATATTCTTGTAAGTCTACCAAAATATCACAATTTTCTAGTTTCTCTCTTATTTTCTCACAACACTGAAACAAGTATGCACTTATTTAAAAAGGTAATGTATCAACATTCTATGCTCAAATTTTATCTCTTTTATATAAGAAGACAGCAAGATATTATTACCAAATATGCTTGAGTATCTACTGATACAATACCACCTGCTGCACAATTATGCTTATACCACACAATACATATAGACTTATCTTGATCTACATCTGAACTAAGGATGTGGTTAGCGCTGCGAGACTAGTCCTCCAGTAAAATACTTTTTCTCACCATTCCAAGGTGGTGCTTCTTTTGTGTATCATTTTTGTCATTTTCGTTTTGTGTTTGTCATTTTGTCTTGTCTGTTCATTGTAGCCTTGTGGTCACCTGTTGGCTATCTTGTATGTGATGTTTTATTGTGTTTTCGTCACTTTCCCATGTGGTGTCCTGGGTCAGGTGTGGTGCTTGATTGTATTGCTTCCTGATCTTTGCCTTCTTTCTTACTTTAATTAATAAATTTAACTTCATATATGCTTGTGTGCTTTTTATAACACCAAAACAAAAGAATTAGCATGAAGTTATCAGACTAAAATCTTTCACCTAAAAATCAGCTCTGAAGTGTTTGTCTGGAAAACACATTAACCTTGATTTAATTGCTTTTACTTGCAGTGAGCAAGGGAGTCTGAAATCTAACTGATAAGACAGTTCATAATTAAGTTATTTTCATGCTTAGGTTCGATTGTTTATCTGTCATTTAGCTGTGTATAAACAGAACACTAAAATGCAAGACTTTTAATGAGTTGTTCAGAGCTATAGATCAGTGGAAGATTTGGGGATAGATTTAAGTCTGTTATTGGAAAACGTAGTTCATCAACATTTGAAATTCAAATTTTATCAAATTTATATTAACGTAAGACGAGCAAATATGACAGCAAAATGACACAGTTACAGATATGCATGTACGTCCAACGCATTGGATGGTTAGATCCCTAATCAGTGGTCTGAACCTTCATCTACTTTTATACTTTTTGTATGCGAGCAAACTGGTGTGACTGTATTTGTACAGGCTAGTCTGCAATTTCACTGCCTGCCTCTTGTAAATTCAGAAAATTTCGCAATTTCGCGAGGATCTTAATTTCAGAAAATCCTGGCAAATATTTCCGAATTTACATTACCAAAATCTCATGTGCTGGAGTATTTATATGTTATAACTAATTGATCTGACTGGGTCATTTAGATGATTGTAAAATGATTAAATGAAAAAAGAATATCAGCTTTGTGTTAAGATTACAAATCATGCAAAACTTGGATTTCGTGTAGAATTATTTTCATACTTTATCTACTATAGCTAAAGAAATGATTGTGTCATTGAAAATCGCATGGAAGTCGTGGCTCTGATAGTTTCGACCACTTTACATATAAGCCATGTTAATATGTGATTTCCAACAATGTGGCATTTTGACAAGCTTAGAACCCTCAAATGAGGTTTGGTCAGTAGCTTAACAGTCATAGAATATTTAAACGATCAGCAAAGGCTCTGATCAGTCTGCGCGTATGCGCAGGCTGGTCTGAGCCTTTGCTGGTCGCACATACCAAATTTTAGGAAATCTCATGCCATGGCTCATATATCACTTCTAGATGCAACGTCATGCAATAAATGAATATTATAGCTCTTATAGAAGTCTCATTTCATTCTTAATTGGTCATCATGTGCAATACTTACATCGTCATGCCGTACACATGTTAAGGAATCTATGTTTGTACACTTCCATATCTTGTCTCGAGTCGTTGCCATCCTACTGACCTCTAAGGACTCAAGTTCCTATTAACAGTAAAAAGATAATAAAATGTGTACTGCAAAAACAAAACCATATGATATACAATGTCTGCATGCGGTCAGCCTGAACGAAAATAGAATCTAGAACAAAGATTTGTCCAGTAAATTATATTTAAGGCCCACACACTCAGACAACTGCAGGGTTTCAAAGCGTCTGCCCATTAATTTGCATATACGAGTGTTATCTCTTAAACCACTGGACCGAATCTAAACAGATTGTTCATCAGGAGGTCAAAAGTGTCCATCTATTATGCAATATTCTTCCAAACTGCTGACTGAATTCAACCTAAATTGATCGATTTGCAGACATCAAGAGCACGTTTATTATTGCCCCTTGGGAAGTGATCAAAAGCCATGGATGCGCGAGGATGCGCAAAAGAATGTCATCAACTGCGATGTTTGTTGTTTTTTTATTAATATTGGGGTGTACTCTTTCTTGCATGCCTTCACATATCGCAGACCATTCTACAAAAAGCATATGCGTATTTAGAATCTGACTCATACATCTTTAAATGAATCAATAGGCTTATTTGACAAATCTATTCATATCTATGAGGCCCTGGAAGGGGGGTTTCCAGTATCCCATATCCCTTTAATTATTTTGAAAAATATCCCATATCCTTAAAATAAATATGACAAATATCCCAAAAATTCAGAAAACATCATTATATCCCCATATCCCTTTAAATATTTACAAAAATATCCTGTATCACTTTAAATTTTTTGCCAATATCCCTGTTTTCCTAAAAACCCTTCCAGGGCCCCATCTATATAGTATCTGATATTTATGAAAACTTCCTTCATTGGACATCGAAGGGTACACTAGTTAATGTTACATCCTTGCATTAATAAAGCTAATTTCAAACTACCGTTTTACATTTTGGCAATGTATATACCATTTTACCTTAAAGGCTTCTTCCATTTGCAATTCCCAGTTTTTCCGTGCAGCCTCTAAATTCTCTATTGAACTTTTATATGCCAGATCTATAAAACAAAATAAAGTCGCCAATACATGAGATATTGCTACTTATCGCACATGCTAGCAATGAAGACCCAGAAAAGCCTGTGCATTCGTCTGTAATCTCGTCAGAATGCTGCTGCTCATACACATCAAGTATGAAAGTATTGTTGGCTCAAACCAAATTTTATGGTGCCGTAGTTTGGTCTGCAGTTTGTGATTGTGACATTTCCTGGTCATAGTTTCTTACTTTTAGACTTCAGCCCCATTGCATAGTTGAGATTAGGGAGGAAAGTATTATTTTGGGTATAAGCAAGACTTGTCATTATTTTATGAGGTGGCATAATACAAAGTCAATCAATGGTCAAGATTAACCAATGATCAAGGTCAACTAATGATCACAGCCAAAAATTGGGTGACTCTTAACATGTTGCATGCTTTGTAATCTATCATGATTTTGAAGTCGTCTGCCAACCTATTTCAAAATTAAGTTACATAAATAATTCTTACATGAAAGCTATCAGAGTGTTCTGTCCGTCTTGATCTAGGCCCAATTGTTTGCAATGGTTAAACGTTTGCATTGAGAAATGCGTGTAGGTAGCATGTTTGAATAGTTTATGGCTACTAAAGTGGTTATATAACTGTAAAAAATCATGAGAGTCGAAATTGTGCTTTCATTTTGGCCGTAGGCTGGTCTGTAGTCTTTAGATCTCATGAACAGACTTAATAAAACCGAGTCTGCTGTTTTCTTGTATTGTAGGTTCTCTATATTTCTGAAGGATTCGTTTTTCCAGATTATTTAGAGGTCGCAACAGCTGTTGTTGTGCCATGTAGAGTTGGTAAAACTTCTCCCCGTACATTGATAAAGTGATGATATTTTTTTCATTTTCTGGTCCTTCAGGAATATTGGGTTCTGATGGAAAGCAGCATACCTCTTAAGCCGGTGCTAGGCATGAGATTTTTTTTTTCATTTTCCATAAGTTCTCATGAACAGACTTAATAAATCCGCTGTTTTCTTATATTGTAGGTTCTCTATATTTCTGAAGGATCAGTTTTCCAGATTAGTTTAACTGTGGCATTTCTGGTCACACTCACTTGTTTTTTATGTTAATTTTGAATAGAGGATCTTACATGAGTGCTCATGTTTTATTGAATTTATTCAACGAGTTGGGGAAAAGTGATAAAATGCAAGGCTTTCAGAGCATTTTATTACTTTTTCGCAACGAGTTTAATCAATTCAATAATACAGGGGCACGATGTTAGATTCTTTTATCACATGACATTAAAATAATTAAAAATCGCATTTTTGGCGTGAAAACGTCAAGATTTTGCCATCTTTTATGCAATGCTATATGTCATGATTTTGACATCTTTTACACAATATTATAATGGACGTCATTACGTTTTCCGAAAATCTGTAAACCACATTGGAGATAACTGAATTCAAAATTTTCATTTGGGGACGTATATCGTTGGATATAGGGTAGGAAATTTAGTTTTATAGCAATGCGTAAGCGGAGCCGTAAAACGTGATTTTCGAACGTTTATCCGACGATATACCTCCCCAAATGAAAATTTTGAATACAGTTATCCCCATTCTAATGCACAAGTAACACTTTTTCATTTTAGAATGACTGTGACAATGCAGGATGTTGCGCCAACGTCTAGCGGCTGTCAGCTGCATAAAACAGCTCGCCAGCTGCAAATATTCACTTTTTAGTAAATGAAAAGTGACGTTACGTAATGACGTCGAGTTTGCGACAGTATATCGCAGGATATACTGTCACAAATTTATGACGTTATCCAATCAGGCGTCGCGTTGCATCTGCAATTGCATTAGAATAGTGGTTTATCTTTTTTTTTATTGCATATTGCGATATCACTCCCAGACGCGACGTCATATAATAATATCTTGTAAAATCATAGCAAAGTAAGTAAGGTTGCAAAGATCAGGAATCGATACAATCAAGTACCACACCCGACCCAGGATACCAATGGGAAAGTGACAAACTCACAGAAGACACCACAAACGAGAGCCAAGAGGTCAGCCCTTTCCCAGCAGGTGACCACGAAGCACATATAAACAGACGCGCACAAAACATAGCAAACACAAGACAGAACAAAAACATAAAGGATCCATAAAAGAAGTACCGCCTTGGAACGGTCAGTAAAATATTTTACTGGAGGGCTTAAACCGGTAATTGTAACGTTTTCAAAATGCAAATATCAATTTGTATTCAGATTGGTGAGCAAGAGCCTTTCCTAACCAAACACCCAAAGTATGATGAATTCAGACCAAAATCTAAATATCTGACCAATAAGTCCTTAAAAAGGTTGTCCTATGGAAGTAAAGAATGCATCAAAGAACTGAATGTGTTGAGTGTGCAAATGTTCTGGGCCAGACTAACTAGTTTCAGCCATTTAGGCTTCAATGCCTTCAAACCATGATGGTTTCAAACTGGATATGTGTGAATACATATATCACGGGTAGGAAACTTCATAAACAGAGCCGCCGGCTCTACATATGGAGGCTAAAAATGGCCCAAAAACTAAAAATGTTTCTTTTCTTGTGTAAAATAGCGAAAGAAAACGGTGAATATAGTGCTCCGCTCTGGTCTTTCAACTTCAAATCCAAACTAATGTGAGCTGCACATTTGTACGGTTTAATCTGAATCGTTTTTGTCGTGAGGTAAACAACCATCATGTATAGATAAGCAGAAAACTTTGAAGCGTGACTGTATTTACAATATTGAAAATAAGGATCTAGGTAAAGGGGTTTCAGTCGTTGACTTACATTTACTATAATATTTTGACACACAAAGATGTTCGAGTCTGTTTGCCTCGATTTGCGTGTTACCCATCAACTGTTTGAAATAGAATTATCCAAAGGCCATTACTCTGAGGTCATGGTACATCTATACCTCACAACAAAAAAGATTCAGGCAAAACCATACACAATTTGCAGCTAGTTAATACATAGTTAATACACACCTGCATTCTCTCTGCTTGACTTGCATTTTTCCACTTTATTTTTTGCCTGTAAGATTAAAACATAGAGCAATTAAAGCTTTAATGATGCCCCACCATGAAAAGAGATAATAATGCACATTTTTATCCCCACGCTTTTTTAAAAAAGCGAAGGGGATATTGTAATCGCCTCCGTCCGTCCGTCCGTCCGTCTGTCCGTTATGCTATCTCCTCCTAAACCATTGGACGAAATTCAACCAAATTTGGTGTGTGAGTTACTGACATAAATGGGGCGTGCAACGTTAAACTTTTTTTGGCCCCGCCCCCTGGGGCCCTGGGGAGGGGTCAAAAGGTCAAATATCATTTAATTTCAATTACAACGTCAATTTCAAAGATTTTTATACCAAACTTTGTGTGTGTTCTCACAAATGAAAGATACAAAACATATCAGACGGGATTTTCATTCTGTTCCCTGGGTCATGCCCCAGGGGTGGGGTGGGACTTTGGGGCGCTGGGGGTGCCCAGGGGGTCATTTTTTTTTTTTTCAACCATGGTCATGTAGCATATCAAATCGACGGGGATGACGAGCAGAACAAAATGCAAGTAACAATTTCATCCTAGGGTCAAACTGGTGACCTTGGGGCGAGGTCAAATATCATTAACATATCAATTTCAAAGATTTTTACACCAAAGTTTGTGTGTTCTCACAAATAAAAGATAGAAAACATATTGAACTGAATTTTCATTCTGTTGCCAAGGTCATGCCCCTGGATGGGACTGCAGGGTGCTGGGGGGGGGGGTCAAGAGCTTTAGCTTGGGGATTTGCGATGGCGCCCCATCGACTGCGCGCTCTCGTTTAAATTAGCTTTGAGTCTTTACATCCCACTCAACCTTTTTTCATTCTTGTTGGGAAGGGACTTCCTGGGTTTAACCAGCACTTAGCAGCGGATATAGTGTTTTGCTCAAGGACACAACTAATAATGCACATAGGAGGTATTGATTTAGATACTTATGAATGAAAATTAAGCATAGACACAGAAAAAAATCTTATCAGAAATAAGGAAAGTATTTGGCTGTGTAGCCTAAGTTGGTAATTGTCATTCAAGTGGCCACTTTGGCAGCCACTTTAGTAATCCTACGTCAGAAAATAGCTCATAGTTGAATCATGCATGAAATTAGGGAGACGTTAGCTATAATTGAGTGAATAATTGGATCACAAGGGCAAATTGTTATTCGATTTGATATTAGTGTCCATCTTGGGTACTGTTCGTTGGACAGAAGATACATTTAAACTTATCTGAGATAGTAATAAAAGTACTGCAAACGTATATGAAACTTTGGCCCAAAATGGTAACAATGGCTTAGTTATTTTGCTCACTATAGTGCAGACTAATCTGGTGTTTCCATTTTGGCAGGCACGGAGTAGAGCTAGAAAGTGATAAAAGTAATACAAATATGCAATTCAGAAACAAATCTGGTTTCAAATGACTTATTCATAAGGTCCACATAAGAGACAAAAAAAACACTATAGAACTCAAGCCATTATCCGATATCAAGACCCCAACAATTGTTCAGTTAATAAATGCTTTTCTGTATAGATCAGAACAGCGCCAATCAAATATTTTGTTTCTAGAAAATACTGAGTGCGTCACAATTAGGATTCATTTTCTCCTGAATAATGACAAAAACCTGTCTTTGGGTTTTTCGACAAATTGAGATTCAAATACCAATCTGCTCAGCTTCAGTGACTAGCTAGAATATTGAAATTTTGGTTGTAGCAAGTGCAGACATAATTCTTTCAAAAAAGCGATTAACAAAGGGGCTGATCAGACTGCGCGGATGCGCAGGCTGGTCTGCACCTTTGTTGTTCACAAATGCACGAAGACAGGTTTTCTAGCGAAGAGGCCCATATCAAATTAATATTTTCCAGTATTTCATTGTTGTGGGATAAAAATTGTCATACCTTTTCAATTTCCTTTTTGGTATATGTAACTGCTTGGTGCATGGTGTTATAACTCTCTTCCGCTGTATCACATTCTCTACATTTCTGCTCATAGTTCTTCTTGTTCTGGAACATTTGGGTAAAGTCGGGTATGTTCGGACAGACAGCTAAATTCGGACAGCGATCTTGTTTGTTTCATACTTCAATTATTGGAATAAAAAATAAATTAACTAAGCATAAGGAGCAGCTCATCTGGATTTCCACTGTTTGCAAATATGTGTCCGAATTTACCTGATGTCCGAATTTACCCGAGTTTACCCTGTAACTTAAACATTTGATTGCAACAACAAAATTACTTGGACATGAAAAACATGAGCAAACAAAAAGAGAAAATATGTTTGCTTTCATCAGCAAACAATCTTTTGTTAACATGGATGATTGTTCCAGGGGGTACTCTCAATTTGTTTGCTACATAGGCTCGGTCCCAGTAGCTGTCAGGCATCTCAAAAATATCAGGTTTACCAAAAAAATAAAAAACCTTATCCTACCCTCAAAAATAAATCCTTCATTGTTCTTGACAAACTTGTTTGACAACAGCTGCATTGTATATTGAAGTAAATCCCATCAGCAAACTCAATTATTAGTAATTAAAATATAAATACAAGATGAGATCAAAGTAAAAGCTGTTTTCATTTAGTTTGCGGAAAAAACTTCATGAAGACCCTAAAATAAATTTCATTTTCGAAATGACACTAAAGGATATATTCCAGTTTAGATGTGGTCCCAAAAAATATTAAAAAATTACCAAACAACCAAAATATTATTTCTTCTCAAACCCTCTCTTCCTCATATCAAACTTTTGAACCCCAAATTATCGGACAAGCCTATATAAAAATATCAGAACATCTCCCCTCCCTGGGTGAGTTTGTCTAGATCAGAAACAGAAATATTACATTCAGAGTACTATTAGCAGTTATGTCCTATGACTCCTATAAAAGACCTCCCCTGATCGGCTTAAACTAGCTTTCACTGGTTGTGACAGATCTTGATGTCTACCAGTGACGAGCAACATTTAGCCCAGGACAGGTAGACATCAGGATTTGTCAGTGTTGTCTGTAGCTCAACGGAAGGGCTAGGTGGCAAATGCCCTTGGACAGTCTTAATGAAGGATTGCCCATAAAAATGACCAGTAAAAAGTTTCAAAGAAAATGATATTGTTTCTATGAAAAAGATAGTAGGTTCAACTCTCGAATTATCCGCAAAAACGTTTTCTCATTGGACAAGTACCAATTGAAAAATATGGGTTGAAAACTAGGTCTTTGCTATTCAACAAATAGAAAATAGAAAGAGTCTAACTGCATACAGTTGTTGTTTTACATTTCACACATCATATAAAAATGGCATGATTGGTCACGAGGGGGGACGCTGTCAAAATGCTCAAAATCAAACCTGATTAGGAACTTATTTTGTACAAACCTGTAGGTAAATATCAATTTACAATGGCATGTATTTATCAGGGATTTAGTTATGAGTGCGTACCAAGTAATTAATTGTCTTATTTCTCAAAATAACTGTCAAAATGAGACGGTTCTTTTAAGTGCAAAACTAATGTTATATCTGATGTGTAAGGAAAAATGAATATTAATATTACACTCAAAAATTGTGTTTATCTAGACAGTTATGTATACAGTATGCTATGATACACCTAAGTGAATTTTATGCAAACACATCACTTTCGTCTCAAGGTTTTTGCCGCAAACATTATATGTCCATGTATTTAGGTGAGCCTGAAGAATGTTTTATGGCCACGAGGTCTAATTTACAAACTTTGTTCATGCTCAACTCAACTGAGCATGATATAATCCTGCCCATTTGTAGGCATCTTAACATCATTTTGTAGGATAAAATAACATTTTGTTACAAAGTATAACCCCACCCCTAAACCCTAAAGTCCTGCTATAATTATGCAATATTTTCAAAGTAGTTTTATTTTGCTAGGTGCACTAAATGTAAGGTTTTGATTTAAGCATACAAATAGAGTTGCCAATTATGCATTATCAGAGTAACATAAATCGTTATTTGCCATTATTTTACTTTCTATGAGCAGTTGAACTTTTCATGCTCATCTAAGTTGAGCATGAAGAAAGTTTTATGTCCACGGAGTCTGGTTAACTTTTCTTATTCTGTTCTTGTTATGATTGTAACTATCTAATTAGACAGTCACTAGCCTACTCACTTGCATTGTTTTCTCATATTCTGACTTCTTATTGTTGATACTTCGCTTCACTGTGTCTTCCACCTATAAATAAAACCAAGAAATGGTTTCTGAACTAAGGTTTTCCCTGGTGCGATATTTGCTAAAAATGGGCAAGCTCAAGAAACGTAAGTACTTATTGCATTTGCTTAACTCTGCCATCCTAGCTAGCGGCGACTTTTGTAATCTGCTCTGATAACTTTTGCAAACAGTTTGGACCTATAGGGTAAAGTAGGGTAAATTCGGACATCAGGTAAATTCGGACACACATTTGCAAACAGTGTAAATCCAGATGAGACGGTCAATGTCTGAATTTAGCTGTCTGTCTGAATATACCCGACTTTACCCTATCGGGATCTTAGCCGTTTGAAACAGTAACATTGGGAATCACATTCTCATTTTGCTTTTATTAAGCTGCAGAACTGTAAAAACAGGTAAAACAGGTGTGTTTACACAGCTGTCTGTCCTATAATTCATAAATAGTAAGTGAGTGTGATCAGGAAATACCACAATTCTGCAGACAAACCCATGGCACCACGAGGAAGGGCCAAACAACAATCGTGAGATACCAAGAAAGTCAAACTAAGCAAAGCATACAGCTCTCTCTCTTCCCCATCAAGATGATTGCAAAACTAGAACGGACATAAAGTAACGCACAACAAAACATAGAACAATTACAGAATCCCATATTGAGAGTAACAATCAATAACAAATGTCCAAAAAATTTTGTAAGAATTTATTTGCATTAATATTCAATTTGAACTTACGGCGTCACGAACCGTGAGAGATAGTGATTCATATATGCTAGGCAATTCTTACATTTTGTTTCACTTTGGTTTGATCATCGTTGAATCGTACAAGTTCTTCAGCTAAATTGCTAAAGTGGTCCCCAGCTTCTGCGTGAGCTTTGGCTATTTCTTCAGTCTGTGCTTTTAAATCTCTCCAACCAAGACCAAGTATTCTGAAATTGAATAAAAGTAAACATATGTCAGTTTAATTTGGACAATTTCTTAACATTTTGACAGGTCCATATGTGCATTTTACTTGAAAAAGGAATACTTTATTTTTGTGTCTTTAAAGAATCGCTGTTAGGAAATGATATGAGCCGTGGCATGAGAAAAACCAAACATATGGCTGTGCATCCCAAAACTCAGATCGGACTAGACCTCGGCTCATCTTTTGTTATATGCGTATCAAGAAAGCTTGGGTCGTTAGATACCCATAGAGTACACAGCTAAGACTGGGCTAATGTCCATGCTGATCAGAAGTTTGGAATTGCGCATACTCATTTTGCTGGTTTTATCATGTCACGGCTCATAATAATTATCCCCACGCCTTTTTAAACAAGTAGCCCAATGGGCAACAATCGCTCAGCATGGAGCCAGCATAATGTTTGGAGACACCATAATTTACGATGCTCAAAGGCAGATAACACTGAACTTGAAACAGTGGCCAGGAATTAATTCAAAAACATAAGATATTATGCCAGTTCTAGTTATCTGCAAGTATTAAAAAAATCTGAAAAAATATTGAATTGGAAACCTGGTGGAAGTGTAGTTTTCAGATACTCAAGGGCAGCTAACTCCGTAGTCAGTTATGGGATCTGACCCAAATTCAAACTCATCCATACTTTTATGTATGTTCTGGTAACCTACAGGGATGAAGAAAATCAAATGAAAAATAAAGGTGCTAGAGTGGTCACAACATTATATAGCTATATTTTAGATGCTCAAGGGCAGCTAACTCTGTAGCTGGTGGATGGGTGTGGCGGAAAATTAAACTCATTCAAACTTTTATGGAAGTCCTTGTTACTTACAAATGTAAGTCTATGCAGATTTTTTTTATGGTGCTCAAGGGAAGTAAACTTCACAGCCTAAAGTTGATTCTACTTTAGATTAAACTCATCCAAGCTTTTATGGTTGTCCTTGTTACTTGAAAGAATGAAGAAGATCTAATAAAAAAAAGAGCTAGAGTGGTTACAACATTATCAATCATTTTTTAAGATGCTCAAGGGCAGCTAACTCCATAATAGGTGATGGGATCTTGACTGAATTCAAACTCATCCAAGCTTTTATAGTTGTCCTTCTTATCTGCAAGAATGAACATGATCTATTATAAAATGAAAGCAGTAAAGTGGTCACAACAAATCTCCCATTATAAGTCTAAGGGGATTTTTCCAGATGCTCAAGGGCAGCTAACTCCTCAGTCGCAGATCTGAACTGGCCAAATTTTGAACCCATCTAAGCTTTTTGACCTTGTTACCTGCAAGAATGAAGAAGATCCAATTAAAAATGAAGGCGCTAGAGTGGTCACAACATTATCCATCAATTTTGAAGATGATCAAGGAGAACTAACTCCATAATAGGTGATGGGATCTTGACGAAATTCAAACTCATCCAAGCTCATTCAAGCTTTTACAGTCTGCAAGAATAAAGAAGATCCATTCAAAATTGAAAGCACTAGAGTGGTCACAACGTTTCTCCCATTATTAGTCTATGGGGATTTTTCCAGATGCTCAAGTGCAGCTAACTCATAAGTCCTTTGTCGGATCCTGCAGAATTTCAAAATCATCCAATCTTTTAAGAGTGTCCTTGTTAGATGAAAGAATAAAGAAGATCCAATCAAAAATGTAGACGCTAGAGCGGTCACAACATTATCCATCAATTTTTAAGATGCTCAAGGGGAGCTCTCAACTCCAAAACAGGTTATGGGATCTTGACGAAACTCAAACTCATCCAAGCTTTAATAGATGTTCTTATTGTCTGCAAGAATTAAGAAAATCCATTTTAAATTGAAAGCACTAGAGTGCACAACATTTCTCCCATTATAAGTCTATGGGGATTTTTCCAAACGCTCAAGGGCAGGTAACTCATAAGTCCATGGTCCGATCCTGTTGAATTTCGAACCCATCCAAGATATTATTGGTAAACTTGTTGCCTGCAAGAATGAAGAGAATCCAATCAAAAATGAAGGAGCTAGAGTGGTCACAACATTATTCATTAATTTTTCTGACGCTCAAGGGCCGCTAACTCCGGAGTCAGAAATGTAACCTTGCCGAAATTCAAACTCATCCAAGCTTTAATAGTTGTCCTTTTTGTATGCAAGAATTAGGAAGATGCATTCAAAATTGAAAGCACTAGAGTGGTCACAACATTTCTCCCATTATAAGTCTATGGGGATATTTCCAAACGCTCAAGTGCAAGTAACTCGTAAGTCTCTGGTCGGATCCTGCTGAATTTCGAACCCATCCGAGATATTATGGGTTTACTTGTTGCCTGCAAGAATGAAGAAGATCCAAAAAAAAATGAAGGAGCTAGAGTGGTCACAACATTATTCATTAATTATTTGGCCGCTCAAGGGCAGCTAACTCTGAAGTCAGTGATGGAAACTTGCCCAAATTCAAACTCATCCGAGCTTTTATGGTTGGTCTTGTTATATGCAAGATCCATCCAAAAATGAAGTCATAAGTCCCTGGTCGGATCCTGCCGAATTTCGATCCAAAAATGAAGGTACAAGAGTGGTCACAACATTTCTCCCATTATAAGTCTATGGGGATTTTTCCAGACGCTCAAGGGCAGCTAACTCATAAGTCTCTGGTCGGATCCTGCCGAATTTCGAACCCATTCGAGATTTTATGGTTGTACTTGTTACCTGCAAGAATAAAGAAGAACAAATCAAAAATGAAGGAGCTAGAGTGGTCACAAGATTTTACCCATTATAACCCTATGGGAGCTATCTGTTGCCATGGAAACCAGAGTTCTGATCCGATCTAACCCAAAACCTAATGCAATCAATCCCCTACCCCAATGATGCTTCTGATGAAATTTAATTATGATTGGCCAGCTGGTTTCAGAGATATTCATGTTTGAAAGTGTGAACTGACGCACGGATGGACGCACGCACGGACGCCGGCTCGAGTCCCATACTATAAGCTCACCCTGAACCTTTGGCTCTGGTGAGCTAAAAAGCGAAGGGGATATTGCAATCGCCTCTGTCTGTTCATCCATCTGTCCGTCATTCTGTCTGTTATACTATCTCCTCATAAACCATTGAACGAAATTCAACCAAATTTGGTGTGCGAGTTACTCACATGAATGGGGCGTGCAACCGCACCTTTTTTGTTTTGTCCCCTGGGGCCCAAGGGAGGGGTTTAAAATGTCAAATATCATTTAATTTTAACGATAATTCAACCACGGAATTCAACCAATTTTTGTGTGAGCTACTCACTTGAATTGGCGTGTAACGGCATGTTTTTGGTTCCCCCCCTGGGGCCCAAAGGAGGGGTAAAAGGTCAAATATCATTTAATCTTAATTACAAAGTCAACTTCAAAGACTTTTATACCAAACTTTGTTTGTGATCTCACGAATGAGAGATACAAAACATATCAGACAGTATTTTAATTCTGTCGCCTGGGTCATGCCCAAGTGTGGGACTTGGGGTGCTTAGGGGTTAAAAATCAAATTCCATCCCGCCGTTTGTCCGTTGTGCTATCTACTCCTAAACCATTAGACGAAATTCAACCAAATTTGGTGCGTGAGTTATTCAAATGAATCAGGCGTGAAACGGCAATTGTTGGCCTCGCCCCCCTTGGGCCTTGGGGACGGGTCAAATGGTCAAATATAATTTCATTTCAATTACAAAGTCAATTTCAAAGATTTTTATACCAAACTTTGTGTGTGTTCTAACAAATGAGAGATACAAAACATATCAGATGTGAGTTTCATTCTGTCGCCTGAGTCATGCCCAAGGGGTGAAACTTAGGGGTGCTTGGGGTCAAAAAATAAATTCTGTCTGTCTGTCCGTTTAGCTATCTCCTCCTAAACCATTGAACGAAATTCAACCAAATTTGGTGTGCGAGTTACTCACATGAATGGGGCGTGCAACCGCACCTTTTTTGTTTTGTCCCCTGGGGCCCAAGGGAGGGGTTTAAAATGTCAAATATCATTTAATCTTAATTACAAAGTCAATTTCAAAGATTTTTACACCAAACTTTGTGTGTGTTCTCACAAATGAGAGACACAAAACATATCAGATGGGATTTTTATTCTGTCGCCTAGGTCATGCCCAAGGGGTGGGACTTAGGGGTGCTTGTGGTCAAAATATAAATTCTATCAGTCTGTCCGTTTAGTTATCTCCTCCTAAACCATTGAACGAAATTTAACCAACAAATATCATTTAATTTCAATTACAAAGTCAATTTAAAATATTTTTATACAAAAGCTTGTGTGTGTTCTCACAAAACATATCATACGGGATTTTATTCTGTCGCCTGGGTAATGCCTAAGTGGTGAGACTTGGGGGTGCTTGGGTGTAAAAAATTATGTCCGTTATGCTATCTCCTCCTAAACCATTGGATTAAATCAAACCAAGTTTGGTGTGTGAGTTACTCACATGGATGGGGCGTGCAACAGAACAGTTTTTGGGCCCAGCCCCCTGGGGCATTGGGAACGGGTCAAAAGGTCATTAAGCTTCAATTACAAAGAATTTTATACCAAACTTTGTGCGTGTTCTGACAAATATAGATAAAAACATATCAAACGGAATGCCTGGGTCCCCAGGGGTGGGACTTAGGGGTGCTGGGGGTCAAAAAATTAGCGTGTGGATTTGAGATGGCGCCCCATCGACTGCGCGTTCTAGTTGTTTGTTGTGGTGATGATGCTAAAATACACGAGTAAACAAATATTAAGTCATATTGGGACGATTTCCTGTCTCCCTGCATGCAAGGAAGACGGGACATCATTCGGACATCATGTAGGACTTTAGTAAATAGTGCGTACAAAAAAAAAATTCCTCAACAAAAACATATGCTGTGGGTACGGTTGTTTTGAGCAATCAAAACATATGTCAAAACTGATTGGTAAGAAAATATTACAAATTTACACTCAAAAATTAGTTTATCTAAACCTGTGCGACATGTCTGTAAATTGTTGACTGGGATGTAAAGCATCAACATTGAACTATAGAAACTACCCTACTGATGGTACACTGTGGAATATACTTAAGAACTGCAACAAAAATCAGTATCAAAACAACTCTCAAAGCTGAATCCAGGTAAAGCTGCTAAACATCTGTGGGCCAATATCTCGCGTGACTTGTCGTGGGCGAAGCACATCAACCAAATCACAATGAAAACAAATTACTCATTTAAATTCATGAAACGCAACATCCAGACCAAAAGAGTCAGCATGCAAGACATATGTCCGTCCCTTAGTTGAATACACAACCCTTGGCAGAAAAAATGCACAAACAAGATTGAAATGATCCAGGGCCATAAGATACATATTCAATGATTATAGCTTCACTAGTAGTGTAAGTATTTATGTTATCTAAGCTCAACCTTCCAACACTTGAGAATCGCAATTTCATCTCCCACAATATTTTACAAAATCAAGTATTCCATTTCCATGCAATATTCAGCCATCCATGAGATCCAGATATATATTTCCTCGATCTAGAATAAACATACATAGATACTCATTTTTTCCTAGAACTGCCAAACTTTGGACCAATCTCCCACCTGACCTTTGTAATAGTCCTGACCTCGGATTATTCTTAGCAGGGCTCCTCAAAACTTTTTGAATAACTGACAACATCAACCCATCATCCCCATATTCACCTATTTCAACCCCATTAAACATTTTCATTATCCATTAATCACCACTCATGATGCATTTCACTAGGTCTTTTAAACATGTTGATTTCACAGCTCAAAAACTATAAAACATACCAAAATTCTAAACGTGTTTTATTGTATGAAGTACAAAAATTGGTTTTGATTTTATTTCTTTTTAATTGTTATTTTGAAAACTGTTATTTGCGCGCGCACTCTAGTAATACTTGTTTGGAGTACTTGGCAGATTCGGTGCAGATTCAAATAGTTTACAGCAAAGAAAAAATGAGCCGTGACATGAGATTACCAACAATGTGATATGTGCGACCAGCAAAGCCTCAGATCAGCCTGCGCATAGGCGCAGTCTGATCAGAGCCTTCACTAGTCGCTTGAATATTATATGAGTGTTAAGCTACTGAGTGAACAACATTTTGTGTTTCTAAGCTTAAAAGGGACTGCACAAGTTCGTCTTAGTCTACACATGTCAAAATACCACATTGTTGGAAATCACGTGTCACGGCTCAAATGTGCAGAGGAAGACAATATCTGTATAGCACAAAACCAGGACTAAGTGCGTCAAGTTCAACACAATGGGGGTGTCACAGGAAACGGAGAATGAAAAATAACAACAGAACAACCGCTTTAGAAAATAATCAAGCTTAGTCACCGGGAAACTTGAATTATTTCTACTCAGTTCACAGTTTCATCACGGAATCTGATGTTTGTGTAATTATTTTACAGCACTTGCATTAATTGCCTATATACATGTACATGTCGCGGGTGGAGCGATGTGAGAATGCACATTACTCCTTTTGGAGAGATAAACTTTCCACTTGATTACTTTGTTGGCCATAAGCATGGAAGAATGTTTAGTTGCCAATAAAATTTTGTATTGTATTGTATACCGTCACCTTAGAAAGTGGGGCAACTCATAGACGGCCCGGGATAGACACATTCCAATAAGGCCTGGGTCCAGTTAAGCATTAAAACTGATAAAACTGATCGCTATTTTACGCTAGCATTTTATGCTTATCTGGACCCGTGTGTGTGTGTGAGGATTGGCTGTTCTGCTGACCTACCCAGTCTCTTCTTTACCATCAGCTTTTCTTGTCAGGTTCAGAAGAGCCTTGCTGTATTCCTGCTCCGCTTTGCCTCTACAATACATAAGTATGAGAGTAGTAAGTACTAGCAGTATCACTTGCAAAAATATGGGTATTTTTTATGATTACTTGAAATCAATTGACAATATTAGAGCTCAGTGGAAGAGTACTTGTCTTGAGATCAAGGGGTTGTGGGTTCGATCCTCATCGGCGTCACTGCACTGTGTTGTGTCCTTCAGCAAGACAAATTAATCCTTGCTTTGTACTGGTTCAACCCAGGAAGATCTGTCCCGATATAACTGGAAATTTTTTGACTGAGACATAAAGAATCAAATCAAACAAACAATTGAAAATGGAAAAGCATAATTAGAATGATATATAGAGGAAATACTTTCATTTGAAAAAATATTGCCAATAGCAGGTGCCATAGTGTTCCTCTCTCTTGTACTCGTACATTCCTGACTAATTCTATGCTGAATCCCTTAAAGTGTAGAAAATCACGTGGGTTTGTTTTGCTGTCCTGAATGGATAAAGTTTTTTCGTCATGGTAATGGGCGTTTTTCTCTTTGTTCTAGTACTCATATTCCATACTCTAGCCCACTTTCGTGTGGATCTAATGATATTTTCATAAAAAGCCTACTCTGTCACAATATTTGAAGTGCCAAATTCCGGTGTACACTGCACAGACGTTTATGACAGTATTTGTTCAAAGTAGAAACTCTTTTGATCAATATGGTATCGAATGATTCCAAGCAAACAGAACCAGAATGTGATAAACAGATCGATGAATGCGATTGCCTAAAATGAAAGAACATGTAATGTTCTTTTTGAAAGACAACAATAGTCCATGCAGTGTATCATCACAAAAAACATGTTTTTTTTGGTTTGAGTCTTTACGTCCCATCAACAATATTTCAGTTACACATGGACGGGTCTTCCTGGGTTGAACCAGTACTTAGCTAGGATAAAAGTGTCTTGCTCAAGGACCACAACGCAGTGACCCCTCGGTCTCGAGTCAAGCACTCTACCACTGAGCCACTGCCACTAAAGCATGTGATTCCCCACCACGCCCTTATATTCTAATAGATTCGTCCTTTTGGTTTGATAGAATAAACTTAAGATGGCCCAAGGAGTGAAAGATTATCATTTCCAAACTAAAGTGTATGTTTTTCTCTGAAGATTAGTTTTGTCTTCGCAAACAGTGTCTTAACCCTTTACCTCATAGAGGCGCCTTTTAACACTTTTGCAAACAGAGCAGACCCAGATCAGGCAGCTCTTGCAAGAGCTGCCTGATTAGGGCCCACTCTGTTTGCTTATGGAAATATGATTCGATATGGACCATGCATGTAATGTCTTTGTTCTATGTAAAAGCGTGAAAGTTTATTAATATAATTATCCATAGTGGGTGGAGCTTAACATTAAAGGGTTAAATGTTTGCCAAAGTAAGTACAAGGCATTTATGAGTGATCAGTATACAGAATGTCTTGGTTTTTAATCCTTACCTTGCTTTGAAATAATGCGATGCCTCTGTACAGACTTTCTTGCCATCTCTCATACGGCGACATATTGTATCCCAGCCATGGGACCCTTGTATGTCAGTGTCCTGTAAAAACAAGGAAATATTATATCCCAACCTTGAGACCCTTGTATGTCGGTATCCTATAAAAACAAGGAAATATTGTATCCCAGCCTTGAGACCCTTGTACGTCAGTGTCCTGTAAAAACAAGGAGATATTGCATCCCAGCCTTGAGACCCTGGTACGTCAGTGTCCTGTAAAAACAAGGAAATATTGTATCCCAGCCTTGAGACCCTTGTATGTCGGCGTCCTATAAAAACAAGGAAATATTGTATCCCAGCCTTGAGACCCTTGTACGTCAGTGTCCTGTAAAACAAGGAAATATTGTATCCCAGCCTTAAGACCCTTGTATGTCAGTGTCCTGTAAAAACAAGGAAATATTGTATCCCAGCCTTGAGACCCTTGTATGTCGGCATCCTGTAAAAACAAGGAAATATTGTATCCCAGCCTTGAGACCCTTGTACGTCAGTGTCCTGTAAAAACAAGGAAATATTGTATCCCAGCCTTGAGACCCTTGTATGTCAGTGTCCTGTAAAAACAAGGAAATATTGTATCCGAGCCTTGAGACCCTTGTTTGTCAGTGTCCTGTAAAACAAGGAAATATTGTATCCCAGCCTTGAGACCCTTGTATGTCAGTGTCCTGTAAAAACAAGGAAATGTTGTATCCCAGCCTTGAGACCCTTGTACGTCAGTGTCCTGTAAAAACAAGAAAATATTGTATCCCAGCCTTGAGACCCTTGTATGTCGGCGTCCTGTAAAAACAAGAAAATATTGTATCCCAGCCTTGAGACCCTTGTATGTCAGTATCCTTTAAAAACAAGAAAAAAGGGCATCATTAACATGAAAGCTTTCAGGATTATTCCTGAATATTGGATTTTAAGGCTGACTTTACACAGAACAGAAAGTCAACCTTAAAGTACTACAATAAGCTGTTTTTTATTATAGCTAAAATACATTTTATTTAATAGTAGACGACTACTGATACTACTTAAATTTGAAATTACTACTGCTTTGTAGGCATTGCATATTTTTTATATTTGAATTTCTAAAGCTCAGGTTCTAGAGTTCTTATTACGACAGGGGGTGCTAGATTTTGTATTTTGTGGATAGCAAATTCGTTTGGCTGTGTTTTTACCATAGGACCAGTTAAGCAAAAAAGGCGTACAAGTGCGATTATTTACTCATCCATCAGCTTAAACATGTGTTTTGGGTGCTCAAAAGAACCATCTAATAGAGACGGTTCTTTTGAGTACCAACAACATATGTTTTGGTTGAGAAATATAAAAAAAATATTTTCAGTTATGCACTCATTTCTGGGGGCCTGTTTAATAAATGATGAGCACGATAAACTCTGTTATATACACGTGTCCCTTCCACTAATACTGAAATTGAACATTTAAAATGGGTCATGGCGCGAGAAAATCTGTTTTCAATGATTTCTATCAGGTAAGGTTCAAACCAGCCTGTCGAGCTACATAGATTATCTAAAATATGGAAATGTTGCATGAGACAAGTTATACAAGAATATTCTCTGCATGGAGCGAAAAACAAAGTGTTGATCAGATTGTGTCGTTGTGCATGCTGGTCGCCAAGAGTTGCCAAGTTCGCATGAAACAAAATCCGATTTTCTCGCCTCGAGGCTCAAATAATGTAGGCCCTCATAAATTTGCGCTTCTGGTGACAATAAAATCATATTCTCTATTTCAGATCAGTTTGGAAAGTCGATCCATTGATAAAAATGTAGACTACACCAACCTTCAACCCCACAATTGAGTTAACCCTTAAAGCGCCAAGAAAGAAAAAAGCATCTGAAAATGTCGTCTGCTGCAGATAATTGCCTAGCATTACTGACGAATTAAGTATAGAAGTAAACAGCGTGGACCCAGACCAGACTATAGGAGCAGTCTGATCTGGGTCCACACTGTTTGCCATAGAGGCTTCTTAAACATTTCAGCAGACGACTTTTGTTGTGATTGGCGCATTAAGGGTTAACATAGAAGAATTAAATAGTTTGTATTATGAGCAATTATTATACAGTAGGTATGAAAAGTTAAAGGAAGAAATTTAAATATGTATCTGACAAAATAAAAGAATAGAATGAAAACTGAAACTTTGAAAACGGAAAATGATCCTTAAACGTCCTTGAAATCAATGCATCATAAGGACAGATGAAATGAGGATGAAACCATTGCTTTGTCAAAAGATCGACCCAGCAAACCTTTTCCCTTGGATAAGCAAGTGTTCTATCATACGCGCGAGTGCGCGCATACACGTACGCACACACAGCAGGATATCATCTTGCACCGAAATGTTAATATTAAACAGTCTGTGCATCTAACAATATGACTAATATTTAAAATACACAAAGTGTAGTTCATAATGGGCACTCGCATGCAATGGAAATATGCGAAACTCTACTACATGCAATACATAGAGGATCTTACATGAGTGCTCATGTTTTATTGAATTTATTAAACGAGTTGGGGCTTGCCTTTTTCGCAACGAGTTTAATAAATTCAATTATACAGGAGCACGAATGTTAGATTCTCTTTATCATATGTCATTTAAATGACTTTGAAATTGCAATTTTGGCGTGGAAAAAAAGGTTGTTGTTTTTTATTATTTACGCAACGTTTCTATTGGCGTCATTACGACACGTGAACCATAGTCGCAATTGAAATTCATTGGACTTGGCATCTGAATCTTTTTGGTGTAAAAAATGTTTTGACAAGTTTTATTCTAGCTGCTTGTAAAGCTTAGGCATGACATTTTGGTGGCTTAGGTTTGAGTGACCAACCGTCAGTTGTAGCGATTGGGCTGAAGGTGACGACACATGAACCATAATCGTAATTGAATCTATTTGGTGTAAAAGGAAAATGTCTTTGACAAGTTTTTATTAGTTGGTTGTATAGCTCAGGCATGACGTTTTAGTAGCGGCTTTGGTTTGCGTGACCAACCGTCAGTTGTAGCAATTAGGCTGAAGCTGATGATACGTGAACCATAGCCGCAATTGAAATTTCATTGGACCTGGTATATTTCATTAGATCTGGCATATGAATCTATTTGGTAAAAAAGAAAAAAAATGTCTTTGACAAGTTTTATAGTCAAAATTGAAATTCATTGGACTTGGCATATGACTCTATTTGGTGTAAAAATGTCTTTGACAAGTTTTATACTAGCTGCTTGTAAGATTGTAAAGCTCAGGCATGCCAATTTGGTGGCGGCTGTGGTTTGAGTGACCAACCGTCAATTGAAGCTGACGATACATGAACCATTATCGCAATTGAATCTGTTTGGTGTAAAAGAAAAATGTCTTTGACAAGTTTTATATAAGCTGCTTGTATAGCACAGGCATGACGTTTTAGTAGCGGCTTTGGTTGGCTTGACCAACCTTCAGTTGTAGCAATTGGACTGAAGCTGACGACACGTGAACCATAGCCGCAATTGTAATAAGGTTCAGGAATTTTCATTACAGACTATCAAATGCGTTAATGTCTTTGTTTTGAAATGAAATTCATTCATTTATCAAGTAGGATTCTCCTGTTTGATAATATATCATTGGACGCATTACATATATGTATATATGAATTATGTTTATTTGTATTGCTTATGTATTTGTCAAACATTGTATAGTCTGCCAAAATTGACCTTAGACTGATTAATTTTCGCCACTATCTTCGTGATATTCGTGCGTTTTCGTGGAGTACTCCGACCTTGGTTACGCTTTTACAGAGAATATGAAGATAATGTCAATTCATTAATGCAAATGGCCTGATAGCCTAGTGGTTAGTTGACTACTTACAAATCAAGCATACCTGGATCGAAACTTGGAAGGAACCTTTTAGTATTATTCATTTGTCAAATTGCTTTTTTTTTTTTTTAAGTTCCCCACCCTTTCCTTGTCAGCTGATAACATTTGCAAATAGTTATGACCCAGTTCAGTACTAACAGAATGTCAGTTCTGATCTCGATAAAGACCATTTGACACTCTAATAGTGTTCCTGAAAGAATTTTTGAAAAAGCTAATTTTGATTAAAAGTCAGCAGATGATAACAAAAGTCTCAAAAGAGTAAAAGGTCATTGAATATTCATATGTCTCGGGTCAATTTTGACAAACAAAATGCTCTTCACTTGTGGAGGAAATAAATAATATTATTATTAATGTAAACCACTAGTTGTTTATCGATTTTAATACATGGCGTTATATCACTCCCAGAAGCGACACCATGTGATAAAGTATCTGTCTTCGCTGGTTGCCTGTGCAATAAGGACCAACATCCCATGAGTTAGCCCGAATATACCATATTCAATGATCATTACCATGATAACTCACCAGTCCAATTAGCAACAAGATGGCCTACTGATTGAGACGTTCATTTTACTTTGTTGAAATAACGACTGAAGATATTCACCAAATGCACATATACAGTCCTTACACTCTAGCCGGGATGTTCAAAACAAAATGAGTATACGCTGCTTCGTTAAAAATAAAATTATTGTGCGTGCTATTATTAGAAATGTCGTGGTATGTCAAATTGACAATGCTACGCAATCTATAAGAAACAAGAAATATCTTAAAAAGATAAGTGGGTTTTATCATGTTGATGATAAAACGTTGGTTAATACTTTTTTTGAAAACAAAAGGATTACATAGATCTATGCTATGACCCAACACCACCCTAGAAAAAATCAGACAGCATTCCTTCACAGTCTGTTGAAAGTGAACCTAGAAAATTTACACTGGTTGAGACCTCGGCAAGTCATTCAATTCTAGAATATTTGCGTGTATAGCCACAAGAAATATGCACTATTTGCCGTAAATAGGTTCACTCGAGTACAGATACTGTCTCAATGAGACGGTTCCTTTTCCATTATTGTTAAACTTTTTGGCCAACACAAATTTTGATTGTTGTAAACTAGACCATGTTTTTCTTCAAGTTCACCCACATTACGATCACATGATAATATGCAAATTTTCTGGACATCATTAGCAATTCCGACCGTAAATCGTGAAAACAGAAATTTTAAACCGAGGATTTAATAAAAAATATTTTTTAAAATGACGTCGTCTGTTTAGGTCATTAGGTTGATTTCGTCATAATTACTTATCCAATGAAATAGTGTCATGTCTATCGTAGGGAAAGATTTTTTTATATTGGCTAAAAGATTTTATTAGATATTTAACAGGCCTCCAGATAAGAGTGCGTATTGGAAAACTATTTTCTTTATTTCTTATCCAAAACATATGTTATGGGTACTCAAAAGAACCGTCTCATTGAGACGGTTCTTTTGAGCACCCAAAACAAATGTTTAAATTGATGGGTAAGAAAATATTTACAAACTTACGCTCATAAAATTTCCTTATCTGGATCAATGGACAATACCTAGTATAGATGCGTCTGAGCCTATGGCTCAGCTGCAAAAAAATCGATAACTTAAGTTTTTGGCCTGCTTGTGCCCGTGTCGCGATTTATTGTTGCTTCCAATTTGGTGACTGTACGGTTATGCATTGTGTTATTGCTAGTTAAAGGAATGAAATGCATTTCTAATGATGAGACAATGAAATTCATCTTTGTAACAAAGTCATGCCAGTCGTTATATTTATGAAAATAGAATGTATTATATATGTTCTTGCACTCGACACTCAGGTGAGCGATTTTGGACCCCAAGATTTGTTTTAAGGAAGATGCGGGCGTTTTCTTATAGATGCGGGCGTTTCTTATTACTAGTAATGTCGTTTGCCTAACGTTGTCATGTCATCAATTAATAGTTTAAAGAAAAATCCCTATCTTATTAATCATAAAGGCAAACCAACTGGAGAAAAGGGCTGGTAGTGTGTAAAATTAAGAGAACAAAATATGACGACAGAAAACAATATAAACGTAAACTGATTTTAGGCCAACGTTTCTCCAGTGATAAACGTTAAAAAATTCCTACCTGATATTGTTGTAGTCATTCTCCGGCTCAATGCAATCGAACAGGACATATCTGCTTTGAAGAAGTCATGAAAAAGTACACACCAAAATCAGTAGCAGTTCAGCTGCCACCTAAATTGTGGTGTAAAATTACACTTATCTTTTACAGTGTATGTCCCTATATTTTTCCTTTTGTAACGCCGGGTCTTTTTTCTCGTTCAACTTGTATAATTGAGATACACGATGAGAATATTTTAGTCATTCACGACTATGAAAAGCGTAGATCAGTCTGTGCACCCGCGCAAGCTGTTTTAGCTTCCTAGATTTTAAAGCTTGAAGAAGTTCAAGCGATAAGACGTATATTTTCCCTGGTTGACATGATTACAAACATCAAATTTTCAAATTGCCCTGATGTTTTTAAAATTGGTGTAGTTTGGCAGTAAAGGCAACAAAATATGTTTCAAAGCGATTAACCATTTGCAATACCGTGAACACGTGCACTTTCTACTCCCACCCCTCATTTTACGTCTTTATACTGGGTGCCGTTTAAGCCTAACTTTGAGTAAATGCATAAGCAAAAGTGCTAAAATGTTAAGGTTTGGGATGCTCTTCATTTCCAAAACCTTACCGTATTCCTTCTGCGCATGCGTACAAAATACATCTAAAATTGTGACGTCTTTCAGTTTGTTTTTAGATGCTCCCCCCCGCCCTAGACCCAAAATGACCTTTACATATTATGTTTTAAATGTTTAAACCGACATGTTGTTGTCCAAAGTGCATCTTGGGCCAAGGGAGGGATAGCATCTAAAAATAAACTGAAAGACACCAGTTTCATCTTACCAATCATTTAGGTGTATTTCGTACGCATGCGCAGAAGGAATACGGTAATGTTTGGGAAATGAAGAGCACTCTTACTTTTTTAAACTAGGAATGCATTTACTCAAAGTCTAGTCTAAACGGAACCCAGTATGAAGACGTAAAATGAGGGGTGGGAGTAGAAAGTGCACGTTTTCACGCTATTGTAAATGGTGAATCGCTTTGAAACGTATTATGTTGCTTACTATGTTTACTGCTGAACTGCACCAATTTTAAAAACATTAGGGCAACTTGAAAATTTGGTGTTTGTAATCATGTCAAGTAGGGAAAATATACGCCTTATCGCTAGAACTTCTTTAACTCTTTGTCTATACTGGGTAATTTTGCATGCTTTTTGTGACAATGTCGTCTACTGACTTTTGTTTTCAAAATCAACTTTTTGAAAAATTGTTTCAGGAATACCATCAGAGTGTCAAACAGTTTGGATCTAGATCAGACCTGATCTGGACCCATACTGTTTGCAAGGGTTATCAGCAGACGAAACTAGTAGGCAGGGAGTTACACAAAGAACGGTTATCTCGTGACTTGGCACATGTACTAATAGCCTACAGGTTTGCATACCATTTTATATGTCAACCAAAAGAAAAAAATGTTTGACATTAACATATTTTAAATTATCTTGCTTACAAAAATAAACCAAACAGCCAACAAGTAAATGAGTTGTTGGACATACTTTTCTTAAGGCTGAAGCGACCTGCATTTTTGTCCGTCGGTCCTTCACGAATCAGTTACCTCCGTTTAGATATTTTATTTTCGCACTTCTTATTTTCGACTTTTAGCAGAATCGAGTGAGTGAGTGACAGCCGACACCTATTGTCATATAGAAACGGGGCCACAGAACTGAATCTCGTCCAACAGACTGGAGGAGCCGGGGATCGAGCGAACTCGAGTTTCCTGGGTAGTTTATTCACTACACCAGTGGTGTACGGCATTGATAACTCGGTAATCATGGAGCGTATTTCACATTTTCGAACGAGAAAATACTTCTTCGATGTTATGCGTAAAATTAAGGCCTAGATCAGTATGTGCATTTGCGAAGATCTGATCATCATAATCCCTATTCTGCATCATCATGCCAAAGACTCTATCATCAAGCTGTATGACCACCATTTTACACACCAGCACTCGAGATTTTGGTACCTGGTAATTTTGCGCCACGAAGGCTGGGTTTGCGCAGACTACATATATGCGCAGACTCGTCAGAGCCGCTTCACAGCTCGCATACACGATGTATGGATGTAGATTTTATTTATTTATTTATACAATATTTCAAGAGGGTGACATATTTAGCTCGACGGCCAGTCTACCATATGGCCCTCTGATATAAAACATGGAAATAAACGAACGGTATTATGAACATATATACAAGCATGCATGACATTGCTAAAAGAAGGATAACAATGCAATTTCAGACAAATTAAAAGTATCACACAGTCTTACGTCAGGTGTCACATTTGTTGAAGAGCCATGCCCTACCCCTGAGTTATATGGCTTGGAGCTGGTTTCGTTTAATACTCTGGTGCCTTTTGGCTGAAATTGGCCCTCATACATTGTGTCTTTATGTCAGTCATCGATTTCTGGTACATTTAAGACCCCCTTAACGAGGACATTCTAAAAGTTGTGAGAAACAAAAACAAAGTAGAGAGAATGTATACTGTTCTATCCAAGCAGCGAATAACAAAGGCGCAGATAAAACTGTGTCGCTGCACAGTCTGGTCTATACGTCGTAAGTAGTTCGCGGTGTAAAAATGCTTTATCGTCATAATTGACACAATGTTACCTCCGTAACAGCTGTAGAAGTGTGGTCGTGTGAAAAGGGACAGGTATCAAAATAAGAAGAGTTCCATATAATTTTGGCAGATGCGCGCACAAATTGTCTCTAAAGCAATCATCACAATCTTTACTTTACTAGAGCTGAGGTTATTTGTTTCCTCTGCGACTCAAATAATCACATACATATTGAATATCATTATCAGAACATTTAGAAAGCATAAAAAATACCTTATATCTATTGGGTATAAACATTTAGTCATTAGTCAATGTATTAAGGTGCTAAATATTTTTTAGAAATAAGAAAATTAAATCCTTTTTTTTTTCTTTCGAAAATAGAAGATTCTCGGTTACTGGCTATCACACTGAAAATCGAATCGTCGGCGTTTTCGATTAATACTGGTGTCAGATATTGCAATCGAAAACGCTGGGGTGATTAGTGCCGTCAACTGTGTGATATCACATTACATGAAACTATAGACATGAAACAAACTTACCCAAAATGAATCTACAAAAGAGACTCCTTTCGTCATATTCCTCGCGTATCTGATAGCGACTTGATTCAGTAGATGACTACGTTGTCATAAAGATAAAACTCCTTTGACATCATTAAACTTCCTTGTTATGTGGTATTGAAGAACATATTTTATTGATGTTAAAAAATGAAATAATAAGCTTGAGTCTTCCTGTTTAATAAATTTCAACAGCACAGCCGGTAACCAGCGATAACCTGTGACACAAGTTGTTATCAAAGAAAAGGTCGAATTACAGTCGTATAGTGTGTGTCGTATAATGTAGAAAATCTATGGATACACAACAGGGACATGCAATATCGTATAGGATATAAGATATGAGAAATATCATAAATATTTTTATAACCATTAAGTAAAAAGCTTATATCCTAAATAAGATTAAGCAATTCAGATTATAATACCATAAATAAGTAATAGTTATATCATGGGTTGTCCGCCTGTACGTGGAGATAATCCACGAGAATTAGCGAGTGGATTATCTTACGTACAGATGGACAAACATGGTATAACTATTTTATACCACCTACATCAGTGTAGACCTTGCACATCACGAGATATTTCGTGCTAAAGTTGGTCAAGATGGTATAAATTATATTGCATGTTAAATAAGATATCTTACATAACAGATAACATGATATATATCTAATAACATGTTAAATAAGATATTTTATATGTCAATTAAGATATCTTATTTACCCAGATAGATAAGATATCTAAAATGCTTAGTAAGGTATCTGATATTATATATCAGATATCTGATATGCTATTAAAATATATTATATTAGATATCGTATTAAGCATGTACGATATCTTATCTATTTTGGTAAATAAGGTGTCTTAATTAATGTATCAGACATCTCATTTAACACATAAGATATCTTATATAATATGCTGGAAATCTTATTTAACATATATGATTTCTTATTTAACTTAGATAAATACGAAATGATACAATATATATTATATCCGATATCATATATAGGATTTAAGATATCTTATATTGTATATTATATATCTGAAATGATAAATATGATGATAGCTATAAGCAGTGATGCTTGTTATCAGATCCTGTCATGTGCTCATGTATAATAATGTATTATTTACTCATGCTATGTAATTTCGAAATAAAATATTGTTTAAACTAAGATATCTTAAGTATTATTTAAGATATATGTTATGTATAAAATATCCGATATAACAAATAAGACATCTTATATAGTATATCATATATCTGAAGTAATAAATGAGATATCTACATTCCAATGTAAATAGTAAAATGACTTGCCATACGCTTTTGCAGTTTCCGAAAGTTTACATAAAGGATCTTACACTCGTGATCATTTCATATGAAATTTATTAAACGAGCATTTAGCGAGTTCAATAAATGTTATATGAAATGATCAAGAGTGTAAGATTCTCTTTATCATATGACCTTTTAAATGCAATTTATCGCCTTCAAAATTGGTTTGTTATATGACCCCTATCAAAGACCTCCTCTGATTGGCTGAAACTAGCTTGCACTGGTTGTGACAGATCATGATGTCAAACAATGATGAGCTAAAGACAGGTTAACAAGTGTTGTCAGTCTTGACTGAGAGCTAAAAATAGATTGAACTAAATCTAGCCCAGGTGACATTGCTTTTTGTCAGTCCTAACAGAGAGCTAAAAATAGACATTGAAACACTGACTGGTTTCTTATGTATATTTCACAGGTAAAATGTTTGTTCATTTTATGAGAACAGCATTTAACCCATTTATGCTGAATGGAATTTCCCATCGTTATTAATTGAAACAGTCCATTTCTGTTTTAAGGTATGTTAGGTGGTATTTTTCATTTTTATTCAAGTTTTAATAGAAAAGTATGCAAGTAAACAGTGGAGACCCTGATCAGACGCGCATTCTGTGGCATCTGATCTGAGTCTGCGCTATTTTCCTATGCCCCACATAAAGGACGCTAGGCATATACATGTATGGGTTAAAAATGCAATTATTTTGCTTATCTCATACGAGTTGCAGAAATTTGAGAAGTAGATTGTTGAAACAATCTTCCTGGTGCAAGTGCACAAGGAACATCTGACTTGAGTAAATTTAGAAATATGAAAACATTTTAAATAAAACTAGGAAAAGAGAGACAGTGTCATATAACAAAACAATTGGTGCATTCTTTTTCGGTTAACATCTGGATTAGTCAACCCTCGAAAGTGATGTTCACCTCGGCTTCGCCTCGGTGAACATCACTGTTCTCGGGTTGACAAATCCTGATGTTAACCTCAAAAGAATGCATCAATTGTATATTATTTCAATGAAAAATTGCATTGTTGTAACGGACGTCGTCATGGCGTTACTTGTTCCCGCCGAAAGTGTAATTGCAACGTGCCGTCATAACATTAATTATATGTTGAGGTGGACATGGAGTTTTATTAAACGGTAAACGTCATATTGACCGATGCTGAGCGGAGGTCAATATGATTAAGTTTACTGTTCAATAACACGCCATGTCTACCGAAACATAAATCATCAATTGTTTTATAATTTATAATAAATGTATGTTATGCATTTTTCTGCCATTTTGGACCATCAAAGCCATGGACGTTACGGATGGATCATGCGAAATTACTTGACGTGATTACGTCACTTCCCGTAAGCCATACATTATTACCTCTTTCCGTATGCTTTGCAACGTCAGGTCTGGCAAACCATGCGACATGTACTTATATCAGCGTCAGTGGGTAGGCATATGAGCCAATCAGAAGATGTTTATTTATATACTATATGATACTATTTGTGACATGACGTTATCCACTGTTCAAATAACAGTAACGTCACATGATACAATATTTAAGAAATAGCTCAGCTCTAGCAGTGAATTGTTGAGTAGTAATTTACTTTTTGGAGGTCAGTTGTAAAGAAGATCAAATCACGAGCGTCGTACAACTGACCGACAAACAGTGAATTATTACTATTGGAGCTGATCTATTTCGATTCTAACACACACTAAACGATGAAAACACATTTGAAGTATTCAGCGTCCTCCAACTTTCCGCCATTGCACTGAAGAACTCCCGCCAATACTTAGACTGCGTAACATTCGTTTACGTATATTTGTATCGTCTTTCGCGTGTAAAAACGACGTTCCACCGTCTAACGCCATGAATGGCGTCATTTTCCAGTAACAAACGACGTCAGCTAGCACGCACTTTCCTCGCGCTTTCAAAACTGTGAATTATTGTTTGATATATCACACGTTTTTAGCATTGATTATATAGGAGACATGGGCGAGGTGTGTTAGAACTTATCACATGCCGTCGCGTCTGGAAGTGATATAACGCCGTGCAATAAAATTGATAAACCACTATAGTGTCAGGTTGTAATTTTTAAAAAAAATGTATTATTTTGTCTGAAGATCTTTTTTACCCTTTCAAACAATGTAGACCATGATAAAATGCAGCATTATGCTGCATTTCATTTGGATCTTCACTCTTTGCAAAAGGGTTTTGGTATCTGTCAAATGTAAACCTCAATGCCATCGAATAACATTTTCAGAATTTTTAGAATTTTCTTTTTGACACGAAAAATCACCGATTTAGATGAATTTAAGTTCCATCTCATTCATAGGAACAGGTCCCTCATCTTCATATCAATGTAGTGATTTTATGATATGAAGGAGATGGTTGATATGTGTGCATATGGTGGGTGGAGAGAATATTTGTTTTTGTTTTAGATGGATCCCGTCGTTGGCAGTATCAGCGTCTGCGTTGTTTCTTGTCTGCACGCTATTTTGAACTTCTTTGTCCTTAAAAACAAGGTCAATGTTACCAAAATCTGATCAACTGTGCTAGTTTGGTTCAAATCCACCAATATATTCAGGAGATTATGGTGAAGATAAAATATTACAAACTTCTATGACCTCCGGTGACCTTTAAAAGGTTATGGTCACAAAAATCTAACCAGTTTCTTTTCCCCACCCAATGATGTATCTGTGCCAGTTTGGTCAAAATTCACCAATCCCTTTAAGAGATAGAGAGCAACAAGAGGCAAAAAACAATATATTTATACGCCTTGTTTTTATCTATAGGGTCTGTATTAAGCCCTTAACTACCATATGCATGTAAAGGTCAGTGAAATATTCCATCAAGAAAAACATTGCATCTATACAGTATTTTCTTTGTTTTTTTGTTTTTTATGGGGGGGGTGAAATTAAAAGTGTGTTCTAATTGTGTTGTGTATTATTTCTGAGTATATTTATGTATTTTTAAAGGGTTTTAGAGGATTTCTAGTGATTTGTATTCAAAATAGTCCAATATAATGGTGAGGAACGGTAAAACCAGTTTACTAACACCCTCATCATCAGGCGCGTTCATTATATATGACCAATTCATTCTGTGCCACTATTTGAACCTGTGATCAGTGGGTTCTGATACGCACTCGTCTGTTTACATCCTCACGCCATTATGTATTTTAGATACCTAAATCGTCATGTGCATCTACTTGTTGCACACCTTTTGCATTGACATGTCAAAATGTCTACAGGCTTTAGGAACTTGTAATTTCCTTCTTATAAGAGGGCTGACCTTACCATCATCAGACATTTAACCCCAGAGGCGTAGCTACCATTAAGCAGTTACGCACGTGCGTAATAAAAATTGTAACACTCAAGGGAGCTCACCTTATGTGGTTAAAGTGATTTTCCATACCTAAAGGAACTGCTCTTAAAGGAAAGACTTCGCTCCCTCTGGGAGCAAATTCTTTCCTTTAAGAGAAGTTTCCCTTTTGAAAAGGGAAACAATTGTAGAGAATTGTGGAGAATCATTGCTTGATACAGTAGTCTCCCTTGGATGTGCGTAACTTTTTCAGCGTTCTGGCTACGCCATTTACCAGTGACTTTATCTTTGTCCTTGTAACCGTCGACTGAACCCATATAAAAGACAGATGATGTACACGCTTAATGTGCAATTCAAGCGCATCAGATGATGGAGCAAGATTCTCTCGTTCACATGACTTACCTTGAAAAAAATATCAAACAACGTAATACATTACATGAAATTTTGTCTGACGCTGGTGAATACAGCTTGCAAACAAACGTCTCTGCATTTCGAACTGTTTGCTTAGTTAAACTCTTTTTTATCAAGTTTGTCCAGTTTGTATTCTCTTAAAACTCTTCCAGCCCCTCTTACAATGGTCTGATAGTTGACTAACAGTGTCAGATCCCATTACGGCATTGCTTTTGGCGGTGCTGGTTCAGGTAATGGTGCTAACGCTGGCTATGCTGATGCTGTTGGTGCCGATGCTAGCAGAAGGGGTAGTGCAGCCGCTGCTTGTGGTTGAGCTGGTGCAGACAATGGTGCTTACATTGGAAATACTGGTGCTGGTAGCGTACATTGGTGGTGGTGGCGTTGGTGGTGGTACTGCTGCTGGTGGTGGTGCTAGTGCAGGTAATAGTGCTATTGCTGGAAAAGCTTGTGCTGGTGTTGTTGATGCCGGTGGCGGTGTTGCTGCTGCTGCTTGTGGTGCTGATGATGCAGGTTATGGTGCTGGCGCTGGCCGTGCTGGTGTTGTTGATGCTGGTGGCAGTGTTGCTGCTGCTGCTTGTGGTGCTAATGGTGCAGGTTATGGTGCTGGCGCTGGCCGTGCTGGTGTTGTTCATGCTGGTGGCAGTGTTGCTGCTGCTGCTTGTGGTGCTGATGGTGCAGGTTATGGTGCTTGCGCTGGCCGTGCTGGTGTTGTTGATGCTGGTGGCAGTGCTGCTGCTGCTGCTTGTGGTGTTGATGGTGCAGGTTATGGTGCTGGCGCTGGCCGTGCTGGTGTTGTTGATGCTGGTGGCAGTGTTGCTGCTGCTGCTTTTGGTGTTGATGGTGCAGGTTATGGTGCTGGCGCTGGCCGTGCTGGTGTTTTTGATGCTGGTGGCGGTGTTGCTGCTGCTGCTTGTGGTGTTGATGGTGCAGGTTATGGTGCTGGCGCTGGCCGTGCTGGTGTTGTTGATGCTGGTGGCAGTGTTGCTGCTGCTGCTTGTGGAGTTGATGGTGCAGGTTATGGTGCTGGCGCTGGCCGTGCTGGTGTTGTTGATGCTGGTGGCAGTGTTGCTGCTGCTGCTTGTGGTGTTGATGGTGCAGGTTATGGTGCTGGCGCTGGCCGTGCTGGTGTTGTTGATGCTGGTGGCAGTGTTGCTGCTGCTGCTTGTGGTGTTGATGGTGCAGGTTATGGTGCTGGCGCTGGCCGTGCTGGTGTTGTTGATGCTGGTGGCGGTGTTGCTGCTGCTGCTGCTTGTGGTGCTGATGGTGCAGGTATTGGTGCTGGCACTAGCCGTGCTGGTGTTGTTGATGCTGGTGGCGGTGTTGCTGCTGCTGCTTGTGGTGCTGATGGTGCAGGTTATGGTGCTGGCGCTGGCCGTGCTGGTGTTGTTGATGCTGGTGGCAGTGTTGCTGCTGCTGCTTGTGGTGCTGATGGTGCAGGTTATGGTGCTGGCGCTGGCTGTGCTGGTGTTGTTGATGCTGGTGGCGGTGTTGCTGCTGCTGCTTGTGGTGCTGATGGTGCAGGTTATGGTGCTGGCGCTGGCCGTGCTGGTGCTGGTGTTGTTGATGCAGGTGGCGGTGTTGCTGCTGCTGCTTGTGGTGTTGATGGTGCCGGCTATGGTGCTTACACTGGCCGTGCTGGAGCTGGTTTTTTTATGTTGGTGGCGGTTTTGTTGCTGCTTGTGTTGGTGTTGGTGCAGGTTATGGTGCTAATGCTTGCATGGCTGGTGGTGGTGTTAATGCTGTTGATGTTGGTGGCGGTGTTGCTGCTGCTTGTGGTGGTGCTATTGCATGTGATAGTGCTAACGCTGGTCGTGTTGGTGTTGTTAATGCTGATGGCGGATATGGTACTGCTGCTGCTTGTGCTGGTGCAAGTAATGGTGCTAACGCTGGAAATGCTGGTGTTGGTGTTGATGCTGACGGCGGTGTTGCTTCTGCTTGTGGTGGTGCTAGTGCAGGAGATTGTGCCAATGCTGGCAATGCTGGTGCTTGTGTTTTTATACTACCATCGGAGGTGGTGCTGCTGCTGCTTGTGGTGGTGTTGTTAATGCTGTTGATGCTGGTGGCGGTGTTGCTGCTGCTTGTGTTCGTGGTTGTGCTAGTGTATGTGATGGTGCTAACGCTGGCTGTACTGGTGTTGTATATGCTAGCAGCGGTGGTGTTGCTGCTGCTGCTGCTTGTGGTGGTGCAAGTGCAGGTATAGTGCTTACGCTGACCATGCTGGTGCTAATATTATTGACGCTGGCGGTGGTGGTGGCGCTCCTGCTGTTTGTGGTAGCGCTAGTGCAGGCAACAGTATTAAAGCAGGCAATGCTGGTGCCTGTGTTGTTGATGCTGGAGGCGGTGGTGGTGTTGCTGCTGCTTGTGGTGGTGTCGATACAGGTAATGGTTCTAACGCTGGAAATGCAGGTGCTGGTGTTGTTGATGCTGGATGCGGTGGTGGTGGTGCTGCTGCTTGTGGTTGTGTCGATGCAGGTGATGGTTCTGACGCTGGAAATGCAGGTGCTGGTGTTGTTCATGCTGGCGGTGGTTGTGGTTGTGGTGCTGATACAGGTAATGGTGCTAACGCTGATAATGCTGTTGCTGGTGTTGTTGGTGGTGGCGGTGGTTTTGCTGCTACCTGTAGTGGTGTAAGTGCTGGTGGTAATGATGTTGGCGATGGTGGCGGTGCTGCTGCTGCTTGTGGTGGTGCAGGCGGTTTTGATGCTGGTGGTAGTATTGCTGGTGCAGGTGATTGTGCTAACGCTGGCGGTGCATGTGCTGGTCGTGTTTATGCTGGTGGTTGTGCTGCTGCTGTGGCTTGTGGTGGTACTGGTGGCGTTGATGCTGAGGGTGCTGCTGGGGTGATGGTGTTGCTGCTGCTTGTGGAGGTGCAGGTAAAGGTGCTAAAGCTGGCGATGCTGGTGCTTGGTGGCTTTGATGACGAATGTGGTGGTGGTGGTGCTAGTGGTGGTGGTGATAAAAAAGCAGGGATGTTGTTGTTGTTTATTATGATAAAGTGATTCGATGATGAATTGGATGTTGTTGTTGTTGTTGTTGTTGTTGTTGTTGTTGTTGTTGTTGTTGTTGTTGTTGTTGTTGTTGTTGTTGTTGTTGTTGTTGTTGTTGTTGTTGTTGTTGTTGTTGTTGTTGTTGTTGTTGTTGTTGTTGTTGTTGATAATGAATGGTTGTGGTGGTGGTGGTGGTGGTAGTGGTGCTGCTTAGTGTGTTTGTGCTGATAGTGGTGCATGGTGCTGGCTATGATGTTGCAGGTCGTGCTGCTCGTGTTTATGTCATTGTCGTTTACGATGTATCTGTAACTTTCTGTTTATGTGGTTGTTGTTGTTGGTGGTGGTGATGCTACTGTTATTTACATCTATGTTTTTCTTGTTGGCGGTTGTGGTAATAGTACTGCTGCCTATACATATGCTTATGTGCTGGATGTGGTGGTTAAGATGGGGATGTTGGTACGTGCAGGTAGTGATTGTGATGGATATTATGGTGCTGTTGCTGGTGTTTAGGTATGATGTCGGTGGTGCTGCTTCTTTATGTTTAATTTCTGGTTCCTAAACCGCCGCCAAAAATGCAGCCGAAGGTGTCATCTGCTGCATATGATTTTTTGACGTTGCTGACTTTTCTGGGGTGCAGGGGGCAAACGTCGTAGACCCAGATCGGGCTGCTCCAAAAGGAGCAGTCTGATCTGGGCCTATGCTGTTTTGTCAATGAGGCTTCGAAACATTTCTGCAGACGAGAAAAACACACGACATTTTTTGTTGTGATCGGTGCTTTAAGGTTTAACTCAGACAATGCATGATGTATTTATTACCGAACCTGTAAATATGTGCTTATAGCTTTTTAATGTGTTTTATGCATGCAATTCAAAATCAAAATCCTTGCCAAAGCTTTATAATAATTTAATATGTATATAAACCAGGAAATCCGCAGACTAATGAGAAAGAGGGACAAACTTTACAGGCGCTGGTCAAGGTCAGGAAGACCTGACGACCAGAAGAAATTTCTTGATCAAAAGCACTAAGTCCGCAGAATAATAGATAGGGCATACGAAAAGTACCTGAAAGACATCTTAGGCTTAAACGATGAGGAACATGACCTAGAGTCCCCACCCAAGGTCAAAACCAAAAAACTGTATTCTCTTCTAAAACATTCGAAACAGGATCCTAGCGGAATTGCAGTACTGAAGGCCAATGCCAAAACTTATACAGCAGACACAGACAAAGCAAACGCCCTAAATGCACAATTTCACTCTGTTTTCAGCCCCAAAAGCCCGATAAGCCTCAAGCAACTTGCACAGAAGACCTTACAAGACCTACAAGATTCTGTCAAACCCCCTCCCCCTTCCACCCCAACATCCCAACATGACCCTGGCACGAACCCCTCCTTTAAACCCAGCCCACACCCCAAAATGCCTGATATACAAGTTTCCTCCAATGGCATAGAAAAATTGCTCAAAGGCCTTAACCCCCATAAAGCTGCTGGCCCAGACCAACTTAAACCTATAGTCCTGCAGACCCTTCACAAAGAACTTGCTCCTATCCTAAAATTGATCTTCCAAAAATCCCTTGATACAGGGAGACCCCCGTCTATCTGGAAAAATGCCAATGTATCCCCTATCTTTAAAAAGGGGGACAAAACCGAACCAGCCAATTATCGGCCAATATCCCTGACCTGTGTCCTCTGCAAAGTGCTTGAGCATGTCGTGGCTTCTGGTATTTCTAAACACTTTACAGAACAAAACATTCTTTCAGAACTGCAACATGGGTTCCGGGAAAAGAGGTCCTGCGAGACACAACTCATTATGCTCGTTGATGAACTCTCCAAAAGCATGCAATCCGGAAAACAAACAGACCTTATCCTCCTTGATTTTAGTAAGGCTTTCGACAAAGTTGCTCACGAAAGATTATTATTAAAACTTCACTTTTACCATGGACGTTATATTACCTGGACTGGAAACACCAATAGATTTACCGATAATCGTTATTCGATCTTTGCCGCGCTGAAATCCAGGTAGGCGGCAGGCAATTTCCGATAAAGTGACAAATCACTTAACGAGAAAGAGATGCGTATGTGTATGGGCATGTGTTTCTTCGCCCCTAGCATCTCGGTAAGAAGCGATAGGTCTGAAAGAGTAGCACCGTTTTATGGAGAAGCTTCTAAGCTGCAATTTGATACCAATCACGATGTTGTTCCGGTAAAAAGTAAATTAATTCCGCGGAAGAAATGAACCAAGGATTTCCATCTTATCCGTGTCCTTTGACGGATCTTAAATTTACCCCCCCCCCACCCCCCGCAATATACGTCCGTGGTTATGAGCGCTAATTAGCCAAACATCGATTGGTAAAACAAATGAAATGTAAAACTATTCAACAAAAGAGAATGAACTTTCGATGAGAATTTAAAAAAACAAAACAAAAAAAAAAACGTGGGATGCAGTTCATTCACTATTGCACGGATCATAAATACAGCTATAATATGGGCCTCGACGCGAGAAACCCTGTCTTCGGGGGTTTGTGAACAACACAGGCGCAGACCAGCCTGCGCATCGGCGCAGTCTGATCAGCGCCTTTTTTTTGCTTTTTGGAAAGTATCATATGTAAACTTGCTGCAGGTGAAATTTCAATTTTCAAGCTAGTCTCTTTAGCTGAGGAGACTGGTTTGAAATACTCTTTGTCGAAACACCCTCCCCCCCCCCCCCCCCCCCCCCCCCCCCCCCCCCCCCCCCGAAAACAGTTTTTCTCACAACGAGGCCCATATGATACCAAACAATCTAGTGTTGTCAGAAAAAAATACCCAAGAAAAAAGATAACGCATCAGGCTTTTCTTCATTTCTCAGACATGGAAAAAGGCATTTTTTCATACAACGCAATTAACCCACATATGCCTAACGTCCTTTTTGTGGGGCATAGGTAAACAGTGCAGAACCAGATGAGACCCAGCAGAACGCGGTAGCTGATCAGGGTCTCCACCGTTTGCTTACAGAATGTTCTATAAAAATTTAAGAAAATGAAAATGACACCAACACCCCTTAAAACGAAATCGTCTGGTCCAATTGAGTGGAGAGGGCGTAAATGAGTTAAATAGAAATTCAGTATCTTTTGTTTAATTCTTAAATTGGCTATTATTGTCAGTCGTTATGGTTGAATAGATATTTAACGCAGTCACGGAAATAATTACTGCTCACAGCTGTCTTACCAACTACATTGTTAATTGTTAAACAAACGCTTTTTAAATGAAATGAAGTGTATCTATGGTTGACCAAATCATCATTTATAATTAAATGTATGTTTTCACGCTTTTTAACCCTGCAAATGTGGCTAAATTCCCATTGTACATTAGAGGCAATGTTTAGGTTCCCAGTGTTGGGACACCTCCGTAGAGTGGAACGTTATGCGGAAAAATGAAAGAAAGACGATTTTGCTAGCATCTTATCTGCATGATTTTATTTTGTTTTTGCTAAAAAATTTAAAATTTTAGTTCCGAAATGTGTAATTTACGTATCAAGTGTTAAGTATATCAAATCTACTCACATCAATTAGCTCTACAACCGACAATTTCAATGGTATAGAATAAACAGATGTAGTACGAAAAGTTATCATTTTGCCTCTTTTTCATATCGTCTCTGCAACAAAAGTTTGCAATATAACGATATTCTACAAAATGCAAACTTAGGACAAATATATCAACGTTTAGGAATTTAAAGAATTACACTCATTGAGCGCTTCAAATTGCCACAGTTAAAGTGACAAGTAGCTCATTAAAATTCTAATATCCACCATTTTCAAGATGGCGGCTTGCAAACAACGCAATCTGTCCAAAATAACACGAAAATTAACCATTATCCACGGATTTTATTCCAACATAACTCATATGAGATATACTTAAAAACTTATTCTCGTAAATTCCGTAAGAATTTTCTCCACATATATTGAATATTCACGGTTTTAACATCAAACTTTCCTATGAATCATCGCTATGAACAGCCTCTTTGAAAATGGCGGCAGATAGGTATTTATCTCGGCGTATACCCGATTTACGCGTAGGCAATAATATTGATGAAATAGATAAGAAGCTAATCCCTGCAAGTATACATCCCTGCTTTTACGGCATAAGGGGGAACATTCTAAATTGGATAAAAGACTTTCTCGACAACAGAACGCAATCAGTAATACTAAATGGCACTAACTCCGAAAATATTGCAGTGTCCTCAGGTGTCCCGCAGGGCTCGGTTCTTGGACCCATATTGTTTCTGGCCTACATAAATGACCTCCCGGAACAGGTTAGATCCAGAGTCCGGTTATTCGCAGAAGACACAGCCATGTATCTTGCTCTTGATAAGCAAGCTGACTCAGAGATCCTACAGAAAGACCTAGAAATCCTAGAAAACTGGGAAAAGCTCTGGAACATGAGCTTTAATCCCTCCAAATGCCAGGTCATTCATGTGACCCGGCACAAAACACCCCTACAAACAAAATATCATCTCCATGGCTGTGTACTTGAAAGTGTCCCATCTGCAAAATACTTAGGGGTCACTATATCAGAAGACCTCAAATGGTCCGAACACATCAACAACATCACCAAAAAGGCAAATCAAACACTAGGTTTTCTCAAGGGCAACATTCGGGTCCATAACAAGGACCTGAAATCGACAGCATACAAAACCCTTGTCCGCCCACAGCTAGAGTATGCCTCTACTGTGTGGTCCCCCCCCCCCCCACACAGATCTAGACATAAATAAACTTGAGTCTGTACAACGTAGGGCCGCTAGATGGGTAACCCGTGATTACCAATACACATCTAGCGTGTCATCAATGCTTCAGGATCTCAACTGGCGCACCCTCGACCAACGATGTATAGATAATCGACTGGTCCTTCTATACAAGGTCACATACGACCTAGTGGCCATTCCTGCCTCTGACTACCTGATCCGGAACACCCGCCCCTCTTCAAGAAATCACCCGATAGCGTACCGACAGATCACAACTCTAAAAGACTTCTACAAATTCACCTTCTTTCCTCGGACAATAATACATTGGAACGCCCTACCACACCACATACCCACCCTGCCTACCTTGGCACAGTTCAGTACAGCTGTTTGCCAGGTAGCCCACTCCACTCCCTAGATACCAGCATCTGTTTTATCTTTTAACTTTACTAACACTCTCTATCGCACTGTACAAACTCATTTCACCCACTTTTTTCTATGCTTTTATTCCATCTAACACCCTTTAGCTCCTGGTATATACCGGAACACCACCTTACATCCTCCTCGGAGGTTTAGGTGTACAGGAAGATAGATAGATAGATAATCTACTCATATATGTGATAACCAATGCCTCTCTTTTAACAGCTTCTTCTTCTTCTTCTTCCAGTTAAGTGCATATCCCAAGGGCATAGTCGCACTGTGAAAAACTTTAAAACATCCATGAAGGAAGGCTCTCTATGTACATCTAAAAGCAGGTTAAAAACAGGTTGTCCACAGTTACGGTCTTGGGATATCAGCACAGATGAGGACCTTGAAGTCATCTATGGATTGTGCTGATACAGTACTGGCTGGCAGGGCATTCCAGAGTCGGATCGCAGATGGGAAGAAGGAGCCCTGGTAGGCGTTGACAGAGCAATAGTATGGAAGGAATCGTTGTTGGTGACCTCTAGTAGATACTCCTGTAGGTGTCAAGTATTGGTTGGCAGGGATCTCAACGAGGTTATTGACGATGCGATACATCATTTCAGTCTTGTTCTGCTGGCGCCTAGTCTGTAACTGCTCCCATCCTAGATCTTGCATCATGGAAGAAACACTACTGGTTTGTCTGTAGTCATTGAAGCAAAATCTGGCGTCCCGTCTCTGGACAGCTTCCACCTTGGCAGAATTGGTTTTAGTGTATGGATCCCAGGTTGTCGCTGCATATTCCAGTTGAGGACGAACTAGGGACTTGTAGCACTGGGCCTTAACATCCTTCGAGCAGCTGGACAGATTTCTTCGGAGAAAAGCTGTTGTCTGGTTGGCCCTCTTCGTCATTTGGTTAACATGACTGTTCCAAGACAATTTGTTATCAATGGTGACTCCGAGGTACTTGGCTTGTGTTGTTTCCTTCAAAGTATGGCCATGAATATTATAGGACGTCTGAATGATGTTGCGCTTATTTGTGATCCGGATGTGTTCACACTTGTCTGGATTGAACAGCATCTGCCAGTCCTTTTCCCATTCTTGAAATTGGTTGAGGTCTGCTTGTAACCGCTCAGCGTCTTGATGACCCTTTATCACTCTATACAGTAGGCAGTCGTCGGTGAACAGTCGTACTGATGTGGTGGCTCTTGAAGGCAGATCATTGATGTAAATCAAGAATAGAAGTGGACCAAGCACCGTCCCTTGTGGGACACCGGATGTGACTGGAGCAGGAGAAGACGACTTCCCATCGAGGACTACTTGCTGGCTTCTATCTGCGAGGAAACTCTTGATCCACGATAAGTTCTGGTCTCTTATCCCATAGTGGTGGAGCTTGGTAGCAAGGCGTTTGTGGGGAACTTTATCAAACGCCTTGCTGAAATCCAACAAGATGGCATCTATCTGTTGATGTCTGTCGAGTCCAGCTGCCAAATCATGTACAGTTACAAGTAGCTGTGTCTCACGGGACCTCTTTTTCCGAAAGCCGTGCTGGTAGTCGCTCAGGATGTTGTTGCTTTCAAGGAAATTCATCAGATGACTGTGGACGATGTGTTCCATGATCTTGCAGCAAGTCGACGTCAGGGAAACCGGTCTGTAGTTGGCAGCCTTGCTCTTGTCTCCTTTTTTGAAGAGTGGTGTAACATTAGCTCTCTTCCAGTCTTCTGGAACTTGGCCTTGGTCAAATGAAGCTTGAAATACGAGTGTTAGAGCTGGTGTGATAGAAGGTGCCATTTCTTTCAGGAATCTGGGCGTTATCTGGTCTGGTCCACTAGCTTTATGGGGATTCTGGCTATCTAGAAGTTTTTTCACTCCTTTTTCCTGAATGATTAAAGGAGGAGCAGTGTTGGATAAACTTGGACCCATCTGAGGCATGAAGTTGCAGTCTTCCTTGGTGAAAGCCTCTGCGAACTGGCTGTTTAGCATCTCAGCTTGATCTGCTGGGTCTGAGTAGGTGACTCCATCTTTTTTCAGGGGTGATACTCCAGATCCATCACATTTCTTGCTTTTGATATATGTGTAGAGCTTTTTGCTGTTAGTGCCTGGCTCTCCAACCATATTACTGATGAAGTCATCGTGGGCCTTCCGACATGCATGTTGGGTGTCTTTCTGGATTTTCTTGTAACGACTCCAATCAGACGACTGTTTGGTTGTACGCGCTTTCTTATAAGCCCTTTTCTTCCTTCTTGACAGGCGACGGACATCTCTGTTACACCAGGCCTGGTTAAATCGAGTTGACGTCAGCTTGGAAGGAACATGGGTATTGATGCTCCGGATGCATTTTTCTTTGAACTGGTTCCAAAGAGAATCCACCGGTGTAGAAGTAGTGTTGTTCGCTACGAATTCTCGGGTGAAATCTGTCATGTCTTGATCCATGGCTGGCTTATTGGCTCTTTTCCACAGGTAGATCTTTCTCCTAATTGGTTTCTTGCGCGCTGGTAGGACTTTGCAATCAACTAAGACTGTGTCATGGTCGCTTAAACCAGGTAAGGGTATACATCTATCTACAAGTGACGGGCGGTTGGTACAGAAAATGTCCAGTGTGTTGTCAATTCTGGTCGGGAAGTCCACCATTTGTTCGCAGCCAATGTCATTGATTGTATCTGTGTATAGCTGGTTTATTGTAGATGAGTATCTATGACCGTTGATTGTGTCAGACTTCCAGTCAATATCGGGAAGGTTCGCGTCACCTCCTAACCATAACACTTGATCTCCAAACCTTGAATGAATATCCTTCACTGTATTGCACAATTCTTGGGAGTATTCAAATTTATTGTCTGTTGGTCTGTAGAAACTGCAAACTATTAATGGTTTCTTCAGATCCTTACAGGTGAAAGATGCCGCTACTAGTTCTGTTGTGGCCTGTACATCAATCTCTGAGGCTTCTAGGTCATGTTTTGCAATAATTGCTACGTCTCCATAACTACTGTTGGGACGGTCTTTTCTTGCAACAAAACGGTAACTTTCTGGGAGTACTTCTGGCTCTGCTATGGTAGGGTTCAGCCATGTCTCACTTGCCAAAATGATGTTGGGCTCGCAGTACTCCAGCATTGCCCAGAAACTCTCTCTTTTTGACCGAAGACTTTGAAAGTTGTAAGTTGGTTCGGTAAATAGCTATACATAGCTAATGTTATCTCTGTTTATACTCTCCGACTTTAAATAAAATTTGTCTTATTATTGTCTTATTGTCTTATTGACCAGTAAGCGGACCTTCTTGTTCGATAGTGGAGTGGTTGTACGCTGATTAGGAGAGGATGCATATCTTGGAGACCCAATATTACTACTAGAATCAATAGAGCTGTTACTGGAAATATGACTTGGTGTACTACATCCTGTTTCACTTGCCTCAATATCCTCAAACAGGCTTGTGTTGAAGTTTGGTAATACACATGTGCAGCAGTACCAACTCATATCTGTCTGCTCTAAAGGTTCATACAACACTGTAGGCATATTTAAGCAATCTTTGTGAAACCAGTTTTCACAGCTGGAACATGCAACCGAACGAACAGTTCTTGACCAAACACATGCTTTTCCGCAAATTCCACATGGATATTTTACTGTCCTGGGACCAGGGTTTGGATGACAATCCGAGGCATTGAGTAACATCAAAGAGAACATGTACAACAGGTGGCCAAACATACATTTCTTAGGAGCTTTTGACAACTGGAAATGGTGGATGTTTTGGAGACTACAGTTGAACAGTAAAGGGCTGATTGTGATGCTCTGTGAGTCATTGGAAGGCAGGACATCTAGACGATTGGTACATGTTAATTTTTACATCTGTTGTGTCGGAAAATAGCTCTTCAGCTTATGTTATTTGTTGTACTATAACCGACGGAAAATAAAGTTTCTTGTATCTTGGTGGGCTGTCGGGCGGGCCGGCGGATTGGTAGGTGTTTTGGTGATTGATATCTGTTACTGGGGAGTTATAACATACAGCTGGGGAGTTTCCAGGTTGAGGAAAGCCCCGTTCGAAATACACAGTGCTAATTATAATCGAGCATGCCTTAAATGTCAAGAAAAATGTCGTTTCCAGTTTGCAGTCGTTTTTCACGTTTACTTGTCCGTTTGATAGTTCCAGCTGAAGCCTCCTGTAGATGTTCGAAGCAGTATACAACTAACTACCGGTATATTGTTTTTTAAAAGCTGCAAATAACCAGACACTGCGAATTCGCACGTTTCCCGACTTTGGGGAAGACTTCTCTACTGAACTGGGGTCTTCTTAGATCATAAATAGTTCAATGAAAGGCAGGGCATGGTGATGGTGCTCAGCCTGGCAAGTTGACTATGTACAGTTTAAAAACGGAGCGTGTTTAAAACTATTTACAATCCGGCTTCTACAGTAGATAGACGAAGTGGATCACCCCCAAAGGAGTGATCTGAACTCTTCCAGGGAGGTGGAAGTTGGTTCCACTCTCTAACTGTCCTGGGAAAGAACGAGTTCTTGTAGCTGTCATCTTGGATTCTCTCCTGGAAGAATCTATGTTGACCTCGTGTGCGTGAGTCACTGCTGTGTAGATACTTCTCTTTTGGTATATCGACTAAGCCGTGTTGAATTCTGTACAACATTGAAAGCCTGTTTGTCTTTCTTCTGGCTGTGAGCGGTTCCCAGTTGAGGTTTTCCACCATCTTGGTGACGCATCCTGGTGTTCTGCTGTAGTAGTCGTTGTATACGTATCTGGCAGCTCTGCGCTGTACTGACTCAAGCTGTTTGATGTGGGCCTGGTTCAATGTATCCCAGACTGTTGATGCATACTCCAGTATGGTCGTACCATGGCTGTATAAGTAGCCGCTTTCACTGGGACTGTGCAATCTCGGAGGTTCCTTCGTATGAAGCCTAGAGTTCTGTTGCCCTTGTTGGAAATGTTCTGGATATGTTTGTCCCACGTCAAGTTGTCGGTGATCGTGACCCCAAGGTAGCTACTGGCTTCTTCTGTCTCCAAAATATGTCCATGCAACTTGTACTCCGATTGTAGTACCTTCTTGTTCCTTGCAGCTATACGTAGGACTATGCATTTGGAGGGGTTGAAGGACATCTGCCACGTCTCTTCCCATGTCTCAAGTGCAGTGAGGTCCAATTGTAGTAGGTCAGAGTCTGCCTGGTTCTCTATTACCTTGTAGAGTAGACTGTCATCTGCAAATAATTTGCACTGGGAAGACTTTATGGACTCTGGAATGTCATTAATGAAGACCAAGAAGAGCAAGGGTCCAAGTATGGTGCCTTGTGTGACTCCTGATGTAATCTGGGCTGTGTCTGATGTTGCTCCATCCAGTACTACTTCTTGTTGTCTATCGCTGAGGAATGATCTGATCCATTTCAATGTGGTGCCTCTAACTCCATAGTAATCTAGCTTGTGGATGAGTCTTTCGTGGGGCACTTTATCAAAAGCTTTGGCAAAGTCTAGAAGTATGACGTCAACTTGCTTGCCCTTGGCTATGGATGAGGATAATTCTTGAATTGTAGAGATGAGCTGAGTCTCGCACGAGCGGCGCTTCCTGAAGCCATGCTGGTTATCACATAAAACGTTATGTTTGTCAAAATGCTGCATTATGTTGCTATGCATGATGTGATCAAGTAGCTTGCATGTGATGGAAGTGAGTGAAACTGGTCTGTAGTTGGCTGGCTGGTGTTTGTCACCTTTCTTGAAGATCGGCACAACCAAAGCTTCCTTCCAATCCTTAGGGACTAAGCCGGAGTCAAGTGACATCTGGAAGAGTCTTGTGAGGGCAGGTGCTAGTTCTGTGGCTGCAGTTTTGAGAATGAAGGAGGGGACTGCATCTGGGCCTGTCGCCTTGTGGGGTTTCAGATTCTTCAAAAGCTTGTGGACTCCTTTCCAGTCAACTTTAATGGATGCCATTGTTGGGATATCACTACTTCCTTTGTCTGGGATGGCTGTTGTGTCTTCTGCGGTAAATGCTGATTCAAACTGTTGGTTCAAGATGTTGGCTCTGGCCTGAGCGTCACTCTGTATGAATCCATCCTTGTTCTTTAGAGGTGCGACTCCAGTGGCTTCTTGGCCCTTGCTCTTAACGTATGTCCAGAACTTCTTTGAGTTTTCCTTGTAATCACCACTGACTGAGGTTTCTAGGTAGTCCCTGTTGGCGCGCCTGACTTTGAACTGTACCTCTCTCTGTAGTCTCTTGTAGCGGTCTTTGTCTTGTTTTTTCTAGGTTAGACGTGCTTTCCTGTAGGCCCTCTGTTTTCGTCTGATGGCTCTCTTAATATCTGAGTTCATCCAGGGGTTTGTGTAGCGAGAAGTGGTCATCTTGGAGGGGACTCTTCTCTCAATTGTCTCAGTGATCTTCTTCTTGATGTTCTCCCATGTTGTGTCAATGTCGTCTGGAACTATGACGGAGTCAACAAGATCAGTGAGGTCACCTTTTATTCCCTGAGTATCAGCTTGTCTCCAGAGGTGAATTTTCCTGCCTATTGGCTTAGGGCGTCTTGCAGTAGAATACATGTCTAACAGGACGATGTCGTGATCACTGCTACCAATAGATGGTATTGGTTTACATCTTTGTTTGAAGCTAGGGTGAGTTGTGAGGATAATGTCAAGTGTGTTGTCTTTCCTTGTCGGGAAGTCTACTAGTTGTTCTAGGTTGCAGTCTGGTATGGTTTCGAGGAATGTTGTGTTTACTCGACGTGCATATTGGGAACTGGCTACTGTTAAGTCCTTCCAGTGTATGTCTGGCAAGTTGAAATCCCCTCCTATGAGAAGTGGCGTCTTCTTGCATCTTGCTTTAAGTTGGGAAAGCTCATTTTTAACTGTCTGGAGGTAGTCGGTGTCAGTCTTATTTGGTGGTCTATAGAAGGCAGCAATCCTGAATTTCTTCTTCTTCTCAAGGGTAATATTTGCACTCAGTAGCTCTAATGAAGGGCTAACTATGACATCTCCTATCTGTAGGTTAGACTTTGATGCTAACAAAACACCTCCATGTGGGTCATTCGGTCTATCTCTACGCTGTATGTTGTATCCAAGCTGGTAAGGGAGTATCTCTGATGATTTTATTCCTGTGTCTAGCCAAGTCTCAGTACCGATGATGATGTCGGGATTTGTATCCTCAATCACACATTCAAGTAGCTTTCCCTTATTGCGTAGGCTCTGAAAATTGATGACTAAAATCCGTAGGGTTGGGTTCTTGTTTGGTGGTAATTTAGGCCTGGGTTTAGGAGATGAGGTCTGCATATGTGAATATGAGTCTCCTGAGCAGTTGAATGAGTTGGATATATCTGGTTCTGTGCTGGTGCTGGCCCGCGTTGAATATGATATATCAGACACACTATCTAACTGTCCTGGATTCGTAGACAAGTTGCCGTCGATGTCGGCGTGTGGCACAGTGTAGATGATGCTAGAGTTGTTTTGTTTCTGGCAGTTTGGGCAGGTCCAACTGTCTTCGCTCTTTCCTAGTTCACTAAGTTCTGCTGATGTCAGGCCAATACATGATTTATGCATCCACTGGTCGCAGTCATCACAGGCAATGCATTTCGTCTTGCAGGCTTTTGAACATAAACATGGGAATTTTGATGCCCTGGGTCCTGGGTTTGGTTCTATTCCAGCCATAAGTAGAAGATATTTCCTGTGTAGGAATATTTCTAGTCCCTGCTTCCTAATAGAAGATGCATCATGATAGTGACAATAATGATAAGCCCTCTTGCAGAAAAGTGGGTGGGGTATGGTAATATGGCTAGAATGATGAAGTGGGAGGTAGGCATGTGGTTCCCCGTGGTCAGGATGGGAGTTTGTATACCTAGAGATACCATATCTTCTGTCAAGTTCAGCGGTCCCCAGAAATTGTAGAAAGTGGCTGAAAGCCCTTTAATACACCACAACACCACCAAAAATTGAAAGTATATTTATCTGGGTTATTGAGAATTCTTTTTAATTTGGGGGCTACCGCCCTCATACCCCCGTCAAAATGCTTGTTGGGGTTGTTTTTGCTTTTTTTGGCCAGTAGACATGCGCAAAGGAATACTTCCGGGGACCGCTAAACTGGAAACTACCCGAATTTGGTGATGATCCATTCAACGTTCAGATTCTTACTTGACTTACTTGTTCATTATTCAGTGGTCATATTTTCAACTACTACATATATAATTGTAAAGAACTAACAAGTGGAATCAATTTTGAAATATATGTTGCATTATTCAATTGCATGTACAAAATTTCATCATGTCGTATCATGTAGGAATTCATCTTGGATGCAGGACAACTCGGCCCAAAAATATAAAAATATACTCTCCAGCAGCGAAGGCACAATGTTCGCATTCTCGCAAGAACACTGACTCTCAGTGCTATAAAACAACTATTACTAACAAAAATGGACAGATGAAGGAACAAACACAAAACAGACAGATGGTCGCTGGAAAACATATCTATCTCTTCACAATCCCGAACCCTCTTCCGAGTATTATTGGGATGTTTGCATGCGCATGGTGTGTTAGTAAGAAAGATTAAAAACAAGAGGTTATGATAAAAGAATGATAGTGAGATGAAAATAAAGATGATAGTGTTAGGTGTTAATAAGATGGAGTTAAAAGCAGATTAAAAACAGTATGTTTAAGGCTATGTATGATTGATCTCGCTGACTCCTGTTTTAAAGGAGTCAAGATCAGAAACCAGGACAAGATCAGCTGGTAGCTTGTTCCAAGAAAATGGATATGGGGAAAAATGAGTATTTATAATAACAGACTGATGTATGAATCTGTCTGTAAGAAAGAGAGTGCATATGGCGAGTGTATACTTCAGGATGCTCAAAATATGACGGAAGTGGTAGGGCAACTAGGCCGTAAACTATCTTATAAAACAGTAACCTTTCAAGCAGAAAAGGCTATTATAAGACTGCACATAAGCTCATTCCTGCCAGAAAACTCACGGCTATAAAATAACCAACAAAAACGGGCAGATGATTAAGGGCAGAAATGTGCGCTTAAAAAATGAAACTGTCCTCTCTAGTAGCGAAGGCTTATACGATACTTTACATGCACGCATTCTTGCAAGAAAGTTTTGCATGCAAGATGTTTGAAAAGGTTATCAGCGGACGACACCAGTAGCAGACGATTAGGGACAGAAATGGGCACTGAAAAAGAAATAGAACACTTTCCTTTCGAGCAGCCAAGGCTGATACTAGTCTGCACATGCACACATTCTTGCAAGAACATTTTGTCAGGCCTGGACTGTTTTCAAAGGTTATCAGCAGACGACACTTGTACAGATGATTGTGGACATAAACTGGACGCTGAAAAAGAAAATTATAATGTTCACTTTCTTCTCATGAGCGCAGTCTTGCAATAAAACCCACTGCTATACAATAACCAACAAAAGCGAGCACAGGATTGGACAGATCTGGGTGCTAAAATGTAATTAACACTTTCCTCTCTCCTAACAGCAAAGGCTCATTCGAGACTGCACAATGTCATGTGATTTTTCTGCTTGTTGCATTGCCTCAGGTAAGCCTGTGCTGATTCGCGGGAGCATAAGAAAGATGGAGATTCAGAAGATGATATTGACCTCTAGATACGACAAAATAGGTATTAACTGAGGCTTTTGTGCAAACATTCGTATGTACAGAGGGGCAGAAAGACTGATAGAAACATGCGTGTGCATAATGCGGACAGACTGATAAAACCTACATATATGCACATTTACAGACACCTCGGACCCCAGTATGTAAACTGGGTCAGAGCAGACAGGCAGACTGAATGAAACATACATGTGCATGTTCAGACAGACAGGCGTAACGAAACATAAATACAAATGTCCTGACAGACAGACAGAAAAATATATTCACTTTTTTTCCAAAAACACAGCAATGAATAAAATTTCACTGATAGAGAATGAATGTATGTAGAGACTGTCGACATCCTTATTGATCCTTAATAACCCTTTTTTTTATTACACCAATGACACATTCTTAAGACTCACTTGTGAAATATGATGATAAGGCTTTTTGATTTAGTAAAATATTTCACAGTTTCCAGGAAAGGGCACTTTAAGTGCGTGACAAGTGGCTGATAGGGCACTTTAGCAAGGTTGGCAAAATGCCGACAAATTAGCATATGTGCCATGCCAGTGGCATTTACCGGGAACAATGGCAAATAATGGAAAATACTGACAAATATGATTTACAACCTTCCACATTTACATGTAGATTGGTAGATTGGTAATTTCAATAATAGAGGTTATTTCTCCACGGGGGTAATACCAATTTCGCTATATTTGCTGGCGACCGGAACGGTACTGCTTAAAGCTGCTATCGACCGAGGAGTACGGCTTGCGACCGGTCGGTACGGCTGTCGACAGATAAACAAACCATCAAATTTGACGGTAAGTGTGCTAATTTTGTGTGTGTTCCTACATTTTGGTGTTTAAACCGTTTCTTGGATAGCTTGCTATTGTTTTAAATGATTTGCAGGCCTGGCTATTAGCCTGTTTTAACGCTGGGCGAACTTCAATGGATATTCACAAAAAACTAAATAAAATCAGTATTCCCAAAAAAATTTGCAAATCGAGGCGATATGATGCAGATATATAATAAACTTACATGATTACCTTTAATCTGTTAATGTGCATGTTGTTATATGCCTCTGTGGTATTTTTATATTTTTTGTGATACTGCTGTCGACCAACAGTAAATTTGCTGGGTACGGTTGTCGCCGTTTAGTGGATACGGATGTCGACGATTCAACGAGAATGTAAACAGATTTCGTTGCTGGAAAATTAACAGTTTAACACTGAAAAATCTAACTTTCTACGTCATTTAGTTTGTGGTCATGTTTTAGGACCCTGTCGACAGTTTTTAGTCATACTTGGACCATTTCCAGTCTTCCTGGGTTGAACTAGCACTAAACAGCGGTTATAGTGTCTGGCTCAAGGAAATAGCTCACTGTCTGACGACTCTCGAACTATCTACCATTCGATCCCCAGTCCAACGCTGTACCAATCTGAGCCGCCACTGTGATTGGTACGAGCCGTTTGGATTAACATATTGGACTACAGCTTGTAAGGAACTATTAATATGCATAATCAGTCATGTGTTTTCTAGTTTTGCAATTATATTGACGAGGAAGAGAGAGATGGTTGCTTTGGTTAAATTGTCTTCCCTATGTCATGTGACTGTGTTCTGCGGCTCTTCCTCGTGTAGCTGTGGGTTAGTCTGCAATGTGTGATTGTGGTATTTCCTGACCATGCTCACTTACTTCTGCATGTTAAATGTAAAGCGGAAAACGGCAGTTTTTGCATATAAGTACAGCAAATGTTTAGAGGTGTGTGCATTTGCACATTCTCATCCGAAATTGCTGAGAGCGCAATGGCTCAGTGGTAAATTGCATGTCTAGAGACTGAAGGGCTGCGGGTTCGAGCCTCACTGGCGTTGTTTCCTTGAGCAAGCACATTAATCCTTGATTAGTAGTGGTCCAACCAAAGAAGACCCGTCCGGACATAACTGAAAAAGTGTTGAATCAAATCAAACAAATAAGCAGAAACTTCTGCCAATGTGACAAGTGTTCAGACATTTTGTTAAGACTGCGTAGCATAAAATTAATTTTCTTATTTCTCGATCGAAATATTTGTTGTGGGTACTCAAAAGAACCGTCTCAATGAGACAGTTATTTAGAGCACCAACGTATGTTTAAACAGGTAGATAATATTTTACTCTCCAAAATTTGTTTATCTAAACCTGCCTGTTCGGGCTGAACATGCGACAATAGAGACGCTGAACGACGCTTTTCTTGGTTTGTGCTTGATGTATGCTGCAAAGCCTCTATAAACCGTAATATTCTCGCGGTTATCCCATTTCCTGTTGACTTTCTGAGTATATACCGGTGATCACCAAGCAGGCACATAACCTTGACTCAACATTGATTTAATGTATGGGGTTGAATCAATGTTGATTCTATGTTGAGTCAGCGATGTGTGCCTGCTAGGCAGATCAGCAAGTGCGGATCCTGGATTTCTTGATAGGGATTCAAATTTTCATAGAGGGGGGATTTGTTAACTTTAACTGACAGTTTTTCAGAAAATTCTTCATGAAAATGAAATAATTTTAGTTCAAAGCGAACCCCCTGAATCCCCCTGGACCCGTCATTGATCAGACGAGTCTATGTTATGGTAAAGCACGCAGAGGGGGAGGGGGTAGGGCGTAGGGGGGTCTGATATATTTTTGTGGGGGGATAAGGGGGAAAATTTTGTGTTTAGGGTGATGGGGGTGATTACCTCTGATAGGAAGCATTTTTCAAATACCGATCCTTTGTGTATTGCGCCTACGCAGGTATGTGTGTGTGGGGGGGGGGGGGGGGGGAAGGGAGAGTAAAAAATGGGCTTCTTCTTTTCGGATCATTTTAGGATTTTTGGTGGTATCGCTACAATTTGAACCAGTAGATGCAAGGGTCCTGGTAGAGCATCCTGTCCCACGCTGCCCGAGTTGTACGCCCGTGCTTTTTGGTGTACACGTCAATTCGCCCCCCCCCCCATAAGTACTTCATAATAATACCTTGTGAAACTAACATTTTCTCGTGCCATGGAGATAATCTTAAATCACTATTGGAATAATTTCATCACAGTGACGTCAGAACAGAGTTTCTTCACTAAGACAGCTTCGAACACCATTGAAGTAGATCTATTTTGATAAGTTTTATATGTTTCTATTACATTTTTAGCTCTTTCTCAATGTAATTTTGCACCCTTGATTTGTTTCATGTTGGCCAGTATTCCTACATTTGGTTGACCAACATAGTAGCCAAGTAAGTCACCGAAAATCCAGGGATATGCACAACTAGTGCTTTAACCTGAAGAGACACAGAACATAACAGAACCGAAATATAATTAGACGTAAACTACATGTATACAGTTTCAAGCCTAGCCTATTGTTTTAGCAATAAACACAATTTACGGGAAGATGTCAAATCAGCCAAGCTTTATAATAAGAAGAAGGATAACAAACATGTACATGAACCAGGTCTTGGAATGAGAATTATTTTAACGCAAATCAATCTAATCAGTCCTAATTGACAAGGATATAGTTGTCTACGCCCAGTGGCTGGGATACTATCGAAGTTTTGCTCGTTTGCATGTAACAGGAATTGTGACGCGTGTGGTATTGCCACATTTGTGACTGCTTATAGGGACGCGTCTAGTCAAAACACTATGTAAATGAATGTGAATAAAGGCTAATCTTGATTTTTGACATCTACTTTTCTTTTGAAATCAGCCTAGACCTCTGATTTTACTTTACTGGCCCGAGTTGGTTAAAAAAACAACAACAAAAAAAAGCGCAGGTTTTGTCACCAACGCGTGAGTCACCACCTACCGATACACCATTTTGGCAATGTGTATTACCATAGCCACCACACCACAATCAATTTTATGTGACGTCAAAAATGACGTGCATAATCAGCACCTGTTCACATACCAAGTTTCATCAAGCTAGCTTTTATCTGGGATAAGTTTGTTTTCGCAACACTTTGATTATTTCTGTTACCATAGTAAACGCAATGTTCTTGCAATGGCGAAAAAAATAATGTTCATAATTAGCATATTGCCACTTAATCACATACCAAGTTTCATGAAGCAAGTTTGAATAGTTTTTTTAGTTATACGAGGGTCATCCAATAAAGACTGAGACTTTCTTCATAGTCTGAAAACCGGTGTGTGCATTTTATTAAAATTCACCATAATTATAGTATGAAATCTTAGCAATTCAGGAATATAAACAATATGTTTGTGATTGATCAGTTGCCATAGTAACCAAATGTTTTGTGGAAAGACTTGAAGATGCATGGCCACGTTAATATTAATTTTTGCATACCCGCAGTCATTCAAAGTTTTTTATTTTCCATAATAGATATGATTTAACCACTTTATATCATTTCTTCTACTGAACAATCTTAGTGTTACATAAAATGCTATAAAAGAAGAAGCAAATATCCATATCCTTTATTTTGGTTGCCTAGCAACCAATTTACTCAATTTTTTATATACACAATACTCTGCGTTGCTATGGCAACTACGTTAGTGACGGATATCCTACAAAATGTATGGTTATGTGCAGCTGATTATAATAATGTATGCATGAACAGTTAGGCTGGTCATTTTAATTGCATTTAACTATTTGATATTAACTTTTGAAGTCAAGAGGTCAGCGAAAAATACCATATATTTCTTGAAAACTTGATTTTTCAACATTTGTTTCCATGGTAACCGCCCAAGACTCTGGACAATTACTTTCACCTATTGGTTATAGACAGATTGCATGAACATATATAAGTAGTAGTAGATAAATAAATTATACATGTTAATCTGTTGCCATGGTGCCCACATATACTGAGCCGTCCACGCATGTTTACCTAGTCTTCTATTGTTGCCTAGCAACAAATGTTGGAACTATGAAACACGTCGAATATGGTACATGTGGATAGCCAAAAAGTCTTACTAGCTGTGAACCAGATTTCAAAAGCCTAGCATGTTAATTCAATGCGCTATAGAAAAAGTCTCATTCTTTAATGGATGACCCTCGTATCAGGTTCTAGATTACAGCGGACAGACAGATGAATGGACGGGCAGTGAGCGGGTATACCTATAGTCCCTACCTGAGTAAAAAGCGGAAGGAGTCTTACAATTGAGACCACCGGGGTAGCTAGGAGAGCAGCTTAGCTGGTTAAATCACTTAACCATGCCCCTGCCTGTCTGTCTGTGTTTCTGTCTATCACAAACCATTTTGCTCGACTGTTCCAATGTCAAAACGTTCCGAATGGTCGAATACAAAGAAAGAAAGTGGTTGGAATTTTGGACCATCGGTGTAGTTCAGGTTCTAAGAGGTCTGCATTGATGAATGTATGTCTGTCTGTCATAAACCAATGTTGCCCTAAAGCCTTGCTCAAGACAATAACAATTTTGTATAAGCTTTGCGTAGGCCATTTTTTTTTGTAAAAGCTGATACTTGTAGGTGGGTATATCAAAAGTTCCGTTATACAGCATAAAATGTCATGCACGGATCCAGAAACGTTTGTCTGGAGAGCGGGCTATTATCGGCCCTACAGCGGTTTTGCCATTGAAATGGCGTTTCTTTGGCCGGCCGATTGTGGGCCCCCAGGGGTTTTGGGGATCTGGGAGAATGGCTATTTATTTTCAGGGATCTGAGGAGCACTGGCAGTTATTTTAGGGGAGCTGGGGGAGCAAGCTCATAGTTTTGGGGATCTAGGGAGCCCTGCCAAAAAAGCAAAAAAAAAAATAAAAATAAAGGAAAAGCCTCCATTTTGTTTGATTTTTTTAAAAAAATCTTCTGCTTCTGGGGGGATAGCCCCCCAGAACCCCTTTTAAGTTCTAAATCTAATCGTTTTCGTTTGGCAGGCACATCTACGTGAATCTGAGAGAAAAATATGGCAATTAAGTTCTGTTGTTGATGATTTAGTAACGCTAAAAGTGTTGATTTTTAGGATGGTAATCACATACTTTGGAACGCCCAGATTGCACCAGACGATATGGTTTTTGTCAAATTTTCCCGAGGGTAAAGGCCCCCGGACCCCCTTAGCATGAGTGTGCCTCTTTATTGTTACAGGGCTACATATGCACCTGCTATGTAATGCTCTTATTAGACATAAGCTCTTTTTTATAAAAGAAATTTTAAGGATACTGATCAGATACTTATTTGATGAAAATAAAGTTAAACAAGCGTATATGGACTGATAGCAATTATTGTAGCGAAGACTTTTTATGGTTACAAAAATAAATGTTAAATCGCTTTATCAACAAATATCTAGTTTAAGCTGTTGGAAAAATCAGCCCCTGCCCCCAACCAGAAAAACAAATGGTCTGTCTCTTATTAAAAAAAATCAAATCTAGAGAGCATTCCTCCATTCCTACTCTACTAGGTACAGCAACAGCATTTTAAGGATGGCCTCATACTTCAAGCCATATATCATGAATGCATTTCATTGAAATAATTACATGTCGTGTATTCCATGGCTAAGCCCTGTCTTTACATGTATAAGGCAAAATATTAAGTGCGCTCTTGTATAGCTTCATAGTTTAAAAAGTATGTGATTTTAGTCCTACGGAAAGAAAAATACATTTTAGGGAGAATTGACTTACATTTTTGGGGATTTGGGATGAAGCTGAACTACTTTTAGGGATTTGGGGAGCAAGGCAAAATACTTTTAGGGAGCAGAGTAAAATATTTTCAGGGATCTGTGGAGATCAATGCATTATTTTCAGGGATCAAGGGAGCACAGGCCCAACATTAAATGCTGACTTCGTAGCTTTGCGAGTTTTAGTGGGCTCCGAACCAGTATGGCTAAGGAACCCTATAGTATTGTGATTTCTCATGGGTCCGCACCCCTCCCCCTCTGGAAGCGCACATGAATATACAGCAACCCCGAGAATTTTACTCTTATAGACGACATCCCTAGCATGTGACAAAGTAGCACAAACAAATCACATGTGTCCAATATATACGGATAAAGAGGAGGGAAAGGGGGTTCCGGACACCCTACATACACAGACAAACACACACACACACACACACACACACACACATGCGCGCGCGCGTCTTGGCAGATCACAGGGATGTAGGTTTGCTTAGGAATACAGGTATTGACCTCCTCCCTCCCCCCCCACGCGATGATTCAAAAAGCTGTCCAACCAGCATTCTTCCGTCCGCCAGCGAAATACCTGGTCCCCTCCCATTGAAGCAACCATCTGGATCCGCGTATGCCAGGTTTGAAGTTTATAGAGGGTAACCAAAATATTTTTTCTAATTTCTCAACCAAAACATAATTGAGCCGGGGCATGGGATTTCCAACAATGTGGTTTGTGCGACCAGCAAAGGCTCAGCCCGGCCTGTGCATATTCGCAGACTGATCAGAGCCTTTGTTAGTCGCTTGAGTATTCTATTACTGTTAAGCTACATCAATTGGAATTTCTAAGCTTAAAAGGAGGCTGCACAGGATTTTCTGAGTCTACACTTGTCAAAATGCCACATTGTTGGAAATCACATGTCACGGCTCATATGCTGTTGGTACTCAAAATAACCGTCTCATTGAGACGCTTCTTTTGAGTACCAAAACGTATGTTAAAACTGATGGATTAAAAAATGTTTACAATTTTACACTCAAAGTCTATCTTAACCTCTGATTTTGCTTCACTGACCTGCTGTGTGGATTTAAATATATGGGAGAGATGGAATGTAGTTATTATTTGTGAATGTTGCGCCTGTTAGATACCACTCCGCATAAAACCTACAATTTTGTTCATTGCTGCTAGTGGAAACTGCCTGAAAAAACAAATTTCAGTTATAGCCATAGAATAAATCGTGTATTTTAAGCCCAGTGCATGATAGATATTTTTCATATCTCGTCGACAGCCGTATCATTCAGAATATGAAATCCTCGACAGCCGTATCACTGGTAGTTGACAGCCGTATCATGGCATTTTTCTAGGGTCCATAAAATCTCCCATAGTGCAAAAAATATGCCATTCGCACTTGATTGAAGAAGCTCAAATGACAAATAACACATATAGGGCGTTTCGTTGTTTTTGCATCATTCGTAATACGTATTTTTAATGATAATCTATGAAAACTGGATTTTTCGAGAGAACCTGTAATTTATAGTGTTTTTCTAAGTCACAAACTCTAAATAACTAATCAGACAAATAGCACATGTCCTCTTGAAAAAACTCTATAGCGTTTGTAGACGATAAAACATACGCTATGACCCCTCCAGAAGCGTTCAACTCGTGACCCCCCTATACCGACAGCCGTACCGACCGGTCGCAAGCCGTACTCCTCGGTCGATAGCAGCTTTACGCAGTACCGTCCCGGTCGCTAGCAAAAATAGCGAAATTGGTATTACCCCCGTGTTCTCTTAATATTTCATTTCTACTAGTTTATCAGGCTATCAGCTTAATTATCTGAGTTTAAGGTATAAGTCACATTTTTAAAAAGTGATTTTTAGAAGAAGAAAAAAACCCTGTTTCGTACCTGCCAAAGTACTCATAAGTTGGCTTGTGCATAGTTACAGATAAGGTTGGGTGAGTGACCCTCATCTGTACTATAAATCAATTAAAGACACTCTGGTCATCTGGACTTTAATTGTCTTAAGTTAAAATATTAAGTATTAAAGTTGGGTGTTTGGATGAGTGACCCTTATCTGTACTATAACTCAAATAAAGACACCCCTGTTTGTGGTCACCTGGACTTTAATTGTCTTAAGTTAAAATATGTAGTCAATCATGACATCCTATTGTTCATCCTTGCCCCTCTCTATACAGTATCCACTTGGGGATGTGTTGTTTTAACACTTTATGACAGGCACAATAGCCAGATACACAGGTAAATTTTCTCCCCATTTAAAGGTCAAATTAGAATTTACTCTTGTCCTGTTGAACCCAGAATTAACCCTTGTCCTATTGATTCCATTTTTGAAAACACTAGATCCTTATCAGCTGGTTTCTCTCAGAGGCCATCTTATCAGGATCTACACTGTTTTCCACACTAATTGAAAATACAGATTTGAGCTCAACATGATACAATTTGGGAGAAGTGTTACTGTGTAGTACATAAAATTTTCAGCATGATAAGGGCTAAAGATACTATTTATCCCCACGCTTTTTTAAAAATGTGTTGGGGATATTGCAATCGCCTCCGTCCGTCACGCTATCTCCTCCTAAACCATTGGACGAAATTCAACCAAATTTGGTGTGTGAGGGGTGGGACGTGGGGGGTTGGGGGTCCAAAAACTTTTTTTTTCCAAATTCAACCAGATTTGGTGTGCGAGTTACTTACATGAATGGCACATGCAACAGCACAATTTTTTGGGTCCCCGCCTCCTGGGGCCTTGGGGAGGGGCCAAAAGGTCAAATATAATTAAATCTCACTTACAAAGTCAATTTCAAAGATTTTTAAATGAAACTTTGTGTGCCTTCTCACAAATGAAAGATTTAAAACATATTAGACGGAATTTCATTCGGTCCCCTGGGTCATGCATGCCCCAGGGTTTGGGACTTGGGGGTGCTGGGGGTCAAAACTTTAATTTTCTTAACATGGTCATGTGGCATATCAAATTAAAGGAGATGAGCAGTAGACCAGGATACACTGAAAATTTTTACCCTAGGATCAAACTGGTGACCTTGGGATGGGGTCAAAAGATCAAATACCATTAGATATCTTCGAGAGCTTGGGGATTTGCAACTGCGCGCCATCGAATGTGTTTTAGTTATTGTTAAAAAATATTTCAAAATTTCAGTCTAAGATTCAGTTTTGGCTGTTTTAACATGTTTAAATGTATTCAAAGGTTTTAAGCTGATACTGTAGCCTCATATTCAATATTTACATTTTCACTCAACTAATTCCTAAAGATAGCTGCTGCATTTTACAGTTAAAAATCATATTTGCCAGTATTTTGCAGCAAAAAAGTTATATTTGCCAGTATTTGCCACTTGAGCCTTATTTGCCATGCCGGGAAATACCGGTAAATTCCACTGGGAAATACCGGGGGTGGAATTTTCCACCCAACCTTGCACTTTAGAATGTGCTGTGACTGGCTATGACAGCATTTTTGAACGGGCAGCAAAAGGCTATTAGAGGGCACTTTTAAGCCTGGCAAGTTCGAAATTAAATATGATTTTGCCAAATATAAATTTATGTCCCTTAGCATGATGCTGTCTATCTGTTGCATAAAATGGACTTACCCGACGCAATCGCATTATGTCCCATGAAATCGATTATAGACTTTTTCAAATAATGGCTGTGAAAGAGTCTTGTTCAAGTTGTTGCACATTTTGTAAATTTCATTGCAAACAAAATACTTAAATATGGCATTTTTGGATTTTATGATTAACTGAAAGGGAATCCAAGTTTCATTTACTCAAAAAAAGATTTTTCTATCGTTTTTTATATCAATGTTTTGAGCTGAAATATTTCACAGGTTCAATAATACACAGACATCGCTTTGAAATGTAACTGATGTAAATACAAAGTCATTTTTGATTTCAAAATGCAAAGATAAATGCGCAAATGATGAGCAGTGGCGAGTGATTGCATCAAATTCAAAACACCACCGCTAGCCTATGTCATAGATTGATATTATAACTTTAAAAATGTATTGTGTAGAGAGGGAGGAAGACAGGCGTGTGTGTGTGTGGGGGGGGGGGTTGTTGATATTGAGTTTAAATATATATATCGTTTTCCGTCAACGTTCGCACCAAATGGGATTCAAAGATTTCTCTAGCCCTGATTCCAAGTAACGTGTTGTGTTACCATAGATCCAGATAAATAACTTTTTATTCTTAAAATTGTGATTAATTTCTTATCCATTTGTTTGAATGTAAGTATTGGGTGTTCAAAATAAACATCTTATTGAGACGGTTCTTTTGAGTACCCACAACATATGTTTTGTTATAGAATAAAAATAATAATTTTTGATTACACACTCTTATCTGGAGGGTTACATTTTGTATTGAATGCTACAGTTTTATATATATCACGACTTTAGTTAAGAGTTCGTAACTAAAATTTAATTTTCTTATTTCTCAACCAAAACATATTTTGTGGGTACTCAAAAGAACCGTCTTAATGAAACGGTTCTTTTGAGCACCCAAAACATATGTTATAATTGATAGGTGAGAAAATATTTACAATTTTACATTGAAAATGTTTTGTTTATCTAAACCTGTGTTTTTATATACTTTCAGATTATGTGAGGTGGGTAGTTTGGAAGAACCCAGAGATCAGACAAATGTTTACCAAACAGGACAGGTTGGTATTAGGCATTACCCGTATACAGTAAAGGTTCTAAAATTTCAAACACTTTTCTTTTCCTGATGTCAAATAAAATGTTTTTCAAGGCTGGAATTCACAAAATGCTTGTCAGAATAGCAAACAGGGAAGACCCTGATCAGACTGCTTCTGAAGAAGCAGTCTGATCTGGGTCTGCACTGTTTGTCTAGGCTGTTTAAGCAGACATCTATTGTTCGAAATTTTAGAACATTCATTATACCAGATGGCTCATTTATCATATGATCCAAATGGTGTATAGTGTATATTTTGTGTGTATTAACATTTTTTAAGTTACCTCTCATATAAGCTGCATTGTTGCATGATGACCTGGTAAACATTGTCTATCTCACTGCATATGTATCTTTAACAGGTCAACATGACATTGCACTCTTTGAACAACGTTGTCGATGACGTTGAATTGACAGGAAAATCATTTATTACATCATAATTGCTAGTATTAAGAGTGTGAACCAACTTGTAAACTGATAAATAGAAAACAAGGTGAGTGTCTTTTGATATCAAGTTTACCAGGCTCAGCTTTGAGAACACAGTTCGACAAACGCTCTCAGAGCTTAATTTGATATCAAAAGACACTCACCTAGTATTCTCTATGTAAATTGCATTCACTGAATTTTATGAAATATCACCACACATAGATCAAAATGAACATTTTTGGAGCATAAATTTGTTAATATTTTCTAATCTGTCAATTTTTACATGTGTTTTTTGTGCTCAAAAGAACAATAGCATCGGCAAAATGATCAGTCTGGGCCGCAAGGTTTATCTAAATTACCATGTAACATCATGCAAAACAACTTGGTGGTGGGAGACTCATTTTAAGTTTTGAACATGGATTTTTGTTTTTTTGATAATGGCTTAAACAGTTATGGGCATATGTATAATTTATGCAAGAATACATATTCAACTAGAATGCAGTTGATGGTACACCATGACAAATACCCGCTTTTTTACTGACCTAGACCTTGGGGTCATGGTTTCACAAACTGTTGCCGAGTACCCTCCACATCATGTGACCTATGGACCTGGGAAGTTTGAAGTGGCTACATCAAATGTTTAAGGAGACGCATTTAAAAGAAAATACATTCTTTGACCTCAGCCATGGCATTAAGGTCACACTAAATATTTCCCAGCACCCTATACGTCATGTGACTAATTCAACTGCAAAATTTTAAGTTGCAATGCTCTAGGGTTAGGAAGGAAATACATTGCTTGACCTGTTGCTCAAGGTCACATAAAATGTTGCCCAGTACCCTGTACATCATGTGACCTATGCAGCTGCAAAGTTTGAAGCTGCTACCTCAAATGGTTTAGGAGGAGATGTATTTACATTAAAATACATTATTTGACCTTGACCTTGAAGATGTTGCCCAGTACCCTCTACATCATGTGACCTATTCTGATACAAAGTTTGTAGATGCTATGTTTAATGGTTTAAGAGGAGATGCATTTACAAGTAAACACATTATTTGACCTTGGTTGGGGTCAAGGACGCTCAAAATGTTGCCAGGTACTAACTCTACATCATGTGACCTATTCAGGTATGAAATTTGAAGTTGTGACGTCTAACAGTTTAGGAGGAGATGCATTTACAAAAAATCATATATGACTGTTGACCTTGACCTTTGACTTTGGCAAAAATGTTGCCCAGTACCCTCATCTTCATGTCACGCTTAGGGATGTCAGTAACAACGCAAGGTGGTTCTGGACGACAATTCGTTACGGGCTCATGTCGACTGCTTACCTGCGCTGGACGACAGGTAACAGGTTTTAGATGACAAATTTAGGGTTTTGGACGACAGTGGAAAGGGGCAACATACACAGATGTTGCAGAAAATGATAACATAGTGTGTTTGGCTGTTCTAAATAATTTCTGTCATATTAGTGTTTGTAAGTACAAACACCATAGATAGTTGTAGTTAAATTGTAAAACTCTGCTCTGGAAAAGAAACTTCATAAATATGTAATTTGTGATTAATTACTTGTGTTCCCATCATGAAATGAGCATAAATGGTCAGACAGTAGTTCTCACATGATTTTTCAGTCAATTTTAACATGTCCTTCTAAAAAAGAAAACTGAAAAACTCAAAATTTCATTTTTCTAATGTTACTGGTTAGAGACGACTGTGTAACAGGCAATAGACGACGTCAGTTTTTCTGTAACAGATGTGAGACGACTTTTTTCTTTCTTTCATGAACACTTGATTAGATGTAAATACTGCTCTGAAGCCTATTTAACGCCTGAAGAAGTAGTTCAGCATTGTGCGACCTCCCATCGAATGTGCATACCAAGCCCCAGATAATAATAAGAATTTAAAGGTCAATACCATATATGGGATTGGCGGCATTTTAGTCTTCTGGTTCCAGAGAATGTTTAAAAGGTTGTTTTTTTTACCTTGCATGGCGGCATCTTGGTCACAAGACCAAGAAGTTAGTGAGTATGATCAGGAAATACTACAATCATAAACACTACATCTTGAGGAAGAGCCACTGAACATTTACAGTAACAAGATATCCATAAGACAACAAAAGCAAAGCTACCAGTTCTCTCTTCCTCTTCAAGATGAATGCAAAATTAGGAATGGCGCAAAGTAATGCTAACCAAAACAAAGACAAACACAGAACCCCCATAATGAGAGGTACATTCAACAAGAGAGTCACCACCTCAGAATGTACAGAAATCTAAACAACGGGGGTGGGGGCTTAAATGTATTTGAAGATCATTCGAATAACTTTTGTCCCTCCATCATTAGGAGTCTCCATATGAAAATCGATTGGCATTGAGGTTTCAAAGGAGGTGTTTGAAAATATTGCCGAACAGACAGACTGATGGAGGCTGGAGTCATTTGTATACTCTTCGCTTACATTGGAGCTTTCAGCTTTGGTGAGCCTAAAACGTTATTTCATTCGACCATGTATGATATGTGACTTACACTTTGTCAGACCTGGAGCTGATTAAGGGCAATTCCAGGTAATACTTCCCACATTAAAATCTTTTTAATTGTTGACATATAGTTTGTTTTATGTATGGACTATCAATTTATGAAATAAAAGGGATATGTCACCACATCAATTTTTCATAATCTCACATGTAAGTTTTCAGCATTTTACAAATTTTCTGAAAAAAATCCAAATCCTTAATATTAAGCTAAAATATTTGTAATCGCCATCCAGCTTCTTTATTTTAATTTTGGCTCATGACCTCAAGCTTTCCAGAAAATGTGAAAATGTATGTGTTTCCCAAGCCATGTCAAGATACTGCATGGCATATTTTATTTATTCCCCCATAAAAGAATTTCGTTTTTAAAGTAAATTATATATAAAAAATCTGACATGAAAAATCGTATTTATTGTTTTTATTTCATGGATTATCAGTTGACATTTTAGAAAAAAAAAAAAATGGGGTTACCAAACTAATTATCTTTCAGGAGGGCCAAAGTTATCCCCACCCCCACAAAATTTCGATAAAAATTCAATATAAAACGTTAAGGTTAATTTTTGTCATTTATATAATTCCATATTTCTTGTATGAAGTAATTTTGCATTATAAGAGGAAAGAAGAAAAAGAAAAAAAGAATTTTTTTTTATAAGTGCCCACCCTTGTCTGACACGCTAAGCACAAGGCCACGATGTCAAGTTGTGCGGGGCTCGAAATAACAGTACATAATCCTAGTATCGGCCATATTCGTAATTGCATACATGGTAAATGACATTTCACCCTTGGTCAAAACAGAAAATTCTTCAGTGTAAGATATATTTAATAAATCCATCACTGTCGTCTCCACTTGCTGCGCTGTCGACAATAACCTGTAACAAAATATTTGCAGTCGTTACACATCTGTAATATGGAAAAATGACTGCAGTACATTCGTTTTTGGTTTTAAAAACGCGTTCGTCTAAAGTAAACAGAGTTTTAAGAAAAATCTTTCTGGTCTATGTGATGGACAATGCAATGTCTTATCACATCAAGTCATAAAATGTTCAAAGAAAATAAAAGTGAAAGTACTAAATAAGGATATGAGGACATGTGTAGTAGTAAAATACAGTTTCAAGAATAAAAATGTATAATATACACGTTAACTGGATACAGTAGCCATGCTCTACAGGATTGATTAAGTTTAGATAAGTGTCGTGGACGAATATACAAAGACAAAATAAGATACTTGCGTTTTATTGTGTCTTAAGTCTCCCGAAAACGATACATATTCAATAACACAAACCCATATTTAGAAATATTTCGTCAGGGACCCGTAACGCACTGTCGTCCAGAACCACCTTGCGTTGTAACAGACATCCCTAAGCGTGCATGTGAGCTATTCAGGTACAAAGTTTGAAGCTGCTACTTCTAGCAGTTTAGGAGGAAATGCATTTACAAGAAAATACATTATTTGACCTTGCCCAGTACCCTCTACATCATGTGACCTATCTAGGTACAAAGTTTGAAGTTGCTAGGTCTAACAGTTTAGGAGGAGATACATTTACAAGAAACGTGAAGAATGGATGCACACACAGAAAGGCGGACGATGGACAGACTTTGATACGAAATTAATATACCCTTTTTGCTAAAGGAAAAGGCGTGTATAACAAGACAAGCTAGGTTTACATTCAAGCATTAACAGGCCTCGAATCTCAGTTGGTAGCGAGTCCAACTGCAGATCCAGGGGTCACAAGTTCGAACTCCGCCTGGTCCCATACATTCGTGGAGATTGATCATGAAATAATTTCTACCGTCATTCTTCTCCTTCCGCTGATTCAAGAAGGGTTGTTGTCAGTTACAAGCTAAACTATGCACACAAAGTTCTGGTTAACTGCTAAGTCTTGACATGACCATAGCTGTTGACTGGGACGTTAAACCTCAAACAAACCAAAACATTTTAATATTGGTTTATCATAATGACGTCGCGTCTTGGAGTGAAATAACGCCATGCAATAAATCGATAAACCACTAGTGGTTTACAGTGGTTTACAGATTTACGGGAAACGTCATGAGGTCCATAACAGGGTTGCATACATAATGACACAATTTTAACTTTTACGTCAGAAATGAAATTTCAAAGTAATCTTAATGTCATATCATAAATAGAATCTAACATTCATGCTCCTGTATTATTAAATTTATTAAACTCGTTGCGAAAAAGAGATAAAATGCTCGGCAAGCTTCGCATTTTATCTCTTTTCCCCACTCATTTAATAAATTCAATAAAACATGAGCACTCATGTAAGATCCTCTATTTATTTTCAGCTGTTTCTACACAAAGTTTTATGTTACCGAGGTGTTATTCTCTACCCATGGATGGCCAGATTGTATGACAGAGATAAAGCTACAAAAACTGAAGTCAAGTGAGTGCTCAACTTATTATATTAAAAAACTTGTCAAAAGGTCCTTCTAGTTTTAGTTTTTGCAGAAGACTCAGTGGTTGAGTGCTATAATTGGGATCCATAGACTAAATAAGCAAGCCTCACCACAGTCATGAAGGCCAGAATTTTTTTATTAGTTGATTTACAAACCCTCATACTGTAATTTTCCGAAAAGTAGAAAAAAAATGAATTTCTAAAATTATTTTTTTATCCGCCGACTCTAAATAATATTGTTTAAGTTGAAAAATAATATATTTTTGAGGTTCTGTCTGTGTATTTTTTAGAGTGACACTGTTATAAGAGATTGTCCTGTCCAGATTTATAGGAAAAAGATGAAATATATAAAGATTTAATACTGTTAGTTTACCCTACTTATAAGTTTTACTGTTTTTTCTGGAGTTATTAAAAAAAAGCTCTGAAAATGACCGGTCAACTTGTCATTTTCAGAGCTATATTTTTTTTCTGTTCCGTACCTTTTTTTAAAATTTTTTTTTTGCTGGTAGCACTTACCACATTGTTGGGGAAATCTCATATCGCGACTCATATGATATAGATATTAGACTGGGATGGAAGGGTCGTTTTTTTCTAGGCTCTTTGGAGACACTGTGTTGTGTCCTTGAGCAAGCTATTTTATCCTCTGCTTAGTACTGGTTCAACCCAGGAAGACCAGAATTGTCCTGGCATGACTGAAAAATTATTGACTGGGATATTACGCATTAACACAAACAAACAAATCTAATGGAGAAAGTAAACTAGAAAATTATTCTTAATTTGAAGTATTGTTACATTTCAGAGGTCCAATCAATAATAAAAGTGTATCTAACCAAGAGGTAAAAGCACAGAAACATCCGTATTATGAAGTGTTGATGGACAGCAGGGACTCCGCCTTTGTTGTGAGTATCTTGATATCTTCGTTTTGTCTGTCCGTGATGCCTATCTGGATTGCTGCCACCTTTTACCCACCTTCCAGTCTTTGCTCTTCGAAACTGTTTCATGTATCTTGCAGCTAATAATTAGGGGATAACTGTATACAAAATTTTGGGGAGGTATATCGTCAGATATACGGTCGGAAATTTAGTTTTAGGGCTCCGCTCGCGCGTCGTCGTGATTTCAGAATGTATATCAGACGATATACCTCCCCAAATAAAAATTTTGAATATGGGTATCCCCATTCTAATGCACTCCTGCAGTTTGAGCTCAAATTGGAGCGTTGCAAGCCGCTTAAAGCCGCACATCACCCAACCAAATATGGAGTAATTAATGACGTCAAACCATTTCCGACAGTATATCGCAGGATAAACTGTCGCAAATTTTTGACGTTATCCAATCAGACGTCGCATTTCAAACTCGTGCATTAGAATGCTTCTTCATGCTCTGCTAGAAATGCTGGTTTCTGTTTAATATCCACGCTTGAACCAGCTTGTCCCTCAGCAATACTCCTCTTCAAATGGTAAATACTGCCCTCAAACAGTATTAAGTCCTCTAAACTGTTAACACCTTATCCACTGCCCTCAAACAGTAGAATGTTTTTCCGTTATCTTCACACTGAAGTTAGACAGTATAACGCCAAAGATATCCCCCACACTGAAGATATAATACTGCCCTCAGACAGTATAACGCCAAAAAATATCCCCCACACTGAGGATAAGCTACTGCCCTCAGACAGTAGACTGCCAAATAGTATCCCCTACACTGGGGATAAACTGCTATCATACAGTAGAACGCCAACTATACATTCCCCTACACAATAAATAATCAAGCTCTTCCTTTGAAAAAAAATCAACACTTAACCCTTAAAGCGCCAAGAAAAAATGCTCTGAAAATGTCGTCTGCTGAAGTCGCCTGCTGCAAATAATTGCCTATCATTACTGACAAATTAAGTATAGAAGCGAACAGCGTGGACCCAGAACAGACTGCTCCTATAGGAGCAGTCTGATCTGGGCCCACGCTGTTTGCCATAGGCTTCTTAAACATTACAGCAGGCGAGAAAAGTTGACGGCTTTTAATGCGATTGGCGTATTAAGGGTTAATCATATGACACAATTTGTTACAACTGAAGAAGTTCATCTCTACTTGCTTTCATACATGTTGTGTGGGCAGTCTGCAACAAAATGTCTGTATGAACCAAAACATCTACTTGTTAGTACCTTACAATCTGGTCCTACAGGGTTCAATTTCTTACAATTTCGATTTGTCTGTCCGTGATGCATATCTGGATTGCTGCCACCTTTTTCCCACCTTCCTGTCTTTCCTCTTCGAAACTGTTGCACGTATCTTGCAGCTAACAATTAGGGGATAACTGTATTCAAAATTTTCTTTTGGGGAGGTATATTGTGGGATATACGGTCAGAAATTTAGTTTTACGGCTCCGCTCACGCGTCGCCGTGATTTCCGAACATATATCAGACGATATACCTCCCCAAATGAAAATTTTGAATATGGTTATCCCCATTCTAATGCAATTCTGCAGTTTAAGCTCAAATTGGAGCGTTGCAAGCCGCATAAAGCCGCACGTCAGTGACGTCACCCAAACAAATGTGACGTAATTAATGACGTCAAACCATTTCCAGTATATCGCAGGATATACTGTCACAAATTTTTGACGTTATCCAACCAGACGTCGTGTTTCAAACTCGTGTGCATTAGAATGCTTCTTCATGCTCTGTTAGAAATGCTGTTTAATATCTGAGCTTGAACCAGCTTGACCCTCAGCAATACTCCTCTTCAAATGGTAAATACTGCCCTCAAACAGTATTAAGTCCTCTAGACTGTTAACACCTTATCCACTCTTCAGATATTACTACCCTCAAACAGTATTAAGTCCTCTAGACTGTTAACACCTTATCCACTCTTCAGATATTACTACCCTCAAACAGTATTAAGTCCTCTAAACTTTTAACAACTTATCCACTGCCCTCGAATAGTAGAATGTTTTTATGCCCCCAAAGGAACTTTGGGAGGCATATAGTAATCACACTGTCCGTCCGTCAGTCCTTCCATCCGTCCCGCTACGTGTCCGGTGCATATCTCCTATATTCTTTGAGATAGGAATTCAAAATTTTGTGTGTAAATGCATCTTGGGATGACAGAGTGTCACATACCATTTTCAGGTCACTGTGACCTTGACCTCTGACCTAGTTTTAAGAATTATTGTGTCCAAAGCCTATCTCTTACATTCTTTGAGGTAGGAATTCCAAATTTGGTGTGTGGATGCATCTTGGGATGGCGGAGTGTCGGGTACCATTTTCGGATCACTGTGACTTTGATCTTGACCTCTGACCTAGTTTTTAGAATAATTGTGTTCGGAGCATATCTCTTATATTATTTGAGGCAGGAATCTTAAATTTGGTGTGTAGATGCAACTTGGGAAGAGGAAGAGTCGCCTACCATAATTGGGTCACTATGACCTTGACCTCTGACCTAGTTTTTAGAATAATCGTGTCCGGTGCATATCTCGTATATTATTTGAGGTAGGAATCTTAAATTTGGTGTGTTGATATATCTTGCAATGACAAAGTGTCACCTACCATAATTGGGTCACTGTGACCTTGAATTTGAACTCTGACCTAGTTTCTAGAAACTGCATTAAGTCTGGTGCATATCTCTTATATTCTTTGAGATAGGAATTCCAAATTTGGTGTGTAAATGCTTCTTGGGATGACGGTGTCACATACCTTTTTCGAGTCACTGTGACCTTGACCTCTGACCTAGTTTGAAGAATTATTGTGTCCGGAGTATATCTCTTACATTCTTTGAGGTAGGAATTCCAAATTTGAAGTGTGGATGCAACCTGGGATAGCGGAGTGTCATGTACCATTTTCAGGTCACTGTGACCTTGACCTCTTACCTAGCTATAAGAATTATTGTGTCCAGAGCTTATCACTTATATTCTTTGAGGTTGGAATTCCAAATTTGGTGAGTATATGCATCTTGGGATGGCAGAATGTCACATATCATTTTCGGGTCGCTGTGACCTTGACTTCTGACCTAGTTTTATTAGTTATTGTGTCCGGAGCATATCTCTTATATTATTTGAGATAGGAATCCTAAATTTTGTTTGTGGATGCATCTTGGGATGGTGGAGTGTCATGTACCATTTACTGGTCATTGTGACCTTGACCTAGTTTTTAGAATAATCATGTTTGAAGCATTTTTTTCTATATTATTTGAGCTAGGAATCCCAAATTTGGTGTTTGGTTGCACTTTGGGATGACAGAGTTAAATGAATCAGTTTTGTGACCTTGACCTAATTTCTACAATAATCCTGTCAGAAGCGTATCTCATATATTATTTGAGGGAGGAATCCCAAATTTGGGGTGTTGATTTCTCTTGGAATGGCGGAATGGTGCATACCATTATGAGTCACTTTGACCTTGACATTGACTTCTAGGTTTTTCATGTCTGGAGCATATCTCCTATATTACAGCTAACTTTCCTCAAATGTGTCTTTTGCTAGAACAATTCCTTTGGGGGCATTCGTCACGTGTTTGTGACATTTCTTGTTCTCTAATCTTCACACTGAAGATATTATACTGCCCTCAGACAGTATAACGCCAAAGATATCCCCCTCACTGAAAATATAATACTGCCCTCAGACAGTATATCGCCAAAGATATCCCCCACACTGAAGATATATTACTGCCCTCAGACAGTATAACGCCTAATACTATCCCCCACGCTGAGGATAAGCTACTGCCCTCAGACAGTATAACGCCAAAAAATATCCCCCACGCTGAGGATATGCTACTGCCCTCAGTTGACTTCCAAATAGTATCCACCACACTGGGGATATACTGCTATCATACAGTAGAATGCCAAACATGATATCCCGCACGCTGAGGATATGCTACTGCCCTAAGACAGTAGACTGCCAAATAGTATCCCCCACGCTGAGGATATGCTACTGCCCTCAGTTGACTTCCAAATAGTATCCACCACACTGGGGATATACTGCTATCATACAGTAGAATGCTAAAAATATTATCCCCCTACACTGAGGATATGCTACTGCCAGGGCTGTGGAAATACCATGCCGGACTTGTCCAACCTGTCCCATTTCATTCAGAACAAGTTGAAAATTTCAATTTACTTGTCCTTGAACAAGTGCAAAATTTGTGTAAAGTTAATAAAATTTTGTATTTCATATTTTGATTAATTATTATAAGTTCACATGTTGCATTGAAAACAGCTGATCTGGATCTACACTGTTTACAAGCATGGTTTCATACTGTTTTCGAATGTGTAAATTGTCTTGGCACAGAAAGGTATAAGCAAATCTGTACTATCGGACAAATAAAATTTTCTTTGGACAAGTACATTATAGCCATTTACTTGTCCCTGGACAAGTAGAAACTTTTACTATTTCCACACCCCTGCTACTGCCCTCAGACAATGAACAACCATGCTCTTCCTTTGAAAAAAAATCAACACTTAACACTCTTCTTCTTCTTTTTTCCAGTTACTGTTCTTCCTTGTTCTTTCTGTGTTTGCTGTGTTTTTTTTTTTCCCTTTCTCTATGATTTTCTTCTTTTCACTTCTTTTTCTCTTCTTTTATTGTTCCTGGCTACCAGAACATTTCTCACATAATGAAGGATCTTCCCTACGCTACCATTTTTAAAGTCAATCAGGTAATACTTTCTACAGATATATAGAGGGTCTTACATGAGTGCTCATGTTTTATTGAATTTATTAAACGAGTTGGGGAAAAGAGATAAAATGCGAGGCTTGCAATAATACAAGAGCACGAATGTTAGATTCTATTTATCATATAACAAATACTTTGAAAACTCATTTCTGGCGTAAAACTATAATTTTGTCATTATGTACGCAGCATTGTTATGGACGTCATAACGTTTCCCGTAAATCTATAAACCACTAGTGGTTAATCGATTTTATTGCATGGCGTTATTTCACTCCCAGACGCGACGTCATATGATAAAATTAATTTCATAACAGCATTGTGAATAAATAGTACTGGAACTCCAAGTAGATATAAAGCAAACGTAATGACGGTGTTAGCGTTGTTGCTAACGACTTTGATGACGTCATAGTTAAACAGTAACAGTAACTCAACTAATGCTGTGTCAGTGTACATGTAATTCCCTTTGGATAATGCTTTGATAATATAAATCAACACCATTGTTTGTGGGAGTTCTGTGTTTGTCTTTGTTTTGTTATGCATTAGGGGTGCAACAATACCTATATACCGGTTAATCGCGATTCACTCTAGATTAATATCGTATTGTGATACACTTGTGGCTGTACTGGTACACAAGCCTTTCCTATGTATCATCAAGCCAGTTTTCATCTAAAATTTACTAGAAAATATCCATTATTGGCTTTGAAATTGCTGGAAATTCGGGTTGTTTTCAAAACCGGAAGCAGTAAAAAAAAAGAGGGAAAAAAGATGCTGTGGTATAATTCCTGACAAGAACTCACATTGACTGTGTCTAACAGCATATCGCCGTCTTTCAAGCATTGGAAGATGTTAATTCTGTGCGACAGACATCTATTTGAGGCAATTCATACTGTTTATGGATATTTTACACATTTTCTATCCCCCTTCAAGTTATTTCCCCATTTCAAATACCAACGCTTCATTGGTAAAAACGTGTTCACATCTGTTTGTGTTGCAAATTAGACCAACATGCGACAGCTACTTTCGGTTTCAAAAAAGTTGGCGGATGACAATCACAAATTATTGAAGTGAAATATCTAAAAGGTAAAAACAAAAATTTGATCATTTCTCCTTGGAAAGCAGCCGAGGGACACAAGGAGTAGCTGAAAAATGTGACAGTGTGTAATCGAAGCCAATTTCATGACCCTTGAATTATATTATAATACTGAACTAGGGGCAGTAATAGACAGAAATAAAGATACCAGGTGTATCGCAATATGTATCGCAATACAGGTTTTCAATATTGCAATACGCTTTGTGGCGTATCATTGCACCCCTACATGTTACTGTGACATTTCTTGTTTCTATATAATCTTACTTTGTTTGCATGAGGCTATATACAGAGAAGATATTGTGGCCCAGAATAGTTTATTTGCCTATGCTTTTAATTGAGAAAATATTGCAAGCAGCAATGACATTTGAAAGTCTGCATGTTGGTGCAATTACTTCACCTTAGAAGCTAATTGGATGCAACCTTTTGTTTAAACAGCTTCCCCAGGACACAGTAAATGATATATGATAGCCTTCCAGATAAGAATGCGTAATTAAAATGTATTATTTTTTGTTTCTCATCCAAAACATATGTTGTGGGTTCTCAAAAGAACTGTCTCAAGGAAAGTGGATACAGTTCTTTTGAGCACCCAAAACATATGTTTAAACTAATGGGTAAGAAAATAATTAAATATTTACGCTAAAAATTTAGCCTAACTGGACCTATGTTGTATGATGCTAAACCCTTAAAGCGACACCCATAATTTGCAGCAGATGACAATTTCAAATTTTGCCGCTTTTTCAAAAATAACCATTAAGGCATGGTATTTCATGAGAATCGTATGCTGGCAGACGATTCTCATGTAATATCATACCTTATTTTTGTAGAAAATTGGTAAAAATGCCGCAAAATTTATTGTCTGCTTCAGTCGTGATTGGCGCTTTAAGGGTTGATATATCACATGGGCTGCTGAAAATTCCATAAATTCTATGTTTTTCTCTTTCTCAGTCGGCTCCGACAGAATCTGTAACGTTCCTTGGTGATATTGGGCATCAGAGAGAACTATTTTCCATCCAAGGTAGGTGTTGTTTTATATCGGCCGCAATGTGAGAAAACCTGTCTTCGGGGGTTTGCGAGCAACACAGGCGCAGACCAGCCTGCGCATCCTCGCAGACTGATCAGCACCTATGTTATTCAATTTATGGAAAGTATCATATGTAAACTTAATACAGGTGAAATTTCAATTTTATAGCTAGTCTCAGTAGCTGAGGAGAAATGTTTCAAACTCCCTTTGTCGGAAACCCCGAAGACAGGTTTTCTCGCGACGAGGCCCAAATAGTTCCTGCTTTTAAATGGATGAATTCTTTTTATCAGCCTCTTAGCTCTGTTTTTTTTTTGTCAACCAACTCATATGGGCCAAAAAAGAATTGTAAATCACTGACTTGCAGCAAGTCCAATGAGTTATCAAATGGATGAGAAATAAATGTTTTGGTATATTTAAGCATACATCAATTTTTTGTTATTTGTCCACCAATTACTGTTGATTCACGTTATTTAGGCTCAAAGAAATGGTCAGGTGGATTTTCCCATTTCATTTTTATAGGCCTACGGGTAGGTACTTCATTTTCTTGGATAAATATGGTATCAAGCATTATACTTGATGCATTTTCCAACCAGCCTTAGTGATGAAGAGGATTACCTGGAGAGTCTCATTATACCCATATGCATAGTTTCGCGAAAATTAAACTCTCAAGAAAAATTCCGACTTTACAGTATTTTCTGTATACTGTTGGTATAAATCCATAGGTCCACCAGGCCTTTAGTTGAGAGTGCATACCAAAAATGAATTTTATTTATTCTCTACCTAAACATATGTTACGGGTACTCGAAATAACCGTCTCAATGAGACAGTTCTTTTGAGCACCCAAAACATGTTAAAACTGATGGGTGAGAAAATATTAACAATTTTACGCTCAAAAATTTTGTTTATCTAAACTGATGTCCATATAAGAAACTTCTTGCGTGTAAAACTGTTATCAGATGGGCTGGCTTATGTTGTTTATTATAGGTCTTGACTATGTTGCTCATGAAGATATTGTTCCCTATACCAGTACCGAGAGGAAACCTATTGATCATGATTTATTCATGAAATTTCTTGAACCGGATAGGTTGAATGGTGAGTATCTTTACACCTTGTCATGCTGAATATTTTATGTGCAACACTCCTCCCCAATTTTCATTCTGTTTAGGCTATATTTAGATCATAACATCATTTTCTATTAGTAGACAACATTGAAATAATTGAAGAAAAATTTAAGTAAGGTTTTGAATACTTTTGAAAATATTTTGGAAAATGGAGCATTTGCTCTTTTGGAGCAAATGCTCCATTTTTCATAATATTTTCAAATATGTGATATTTCAAAGGCGTCAAAAGGTGTTAATGTGGACTTGGCCTTTTTATACCCCACCACTTTAAAAAGTGTGGGGTATTATGTTATACCCTCCATTCAAAAAATTGCGTAAGAGTGTCCGTCCATCTGTCTGTATGTCCGTCCGTCTGTCAGCGCATCATTTTCACTCTCTGCTGGGAGCATTTTTTGACCAATTTTCTTCAAAATTGCTATGAGAGTTGATATTGGGAAGGAGTGTCCTGGGACTGCAGATGGGTAAATTTTGGCAAATAAGTACAGATTTATGGCCCTTGATTGATTTGGTTTTCACTCTCTATCTTTGGCATTCCTCTACCGATTTTCTTCAAACTAGGTATGAGAGTCGATACTGTGAAGGAGTGTTCTTGGATTGCAGATGGGTAAATTTTGACAAATGAGTACAGAGTTATAGCTCTTGATTGACGTTAGAAATTTGTTTCCACTCTCTATCTTTGGCATTTTTTTACTGATTTTCTTCAAACTGGGTATAAGAGTTGATATTGAAAGTAGTGTCTTTGTATTGCAGATGGATAAATTTCGACCAATAAGTACAGAGTTATGGCCCTTGATTGACGTTATAAATTGGTTTTTCACTCTATCTTTGGCATTTCTTTACCCATTTTCTTCAAACTTTGCATGAAAAGGTCTAGTTTCAAAATGATTGTCTTTGCATTGAAAATATCCCGTGGCGGGTATGTTGCATGCCTGCAGCACTTTTATTTCTTGCATGAAAAGCGCTGCAGCGGGGCTATAGTCAGATTCTCTGACAATTCTAGTTTTCACTGATTTATTATAAGGAAATTAAAAATATAGAAAAAAATGTCTAAAATTAGAATATTTTTTTTCTGTGAAACGGCCATAAAATATTTTCGGTAGATGGCTTTTTGAGTGAGTCAGTCGGGTGACAGCAAACAAAGACTTTTTTAAGGATGGCCCAAACAGTTTTGGACCCAGATCAGGACCTAAACTGTTTGCAAAGGTAATTTTGCATGCTTTTTTTTCTGTCTACTGATTTTTTCAAAATTGATATTTTCAACAAATTCTTTCAGGAATAGTTTAGATCCAGATCTTATCTGGGTCTAACCTGTTTGCAAAGATGATCAGCCGAAGAAGAATTTTGCCACTAGTGGGTAAAGAGTTAAACTATGCTTTAAGACTGTGACATTATCTGGTCATAATCACTTATAACAGCAGCTTTTGTCACCTGCTGATATAACCTTTGCAAACAGTTTGGATCCAAATCAGGACCGACTCAATGTCGGTCCTGATCTGGATTCAGACCGTTTGACACTCTAACAGTGTTTCTGAAAGAATTTTTTGAAAAAAATTAATTTTGAAAATAATTAATTTTGAAAAAATCGGCAGACGACAATGAATGAATTTTATATTGCAGCTCCAGCCTTTACCGCCAAAGATGAATTCACAGCCTGGCAGAAGAAACATCATCCCTGGCTGAGACTATCAGATGTCTATAGAGCAACAACAGATAATATCAGAGTGACAGTGATACCCTTCTATATGGGATGTCGGGTATGTTTCATTGTTTTGAATGAAAGCGGTGGCTTAGTTGGTAAAGTATTAGACTTGGGATCGACTGGTTGCTACTTCGAGACTCACCGGAGGCACTGTGTTGTGTCCCTGAGCAAGACACTATATCCTTTACTTAGAAACTGTTCAAACCAGGAAGACAGGAAATTTTCCCGGCATGACTGAAAAATTGATGACTGGACAAAAAGCAGCAACGCAAATACCAACTCAATTTTGTATGAATGAATGTCATTATACCCGCTTTTTTGTTAGAAAAAAAAGGGTATATTGATTTCGTACCAAAGTCGGTCCGTCACATTTCTTTTAATTGTATCTTCTTCTAAACGGTTGGACGTAGCAACTTCAAACTGGGCGACATTTCGTGTGAACTTGACCCCTAGGTCATGGTCAAGGTCAAATTATGTGTTTTCTTGTAAATGCATCTCCTCCTAAACTTTTGGATGTAGCAATTTCAAACTTTGCAGGTGTATAGGTCACATGATGTAGAGGGCACTTTATATGACCTTGACCCCTAGGTCAAGGTCAAAGAATATATTTTCTTGTAAATGCATCTACTCCTAAGCTGTTGGACGTTGCAACTTCTAACTTTGCAGTTGCATAGGCCACATGATGTAGAGGTAACTGGGCAACATTTTGTGTGACCTTGACCACAAGATCAAGGTCATATAATTTACTTTCTTGTTAATGCATCTTCTCCTTAATTATTGGACGTAGAAACTTCAAATTTTGCAGGTGTATAGGTCATATGATGTGTAGGGTACTGAACAACATTTTGTGTGACCTTGATCCCTAGGTCAAGGTCATATTATGTATTTTCTTGTTAATGCATCTCCTCCATACCTTTTGGAGGTAGCAACTTCAAACTTTGCAGGTGGATAGGTGACACAATGTAAAGGGTACTGGGCAACACTTTGTGCGACCTTGACCCCGCGACCTTGACCCCAAGGTAAAGGTCAAAGGTAAAAGTGGGTATTTGTGATGGTGTACCATTGACTGCTGCTCTAGTCATATTAGTTGTAATGTGAGAAAACAAGACGAAATGCAGATTGGTTAAACAGTTCAACCTTTGTCTAAGGGTCTACAAAAAATCTATCTGAAAATGTCATCTGCATAAGACATCAGCTGCATATAATTGCCTAATATTGTTGACAATTTTAAGTATATGGCCAACAGCATGGACCCAGATCCTACAGGAGCAATCTGTTCTGGGTCTACGCTGTTTGTCATAGAGGCATCAAAAACATTTCATTTATTGCGTTTGACGCTTTAAGGGTTAAATAATATGGACTGGATAGCAGCCCATGCGCTTATGGGCCGAGTTTCCTTGTAGCTATTACCTGGCTATGGCTGCTGTTCTATTGTTTGGCACTCTCCCTCCGATAAAACCAACCAATCACATGGTGAGAAGGCTATTCTGATTTTTCTGACTGGATTTGATACAAACTTGCTGATTGGTCAGTATTTCTCATCCCGCTATTTCAGGGGCCATGGCCACACTTCTTATCATGGTCATGGCTATAGCAGAGCTACAGCCGTTTGGTTGAGGCTATCCCTGGCCAATAGCCGGGTGATACAGGGTTCGCACAGGCTTGAAAAATCCTTGAATGTACAGGACTGTCTTGTAAAGTCCTTGAAAATTAAATTTGCGTTGAAAAGTACTTGAAAAACACTCAAAGGCCTTGAAAAGTCCTTGAATTTTACCATTTACAGGAAGATTGAAAGTGTTTTGGAGACCTAAATCAGTATCAAATTGTGGTGCCTTTATTTGATGCAGCATATGCTGCACCAAATAAAGGCACCACAATTTTATACTAATTTTCTTAAACTAATATCTTTAGTAATGAACTCTAGCATTTATGTAGAATTTTAACATGTAAATCAGTGTTTTTCTTCAGTTTTCAGTCCTTGAAAACAGTAGGAAAGTCTTTTAGAAGTCCTTGAAAAGTCCTTGAATTTTACACAATCTTGCCTGTATGAACCCTGTAAGGGAACATGGCCATAACTGCTGGGAATTTTTTATTGTCCGATTGATTTTTTTCTCAAAATTCTCCTTTTCAAGAAATTCTTTCAGGCAAGTGTCTAACAGATTGGATCCATATCAGGCGGGATGTTTTGCTGGGCTTGATCTGGTTCCAAATTATTCACAAAGACTAAAAGGCAGAGATAATATTTTGATAAGAGATCTAAAAAATGTTTTGTATATATTCAGTGTATTTTCTTCCGACTTTTCAGAGAACAGATTTAGAGCAGACCTACTGGGTAAGTTGAGTCAATTTTTTTTAATGTCTTCAAAATATGAGCTGCGACACGTGATTTCCAACAATGTGGCATTTTGACATGAGCAGACTCATATGAGCCTGTGCAGCCTCCTTTTAGGCTTAGAAACTCCAAATGATGTCGGTCAGTAGCCTAAGAATCATAGAATATTCAAGCGACTAGCAAAGGCTCTGATCAGACTGCGCATACGGGCAGGCTGGTCTGAGCCTTTGCTGGTCGCACATACCACATTGTTGGAAATCTCATGCTGCGGCTCAATTATTATAGTTAAACTCCTTAAATGCTGGGTTATGTTGTATGACTTTGTCTATACTGGATTTTTTTACAAATGAATTTTTCCAAAAAGTTCTCTCCGTAACAACATCAGAGTATCAAATTTTTTGTATCCAGATCAGGCCCAACATTTTGTTGGGCTGATCTGGGTACAAACTGTTTGCAAAGGTTATTTGAAAATTTCACTAGTAGGCAAAGAGTTGATTAGCAAGTGTGCAGACTCATCTTAGTATTTAATGGTTGCCAAAGTGATAAGTATTAATATCTTGTGTGCATAGCTTCTATTGAACTAAAATCCATGTTCAAATCATGAGGTTTAAATGTGGGTTTTTACTTGACTATTAATACTTTAATATGAGCCCTGATGTGATTGCATGAGGCTACATGGGAAGCCTTGCAGCCTAGACTGATCATTTCACCAATGCTTTTGTTTAATAAAAACTGGCCATTGGCTATGAAATTTTCACAATGTTATGAATCTCAAAAGTTTGCAAGCAATAGCTCCCATAGATTTTTAATGTAAAAACTTTAAAAAAAAAACTTCTCTAATCCCATGAGGCCCACAGCTTATATATTTAGTATGTAACTATGTCTAGTGGTCCCCTACATAAATCCTGCCAACCATGCCCCTGAGGTCCAAATTGACCACACCCAAGGGGTCATTAGCTTCCATAGACTTCTGATAGGAAAGACTTAAAACATCTTGTAACAAACTCTCCTACATAAATCTTGCCAAACGTGCCCCTGGGATCAAATTTGGCCATGCCCCAGGGAAAGACTGACACTCGTAATTAAAAAAGACCCTTTTATGGAACCATTGAGCCTCTTGTTTCCTGAATTTTGGAAGACCATTGAGCCTCTTGTTTCTTGAATTTTGGAAGAAATTAGCTATATTTCCCATTAAGAATGGAGCAGAAATTCGATCCTGAGGCACCCTAAAAAATAATGTCTGATGGGCAGGTTTGTCTTTGCCTTCACTGATCACCAATGCTTCCAGAACAGAAATCAGGTGCCGGGGATATAAAACTTTTTTCATGCTCAACTGAAATTTCTATTGCTCAGAAAGATTAGAATGCTGAAAAGTAATAATAACTCTTGCTTTAAAACTATCAGCTGTTCTATTTATCATTCTTATAAATGTTAAAATGTCAACAATTGTTCAATGGAGTTGAACATGAAAAAAGTTTATTGCCTAAATGCCTGATATCAAAGCTGGTTCATATATATACTTTTCTGATATATTTCAGTGGAGATATTGTGTAAGACTTGAGAACTTCAGTGATAAAGCAGTACAAGTGGTAGATAAACAGTTGAGTGTATTCAGTACATCTGGTACCCTGGACCGCCTCCGAGTAAGGAGTCTTATTGAACAGGTGGGTACCATACATTCAGAAGAAACTTTCTTGCATAAGGCATCCAATAGCAAGGGTTCTTTTGAGCACCTCTTGATCTTTAATACTGGGGGCATAAAATCTATTTTCATGAACTACTCCTGAAGATGACAGTATCATCATAGGTCCAGTTAAGGAAAATTTTTGAGCGTAAAATTGTTATTGTTTTCTTACCATGCAATCTAAACAGATGTTTTGGGTGCTCAAAAGAACCGTCTCATTGAAACGGTTCTTTTGAGTACCCACAACATATGTTTTGGTTGAGGAATAAGAAAAATAGTTTTCAGTTACACACACTTATCTGGAGGCCTGTATCATGTCAGGCTAGACGTATTTTTACCGGTCTCTACTGACTTTGACTATGTTTTATAGATGAGCTTGCGTCTAAAATATGCTTATATTATAGTTCTATATGCTTAGGGCATATTTATTTACAATGCTGCAGGGGTGTTGGGCGACATCCCCCATTATTTGTAAAATGTTGGAATTGATTTTAAACAGAGACCGGTAAAGTGCAGTTGTCCCTCATGTCATGTATAGCAGGACTTTAGTTAAGAGTGTGTAACGAAAATTTAATTTTCTTATTTCTCAACCAAAACATATGTTGTGAGTACTCAAAAGAACCGTCTCAATGAGACTGTTCTTTTGAGCACCCAAAACATATGTTAAAATTGATAGGTAAGGAAATATTAACAATTTTACGCTGAATTTTTTTGTTTATCTAAATCTATGGTATAGGTACTGATAAGCAAAGATTTTTTTTTTTTTTTTTTTTTTTTTTTTAGGGAGCGCAGTGTCTCAGTGGTAGAGTGCTTAACTCGAGACCGAAGGGTAGCGGGTTCGAGCCTCACCGGCGTCACTGTGTTGTGGTCCTTGAGCAAGACACATTTATCCTAGCTTAGTACTGGTTAAACCCAGGAAGAACCGTCCCGCATAACTGAAAGATTGTTGAGTGGACGTAAAGAATCAAATCAAACAAATCAAACAAACAAAGCAAAGATTTTAAGTAAAATATTGTGTTTTTCTTAAACACTAGTCTGAAAATGTGTTGTGGGGGCTCAAAAGAACCACCTCGCGATAAACACATTTTTTGAGTATAAAATTGTAAATATTTTCTAAACCATCCATTTTAACATTTGTTTGGGGCGTAGTGTTGTTTGGTCTGTGTGTGACAACTAGGGCATAGAGCTTTGATATTTCATATGGGCCTCGACGCGTTAAAACTTGCCTTCGGGGTTTTCAACAAAGTGAGATTCAAACCAGCCTTATCAGCTACTCAGACTAGCTAGAAATTGAATTTCGCTCAAGCAAGTCTAGATATGATACTTTCCAAAAAGCGAATAACAAAGGCGCTGATCAGACTGCGCGGATTCACAGGCTGGCCTACACCTGTTTTGTTCGCAAACCCCCCGAAGACAGGTTTTCTCGCGACGAGGCCCATATGTATATTCCTTGTAGAAAGAGCTTTTTCAAATATACAAAAGTATATGACTTGACCTTTGACCTGCTTTGGATATACCCTGAAACAAAGTTCTAAGTGGCCACTTTTCAATTTCATTTTTTCTGACTTAGCGCTAATGATATTGAAATGAATTTTTGCCCATATATGTGCAATTCAATGGATTAAAGTTAAGTGGTGCATTGGAAGAGTTTTCTATCACTTTACAATTTTTGGGTTCAAAAATGCAAAAAAAAAAAAAAAAATTGAAGAAAAAAAGGGTTTTGAGTGCAGTTTTTTTACGAATTGAAGTACAGGTGATTTCAAACTTGTCTAGCCGACTTGAAAAACACCAAACCTCTAAATTTTTGCTTATAAACAATTTTTTTATGATTTTTTAAAAAATGCTCATTTAATACATTTTCCGATTTTTTTCGAAAATAATCAACTTCACATACTAAAATCATTGTATGGGTTTTATTTTATGTAAGCGTGTTAGACCAAGCACAATACAGCTTGATCAGCCCATTTTTTAACAGTTATTCTTTCAAGACTGGTGTCCACTTCCGGTTTTAACATGAAAGTTTAAAGGTCATTTAAATGGCATATGCCAAAGATATTTTTGAATTTTTAAATAAAACAGTGAAGCCTATTCAAAATACATAATCGCTGAAAATTTCAATGCCGTACCACAGATAATAGAATGTACAGAGCAATGCAAAGTTGATATGCAAATTGCATGGTTAAAGCTAAAACTCTTTGATTAAGCTGCTGATAGGGGCTGCCTTCATGTTAACGTAGAAGAGAAACAGAGAGTTCAATTGTCACATAACTTTTGATTCTTTTTCATCTTATATCACAGCTGTTATAACAGCTTCAAACTAATTAGAATATGTAAGGATAACACATTTGAGGAGTATTTTATATCACAGTAAAAAGTGTGACTTTTTGAAATGAAGGTACCTTTACTCTGACTTCATCTGGCAAGATCTACAAGTCATTTTGAAATTAAATAATTTTCAGAGTCTCGAAAAAGCCTTGAATTGTTTTATGGAATTAAAATTTTGTAACAGCGATGTTTACTTTCTGAACAGGGGGCAAAAAATGTGTAGGTGGCCACTTATAACTTTGGTTCAGTGTAGTTACAAAATTTAACTTTGGTTAATTGCATGTGCTCTTGGTGCATTTGTGTTTCACAAACACATCTTGTTATAAAGCAGTTGAAAATGCAGCAGCCAGTCACAATTTAGATGGTTAGAGAAGGCCCTTATAAGCCTCCTATATATATGTCAAGGCTGATTGGGTCTTTAATTTCCAAAGAGAGCCGTAACTTGAGAACACATCATTACTGACAAACTGTACCACTGTCGTTAAATCAAGCCTCCCGACAGGGTGCCCACTGGTCAGGGAAAAGTCAGGGAAATTTGTTTTTTTCTTCAAGGTCAGGGAAAAGTCAGGGAATTCTGTAAAATGGTCAGGGAAATTAGAAAATCCTTATATGTCAGGGAATTTTAAAATAGTATTTGTTCAAACTCGTCAATGATGTAACAAATAGATATGAGATGATGACTGTGTGTCAGTATTTGGATGGCTATTATGCTATCCAGTTATTACAATATATTTGTCTCTTTGTCAGTTAATTTTATGTTAAAAATTGACCCAAGACATTATTTGTTGTTTCTTGTTTTTTTTAATTTTTCGATTTCCAATGCGACTAACGTGGCTACATGAAGGCTGAAGACACAGGCCAAACAGACAGAGGCGATAGTAAAGCGCAGTAAAATGGTCAGGGAAAAACAAATCTTGGCCAGCGAAAAGTCAGGGAATTGTATTTCAGACTAAGAGTGGGCTCCCTGCCAGATAAGAGTGTCATTTTGACAACCATTTTCTTATTTCTCAGCCAAAATATATGAGCTGTGACATGTGATTTCCAACAATGTGGCATTTTGACAAGTGTAGACTCAGACAAGCCTGTGCAGCCTCACTTTGAGCTTAAAAATTCCAACTGATATTCATTCAGTAGCTTAACACTCATAGAATATTCAAGCGACAAGCAAAGGCTCTGATCAGGCTGCGCGTATGTGCAGGCTGATCTGAGGCTTTGATTGTCGCACATACCACATATTTGGAAATCTCATGTCGCGGCTCATTTGTTTGTTTGTTTGATTTGGTTCTTTACCTCCTGTCAACAATCTTTCAGTTATGTAGGGACGGGATGTCGCGGCTCATATGTTGTGGGTACTCAAAATAATCATCTCAATGAAATGATTCTTTTGAACACCTAAAACGCATGTTTAAACTGTTTCATAAGAAAATAATCACAATTTTACGCTAAAATATTTTGCCTAATAAATTATATATCTATCTAAATGTCTTTTGTTTCAGATACCAGTGTTAACAAAGGAATCTCCAGTCTATCAGTATAGTAGTCTGGTATCACTTGAGGCTTCATCTGGGCAAATATGGTAAGATAAATGAGCCACGACATAAGATTTCCAACAATGTGGCATTTTGACAAGTGTAGACTCAGACAAGCCTGTGCAGCCTCCTTTTAAGCTTAGAAACTCCAAATGATGTTTGGACAGTAGCTTAACAGTCATAGAATCTTCAAGCCACTGGCAAAGGCTCTGATCAGACTGTGCCTATGTGCAGGCTGATCTGAGGCTTTGCTAGTTGCACATACGACATTGTTGGAAATATAATGACCGCAGCTCAAATCCTTTGTCACGATATGAGTCTATCTAGTCTGACACTTAATGTACATAAAATATGCTTATACTGGAGTAATGCATATGAGCTGAAGATACAGAGGGGCCCTGGATTCAAGCCTCACCAGCGTCACTGTGTTGTGTCCTTGAGCAAGATGCATTTATCCTAGCTTAGTACTGGTTCAACCCAGGAAGACCCATTCCTACATAATTGAAAGATTGTCGATGGGATGTAAAGAATCAAATCAAAATATGAGCTGAAGAGACTTTGGTATTTATCACAAATCAGTATTTAGTCTTCAAGTATGCATGCACAGCTATCTGATGGGACCAGAGTCCTTTAGCTTAATCGAATGTACTGGCCTATATAACTATATAACTCAAACCCTATCTTTGCCTGGCAGAAGAGACACCATCTCGCATGGGTAAAACATTTTTTTTTATTTTTTTTTTTTTAAGCAAAATTGCATTTCAAATTGCCAAAATCAATGTTTTCCGTCGCCATATTACACATTTTTGCAATGAAGAACATCAGATCTCATTGAACAAATCATCATTTTGACAATCAAAAATATTGTTTTTGGTGATCTCTGTGGAGTCCATTTGCCATGCAGATAGAAGAGTATGGGAGGTAATGGAGGGGCTATAACTCTTAACTTGAATTTCCATAGTGTGATCAGAATATGCTATAATCATTAGTGAACTGAAAACCCTGCCAGGACAAGAACCAACAAGTTTGTGTTGATACATGTATAGTATACTTAAACGCAAAAGTTTCGCAACTCTTACTAAAATGCTATTTCCTTATTTCTGAGACAAAAATTTTATTCCATGATATTGTGATTAACAAGTCCAATTATTCGCCGTTAAAATAACATGAAAATCAAAACAGTGAGACCTACGATTGCCGATCTGCAGCAAGAAATGTAAGGCAACCCAAATTTGAAAAGTCACAGAGTTACAATACCTTACATTTTATCGAGTCACAGTGTTACACCACCTTACATTTTATTCGGAAAAGGCGTTTAACCATTATCTGTTTTCAAAAGCAGAAGGGCAGACAAATCAAAGCAGGTTATTTAACGCATTTGTTAACGTTCATTACGTCAACCTAAAGCCTTCAATATTTGACGTAATTGGCCGTTTAAGCACAACTGAATATCAATAATCGAATTTTTAATGTCACAAGTGAAAGCCTTCAACACATTGCATAGAAGACAGAAGATCGCGCGAAATAACGGAAAAAAATGAACAATTTTGATAAATTGGTTGACGTTAACAAAGAAACGCAGCGACTTTGAGCGTTGATAAACGTTAATTGTTAAACCTTAAAATGTTTTACGTCAGATACGACATCTGGCTATCACATCATACCGTTTGTTTTCAAATCAAGATAACTATCTTTATGCTAGACTATATTGTTTAAAAACACTGACGTCATTATAACGTCAGAATGGAGAGTATGATCAAAAAACCGATCAATGGTAAATCATTCCATATTCAGCAGGGGCATAAAATATGATTATATGAATATTCTAACTTGGACCATACTGAAGAAAACACAGATATTAAACGGTTGCGAAACTTTTGCGTTTAAGTATAAAACCTGTGTAAAACGGCCACTCTCAAAAAGACCATAAATTGGTTTTAAAAGACCAATTATTGCTTAATGCAGGTCAAAAGTATTGCATTCTGCAATACTTTTGACATTCATTGAGCTACCATTTGTCATTAAGATCTTTGTTTTGTCTATTTTTGAGTGGCCATTTTACACATGTTTTACTGTACCATATTCAACCTGATAATTCATATGCTCTTAACTATTATCATTGTGGTGGATTTACCCATACATATTTATACAAAAAGAATGGAATTGTCCATTTTGTATTTTAAATGGTTGCTGGTCAATATTTGTATACAGGACTTTAGTTAAAAGTGCGTAGCGAAAGTTTAATTTTCTTATTTCTCAACCAAAACATATTTTGAGGGTACTCAAAAGAACCGTCTCAATGAGACGGCTCTTTTGAGCACTCAAAACATATGTTAAAATTGATGGGTAAGCAAATATTTACAATTTTACGCTGAACATTTTTGTTTATCTAAACCTGTGTGTATAAAATGATGTTTTCATGTCCCTGAATGTTTTTAACACAGCAGAAGCCAGCTTAACAGTTTCCACATTGTTTTGGTCAGTCAATAGCTGGCTGATCAGAAGTCAGCTAATCTTGAACTACACTGTTTTCAAACAGCTGGTATAAAATTTTGAAAAAAGGTGAAGCCAGCGATCTGGATCCGCACTGTTTTTCATCAGAAGCTGACTTGTCAGAAGCCAGCCTATCTGGATATACACTGTTTTCAAACAAACTGGTATAAAATTTTGAAAAAATTATAAACACCTATGGATATGGTATTTGGATTCTCCCCTACCTTTTTTTGCAACAAGGTCGAGATACTGTTTCAAATAAAGCAGGCATCCAGATAAGTGTGGGTAATTTAGAATTATGTTTCTTGTTTCTCAACCAAAACATGTTTTGGGTACCATACTCAAAAGTACTGCCTTGATGAGACGGTTCTTTTCAGCACCCAAAACACATGTTTAAATCAATAGATAAGAAAATATTTACAATTTTACATGCATGGGTGAAAGTTTTCAGGATTAATCCTGAATTCAGGATTTTGAGGCTGACTTTCCAAAGAAAGCCAGCCTCAAAATGCTGAATTAGGGAGATTATAATAGCTTATCTGATTAGTTTTGAGATTATCTAAACACATTTAACTATTTAAACATGAAATTATTAATTTTTGTAGGTATTCTGCAAGTTTAAAACTTTGACGTCTCTCCAGGAATCACCTTCACATCCATAACAAGTTTGCACAGGCTCTTTCAAAATAGCACAAAGTCTATCTGGGTTGCTGCATTTCTGGACCTGTATGTGATGAGGTGACTGTCACGTTTCTTAAAACATGTGTTACAGAGGAACAGGTCATATGCTAGTGCATATTCCAGGATCCTCTCACCCTCACTATCAAGGTCCGGCTTGCCATACCCATAGCCTCGAATAATTTTTTTGTAACCCGAGCCTGTACTGCTCCAAAGTTCAGGATTTTGGAAGTTTTGAACATTTCACTCGTGTACATGAAAAAATATGGCTGATCTGGATCTATGAATCTATTACAGGGGCAGCTATACAATGTTGAAAGAAGACAGCACGAAGTTTGACTGTATTATTCCTCCTTTCGGCATGGAAGTGAGCCCCGAGGAGAAATATGGAACTGAGGATGATAGCGTCTGAATTTATGTTACATGATGCTTTTGTATTAATCCTTTAACCCTTAATGCACCAATTGCAACAAAAGTCATCTGCTTTTCTCATCTGCTGAAATTTTTAAGAAGCCTCTATGGCAAACATTGTGGACCCAGATCAGACTGCTCCTATAGGAGCAGTCTGATCTGGGTCCACACTGTTTGTCTCTATACTTAATAATGTTAGCAAAAGTTTGCAGCTGATGACAAAAGTAGACGCAATTTTCAGATGATTTTTTTGCTGGCGTTTTAAGGGTTAAGCGTCAATCACAACTGCAGCAGAGACAAAATTGGTGGTATCTTTCATAATTTGGGGGAAAAATAAGGCATGATATTTCGTGTGAAGATGATTCACACGAAATATCAAACCTTATTTGTTTTTTTTAAAAGAAAACAAAATTTGAAAATGGTGTCTGCTGCAAATTGTAGGTGGCGCTTTAAGGTTTAATGCCTAGTCATAGGTGTTAGTGTTTGCGGCTTAACTTTTTGCATGCTGGGTAATTTTTCATGCTTTTGTTGTTGTCTGCTGACTTTTTTCAAAATTAACTTTTGTGAAAAAAAATCTTTCAGGAAAACTATTGGAGTGTCAAATGGTTTGGATCTAGATCAGGACCGACTGAATGTCGGTCCTGATCTGGGTTCAAACTATTTGCAAAGGTTATCAGCTAACAACGAAAGTTGCCACTAGGAAGGTTAGATGTATACAATTAGATTATTACATGATGTCGCGTCTGGAAGTGAAATAAAGCCATGCAATAAAATTTATAAATCACTAGTGGTTTACAGATTTACTATACTCACATGATGCCATTATAAAGTTGCGTAAAAGATGACAAAATATTGACATTTTCATGCTAAAAATGTGATTTTTTAAGTAATTTTAATATCATGTGATAAAATAAATAGAATCTTACATTGATGCTCATGTATTATTTTTATTAAACTCATTTGATAAATTCAATAAATCATGGGTAAGATCCTCTATATATATATATATATATATATATATATATGGCTTCTTACGGGATAGCAAATAAATTTGTTTATAAGAAAAGGATAAAAAAAATATTAAATGAGTTAGTGCCAAAATGTAAAGCTAAACAGCTGAACAGATGCTATGGAGTATTTCAGTGAAACCTCGAAATTTCGAACGCTGATCGTTCAAAATACTCGACAATTTAAATTAAATTTCAGACACAATGGATTCAGAGAATATGGCCTAATTATGATCTATTTTAATAACTGTCTATAATAAAATATGCTTTAGGTGCGTAAAAGAAACATCCCCTCGAGACGTTTACGTTTCTTATAAGTTATTTTATTTTTAACTACACATATTTGTTATCTAAGAAATCAAGACAGGTGATGTTGTATGTGTGGCAAATTATCAAATTATATTTTTACTCACTCGCCCTGCAGGACTAGTGGTGGAAAAAACCTACTCACCCTTATGACATTATCACTTGCCCTTAAGAATTAATCATATTTGTGTCATATTGATACATATTTATTCTTTTTCATTGTTTTTGTACAAGTTTACACATGTTGCATTGCATTTTAAATTGTGTTGTGTATATAGTATATATTGATTAATATTTGAAAGTTTAGCTACCCCAAACACAAATGTTTATTTTGGGGAATCTGGGGGTGACTCTCAAAGGAAATTCAGCTCTAAAAATCCTGCAAAAAAGCCTATGAATGTCAAGAAAAGTTTCAACCAATATACCATATATTGAAATGAAAGCAATAAAGTATTCAAATAACACAATCTTGGTTTTCTCATCACCTCCCCCTGTTTTTATGCCCCCAAAGGAACTTTGGGAGGCATATAGTAATCGCACTGTCCGTCCGTCCGTCCGTCCCGCTTTCGTGTCCGGTCCATATCTCCTATATTCTTTGAGGTAGGAATTCCAAATTCGGTGTGTGGATGCATCTTGGGATGACGGAGTGTCGCATACCATTTTCGGGTCACTGTGACCTTGACCTCTGACCTAGTTTTTAGAATAATCGTGTCTGGAGCATATCTCCTATATTATTTGAGCTAGGAATCTCAAATTTGGTGTGTGAATGCATCTTTGGATGAGGAAGTGTCGCGTACCATAATTGGGTCACTGTGACCTTGTACTTGACCTCTGACCTAGTTTCTAGAAACTGCATTGAGTCTGGTGCATATCTCCTATATTCTTTGAGGTAGGAATTCCAAATTTGGTGTGTGGATACATCTTGGGATGGGGGGTTGTCGCGTACCATTTTCGGGTCACCTTGACCTTGACCTCTGACCTAGTTTTTAGAATAATCGTGTCCAGAGCATATCTCTTATATTAGTTGAGGTAGGAATTTCAAATTTGGTGTGTGGATGCATCTTGGGATGACGAAGTGTCGCGCACCATAATTGGGTCACTGTGACCTTGAACTTGACCTATGACCTATTTTTTTAGAATAATCCTGTCCATAGCATATCTCTTATATTATTTGAGGTAGGAATCTCAAATTTGGTGTGTGAATGCATCTTAGACTGACGAAGTGTCGCATACCATAATTGGGTCACTGTGATCTTGAACTTGACCTCTGACCTAGTTTCTAGAAACTGCATTGAGTCTGGTGCATATCTCCTATATTCTTTGTGATAGGAATTCCAACTTTGGTGTGTAAATACATCTTGGAATGACGGGGTGTCACATATCATTTTGAGGTCATTGTGACCTTGACCTCTGACCTAGTTTTAAGAATTATTGTGTCCCGAGCATATCTCTTATATTCTTTGAGTGAGGAATTCCAAATTTGGTGTGTGGATGCATCTTGGGATAGCGGAGTGTCATGTACCATTTTTATGTAACTGTGACCTTGACCTCTGACCTAGTTTTAGAATAATCATGTCCAGAGCATATCTCTCATATTATTTGAGGTAGGAATCTCAAATTTGATGTGTGGATTCATCTTGGATTGAAGAAGTGTCGCATACCATAATTGGGTCACTGTGATCTTGAACTTGACCTCTGACCTAGTTTCTAGAAACTGCATTGAGTCTGGTGCATATCTCCTATATTCTTTGAGATAGGAATTCCAACTTTGGTGTGTAAATACATCTTGGGATGACGGGGTGTCACATAATATTTTTAGGTCAATGTGACATTGACCTCTGACGTAGTTTTAAGAATTATTGGGTCCCGAGCATATCTCTTAAATTCTTTGAGTGAGGAATTCCAAATTTGGTGTGTGGATGCATCTTTGGAAAGCGGAGTGTCATGTACCATTTTTGGGTCACTGTGACCTTGACCTCTGACCTAGTTTTAGAATAATCATGTCCAGAGCATATCTCATATATTATTTGAGGTAGGAATCTCAAATTTGGTGTGTGGATTCATCTTGGACTGATGAAGTGTCGCATACCATAATTGGGTCACTGTGATCTTGGACTTGACCTCTGACCTAGTTTCTAGAAACTGCATTGAGTCTGGTGCATATATCCTATATTCTTTGAGATAGAAATTCCAACTTTGGTGTGTAAATACATCTTGGGATGACGGGGTGTCACATACCATTTTTAGGTCAATGTGACCTTGACCTCTGACCTAGTTTTAAGACTTATTGTGTCCTGAGCATATCTCTTATATTCTTTGAGTGAGGAATTCCAAATTTGGTGTGTGGATGCATCTTGGGATAGCGGAGTGTCATGTACCATTTTGGGGTAACTGTGACCTTGACCTCTGGCCTAGTTTTAGAATAATCATGTCCAGAGCATATCTCTTATATTATTTGAGGTATGAATCTCAAATTTGGTGTATGGATGCATCTTGGGATGAGGAAGTGTCGCTTACCATAATTAAGTCACTGTGACCTTGAACTTGACCTCTGACCTAGTTTCTAGAAACTGGTGCATATCTCCTATATTCTTTGAAATAGGAATTCCAAATTTGGTATGTAAATGCATCTTGGGATGCCTGAGTGTCACAAACTATTTTTGGGTCACTGTGACCTTGACCTCTGACCTAGTTTTCAAGAATTATTGTGTTCAGAGCATATCTGCTATATTATTTGATGTAGGAATCCCAAATTTGGGGTGGTGATTCCTCTTGGGATGGCGGAGTGGTGCATAGCATTTTGAGTCACTATGACTTTGACATTGACTTCTGGCCTCATTTCTAGGTTTTTCTTGCTATATTACAGCTATCTTTCCTCAAATGTGTCTTATGCTAGACCAATTCCTTTGGGGGCATTCGTCACGTGTTTGTGACATTTCTTGTTTTTATCTTATATATTGCTGTGTCATTATTAAACAACCGATGTTGAAATAAAAAAAAAAAAAAAACAGTGCTCAATGTCCAAAACTGCTCACCGTTTTAGAGGACACCCATTGTCTAACTCCCCATAGAGGAGGGGCCCTGCGAATAATTTCTTCTGAAATATCGCTCCAGGGGAGTTTAATTGTACCAGTCAGATATTGCGCATGCGTAGTTGTAATAATCGGATATAAACATCGGGTTCAAGAAGCAAAAGATTGAAGATCTTTGTTTTACATTTGTTTTGCCATTTCTGAAGGCTAAAATTCATTTTACAAAGTCTGAAAATGCACTCGCCCATAAGGGCGAGCTTGGCAGGTATTTAACTGGACTGAAAGGGAAGTTTACTCGCCAATGCGAGCGGGTGAGTTGAATTTTACACCCCTGATTATGTAGGATAATAGGAACATACCTGCCCGGTTTCAGACAATTCTGTCATGGGGGGGGGGGGGGGGGGGCGATTTCCTTTTTTTCGTTATCAACATATTTCACACTGTGACAGAGGGCCGTACAGACCTCCCTTAAGAAGCAATCAGACCAAATGGGTCCAATTGCTTGATGAAGGGTCCAGACTCCCTGAAGTTCAGAAAGGCATGTCTCACAACTTGTGACAAAATACTGAAATTTGTGACTTTGAAAATGAGGCTATTATTGAACTTTTTGGTTAAAATAAAGGCGGCACCTCTTGAATGCGTAATTTGGACTGGTCTTCTTTAGACATAGGTAAAAGCTGAGAATGAGGTGTGATTTTATTTGAAAGTAACTGTATCATAGTACCATAACACCTTGGTAAAGACAGTAATGATTTAAACTTTAAAACGCCATTCGAAAGTCTCTGTTTATTGTTTTACATAAGTATAGATGCATACAGTATGGACCAAGATAAGACTGCTCCTATAGGAGCAGCCTGATCTGGATCTACACTGTTTATTAAAGGTTTATAAAATGTTTCAGCAGACAACAAAAACATACAAATTTTTGTGATATGCGCTTTAAGGGTTAATACATGTGAGGTCAGTGCATATACGGTCAGGACTTCCATGAAATGCACGCACGTTTGCGCAGCTCAAAAGGCTTATTAGCTCTTTACCAAATAATAAATTAAACCTGATTTCCCTTCCTTAGCAGATGAAATAGCCAAACCACGCCAAGATATGAATTTTTAAGTTGCCGCCTTTACAGTAAGCGAAAAGTCTATTAACACCTATTGATAAAGGGGCATCCTGCAGTTTTGTGTGGAAAAATTTGTCAAGTATTTTACTGACTTTGGTATTAAGATAACATGTCTGCTTTTAAAAAAATTCTGTCTATTTAAGTGATTTAAATGTAAAATTGAGTTTAAAAAAAGAAATAAAACATCTGTAGCCATGCTCAAATGCCCTTGTTATAGCAGTTTAACCATTTCCTTCATGAATATTCATACTAGGCTCCACCCACTATGAATAGTTATAATATATAAATTTTCTTTCTTGTTAGTTTATAGAACAAAGGAATCACTTGTCAGATCCTCTTGTGTAGGATCATATATATATCGTATTTCCATGAACAAACAGAGTAGACCCTGATCAGGCAGCTCTTGCTCTTTTTGCAAAAGCCTTAAAAGGCATCTCTATGAGGTAAAGGGTTAAACTGGGCTGTATAAATGAAAACCCAATGCATTTGATTTTGTAACGCGAAATCTGATTGGATAACATCTAAAATTTGCGGAAGTATATTGTCAGAAATTTGACGTCATTAATTACATCAAATTTCGTTGGATGACATGTGGCTCTATTCCGCTTGCAACGCTCCATTTTGAGATGAAACTTCTGAAATGCATTAGAATGGGGATAACCGTATTCAAAATTGTCATTTGGGGAGGTATATGGTTGGAAATCACATCTTACGGATCCGCTTGCGCATAGCCATAAAACTAAATTTTCGACCGTATATCCGATGATATACCTCCCCAAGGAAAATTTTGAATACAGCTTATCTCATGCATCACTCTTCCATGCTCAATTGGTACACCCTAGACTCAACTGTGCTTTATTGTGAGTTTGAGCACAACTACAAATGGTTTATTTCTATTTTAATAGAATTTTTTATGGATATTGTTTAAGCAAACCAATGCATTTACCAATTTAGCTCACCTGAGCCAAAGGCTCAAGGTGAGCTATTGTGATCAGTCTTCATCTGGCATCTGTTGTGTGTTTTTCATTGCATGTAAAAAAAATCTTTAAACAGAATCTTTTCCTCAACCATTGGTCTAAATTTAAGATAATTTTACATGCATTTTCCCCCATAATGAACTCTACCAAAATTGCACAAATGGTTCTGCTCTGCTAAACAAAATTGCCATCAGAGCTTAAAAATAGACTCAACCCAAAACAACAAAATCTGTGGAACAAAATGGCTGCCAGATTTTATGAAATAGATTCGCACTTGCAGTGATTTGTTGCTTAATATATCACTGGCTGGAGGTCAGTCGTGAAAGCGAATAAATCATGAGGGCGAAGCGCGAAGGATTTATCATCTTATGACTAGCCAACAGACAGTGATATATTAAGCAACAAATCCCTGCCAGTGCAAATTTATTTCAACTCTAACACACAAAAGATTAAAAATATGAAGGAATCTTTCTTAGTCTTTAACAATCCGCCATCTTGAACAGACTGTTAGAATTTCCCATAACTCTTGTAACTCTGAAACACATATTTTACGTATATTTTGAATGTCCTATAGTTGTAACAACGATGTTATGCCATCTATTGTCAATGTTACAAGGCCGTATGTGATAGATGACGTCATGAAAATCCAACTGGGGACCGAGTGACGTCACACCAGTCCGTGCAGTGATTTATCGACCAATAAATCACTTGATTTAACCATTGGCTATATAGGTGATCAGTGTTAGAATTAAAAATTAAAAAAAAATCTTTAAATGACATCTCCTGAACCACTGGTCAAAATTTAAAATTACAGCACATGTATGTTCCACATAATGCCCTCTACGAAAATAGCACAAATGGTCTGCTCTACTGAACAAAATTGCCACCAGAGCTGAAATTTGAAAAAAAACAACTCAAAAACAAAATCTCCTGAACCACTGGCACATATTTCAAATAATAACAAGCAAATGCCCTTTACTAAAATTTCACAAACTGTTCTGCTCTGCTGAAGAAAACGGTCACAAGAGCTATAAATAGAATTAACCTGAAAACAACAGCTCCTCTTTAAACTCTGATTCAAATTTTTAAGATAGGGAGCGCAGTGGCTCAGTGGTAGAGTGCTTGACTCGAGACCGAAGGGCCGTGGGATCGAGCCTCACCGGCGTCACTGTGTTGTGGTCCTTGAGCAAGACACATTTATCCTAGCTTAGTACTGGTTCAACCCAGGAAGACCCGTCCGTATATAACTGAAAGATTGTTGATGGGACGTAAAGAATCAAATCAAACAAAAAACAAATTTTTAAGAATTGAAAATAAATGTTCCCCATAATGCTCTCTACCAAAATTGCTTAAAAAGTCGGTTTGGTGAAAAATTTGTTGCGACAGTTTGGATCTCCTCATTGCGCTGTGGTCCTTGAGCAAGACACATTTATCCTAGCTTAGTCCTGGTTCAACCCAGCAAGACACGTCCCTATATAACTGAAAGATTGTTGATGGGACGTTAAGAATCGAATCAAACAAACAAACAAGGATCTCCTCATGTAAGTTGACTCAGGTGAATGATCCAGGGCATTGTGGCCCTCTTGTTAAATAGCAGACATGCTCGGATAAAGGCTTATTACTGTTGAAAATAATTTTCCATGTTAGTTATGGTGATGTTAAAATTTAGACTTTACATATGAACTAGCACATGAGATTTCGGTAATTATCGCTCATGCATTAATGCCCCTTATAAACCTCATGCTGACGTATCCAGGGAAGCTAGCGGTCTAAATTTTTGTCTTAGCCTTCATCTACATGCACTCTTCGTGTTGCAAGCAGTGAACGCTCTTGTTAGTCTGCGAATATGAGCATACTTGCTGAGCCTTTGCCGCTCGCTTTTGTGATTAGCACCAAAATCTTGTGTGATGACGCATATCATAGAATTTTTAAAAATTAGTATATATTTTTGGAATGTTCATGGAATCATGAATACTTCGGGTCTCTTGCAAAGGTAACGTGAAGCCCACGTTAACTTTGCAAGAGACCCGACATATTCATGATTCCATGAACAGATCAAAAATTGAATTTATTGCTTATATTTACATTTTATTATAAATATCTAAATTATAAAAAAAAGTATAATTTAGGAAACAAAACAGTTTTGTATTTAATATGTTATCATATAAACGGTTTTGTCGGAATGTAAAACGGAAAATCGAAACAGCCAGCATGAACACAGACAGCCAATAAAGCAAACAAGAGGCTTGTTTTGCATGTGCGCCTCGGATGTGGCTCACTGTCAATCACAACACCAGTGTCACTTCTGGCGAATGAGTTTGATTTTTGATGCGTACTGCACTGGCTAGTGAGCTTGGCAGCTGCCAATCAAATTTGTGTCTTTCATGCGGCTATGAACGGATGCAAAAATCTAAAGATTCAATAAAGGCTTGCTTCGAAAATGTAAATATTAGGATGTAGATGTAGCATTGTATATTACTAAAAACTCATTTACTGATACAGGTCAAGTGGCCAAAAATTTGAAATACAGTGACAGCAAAAATATTTGCTAAAAATTAAATAGATTTTGTTGGTATATTCAGTGATGTAAAAATCCCAAATGCTTTTAAATCCTTATCCTGCTGAACATGGATTATTTATTTTTTGAAATCACTGTAGATCCAGGTCAGCTGGCTTCTGACGAAGGCGATCAGGATCTGCACTGTTTTCAATTCTGATTGAAAACACATGCTTACAACTAGAATGCTGCAGTGGAACGGGATAAAAAATGGGGGAGTAGTGTAGTACATAAAATATTCAGCATGACAAGGGTTAAGGTGAGCATTGCTTTGAATGATTGGTTCAATAATGTTTTCCTAGAACATACAGTAAAACCTGTGTAAAAAGGCAACTCAAAAATAGACAAAACAAAGATCTAAATGACAAATGGTAGCTTAATGAAGGTCAAAAGTATTGCAGAATGCTCCCCTTGGAGCATTCAGCAATACTTTTGACCTGCACTATGCTATAATTGGTCTTGAAAACCAATTTTTGGTCTTTTTGAGGGTGGCCGTTTTACACAGGTTTTGTTTACTGTATTAGCCAAATCATGAGAAAGTCATGATCATTACCTGAGCATTCAGCAAAGACTGATAAGACACATACAACAAAAACAGTTATGCTTATGACAAGGCTCAATTGGGAGAACAGTGGCCCAGTGGTAGTGTGCTCAACTTGAGGTCATGGGAGCGCAGTGGTAGAGTGCTCAACTTGAGGTCAAGGGGTTGCTGGTTAGAGGCACAACAAAGCACTGTGCTGTGTCCTTTAGCAAAACACTTAAAATACTGGGTCAACCTAGGAAACATCCAAACATGACTGAAAAATTGTTGACTTGGACTTAAAGCATCAACTCAAACAAACGACAGGAAGATCCGTCCCTATATAACTGAAAGAGTGTTGATGGGATGTAAAGAATCAAATCAAACAAAATCAAACAAACTAAACTGGCATTCAATGTTGAGCCATCATCGGCATGCCAGCAAAACTTCATTTAAATAGCGTTTTGCTAGAGGGCTAATGATGGCCCGATTTTAGTGGTATTTGGATCCTTATTTGCCTCATCAACTTAAAAACAAAACAAACAAAAAAAACGGCAGAGTTGGACCCCCTCTGGCAAAACTTTCTGGCTCTGCGCATGGTGACCTTAATCTTATCTTCAAGGTTTTCATTTTCAAGGTCACAAGTATAACATAACAGAATGGATAGAGGGTGAGAAACATTGTTTTCACTATTTATACTGTGTTCTTTTTACTCAGGTTAGCAACATATGGTAATTTAGAACTCATTTGTCTTTTGATTGTTTTGCTCAAGACAACTACAGTAAAACCTTTGTAAAATGGCCACTTTCAAAATGACAGAAAAAATGGTTTTCAAGACCAAGTATAGCTTCATTCAGGTCAAAAGTATTCCAGAATGCTCCAAGGGGAGCATTCTGCAACACTTTTGACCTTCATTAAGCTATCATTTGTCATTAAAGTGACTAAGTCTGCAATTATGAACATTTTTCGAAAAAAAAATTCTTCTTAAATCATATGAAAAAATAGATTTAAGTTATGCTGTCTCAATTAATCTATTCACTACAGCAAAAAATTGCATGGATAAGTGAATTATCTTAAAAAAGCAGGGGTTATTTCTTCTCTTGTTAGTAATTATTTGTGTCCCTCCTGAAATTCTACAGTTAATTTTTAACATAAATGCAGTTGTTTTGATAGTGATAATTTGTTAAAGATTACTAACCTGGTAAAATGTATACCCTAATTTTAGCTATATTTCTGTGTTCTTGAAAATTAGAAACATTATTTTATTTCTTTTACAGACTTTGCAGCTTTAAGATCTTTGTTTTATCTATTTTTGAGTGGCTGTTTTACACAGGTTTTACTCTACATGTTTTGTGTCAAATTGATGAAAGTAATAAAATCTTGAAATGTCTAAAGTGTCATTTTGTAGTCCCTCCTTATAAAGGGCACCTTCAGGTTTTTATCTGCTAGATTTACCCAGTTTATATATAGATGATATTCAAATGTTTTTGTTAAATATGTCTTTTATTTCACGAGTGAGGTAGACAATATTCATATTTCATGAGTGGCGAAGCCACAAATGAAATATAATTATTGTCCACTTCACGAGTGAAATAAAAGACATATTTAACAAAAAACATTTGAATTTTCTTTTTATTATCTACAAATTTCACATAATCTTTTAAGGTAAAAAGAAGCGAATCTAACTTTACATTAGCTTTTGTTTTGATTTTCTAGTTGTAGCAGACGAAATGAAAAAAGTCAATTAGCAATGGTTATTAGATACCCCCCGCACAGTAAGAGTCAGTGAAAAAAACTTGGCAAGTTAAAGTTCAAACCAGCAGACCTTAGTTTTGAAAAGAAGATTTCAGTAGAATCTGCGCAAAGAAAAATTATAAACTCCTTCATGCATATGTTCAATGTGTCTACATTGTATGGGCAAAGTATCAAATTGTTCCATCAAAAGCTGTAGTATGAGTTGATCGGCCCATGAAGGCACCATCTATGCATATACAGAAGCCATATTAGTGAAAAATTGTCTAAGTTCTCACAGCTGTCAATTGTCAAAAATTATTTTTTCTGAACCAAACTCCTTCATGCATATGTTCAATGTGTCTATATTGTATAGGCAAAGTATCAAATTGCTCCATCAAAAGCTGTGGTAGGAGTTGTTCGGCCCATGAAGGCACCATCTATGCATATACAAACACCTTATTAGGGAAAAAATTGTCTAAGTTCTCACTGCTGTCTTTGTCAACAAATAATATTATTTTTTCTGAACCAAACTCCTTCATGCAAATGTTCAATGTGTCTACATTGTATAGGCAAAGTATCAAATTGCTCCATCAAAAGCTGTAGTGGCAGTTGATTGGCCCATGAAGGCACCATCTATGCATATACAATAGCCCTATTAGGGAAAAATTGTCTACGTTGTCACAGCTGTTATCTTGTCGAAAATTATTTTTTCTGAACCAAACTCCGTCATGCATATGTTCAATGTGTCTACATTTTATAGGAAAAGTATCAAATTGTTCCATCAAAAGCTGTGGTATGAGTTGATCGGCCCATGAAGGCACCATCTATGCATATACAAACACCTTATTAAGAGAAAAATTGTCTAAGTTCTCACTGCTGTCATTTTGTCAAAAAAAATATTTCTGAATCAAACTCCTTCATGCATATGTTCAATGTGTCCACATTGTATAGGCAAAGTATCAAATTGCTCCATCAAAATCTATGGTAGGAGTTGATTGGCCCATGAAGGCACCATCTATGCATATACAAAAGCCCTATTAGGAAAAATTGGTCTAAATTGTCACAGCTGTCATTTTGTCAAAAAATTATTTTTTTTTAACCAAACTCTGTCATGCATATGTTCAATGTGTCTACATTGTATAGGCAACGTATCAAATTGTTCCATCAAAATCTGTAGTAGGAGTTGATTGGCCCATAAAGGCACCATCTATGCATATACAAACACCTTATTAGGGAAAAATTGTCTAAGTTCTCACAGCTGTCATTTTGTCAAAAATTATTTTTTCTGAACCAAACTCCTTCATGCATATGTTCAATGTGTCTACATTGTATAAGCAAAGTATCAAATTGCTGTATCAAAAGCTGTGGTAGGAGTTGTTCGGCCCATGAAGGCACCATCTATGCATATACAAACACCTTATTAGGGAAAAATTGTCTAAGTTGTCACTGCTGTCATTTTGTCAAAAATTACTTTTCCTGAACAAAATTCCCTAATGCAAATGTTCAATGTGTCTACATTGTATAGGCAAAGTATCAAATTGCTCCATCAAAAGCTGTGGTAGGAGTTGATCAGCCTATGGAGGCACCATCTATGCATATACAAAAGCCCTATTAGGGAAAAATTGTAGCTGTCATTTTGTCAAAAATTATTTTTTCTGAACCAAACTCCTTCATGCACATTTCAATGTGTCTACATTGTATAAGATAAGTATCAAATTGTTCTATCAAAAGCTGTGGTAGGAGTTGATCGGCCCGTGTCGCCTATAATAGCATAAACATAAAACCCTATATAAAAAGCCATTTAGAACTACAAAGGGAAATAACTCTCATAGAATTGGCCCCTAGCCCTTACTTTTTTTCTTAAGTATTTGTCTTGCATATATGAACATGTTTGCAAGGTTTGATGAAAATCCAGCAATGACTTCACGATATTAAGGAAACAAAAAGTTACGGATGCACGCACAGACACACGGACGGACAACGTGAAAACAGTATACCCATCACAACCAAAGTTTTCGGGTGGTATAATTATAAAAGCTCTTTCTTTTACTAAGCTTCTAAGCGACTCTGACTTTTTGTTTATAGATAATACCAATAATTGTTTCCCTTAGAAACGAAACAGATATGCCATAAAGAGTTGCTTCCCTTAGACCATATTGAGAAAATAGAAAAAAAGTAGTTCCAATCTTACGGTTTCTCTCCTGTGAAAATATCAAATCTTGTATTTTCACTGCTGTGAAAATACAAGTTTTTTATATTTTCACTGCTGTGAAATATATGCATTATATTTAATCAATACTTTCCTGTATTTCATTACATAGAAGATGATAAAACCATTTATGCACAAATGGTTTGATACAATAAACTTGTCCATTGTATATATATATTAAGGGGTCACAGGATTTCATTTCGAAAAAAATATGGCATGTCTTTCTCTTTAGATTGTTTTGTCTAGTTAAGGAGAGTGTAGATTCTAATGAAATGCAGCATTTCATTTAAGCCTTAATTGTTTGACAAAGTACACATTTTGGAGTCACTAGTAGATAAATGGTTAACTCATTGTTGACTTCTTTGGAAAAGAGACACTAGTAGATAAATGGTAAGCCCATTGTGGACTTTTTTGGAAAAGAGTCACTTGTAGATAAATGGTTAACCCATTGTTGACTTCCTTGGAAAAGAGTCACTAGTATATAAATGGTTATATTAACCCATTGTTGACTTCCTAGGAAAAGAGTCACTAGTAGATAAATGGTTAACCCATTGTTGACTTCCTTGGAAAAGAGTCACTAGTAGATAAATGGTTAACCCATTGTTGACTTCTTTGGAAAAGAGTCACTAGTAGATAAATGGTTAAAGCCCATTGTTGACTAGATTTACCCAGTTTATTTAACCATTTATGAACAAACAGATTCTTCCTTCTGGTTTGATACAATAAACTTATCCATTGTATATATATTGAGGGGGTCACAGGATATCATTTCCAAAAATATGGCATGTCTTTCTCTTCAGATTGTTTATGTCTAAGTTAGGAGAGTGTAGATTCTCCTGAAATGTGGCATTTCATTTGGGCCTTAATTTTTTGACAAAGTACACATTTTGGAGTCACTAGTAGATAAATGGTTAACCCACTGTTGACTTCTTTGGAAAAGAGTCACTAGTAGATAAATGGTTAACCCATTGTTGCCCTTTGGAAAAGAGTCACTAGTAGATAAATGGTTAGCCCATTGTGGACTTTTTTGGAAAAGAGTCACTTGTAGATAAATGGTTAACCCATTAGTGACTTCCTTTGAAAAGAGTCACTAGTAGATAAATGGTTATATTAACCCATTGTTGACTTCCTAGGAAAAGAGTCACTAGTAGATAAATGGTTAACCCATTGTTGACTTCCTTGGAAAAGAGTCACCAGTAGATAAATGGTTAACCCATTGTTGACTTCTTTGGAAAAGAGTCACTAGTAGATAAATGGTTAACCCATTGTTGACTTCTTTGGAAAAGAGTCACTAGTAGATAAATGGTTAAAGCTCATTGTTGACTAGATTTACCCAGTTTATTTAACCATTTATGAACAAACAGATTCTCCCTTCTGGTTTGATACAATAAACTTGTCCATTGTATATATATTAAAGCTGCACAGTCTGTAACTTTGAACATTTTTCGAAAAAAAAATATTTTCTTTTTAAATCACTTGTAAAAGCAGAATTAAGTTAGGTTTTCACAATAAATCTGTTCACTATAGCTGAAAACTGCATGGAAAAGTGAATTATCTTATAAAAACAGGTGTTTTTCTCTTGTTGGTAATTATTTGCGTCCCTCCAATAATTATAGACAGTCAAATGCTGTTGTGTTGATACTGATAATTTGTAAAGATTTACGAAATTGGTAAAATGTTTACCTGAATTTTAGTTTTTTTACTGTGTTCTTGAAAAATAGAAACATTATTTCAAAAATTAAAAGATCAAAAGTTACAGACTATGCAGCTTTAAGGGGTCACAGGATTTCATTTCCAAAAAAATATGGCATGTCTTTCTCTTCAGATTGTTTTGTCTAGGTAAGGAGAGTGTAGATTCTAATGAAATGCAGCATTTAATTTGGACCTTAATTGTTTGACAAAGTACACATTTTGGAGTCACTAGTAGATAAATGGTTAACTCATTGTTGACTTCTTTGGAAAAGAGACACTAGTAGATAAATGGTTAACCATTGTGGACTTTTTTGTGAAAAGAAAGTAATGGTGCAAAGATCAGGAATCGATACAATCAAGTACCACACCTGACCCAGGATACCAATGGGAAAGTGACAAACTCACAGAAGACACCACAAACGAGAGCCAAGAGGTCAGCCCTTTCCCAGCAGGTGACCACAAAGCACATATAAACAGACGCGCACAAAACAAAGCAAACACAAGACAGAGCAAAAACATAAAAGATCCACAAAAGAAGTACCGCCTTGGAACGGTCAGTAAAATATTTTACTGGAGGGCTTAAACCGGTTTAACGGCGCGAAGTCACTTGTAGATAAATGGTTAACCCATTGTTGACTTCCTTGGAAAAGAGTCACTAGTAGATAAATGGTTATATTAACCCATTCTTGACTTCCTAGGAAAAGAGTCACTAGTAGATAAATGGTTAACCCATTGTTGACTTCCTTGCAAAAGAGTCACTAGTAGATAAATGGTTAACCCATTGTTGACTTCTTTGGAAAAGAGTCACTAGTAGATAAATGGTTAAAGCCCATTGTTGACTAGATTTACCCAGTTTATTTAACCATTTATGCACAAACAGATTCTTCCTTCTGGTTTGATACAATAAACTTGTCCATTGTATATATATTGAGGGGTCACAGGATATCATTTCCAAAAATATGGCATTTCTCTTAAGATTGTTTATGTCTAAGTAAGGAGAGTGTAGATTCTCCTGACATGTGGTTTATTTGGGCCTTAGTTTTTTGACAAAGTACACATTTTGGAGTCACTAGTAGATAAATGGTTAACCCATTGTTGACTTCTTTGGAAAAGAGTCACTAGTAGATAAATGGTTAAAGCATTAACCAAATATCTATGTGTCTTGATCCACATCTGAATTAAGGGTGAGGTTGGCGCCGTTAAACCGGTTTAAGCCCTCCAGTAAAATATTTTACTGACCGTTCCAAGGCGGTACTTCTTTTGTGGATCTTTTATGTTTTTGTTCTGTCTTGTGTTTGCTTTGTTTTGTGCGCGTCTGTTTATATGTGCTTTGTGGTCACCTGCTGGGAAAGGGCTGACCTCTTGGCTCTCGTTTGTGGTGTCTTCTGTGAGTTTGTCACTTTCCCATTGGTATCCTGGGTCAGGTGTGGTACTTGATTGTATCGATTCCTGATCTTTGCACCATTACTTACTTCTTTGGAAAATAGTCACTAGTAGACAAATGTTTAAAACCCATTGTTGACCTTTGGAAAAGAGTAACTAGTAAATAAATGGTTAACCCATTGTTGCCCTTTGGAATAGAGTCACTAGTAGATAAATGGTTAACCTATTGTTGACTTCTTTGGAATAGAGTCACTAGTAGACAAATGGTCAAAACCCATTGTTGACCTTTGGAAAAGAGTCCGTAGTAGATAAATGGTTAAAACCCATTGTTGACTAGAAATACCTGAATCAATGGCATAGCCAGAACACTGAAAAAGCTACTAACATCAAAGGGAGACTACTGGTTCAAGCAATGATTCTCTTCAACTCGATCCCTTTTCAAAGTGGGAACTTCTCTTAAAGGAAAGAAGCTGCTCTCAGAGGGAGCGAATTCTTTCCTTTATGAGCAGTTCTTTATAGTTTATCACATTAAGTGACCTCCCTATTTTTATTACGCACGTGCGTAATGGGTGCTACGTCAATTTGAATGGGTACTTTGGAAAACAGTGAAGACCCAGTGACCTCTTAAAATATATGCTGGGACATCTAAGCTATATTTAGTCTTAAATGAGCTGGAAGACATTAAATAATTATGTTTTTCTTTGAGCATACTCTGCAGGACCCATATATCTAATTTTAGCAGTGGGAGATTTTTATGCCCCCCTTCACTGTATATGTGTTCCCAAATCTGTGTCCGGCCATATCTCCTGTACAGTTTAGAATTATTTCATGAATCTCCTCCTATACTATACCACTGGACTAATTTAACCAAACTTCACAGGAATGGTAACTTGGTGACCCTCTACAAAAACAGCCTAACTGAATATGATCCATCAAAAAATTGGTCACCAGGGGCGTAGCTTATTGTGGCTTAGGAAACTTTATAACCTTTCTCCAGGTGACCTACAAAAAAAAGGTAGAACAAATGAACAAATTTGATTGGTCAAAAACATGGTCACCATTGGATGTGGCTGGTTTCTCTTATATATTTATACCTATGTAAAAAACTGCCAATGGTCTGAATGGAATACAATTTGGCATAGATGGCTGACCAACTACAACAATTGATGAACCGAAATTGATCTAAATATTGTCCTCCAGAGGGTGCTAAGGAAACTGATAAAATCTCTAAAACCACTGATCAAAATAATTTGACAGAAATGATAACAGAGCGACCTTGTACAAAAATAGCTAAAACGAATTTGATCCCATCGAAAAACATTGCAAAGGGTCATGGGGCCAGTTTCCCTTATCCACTATATAAGAAACTTTAAATATCTTCTCTGAAACCAGAGGACAGAATGGAATACAATTTGGCATAGATCACTGTAGTCATACCACTACGGCAATTTGGGTCTCGTCACCCACTCCGGTGTTATAGTAAAATTACCTTCAAATAAATAAAATAAGAACTTTCAAATATGTTTGCTTCGAGATTTCATCGTCTAGTTAACAACCTCTGTGTTGTTTTGCCAAAACGGAGATAAAATCAGATTTGAAAGGTGTTTTTAGCTCACCTGAGCCATTGGCTCATGGAGAGCTATTGTGATCGTTGGATGTCCAGCGTGCGTCGTCCGTCGTCAACAATTGCTTCAAACGACTTCTCCTAAACTACTGGCTGGATTTTGACCAAACTTGGTAGGAATGATCCTTATATAGCCCTCTTTCAAAATTGTTCAAATGGTTCCGGTCCATTGCATATCTTGGTCACACAGGCTAAAAATAGATTTTCAAGATGAAAACTTTAAAAATCTTCTCTGAAACCACAAGGCCTAGAGCTTTGATATTTGGTATGTAGCATCACCTAGTAGACCTCTACCAAGTTTGTTCAAATTATAGCCCGGGGACCAAAAATGGCCCCACCCCGGGGTCACATGTTTTACATTGGCTTATATAGGGAGCAACATGAAAAAATCTTCTTGTCTGAAACCACAAGGCCTAGCGCCTTGATTTTTGGTATGTAGTATCATCTAGTAGTGTTCAAATAATAGCCCTGGGGCACAAAATGGCACCGCCTCTGGGTCACAGGTTTTACAAAGGCTTTTATAGGGAGAAACATGAAAAAATCTTCTTGTCTGAAACCACAAGGCTTAGAGCCTTGATATTTGGTATGAAGCATCATCTGGTGGACCTCTACCAAGTTTGTTCAAATTAGACCCCTGGGGCCAAAAATGGCCATGCCCCAGGGATCACATGCTTTACTTAGGCTTATATAGGGAGAAACATAAAAATCAACTTGTCTGAAACCATAAGGCCTGGAGTTTTGATATTTGGTACATAGCATCACCTTGTGGACCTCTAACAAGTTTGTATAAATTATGCCCCTGGGGCCAAAATGGCCCCGCGCCAGGGTGGCCAGGGACATGGTCAGCTTTCTACAGATACCTATATGTAAGCTTTAAACAAAACTCAGGTGAGCGCTTTAGTGCCACTTGGCTCTATTGTTTTACAGTTATATTAAAAAATGTCAATTACGGTTTAGTCATAATTATGCGGTTTTGTCATTAACTAATTATCCACGATGACAAAACCGTAAATTAGTTATTTCATACCTAGTCATCATACGTTAAAGTTTTCATATAATTTTAAAGCTAAAAAATACAATGTGAATTTGATGAACAAAAATCAGTCAGAACCCAAGCACTTTGTGGCGTTTATCTGTGATAAAATGAAGAAATTGAACACGATGAGAAAGTTTCCTTAACACCGCAATAAGTGGCGAGACCCAAATTACCATAGCGGTATGACTACAGTGTAAATGATCGACCAACTACAAAAAAAGCTTAAACCAAATTGATCCTTCAAAAAATAAGGGTTTCTAAAGTAGCTAAAACCAATTTAAGCTATCAAAAACACGGCTGCCAGTTTCCCTTATGTACTTACATAAGAAACTTTAAATATCCGCTCTTCTGAAACCAATGGTTGGAAGTGAAGTTTGGCAGGAATGTTCAAATGAAAAGAAAAAAAGCTATAGCGAAATTAATGTGAAAACGAAAATCGAAAACCACGCCTATTTTAAACAGGTATGCATCCATGCACTAACTGTAATGTTAACCTCGGATTTAATTGTGGGAGATTTAACACGAGATTTTGTTTGTGGGACTTAGTCACATGCTAAGTTGTTGCAATGGTCAGTTATTATGACGTGACTTGAGTGATAATCGTGTGTGTTTGGCAAACGTCATACAATCTGTCAAAAACATGGCCACCAGGGACAGGGCATATTGCAGCTATGTTTAGTTTAAGGGTAGGACTTCGGAAGACATCACATGCTCGGACTACCAGGCACGCATGCCTTCAAAACGTGAATGAGTTTGACCAGGAAATGCCAATTACTTGTATATCTTTTCTTAACAGTTACTGTGCATCTCTTTTACTCAGCTAACCCACTTATTCATACTCACAAGATCTTGATACAATGGCTTGATACCGAAACCCATCTTATGTTCTCGATAGAGGGTAGACGTAAAAGAAGGTAGGGTAGAGTGGTTGCATGCATGTGGGTAGGTAAGGAGGAAGGGAGGGACAGCCAGACAGAGATACGGGCAAGCAGATAGATATGTAAGATCAATGTATGTATTAATTATTCACTCTGAATTGTGAATGGTCCCGTTTATATTTGTAGAGTCAGCACAAAACCTACGTGCCCCAAAAATAGCCTACAACTTGGTATGTAATCTGTCACAAGAGCTGGAATCCTGTTGAAACGCTTTAGGCTCTGCGAGACTGCAACATAATATTTGACACAGCAGCTCGAAAGCAATGATGTTTGTGAAATTATATTTCCGCACTTCTGATATTTAGTGCTAGGCGGTGTTGCCAAGCTCGTGGGTTCGAGTCTCGCTAGAGGCAAAATATTTACAGCATCTATCTGCTCAGTTGATTCACTATATCCCTCCGTATTTATCTACTGCCTGAATCTGCATCAGTTTCTGATCCTGTGTAGCTCGAAAGCAATGATGTTTGTGAAATTATATTTCCGCACTTCTGATATTTATCTAATTTCACTTGTATCCTTGGATCCATCAGGCTTTCACTTGCGAACGAAATAGATGCCATCCATTGAAAAAGGACAAATATACGACGTGTACTGCATCAGATCAGCGCTTCCTGAACATCCTAAATATTTAAAGCATCTATCGGTTCAGTTGATTCACAATATCCCTCCGTATATATATATACTGGAACGTGGGTATGGCCACATACCCTAAATTGAAATTTAGGATCCGTGGTATGACGTGCAGGCTTGCACGGATTTTTTCCAGGCATTTTGCTGTTGTGACTGTGTGGGGGCTTGTTCTTTGGAAGGAGTTTCTGTATACCTTACTGGTGGTTCTCATCTTGGTATAATTTGTGTCGTCCACAGGCCCTACTGTCTCCACTTTGTAGGTAATTATCCTTCACGTCCACTGACAATCAATCTTGCACAGTATGGAAAACCTGCTGTCAAGATGTCCGTTTTGAAGTGTATACCATCCCAGATCTTCTTATATATTAGACACCGCCAGGAGTTCTCATCGTGTAGTTGTTCATAACGAATCTGACATCCTTCGTCAGGATTTGTTCTATGGTCTGTATGTTGGACTGGGTGGGGATCCCAAACTGTTGCGGCATACCTGATGGGTGAGGGTAGTGTAGCTGGCTCCCTTGACTGGTTAGGTACATTCCTTGAGGTTTCGCTTTGTGATGCCTAGAGTCCTATTTCCATTGGCTGGCACATTCTCAACATGTTTGTTGCTGGAGAGTATTGTTGGTCAATGTTACACCCAGATACTTGCTGGCTACCACGACAGCTTGAGTCTGGCCATGAAGTATCATGTAGTTAGTCTCTTAGCTTTCATGGACTCAGAAATATGCAGATCACGCTACATTTACTGACATTGGAGCTCATGAGCCATTCCTTTTCTCACCGCTACAGTGTTGGTAGGTCCAGTTTCTGTTGTTCACTTTCCTCCTCCTTATAACAGGCTGTCATCAGCATGAGTTAAAACATTCCAGCATGTTTTTGATAAACGTCAGGAATAGCAATAGGCAGAGAACAGTGCCCTGTGTAACGCCCGACAATACACCTTCATGTCTGGATTTGGCACCTTCAAGGACATCATGCTGCTTCCGATTACTAGGGAAAGCTTTAATCCAGAGCAATCTGGAATGGGGTATCTTATCGAAGTTTTTCTCAAAGCCCAAAAGGATCACATCCGATTGGTTGCCATCTGGAAGGTGTCTTGCTACCTCGTCGATAGTTTCAATAAGAACAGCGGTTTCTGAGACCACGCTGACTGTCACAGAGTATGTTCCATCTTTTGTAATGGAAAATGTTGCTGCTGTGTACTGTGTGTTCCAGAACCTTGCAACGAAAGATGTGAGGGAAACTGGATGATAAATGGATGACCGGTGTCTATCTCCTTTTTGAAGAGTGGAACCACGTTTGCATCTTTTGAACCAATCAAGTACTGGTAGTGCTTTACCAGGGCAACTGCAAGTTCCTTGGCTCCAGGATTCTGGATGGTAACTCATCAGGACCTGTCGCTTTATGATGATTCAACGCCTTCAAGAGCTTCTGAACTTTTTTTTATTATCAGGATGTCAGACATCGAAGGATAGGGACTGTTGGTTGCCATCTCTTGTGAAAACCGAGGATAACTTTTGGTTGAGGATTTCTGCTTTACTCTGGTTGTCATTTTGAATGAAGCCATCCTTGTTCGCGTGTTGACTCATGACCTTTGCTTTTAACATACGTGTATGACTAAATCGGTCTGGCTTGTCTGTGTGGTTTTCACTCACTATGTATTGTCAGTGACCTTATATAGGTCACTGGTATTGTAGGTGCCATTTGTTAGCTCTTTCTGGTCTCCCACTTGACCTGTTTGCGGGACCATGTCCAGTTTTTAGTTTTTCTGCCTTCACTTTCTATAAGCCATCTGCTAACGTCTTATGACACGCTTGATAGAACCATTCATCCATGGGTGTGAGTGTCTAGCTGAAATTATCTTTTCTGAACTCTCGTCTCAATAATTTCCTTGAATGAGCTCTTTAAGTCAGTCCAAATTTCTTCCATATTTTCATGATCAGTTAGGTTGAATCTCTCTGAGGAGTCGGTCAAACAGTAAGTGAGTATGACCATGAAATGCCATAATCACACACTGCAGACCAACTGATGGCATCAGGAGGAAGATACTATAATTACTAACAGCCAAATGACATTATAAGGCAATTATGTGAGACAAACATCTTTCTCTTCCCCAACTGATGACTGCAAACTTAAAAACATCACTAAGTACTGCACAACAAAACAAGGGTCATACACAAAACCCTATAAAACAATGAGAGAGACAATAAACAAAGAATACACAACAACCGAACCACCACCTTAGAACGGAATCAGCCGAGTCTACTGGGTGGGTGGGGGCTTAAATTAATCTTACTGACCTAATCTTCGCCCTAGATTCTGCAATTGTCCAAACACTAAATTTGTTAAGCTCGCACTGAGACTTCCTAACTCATGTAATGTATCATCATGGAGAAACAATCAATTCAATTAACATAGTGAAGAAAAGGGCTCTCAACTCACAGACAGCCAGAGCAAAATAAAAAAGAAAGCTGAGTCACGGTGGGACCAGTGAAAGACAAACATCAGACACTGACCCGCTGATCAAAGTTAAAATATGCCAGGGTCGTCATAGAGTCTGACACGTGTGAGGCCTGACTCACCGCTGTGCAATTAAAGAGGAAACCATAGCTGTAAAACGAGAATTTAGCAAATGCATTTCAAAAGTTATGATATCGATAGCCTTTTCTGATGCAAGACGATTTAGCTTTTTTTCTTCAAGGATATCTTTAGGGCGGTAAGCTTTGATGCTTTTGCCTGTAGGTGGCATTGACTTGCATCTTTGTTTATAGCTGGAGTGGAAGGCTAGAATGAGATCTAGAGCTCAACATTGTTATCAACTGTAATGTCAATGAATGTTTTGCTAGCTTTGGCAGTCCAATTATGAGCATAATGGCAAGTTGATTCCAATCTATGTCTGGAGTAATGAAGTCTGTCCGGAGAACAACAATTTATTTTTAGCACTTGAAATCTATGAAAATTCGACTTTTTGACTTGGGGGCATTTTGGCTGAATTTTGGCCATTTATCGTCCTTATCCATGGCCATGTAGACAGACTTCTTACACACCTAACCGGGACCACTCATCACCACCAGGCCCAGTGCAATATCTAACCGTTGGGTGGCATGACTATCGCATACTGTCGATTCTTAGAGTATCGCGCCTGGTCAGACAATGCACGACGGTATCGCATACTACACGACTGTTACGCTAACAGTTTACACGACTGTTATGCCACCAGTTATAGCTACTGTTCTCGCCACTTCCGGTTCGAAAAAAAAAACTAGAAAAAAATGACACTTTCAATTTGCAGATGTTTTCATCGAGCGATCCACCGTATAATTGTACCATTGGAAGCATCGTGTCGATGTCCAAGATATTTCTCAGTCAAGTACGATATATTCTCATCCAGAAGTCCGAACTATGCAATTGTTCGGTGGTCCTAGCAGAAAATGAGGTGGGTGGGGTAACAATATATGGCCTAATATTTGAATATTCAATCCACATTCGATCATCATCATTAAAAAAACGAAACATTCCCAGGAAATGTTGGCATTACATTCTTTTTCGCTTTTGAAAAACTCAGAAAAAGGAAAACCAACCCACAGCCACTTGGGGTCAGTAGAGAAAAACAAGGACCCCCTTCACCCCCCTTTCTTTCTCTATATACTGCCTGGCGCTCGCTTTCGAGCATTATCGGCAGGTGTACGTTGTACACTCGGGGTTGCAGGATGAAGGCCTACAAGTAACCATATCGAAATTACCGTAGGGTTCTTTAACCTGCACAGGGGGTGACTTTCCCTGCACAGGGGACATCCAGTTAACGTCCCGATCCGAAGGACGATGCACTTATCTAGCGTCATCCCTGCAAATGACACTAGAGAAAGCGTGTTTGGACACCGAAATTTTTCTCGCCGCGAGCGGGAATCGAACCTGGGACCTCTAGCACCAGAGGCAAGTGCCTAACCACTGAGCTACCCCCTCCCGCTGAACTTTTCATTTTTACATATTTTTATTTAAATTACTCTTGAAAACGGTAGTCATATTTGGGACATATTCGGCATTACTATATAGTGTCATCTGCCGATAACCTTTGCAAACAAGTTGGACCAGATCAGGCTGAGCAAAATGTCAGACCTGATCTGGATCCAAACTTTGACACTTTGATGGTATTCCTGAAATCAGCAGAAGACACTATCTGTTGTTCAATCACTGCATTTTGTGACGTACATACATGTCATTTATACACAGTGGGGTTTTGGGCACAGAAGATCTAGGTCAAAAGAAATGGTCGAAATCTCACATTGTGCTTATATCATAAACCTGGCTCACATTGAATGGGATATCCATGCGACAGGAGCTGGATATCAAACAAAAAGGAATATTGGCACTATCTGTAATCCCAGTAAACATATAAGAGGGTCACCATTGGCCCATCGCAAATGACATTTCGATGGTGGGCCTGTGATGGCCCGCCACTGTACTCTGGCTGGGATATTGTCTTAAGTTAATCATTTATTTTCTTTGGTGACTTATGTGCCCAACAGGTAAGTTTTAGTCCCACCCCTTTAGAGTCAGAAACTAGTTATCCCCACGCTTTTTTAAAAAAGCGAAGGGAATATTATTATCGCCTCTGTCCGTCTGTTATGCTATTTCCTCCTAAACCATTGGACAAAATTCAACCAAAATTGGTGTGTGAGTAACTCACATGAAAGGGGCGTACAACGTCAAACTCTTTTTTGGCCCAGCCAGGCCCCCTGGGGCCCTGGGGAGGGGGCAAAAGGTCAAATATCATTTAATTTCAATTACAAAGTCAATTACAAAGATTTTATACCAAACTTTGTGTGTGTACTCACAAATGAAAGATACAAAACATAGCAGACAGTATTTTTATTTTGTCGTCTGGGTCATGCCCCAGGGGTGGGACTGGGGTGCTGGGGGTGCCCAGGTGGTCAAAATATTGTTTTTTTTCAAACATGGTAATGTGGCATATCAAATTGACGAGGATGACGAGCAGAACAGAATGCAAGTTAAATTTTTATCATAGGGGCAAACTGGTGACCTTGGGGTGAGGTCAAAGGTCAAATATCATTAAATTTCGGTTACCATGTCAATTTCAAAGATTTTAATACCAAACTTTGTGTGTGTTCTCACAAATGAAAGATACAAAACACATCAGATAGGATTTTTATGCTGTCACCTGGGTCATGTCCGAGGGGTGGCACTAAGGGTCACAGGGGGGTGCCCAGGGGGTCAAAAAAAAATTTTTTTCAAACATGGTCATGTGGCATACCAAATCGTCGGGATGACGAGCAGAACAGAATGCAAGTAAAATTTTCTTCCTAGGGTCAAACTGGTGACCTTGAGGTGAGGTCAAAAGGTCAAATATCATTAACATGTCAATTTCAAAGATTTTTATACCAAACTTTGTGTGTGCTCTCACAAATAAAAGATAGAAAACATATTGAACAGAATTTTCATTCTGTTACCAGGGTCATGCCCCGGGGTGGGACTTGGGGGTGCTTGGGGGAGTCAAATTTAATTTCCTCATCTGGATCTATGGCCATTGGTTGACATACGGTACTTTTTCTGTAAACACAAATGTTGTCAAATTTATATGTGACTGTTAAGCAAGCAAACAGGGGCCATTGAGTGTTTTTGGTTTTATTTTGCCGTTTTTATTAATGATAATAATATATCTCGATGCATGTAAAGAACACTAAGAACCCTTATTTCTTCTTATCCACGTTTCTAGTTTTAAAGAATATGACACTGTGGTCAGCTCAAATTCAGACAACTGTGGGAAATACTAACTAATGCAACTGGCATGGCAGGGGCTTTCATACCCTTGAAACCTGTCAAATCGCCATTAAAAGCTTTATTTCGGGAAAACTAGTGTATTTTTTATTGGCAATTGTTAATAATACTTTTTGCAGATGATAGAGTGGAAAAAATCTTGAATTAAACGTCTTTGTCCCAGAGGAGGCAATTTCTTTCCTTTAAGAGCAGTTCCTTTAGGTATGGAAAATCACTTTTACCACATACTATGAACTCCCTTGGGTGTTACTATATTTATTAAGCATGTGCGTATATTGCGTAATGAGCGCTACGTCTATGCATCTGATCAGGATCCACACTGTTTTCCACTCTGATTTAAAATGTATGCTTACAACTGGACTGCTGCAGGTTAACACAATAGAAATTAGGGAGGATTCAGCAGGCCTTCAGATTTATGGTGGGCCCGGGTCATTCGCCCATGATTTCAAAAATTGGCCCATCACTTTCCAAGACAGTGGGCCCAGTGGACCCAACCCTTATAGTTGTGAAAAAATCTCATTTTAATTAAAATATTCATGTAGGTTGTCAATACAGTAAAACATGTCTTAAGCAGATACTCAAAGATTGACAAAACAAAGATCTTAATAACAAATGGTAGCTTAATGCAGGTCAAAAACATTGCAGAATACTCCCAATTCTTTTGACCTGCATTAAGTGATAATTGGTCTTCTTTTTTGAGTGGCCACTTAAGACAGGTTTTACTGTATAACCAGCAGTCAATATACATATATTCATATAAGTCAGTGTGTAGCTAAAGTACAAATGTATACTACACCAAGGTAAACCGCATGTCTAGATCTCGGAGGATGTTGGCTATCGGAGGTAAACATTGCGAATATGGATGGACAGGGTCTGTATTTATCCATTTTTATTTCCAATAGAAAGTTTCTTGGAGACGAAAGCAGCAAACATGTTTCTTCTATATTGAATGATAAGGACTCAGAATGTGTTAAATGCTTTTGATCCATGTCCGTAGGACCCTGGGCGACCTTTCAAACGACGATTGTGAAATTTTCAATGAAAAAATGCTATTCGTTTGATCATAGCTGGATTTACATCAACCTTTGACACAATTTGCTTGTGTCGCCACAATTCTATATCATTCTCCTGCATGATTTATAAGAGTCGTGTCTCAAAATGCTATTAAAACATCAATATTTGAAATTTGCTTACGTTGATATCGTTTTGATGGTTAGCAAAATGTTCAGAGGAAACTTGACAGCTGGCATGATTGCTATCGGAGTGACAGTGGTATTGATTTCGGAGATTGACACATACTGCCGTTCAATTAGTGCCTGAATCTGATATATTTTAAGCATGCCATGATACAAAAAATATGCAATGCTACAAAAAAATAAGACTACCAGGAGGACGAAATACAGAAGGGAATTTGAGAGGTTTTACAGTTCTGGGGTGTTGTGAAAAGCGATCATCTTCAGTCGGTGCCATTATGCATGTTTTTGTCTAGTACGCTGGGAAAACATATTTATTAAAATTCTGCATTGATAAATTTTTGGTGAAACCAATATGCTTGATATAGGAAAGGGATATGATGGCTGTGTGGGTTGGGGGCGAGGGTATGGTCCCTGAAAAAGGCAAGCACATTTGCCATATCTATCCTGGCAACTCAGTGTATAAACAACATGAACAGGGTTAAAATGCAGGTTCACATTGAGGCGCATTTTGTTGTGTAAATGGAGTGTCAAAATGTTGGTTAAGATGCCACGTGTACATGATTAGTAAACCTTTGATCCAAAAATATATACATGAATGCCACCCAGACAATTGAAACACCCATAACCACCAGTATACTGATTCGCGACAGAACACCCAAACACCAGCCAACCCATTGAAACTCCCAAACTCCCTAGGCAGCTGATACACCCAAACCGCCCAGCCCAGGGAAGCACTCAGACCACTCAGTTCACTGAAATACCCTAATCAAATCCATTTAAACATGCAACTCACCTAGTCCACTGAAACACCTTTCTGTTGCACCGCCCTTTAGGATTCTATTCAATGAAACAAACTATATCAACATTTTACCCCCTCCCAAAACCGTCAAAAAACAACAACACTTGCAAAAACACCACAAAAATTGAATGGGTTTCAACGGGGCTCTCTATTCTAGTCGCCGACCCCCACCCCCTTCCTCAGCCTTTCTTTCTTCCTTTTTGCTATGCAACATCTAAAACATTTGAATGGCATTTCGCTGGTGGGCCGATGGTTGCCGGACATTGTGTGCTGGCTGGGATAGGGTATGTCCCTGTCTTGTACCGCCATCTAGTAGCTTTGCACTGATACGTTTTCTTTGGTTTTGTAAAATATTAGTGAGAAGAATGCTCATAATTACAATAAAACATCTCATGCGATGTTGTTATTATCGCCTAATTAACGCTCGGATCCAGAAATTTTGTCAGAGGAAGTCCAACTAAAATCTGACACACTTGTTTTTAGATGAATGGAGTGAGGAACCAAAATACCACTAAAAGCGGACCATTATCAGCCCAACAACAAAACGCTGGCGGGGCGATAATTACCCAAAATGGAATGCTGGCTTGGTAGGTTTTGATTTTCCAGGGGATCTGGACCAGTATTGCTAAAGAACCCCAAAGGTTTCCAATTTTCCAGGGTGGGGGTCAGGACCCTCTGCCACCTCCTCTCTAGATCCCCGCATCTTAATCTTAGTTGAATGCGCAGCTATCGAGTAACGTGAGCATTCGAATTTCTGGCCTCTTCGGCGTCACTGTGTTGTGTCCTTGAGCAAGACACATTAATCATTGCTTAGTACTGGTTCAACCCAGGGAAACCCGTCCCGACATAATGAAAAATTGTTAACAAATACCCGTAAAAATATTGAAGATAGTGCAGTTTCCGTGGTAATCCGTTCTGTTATTTTATCTTTTAACGTTTTTAAACTTTGGATAGAAGTACAGGGCCCGGAATTACAATGCCTCCTTAAAGTTAAGGAAGACTTAAGTATTGATATTTCAACATGCTAAATAAATTGCCTGGATAGATGCAGTACTTGCGGTCAAAGATATCATCAGAAAAATGAAACTATTTTGCTTTTAATCAGTTTAAACGTTATTTTTCGCATTCTGAAAATCAATACTCAACTCAGTCAGAAAAATGAAACTATTTCGCTTTTAATCAGCTTAAACGTTTTTTTTCGCATTCTGAAAATCAATACTTAACTCAGTCAGTCTTCCTTAACTTTAAGGAGGCAGTGTAATTCAGGGTTCAGGTCCTCATATTCCGGTAACAGCAGCCCAAGCCCCACAATGGCATCTTTTTAAACAATATTATTTGAGCAGTGACATGAGATTTCCAACAATGTGGTATGTGCGACCAGCAAAGGCTCAGACCAGCCTGCGCATACGCTCAGTCTGATCAGAGCCTTTGCTTGCCGCTTGAATATTATATGAATATTAAGCTACTGAACGAACATAATTTGTAGTTTCTAAGCTTAAAAGCAGGCTACACAGATTCGTCTGAGTTTTTTCATGTGAAAATGCCACATTGTTGGAGATCACATGTCGCGGCTAATTTGTCATTCTATAAGAAGCAATAAAGATAAGTTGTTTATCTTTAAGATATTTTTAAAAGTTTCACACCGGACAAGCGTCAATCGAAAACGTTAACACTATCGACGAACGTAGATCAAAAATAGTTGGAAACAGGGTTTTCGATTGTCATTTGTCGCCCGATTTTTCGATTGCCATTTGTCGCCCGACTGGCGGCAAATGGCAATCAAAACACTGTTTCTAGCGATTTCCATATGCATAAAACAACATGTATTTGTAACATGTTATATATTTGTACTTATAAAAACAGATAGCTTCCCATTTCTGTAAAAATCGAATGCTAATTAGATCTTTCTGCAACTATTTGCAGTACGACTTTAAATTATCTTTAGTTCAATAAATGTACCTGGTTGACGCCCTTTTCAGAAAGAGATGGACAATCGGATTGTAAACTAGCTGTTACTCGTTTAGAGTTTGGGTAAAATATTTTTTAAACATATCAAGTTCAGTAGTTTTATAGATGTGATGTTTGTTCTATCATCTATAATAGAGGCCCTCCTAGGAGGTACATGTACCTGTTCCCTTGTTCTTCTTAAATATTGACTTGTCTCCATGTTTCATGTTTTATTTATTCCCTGTTCTCTGACAATTTTGTTTCCCTCAGTTTGGCATTTTCCCTTTCCCTAGAATAAAATGGCTTGTAAAAATACACCCTAACTCGTGAGAGGGCCTCATTGTTACGGCATACAGAGAACTCCTCTTTCAATTCCATGATAAAAATGTTCCCTGCTAGCACGTTATAACAATTCTTTACCATCGGATGACATACTTGGAATTTGACAGAGGGGGACTGAATTTTGGACTCGAACACTCGCTATCCTTTCATTATTTTCTCGTTCTGCTCATGATATTTTAAGTAAATTACCAACTACATTGGAAAGAGAGAGAGACAGACAGACAGAGACAGAGAAAGAGAGAGTAGAGAAAGAGAAAGTAGAGAAAGAGAAGGAAGAGAAGAGAGAGTAGAGAAAGAGCGAGTAGAGGAAGAGATAGTAGAGAAAGAGCGAGTAGAGGGAGTGCGAGTAGAGGGAGAGCAAGTAGAGGGGGAGCGAGTAGAGGGAGTGCGGGTAGAGGGAGTGCGAGTAGAGAAGGAGTGCGAGTAGAGAAGGAGTGCGAGTAGAGAAGGAGAGAGTAGAGAAAGAGAGAGTAGAGTAGGAGTTCAAGTAGAGAAGAGAGAGTAGAGACGGAGCTCGAGTAGAGAAGGAGCGCGACAAGAGAAAGAGAGAGAGTAGAGAAAGAGTGCGAGTAGAGGATTGCCAGTAGAAAAGAGTAGAGGAGTGCGATTAGAAAAGGAGTGCAAGTAGAGAAAGAGAGAGTGGAGAAGGAGTGCGAGTAGAGAAAGAGAGAATAGAGAAAGAGAGAGAAGAGATGGAGTGCGAGTAGAGAAGAGAGAGCAGAGAAGGATGGTGAGTTCCGAAGAGAGAGTAGAGGAGTGCGAGTAGAGAAAAGAGGAGGGCGAGTAGAGAAGAAGTGCGAGTAGAGAAAGAGAGAGTAGAGGAGTGCGAGTAGAGGGAAGTGCGAGTAGAGAAGGAGTGCGAGTTGACAAATAGAGAGTAGAGAAGGAGTGCGAGTAGAGAAGAGAGGGTAGAGAAGGAGTGCGAGTAGAGAAGAGAGAGTAGAGGAGTGCGAACAGAGAAGGGGTGCGAGTAGAGAAAGAGAGAGTAGAGAAGGAGTGCGAGTAGAGAAGGACTGTGAGTAGAGAAGGACTGCGAGTAGAGAAGGAGTGCGAGTATAGAAGAGAGTAGAGAAGGAGTGTCAGTAGAGAAAGAGAGAGTAAAGAAGCAGTGCGAGTAGAGAAGAGAGAGTAGAGGAGTGTGAGTAGAGAAGGAGTGCGAGTAGAGAAAGAGAGAGTAGAGAAGGAGTGCCAGTAGAGAAAGAGAGTAATGGAGTGCGAGTAGAGTAAGAGAGGGTAGAGAAGGAGTGGGAGTAGAGAAAGATTGCGAGGAGAGAAAGAGGGAGTAGAGAAGGAATACGAGTAGAGAAAGAGAGAGTAGAGAAGGAGTGCGAGTAGAGAAAGAGAGAGTAGAGAAGGAGTGCGAGTAGAGAAAGGGAGAGTAGAGAAGAGAGAGTAGAGGAGTGCAACTAGAGAAGGAGTGCGAGTAAAGAAAAAAGAAAAGAGGAGGGCGAGTAGAGAAGAAGTGCAAGTAGAGAGAGTAGAGGAGTGTTAGTAGAGGGGAGTGCGAGTAGAGAAGGAGTGCGACTAGAGAAAGAGAGAGTAGAGAAGGAGTGCGAGTAGAGAAGAGAAAGTAGAGAAGGAATGCGAGTAGAGAAGAGAGGGTAGAGAAGGAGTGAGAGTAGAGAAGAGAGGGTAGAGAAGGAGTGCGAGTGGATAGGAGAGATTAGAGGAGTGCGAACAGAGAAGGAGTGCGAGTAGAGAAGAAGTGAGTAGACAAGGAGTGAGTGGAGAATGAGTGCCAGTAGAGAAGGACTGCGAGTAGAGAAGGATTGCAAGTAGAGAATGAATTATTGAAAGAGAGGGTAGAGAAAGAGAGAGAGAGAGAGTAAAGAAGGAGTGCGAGTAGAGAAGGAGTGTGAGTAGAGAAGGAGTGCGAGTAGAAAAAGAGAGAGTAGAGAAGGAGTGCGAGTATAGGAGGAGTGCGAGAAGAGAAGTAGAGAAGGAATGTGAGTAGAGAAAGAGAGAGAGTGGAGAAGGAGTGGGTAGAGAGTGAGTGCGAGTAGAGAATGAAGTAGAGAAATAATGAGTAGAGAAGGATAGAGTGTAGAGGAGGAGTGCGAGTAGAGAAAGAGAGTGAAGAGAAGGAGTGCGAGTAAGGAAAGAGAGAGTAGAGAAAGAGTGCGAATAGAGAAGAGAGAGTAGAAGGGTTGCGAGTAAAGAAGGAGCACGAATAGAGAAGAGAGAGTAGAGGAGTGCAAGTAGAGGAGTGCAAGTAGAGAAAAAGAGAGTAGAGAAGGAGTGCGAGTAGAGAAAGAGAGAGTAGAGAAGGAGTGCGGGTAGAGAAAGAGAGAGTAGAGAAGGAGTGCGAGTAGAGACAGAGAGAGTAGAGGAGTGCGGGTAGAGAAAGTAGAGAAGGAGTGTCAGTAGAGAAAGAGAGAGTAGAGGAGTGCGAGTAGAGAAAGGGAGAGTAGAGAAGGAGTGCGAGTAGAGAAAGAGAGAGTAGAGGAATGCGAGTAGAGAATAAAGTAGAGAGAGAGAGAATAGAGAGAGAGACAGAGTAGAGTAGAGAGAGAGACCGAGTAGAGAGACAGACGTAGAGAGAGAGAGAGAGAGACGTAGAGAGAGACAGAGTAGAGAGAGACGTAGAGAGAGACATGGTAGAGAGAGACCAGAAAGAGAGAAAGAGTAGAGAGAGACAAGGAGAATAGAGAGTAGAGAGAGACAAAGAGAATAGAGAGTAGAGAGAGACAAGAGGAGAGAGAGAGAGTAGAGCGAGTGGAGAATAGAGAGGAGAGCGAGTAGAGAGAGAATAGAGAGAGATAGAGAGAGCGTAGAGAGTGAGTAGATGGAGAAGAGAGAGCTGTTTGCTTCACTTAGTTTGTCTTCCTAGTGTCTCGTGATTTGATGTGTGGCTCTTCCTCACGGTGCCATGGGTTTGTCTTAAGTTTGTGATGTGGTATTTCCTGATCATACTCACTTAGTATTTTTGTTGTATTTGCTGGGGGTTCGTGTTTTGCACTTCGTTATAAACTCTAATATTGTGTCATTTCTAGTTTGGCAATACTCTCACTGAGATAAAGGGAGCTGAATGCTTTGCTTATTGTATTCTGACTTTTGTGCGTATTTCTTATTTGTCTGCTGTGTTCCAGTGTCCCTGTCTCTTGGAGACATGTGTCTGTCTGGCATTGTGGCATTTCCTGCTCATTTACACTTGTTTTAACCCAAAGGCCGTTCTTAAAGCGGGTTAATTATGTTGTGTTATTGCAAAAACACCTTGTTTAATTTATGCATCTAGTGAAGAGTGAAGACTGACTAGACTGTACAGATGCTGTCTAAACATCTGGTATACTAATTGCATTGACAGTTGATATGTCACCTTCACGAAAAGGTATGCGTCCATTTGGCATGTTATGTTACTGCCAGATTGTTTCTTTAATGTGATGCAAAGGGCTAAATAGATATGGTAGGCCAAAACAAACAAAACAAACTAATGCAAAAAAACACCCATTCAATGTTGAGCAAAAACTCTAACAAATTGGTTTATTTAAACTTGTTTCTCCTTTGATATGTTCCTCGCCAATCGAACCCCTTGTTTTTGAAAGTGTTTGAGTGTTACACTTTTGTTTCCGTATGCGAGAGCTTGTTTAATGAGCATGATCAATCAGGGATGGAGTACTCATACTTGTACTTGTACTTACTCGAGTACTTTTTTTCAGTACTTAGCTGTACTCTGTACTTAGCAAAATTCATGAGTACATGTACTCGTACTTACTTAAGTACTGTTACAAAAAAACCTGTACTCATGATTACTTTAGGAGTACTACTGAGTACTTTTTAAATTTCAATCAGATAGTAAAAAAAGTTAATTGTTTCGCAGGCCCTCCCTCATCTATTTCAAATGCCCCTCATCTGTCTTTTTTCAGACTTGAAAAAAAGTGGCCTCATCTGTTTTTGGGGAAATAAAAAATATTAATAAAAAAACTGCCTGCCCTCATCTGTTTTTTATAAAAGTGGCCCGAGAAACACTTGTTTATTTTTTTTAGCCATATCCTAATATTTAGAAAGAGTGCATTTTACCTATTAAACTTTGTAGGTTGGTGTGGCCACATTGACTTCTTTATTAACAATGGACTTGATGAAAGGCCTAATGATGCATATAATTGGCCAGGAGCAACACTATTTTGGATTACTACAATGTACTTTAATCAGTATATTGTTGTATTTGTCACACTTGCTGCAAGATAATACACTGTAATTACCCCAAATATTGGGACAGATGTATACATGAGCAAAAAGTGCACACCCAAATCAGGAGCAGTCTGATAATGGTCCATACTGTTTGACATTTGATCTGCATTCTGACATGTACATATATGCATTGATGAAACATGCTGATCACTTTTTCAGACAATTATGTCAATAATTTTTGGTGTCCAAATATTTATGAATAAAAATATCAGGAATAATACATATAATCCTTAAACAGAACAGAACAGTTCTCAAGCTCAACAGATTACATAAAGGGCCAAAATCAAAATCTAGGAGACAAACACTGTAGATTCATTATGAGCCGTCACATCTGGATCTGCAGAGTTTGTAGAATTGGCTATTGTTTTATTTAGTGCTTAAATGGTTAATAACTTGTTTCAGCTTTCATCTATTGAATCTTAGATGTCATTACTATGTATGTGCTTGTAAATATTATAAATATCTGCAGCCTGTTAGTTATTAAATTTGTCTTTTGTCTTAAATTTACATACTTTATAGTACTCATAGTACTCAGATGTACTCATGAGTACTTTTTGAAAGTACTCAGTACTTACTTAAGTACATTTACAAAATGTGTACTTAGTACTTACTCGAGTACTTTCAAAACAGTCAGTACTCAGTACTTACTCAAGTACTTTTTCTTAGTACTCGCTTCATCCCTGTGATCAATTTGCTCTTCTCCGAAATCAATGTTAACATGCACAAGCCTTCCCTCCGACAGCTACCCAACATACCTCCGAACGGAAAGCTACCTATAAACATGATACCACCGTCATAAAATTGCAAATAAATAAGGGTTTTACAAGTATTTTTGAATTGTATTTGACTGATTCATTCCAAAGAGAGGTTATACATTCCAGCGGTGGCTGTGAATCAAGTGAAAATAAAAAATAGATATGAATATTAACTGATGAATTCGAAATATTCGTCCAAATATAAGCATTTCCGAATTCAAACGCGATTTAAACTCGAACAGATTCAGTTCAAAAACATGTAATGTATTCAGAGTTATCATCATTCTGTATACTATCGACCTGTATGTTGTTCTTATCCCTCAAAGCGAATCTAAATACAATAAAATCGTCTCAATGCAGACCATGTCCAACCCCAAAATCCTTTGTTTACCTCCGATAGCCAACACCCTCCGAGATCTAGACATGCGGTTCACCTGGGTGTACTACCCAAATGTCAACTGTGGTTAGTTTGATATGCTTGGGCCCATCATTTCAGAAAATGATGCACCATTTTTTGCTCCATGGGTGACTTTGGCCCACAAATCTTGAAAACAATCTGAAGCCCTGATTCAGCATGCCAAGGGTTTTTATGCTTTTTATGAAACTTCATTTCAGATTATGTGAAGTTGGTACACTTGAGGAGCCGAAGGATACCACACATACTTATCAGACAGGACAGGTATGGGATTTCTTTATCAAAAGTTTATCTACATGTACATGAATGCAGTGATGGTTACTAAATCTCCATGGGTTTTGACTGCTTTGAGCAAGACTTAAACCAGGGGACCAAAATATTTCAATATTGCACATGTCCCGCAGGAGGAGTGACTTACAATTTTCACTCATCCTGCAATCACATGTACATGTCCTTTAAGTGTATGCGATAAAGAACATAAAGAAGTAATCATTAATATGTAATAGGACTTATAATGTTCCCTATATCACTGTTAAAATGTTATTTGCCCAGTCAAATTCATAACTGCATCCCCTATACTGACAAAAAGATTTCACAGTCAATCCTCAGAAAATGCTAGTTTCTCCCTCACATTTTAGAGTGAAACTAGAAAGGATGAGTAAATCTTCCCAAAGCACTCATCCTACAGGACGAGTGCTTTGGGAAGAATTACTCATCTTTTCTAGATTTCACTGGTAATTACGAGAGTGGAGTTTTTGTCTCCTGCTTAAACACACCCCCAGATAAGAGGGAATATTTATGAACTAACTTTTGTTGACATATTTTAGTTTACCAGATAAAAGTGGGAAATCCAAAAGAACTTTTCTTATCTCTCAACTTAAGCATATGCTGTGGGTACTCAAAAGAACTGTCACACAGTATTAATGAGCATCTGATACACATGTTCAGAATTATACTTTCAAAAAATTTGTTAATCTGGGCCTTTGGGTATGTTTTGGCCAAAAATCTATCCCTCTGGACCACGGTTTGTCATCAAAAGTTAAGTTAGCAAGGCTTAATAAAGCTACCCTTTTCCTACTCCTTGACTCAACTGACATGCTGTCTTTTACAACTTTTTTTCCGGTATTTACTCTTAATATAGACTAAAAAAGTGATAAGCTGTCAGGGATTTTTTTTTGCAATTTTGGGAAGGGGTCATGGGGCCTTTCAGATTGTGAAAAGTAGTGTGGTAAATCCCTAAATTGGGAAATTTGTTATAGTGCACAATTGTCATTTTTGGTCCATAAAAACAAATTAGCTATTACACATACTATTGCAATTAAATTGAAGGAGAATGTCACCAGGTAGTGTGTGTGTGTGTGTGTGAGTGCGTGCTTGTGCGCGCATGTGCGTGTAAATCCCAATCTGAAAAAAATATTACTTTTTTTCAAAGATTGGGATTTGGTTTTCAAAATTTGGGAAAAAAGACACATAAATTTCATTGGATTGCGGCCCCTGAGAACACCAAAAAAATCCCTGACTGTATTCCATGTACATGTACTTCCACACATTTTTATCTTTGAATAAAGTTATGAATGAATTTATTAAGAGTCATTATATGAGAGCATCAGACTGCCTCAATTATGGCTTGGAAATAGAAAAAATAGATTTTCTTGAAATTTTGCCCATTTTTAACTGCTGTCGAGAGATAAACAAAAATGCATATTTTTTTTTCAATTTTTCACTTCCGTTTCCATGGCAACCACGATTTTCTATTTTTAGCATTTTTCAGCAATATTAAGAGCTAAAAATTACAATGTTTTGGACTGCCCTACCCAAAAGGCTATGCGGCAAATGTTTGTGTTTGTGCTTTCATACAATAAACATGACTAAGTACTTTACCCTTGTACTGATTTTGTTACTTTTCCGTTTCCATGGTATCACGTGCTACGATGTATTTTTACATGCTATTATGCATTTTTCAATGCACTAAAAATTGGCAATTTTCAATATCATTTTTCTAAAAATTTCTACGTCAGATTTTTTGTTTTTTCTCTCAATTAGTTAACTGATACCAATATTTCACCATACTGAAAAATTGGGATCGGGTTATGTTTTATTTTGAAATAAATTTTATTTGAAGTTTATTACTGTTGAAGAAAAAATATGATGTTTTTAGATGAACAAAATGATTATTATCCTTTGTATTTTATCTAAGTAGTGATTATCTGTCACAAAAAAGTACCGTTTCACCCAACCATCATGTAGCAATTCTAAATAATACTTTAAATTGTGGTTTAATGCTTATAATGATAAAATATTAGGGATCAAAGTACCCCACCCACTAATGTTAAACGTAAAATTAAATGCTTTTTTGCTTAAAACTAGACATTTCAAACAAATTTTATGACAACAGGAAGTTCTTTATGATATGAATAAATTTTTCAGTTTTTTTTTAAATTTTGGTGTAACTAACAATCTGGTTGCTATGGTAACTATCCAAAATAATGTTACCTTAACAAGGACCAAATAACTCCGGTATCATGCATAACTTGATATAAATACCTTTTTCATTAATGTTATGTCATTGATTTGATGAGCAAATGGATGTGTGACATTTTGTTCTCTCTCTTTCTTATTTAAACCTCAATAAAAGCATGGTTGCTGTGGCATTTGGGTCATTTTATTCCTATGGAAGCTAAAAAAAGTATCCATATTCGTCGAGAAAATTACCAAAGAAATGATATATTTATTACTTAACATAACTTAAAGATGTCATATATAAACTACGTTATTGCAAACTTACTACCGTAAACACAAAAAGGGTAGAAACAGGAATTCTATCCAGTCTTGACCTTAAATTTAGGTACTTGTTACCCCACCCACTTATGAAACATATGAAAACCCTTGTACATGTATATTGTTTTCTTGAAATAAAACATATTTTATATAGTATGGAAATTGAACTGTTACAAAGATAATTGTATAGGGTCAAGTAAAATTTGGTGTTGAAAACGATAACACCATCGTTGCTATGGTAACTGGTGGAAAACTATGCCTGAGCGTGCCTTAGCAACTGCATAAAACTTCGAAAAAATACCATTTTTTTTAATTCTCAATGTTTCCACAATTATTTTGTTTCGCTTTGGATAGAATGGTTTCCAATACCACCCCCTAAACACTGTGTCACTTTGAAATAAGAGCTTTCAAATATAGGTTTGACATTGAAAATGAGCTTTTTTACATCTTCGAGGCTCTAATTTACTCCACCCATCGATTTAAAGTATCCATATTCGTCGAGAAAATTACCAAACAAATAATATATTTATTACTTAACATAACTTAAGATGTCATATATAAACTCCATTATTGCAAACTTACTATCATTAACATAAAAAGGGTAGAAACGGGAATTCTATCCAGTCATGACCTTAAATTTAGGTACTTGTTACCCCACCCACTTATGCAACATATGAAAACCCTTGTATATGTATATAGTTTTCTTGAAATAAAACATATTTTATATATTATGGAAATTGAACTGTTACAAAGATAATTGTATACGGTCAATTAAAATTTGATGTGGAAAACAAAAACATCATTGTTGCTATGGTAACTGGTGGAAAACTATGCCTGATCGTGCCTTAAAAAACTTCGAAAAAAATATCATTTTTTTGTTCTCAATGCGTCCACAATTATTTTCTTTTGCTTTGGATAGAATGGTTACCCAGCCCATCCCCTAATCATTGTGTCACTTTGAAATAAGAGCTAGCAAATATAGGTTTGACATTGAAAATGAGCTTTTCTACATAATAATGTTACCTTAATGATAAGCAATATCCTTGGGCCTTGGGTTGCTCACATGAGAAAGTCTGTTCATAAGGTCAGGGGAAAGTATCATATAGCCCACCAAACCGTTTTGATAATGTTTTGGGGTTGTTTTCATTCTTTTACTCCCCATAACTCAGTAACATTTTTGGATATCGTCATAAAATTTAATAGGAGTATGTATCAGTTAAAGATGATTTGTGGTGTGCAAGCATCATTGTTCCCCCTTTTATTAGATTTCAAGTTATGCCCCCTTGATTTTTTTTCTCCAAAAGTTCTTGTATTTCCATAATTTGGTCACAGTTTGGGATATCCTCATGAAAAGTTTTAGTTTTATTTGTATGCTTATTTTGGTTTGTATGCTTATTTTGTAGAATTTTCATTCTTGAAAACTCACTCAGAATTAATTTAGGACAAAAAATTGCTAGATCATAGTTGTCTGCAATAATACTTAATTGTGACAAGTAGCAATCAACTTGCAGTGTCTTCGGTAGAATTTGGAAATGCTAGCCCTGCACTTTTGCAGCGTCTGTTGCAAAGGTATGTTTTCTTCTGTTATTTATCAAAAAAAAAACGTTTCTTTATAGTATTAACACGAAAATTTACTACATGTATGTCCCAAACATGTATCTTTTAAAGCGTTTTATTCTCTCATTGGCTAGAGAATGAGCAGTTGAAAACTGGCAAAAAGGGGTTTCTATGTATGGCAAATGGGTGTGTTAACGTAATCCTATAGTTATTGTCAGGAATTATCGACCACACAAATGTACAGAAGGGTTGGAAAAAATGTAGTGTGAAAAATATCTTGTATATTCAAGTAAAACTAGAATTGTCAGAGAATCTGGCTATAGCCCGCTGCAGCGCTTTTCATGCAATAAAAAGGCTAAGTTCTAAAGATTCTTAGCAGGAAAATCTTAAGATATTGAGCAGGAACAAATTCTGACATCAATAAAGGGACATAACTCTGTAATAAACTAGATTTTGTCAATATGAATGCATATTCAAAGTTTGATGAAATTCTGTCTATTTGTTCTCAAGATATTGAGCGAAAACAAAATTTTGGCTTCCAGTAAAATATTTTACTGACCGTTCCAAGGCGGTACTTCTTTTGTGGATCTTTTATGTTTTTGTTCTGTCTTGTGTTTGCTGTGTCTTTGTGCGCGTCTGTTTGTGTGCTTTGTCGTCACCTGCTGGGAAAGGGCTGACCTCTTGGCTCTCGTTTGTGGTGTCTGCTGTGAGTTTGTCACTTTCCCATTGGTATCCTGGGTCAGGTGTGGTACTTGATTGTATCGATTCCTGATCTTTGTACCCTTACTTACTTTAAATCAAATGCCATAACTCTGGTAAAAATTTGCAGATAATGACGTGTACTGATCCCAAGATAGATGTTGTCAATATCAATGCATATTTAAAATTTGGTGAAATTCTGTACATTTATTCTCAAGATATTGAGCGGAAACAAACTTTTGGCGTAAATCAAGGGCCATAACTCTAGTACAAATTTGGGAAAAATGACGTGAAACAGTCCCAAGCTAGATTTTGTCAATATAAATGCATATATAAAAATCGGAGAAATCGAATTATTGTACAAATCTGCAAATAAGGACAGGAAATATCCCAACTTAGATCATGTCAACATCAATGCACATACAAAATTTGGTTCAATTCTATAAAGTTGTTCTCAAGTTATAGAGGGGGGGGGGGCAATTATGACGGACGGACGAACAGTTGTCACATGTTTTACATAGGCTTATAAAGGTAAATCATTCAAACAATCTTCTAGTCTGAAACCTCAAGGCACAGAGCCTTGATTTTTTGTATGAAGCATCAACTAGAGGACGTCTACTAAGTTTGTTCAAATGATACCCATTGGGCAAATATGGCCCTATCCCGGGGGTCACATGTTTTACATAGGCTTACATTGGGAAAACATGAAAAAAAAAATCTCAATTAATCTCAATTTCATGTTGGATTTTATTGAAAGTGCTGTCAGATTCATTATCAAAACTGTTTGGTGGGCTATATGATACTTTCCCCTGACCTTATGAACAGACATTCTCATGTGAGCAACCCAAGGCCCTTGGGCCCTCTTGTTATTTGTAACATTTAAAATCAAAATACTAAAATCATTATAGAAACCTTAAGAATAAAGAAACTAGCCTGACTTTTTGAAGATTTTTGGCATTTGTTAATAAAGGTGTAAATTATCTCATCATTAACCATAGCAACCATTCTTTTGCTGACACAAAAAGTAAAATACTGTTTCAGTCTTCTCACAAACATCTTTTAGAAACATCGTCTGTTGTCATTTACCCAAATCTGCCTTTTTGGTCAAATATCAATTTATTTGTACCTTTTTAAATCGATGGGTGGAGTAAATTAGAGCTCGGAAGATACCATAACTCTAAAAGAAAAATGAAAAGTAACCATAATTGTACCGGTATATCGGATTAACCTGATACACATTCCTATAAAATTCATGAAGTTATATATTTAATGGTTACAGAGGTATGCTACATACTATTTAAATATACAAAGGGGCATTACTTAGAAACTAAGATAGGAGGAACAACCATTCTTGTTCATGACACATTGTCCTGCCCTAAGACTCATTCTGATAAAGTCGCATGATTGTATCACAAATGGCTACTGATTTATGGGGTGTACAATAATTTTTGGAAATGAAATAACTAAAGGGGAATACCTTGGAGACTAGGAAATGGAGAACCATTTTTTCTGCATGCTACACATTGTCTTTAGGTAATACATATTCCTATAAAACTGCATGTAGATATCATGAACAGTGAGTGAGTGATGGGGTGTACACAAATGTTAATTACACAAAATAAGCCTAAAACAAAATCAAAGGGCCATAACTAAGAATTAAAGAAATGAATGAAAAGAAAAGAATGTATGCGACACATTGTTTTGACCTGATAAACATTCATATAAAGTTTCATGAAGATATCCTAAATGTTAACCAAGTTATGGGAAATGAATAAAAATGGCATAACTTGGAGACTTAAAAAGGGGGAACAATCATTCTTGCGCATGACACATTGTATTTACCTAAAGTAAGTAAGGGTGCAAAGATCAGGCATCAATACAATCAAGTACCACACCTGACCCAGGATACCAATGGGAAAGTGACAAACTCACAGTTAGACACCACAAACGAGAGCTAAGAGGTCAGCCCTTTCCCAGCAGGTGACCACAAGGCACATACTAACAGACGCGCATAAAGGCATAGCAAACACAAGACAGAAAAACATAAAAGAACCACAACAGAAGTACTGCCTTGGACAAATTTCTAAAAAAAAACTTCATGAAGGTATCGCAAGTGGTTATCGAATTATGGGGTGTGAAATAATGAAAAGGACACAAAATAAGCATAAACAACAAAAGGGCCATAACTCTGAAATAAAAAATGTAAAGTAACCATAATTTTATGCAACACTTTGTCTTGACCCCTATACACATGCTATAATTTCATAAAGATCTATAAATGAATGTTACTGAGTTATGGTAGGTACATTTTTTTTAATATTCAAAGGGAACGTGGCAATTAAGTGGGAACAATCATTTATGTGTGGGACACATTGTCTTGACCTACGTAATACACATTGCTATAAAATATCATCAAGATTGTTTGATGACAAACGTAAAGAGCCATGCCATATAGTGTCCTTTTTTCAAAACAGGCATATACAAATGACTATTTGTCTTATAACCTCGCAGTTCAAAAACGTTGTGTGATAAAAGGAAGTTCTTATTGATATCAATAAACTGCCAAGAAAGAAAACCCTAAATCTACCTACATTATGGTTGATATGGTAACTATTCAAAATAATGTTAACTTTAAGATGACCACGTATCTCGGGTTACAGGCATACTTTGATCTGAAAGCCTTTTATTGTTTCAAGAACAAATGGATGTTTAACAGTCGTTTCTTTCCTTCTTGGTTACAAATTAATAAAATGTTTTCTCTCCTACTTGGCTACAAATCAATTAAAGCAAGATCCAATCTTCTCACATTCATCTCATAGAAACATCATTTGTTATCATTTTTCCCAATCTGCCATTTTCGGCGAAGTTTCCATGTATTTACACCTTTTAAATCGATGGGTGAAGTAAATTGATGCCGGAAAAACGCAGAAAAACTTCTTTTTAATGTCAAACCTGAATTTGCAACATCATAATTCAAGGTGACAAACTAATTAGGTGGTGGGGTGGGTTACCATTCTATCACAAACACAAAATAATTATGGTCACCTTGCAAATGATAATAATAATAAAAGAAACATGCATTGTTTTTGAAGGTTTTGTGGTTGCTTAGGCATGATCATGCATAGTTTTCCATCAGTTACCATAACAACAAGGATGTTTTGATATCAACACCAAATTATAATCTACGAAAAACAAATATCTTTGTAACAGTACATTGTCTATAATATATAATGAATATTTTATTTGAAGAAAACCATATACATATACAAGGGTTTTCATATGCTGTATAAGTGGGTGGGTGTAACAAATAACTAAATATTAGGTCAAGACTATATAGAATTTCTATTTCTACCTTTCCAGTGTTTACGATAGTATGTCTGCAATAATGTTGTTTATAAAAGATATCTATAAGTTATGTTAAGTAATATTAAGACCATTTGTTTTGCTATTCTCTTGTTAAATATAGACACATTTAAGCTTCCATAAGAATAAAATGACCCAATTACCATAGCAACCATGCTTTTATCGAAGTTTAACTAAGAATGTGAGAGAACAAAATGTCACACATCAGTTTGCTCCTAAAATCAATGACATAACATTAATGAAAAAGGTTTTTTATATCAAGTTTGCATGATACATAGGATATTTGGTCTTTGCACGTGTTACCATAGAAACGGAAAAGTAACAAAGTCAGTACAAGGGTTAAGTACTTAGTCATGTTTATTGTATGAAAGCACAAACATTTGCCACACAGCCTCTTGGGGAGGCTAGTCCAAAATATTTAAATTTTTAACTCAAACTATAGCTGAAAAATGCTAAAAATTGAAAATCGTGGTTGCGATGGAACTGGTAGTGAAAAATCATTTCATCTCAATATCGTGTTTGGTTTAATTGAAAGTGCAGTCAGATCCATTATCAAAACTGTTTGGTGGGCTAGTTGATGCTTTTCCCTGACCTAATGGACAGACATTCTCAGGTGAGCAACCCAAAGCCCTCTTGCTTTTTGTAACATTTAAAATCAAAATACTAAAATCATTATAGAAACCTTAAGAATAAAGAAACTAGCCTGACTTTTTGAAGATTTTAGGCATTTGCTATAAAATGTGTAAATTATCTCATCATTAACCATAGCCACCATTCTTTTGCTGACACAAAAATTAACATACTTTTCCAGTCTTTTCACAAACATCTTTTAGAAACATCATTTGTTGTCACTTTTCCAAATCTGCATTTTTGGTCAAAATTTCAATTTATTTGTACCTTTTTAAATCGATGGGTGGAGTAAATTAGAGCCTCGAAGATGTAAAAAAGCTCATTTTCAATGTCAAACCTATATTTGCAAGCTCTTAATTCAAAGTGACACAGTGTTTAGGGGGTGGTATTGGTAACCATTCTATCCAAAGCGAAACAAAATAATTGTGGAAACATTGAGAATTAAAAAAATGGTATTTTTTCGAAGTTTTATGCAGTTGCTAAGGCACGCTCAGGCATAGTTTTCCACCAGTTACCATAGCAACGATGGTGTTATCGTTTTCAACACCAAATTTTACTTGACCCTATACAATTATCTTTGTAACAGTTCAATTTCCATACTATATAAAATATGTTTTATTTCAAGAAAACAATATACATGTACAAGGGTTTTCATATGTTTCATAAGTGGGTGGGGTAACAAGTACCTAAATTTAAGGTCAAGACTGGATAGAATTCCTGTTTCTACCCTTTTTGTGTTTACGGTAGTAAGTTTGCAATAACGTAGTTTATATATGACATCTTTAAGTTATGTTAAGTAATAAATATATCATTTCTTTGGTAATTTTCTCGACGAATATGGATACTTTTTTTAGCTTCCATAGGAATAAAATGACCCAAATGCCATAGCAACCATGCTTTTATTGAGGTTTAACTTAGAATGAGAGAGAACAAAATGTCACACATCCATTTGCTCATCAAATCAATGACATAACATTAATGAAAAAGGTATTTATATCAAGTTATGCATGATACCGGAGTTATTCGGTCCTTGTTAAGGTAACATTATTTTGGATAGTTACCATAGCAACCAGATTGTTAGTTACACCAAAATTTTAAAAAAAATCTGAAAAATTTATTCATATCAAATAGAACTTCCTGTTGTCATAAAATTTGTTTGAATGTCTAGTTTTCAGCAAAAAAAGCATTTAATTTTACGTTTAACATTAGTGGTTGGGGTACTTTGATCCCTAATATTTTATCATTATAAGCATTAAACCACAATTTAAAGTATTATTTAGAATTGCTACATGATGGTTGTGTGAAACGGTACTTTTTTGTGACAGATAATCACTACTTAGATAAAATACAAAGGATAATAATCATTTTTTCATCTAAAAACATCATATTTTTTCTTCAACAGTAATAAACTTCAAATAAAATTTATTTCAAAATAAAAAATAACCCGATCCCAATTTTTCAGTATGGTGAAATATAGGTATCAGTTAACTAATTGAGAGAAAAAACAAAAAATCTGACGTAGAAATTTTTAGAAAAATGATATTGAAGATTGCCAATTTTTAGTGCATTGAAAAATGCATAATAGCATGTAAAAATACATCATAGCACGTGATACCATGGAAACGGAAAAGAAACAAAATCAGTACAAGGGTAAAGTACTTAGTCATGTTTATTGTATGAAAGCACAAACACAAACATTTGCCATATAGCCTTTTGGGTAGGGCAGTCCAAAACATTGTAATTTTTAGCTCTTAATATTGCTGAAAAATGCTAAAAATAGAAAATCGTGGTTGCCATGGAAACGGAAGTGAAAAATTGAAAAAAAATATGCATTTTTGTTCATCTCTCGACAGAAGTTAAAAATGGGCAAAATTTCAAGAAAATCTATTTTTTCTATTTCCAACTGATTTTGACGCTCTCAGATAATGACTCTTAAGTGTTTTATATTTAAGAAATAGATCAGCTCCAGCAGTGAATTGTTGAGTAATAATTCACTGTTTGGAGGTCAGTTGTAAAGAAGATCAAATCACGAGCGCGCAGCGCGAGTGATTTATCTTTGTACAACTGACCGACAAACAGTGAATTATTACTCAACAATTCACGCACTGGAGCTGATCTATTTCGATTCTAACACACAAAGAACGACGAAAATACATTCGAAGTCTTCAGCTTCTTCCAACTTTCCGCCATTGCACTGAAGAACTCCCGCCAATACTTAGACTACGTCGCATACATTTACATGTAATTGTAACGTCTTTCAAGCGTAAAAACGACGTTACACCGTCTAACGCCATGAATGACGTCATTTTCCAGTGATGTCAGCTATCACACACTTTAGCTGTGAATTATTGTACGATATATCACAGTTTGTTACCGTTGGCTCTATAGGCGAGGTGTGTTAGAATTCAGTTTTACCTACATAAAATGAGCCGTGATATGTGATTTCCAACAATGTGGCATTTTGACAAATGTAGACTCAGACGAGCATGTGCAGCCTCCTTAGAACCTCCAAAAGATGTTCAGTCAGTAGCTTAACACTCATAGAATATTCAAGTGACGAGAAAAGGCTCTGATCAGACTGGGCGTATGCGCAGGCTGGTCTGAGCCTTTGCTGGTCGCACATAGCACATTGTTGGAAATCTCATGCATTGGCTCAAATAAAGTTATGAATGAATTTATTAAATGTTTTTATATTTCAGTTTTTCCTACATAAAATTTTCTGCTACCGGGGAGTTATTTTGTTTCCATGGATGGCTAAAGTCACTGAGAGGGATCCTTCAAGGAGCCCAGATGATAAGTGAGTTATAACAATGACTTCATGTCCCTAGATTTTAGTGAACTGAATGTTCCAAAGCCACTTTATAACAGTATGTACCGTGTTATAGCAGCGTATGAATTTCCTTGTTGAGAGTTTTATAACCTCTTTGCCTGATCAGTACCAATAAAATATTGGGCCTCAACTGGATCCATAACATCTACAACTAAGTTGTAGTAAGTATTAAGTTAAATTATGGTATGTTTTACTGTCAAACAGCTACTATAGGCTTTGTTTTTATTTAGCTTTTAAATTGCACGTTTGCCTGTAATTTTGTATCTTCAAAGATCCTGTTTTCCCTAAAGCATGCTTATTACTGTGGAACTATCATATTTTTTACGCCAACATCATTGCTAACTTTTGACGTCATTACCATAACATCATGATACGCTGATGTCATTAAACTCCATTGATTACATATGTCCCTTGAGAAAGGTTGTTTAACCGAAACTAGTTGGGAAATAAAAAATAAAATAATTTGAAGTTTGATCTCTTTACCCATTTATGCTTGTTAAGACATGGATTTTTGCCAATTTAATCTTTGCTGGTGGGAAATTTTGCATGCTTTTTTGTCATCTGATGATTGTTTTCAAAATCAAATTTTTTCGAAAAATTCTTCAGAGTGTCAAACAGTTTGGACCCAGATCAGGCTCGACAAAATCTAAACTGTTTGTAAATGCTATCAGCAGACAACGCCAGTGTTAATAGCGTGTGGTACTGTCAGACTTTTTATGCAATAATTAGTATTTATGGGAGAGGCATATTTATCACTATGGGAAAGTTAAAGAAAAAACAATTTGGTTCAGTAATAGTTTTCCAAATTTTCAAAGTCACTTCAAAATAAAAAAAAATAGGTAGCACAGTGGCTCAGTGGTAGCGTGTTTGACTCGAGACAGAAGGGCCGCAGGGTTCGAGTCTCATCGGCATCACTGTGTTGTGTCCTTGAGCAAGACACATTTATCCTTGCTTAGTACTGGTTCAGCCCAGGAAGACCCGTCCCGACATAACTGAAAAATTGTTGACTTGGTCGTAAAGAATCAACTAAAAAAAAATAATGATGATATTCAGGTCTTTAAATACGAGTGCATGATTTTAAAAATTAATTTTCTCATTTCTCACCCAAAACTTATGTTGTGGATACTCAAAAGAACCGTCTCAATCAGACGGTTCTTTTGAGCACCCAAAACAAATGTATAAACTTTCCAATAAGAAAATAATGACAATTTTACGCTCAAAATTTTTGTTCATCTAGAAAACCTGTTGGTTTTGTTTCAGAACCCCATCAGCTGATCAGACTACGTCGGGTAAAGAAACCAAAAGTAAGAAACATCCGTATTATTGTGTTCTGATGGATGGCCGAGACTCCCCACACACTGTAAGTTTCTGAAAGTTAAGTACGGTAAATGCTCTAAAATACTGAATACTTTTCTCTTCCTGTTCTCAAATAAAATGTTAGTTGTCAGCGCTGGAATTCACAAAATGCTTATCAGAATAGCAAACAGGGAAGACCCTGATCAGACTGCTTCTTCAGATATTTGCCATATTTATTTTAGGGATATGGGATATTTTTCTAAATAACTAATGGGATATTGGGACCCCCTTCCAAGGCCTCAATAGTTTTTAAATGCCAGCCCTGAAATCCAACATTTTATTTGATCTGTTGTTTGCTTGCACAAAGTAAGGTATTCTTGCACCAAGGCCAGTGTAATGCTCCATTCATATGTACATTTTAACATTTATTAGCATCATAAATTAACGTCTGGGAGTTTGAAAGCAAGAAAAGTCATTATAATTCAGCACTTTAGTTTTGTGGGCAGTTGAAATTTCATGCTCATTTGAGAATGAAAAGAGTTTGAAAACCTCAGGGCATGTTTAAACTTTTCATTAAATAATGATTTTCAGGCGAGTGATTCAGGCCATTGTGAATCTCAGGTCTGGAAAGTATGATAGCTACAAATACAACATAAAATATTTCAAGATTCTGACTAGTTTCTGTAGCTGAGCAGGCTGGTTTATCTCTTTGCATGCTGAATAATTATGCATGCTTTTTGTCATGTGCTAATATTTTCCAAAATTTAAAATTTCAAAAAAAAATTTCAGGAATACCATCAGCGTTTCTCATGGTTTGGATCCTGATCTGCCGGACATTTTTGTTTATCAATATCAATCTTGAATTATTGAATTTTTGCTGTATATTTTATTTAGACAATAGCAGAAGGCTTGCTGCATCTTGGTGATGTGGGGAACTATAAAGGACATTATCCCATAAAAGGTATGTAAACCTAGCTGGCTTCTCCAATGAAAGGAGTAAACTGCTAGAAGTTAGTGATATTTATCTTTTGCTTGGGGTGACTTTTATTGTCTGATGTTACTCTTTGTAAACAGTTTGAACCCAGATCAGGACAGATATTCTGTGGGTCCTTATCTAGATACAAACCGTTTGACACTCTGGTAGTGTTCCTGAACAATTTTTGTTTAAAAAGTTTATTTTGAAAAAAAATGGCAGTAGACAACAAAAGCATAAAAAAATTAGCATGTAAAGATTTAACTGTTGAGTGCAATACGTTTCTTTTAAAGAACTTTACAATCACAACATCACAAATCAGTTTTATTCTAAATCCCAACCTTAACCCTTAATGTGCCAATTGCAACAAAAGTCGTCTGCTTTTCTCGTCTGCTGAAATGTTTAAGAAGCCTCTATGGCAAAAGTGTGGACCCAGATCAGACTGCTCCTATAGGAGGAGTCTGTTCTGGGTCCATGCTGTTTGCTTCTACATGTATACTTAATTCGTCAGTAATGTTAGGCAATTATTTGCAGCAGAAAACTTCAGCAGACAACATTTTCAGATGCATTTTTTTTTCTTGGCGCTTTAAGGGTTAATAAGAAAGTTTGAGAGAACTGAAGTCTTGTCTTCCCTGGCAAAAAATGGTTTTAAATGTATGGGACAGCAAAACAACCTGGATCTTCATGTGAAATTAAGTTGCTTGATAAGTTTATTTCAAAAGCTCAATGGGTGTCGGCACAGATTTAATCCATTATTAATCAATTAATATATTGGAGATTGAAATGTTTTCATTGGGCCAAAATTCTGTAGCAGCCTGTCATTATAATAAGATTAAACAAATTTTCACCAGAAATACATGTACTTTGAAATACAGTCGAACCTGTCTTAAGCAAGCAGCCAAGGGATAATCCAAAATCGCTTGCTTAAGACAGGTGGCTGCTTAATAGAGGTTCAGGTAAGATGGCCATATGATTGAGGATTTTCCCATATCAGTTAAAATTATGAAGAATTAGGTCTACACCGCCAGTGTAGGGTTCAGTTATTGCATCATAGAAATAAAAAAATTAAATAAAAAACAAATATCAAAATATGTAATTTTAAAACAAAAGCAATTCCATAAGTTTTTTTGTTTTTTTTTAAATCAATGTTTGTCAAAAGAGTTAGCCTTTGGACTTAGAGGCTTCTTGTCACTGGTATACATATTTTTTCTAAAGCTAAACCTTGATATTTGATAAGCAAAGGCATGTTTAATGGACATCGTGCTACTGAACATGAAGAGAAAGTTGTTTGATTTGTAGATTTATTCAGGTGTATGAGACTTGGAAAAAATGATTCTGTTACTCAATTTTTTTCTCAAAAGCTATTGCTTGTTTTCTTCCCCCCAGCAAACATTTCATCTTTGTGTAGTAAGTATGCCTCCAGCAAAGAGTATTACTACTTGCATTTAGTTTTTCACACATTTACCGTTAAACATCTGCCACGGTATGGATGAATGAACTTTGGCAGCGGTAAACGCTTTGATGTTGACAATTTATCGTGTGACTGGCTTTGCACTGGTACCCGCATACACAAAAACTACAAGTCGTGTTCGTTTAGCGTATTCAGGTTTTAGGTTACGGACGGCGCTATTTTTTAATCCACATGTGCAGGTTTCTTGAAGCATGTCGTAGTGTTTGATTAGCATAAACACCCCAACTGTTGCGTCCCATAGCCTCAACATAGGGCGGCGGCCGTTATAGAATTTCTCTTACGAGATGCCACTGCTGGGGAGTTTAATTGCTCCAAGCATTTGACTGGTGCAAAAAAGTTTATCGATAAAATTTAATCAAACGGCCGCATTGAACCATGGAAAGTGGCTGTTTATGGGTACATTTTCAGCGTTTTGGGGCAAATTTCGCCGACCGCTGGCCGCGTTGGACAGGTGCACGCTTAATAGAGGTGCATTTGCATTCAAAATCGTTCGGGGGGACCCTTAAGTGGCCCCTAAAGGGAGGGTCACGCTTAATAGAGGTGACCGCAACAGCAGGTTTGACTGTATAACATTCAAGACTCATCCATACAGTCAAAACTCTTTATAACGTCACTCGTTATAACAGAATATTCAATATCCGACATAAAATTGCTGGGAACGGATCTGTTTCCATTAAAATTCCCTCTTTATAACAGAATATTCACTTAACGACACCGACAGTAACTCCTGGGAACAGATATACAATTTCTATTGAAAATAAATTCATTATAACAGAATTTTTACCATGTGTCAGACAATTTGGTGATCAGAACAAGGTCTTTTTGCACGAACAGGATTCTTTCTCACTTGATAAGTGGGAAGCTTTGTGGATTTTGATGCAATATGAAATTGAACTGATGTATGCATTTGGAGTAATAGCATTTTAATTCATTTGTATAATATTTTCTTTTACCAAATGATTATTATGTGGAAATCTGGTAATGGTCAGAATTTCTTTATAACAGCAAATTCACTTTAACGTCAAAGATAGCTTGGAACAAACAGTGTCGTTATAAAGAGGGTTGACTGTATATCCAAATCTGCCAGGGCTTTGACTGCTTGCTTACACAAAGTATGAATGTAGATGATGACTCTAATTCAAATTTAGACCTCTAGCCATGGCTATGTCAATATGGGCATTTAAAGGAGGCTTTTGGGCATATGGGATACATGCAATGAACACTTAGTGAGCATTTTTTGCTTTTTCACAAGATTAATAAGTTGATTATTCAATAATACTGGAGCATAAATGTTACAGGGCTTTAGATAAGCTTGCGTACCGAGTAAATTACGAAAATATTTGACAGGATACGCATTTATTTAAATTCCAGCGCGTATCATGTACGAAAAACAAAATAAGCATTACACATTTAATGTTTTTCCAGAGCGTCCGTCCGAAATCTCATAATTCGTTTTGTTGTTTACACGGTAGAAAAAGGTTAGAGGAAATCCGAATTTGTTTCTTTTCGTGCATGTTGGTTTAATTACGGAGGCATCGCAAATCTTCGTAAACGCCATCAAATGAAAACACGTCTGAGTCTCCATCGGATCAATAGTGCAGCTTGCGGAAACTATCGAGAACCACGAGGTTGCTGTGTAACACACAGTTTTACTTTTGGTTTCACAACACGATGTCTGCAAAATGCTATGGAAGAAAGTTATAGAAATAAAGCCACCCAAGCTAGTTTGCCTTCTTGTAATAGTGTACAGTATTTTCTGCAAATATCTCTGAAATCCAACCGCTTTTCTTTTTAGAAAAGTATCAGGAGACCTGTGTTCAGGTGTTTGCGAGAATCGAATCCAAACAAATACTGGCTTATACGAAAGTATTTCGGTCTGTCTAATGACAAAAAAAATCTTTCAGATCATTTTAAGTAGCGTCAAGTTCTGATCAAATATTTTGATTTCAACAAAACCCCTCACCCACCTACCCCTCCCAAAGCAGACAAAAGCCACTAAAAGGGCACACATAATGCTCCTATTTGCACTATATTTTTACAAAAAATAGTTTCCTGCTGCACACCCTTGTCCCCTCTGTGGCTTTGTCCTGCTAAACCCAACACCTATTTTGCCAAATAAAAATTGTTTTCATACCGTTTGCTCTCTTGTTAGTAGACTAGGAAAACAAGCAGTTAGCTCGGGCGCAACTTAACGGCCTGTTGAAATAGCTTTATCGTTTCTTGGTGTATGTTTTTTTAAGACAAAAAGTCAGTACTCCAAAAAAATTCTTGTTACTCCTTTTTTAAAAAATGGACGAGTACTGTACTCTCTTAAAAATAAAGCTTATCTAAAGCCCTGATGTTAGAATCTATTTATCATTTGATACTAAAAGTACTTCGAAATCAATGAACAGCACACAGGTGACAGCCGGGGTAAGATAACATGGGTAAGATAAGTATTTCTGACCACATGTACTATATATGTGATTAACCCTTAAAACGCCAATCACGACTGCAGCAGACCACAAATTTTGCGACATCTTTCCTAATTTTCGAGGAGGATTCTCATGAAATCTCATACCTTTTTTGTTATTTTTGAAAAAGGGGCAAAATTTGAAATTGTCCTCTACTGCAAATTATAGATGGCGCTTTATGGGTTCATACCAAAATCTCATGCAGGTTCATTTGGTTTCCTTTGTGTTTTAGGTATTGATTTTGTTGCTCATGAAGATATTCTGCCATACACAAACAGAGAGACTATTCCAGTAGAACATGAGCTCTTTGATAAATTATTTATGCCAGATCCAACCAGCTGTAAGTACAATCAGTAACTGTTATGTGCGGATCCAGAGGGGGGGGGGGGGGACAGGGCATTTCGCTGGCGGGCCGTTGATGGCCGGCTAATAGTGGTATTTTGATCCTTCCTCCCCTCATCAAACTAAAAATGCCGTAATTTTGCACTATAACTTCTCCCTATATGACTGTCAAATTTGGACCCCCTCTGACAAAACTTTCTGGATCATGACTATTGTTAATTCCTCCTACTAAAGTCTTTTAAAAGTCAAAGAATTTGCGAAAAAAAGAACATTCTAGCAAAACAGCCAATGTGAACTTGACCTGTCTAATAACATGGTCGCCAGTGGTTGGGATTGATGGGGCTGATTTCCTTATACTCTTATTATAGTATACTTTTCAACTCCTGCAACCATCCCCCCACCCCTGAAACAGAGGATTAGATAAACAAAATTTTTGAGCATAAAATTGTATTTTTCTTCTTTCCCATCAGTTTAATCATATGTTTAGGGTGCTCAAAAGAGCCGTCTCATTGAGACGGTTCTTTTGAGTACCCACAACATATGTTTTGGTTGAGAAATAAGAAAATTATTTTTTTGGTACACACTCTTACTTAACTAAAGTCCTGCAAAATACATGAATGCTGAAATGCAATTTACTTGGAAAAAAAATCAGAAAAAAATACTTTATCACTCCAATTTTAAAAACTGATTTCTGGTGTGGCAAGTTTCTCAATTTCAAGTTTTACAGTTCAAAAATTATTCCGTTTTATAAAATGTGTAAAAAGATGTTTTTAGCTCAGTGAGCTATTGTGATTGGTCTTTGTCCGGTGTACATGGTGTGTTGTTCATAAGCTTTTTCTTTTAACACCTCCTGAACCGCTGGTCCAAACTTAAAATAATTTCATAGAAATGTTCCTCATGATGCCCTCTTCTAGAATTGCAAAGGGGCCACTAGAGCTCTAGATAAGAAGCATCTTCAAACAACATCTCCTGAACCACAGGTCAAAAGTCAAAATTTCATGGAAATGTTCCTCATAATGCCTTCTATCAAAACTACACAAATGGTTCCACCCGAATGAAATAAGAAGCTGCCAGAGCTCTAGATAAGAAATGTCTTTTAAACAGCATGTTCTCCTCAACCACTTGGTCAAATTCAATATAATTTAACAAAAATGTTTCTCATAATGCCTTCTACCAAAATTGCACAAATGGTTTGACAGCGCCAAACAAAATGGATCTCAGAGCTCTAGATAAGAAATATCTTTAACCGCATCTCCTGAACCACAGGTCTAAATTCAATATAATTTCACAGAAATGTTCCTCATGATGCCCTCTACCAAAATTGCACAAATGGTTAAGCTGTGCCAAACAAAAGGGCCACCAGTTCTCTAGGTAAGAAATATCTTTAAACCACATCTCCTCCTGAACCAATGATCGAAATGCAAAATAATTTCACAGAAATGTTCCTAGTGATGCCCGCTACCAAAATTGCTCAAACCATTCAGCTTGGCTGATCAAAATGGCCACCAGAGCCTAAAATAGAAATTTCTTTAACCCATATAAGCTTAATGGAATTTCTCACCCTTATCAATAAGACCAGTCCTCCTCCGTTTTAAGGGTTGTTTGGTGCTATTTTTCAATTTTATTCAAATTTTGATAAGGCATTCAGTAAACAAATAGTGGAGGCCCTGATCATTTTTGTTTGTTTTGTTGCTTTTTGTCCCAAGTCAACAGCTAAAGTCACGGCTGGACAGTCAGCTCACCTAACCACACTTTTTTCCTTGGCATGCTTGAACAAGCGGTTAACCAGTACTTCGTGCACATACTTTGGCTAGTAACTGACAATAACCCTTCTTGAATGATTCAGCGGAAGGGAGAAAATGACCATAGAAATTATTTCATGATCAACCCCCATGAAAGTATGGGACCGGGCTGGGATGAAACTCGCAACCCCTGGATCTGCAATCAGACTCGCATCTGTAGTCAGACACATAACCGACTGCCCTACGTGGCCCTGATCAGACGCCTGCACCATTTGCCTTTGTCCCAAAAAAAAGGACGCTATGCTTATATGGATTAAATGATATCTCGTTTAGCCACAGACCAAACGTCATCACATATGCCAGGATTCAGATGAGCGATCCAGAGCCCTCTTGTTTTAATGACACTTAATTATGAATTTTATACTTGGAAAAAAAACACTCCACTTCTCCAACTTTTTTGTGTCAATAATCTCTATTTTCACTACTTTTACCAATTTTAGACCTATTTACTTACCTTTTCTCTTCTAGAAAGCCTGCAAAATGTTTTGAATATGAGATAGATCCTAAAGCAGACCTTGAAATAGAGGATCTTACATGTGTGCTCATGAATTATTGAATTAACTAAGCAAGTTGAGAAAAAGCGATAAAATACAAGGCTTGCCCAGCATTTTATTGCTTCTTTGCAACAAGTTTAATAAATGCAATAAAACAGGAACATGAATGTTAGATTCTATTTTTCATGTGACATTAAAATTTTGCAATCACATTTTTGCCATAAAAGCGTTAGATTTTTTCATTTTTACGCAACCTTGCTATGGACGTCATTACATAAGGATTTTACATGAGTGCTCATATTTTATTGAATATTAAACTAGTACGGGAAAAGAGATCAAATGCGAGGCTTGCCGAGCATTTAACCTCTTTTTCGCAGCCAGTTTAATAAATTCAATAATACAGGATCACGAATGTTAGATTCTATTTATCACATGACATTAAAATTACTTAAAAATCACACTTTTGGTGTGAAAAAGCAAGATTTCGTCATCTTTTAGGCAATGTTACAATGGAAGTCATTACTGAATATGTAAACCACTAGGGGTTTTTAGATTTTGTTGCATGGCATTATATTATTCCCAGACACGACATCATGTGATAATAACATTACTAAATATGTAAAACACTGGTGGTTTATGGATTTTAATACGCCATCATATCACTCCCAGACAATACATCATGTGGACCTCGACGCGACAAAACCTGTTTTCGGGGTTTCTTAAAACGCGAGACTCAAACCAGACTCCTCAGCTACAGAGACTAGCCAGAAAGTTGAAAATTTGCTTGTAGCAAGTTTAGATATGATACATTCCAATCAGCAAATAACAGAGGCGCTGATCAGACTGTGCAGGCTGGTCTGCCCCTTTGTTGTTCGCATACCCCAGAAGACAGGTTTTCTTGTGTTGAGGCCCATGTGATAAGACAAGTTTTCTCATGACACATATCATAGCACTACAGTTAATGGCCCAGTTCTGAATCACTTTTGCTTCAAGGCGTATTCCAAATAGTTGCTCTGAGTAAATAAGATTTCGGTTTTACTATTACAAAGCACTATCATTCCCCTAAATAATGAACCTCAATTTGTATCATTCGGACTATGTTATGTGCCATACCACGGCTTTGAAGTAGGCCGCCAATTTGCCAAGTTGCGGGTCATTTGCCCAGTTTCGAATCACTTTAGAAATTCTAAGAAATTCAGTAGTTCAGGTGCGTTAAGGTTTTGACATAGTTGGCTTAATCACTACTTCCAATGACAAGTTTGACGCATTATTTACCATATTCATTTCAGTAAACTTGCACGGACACAGAATGTAACCAAAACGGGCAACCACCGGCCGCCAGCGAAACATCAATTAAGTGGCGCCTCGCTAGCGGTCCGATGATGACCCGACATCGGTAACTTTGTACTTTTCCAACCAGTGATCCTAAGATAATCTACAGCTTTGTGCTTTTCCATGCGTGAGGGGGTGGTCCGGACCCTCAGTACTCATTCCTGTGGATCTGCGCATGAATAAATGTCCTAAGACTATGAACATCTTTACCACATGCAAGTAATACTCCCGATTATATACCCTGGCTAATGATTGAAAGGTTTACAGGAAAACTTGGTCCATGAGACAGTGTAGATTTGAACTATATCAGATACTGAGCTGCTAGTGGTGCATTCTAATCAGGATCTGCATCGTCTGTCATTTGACGCATCGCTTTGAGATAGAAGCACTAACATTCACTTTTTCGGTGTATTTTTTTTTCTATTTTTGTGACATTTTTATTTAACGTCTGTGCTCATTTCCATTGCTATTTAGCGCACACACATACCAACATGCGTTGTGAGAGTGAAATGCATTTGTAACCAAGGTTAGGCGGAAAATTCCACCCCCAGTATTTACCAGTGGAATTTACCGGTATTTCCTGGCATGGCAAATAAGCCTCAAGTGGCAAATAATGGCAAATAATGGCAAATATAACTTTTTTGTCGTGAAATACTGGCAAATGTGGTTTTTAGCTGTAAAATGCAGCAGAAATCTTTAGGAAGTTGACTAAAAATAGTATAATTTAACTAAATAAGTGAAAAATGTTAATATTGAATATGAGGCTACAGTATCAGCATAAAACCTCTGAATACATTTAAACATGTTAAAGCAGCCAAAAATGAATCTTAGACTGAAATTTTGAAACAATTTTTAACAATAAATAGTATCCTTATCCCTTATCATGCTGAATATTTTATGTACTACACAGTAGCACTTCCCTTAAATTTTATTCTGTTCAGCTTAAATCTGTATTTTCAATTAGTGTGGAAAACGGTGTATATCCTGATATGATGGCCTCTGAAAGAAACCAGCTGATCAGGATCTAGCGTTAATAAAAATGGAATCAACAGGACAAGGGTTAATTTTGGGTTCAGCATGACAAGGGTAAATTCTAATTTGACCTTTAAATGGGGTGAAAATTTACCTGTGTATCTGGCCATTGTTTGACACCTGTGGCTGTCATAAACTGTTAAAACAACACATCCCCAAGTGGATACTGTATAGCCAGGGGCAAGGATGAACAATAGGATGTCATGATTGACTTCATGTTTTAACTTAAGACAATTAAAGTCTAAGTGACCACAAACAGGGGTGACTTTAACTGAGTTATAGTACAGATAAGGGTCACTCATCCAAACACCCAACTTTAAAACTTCATATTTTAACTAAAGATAATTAAAGTCCAGGTGACCACAAACAGGAGTGTCTTTAATTGATTTATAGTACAGATAAGGGTCACTCACCCAACCTTATCTGTATCTATGCACAAGCCAACTGATTAGTACTTTGGCAGGTATGAAACAGTTTTTTTCTTCTTCTAAAATTCACTTTTTAAATTTAAATGTTTAATGAATGAGACTTATACCTTAAACTAAGATAATTTAGCTGATAGCCTGATAAGCTAGTAGAAATGAAATATTAAGACAAATAACCTCTTATTGAAATTACCAATCTATATGTGGAAGGTTGTAAATCATATTTGCCAGTATTTTCCATTATTTGCCATTATTTCCCGGTATTTTCTGGTAAATGCCACTGGCATGGCAAATATGCTTATTTGCTGGCATTTGTAACCACTGCCCCATCCGCCAACACACGTGATACTGTGGGGTCATGGTAGATGTTTTAATGGTTATAACATCTTGACCCCTCCCCCCTTCCACCACCACCAGTGACCATCAACAAGACACACACACACACTGCAGTACGGGGCAAAGGCCAGGATTTTAACATTTAGAGAGACGACCGACGAAATCTGCGCCAGTAAAAAGAAAAACCGTTGAGCTTCAACATGTTTAACGGTACCAACCTCACTCTCAATTCTGATTTGGCTCTGGTCTCTACCCAAGTAAAAACTCTGTTATACATAGTTGGGCAAAAAGCAAGGGAATCATCTGACACAAGTATGTCCACTTGTGATGGAGTGGGGCATATACCAGTGCACTCGAAAATCAACAAGATGTTAGCCCTACTTTTACTCAGAGGAGGATGAAGTGCATGTGTGGATCCAGAGGGGGGACAGGGGGTCCGGACCTCCCCTCGAAAATCACAAAAATATAGGTTTTTTAGCAATACTAGCCCCGATCCCCTTAAAATCGTTAAGCCACCAAGCCAGCTGTCAATTTTGGGCCATAATCGGCACGCCAGCCAAACGCAATTTAAATGGCGTTTCGTTGGTGGACGGAAGAGGGCCTGCTAATAGTGGTATTTGGATAATTCCTCCCCCATCAAACTAAAAAAGCGTTGTCAAGGTTGGACCCTCTCTGACAAAACTTTCAGGATCCGCGCATGTAGTGGTTACGGATAAATGATACATAATTAGGAAAATGGGCTTCTACATTTCCCGGTATCGAGCTCGGGATCCCTGGTCTGCTAGGCCTACACCACATATGCTGAGAGAGAGAGAGAAGGGGGGAGAGAGAGAGGGGGGGAGAGAGACATGCAGACAGACAGGCATATAGAGAGACTTAGATAAACAGACAGACTGATAGACAGACAGACAGAGAAATTCAACAGACACACACAAAGGCATAATCCTCATGCAGCATACAAGGATCCAGGGAAGCCAGGGGGACAGAGCCTCCCCAACCCCTGTAAATTCCCGTAGCTATACCCCTAAAATTCAGACAATTTTCACACCAATCCCATCGGCCCGCTTTTGTGGTATTTGGATCCTCTCTCCCCTCATCAACTAAAACGACATGAAATATAAAAAAAGACGTTGTCAGAGTCTCAACTTTCTGGATCCGCGTCTGCTGAGAGAGAGAGAGAGAGAGGGAGAGAGAGGGAGGGAGGGAGGGAGGGACAAAGGGGCATATGGTGCCCGTGAAACTTTTTCACATAATTTTGACTTCTATGTTGTAGAAACAACTGAGCGCGTGTAAGTTATTGTTATGTGACGTGAAATAAAACTCTGAGTCAGCTGATTCGAAACTGGGCAAATAAGTGACAATGATTACACGGCTATCACTGAACCAAAAACAAAATTAAAGGTCTGTTTTTTTCTTGGATGTGTTTTAATAATTGTTGGAAAACATGCTGAAACCAAAAGTTTGATAAAAATGCATTTCAAACGAAAGCATTTTTCGGAAATATGCAGTAAACAGATACTGACACGTGTGAAATTAACCTTCATAAAATGGGTCATGGGGGAAAATTGTAATCCATGTTGGGCCTGATCTGGTTCCAAACTGTTTACAAAAGATATCAGCAGACGACACTAGGAGGTAAAGAGTTAATTTCGAGTCTGATCTGGATTCAAAAATGTTTGGTACCCATAGAAGATATTCCGGAAAGATTTTTTCTGAAAGTGTCAATTTAACCCTTAAATTAAATTGTCGACTGCAGCAGACGACAAATTTTTGCGACATCTTACCTAGTTTTCGACAAAAATAAGGTATGATATTTCATGAGAATCATTCATGAAATATCATGCCTTATTTGTTATTTTTGAAAAAACAACAGAATTTGAAATTGTCGTCTGCTGCAAATTATAGGTGGCGCTTTATGGGTTAAAAGAAAATCCACAAACGGCAAAAAAGCTAGCAGAATTACCCAGCATGCAAAATTTTTGTGTGTGTTTCAGCTCATTTGTTTACCGCAAGGAAGGTGTTTGTTGAATGGCAAAAGAAGAGTTTTCCCTGGCCCTGCTCATGGAAAGTGTACAAAGATACAACAGAAAATATCAGAGTTACAGTCATACCTTTCTATATGGGATACAGGGTAAGACTAAAAGAATCTATTGTGAGGGTAGGATAGAAAAATCCATCCCGAGGATTGCTGTTTGGCATCATGAGGCTTGCCGAGTGATGACAAACGGTGATCCCAAGTGTGGATTTTTCTATCCTACCCTCACACGAATAATAGATTTTTTTTCTTGCTCACCACTGTTTTGCTTCCAGAAATACCTGAATAGGCTAATATGCGACTGTACATGATGACGTCACTTAAACATAACAATGACATCACTTGACGATTATGTGCGTGAGTTTCAATACAACCAATGTATGTAGACCTCACGTGACAGCCTGGTTAAGAGCAAAAGTAAGATAAGATTTTCTATCCCAGGGTAAAATATCAGATATCCTTATCCGGTGTGCAAGAAATTCATACCCTTAACTCATTTCCTACTAGTGTCGTCTGCTGAAAACATTTGCAAACAGTTTGGACCCAGATCAGGCCCGACAAGATGTCGGGCCTGTTCTGGATCCAAATTGTTTGACACTCTGATCGTATGCCTGAAAGAATTTTTTTGAAAAAGTTGATTTTGAAAAAATATCAGCAGATGACAAAAAACTGGGAAAAAAATCCCAGGGGGCAAAGAGCTAAAGTGCAAATTGGCATTATCCTGTTTTCTGTGCCCCGGCACAAATAAATTTTTGTGAAATTTACAATGCGAAATCTATTGCAAAAATATGTAAACAAAATAAACTCTGACCTTCACCTTGTTGGGCCCTGAAAATGCATAACGAAAACATCAATCTACATTTTTTGCGGGAAATGCAAGCGTAGCTCTCACTCGTATGCATGGATACTACACTTTATTCCGTCTGTAACTAGTCTGAAATAAATTTATGTCATATCAAAGGGCTACTTCTGATTTGAAGTTCAGTTTATTCCGTCTTAATATACACATTAAGAAAAAAATGATGGCAGGTTTCTGGTCATTTTTTTCTCGAGCATTTTTTGAAGATAAATAAAATCTCCGTCGGTTATATACTCCTGTTATTTGTGCCAGACACAAAAAATCTTCATAAAACATAATTTAACTTTACTTTTCGTTGGTATAGTACTTCTGTTAATTGTGCCAGACCTAAGAAAACTCATTTTAACATGTACTATTTTATGAATGTTCCCCCAAAATATACCAAGCCCCATTTTTCTAAAGATTGTATCCCCCAAAGAAACCCTTTTCCCGGGGAAACTTCCCCTTGCAAGGCATGGAATGAATGTCTGTCAGAAGGATTTTGCTCTGTATATATATACTCCTGTTATTTGTGCCAGACTTTAATTTGTTGAAGAGTGTTTCCTTCGCTATATATTAGGGCTGGCTAATCGAAGCCACAATGCTAATCGATAATCGGTCCTTGCATTTCGATATCTAACCGATTAGTAATCGCTCAAACTTGACAGAGGGTCTCAGAACGTTTTGACAACTCTTGCATGGTCAACGACATTGATTTTCCCATCATTTCGCAAAACAACACTAAGTAGGACGTGTTATAGATTCAAAAGATAATAGGTTTTAAATAAAAAGTTGCACCTTTGCTCAAAACAAGTTGTCATCCACTCTGTTGGAAGAAATTGAAAGAAAGTCGGTAATTGAACTCGCAGTCTGCCATTGTTTGTTGTTAATTTCGGCACGTTGCGTGACGTCATACTAAAGGAAGCCAAGTATGCATGACACGAACAACTTTGTGTAAAATAAGACCCACTGTAAACGTTGGTAAAATTGAAAGCTTCTTAACTCGAATTTAACCGCGGAGAAAAACAACTTTCATGCTAGTTATTCATCTGATGAATTTTCTTGATTTTGTACTACTTTATTTAAAACAGAGGAGCGTAGGTATAACTTTTTCTAACAATCAGGTGTTGAGTTAGCCTGCAGAGTACAACGTTTTACTACTTCGTTACAGCAATTTATACTCATCTACTGTTTACGACAATGCACTTTACGGCACTTCCGGTTTAAATAGAAAATAAAAGGAGGCAATTACGCTTGGATTTTAATTGAATAAATAGACAGAACATACATTAAAAGTAACCGATTTTTGAATTTTCATATCGATAATCGTTTTTCTTTTGTATATCGACCGATTAACCGATATTTCGATTAATCGTGCCAGCCCTACTATATATATACTCCTGTTTTTTGTGCCAGACTTTAATTTGTTGAAGAGTGTTTCCTTCGCTATATATATACTGCTGTTATTTATGCCAGACTTTAATTTGTTGAAGAGTGTTTCCTTCGCTATATATATATACTCCTGTTTTTTTTGCCAGACTTTAATTTGTTGAAGAGTGTTTCCTTCGCTATATATATACTCCTGTTTTTTGTGCCAGACTTTAATTTGTTGAAGAGTGTTTCCTTCGCTATATATATACTCCTGTTATTTGTGCCAGACTTTAATTTGTTGAAGAGTGTTTCCTTCGCTATATATATACTCCTGTTATTTATGCCAGACTTTAATTTGTTGAAGAGTGTTTCCTTCGCTATATATATACTCCTGTTATATGCCAGACTTTAATTTGTTGAAGAGTGTTTCCTTCGCTATATATATACTCCTGTTATTTGTGCCAGACTTTAATTTGTTGAAGAGTGTTTCCTTCGCTATATATATACTCCTGTTATTTATGCCAGACTTTAATTTGTTGAAGAGTGTTTCCTTCGCTATATATATACTCCTGTTATTTGTGCCAGACTTTAATTTGTTGAAGAGTGTTTCCTTCGCTATATATATACTCCTGTTATTTATGCCAGACTTTAATTTGTTGAAGAGTGTTTCCTTCGCTATATATATATACTCCTGTTATTTGTGCCATGACATTTATAAGAAATTTTAGAATGTGAACATGAAGAAATTGAATGTAAGCTTAAGAAACAACATTTCCGATCTCTTCTAGAAGTAAAATGTCATTTAGAAGTTTTTTTTAACTTGGTGGCACAAATAACAGGAGTATGTTATATATAGCAAAGGAATGAGATTTAGTAACTTTATTAATGCCTTTCAAGGGGAAGTTATCTTGGGAAAGGGGTTTCTTTGAGGGGTAATTCTTTATAAAAATGGGGCTTGGTATTTTTGGGGGTAACTATTTTAAAATAATTTATTAAAAATTGTAATTTTTAATGATCTGGCACAAATAACAGTAGTAATATACCGGCGAATATGAAACAATCAAGCAAAATTCTGCCACATGCCAAGCAGTGAAATATCTTAATGTGCGATCATAAACTTCACTTAATTGTCAATTAACTGGAGAGCAAGACCTAGCTCAAAGTTTCTTTCAAGTCTTGATTAATCATGAAAATCTTAGCGTCAGCTGATTTTTGAGAAATGGATAGAAAGATAAATACGGATTGGAATTCAAGTATTTACACAGAAACGTGAAAAATAACGGAATAAAGATTAAGTGTGATGGCATAATTATTACAGCCATTCGACAGCTAAAACTGATAATTATTTAATCATGAAGCTAAACAGTAAAATGAATTTTGACGGAATAAAACAAAAGATCTATAAATAGATTATTTTTAACTATGCATTTCCAGGGCCTTACAAAAACGTGAATATCGTTGTTCTTTTTAATTAGAGAAAAAGGGGCTAAAATTATTTGTGCCGCGGCACAGAAAACAGGCTATTGCCTGCAAATTTATGATCACATTTATGATATCATCACTAAGTTTCTGAAGTAAACTCTTTCACTTAAAGAGACTAGGTCTATAACTATGAAACATTTTTCGAAATTTTTTATTTTCTTTTGAAATCATTTGTTAAGATAGAATTCAGTTATGTTTTCACAATAAATATGTTTAGTACAGCTGAAAACCGCATTATAAAACATGTGTTTTTACTCTTGTAAGTAATTATTTACGTCCCTCCAACAATTCTAGACAGTTGATTTTTAACATAAATGCTGTTGTGTTGGTAGTGATAATGTGTTAGGATTAAACATGTTTACCTGAATTTGAATATTTTTACGGTATTCTTAAAAAAAAAAGAAACTTTATTTCTAAAATTATAGAAGATCAAAAGTTACAGACTATGCAGCTTTTAAATTTCAGAAGAGTCCATTGTGTTAATAAAAATGTGTTAGACAAATCCTGAAAAAAAACTGCAAAAATTAAGATTGAGAAAAGAAGCACAATCAGTAAGCAAACAGTGTAGATCCAGATGAGATGGCTCATATGATAATATCGTCGAGCGGGAGTCAGAAACTTGTACCTTTGATTTTTACATTTTACAGGAGAGACAAAAAACTGAATAACTTTTGCTAGGAGTGTCCTATATTGCTGAAAGTCAGACAGGATTTTATTTAGTAACATTCAAATTCACTGTTATTGGTGTTTTGAACTTCCAATAAAGATTTTACAGTCATTATGAAGAGTTTCACTTGAGTTACGTCATTTTTACCATTTTTTGTGAAAAACCATCCAGTTACGCTATTTTGAGCATCTGTTTCATGGCATAACCTAGTATCTCGGTAAAATGAACACCAAATTAATGGAATCTTTCATAGATACAACATTTTGCTGATTTTTAAGGGGGTCATAATTGGTCTAGAGCTACAAGAATTTGACAGAATGTGCGCCATGCTTTTGGTATTCCGTGCTTTGACAAAAAGGTGTTTTGGTAAAAATCAGAGTTATGAGGTTTTGACTCCCGACCAACAATATGAGCCATCTCATCTGGAGTTACATTGCTTCCCCAGCCCTTTTTTCAGGTCTGTAGTTTTGAAAGAGTTGGCTGTTTCTATGATCATGGTTCTCCCTGACTGAGGATAACGAGTCCTAGACTCCCAAAACGCTGTATGAGACTCCCTTTGAAAATATCTGTGCATCCTTTGTAATTCCTAAATATGGGTCTAGTTCTGAAAAGCATTACATTGTATTCCCTCTGGAATTATTATATTGAATCATTACATTTTAGTTTAACCAAAGCAGAATATTGTATATAAAGCTTACCTTGCATGTAGTGACAGAAATGCATTTTTTACTTCAGAAAAACCTAAAAAATATCATGCATGGTCGTGTCAAAATGTATGTGATGCGCTGACCTTTTTGTTGGCCAACATTTTTATTCCATTTGGCACCAAGCTCTATAGACAAGTAGTTGGGATTCCTATGGGCACTAATTGTGCTCCCCTGGTTGCAGATTTATTCCTGTTTTGTTATGAAAGGGACTTTATGATTTCTCTTTCTGATGATAAGCAGGCTGATATTATTGATGCGTTTAACACTACTTCCAGATATTTGGACGATATTTTAAATATTAGTAATGTTTATTTTGAAAATATGGTTAGTCAAATATACCCTTCAGAGCTCCAACTTAATAAAGCCAATGCCTCTGATACCGAAGCCGCATTTTTAGACTTGCATTTGTCAATTTCTAATGGTATTGTTTCCACCAAAATTTATGATAAACGTGACGACTTTGATTTTGAAATTGTCAATTTCCCATTTTTAGATGGTGATGTTCCTCGTTCTACATCCTATGGAGTCTATATCTCTCAACTCATTCGTTTTGCTAGAGAATCTAGCTATGTTACTGACTTCAACACCCGCAATAAATTATTAACTCAGAAACTTCTTAAACAGGGCTATCGGTATCATAAACTTCGCAAAACATTTTCAAAATTTTATAGACGATACTTTGATTTGATTTCTAAATTCCAAGTTGGACTTAAATCTCTCTTGCGCCAAGGACTTTCGGAACCTGATTTCTATGGTGACTTGGTGTATAAGTTGAAGAAGATTGTTGGCTCTAATAATTTTTCAGCGCAGTTCATTAAAATAATTTCCCATTATAAAAAGATTGGCTATAACATTAATGTATTGCAACAGACTGCATGCTTGGTAGTCAACCCAATCACAGTTGGCAACTTTGCTTTCCTCTTTAATTGCACGCCGGTGGGTCAGACTTCAGACTCTATGATGGTTCCGACTTAAAGACTTATCTATTGATGAGATGGTAGGGGCCTGATGCTTTGGCTGTTTGTCGGGCCCACCGGGGTTTACCTGTTGGATTTCTTTTGCTCCGGTATTCAGTTTAATTTACTGTTGAGTCCTTATCCTTGCTTTATCTCCTTGTTATATCTTGATTTATATGTTTTAGGAGATGATGCATTGATAAGTTAGGGGTCTTTCATGCAAACCAAATATCTATGTGTCTTGATCCACATCTGATTTAAGGGTGAGGTTGGCGCCGTTAAACCGGTTTAAGCCCTCCAGTAAAATATTTTACTGACCGTTCCAAGGCGGTACTTCTTTTGTGGATCTTTTATGTTTTTGTTCTGTCTTGTGTTTGCTATGTTTTGTGCGCGTCTGTTTATATGTGCTTCGTGGTCACCTACTGGGAAAGGGCTGACCTCTTGGCTCTCGTTTGTGGTGTCTTCTGTGAGTTTGTCACTTTCCCATTGGTATCCTGGGTCAGGTGTGGTACTTGATTGTATCGATTCCTGATCTTTGCAACCTTACTTACTTTATATAAGAGCGCATTCCAAATATATTAATTTTCTTATTACTTAACCAAAACATATATTGTGGGTAATCAAAAGAACCGTCTCAATGAGACGGTTCTTTTGAGAACCCAAAATATATCTTAAAACTGATCGGTAAGAAAATATTTACAATTTTATGCTAAAAAAATGTTTTTCTAAAGCTATAATATACTCAACAAAAAAAGTTAAGGAAAATGTGTTTGAGGGGCTATAACAAAATATCTAAAACATTCAAAGACTTTTGAATTTCACAATAGTATAATGTGACCATTTTTCTTTATAATGGCATTTTATCTGGGTCTGTAGCGCCCACAGCAACTTAGTAAATCAATGTCATAGTCGACTGGTCTTCACTCCATTTTTCGCAAAAATTTAATTTACGGAGCAAACATAGGTTTTCGTGCATTAACAAGGTCCCTCAGGAGATGGAGATGTTTTAAACGTAGGACGACAGCTCTGGTTGTTATACAGGGACATTTGATCAGTAACTTGTACATGGATGAGATTTTGAGGTCTGTTGCCCTGCCTATTTCGTGCGAAAACCAGTGACAGTACCCGGCCTAGGATAACAATGCAGAACACACCTCACTAGAATAAGCAAAAACAATGTTGTGCGTATTGACTGGTCAGACATGTCTACAATTTTAACATGTCTATGACATCTTTGGACAGATGGTCCAACGCATAATAATGGCAAAAAGAAACTCCTAGCCCCTCTATACAGTGTTGCAGTAGATATCGATGCTGATCCCTCAGCACCAAATCAAAAGAATTATTCAGAGTATGCGAAACCGGTGCTAGTCCTAATTTGCCACTGGCTGGGGACACACTTGTTACTGAAGGCATTCTCATCTTCGAAATGTGATGTTTAAGGCAATCAAGTTAATTTCATGTGACATTCAAAGGAATTGCATTTCAAGTTTTGAAAACTTACATGTTATTCATGTGTTTTTAAGGGAATCCTTTGTAGACATTTTTGCGAAAAATGACTTTGACCCCTGGGTTACTTGACACTGTGTCACAACAAAGGCATTGGTGCTAGCAACTTAAAGTAAACATGTTTTTCAACCGATTGCATGTATCTAAACAAATAAATGAAAAAATAAATCATTGTTTGCTTTGGTGTTCTTATGTTGCATGGTTTTCTGTGATTTCCTTAACTTTTTTTGTTCAGTATATGTGGTAAGATTGCATGAAATTTCTTTCTCCTCTTTCCTCCCATTCATGACAAATGTCATCCGCATCTCATCTGCTGACATCACAGGTTAAAATAAGCAAAATTTTTCTGCGTAAAATTGTAAATATTTTCTTACCCATAATGTTTAACATATGACTAAAGGCCTGTGACAAACTTGCAATTCTAACACACCTTGCCTATAGAGTCAATGCTAAAAAAGTGTGATATATCAATAACAATTCACAGTTTTGAAAGCGTGAAGAGAGTGTGTGCAAGCTGACGTCATTTGTTAATGGAAAATGACGTCATTCATGGCGTTAGATGGTGTAACGCTGTTTTTAGGCTTCAAAGATGTTAAAATTACACTTAAACGAATGCGACCTCTAAGTAGTTGGCGGGAGTTCTTCAGCACAATGGCAGAAAGTTGAAGGAAGCTGAACTCTTCAAATGTGTTTTCTGCTTTTATTGTGTGTTAGAATCGAAATAGATCAGCTCTAGTGCATGAATTGTTGATTAATAATTCACTGTTTGTTTGTCAGTTGTAAGAAAATCAATCACTTGCACCAGGGGCTCATGATTAGATCTTTACAACTGACCTCCAAACTGTGAATTATTACACAACAATTCACTGCTAGAGTTGATCTATTTCTTAAACAATATAAACATTGCAAACATTTAAAAACCTAGATTATGGTCAGGGTTCATAAAGTTGCTTCTTAATAAAAGTAGTAAAATAGTAACTATGGCGGGACATCCTAATTTCGAGGCAATCCAAGTTTCGGTGTAAATTTTTCATCTCACTATTTCTCACTCTATAGGAGACATTTAGTGTGTTATTCAAGGTGGTTGATAGCCACTTGATTGTGTGTGAAAATCATATGGTAAACTATTTCTACTCTTGTTTTTGAGTAGACTTAGGAGATTTTCTGTTAGGTCATGGATTTTCTAAAACAAAATGGCAACCAAACAAAAGTGAAAGTAGGGCCGAAACAACAAAGCTTTACAAAACACATTTAACTGAATGTAGATTAAATAAATTTTTATCTATTAGTTAGGACAACTAATATTTGAAATTGCAGACAAATTACACTACCAGACCTTTTTTAATTGAACTTTGTTTACTATTATACCAAATTAATGATGGAGTTTTCACATGGTTAAAAAACGTTTTATGGCTAAGTTTGAATGATGTGCTTTCTGTTTTGTTACACCTTGGTTCATTTTTATTATTTACATTGGCAGTACAGATGTTGATGATCATGAAACACTATAGATTTTAATTTTGAACAACTAAAAGAGGTTGTATTTAAATACTAAACATTAACTACCCCAAAATTAGGATGTACCATCATATAAAACTGATTTTCTTATATACAATTTTACAATTTAGAAATTTCTACCCCTGACCCATTTAGTTACAAATCACGTAAACGAATGCGACATCTAAATTTTGGCTGAGTTCTTCAGTTCAATGGCAGGATGTTGAAAGAAGCTGAAGACTTCAAATGTGTTTTCTTCGTTTATTGTGTGTTAGAATCGAAATAGATCAGCAGTAGTGTGTAAATGGTTGATTAATAATTCACTGTTTGGTGGTCAGTTGTACAAAGATAAATAACTCACAACAATGCGCACGTGATTTGATCTTCTTTATAGGGGTGATAAAGTTCAGGATTAATCAGGATTTCCTGATTGAGCACTCATGCATATTGCGTATAAGATTAAATTTATTATTGCTGTAATTTGTTATCAGAACCTATCATGATCTTTTAATCCGATATTTGCTTTAAGATAAGCATAAACTGAATGCTTTCTATGGATGTTTTGTTCTTCTAAGCAGTTTATTGGTGATTTCTTAACTTTTTTAGCCAAGTTCAGGATTGAGCTGAAAGATTTTCCTGATTGAGAATCTTGGACTGTTACCACCCCTGTCTTTACAACTGACCTCCAAACTGTGAATTATTACACAATAATTCACTGCTAGAGTTGATCTATTTCTTAAACAATATAAACATTGCAAACATTTAGAAACCTAGATTATGGTCAGGGTTCATAAAGTAGCTTCTTAATAAAAGTAGTCAAAAAGTAAGTATATCGAACATACTAATTTTGAGGCAATCCTAATTTCGGTGTAATTTTTTCATCTCACTATTTCTCACTCTGTATGAGACATTTAGTGTTTTATTCAAGGTGGTTAATAGCCACTTGATTGTGTGTGAAAATTAAATGGTAAAACTATTTCTTCTCTTGTTTTTGAGTAGACTTAGGAGCCAAACAAAAGTGAAAGTAGGGCCCAAACAACAAAGCTTTACAAAACACATTTAACTGAATGTAAATTAAATCCATTTTCATCTGTTAGTTAGGAATACCCAGCACTACTAATATTTAAAATTGCAGACAAATAACACTGTAACTAGACCTTTTTTAATTGAACTTGCTTACTATTACACAGAATTAATAATGGAGTTTTCTCATGGTTAAAAAATGTACCATGGCTGAGTTTGAATGATGTGCTTTCTGTTTTGTTACACCTTGGTTCATTTTTATTATTTACATTGGCAGTACAGATGTTGATGTTCATGAAACACTATAGATTTTAATTTTGAACAACTAAAAGGGGTTGTATTTAAACACTAAACTTTAACTACCCCCGAAATTAGGATGTACCATCATATTGAACTGATTTTCTAAACTTTCTTTTTTACAATTTAGAAGTTTCTACCCGTGACCCATTAAGATACAGACATGGGGCGAATTAATTGTTAATGCTAATGCATTTATAATGCATTCTTTTTCCCAGTAATTCAAGGTTATGTTTAATTCACCAGTTTTTGCATTACTTTAATGCTAAAACAATGCATCATTTTTTTAAAAAATTCACTGCTTCACTTGCATTACTTTGAATTACTGTCTAACAGAAACATTACCATTGGGATACAGACTGGACTGTAGAGAGCTTGGAGCTAGGTGGACACTATTTGGATGATCATGTATAAAGATTTGTATTTACAGTTATTTCAATTCGCAATTTCCTTTTGTTCAGTTTGCTCTTGTAAAGACTGTTATGAACATGCAACATGAACTGTGAATCTTGTTTTATATATAAACAAAGTGTTACTAGCAACCCCAGAAGAACCAATATAAGTACTGGAATAATGAAAATTTACCTAGGAAGTGTTGAAAAGATATTTTATTCAACTTAAGTCAAATGATTTTATTTATAAATGTGCTTTAAAATGGTGTACATTTTGTTATAATCCATTGTGAAAGATGTCTTGATCACAAAATAATTATTGGAAAATGGTTAATTATCACTTTATTGTCCTGTTCACGCCACAACATATGTTTTTGTTTGGAGATAAGAAAATTATCTTCCTGTTACACACTCTAAAGGCCTTTGACTTACTTGCAAATCTAACACACCTTCCCTATAGAGTAAATGCTAAATAAAGGTGATATATCAAACAATAATTCACAGTTTTGAAAGCATGAGGAAAGTATGTGTTAGTTGACATCATTTGTTACTTGAAAATGATGTTATTTCTGGCGTTAAACGATGTAACGCCATTTTTACGCTTCAAAGATGTTACAAATACATGTAAACGAATATGGCGTCTAAGTATTGGCAGGAGTTCTTCAGCACAATGGCGGAAAGTTGAAAGAAGCTGAAGACTTCAAATGTGTTTTTGTTGTTTATTGTGTGTTAGAATCGAAATAGATCAGCTCAAGTGCATGAATTGTTGATTAATAATTCACTGTTTGTTGGTTAGTTGTACGAAATTTAATCACTTGAGCTGGGCGCTCCTGATTTGATCTTTACAACTGACCTCCTAACTGTGAATTATTACACAATAATTCACTGCTAGAGCAGATCTATTTCTTAAACAATATAAACATTGCAAACATTTAGAAACCTAGATTATGCTCAGGGCTCATAAAGTTGCTTTTTCATAAAAGTGGTTAAAAAGTAAGTATGGCTGGACATCCTAATTTAGAGGCAATCCAAATATCGGTGTAAATTTTTCATCTCATTATTTCTCACTCTGTATGAGACATTTAGTGTTTTATTCAAGGTGGTTAATAGCTTCTTGATTGTGTGTGAAAATTGTATGGTAAAAATATTTCTACTAGTGTTTTTGAGTAGACTTAGGAGATTTTCTGTTAGGACATGGATTTTCTAAAACAAAATGGCAGCCAAACAAAAGTGAAAGTAGGGCCAAACAACAAAGCTTTACAAAACACATTTAACTGGATGTAGAATAAATAAATTTTTATCTATTAGGACTACTAATATTTGAAATTGCAGACAGATAACACGACCAGACCTTTTTTAATTGAACTTTGTTTTATTATTATACCAAATGAATGATGGAGTTTTCACATGGTTAAAAACGTACCATGGCTAAGTTTGAATGATGTGCTTTCTGTTTTGTTACACCTTGGTTCATTTTTATTATTTACATTGGCATTACAGATGTTGATGTTCATGAAACACTATGGATTTTGATTTTGAACAACTAAAAAAAGGTTGTATTTAAACACCAAACATTAACTACCCCGAAATTAGGATGTACCATCATATTAAACTGATTTTCTTTAATTTCTTTTATACAATTTTAGAATTTAGAAATTTCTACCCGTGACCCATTAAGATACAGACATGAGGCGAATTAATAGTTAATGCTAATGCATTAATAATGCATTCTTTTTTTCCCATTAATTCAAGGTAATGATTAATTCATCAGTTATTGCATTACTTTAATGCTAATTCAATGTATTACTTTTGTCAAAATTCACTGCATTACTTGCATTACTTTGAATTACTGTCTAACAGAAACATTACCATTGGGATACAGACTGGACTGTAGAGAGCTTGGAGCTAGGTGGACACTATTTGGATGATCATGTATAAAGATTTGTATTTACAGTTATTTCAATTCACAATTTCCTTTTGTTCAGTTTGCTCTTGTAAAGACTGTTATGAACATGCAACATGAACTGTGAATCTTGTTTTATATATAAATAAAGTGTTACTAGCATTCCCAGAAGAACAAATGTAAGTACTGGAATAATGAAAATGTACCTAGGAAGTGTTGAAAAGATATTTTCTTCAACTTAAGTCAAATGATTTTATTTATAAATGTGCTTTAAAGTGGTGTACATTTTGTTATAATCCATTGTGAAAGATGTCTTGATCAGAAAATAATTATTGGAAAAAGCTTAATTATCACTATATTGTCCTGTTCACACCACAACATATGTTTTTGTTTGGAGGTAAGAAAATTATCTTCCTGTTACACACTCTAAAGGCCTTTGACTTACTTGCAAATCTAACACACCTTCCCCTATAGAGTAAATGCTAAATAAAGGTGATATATCAAACAATAATTCACAGTTTTGAAAGCATGAGGAAAGTATGTGTTAGCTGACATCATTTGTTATTTGAAAGTGACATTATTTATGGCGTTAGAAGATGTAATGCCGTTTTTACGCTTCAAAGATGTTAAAAATACATGTAAACCAATCTGACGTCTAAGTATTGGCTGGAGTTCTTCAGTGCAATGGCAGAAAGTTGATAGAAGCTGAAGACTTCAATAGTGTTTTCTTGGTTAATTGTGCATTAGAATCAAAATAGATCAGCTCTAGTGCATGAATTGTTGATTAATAATTCTCTGTTTGTTGGTCAGTTGTACGAAGATAAAACACTCGCCCTATTCACTCTGATCGCCCTGATTTAATCTTCTTTACAACTGACCTACAAACTGTGAACTATTAAACTACAATTCACTTCTAGAGCTGATCTATTTCTTTAACAATATAAACATTGCAAACATTTAGAAACCTAGATTATGCTCAGGGTTCATAAAGTTGCTTCTTGATAAAAGTAGTCAAAAAGTAAGTATGGCGGGACATCCTAATTTCGAGGCAATCCAAATTTCAGTGTAATTTTTTCATCTCATTATTTCTCACTCTGTATGAGACATTAAGTTTATTATTCAAGGTGGTTAATAGCTTCTTGATTGTGTGTGAAAATTGTATGGTAAAACTATTTCTACTCTTTTTTTTGAGTAGACTTAGGAGATTTTCTGTTAGGACATGGATTTTCTAAAACAAAATGGCAGCCAAACAAAAGTGAAAGTAGAGCCGAAACAATAAAGCTTTACAAAACACATTTAACAGAATGTAGATTAAATCTATTTTTGTCTGTTAGTTAGGAATACCCAGCACTACTAATATTTGAAATTTCAGACAAATAACACTATTAGACCTTTTTTTAATTGACCTTTGTTTACTATTACACTGAATTAATGATGGAGTTTTCTCATGGTTAAAAACATACCATGGCTAAGTTTGAATGATGTGCTTTTTGTTTTGTTACACCTTGGTTCATTTTCATTATTGACATTGGCAGTACAGATGTTGATGTTCATGAAACACTATAGATTTTAATTTTGAACAACTAAAAAGGTTGTATTTAAACACTAAACATTAACTACCCTGAAATTAGTATGTACCATCATATTAAACTGATTTTCTTAAATGTCTTTTATACAATTTTACAATTTAGAAATTTCTACCCGTGACCCATTAAGATACAGACATGGGGAGAATTAATTGTTAATGCTAATGCATTAATAATGCATTCTTTTTTTCCAGTAATTCAAGGTAATGATTAATTCATCAGTTTTTGCATTACTTTAATGCTAATTCAATGCATTACTTTTGTCAAAATTCACTGCATTACTTGCATTACTTTGAATTACTGTCTAACAGAAACATTACCATTGGGATTCAGACTGGACTGTTGAGAACTGGGAGCTAGATGGACAACATTTGGATGATCATGTATAAAGATTTGTATTTACAGCTATTTCCATTCACAATTTCCTTTTGTTCAGTTTGCTCTTGTAAAGACTGTTATGAGCATGCAACATGAACTGTGAAACTTGTTTTATATATACATAAAGTGTTACTAGCAACCCCAGAAGAACCAATATAAGTACTGGAATAATGAAAATGTACCTAGGAAGTGTTGAAAAGATATTTTATTCCACTTAAGTCAAATGATTTTATTTATAAATGAGCTTTAAAATGGTGTACATTTTGTTATAATCCATTGTGAAAGAAACAATGTCTTGATCACAAAATAATTATTGGAAAAAGGTTAATTATCATTATATTGTCCTGTTCATACCACAACATATGTTTTTGTTGGGAGATAAGAAATTTATTTTCCTGTTACACACTCTTAACTAAAGACCTGTGACTTACTTGCAAATCTAATACACCTTGCCTATAGAGTCAATGATAAATAAATGTGATATATCAAACAATAATTCACAGTTTTGAAAGCGGGAGGAAAGTGTGTGTTAGCTGACGTCATTTGTTACTTGAAAATGATGTTATTCATGGCATTAGACCTGTAACAGCATTTTTACGCTTCAAAGATGTTACAAATACATGTTAACAAATGCGACGTCTAAGTATTGGCTGGAGTTCTTCAGTGCAATGACGTAAAGTTGAAAGAAGCTGAAGACTTCAAATGTGTTTTCTTTGTTTATTGTGTGTTAAAATCGAAATAGATCAGCACTAGTGTGTGAATTGTTGATTAATAATTCACTGTTTGTTGGTCAGTTGTATGAAGATAAATCACTCGCGCTTTGCGCTCGTGATTTGCTCTTTACAACTGACTTCCAAACTGAGAATTATTGCACAACAATTCACTGCTAGAGCTGATCTATTTCTTTAATAATATAAACATTGCAAACATTTAGAAACCTAGATTATGGTCAGTGTTCATAAAGTTGCTTCTTAATAAAAGTAGTCAAAAAGTAAGTTTGGTAGGACATCCTAATTTCGAGGCAATCCAAATTTCGGTGTAAATTTTTCATCTCATTATTTCTCAGACTGTATGAGACATTTAGTGTTTTATTCAAGGTGGTTAATAGCCACTTGATTGTGTGAAAATTATATGGTAAAACTATTTCTACTCTTGTTTTTGAGTAGACTTAGGAGATTTTCTATTAGGACATGGATTTTCTAAAACAAATAGGCAGCCAAACAAAAGTGAAAGTAGGGCCGAAACAACAAAGCTTTACAAAACACATTTAACTGAATGTAGATTAAATCTATTTGTATCTGTTAGGAATACCCAGCACTACTAATATTTATAATTGCAGACACATAAAACTACTAGACCCTTTTTAATTGAACTTTGATTACTATTACACCGAATTAATGGTGGAGTTTTCTCATGGTTAAAAACCGTACCATAGCTTAGTTTGAATGATTTCTTTCTGTTTTGTTACACCTTGGTTCAATTTCATTATTTACATTGGCAGTGCAGATGTTGACGTTCATGAAACACTATGGATTTTAATTTTGAACAAATAAAAAAGGTTGTATTTAAACACCATCATATTAAACTGATTTTCTTCAATTTCTATTATACAATTTTATGATTTAGAAATTTCTATCCATGACCCATGAAGATAAAGACTTGGGGCTAATTAATTGTTAATGCTAATGCATTAATAATGCATTCTTTTTTCCAGTTATTCAAGGTAATGATTAATTTATTCATCAGTTTTTGCATTACTTTAGCATAATTCAATGCATTACTTTTGTCAAAATTCACTGCATTACTTGCATTACTTTGAATTACTGTCTAACAGAAATTTTACCATTGGGATACAGACTGGACTGTAGAGAGCTTGGAGCTAGATGGATAACATTTGGATAATCCTGTATAAAGATTTGTATTTACAGTTCTTTCCATTAACAATTTCCTTTTGTTCAGTTTGCTCTTGTAAAGACTGTTATGAACATGCAACATGAACTGTGAAACTTGTTTATTTATAAATAAAGTGTTACTAGCAACCCCAGAAGACCAATATAAGTACTGGAATAGTTAAAATGTACCTAGGAAGTGTTGAAAAGATATTTTATTCCACTTAAGTCAAATGCTTTTATTTATAAATGGTGTACATTTTGTTATAATCCATTGTTAAAGAAACAATGTCTTGATCACAAAATAATTATTTCAAAAAGGAAAATTATCAGTATATTGTCCTGTTCACACCTTTTGACATTTGACCACTGCCAGAGTGTCTATTTTACCAGTTTCGCTACAGGGTAAAATTATTGGGGTCATAAGTCAAATGACATGTATATAAGAGATTAGCCAGTGCCTTGTTGATTGGATAATCCAGTCAAGAGATATTGGGCAGGTAACTTCAATTGTTTATAATTTTCCTCCCATAAAAGCTGTTTTGAAAGCTATCATTGAGATCTTTCCAGTGATATCATGTAAGTTTCGACGAAATATGATCACTAAAAAAAAGAGCTGGGGTTGATCCAGTTACAATTTTCAAATTTTATGAAATTCCAAAAAATGTAACTGACAAGAATACAAGATTCAGTGCAAAAAGTGTACAATGTAACTCATGGTTCATGTGATATACTTAAAATATCAATATGAAGTATTTACATGTTTATGCACACATTTTATGCACTGTATTAACAATATATAGATTTTACAGTTTTGTATGATTCTGTTTCACATGATGAAAGTAATGCCTAATTCAATGCATTACTTTCTCAAATAATGCTAATTCAATGCAATTACTTTTACAAAATCAAGTAATGGTAATTGTAATTCAATGCACATTTTTGGCAAGTAATGGTAATTCAATGCATTCCTTTCCAAAGTAATTCGCTCCATATCTTAATTAGATACAAAAGGGCAATTCCAACATGCCAGGGAAAATCCATCAGGATGAAAAGGTTTTGTTTGTTTGTTTGTTTGATTTGATTCTTTACGTCCCATCAACAATCTTTCAGTTAAACAGGGACGGGTCTTCCTGGGTTGAACCAGTACTAAGCTAGGATAAATGTGTCTTGCTTAAGGACCACAACGCAGTGACGCCAGTGAGGCTCAAACCCGTGGCCTCAGCCTCGAGTCAAGCACTCTACCACTGAGCCACTGCGCTCCCTAAATGAAAAGGTTTAAAGATAAGTAAGAGTCTGCATTCCTATCACAGTTATAGTCAAAATTAAATAATTTTACATTTTTCTTTTTCAGAAACCAGACCAGTCACATTGGGTAAGTAATTGGGGGGAGTTATCTAACCTAGTTCTTACAGCTAAGGTATCTCAATCATATTTTTTATCAATACGGTTTGGATTAATCAGGAATGAAACAAGAAAGTTCCAAGTTGGCAGGGTTTGAGGCATACAGTTAGCCAGGGTTCCCACCAGCTCTGGAAATCATGGAAAACCTGGAAAATCACAAAAAAAGTTCCATGCATGAAAAAATCATTGAATTTGAAAAAACTTGAATAATCATGGAATTTTGTGAAATAATTTGACAAAACTACCAGTAGCTAGAAAACTAGCTGTCAGACACAAAACTTGTGTGTCTGACAGCTAGTTTTCTGGCTACTAGTGGTTTCAAGTTTTAATTATTTCAAAATGCATGCATAGTCTACAAGCATGCTTATTTAAATACATTACTGTTTCTGTATATCGGATTTATGCTCTGCATGATGAAGATGCCCCTAAACGGGTAGGTTGGAGACCGTACATTAAATAGTCATGGAAATTACATTGTTGATCATGGAAAATCATGGAGAACCCTGGTTAGCTGGAATTCACAAAATGCCTTTCAGATTAGCAACCAGGGTAAACTCTGAGGAAGCAGTCTAGTCTGGGTAGGCACTGTTTGTCTAGGCCTTTTTTGGAGGCAAGCAGTGTTTGAAATTTTAGAACCTATATCGTAATTTATGTTTCAAAGCAATATTTTTAGCAGTAAATGACTTTTTTCGGCAGAGCATCACAGAATGAAGAACTTTTATTGATACGTCCTCATCACGAGAAAAGCTGATTTTGTTACAGTAAAACCTGTCTTAAGCGAACACTCAAAATGAAGACCAAAATTGGTTTTCAAGACTGATTATCACATAATGCAGGTCGAAAGTATTGCAGGAGCATTCTGCAATACTTTCGACCTGCATTAAGCTATCACTTGTCATTAAGGTATTTGTTTTGTCTATTTTTGAGTGGCCGCTTAAGACAGGTTTTACTACATGCAAACCACAAAGGCGCAGACCAGCTTGCCTATCCACACAGTCTGATCAGTGTCTTTTTATTCCCTATACAAAAGCTAAACTGGCCACATGCAAAATTTAAATCTGTATCTAAGCATGAGGTTTGGTACTTATTACATAGAGGATCTTACAGGAGTGATCATTTCATATGAAAATCCTTTATTGAACAAGCATTTTGGCGAGTTCAATAAATATTATATGAAATGGTCATGAGCGTAAAATTCTGTTTATCATACTACCTTTTAAATGCAATTTTATCGCCTTTAAAGTTTATTTTATTGAAAATCTGCATTGTTGTAATGGATGTTGTCATGACATTATTTGTTCCCGCCAAAAGGTTATGTAACATGTGGTCATAACATTATATATTACATGACGTTATCCACTGATTAACAGTAACGCCATATGATAAATACATAGTCACTCTAACAGCATGTTTGCATGGGTGAAAGTTTTCAGGATTTTTCCTAAATTCAGGATTTTGAGGCTGACTTTCCACAGAAAGTCAGCCTCCAAAATGCTGAATAAGGCTGATTTTATAGCTTCTTAGATTTATTTCAAGTTCATCTTTGGGCAATCAACCATTTAAACTTGAAATTGTTTCAAAAAAAAAAAAAAAAAAAAAAAAAAACTTGAAACTGTTAACACTTCGTAGCCATACAGCAAGTTTTAAGATTTGAAATATGCACCAGACATAGTAAGCAGATGACATTTTCAGCGGTAACAGGGTTAAATGGGTTAATATAGAAATGGCGGGGGAGGGGGGGGGGGGGGGGGGGGGGGGGGGAATGAACACCATTTATATAGAGTGCTGATGTTTTATTGATTTATTAAATGAGTTGAGGAAAAGAGATAAAATGCAAGGCTTACCGAGTATTTTGTCTCTTTTTCGCAACAAGTTTAATAAATTCAATAATACATGAGTACAAATGTTAGATTCTATTACTTAAAAATCACATGTTTGGCGTGATAAAAATCAAGCTTTTGCCATCTTTTACGCAACGTTAAAATGGACGTCATTACGTAACGTTACTAAATCTGTAAATCACTAGTGGTTTATCGATTTTACTGCATGGCGATATATCACTCTCAGACGTAACGTCATGTGATTTATAATTATATTGTGATTTCAGTGGGGGTACTTTATTAGATTGGAAAACTTTGGTGAATTAACAGTTCAGCTAATAGACAGACAGTGGAAGCTATTCAGTGCCCCATCAAAGGCTGTTTTTACATTCAGAGCTCCCGGTGTTAATGGGCAGGTTGGTAAATTTTAACCAAATGTCTAGATAAAATGAGTCGCGACAAAATTTTCCAACAATGTGGCATTTTGACAAGTGTAGACTCAGACGAGCCTGTGTAGCCTCCTTCTAAGCTTAGAAACTCAGAATGATGTTTGATCAGTAGCTTAACATTCATAGAATATTCAAGCGACTAGCAAAGGCTCTGATCAGACTGCGCGTATGCACAGGCTGATCTGAGGCTTTGCAGGTCGCACATACCACATTGTTGGAAATCTCATGTAGTGGCTCAAATAAACATTTTGAGCGTAAAACTTTTATAATTTCTTATCCATCAGTTTTAACATAATATGTTTTGACTGCTCAAAATAACTGTCTCTTTTAGATGGTTCGTTTATGCATCAATATATTGGTTGAGAGATAAGAAAATTAATGTTCAATTGAGCCGCGACTTGAGATTTCCAACAATGTGGCGTTTTGGCATGAATAGACTCGGAGGAGCCTGTGCAGCCTCCTTTTAACCTTAGAAACTCAAAATGATGTTCGGTCAGTAGCTTAACACTCATATAATATTAAAGCGACTTGCAAAGGCTCTGATCAGACTGCACATATGGGCAGGCTGGTCTGAGCCTTTGCTTGTCCCACATATCACATTTTTGGAAATCTCATGTGGGGGCTCAATTATCTAAAGGCCTGTAAACGTTTAAGCCCCAATCAGGACAAGAAGACGTCAAACTTTGTGATATATCTTTCTTGAATTTTCTGGTGCTCATAAACAATGCACATTAAATATGAAGCCATATTTAGTTTCTTGCTTTTCCTGGAAAATGAGACTTGATATTTCAAGTGAATCTTCTTCAGAAAGCTGATGATACACATGAAATATAGTCTTATTTGTTTTCTTAAGGGCAGTATGTCTATTACAAATGACAGCTTGAATTTTAAATAACCATGTCTGTATGGTTACTTGGTAATGATCATAATCATAAGGAAGCAGTAACTATTGAAAAATATTTATATATTTTCGAAGCAATCCTTCAATGAATCTTTATTTTTTCCAACCGTTCCTATCCTCATGAATTACTCATCTTTGATTGACAGCTGCCTAGCTCACTTGCCAGTGCAATACGCTTCAAACATCGAAGTGATACAGCAGATGTTGTGATTGACAGCAAGCCACACATGAATAGCACATGTAAAACAAGCCTTGTGTTTGCTCCATTTGCTGTCCATGTTAAGCTGGCTGTTCCGCTTTTTTTTTTTATACTCGGACTAAACCGTAAATACGATAATATTTTAAATACAAACTGTTTTAATTCCTAAATTAAAAAATATTTTTTTTATATTTTAGATATTTATAATAAACTCTAAATATAAGCAATAAATTCAATTTTTGGAATGTTCATGGAACCATGAATACTTCGGGTCTCTTGCAAATTTAACGTGAAGCCCTTCAGGCTTCACTTGCTTTGCAAGGGACCCGAAGTATTCATGCTTCCATGAACATTCAAAAAATTGAATTTGTTTCTTAAATGGGTGCTGTCTATAATACTAATTGTATAAATATTTTAATTTTAAATTTTCAGAACCCAATATTATCAAGGCAATCTCCAGCATTCCAGTACAGTAGCCATGTATCTATTCAGTTCTCATCAGGACATATGTGGTATGTACAGTAAAACCTGTCTTAAACGGCCACTCAAAAGAACACCAAAAATTGGTATTCAATACCGATCATCGCTTAATCGAGGTCAAAAGTATTGCAGAATGCTTGAAGGGGAGCATTCTGCAATACTTTAGACCTCCATTAAGCTACAATTTCCCATTTAGACCTTGGTTTTGTCTATTTTTAAGTGGCCACTTAAGACAGGTTTTACTGTAGCCAACTGATCTTGATGGAAGTTCATTGGGTTTAGACTCTTTCAAACCCTACCATTATTTAGCAACAAACCCCACTTTTATCTTGCAACAAACACCACTTTCATCTAGCAACAAACACCACTTTCATATAGCAACAAACAACACTTTCATCTAGCAACAAACAACGCTTAGGGAGCGCAGTGGCTCAGTGGTAGAGTGCTTGACTCGAGACCGAAGGGCCGCGAGTTCAAGCCTCACCGGAGTCACTGCGTTGTGTCCTTGAGCAAGAACATTAATCCTAGCTTAGTACTGGTTCAACCCAGGAAGACCCATCCCTTTATAACTGAAAGATTGTTGATGGGACGTAAAGAATCAAATCAAACAAACAAACAAACAAACAACGCTTTTATATAGCAACAAAAACCACTTTCATCTAAGGGCTATTCCAGAAAAAAACACCTGGGGTGGAAGACGGCACCTTTTTTTTTACCCAACCCTCCATGGAATTCAATTTCCTTGGACACCAACCACCCATGTAATTAGAAAGCTTTGTACACCAACTACCCATAGAATTCAATTTTCCTACGGTCCAGTGGTGAAAAATTCCCCATCCGCTCCCTCGCATTGGTGAAACTTCGGGTTAGACAAGTAAAATGCATTTTATCCTTTAGAGAAGACAAAACAAAGGTAAAAATACAGAGGGTCGATCTTTTTTTTGCAAACCGGATTTTTATATCAGACAGTTGCAAGTACGCATGCGCATCTCTGCGATTAACTCCCCAGCGGCTTGTTCGCGGAGCCTCCTGTGGACTCATGGGGTGCAGACGACGGAGATCGTCCAAATCGGCGGGCGAATTCAGAAATTGAACACATTTTTGCTTACACCAATGCCGGTCTTTGGTTTCATATTTGCTCTCCAAATTAAATGTCACAGCAAGACATTGGATTGTTTTAAGGAAAGAAAATAGGGGTGGAGGGGGGAGGGGGGTTCATGAGAGACTGAGTGTGCCATAAAGCAAATTGAAATAATAAAGCCTCAGCAGTGAGAATAAAATGAACTAAGAGGCTACCTTAACTGTGCAAAGCAATCAAACAGATCAATTCACAATTATTATGAGTGTAATCAACTGCACATCCTTCTCAATGAAAGAAATGGTAAAACGCATTATTCCAATGTCCAATTTCAGTCTTTATTGGTACAGGTTTTTACAGTATTGGCTTTTTCCAGTAGCCTAAATACCCTATAGTGTTGTTTCCTTGAATAAATTCTTCTGAAAATACATGTTTCCCAAGAGAAGTAATGACCGCTACAGAAGCCACTATTGGGGAGTTAATTTTGGTACCGTTTTTTACCAACATTCGACGGAAACATCCGATTTTTGACGATTGCGTACAAACAAAAATGGCCGTTTCTGATGCGGTTTGCTAAGCTCTATGCTTTCTTTTGACTAGATTTGATAAAACTTCTATTGTGTTTTGGCCAATAATATTCTTTCTTCCCCTTCCACGCAGCGAAATACCAACCACCCATGAAATTAGATTTGGTCGGACACCAATGACCCATATAATTTGAAAACTTTTGAAAGCACCAACCACCCATAGAAAAATATATCTCCTGCCGTCTTCCCCTCCCAGGTCTTTTTTTCTGGAATAGCCCCAACAACAAACACCACTTTTATATAGCAACAAACACCACTTTTATATAGCAACAAACACCACTTTCATCTAACAACAAACACCTCTTTTATATAGCAACAAACACCACTTTTATATAGCAACAAACACCACTATCATCTAACAACAAACACCACTTTTATATAGCAACAAACACCACTTTTATATAGCAACAAACATCTCTTTTATATAGCAACAAACACCACTTTCATCTAACAACAAACACCACTTTTATATAGCAATAAATACCACTTTCATCAGGCAACAAACACCAATTTTTTCTAGCAACAAACCCCACTTTCATCAAGCATCAAAAATCACTTTCATCTAGCAACAAACACCACTTTCATCTAGCAACAAGTCCTACTTTTATATTTAATAAAGACAAGCACCATTATCATATACAGCGCCCTAGATAAGCTTTTGGGTCAATTGTGTATTTACGCATCCTGGTTATCCTCAATTGCGTACTTGCAAAAACAATTGCGTATTTTCATATTTTTTTTACGCCACGTTTTTTTTCTGTGATTACACCTTTTCTTATTGCATGAAGCCATCGGTAATGTGCTTGCATATTTATTCACTCCCATCGTCTGCCTTTCTAAAGTATCAAACTCGCGGATTTTATTGTACCTGAAGCAAATCTCACCCCCTTGTTGACATTCAAGCGTGTAAACTTTGCAAAGTTTGACTTTCATCTTAGTGTTTTTCCGCGAAATACTGGACTGGGCACCGATATTTTCATAAAACTGGAGTAAATTGCGCGCTCGCTAGTAAAAATAAAATCTATACCCGACTGGCATTTGTTTATAAGCCGAATGGAAACGAGATGGACCAAATGATACGCAATGACATCGCACGTAATTGCATACCGATCGTTAGAATTGCTTTTCGGTACGCACACATTTAATTTTAATTGCTTTTTTGATGATTTTAATTGCGTATTTACGCAATTACGCTGCTTATCTAGGGTGCTGATATACTAACAAAGAGCATGTCTGTGTCACCAACTTTTGACTTATTGGTTTCAGCTTGTTTGTCGTACATATATTTCAATATTTACACTTGCCGCTGTGGAAGCGCAGTGGCTCAGTGGTAGAGTGCTTGACTCCAGACCGTGGGGCCGCGGGTTCGAGCCTCACCGGCGTCACTGCCTTGTGGTCCTTGAGCAAGACACATTTATCCTAGCTTAGTACTGGTTCAACCCAGGAAGACCCGTCCTTGTTTAACTGAAAGATTGTTGATGGGACGTAAAGAATCAAATCAACAAAACAAAACACTTGTCGCTGTCTTCCTTTAAATGAACTTTTATCGAGCAACTTTCTTCATTTGCCCATTAAGAGATTTGCCCACATGAAATATGTAGAGGATATTTACTTTTTTGAGGTGAATACCAAATATATTTCATCGAGTATGTTGAAACATCAGAATTTTCATGAGTGTGCAGCACGAATGAAAATTTTGATGTTTTCATCTCACGAGATGAAATATATTTGGTATTTATTTAAAAAAAAAAAAAAAATTCTTTTTATTTTATACTTTTTAAAAGATTTCCAGTTTATCATTTTGTTAACCATGCTTCAAGTCGAATCACAATAATGTAAAAGAAGACAAAAGAGTATTTGTTACAGAATACCTGGATCAATCTCAACATGTTCTATAGTGATCAGGACTAAAAGATAAAAAGAAATTTATTCAGCGTCAAAGTGCGGGACAAGTGACGTCATAAGTGACGTGATAATTTGTTTATGACGTTGCATATCATAGGTTACATGTATTGCCTCACTCACTGAAGCGGGCGGTGTTGAAAATTCAAAATCGAAAAATTTCAGCAAATCAGAATTATTTTGGAACCAAAATGTTCCTCATGTTCTAACTAAGAAAATGACTACCCACACTTGATGTTTTTGTTCACAAATAAGAAAGTTATAGGCATTTGAACTTTCGAAGTGAGCTGCATTGAGTGAATGGAAAAGTCAGAGGTGATAAAAAAAAACGCTACAGTGAAAATATAGGCTGATATCAATCACTTGTGATTGATATATCATTTCACTAGTGATTGATATCATTTTTATTTGTTTTTGATATGCATTGATTTCACTGCTAAGTATAAAATAAAAAGTGTAAATATAAAAGTTTTAATTAACTATGAAAGCCACATCGTTGACATTGGATAAGTTGAGCTTATTGACGATCTGATTCCTTGAAAAAAATTACCTAGCAGGCAAGGAGGGGGGCAAGGAGCTAATTACACTGGATCATCCTTAGCATGCCGTACCTGGGAGCCACAATAAATGAATGTGCTATAAGTGGTCAAGACCGCCTACAACACTCATTAACTTTTATAACTGAACGATTGTTGATGGGACGTAAAGAATCAAAGTATACAAACAAACAAATACAGTGTCATCTTTTTAAAGTGCTATGTTTAGGTTAGCCTTATGAATAGACTGTGTCCAATCTCCAGTATAGTGACAGAATTTTCCTCACTGCTGAAACTTTTAGCAGTGAGTTACCTCGCCCCCACACTTCATGTATATTGATGTGCTAGGATGCCGCCAAACATGCCTATTTCTGTTGTATTATGCCATAGCATTGTAAAGAAAGTTGTGGTTTACCTAGTTTGTTGTAAAAATTAGAATTCCATTGAAATCATGTGTTTAATCTATGTTTTTATGGAATTAAACATTGGCCTAGTTTTTGTCTCTTTATCAAGGGAAATAACTGGAACAGCATAAGCTAAACATCATTCCTTGCCTTTGTTGAAGCCAAATATAGCCCCCCCCTCCCCCCCCCCCCCCCCCCCGCCCACCTGGATATGCAGTATTATATGCTTGACACATTGTTCTAAGTGTATTTACATTGAACGATCAGCGATCGTGTTGTAAGCGGTTATGATCACTATAAGTCATTATTCGTTCACTACAAAGAAGCTCTTGACAAAAGGACATGTATTAATCAATTTCACCAAACCATTCAATTTAGATCTGACATGTGAGGTGTTCCAAATATTGTTAACAACACGCTTACCAAAAGTGTCAATTTGCCTGATTGGAGTTGAAAAGAAAATAACACAAACAACTAAAGTGATTAGTTATAATCAATATATCAAATCTTATCAACGATAGAGATGGGCAAGCTATTATCGCTTCATTGAATTGACCATTTCAGTCATGTCTGCCGTGTGCCTCACCTGCCCTCCTGTCTCGCCTGCCATCTGCTCGTTCTTTTCTGGAAAAAGGTCAACTTATAGAGAGAAAAAAATGGGATCCACGTTAGTCAAGCGCCTTATCGAACATCGCGCTATATGCGGCCGTGTTCTAAAGACGTTCCAGTGTATGTTGAATAAACAGTTTAATTGAATGCCAAGCATAAATGCAGGTCTTTAGTTAAGAGTGCGTACCAGAAAAATAGTTTTCTTATTTCTCAACCAAAACATATGTTGTTGGTACTCAAAAGAACCGTCTCAATGAGACAGTTCTTTTGAGCACCCAAAACATAAGCTAAAAATTATGGGTAAGAAAATATTTACAATTTTACGCTGGAAATTTTTGTTTATCTAAACCTATATTAAATGGGATGTTTGTATTTCAGGGGTACATACACAATGGAGAGAGAAGATCAGAGTCAGTTTGAATGCAGAATTCCACCATTTAGCCTAGAAAGTCATTCTGACGATAAACCAGCAGGGCCCACTGATGGACTTTTCACCTAATACCATTCACAGGAGGGATGGATAACACCATTTAGCCTAGAAAGTCATTCTGAGGATAAGCCTGCAGGGCCCACTGATGGACTTTTCACCTAATACCATTCACAGGAGGGATGGATAACACCATTTAGCCTAGAAAGTCATTCTGAGGATAAGCCTGCAGGGCCCACTGATGGACTTTTCACCAAATACCATTCACACAATGGATGGATAACACCATTTAGCCTAGAAAGTCATTCTGAGGATAAACCTGCAGGGCCCACTGATGGACTTTTCACCAAATACCATGCACATGATTGATGGAAAAAATGACCACCATAGTGCTAGCTAGTGAACACAAAGAGCCAGTGATGGACTTTTTACCTAATACCATTCACAGGAGGGATGGATAACACAACCACCAAAGTGCTAACTGGTGATCACAAAGACTGAAATGAACAAGGAACCAGTGCTCCTATGCAATATACAGAGTATACTCTTCCAGAGAGCAACATGCATGTTGCAAAGTATTATACAGTGTAGTCCCTTTATAATGCTATGTTTAGGTCATCCTTATGAATAGACTGTGCCATACGTTTGTGTTGTAATGGGGCGATTTTAGAAAGGAATTATAGGAAAATGACCATTTTATTGGGGGGGGGGGGGGGGGGGGTAGTGCTAAGGGTGGACACCTCTGTAAATGATCTTGTGCTGCATTTTTCAAATGCTTATATCCTGGTAGTCACTTGTTAGAAAGCATTCAAATTTGGAACATGGGTATTATTCAACTATCAGTCACTGTATCACCATGTGGTATGCAATGTCCTGGTCTCTTGTTAAGCTAACAGAGATTGGAACCAGTTGTCAGTTGCGGTTTTTGGCTAGATAGTGACCTAGTAGTTGAATAATACCTGGGAGGGTGTTTTCTTAGATTCTATAAGTATCGACCCATTGGGTTCATGCTCAGGGGTGGGGTTATGGGTCAATTCTAGGACACCTTTTTAAACTTTAACTTATGCTCCAATAAAGTTTTTCAGATGCTTAAATTTTTCTATATGTCAAGGCAACTCTGCCCAGAGGCATGGTCTAGATCACATGCCTGTTTGGTGTTTATTGTTTTCCATCAATAAATGCAAGCAGCTAGAAAGGTTGGTTTCATAAAAGGCAACTACAATGAGAATGTAAATATATGTGTATGTTTAACATTTTCATATCACTAAACCGTACAATAAAACCTGTCTTAAGCGGCCACTCAAAAATAGACAAAACAAAGGTCTGAAAGACAAATGGTAGCTTAATGAAGGTTGAATGTACAGTAAAATTGAATTTTTTAGTGTCCCCAAATTTTTGCGTTTTTGCCTCAAAGACATGAGGATAAATATTCACGGTTTTTAATTTTCGCAGTCTTTTGTATCCGCTAAAATTATAACCGCAAGTTAAATGTCCAGTGAAATGTCTGAAGTATGCATTTAGTTGGCCATTTCCAATGGTTGAAACTAGATGCTTTCCGTTTTTCATCTGGAAGATGAATCATAGTTTCTCGTTGGTATTAAGTTGTACCTAGTGCATAGAATATTGAATTTATGATCCATGATTTTAAGTGTCGACTTCAACTGGCAATGTTTTTTCTCTCCAAAACAATCACTTTTAGTACCATTTATTTAATAGTTATGTGAACTGGCTTGAAAGTAAATAATAGATATTTTGCAATACAGACAATCACTGGTCCAAGTCTGAATAACTGATCAGGTTATTTAGGGGTAATTTATCAATTATCTTTCCAGCTTGTCCAAGCCATCTATTGCGTAATGGTTGAACGCTCACAAGCATGGCCTTGATTGATCTATTCATGTTCAATGAACAGTTAATATGTATCTTGACCTCTAAACTACGCTGGTCAGACTATGAAAAACACTGTTTTATGAACACATATGAATACACAATTATTGTTTTGTATAAAGGCAAATAAACAATTGGTCAAACTTGGAAAATATTTCGCAGATTTTAATTTTCTCAGTCCAGGACTTACCGAGAAATACCGCAAAAATTGGACGACACGAAAATTTCCATTTTACGGTATTGCAGAATGCTCTCTTGGAGCATTCTGCAATACTTTTGGTCTGCATTGAGCAATAATCGGTCTTGAAAACCAATTTTTGGTTTTCTTTTTGAGTGGCCGCTTAAGACAGGTTTTACTGTATATACTATTTTGACTAAACCTGATCAGCATTATACAAGCGTATATTGCTATACTTGCCCAGCTTTTGCTATGTATATTTTTGCTACCTCATTATACTAATTGTTAAATTTGATATGTGAAAAGCATAAGACATGGTTTTTATTTCTTGTCATTTTAGTGACTGAAACGACAGGTCTTGTTATGCTTTGTGCCTTATGCTTTTGGCTTTCTGTCATTTTCTGTACTTTATTGTAGATGTATAATGTATTCCGAGTCATAAAGAAATTTGGGTGAGCCCATGCAATATGTTACTGACTTGCTAAAAAAAAGCAAGTAACTATTTTTTCACTTGTTAATGATTAACTTGCTCATTAACTGAAAACTAAAAACTAATGTACTGGTATAACACTTATTTTTCAAGTAACAGTAAAACATGTCTTAAACAGCCACTCAAAAGAAGACCAAAAATTTGTTTTCAAGACAGATTATCGCTTATTGCATGTCGAAAGTATTGCAGAATGCTCCAAAGGGAGCATTCTGAAATACTTTTGACATGCTTTAAGCTAACATCTGTCTTTAAGACCTTTGTTTTGTCTATTTTTAAGTGGCTGCTTAAGACAGGTTTTACTGTATATTGCTAATTAGAAAATATAACAAACCCAATAAAAAAAATCAGGTCTGAAATGCATATCTGAGGAGAGCAGTGGCTCAGTGGTAGAGTGCTTGTCTTCAGATAGAGTGGTTGGGGTTTGCTGGTTCAAGCCTCACCGGAGGCACTGTGTTGTTTCCTTAACCTCTGCTTAGTACTGGTTCAACCCAGGAAGACCCATCCCGACATGATTGAAAATTGTTGACTAGGATGTAAAGTATCAAAACAAACACGGGAACAAACATAACATCTTTCTGGTCTTGGCAAACAGTGTGAAGGAGTTGTCTGATCTGGATCCACACTGTTAACCATGCAAATAAGTTCTGTTGCATGGTTTGGTTGATATGATAGTGACCAGTTATCTCATGTTAAAAATAGCGTGTGATGGCGATTTCTACTTGCTTTTGGAAAAACCTAATAGCATTTAGCAAGTGCTAGATGTGATCCCTGATCACAGGTGATAAATTTGTTGCTTGATTCGATCACATGTGAGTAAATGGTGCTAGATTTGATCCCTGATGACGTGAGAAAATTGTTGCTAGATTTTATCCCTGATCACATGTGAGTAAATTGTTGCTAGATCTGATCCCTGATCACATGTGAGTAGTTTGATGCAAGATTTGATCCCTGATCACATATGAGTAATTTGTTGCTAGATTTGATCCCTGATCACATGTGAGTTAATTGTTGCTAGATTTGATCCCTGATCTTGTGTGAGTAATTTGTTGCTAGATTTGATCCCTGATCCATGTGAGTAAATTGTTGCTAGGTTTGATCCCTGATCACATGTGAGTAAATTGTTGCTAGATTTGATCCCAGATTACATGTGAGTAATTTGCTGCTAGATTTGATCCCTGATCCATGTGAGTAAATTGTTGCTAGGTTTGATCCCTGATCACGTGTGAGTAAATCGTTGCTAGAGTTGATCCCAGATCACATGTGATTAATTTGTTGCTTTATTCGATCACATGTGAGTAAATGGTGCTAGATTTGATCCCTGATGACGTGAGAAAATTGTTGCTAGATTTTATCTCTGATCACATGTGAGTAAATTGTTGCTAGATTTGATCCCTGATCACATGTGAGTAATTTGATGCAAGATTTGATCCCTGATCACATATGAGTAATTTGTTGCTAGATTTGATCCCTGATCACATGTGAGTAATTTGCTGCTAGATTTGATCCCTGATCCATGTGAGTAAATTGTTGCTAGGTTTGATCCCTGATCACGTGTGAGTAAATTGTTGCTAGATTTGATCCCAGATTACATGTGATTAATTGTTGCAAGATTTGATCCCTGATCACATGTGAGTAAATCGTTGCTAGAGTTGATCCCAGATCACATGTGATTAATTGTTGCAAGATTTGATCCCTGATCACATGTGAGTAATTTGTTGCTAGATTGAATCCCTTATATTGAGTAAATTGTTGCTAGATTTGATCTCTGATCACATGCCAGTAATTGTTGCTAGACTTGATCCCTGATCACATGTGAGTAATTTGTTGCTAGATTTGATTCCTGATCATGTGAGTAAATTGTTGCAAGATTTGATCCCTGATCATGTGAGCAAATTGTTGCAAGATTTGATCCTTGATCACATGTGAGTAAATTTTTGCTAGATTTGATCCCTGATCACATGTGAGTAATTTTTTGCTAGATTTGATCCCTGATCACATGTGAGTAATTTGTTGCTAGATTTGATCCCTGATCACATGTGAGTAATTTGTTGCTAGATTTGATCCCTGATCACATATGAGTAAATTGTTGCTAGATTTGATCTCTGATCACATGTGAGTAGATTGTTGCTAAATTTGATCCATGATCACATGTGAGTAATTTGTTGCTAGATTTGATCCCTGATCACATATGAGTAAATTGTTGCTAGATTTGATCCCTGATCACATATGAGTAAATTGTTGCTAGATTTGATCTCTGATCACATGTGAGTAATTTGTTGCTAGATTTGATCCATGATCACATGTGAGTAATTTGTTGCTAGATTTGATCCCTGATCACATATGAGTAAATTGTTGCTAGATTTGATCCCTGATCACATATGAGTAAATTGTTGCTAGATTTGATCTCTGATCACATGTGAGTAATTTGTTGCTAGATTTGATCCCTGATCACATGTGAGTAATTTGTTGCTAGATTTGATCCCTGATCACATATGAGTAAATTGTTGCTAGATTTGATCTCTGATCACATGTGAGTAATTTGTTGCTAGATTTGATCCATGATCACATGTGAGTAATTTGTTGCTAGATTTGATCCCTGATCACAAGTGATTAATTGTTGCAAGATTTGATCCCTGATCACATGTGAGTAAATTGTTGCTAGATTTGATCTCTGATCACATGTGAGTAGATTGTTGCTAAATTTGATCTCTGATCACATGTGAGTAATTTGTTGCTAGATTTGATCCCTGATCACATGTGAGTAATTGTTGCAAGATTTGATCCCTGATCACATGTGAGTAAATTGTTGCTAGATTTGATCCCTGATCACATGTGAGTAATTGTTGCAAGATTTGATCGCATGTGAGTAAATTGTTGCTAGATTTGATCTCTGATCACATGTGAGTAAATTGTTGCTAGATTTGATCTCTGATCACATGTGAGTAGATTGTTGCTAGATTTGATCTCTGATCACATGTGAGAAGATTGTTGCTAGATTTGATCTCTGATCACATGTGAGTAAATTGTTGCTAGATTTGATCCCTGATCACATGTGAGTAGATTGTTCGCTAGTGTCTTCTACTGATTATCTTTGCAAACAGTTTTGACCCCACATTTCCTACTATGGCGTCTGATCTGGGTCTGCTCTGTTACCTTTGTCCCACAAAAAGGACGCTAGGCTTATATGGGTGAATAAATTCAATAATAATGAGCCTTCATGGTAGATTCTCTTTATAAGGGAGCGCAGTGGCTCAGTAGTAGAGTGCTTGACTCGAGACCGAAGGGCCACGGGTTCGAGCCTTACCGGCGTCACTGCGTTGTGGTCCTTGAGCAAGACACATTTATCCTAGCTTAGTACTGGTTCAACCCAGGAAGACCCGTCCCGCATAACTGAAAGATTGTTGAGTGGACGTAAAGAATCAAATCAAACAAAACAAAAGATTCTCTTTATCTGGGAACTTCTGCCAATACTACTGGACAATACCACTTCACCCATATAAGCCTGGCGTTCTTTTTGTTGGACATAAGCAAACAGTGCAGACCCCGATCAGATGCTGCAGAATGTGACATTTGATCAGTCTCCACTGTTTGGTTTATTAGAATTTGAATTAAACTGAAAACTACCACCCAACAACCCTTAAAAGGGAAATGGACTTGTCTAAATGATAAGCGTGGAAAAATGGGATAAACACATAACAATACCACTGGACAAGTATAGATTGTGCTTATTGTGGAAGCCAGTACTAATTTGTAATATACTGTTGCTTTATTAAACTCCAATAATGACAGAAAATTGTATCCATCTGGTTTTACAATGAATATTACCAGTTGTATAGATATGGCACCAACCTTAAAAAAATATGTGGGCCTTGACGCCAGAAAACCAGACTTTCTTGCATGCTAACAACAAAGGTGCTTGAGCATACATGCAGTCTGAATCAGCGCCTTTAGCTATTATACTTCTCAGAGAGTGAATAGCAAACTAAAGCTAGCAACAGTAAAACCTGCCTTTAGGACCAAAATTGGTTTTCAAGATTGATTATCATTTAATGCAGGGCTCACAAGTATTGCAAAATGCTCCAAGAGATCATTCTGCAATACTTTAGACCTTCATTAAGCTACCATTTGTCTTTGTTTTGTCTATTTTTGAGTGGCCACTTTACTTTACATGCAAAGTTTTGGTGATCAGGTGAGAACACTGGTTTGTCTTCCTTGGTGGGAAGCCATAAAGACAGGTTTTCTCGCATTGAGTCCCATATTGCTTTCAGCTTGTCTATCATTTGGTCCATCATGCATACCTTGTTAGCAGGATACTTACCTGGGCTTCCTCTCAAGAAAACAGGCCCGAGGTTAAAAAAACTTTTTTTGTGCTCAACTGAGCACAAAATTTCAATTGCTCATGAAAACTAAAAAACTGACAAATGAAGAAGTTCCTTGCTTTAAGTCCCTCAAATGTTGTATTTATCATGCTAATAAATTTTAAAATGTCAACACTTGTTGGCATTTTAACATTTATGAGCAGGATAAATTTCCTGCTCAGCTGAGTTGAGCATAGGAATTTTTTTATAACCTTGAGGCCAGGTCTTCCGGGTTAAGGACCAGGTAAGACTCAATCCAGTCTGCTCAGCTACAGAGACTAGTTAGAATATTGAAATTTTGCAAATAGAGTGTAGTCATCATACTTTCCAGCAAGGGAATAACAAAGGTGCTGATCAGAATGAGGATATGCTGGCCGGTCTGCGCCTTTGTTGTTTGCATGCAACAAAGACAGGTTGTCTCACTGCGATTAGGCTTTTAAGAGGTGCAGCCTTTACAGTGACCCAAAAGTTCTATAATACCAGTTACTATTACCTGAATAACTTTAAAAGTAATGCTGAAAACTATTTCTGGAGTTACGGTCCTTGTATAAGAAAGAGTACCACCCTTGTTAAGCAGTGTTTCATAAAGACAATTTCTAGTTTAAAGACATATATTACTGTCCAATAGAGATCATTAGAGGATTAACTGATAAGGGACAGCTTCAGTATCTCACAAAATTAAAGGGGCCTCAAGAGGGACTTACCTGTATACAACACAATTGCATTCACAAAGATAAAGATCAATATTTTATCATAAAATACCTAATCCCTTCATGGGACCACTTCATTGCCCCTGTAAGGAAGTCATAATCCCCTCATTACGACTGTCCTTTTAATCTGCCCAGTATGACCCCGGAGAGAGTCATAATGAGTGGTACCAGTAATATTGCTCAAATCTTTACCTCTTTCATATCAACCTTTGGGTTGGTGTTACTAAAGTTGAACATCTTCTTGTGTGCAATTTGGTGGTCCAAACACAAGAGCTGAGCTGTAGAGCATTAGACTAGGGATCAAAGGGTTGCTAGTTCGAGACTCGCAGCCGACAAAGTTTTTTCCTTGAGCAAGACACTTCATTCGCTGCTTAGGACTGGTTCAACCCAGAAAGATAGGAAATCATCCCAACATGACTGGTAAATTGTTGACTGGGATGTAAAGCATCAAAACAAACACAACATGTAGCGGAGTGATTAAAACTTAATGTGTTTATGAAGGCATAGTGGCCAAAACTTTGAAATATGGTGATAGAATTTTTTGTTTGTTTTTGTTTGATGCTTAACGTCCCAGTCAACAGCTATGATCATGTCGGGAAGGTCAGTTTACCTATTCCACACTTTTTCCTGGGCAAGCTTGACTAAGTGGTTTTAACCAGTACTTTGTGCACATACTTTCACTTGTAACTGACAACAACCCTTCTTGAATCAGCAGAAGGGAGAATGGCCTAGAAATTATTTCCTGACCAATCTCCACGAAAGTATGGGACCAGGCCAGGATCAAACTTGTGACCCCTGTATCTGCAGTCACGTTACCGACTGCGCTATGTGGCCGAGCGAAAAATTATTTGTGTTCTAATATATGACCTTTGGAATATTTATCGAAGAAATCGGTGTATACTGTATGAAGCTAAAGGAAAGACTCGAGGCCTCCCGATAAGAGTGCATAATGGCAAATTATTTTTCTGACTTCTCAACCAAAACATGTAGTGGGTACTCAAAAGAACCATCTCAATGAGATGGTTCTTTTGAGCACACAAAACACATGTTTATTTTGATACATAAGAAAATAATGACAATTTTACTCTCAAACATATCCTTATCAGGGGGGTCCGGCTTATCTGGACCTAAGAGAATCCATCAATCATAAAAGGGCTTAAAAACCTGCAGTTGCTGTGTGGCAGCAAATTATTTTTTCAGGTTCTTGGAATATTTACCTGAAAATTAAATGGCTATTTATACAAATGTATTAAATTTTGCTTTAACTAGTGAATTATGCCTTAAATGCAAAAGTGAACCCCAAGTTTTCGTGTTTTAAAATAATTTTCTCAGCCAAATTTTTTTGGTCCCAAAGGATGCACAGATTTTTCTCATGGGGTCCTAGACAGTGGTCTGAGACTCAATATTTTGTGAGGGAAACTATACAACATTTTTTTGTTTCCTAATAATGAGCAATACATTTGGTAGGGCCCATTTTTATGGGTTGTTTAGGAATATACAAAAACTTAAAATGCATTTCTCTCAGTTTATTATTGTTAATCAGAATAACTACGAACTTTAATAACCTCAGTTTACAAGTCTGTTTATGGGCCTCGATATGAGAAAACCTGTCTTCATGATTTGCGAACAACAAAGGTGCAGACCAGCCTGTGCATCCTTGCAGACTGATCAGCGCCTTTGTTATTCCCTTTTTGGAAAGTATCATATCTAAACTTGCAACAGCCGAAATTTTCTAGCAAGTCTCTGTAGCTGAGGAGACTGGTTTGCATCTCACTTTGTCGGACCCTCTCCCCCAAGACAGGTTTTTTCGTGACGAGGCCAATATGATAAAGATTTCTTTCAATGTCTGTTTTTGCCCAGTTTAGATCAGGCCCCGAGGTTATAAAGAAATACAGACTCGCCTCACTTGGGTATTTAAAGAAACTTCAACTGCTTATAAAAACTTAACTGCTGAAAAATAAAGAATTAGTCTTTCTTTGAAATACTCAGGAGTATCTATCCTGCCTATAAATGTTAAAATGGCAACAAATGTTGGCATTTTAACAGTTATGATCGGGATACATTTCATGCTCAGTTGTTTTGAGTAAGAAAAAAAGTTTTATAACCTTGATCCCCGGCTTATTGTGAAACCCATTATTTGAATGCAATATACTGTGTCAATCTCAGTTCTTCAATAATAAGTCTGCGGATTCATAAGGTCATATCAAAATTCCTAATTACTTTAATAGCCTCATTATTCAAGCCAGTTCTTGAAGGGTAGATAACTTTCATGTTTCCTTAAATGTCAGTTATCTTCACCTGCTCAACTACAAGTTTCTCTGTAGGTCAAGGTAGTCAGTATCAATCAAAATGCCTAATTACTTTAATAGCCTCATTATTCAAGTCAGTATGTGAAGGGTTGATAACTTTCAAGTTTCCTTCAACTTCAGATATCTTCATTTTGTCTCTGTAGGTCAAGGTATTCATTATGATCAATCAAAATGCCTAATTACTTTAATAGCCTCATTATTCAAGTCAGTACGTGAAGGGTAGATAACTTTCAGGTTTCCTTCAACTTCAGATATCTTCATTTGTCTCTGTAGGTCAAGGTATTCATTATGATCAATCAAAATGCCTAATTACTTTAATAGCCTCATTATTCAAGTCAGTACGTGAAGGGTAGATAACCTTCAGGTTTCCTTCAACGTCTGTTATCTTCACTTGTTCAACCACAAGTTTCTCTGTAGGCTTTTTCTCAAACACGACACCGTCATCGCTGTCAGAGTTGTCCCCCCCTGCAGCACCATCAGTTACAGTAGCTGTCACAGCACCAACGCCCATATCAAGCATCTTGTAGAGGAGCTCATCTAACACTTTCTTACATGTGTCTAAGTTAGTGGTACTAGTCACTTCAATCAGGATGGCTGTTGTAGTGTTTGATATCTGATAAAAAAATATACAAATTAGATTATAATTGTTATGTTACTTGTGCCCAAACTGGTGGTGCTGGTAACCTCAATCAGGATGACTTTTGTATAGTATCCGATAAACTAGAAATTGTGGTTGGTGCCCATTGGAATACCTACAATTTGTCATCACAATTTCAAGCCAAACATTGTGGGTGTATTGTCCAAGGAGTGATAAGGGCATTGCAGGCTTTCAAGCATGGCCACAGATTGTGTCTTTTTGGTTGTATACACCGGTGAAAGTTTTCAGGATTAATTCTGAATTCAGCATTTTGAGGCTGACTTTCCATAAAAAGTCAGCCTCAAAATGCTGATTTAGGGAGATAACTATAGCTTTTTTGATTAGTTTATCAAAACACAACCAATCATTTAATCTTGAAGTTATTTGTTTTTGTAGTCATCCTGGAAGTTTTAAAATTTGAATTTCTAAAGTTCAGGATTTTGGAAATTTTAAACTTTCACCCATGGGTATAGGTAGGGGGCACATTTCTCATTGCGGGCCAGGTGGGGAAAGCTCTCTCGCTGTTGGGGGTTTGTTCAATTGGTTCAGATGCATTTTCTTTTATTGGGTGAGGCGGCATGGTGTGGAGATAGGAGTTGTGTCTGGACGGGCTGTATGCTGGAGGGCCGATTTTAATTTGTTGGGAATCTTACCTGAATTTTTGCCATTCCTCTAGTAGGCTGTTTTGCAATGTTTTATATCATAGATTTTGATAGTGATGGGACAGGAGATCAGCTCAGTGGTGATGCATGAGCTGGTATTGGTGGTGAAACGTGACTTATGGGGGTTTTGTGAAGTTTGGGTGGTCAGTGTAACACGAGAGGCTTTCTGTTGTTTTTATATCAGCCAACACGACAAACTTAGGTCTGAATGTCTGTGGGTTGAGAGCCCCAGGCCTTTAGTTAAGAGTACATAACGAAAAACTATTTTTCTTATTTCTCAACCAAAACATATGTTGTGGGTACTCGAAAGAACCATATCAATGAGATGGTTCTTTTGAGCACCCAAAATATATGTTAAAACTGATGGGTAAGAAAATATTTACAATTTTATGCTCAAAAATTCTATTTATCTAAACCTGTGGAGCTCTTTTCTTTGTTACACCACAGTATGTTAATTGATTTGATTGTATCCCTGTGGTGAAACATTGCATAAGTTAGGAAGCCTCCAAGGGAGCTAAACAAATTTTGTGTTTTAACAACAACAGAATATAGATCTAGGGCGAAGATTTGGCCAGTAAAACCAATATTAGCCTCCCCCCCCTCCCCCCACCTGTTGTAGTGATTGATGATATCTGATAATGAAGCTAACGTAAATTACAGTCAAACCTCGATTATTCGAAGTGCCAGGGACCGCAGGAATCCTTTCGAATAATCCATAGTTCGAATGATCGAAAACCGGAGTTTTCGGATATTTTCGGAAAAGCTCGGATGCTGTTATAGAACGTCATTGTTTTACCAGAGTTTGCAACTTCAACTCATGTACGGAACATCTGCCAAAGCATTAAAGAAAATGAGCTCCTCGGAGGTTGTGGCCTCATCGTCTCTTATGCTTTGCAGGTCTAAGAACGCAGAAAATAAAAGCAAATCAGATCTTTATTGACATCCACTATGTACATGGTAACAACATCGAATAAAGGTTAAATGTAAATTGACGAACCATATTTACTGACAAAATATTGTCTTCTTTTATCTCCTGGCTCCTGTCATAAGGTCTCCATCCCAGCTATTACACAACGCCAGGCCATCAACGGCCCACCAGCGATAGGCCATTGAGATGGCATATCGCTGGCAGGCCGTTGGTGGCCCGATGTGTGTGTTTTTTGGCTTTTACTTTTTGTTTATTTCAGCGAAAACATACGATTTGGGTGATTAAAAGAACCGTTTCGATGAGAGGGTCTTTTTATGCATCCAAACCTAGGTTTTGGTTGTTTTTCCCCAATCGTAAAATTGTGTCTTAGACATTCAAAAGAAGTGTTTCGATAGAACAGTTCTTTTGAGCACCCAAAACACATGTCCGTGATATTCGTCTATTATCGAAATTCTTATTTTTGTTGTAACCTGTTGGAGCCCTTTGTGTATTTGCTTATTGTAAACAGTGGTCAAGAAAGACACGATCAAATTAAATTCAATTATAGCTGCCACTAATTAATATATCGACATTTAAAAAACATCAAACAAAACCATCGCAATGATGACCTTAATAAAAGACACCATTTACTCACTTAGCGGTTCATTGCGTAATAGTGTGAGCATTAATCCGGTGTCAATTACCTGTCTCAACTTTGCTTTCTAAATCACTCAGGTGTGTAAATCGAACTCGACCAAACAAAGAAAAGCTTAGTACTGGTTCAACTCACCATGCGTGACATTTGGACTTCGAATCTTGAAGGGTAATTTAATAGCATTTTCTTTAATCGGGACCGACGAATCACTTCGAAAAATTGATTTTTTCGGATAATCGAAATTCGAATAATAGGTAGTTTTATTGCAATAGATAATAGGGAAAAAAGTCGGGACTGTCCATCGTCTTCGAATAACCCAGTAGTTTCGGATAATCGACGTTCGGATAACTGAGATTTGACTGTATAATTATTATATAAAAAAATTTAGCCCCCTACTAAGTTGAAATAGAAATGCTGACCCATTGGGTAAGATTTCACCATTTTACATGGACACTCATGATGGTTATATTCTCAAATTGGGGATACCTAGCTCACAATCCCAATCTATTCACCATATCTACATTAATTGCTGGTTATCGGTTTACAGGTGGTCAGCAATGGATAAACAGGTAACCAGTACCCCCCAATACCTGGAAATGGGGGGGGGGGGGTTCTGGTTACCTGTATTCACATTACTGACCACCTGTACTGAGAACCAGCAATTAATGTAGATATGGTCAATATCTCACCTTTGTTTTGTCACTGTTGGTTATAGGAGGAAACGATATCACTGAGGCTTCACCATCCACCAGACACGGGTACTGTGTCTTATCAGACAGTAAGTCCAAGTACCTGAACGAAAAAATGACGGTTTATGATGCTAGTTGCACGCCAAAAAGGCCTAGACAAAAAGTGCAGACCCAGATCAGACTGATTCTGAAGAATCAGTCTGATCAAGGTCTTCCCCGTTTGCTGTTCTGAGAAGCATTTTGTGAGTTCCAGCTCTGTAAACCCACATACTATTGAGAAAAGGAACAGAAAAGTGTTTGAAATTTTAGAGCTTTTACAGTATAAAACATTTACCAGCTACTGAGATCAAGATACAATAAAACCTGTCTTAACCGGCCACTCTCAAAAAGACCAAAAATTGGTTTTCAATACCAATTATCGCTTAATGCAGGTCAAAAGTACAGTAGAACTTCAATGGCTTGAATAGGCTTGGGACCATGAAAATTAGTTCTAGCCAAGGGTAGTTCCACACATCAAGGGTGGATTATGCCTAAAATGACCTGTAAGGACCATGATGATAGTTCTAGCCAGCCCAGGTGAATGAGCCATTAGAGTTCCAGCCATTGAAATTCTACTGTATTGCAGAATGCTTCAAGGGGAGCATTCTGCAATACTTATGACCTTCATTAAGCTACCATTTGTCATTAAGATCTTTGTTTTTTGTCTATTTTTGAGTGGCCACTTAAGACGGGGTTTACCGTAGTTCAATACTGATGAAACGAAACGCCGAAAAATGACAATCATTCACCAGGACATAAACAAACAATACAAAAGGATAAAAATGCAATTATTTTCTCCTCCAACAGTCAAAACCTGCTTATGGTGCTTAAAAGAACTGTCTCATCAATTAGACAGTTCTTTTGAGTACCCAAAACATATGGGATTCATCGCAAAAAAACTTGTCTTTGGTGTTTTGGACCAGATAAGACCAGCCTGCTCAGCTACAGCATATAGCTAGATATGTTATTTTTCATGTTGCAAGTCCAGCTTTTATACTTTGCAGTCAGCAAAAAACAAAGGTGCTGGTCAGACTCAAATCCAAATTTCAAAAATAAAAATAAACATCCCATGTTTGCCATTGAGAACTCAAGGCACACAAAAAACCTGCAAAGGTGTAACACAGAACAGAACATACATGTATATATCATTACTTTAGTCTTTTACAGCCTTGCTACATGGCATTTATGACGGCACTGTTAGAGTGATTCAAGCAGGCCTCCAGATAAGTGTACATAATCAAAAATTAATTTTCTCATCTCTCAACCAAAACATATGTTTTGAGCACTCAAGACAAATGTTTTAACTGATGGATAAGAAAATATTAACACTTTTATGCCCCCATTTTTTTGTTTATCTAAAGGCCTGGTGATTAGCTTTGTACAATGTTAACCCTTTGTTCTGCTGATCCTGGAGTTCTTGTTTTTTCTCAAAACACTGTAGACTCATATCATCTGATCAGGATCCACACTGTTTTCCACTCTGATTGAAAATACATGCTCATAGAGCCAGTTAAGCAACAAATTTCAGCGTGAAAATTTGATTATTTTCTTATATATCAGTTTAAACATGTGTTTTGGGTGCTCAAAAGAACTGTCTCATTGAGACGGTTCTTTTGAGTACCCACAACACATGTTTTGGTTGAGAAATAAGAAAATAATTTTCAGTTACGCACTCTTATCTGGGGGCCTGCATGCTTACAACTGGAATGCTGGTTAACAGGATAAAAAAAAACAGTAAACTTTTATCCTGTAAACTTGCATTCCATACTGTATAGTACATGTAGTACATAAACGTATTCACCATGACAAGGGATTTAAGCAATGGTTACCAGCTGGATGGGAGAAAGAGCTTCTTCTCTTTGTGAGGACCCAATTTACTCTACATTGGTGACAGCAATGTGATTCACAATGACATCACCATTATCACCAGACCCAGTGAGCAGGGATGTGACCCTGGTTTTGTTTCTTAGGTTCAACTTGCAGAAAGCGACTTCAGTACAAAGTCAAGAGAATAGGGGGAGAATTGTAACATGGATGGGTATATATATCACTTTTTTAGCAACATGTTTTTTACCAAGTTAGGCAACCATGGTTTTTACCAAGTTAGGCAACCATGGTTTTTACCAAGTTAGGCAACTATGGTTTTTACCAAGTTCGGCAACCATGGTTTTTACCAAGTTAGGCAACCATGGTTGTTACCAAGTTAGGCAACCATGGTTTTTACCAAGTTAGGCAACCATGGTTTTTACCAAGTTAGGCAACCAACTTAATGGTTAAATCTTTGCATGCTAGATAATTTTTCAATTTTTTGTCGTCTGCTAACTTTTATGTTTAATGGGTTCTGATCTGTGTCTAAACTGTTTGCAAAGATTATCAGCAGATGACAAAAGTTGTCGATAAAAGCCGTCGATAGCAAGGAAAGAGTTAATAGCCCAGTTGAATGGCGGGGCTGCTTTGCTTCCTGGAGGACCTGATTAACTCTGTCTCCTAGTGTCGGCTGCTGATAACCTTTGCAAGAGTTTGGACCCAGACCAGGCCCAACAAAGTGTCAGGCCTGATCTGAATCCAAACTGTTTGATACTCTAATGGTATTCCTGAAAGAGTTTTTCTAAAAAGTGGATTTTGAAAAATATCAGCAGACGACAAAAAAGCATGTTAAATTACCCATGGGGCAAAGAGTTAATGCTACAGAAGAAGCTTACTTATGTATGCCAGAAAAAGTGTTTCTTTTTTTCTCTTTTCTTAATTCATCTGCCTCTTTGCGTAAATCTTCAAACAGCTTCTCACCAGACACAGCTTTGTGTTTAAACAATGGAACAATCTACAAGAAAATAAACAGTGAAAATAGCGTTTTAAATGTCAATCTAAAAGTGAACCATGTTGTAAAATGGTATTTCTAATGCATTTGATTTTGTAACTCAATGTCTGATAAATAACGTCAAAAATTTGCCCCAGCTAGTATAACCTGTGATATACTGTCAGAAATAGTTTGACATCATTAGTTACGTCACATTTCCTTGAATGACATGCGGCATTATGCAGGTTGCAACACTCCAATTTGAGACAAAACTACTGAGAGGATAACCATATATTCAAAATTTTCATTTGGGTAGGTATATCGTCCGGCGACATACGGTCCGAATCAGGTTTAACAGCTCCTTTCAGGCGTCAGGCGTCACTGTAAAACTAAATTTCCCACCATATAGGCTGATATAGCCAGCCATGAAAATACAGTTACAGGACTTTAGAGTGCGTAACAGAAAAATCATTTTCTTATTTCTCAACTAAATCATACGTTGTGGGTACTCAAAAGAACCGTCTCATTGAGACCGTTCTTTTGAGTATCCACAACATATGCAAAACTAGAGGACCTGAAGGTCCTGAGGCGCTCACCTGATCTTAATAATGTTAAAATAGGTCAAGGTCAACTACAGCTTATTTGGTTTTACCATATATGGAGGTTGCAGCCATTTTGGTCAAGTGACCTAAACAATCTAAGGAATAATCCATCAAACAGTCCATTAATTTCTGAGAAAAAGATGTTTAGATAGGTGTGTGGCAGTCCAAATGAGTGGCCTTGGATAAAAGGTCACAGGTCAGCTTGACATTTGGTAATTAATATAAAACCATTGTCTCAATAGGTTTAACTAATATAAATTCGGATAAAACAGTTATAGAAAATGAAAATTTTAAGATTTTCTCCATATAAATGCATAAGGAATCAAATTTGACCTTGCCATAAAGTAGGTCAAGATCAACCTAGATTCATCATTTGTGCAAACCTGGTAGGGCCCACATCCCCAATGCTACATACCAAGTCCCAAAGCCAAAGGCCTTTTGGTTTCAGAGAAAAAGAGATATAAAGAGTTTTTACCATATATGGGCATGGTGGCCATGTTAGTCATGTGACCATAACAATTTGTATAAGTTTTGGCTAACCAATCATAAGGAGTTGACCAGTTGTCATATGAAATTCGGTTTCAATTGGCCAAGTGGTTTCTCAGAAAACTGTGTTGTAATATGTTGATGGGACTCCAATATGAGCGACCTTGGCTGAAAGGTCAACCTTGACCTTTGAATCTTATTTATAGACACTAGATTGAACATATCAAGTGAGAATAATGCCTTTGGCTTCCACAGTATTCAAAAAATCAACTTTTCAAAAAAAATCCCATTCAAATGCATTAGGAAGCAAACTTGACCTTGACGTTAAGTAGGTCAAGGTCAACCTAGGATCATCATTTGAACAAACTTGGTAGGCCCCACATCCCCAATGCTACATACCAAGTCTCAAGGTAACTGGCCTTCTGGTTCTCAAAAAGAAGATTTTTAAAGAATTTTTACCATATATGGGCGTGGCGGCCATCTTTGTCATGTGACCAAAACATTTTGTATAAATTTTGGCTAACTTATCATAAGGAGACTTCACATGAAATTTGAGTTCAATTGGGCCAATGGTTTGTGAGAAAACTATGTTTTAGTATATTGATGGGACCACAATATGAGCGACCTTGGCTGAAAGGGCAAAGGTCAACCTTGACCTTTGAAACTTATTTATAGCCATTGTCTCATTAGTTTTAACATATCAAGTAAAAATACTCACTTTGGCTTTAATAGTATTCAAAAAATCCACTTTTCAAAAAATTCCCATTTAAATGCATTAGGAAGCAAATTTGACCTTGACGTTAAGTAGGTCAAGGTCAACCTAGGATCCTTATTTGAACAAACTTGGTAGGCCCCACACCCCAAATGCTACATACTAAGTCCCAAGGTCATCGGCCTTCTGGTTCTGGAGAAGAAGATTTTTAAAGGGTTTTTACCATATATGGGCATGGCGGCCATCTTGGTCATGTGACCAGGACCATTTGAACAAACTTTCGTTCCCGCGTCCTAAGGAGTCTCCATATGAAATTTGAGTTTGATTGGCCCAGTGGTTTCAGAGGAGAAGATGTTTGAAAATGTTGACGGACGGACGACAGACGACGGACGGACGGACGGACGGACAACGGAGTGACTGGTATACTATTAGCTCACCCATGAGCCTTCGGCTCAGGTGAGCTAAAAATATGGGTAAGAAAATATTTACAATTTTACGCTGAAAATTTTTGTTTATCTAAACCTGTGGTGTTATCCCCTTAATTTAATACTGTATTCACCCTAATAAGTGCACTTTTTTCAAAATTCTATGCCCTCCTTGGGAAACTGTAAATTTAGGTTAGCTGGCTCCTGATGATTTTGCTGATCAGGATCCACACTAATTTTCTGCCAGGCCATGAATCCAAATTAATAATAAAATTGCATCACTGGAATGATGTAAATAAGTTCATAAAGTGCAAACAGCCCATAAAAACTTGGTGTGCACTTATTAGTTTGAAAACAATATCAGGTGAGCTCCTGATCAGGCCTTTTTAACCCTTTGTATTCAGCAAACAGTGAAGACCCAGATGAAATGCAGCACAATGCTGCATTTCACCAGGGTCACACTGTTTGTAAAGGTAAAAAAGATCTTCAGACAAAAGAATACAATATTTTTTTTTAATTATAACTTGACATCCCTAAATGTGTACATGGACTATCCCAAGTTTATTGTATCAAACCAAAAGGAGGAATCCATTAGTATACAAAGGGTTAAAGGCATTCCTGATTAACTCAATTTACTATACTCAACAATTCTTTTGTTAATCTTTCTAAGTTGTGCAAAATTTATTGTTGTTTTTGTATTTATGACTAGAATCCTAAATTTCCCTGACCATTCCCCGATATTTTGGAAAAATCATCCCCCCCCCCCACACACACACTCATCCCCAAGATCTTTTGAAGTTCTCTGACCTCATTTTTGAAAACTCTCCTTGATAGCGGCAGCTTCTATATCATAATGCTGATAACCATTGCAAACAGTTTGAACCCAGATCAGGACCGACACAATATCAGTCCTGATCTGGATCCAAAACGTTTGACGCTCTGATATTGATCTTGAAAGAATTTTTTTTAAAAAAGTTAATTTTGAAAAAAGTCAACAGACAACAACAAAACTATGAAATATTATCCAGCATGCAGAGTTCCCTGCCATGTGTGAGCTCTGAAATTTTAACCCTCAAAGCGCCACCTATAATTTGCAGCAGACGACAATTTCAAATTTTACCACTTTTGCAAAAATAACAAATAAGGCATGATATTTCATGAAAATTGTCTGCTGGCAGACGATTCTCATGAAATATCATACCTTATTTTTTTTGAAAATTGGGAAAGATGTCGCAAAATTTGTCGTCTGCTGCAGTTGTGATTGGCCCTTTGAGGGTTAACATATATTTCACATGAAAAGTTTCACTACCTGCAACACTTGTGGGAACTGTGCATCATACTTCAGTGGTAACTTAACAGACTTAAGATCATGGGTGGCTATAGTAGCAGCCTGTCTCTTCTGACACACACCATCATGTAACTTTGTCTGAAAACACAGAATAATAGCCATACTTAACAGACTTAAGATCATGGGTGGCTATAGTAGCAGCCTGTCTCTTCTGACACACACCATCATGTAACTTTGTCTGAAAACACAAAATAATAGCCATACTTAACAGACTTAAGATCATGGGTGGCTATAGTAGCAGCCTGTCTCTTCTGACACACACCATCATGTAACTTTGTCTGAAACAAAAATAATAGCCATACTTAACAGACTTAAGATCATGGGTGGCTATAGTAGCAGCCTGTCTCTTCTGACACACACCATCATGTAACTTTGTCTGAAAACACAGAATAATAGCCAAACTTAACAGACATAAGATCATGGGTGGCTATAGTAGCAGTCTACACCATCATGTAACTTTGTCTGAAAACACAAAATAATAGCCATACTTAACAGACTTAAGATCATGGGTGGCTATAGTAGCCGCCTGTCTCTTCTGACATACACCATCGTGTAACTTTGTCTGAAAACACAAAATAATAGCCATACTTAACAGACTTAAGATCATGTGTGGCTATAGAAGCAACCTGTCTCTTCTGATATACACATTCGTGTAACTTTGTCTGAAAACACAAAATAGTAGCCATACTTAATAGACTTAAGATCAGGGTGGCTATAGTAGCCGCCTGTCTCTTCTGACACACACCATCATGTAACTTTGTCTGAAAACACAAAATAATAGCCATACTTAACAGACTTAAGATCATGGGTGGCTGTAGTAGCAGCCTGTCTCTTCTGACACACACCATCGTGTAACTTTGTCTGAAAACACAAAATAGTAGCCATACTTAACAGACTTAAGATCGTGGGTGGCTTTAGTAGCAGCCTGTCTCTTCTGACACACACCATCGTGTAACTTTGTCTGAAAACACAAAATAGTAGCCATACTTAACAGACTTAAGATCGTGGGTGGCTGTAGTAGCAGCCTGTCTCTTCTGACATACACATTCGTGTCACTGTCTGAAAACACAAAATAATAGCCATACTTAACAGACTTAATCATGGGTGGCTAGGGTAGCAGCCTGTCTCTTCTGACACACACCATCGTGTAACTTTGTCTGAAAACACAAAATAACAGCCATACTTAACAGACTTAAGATCATGTGTGGCTATAGTAGCGGCCTGTCTCTTCTGACACACACCATCATGTAACTTTGTCTGAAAACACAAAATAATAGTCATACTTAACAGACTTAAGACCATGGGTGGCTATAGTAGCCGCCTGTCTCTTCTGACACACACCATCATGTAACTTTGTCTGAAAACACAAAATAATAGCCATACTTTACAGACTTAAGACCATGGGTGGCTATAGTAGCCACCTATCTCTTCTGACACACTTCATCATGTAACTTTGTCTGAAAACACAAAATAATAGCCATACTTAACAGACTTAAGATCATGGGTGGCTATAGTAGCAGCCTGTCTTTTCTGACACACACCATCATGTAACTTTGTCTGAAAACACAAAATAATAGCCATACTTAACAGACTTAAGATCATGGGTGGCTATAGTAGTGGCCTGTCTCTTCTGACACACACCATCATGTAACTTTGTCTGAAAACACAAAATAATAGCCATACTTAATAGATTTTTGGACCAAAGGTAGCAAATTTAGCACTTGCTAACTTGCTAAATGCTAGTGTTTTTAAAAAAAAAACAAGTTGAAATTACCATCACTTGCTATTTTTAGCAAGAATACAATTTGCTCTTTCTAAATTATGCAACAGAGCATAAACTGCTTGAAAAAAACAGTGCAGATCCTGATCAGCCAGCTTCTGAAGCTGGCTGAATTGGATCTACACTGTTTTCAAGATAACCAAAATGTGCTTTCAGAAAGGTTTGGAGATATTTGAAATAAATTTGTGGCACGCAATCTTGTCAACACATTAGTCTCATTTTCTAATAAGCGATATATGTAGTGACTTAGCAAGTTGATCAGTAAGAAAAAATATCACTTGCTATTTTTAGCAAGTGGTAAAAAAAAACTTAAATTTGGTCCCCGGACCAGCACACAAAGTTTTGGTACCTATTATAGCATTTGCAAATAGACCGTGCTCTGACAAGCCTGTGTACAGATGCAGTCTTGCCAGACCCTTCACTGCTTATAAACACAAGGTATGGAAGCAGAGAAATGTCAGATATCTAGCCCTACTAGATAGCTGCACATGCATGTTTAAATGTGCATATGTGATCAGCATGTGCTTTCTCATTGATAGTCCAATTCAGGCCCCAAGGGTATAAAACTTATTTCAAGCTCAACTCAACTGAGCACGAAATTTCAACTGCTCATAAAAACTAAAACACTGACAAATAAAGAACTTTCTTACTTTAAGTCTCTCAGATGTTGTATTTATCATGCTAATAAATGTTAAAATGCAGGGTTAATCCTAGCCCAAAATTATGATGGGCCCTTAAAATGGGCCAATGGCCCATATCCCATTCAAATACATGCAAATTTTAATGGGCCATTTGAAATTTTATGGGCCTTTTGCAAAATTTGATGGACCCAAGAATCCATAATATCCACATTAGAGCATAATTTACATGAGATTTAAATAGCTTGTATATGGGGCCCAGCCAAAAATAAAGTCCATTTTAGCAAAACATGAATAGTTTTCTCACAAAATGGATCGGGACCCATCCTAGGATTAACCCTGAAAATGCCAACAATTGTTGGCATTTGAACATTTATGAACATGATAAATTTCGTGCTCAGCTGAGTTGAGTATGAAAAAAGTTTTATACCCTCGGGGCCTGACCTCAGATTGGTCAACTTGAAGCATGTGAAATGGTATTAACCAACTGTCCTGCTGAATTAATTAATAAGGCACACTCACTACTGATTTCCATCCAGTTGAGTTGCTGTCCCAAAAGTTCGTGGAAACGGCTTGATTTAGTTGTTTCTAGAATGTGATTCAAATAAGCTATTCATATTATATATGAATAAAACATGAGTGAATAGATCATCAAAGAAAATTTGACCTCAGCCACTTATACACACAGTTACTGTTGCTATGACAACACCTGGTAGAGGTAACCGAAGCACATCAATATTTCGTCAGTGGAAAAATTCAATAGTATATGTTAATGTCTGTATTTTACAATATGAGTGAAAAACTGCCGTGATATTAAGTATGAATGCCTTGCAAACACTAAACATCAATTCTAGAAACTTTGAGCATGAACAGGTTTATAATATTGATATAGACAGTGTGTTTAAAACCTAAAATTGTAGAAGACTTTTGCCAATATGGTATTATCGCATTTTTATGATGACGTCAAAGCTCGATGTGCATGCTGCTCCGCCCCTACATGACCCGTTGTTTTTAAACTAGCATAGGGTCATTAATAATTATGATATTTTATTAATGTTTCGTATAGAAATAGTCAGTATAATGGGCAAAATAGTGGTAGTCTTTATATGCTTTTTCCGCATATTTGAACAAAGTTATACATGTTGTCCACTAACTATTGGGACAGCCCTGGTAATTCAGTAGATTCTGAGTGTGCATGGAAAAACATTGCATATCCTGATCAGATGGCTTTGTCAGAAGATGTTTCCAGGATTCAGTAGGAAAAAGGGTTAATTGTTGAACCTTTTACTAAAAACTAATGAATTTGTCCATCTGGGTTCATTGTACATATTATCATGGGTCATATGTTAGAAGTTCCAAATTTATATGTACTTTAGTTTTATCTATGCAAACTGGGTAGACATCCAAATTTAAAGTAAATCAAATGGCAGGAATTTTACTACATTTCTTAAGTCAGGGCCAGGGCAGGATCAAGGACTTCTGGAAAGGGGGTCAACTTGCTGATTTTACCTCATTTTTCTTAAATATTCCCTTGAAAATGATATAATTTAGTCTCAAAACAGGGTTCAAACAAACCCCTTGAATGTGTAAATCATAGTAAATGTAAACATCTGTAAATTTTCTATTTTGTCCTATTTTCATGAAATTCTCACCAAAATGTGGAGCTAAGAAATTGGGAATGATATTCACTGTTATGGGAAGTTTTTGCTGGTTTGGATAGGGATGGATCCCATAATATCAACCCCAAATTAAATCCAAATCCCTGTACTGGACTACTTAAAATTTTAGTTGACTGCCAAAACTTTCAATAACCAGTAATGACCACCTGAGGAGTATTTGCGGAGGTTTTGTTTGTATGTTTGATTTATGGTTTTTAAGTCCAAGTCAACAGCTATGGTCAAGTTGAGATGGTCAGTTAACCTAACCACACTTTTCCCTAGGCAAAATTGACTAACCCAGCTAGCAATCTATATGGGACCCATATGGGTCCCATGTGGGCACCCATATGGGCAGTGCAACCGGGTTCCATATGGGTCCCATATGGGCTGGCCCATGTAAATAAAATAAAATAAATGGTAGAAGCAGGGGTGGATCCAGGATTTCTAGCTAGGGGGTTCAAATTTACAAAGGAGGTTTTCGATTTGAAAATTGTACATGATTATTTGATAGTTTATGCTAATTTTGCTTGAAATTCCTCATAAAAATGGAATGGGGGTTCAAGCGAACCAAATGAATCCCCTCTGTACCAGCAACTGTAGAAGCTAGCCATGCATTATAAACAAGGAAATAAGTTTATATAAAGATGATTATATCATTTCTTTTTTCTTTATGGGACTGTTATATGGGACCCATATGGGACCCATCTGGGCATCCCGCATATGGGACCCATGCGGAACCCAGTTGCACTCCCCATATGGATCCCATATGGGTAGCCCATATGGGACCCATATAGGCATGTTTGCTGGGAAGTGGTTAATCAGTACTCTGTGCACATACTTTTGCTTGTAACTGACACCAACCCTTCTTGAATCAGCCAGGAGGAGAATGACTGTAGAAAATATTTCATGATCATGATCTTCACGATAGTATGGGACCGGGCCTGGATTGAACTGACAACCTCTGGATCTGCAATCAAACTCCCTACGGATTGCGTTACAGGGCCTGGTATATTGACCAAGGTTATTTTGGCCAGTTAAACTAATTTCAACAGATGAATAAGGTAGGGGGTTGGGGTATTCTGCTACACATGACACCACCTAAATAAGGAAGGGTCAGGTAACCGAGTATTTTGCTTGGCCTTACCTGCAAAGTTATAAAATTCTTGTACATGTTCTTGGTTTTCTGAAGGTCTAGATCACGAACAATACAACATACAATGTACTGGCGAACAGAGAGCACTGCAGGGGTAACCTCAATCACAACACCAGAATACGTGTGAAATTTGAGAATAGAAATCATATTCTTGGCAATATCCTCTACTTCATCATCTTCTGCCTTAGCTTTTTTCTTCTTCTTTTTCTTCTTGTCCACATCTTTACCTTTCCCGGACTTCTGGTTTTCTTTCTTCCATATAGTCTGGAGGTAGTCTAAGATTGACTTTGTTGCACACTGTTCTACAAGTTTGCCAAATCTCCTGTCCTTGAATTTATTGCCCTTAAAATTGATTTCTTTCAGCTTAGGACATATACAAAGTACTGACGGGACTTCATTTAGCTTGTTATTTGATAAATCTAATGTGTTTAGATGAGGCAGGTTCTCTATTTCTTCAGATAACTCTGTTATCTGGTTATCACTTGCTAATATTTGACTCAGGTGGGCAAGATCGGCACTGAAAATTCCATCTGGTAATGCAGACAACTCATTTCTCGACACATTGAAAATATGAAGATTGGTCAATTCTTTCACCTCTGGTATTTCTGCAAGTTTATTCATGCTAAGATTGAGGGTGTCAAGCTCAGCCAGGCTGCAGACCTCCTTCGGCAAACTCTCAAGAACATTATTAGAAAGATTCAGAATCTTCAGTTTCTTTAGATTACCAATTTCTGCAGGAACAGTGGATAGATTGTTATTGCACAATAGGAGTGATGTCAAATTTTCCAAATTTCCTAGTCCAGTCTGCAAGTCTGACAGTGTTGTACCAGATATTTCTAGATAATTCAGGTGGACTAATTGATAAATACAAGTATCTAAGCCATTTTTGTCGATTCTTTTACTAATTTCTTTTCCTTGTAATGCCAATTCACGCCTTTTATCTTGTTTTGCCAAAGAAACCTCTTCCCATGTGGCCGACATTTTGGAAATTCCAACACCAATCGGATGACTTTGCACGTTTTCGTATTTATAGACTTGAAAATTTCGCAACAAACTGAAACGTCAAATATGGTCCCAAACCACAAATAACTGAAGGAAATGTTCCCAATAACAACATAGATTGGTTCCCCTCGTTTCCGCTACGCATATAACTGACAAGCTATTAAAGGGAGAGAACCAGTCTAAATAACAGTAAGAAAGAGGACAAAGATCAGAAATCGATAAATCAACCACCACACCTGACCCAGGATACCAATGGGAATGTGACAACGTTGTTAACTAAGTTTTATAACATTTGCTTTAGCTTTTGTAACATTTGTACAGTTGGTCATTCCCCCACACACATTAGTTCTGCCATTTACTGCAGACACACCGTTTCTGTAAAGATGGAAATACATAATGGCTTGCTCTTACAGCTATTCATAAGAATACTTTGCTTGAAGACTGTGATAACATTTTATTTTTAGGAAGTGGCTACAGGTACGGGACCGTATCCCTAGACTACGATTCTAGAGGTACGGTCCCGTATCTCTAGTGACTACGAGTCTAGGGATACGGGCCCGTACCTGTAGCCAGTCCACTGAGGATTGGCTAGAGGTACGGCTCTAAAATTTCAGCTATATCTGGTAACAGTGATTTTATCGTTTGAGATAATCTAATCCAACAAAATATTTTGTTGCAAATTCACATCTGTTTTGTCGCCATCTTTGACATTGAAAAGGGAGCCAGCGATCAATTGTAAGGGTAAATACAATCTCGAAGCAATATACAATCATTGCCGGATGACACTTGTGAACAAATGTAGAAACTGCAAAAAACAATTAAATATTTTCTTTTAGCGCCCCTTATTGCTCGTCTGCAGTGAATACACAACTATTGTCTTCTTTTATAATCATATATTTTGTGACATACGGAATCATTAGTGAATTTACTGATAAGGGACAGTTTCAGTATCTCACAAACTTAAAGGGGCCTCAAGAGGGGACTTACCTGTATACAACACAAAAATTTCTTTCACTAAGATAAAGATCAATATTTTATCAGAAAATACCAAATCCCTTCATGGGACCACTTTATTGCCCCCTGTAAGGAAGTCATAATCACCTAGTAAAGATTAGCCTTTGATCTGTCCAATATGACCCCTGGAGAGAATCATAATGAGTGGTACCAGTATTATTGCTAAATTTTCTATGTCTTTAATTGTCCAGCTGTAACTAAGCATGAAAAGGGCCTATTGAGTGTGTGCGTTATTATTATTATTATTATTATTATTATTATTATTATTATTATTATTATTATTATTATTATTATTATTATTATTCCATTGCATGCCAAAAACACCCACTAGGAATCATCCTTGCCCACATTTCTAGTAAAAATACACCAGGACAAACGTTTCAGTAATCAACTGTTCAAAAAGTACATGTCAAATCGCCATTAAAATCATTATTACGGAAAAACTAATGTATTTTATTATTGGCAATTGTTGATAATACTATTTGCAGATGATAGAGCGAAAAAAATACGGACTTACACCTCTTTGTGAATCGGGAAAGGGAAATTTATATCTGGGCGGGAGATTTCGGCGCAGTCATGGCTTGCATACCCGACCGCAATTATTAGTTTTCTTTACCACAGTACATCCGTTTTCCCCTAAATGATTTAAATTAGCAACTAAAGTTTTCGTTGGATTGTACTTCTCAAACGGTAAGATAAGTTACAACATATACATGTATTGAAATTTTAGAGCCGTACCCCTAGCCATTCCTCAGTGGACTGGCTACAGGTACGGGCCCGTATCCCTAGTTCGTAGTCTAGAGATACGGGACCGTACCTCTAGAATCGTAGTCTAGGGATACAGGCCCGTACCTGTAGCCACTTCCTTATTTTTAATATTAACTAAGCCAGCATGTGATAGATCTCTGGTTTTAAATGATCCTCTTGTGTTATAACAACTTTTATAGCTTGGAATATCATTCCATTGTAGTAGACATTTTTCAGTTACCGTGGACCTTAGGATTTGTATGGTGTAGCACACCTTAGACGTACGTTATTCAAGAGGGGCTATCTCAGCAGTGTAATTCAGAAACGTTTAACAACTTCATTAGTTGTAACTTGCAACTCGGTTAATTTCTTGCTAGGAAATCATATGAAGTGCTTTAATAAAGTCATCTCCAGCAAACTAATATTTTCTTTTAAACTGCTGATGTATTATAGTCGTGAAAATGTTGCATGCCTTTAATGTCTGCTGATTATATTAAAATGCATTCTGGACTAATTTTATGATGGAAGTAAGCATAATGAATCCAGAACAGACTGCAACTCAAGCAAAGGTTTGGATCTGTTAGAGAGAAAGATTTCAACCTCCACTTTTGCACTAGAAACCGAAATTATATTCAATATATTGAGTCTGACTGCAGAAATAAAGGTGAATCACTTTCATTTACACACTCTTATTGGGATGCTTGATTGGACCTTTAGTGCAAGAGGACTCAGTTTGGACTTTTGGTCTGATTGAAGTAGAAATTCATATGGAGCATTCTGATATACGTAGAAGGCTTCCATGCGGGCTGGACCTCTCTTGTACTTCAACAACAGCAGAATCTAGGGCGACGATTTGGTACCAGTAAAATGCATTTAAGGCCCCCAGTGGCTTAGGCTGCTGTCCATTCTGAGATGGTTGTTCAGTTGTTGTTGACTTTGTATTTATTGTTACTCGCATAGTGTCTGTAATTGTTCTATCTTTTGTTGTACGTTACTTTATTTCCATTCTAGTTTAGCAATCATCTCAATGGGGAAGAGAAAACTGTTGTTTTTTGATGGTTGTGTGGCTCTTCCTCACGGTGCCATGAGTTTGCCTGCTGCTTGTGATTGTGGTATTTCCTGATCAAACTCACTTACTATTTTTCTAGGTAGTGAATACACTTTATACCTTCTTTACATTAACCACGAGACTGGTGACCTTGAAACATGATTTACATCATTGAATAGTAAGTGAGTATGAGCTGGAAATGCACCTGACCAGGTCCCATACTGTTATGGAATGTGATCATGAAATAATTTTGCAATAACTAAGTCAGGTTGCAATTATTGTTTACCTATTTAGTATGCAGGCAGAGGTGCAATAGATATTGAAACATATCAAGCGAAATTTTAGTTTGTAGGCCTGGGTCCAACCCTTTTGTGTGGACTTAGCGGTGGGGCGATGGCCAGCAATAAACTTTTCACAATATGGTATATGCAGCAGCATGGTAGCAAATAGTTTGCCAGAAGACACACACTCTACCCTTGCATTGAGCTACATTATATCAAGGCTTCATTAGAGCTCTACTCCTAGGAAATGTTTATCGATCAAAACTGAGTTCTGCTGGTACAAGAAGGGTTGTTAGGCATGTGCATGAAGTGCTGTTAAGCTGCTTAGTCAGGCTTGTCATGAAAAAACTGTGGTTCCACCCCAACCCACTTTACCAAATTAATAGCATGAGGTAAAAGCAATACTTATTGTCTTTTGGTATTTTACTCCTTCTGAATTGAAGATAAGGAGCTAGATATGATAGGATGCAGCTTAATCACATACGTGATTTGACCCGTCTGCCTGCCTGCCTGTCCCTCCTGTAGTCATTTATGATATTTGATGCATTTTGATTTTTTATGATCAGTACCATGAACAGTCAATATCATATAAAGTTCACTCAAATCGACTCAACAATTATCTATATGCATGCGGGGTAATTTTGCATGCCTATTCATTGTCAGCAGTTTCTTTTATCTTTCCTTTTATTTAAATTAACTCATTAAAAAAGATCCTTGGGGAATACCATGACAGTGCTAAACAATTTGGATTTGGATGAAGCCCAATATTTTGTGGGGCCTGATCATGTTCCAATTGCAAATTGTTTGCAAATGTGGCTGATCAATAGATAACAACAGTCGACACTAGTGGGAAAAAAAGTTACAAGTATAATGACACTTGAATTACTAGAATCGCTTGACTATATTCACTTATGGTGTATTTACAGGGGCAGATCCAGGATTTCTGGAAAGGGTGTTCATATGTATAAAGGCACCGGGTTCGCTTTTCTGATTTCATCTCATCTTTCTTAAATATCCCATGAAAATGAAATAATTTGGTCTCACTGAGAGTAAATTATTTAATTTCCATATGATATTTAAAAATGGGGGGGGGGGTGAGTGAACCGCCTGAACCCCCTCTGGATTCCGCCACTGATTTAACTTAAAATTAGCAATTTCCCAGTATGCGTCATGGTTTTAGTTTAATGATGACGCCATTGAATAGTGTAACGATGCAAGTATAAGGTTTAGCCATTCAATTGGATTTTTGGAAGTTTATTGTGTTTATGCTGCGCTTGTTCACAGCTCATTTTAGCCCTGTGAAATGCTGTAAAACCGCTTTCTGCAAAAGGGCAAAACCCCTGGCTTCATATAGGGGGACTATTCAGAGTGGGAACTCTATAAAATGCCCCAGGAATGCGCCTGATACTTATATCTCAAGCATCAGCTTTCTGCTGCAAATGAGCTCTCTCCCAATAAGTATAATATACCAGTCGGTTTTAATCACACACCCAATCCCCTAACACGGCGGGGGTTAAGCAGGGAAAATGCACCATGTTTTAACTTTTTGCATTGTCCCCTTAGTGCGGGTAAGATGTGAGGCATTTGATATACAAAGGCAAATATGGCAGTATAAAATAAAACATGAAAGACAGTGGAGAAAACTGTCATGCATGTTTTAACAAAGTCAAAGTCCCCGCTGTTCTCCGGTTAGAAATGAGTGGTGCATAAATTCAAGTCCTCTTAAGGGTCAAGGGGTAACCCAAATTGCCTAGTAGCTCAGTACATGAATGATCAAAACAAGATACGGACGTTCATGCTTGAATTCCATGTCCGCTCCATATCTCCTTTGCATTCGAATGATTTTCAATAACTGTGCTCCAGCTATATTGGCTTGCACAAGTTGCGAACGCCTTATGCGTTTCCACTGAGCTTGATGAAATATTGACGCCAAAAAATAATCATATTGGACGCAAAAACATCGAATTTACCTACTCGCAAGTTACAACAAGTGAATGCATACATGTATGGAACAAGTCATAACTTTATAAAAGATATTCGGCTGCATTTCAATTGTGTAACATATTTTTCGGTACATGTTTTTTACACTTGCAAACTGGTGAAATGACATCACGCGACATTTCATCAGGGTATGCACTGTTTATTAGGTAAAAAAAGATCTCAGGGCAAAAAATATAATATTTAGTAGCAGACGAAAAAGATTGATTCCCGTTACTGCTGACATCGCCCCTCTTAAATACAGTCCAAAGTAAGTCTCCGTTGACGGACAAATCGTAATGTAATGTGCAACTGAAAAATGTCTATTAGGACATGGTACTTCAGCATTTTAAAGAGAACACCAATGTGTTTTTTAATCCTGCTGTATTATTATTATTATTGGTCTAACTGTTTTATATGCCCAAGTACATGTATTTTATACGTATGTGTGATATAACATGATATAACCACTTCTTTTAATGTAAATCTCTGTATATATGTTTTATGTGTAAATAGTTATTTTTACAGAGGGCCAAAAGGTAGACTAGCTTTCAAAGCTAAATGTGTCACCCTCTATAAATATTGTATAAATAAAATAAAATAAACATCACAATTAGACATCACAAACGAGAGCCAAGATGCCAGCCCTTTCCCAGCAGGTGACGACAAGGCATCAAAAAAACAGACGTGCATGAAAGCATAACAAAACAAGACAGACGCAACATAGATGATCACAGATGGAGAAGGATTATGCCAATGTGTTATAGTGACGCGCAGTGTCTGCCAAAATACTTGCAAGGGTGTAGCTGGGGGGGGGGGGGGGCGTAGGCAGTGTCAGATAGATAAATAGTTTGGGGTGGTGGTGTGTCGCCCTCTTAACTGAGTTTCAGAGTAACTAAGGGTTCCAATCGGTGCTGCATACGAGGGTCAGTCATTTAATTTTTGTGGCACTAATGCGCCTCTGTACCGCGTGGCTGTAAGACACTCATGGAATTTGTGGTAATTGAAAGGGGCTTGGACTTTTGCCGGTATACTGGTATGCTCTCAACTATGAGGCTTATCACCAGTGGAGTGCGAGAAGGGACTTTTTTCTATACTGGCCTCTCTCATACTTGAGTATTATGCCAGGGAGTGCTAATTTTGAATTTTCGATAAAAAAAATAACAACTTTTGGTTGAATTTTTGTTTAAATAAGGAGTGCCCTAAACTCCTCTGTGGATTGGGTATTGGCCTCCTCAGTGGACTGGGTATTGACCACAGAAGGAGACAGACTATTCCAATGTGGAATAGTTGGGGAGGGGAAGGAATTCTTCAGGGCATCGCTTTACGTCTGGTGTCTGCGGTATTGAGCACTATGTGATGACCTGTTAGTTTCCTAGTCCAGTCCAGAAATGGTAGTAGAAGTAACGAAGAAGATGAGTTAGAGTGGTAGAGAAATTGGAAGGGCAGAAGGAAGTAAAGGATCGAAGAGAAAGACAAAGAGATAGAAAAAAAGTTTTGGACTAATAGAGTCTAGAGGGCTCGACCTTTGCGACATGGGTCTTGAAGGAATCGAGCATCTCTGCCAGGCAGGTTTGACTTGGAAGCTACTGAGGAATAAGGAAAAGCGTGTGTTCCGCCCTCAACTGGCGATATTGGTACTCTCGTCATCCAGTGCTCATCAATTGCAACAAGGTGGTTTTGTATCTTATAGAGGATGGTAAGCTTTAAAATCCATTCTTCTTTGTGCGAGGGATCTCCAGTCCAGACTATGAAGCATGTCAGATACGTTGGATGTGTTGTGGTACCTTCTAGTTACCCACATTGTTGCTCTCCTCCTGGTATACAAGCCTGTGGTTCGTTTAGACACATTCTTTGGGATTTTTTACGTTTTGGTTCCCATACTGTATTACATTATTCCAGTTTGGGGCGGACAACATATTTATAGGCATTTTCCTTCATTGTTTGGGAGTTGATTTTAAGGTTACATTTAAGAAAGCCTAGTCTGATTTGCCTTTGAGGAGAGGGAGTTGATGTGAGTATTCCACTTAAGGTCTTGAGAGATGTGCATGCCAAGGTATTTGATTTGTGGCACTGAAGAGAGAGGGAGAGAGAGAGAGAGTATGACAATGGAGTATATACTTGTGTATAGTAGGCTTTTTTCTTTGAGGTTATATGAATGACCTCACATTTCTCTGGGTGAAAAGACATCTGTCAGTCAGATTTCCATCTTTGTAGGTTGTTGAGGTCATCATGGAGTTTAAGGCAGCCTGAAGAGTTCTGTACTGTTAGGTGTTACTGTTCTACTTTGGCTTTGTATAAGGTGTTTCAGTGTGTGTGATTTTTCGGGGGAGGGCTGGTGTTTGTTTTTGTAATATGGTTTATCCCGTATTCTCATAAGTCGTCTGATTTTGGTGTTAATCCAAGGTTCTCTGTCTTTAATTTTGGCTTTTTTTTGTGCGGGATGAACTTGATAATGGCTCTTTCCAGTTCAGATGTTATATTATCCCTAAGTTTATTCACAGGGCTTGAAATTAGACTTGTAATTCTGTCAAACTCCGATACATGTATGTTTCTTTAGCCCTTCCCATTCAGCCTTTTAGAAGAGGGGATTTTTCTTTGGGTTTGCTTATTTCTTAATGGTTTGATGTTTAATTTCGTTAAGACAGGACTGACATTGGCACGATTTTTTGCTCTAATTCGTTCACTCTTTCAAAAGTTATTTAAAGTTAAAACAGGCGCAGTCGCATATACTGGTTTTAATACTGTGTCACAAGTTTAAAACTGAAAACTGAAGTAAGTTCTTTGTTGTTGAATCATTGTTTATTGCTGTCCCCATTGTGTGTGTGGGGGGGGGGGGGGTGTGGGTGGGTGGGTGGGTGGTTATGTATAATTGCAGTACTTAATGTCGTTGTTTCCAGTTTTGCAATCATCTTGTTGAGAAAGAAAGAACTGGTAGTATACATTAATTGTATTTTTACTGTTGTGTGGCTTCTCTTCCTTGCGGTGCGGGTTGGTGTGTGGTCTGTGATTGCGGCATTTCCTTGTTAATATCACTTTTTGAAATAAAGGCCTATATTACAAGTAGCGTGAGTCTGACAATTTCAAAAAGTAATTGAGTATGATCAGAAAATACCCCAATCACACAACGCAGACCAACCCACGGCACCGTGAGGAAGAGTCACAGAACATTTACAGCAATAAGACACCAGTAAGACAATAAAAGCTAAGCAATCAGCTCTCTCTACCTCTTCAAGATGATTGCAAAACTAGAAAGGACACAAAGTAATGCACAACAAAACAAAGACAAACACAGAACCCCCACAACCAATGGGAAGCACACCAAACAACGGATCAACAACAGAACCACCACCTTAGAATGTACAGCAGCCTAAGCCACCGGGGGGGGGGGGGGGGGGGGGGGGCTTAAATGTAAATTCACCCGGTCCCCTGTAAGCATGTAACAGGGGGCCACCATCGGCCCATCAGAGAAACACCATTCGAATGGCGTTTCGTTGGTGGGCTGATAGTGGCACAAGACTGTTTGCTGGCTAGTACAGACGACAGTAGCTTGAAATTTGGTCCGTGTATCATATCTGTACCCTCAAAAGTGGCATTGTATATTTTCCTTTTTGAAACTATAGAAGTACAGACATATTTATAGAATTGCGTCAGGTACTTGGGACATCTGCAGTGCCCAAAAGGTCATATTTCAGGTGGTACAAGAAGTTAAAGATTGTAAAACTGGCCAAAAAGCTGTTCCCCTTCGTGGTCAGCCAGAAACTGCTGACATCAAAGTTAATATACCATTTTCAGTGACTACATAGTGTGTGTCAACAGACGCTTACTTTTCTGCCTTCAAAAATAGTGAGCATCATCAGGAATACCACAATCACAAACTACAGACAAACCCATGGCACCGCGAGGAAGAGCCACACAACAATCATGAGACATCAGGAAGACAAACTAAGCAAAGCAACCAGCTCCCTCTTCCCTATCAAGATGATTGCAAAACTAGAATGAACATAAAGTAACATACAACAAAACATAGAACATTTACAGACTCCCACAATGGGAGTAACAATAAAAAAACAGGTCAGCAACAACAGAACCACCGCCTTAGAATGGACAGCAGCCTAAGCCACCGGGGGGGGGGGGGGGGGGGGGGGGGGGGGGGGGTGTAGATGAAGTACAAGAAATGTTCAGCTCGCATGGAAGCCTTCTAACTATTGCAATGTATCATCATGTTTAAAACACTCTGATTAAATTAACACACTATGATGAAGCAAAGAGAAGGGTTCACAACTTACAGATAGTCAGAGCTATAGAAAACCTCAAGTTGAGCCACAGTGGATTTCAAGAGCTGAAAACGTTCAAGAGCTAAGAAGCATGTTTCCGTCTAGGAAGAAGACTTCAAGGGCTTTCAGAATTTTATGGCGATTTAGTGTATATATTTAAAAAAATTGTTGGCTCTAATATTTTCAGCGCAGTTAAATAATTTCTCATTCTAAGAAGATTGGAAATACATTTAAAATTAGTGTATTGCAACAGACTGCTGCCTGGTGGTCAACCCAATCACAGTTGGCAACTTGGCTTTCCTTTTACACACCAGCGGGTCGGACCTCAGATTCTATGACGGTTCAGACTTAAAGACTTATCTATAGATGAGAGGGTTTGGGCCTGATGTTGTGTCTGTAGTCTGGCCCGCCAGGGTTTAAATGTTTGGATTTCTTTTATTCCAGTATTCAGTTGTATATACTGTTGAGTCCTTATCTTTGTTTTATCTCCTTTATATATCTTAATTTGTATTTAATTGGAGATAATACATCCATAAGTTAGGGGTGTTTCATGCCAACCAAACATCTACTCGTTTGTCTTGATCCACATCTGAAATAAGGGTGAGTTTGGTACCATAAAACTAGTTTAATCCCTCCAGTAAAAATATTTAACTGACAGTTCCAAGGTGGTGCTTCTTTTGTGGGGTCTTTATGTTATTTATGTTTTGTGTTTGTCATGCTTTCTTGTCTGTTCATCGTAGCCTTGTGGTCACCTGCTGGGAAAGGACTGGCCCCTTGCCTCTTTTTGTGTGTGATGTTTGTCACTTTCACATGTGGTGTCCTGGGTCAGGTGTGGTACTTGATTGTATCGATTCCTGATCTTTGCCTTCTTACTTACTTTGAAATGAATGAAATACGGGTAAGTACCATAATGCGCCTTGCAAAACCTAATATAAGTGTAACAATTAAATAAATGCCCTTTGTACTCTTGTTTAGGCCGAACCAAATGCTTGTGCAAATGTCAAGTTTCTGCAAATTTAAGGAAACCATGCAAGTTGTTAGAAATTTAGGAGATGCGCTGACCCCAATTCATGTTATCAGTGATGGTTGGGTTTGGTCACCGATGTACAAAAAAAGTATTACATTGAAAAATGTACAGAAAATGTGGTATTCTTCACAGCACACTTGGTCAACTCACTCTTAGGCCTTACCTATGAGGATAGGGAATCCCAACTCTCTATGATAGACGTTTAAGAGCAGATGTGATAGAAGCCTGCAAAATAAATTTGAAACCAAATTGTTCGGGTTGATCCAGAATAGATTTTCATGTCAGAGCTGACGACAAGAGGTGACTGTCTAAAGATCTTTAAATGTGGATCAAGACTCAAAGTGAGAGCTTGTGTATTCCCCAACCGTGTTGTTGATGTGTGGAACTCTCTGCAAAACAGTGTAGTGACTCCTTTAAATCAAGGCTAAACAAATATTGGCACGGACATGAGCTCAAATTTTGTGCATTATGCTACATCCCGGGTGAAACAGTAGCATTGAATTTCTTGAGAAGATATCCAATAGGTACGGGGTTGTCTGCAGTTTGTGATTGTGGTATTTCCTGATCATACTCATTTACTATTTTAGAAGTTGCCTAGCAGCTTGGTATGACCTGGGTAATGGTGAGTTAAGATACATTTTGTATTTTGCTGACTGAACATTTTCCAATGTTTGGTTGTGTAAGGAATAATCAAAATTAATTTGTTTGTGGTGCTGATGCTGAGTCAATATGGAAAATGAAAATGGATTTGAACCCCTGACAAAAGAAATGAAAACTACGTAGCCATCAAATGATACAGCTAAAATACTTTAGTCAGTGGACTGAAATTTGTTAGCATAAATATCAAGCGTATATAGAGAGATGTAAACCAGCCTCATGTGGCGGCTATTTAAAAAAAATTGACAGCTCAATTGCAGTTTCAGAATTGTTCCTGAAAGCTTGTGCATACAGTGGTTATAGAAAAGACCGGAATCTCCATTGTGGACCTGGTAGTGTAATGTTGCTTGTTCACAAGGATATTGAACATATGCAGAATTGGACATTTAACTCGGTCCAAAGTGTTTGTAAACAAACATCTCACTACATTGCAAGTTAGTATCGACAACCTTATGGTACTAGTGAAAACTTCCAGCTACATTTGTATTAAAAGACCAGCAAGAGCAAATAAGCATAAAGGTAAAAAAACACCACTTAGATCATATCCTTGGAGATTTTGACTTCAAAGATATTGATTAGCCAATGTGTCAGTCAGAGGGGAAAATCTTGATTGACATTGTGAATGGCCATGGCTTGGAACAAAAATAGAAAGTGAGTATGATCAGGAAATACCACAATCACAAACCGCAGATAACCCCACGGCACCGCGAGGATGAGCCACTCAACCATCACAAGACACCAGGAAGACAAATTAAGCAAAGCAACCAGCTCTCTCTTCCCCATCAAGATGATTGCAATACTAGAATGGACATAAAGTAACATACAAAAAACATAGAACAGTTACAGACTCCCACAATGGGAGTAACAACAAACAAATGTCAAATGTAAGTCAACAACACCGCCTTAGAACGAACCTGTACACTTCCCAACTCCAGAACTTAAGGAGCACATTGGATTTATTACTCACTTCTCCAAGCACTTTTTAAAATCTGTCATAGACACTCAGAGTTGATTGTTAAATACAATATTGTTTTAAAGACTCCTCTGCAACAGGGCATATAATTATCGGAGCCAGTATTTTATAGAGATTTAGTTTATAAATTCAAAAGAATTGTTGAAAAGCCTAATTTTAATGATCAAAAAGATAAAAGAAATTATAAAAAGGTTGAAAATCCAAAGTCTGTGACCTTTATCTCAAAGAAATACCCCTGTGTGTGGATGGTGCTAATAAAGACTTTAGTCCTATATATCATGACTACCAAATGCTATGATGCTCGCCTGCTACTAGAATATGAAAAACAACTGCCTTAGGAAGAATATCAAAAATTGGCAAATGCCATGCAATAGCCTATGGTTTCAATGTCGCTCAGAAAGTATTCTCATCATGTCATATTCACTTTTCGTGTAATAAACTAGTTCCTGTCAGATTCTGGTACACCTTTGTTACACGAAAAGTTTATCTTACAAAACGAAAGAGCTTCCTGTCCTCGTTTATATACCACAAACGTAGGAATCCATAGGCTATTGCATGACATTCCCCTGATTTTTTATTCTGTTCCTAGGGCAGATGTTTTTCAAATTCACCAGGGGTTGAGCGTCAGGTAAGCATGTATAAACCATCGTACTATCTAATAAAGCAATCCATCAAAGGGTTTGATGAAACAGCTATGTTCGACTTTTGTATGTGCCGAAACCTTGCCTTCAGGGCATGCCCAGGGGTAGGGATGGGCAAGAGTTAAACATAATGCTTGAATCTAAAATCGTGTCAAACAAAAAAGAAATTTATTGCACAGACTCCGTAATATAAGGCTATATCAACTTAAACGTACAAATTTGACTTGACTCACGTGACTTACATGACGTTGACTTTTTACTGGGCTAATAAGCCTCTATGGTTGCTTTTCTTTGTTGTTTTCGAGTCTGGCTTGGTCTTCAATGAAGTTGTATGCATCTTGAAGGGATGATTTTTCCAGATCCTGGTAAGATGGCTTTTAAAGGTGTTTAGGGAGGGTGCTGTTACAAGATTTGTTGGCAGGAGATTCCACTGACCAATAACATGTTGCAAAAAGTTATGAAAATTCTCTTACAATGGAGTAGGGATGGCTCCAAGTAAAGCTTGAGACATATATCTACCATCAAACCAAACATAAATGAAAGGGGTACATGCATTAAGGGGCTAATTTGGCCACCCTCTGGAGCCAAAAACTGAAAATTGCTTTTCAACAATTTCTTTTGATTGGTTTATTAGAAGAATGACTGAAGTGAAAATTTCTTCATTTATTTAAATTTTACTGTTGCTATGGTATCAAATATGCTCTGTTCAAAATGTCTGAATAGAATCCTGACAAAATACGCTTAAAATAGAGAAATCACCATTTACAAATAACGTCAGGTAGCACGCATTTTCCTTGCGCTTTCAAAACTGTGATTTATTGTTTGATTATCACACTTTTTTAGCATTGACTCTATAGGCGAGGTGTGTTAGAATTTCACGTAAAACTTGTTTGGGTTGAAAAGCATTATTACAATGATATAATAACTAACTATATTAATAATGCCATAATGATATTTTGTATCTATCACACAGATTGAAAATATGAACGATTCCTTTTAGGATTCTATTCAGCCATTTTGAACAGAGCATTAGAAGTTCCCGTAAATTTTGTTTGGTCTGATACACACATTTTTAAGTACGTTTTGAATGTTCATAATTGTAAGGGTTATTCTAGAAAAAAATACCTAGGGGGGTGGGGGTGGGGGGGGGGGGGGAAGAAGGCAAACGATATATCTTTCTATGGGTGGTTGGTGCAGACATTTTTCAAATTATATGGGTCATTGGTGTTTGAAAAAATCTGATTACATGGGTGATGGGGTTTTATTGGAAAATTAGTTACTGACATTTGATAGGAATATCCAATCGAATGTTCCTGTATCAATCAAAATATTGAATCCCAATCTGCCTGTTTTTCTGTTTTGTGAAATCATTCAATCTATGCATAAAGATTAATTTATTTGGTGTGGAAATAAAACAAAACAATGTTGTTTTCTGTGTTTATAAAGATGTTATTGCATGTCTAACACGATTGCAGTATGCAATTGGTAAAGCAACACGAAAACCTACGAAAGTTTCCAAATGCAGCATCTATAACTAGCAGTGAAGGATTGGATAAAACATTGGCTGTTCTAGTTGTCACCCTTGTACTAGCAGCTGAGTGGGACCAATGAGGGTGATGTCTGACAGGAAAAATACAAAGTATAGCAAGTTGATCTAAAACCATTCGCTTCAAAAATAAAAAAAGCATGTAGCTTTTCATTCAATGACAGTGGCTGTTTTCTGTATGGGCGGTTATTGGAAATGTCATACATCGATGAGTGTAGACAACACATCATAGGAAAATGAGCATAACTTGCACTTTCCTCCTTTATTATGGAAGCTCATTAAAATAGTTCACATGGGTAGACGTTAGACTTGCTTACTCTATATCAATTATCGAACATTTGTATTGATATACATATCTTACTTAATTCTATGGGTAGTTGGTATATTAACCTTTCTGATTACATAAGTGGTCGGTGTCTGGGGAAATTGATTCCATGGGCGGTTGGATAAAAAAAAAAGTGCCTTCTTCCTCCTCCAGGTATTTTTTTCTGGAATAGCCCTACTGCCTAATGTCAATAGCACAATGCTCAATGAGACAGTTCTTAGAGTACCAACAACACATGTTTAGACTTGCAGATTAATAAATAATGGCAATTTTACTCTCAAAGTCATCTGGACCATTGAAGCATGGACCTTAAAAGCATGGTCGTGCACATAATATGATACAGGCCTTGACACGATTAAACCAGACTTTGTTGCATGCAGACAACAAAGGCACAAACAGCGCAGTCTTATCAGCACCTTTGATATTCGCTCACTGGAAAGAACAATATCTAAACTTGATTCATGCACATGCTCAGATCCAGAGGGGGGACAAGGGGTCTGGGACCCCCCCCCCCCCTCTGAAAAATCACAAAAATATAGGGTTTCTTAGCAATACTGGTCCGATCCCCTGAAAAATCATAAAACTACCAAGCCAGAATTCAAAATTGGGCCGTCAATGGCCCACCAGTGAAACGCCATTAAAATGGCGTTTTGCTGGTGGGCCGATGATGGCCCGCTTTAATTGTATGTGGATCGTCTCTCCCCTCATCAACTATAAAAAACAATATATAAAAAAAAGTTGTCAAAGATGGACCCCGTCTGACAAAACTTTCCTGATCCGTGCATGATACACATATTTATCATTCTAGCCAGTCTCTCTGTATTGGTCAGACTGGTATGAGCATGACCTGGTCGGATTTGTGGAAGAGTGTCCAGGGCGGATCCACGATTCCTGGAAAGGGGGTTCAAATATATAAATGTGTTGGGGTTCGCTTTGCTGATTTTATCTCATTTTTCTTAAATATTCCATGAAAATGGAATAATTTTTGTCTCACCGAGACAAAATTATTTTATTTTCATAGGATATTTAAAAACAGGGGATTGGGAGGGGAGTTAACATGAACCGCCTGAACCCCCTCTGGATCCGCCACTGAGCGTCCAGCCCATGTAACCACCATTATTTCATGAGCTGACCAAAATATCTTTAATATTACATCCTTGTCTTTGGTTGAAGAAAACCCTCACTTAAAGCTCCTCCTCTTCAAGTTGTAACAGGTTGTAAAGTCAAGTGATGGTTTGTTAAATTTGTTTTATAACACTGTAAACTACACAGAGCTATGCCTGTCTTTGAGCAGGAGTATTTTCTGTCATTATTACAGCCAGTAACACCACATTTGGCAGAAGGTTTAGGTGGTTCTGCCTTCTGTGCTGCAAAAGGAAATGGATATCCAGCAGGGACAGATATGGAGATTGCTGATTGGTTGTTGCTGTAGTGGTATTTAGGAACATCAGATTTACGGCAACCACGGCCCTGTAAAAATAAAAGATAGAAATAAGAATGAGACAAAAGAGAAGCAGCCATGCAGCAACCTAAAGGGCTCAAAAACTTTATAAAACACATTTTTTAAACCAAATATTCTTCTGAATTTATCAGTCTCAAGAGCTTATACTAAAAATGCATGCAATAAGAGTAGTCATATCACTAAATATACAAGGAGTGCAGTGGCTCAGTGGTAGAGTGCTTGACTCAAGATCGTGAGGTCGCGGGTTCGAGCCTCACCAGCCTCACTGCGTTGTGGACCTTTAGCAAGACACATTTATCCTAGCTTAGTACAGGTTCAACCCAGGAAGACCCATCCCTGTTTAACTGAAATATTGTTGATGGGATGTAAAGAATCAAATCAAACAAAATCACCGATAATAACCATTATCAGAGAGGGCTATTGTCTTGTATAGATAAAACACACATTATAGACAGTTAAACACACATGTTTATTGTTTTTTAATTCTTTATATGTCACAAAGCTATTTTCTGACTTCACAGTCCAGTGTTTACTTTGATATTTAAAAAAGTTGTTCGATTTTGGTGACTTTACCAAGTATTTACACTATGTGAACTTCTGATTTCCAGTTAAAAGACTGAAGTTAATTCAATATTAATATATAGGGTGAATTTGAAAATATGCTTTTTGTGCAATTAATAGTTCCCAACTCAACCAATAGTTACTTCCCTTTGAAAAATAGGTCCGCGATGTCAACAAACCACATAGGGGAAAAATAAAAAATCTTGTTGTTTTTTTCTTTAGCAAGACTATTTTCACATGGTATTACCAAATATGCTTATTTTAAAATCCATTTATGCAAAAATCATTGCAACTGTCATGATACACGGATTCAGAGATTTTAAGAAAAATACATATATATCTATTTTTTTCCTATTTGTCTGATTGATTTTTGACATACAAGATGGCTCACCCATACTCCAAAGGGAAGTAATTATCGGTTGAGAGAGAACTATCATTTAGGCTTGTCGGGTCATTAGGGAGATGTTAAAAAGCCAGAGTGAATCCCGAGGTTTTCAACATCTGCCAAGGTTATAAAACTTGTTACATACACTACTCAGCTGAGCACGGAATTTATCTTGCTCCTGAATGTTATTAAAGCAGTGTTTTCACAGGTTAACTATGTCTCCCAGACCACAAATGAGTCGGCAAACATGCTAACTGCTCTTTGTGTCACAAAGATACAGGCTGAAATCCATCAATTATTTCAAGGGAGAGCATGCACAAACACAATTTTGGTCAAACTTTGAGATAACAAAGTGCTGTGGTTACCTTGAATATAAGGCCAATGTCATCAAAATCGAATTTACTCTTTTCAGTCTCCAAACAATATCTATGCAAGTTTGGTGGAGAAAACCCCACTGGTTCAGAAGACAGAGCTCAGAAAAGGCTGCTTTTACAGTTTTTTAAGGATGGTGACCTTGAAAATTAGGTCAATTTCTACAAAATCATATCAACTCTTCATTTTGCCACAATGATACAATACATAAAATTTAGCTAGAATCTATTGTTCAATTCTAGAGATAAAAAATCAGCAGACGACAAAAAAGCATGACAAATTTTATATGTGGTTAAGAGTTAATGAAGGGCTGAGAAACCAGATTATCTGAATTTACACTGTTTTATCAGGTTGAATATGGTAATACAATTCTATCAAATCTTCACGAGTAGTTATTGGTAATATGATGACTGCATTCCATGATAAGCAAACACTTCTTTACAATGACAGGTTTCCTAAATTTAGGGTCCCTGGCCCTCAAATTTGAAAAAGGAAAAACAGACCAAACTTTACCTTTCCTCCTTTAAGTTTACTCTCTTGCTTCTTGAGTAGCCTGTCAATAGTTTGTCTCTGAAAAAAAGATTACAGATATAAACAATAGGGCGAATTAAAGATTACAGAGATAAACAACATGCATCAAAACAAGAGCCCTGAATATTTTTTTCAATATAAAAATCACACTGTTTTTTCTCATTTTTATATGAAATATACTTGAGTCACAAAGCTCTCACTAACTGCTGGTTTGCAGTCCTGAACTCACATTTTTGGTGCTGGGACTCCATTTTTTTTTAAAGGAAGCTTTATTCTTTTCTATGGTGGGACTCCCACTTTTTGGCAAAAGGGGCTCTGGGACTCCTGTTTTTTAAAACCCTAGTGAGAGCTCTGAGTCATTACATGAGATTTTGGTACAAGTTTACAACTTTTGAAATCAACTTTTCAATAAAATTCACCTTCAATGCATTAAGAAGCAAACTTGACCTTGACATTAAGTAGGTCAAGGTCAACCTAGAATCATCATTTGAACAAACTTGGTGGGCCCCACATCCCCAATGCTACGTACCAAGTCTCAAGGTCACTGGCCTTCTAGAGAAGAAGATTTTTGAAGGTTTTTTACCATATATGGGCGCGGCGGCCATCTTTGTCATGTGAGCAAAATATTTTGTATAAATTTTGAATAACTTATCGTAAGGAGTCTTGTATATGCCTAGTGGGAAGGGACCCCGGCACACCGTCATCATAACCAAATATGGAGCCTTCACATAAAATATGAGTTCAATTGGGTCAATGGTTTGTGAGAAAACTTAGTATGTTTTAATATATTGATGGGACCACAATATGAGCGACCTTGGCTGAAAGGGCAAAGGTCACTCTTGACCTTTGAAACTTATTTATAACCATTGTCTCATTAGTTTTAACATATCAAGTAAAAATAATCACTTTGGCTTTAACAGTATTCAAAAAATCAACTTTTCAAAAAAAAAAATCCCATTTAAATGCATAAGGAAGCTTTGACCTTGACGTTAAGTAGGTCAAGGTCAACCTAGGATCATCATTTGAACAAACTTGGTAGGCCAAACACCCCCAATGCTACATACCAAGTACGAAGGTCAACGGCCTTCTGGTTCAGGAGAAGAAGTTTTTTTAAAGGGTTTTTACCATATATGGGCATGGCGACCATCTTGGTCATGTGACCAGGACCATTTTGAACAAACTTTCATTCCCGAGTCCTAAGGAGTCTCCATATGAAATTTGGCCCAGTGATTTCAGAGAAGATGTTTGACGCCAGAGTGACTGGTATGACTGGTATACTATTAGCTCACCCATGAGCCCTCAGGTGAGCTGATAAGCATATCAAGCTAAAATAGCCAAAATAGCTAACACATAATGATGTTGTGTAATAATGGTTGAATAATGGTTCACATGTGTGATACTGCAGACAGACCTGTAATATCAGGTCAGAGGATGCGGCCACCGTAAGGTCAAGACTCAAGAGAACAACTGGGGAAATTTGAGCTAAAAAACCTCAATCTCATTTTTAGAAAGAGAAGACTTTGCTAGCATAGAAATGTGGATGGCTCCAGCAGGCTGTTGGAACACATGGGCCAGAGAGACTCAAGCTGACATGGAATAAATTGAAAAAAAAAATTCAAAAAAAGTCAATAAGCAATGCTTATTAGATACCCCCGCACAGTAAGATTCAGTGAAAAAAACTTGGCAAGTTATAGTTCAAACCAGCAGAACTTGGTTTTGAAAAGAAGATTTCAGTAGAATCTGTGCAAACAAAAATTATAAACTCCTCCATGCATATGCTCAATGTTTCTACATTGTATCGACAAAGTATAAAATTGCTCCATCAAAAGCTGTGGTAGGAGTTGATCGGCCCATAAAGGCACTATCCATGCATATACAAAGCCATATAAGGAAATTATTGTCTAAGTTCTCATAGCTGTCATTTTGTAAAAAATTATTTTTTTTCAACCAGACTCCTTCATGCATATGTTCAATGTGTCTATATTGTATAGGAAAAGTATCAAATTGCTCCATTAAAAGCTGTGGTAGGAGTTGATCGGCCCATGAAGGCACCATCTATGCATATAGAAAAGCCTGATTAGTGAAAAATTGTCTAAGTTCTCACTGCTGTCATTTTGTCAAAAATTAGTTTTTCTGATCCAAACTCCTTCATGCATATGTTCAAAGCGTCTACATTTATATAGGCAAAGTATCAAATTGCTCCATCAAAAGCTATGGAAGGAGTTGATCAGCCCATGAAGGCACCATCTGCATATACAAACACCTTATTAGGAAAAAATTGTCTAAGTTCTCACAGCTGTCATTTTGTCAAGAATTATTTTTTCTGAACCAAACTCCTTTATGCATATGTTCAATGTGTCTACATTGTATAAGAAAAGTATCAAATTGTTCCATCAAAAGCTGTGGTAGGAGTTGATCGTCCCGTGTATGGCCTAAGATAGCATAAGCACAAAGCCCTATATTAAAAGCCATTTAGAACTACAAAGGGAAATAACTCTAATAGAATTGGCCCCTAGCCCTTACTTTTTTGTCTAAAGTATTTGTCTTGCATATATAAACATGTTTGCAAGGTTTGACGAAAATCCAGCGATGATTTTTCAAGATATTAAAAAAACAAAATGTTACGGACGGACGGACGCACAGAGGGACAACGTGAAAACAGTATACCCACCACAAACAAAGTGTGTGTGTGGGGGGGTATAATGACCGCCATAAGTGGAAGCTGTAGGCGGTGGCGACCCTGTGAAAATTTGTTTGTTTGTTTGATTCTATATGTTCCATCAACAATCTTTCAATTATGTAGGGACGGGTCTTCTTGGGTTGAACCAGTACTAAGCTAGGATAAATGTGTCTTGCTCAAGGACCACAACGCAGTGACCCTGGTAGGGCTCAAACCCGTGGCCCTTAGGTCTAGAGTCAAGCACTCTACCACTGAGCCAATGCACTCCCTAGGTTGCAGCTAGTCCTCTATCTGGAGAGGGGCCCACTGATGTGGATGATACTCCTTCACCAACATGTTAACTTTTATCCTGCTGATCCCAGATTTACCATTTTTTGAAAACACTGTAGATCCAGATCAGATGGCTTCTGACGAAGACATCTGATCAGGATCCACATTGTTTTCCACTCTGCTTGTAAGAACATGCTCATAAAAAGGACAAAAATTGGGGAGGAGTGTAGTACATTTTATTTTTCAGCATTACAAGGGGATATCAAAACCTGACGATGATGATACTCCTGCACCAGTATATCTGGGTGTGGTTCGGCTATTTCATCTGGTATGGAAGGGAAATCAGGTTTTATTTATAATTTGGTAAAGAGTTAATAAGCTTTTTGGGCCGCGCAAACGTGTGTGCATTTCATGAAACTCCTGACCGTATATACACTGACCTCACATGTATTTACCCTTAAAGCACATATCACAAAAAGTTGTATGTTTTTGTTGTCTGCTGAAACATTTTGAAGCCTCTTTAACAAACAGTGTAGATCCAGATCAGACTGCTCCTAAAGGAGCAGTCTGACTTTACTAAGATGTTATGGTACAATGATACAGTTACTTTCGAATTTTTCAGCTTTTCCCCATGACTAAAGTAGACCAATCCTACTTACGCATTCATGATGTGCCGCCTTTACAGTAACCAAAAAGTTCAATAATACCCAATGATGATAATAATGATGCTACCTTATCTTTTTCTCGTTTCTCATGTGCCATCTGTTTTCTCTTACTGGCTCTCTGTTCTTTCTTCTTCAGCTGTTCCTCGGTCATCTCTGTCCGCCTATAACCTGATAAAGGAATTTTACTTTATAAAATCAGAGGGAAAGGCTCGAGAAATCATTTTGCTGGGTAACTGAAATTCCTGTTCACAATATTGTGAATAAAGTATTTAATTAATCCATAAAGTGCCACCTATAATTTGCAGCAGACGACAATTTAAAATTTTGCCCCTTTTTCAAAAATAACAAATAAGGTATGAAATTTCATGAGAACCATCTGCTGGCAGATGATTTTTTTGAAAATTAGAAAAGATGCCGCAAAATTTGTCTTCTGCTGCAGTCGTGATTGGCGCTTTAAGGGTTAAAATATTTGATAAAAAGATTTGAGTATGAAGATTTGGCCAGTAACATATAATTAAGCCCCCCCCCCACCCTCTTGCTGAGCAATTAAAGAGGTTGTTGCTTAACTTTAATTGTATTCTAGCTGTCCTGTGAGCGTCTGTGTTCTGTGTCTCTGCCTCGCTGTGGTGATTGTGGCATTTCTTGGTCATACTTACACAGGCTTAGATAAACAAAAAATTTCAGCGTAAAAATGTTAATATTTTCTTAACCATTAGTTTTAACATATGTTTTGGGTGCTAAAAACAACCGTCTCATTGAGACAGTTCTTTTGAGTACCCACAACATAAGTGTTGGTTGAGAAATAAGATATTAAATTTTCGTTACACACTCTTAAATAAAGTCCTGTACTTATTTTAAACAAGAGGGTCAAGATGACCCTTAATTGCTCACATGAGATAGGTATATAAGGGAAACTGGCCACACCCCTTGGAAACCATGTTTTATGATGGAGCAAATTTGTTTTAGCTATTTTGGTAGAAGGTCATTCAGTGATCATTTCTACCAAATTATTTGAATTCTGACTACCAGTTTCACAGAAGAAGACTTTTAAATTCTTTGTTATCTTGCTAAGCCACACCCCCTGGTGGCCATATTCTTTGGCGGATAAATTCATTTTAGCTATTTTTGTAGAGGGTCACCTAATCACCAGTTCTGCCAAATCAATTTAAATTCTGACCACTGGTTTCAAAAGGAGTAGATGTTTAAAGTTTCTAACATAGGAAAATTAGGGAAACTGGCCATGCGCCCTGGCGGCCATGCTTTTTGACGGATCAAATTCATTTTAGCTACATGTGTTGAAGGTCATCCAGTGATCACCTCTACCAAATTATTTTGAATTCTGACCGATGGTTTCAGAGGAGAAGATTTTTAAAAGTTTGCCTTACTGTGATAAGCCACACCCCTTGCAGCAATGTTTTTTGATGGATCAAATTTCTTTTAGTTATTTTTGTAGAGGGTCACCTACTGACTATTTCTGCCACATTATTTTCAATTCTGACCACTGGTTTCAGAGGAGAAGATTTTTAAAGCTTTCCCATAGGTACATAATGGAAACTGGCCATGACCCTGGTGGCCATGTATTTTGATGGATCAAATTCATTTTAGCTATTTATGTAGAAAGTCACCCAGTGACTATTTCTACCAAATTATCTTTAATTCTGGCCAAAGGTTTCAGAGGAGAAGATTTTCAAAGTTTTTGTTACTGCGATAAGCAACACCCCCTGGCGGCCATGTTTTTTATGGATCAAAATTGTTTCAGGCCATTTTTGCAGAGGGTTGCCTAAGAAACCTTCCTGTGAGGTTTAGTTAAAATTGGTCCAGTGGTATAGGAGGAGTTGTCATGTAAAGGAAATGGTTGACAACAGACAACAAACGACAGACATTGACTGATCCCAATAGCTCACTTTGAGCATTTCATGCTCACATGACTTAAAAAGAAAACAAAAAAAAAACATTTTACTGGAAAACCCAGATCTCATTCCAGGGTTTTTCCTCAATAAATTTTAAGTGTCTCAGTTTCCTACATTATGACGTGAGAGCAGACAAGTTGCAAATGGTGGGAAAAGGTTTAAATGATCTAGTTGACATTTTGAATTTTGATGTACGAGTCCATAAAAATCTCTCAATAATCTTCAAAGATAAACAATATTTTTTTGGAAAATTTAGCCTTGACCCCTCAATATATACACTGGACCATCTTGACTTAATTGTAGGTAGATTTATGGAAAATTCCATTGGTCTGAAAAGGGTTGAAATGTAAGTTACCTGACGGCAGTTCCATCAACTGTTCCTCTTGTTTACCATGCTTCATAGCTCTCTGTAAATGGAAAAAAGATAATACAGTATGCCGATTGTACCAGTTTTGGTGGTGTTAATGTTTCAAAGTAAATCTAGATATGACAAATGATTATTTTTTTAATAAAAATATTTGGATACACATATCTGCGCTACATTTGATAATCACTACTCACCATTAATGTGCTGAAGGGTTAAATCCAGATTGATCCTGGGTTGGGTAACTTTCCAAACAAAAAAAAAAATGCCAGTTTTCGTGGTAACTGTTCCAAATCAAGGTTTATATAAACAATTGCTGAATTTTTTGTCAATAAAATGCCACCAAATTACAGTTTTTTTCTAATCTAATGGGTTGTCAGTCAATTTTTACCAAAACAACCATTCAAATGTATTCATGTGACAATCAATTTAAGCTGCTTGTTGTGATCATTTGCTTTCTGACATCCGTAAAATGGCGCCTGTCACGTTCAAAGATAATTACGTCATAATGACATCATGTCGCTGGATTGATATTAGATGAGGAGCAAATTCAATTGATTCAGTAGCTGATGAAATTTCATAGCTCAGTTTCTAGGAGTAGATAAATGGTGGCTTCTTTTCTGTCATACCCTGATATCTTGAGCTACCATGAATACTGGTACATCTACCATAAATACATAGGTCCAGTTATGCTGCTCTCACACCTAGGCGAATAAGCTTGCGAATTGGCCTACAAATGCAATTCGGCGCCAATTCAAAATTTTCGCAAGAAATTTGTAGTTGTTCGTAAGCATTCTTGGGGTGTTCATAAGCATTCTCGGGGTCTTGCGAAGATTAGAAACAAGCTCCTAAAATTCATAAGAAAAGCATATTTGCAGCATATTCGTGAGCAAACATAAGCCATTCTTAACGATGGCAAGACATCTGTAGTGATCGTAAGATGTTTGTAAGTGATCATAAGACGTTTGTTAAGATTTGCTTGCATTCGTATATACATTTCTGCACAATGCAGGGCGAATGTGGACAATTAGTCCAAATTTGAAGAAAAATAAGCTAATTGGACAGGGCCTGGCAGATATAAGACAAAGAGAAACACCCACAATATTATGCAAATTAGATACTCATGTTTTGCATTCTCGTTCCATTCGAAACACATTTGCAAGGTTTGCATCGTAAGCATACGTGAAACAGATTTGCTAGGATCGTAAAACATTTCGCAAGCAAAAATTTATAAATCACATCATTTTCTTGCAATTATGTCATCAGTCGGCAAGCCTCACAACGCAAAATGGTGACCCTCGAAGCAGAGTTTTCTTCCTCACACTCACGATAGATTCTTTTATCATATGACGTCACATCATAAAACACCATGCATTAAATCGATAAACCACTAGTGGTTTACAGATTAGTGATTTTACGTAATGACATACATTTTAATGTTCCGTAAAAGATGAAAAAATATTGACATTTTCACGCAAAAAAAATGCAAAATTTATTCTAAGTAATTTTAATGTCATGTGATAAATAGAATCTAACTTTCATGCTCCTACTGTATTGCTGAACTTATTAACCTCATTGCGAAAAAGTGATAAAATGCTTGGCAAGCCTGGCATTTTATCTCTTTTCCACAACTCGTTTAATAAATTCAATAAAACATGAGCACTCATGTTGTAAGATCCTCAATATATATTCTTACCTGCCTAGCAGTCATTAACATGGGATCTTTCTGTTTACTGAGTTCTCCATAATCATTCAGCTCTCCCTTCTCAAGGGCAGTAAGCCATTCTTTTTCTTCATCAGAAGTTTCATCCCCTGGTTTCTTAGTGACAATCGTAGGATCATAATCATCAACATCTGCAATGGCATGTACAACAGGCATCCAGATAAGAGTGCGTAGTCCAAAATCATTTTTCAAATTTCTCAAAACAAAACGTATGTTGTTGGTACTCAAAAGAATCGTCTCAATGAGATGGTTCTTTTGAGCGCCCCCCAAAAAACAACATATTTTAACTGCAGAGTAAGAAAATAATTACAATTTTATGCTAAAAAATCTTGTTTATCTGGACGTATGGTACAATGTAATATATTTTCAGAATTTCTTTTCCTTCCTTTACCAGGACAATGAGGTCAGACATTTCATCATAGGAATTGGAAATTCAATCAAATAGTCACCCCTGAGAAAATTTGCGCAAAATGTCAAAAGCTACATGTATTTTCTAGAAAAAGATCACGAAAAATACAACTTATCCTCCTTGTGGAGGGCTCACCCAGGCTACCATTAGCCATTGTAGCCATTTGCTACTAAAAATGTATAGTGGCTACAAATATAAGTCATTGGCTAAATGTACAGTCTAGGTGGTTCAAAAATTACGTATTTGTGAAAAAGTGTATTTTGATCAGCTTTTGGATTTTCAATTATTGCTTTCACTATTCCTTCACACTTTATTATTGTGTCATGTTTTACTCCTTGGATGCTGGATTTTTTTTAATACTATCCAGGTGTCAAACAGTTTGGATCCAGATCAGGCCCGACATATTGTCGGGCCTGATCTGGGTCCAAACTGTTTGCAAAGGTTATCAGCACACATAACAGGCAAGAGTTAAATACAAAACAACTTGTTGATACTTTCTGGCGAAAACCTTGGCTAAAGTTAATTTCATTCGGCTCCAACTTTTTCTATTTTGCTAAAGCATTGGCTACAACAAATTCTGAGCCAGGGTAAGCCCTGCCTGTAATTGTGTTTTTTTAATTTCAGCACTTCCGAAAGTTTATCTGCAAAAAATCAAAATCATCTCAAAGTGGAGCAGTGCAAGTAGCATCAAATTAGCCACCATACAATGAAAAGTGACTTGGTAACTGTACATCAGATAAAACTCTGATTATAACTTTTTCCAAGAGATTATTTAAAGTAAAGCATCATGGGACAAAAATTCCACTCGTCAACTCGTAATTACAAGTGAAATCTAGAAAGGATGAGTAATTCTTCCAAAAGCACTTGTGCTTTTGGAAGAATTACTCGAGGGAGTCATATTACATATTACTCCCTTATGTTCTTTATTGCATACGCTTTTAAAGGACAAGCGCATGTGTTTGCAGGATGAGTGAAAATTGTAAGTCACTCGTCCCGCAGGACAAGTGAAAAATTGAAATATTTTTGTACCCTGAGCAATCAGCATACATACATGTACATGAAAACTGGAAGAAATTGGGTGACAAATGATTTAGTTATGGTGTCCACAGACAGACAGACAACTATAGTGCTCCGCCAACATTCATTATTGCATTAAAATCCATACCACACAAAATCAACAGCTATGTTTTAACCAGAGCAAATCCATTTATCAACAATGGAATTCACGCGTTGTTGAAACATTGTTTTGATACTTTGTTTATGTCTTACCAGGGCCACCAAATTAATCCGCTGTCTATAGTCTAGTGTTGGAGATTTTGAGAAAACTGCAGGCGTAGAATTCTATGAACAAGGGTCTCCATATGTCTACCCAAAATTGCGAAAGAAAATACATGTATATTGGCGTTGAGCCAAAAGCAATCACTGCTGACACCTGGCATCTAAATTTGTCGTCGATTCAAGAATTAGTCGTGATGCCGATGGAAGAAAATGAAATAACCAGAGCTACATGTAGTTTTACTTACATGTACCTAGGGATGTCAGTAGAAAATCGGTCACAGACAGTTTATATATACATGTATGACTGGATAAAAACATCACGTTGACACAAAACTACTCAAAATACCAAACTATCTAAGCAAATACGAAAATTTGTGTGAGTTACCACACCGGGCACCATACATGTTGTTCGACAATCTATATGGCCCTGGATCTAGAATATCGAACGTAAAACCTCAGAAAATAACACGGACTTGAAACTAGCCTAATTTGCGGATATTGGTGTTGAGGTTGCTGATTACACCTTCGTCATTTCCGGTAGTATCCAGATACAGTTTCCGTATGCAATGGCGGCTGTTTTATTGACCAAGGCTGACATTTATTTTCCGTGTTAACGCACCTATCAGTTGTAAATGTTTATAAACTTTATTGTTTTCTTCGAAAGGGGTTTAGTTTTTAATGATTAATGATGATTTAATTACAAAAACTTAGTGCAGTAAAGAGTTATCAGCGAGTAAAAAAGCCGATTTTTGTCAGTTTTACATTTTTTTGCATCAGGGGTGTCCATGAATTTTATTGATTAATATGTCTAGAATACAGTTATTTGTCTCCAGTTTTAGTTCAAACTGTCGATTTGATGTGTTTCTAGCGATTTATAAAAATATTGACCTCCGCAACAATAAAGTTTGCAAAAATGTGGGGTCTTATTTGTGTGGGTTTTTTTTTCAAATAATATTTTGGTAAAATTTTGTATTAGGACTAAACGTCTTTCAGCCTCAGTCCTTGTTAAGCATGCCTTGCTCTAAAATTCAATCAAATGCCCCTGTTAAACAGCTAGAGCAATTGTGTCAACATACAGTAAAAACTCGTAGATTCGAACTCCCATTTTTCGAAATACTCGCTTATTCAAAATACATTTTTGACACAATTGATTCAGAGAATAGGACCTATTTGTGAACTATTTTTAAATACTTTCTATAAAAACATATGTTTTGTGTGCTAAAAAAGAAACGTCTCTCTCTCTGAGACATTTCTTTTACACGCAGACAGGAAAAAAAACCCTGATAATCATTTTGGGGGTTATATATTTTTATGTTTACTACCCTATAATTCGAACGTTTGATACTTCGGTCCCCAAGACTTCGAATTCACAAAATTCGGCTTATACAAAAATGAGCATGAGGTGGTTATTGTCTTACACTCTGGTGCCTATCGTATGTCCTCAAGCCTTCTTTAAATGCCCATTCGGACATATACATCTGCCCGGACCCAAGCCTTCTATCCTTTAATAGTTGTGTGTATGAGAAACACAGGCTCTGTCCGGTCAGTGCATATGCGCAGACCGTATGTGCCTTCACTTCTTGCTGAACATGTACTCGTCAATTTGTTTTCGCACATCGGATTTGGGTACTTATCGCAGAACAGCACGACTCGCAGTCTGTTTTGTCTGTGTGTATTTTCATATATAGACATCCGCATATGCGATAAGTATTATACCTCGAGCTTATACAGAAGAATAGAAAGTATCACACACTGAACATAAATTAGCCGTGGCATGAGTTTTCCAACAATGTGGTATGTGCAACCAGCAAAGCCTCAGATCAGCCGCACATACACACAGTCTGATCAGAGCCTTTGCTAGCCGCTTGGATATTCTATGACTCTTAATCCACTGACTGAACATCATATGGAGTTTCTAAGCTTCTCAGCGGTCACCACTTCCTCGTCGGATAAGTCGATTTTGAACTCACTATTGGTATACTCCCCTAGTAATAAATCAAAATAAATGTCCATATCCCAGTGAAAAAAATCATCCTTGCTATATGCCATTATGCTGCAAACAGACTGACTATTGGACGGAGAAAAAAAATGGGGATTAACGCTGCATTGGCATGTCGGGGTATCGTGTCAGATCTGGGTCCAATTTTTTTGACATGTCGGGGTATTGTCAGTGATTGCAGTTATGAGATATATGCGCACTGACGATGTATATTCCAGGTACAAGATTTTTGGCAGATTTTAGATCTATTTTTTTTTATTCAAATCGTAAATTCAAAATCTGAAAGTTACAAAAACAAGTTTTCCTTGTCTCGACCCTGATATTCGTGGTCTGCTATCTTACGGAATTCTTACAATCTTCTTTGTCTTTTAAATAATAATAATACACGTTTTTAGTGTTTCTCTTTATTTCAGCAGAGATCTGTAGCATTTTGACTATTACAAAAATATAAAAGATTTGCGATCAACCGCGTATAACGAGACAAACTTCTACCATAAATTTTAATTGTGGGCATAAAGTAATGACCATAATCAACACAAAGGCCTAATAAGCGGCTCACATCTTTGAAATTGGACCAATTAGTTTTACAAATAAATAAGAACGCAATCTTTTTTCTTTGATTGTGCGTCAGCCTTGTCTAAACATCAAGACAAGAGGGGATTTTTTTTTTCTTCTACTAATGGTCACTTATTAATGATTTTCTCTCATATTCTTCACAACTCCTGATGAAGATATGGATTTTGTTGTAAAATCCAGCTACTTTTCTAAAAATATATTGATTCTCTCAAAATGCAGGAAAAATCACAAACATTTAATGCAAATATCTTGAAAACCTCGCTATGCACTACGACTAGATCCGCATACAGGTAAAATGCAGCAGATTCGAAAAATCAATATCACATAATAGCTTAGATAAACTGGATCTGCCAACCATGCCCTTGACAACATAATATCGATAAAATAGTGGTTTACATTGCAGTTTCATGTCTGTGTATTACTGGGTCCGAGGTAAAACTCACAGTGCGACTTCTGTTAAAAATCAAAACAACATAGTGCAATAAAATCGATGCAGAATTTAGCCGAAATACAATGTTTTTATGCAATAATAGCAATCAAACACATCTTTTCAATGCATTAATGTTCGTCAGGTCCCTCAGGAAGTGTTGAAAACCTCGGCCTCTAGCCTCAGTTTTCAACAACTCCCTCGGGACCTGGCGAATGTTAATGCATGAAAAAGCCTGTTTGATCCCTATATTGACAGGGCCCTAATAAGAAGACTAGCTTTAGAGTGGATAGCCAATTATTGCTAGGTCTCTGTCATAGTCCAGGCATCCCAATAAGAGAGTTTACATGTATTTGAAAATTATTTTTTCATGATTTCTCAACCAAAACATATGTTGTGGGTACTCAAATGAACCGTCTCAATGAGACCGTTCTTTTGAGCACCCAAAACACATGTTTACTCAGATGGTTAAGAAAAAAAATGCCATTTTACGACTCAAATTTTTGCCTATCTGGACCTATGATATATAGGACAAATTGATCAAATTTGAGGGGAAAAGCAAAGTACTTACGCCAAGGTTCATCTGTGACATTTACAATAGTGTCACTGACTTCAGAGGTAACTGTTACAACACTGAAAAGAAATGGACAAGCCAATGTGATAATGGTACTTATCACACGTGGGTAAAGCCCTCACTATGAATATTCACGCTAGGCTCCACCCAGTATGAATAATTATATAAAATTTCATGTTGGTACATAGAACAAAGAAATTACTTCTCAGGTCCACTAGTGTAGGATCAGATATACCATATTTTTATAAGCAAACAGAGTAGACCCTTACATGAGCTGCCTGATCTGGGCCTGCTCTATTTGCAAAAGCGTTTAAAGGCGTCTTTATGAGGTAAAGGGTTAACACTTTGCATGCTGGGTATTTTTGCATGCTTTGTTGTTGTCTGCTAATTTTTTTTCAAAATTAACTATGATAAAGTGTGAAGGAATAATAAAAGCAATGTTTGAAAATCCAAAAGCTAATCAAAATACGCTTTTTCGCAAATATGTCAGTTTTGAACATTTAGCCAATGACTTATATTTGTAGCCACTCTGCATCCTTAATAGCAAATGGCAAATCCAAAAGCTAATCAAAAAACGCTTTTTCACAAATATGTCAGTTTTGAACATTTAGCCAATGACTTATATTTGTAGCCACTCTGCATCCTTAATAGCAAATGGCTAATGGCAGGGTAAGCCCTGAGAAATACTCTGACTGACTTTTAACCTTACCTACCATGCTTTTGCTGTTTTCATGAGACTCATAGGTCCAGTTAAGCAAAAATTTTGAGCGTAAAATTGCAATTATTTTCTTACCCAGCAATGTAAACATATGTTTTGGATGCTCAAAAGAACCGTCTCATTGAGACGGTTCTTTTGTGTACCAACAACATATGTTTTGGTTGAGAAATAAGAAAAATAATTTTCAGTTACGCATTCTTATCTGGAGGCCGGAGACATGAGAGAGAAAAGTGTTTCATTCATGGCTTGCCTTCTGTTACATTTGCAAAAATTTTGTTAGCTTACTTTTTAGTTGCAAGCGTCTCCCTCCCTATTTTCAATTTCAGCTTGATTGAACCCTTCGGGGATCCTCCGACATCTTGTGTGTCAGTTGGGGGTCGTTGTCCTTCATCGGCTTCTGTCTTTCTACGCTTATGTTTCTTCTTGTGTTTCTTGTGCTTCTTTATGACAACAGAACTAGAGTCATCTGAACTGTCATCTAAGTAAAAACAAAATGCCATACGATTAGATAAACAAACATTTTCAGATTAAAATTGTAAATATTTTCTTACCCATCAGTTTTAACATATGTTTTGGGTGCTCAAAAGAACCGTCTCATTGAGAAGTTTCTTTCGAGTACCCACAACATATGTTTTGGTTGAGAAATAAGAAAATTAAATTTTCGTTATGCACTCTTAACTGAAGTCCTGTAATGCACTGTATTAGACCCACAGCAAATGTTCTAAAATTTCGAACACATTTCTCTTTCTATTCTCAAATATAATGTTGGTTATAAGAGCTTGAATTCACAGAATGCTTGCCAGAAATGAAGGAAGAGATGTTTTCAGTGTACTGTGAATAAAAAATTTCAGGATCAATATTTAAAGATTGGGGTTCAAATATTATACTAGAGAAAATGGCGGGAAAACTCTGATGCAGGTAAGTGATCAATACCATACTTCTCTGATATGCATTTTCTTAATGATACAGATAGGTAAATAAACAGATAGCTTTTCAGAATGAGACTGTGACATCACGCATGCGCAAATACCGATGGAATGTAAAATTGGCAAAATCTCATTCTTTGCGAAATTCCCTTATGCCAGCCCAACAAGTTATCATGGTACTTAAAAAGTGCCGAGAGAAAGCACAAAATATACCAAAGTTTAACTATCAGATCAGTTTTATTACTTTGTAAATAACATACACCTTATGCCGGTGACCGTATAAAAAAACATTACAATATATGCAATCAAATACTACTTAAATTAATTGTTTTTTTGTGAAAAGTAATTCAATAACAAAGCCTATTGTTATACCTGAGCAGTTTTTGGGGTTAATTGGCATTAACTTGCTTATACAGCATGACTAATCCGCTTGTTTGTTTACAGTACTTACAATCACAACTAGAACACATTCGATGACACGCCATCGCAAATCCCCGCGCTCTGGAAGAAATCTAATGGTAATTGACTCTTTGACCCCATCTCAAGGTCACCAGTTTGATCGTAGGTGTATCCTGGTCTACTGCTCATCCCCTTTAATATTATGCCACATGACCATGTTCAGAAAATTAAATTTATGATCCCTCCCTAAGGCCCCAAGGGGTGGGGACCCAAAAAATTGTGCCGGTGCATGTATCATTCATGTGAGTAACTCACACACAAAATCTGGTTGAATTTCGAGAAAAAAAAAAATTGACCCTCCAACCCCCCACGGTACCCCCAATTCCCACCCCTGGAGGCCCATAACCCAGGAGGCCGAATAAAAATCCCGGCTGACATGTTATATATCTTTCATTTGTGAGAAGATACACAAAGTTTGGTTTAAAAATCTTTGAAATTGACTAAATGTAATTCAGATTTAATGATATTTGACCTTTTGGTCCCTCCCCAAGGCCCCAGGGGGCTGGTACCCAAAAAATGGTGCCGGTGAATGTGCCATTCATTTAAAGCTGCATACTCTGTAACTATGGACATTTTTCGAAAAAAATGTTTTCTTTTTAAATCATTTGTAAAAGTAGAATAAAGTTATGTTGTCACAATAAATCTAATTTCTACTTCTGAAAACTGCATGGAAAAGTGAATCATCTTATAAAAACAGGTGTATTTTGTCTTGTTTGTAATTATTTGCGTCCCTCCAATAATTCTAGACAGTTAATTTTTAACATAAATGCTGTTGTTTTGGCACTAATAATTTGTTAATTATTACGAAAAAGGTAAAATGTTTATCTGAATTTTAGTATTTTTAATGTGTTCTTGAAAAATAGAAACATTATTTTTAAAATGAAAATATCAAAAGTTACAGATTATGCAGCTTTAAGTAACTCACACACAAAATCTGGTTGAATTTCAGAAAACATTTTTTTACCCCCCCCCCAACCCCCCACGGTACCCCTAAGTCCCACCCCTGGGGCATGACCCAGGCGGCCAAATGAAAATCTCGTCTGATATGTTTTATATCTTTCATGTGTGAGATGACACACAAAGTTTGGTAAAAAAATCTTTGAAATTGACTTTGTAATTGAAATTTAATGATATTTGACCTTTTGGGCCCTTCCCAGGGCCCCAGGGGGCGGGGGCAAAAAAAACGTGCCATTGCACGCCCTATTCATGTGAGCAACTCACACACCAAATTTGGTTGGATTTCGTCCAATGGTTAAGAAGGAGATAGCGTGACGGACGGACGAAGGTCCGTGCTACAATTATTGACTTAGGGGCCTTTTTAGTCCTCTGGTGATAGACAAGGGGCCATAAAAAATCAAGGGGCCATGGCCCTCTGTAAGATTCTGTAAGTTGCCTCAAATGATTCAGGGGACTTCAGGGGAGGTAATAAAATAAACTTGTTAAAAAGTGCCATTTTATGTCTATGGTGATGGATGTCTAAACTGGAAATGGCCCTCAGTAATTTGTCAGTCTGATGTTAATGGCCTGTATAAACTGGCCCCATATTCAATATTGGGCGTACGGACAGACGGACGGACAGACGGAGGCGATTGCAATATCCCGACACTTTTTTAAAAAAGCGTGGGGATAATCATGTGGATGTGGTTACTGGTCATTGCAGACATTAACATAAAAATGAATGAAAACTTAGCTGAAGTGTATAGTTCTGTAATAGTGATCAGCAGTGCACATTTTGAAATCCAAAAAGCATGGAAAATACACAAACAAGTAGGGGCCGAGTTTGTCAGGGGCCGAGATGTCCCGGATTCACTGGTTTTGACACTATGTTGCAATGGCTAACAAATGAAGTTCAATTGTGTTTTGTTAGGTTCATATGCCAGAAAACGATGGACAAGTAAAATAGAGAAAATATGTTTTAGTTGTGGCAGTATGCACCAACCTTGACTTACGTCGGCGAAAACACAAGCAGCCAGGATATGTTATGAAGGGGGAAACAACCACGAAAACTAATTACTATTGAAATAATCATAGAAAAAATGTTACTTTTGTAAGACGAACATGTTATATTGAAATATCAATTATGTCATACCTCTTTCAGTTTGCTTTGTTGTGATAGCATCCCTTCTTTTCCCCATGGCCAAAATACAAATGACAATAATTCCTCTTTTTCATTACATGGTAGGCTCGTTTGATAGAAATAAGCTACGTAAGTGTTCGATTAGCTTGTTCCGAATAGCGCGTAGACTTTCTAAGGTTTGGTTAAAGCTCAGGCAGTCTGTTTGATTGGGACTCCCGTCTATGTCTCTGCACTTGTGCTTAGTTATGTCAACACGGTTTTTATCGGTTCGGTACAAGCTTGTGGTGTTTTTTCTATTGACACTCCGTCTTTCTCCACTACCCAAACAGGCCACGACTACCTTGTTGGTATTGTGTCAGTATGCTGGTTGTTGTAAATATCAAAGTAAGAAACGGGGCAAAATCAGGAATCAACACAATCAAGCACCACGCCTGACCCAGGATATCAATGGGAAAGTGATAACGTCACAATTAGACGTCACAAACGAGAGCAAAGAACTCAGCCCTTTCTCAGCAGGTGACCACAAGGCATCAACAAACAGACGTGCATGAAAGCATAACGACACAAGACAGAAATAACTCCAAAAGAAGCACCGCCTTGGAACGGTCAGTAAAATATTTTACTGGAGGGCTTAAACCAGTTAAACAGTGAACCAACCTCACCCTTAATTCAGAGGTGGATCAAGACACATAGATGTTTGGTTCGCATGAAAGACCCCTAACTTATCAATGCAACATCTCCTAGAACATATAAATCAAGATATAAAAAGGATATAAAGCAAAGATAAGGACTCAACAGTAAAAAAAAACTGAATACCAGAGCAAAAGAAATATAACAGGTAAACCCTGGTGGGCCTTTTATTATCACATTTATAACCAGCCACATTGCCTGCGGGGGTGTCATGAAACTACCCTTCCTGTCTTGTGGCTTGAAGGGGTGCACAGATAAGTCAGGGGTGGAACTCTAATATGACATACATACATGTATAGGCACTAATTAATATTCTAACCCAGTTACCAGTGTATACCAGTAATCAGGGTAGTCAGCAAACAAGCACTTAGAACAATCTCCATCAATTTTGCTGCAGAGGTAGAAAGTCCTCGCTTTTGTGCTACAGTGTTCTAAGTGACATTTTGGTCAAAAATGAGTTATGCATACCGTTGGAAAGGGGATCAAATGTTTTATCTATCTCCTCCCAGTAAGGTTACAATCGCTGTGCATTTCTGTTCTATCCACAAAAAGACAATTTCGTTCAGTGCTATAGTGTTCTAAGTGGTTTTCATCCAATGGCAAATGATGATTATGTCACATGACTGTGTGAATTGAGTGTCATACTGTTCTATCTACATAAAGTCACTTCCTTTAGAGAAATTGCTAAAAATTGCAGTTACCTCCCTTATATAAATTTAAATTTCCTAAATTGAAGCGATTTGACGGTCTTATGACGAACTAATGGCTATATCGGCTACTTTAAGGTCCAAATAATCCGCTCAGTCAAAAATATAACGCAAAATGATCCATGGACAGAATAATAAGCTGTAGAAACAGATTACCTCCCTTAAACATATCTAAACTGCTTTTATTGAAGTCATTTGTCGATGTAATTATAAATCAATGGTTAAATTTGTTACTTTTAGGTCCAAACACTCAGTCCAGTCTAAAATAATATACAAATTGACCCCATTGACAGAAAAATTAATTGTAGAAACAGATTACCTCCCTTGCATAAATTTTAATGGCATAATCTGTTCGGTTTGTTACTGTTATGCCAAATAAATGACTAAATCTGCTTCTTTTAGGTAGAAATAATCATTTCTGTTCACACTAGTATATGAATTGACTCCATAAACAGAATAATAAGCTGTAGGAAAATATAGAACACTATAGCACTGAACGCAGAAGGCGATTTTTAGGGCAAAATGTTTTATCTGCAAACTGTAAAATGCCTGTAAGTTCCATATTACTGTAAAAAAAATCTTTAAACCAAGGTAATTTACACTGTTTGTATATATTTTAATCCTCTGGTATGATTCAAAGGTCTGTGATAAATAAGGCATCAAAAACCAGGATGCTAAAATTTTCAAACACATTTTTCTCAAAAATTGTGCAATGGTAGATAGAACACTGTAGCACTGAAGCGACGAAGTGTGTGTCAAAATAAATGAACAACAGGCAAATAAGCTTTGTTGCCTGAATACTTTGGATTTTTTCCAACAGCTTGTACTTTACTGTGCAGTTTTCACCCAAATGAACTTTTTTGATAGAGGTATTTTCTCAGACTCAGTATACATGGACTGATAACTGACATACAGGTAAATGTATATATTGGAAATACATTGACGAGGCTGAGCTTTCAAAACTGACGTTATTAAAGATTAAATAATCATATCCATTTTTCTCTGCATATCTGTGATTTTTCTTAAAAAAGCAATGGTTCAATATACTATATTCAACACCGTATTGTTATTATATTGAAAGTTCGAGGTCAGTATCAAAACACCAAAAGAAATTCTGTTTTGTAAGCAAACCGGTTTGTATATGATGATAAGTATGTGAGGGGCCACTTATTGTTACCTCGAAAACCAATTTTATGTTTTTTTCAAACAGCAGCCTGTGGTTGTTTACATTCTGACGTCAGTATTGTGTGCCTCTAGGCACCGGTGTCACTGACTGAGTCGGTGTTTATGTAAACATTTCACCATTTGAAGAATGACTCAAAATCTCATCAAAAACGTCATTGATAATGTGGCATCGAGCTATCAAGTCAATCTGGTGATAGAAATTCCTAATATAGCCGAAAACTACATAAATTCGCACATTTGCACTTGTGGACATTGGGTATCTACAATGCTTATTTAAATATACGTCACGTTGTTGGGAAGTTTTTTTTGATTGGCCAGATATTTTTCTATTCGGGAGGGCTCGGAGCTAATCGTAACGCTATAAAGCTAATTCTAGTTCTTGTTCGACAATTGTTAACCTCGTGTCTTACAGCTGTTGAAAAACATGTTATCAAATATTGTGAAAAGGTATATGAGAGATCCGGTAAAAACCTATTATGGTCTATTAAAAATTAAGGTGAAATTTTAGATAAACTTAAAGCTAGAGATTTCAATGCGACCAGTTTGTCTACTTATGATTTTTCTACTCTTTATTCGACTTTACCTCATAATTTAATTAAAGATAAACTTATTGATGCGTTTAACACTACTTCCAGATATTTGGACGATATTTTAAATATTAATAATGTTTATTTTGACAATATGGTAAGTCAAATATACCCTTCAAGGCTCCAACTAAATAAAGCCAATGCCTCTGATACCGAAGCCGAATATTTAGACTTGCATTTGTCAATTTCTAATGATATTGTTTCTACCAAAATATATTATAAACGTGACGACTTTGATTTTGAAATTGTCAATTTCCCATTTTTAGATGGTGATGTTCCTGGTTCTACATCCTATGGAGTCTATAGCTCTCAACTCATTCGTTTTGCTAGAGCATCTAGCTATGTTGCTGACTTCAACACTCGCAATAAATTGTTAACTCAGAAACTTCTTAAACAAGGCTATCGGTATTATAAACTTCGCAAAACTTTTTTCAAAATTTTATAGACGATACTATGATTTGATTTCTAAATTCCAAGTTAGACTTAAATCTCTCTTGCGCCAAGGACTTTCGGAACCTGATTTCTATGGTGACTTGGTGTAAAAATTGAAGAAGAATGTTGGTTCTAATAAATTTTCAGCGCAGTTCATTAAAATAATATCCTATTATAAAAAGATTGGCTATAACATTAATGTATTGCAACAGACTGCATGCTTGGTGGTCGACACAATAACGGTTGGCAATTTTGCTTTCCTCTTTAATTGCATGCCAGTGGGTTGGACTTCAGACTCTATGATGGTTCCGACTTAAGACTTACCTATTGATGAGATGGTAGGGGCCAGATGCTTTGGCTGTTTGTCGGGCCCACCGGGGTTTGCCTGTTGGATTTCTTTTGCTCCGGTATTCATTTTTATTTACTGTTGAGTCCTTATCTTTGCTTTATCTCCTTGTTATATCTTGATTTATATGTTTTAGGAGATGATGCATTGATAAGTTGGGGGTCTTTCATGCAAACCAAATATCTATGTGTCTTGATCCACATCTGAATTAAGGGTGAGGTTGGCGCCGTAAAACCGGTTTAAGCCCTCCAGTAAAACTTTTTACTGACCGTTCCAAGGCGGTACTTCTTTTGTGGATCTTTTATGTTTTTGTTCTGTCTTGTGTTTGCTATTGTTGTCTATAGATAAGTTAAGAGTGACGTAAAAGAGCATACCAACACTTGAAGGTAATACAGGTTATACCGTTATTAACGGTAAAAAATTACATTAATACCTGACAAAGGTTTTCAAAATACGGAAATATTATACCAAGCCGTCATAGCTCAGTCGGTTGAGCCGAGGCAAATACTTGTATCTATATCTATTAACGAGAGATTTAAAACTGGGGAGGGTTCGAATCCCACACGATTGATTTTTTTTCATGAAGGAGATATTTTTAAATATCATTATTGCTTAAACAAGACTTTTTATCATAATTTTGTTATATTTTAAATGTTTTTACTATAGTATTCTTTGAGTGTTTTTGTGTGTGTTTTTTTGTCAGTTTTTTTTTCTAGTTTTTTTACATTCTTCACATATTCATTTCATTACAATACAATACAAAACAATACAAAAGAGGTCAGCACAAACATTCTTCGTCTGCTGATTCTGTGTCGGAATAGTCTGAGCACTCTGTTGCGGTGTCTGTGTCTTCATCACTGGAGGTCACCTGAATAACTATCTTCTCCATCTCTGCTTCCACTGCAATGTCAGCATCCCAGTACTTCCTCTCTACTTCCTCCACGTGCCTGCAACTGGAAGCCCAGTCATCCTCAGTAACTGCTGCAATGGCATCATGAGTCAGCTGTATAACATCCGTCATCTTAAAACAGATCAGCTCAATCGAATTGAGGCAGGGAGCCTGAGGCAATCATGTCCATACTCTTTTAAGATCTTGTCCAGAAGAAAGCTTGGACAACTGACCTTTTCGTAGGTAAAATGATTATCAATGTTTCTATGATTAATAGAAAACCAACTGCTGCAAAGCTCAAATTTGTAAGTGGGTGGCAAACGACAAGCCTTTTTGTAAAACAGCTGTTTTTAAAAAATGTGTAAGGAGAGTAGACTTACATGTATTACAAAACGTGTCATCAGGTCATCGCCTTCTTTCCGCTTTTCGTTTTCTGTCATATCTGATAAAAATGATAAAGGTCATCATTCACAAACATAAAATATCAAAAAGCAAAGATAAAAAAATATGCCGTGATTGGGGTTCGAACCTTCAATTGCAAAACTTCGGGACAGAGGTCTACAATCTTACCACCGCGCCAGCCCAACTGTGACAAATATTAATGATAAAAGAATATAATGTACAAAGTTAGCGAAACCGTTTTACCTATTTACATCAATGGACAATGTCCAATTATCAAAACATGCTCTGACGTCACTTTGAACTTATCTAGTAAGGACAGTATGTCTTTGTGCGCGTCTGTTTATATGTGCTTTGTGGTCACCTGCTGGGAAAGGACTGGCCTCTTGGCTCTCGTTTGTGGTGTCTGCTGTGAGTTTGTCACTTTCCCATTGGTATCCTGGGTCAGGTGTGGTACTTGATTGTATCGATTCCTGATCTTTGCACCCTTACCTACTTTGTATTTCCATCAGTGACCAGTCCATTTATACTGGGCCCCAGGTATTTTTAAATGCAACTTTTGAAGAAATTGAAAGGAAAGCAAACAAAAATGTAAATTAGTTTGAGACAAAGGTTGCAGTCTTCTATAAGCATAAAGCGGTTAAAATATTTCAATTCTTCAAAAAGATCCATCAGTTTGTAAGTGATGTCTTGGTAGCTGATACCAAATTTTAATTGTCACTTTTTGGGGTACTTCATTTATATGGATTATTTTGAGATGAGATCCTCAACAAAAATGCAAAATTTTCTAACTGAATGTGGACAAAGGAATGTTTTTTAAGTTGTGTTTTCAATTTATTAAATCACGCAGGCATTCCTTTGCAAAACAGTGAAAACGTTAAGTGCGCTGGTAACTGGGTTCAGAATCATACTTTGGGAAGTGAAATCAGCATTGGCTGGTCTCTCTAGATCTTGCATTTCCCCCGCATGCCTCATCAGGGACGTTTCTGGATATTCCAAGTAAGATCAATCATATTAAAATCGTTAGCCCTTTAATTTTTTGTTTGAGCTTTGCCTGAGTGCCAACATTATGGACCCAGATCAGACTTTTCCTATGTGGTCATTTGGGAACAGCCTGATCATGGTTCATAGTGTGTGCTTCCATATGATCAAATGATGTCTGAAGTGCATTTGGATATTATATATATCAGACACTTGACATTTTGCTTATGATAGATTTTTATATTTTTTTTAAAAAAAGACTAATTTTCCGAATTTTCAGATTTTTTCGGAAATCATCTTCTGCACATACTAAAATCATTGCATGTGTTTTGTTTTATGTTAATATGTTTGTCCAAATACAATAAAGATGGATCAGCTCATTTTCTGACGACATCTTATTCATGATTGGTTACCACTTCCGGTTTTATGTGAAAGTTTAAAGGTCATTTTAAGGCATTTTTTAAAGATATTTATTTTTAATTTTTAAGTAGAACAGTGACGTCAATTCATAATAAAGAACCCCTGAAAATTTCAATGCCATGCCGCAGATGATAAAGCGTAGAGGGCAATGCAAAGTGTGTATGTGAATTGCATGTTTTAAGCTAAAACTCTTGGATTAATCTGCTGATGGAGAGAAATGGAGAGTTCAATTGTAACAAAACTTTCGATTCTTATTCATCTTATATCACAGCTGTTATAAACGTCTTCAAACTGATTAAAATATAAATAAATAACATATCTGATGAACATTTTATATCACACTCAAAAGTGTGACTTTTGAAATGAAGGTTCCTTTACTCGGACTGCGTCTGTGCAATATCTACCAGTAATTTAGAAATAACATAATTTGCAGAGTCTCGACAATGCCTTGGATTTTGTATCCAAATAAAATGTTGTAAGAGCGATTTTTACTTTCTGAACAGGCGCAAAAATAGCAAGATGGCCACTTATAACTTCGGTTAAGTGTAGACTATCAGGTACTTGTTTTAGAGAAGCACATGTGTGACATGTAGTCCTCACATTATCAATAGATTTTGACATGTCCAGAGCATAGAAGTGACTTTAAGTACTTGTTCGAAATGGGGCTTGGATGGGTGATCTATTTTAATGTGAAGAGCCGTTATGAGACCATCTAGTACACTATGGGGTACAACAATCAGTTCCGTTGTCCGCAACAATGGATCATGTCTTCGCACGACTAAGAGACCGTCTTTTTCAGTGGCAACTTCATTAAGGTAGCGCTTTATATCTTTAACATTTGTTACCTTCTTTGATGGGCGCATGCTTTGCTTTAAATGGCAATGCGTCCTACGTAAGTCAGGACACCCAGACTGTACACTTAACCATGCAGATCGCGTTGTGAATGGTAAGCGTTTCACATAACTCAGTACATCTTGAATCGAGATGTTTCTAACAACAGAGTCTTCAATTTGGATGATGAATGTGCTAACCTGGCATTTGGGCTCTTTACAGTCTGGTGCATTTCTACTGGCGAAATAAGTTGGGACATTGTCAGACCCTGCTAAATGCCTTACATTTACCTGACACCTACTGACAATGGAACACGAGGACTGGCCGTAAACTCACCACGGCATAACTTGGTTGTGGATTGCACCCAAAGTTTGATGTCATTTAGAACACAGACTGAAACCTTCGATTGTATGGTAAATGGACTGAAGTGCTTAACTGCATCAGCAATGCATAGTGCTTCGAATTCACAAGGGTAACCATGTTACTTGATGCTTTCTCAGTTTCCTGCTGAAGAAACCAGCAAGTCTTAACTGATCATTTTCTCGTAATGTAAAGTGTCGCACCTATTCTGCCTCGGTGGAGTGATGCATCGGTCACAATCCTAAATTGATCTGAGAGACGTGGGAGTGTTATGGATCAGTTCTCTGAAAGAGCTTTTTGGGCTTGTGTGAACGACTCAAACATACTATTTGACCACAGGACTTCGTCATAGACAGACTTCCCGAAATGGAATCATCCAGTCCAATGGGGAAATATACTGTGGACAGTGGGAAAGGACGCGGCTAAGGACTTTGCAAGCTTCGATAAAAGAATGCAAACCACAAACAGTGTCAGGTGGGGAGCAAGTAGAAAGTGTCGAAATTATATGGTGGCTGGCAGAGATAACACTGTTTGACCGATTCCACCCAAGGATTGTGGTGTTCTCAGGGGCAGTTATAGTTTTGCTAGGGGAGAGACACAGACCAGCATTCTGATGGCAGTCAAGTACGCATTCCCAATTACTTAAGAGCTCTTACAGGTTATTCGCAGCACAATACAAATCATCTGCAAGTTTTGCTATGCAGCCTTCCAAGTACAAGTCTCCTAGTACACGACACATTAGCTTTTCTAAGGCAGTTTCTGACCATGACATGCCCATAGCACACTATGTTTACACGCAGATACTGCGGAATGGTGTCACAACACAACATTACTTCATTGATGTCTTGGCTAGCGGATCCTGATAAAATACACTGGTCAAATCACTAAACGAGGATGTACTGTCATTGAGCAATGGTTCGCAATGTACTATCAACGTCGGACATTAAAAATAGTAAGTGAGTATGATCAGGTAATACCACAATCAAAAACCGCAGACAACCCCATGGCACCGCGAGAAAGAGCCACTCAACCATCACGAGACACCAGGAAGACAAATTAAGCAAAGCAACCAGATCTCTCTTCCCCATCAAGATGATTGTGCAATAATAGAATGGACATAAGGTAACGTATAACAAAACATAGAACAATTACAGACTCCCACAATGGGAGTAACAATAAACAAAAAGTCAACAACAACAGGACCACCGCCTTAGAACGAACAGCAGCCTAAGCCACCGGGGGGCTTAAATGCATTTTACTGGTACCAAATCCCTAGATTCTGCTGTTGTTGAAGTACAAGAAATGTTCAGCTCGCATGGAAGCCTTAGAACGGACAGCAGCCTAAGCCACCGGGGGGCTTAAATGCATTTTACTGGTACCAAATCCCTAGATTCTGCTGTTGTTGAAGTACAAGAAATGTTCAGCTCGCATGGAAGCCTCCAAATTAATGCAATGTATCATCATGGAGAAACACTCTAATCAAATTAACACACCATGATGGCTGAGGCTTGCTGTACCCGCCTATATCAGTAAAATATGTGACTAACCGCCCCCAGGGGGCTTTTTGACCAGAAATGATGGTTTAACATATTAGACATTGATGCCAACCTCTTCTGGCTTCTTGAAAACACCACGCTGTTCCAGTTCATCGAAGCAAGACTGAAGCTCTACTAACTTATCCCGAGCATATTGCGGTATGCGTCCTTTTCCCTGTGGCGGTTGAACTGGACCCATAATGACCAAAGCCTGGAAAGGACCAACAGCACCACTGCAACCCTTAAAGCTAGGACCAAATACCTGTTCAAAATCTTGAAGCAGTTTACAGAATTCAACGCGGCTAGCAGCTGGTAAAACCGTATCTGTGCCCCTACAATGGTTGAGAATCCAGCTAATTGAGTAGCAAAATGTCCAAATAGTGCAGTCACTTATAGTTCGACCAGATAAGAAAGACTGTGCGGTTCTTAGCTAAGATCCTCCCGTGGACATTTCCATATAAAAATCAGTTAGACAGGTGTATTTATTCACCTGTGAAATGCTTTACACCTCTATTGATACCTGTTGTAGTTTTGAGCCCGAGTGTGAGAAAAAAGAATTTTGAATAAATGTCGATAAGCGACTAACCAGTCTAGATATATGCTTCGAGATGATGTTCGAAATTTAAACAACATGTATTCAAATTATCATGATAAGAAAATAAATCAGTGGTCATCAATGGAATTTTAATTGATCAGCACATGAGATGTTTGTCTTATTGCATCGGCGTGTGACAGAAGACATGACAAGTCTACGCATATGCATGGCCTTGCCAGAGCTTTTGCTTCTCGCATACACAAAGTATGAAAGTTAAAGAAGAGTCCATAAACATTAAGAGATCTGATCCCTCTGCACACGCCACAAAACTTTCGATTCTTTTTCAAGGTATTTGTGGATATGTGATAAGACCAAATCTCATGTAGTTATGCATGCCCTTTCCTCGTGGTCCAGATACATAACCCCTCTCCCGCTGAATTATAATTGGGGATTTATTATTACTGTATCTTTTGTAAAAAAACAAACCATTTTTGTCATACATACTGAATTTGAAAAAAGTGCAAACCTATCCCTCGCCAAAGATTTTCACAACATATAGCTGTACATGTATCTATTACGGAAAATGAAATGTAGTAGGTCCTTGCAGCATGCTAAAGATAAACCAACTGGGTACTGGTAGACGCACAAACAACAGTGTTTGGGAACTAACACAATCACTATAAGAAACTATATATTTATAAATCCGCCAATCACAGTTTTTGTTGTTTTTTTATCTGTTGACCTTCTGTAATGTTTCCCCCTCGCCATAATCTTGAATTCGTCTGATCCAAGTATAATTATATTTAACATTTTGACTCTTAAAGAAATGGAGAATACCATGATCAGAAACAGAAAAAAATCGCACGACTGACCAGACTGGCACAATAGGAAATATTTAAAATAAACTCAAAATAAAAAGAATGCACTTGGTAAGTAAAGGCAGTTCCACATCCATGTTTTCGGTGTGTTGTGCATTTAGACTCTATGTGCATTTTGTTTTGCTATATTTATATAGCAAAGCGCATTGAATAATCGTGATTAAATGGACTATGCTGTCTTATCGATCACAACTAAAATCCACAGACCCAGTAAACAAAGCACTTAAAGTTTAGATTTGATTGCAGACGTTTACCAGGCATGCTAACCGTATAAAGTAAGTCACCCTTGTCGTCTGCACTTCAGTTGGTTGCACATTAAAGCCTGCATTGTGCTATTACGTATACCCAATGTACTGTAGACCAGTCTAATTTGACATTGAATGACAGCGCTCTGTCTGACACACCCTGTCTCTGTTATCAGAGGCGAGTTCAACAGTGCAAGCGCTTGCTAGCGCTCGTTGTACTGATGCCAGGCTTTACACATAACGAATAAAGATAGGTACCAGTCAACAAGCGCCCGGCGAGCTCTCGCATTATTGAACTTACCTCTGGTCGCAATATACTGATCAGCCATCTTGAGTAATAAAAAACAAAATAAACTCCCACTCACCAGTCAATGGGTAACTAAGGTGTTTTACTTCTGATTCTTCTTAGTAGTCTTGGTCTAGTTGACGAAGCTCTGAATAGTCTTCATCTGATGTAGTCTCGAAAAATGTTTATGCCAAATCCTGGTCACGGCGTCAAAAATCATTCGTCGGCCCTCTTGAGTGAGAAAATCAAATAACAACACAAGACACTGTTTCACTTGTTAATTTATTAATTCTACGGTTCCTTTTTACATGACTCATTCTAGCATAGCAGACAAGCATAGATGGCCAGTGAGTCCCGAACTGAGCTCTTGGCTGAACTACAGTTGCTACTGGTTGAAAACTTCAGAACTGATTTGACAGAGTATTTATACACTGGGAGAATCTCTGCACAATCATGACATACAACATTTATTCTGCATGTGTAAAAGTAAGTAAGGGTGCAAAGATCAGGAATCGATACAATCAAGTACCACACCTGACACAGGATACCAATGAGAAAGTGACCAACTCACAGTAGACACCACAAACGAGAGCCAAGAGGTCAGCCCTTTCCCAGCAGGTGACCACAAAGCACTTATAACCAGACGCGCACAAAGACATAGCAAACACAATACAGAACAAAAACATAAAAGATCCACAAAAGAAGTACCGCCTTGGAACGGTCAGTAAAATATTTTACTGGAGGGCTTAAACCTGTTTAACGGCGCCAACCTCACCCTTAATTCAGATGTGGATCAAGACACATAGATATTTGGTTTGCATGAAAGACCCCTAACTTATCAATGCATCATCTCCTAAAACATATAAATCAAGATATAACAAGGAGATAAAGCAAGGATAAGGACTCAACAGTAAATTAAACTGAATACCGGAGCAAAAGAAATCCAACAGGTAAACCCCGGTGGGCCCGATAAACAGCCAAAGCATCTGGCCCCTACCATCTCATCAATAGATAAGTCTTTAAGTCGGAACCATCATAGAGTCTGAAGTCCGACCCACCTGCGTGCAATAAAAGAGGAAAGCAAAGTTGCCAACCGTGATTGGGTTGACTACCAAGCATGCAGTCTGCTGCAGTACATTAATGTTATAACCAATCTTTTTATAATGGGAAATTATTTTAATGAACTGCGCTGAAAAATTATTAGAGCCAACAATCTTCTTCAATTTATACACCAAGTCACCATAGAAATCAGGTTCCGAAAGTCCTTGGCGCAAGAGAGATTTAAGTCCAACTTGGAATTTAGAAATCAAATCATAGTATCGTCTATAAAATTTTGAAAATGTTTTGCGAAGTTTATGATACCGATAGCCCCGCTTAAGAAGTTTCTGAGTTAACAATTTATTACGAGTGTTGAAATCAGCAACATAGCTAGATGCTCTAGCAAAACGAATTAGTTGAGAGATATAGACTCCATAGGATGTAGAACGAGGAACATCACCATCTAAAAATGGGAAATTGACGATTTCAAAATCAAAGTCGTCACGTTTATCATAAATTTTGGTAGAAACAATATCATTAGAAATTGACAAATGCAAGTCTAAAAATGCGGCTTCAGTATCAGAGGCATTGGCTTTATTCAGTTGGAATTCTGAAGGGTATATATGACTAACCATATTATCAAAATAAATATTATTAATATTTAAAATATCGTCCAAATATCTGGAAGTAGTGTTAAATGCCTCAATAACATCAGCCTGCTTATCATCAGAAAGAGACATCATAAAGTCCCTCTCATAACAAAACAGGAATAAATCTGCAACCAGGGGAGCACAACTAGTGCCCATAGGAATCCCAACTACTTGTCTATAGAGCTTGGTGCCAAATCAAATAAAAATGTTGTCCAACAAAAAGGTCAGCGCATCACATACATTTTGACACGACCATGCATGATATTTTTTAGGGTTTTCTGAAGTAAAAAATGCATTTCTGTCATTACATGCAAGGTAAGGAGAGCCTTCTCTCTGGAAGGTTCTTTCAATAAGATCAATAAGTTTATCTTTAATTAAATTATGAGGTAAAGCAGTGTAAAGAGTGGAAAAATCATAAGTAGACAAACTGGTCGCATTGAAATCTCTAGCTTTAAGTTTATCTAAAATTTCACCTGAATTTTTAATAGACCAAAATAGGTTTTTACCGGATCTCTCGTATACCTTTTCACAATATTTGATAACATGTTTTTTAACAGCTGTAAGACACGAGGTTAACAATTTAGAAAGTTCTGTTGTCGTACAAGAGCTAGAATTAGCAATAAATCTTGCTTTATAGGGTTTTTTATGGAGTTTAGGTAACCAGTACAACGTAGGTACTTTGTCTTGATTTTCTTTAGCTTTGACACCAAAACATGTGTAAAACATGACAGCAGAAATTATCATACTCTGGCGAAATTATTGAAGTGGTTTCCTATTTCATCGCATAACATGCATGTATATTAAACGAAAATGGATGCTTGTCACTTAACTAATGAATAAATGGCCAATGTTTTTGGTGACACATTGGTTGTGGTATGCAAAAACGTTCTGTTTGAACTAATATCTTACTTAAGTATGTGTATAAGCGTGTACGGTTTACATGAGAAATACATTAGTTCCTACTGCCATGTTGCATTGACAACTTACATGACAGCAACTACCTATTTCTGGACCCCCTTAATAGGTCATAATTAGGGCATCAAATTCTCGGACCCAGTATAAACGGACTGGTCACTGACAGAAATACAATGTTATGTTGTTAAAGCTTTGTTTTAGGTGGGTTTTTTTCAAAGAAAATGATTCTGAAAACACCTGAGATTATTTGAAGTTATTCCTGATATGCAAAGTTAAATTGTTACAAGTTACAGTAATAAAATTGAAGTTTTATCATTTTTTAAGCTGACTTCTGACGATTTACAGCTAATAGTGCCGAAAATAGCTAAAAAGGGTACCTTGGTTTCTTGCTGATGTTCATAAAAGAGGGTCTGGATGGGGCATAATGATTAGTGAATAATGGCACTTTTTTATAATGGATAGTTAATAATAAGCCAAAAACATTAATGAAAAGTGAATAATGAGTGCCTAAAAATAATGAATAATTCTATATTTTAGATGAATAGAAGAAAAAAGTAATGAATAGTGAATTATCAGATTTTAATGAACTATGGTTCTTATTTTAATGAATAACCCAAAATTTTAATGAGGCTAAATTTTAATGAATAGTGAATACCAGACCCCCATCCAGACCCTCATAAAAAGTAAGAAAGAGGGCAAAGATCAGGAATTGATACAATCAAGTACCACACCGGGTCCAGGATATCAATGGGAAAGTAGCAAACTCACAATTAGACATCACAAACGAGGGCCAAGAGGTCAGCCCTTCCCCAGCAGGTGACCACAAGGCATCAATGAACAGACGCGCATGAAAGCATAACAAGCACAAGACAGAAATAACATGAATGATCCACAAAAGAAGTACTGCCTTGGAACGGTCAGTAAATACTTTTTTCGTGTGATTCTTTAGTACAGTGTATCAAAAGATCACCAGGCCTTAGGTTTTATACTCTTTGGTTCTCCTGCAATGCTCAATACAAACGGAGAAAGGGAAGAAATAGTATCTACATCTTTTCTGAATGGATTATAAAAATCTGGGTGCATAAGTTCTTTTTGTTGAGTTGAGTTAGTTGGGAAGCTACGTACGATTATTCAGTCAGTATCTGAATTTGCAATGTGACGTTTTTTTTCCTGAATGTTTAGCCATGTAGTTTACGAGGGTCAGTCAATAATAACTGAGCCCTACCTCATAACATTTGAATCAAGTAAAATGAGCATATATTTAGATGATATTTCATTGCAGTTATATGTCATATATTTAATCACCTAATTTATTTCTGTTCGTAGGATTTTTGTAATGGTTGATAAGCAACAGAATATGACCTGTTAAAGGGCTGTGTTCACGCTGTGATTCATCTAAATCTAAGCGTTGCTATGGAAACAGTTATGTTAAAGCAAGGCTTTTTTCACTGCCGTTTGATATCTATAACATGTACCTATTCAGAATCACAATATAGAAACCGACTGACCCCAAATTATAGATGTTGTGGTAGTTTAATTTTAGAATTTATCAAATTTTAACATGCCTGAACTCCTATAAATTACCCCACCCACATTCATGTTTACACAATTTTAACAGAAAACATAAACTATTAGCCTAATAATGCTTTAACAGTACTGCATTCACAAACAACCCTCAGACATATTAAGTTCCTTGATTTAAATGCACAATTTTGTTTCCATGGCAAAACGCATCGCTCTGAGTGACGAACTTTAGTTGCCTAGCAACCATAATAGAAGCTTCACTATGGTAATTCTTCAGGGTCAAAACATCTATGACATATAATACTTATAGAACATAATCACATTTGCTGTCTACACTACCAAATTAAAATGTTATGAGGTAGGGCTCAGTTATTTTTGACTGACCCTCGTAGTTAGTGGAAAGATTCATCCTCCATGCCTCCATGCTCCATAAAGACGGACAAACTTTCATTAAATATAACAATACGGTCTTAAAGATAGAATATCCATGCGCGGATCCAGAGATTTTCGTTAGAGGGGGGGGTCCAGGTCAATGACAGTAGACATTATTTCACGATCAATCTCTGTGGGACATGGGCGACCCCTGGATCCGCAGACAGACAAGTATCTTCGCTCGGGTACGTTACCGACTGCGCTCGCGGCCCGTAGGTATTTATCATACATATACAGTCTTTATGTCAATAAGCTTTCATTTTGTGTGGTCATTAGGGACCTTAGAATTGGCCAGGTGCATTTTATTGCTGGTCATAAAAATTGATTTTCAAGCAGGTCATAATCAATGTCAAAATATAGACAAGCAGGTCTGAACGTGTAAGACAACAGTTACTAAAATAGAAACAAAATGGGCGATGACGTCATTACAAGAGTGACCTTGACCTTGATGCTATAATTCTATACAACATTCATTTGTGAGGTAAAAAGGGACCTTTTTACACGATTTGTATGGTCATAAGGGATCTTTTTTTCGAACTTGGTGCTATAGTGCCATATGTACTACTGCGAATTCCTATGAATTCGCCATAGCTTCTCGCATAAGCGACAACCGAAAACAGCTGAAGAATTCTCACAGAGAATAGCCCAGGAGTATTTTTTGACCTTGAATTGGAGCTTCATTGGACACAAGTCTTCAGACAAAGAGTGTATCAACGTGCTTGGGGTATTCAAAGTAGCCTTCACTCTGAGACGGCTACCTTGAGCACCCAAAACACATGTTCGCCCATCGGACAAGACATAGGCTTGAAGTGAGTTTGCCTATTACTTTACCAGATTATAAAGCATGAAGCTCTTATCAGGTTAATTGTTTGAAATTATCTATACATAAAGATATAAAAATTTATAACTATGAATAAATAAATAAGTTAAAATAATGTCATATACTTGGCCGAGGCTCCAGGTTTGGTACCTTTCAAACGGGAGCTCTCCAGTCTAATGATCTAATACTGTATAGGACCGGTCAGTGCAAGTACGTCCTAGTGATTTCCTTGTGCTATGCTGGCGGGAACTTTGTGGGCCCTGGTACCTCCTAGGTAGCCAGATTGGACATGGACTGAAGGGCTGAAAATGCACTTGACCAATCTATCCGCTTTTCTTCTATCTTTCCTATCATATCTTTGTTTTTTTTTCACTTCCGAACTGTCCTATCAGCTCCTTCTTTCTCTTAATAGGCGCAATTCCCCGCGCTATAACAGTCAAGTGTGACAGACGGCGTGTAAACGATGTAGATGTAGATCATCATATACTATATTCCAAAAACGTAGATCTACGTCTGCAGCTACATCAATGATTTACGCGCTGTCCGTCACTATTGACTGTTATAGCGCAGGGTTGCGACTTAAGAAAAGAAAAAGAGAAGAATCGATAGGAAAGTTAGAAGCAAAGAAAAGGCATGATAGGAAAGTCAGAAGAATTTAGAAAAGTTGTGCCGAATGCATTTTCAATCCTTCGGTCTTGTCCAATCTAGCTACCTTGCAGGTACCAGGGCACACGAAGTCCATCTAATTAGCACTGAACAAAACTGCATGGTTTCAAATAAAAAAAAATCAGATAAAAAGGGTATTTCATATGTTTGTCAACACTCTGCTAATTGTGACATTTGCCAAATAATATAGTAATTGGGGGTGCCCTTCCTAGACCTATGACACGGAGGTGTGCTCCTAAGGATGGTGCAAATGTTTTTATCCAATCAGATTACAGCAGTGAACACTGTACGGAGTATTTATTTCCGGTGACGTAATGTTCTTCCCGAAACACAGGGATCGAAAAATACAAGCCAAAATACGCAACTTTGATATAAAATTACCTTTGGATGATTGTTTAGCCGCAAACTTACAAGATTGTCCTGTAGTTCAATGTAAGCAGGAATTATAAAAGCGGCGAATAAGTCAAATTCCGGGATCGAAAGAGCGCATGCCCGTTCATCGGCCATATTGAAAAAAAAAGTTGCTTTTCATTGTGTTTGCGATACAATAAATGTGTTCATCCGAGTCACTTGGCGACTATCTGAAATTGTTTTGCTAATAGATCTTTGAATTCCAGGCAGGTGCATGTAATCTATTGAATTTGCAGCCCACATGAAGAAGTTTATCACAGTTGACACCCTGATAAGCTGATCAGGTTCTGCACTGTTTTCCACCCTGCTTGTAAATACATGCTACGTCATAAATCGGGAGCGCAGTGGCTCAGTGGTAGAGTGCTTGACTCGAGACCGAAGGGCCGCGGGTTCGAGCCTCACCGGCGTCACTGCGTTGTGGTCCTTGAGCAAGACACATTTATCCTAGCTTAGTACTGGTTCAACCCAGGAAGACCCGTCCCGCATAACTGAAAGATTGTTGAGTGGACGTAAAGAATCAAATCAAAAAGTTGACACCCTGATTGTTTGATGCTTCCTTTTTCATCAACTGATCAGCAACTTGCTCCCCTTCCAAATTAAAAGATCATAAAATTCTATGGTGTGAGAAATGCAAGTATCTAGCTATTCTGCAACAGTCTCTCCCGAGGATCATGCACTTTATTGCGCATTGGGTATATATAAGTGGACTTTCAGGTGTTCTTACTCCCAGAAAGTGGTGCACGATTGTTACAGAACTCCAACAACAATTGAACCTGAGGTCGCTGGAAAAGAGGAGGGTGGATGCTAAGGTCATAATGCTAAACAAAATTATACATGGCCTGGTTGCCATACCTGGCTATACCTTCATACTTTGAACAGCCCATGAGATCTACACGCCATACTCGCCACCCCCTTGCACTTCGTCAAATTCATACTACAGCAAATTATTATAAATTTTTCTTCTTCCCCTCAACTGTTGTTTATTGGAACCAACTTCCAGCCCAGATAGTACTACTGCCAACTCTAGATCAGTTCAGTGTGGGCGCATAACCACCACATCCCATAACTCAACAAAAACTGTTTTTAACCTGTTTTTATCTTCTTGTATATGAACTTTTAATCGCTATCACCTATACTTTTCTTTTTCTTACACTTAGTACTGTGACAGTAAGACGTAATCAAACCTGCACGTAATCCTCGCAAGGGGGTGTTGCAAAATATAAAGAAAGAAAGAAAAACAATTCGCCGAGAACCCAGTTCATAAGCCTTGATTCGATTGACGATGTGCAATTATACACTTTCTGTTTGATTCAGTGTTTTCAGAACTGCACTTTCAGGGCCATTCGTTGGTCTTTTTCCGTAGGAAGTATCTTTTCCTTTTATACTGCCATACGCCCTCACAGACATTCTAGTCAGGCGGTACCTAGATTTACCGTAAAAACTTGAATTACCAGAAAGACCAAAGAATAATAGGGAAACATTGATTGATGCCTTGGAGAAAACTTTTATTGATTAATGAATATAATAAAAAGTATATGTTGTTTATAATTTGTTATATATAGTTTTTTAATTGTATATTTCGATATACTTAACATTACAAAAAGTGGACGCTACAGAATAAAAATCTAGAAATTTATTTCAAAATTACAAGTTTAACATGTTTTAACAAAGAATTGGAATATGAGAGTCATACAATAAGTTTGAAATAAAAATGTAGTGTCAACTATTCACATGCTGGCATGTTCACCTTTATTAATCATGCACATTGATTGGGTTGTTTAAATAGTTCTTGGTGTTAACAAGGGTCCTTTAATTAGGCTGGTTGATTCCCCCATACTGACGGGTTGATTGGGATTATTAGTTCTCAGAAGGGGTTAACAAGGGTCCTTTAATTAGGCCTTAATCCAATTAATTTATCATTTCTTTGAACTAGATTCGAAGAGATGGTTAAATATTTAAAACGATAAAATAATATTGGTAATAAACAAAAAAAATGCTTTTCGCCCCAAACAGATTAATACATCACTAGGCATTAACTTAGTGGATATATTTTAATTACCTATTACGAGGGTCATCCAATAAAGAATGAGACTTTCTTTATAAAAACAAACTAATGAAGTATAATGACTAACTTTACTACATTCCTTCAATATAACATCCCTGCTTCTCTATCACCAACTGCCACCGTTTTGGAAGATCGCTAACCCCCGTTGCTAGGCAACCGGAGTTAGGTCGTTGGACATGCTTGGCCACCTCATCTTCTAGCTCGTCTAAATCGTCGAAACAAATTACCCGGAGAGGTTCTTTGAGTTTAAGGAAGAGGTCAAAGTCTGGAGGACTCATATCCGGAGAATAGGTTGGATGGGGAAATACGTCCCACTCGTATGACGTCAACAATGACGTCACCCTCTCAGATTTATGGCAAGAAGCCTTGTCATGTAATATCAGCGGTTTGGCATTTAATAGTGTTCTACGTTTCTTTCTGATAGTTGGACGTAATTTTTTCATCAAAAAGTCTCTATACACGTTATTATTTACTGTTTTACCTAATGGTATACGCTCTGCTACTAATACACCAACAGAATCATATCATGCGAAAATCATCATCATTTTTAAATGTCCTTGTTTTCTTCTGAACTTTATTGGTCTTGGTGTGGCTGGTGTATGCCACTCAGATGATTGCCGCTTCAGTTCTGGCTCGTAACTGCGAATCCATGTCTCGTCTATTGCAACTATTCTATTTAGGAAACTTTCACCCTCTTTTATATACCTTTTCAGCAGAGTTTTAGCGATGTCAATGTTCGTTTTTTGGTCGTCAGATAAGCAGTGAGGTACCCATCGCGCGGCAATGCGTCTCATGTTTAAATCAGAAGACAGAATTGTATGAGCTGAACCACGGCTAACACCTACTTTCCTCGCTAATTCCTCACATGTCAATCGTCTGTCAGTTTTGAAAAGTTCCTGCATTTTATCTACATTTTCTGGTGCGGTTGCCTCCACTGGCCGCCCAGGGCTATGCTTGATTTCAACATCAGTTCTCCCCTTTTTAAATTCGTCAATCCATCGGTAAACTGTAGGTTTCGGAAGAGCATCTTTACCGCAAACACTTTGCAGGGTATTCAGTATTTCAACACTTTTAGTACCTCTGTAGTACTCGATTTTTAGCTCACCTGAGCTGAAGGCTGCGAGGTGAGCTATTAGTATACCAGTGACTCCGGCGTCCGTCGTCCGTCCATCAACATTTTCAAACATCTTCTCCTCTGAAACCACTGGGCCAATTGAACTCAAATTTCATATGGAGACTCCTTAGGATAGGGGAACGAAAGTTTGTTCAAATGTTCCTGGTCACATGACCAAGATGGCCGCCATGCCCATATATGGTAAAAACCCTTTAAAAATCTTCTTCTCCAGAACCAGAAGGCCGATGACCTTGGGACTTGGTATGTAGCATCGGGGATGTGGGGCCTACCAAGTTTGTTCAAATAATGATCCTAGGTTGACCTTGACCTACTTAACGTCAAGGTCAAATTTGCTTCCTAATAGATTTTAATGGCAATTTTTTTGAAAAGTTGATTTTTTTGAAAACTGTTAAAGCCAAAGTGATTATTCTTACTTGATATGTTGAAACTAATGAGACAATGGCTATAAATAATTTTCGAAGGTCATGGTTTACCTTTGCCATTTCAGCCAAGGTCGCTCATATTGTGGTCCCATCAATATATTAAAACATAGTTTTCTCACAAACCATTGGCCCAATTGGGCTCAAATTTCATGTGAAGAATCCGTATAAGTCAACCAAAATTTATACAATATATTTTGGTCACATGACAAAGATGGCTGCCACGCCCATATATGGTAAAAACCTGTTAAAATCTTCTTCTCCAGAACCAGAAGGCCAGTGACCTTGAGACTTGGTATGTAGTATTGGGGATGTGGGGCCTACCAAGTTTTTTCAAATGATGATCCTAGGGTGACCTTGACCTGCTTAACGTCAAGGTCAAGTTTGCTTCCTAATGCATTTGAATGGGAAATTTTTTGAAAAGTTGATTTTTTGAATACTGTGGAAGCAAAAGTGATTATTCTCACTTGATATGTTCAATCTAATGTCTATAAATAAGTTTCTAAGGTCAAGGTTGATCTTTGACCTTTCAACCAAGGTCGCTTATGTTGGAGTCCCATCAACATATTAAAACATAGTTTTTTCAGACATTTCTTGGCCAATTGAAACCAAATTTCATATGACAACTCCTTATGATTGGTTAGCCAAAACTTATACAGATTGTTATGGTCACTTGACTAACATGGCCACCAGGCCCATATTTGGTAAAAACTCTTTAAATCTCTTCTTCTCTGGAACTAAAAGGCCATTGGCTTTGGGACTTGGTATGTAGGATTGGGGATGTGGGCCCTACCAGGTTAGCACAAATGATGAATCTAGATTGACCTTGACCTACTTTATGGCAAGGTCAAATTTGATTCCTAATGCATTTATATGGAGAAAATCTTAAAATGTTCACTTTCTATAACTGAGCCGAATTCATAATAGTTAAACCTATTGAGACAATGATTTATTAAATACCAAATGTCAAGCTGACCTGTGACCTTTTATCCAAGGCCACTCATATGGACTGCCACATACCTATCTAAACATCTTTTTCTCAGAAATCACTCGGCTGTTTGATGGATTGTTTATTAGATTGTTTAGATCACTTGACCAAAATGTATATGGTAAAAACAAAATTTGTTCCATTATAAGCTGTAGTTGACCTTGACCTATTTTAACATTATTAAGGAGATCAGGTGAGCGCCTCAGGACCTTCAGGTCCTCTAGTTAATAGTTATATACGCCCGTTGTTCAACGGCTGTGAATGTGGCCATTGTGCTCCGACTGTCAGGGCGCGACGTGATGTCACGATTGATGACGTCATCATATGCACTCATGACGTTATATGCGAATGGCTAACAAGACGTACCATGTATGTACCAAATTTCATAGGTCTAGCATGTAAACTGACTGCACTATAGAAAAAGTCTCATTCTTTATTGGATGACCCTCGTATTCTTTGGTCTTTCCGGTATTTTGGCGGTCTTTCCGATAATTTAAGTCTTTCCGGTAAATCTAGGCACCCCTAGGCAGGTATCAACAGGTTCTCTAGACCCTGAGTCTACGCAGTGACCTATATAAGAGTGACTAGAAACTCCAATGAAATACCAATACTCCACTCAAATAACTCTGTCGGGTGTCTTGCACAGGTAAATCAATATCATTTATCTACACAATTTGCTTTTATCGCAGTTTTGGAATACACAGCAAAATTTCTGTATTGTTTATCATATGACACTTAGTTTATGAATTTTGATAAATCGAGACACAGACATAGCCGTGTTTGAACAGTGATTTTTTTACCTGCGCGTCCTGCGTTTCAGAGGCATGATTCTTACAAAGGACGCATGGTTTTAAACCATGAGAGTCCCGCAGGACGCATTAAAAATTGTGGCGAAAAGTCTGCATTTAGTATTTGCAACTTTCGTTTTGAATGCTTTTTTACATGCGCACCGTGTCTTGAATGATATTGGTAAAAACCGGTACCGAAAAACTCCCCAACAGTATAGCGATCATTACTTCCCTTTGGAAACATGTAATTTCATATATGCACCCCGTTTACTGCTAAAAGCCAGCACCGTTAAAAACCAGTGCCGATAAACCAGTACTGTCTGATAGCTGATAATACTACCGACCCGAAATGAAACATTGGAATAATGCTTTTTACCCGCAAGTTTAAACAAACTTTCCATAATGAACACAGCATGCTTTCATGCGAAGATTATGTCACCAAAAGTCCCAAAAATAGACCCTAAACAGGCCACACTGGTGTTTTTAGCAAGAGGCATGAAAATGAATCTGATGCCTCGGAAATGCCAGTAGAGAGTCTGAAAATGACACAGATTACGAATTCAGAGTATTTTAAATAACAATAGAATGGTTAAAGTACTACTGCAGGCTCATGAAGTATGGGGACTGTCACTGTACTGTGCACAGATGGTAAAAAGAAAAATTAATATGGTATGTCCAAAGGCTTCCAGCACTACACTTGTAGGCATGCAGAGTTAGATGAACATGAGCTAATGACCTGGGCTCTAAAAAGATATGAAAACTCCGAGACAAAAGGCAATAGCATAACAAAATGCAACTTGCAAGAGAAATTCCAGGTACGCAATACAAAAAATAGCAGTGCCGCTCTACTGTCTGATAACTCCCCAACAGTGGTGCATTTTTGTTCATTATCATCATAATTGGATTTTTAATTAACGTGCAGGTGCATCATCCGCATCAGTGGGCCCCCTTCCAGGTAAATGGCTAGCTGCACGCATCGCAGATCTCACACCTAATCTCTAGGTGCTCCTTTCTTGATGGTCAACTGTAGTGAGCGTCCACTCACAGCAGTCTTTCTCTGTCAGTTTCTTCCGTGTTTGCTTGGGCCTCCCTGCCCTGCCCCCCCCCCCCCCCCCCCCCCCTCCACCTGCCATCAATCTGTATATCACATGCTGTTCTGACTGCACCACTAGAATGCTCCACATGCCCAAACCAGCATAGCAAAATGAGATAGAGGTCCTCAAGCGCAAGCTTTGACAGAAGTTGGCTTGACCTTACAGTGGCCACATCCTCTTGCTTGATACTGCAGATCCGTCTGATCATGGCCCTATCATTGCGCTGCAGGTTCATCTTGGTCAGTGACCAAGTTTCACTGGCATGGAGCTCCTCACGCAAGAGCTGTATACATAGCCAGTATTATTAGCCACAGGTCTTGTAACAGAGATGGCTGGATGTGAGAACTGTTAGTAGCTCCCTGAACTTCTTCCAGACTGTTTTCACACAAGTAGTGACCGTTATCTCACAGCCTCCACCAGCGGAAAGCATGTCACCCAGGTAGCAGAAGGAAGCTACCCCCTTAAGCTTATCAGGTCCGACCTGGACTTCCCTCTGTGGTCTGCCGTCAATAGGATGGGCATTTCCTATGCACCGTGCACACCTATAATCAGGATTTGGTGTTAGTCGTTGTAGCCCACTGCAATTCTTATGCACCCAAAGTTTGCAACCATTGCAGTAGATGCTGTTGTTACCTACTCTTGTACATGGTAACAGAAACAGAAGTGTCTTTTTCTGTGGCAACTGAATCGGAATGTGTTTCCTCTGTGACCCCTGAAACAGAGTGATTTATTCTCATTACAGAATTGAGAAAGGAAGTATCAAACAGTTTGGACCTCATATTAGGACCCAAATTTGAGCTTCCAAACTGGTTATACATATCATCAATGCAGGGTTCTAAATAAGAAACAGGCTGAAATGAAATGCAAGCAGGCCTCAGTAGTTTTTGTTCTATTTTATTTTTTAGAGGGGGGGGGGGGGGGGGGTGCGCTTCTCCTATAGTAAACTAAACTAACTGCCGTAACTTGCAACACTGAACAGATGAAACTTTGGTTGATTATCTGTGGATCTCCTACTTACCCAAACTGAAATTGATGGGTAGGAGCATGGCAAACAAATATATTTTTAAGGATGGCCTAATGCATGGCGTTATTTCACTACAGACGCGCCATCATTATGATAAGTGTAATAAAGGCACAATTTTACAAAGGAATTCTAGGAAAATGAGCATGGCATGGTCATTTTCCTATAATTCCTATGTAAAATTCCATGGTAAAAAATTTAGGAGCCACATCATAACCATGTTAAATCTAGGACTGGCTAATCGAAGCCAAAAGTTAATCGATAATCGGTCCTTGCATTTCAATATATAACCAATTAGTAATCGCTCAAACTTGATAGAAGGTCTCAGAACGTTTTGACAACTTTTGCATAGTCACTGACATTAACTTCCCAATCATTTCACAACACAACACTAAGAAGCATGTGTTATATATTCAAAAGACGGTTTCAAATAAAAGTTGGCACCTTTGCTCATCACTCTGCTGCCATGCTGGAAGATAATTGACTTGCTAATTGGCAAAGTCGGTAATGAAACTTGCAATTGGCCATTTGTTGTTGTCAACTTCACGTTGCATGACGTCATGCAAAAGGAAGTCAAGTATGAATGACACGAACACTTTTATGTAAAATAAGACCTGCTGTAAATGTCGGTAAGGTTCAAAGGTTCTAAACTAAAATTTAACTGCGGAGAAAAAAAACTTGCATGCTAGATTGTTCATCTGACGAACATTTCATTATTTTGTACTCTTTAAAACAGAGAAGCGCAAGTAATACTTTTTCTAACAATCAGTTGTTGAGTTAGCCTGCAGAGTACAAGGTTTTACTACTTTGTTACAGCAATTTATACACATCTACTGTTAATGACAATGCACTTCCGGTCTAAACAAAACATCACATGAGGCAATTACGCATGAATTTTAATTGAATATATAAATAGAACATCCATTAAAAGTTACTGATTTTTTAATTTTCAAATCGTTAATCGTTTTTCTGTTGTATATGGACTGATTAACCGATATTTTGATTAATCGTGCCAGCCCTAGTTATATCAGAATCCGTTTTAGCGAGGTGTGTTATAAAGGGATTGTATTGTACCATATTCTCATTTCGGGTTGATATGTTTTTCATGTACAAGTTAGAAAAGGTAACAATCAGGATAGCTGTCTTTTACTAATCATAGTCTATGTACTTTCCTTAGATCACCAAGAATGTAGAGGTGTATAGCTGATATTGCCTGTATTCGGGGAAAGGCTCAACCCAGATAGATACAAGAGCCGAGGGCACCAAGACAATGCCGTCCCTCCCAAAGCCAGGAAGCTTGAAGGACCCAGATATTGCCCATCTCTTCTCCGTTGATGATCCAGAAAAAATATTCATCGATCTTCGAGAAATTGGCCATGGCAGTTTTGGTGCTGTTTACTTTGTGAGTAGTTTATTCATAGTGCCCTATAAGCAAATATGAAATTGTGATCATTTTCTTATCCATCAGTTTATAAATTAAAAATTATACTGCCCCAGAATTAAAAAAAAAAACAACTATAAACTATTGGGTTAAAATGGGAACATGATTATTTTCTGTCTAATTTGGCTATAACAATGTTAAAACAATTCAGTATCCCAAATTATAAAGCCAGATCAGGCATTTAGTAAAGAATGTGTAACAAAAAATATTTGTCTGATCTCAACCAAAACATATATCTTGTATGTACACTAAAGAACCGTCTCAATGAGACAGTTCTTTTGAGCACCCAAAACATCTGTAAAAACAAATGGATAAGAAAATATTTACAACTTTACGCTCAAAAAATGTGTTTATCCAACTAATCTAGTATCCAGTGTTGTGCTTAGGTCGAGATTCTACCTGAATTTCAGAGGGACATTTGCAAATTCTGTGGGACACACCAAATCCATCTGATTTTTTACCTGTTAAATTGAATACAGTTTTTCGGAAATTTCTGTTCATTTTAATTTAAATTTTAGCTTGATGTTGATAGTTTTGCCTCTGGGGTGCAGATAACAATGAAGTCGTTTCTACATTGCTGTAGTTTTGAATTCCCAAGCAAATATTCTATTTTTACATTAAAATAGCTTTTTCTGGCCTGTAGCTGAATAAAATTTGTTTTTTTTCCGCCATTGTTGATGTATTGGACTGGTGTAGAAATCATATCCATTATCAATCATCGGTAAATACATGTGCACAGTCTCAATTGTGCTTTTTACTTCCCTTTACTAGGTTACACTAAATACGGAAACGGGGGTTCAAATAGCAAAAATCAGCGGCTTTTTTCGAGAGTGCGCCCATATGCCCGCACTGGGTGCATTTTTAAGGGACAACGAGGATAAAATCGCGGGAATCCCGCAATGTTGCTCTCTAGGCACAACACTGTAGTATCCTAAGTTCTAAAACCAGATGCAGTTACAAAAAATACTACTTTACCTACTGAACTGCAAAACCAGCAAACCAAACATTTTATTAGCATTGTTTATTGCTAGAAAATTATTTCAAAATGCCACCTTTCAAAAGTAAGAATGAGAAGTTAATTTGTTTAGTTCAAATCTGCTTTCCTTTTTGTTATTCAGATACTGATTTTGAAAATACATGACGTACATGTATATGAAGCTTTTTCGACACCTTTAAGTTGAAAACCTCTGTTTAAAGTTGTATTCTTGCCTTTGACGAAATTTCACTTTATGGTTTACAGGCTAGAGATGTCAAGAACAAGGAGATTGTTGCAATTAAAAAGATGTCATATAGTGGGAAACAGTCTGCCGAGGTAAGGTTAAAGTCATCATCATTTAGTCAGACCTCTAGATTAAAGAGTGTGTGATTAAAAATTAATTTTCTTATTTATCAACCAAAACACATATTGTGGGTACTCAAAAGAACCATCTCAATCAAAGAGATGGTTCTTTTGAGCACCCAAAACATGTGTTGAAACTGATTAAGAAAATAATTACAATTTTTGATAAACTTTTTTGCTTCAAAATTTAACATAAGGGGTATAGACAATTTCTCCCAAGTTTTAGGGGCCCAGCCCAAAATTTAGGGGCCATGGGCCACTGGGCACCTGTTAGTCTTTTTCCCTGAAAAGTCTTGGTTACTAATCCCTAAGGAACATGCCTATGAACTTTCGGATCTGCCATATATAACTGACCGTTAACATGAGTCAGAAATTGTTGAAAGCGATGTTAAAATTGTTGAAATCCATGTTAAAACCTCACACATCAATCATATTTGAGCCAGTGCATCAGATTTCCAACAATGTGGTATGTGCGACCAGCAAAGCCTCAGATCAGTCTGCGCTTATGCGCAGTCTGATCAGAGTCTTTGCAAGTCACTTGAGTATTCTATGATTGTTAAGCTACTGACTGAACACCATTTTGAGTTTCTAAGCTTAAAAGGAGGCTGCAGCGGCTGTTTTGAGTCTATTCATATCTATTCATGTCAAATTCCACATTGCTGGAAATCTCATGCACTGGCTCATTTATTCTGTTCTATTCCATTTGTAATGAGATGGTTTTTGTATGAGTTGATGCTTTACATTCAGTTTTATGCTCAAAAATGTTGTTTCTGTGGGCCTATAAATCTTGATTGCCTTACTATATTTTTCATTTGTAGAAATGGCAAGACATCATTAAAGAAGTAAAGTTTCTGCGACAGGTTACCCACAAGAACTGTATTGATTATAAAGGATGCTTTCTCTGGGAACATACAGCATGGGTAAGTACCATTTCTTAGAAATAATAATACACTACTACTAAGAAAAATAAGAAAATGATGACCTGTATAGCGCCAGTCAGGACTGCAGCAGAGAACACTTATTTACTATGCTTAAAAATTCAGCGTAAAATTGCAATTATTTTTTTATCCATATTTTCAAACATGAGTTTTGGGTGCTCAAAAGAACCGTCTCATTTAGTACCGACAACATATGTTTTGGTTGAGAAGTAAGAAAGTAATTTTCAGTAAAGCACTCTTATCTGGAGGCCTGATGACCATAGCTGTTGACTGGTACTGTTGATTGAAAGATAGTTTAGAATCATTGTAAACAAAAAATATAAACAGAAGACAAAATTCCCACTAGTCTGCTCGTTATTACAAGTGAAATCTAGAAAGGACAAGTAGTTCTTCCCAAAGCACTTGTCCTGTAGGACAAGTGCTTTGGGAAGAATTACTCGAGGAAGTCATATAATATATTACTCCTTTGTGTTCTTTATTGCATATGCTTTTAAAGGACACGTGCATGTGTTTGCAGGAGGAGTGAAAATTGTAAGTCACTCGTCCTGCAGGACAAGTGCAATATTGAAATATTTTTGTCCCCTGATATAGTAATCCAAGTAATGTGTAATTTGTACAGGTAAATATGATTCACATCAGTATAATATACACAATAATTTGCCTGTTTCTATGAAATATAGTATAATCCTATTATCTTGCATCTTTGAAACATCTGTATGTTTAACCACAAACAACAAAAAAGTTTTTTGTGTGTACTCAAAAATAGCTCCCCTCTTTTGAGCACCAAAAACAAATGAAAAAATTTATGGATAAGAAAATAATCCCAATTGTGTTTTCTGGACGTATGCATAATAAACAACACACTGTTTTCGGCAAATCTTGTTCAAATTTTAAATATTGGTCAGAAAATTTGCATGCATAAAGCCGAAGCAACATACATCTTGCAAACAAGCAGATGCATTGTACAATGTGCAAGATAATGGAAATAGCCTTGACAAGATGACAGAGATGAGCCCATGTAAACTCATAGGTTTAGATAAACAAAATTTCTGAGGTAAAGTTGTAAATATTCTCTTACCCATCTGTTTTAACTTATGTTTTGGGTGCTCATTGAGACGGTTCTTTTGAGTACCCACAACATATGTTTTGGTTGAGAAATAAGAAGGTTAATTTTTTTTTACGCACTCTTAACTAAATGCCTGAACATGGGTACCTAAAAGCATTATTTATATTTAAATTTGTGCTGAACTCTTTCCTTCTAGGGGTGACTTTTGTCATCTGCTGATAACCTTTGCAAACAGTTTGGACCTTGATCAGGACCGACAGAATAGATCAGTCCTAATCTAGATCCAAACAGTTTGACACTCTAATAGTGTTTCTGAAATTCTTTTTTGAAAAAGTTAATTTTGAAAAAGTCAGCAGACATTTAAACAACACAAGTATGAAAAATTACCCAGCATGCCGAGAGTTTAAGATTGATGATTAACTGTATGTTTTCAGTTGGTGATGGAATACTGCCTTGGTTCAGCATCAGATATAATTGAAGGTAGGTTAAATTGATTGTTAATCCTTTGTATACCAGAAACTCCTAAACGGGTACTTTGGCAAACAGTGAAGACCCTGATGAAATGCAGCATAAAGCTGCATTTCATCAGGGCCTGCGCTGTTAGCTAAAATTAAAACGGCCTTCAGAGAGAGAACTACTATATAATTTAGAAAATTGTACCTGTGACCCCTTAAAGAACACAATGTCAGAGCGGTCCCATACTTATTGTATTAATTTAATATCTTCGGGAAAATCCATTAGAATACAAAGGGTTAATATATAGGTCAAAAAAATTTAGCATGAAATTTCAGGTAGTCGTCTCATTGACCACAGCATATGAACTGACACATTTGATTTTTTGCCTATATATCTTTTATTGGGCCAGTTAAGCAAAAAATGTCAGCGTAAAATTGCTTTTTTTTCTTATCCATCAGTTTAAACATATGTTTTGGGTGCTCAAAAGAACCGTCTTATTGACTTGGTTCTTTTGAGTACCCATAACATATGTTTTGGTTGAGAAATAAGAAAATAACTTTCAGTTACGAACTCTTATCTGGGGGCCTGATCTACATGTAGCCAAGGCTCAGATGAGCCTGCGCATTTGTTATGCCTTGCCTGAACATTTGCCGCTCACAAATATATAAAACATGGGTGAAATGTTTTCAGCATTATTCTTGAATTCAGGATTTTTAGGATGAATTTTCCCATTTTCTGGCATGTTTACCTATGTTAATGGAAACCAAAATCAGTATAAAATCAATTTAAAAAGTCGTTATTTGGTGTAACATGCTTTGAACAGTAGATAAAATCCAGAATAATTTCAGACCTTTGTCATGTTTATAGGCATTATCGTTCTTATCTTAAATTGTGATGTGTAAATCAGTATTTTGCTTAACCATACAGTCCTTGACGGATATAGTAGAGTAGAACTCCAGATAAAAATGTGTAATTAGAAATCATTTTTTCTTATTTCTCGACAAAACATATATTTTGGGTACTCAAAAAAAACCCGTCTCGATGAGACAATTCTTTTTATCACCCAAAATGTATGTTTAAATTAATGAATAAGAAATAAATCATGTTTTTATAATTTGCTTATAGAGTTATTTTGTGTTCCTTGAAAGTCCTTTGAATTTTACATAGCCATGCCTGTAATGTATAAGGTCTTTATATTTCTTACAGTACATAAAAAACCTCTGAAGGAGGCAGAGATAGCCCAGATCTGCCATGATGCCCTCCAGGGTCTTGTATACCTACATAATCAGGACAAGATACACAGAGACGTCAAAGCTGGTAATATTCTGCTGACTGAGAACGGGACAGTCAAACTGGGTAAGTTGTCTTTATTTGGGCCTTGACATGAGATCGTCTTCAGAGCTTATGACCAAGCAAGATTCAAACTATTCTGTTGAGCTGCAGAGACTAAATAGAATATTGAAATTTGCACGCAGGAAGTTCGACTACTTCACTTTACAGAAAGCAAATAAAAAAGCACTGATCAGACTGCCCTTCTTTTGTTCCCATGCGACAAAGTCAGGTTTGCTCAGGCCTTCAGATTTATGGTGGGCCTCCGTCATTGTCCTATGATTTTGAAATATGGCCCATCACTTTCCAAGGCAATGGGCCCAGTGGACTCGTTCTTTTTAGTTGTGAAAAATCTCACTTTAATAAAAATATTCATCTTGCAGCAAGTCTACAATCTCCACAAAACAGAAAGAACAAGTGGGTTGTCAATACAGTAAAACATGTCTTAAGCAGCCACTCAAAAAAGACAAAATAAAGATCTTAATAACAAATTGTAGCTAAATGAAAGTCAAGAGTATTGCAGAATGCTCCCCTTTGAACATTCTGCAATACTCTTGACCTGCATTAAGCGATAATTGGTCTTCTTTTTTGAGTGGCCGCTTAAGACAGGATATACTGTATAATCAGCAGTGAATATACATATATGCATACAAGTGTCTTTGTCAGTGTGTAGTTAAAGTATACTACCCAATTGTCAACATGCTTTGGCCAATCAGTTCAGAACTATTGAATGAAAATGGTAGTGAAAAACACAAGTTTGTGTGACTGATGGGTGAATAATGATAATTCTAACACACCTCGCTTATAAAGCAAATGCTAAAAAATATGTTATATATCAAACATTAATTCACAGTTTTGAAAGCCAGAGGAAAATGCGCGCCAGCTGACGTCACTTGTTACTGTAAAATGAAGTCTGTCATGGCGTTAGACTCTGTAACATAGTTTTTATGCTGGAAAGACGTAACAAATACATGTATGTGATTGCGACACAATCAAACTATTGGCGGGACTTCCTCAGTGCAATGTCAGAAAGTTGGAAGAAACTGAAGACTTCAAATGTATTTTCGTGGTTCATTGTGTGTTTGATCAAAATAGATCAGCTCTATTGCGTGAATTGTTGAGTAATAATTCACTGTTTGTCGGTCAGTTTTACGAAGGAAAATCACTGGCGCTACACCCTTGTGATCTGATCTTCTTTACAACTGACCTCCAAACAGTGAATTATTACTCTGAGAATAATTCACTGCTAGAGCTGATCTGTTTCTTGAGTAATAGTTGAACCATGGTTTGTCTGCCTTATAGTGCCTATATGGGGATTATCCACAAGATTTAGAACCCACAACATATATTTTGGTTGAGAAATAAAAAAAAAATAATAATTATTTTTAATTATGCCTGATTCTTATTTTTTCAGCTGATTTTGGATCTGCATCACTGAATTGTCCAGCGAACTCATTTGTTGGTACTCCTTACTGGATGGCACCTGAAGTAATCTTAGCTATGGATGAGGGGCAGTATGATGGTAGAGCTGACATTTGGTCACTTGGCATAATGTGTATAGAACTGGGTAAGTCTGCCGAACATATCATATGAAAGTCTATTGGAAGGTCTCTCTACTTGGCATAATTGGTACAGAACTGGGTAGGAGCCGTTGTGGAGTAGTAGATATACCACTCGCCTTGTAAACCAGGGTTTGCAGGTTCAATTCCTGGCTTCTCCAGTCTGTTTGATGAGACTCTTTATGACCTTAGCTGTTGCGTGGGACGTTAAACACAAACATAGAATATACCGGGCCGCGTAGCGCAGTCGGTAACGTGTCTAGCAACAGATGCGAGTCTGACTGCAGATCCAGGGGTCGCGAGTTCGATCCCGGTCCGGTCCCATACTTTCGTGGAGATTGATCATGAAATAATTTCTACGGTCATTCTCCTCCCTTCCGCTGAATCATTCAAGAAGGGTTGTTGTCAGTTACAAGCGAAAGTATGTGCACGAAGTACTGGTTAACTGCTTGTTCAAGCTTGCCCAGGAAAAAGTGTGGTTAGGTGAACTGACCGTCCCGCCATGACCATAGCTGTTGACTTGGGACGTAAAGCAACAAAACAAACAAACAAACATAGAATAGATTAAGTCTGCTAAGTGCTAACCAATCATTATGACAGTCTGTTAGAAGGAATATGGTAGATGGTCACTTTGCATAATGTGTCAAGGATTTTCCTAGGCCATATTTGGGGCCGAATACATGCCCCTTCCCAATTCAAAAATAAGCGATATTTCCCAAAAATTATGAATATATTTCCCAATTTCTTGCAATAATACAAATCCAAACTTGAAAATTTGGCAAGCCATTTGTACCTGATCCAATCAAAATCAGCTGAGAAGATCATGATCAAAATGAAGTCTTTACATTTTACTTGAAAGACTGTAAGACATTATTATTTTTTTATTTTTCCCAGTTTTGCAGATATATGCGTTAATTTTCCCTAAATTATGGGCCCCCCGCTTAGACTCAAAGGGGGTAAGAAAATCCCTGTGCGTATAGAACTGGATAAGTCTGTTAACTAGAGGGATAATCCTAGGGTGGGCCTGATCCATTTTGTTAGAAAACTATTAATGTTTTGCTAAAATGGACTTTATTTTTGGCTGGGCCCCACATACAAGCTATTCAAATCACATGTCGATTATGCTCTAATGTGGATATTAAGGATTCTTGGGCCCTTCATATTTTGCAAAGGGCCCTCAAAAAATTTCAAATGGCCCATAAAAATTTGGAAATTTGCATGTCTTTGAATGGGATATTGGCCATTGGCCCATTTTAAGGGCCCATCATCATTTTTGGCTAGGATTATCCCTGATGTCTTATCATAATGACAGTGAGAGGAGCAGACAGACGACAAAGACTAAGGGTTCAATGTCTCCATTCTGTTGCAGCTGAGAAGAAACCTCCGTTGTTCAACATGAATGCCATGAGTGCTCTCTACCATATAGCACAGAATGATTCACCGTCTTTGTCAGGAGGAGACTGGTCCAATGATTTCAGAGACTTTGTAGACTCTTGTTTGGCGAAGAATCCTGAGAATCGACCCACTGCTGCACAATTATTATTGGTAGGTGATATGTACGGTATATGTGCTAAAATTACGAACTTATCTTTTTCTAACCTCAAGTAACATGTCAGTTATGATACTTATCAGGGCAGGAATTCATAAAATGCTTGTCAGATTGACAAACAGTGAAGACCCTGATCAGACTGCTTCTTCTGAAGCAGTCTGATCTGTGTCTGCACTGTCTGTCTAGGCCTTTTCAGGTAACTTGAAACTACATGTAGTGTTAGAAATTTGAGAACATCTACTGCTCTTCAATTTTTTAAAAACGGTTCCTTCCTTATCTGAAAGTAGACATGCTGATACAGTGAAAACAGTGTAGACCCAGAAAAATAAGCACGGTCTCAAGGTCATGGGTGAAAGTTTTCAGGATTAATCCTGAATTCAGGATTTTGAGGCTTACTTCCCATAGAAAGTCAGCCTCAAAATGCTGAATTAAGGAGATTATAATAGCTTCTTTGATTAGTTTTCAGATTATCTAAACACAATTAATCATTTTAACTTTAAATTTTCATTTTTGTAGCCATCCAGTTTAAACATTTGAATTTCAAAAGTTCAGGATTTTGGAAATTTTGAACTTTTGTCCATGCAAGGTCTGCACTGTTTACTAAGATGAAAATCTAGAGGAAAGATTACTACAGATTCAACTTCGTAAGCACACTGTGTGGGTAATTTCAAATTTTCCTTTGAAAAAGTTAAGATCTCGAACTTTAATAATGAAATTACCACTAGATTAACTGGAAATTAAAAGTTTAGTAATTAGCAAGTAATTAGGGTGTACTGATAAGAAAATGCATGCCCAGGACTTTTTCTGGCAATTTTTGGAAATGGCCCGGGGCCAAAATTGGGAAAAAAATGATTGACTTAACATCAAAATTGGGAGAAACTAACGACATAGAACATAACAAGGGGACCAAAATATATCCTAAAAATCAAGTTATTTTGGATTGTATATTGCCAAGCATACCACTTAAGCACAAGTGTTTGAGTATCATTCTGATATGGGTCATTGTATCTTATAAGTAGTAGTGGTCTCACAAAAGAGGTAAAAAAAAATTATTTTTTTTTACTTTTCTTAATTGGGAAAAACAGACATAGAATAAGGAAAAAAGGTGGCTATTTTCGATGGGAATGGGGCCGAAATTAGGCCCCTAGAGAAAGACAGAAAATCCCCTGATGCTTATTATGTTGAATACAGGAAAGGGGTACGTGCATTAAGGGGCTATTTTGGCCCCCTCTGGAGCCAAAAACTGAAAGTTGCTTTTCACCAATTTCGTCTTGTTGGTTTATTAGAAGAATAGCCCAAGTGTAAAATTCTTGCATTTATTTTACTTTTATCGGTTGCTATGGTAACAAAAATGGACAACAAAGTAGGCTTAAAATAGAGAAATAGTCATTTTGAGCCAAATTTAAGGCTTTTTCAGACCGATTTTTTAAGAATCAGATATCAGTACAAGTGAATACCAAACAAACCTTTTAATATATTGTGTGCCGTGATAATTCTCACCCTCTGTTAAAATATCTTTTTGGTAATTGCTTGTGCTCTATGTTAATTTCTCTGTCAAATGTCTTCAATTAGCTCCAAAATGGTCTCTTTCCTATTTTCAGCCTATTTTGGCAGCCATTTTTGTTACCATAGCAAAGGTAAAAGTAGAATCAATCCCAGATTTTTACACTTGGGCTATTGTTCTAATAAACTAATAAGAAGAAACTTGTGAAAAGCAATTTTCATTGTTTGGCCTCATAGGGGGGCCAAAATAGCCTCTTAATGCACATCCCCCTTTGAATATTAAAATGAACTCAACGGAGGCATTGCCACAGTGTTGTTTCCTCGTCCTCTACATAGTAGTGGTTCAACCCAGGAAGACCGGAAAACGTCCTGACATGACTGAAAATTGTTGACTGGGACATAAAGCATCAATACAGTGCTGTCATAAACAAACTGAAATAAAATATACCCATCAGGTTTTCTATAGCATTCTGCAGGCCGCTAAATAAAAATGTGTAAATTTACTTTTCTTATTTCTCAACCAAAACATATTGTGGATGCTCAATAAGTCTGGTCTTTTGAGCGTTGAGCACCCAAAACATCACAGTTTTAGATAAACAAAAAATTTCAGAGTAAAATTGTAAATATTTTTGTACCCATAATTTTTAGCATATGTTTTGGGTTTTCAAAAGAACCGTCTCGATGAGACGGTTCTTTTGAGTACCCACAAAATATGTTTTGGTGGAGAAATAAGAAAATAATTTTTTCTGTTACACACTCTTTACTTAAGTCCTGCATGTTTAAATTAATGTTTGTGCGCAGCATATATGCTTATCTAGACCTATAATTCAATTAATCTTGTTTTTTCCAGCATCCTTTCTTAACGCGTACTCAACCCAACAATGTGATAATGGATTTAATTCACCGCACCAAAGAAGCTGTTCGGGAGCTGGATAATCTTCAGTATCGTAGAATGAAGAAGATCCTGATGGCGGAGACTACGTCAGAGGATGCCAGTTCAAATGGACCGGCAGATGAACTAGTCGGTGACTCCTCGCAGGTACCTTCAAACTTCTTATTTCAGGGGTGATATAAAAGTACTACCATAGGTTTAGATAAACAAATTTTGTGAGGTGAAATTGTAAATATTTCCTACCTATTAGTTTAAACTGGTGTTTTGGGTGCTCAAAAGAACCGTCTCATTGACACGGTTCTTTTGAGTACCCACAACATATGTTTTGGTTGATAAATAAGAAAAATGATTTTTCGGTACACACTCTTAACTAAAGGCCTAACTACATAGCAACTTGTAAAAAGTCATACCATATCATCCTAAATATGCTATATTGTATTGGCTGCTATAGTGATTGTTTTCTCTCACTTTTTGAATGGCCCTCACATGGCAGGCTACTAGATAAGAGTGAATAATTGAAAATTATTTTTCTTATTTTACAACCAAAACGTATGTTGTGGGTATTCAAAACAATCTTTTTAATGAAAAGGTTCTTTTGAGCACCCAAAACAAATGTTAACACTGCTGAATAAGAAAATGTTCACAAAATTACTCTCAAAATAATTCAATTAAAGAGCTATGTGCATTAAGGGGCTTTTTTGGCCCCCCTATGAGGCTAAAATATTTTCACCAATTTGTTCTTATTAGTTTATTAGAACAATAAGCAAAGTTTAAAAGTCTCAAATTACGTTGACTTTTACCGTTGCTATGGTAAAAAAATGGCCACCAAAATAGGCTGAAAATAGGAAATTGACCATTTTGGAGCAGAATTGAGAGGTTTGACAAAAAACAAGCAAATACCAAAAAGATATTTTAACAGAGATGTGAATTGTCACGGCACACAACATATTCAAAGGATTTTTTGGTATTTAGCTGTACTGATATCTAATTCTTAAAAAATTGGTCACCAAACGCTTTAAATTTGGTCCAAAATGGCAATTTCTCTGTTTAAAGCCTATTTTGTCAACCATTTTTGTTATTATAGCAATAGTAAAATTGAAACAAATGCTGAAATTTTACACTTCAGTTGTTCTTCTAATAAACTGGTGAAAAGCAATTTTCAGTTTTTGGCTCTAAAGGGGGCCAAAATAGCCCCTTAATGCATGTACCCCCTTGAGAACAGTTATAAATTTTTCTTGTTTAAAAAGTTGCTTTTACTCCTCTGTTATGTGGTTGGTTTCCAGGGAGGGTTAACTGAGCATTCCCAGAATGATCATGTTATAAAATTTACAAAAGAAAATGGAGAGATGTCACATCAATTATGCCAACTTCTAACTGTGCTACTAGGCGGACAATTTTAACATGGTGTAAATGTATTTATATGGAAATGCTTAAATGGGTACTTAGGCTTACAGTGAGGACCCTTATGAAACGGCACATCCTGTGGTATTACATCAGGTTCTTCTCTATTTGCTAAGATAAGAATAAGCTTAAGGGACAGAACTAAAATTAATTATTTAGAAATCTTAACCTGTGACCCTCAATATATAGAACAGACTACCCTTACTTATTGTATCAAACCAGCTGCGAGAAACCATTTGTGTACAAAGGCTACTCGAGATAACAGTGCGTAATCAAAAAATAATTTTCTTATTTCTCAATCAAAACATATGTTTGGGTACTCAGAAGAACCGTCTCAATGAGACTGTTCTTTTGAGCACCCAAAACACATGATAAGAAAATATTCAAGATTTTATGCTCAAAATATTTAGCTGAACCTGGATTTATCGTTTTTTGAATACACTGTAGAATAATCCAGATCAGCTGGCTTCTGGCGAATCCATCTGATCAGGATCCACACTTTTCCAATCTAATTGAAACATGCTTACAACTGGAATGCTGCATGTTAACAAAATAAGAATTGGGGAGGAGTGTAGTACATAAAATATTCAGCATGACAAGGGTGAATCAGGGCGAGCATGGGTGAAAGGTTTCAGGATTAATTCCGAATTCAGGATTTTGAGGCTGACTCTCCACAGAAAGTCAGCCTCAAAATGCTGAAATAAGGAGACCTTAATATAATAGCTTCGCTGATTTATTTTCAGTCTGTCTAAGGACATTTGACTACTTAAACTTGAAATTGTGAATGCTGCAAATTTTAAGAATGGAGTTTCGAAAGTTCAGGATTTTTGGAAATTTTGAACTTTCACCCATGGACGAGTGAAAGGGATAACAATCTGCTTCTTGTGTTTAGGATGAGGGTCAAGATAGCAGTAAATCAAATAGCATTGCGAGTCAACAGAGTGTACAGTCCAGTAGTTGTGTCAGTAACAGCAGTAGGTCCAGCAGCATGAACAGCCTCCAGGGGGCGACAACTGACGATCCAGTCACCTTCTCACGCAAAGACAGAAGTGTAAGTTATTTACCCCTTATAGTAGGGCTGTAAACTTGCCACAATGACTATCAAATAGTGAAACAGAAAAATTGGAAAATGAGCTTGTAGGATCAACTTAATATATGAGGTACAACATGTGATTTTGGTAGGTGATTTTCCTTAGGCGACCAGCAGAGGCTCAGACAAGTCTGTGCATCCACACAGTCTCATCAGAGCCTTCACTGCTGTAACACACTAAGTATGTACACCAGCCCCGTAGGGCAGTCGGTAGTAAGTCTGACTGCAGATCCTGGGGTTGTGAGTTCGATCCCGGCCCGGTCCCATACTGTCGTGAAGATTGATCATGAAATAATTTCTATGGTCATTCTCCTCCTTCTGCTGATTCAAGATGGGTTGTTGTCAGTTACAAGTGAAAGTATGTGTGGGCAGTACTGGTTAACCACTTGGTCGAGCTTGCCCAGCAAATAGTGTGGTTAGGTGAACTGACCGTCTCAACATGACCATAGCTGTTGACTGAGAACAAACAATAGGCCTCTTACCCCATGAGATGACTGCATGCACGTTTAAAATTGATTTATTCGCATCTCATATAGAGAAAAGCAGACGAGAAAAGCAGACGACTTTTGTTGTTATTGGCGCATTAAGGGTTAAAATAGGCGTTATTCAAAAATGTTCATTTGGGGCAATATAGTGTCAGATTTACGGTAGAAAATCATGTTTAACTAGATTTCTGACCACATATCCGATGTTACATTTTCCAAAAATAAACAGTTTGAATACAGTTATCCCCAAATTAAAAGAGGAAATATTTTTTATAAGACCTGTACTGGATGTCAATTTGACGAGTTTATCACCGGTGTTAAAGAGCCACTTATAATTTTACAGCAAATGATATTTTAGAATCGGGTCTTTCTTATAGCAAATTAGTGTTTAGTGTCATGATGTGAATGATTTTCACATGGAAGATTTGCATGAAAATATAACAAAACCTTTTAACCTTGAAATGAAATTAATGTCAGACTGTGATCTCACAAATTTAATGTCTGCTGTTAATTGGTCTAAGGGTAATCTATAACCCTTTTCATGCTATTCACTACAATTTTCATCTGCTTTCACTTCAGTTTATGTACTTGATGGCTTATACTGCAAACAATATGGACCCAGATCAGACTACTGCTTAGGGAGCAGTCTCATCAGGATTCTTAGTATTTGATTTATTGTTACAGTGAATATATGCAGCAGACGTAATTACCAGATGACATTTTCAGGACAAACAGAATATAAGCAGGATAAGGTCTGAACATATAGCAATTGATAGATTATCTTTTATATTTTCATTGACAATGAACATGGGCCCGTCACCCTATTGTACATGTAAAACCTTTAGAACTCTTGTAAATTTAGTTGAAATCCTTTAAAACCTTCAATTGGGCTGAAAAACCTGTTATTTGATAAGTAAACCTTGATACAATGTTACAGTAATTTTGATATTTTGGCAGCCTTCTCCACCCGCTCTGCCTCCAAGATCTCCCAGGAACGTCCAGGTACATGTACATATCCAGGTACAGCAGCATGAGTTATCCCCCATTTACTGAATTGCTCCCCCTTTTAGTTTCAGCATGCTGTTGCTTCCATAGGATCTATTTTATAATGTTGTGAACATAAATAATTATTGTGTTCGTAGCGTTGCAGGTTTAGTACATTTTGTTTGTCTATGTTTTTAACCATTAAGGGGCCAATCGCAACAAAAGTCGTCTGCTTTTCTGGTCTGTTGAAATGTTTAAAAAGCCTCTATGGCAAACAGTGTGGACCCAGACCAGACTGCTCCTATAGGAGCAGTCTGTTCTGGGTCCACGTTGTTTGCTTCTATACTTAATTCTTAAGTAATGTTAGGCAATTATTTGCAGCAGACGACTTCAGCAGACGACATTTTCAGATACATATTTTTCTTGGCGCTTTAAGGGTTAATAGTAATTTTTGTTTCGATAGTATTTTATGCATCTCATTTTTGTTCTTATTCATTAGCATAGGTGACCTAGCATGTGTTCAGATAAGCATTTTTAAGCGTAAAGCATAGGACCAGTTAAGCAAATATTTTTAGCGTAAAATTGCAATTATTTTCTTACCCATCAGTTTAAACATGTGTTTTGGGTGCTCAAAAGAACCGTCTTGATGAGACTGTTCTTTTGAGTACCCACATCATACGTTTTGGTTGAGAAATAAGAATTTTGCACTCTTATCTGGGGGCCTGGTAAAGTTGCAATTATTTTCTTACCCATAAGTAAAAACATAAGTTTTTGGTGCTCAAAAGAACCATTTCATTGAGACTGTTCTTTTGAGAATACACATGTTTTGTTAATAATTCTCAAATATGCAATTTTATCCGTAGGCCTGGACTTGAGCAGAGCAGGATGTCTGTAGATGTTTTATAGGTATAGATAAGCAAGATTTTTGAGAGTAAAATTGTAAATATTATCTTACTCATCAGTTTTAACATATGGTTTTGGTGCTCAAAGAACCACCTCATTTAGACGGTTCTTTTGGCTACCCACAACATATGTTTTGGTTGAGAAAGAAAAAAAAGAAATTATTTGGTACACACTCTTAACTAAAGGCATGTGGTTTATCATTTACTCCTGCAGGTGGACACCCTCCTCTCTGTATATGTTTAACTTATTTTACGCTTTTGATGTTATTACTGACTTGAGATATAATGGGCCTCAATGGGAGAAAACTTGCCCTCAACTTTCCAACCAAGTAAGACGCAAAATCAACCTGCTCAGCTACAGAGAATAGCTAGAAATTGAAATTTTGCCTGTGGCATGTTTAGCTATTATACTAATCAGATATCTATTAAGAAACTCACTGATCAGACTGTGCAGAAGCGTAGACTGGTCTGTGTCTTTAACTTTGATGTGCGCATGCAACATGTTCAGGTTTTCGTTTTGTGACCCTAATGATGTGTTGATGACATACTTCATTTTAGTTGGATCTTCAAAGTAAAGTATGTATCATGCATCTGACAATAAAAGATTCTGATCATTTTTTTCACGGGTTTTAACTCTACCTACTAGTGACGTCTGCTGATAAATTTTGCAAACAGATTACATGCAGACCAGGCCCGACATAATGTCGGGCCTGATCTGGATCCAAACTGTTTGACACAAGATATTCCTGAAAGAAGTTTTCAAAAAAGTTGTTTTTGAAAAAAAATCAGCAGACGACAAAAAAGCAGGCAGAGAGTTAAAATTGAAAAGTCCCATACAGACTGAGCTCCAACGTTGCACTTGTTTTATCAAAGAAGTTATACTCACATATTTGTGTTTTGGTCAAACTTACAAGCTTTCTTGTATAGCCTTATTAGGCAAAAAAAATGTGTAAACAGCTCTGCGCTGCATGGAATAATGAACTAGGGTAAGTAGGTCGAAAAAAAGTTTGGTTTTTAGAAAAAGATATATATGGGAATAAAATTAATGGGAAACAATTTGGCTGAAATGGGAATTTCCCAGAAATCCCAAATTAATACCCAAAAAATTTTAGGGTCGGCAGCGAAATAAAGGTCAGATGGCAATAGTAAAAACCCATTTTTTTGCCTAATGTATTGTTTTTGGTGTGGATCCCGATGGTGGCGGAGTGACACTTTCTTGTGGGCAAGATATCTCATGAGCTAGCGACAGGGTTGGAACCAAATTTGCATGGATATAACATTGGGGCATGATGAAGACTTGGTAAGGTTTTGGTGACCTTACCCTAATTTTCAAGGTCAGTGGAGCTAAAAAGGTCAAACTTGAGTATGTTTGGTGGGGAAGATGTCTGGTTTCTCTGAAAAAAATGCTAGATTTTATGTTGTCATGCATCAGTGATTTTATTTAGGCATTTTTACCGCCTTATATGGGAGTCATTCCCAATCCAAAAATGGCCTTTATTTTCCCAATTTTATGTTCCCAAAATCCCAAATTAAATCACTGTGCATGTTGCTTATACGTTACATTGTATTCATGTTGTGGTTAGTTAAGACGACTACGGTCAAGAGGAGCACAGTTTTGTTTGATTTGATTCTTTATGTCCCAGTCAACAATTTTTCAGTTATGTTGGGACAGGTCTTCTGGGTTGAACCAGTACTAAGCAAGGATAAATGTGTCTTGCTCAAGGACACAACACAGTGACGTCGATGAGGCTCAGACCCGCGGCCCCTTGGTCTTGAGTCGAGCACTCTACCACTGGGCCACTGCGCTCCTGAGAGTGCAGTGGCCCAGTGGTAGAGTTCTCGGCTTGAGATCAAAAGATCTCTGGTTCAAGCTTTACCGGAGCCATTGCCTTGTGTCCTTGTGTAAGACACTTTTCTCACTGCTTTGGACTGGTTCAACCCAGGAAGACATCAGGATGTGACTTAAAAATTGATGACTGGGATGTGAACCATCAACTCGACTCAATAGAACAGTTACTATATATTATTTTGAATCTTTTCATTTCTCTCACTGTTTAGTTTCAGTTGAAGATAATTTACTGTAGAATATACTTTTGATTTCACTTATATCAATTTTGTTTGCGTAGAGCTAATATCTAATTTGTTTTATAACAATCATAATATTAACAGAGCCAGGTTGAAGCAAAATTGTGGCAAACTGCATGAACACATTCTTATTTTATCAATCAAAACACATGAGTCAAAGAAGAAGGAAAATAACTAAAGTTTTATTCTATTAAATTTATTATTTAGTTTCTTATTTCTCAACCAAAACATATCTTGTGGGTACACAAAAGAACCGTCTCATTGAGACGGTTCTTTTGAGTACCTAAAACAAATAATAAAACTGACTGATAAGAAAATATTCTAAATTTTACTTTCAAATTTTTTGTTTTTCTCGACCTATGTTTACATGTGTTCGTGAAATTTAAAAGCTATTTATCATTACTTAGCTCCTTGGGGAGTATCTTAATGTCATCATTTTATCATTTACTAAAGGATTGGCCCCAGGCACCCCCTCGTCCACAGTCCTACGCTCATTTCGGACATGCCTCGAAGGTAACAGGGATGTTGTATGCATTTTGGTCTATCTCTGTGTACAGTTACTTGTATATTGCATCATATATTTAAGTATCTTTATTTATATCTATGGTGTGTGCTCTCAATTGATTTTGTATTTTAGCCACTGCAAGAAAAAAAACCCAATGAAATGACATATGAGCCCAGCAACATGTCAGGCCCGAGGTTATAAAACTTATCATGCTCAATTCAACTGAGCGTGAAAATTTCAGCTGCTCATAAAAACTAAAATACCTACAAATAAAGAAGTTTCTTGCTTTAAGTCTCTCAGATGTTGTATTTATCATGCTGATAAATGTTAAAATGCCAACCATTTATGAGCAGGATAAATTTCGTGCTCAGCTGAGTTGAACATGGAAAAAGTTTTATAACCACAGGGCCAGATCTTCCTGGGCATGACAGATCACCAGATAAAAGTGTATAACTCTTTTAATGCTTTTTGTCATTTGCTGATATTTTTCAAAATGAACGTTTTCCCAAAACATTCCTTCAGGAATACCATCAGAATGTCACATGGTTGGGATCCAGAAGAGGCCCAACATGTTGTTGGACTTGATCTTGGTCCAAACTGTTTGCAAATATTATCAGCAGATAGCACAACCAGGCAAAGGATTAAAAAAAATTAAGCCTTACATACATCTGAGGCCTGATTCCAAATTTGGCCAATTTGTTCAGAATGCCTTTTGTGCACACATCTAAGACTCTTATCAGACCACACAGCAGCCTAGGCTGATTTGACTCTTCCCTGGGCACATCTAGTCATTTCAATGGTTTTATCATACAGCGGCTCATGTATTGTTATGCTTTGTGCAGTAGAACTTTGATTGCTCATGTAGTTTCTGAAATTTAGCTGACCACTAGGCCATCTAGGGATCAGTAATTTTCATAACAAATACTATTGGGGCCTTGAAAGATACATAATATTTCCCAATTTCAACCCTTATACTGCTGGATATTTTTATGTACTACACTCCTCCCTATTTTTTGTCCCATTAGCTTGCAGGATTTCAGTTTTATATGTCCTATCACCAAAGTTGCAGATTCCATCGGTGTTAGCGTGACACTTTCTTGTGTGTGTGGGAGCGCAGTGGCTCAGTGGTAGAGTGCTTGACTCGAGACCGAAGGGCCGCGGGTTCGAGCCTCACCGGCGTCACTGCGTTGTGGTCCTTGAGCAAGACACATTTATCCTAGCTTAGTACTGGTTCAACCAAGGAAGACCATCCTGCATAACTGAAAGATTGTTGAGTGGACGTAAAGAATCAAATCAAACAAAAAAAACTTTCTTGTGTGCAAGATATCTCATGAGCTAGTGGCCAGATTGGAAGCAAATTTGCAAGGATATAGCATCGGGGCATGATGAAGACTTGATAAGGTTTTGGTGGCTACAGCAGAGCTAAATAGGTCTAATTTGAGCATTGTTGGAGTTGGGGGCATCTGTTTTCTCTGAAAAAATACTCGTAAGCAAGGATGCTGTCAAAAACTGCATAATGCATGTTGACCCTTTACACAATATGGAGTCGGTTTTGATCTATTTAAGCCTTGTACACACCTGAATTACTTTGCGCACTTCTGTTATGACTTGTGATGCCACTGTTACCCTGAACAACATTCCAATTAGGCAATTACCGGTACCACATGCATTTCAAAGTCAGTCATGAATAATAAATGCTTAGATTATAACAAAAAATAGAGGAGTTTTAAAATTTTAAGTCAATAGACCAGGACCCGGAATTACAATGCCTCCTTAAAGTTAAGGAAGACTTAAGTTAAGTATTGATGAAAGTTCTACTGCTTTTATGTATTTCTTTGCCTTAACCCTTTGTGTACTAATGACTCCTTAGTGTGAACAGTAAAACCTGTCTTAAGCAGCCACTTAAAAATAGACAAATCAAAAGTCTTAGTGGAAAATGGTAGCATAATGAAGGTCGAAAGTATTGCAGAATGCTCTCCTTGGAGCATTCTGCAATACTTTTGACCTGCATTAAGCGATAATTGGTCTTGAAAAACAATTTTCTGTCTTGGAGAGTGGACGTTTTACTTAGGTTTACTGTACTATGGCAAACAATGAAGGCCCAGATAAAATGCCGCATAATGCAGCATTTCACCAGGGACTACTACACTTTTTGCTAAGACAAAAACGATCATCAGAGAAAGGAATACAATTTTATTTGGAAATCATAACTTGTGACCCCTTGATTTATACAATGGGTCATTCCAAGTTTATTTATCAAAGAAGACGGAAGAACTCATTAGTACATAAAGGGTTCTAAGATTGGGACTATGTTTTTTCTAGTTAGAAAAGTGAGGTATGAATATTTGCTGAGGGTATAGTCCCAATTTTTCTTTCCATTTACAGGGCATATCAAACTAATCTTCTCATTATAATATTAACAGAATGCAATGAATATAAATGAGCATGTATAGTAAAAGGTCTTGACGCGAGAAAAACAGATTTTGTTGCATGCGAACAACATAGGAGCAGACCGACCTGCCCATGCACAGTCTGATCAGCGTCTTTGTTATTCGCTACCAGGAAATTACAGTAATCCAACTAGCAGCATGCACAATTTCAATAGATAGACAGGTAGATAGGATAACTCTTTCCATGCTAGCGATGACTTGTCGTCTGCTGATAACCTTTGCTAACAGTTTGACCTAAATCAGGCCCGACAAAATGTCGGTCCTGATCTCGATCCAAGCTGTTTGACACTCAGATAGTGTTCCTTAAAGAACTTTTTGAAAAAAAAAATAATTAGAAAAGTCAGTTAACGACAAAAGCATGAAAAGTTACCCAGCATGCAATGAGTTAACAAAAAACAATACAACAAATTTTTGATAACGCATGTGTCTTACTAGTTCACATTTACTTATAAAATCTTTTTATTTGTGGAAGCTCCCTCTACAGTGTTGTGAAGAATCACACACATAAGCCCCACCATAGCTCAAGATTTTTAATACAACTTATCTGTGGGCCTGCCTTAAATTCCTTTTGTTTACAAAATAGTGGAAGGGTTTTCTTATATATTCTCATGGGTGAAAGTTTTCATGATTAATCCTGAATTCAAGATTTTGAGGCTGACTTTCCATAGAAAGTCAACCTCAAAATGCTGAATTAGGGAGATTATGATAGCTTCTCTCATTAATTTTCAGATTATCTAAACACAATTAACCATTTAAACATGAATTTATTCATTTTTGTGGGCATCCTGCAAGTTTAAAATTTTCAATTTCTAAATTTTGGAAATTTTGAGCTTTCACCCATGTATTCTTATTTTAACCTTTTCTATACTGGATATCAGTCATGTGGTGCTTTTGACAAACAGTAAAGACCCAGTTGGAATGGTGAAGAATGAAACATTTCATCAGGGTCTGCACTGTTTGCTAAAGTAATAAGAGCTGTGACATGTGATTTCCAACAATGTGGCATTTTGACAAATGTAGACTCAGACGAACATGTGCAGCCTCCTTTTAAGCTTAGAAACTCCAAATGATGTTTGGTCAGTAGCTTAACACTCAAAGAATATTCAAGCGACTAGCAAAGGCTCTGATCAGACTGCGTGTATGCACAGGCTGGTCTGAGCCTTTGTTGGTCGCACATACCACATTGTTGGCAATCTTGTGTTGTGGCGCAATTAATATTATGCATCGAGATGGAAGACTTCATCAGTATATAAAGGGTTGATAACACTGATATAATGATGCTTTTCACTGTTAATTGTGAAGGTTCTAAAATGTTGAGCACAACAACCAACCTCTACTGTTTGATTCATAAGCATGATACACAGGTTTAGATAAACAAAATTTATCAGCTTAGAATTGAAAATATTTTCTTACCCATCAATTTTAACATATGTTTTGGGTGCTCAAAAGACCCGTCTCATTGAGACGGTTCATTTGAGTACCCACAACATATGTTTTGGTTGAGAAATAAGAAAATTAAATTTTAGCTACGCACTCTTAACTAAAGTCCTGATGATAGCAAGTCTTCTTTGAGGAGAGGGCAGAGGGTGACTAGTGCTCAACAGTTCAGAGCATTTACACCATTTAAACAAAATGTATTTCAACAATTTTATGTTAAAGCTTTGTATGTTCTTATCTTTTTTGTGGTGTCTCTATACATAATTTTCATATCATCATAATGTTAATCAGTATAACTCAAGACAGTTTAGAATTGAAATTAAGATTTTTAGCTTGCATATGATGGAGGGCTTCTCGTAGACATTGAAAAAGCTTATACTTTTCATCTGATGCAAGCTAAAATCTGAATTACTATTTTTATATTTATTTGCATTAACTATTATCAATTGGTGATACCATATGGGCCTTGACGCAAGAAAACCTGTCTTTGGGGGGTTCGCTAACAACAAAGGCGCAGACCAGCCTGCGCATCCACGCAGTCTGATCAGCGCCTTTGTTATTCCCTTTTTGGAAAGTATCATATGTAAACTTGCTACAGGTGAAATTTCAAGTTTCTAGATAGTCTCTGTGGGAGCGCAGTGGCTCAGAGGTAGAGTGCTTGTCTGGAGACTGAGGGGCTGGGGGTTCGAGCCCCACCTGCATCACTGTGTTGTGGTCCTTGAGCAAGACACATTTATCCTAGCTTAATACTGGTTCAACCCAGAAAGACCCATCCCTGTTTAACTGAAAGATTGTTAATAGGATGTAAAGAATAAAATCAAACAAAGATAGTCTCTGTAGCTGAGGAGACTGGTTTGAGACTCGCTTTGTCGGAAACCCCCAAAACAGGTTTTCACCCAACGAGGCCCATATTATAGTACCCTTTAATATGTTTGTTTTCTTGATATTTTAACTTCATCTTTTGTAACAATGTCTTTGAACAACAGTACAGATTTTTGAAAAAGTTCTACACATCGTGCCCTTATTAGGTCATCTAATATGTTGAAAATAAACACACAGTTAGAAAACTTCATAAACAGAGCTGCGGCTCTTAGATTACCTGTATATGAAGGCTGAAAAAATTGCCTAAGTTTTTCCATTTGGTACTTTTATGGTGTAAAATAACAAAAAAATGAGAATGCAGTGCTCTGCTCTGGTCTGGTCTTTTAACTTCTTATTTAAGCTGATGTAAGCTGCAAATTAAGTACGGTTTTGTCTGAATCCTTTTTGGTGTGAGGTAATGAAGGCTGTTTACCTCACGACAACAATGATTCAGATAAAACCGTATACAATTTTCAGCTTAACCCATCTTGGATTAGAAGTTGAAAGACCAAAGCGGAGCACTACGTATCCTTTTTTCGCTATTTTATACGATATTTTTTTTTAGTTTTAAGCGATTTTCTTTCAGCCTCTATATAGAGAGCCAGCGGCTCTGTTTGAGAAGTTTCCTACCCATGAAACGATTATCTCACATTTTATCACTTTTAGCATGGCCATTTCTCATTGAGAACATATTTTATGGTGCTAATTGGCAACAGTTAGTTGACCTAGTGTATGTGTGCTTGTTGAGAAATTAGAAAATTAGGTCAGCTAACCTGTTGAAAATAAACATTAAACTAACATTTTATCATTTTTAGCATGGAACATATCTGTATTTCTAATTGGAAACAGTTAGTTGAGATGCTGCCAATGAGCACCCAGTGTATATGTGTTAGTGCAGAAATAAGAAAATAAGGGGCCTGTCTACATAGAAATGTGAAGTAAAGGAACTGATATAATTCAGACCTTTTGACCAGCAACCCCTTATACAGAAAAAGAGAAAAAATAGCTAATTTCTACAGGATTAACCCTTGTCTTGCTGAATATTTTTATAATATACTTTCCTCCCAAATTTTATTCTGTTAATCTGCAAGTATTTTTAATCAGAATTCAAACCGGGCCGGGTAGTGCAGTCTGTAACGCATCTGGCAACAGATGCGAGTCTGACTGAAGATCCAGAGGTAATGAGTTCGATCCAGGCCCGGTCCCATAATTTCCTGGAGTTTGATAATGAAATAATTTCTACGATCACTCTCCTCCCTTCCGCTTAATAATTCAAGAAGGGATGTTGTCAGTTACAAGAGAGTACTGGTTAACTGCTTGTTCAAGCTTGCCCAGGAATAAGTGTGGTTAGGTGAACTGACCGTCCCGCCATGACCATAGCTGTTGACTTGGGACGTAAAGCTACAAAACAAACAAACAAAACAAAAGCAAAATTCAAAACAGTGTGGAGGGACCTGATCAGATGGCTTCAATAGAAGCCATCTGATCTGGATCTGCAGTGTTTTCAAAAACGGATAAATTTGGGTTCTGCAGGACAAGGGTTAAAAACAAAAATGGGCCTCTATGCGAGAAAACCTGTCTTCGGAGGTTTGCGAACAACAAAGGCGCAGACCAGCCTGCACATCCGCGCAGTCTGATCAGCGCATTTGCTATTCGCGTTTTGGAAAGGACCCTAACTAAGCTTTCCATAAGTGAAATTTCTATTTTCTAGCTAGATTCTGTAGCTGATTAGACTGGTTTGAGTCTCACTTTGTCGGAAATCCTGAAGACAGGTTTTCTTGCGACGATGCCCAAATGAAAAGTGGAGTTAGAATTAATGGGTTGATAATTCATGTTTTTCAGTCATCTGCCCGAGCTGAGCAGCCAGCCAACAATTTTGCCACTATAAGAACAACGTCGATAGTTACTAAGCAACATAAAGAGCATGAACATTCTAACGAGCTGAGAGAGCAATTCGCCGGCTACAAGAGGATGAGAAAGCAACATCAGAAACAGCTACAACAGGTCGGTAACTCAATCGGGAAAGTTTGGTACAATTCGAGAATCGAATCAAGCCTTGGGTGTACGTAAGGCGCATTACGTGTAGTACTGTGTACGAAAAAGCTCCATTTTGTTAGCCGGAACTGGCGTCAGGAAAATTAGTTCTGTTGCATGTGGGTTCAGCCCTATTAAAATCCATTTTTCTGATTACCTGAAAAGTTGAATCAGCAGAATAAATGAAGTTAATGTATTTTTCAATAAAATATTGCTATAGTGATATTTTATTCAAAAAACATAAACTTCATTTATAGGCGTTTGTTTTGCTGCAATCACAATTGTTATTGTGTTGGCATGGTTTCTGTGACATCAGTATCACGTTATGTAATGTCAGCGTCATATTATCAAAGTAGATCCTCGATGTACATCTGAGGTCTGATTTCACGGAATTGGCCGAGGCATTTCCGATTGGTCTGTAACTGTCTGTTGGGTGGATTAGGTGTGGAAAACTGAGCAATATTATTGAAATGTATATATATATAAATAAAACGATTACACAATTTTTAAACATAATTTGCTATTCCTCTACCGGTTTCACTGTTATACAGATCATCAGGAGTTTAATATGACGTTGCATAGAAACAACGTTAGTAACGTTACTTTCCCATAATGCAACGCTACCTTCCCATATTGCAACGTAACGTTCCCATGATGCAATGTAACGTTCTGTTTGCAACGCCATAAATAGTACAATACAATACAATATAATATAGTAACAATAATAATAACAATACCGCCTTTTCTTTGTGTAAGTAACGTAATTTAGAATGCCATTAATAACTCATCCAGCACTCAATCTCGAGCCACTATTTTTCAGTGGCGGGCCGCTGATGGCCCGTTTTTCGATAATAGGCCGATATCGGCCCGTTTTTCGATGGCGGGCCGATTATTATAATATAATAACAATACCGCCTTATCCAAAAAGGCACAAGTTTCTTTGTGTAAGTAACGTGATTAAGAATGCCATTAATAACTCATCCAGCACTCAATCTCGGGCCACTATTGGCCCGCCAGCGGGCCGATTGTGCCCCTTTTTTCAGTGGCGGGCCGCTGATGGCCCGTTTTTCGATAGTAGGCCGATATCGGCCCGTTTTTCGATGGGGGGCCGATAATTATAATATAATAACAATACCGCCTTATCCAAAAAGGCACAAGTTTCTTTGTGTAAGTAACGTGATTAAGAATGCCATTAATAACTCATCCAGCACTCAATCTCGGGCCACTATTGGCCCGCCAGCCAAATGCAATCGATATGGCATTTTGCTGGTGGGCCGATAGTGGCCCGTTTTTCGGTGGCGGGCCGCTGATTGCCCGTTTTTCGATAGTGGGCCGATAGCGGACCGTTTTTAGATGGCGGGCCGATGATGGCCCGCTCATATTTATCTACTTGGAAATTACCTAGTAAAGCATATTTTGATGGCACGGATTAAGGTAATCTATTTAATTTAGGTTTTATCAGGTTAATGAAGTAATTCTCCTTGGCGCATCGAAATGCCACACTTTCAGAATACATTTTATAGAAGGGGAATATCATATATTTTGGAATTAATTGGTGGGCACATATATCTATGTGTGAAATATCATAGAAATAGCATGGACTTTGTTAGTTGAAGATTATATTAACCCTGGATTAAGCTAATATACAAGGCCTATACTACTGTCTAGGTGCTGGTAGACTATCAGAACAGCAACTGCCATAAATAATCCGACAAATCGACTCTACAACTGCCATAAATTATCTCAGAGTATTACCGAAATCTGTTTCGTTCTTGGAGGTATTGGTCATTTCGCTATCTACACTTATATGTAGTCAATTTGCATGAACACATGCCATTTACAGGTTAATATATAGGGAGCCCAGTGGTTCAGTGGTAGAGTGCTTCACTCGAGACGGAAGGGCCGCGGGTTCAACTTCAAGCCTCACCGGCGTGACTGCGTTGTGTCCTTGAGCAAGACACATTTATCCAGGCTTAGTACTGATTCAACCCAGGAAGACCCGTCCTGACATTTGTTTGTTTGTTTGTTTTGTTGCTTTACGTCCCAAGTCAACAGCTATGGTCATTGCAGGACGGTCAGTTCACTTAACCACACTTTTTCCTGGGCAAGCTTGAACAAGCAGTTAACCAGTACTTCGTGCACATACTTTCGCTTGTAACTGACAACAACCCTTCTTGAATGATTCAGGGGAAGGGAGGAGAATGACCGTAGAAATTATTTCATGATCAATCTCCACGAAAGTATGGGACCGGGCCGGGATCAAACTCGCGATCCCTGGATCTGCAGGCAGACTCGCATCTGTAAACCCGTCCTGACATAACTAAAAGATTGTTGACTGGGACTGAAGAATCAAATCAAAGAGGTGAATATATAGGTTACATGTGCACAAGGCATTATTCATTTTGCACATTAACATTGTCAATCTGTGAGGTCACCATGGAAATTTGATAATTAGGTGAGAAAGGGATACAGAGTTTAACATAGTTTAGAAAGAAGGTGGTTTAGAAGTAGTGTGAATTGAATTGTAATGACACACTGTCATTGCCACTTTCCCCTCGTTTGTTGCCCCAAAATAATCTGCAGTACTATACCATAGGTTTAGATTAAACAAAAGTTTTGAGCGTAAAATTATAAATAATTTCTTACCAATCAGTTTAAACATATCTTTTGGGTACCGTCACATTGAGACAGTTCTTTTGAGTACCCACAACATATGTTTTGGTTGGGAAATAAGAAAATTAAATTTTTGGTACGCACTCGTTACTAAAGGCCTGGTATGCTGAGTGTAGACCGAGCTCTTTGTGAAAGCTTAAGCTTGTTATACTTCAGATGGAGATTAAGTTCAACATATGTTTTGGTTGAGAAGTAAAAAAAATTAAAAATTTTTGGTACACACTCTTAACTAAAGGCCTGGCATGCTGAGTGTAGACCAAGCTTTTTGTGAAAGCTTAAACTTGTTTTACTACAGATGGAGAGTAAGTTCTCCGGTGAGATGGAAGAACACAAACAGAAGTTAGACAAGGAGTACGAGAGTACGCGGCAGAACTTCATGTTAGAAATAGAGAAGTTGAAAAAGAAGATGGAACAGGATCTGGACAAGAAGGTAGGTGCACTAGAACTATCTTTAAAGATGATTACTATGTTTTATATGACTTATCTAAATAAACCATGAATTTTGATACCAGTTTCATCTAAATCGGTTGAAAAATGTGGAAGTTGTGAGCGCTTGTATATTTGAAATTACGGCAATGACTGTAATGACGGCAGCCATATTGTAGGCTTAAATGACGTCACAAAGCCTAATTAAATATGCGTAATCAAAATAAAAAACAAACCAATGGATTATTTGCATTAATCTTTAATAAAACATTAATCCTTGTGTATAAAGCTGTATATCTGCTGAAACACAGATGATGGGATAGTATTGATAACTTAAAATTCAGCAGTTGAAAAAATTCTGAAAACTAATTAAATATTCAAAATGGTGGCTAAATGTTGGCAATATTGAATTCTTTAAATGCCCATTACTTCCCCATTTTTCAACTGATTTTGATGAAATTTGTATCAAAATTCATGGTTCAAAGAGCTCTTTCTGATAAAACAGACATATCGCTAGGGTTGCTGTCCCCTTTTACTTGTTGTAAGCTGGGTAATTTTTATGCTTTTTCCTTTGCTGACTTTTTTCAAAATCTATTTTTTTCAGAAATTTTTTTCAGGAATACTATCAGAGTGTCAAACAATTGCGATCCAGATCAGAATCAAGATTCTGTCAGTCCTGATCTGGGGTCCAAACTGTTTGCAAAGGTTCTCTGCAGATGACAAAAAGTGGCTGCTAGGTTATCAGCAGATGAAGTCGCCACTAGCATGGAAAGAGTTAACCCATCTCCTTCCATTCATGACCATCGCCTTCTGCTTGAACATCTGCTGATGTACTTTGGTAACCAAAAAAAGCTGGCTGCATGGTTATTACAAACTAGATGAACCCAGGCCCCAAGGTTATAAAACTTTTTTCATACTCAACTCAGCTGAGCACGAGAGGGGTACGTGCATTAAGAGGCTATTTTGGCCCCCCTATGAGGTCAAAAAATAAAAATTGCTTTTCACAAATTTCTTCTTATTAGTTTATTAGAACAATAGCCTAAGTGTAAAGTTCTGGTATTGATTCGACTTTTACGGTTGCTATGGTAACAAAAATGGCCGCCAAAATAGGCTGAAAAAAGGAAAATGACCATTTTGGAGCAAATTTGAGACATATAACGGAGGAATTAGTATAGAGCAAAAGCAAATACCAAAAAATATTTTAAACAGATGATGAGAATTATCACTGCACACAATATGTTGAAAGGTTTTTTTGGTATTTGCTTGTGCTGATAACTAATTCTTAAAAATTGGTCTTCAAAAGCTTCAAATTTGGCCTAAAATGGCAATTTCTCTATTTTAAGCCTATTTTGTTGGCCATTTTGGTTACCATAGCAACCGGTTAAAGTAAAATAAATGCCAGAATTTTACACTTAGGCTATTCTTCTAATAAACCAATAAGATGAAATTGGTGAAAGGCAACTTTCAGTTTTTGGCTCTAGAGGGGGCCAAAATAGCCCCTTAATGCACATACCCCTTTATCCTGCTCATAAATGTTAAAATGCCAACAATTGTTGGCATTTTAACATTTATTAGCATGATAAATAGAACATCTGAGAGATTGAAAGCAAGAAAAGTCTGTATTTTCAGCATTTTAAATTTCATGAGCAGTTCAAATTTCATGCTCAGTTGAGTTGAGCATGAAAAAAGTTTTAATGGCTTCTTTGATATATTTTCAGTTCATCTCTGGGCAATCAACCATTTAAACTTGAATTTGTTAACACTTTGTAGGCATACAGCAAGTTTTAAGATTGGAATTGTGAAAGTTCAGGATTTTTGAAATTTTGAACTTTCACCCATGGTATTGGGGTTTCACATGGCTTTCAATAATTTTCACTGATAAGTTATCCTATCACACTGTTCTGGTCAGGATTCTCCAAAGTGTTAACGGTAAATGTTCTAAAATTTCGAACTCTAGTTGCCTGCCAAAAAAGGCTTTAGACAAACATGGCAGACCCAAATCAGACTGCTTCTGATGAAGCAGTCTGATCAGGGTCTTCCCTGTTTGCTAATCTGACAAGCATTTTGTGAATTCCAGCCCTGAAAACCAAAATTTTATTTCAGAATAGAAAGATAAAAGTGTTGGAAATTTTAGAACATTTACCATACTAATACTGAAGTGTATGCATACTTTGGTGAGAGTGGGGCTTGATCTGCATTTGAACTCTCGTCCATCTCTCTCTCTCACTGTCTCACATGTCTTGCATACGAGATATCTTATAAACGTTAAGAGCTTCAGCCTTTAAACTTGGGGAGCTGATAAGATGATGGGATGGTTTACAATTTCACTTTTGAATGAATTCTGAAAAGTATCACTGAAGTTTATGGCCCTTGTTTAAAAAGAGTACCACTAATAGTGGAGTGGTAGAACAGTTAGTGGCCACTCAAAAAAGAAAAAAAAAAAATTGGTCTCAAGACCAATAATCCCTTAATGCAGGTCAAAAGTATTGCAGAGTGCTCCAAGAGAGCATTCTGCAATACTATTGACCTTCATTAAGCTACCATATGTCTTTAAGACCTTTGTTTTGTCTTCTTTGGAGTGGTAGTTTAAGACAGGTTTTACTGTAGTAATATAGGTTTGATGTTTTAGTGGAATCTCACTGTGGTTGTGTTTGTGATTACAGCAACGGTTGAATCAAGCTCAAGAGAAGAATTTCGTTATATAATAAAATTGGCACCTTTGCTCAAAACAAGTTGTTATCCACTCTGTTGGAAGAAAATTGACTTGCCAATTGGCAAAGTCAGTAATTTAACTCCAAGTGGGCCATTGTTGTTGTCCACTTCATGTTGGGTGACGTCATACAAAATGAAGTCAGGTATGCATGACTCGAACACCTTTGTGTTAATTAAGACCCGCTGTAAACGTGGGTAAAATTGAAAGTTTCTAAACTCGAATTTAACTGCGGAGAAAAACAACTTTCATGCTAAATTATTTAAAAAGAGTACCACTAATAGTGGAATGGTAGTAGTTATATAGGTGTGATCTTAAAGTGGCACCTCACTGTGGTTGTGTTTGTGATTTCAGCAACGGTTGAACCAAGCTCAAGAAAAGAAACTTGTCAAACAGATCCAGACAGAACAGGAGACGGAGAAAAGAAACTTCATCTCACAACAGAAGAAAGATTATAAACTTAATAAGGAAAGAATCAAGAAAGTAAGTTAGTTTACTTACTAATGCATGACTTATGAATAGCATTTTTATCAAGAATGGCTCTCTGGGTATCACTTTGTATCCAGAGCTACAATATTTGGGTCAGCAGAGTGCAGAGGACAAATCTGTTCAAAATCAGCCCAATGCAAGTGAAACATTGGCTGTGTCCGATCAGCCAAGCGCCAGCGGAAAAAAAAAATAAATGAAAAGCGATCTTTTCAAAATATTTGACTGAAATATTATAAATGGTTAGACAGTCTGTAAATACTTAACACTTGTTATTCTGAATTGTTTATCTATGGCCCAGTCTTTGGCCCAGTAGAATTCGGAAATTGCCCCACTTTTTCATGGCTACCCTACAGAGCCATTGGCCCCATGGTTTCAAAGTTGGCAGAACACTGCATGCAATAATGTATGTTTCTTGCAGACAATAGATTCGAGTACACCAAAGAAGGAGCGAGAGGATGCGTTACGTAACCAGAAAGAGTCAATGACTATACAACAGAAAGAGCAGGAGCAGGTGCTCGATAAACAGCAAAAAGAATCTTTAGAATATGAAATTCGAAAGTTCCGACGGCGGAGATATCTACAGCACCATGAGTTGGAGCAGACACTTCTCAGGGAAGTAAGTACACTCTACACAGGTGTTTAGATAAACAAAATTTTTGAGTGTAAAATTGTTAATATTTTCTTACCCATCAGTTTTAACATATGTTTTGGATGCTCAAAAAAAAACGTCTCATCGAGACGGATCTTTTGAGTACCAACAACATATGTTTTGGTTGAGAAATAAGAAAAATACTTTTTTTGGTACACACTCTTAGCTAAAGGCCTGATGGGTGGCAGTTATTCCTGAATTCAGGGCTAATGAGGCAGGTCAGTTTTATTGCCTGCAGGGGGCTTAAATATGTTTAACTGGCCAAGCCTTTGCTATAGATTCTGCTGTTGTTAAAACAAGCAAAAAATGTTTAGCTCTCATGGAGTTCAGTAGGAGACTACAAAAAAGCTCAAGTGAACCTGATCTCAGGGAAGTAAGTACACAGGCCTCCAGATAAGAGTGAGTACTGGAAAATTATTTTTCTTATTTCTCAACCAAAACATATGTTGTGGATACTCATAAGCAACCTAAACACATGTTTAAATTGATGGGTAAGAAAATAAATGCAATTTTAGGTGCAAAAACTATCCTTGTAGTATGGCCGATGCTTTTTTCTTTGATCTTTGCTGATGTTTAAATCAGACACCCTAGAATAACGACGAAGGAGGAGCTTAAAACCGTACTCTAACTTCCAATTTTAGTTAAACAGCGATGTAGGCCGTAACTATCTAAATACCCGTAGGTAAATGTAATATAATTGACAGCTTAGGCGGGATGCAGGGAGGAGCGTATGTAAATTTCGTCAGGTGTCAGTAACACATATTTATTTGCGCCTGCGCCATACTACAAGCTAAATAAAGGATTCTTCCTTGGCTTTCTGTTTAAACCGCTCGGTGGGCTACGCCCACCTCATGGTTTAAACAAGAAAGCCTCGGAAAAGAATCCTTTATCTATTACTTATCTGGACCTATGAGTACACTGTACATGGGTGAATTGGGTGGGGGGGGGGTGGGGGGGCTTTCTTAAATACAATGTATATTTTACTGGCCAAACCTTCGCCATAGGTTCTTTCCTTTCTTTCTCTATATACTGCCGGACCCTCTTTCGAGTATTATCGGCAGGTGTACTTTGTACACTCCGGGTTGCAGGATGAAAGCCTACAAGTAACCATATCTAAATTACCGTAGGGTTCTTTAACCTGCACAGGGGGTGACTTTCCGTGCACAGAGGACATCCAGTTAATGTCCCGATCCCAAGGACGATGCACTTATCTAGTGTCATCTAGCGCTGTTGTTAAAACAAACAAAATGTTTAGCTCTCACAGAGTTCATTAGGAGACACCACAAAACTAGCTCAAGTGAACCTGATCTCTAAAATACAACATGGCTGCCAGGGGTCTTTGGCTTATTGTGGCTAAGGAAACTTAAAAAATTTTCCTGAAATAGCTGATCAGAATTCAGAATCAGTTGACAGAAAAATCTTAAACAAATTTGATCTGTCAAAAAACATGTCATGAGGGAGTAATGCCAGTTGCCAATAGATATATAAGAAGCAACAAAACTCAGGTGAGCGAATCAGTGCCATTTGGCCCCCTTGCAGGGCTTTATCCAGCAATTTTAGGAAAAGGCCCCTAGCCAAAGTTGGGGGAAATTATCAACTATATGTCGAAATTGGGAAAAATTAACGACATAAAACATAACAATGGGAGCAAAATTTATCCTAAAAATCAAGCTTTTTTTTAGTTTGTTGTATATGCCAAGCACAAGTGTAAAAGTATCATTCTGATATGGGTCATTGTAGTAGTGGTCTCAGTCACCGTCTCTTAAAAAAAAGTAAAAAAGAAAGAAAAGTGAAACAATTTTTTTTTTTACTTTTCTTAATTGGGAAAAACAGACATGGAATTGAGAATTTTGAATGGGAATGGGGCGGAAATTTGGCCCCTAGAGATAGGCAGAAAATCTCCTGCCTTATTTAACCAAGCTCCTTTGAAGATAACTTTAATGTTGTTGTTTTTTCTTTCTAGGAATTAGCAAAACGTCAAGCTCAGTTAGAATTTGAACACAGTATGCTTCTTCGGCATCACGAGTCCACGCAAGACTTAGAGCAGAAGCATTTACGAAGTATACAGGAATTACGCGATATTCACTTAAAGAAACAGCACCATACAGAACGGGAAAACCAGAAAGAGTATAATACTAAAGCAGAACAGGATCTGAGGAAAAAACATGCCTTGGAGCAAAAACAACAGCCTCGAAGTTTACGGGTGAGTTCTTTAATTCTTGGATACTTGATAAACTTGTTTATCCCAATGTCACCTTCATTTAACTCTTTGCTTGGTAATATTGCATGCTTTTTTGTCGTGTGCTGATTTTTTTCTAAACCAACTTTTTCGAAAAATTAAGGAATACCATCAGAGTGTCAAATATACTGACGTCAAGAAAAAATGCCTCATCTAAAAGTAAACGTAAATATTTCTTAGACGGATCAGACTAAAGTTATGAATCTTAGTTCAATAGTCAAGCGTATCTCATGAAAACAAAATTGCTGAAAGAATATTTGAGGCTGAGAAAACGACCTCGGTTTGAGACAGGGGTCACCAGTTTTATGTGACACAAGCTTTTAGCCACATTTTCTTTGTTTCCAGACACAATCCGTTAACAAAGTAAAAAGTGTATTACTATTGTAAAACAGTCTCTCCTTTACCAAAAATGCGTTTATAGTGTTCAGACAATGTTTGTATGCGTCTGCTGAACAAAACAACTTACCCCACCCACCGTTTCACCATGCATTTCAGTAAAACTTTAAAGTGATGACTTTGCAAAGTGGGTAAAAATATTGTTACGAATCATCTTGCAAAAGTCTTTAGTCTTTAACCAGCGACGATTGCTGAGGAAACGCAATCTGGCATGTGTTCCAGACGGCCACTTTTGGATGACGTTAATGTAGACCAACGACTGGCCATTGGGCGTTATAGATCATCTTAAATAACGTAATTTTATGTAGACATATTCTGTGTACATGACCTAATGTACTCCCTTAACATTTTTTCCATTACTTTAATCAAAACGAGAATGTTGGCAAGTTTTGTAAACGGACCTTACATTTTGTCTTTAATATGACGTCATAATTTCACAAAGTGTTTACTCGCAAGCGAAACTGTTTGAAAAAATGATCCAAAATTTGTTCATTGATTAGCAAAACATTAAAGGCACAAGCTGGGTGCAAATTCAAATTGAAATCATCAGTGATTGATGCATAATGTTGTCTTGTGTACATTGAGCCTGTATGACGTCATTGGAATAACGGGTCACCTGCATATCAAATTAAAGTCTTTTCCCAACATCGCTCAACCTCTACATAAAGAAGCAGTATGTGGCTATTCATTTTTTGTATATCATCGCTAAGAAATCAGTGATAATGAGTGAGGCATTTTGTCGGGCCTGATCTGGGCCCAAGCTGTTTGTAAAAGTTATCAACCGACGACACTAGGAGATAAAGGGTTAGGGGATGTCTTTTATATAAATTTACATTTCTCAAATTGTTTAAATGGATCCAATTATTATTGACAAAGAATATGCTTTATACAGTGTTAGCACAGGCTTTAAAAAAGTACTTGAATGTAGAGGGCTTTCTTGAAAAGTCCATGAAAATTAAGTCTGGCTTGAAAAGTACTGGAAATCACATGTAAGCTTTGAAATGTCCTTGAATTTTACTAGTTTCTGTAGGATTTAACACTTTTGATAGAGACCTAAATCAGTATAAAATTGCTGTGCCTTTATTTGGTGCAGCATATAAAATTAGGTGAGAGTGTGTAACAGAAAAATATTTTTCTTATTTCCCAACCAAAACATATGTTGTGGGTAATCAAAAGAACCGTCTCAATGAGATGGTTCTTTTAAGCACCCAAAATATGCTACAAATTATGAGTAAGAAAATATTTACCATTTTATGCTGAATTATTTTGTGTACAACAATTTTATACTAATTTAACTAGAGTTCAGTGGTAAAGTATAAGTCTTGGGATCAAAGGGCTGCTAGTTGGAGACTCACTTGAGGCACTGTTTTGTGTCCTTGATCAAGACACTTTAACCTCTGGTTAATACTGATTCAATCCAGAAAGACCAGAAAACCTCCTGACATAGGGCCAAATAAAAAAATACCTGTGTTTAGGGTAACCCGATTCTACCTAAATTTACTGGTGAAACCTAGAATTTTTTCAGGTTTTCTGGAAAATAATATAATTTTATGCATTTTGAAAGGCATTTCACATTTCGCTTATCAAAATGCTTAATATTATTTCCCCTTTCAAAATGCATAAAATTATATTTTTTTCCAGAGAAGTGTCTTACCCTTCCTAAAATTTTCAGATCCGTTACCCGAAACACACATATATTTTTTATTTGGCCTAACTGAAAAATTGTTGACTGGCATGCTGTTCTTATGTCATATTGCTCTCCTTCAGCAAAAGGAACTGCAGATACGTCGGCAGTTCCATGAAGCAGTAAAGACTCAACAACGACAATACAAGGCCCTCAAGGAACATATAGTTAGTAATACACCAAAGAACGAACAAAAGGCTGTGGTGAAAAAATTAAAAGAAGAACAGATGAGAAAATTAGCAATATTAGGAGAGCAATATGAGGCCAGTATAGCAGAGATGTTACAGCAGCAAAATGTAAGTTGTTCACACAGGTATTATCTTAGAGAAAATAAGCAAAATTAGGAGAGCAATATGAGGCCAGTATAGCAGAGATGTTACAGCAGCAAAATGTAAGTTGTTCACACAGGGATTATATTAGAGAAAATAAGCAAAATTAGGAGAGCAATATGAGGCCAGTATAGCAGAGATGTTACAGCAGCAAAATGTAAGTTGTATACACAGGGATTATATTAGAGAAAATAAGCAAAATTAGGAGAGCAATATGAGGCCAGTATAGCAGAGATGTTACAGCAGCAAAATGTAAGTTGTATACACAGGGATTATATTAGAGAAAATAAGCAAAATTAGGAGAGCAATATGAGGCCAGTATAGCAGAGATGTTGCAGCAGCAAAATGTAAGTTGTACTCACTGGGATTATCTTACACAAGCATTATCTTAGAGAAAATTAGCAATATTAGGAGAGCAATATGAGGCCAGTATAGCAGAGATGTTACAGCAGCAGAATGTAAGTTGTACATACTGGGATTATCTTACACACAGTGAATAAGCTAGGGGGTGACTAGGACGAAATAGTTGCCCTAGGGACCGAAATTTCACCCCAAATGGGACCCAGGGAGAATTGGGAGTCCCCTAAAAAAAAAAAAAAAAAAATTTTTTTTTTTTTTTTTTTTTTTTTTTTGGGAGACTCACCACATGAACGCAAGCTGTGGTGAAAATCTACTACCACTGCATTGTATTTCTCCTTCCATTAAATGGCAATAGTATGTGTAATGGCTAATTTGCTTCTAACTGACAGAAAATACCGTAATTTTGTGCTATAACTTCTCTATCTGACTGTCACTTCTCCTTAATTTTTCTGGAGGGAGAAGTCACTACTCCCTACTGTCAGGGCCCAGCTTGAACCCTGACACACAAGGATTATCTTACCTTTTGAGAATATTAGCAATATATGGAGAGCAATATACAGCAGCAAAATGTAAGTTGTAAACCAGAGCAGGGTTTTCTCTGATGTAGGTCTTTGAGTCCCAGACTCCTAAAAACACCCTGTGAAAAAATCTGTGCATCACTTGGGACCCCAAAATACAGCAAAAAAAATATAAAAAATATGACAATTAAAAAAATTGAATTCTGGACATTTTAAGCTTAACCCATATACATGTATAAACCTAGTGTCCTTTTTGAGGGACAGAGGCAAGCAGTGCAGAATGGGACGTCTCATCAGGGTCTCCACTGTTTGCTTACAGAATGTTCTATTAGAATTTTAATAGAAATGAAAAATACAACCGAACAACCCTTATAGAAAAGAAAATTGACAGGTCCAATTGATAATATACAATCTATACATGAAATATGGATATGATAAACTTGAGTAGCTTTTTGAGTATTTAAAAGTTTTTCTTTTTTCGTCTCACCTGTTTAAGAAATCAATTTAGGAATGTAAATGTCTATGAAACCAGAGAACACGTATACCACTCTCGGCATCAACCCAAAATGGTCAAAATACTTGCTTTGTAAAGTTGGCATGTTGAAGACTTTGGTTTTGGTGGCCGTGCCTAAATTTTCAGGGTTACAGCTGAGGGCTATTCCAGAAAAAAACACCTGGGGGGAAGAAGGCACTTTTTTTTACCCAACCACCCATGGAATTCAATTTCCTCGGACACCAACCACCCATGTAATCAGAAAGTTCCGTACACCAACTACCCATAGAATTCAATTTTCCTAAGGCCCAGTGGTGTAAAATTCCCCATTTGCCCACTCGCATTGGCTAAACGTCGGGTTCGACACGTAAAATGCATTTTTTCCTTTAGAGAAGACAAAACAAAGGTAAAAATACAGCTGGTCGAAACCGGATGTTTATACCAAACAGTTGCAAGTACGCATGCGCATCTCTGTGATTAACTCCCCAACGGCTTGTTCGCGGAGCCTCCTCTGGACTCAGGTAGGCGGAGATCGTCCAAAATCGGCGGGCGAATTCAGACATTGAACACCACATTTTGCTCACATCAATGTCGGTCTTTGGTACCACATTTGCTGCCAAAATTTAATGTCACAGCAAGACATTGGATTGTTTTAAGTAAAGAAAATAGGGGTGGTGGGTGGGGGTCATGAGAGACTGAGTGTGCCATAAAGCAAATTGAAATAATAAAGCCTCAGCAGAAAGAATAATATGAGCTTAGGCGCTACCTTAACTGTGCAAAGCAATCAAACAGATCTATTCGCAATTATTATGAGTGTAATCAACGGTGCATCTTTCTCAGTATTGACAAAATAAACATGCAGGTAAAACGCATTATTTCAATCTCCAGTTTCAGTCTTTATCGGTGCAGGTTTTTACAGGTATTGGTTTTTACCAGTAGCCTAAGGGCTATTCTATTTAAAGATGGGTCCCCAAGGGAGAAGGCACTTTGAAATTGGACCATCCCCCCACAGAACCAAATTTCTGTTCAACCCGTCCCCCTTTAGAACCCATTTTCTCGTCATAACATCCACTACCAGAACCTTTTTTTCCACGAAGAGAACCATTTTTATGTAGAGTAAATACTCATAATAATGTATGATAACTGGGCATATACAACCCATAGCTGCTTGTTTTCAATTTTGAGGAAAGCATTATAGTAGAATTTGAACAGTTTGTCAAATTGATCATACTGAAAACTCAATACCATTGTAAAGTTCACCATTATTTTTTGCATCCCTGTAAACAACTGTGGTTATGTTGGGATGCTTAGCAAATCTATCAAATTTCAGGGTGCATCTCTGAAAAAAATACTTCATAGGTGAAAGTTGTCAGGATTATTCCTGAATTCAGGATTTTGAGGCTGACTTTCCATAGAAAGTCAGCCTCAAAATACCGAAATAGGAAGATTATAATAGATTTTCCTATTTATATACAGTCTGTCTAAAGACAATTGACCATTTAAACTTGAAATTTTGAATATTTGGTGGGCATACTGCAAGTTTTAAGATTGGAGATTCAAAAGTTCAGGATTTTGGAAATTTTGAACTTTCAACAATGATACTTGTTTCTTAAGTTAAGGATACTTTCACCGAAAATGCTGTTTGTTGCAGATGCGGCTGGACGACTCACAGGTTCAGGAGGAGCACGAGTTGAAACAGAAATTACAGCAAGAGTTAGAACTGCTGATGGCGTATCAAAGTAAAATTAGAATGCAGCTGGACGCTCAGCATCAACGTGAAAGAAAACAGCTAGAGGAGAGAGTGTCCTTAAGGAGAGCCTTGCTCGAGCAAAAGGTCAGTATTCATGATCAATTACAGTACTCTTGATCAATTACAATGCTCATGATCAATTACAGTACTCTCGATCAATTACAGTACTCATGACCAATTACAGTACTCTTGATCAATTACAGTACTCATGACCAATTACAGTACTCTTGATCAATTACAGTACTCTTGATCAATTACAGTGCTCATGATCAATTACAGTACTCATGATCAATTACAGTACTCTTGATCAATTACAGTACTCTTGATCAATTAGTGCTCATGATCAATTACAGTACTCTCGATCAATTACAGTGCTCATGATCAATTACAGTACTCTTAATCAATTACAATACTCATAATCAATTACAGTACTCATGATCAGTTACAGTACTCATGATCAATTACAGTGCAGTCCCTTTATAACACACCTCATTATAACATGGATTTGGATATAACATGGTCACATTGTTGCTCCTATTTTTTCGACCATGGAATTTTACAAAGGAATTATAGGAAAATGACCATTAATTGGTTATTTTCCTATAATTTCTTTGTAAAATTGTCCCTTTAAAACACAGTTCACTTATAACATAGTCCATTCTTATGCACCCCAAACATAAGAGTTATCCGGGTGGGTAGCCACATGACCATAGCTGTTGACTAGGACGTAAAACTTCAAACCAAACAAAAGTTGGGGGAATGGCAGCAAATTTTGTGTTTTGTCAGGGAAAAATGAGATTTAGTCTAAATGTTTGGGAATTTTTCAGTTTAAAGCATGGAGGAAATAAATGTTTCACAGCATAGAATGTTTCACAGTATCTGACTCCACATAGTGATATACATGGCTTAGATAAGCTGAGTTAAATTCAAGTCAATCCCATCACATATTTGAAACACCAAGAAACACGTCAGCAAAATTTGGTAGGTGTCAGCCTTTCAGGGTTTCACACAGAAAGAACTGAACTAAATTCCCAGGCATTTCCCTGGCGAACAAAATTCCAAGACATTTCTGAGTCCGGGAATTTTTTTTTAAATTTTGCCTGTAGTACAGGGTTTGCACAGGCTTGAAAAGTACTTGAATTTAGAGGCCTTTCTTGAAAAGTCCTTGAAAATTAAATCTGCCTTCAAAACTACTGGAAAATCACTCAAAAGCCTCGAAAGTCCTTGAATTCTACTATTTCTGTAGGACTAAGCACTGTTGATAGAGACCTAAATCAGTATGAAATTGTTAAGCCTTTATTTGGTGCAGCAAATGCTGCACCAAATAAAGGCACCACAATTTTACACTGATTTTCTAAAACTAACATCTTTAGTAATGGACTCTAGCATTTCAGAAGTAGAATTTTATTGTGTAAATCAGTATTTTTCATAAGTTTTCAGTCCTTGAAAACAGTAGGAAAGTATTTTAGCAGTCCTTGAAAAGTCCTGGAATTTACACTAACTTGCCTGTATGAACCCTGAAGTACTTTTTACTTTTACAGATGGAGGAGGAGAAAGTTAAGTTTGAGAGTGAAAAAGGGGAGAGAATTCGGCGCTGTGAGCAAAGACAGCAACACGAAATAGACGAATTTGATAATGAGACAGTTCAGCTAGGAATGAACTCGTTACAAATAGCGGAAGCATCAACCCGTGACAATAGGTACGATGATTTAAGCATTCGCGGCAGTATGATTAGTCTAAGTGCCAGTAGCAGTAGTGGTTCTTTCACTTCCCAAAATAATTCTCATACTTATGTATCTTAATGTACCTCCAAATAAGAAGAGTGGACAAGGGACATAACTCACTCATAACTCCAGTCAAGACAAAATGCTGAGCATAAAAGTTGTATTACTTTCCTAGTGATTTGTCAATGCATATGTTGTGTGTGTTCAAAAGAACCATCTCAGTGAGACGGTTCTTTTCAACACCCACAACATTTGTCTAGGTAGAAAAAAAGGGAGATAATTCAATTATATGCACTCTTCTATGGAGTCCTGCCACTTCTGTCCAAAGAGGTGTCTGTGAAATTCCTTGGGGAAAAATGGAACAGAACGAAAAATGGAAGCTTATTTCAGAAGATTGTTGGAGCCAGGGAATCTGATTTCTGCCAACGGATTCACTCAAATTCCAACATGTCATCTCTGAGAGAATGGATTGTTCGAAGAGAAACGTTGAGCAAGGGAGGAAACCCAGTAAATGATGCCAAAATTATGTTTTTAATCCGTATAGGTCTAGATTTTGAAATATTTTGAGCATAGAAAATGGTTATATTTTCGTATCCAAAAGTTTTAACATATGTTACGGTGCTCAAAAGAACCGTCTCAATGTCTCAATTAGACGGTTCTTTTGAGTACCCACAACATATGCTTTGGTTGAGAAATAAGAAAATTAAATTTAAATACGGTACACACCTGATTACATATAGGCAAAGATTCCGAGTGAATTTATTTTCGTTACTAGTTGCCACAAGTGATCTGATACTGTAAATTCTGAATTTTTTGCGAGAATTTTATTTTCGCAAAGAAGTTTAAAAGACATATTCGCCACGTTAAAAATTCACAACTAGGACCATAGCTCCAGATAAGGATTGGAGGCAATTGGGTATTTACCCACCTCTTTTTGACTTAATTGGGTATTTTAAATTGGGTATTTAAAGCTTTTGTATTGGGTATCCATCTGAAAGCAAATAAGCAATTAAACCAGACCTTGTTTCTCCTGATTTTTGTTTACTTTCGGAAAGCACACTGGCAATATTAGTATATCTGAGATCGCTATTTCCAACTTACTTCGAAAATCTGATGTATCTATCATGTCATATTTGATTCTTCGAACCACCAATGCGGTATTAGAGTTAGTTACGATATGATATCATTCAATTTCTCTGGGGCTTTTTCGCCCACGTTCAGCCATTGTTATTGTAAAGCGAGACAAATGTCGTAATCGTGTAAATATTGGGTATAGCTAAACAGCGATAAGAATGTTCCTGGACTGGTTTACAATTTTACAAACTAGATTCAGCACGACGCCGTGTATAAATTTGTACCCAACAACTGCTTGTGATGCGAAAAACGACAATCGCAAACAGAATACAATAGCGTCATACGCTACTAAATGTTTGGAATTGAGTATCAAGGATTTCTATTGCGTTTTTGTACGCACAGAAATTAATTTAATTGTGTTTTCAGGTCCACGAACTTGCGTAACTACGCAATACGCAGCCTTATCTGGAGCTATGTAGGACATGATTTACCTACATCAGTAAATGACAGTGATTTTGCAAGGGTTATATTTTCACGAAAATCTGCAATGTTTCGCAAAAAATTCTCGCAAAAATTTTTGAATTTACCGTTAGTAGGCACTGAGAATAATTTCACTGCTCTTTTAACAGTATAGCATTCGGAACAGCCAAATTTCTGGTATTAGAGCACATAATTTAGGCCATGGGGACAAACTTAGGAAACTTAATTCCAAATTCAGTTTTCTAATAAAAAACTGGTGTGCACTGCTGATTGCAAGAGCAATCCCTCGAGGCAGAATAAGTATACAGTGGAACAAGACAACGGATCTATATCTGGACATTTGTTGTGTCAAGGAAATCCAAGAAACGAGCGACGTTCTGTCCGATGAACAGTGACATATCTTTTGAAAAGATACAAATGGAATTCTGTGCTGACCTTGGTGTATTTAGTTGGATATTGCTCAGGATCGGAGTGAAATAACCTTCTAGTGTAATATAAAACTCTTAACCTTAACCCTTAAAGCGCCAAGAAAAAAATGCATCTGAAAATGTCGTCTGCTGAAGTCGTCTGCTGCAAATTGTTGCCTAGCATTACTGACAAATTAAGTATAGAAGCAAACAGCGTGGACCCAGAACAGACTGCTCCTATAGGAGCAATCTGATCTGGGTTCACACTGTTTGTCATAGCGTCTTCTGAAACATTTCAGCAGACGACTTGTTGTGATTGGCGCATTAAGGGTTAATATCCTTTAATTGGAGCTGGTCATTCTTTTAACCCTTAAAGGGCCAATCACGACTGCGGCAGACGACAACTTTTGAGACATCTTTCTCAATTTTCGACAAAAATAAGGTATGATATTACATGAGAATCATCTGCCAGCAGACGATTCTCATGAAATATCATGCCATATTTGTTATTTTTGAAAAAGCGGCAAAATTTTTTAATTGTCGTCTGCTGCAAATTATAGGTGGCACTTTAAGGGTTAAAAGAGGCTTAGGTGAGACAGTTTTTAGTTCAACTGAAATATGGTGATATTTTTTCTTATTTCTTGATGAAGATGTATGTAGTGTTGCTCATTGGAAGCGTCTCAGTGAGATGCTTCCAATGAGTACCTCTGACATATATATTTATGGAGGGATAAGCACAATAGCAAACTCCATGCGCCATCTAAGCTATGGTTTTATTATAAAAGTGCAAATCATTCTATCAGAATTGCACATAAAAGAGATTTTCTTTGCATTTCTCATGAGAAAAAATATGGCTCGCATTGTCTTCCATAGTTTAAAGTTAAACAAAAAAGTTTCAGCTTGAAATTTTTGAATAATTTTTCTTTCTAGAACCGTCTCAGTGAAAAGGATCTTCATTTTAGAACCTGGTTCTGAGGTTATAAAACTTTTTTGATGCTCAGCTTAACTGAGAATGGAATTAATCATGCTCATAAATGTTAAACAAACAATTGTTGGCATTTTAACATTTATTAGCATGATAAATACTATATCTGAAAGTTTGAAGCAAGAAAGTCTTTATTTCGCAGCATTGTTAGTTTTTAGGAGCAATTGAAATTTCATTCTCAGTTCAGTTGAGCCCAAGCCCAAGGCCCAAGGTTATAAAACTTTTTTGTGCTCAACTCAACTGAACATAAATTAATCATGCTCATAAATGTTGAAATGTCAACAAATGTTGACATTAAAAAATCTTATCAACATGACAAACAAAACATCTGAGAGTTGGTAAGCAAGAAAAGACTTTATTTTTCAACGTTTTAGTTAACGAGCAGTTGAAATTTCGTGCTCATTTGAGTTGAGCATGAAAACAGTTTTATAACCTCGGGGCCTCGTCGAAATAAGGTCTCTTTGGGATTCCTAAACTATAAATGAGCTGCGAAATGAGATTTCCAACAATGTGGTATGTGCGACCAGCAAAGCCTCAGATCAGCCTGCGCATACGTACAGTTTGATCAGAGCCTTTGCTTTTTGCTTGACTAATCTATGACTGTTAAGCTACAACTAAACACCATTTGGAGTTTCTCAGCTTAAACAGGGACTGCAATCTGAGTCTACACTTGTCAAAATCCCACATTGTTCGAAATCATATTTCACTGCTCTAATTGTAAATTACATTCTCATGGAAGAAACAAAACAAAAAGTGTTCAAGAGTGTGGTTGCTGATAGTGTGATTGGTACTTTAAGAGCTTAAAGAATGTAAATCACTTTTCATTTACATACAGCTCTATATATCAGGGTTCAAGCTGGGCCCTGACAGGAGACTCCCACTTCTCCCTGGGTTGCATTTAGGGTGAAATTTCGGCCTGGTCGCCCCCTAGCTTATTCCCTGATATATGTATTTATTGGCACATTTAGGCAGACCCAGAAGATTCCATTTCCAAGACTTTTATAAATGCTTGCATAACTAAACCAAAAGCTGTTGCTTGTTAGGAAAGAGTTTAGTATATGGAGCATAATATAAATGGGAAATGTTCCAGCATCCCTGATGGAAAGTGCTATATAGAACTCTCGGCTGAGAAATATGCAATAAACTAATGTGATAATTACGGTCACTGTTGTGGGGACTGAGGATTTATAGCTGGTCTTTCATAGAACAATTTCTAATTTTACTGCTATTTCCAGCTCATTTTTTTCCAAGCAAAGATACTCACCTCAACTTACAGCTGATTCAATTTTAGAAATAAAGCAACCCTTTTCCTTCTGGGTACTGGTAAACAGGTACTTAAGCAAACAGTGAAGACCCAGATGAAATGCAGCATAAGGCGGCATTTCATCAGGGCCTGCACTGTTTGCTAAGTTTAAAACAAATTTTAGGGACATAAATGCATCAGGGAGCGCAGTGGCTCAGTGGTAGAGCGCTTGACTCGAGACCAAGAGGCCGCGGGTTCGAGCCTCACCGGCGTCACTGTGTTGTGGTCCTTGAGCAAGACACGTTTATCCTAGCTTAGTACTGGTTCAGCCCAGGAAGACCCGTCCCTGTTGAACTGAAAGATTGTTGATGGGACGTAAAGAATCAAATCAAACAAAAAATCATAAGTGCATCATAAGTTAAAAGTTTTGACCTGTGACCCCTTGAAACACAAAATGGATGATTCCCTACTTATTGTATCAATATGTTTGGGATAATCCATCAGAATGAAAAGGGTTATGGATGAATGCTAACTGGTTGCCAGTGATAGATTCTCACAGTTTTTAAGAAAGCTGGAAATATGGTACATATAGCTACAGCTGTTTATAAATCCTCATTATACATTCGACACAAACTTAACCTCTACATCTACATATATACACAAAATTATACGGCTACAATTATTCCGTTGCTGTATTCACTAGAAGTGTCTGGACAAGTTAAGACCAGGACTTGAGTTAAGCGTGCGTACCAAAAAAAAAAAATTCTTATTTCTCAACCAAAACATATGTTGTGGGTACTCAAAAGAACCGTCTCAATGAGACGGGACTTTTGAGCACCCAAAACATATGTTAAAACTGATGGGTAAGTAAATATTTACAATTTTACGCTCAAAAATTTTGTTAATCTAAACCAATGTAAGACCCTTCAGGTGAGTCCCCCATGACATGTTTTTGTGGAAAGATAGGAAAAGGTGGCTATTTGGATAGCACACTCATTTTTGGTTATGTAAACCCTCATAGTTGTAGATAAAAAAAATGGGGCTTAAAGTACTGAATATTTTCTTATCGATCAGTTTAAACATTTGTTTTGGGTGCTAAAAAGAATCGTCTCAATGAGACGGTTCTTTTGAGTACCCACAACCTATGTTTTAATTAGAAATAAGAAAATAAAATTTTAATTCTCTAAATGCCTGGACCCTTTTCTAGAGCTGACTGTATATGTAGATGAACAGGTTAAATGCTCCATGCTTGCCCAAAATGGCCATTTTTGTGTTTTCGCCACTAATTAGCAAATTAACATTTTGTATCCTAAATGTGATATCAAAATAGATTATTGATGGTGCAGAAATAATTCAAAAATCCATTAGTACTTAAAAGAAAGAGGGCAACATTTTAACAAAAGATGAATAAATGTCTTTTTTTTTCAGTAGTAAATGGATTTTTGCTGTTTTGTTGAACCATCAATATACTAAATGGGCCTTGATGCGAGAAAACCTGTCTTAGGTGGTTTTTGAACAACAAAGGCGCAGATCAGCCTGGGCCATCGCGCAGTCTGATCAGCGCATTTGTTATTTGCTTATTGGAAAGTATCATATCTAGACTTGCTATGAGTGAAATTTCTATTTTCTAGCTAATCTCTGTAGCTGAGCAGGCTGGTTTGATCTCACATTGTTGAAAACCCCCGAAGACATGTTTTGTCAGGATGAGGATATCAGCTGTTTTAATAACTTATAATTTGAGGCAGGGAGAAATGGTCTTTTCGGGTGAACTTGGGGGCTTTAAATACTGTAAATAAGGATATTATAGAATGATAGATAGTGACATATAAACATGTATCCCGGTTAATAACTAGGTCCATTGAAATAATTATTAACTCCTAGATAACAGATTTAGTGTCATCATGTATTTATTTACATTACCTAATACACATTATTATATTGTCTTCAGCTAAGTCATAGCCTTTTAAACACTCTTGCACTCGGAGTGGCATTTAGGCCACATCAGGCCTATAGTTAAGAGTGTGAAAAAAAAAAATTCTTATTTCTCAACAAAAACATATGTTGTGGGTACTCAAAAGAACCGTCTCAATGAGACGGTTCTTTTTAGCACCCAAAACATATGTTAAACTGATGGTTAAGAAAATATTAACAATTTTACACTAAAAAAATTGTTTATCTAAACTGTGCCACATCTTATTCAAGTTTTGACGGCTCTTAGATGCACAGCGTAGGTCCAGTTAAACAAACTTTTGGTGATTTTAGTCTTACCCTCAGATTAAATATGTTTGGGTGCTCAAAAGAACCATCTCATTGAGACTGTTTTGTTTAGTACTTACAACATACGTTTTGTTTGAGTAATAGAAAATTAATTTTTAGATACCTGCTCTTATCTGAAGGCCTGTAAAATCGAATGAGTTTTTTTGTTAATCATTTCTGAAGGGCTCAACAAGGTGTAACATGTATAGCGCTCACATTAAAATGTTGAAAAACGGTTGGAATTGAAAATCTTTGATATTTGATTTGCTATAGAATATACTCGCATGCCATTAGCTGCAGCTGTGTCTTTGAAAAGAACAACATCTGCTGTTAGCCAGGGCGCTATAACTCTTTGCCTTCTAGTGTCGTCTGCTGATAACCTTTGCAAACAGTTTGGTCCCAGATCAGGCTCGACTTTTTTCGGGCCTGATCTGTTTCCAAACTGTTTGCAAAAGGCAACACTAGTAGGAGGGGGCTAAGTGGTAGAGTGCTTGACTTAAGACCGAGAGGCCGCGGGTTTGAGCCTCACCGGCGTCACTGAGTTGTGATTCTTGAGAAAGACACATTTATCCTGGCTTAGTACTGGTTCAACCCAGTAAGAGCTGTCCCTGTTTAACTGAAAAATTGTTGATGGGATGTAAAGAATCAAATCAAACAAAACAACACTAGTAGGCAATGGCTAAGGAGCTTGTCCTGAATCAGGGTGATATGATAACACCATGGGTGAAAGTTATCAGGATTAATCCGGAATTCAGGATTTTGAGGCTGACTTTCCATAGAAAATCAGCCTCAAAATCCTGAATTTTGCAGATAATAATAGCTTTTCTGATTTAGTTTCAGTTCATCTAAAGGTATTTGACCATTAAACTTGAAATTTTTGATATTATGGAAGCATACAGCAAGTTTTAAATTCTGATTTTCTAAAGTTCAGGGTTTTCGAAATTTTGAACTTTCACCCATGTCACTCTCTGTCGTGATATGACTGAGAAATTACTGAAAATGATTATAAGCATCAAAACAACAATATTATTAACCTTTTTCCCACCAGTCACTACTTTTGTTGTCTGCTCTCTCGTCTGCTCATTTTCTTAGGTAGCCTATATTGCAAACAATATACAGTAGAACTTCAATAGCTCGAACACTGACGACTCATTCACCTGGGCTGGCCTGAACTATAACCATGGTCCCAACAGGTTATTTTATGCATGCTCAACCCTGGATGGCTGGAACTACCATTGGCTAGAACTATATTTTGTGGTCCAAAATCTGTTCGTGGCATTGAAATTCTACTGTATGCCGTTTTCCCCAGAGCTCTGTTTTCTGCGCAAGGTGTCTGTGGTAAAATCCATTCAGTATTAATAATAATGAAAAGAAAACATGTAGTTTTACCGTGTCTTTGTCCAAATTTAGGGACATAATAACGGGAAGACAGAGTGTCAAGTGTTTTATTATCCATTTTGATTAGGCTGACCTTAAAACATCAACAATTGTCTATATACCAAGAAATCAGGTCCCAACTCTTGATTCCCGACTTAAACCTTTGTATACTGGATACCCGTAAATTGGTACTTCGGCAAACAGTGAACACCCAGATGAAATGCTGCAGAATGCGGCATTTCACTAGGGTCTGAGGTGTTTTGCTTTGACAAAAATTGATATTCAGAGAAAACAAAATATTATTTGAAAATTAAAACCTGTGACCCCTGTGATTATTTTTAATTTATTATACAGTAAAACCTGTCTTAAGCGGCCACTCAAAGAAAACCAAAAGAAATGTTTTCAAGACCTATAATCGCTTAATGCAGGTCAAAAGTATTGCAGAATGCTCCACAGGAGCATTCTGCAATACTTTTGACCTGCATTAAGCTACCACATGGATTTAATGCCTTTGATTTGTCTATTTTTGAGTGGTCGCTGAAGACAGGTTTCACTGTATTAAACTTAAATTCCATTGGTCTACGAAGAAGTTAAGAACCGATTTGATTGGCCAAGAATTTCTAATTCTAGGGTTTGTCATATTTCACGGGTATAAACTATATGTGCTTGTGTTCTTGTTTAATGTTTAAACAATTGAAGGCATAGTCTTTGACTCTATTACACTCAAAATGGACAAATTCCTTGGAGGTCTGGCATATTGAGTGAGATAGGTTAAAGGCTGATCATTTGGTAATTGGCATAGTATAATATTTGCTATCATAGATCAAGATGCATACCTCTCTTATCTAGGCTATGTGCTGAGTTTTGCGAAAATCTCAGGTCAATTAGCTAGTACATATGCCCAGTCTAGTCATAGTATGGGCAGCTCGCTTTCTTATAAAATGACTTACCCTGGCAGCTCGCTTACGCATCTTCCCTTCCCTTCAATCACTATGTCCATCTCTAATGAGCATCGTTATTGCGTCACAAATTGTTAAATAAATTGATACTGTAGATATAATCATCATTAATTCTAATAATGGCCTACAAAAACAGCTTTACAAAAATAAAGGCAACAATTAAATAGCTTTTCTTTTCGTCACCGAATGAGAATCAGATGTTTTTCAGGTCTCCAGATAGGAGTTCATAGTTGAAGATTAATTATCTTATTTCTCAACCAAAACATATGTTGTGGTTGCTCAAAAGAACCTTCTCAATGAGAAGGTTCTTTTGAGCACCCAAAACACATGTTTAAACTAATGGCAATGGAAATCATGGATTTTATAATCTCAAAAAGTTCGCTTATAATAACTGACCTTTGTTTTTTGTACGTATTAATTAACATGATTAATGATTATACATAGGTTAAGATAAAAAAAAGAAATTGCGTAAAATTGGAAACATTTTCTTACCCATCAATTTTAACATATGTTTTGGGTGCTCAAAAGAACGGTCTCATTGAGAGGGTTCTTTTGAGTACCCACAACATATGTTTTGGTCGAGAAATAAGAAATGCGATAAGTACAACAATCTGGTGTGCTGGCCCAAATGTTCCTTCGGGATGGACTTGGTGCTAAATTTTGTATGATGTTTACTGTGCAGTGAAAGTCATGGCCTCAAGATTATAAATCTTTTCTCATGCTCAACTTGGCTCAGCATAAAATTTATCCTACTCATAAATGTTAAAATGCCAATCCTGCCTATAAATGTTAAAAAATGCCAACAATTGTTGGCATTTATCATTTATAAGCAGGATAAATACAGCATATGAGAGATTTTAAAGCAAGAAAAATCATTATTTTTCAGCATTATAGTTTTTATGAGCAGTTGAAATTTCATGCTCAGTTGAATTGAGCATGAAAAAAGTTTGATAACCTTGGGGCCTGGTTGGGGTGTTCATGGTAAGATATCTTGTCTATATCTACTCAGAGATTGGACATGGCGTATAAACGCTGCTTTTTGTTGAATGTATTTCATTCATAAACCTGACTATACAGCGAGCAAAATTTCAATGCTTTTCTCCAGTGTTTCCCATCTCAGTACTTACACACTGTACAGATAAACTTCCAAGCCATGGATGTAAACAAATACAGATACATACAGACTCCCATTGGATTATTGTTTTTTCGAGGTTAAAGGTCATGTTTACAATGTACAATGTGAGGTACTGATCTAATGAGCATCTCATTTTTCTCAGAAAGATAAAAAGAGAGCCAAATAATATCATATTCAATTTTCAGAGTTTGGAATGGACACATTTGACATGCAATGCTAAAAATCAGCTTAGCCCTTAAAAGAAAAACCCCATAAATGTGGTACTTTGACAAACACTTCAGACCCAGATGAGATGCGTCATACTGTGACATCTCATCAGGGTCTACGATTTTCCCTAGAATAAATCTCTTCAGCATCATAACATTACAAAGGCCATTAGAATGTATATTATCATATGACCTCATGTCTGGGAGTGATATTATGCCATGTATCCATGGGTGAATTTTCTAGAATTATTCCTGAATTCAGGATTTTGAGGCTGACTTTCCACAGAAAGTCAGCCTCAAAATGCTGAATTAAGCAGATTATAATAGCTGCATCTCATTTATTTTCAGTTTCTCTGAAGACAATAACCCAGTTAAACTGAAAATTGATGTTATTTGTAGGCACAATGCAAGTTTTAAAATTTGAATTTCTAAAGTTCAGGATTTTCAAAATGTTGAACTTTCACCCATGTATTATGCCATGTATCAAAATCAATAACCAATAGTGGTTTACATATTTAGTTATGTGATGTAATGAGGTCCATAACATTGTGCATACATAAAGACATAACCTCAATGTTTTCATGCCAAAAAGGGATTTTAAAGTAATTTTAATGTTATATGATGTCGTGGCTCAATTATGGCTGATGCCATAATTCTGATCGAGGTTTCACAATAATTTAAAGTGTCTGCAGAAGTTTGAGATATTCTCAAAATTTTTTTCCTCAGATGAAATGTTCATTTCTGTATATGCCTCGATCTTCCCCTCCTTCAATGCACTCTTATGTTTAATATTTTGATTATATGTATTAATGTATTTGTAAATTATAGCAAAGAAAATTTGCATGTAACGGTTTGTTCCAAAACATTGCCAAATATGATGTAGATTATCGGAGGCTGGCTGCAGCAGAACTTGTATGGGTGAAAGTTTTCAGGATTAATCCTGAATTCAGGATTTTGAGGCTGACTTTCCATAGAAAGTCAGCCTCAAAATGCTGAATTCAGCAGGTTATTATAGGTTCTCTGATTTATATTCAGTCTATCTTAAGACAATTGACCTTTAAAGCTTCAAATTATGAATATTTAGTTGGCATATTGTAAGTTTTAACATCAGAGTTCTGAAAGTTCAGGATTTTGGAAATTTTGAACTTTCATCCATGTTTACAGACAGAGGTGTTGGTCCAGATCATTAATTAAATTTGTTGCACACAAATAAACATTTGCTATGGGTGCTCAAAAGAACTGTTTGATTTGTATGTTTCCTTTTAGTACCCACAACACATTTTTTGGTTGAGAAATAATAGAAAACTGGAAAAAATTACCTGTATTCAGGCTTAGATTAGAGTGTGTTATCACGGGGCTCAGTGGTAGAGTGCTTGACTCAAGATTGAAGGGTTGCGGGTTCGAGCCTCACCTGGCACCTCACATGTCCTGGATCAAGACACATTAATCCCTGTTTAGTAGTGGTTCAACCCAGGAAGACCCATTCTAACATAATTGAAAAAATTTTGACTGTGACGTAAAGATTCAAATAAAAAACAGAAAGAGTGTGTAGTTAAAAATTATTTGTCTTATTTCTCAACAAAAACATTTTGTGGGTACACAGAAGAACCGTTCTTTTGTGCACCCAAAACGAATGATGGAAAAGAAATCTACAATTTTACACTCCCATTGATCAATGTAGCATTACAATTTGGATTGGGGGCAATATTCAGCAACCTTGGGGTAGGATTAGCCAATGTGGGCAGGTTACTTATAAAACAGTATGATAACATGGGACCAGTGAAGATCTGGACTATACATGCCGTCCAGTTGCTGGTTGCATGGATTCATAAGATAGTTTTCACTGTATCGTAAGACTCTTAAAAAGTTAAAGCAGATAAAATTTTGAAATGTATGCTGTTTCTACATGTGGTCATTGGCGTAGCTCCCATTACGCAGGTATGCATGTGTGTAATAAAAATAGTAACATTCAAGGGAGGTCACCTAATGTGGTAAAGGTGATTTTTCCATAGTATAGGGAACTGCTCGTAAAGGAAAGAATTTGCTCCTTCTGGGAGCAAATTTTTTCCTTTATGCTTCCTCTGGGAGCAAATTCTTTCCTTTGAGAGAAGTTCCCATTTCGAAACCGGACACAATTGAAGAGAATTACGGCTTGATCCAGTAGTCTCCCTTTGATGTGCGTAACTTGTTTGGCATTCTGGTTACGCCACTGGTGGTCCTTTAAGATACAGAGAGGACAATTCTATACTTATTCTATCAACATGCCTAGGAAAGTCCCTCAGGCCTCGAGGTTATAAATAATTTTCATGCTCAAATCAACTGAGCCAGAAATTTCAACTGCTCATTAATATAAAAATACCTATGGGAGCGCAGTGTCTCAGTGGTAGAGTGCTCGACTCGAGACCGAAGGGCTGGGGGTTGAGCCTCATCACTGCATTGTGTCCTTGAGCAAGACACATTTATCCTTGCTTAGTACTGGTTTGACCCAGGAAGACCCGTCCCGACATAACTGAAAATTGTTGACTGGGACGTAAAGAATCAAACAAACAAAAACTAAAATACCGACAAATTATGAAGTTTCTTGATTTAAGTCTCTCAGATGTTGTATTTATCATGCGAATAAAAGTAAAAATGGCAACAATTGTTGGCATTTTAACATTTATGAGCAGGATAAATTTAGTGCTCAGTTGAGTTGAGCATGAAAAAAGATTTATAACCCCTGGGCCAGAATAAAAAAGGTTATACTATTGTCCTGCTTATCCAGAAAAATTCCCTGCTTTGAAAACTGTGTAGATTCAGATCAGCTGGTTTCTTCAGGATCTACACTGTTTTTTCAAGCAGCCTGTGAATCTATAACAGGCTGGTAAAGGGGAAAATACAAGGCTGTGTTGGCTGTAATTAGAGTTTGTGCATGATGGATATTTTTTGTTTCTTGTCATCTGCTAATATTTTTGAAAATCAACATTTTGGAAAAAATCTTTCATGAATCCTATTAGATTGTCAAACTGTTAGGATCCAGATCAGGCCGGACACTTGATCTGGATCCAAGCTGTTTGCAAAGTTTATAAGCAGACAACACTAGCAAGCAAAGAGTTAAATGGAACATATAGAGTTATGTCACTTCTGAATGCAAACAGGTAGTCTCCTCTTAAGCTTAGAAATTCCAAATGATGCTCGATCAGTAGCTTAACACTCATAGAATATTCAAGCGACTAGCAAAGGCTGATCAGACTGCGCATATGTGCAGGCTGATCTGAGCCTTTGCTGGTAGCACATAGCACATTGTTGGAAATCTCATGTCGCGGCTCAAATTATGGAAAATGATGAAGAAGGCTGAGGTCAAAATTTAGAATTGTAGCACAGGTTAAGATAAACAAAATTTTTCAGCATAAAATTGTAAATATTTTCTTACCCATCAATTTTAACATATGTTTTGGGTTCTCAAAAGAACTGTCTCTTTGAGACGGTTCTTTTGAGTTCCCACAACAAATGCTTTGGTTGAGAAATAAGAAAATTAAATTTTAGTTACGCACTCTCAACTTAAGTTCTGTGTAGTCCCCCCGTGTAACAGTACTCACTTGTTCAAATGGTGACTACCCATTTTGTAATAAGTACCAAAATCTTTGTGCCGACCTGTATGTATAAAAAATATCTCGAAAACGTATGCACATATTTACAATTGTTTTAAGTGTAATATCCATATATACAATATACAGCACTTCATCCAAATAGTCTTCAGGAATATTCTGTGTATACTGTACTATTAAACTGTACAATTTTATCTGTTTTGTAGATATTTTGCAAACAGTCAAGTGCTATTTAAAAGTTATTGTTATTTTTGCTGCCATAATTCATTGGACATAAGGAGTAGTGTTTGACAAACATAGGTCTAGTTAAGGAAACATTTTGTGTGTTAAATTGTGAATATTTTCCTATCGTTCAGTTAAAACATTTGTTTTTGGTTCTTAAAAAGATTCATCTCTCTGAGAGGATTCTATTGCATACCCACAACATATGTTGAATAAACCCCTCACGAAAAATTCCGAATTTACAGTATATCGACAGATAATTAATCCTTAACTCTTTGCCCCCTGGGAAATTTTTCGTGTTTTTTTGTTGTCTGCTGAATTTTTTTAAAAACAACTTTTAAGAAAAATTCTATCGAGAATACCATCTGTCGTACCGATTGGATCTTTTCGTCAGGCAAGAGGGAATGAATTTTGGAAAAGCATGCTGGGCATTTTTGCATGTTTTGTTGTCATCTGGGCGTTTTATGAAAAACTGTTACAGGAATACCACCAGCTTTGATACAATTTTGATCCAGATCAGGTCCGATATTTTTGTCATTTCTGATCTGGGTCCAAACTGTATGCAGAGGTTAGCAGTAGACAACTCTAGCAGGTGAAGAGTTTTAAAAGGATCTGATCTGGGCCTACTATGTCTGTGTATGGTTGAAGGGACATTTTCTTATTATGTAAATCATACCATTTAAAGTAAAATCAGTGATGTAGCATTATTTGAGGTTTGCATGTTTATTTCCATATCTAATGTGGGCGAAAATGACATGTTGGCAGTCTGGTTTGAGTCTGCATTGTTTAACCATGTTGTACTCGAGAATGCAAGAGTGGTAAATGTGCTTCAATGCTGGTCGGGCCTCCAGATAAGAGTGTGTATTGGAAAACTATTTTCTTTATTTCTAATCCAAAACATATGTTGTGGGTACTCAAAACACATGTTTGAACTGATGGGAAAGAAAATAATTACAATTTTACACTCATCAAATTTACTTATCTGGATCTATGGCTGGTTTTGCTTTTAACTCTTTCTATGCTCTGTAATTTTTCATGATTTTTTGTCGTCTGCTGATTTTTTTTTGTATTCGAAATTCATTTTTTCAAGAAATTGTTTCAGGAATCCCATCAGAGTGTCAAACAGTTTGGATCCAGACCAGGCCCGTCATTTTGTCGGGCCTGGTCTGGGTCCAAACTGTTTGCAAAGGTTATTATCAGACGACACTAGCAGATAATGAGTTAATCATTTCAATATTGTATTCATGAGTATACTAATGTATTAATTTATACTGTTGTTTCATGTTAACATACTGTATACATATGAGCCGCTGTATGACAAAATCAACCAAATGAACAGGATGCCTAAAGAAGACTCCGATCAGCCAGTGTGCATCTGCATGAAGGAGCATTGCATAATTGTTGGCTACCGTTTGCTAGCACAACTAAGACTGGTCCGACTTGAAGGAGTTGCTAGCCGATCTGGATATTCATTGTCACATTGTCAGTTGAGGTTCCGACTCCTTTTTGCAAGCTCAACTAATCAGACTGTAATATTTCAGACTATTCTGTGTCTTCCCAAGGCATCCCTCCCATTGCGTTGGTTTAAATCCTTATCCTACCAATATTTTTTTCATAAAAAAATGTTGTCTGCTTATTACGTCTGCTTATTACGTCTGCTACATATGTTCAAATGCACTCCAGAAAATTTATACCATGGAATCAAACTACATGAACCCTGATCAGACTGCTCCCTGAGGGAGCAGTCTGATCTTGGTCCATATTTTTTGCAATATAGGCTATCAAAGTACATGAGCAGACGAGAAAGCAGTCGGCATTTGTTGTGAATGGTGGGAAAAGGGTTAGCATACTGTATACATATATAATGAGATTCTTTCCCCACTCTGCAGTGGCCAAACTCTTATCTAGACTAAATAAAGGAAAACTATGCTAACAAAGTTGTAATGCTTTTGAAGACTACATTGGTCTTCACTTACCTGCACTTTTTCACTTTGTTTAAAAAGCAAGTGAGTATGACCAGGAAATGACACATTCACAGACCGCATGCTAACCCACGGCACTATGAGATAGTGACACAGAAAAAGTGAGTATGATCAGGAAAATACCACAATCACACACTGCAGACCAACCCATGGCACCGTGAAGAAGAGTCACAGAACATTTACAGTAACAAAACATCCGTAAGACAATAAAGACAAAGCAACCAGCTCTCTTTTCCTCTTCAAGATGATTGCAAAACTGGAAAGGACACAAAGTAATGGACAACAAACAAACACAGAGCCCCCACAACCATGGGAAGCACACCAAAAAAATGACAGATCAACAACAACAGAAGTGACGCAGAACACTGACAGCCACACCACAATTAAAGTGAGGCAACCAACTCTCTCTCTTCCTCAGCAAGATGATTGCAATACAAGAAAATGAAACAATCATAACACAAAACCCCCATACCCCATTTGAGCAACAACAAAGAATAAACAACAACAGAATCACCTCCACAGAAGAAATATAATTTTAACTTTTAGATGCTAATGAAATTGTTGCATGAAAGTCATTTGTGAAAAAGTCAAATTTTCAAACTGTGATTTTTGCAATTATTGTAGTGACTATGAATGGACATACATATTAATTATTCATAAAGATATTTAATGATTTTCTAACCTATGGCAAAGGAGAGATAAATATGGTTTAACTTAACTACTCCAAAATTTGTATTTTGATACTATACCAGTTTAAAGGCTAAAAAGCATGTTTTTGATTGATTTCACAACTGTCTTTTACCATCAAAGAATGTAAAATAGATCCATCTAAGAATATCTGATTCGATCTGTCTGATCAGTATGCTTGCGCACAATTTAAGCATAATGGGGATGCTTCATTTTTTCCATATAAAAGCATGTTCCACACCTTGACCCAGCAAATCATTCAAAGGTAAAAATCTTTTAATATATTTACAAAATATATTTTTGTGGGAAGGTGGGGAACATACTTTTATACGAAAAACGACAAAGCATCCCCGTTTGTCTATTTGTAGTAACTGCATTTTGCACGCTTAAATAGTGCACAGGATAACTGGTCAGACAGATCGAACCAGATAGTGTTAGATAAATCAAATTTACATTATTTAATGGTAAAACACAGTTGTAGAATCAATCAAAAACATGCCTTTTTTAGCCCTTCAAACTGATCGCAGCAATTATGTTAAGCTGTTTTTATCTCCCCTAAAAATATTTTTGAATAATTTATATGTATGCTCGTTGTCACAAAAATTATTGCAAAACTCTAAGTTTGAAAATTTGACTTTTTCACAATGACTTTTAGGGAGATTTCATGCTTTAACGGGACAACTCCTTTAGTTTTCAGCCTATAAAAGCTAATGAAATTGTTGCACCTTTGATGAGTTAATTAATCTTCAATTACTAGTACCTTTCAGTTTGTTCAAACTACAATTATGTTTTTTGGGAGCTCAGTGGAAGAGTGCTTGACTCAAGGCCGAGGGGCCGCTGGTTTGGGTCTTATCAGCGTCACTGCGTTGTGGTCCTTGAGCAAGACACATTTATCCTAGCTTAGTACTGGTTCAACCCAGGAAGACCTGTCCCTCTGTTTAACTGAAAGATTGTTGATGGGACGTAAAGAATCAAATACCTATAATGATTGCTGCACATTTGAAGGCTAAATTGATCTTCAATGTCCAGTACCTTTCAGTTTGTCCAAAGCTACAAATATATAGACTATGCACAATAAATTTAGCAATTGATTTGTATGTGTGAGCCCATTCACATCAGATCTAAAGTTTCATTTACTTTCATGAAAATACAAGCGCTGATCAACTGACAAGAGTTTCCATTTTTAAAAAAGTACGGAATTACCAAACGCGGCGAATGTGCTAAAGTGAGGTTAAATTTTAAGACTAGCGGGTAGCGTGGATATTTTTGATCATTGATGGAAGTAAGCAAGGGTGAAAAGATCAGGAATCGATACAATCAAGTACCACACCTGACCCAGGATACCAATTGGAAAGCGACAAACTCACAGTAAGACACCACAAACGAGAGCCAAGAGGTCAGTCCTTTCCCAGCAGGTAACCACACGGCATATATAAACAGACGCACACTTAGCCATAGCAAACACAAGACAGAAAAACATAAAGGATCCACAAAAGAAGTATCGCCTTAGAACGGTCAGTAAAATGTTTTACTGGAGGGCTTAAACCAGTTTCACGGCACCAACCTCTCCCTTAACTCTGATGTGAACCAGGCCACATTTGGGAAAGTTACAAAACAGAATAAACACGACAGCCAAGAGGTCAGCCCTTTCCCGGCAGGTGACCACAAGGCTACAAGGAACAGACAGGACAGCACAACACGCACCAACATAAAGCATAACTAACAAAAACGACCCACAAAAGAAGCACCGCCTTAGAACAGTCAGTAAAAATACCTTTACTAGAGGGCTTAAAATCGGTTTCACGGCGCCAACCTCACCCTTAATTCAGATGTGAATCAAGACACATAGAGATTTGGTTTGCGTGAAAGATCCCTAACTCATCAATGCATCATCTCCCAGAACATAAAAATCCAGATATAACAAGATAAAGCAAAGATAAGTACTCAACAGTAAATAAAACTGAATGCCGGAGCAAAAGAAATCCAACAGGTAAACCCCCGTGGCCCCGACAAACTGCCAAAGCATCAGGCCCCTAGCATCTCATCAATAGATAAGTCTTTAGGTCGGTACCATCATAGAGTCTGAAGTCGGACCCACCAGGTGCAATTAAAGAGGAAAGCAAAGTGCCAACTTTGATTGGGTTGACCACCAAGCATGCAGTCTGCTGCAATACATTATTTTAATGAACTGCGCTGAAAAATTATTAGAGCCAATAATATTCTTCAATTTATACACCATGTCACCATAGAATTGAGGTTCCGAAAGTCCTTGGCGCAAGAGAGATTCAAGTCCAACTTGGAATTTAGATATCAAATCACAGTAGCGTCTATAAAATTTATAAAAGGTTTTGCGAAATTTATGTATATGGAAGCCAACACCATTTTCAAGCGGCTGTTTGGTCACTGAAAACCAAAAAAGCATAGCAAATGTTGCAATTTTCTGAACTTTCTCAGAGAAATAATGGACCAAGTTTTCACAATTTGGCGTTTCTATTAATGCTTTTACGTTATCGCCTTTGAACGGTGTTCCTAGTCGTTTTTTCTTGAACCACATTAGCAAGTAAAATTGTTTGATGCCTTCCAACACATTCAGACAAATAATGCTGAACAAAACATCTTCACGGCTACAGAGCACGAGCCGAAAGATAAATTCTAACGTCACCTTCATCTTGCAAATGCGTCGCACCATTTTTCAGTAACTTAAGGTTTTAATCAACCATGAGTTACATTGTAAGCCTTAACTGATTCTCTGTTGAATTGAAACACCAATTAACATTAGAAGTTTAATCAAATGATGACTACGTTTTGACGTCATTGATGGTAGCTGATTTTTTCAGCATGAAATCTCTATCACATCTGTCACATAACCAATAGTTTTTATAGGCGTATGATGCATGAGGAAGATGAAAGACCACCAAACCAAGAATCACATGCTTATCATTTTAACATTACTTACAACGGATGTGAATTTTGCTTACTGACCCCTCCTGCAATCCTTGCTCTCCCCAAATGCATATTTAAAGGATGGCGTCTATAAATTCGTGGTTTCATTTGCCTAAGATCCTGTTCTCGTCATTGCAATTAAAATTGTTCGACATTGCACAAAGATAAGCACAAAAAGATGCGAAACATAAGAAAATTGCTAAACTGATTGTGCATAGTATAGTTTTAATCCTTTATATACCTATACTTCATTGCCTAGTACCTTTCAGATCGTCCAAAACTACAAAATATTGTTTTAATCCTTTAATTATATCATTTATATACCTATAATGATTACTTCACCTTTGAAGGCTAAATTGATCTTCAAACCTTTGGCGGCTAAATTGATCTTCAATGTCCAGTACCTTTCAGTTTGTCCAAAACTACATTTATAGATTTAATCCTTTATATAGCTATAATGATTGCTGCACCTTTGAAGGCTAAATTGATCATCAACGTCTATTACCTTTCAGTTTGTCCAAAACTACAAATATAGTTTTTAATTCGTATATACTAATAATTGCTGCACCTTTGAAGGCTAGATTGATCTTCATTGTTCAGTACTACAAATATAGTTTTAATCCTTTATATATTTATGATTACTGCACATTTGAAGGCTAAATTGATCTGCAATGTCCAGTACTAAAATATAGTTTTAATCCTTAATTTAATAAGGATTGCTTCACATTTGAAGAATAATTTTATCTTTAACGTCCAGCATCTTTCAGTTTATCCAAAACTACAAATATAAGTTTCTTTCTTTGTGCACTTATGATTGCTGCACCTATGAAGGCTAAATTGGTCTTCAATGTCAATGGACCTTTCAGTTTGTTCAAAACAACAAATATAGTTTTAATACTTTATACACCTTTATATACTAATGATTGCTGCACCTTTGAAGGCTATATTTGCCTTCAATGTCCAGTACCTTTCAGTTTGTTCAAAACAACAAATATAGTTTTAATCCTTAATTTACCTTTATATACTAATGATTGCTGCACCTTTGAAGGCTAAATTGATCTTCAATGTTCAGTGCCTTTCCGTTTGTTCAAAACTACAAGTACAGTTTTAATCCTTTATATACTAATGATAGCTTCACCCTTGAAGGCTAAATTGATCGTCAACGCCCAATACCTTCGGGTTTGTCCAAAACTATAAATATAGTGTAAAAGTCTGGACTTTTATCATGGTTCTGTTAACATTCTTTCCATCTTTCTGTTTGCCTGCATGTACCTGTCTCTGTCTGTCCATCTTTTTATCTGTCTCTGTCTGTCTGCCTGTCTGTATGTATGTCTATCTGCCTGTCTGTCTGCCTGTTTGTCAGTCAGTTAGTCTGTGTTTGGCTGTCTGTCTGTCTGTCTGTCTATTTATCTGTCTGTTTCTGCCTGTCTGTCTATCTGTCTGTCTGTATGTCTATCTGCCTGTCTGTCTGCCCGTTTGTCAGTCAGTTAGTCTGTGTTTGGCTGTCTGTCTGTCTGTCTATCTATCTGTCTGTTTCTACCTGTCTGTCTATCTGTCTGTTTGTCTGCCTGTCTGTCTGTCTGTCAGTCAGTCTGTGTCTGTCTGTCTGTCAGTCAGTCTGTGTCTGTCTTTCACAGCCTCGGCCTGCCTGTCTGTCTGCCTGTCTATCTGTCTGTCTGCCTGTCTATCTGTATGTATAAATGGTTATTGATTGAGCGGGTGGAGATGTACAGCATTTCAGTGTAATCTGGTCACAGTCTGGTCATTTTAAGCTTTACCTGAATGTATGTCATGTTAATCCTTTATGTGTTCCAAAGCTTATATATTTAGGGTCTGAATTGTTACTGCATTTACCTTCAATCTGATTGTCATGCATTGTTTACATCTTCTCATATTGTGATGACCGACCTTCACTTTGTTGTCCGTTACATCTAATCTTAGCATTATATGACGTCATCACAGGTTGAGCTTTTCGGGCAATCCTCAAAGAAAGTTGTTATCTAAGAAATATTCATAAGATTTAAAGGTCCTGAGTGTGAACGTAGGTTGAAGTGAAGTTAAACATGTTATTTTCATTGTGAAATTTAGTTACCCCACCCGCTCTTGTTATTTACCTTTCCAGCGCGATTCCTTGTTGGTTCCAGCAAATCAACATTCCGCAATGTTGGAAATCCAGCAAAGTGCTGGACTTTTCCAACAATGTTGGAAGTTGGACTGCTGGAATATATAAGCGATGCGCGCGTTCTTTCGAGGCCTTCAGTCGAAAAAGAGAGCAGAAGACTGCACGCTTCTGTTTCGCTCTATACGTTTTGGTTTTATTTATTTTGGATCCGATCGATAAGTTGTAAGTTGATTTTGTATCGCGCGCCATACAAAGTTGTTGTAGATACGTGGGCTATAAATAGCACGTATTTGTTTTGGGGCGACATACGGGGAAATTATCGATTGTTTATCAGACTGAGGGCCAAGAAAGAGAAAGGGAAATTTATTCTGACATGCCATTTTATTATTAAATATCTGCCTGTGGAAAGAATTTGTTGTTGCTTGTTAGTTTGGTTACGTTTTGGGGGTGTCATCCTGACAGATAGTGAAACAGCACCCCGGCAAGACCGCTCGGTTGTAACAACTATTTTTGGTGTCCAGAAGTGGCCGATCTTTTGAAATAAGTTCGATACTAAGAACCAACGAGTCCTTGAAAATGGGGAGAAAGCGACAAACTAGAAAACGGACAGATCGTGTACAATCTAAAACCTCATTAAACAGTGGGAATATTTCCTCTGATTCGGATTCAGAGACCTCTCTGATTTCTCACAAAGAACGTCAAACCGTTTGTGGCCAGAAAACCAGTGCTTATGCCGATCGTAATGCCCCAACACAGGCGACTGTTTCAACGAGTTTCGGGTCACATTGCTTAAGGGATCAGACTGCACAGGCTGAGGGTGCGGGGAGTGTATCGTACGACCGGTCCGAGTTGACACAAGAAAACTTTCACAGCGAGAAAATAAGACACACACAACACGATCATGGCCAATATTATATCTCTAAGCCATCGGATATTTATGACACTGACCAGGCTGCACCTACATTGCCCTTCGACACAGGTCGCGGACGTTTGATTTCACCAGTAAATTTGAACCATGCAACCACAAATAATGCACGGCCCGATACATCCCTTCTGCATGTCGGCGGTTCTGCGGAAAATTCAGACACTGATCAAACTATTCATTCTACCGGGGCTAGTTTAAGAGGTCGCGGGTCCTTGATAATACGCGAATCCCAACGTGGCGAAGACTCAGCACATGCACAGACTGAAAATGGTCTTCAGTCTGCATTAGAGCTTGGTGCAAACTCTGAAGTTGATCAGTCCGCACACTGTGTGGCCGATTCAAATCTTGGATATTCGGAGCCACCGAGAGTTGCGCATAGCGACGCTGTATTGCAAAACACACATGCCAGTGTGGGTCTACGGTCTCCCGGACCGATTTTACCAAATACACAGACTGGAAACTCGAGAGTGGGGTCTGGTGAAGACGCATCTTTGCAAACCAGTGGGGATTCAATAACCAGCGTTATTCAAAATTTCTGTTACTTCCTCAGCAAGCAAAATGAGACACAAAACACCCGAATTAGTCAACAAACGGAGGCGTTAAATGCTCAAATAAGCCAGCAAAATGAAATCCAAAACAATATGTTGAAAGAATGTCTGACCGGGATCAACGCCTCCGTCAGCCAGTGTATGAACGGCATTTCAGGACAGCTTTCAAATCTTACAGAGTTAATTCAGAGTCCGCGTAGACAGTCTATTGCAAGGGAGGTAACCCAAATAACGGAAAGTAACAGCCTTTGTGATACGGTTACCTCTCTTGGTTCTTGTCAATATCAAAACACGGTAGCTTCAAATGACCTTCATCAGACTGCGATTTCTCGTTCTAACCAGCCAAGTCACTCTGCTCATAACACTCAAACAGCTCCTTCTTATAGTTACGTTCACAGGCCAGACAGTTCACCGACAGTGCATGCTTCTGAGCCTCAAACGGCCCCAGCTCAAACTTTGGTACAAAATAATTGTTCGAGACCTAGACCAAGTGAGGCCAACAAGCAAGATTCGTCGTCAACCTTTGCAACACTGGAGACACACCCCACTGCGTCGGACCCGAGTCAGTTAAATATACAAAATACAAACAATGCTGCATGTACCTCCAGATCGCATGGGACACTTTCTCGCAATAGAAATGTAAAACTTCCAGCTTTCACTGGAAACTGCAATGATAGCTGGAAGGTTTGGTATTCGCGCTTCACGACAGTCGCTAATCTGAATAATTGGGACGAGCCCACGCGACTCAGCGAGTTGGTTCAAAGGTTGCAAGGGACTGCAGCCGACTTTGTGTTTGACGAGATACCGCAGGGGATAATCAGTGACTTTCCGAGTCTCGTACATGAGTTAGGGCTTAGGTTTCAAACGGTAGAAACAAATAAAACGTTCCGTGTGCAGTTTGGCAAACGCACCCAGCGTATAGGCGAATCTGTAGAGGACTACTCAGCTGAACTTAAGAGAATATATGACAAAGCGTACCCGGGTAGAAACCCTGAAATGAGACGGCAACTTTTGCTGCAACAATTTTTAAATGGTTTGCGAGATAAGCAGGCTAAGTTCGCCGTCGAGTATTTTAAGGAACCGTGTACGATCGAAGAGGCGGTGCATAACCTAGTGACTTATACGGAGGCACAACAAGGCCATAAAGTTGACACTTCCCGACCTAATGATCACACGAAATCTGTACGATTTTTGCCTAGTGTTTCCGTCGACGGTGAAGAGGCTGATGATGATAGTAGTGACGATGAGAGGTTTGGGAACACCGTAAATATTTCGAGACCTCTTTCATCTTTTAGTGGTCAAAAAGAGAAACAAACTGTCCGAAAAGTTCAAACCACACCCTCAAATTCCGACTCTAATGCGACTGATCTGTTGAGTCAAATTCTCCACTGCATGACAGAATTAGCCGAGCGAAAATTAGATGAATCAGGGCCGAACAAAACACAAGTTACACCTCGAACACAGGACCAACTACATAGACATGGTCAATCGCGACTACAAAACACAAATCAAGGTCAAATCCCTAGACAGGGTCAAATGCGACCCCAACCCCAAGGTCAAGGTCAACCAGTCAGTCAAAATCGGTTAGCCAATGTACAATGCTTTCATTGTTCGAATTTCGGACATTTTAAACGGGAGTGTCCTATTCTACAGGCCGCTGAGCAAAACTTGAATGGGACTAGTGAGTCAAAAAGAAGGGTACCGCAACAAATGCAGTGGGTGCCACGTGCCACACAGGGACCTGTCCGTCAGCAAAACATAGCTTTAAACTAGAAGGGACCCACCTTGAAGGCCGACAGGCGGTCCAAACTTCTAAAGGCCAAAACAATAATTTGAAAAATGACATTTGTAATCATGACTTAATGCTTAGTCAGGTTTCCACCTTGGTGAATGCACACAACGCAAAGAAGCTTGCACAACAAGGGGACAAACAACTCTATTCTGGGGACCAGGGGCAACCACACACAAGTTCAAACTCAAAATGTGAAACGTCCGCATCGAGTTCAGAAGTAGGGGTCAGTTCCACGGGATCCTCTTTTCCTGTTTCGCTACATACGAATGAAAAATTAGTGCATTTGGCACAACAGGGGGACTCGCGTACCGAACCAAGTGATTTAAATGGCACTGAAATGAGGCCAAGTACAGAAACTCAGACAAACCTAGTGAACTCCCAGGTCCCTGATAATCAAAGTACAATCAAGAGAATAATGCGAAGTGAAGGTTTTTACCTTGATGCAGACATTGAGGGGGTTAAGGTCCTTTTTACCATAGATACAGGGGCCACTCGCACAGTTATTTCTGAAAGGGTCTATAACTCGATTCCCGAGAGTCAGAGACCTGAATTGACTAAGGGCACCGGACTGACTGATGCATCGGGACAACCGCTCTCTCAAAAAGGAAGTGCTATGTTTACGATAACGTTGGCTTCAGGTCTCAAACTCAAGAGCGAAATTATGGTAGCAAATATTGAAGATGATGGACTTTTCGGCCATGACCTTTTGGGTCAAGGGGGTGCAGAAATTCTTTATACTGAGGGTGCTATCCGCTTCATGGGCATTTCTATACCATGTAAACAGATCAACAAGTCCACTCCCATACGAAAAGTTAGGGCGGCAAATGATTTCACAATTGCAGGTCAAAGTGAATTGCTTGTGGACGCATTTTTGGACAGGTCAGAAGATGATGACCTGCAGACGTGTGATATAATTCTGGAACCCAGCTCAGATTTCCAGGAAAAGTATGGATTGCTTATGGCATCTTCTTTGAGCGACCTTGATTCCAAGGTCACCCACAAGGTCAGGATTCTCAATCCAAATCCCAATGATATATCAATTAAACAAGACACCACGCTTGGTACGGCTGAAATGGTAGTCAAGACCATCACCCTGGTAGACCAGGAGAACAGGGGGTCTTTATCCTCTGTTAGCCCTGACAATGACCATCAAATATCTCCTGTTAGTGATTACTTTAGTACTACACTTAGACGAGTTAAGTACCCGGTCTCTGATATACCTGTTCATTTGCAAAATTTGTATAGCTCCACATGCGAAGGTCGTACTGAAGTGGAAAAGTCGGAAATTGCAGACTGTCTTATAAAATTTAAGGACACTTTCTCTAAACACGAATTTGATTTAGGGTTGACCACGCTTGTAGAGCATGAAATAGATGTTGGCGGACACAAACCGATTAAACAGCCACCCAGGCGGGTGCCGGTAGCTTTCGCAGCGGAAGAAGAGAATGTAATAAAACAACTAGAACAAAGTGGTATTATACGCAAAAGTACCTCTCCGTGGGCCAGTCCGATATGTCTAGTACGAAAAAAATCAGGAAAAATAAGACCCTGTGTTGATTATCGCAGACTAAATGCCATCACAGTTAAAGACGCCTTTCCGCTACCTAGGATTAACGATTGCCTTGACGCAGTTGCGGGCGCAAAGCTATTCACTAGCCTTGATTTGACCTCCTCGTTTCACCAGGTCCCAATAAAGGAGGAGGATATTCCCAAAACTGCCTTTTGTACGAAATATGGATTATACGAATACCTAACGATGCCCATGGGTATGTCGAACTCCCCAGCGGTTCTACAGCGGTTGATGGGACTTGTACTCAACCAGCTTCAGTGGCATTCCTGTCTTATTTATCTTGACGATGTATTGATATATGGTTCAGATTTTCAAGAGCATATGCAGAGACTGAACGAGGTTCTGTCCCGCATTCGAGATGCAGGACTTAAACTTAAAGCAGAGAAATGTCAGCTGCTGCGCCCCAGTGTCAATTTTCTTGGCCACACCATAAGTGCTAAAGGAGTCCTTCCTAATCCAGAAAACTTAGCTAAAATTAAGCAATGGCCCGTCCCAACCACTCCTACACAAGTGCGCCAAATATTAGGGCTTGGGTCCTATTATCGACGGTTTTTACAGGGGTACAGTGACCTAGTAAGACCACTTACCCTTTTAACGCACAAAGATACACCCTTTATCTGGAATGAACAATGCCAAAATTCCTTTGACACTCTCAAGGCGCGACTCATTGGGGCAGAAATCATGGCTTATCCGCGAGACTCGGGTCACTATATCTTGGACACAGACGCAAGTGATACGCAAATTTCAGGGGTTCTCAGCCAAGTGCAAGATGGGATAGAACGCGTAATAAGTTATGGAAGTCGAACTTTGAACAAGGCTGAAAGAAACTATTGTATCACGGACAAAGAGCTTCTTGGTGTTCGACATTTTACCGAGTATTATAGACAATACTTATTAGGAAGACATTTTCTCGTGCGCAGTGACCACCAGGCCCTTACATATCTTTTCAAAATGAAAGAGCCTAAGCACAGAATCGCAAGATGGATAGAGATACTGTCGGCTTTTGACTTCAGTATAGAATTTTGGAGGGGTGCTAAACATGGGAATGCCGATTCTCTTAGCCGCTGCCCAGACCCTTGGAATTGCCTTTGCCCAGAGACTGATAACTTAGAAATTCTAAAATGCGGCCCATGCGCAAAATGTACAAAACGCTTCCATGAAATGGGAGGATTTGAGCCTACCCTTACCACTGAATGTCAAAAGGCAAGCATAAGGTCTGTTACTACCAGGTCTCAGTCTGCGCAGGATACGCCCAAGTGCCTACCAAACCTCTCGCACGAGAACTTATGGTCCTCCGATCAGGACAGAGCGAAAGTTAGGGAGAGTCAATTAAATGACCCTGATTTGACATTCATTATAAGGGCTATTGAGGCAGGGAAAAAGCCAAGTCATAGCGAAGTTGTAGTGTTAAGCCCCGCTGCTAGGTATTACTGGAGTATTTGGGATTCACTAACTATGCAAGATGAATGTCTGCACCGATATTTCTATCGTAAGGATGGCAGCGGTTCGCACCTCCAGTTCATTGTCCCTCAGTCGATGAAACCGGAAATATTATACCAGGTCCACAATACGATCGTTTCTGGCCATTTTGGTAGAAAGAAAACCTTGGAAAAGTTGCTACAAAGGTTTTTCTGGTACGGCGTGCGAGATGATGTTCATATTTGGATTCTACGATGTGACACATGTGCTGAGAATAAACGGCCCCATAAGACGCCCCGCGCACCATTAGGCAAAATGCAAGTTGGCGCAACCTTCGATCGCCTATCCACTGATTACATAGGGCCCCTACCTCTCACGCCTCGTGGAAACCGATACATTCTCGTGGCCACATGCTCTTTTACAAAATGGGTCGAGATCATTCCAGTTCCAGATCAGTCTGCTGTGACTTGTGCCAATCGGCTGTTAAATGAAGTTATTAGCCGATTTGGTTGTCCGCTTACATTACACTCAGACTTGGGACGCAATTATGAAAGTTCAGTCATGGCAGAGCTGTGCCAGCTATTGGAGATTAAAAAGACGAGAACCTCGGTCCGAAATCCGCGATGTAATGGCCAAGTTGAACGGTTTAATCGAAGCATCTTGCGCATGATCAAGGCTTATTTATGTGGGCAGCAAGAAAACTGGGATCTTAATTTGGGGTGCCTGGCTGCCGCTTATAGGGCATGCCCTAACGAAACCACACGTCTCTCTCCCAACCTACTCATGCTGGGTCGTGAACTTAGGATACCCTCCGAACTTATGTATGGTGGGCAATGCAATAATTCAGACCAAGAAATCAAGTCATATGGTGATTACATTGAATATCTTAAGCAGAGAATACGGCACGCCCACGAAATCGCAAGGAAAAATCTTACTTCTGGTGCGAGGCGACAGTCTGAGATCTACGATGCAAAATTGGCAGTTTATACGTACAAACTAGGGGACGTTGTCTGGGCAGAGAAAACCTCAATCCGCCCAGGTCTGTCTCCTAAACTGCAGCCATTGTATCATGGGCCCTGTCTTATCGTTGAGAAATACAATGATCTTGTCTATCGTGTACAGCTTTCAAAGTGGGGTGTATGTCAGGTCTTGCATCATAATAAGATGAAGCCGTACGAGGGTGTCAATATTCCGCGCTGGCTGAAAAGGGCTAAGGCTACCATGACAGAGAGCCTTGTGGTGAAAGAGCCTTAATTCAGGATGACACATTTGCCCTGATTCATGTTGTTCTTAGTTTGTTAATGTTTTATTTGTTAGTACGGTCTACCCTTTTAACAGAGAAGATGTTGTTCCCAGGTGGTGAGACGTTATGGTTTGACGTTGAACTGAATTTCTGTTGTATTGAGATTGAATTGAATACAATTTAAACTGACACATTTGTAAAGAAATAGCTGACTTAAAAAAAAAAAAAAAAAAAAAAATGCTGTTATAAAGAGTGTCAGTATAAAGAGGGAATACTGTACTATTTGTACAACGAGTTTTATAATGGTGGTACACACCAGATCTGGTTGTCTTATTATTGGAGTCAATTATTATGGGTCTTATTAATTGTAAATTGTTATAACTATTCCTAAAAGATTGGGTAATCTGCAGTTTATTTGTAAAGAAATCAAGTCAGTTATGCTTTGAACAGTATTTTATTTTTTTATACAGTAGAATGGCTGAAGAATCATTGATTTTGAATACAAATCCTGGGCATTCTTGCAGGACTGTAGTTCTGCGCTTTGACCTCAGAATGGGTTCTAATTATACACCACAGATGGATTGTGAATCTCCATCAAATGACCCTGAAGCCAAATACTGTACTCACATCAACATGGCTCACTATAGTGATGACATTGTGGTAGTGTCTTTCCCATCAGTAAACAATACTCAGTCTGGGCCGAATGACAGAACAGTTGTTCATGTCGATGATATTTCTGTGATGCGTAAATATTATGGGTGTACTTAGCTCCTGATTCCCGTGGGTCCCTTGTAGATGACGGCAGCCAAAAATTTCTGGGTTACTCTGTTACCTTTTGTTGAACAGTCTGAGAGCTATCATATCTTTTGAGTGTGCTTGATACCCTGCACACTTAATCAGTCGGGATACCCTGCATATTCCAAGATAATGATACGATTATGATACCATTTACACCCAACCTGTGAGATTACAATTCAACACCTTGTACACCTCCGCATGATATTTTTACACACCTGGTATCCTGTTTTGCGACATTTAAGCATAGGAGCCTACCAATGTGGGTGCCGTGGGCTGGTCTGCAGTGTGTGATTGTGGCGGTCACACTCACTTATACTTTGGTACGCTTGTCTTCTTCAGAGCCATGTCTATTCCAATCAACATGACAGAGAAGACTGGTCGTGGGAGGGCTTATAAATGTCTGCAGTGCGGCTATATGGAGGAGAAGCGTCGAGTCATTAGCCATTGGTACAAGACCCACCTCCACTACACAGAATCCCCATTTTACTGCACTGTCTGCCTCTTTAGGGCCACCAAAGAGAAGGATTTGATAGACCATATCAAGCCCGGGGTGTATCCTCCTCATCAGCGGGGAGTCGACTTAAAACAACAGATGAATATACCGGTGGACATTAACAACATGCTAATCAGGAATCATGCTGCCAAGTATCCTGTGGAAGGGGTGGATTACATCTGCATGACACAGGAGGAGTCCGTAAGCATCTGGGGCCAACGGAAGAGGTCGTCGTCTATTGGTAGCCAAAGCATACAACAAGAAGCTTCCACTGACAATATTTTACCAGCGCTACTGGCCTATGATCCTAATGAGAGGATAACTCCAGTCCCTGTGGCTACTCCCGTATTGCCAGTAACTCCAATTACAGTGCCTGGATATTCTCCACAACTTCAGAGGCCGGTTTATAATCCAACACCACTGCACCAGATAGCTCCAGTCCACAGTAGCCAGTCCGACCTCCTCCAAACGGCGCTTCAGACTACTAAGATAGCTTCTTCAGACCGTAGTTTCCGGCCCCTGTCGGAGTCACCGTATTCTGGATGGCAAAGAACAACTAGCACTGTTCCGATCCTCACAGCATCAAGTTCTAGTGATTCTACTCCACCAAACAATGACATAGCTGCCATCTCAAGATTATTGCCAGATAGTCTGTTGGACAATACTGCCGCCACATCAATTCTTCATCCAACTAGTACATCTACATCTGTCACTCACATCCCACCTGTGACGACCCTTCCACCAACATGTACAAACACACCAGTTTCTGCGACTTCAACAGCTCAGGCCACTGTACAGACAAGTACCACTGATGCATCCATCAACACAGAAACTCAGGACTCGCCAGTGGCCAATGCAATCTTAGAAATGTCTAAGAACCTTGTTGAAGCTATCGAGAGGCAGACTTTTCAAATAGAAATGACCAAAAACACCTTGTCTGCATTCCTGAGGAGACTCGATGATCGGGACAGGGAAAGGAAATCCCCTGCCAATCGAGAGATTGACCATTCAAATGGGCGCCGTACTCTGGTTATCCCGAAGCGCCGTCGCAGCGAAACACCAGTTAAGTCTCCAGCGACAAAGAAGAAGAAGATATCTGGATACTGTGTTGTTCCTGATAATAAGAAAAAAATAGACATTTTTAGATTCATATAAAGTGATGATGAGGTTGCAATGATGTAAAACCCAGCTTAGTGATTTATTTTTAATTTCATGTATATATACAGGTGTTTAGTCTGGACGTTCACATTTTTCTATCCTTCTATCAGCTTATGGGGACATAAGCTGGTTGGAGGGGGGAATAATGTAAAAGTCTGGACTTTTATCATGGTTCTGTTAACATTCTTTCCATCTTTCTGTTTGCCTGCATGTACCTGTCTCTGTCTGTCCATCTTTTTATCTGTCTCTGTCTGTCTGCCTGTCTGTATGTATGTCTATCTGCCTGTCTGTCTGCCTGTTTGTCAGTCAGTTAGTCTGTGTTTGGCTGTCTGTCTGTCTGTCTGTCTATTTATCTGTCTGTTTCTGCCTGTCTGTCTATCTGTCTGTCTGTATGTCTATCTGCCTGTCTGTCTGCCCGTTTGTCAGTCAGTTAGTCTGTGTTTGGCTGTCTGTCTGTCTGTCTATCTATCTGTCTGTTTCTACCTGTCTGTCTATCTGTCTGTTTGTCTGCCTGTCTGTCTGTCTGTCTGTCAGTCAGTCTGTGTCTGTCTGTCTGTCAGTCAGTCTGTGTCTGTCTTTCACAGCCTCGGCCTGCCTGTCTGTCTGCCTGTCTATCTGTCTGTCTGCCTGTCTATCTGTATGTATAAATGGTTATTGATTGAGCGGGTGGAGATGTACAGCATTTCAGTGTAATCTGGTCACAGTCTGGTCATTTTAAGCTTTACCTGAATGTATGTCATGTTAATCCTTTATGTGTTCCAAAGCTTATATATTTAGGGTCTGAATTGTTACTGCATTTACCTTCAATCTGATTGTCATGCATTGTTTACATCTTCTCATATTGTGATGACCGACCTTCACTTTGTTGTCCGTTACATCTAATCTTAGCATTATATGACGTCATCACAGGTTGAGCTTTTCGGGCAATCCTCAAAGAAAGTTGTTATCTAAGAAATATTCATAAGATTTAAAGGTCCTGAGTGTGAACGTAGGTTAAAGTGAAGTTAAACATGTTATTTTCATTGTGAAATTTAGTTACCCCACCCGCTCTTGTTATTTACCTTTCCAGCGCGATTCCTTGTTGGTTCCAGCAAATCAACATTCCGCAATGTTGGAAATCCAGCAAAGTGCTGGACTTTTCCAACAATGTTGGAAGTTGGACTGCTGGAATATATAAGCGATGCGCGCGTTCTTTCGAGGCCTTCAGTCGAAAAAGAGAGCAGAAGACTGCACGCTTCTGTTTCGCTCTATACGTTTTGGTTTTATTTATTTTGGATCCGATCGATAAGTTGTAAGTTGATTTTGTATCGCGCGCCATACAAAGTTGTTGTAGATACGTGGGCTATAAATAGCACGTATTTGTTTTGGGGCGACATACGGGGAAATTATCGATTGTTTATCAGACTGAGGGCCAAGAAAGAGAAAGGGAAATTTATTCTGACATGCCATTTTATTATTAAATATCTGCCTGTGGAAAGAATTTGTTGTTGCTTCTTAGTTTGGTTACGTTTTGGGGGTGTCATCCTGACAGATAGTGAAACAGCACCCCGGCAAGACCGCTCGGTTGTAACAATAGGTTTAATCCTTTATAAACATATAATGATTGCTGCAGCTTTGAAGACTAAATTGCTCAGCAACGTCCATTACCTTTCAGCGTATCCAAAACTACAAAATCAAGTTTTAATTCTTAATATACAAATGATTGCTGTTTCTTTGAAGACTAAATTGATCATCAACGTCCTGTACCTTTCAGTGTATCCAAAACTACAAGATATAGTTTTAATTCTTTATATACTTATGATTGCTGCAGCTTTGAAGGCTAAATTATCTTCAACGTACAGTATCTTTCAGTTTGTCCAAAGCTACAAATATAGGTTTAAACCTTTATATACAAATGATTGCTGCACCATTGAAGGTTAAATTGATCTTTAATGTCCAGTACCTTTCAGAGTGTTCGAAACTACAAATATTGTTTGATCCTTTATTCACCTTTATATATTAATGTTTTTTTTCACATTTGAAGGCTAAATCAACAGCAATGTCCAGTACCTTTCAGTTTGTCCAAATCTATCAAATAAAGTTTTAATTCTTTTTATACTAATGATTGCTGCACCCCTGAAGGCTAAATTAATCTTCAATGTCCAGTATCTTTCAGTGTGCCCAAAACTACAAATATAGTATAAATCCTTTATATACCTATAATGATTGCTGCACCTTTGTAGGCCAAATTGATCTTCAATGTCCAGTACCTTTCAGTTTGTCCATCATTACAAATATAGTTTAAATCATTTATATTCTAATGATTGATGCGCCTTTAGAGGCTAAATTGATCTTCAATGTGTAGTACCTCTCAGTTTGTCCAAAACTACAAATATAGTTTAAATCTTTTATATACTAATGATTGCTTCACCTTTAAATGGTAAATAATCTTTAACGTCCAGTAGCTTGCAACTTTTTCAAAGCTACAAATATACACAATGTAGTTTTAATCCTTTATATTCTAATGATTACTTGTCATGTGGCTGTCGATGTTTTGTGCCTCTTTCTTATTTTGCCATGGGTTGGTCGGCAGTGTGTGATTGTGTCATTTCCTCGTCATACTCACTTATGTTGTATAAGTTATACATATAGCAAAAACATCATGTGTCAAAGATATGTCAATATCCACCACTGAATAGGCGTGTAAGCTATAGACAGACTAAGCAAAAAATAAGAATCAAAGATATGATTATATCCATCAGTAATCAGAGGCGTAAAATTTTACATAAAATAGAAAATATAATGCGTCACAAATAATGGCAATACCCACCACTAAACAGAAGTGTAAGTTAAACGTATAGCAGCAGAAAACATCCATTACATACTGTCCTGCCAACCAAGAGTGACAGTGACGTAATATTTTGTTTACAACTGTTAAGTAGAACTTTAACTTTTACACTCCACTTGAGCTAATGCGAATCGATATATCACTTGTCTATCCAGAGGATAGGATTAATACACACGTGATCTATCGATGCTAAGTTCCTGGTAACTTTGTAAACAAAACTTGACGTCACTGTCACTCTTAGCTGGCAGGACAGTATATACCAATATCAATCTCTGAACAGAAGTGTAAGTTTTGCACCATAAGTCACAGATGTGTTAATAATGGTCCGGGGGGGGGGGGGGGGGTACTCTTATATCTTCATACATAGGTTAGCTCGGGTCATTTTTGGGGGTTTAATTTTTGAATTTCAAGCAGAAAAGCAGAAAACTTGCGTCAATGAAATGCAAGCAACCATATCAGGAAATACCTGAATCACACACTGCAGACCAACCAACTGTACCGTTAATCCGAGCCTTCTCTGATGTTTAAGTGGCTTTTCCATATTTTGATATTTGCCACTATCAAATATCAAAATAAAAAAGCCGCTAAAGCGTCAGAGAAAACTCGGACTACTGTACCGTGAGCGCAAACAGCCACAAGACATCAGGAAGACAAAGCAACTCGTTTTAGCACTGTTGGCGCAACGTATGATTATTCGTATAGGCATTTTAACATACATGTATTTAATATTTACTTTCTCAACACAAGGTGGCTGCTCTATGTCTCTTTCTATCATTCTACTCTTCGTTTTGTCTGTATGATTGTGTGTGTGTGTGTGTGTGTGTGCGTGTGTGCGTGCGTGCGTGCGTGCATGCGTGCGTGTGTGTGTGTCCTGTAATTGCAGCCTGCTGTATGCCATTATTGTCAGAAAGTTATATGTAAAGAGACCAACTAACCTTTAGGAATCCTTGTAAAATCAATGAAGCATTAAAGTAAACTTACAGCAAAGCAACCATTCCCCTCTTCCTCAAAACTAGAAAGGACACTAAGTACTGCATAATAACAAAACAAGGACCAAACACGACCCCCCACAAAAATGGGAGTAACAATTAACGACGAATCAACAACAATAGAACCGTCACCTTAGAGAGGACAACAGCCTATGCCACTTGGGGGTGTGTGGGGGGAGGGAGGGGTGCATTTTACTGGTATCAAATCTTCGGCCTGGATCCTGTTGTTGTTAAAACACAAAAAATATGTTTAGCTTGCATGGAGGCTCCCTAACTTATGCAATGTATCAATCGATCTATGAAACAATCTAATCAAATTACGCAAAGAAAATGGCTCACAACTCACAAATAGTCAGAGATAAAGAAAGTAAAGAAGTAGGCAAAGATAAGGAATCAATACAATCAAGTACCATACCTGACCCAGGACACCATAATGGGAAATGACAAAAATTCAAGAAAACATCACACACAAGAGAGCCAAGAGGTCAACCCTTTCCATCATCAAAAAGAAATCTCATGTTGAGCCATGATGAGCCCAGACAAACACAAGCATCAGGCACTAATCCAAGGATTAAATCCTGACAGAATATAAAAAGGTGGTCCAACTCTATGTGCCAGTGGAGTGTTTGTTATATTCCCATCAACACTTTTTCTACAGCGAAAATAAACAGACCCCACAACAAGTAATCTGGAAACCATAATTACCTGTCCACAATCAACCATACCACTCAGCATTGTCATCGACCGGAAGCATTTTATCAAATACTGACCTGTCTAATTTGAGCATTGTGGGTACATGTGACATATTTGTTTACCAAATACGTCACAGAGTCATGTGATTCGCCCGATTGGCTGATTCAATATTGTTTATCAAGCGCGTCATCACGTGTCACTGAAACGGTTTCAATGAAAATGCCATGCGGAGAATGTTTTCAAAAATGTTTTAGAGCATACAATATGATCAGTCTATGGCTGAATATCGTAACACATATCATTGTTATGATTTGGCTACCCAAAATGACTAGATATCTCCATTGAAGGATTATCTATAGGCATTTAACGCTTGTTACTTTTTAACGTAGGTGTTTTGAGTAATGCGCACCGCGTAACAGCACAAACCCGACTTTTCAGTCGTGATGTCCCATAGCAGACAGGTCGATTCTTTAGTATCGCGCCTGCGCAAGACAATGTACCACTCAGTTTCAATATGTTGATCAATATTGCACATTATTCAAAATCAATAGCAAACATATTAATAACCAATTAACTTTTTTGCAAAACGTCTTTGAAAACAGAACAGTTTTAGTGCTTATTGAAATCAATTGATACTCCTAGTGATACGAAGCCCTAGTTTCAGATTTATTCACGCATCCTTCAAATTTGTCAATTTATCATAATTCTAATCTTTAAATATGATATTTAACCCCTGTAACAAAGTATTTATCATTCGTCCACTCCCAAATACGAAACTGTCCCCTGATGCCTTATTTACCTTGAAAAGTGCCACCAATCCATCTCTTTCATAGCAAATTACAATGAATACAATTATCAGCAGGACTTCCTTTTAGGAGTAAGCATTGGCGTAGCGCCCATTACGCAGTATTCGCACGTGCGTAATAAAAATAGTAACACACAAGGGAGCTCACCTTATGTGGTAAAAGTGATTTTCCATACCTTAAGGAACTGCTCTTAAAGGAAAGAATTCGCTCCCTCTGGGAGCAAATTCTTTCCTTTAAGAGAAGTTCACATTTTGAAAAGGGGCATAATTGTAGAGAATCACTGCTTGATACTGTAGTCTCCCTTTGATGTGCGTAACTTTTTCAGCGTTCTGGCTACGCCATTGGTAAGTCTGATGTGATTCCTGTAACTAACACTAAGTAATCTTGTTTTATAATTACTCGCAATTACATTCTATTCAATGGGCATTTTTTCCTAGCTTCTCTCTCTCACACCAAGTGGTCGTCTGTGGCAAGATATTTTTTTTCCAAATCCACTCTAACACTTTAGCTGCCAAACGCGACTGTAGTCGAATTTACCGTTCACTGCCAAACGCGACTACAGTCGAAATTTAAAGGCACAGTTGATAGTTTGTCTATTTTTAACCGTTATAATGGACGCAAATGTTTCATCTTTATTTCAAAATGTTCATGGGACATAATAATATCGTATACGTAGGTCTACGCAATTTTCTGTACAAAAATGGAATTAACAAAACATTTTTGTAATGTCATTAGATTTCACGGAAATGAAAAATGTCAAAAACATGTCCATTGGGATGACATACAGGACGCATTAAGCCCTTCAACTGCTATATTTTGATTTATTCTGGTGAAACACCATATCAGAATAAGTCCTGATGTTTGATACTTGATGTAGATGGATGTTTTATCTATTTTCTTCATGAAATAGTTGTTCATAGGCATTTTTCATATTTTCAGTAAGCCTTCCAAAATGGCCGCCAAAGGTCACGTGACTATCTTTTATATTATTGGTTCCAATAAAAGTTTCATATATTAGCAACATTCTGTGAAAGTTTTACAATGATAGGTTGAATGGGTCTGGAGATACTCTGTGTTGAACCCATATACCGTCAATATTCAAGAGTCCTTGAAACATGCTTGGCACTGAGGTATTGGTTTTTTGAGGTGCTTGGCAGCGAAAGTGCTATGGTGAATGAAACAATGTTTGTTTTGAAGAAAATCTTGAAATGTGTGACGCAAATCTGTCTTAGGCTGCTGTCCGTTCTAAGGCGGTAGTTCTGTTGTTTTGTTGATTCATTCTAATTGTTGTTCCATTGTTTGTGGGGGTTCTGTGTTTGGACCTTGTTTTGTTATGCAGTACTTAGTGTGTGTCCTTTCTTGTTTTGCAATCATATTGATAAGGAAAAGATAGCTTTTTGCTTTGCTTTAATTTTCTTCCTAGTGCCTTGTGGCTGTTAGTGTTCTGTGGCTCTTCCTCACGATGCCGTAGGTTGGTCTGCGGTGGGTGATTGAGGTATTTTCTGGTCATACTTACTTATTTTTTTAAAATCTCACCATTATCTTACTTTTACTTTTGAAACACACAGTTTTACCATTTGTATTAGCAAATATCACTACCGATATAAGATACTTGTTTATTTTCTCGTTGTTGATAAACTACATTGTATCATGACTTTGCTGCATTTCCTTTGATCTATGCTGTTCATTAATTTCGACAAAACCATGTCGAAGGTGGAGTTTGTAATTGACTTGAATATCTGATGAATAAATTAAAAAGTGATCGTTTTATTGGTCATGATACAAGTATTGTATTGTACAAATATTGTACAAATATTCGTGAATATACAAATATTCCCTCTTGTAGGGGGAAACTCGTCTTCGACTCATCCAGCCTTTAAGAGGGAATATCTGTATATTGTACAATAAAGCTAGCATAGGAAATGCATATGCTTTCAACATTTGTTTTTCGTCCTATTGAACATATATTTTATCAAAAAGTAAGTGAGTATGCCTAGGAAATGCCACCATTACAGACTCACTATTTTAGACCAACCCAAAGCATCATGGGGAAGAGACACAGAACACAAAGAGCCACAGCAAAATTCAAGTAAAGCAACCAGCTCAATGCCTCTCTTCCTCAGTAAGATGATTGCTAAACTAGAGCGGGTACCAAGAGCCACATCGCAAAACAAGGATCCAACACAAAACTCACGCACACAATGAGTCTCATTGTGTGCGTGAGTTTTGTGTTGGATCCTTGTTTTGCGACGTGGCAACAACAACAACAATGGTTAAACAACATCAGAATCATCGCCTTAGAACGGACAGCAGCCTAGACCACCTAAGGCTTAAATATATTTTACTGGCCAAATATTCACCCTAGATTCTATTGTTGTTAAAACACGACACCAGGACATAAACAAACCACTCGGTACAGCAAGAACACAGCCAAAGTAAAGCAACCATCTCGTCACATTATCAAGACTACCACAAAAAATGACACAACACAATTACATGTACACCATAAACCAAAGACTAAACACCAACTGCTACACAATGGAAGCAGCAAGCAGCAACAAAAATGGAGAAAAAAACAACAGAATCGCCACCTTAGAACGGAGAACAGCTGTAGCCATAGGAAGGGGTGGGGTGGTGGCCCAGGGTGGGTACTCTGATATTTTCACATATACGTAGGCTCGGACCATTTTTGGGTTCAAAATTCTGAATTTCAATATTTTTTGGGGTTTTGAGAAAAATGAATATTTTTTTGGGGTATGTAGATTTTGTGGATATTTTTTGGGTCATCACAAAAATGGGCTAGTTTGAGGGTCATTTCTATGCATTTTAGGGTCTTTTTTAAAGGTCAATGTACAGAATTGGGATATTTTTTTGGGTTGCTAAAATTTCAAATATTTTTGGGGTGCTTGAAATTCCTGATATTTTTTGGGGGGTGTGAACGGTAGATGCTGGGTCCGAGCCTACGTATACGGAAATAAATTGAGTATCACCCCTGGGGGTGGTGGGGGCTTTATACTGTATATGTGTTTAACAGCCAAATCTCCCCCTAAATTTGGATATTTTTGTTTTTAAAGCAAAACTCGCATGATGGCTTCCTAACTTATGCAATGCATCGTCACAAAGAAACAATAAAATCAAATTAACTTAGTTACTATAATGAAACAAAGACAATGGCTCTAGTGACCCACTGACAGTCAGAGCTAAAGAAAACCTCAGGTTTGGCCATGGTGAGCCCAGCCAAAGACAACCATATGGCACCAACGAAAGTTTTAGGTCAGGTCGTCATTGAGTCTGAGGCCTGACTCACCATCGGGCAATTAAAGAGGAAACCATAGCTATAACCTGTGATTGGGTTTATAACCGGGCATAAAGACTGTCACATAATGTTCATGTTATATCCCACTTTTTTATACGTTTGATTATCTTTCTGAATTCTTTAGATTTTATAGTCTAAATTACTATAAAATACTGACTGATATGTCCTGTTGCAAAAGATCTTTCAGACCAACGTTGTATTTAACAATTGACTCTGAGTGTCGTTGGTAGAATTTAGAAGCTGCTTTATGAAAGCTTATGATATCGATAGCCTTGTTTTAGTAACTTAGCAGTCAAAAGTCACTAACATTGGAACATACTCTTAAATGAATAAGCTGTGAACTACACCATAGGAAAGAGGAATTAACTATTTCGAAAATTAAAATATCATCAAAACTGTAGTGTAATGCTAACCCAGTCAAATATTATCTGCTGTATAAAAATAGAAAGAAAACCCTCATTCCTTAAAATGAAAATTCGCACCTTTTTTCAAATGCATTTATTATAATGCTTACAGTATGGCAGGAATAATCACTCATTAAATGTTTGTGAATGCTCTCCAATTAGCCTGTAATTAATTTCTTTTGCTTGTTTATGGGGGTCTGGCTATTTTCAGGTCAATGCGCTCCACACAAGAAAACTGGAAGCACTACAACCTGCCTATACACTACCCAAGCAAAATCATAAATCCTTGTAATGGCAAAAAATAGCAATGTTTAAGATGAATATTTTAGCAGTCTGTGCATTGATGAGTATATTTTAATACCTGGCCGAAAATTATATTTATTTCTAGAATTTAATCCTTAAAACACTAATTATTACTATAGCAGACGGCTTATTTTGTAACAATTTTCTTCATTTTGGGTACAAAAAGACAGATTAAACCCAAATGAAACTTATTGAAAAATAAAATAATTTTCATTTGACAGTTGTAACATACTAATTTGCATTGATCTGACTGTTGATTGTAATTAAAACGGAATATCCATTATCCAATATCGAAATGAAGAAATTGACTGAATGGTCTAGGGGCCAATCTGAGATATATGGGCTATTTTGCGAGTTTGTTGCACCCCCCCCCCCCCCCCAGGAAGAAAAACTTGGTTACTATTTTCAGTTAGGGACATGACTTGGGGCCTTAGAAACCCCTGTTTTACTAAGTTTTCTGTGGTCATTTTTCTGTAAATCATTCATTCTACGTTACATTGGCCAATTGTGAAATCAGAAAAGTTGAAAATCGAATACCTTAGAATTGGTATATGAACTTTGTACCTGATAGAATAACGTTTTAATATACTGAAACAAACTTCAGTGTATCCAAATAAAGCTTTTTTGAAAGAAAAATATTAACGTAAACAGGTGTGCTATTTATACAACGTAAGATACGTTACAATATATATAAGGATAAAATACTCAATGTAGTTACATATTAGAGAATGCTAACTATGTGTTTTAAATGCCCTTAGGAATAATGTATAGCTATAGAATAAGTGTTTAACAATAATTGTCTTCATCATGTGGTTATGCGCAAGAAGATTCAAGGTCAAATTGAAAGAAATTATTTTTATTAACATTATCTCTATTTTAATCGATAAAAATCAAATATCCCTTTTAACACTTGATCTTTTCGTATAATTTCTTAGTTGCAATGTTATGTGATTATATCAATTTGGTTTCACACACACTATGTATCCTATATAACCACAATAAGCATTTTGAAAAACAGACTATTTTGTAATGTATCTTACACATATGGAGTCTCATCTGTTTATACAATGTTCATCCACTTTATGACATACCCTGAATCATCCTGTTTGATTAAATTGACTAGAAGTGAGTCAAGTACAATCACTAATTAGAAATGTTTATCCTTTATATATTAAAAATAATCAATTCAAAACCAACAGAGCACACAATACAGATAGGGTGCATAATTGCAGAGTGAAAGTGGTATTAAAAGAAAGTAATGTAAAATATTATCAGTTATGCTTGTGAATCAGAACAAACACAAACTAATTCATAATCAGTTATTAAACTATCCAAATTCAGACAATTAAACCAATCATTCCAACTGTCATTCCTGTCTAGTGTCTACAAAGGGATTGTAACGTATCTTATGCTTTTCAATATCAGATTTTGATACCCTAAACTGACGCTGACACTTTCCAGTTGCAACAGATTTGGCAATGCTACACAGAACTTTACCATGAGTCGCAAATTAACGACATTCTCTAATCAGACGTTGAGTAACATTTGCAATTACATTTGAATAGCCTATTTTACACTCCTTAAAAACTAACATGAAATACAAAAGATTCATATGAAGAATTTATGTTATTTCCATTTCACTGACAAGGAAATATTGAGACAAAAGACAACATCACCTTTAACCAGCCATGACATCTTTTGTGTCAGTATTTTCCTAAGTTGTGACTTCAGATGACAGGAAACACTGATTTCATAATATACGTTACAAAAACATAAGATACGTTATGCAAAATAATCTGTACTCAAAGAGCCCAGTATACTATTTCTTGAAATAAAATATTCACATGTGCTGTTTATTCAATTTTATAACAAAAAATGACTGATTAATTCTTGCTATCACAAATTATTTCCTTTTTGTTTTCAATAAGATACGTGACTTTTCATAAAATATGTTACACTGAAAGGATCTGTTGTAGGCAATGTTTTCTGTTATCAAATTGACCAAAATGTCATTTGTTTGGCTAATTGGTTTTTTAGCATTTCATATTTCAAATAGTTTCAAACGCTTCATATTGTACAATATAATATTTTCAACGATATTGTACCTTTGTTTCTCAAAGATCTGTGATTTTGTAAAATTCAAAAGTTCCAAATTGTCCCGCTTCATAGCCTTAAGCTATGAGTGAAAAAGAGTGCCCAGTGCTTCCGCTGACAATATAAATAATATAGCACATGTGCATACAGGGTAACACTTGATTTATCAGCATAGAGACGCAGCCTTCTAATCGAGCGTCACGTATCTTATTTTAACGTATCTTATTCCAATAAAATGTTAAAGCCCATTTTAGCCAGGTTTAACTAGTATTCCACGAATGCTATATTATTTTGCCTTAAGTAAACATTCGGCAGTATTGTGCGGGCAATGGTTAGGGTAAAGCTTTATAAAAGACTGAAGTGCACTCAAAAAACACTGTAACGTATCTTACCAAATATTTTAGTGTTTTTGTATTCTAAATGAAACCTTTGTTTATATTTTAATTAAGATGGATCACAGTACCGTTTTGTGGTTTAAATCTTTTATACTGATATATTTGCATCTAAAATAATCAGTTGCATACTAAAAATTAACAAAATTTGGAAATGCTATGACCCAGAAATAGACTGTAACGTATCTTACTTTAAAAAATGGGACGTGATTATTATTTTTCATCAAAATTTCTACATCTCAAACAGGTAAAGAGTATCGGCGGTCTATTAAATCGTATCTTAGGTTTACACCAAAAACTTTTTTGAGATAAAATACATGTAAATAGGCCTTTAAAATAACTTCTTTTGAAGAACGTCAACCAGGGACACGAGAATTTGGTAGATTTAGAAGCATAGTATATACAAAAATTACATTTTTCTTTTCATAATCTAAACTTTTTTATGTAAGAAACCTCAAACAGGTATAAGATGAGTTATACAAACCCCAATGCCTTAACATATCATGCAAAAAGAATATTTTATAAGCGTGGGACAGTGTATTTTCATATTTTGTCCATTTAGCGTAGAATGAATGTAAATGCCTGTAATCAACGTTACCATACTAACATTTAAGATAGTAGTACACAAAATCAAGACTAATAGGATATTTTACAAAAGTATCAATGGAATTATTTTTTATTTTTAAATGGGCATTATGTTGAGTTTATACAGAGAAGGACAAAATCTTAAAACTAGTAAAGTTCTGGTATAGCCTTCTTTCAACAAGAGCGAATGGGTAACAGATTGGTCAAATTTGATGATTAGCTGTTTTACAATTTGTATACCCTTTACACTAAATGCATACGTTAGGTAATCCATAACATATGTAGCAGCACACTGTCATTACTTAAGCTTAGATATGTTTTCCTGCAAGTTCTGGCTACTTTTTTGCCTGTAGAAGTATTTTATAATGCTTGAAAAAAAACTATGTTTGCTAAAAAGTGAGTATGACCAGGAAATGTCATAATCCCAGACTGCAGACCAACCAACGGTATCGTGAGTAAGAGACACAGAACATTTTAGGTCTTGACTGCATTTTGTTATAATCTAAAATGTCTAACTTTTAAAGATTGCAAACATCATATCAACCAACGTACTTATCAGAGCAGAAGTAGCATGGTTTATACCAAAATGTACTTGATGCTTTGTAGATCTAGCATTTACGGATTTTCTTGTATGCTTAATACATTTAATGTTCACTGTTGACAATTGCATTTTGAAAAAAAAAATAACAACAATATATCACCTGTCACAATTGCAGTCTTCTATTCTTTTGTTGGGTACGATTTCATTATATCATATTGTAATGCTTATTATCTTATTACATTATACAGCAATTTTGAAAGAAATTGTTTTGTTTGTTCACTAAGGAAAGATAAGGTAAAGCCATACTCATAGACTGAAAAACATAGTATGTGGTAACACTAATTACAAAGCTATCAAGATATGTTATGGTAACATTAATTGCAAATCTTTTGTCAGTTATTGAATCTTTTTAAAGTCCATTTTCAGGAGTAAAAACTTTAATCAAAAACATGACTCACCAAAATTCAGCAACATGGTTTGAATCTCTGAAGCTCACAGATTAAATTGTCGAATGATTGTCTGTTGAAAAAATACTGTCACAACTAAAACGCAGCTATTGGCTTTTTTACACTGTTCACAAGGTAGTTTTTGTGTTTTGTTTTTGCACAGTTGGCTTGTGTTGAGTCATTTGTAACAATGATACATGTTTACACATGGTCTATGAAATGAGAAGTATGAGACTTATGGTCAGTTTGTTGGTTTCACAGATTTACTGAATTAGGCTTATTGTATGCAAAACCATCCGAAAATGTGAACAATACTACAGACAACAGCTTGTTAACAGCATTTTAGTCATAAACTGGCTCATTTTTGTACCAATTTGTTAATACTTACATTGTTTGAGGGCTGTCTTGTCTGCAGTGAAAGGAAATCAGTTCAGTTTAATTTTAAGTGCAATGCCATACGAAGATTACAATGTTTTAGTACTGTATGTTACCAGTTACAAGTGCTAGCTAATCTCGTATATTGCGCTGGTTTATACCTGTAATAGATAACTGTAATGTAAAGACCAACCTTATATGCAACAAATCACTGTTTCAGCAAACTGGTATGGTTAAAAACAGATTCATTATATGTTAGGATGGCGAGCTTCCCACCTAGTGGATTTTTTTCTACATCAAGCAAATCAGAAATATTAAACCAATTAATTATACTTGTAAATTTGTATTAGATAAATCTTTCGTGATGCAATTTCTCTAAACACAAGACATGACCTCTAATTAACTGATGAAAGACTGTGTGTCACTCAAGCTATCAGCTGCTCTAATGTGGTGACAGCTGCGCGCGTAGCATGTATACATCGTTGAATAGCATTGCTAAGAGCCTTTATCACCAAAATACCAACAAAGACACACTTACAAATAAGATATTTTCCAATAGTATCAGTGAACTAATTTGAGCTCTAAATGTTTGACTAAACATAAACATTAATTGCAGACATCTGTGAGATATGTTTCTGATCGTCAGCGTTACGTATGTTACGTTTTATACAAAATTGCAGATGACTGTTTAATTGCGTATTAGAATAAACATGTCTCCCAACCTTGATTTTATAATGTAGGTCTCTATTTTAATGGTAAATTTCCATTTTTACTTATTTGAAGCTGTTTATAACAGGTAACTGTAGTGAAATAAATATTTAAATGCGCTTAATAGCATGTTACTTGTACTGGCTTACAAATTTTCTATCCTGATTTTATACGGTAACATAATTTACAGGCCTATTATGAGTTTGAAAGCAGGAAACGTAATAAAACATTCAGTCCAATATTTGAATCATGAAGTAGATATTATGTTTATTGTTATGAAGTATTGGTAAAAAATCTGCAACTTGTCAATTCAAAGCAACAGAATCAATCAAAATTACAAAACTCTCTTATTTTAGTGTTAATTTTGATTTGTCTATTATTGAAGTTATTGAAAAAAGTAGAGAGTAGACTCAAATATAACCTTGTCGTCATGCTATGTCGTCAGGCTGAGGGAAAATTTGAGTCTACTTTCCACACTTTAGTATTTTTATCTGTTTATGCAAGGGACAATGTTGTTACCTACGTTACCTTATTTATATATTAACAGCAACAAACTATCGTCGTTGACTCTGTGTATATAATTATTATTTGATTTCACTGTCACAGAGATGAAAGAAGACATTGTACATTCCAATTCAATGAAGATCAGGTCAGATAGAAAATCTGTACGCCAGTAGAAGTAACGTGCTAATAAGCATATTTAAACATTTACTTTACTACCTCTATCGCCAGTTACCAGTTATAAATAACTTCAATATGTGAAAATGAAAACTCGTCAAAAGAATAGAGATCTTTATCTTCGTCATACGAATAGAGATCTTTATCACATATTTAAGGTTGGGGAACGTTATATGTAATTTCGTAAAAATGTAACATAAGTAACTCTGACGAGCAGAAATACACCCACAAATGTCTTCAGTTGGTGTTCATGTCTAGTTCAAACATGTAAAGCTCAAATAATTTCATTAATACTATTGGAAAATATCACATTAGTCTTGTGTTTTGTGTTGCTATTTTCAAAGTTATTAAGGTAACATTGATAACAGGCCATTTACAGACGACTGACCAAATAAAACTTAGTAAATCATTGGTTTCTAAGGCCACGCTAAAATGTCCCTGACTGAAAATAGTAACCAAGTGTTTCTTCCTGGGGTTGGAGGACATGGTTCATTCTTATATGCAATCTATAAAGTCATTATCTGTAATTTCGTATAAAATGTAACATACGTCACGCTGTTGAGCGAAAATATATCTCACAGATGTCTGCAATTGATGTTTATGACTAGATCAAACATTTAAAGCTCAAATAATTTCATTGATACTTTTGTAAAATATCCTATTAGACTTATACTTTGTATGCTTCTATTTTCTATGTTAGTAGGGTAACGTTGGTTACGGGTCATTTACAGAAAATTAACCACAGAAAACTTAGTAAAACATGGGTTTCTAAGGCCCCAAGACATGTCACTGACTGAAAATAGTAACCACGTTTTTCTTCCTGTGGGTGCAACAGATCTCAAAATGTGAGATTTGGCCCCTAGACCAGAAGGTGCTGCTTCGATCATTTAGCTGACCTGCATAAAGAGGTAATCTCAGGTTAATGCGTGTCTGTTGCTGTAAGATGGCTGCTCCAAGATGTTTGCATAAAAGCCAATAAATAGTCCTGTAATTAACTTAGCAGATTAATAAATGATCTGTGAAAATTAAATCAGTACATATTTGATTCAAGAAAAAATGCTAAAAGTCAAGATCATACACTTTAAGTCCATTGATCATCCCGTGGGAATGGAAGTTACCGGCCGATTGCGATTGAACGACAAGTAATGGCACTTGAAATGTTGTACATTGATGGATCTGTCACTTGCTCTCAAAAGTAAATACGAGGTGCATAAATATGTCCAGAGAGCAGTCATTTGCATGTTTATTTTCTCGTATCCAAAAATTAATTTTATCGCGAAATGCGCCAACTTAATACATTGCTCAAAATACCATAAACAAACCCAAATTATATTAATTAAAATCCGTTCCAGAATAAAACTGAAACTTAATATTCTTTTCGTGTAGTCTACGGTACAGCTCGGGGACAGCAGCAATACTGGGGTAAGGGGGGGGGGGGTGCTCATGTTATCTAATCTTTATCCTCTAGTCATCAAATCCCACCCAGATCCTCATATTCTTCAGTGTAGACCTCGCACATTGTGATATTATTGTGTACTTCGTGTCTATAAAAATATTTTATCCAGTGAGATCAGTTTTTAAAAAAAATATTCTAATAAGCGCTTTTTTTTTACTTCATGTTGGAAAAATATCAATATATTTTCTAATTAGCCTTGTTTGTATTAATTACGTGCAATATATAAAGTAATCGTCGCACCTTTTACAAATCCTTTCAACTTGCCGACATTGCATCTTGGGAAAAATACGAGGCGTAGTCACGTGACTTCTTTGTGTGCTGAGTCGCCGCGTGTGAGTCAGTGTACCAAAGATTCGTTCATGTTTTTGTATGAAATTTTCTTTCCTCGTCTCATTTTGAGAGGATCTATCAGCTAGAAAGCTAGGGGAAACCCTGATGGAAGTGCATAATAAAGTTTTGGATATGTTTTTACGATAGTTTATGCAGTATCAGTGTTCAAAATAGGCCTTCGTTAGGTCGATGTTGACAATGCCAATGGCGCTTGTGGCCCAAAGGCACGCTAGACAAATGATGGCATTTTCTGGCCCTCCAGCGCCCGTACCCTCGCAGCATGCTATCCTCACAGCGGCCGTGGCACTACCTTATTATCAAGTGGTTCCGCCCCAGGACATTCAGCCTGACAGACCCATTGGATATGGTGCTTTTGGTGTTGTTTGGTGAGTACCCCACCCGCAAAAATCTCGGTGGAAAACTGGGACAAAGAGCAGAGCTCCAGTTAAGGGTAGATTTTGGTGCACTAATTTTGGATTCTCTCTTTAATTGCAATTAAATTATAGATTATGTACACTTGAAATCAGCTTTTTCTGTATCCACAATGAGTTCTTGTTGAATAAAATAAGAAGTTTGTAACCTTTTAAAAAATGCCTTATCTGGAGTTTCAAACGGATAAATTTGCTTTTCTTTTGTTATAAGTGTGCTTATAAAATGTGGATATATCATCCTATTACTAACTAAAACAAAAACATTTTCCACAATTTAGTGTATTATCAATTCTGATTTTGATTATCAAGTTAATAAATAGTCAACTGAAATTTAGTGCTTTGTCCTGACATGACACATCAGCTGATCACAAATAGTTCAGACATAGAGATCAGCAGAGAGGGAGTCCTGAAGCTACTCAAGAAAATCAACCCCAACAAAGCATCAGGTCCAGACATGATCCCTGCACGTATCTTAAAAGACTTGGCAGAAGAATTGGCTCCTATCCTCACAGAAATTTTTAGAAGGACCTTGGTTGATGGAGAAGTTCCTGTGGATTGGCGTTCAGCAAATGTCACAGCCATCTTCAAAAAGGGTGACAGATTCAAGGCCAGCAATTACAGACCAGTCTCTCTAACAAGCTTGTGCTGTAAACTCCAAGAACACATCATCGTCAGTAGCACATTAAAGCATCTAGAGCACCATAAGATTCTGACAGACTGTCAACATGGCTTTAGAGCCCGTCGAAGTTGTGAGACACAGCTAGTAACCCTATGCCACGAAATTGCTGAAAGCCTCGACAAGAACAAACAAACAGATATGATCATCCTAGATTTCTCGAAAGCTTTCGATCGCGTTCCTCATCAACGCCTGCTGATCAAGCTCCGCCATTATGGAATCCAAGGCACAACCTTCAAATGGATACAGTCATTTCTGTCATCAAGGAACCAGCAAGTGGTAGTAGATGGAGCAACTTCAGATAAAGTACCTGTCATCAGTGGAGTGCCTCAAGGCACAGTGCTAGGCCCATTGCTCTTTCTACTATTCGTAAATGACTTACCGGCCTGTGTAGAATCCAAGACACGACTATTTGCTGACGACTGCATTGTTTACAGGAATGTGAAAACCCTCCAAGACTGTCAAGCACTCCAGAATGACCTCTACAAACTCACAGACTGGGAACAGAAGTGGGGTATGTTATTCCATCCGGACAAGTGTAACACCCTCCAAGTTACAAGGGCAAGAAATCCGCTGACGTTCACCTATAGTCTCAAAGGCCAGGACCTGGAAGCTGTCAACACAGCCAAATACCTAGGAGTGGACTTGTCCAATAACTTATCATGGAACAGCCACATAGACAGAACTACCAAGAAAGCCAACAGCATGCTGGGATTTCTGCGAAGGAACCTACGCCAGCATGCCCACTCATATTTCTGTTTGGGGGTACATGTACCCCCTGGTGTTTCCATTTGGGGGTACATGTTCATTTTTGAGGGTACACATATTTTAGAGCTGTTTTTTCATAGTAAACGTATAGAGGCCATGAAATCAGATCATTTAGATGTGTATAACAGTGATATCATTATGCTGTGAAAATGCTAATAAATGAGCCCTGCAAGTAACCACCCCACCCCCTGCAAAAAAAACTAAGTCCGAACCTGAGAAAAATTTGGGCATAGGTTCCCCTAGGGGCGTAAGCCCGGTTTCATTCACCCCCAACCACAATAACCCTAGCCTTTGAAAGTTTTGGGTAAAGACAGAATGAAGAAGAGTGGGAGGGGTGAAGGAAAATGTAAACAAACGTATCCAGATCACCCTCTTCTTCAGAATGATAGATGATTTTTGAAAAATAGAATACAGTAAAATGTCACATACCTCTTAGATTGTGTTACTCCTATATTTATATTAAAGCTCTGAAACATGTCAAGCAATTTATCAAGTTTTCTTCTTCCGCACATCTGTACTTTCAATTTTGCCTGTCCACTTAACATGGCATATGTAAGCGTAATGCTGATTGGTCCAGTAGTAATAGACAACCAATCAATATTGACTTTACTAGAAGCGTGGTTGACTGTGGCCCGAGATTTGCTATATTATACTGAACAGTTTACTATCAATGCAAGATACCAGTCAGCGGTAAATCTGAGCCGATAATTCTAAAAAAACTGGACTTGTTTTCTTGAAAATTTCATGAGATTCACACACAACGTTCACTGGTTATGCGTGCACAAAAATTACTCTACGTTTTTGCACGTAGGTACCAAATGATAAGTGCGTGCATGACCGTTTCTGTGCGTGAATTACGTACTGCAGTACGTGAATGGGCATGCTGCTACGCGTAAACAACAGTGATACTAAGGCTGCTGCTTACAAGACACTTGTTCGACCCAACCTAGAGTATTGCGCATCAGTATGGAGCCCATATACAGCGGCAGGCAAACGAAAAATCGAGATGGTGCAGAGACGGGCAGCAAGGTATGCTACCAACCGCTACCACAACACAAGTAGTGTAACAGACATGCTGCAGGATCTGGATTGGGAATCACTAGAATCAAGGAGAGTCAAAATACAACTGACCTTACTCTTCAAATGAATCCAAGATCTAGTCGATATACCAGCCTCAACCTATCTTACGCCTGCAAGTACTCGGACAAGAGCCAATCACACGAAGAAACTTAGACAGATCTCATCAAAGTCAGATGCCTACAAGCACAGTTTCTTCCCTCGAACCATCCCAGTTTGGAATTCTTTGCCGGCCACTGTGGCCGAGGCCCCTGACTTGGTATCCTTCAAGCAGGGGCTCTCCACTCTTACATTTTAAGCTAGCGTAGGGGGCAGTCTGCAAGTAGGGTCAGAGGGTTCTTAGAGCTGTGCCGGTTGGGCGACCATACCCAGTGGCAGTTACTGTAGCCGGATTGGTCTTTTTACCCAATGAAGACTCCGAAAAATCAGACTGCAAACTTTTATCTTTTTCTGCCTTTCTATCAACTGATTTCTGTCTTTCCTAAATTTCCCTCTTTCCCTTTTCTACCGCCACAGAGACATAATAATCAAGTGTGATTGCCGTCTCTTAACGAACAGATACAGATACAGATACAGATACAGTTAATTTCTAATTATTTAAACTCTATTCATAAGGTCGGCAAAGGAACTCTCCTGGCAAAAGAAAGCACAAACAGTTATCTAAAGTGCCACCTAGCGCCGTAAGTTGGAGGTACTAGCTTTGGTCTTTATCGTTGATTCAGCTTTAATAACTCCATCATAAAGCATTTCTCATGTCATTGTCATTGTAAACCATAAAAGAACAGAAAAGGTTGTTTTCTTCAACCTAATTCCATAGTTTATGATTTTTTGCCTCTGGTTTTTTAATTTTTTATCAATCAAAATTTTCGGAAAATGGTTTAAAATGATTAAATCATGGCGATAAAAAGCAAGGAGTTCCGATGAAAATGTCCTGAGTTTTATCTCACTGTGCTAGGCATTTTCATCAGATATGTCAATTCACATTTTAATGTCCTTAATATTCGGTGGACAGGCACGTGAAAGCATACGGCTTCAAACTGTGTTGTCATTTTCCACTTCCCGTCGGTGTGTATAATATTGATGTCAATTTCATTTTGGCCTACGTGACGATTGGCAGTTACATCTCGCACGTGTCAACCAATTACACATTTGCTACTGTTTACAAGGGAAGACACACTAAAGAAATGTCTGTTATCGATGAGCCTGCGCATGTTTCAGTTGGGTTGCAATTACTTGAAATGAGTTCTATCACAACACCTAACTAAACAATTTCGAATGTTTGCACAAGGTACATTTTTCATAGAGCTCTTTTTTAGGAAAAAAAAGGCAATTTTACCGATCTGCGATAATGAAAAACAATTCAGTACCGTATTTGCGTGTAAACGGAATCGTTTCGATTTCTAAAATTCGTTTAAACGTTTACAAAATTTCGTAAACGTGGAAGCCCTATATATGTGTAAAGTCCTTTAAACATGGATGCACAAGTATATACATATTATAGCAGGGATGGATCCAGGATTTCTTGAAATGGGGTGCAAATTTTCGAAGGGGGTTGGATTTGTTAATTCTGCCTTATTATGTCTGATTATTCTTGCGGCACCTGTGCAATATTAAAAGCGCAAGGTCATTGCCCGGTAATCATGTCACAGTCTTATGGCACACGCAAGCCAAGTGTAAGCTCTCACATTAGTTGTTCAATTTGCGTGCCTTGCAGCAGTCTTGCTACCTCATCAGATCGCACAAGAATCACATTGATAAAGAACATGTCAAAAATTTTGTTTTTGTTGTTGCGACAGCCTTGCAATTTTGTGATATCCTAAAGCTGTCTTACAATGTTACGCACAACACTGTACGACTGCTGCAGGAAAACCCAGAAATTTGTTGTCATATACTAGAAGTGTACGGCTCCAGGAATGCTGATGTTAAACAGGCTTTACTCAAAACCAAGTGAGAAAATAATTTGATATGGCCAAATAAAAAAGGCATAAGTGTTTCGGGCAACAGGTCTCAATTTTATGCAAGGTAGGCACAAAGTGTGCTTTTTGGTACCATTGTTTGTTTGAGCTTACATCCCAGTTACCATTTTTTCAGCCTTGTCTGTACATTTTCCTCCGAGCGCAGTGGCTCAGTTGGTAGAGCGTTAGACTGGGGATTGCAGGGTTCACGCTAGAGAACCTCTGTACTCGAAAGGTGCAGTCATCGCGTGGTGTTTGCAGTCGACGAGTGCACAATATTGTGTACCTAGCTGTTTAAAAGGGTAATAGTTTACTTCTGAAAATATTCATCGCAAATTATTGTCACTTATAAATCCAGCTTTGTATCTGCTTAACACATTTTTTGTGGGTTGAGTGATAGTCGCTACGGCGTCATAGATATGCCAAAAAATGTGATTTTTTCCTGAAAAAGAGGACAAAAGAAATGTTCGCTTATGTTCTGGAATTTATTCTTACTTTGGCTACAATGCAAGATAACAGTACTTTAATGTGAAAAAATGTTGGAAATCTGAGGCTGGAGCAGTTTGAAAGTTATTCAAGCTTTTCATACTGTATGCATAGTTCTGTATATCGGGTGTCCTGGTCCAGTTGACTGATTCATATTGATTTTATTTATACACTCGACTACTGGGCCAGAACACCAGATATACAGAACTTTGCATACAGTATGAAAAGCTTGAATAACTTCCAAAATGCCCTGTCCTCAGATTTCAAACTTTGTGCTCATTAAAGGATTGGTATTTTGCATTTTATCGAAAGTAAGCATAAATTCTAGAACATAAGCAAAATTTTATTTCATCCTCTTTTCAGGAAAAAAATTGCATTTATGGCATAACTCTGGCGTTGTATCTGTATATCTTGAACGGTAGCGACTATCACTCATCCCACAAAAATCTTGTTGTGCAGATCTATACACAGCTAGATCTATAAGTGATAATAATTTGCGGTGGATATTTTCAGAAGTAAAATATTGACCAAAATATTACCTTTATAAACAGCTAGATACATTATTTTGTGCACTCGTCGACTGCAACCACCACACGATGACTGTGCTGTTCGAGTACAGTGGTTCTCTAGCCTGAGGGTTGCTAGTTTGAGACTCGAGTTAATGTTTTGTGTCCTTGAGAAAGACACTTGATCCACTGCTTAGTACAGGTTCAACCCAGGAAGACAGGAAAACATCCTGACATGACTGAAAAATTGTTGACTGGCCCCATAAAATTAACAGCTAGCACAAACTATTAAAATAAACAGGAAATTTTCCTGTGTTCAGTAATAAGCAGTGAGGGTAGGATGGTCTCGCTCAAGGACACAACACTGTTTGAACACACTGCCTCCAGTCCTGAGAGCAGGCCTCCAGATAAGAGTGCATACTGGAAAATTATTTTTCTTATTTCTCAACCAAAACATATGTTGTGAGTACTCAAAAGAACCGTCTCAATAAGACGGTTCTTTTGAGCGCCCAAAACACATGTATATATTGATGGGTAAGGAAATAAATACAAGTTTAGGTGCACAAACTATCCTTATCTGTGCCTATGTGAGAGGCTCAGGCCTGGGACCTTTCAATCTCAAGTCAACGCTACCACTGAGCCACTGTGATAGCCAGTGTAAAAAAAACCCTTCCTGGTGAAGTGATTGACCCTTTTTTCATACTTTTCATCAAACTGTAAATATTTAGGACTGGAAATGTGTTAAATATGATGTTTAACTCCAAAAAAGCAATGAATGGATCAAACTGAAAATGATTTTTTTTCTGAATTCTGCTCATTGTGTGAATTTATGGTGTATAGATTTCTGATTTTGAAGGTTCATTGTTATTTAGGTGACTAACCCTGACATGATAATTTGTCTTGCTCCACTTCTGTCAGGAAGGTTACTGACCCTGGTTGTAGGATTAATATTTCCCTCAGCCATACAGGGATGATTCTAGGCAAATCACTATGTTATTTTTGAATGAAGACTGGTACTTTCACTCAAAATGGTCTTTTGGAGGTGTTAAGTCTCAATTTCTGTGAATTTTTTTTGTCTTTGCCTGTGGCCTAATATTTACATGTTGCAATATGAGTATAGACATAAAGTAATGTCCTGTTTCATGTATATTTGCTAAACTGTGGATCCTGATCAGCTGGCTTCTTCAGAAGCCAGCTGATCAGGATCCACAGTTTTCATGCAGTCTTTGAGTTAATTACATTAACTGAAATAATGCTATACATAACTGGCTGAAAAACAAGTGATTTTGGAAAATATAGCAGAACAATGGTTAATGGTCTGTGATAAGATCAATAAATACATCAGCTGGAGTCTGGGGCAATAGATACAGTATCAGATTGTTTAAGAACAGAAAAAAATATCAGTAAATAGAGATTTTGACCGCTTGGTAACTGACCTATTTGCTCTTAAAGTGAATTTTGAGTCTAAAGTTAACATATTTTACTATCAAGAAAGTGTCCAGGAGACCATGATTTTTGTATGTGGGCAGGAAAATGTTTTCGGGTCTTGTGTTTTTTGCCAGAGGTGCAATTCTGCCTTTTCATGGCATGAAATGTAAATTTTTATAGAGCTCTTATCTGTAATAGAGTACTCCAGCAAACGCCAGTCCCAGCACACTTGAACAATTGGCCCTCGGGCTATAATAGAATTATACAGATGGTGCACTTATGTTTCATCACTCACATGATTTGAATTAACTTTTATGAACCAGTCTTTTGTAACCATGGCCCGCAGCAGTTGCCACCACCCAGTCTGTTATGTTTGCCTAGGTATATCAAATCCCTGGAATTTGTTCGGCACTGTGGAGACAGTGCAAAAGTAAAAACAAAGCACATTTGCCAAGCTAGCCCCCTGAATCCTGCCGCTGGGGGTTGGTCTGTGGTTACAATGACTGGTGCATTAGATTCGCTGTTATAAGTGTAAATTTTCAGAATCATTATATACATGTGCATTCTACAGTTACTGACTTAAAAGAAGGATGAACCATAGAAATAAATGCTTGATGTTGTTTTTTAGTCAAAGCCAAACTTAGTATTTGTTTTACTTGCAGGTCTGTCACTGACCCGAGGGACGGCAAGAGGGTAGCACTAAAGAAAATGCCAAGCGTCTTCCAGAACCTCGTGTCGTGTAAGAGAGTATACAGGGAACTGAGAATGCTCTGCCAGTTCAAGCATGATAATGTAAGAATTTAGATAATATAAAATATTTATACCAGTCCTTGAAATAATGTTTGGTATGACCCTTCATCTAGATTATTGTGGCCATAGGTCTAGATAAACATAAATTTTGTTCTTAGCTTAAAATTGTGAATATAGAAAGTCAGCATCAAAATGCTGAATTAGGCAGATTATTATAGCTTCTCTAATTTCAGTTCATCTTAGGACAATTGACCATTTAACATGAAAGTAGGCATACGCCAATATATAAGATTTGAATTTCAAAAGTTCAGGATTTTGAAATTTTTTGAACTTCACCCATGATGATGTTTACCTATCAGAAGTTGCTAGATGGTGATTTTACAGTGTGTATGTTGCAAAAGCATACTAAAGGAGCAGTAAAGACTCTTATGTACTGTGCATTCCCTGTTCATGTAATGTCACTGCCTGCACTTGCTAGTTCATTGTATCTGTTTGTCTCTTGTCTGAGTTGAGAATCAATACTAGTATACAGCTGATTAACTCCAGACTATCTTCTAGACACCCTTAATTGCTCATTAATTGGAATATTTTAGCTTCTTAACTCACCTAGTTTAGTACACTTTGAATTTGCATTTTGAGGTAGTTTCAGTGAGTGCCACAAGATGAGTTTCTCTGCAGATTTAATGCAAGATGTCTCCAAAGTGGTGAGATTACGGCTTGATCTGGACCTATGGTACTGCAAGCCAGGTTAAGTCAGGACAAAAACATGACAGAAATGATTGGAATGTAAATATGTTTTACAATACCTTGGTCTTACAATACCCACAGATGATCTGAAGTGATTTGTTATAATAACTTATTACACCAAACTGTGTATCCAGAGCTCGTATTTGTAGGACCTAAAGCCTCTTAGTCTGGATAAGAGAGTTTTTATTTTCAGCTATAGAATCTATAGATACTAATTTCCAGTAATTAAAAATATTTCTCAACTAAAACATATTTGGGGGTATTCAAAAGAATCGTCTCCAATGAACATTGAACACCCAAACTGAAGAATAAGAAAATAATCTAAATTTTAATAAAAATGCTTTATTACTAGAACTGTGGTAATGACAAAACAGTACTAAGGCGGTATAAAAGGAAGTGTAGAAGAAAGAGTAGATCTGATGAATCTATCAAAAATTTTGATTACCAATTTCCACAAAATATCTAGGTCAAAGTCTTTCAGCCCCAGATTAAATCTTTACATGTTTGCAAGGCTGCTAGCAGTGACTTTTTCCTGCTGATAAACCTTTGCAAACACTTTGGACACAGATCAGGGCCGACATAATGTCTCTCCTGATCTGGATCAAAACTGTTTGACACTTATAGTGTTTTAAAAGGTTAATTTTGAAGGAAAAAAAGTCAACGGACAACAAGAGCACAAAAATTTACACAGCATGCAAAAAGTGTAAAACTTGTGTCAAGTTGTATGGAGAAAAAAAGTAACACATTATCTAGGCCTATGTACTTGTATAAGAATGGGTGATGAATCCATCAAAAATTTTGATTACCCTTTTCCGAAAATATCTAGGTCAAACTGTCTTCAACAATAAGCCTAGTTATTATATAGAAATTACTTTTTCTCAGGTGAGTTGTAAAATCTGGTTGCACTTATTGGCTTTAACTCATTTCTAGCAAGTGGCGAATATAGCCTCTGCAAACAGTTTGGACCCAGATCAGGACCGTCAGAACGTCGGTCCTGATCTGGGTCCAAACTGTTAGACCCTGAAAGAATATTTTGAAAAAGTTAATTTTGAGAAATGTCAGCAGTTGTCAATAATACAGTAACATGAAAAATTACACAGCATGTAAAGTGTTAAGTTTTGATCTCATTTTTGAGATTCTGAGGTCCATTTTGATAAGTTCTCTAAAAAGTATAAATTGAATGAAGCAGTGCAAAAGCTACTCAGTTTCTGTCTTTTGCAATTCAAAAAAGCTCCTACAGTATCTGTGACAAGAGTTTATTGTATATCAGAACCCTCGGAGAGTCGGGGGGGGGGGGGGGGGGGGGGGGAACCCTGTTCTGTCCTATCAGTTTTTGTTTGTTTCATGGAAAGCGCACTGACCATTGGACTGTTAGCAGGGCTTCCGTTAGGCGGACGTACGCCGTATATTACGTCCAAAAATCGGCTGCGTACGCCGAAATTACACATCAAAGACGTACCGCGGACTTCTGAAAATTCCTTAGTACGGCCGAAAATGGATGTCGAGACGTCCTGTCGGCAGAAAAACCCGCCCACATTTACCAGATTACGTGATTTATGTCCCGCCTTCGTATTGGAAACTCATTTGTTTTGTTTATTGACCACGCTAGAACGTCCCACTTGACTGATTTCGAGAGTTTTATTGACAGCCAGTGTCACGTGTAGGCTTCAGTCGGAAGGGTAATTATAAAAGCGTGTCATCCAACAGGTATGAAATTTTACATCGACACATCTTGACAACGGCCTTAGAAACGATTCCCGCGAGACGGACGTCCAGTCCTTGAGCAATAAAGCGAAACGGCCAACAATCCAATCACTATCCGTTTTGTTTGAAGTGCTGACGTGACACTTTGCACGCTTGTGAAATAACTTTTATAAACTCTACACGTCTACGTCGTAATTAATTGTGTAGATCCTGCGCATGCGATACTTTAGAATTTGAACGCTCCTTCTACACAGGCACTACACCAACGAACATACAACATATTAAAAACGAATGTTGTTTTGTTGCATTTTTTACGCTGTACAAGTACAAGCTTATAAAAAATAATTGTTAAACAAAATAAGTACAAGCTTTTAAAATAAAAATTGCTACACAAACACTCTCCCAAACAAATCTATCTATCTACCCTACCCTTCCCTACCTAACCCGACCCGACCCGACCCGACCCGACCCTACCCTAGCCTACCCTACCTTACCTTACCTTACCTTACTCTACCCTACCCTACCCTACCTAACCCTACCCTACCATACCTTACCCTACCTATCTATGCATTGTAAGGAATAAAGAATGATCTCATTCTGTATAAGTACAAGCTTATAAAAAATAATTGTTACACAAATAGGAACAAGCTTTTAAAATCAAAGTTGCTACACAAACACCCTCCAAAACAAATCTATCTACCCTTCCCTACCATTCCCTACTCTACCCTACCCAACCCTACCCTACCTAACCCTACCCTACCCTACCCTACCCTACCTAAACCTACCCTACCCTACCCTACCCTACCCTACCCTACCCTACCCTACCCTACCATACCCTACCCTACCCTACCCTACCCTACCCTACCCTACCCTACCCTACCCTACCCTACCCATCTTGCAAGAAACAAAGAATGATCTCTGAAATATATATCTTAATTTTCAAAGCCAGTTTGACAATCCGCCACACCGCGACGGTATCACAGAAAAAAAGTGGGACTTCCAAAAAAATTCAATGGGACTTCCAAATTTCAAGGGTAGGAAGTCTGGACTTCCTGGATTTGAAAGTTAATGGAAGCCCTGTGTTAGTGTCAGGCTGTCAGCAGCAATTTTAAAATGCAGGAAATGTTACCTCCTAGTTGTTCAGTAATTGATATGAGTACTGTCCAAGGTCATATTAATGCTTTTGTTTTCAATTAGTACTCTCAAATGATATTGTTGATCAACAAGTTACATAAATTTATAACCTTTTGCTCAAAAGTCAGTACTGATGTTATGTTATGTTCACAGGTTTGGATAAACAAAATTTTCAGCTTAAAATTGTAGATATTTTCTTACCTATCAATTTTAACATATGTTTTGGATGCTCAAAAGAACCGTCTCATTGAGACAGTTCTTTTGAGTACCCACAACATATGTTTTGGCTGAGAAATAAGAAAAGTAAATTTTCGTTACGCACTCTTAACTAAAGTCCACAAACAAAAATATTTTCATACATTAAGAACTCCGTTATTGATATTCAAAGAACCAACCCGAACTTTAACTGTTACGACTGACAGACAACTATATTCTCAAAAGATTTGTCAAATTTGATAATACACCACATGCTGCACAGAAATTTGATGAAAATGACTGGTTTTCACAAAGAAGGTAAATTCTGTTTTAGGGTGAACCCTAAGATTGGGTTTGCAGTGGAAGATAGTCATTACTTGGGAATAAAAGGATAATCTAATATTTACATATTTTCATTAACTAAAATTGTTAGGGAAGGTTAGGGTAGGAGGCAACCCCTTCAATGACACAGCAATTACACCCTTTGTCAATATATGACTGTCCAAAAGAGCATTTTATGTAACAAAGGTCTTTGTCAACTTGTGTAGGAGTGTAGTATGGTTGTAGTGACCAGGTCACAAATATTTAGTGATACCATTGAATTATAAAGTTTAAGATACACTCCAGACAAAAGGAGTAAATTTTAAAATATTTATTCATATTTTGCAAGAAACTCATCTTTTCTGTAATAATATAAGATTTGACTCTTCGATTTGAATCTAAAAATTATGACGATAGGTGGACAAAAATATAAGCCCATTTTAAGCTTAATTATCGCCCAAATTGTTGGTCTTATCTTGTGCTCTGCTTGATCTACCTGTCTTTACTTGTTAGTCACCTACTGAATTACCTGTCAGTCTGTGTGCTCTAGATAAGAGGTCCTAGGGGTATTAAAATTGCTAGTTTTCTTTAAAAAAACAACAACAAATGTTGTGGGTACTCACCTGAAACCTCATTGAGATGCTTTCAATGAGCGCCACTACACGTTTTCATACGGAGATAGTTGAAATAAAAGCACCATTTTTGGGGTCTATAAAGTTTTATTTGGAGCTCTATAAGTTACATCAGTCATGTCTCTTTGCACTCTAATGGTGGGTGACATTGGTCAAATTATGAACTTTGCGCTTCAATGAAAACATGAAAAAAAAACAGAGATATTCCTAGGCCTGATTAAGGGCTGTATAAGGCCCCCTTTCCAATTAAAAAATGAACAAGTTTATACTTCCCAAAATGGTGTTTATCATTACCAATTTTCTTAGTTCTACATGTTGGTGAAAATTTCATGAAAATCCAATCAAAAATACCAAAGGTACAGATGCATGAAAAATTGCATAAAAATGTGAATGTTTCCATTCACATTTTTATGCAATATTTCATGAGTTTTTATGGTGGATGATTAAAGCAGCTTTGTACTGCTAATTTCTTATATGTTTTTTTAATCCATTTAAAATGGCGGTTCAATTCTAGTTTTCTCAATTTGATGATCCAAATGTTTTTTCCCCAAATTCAACAGGCCCCTGGCCCCAACTTCAGAAAGATAAGAAATCCCTGAAAAATCTCCCAACTTTTTATGGCAATGCATACAGTTTCTCATTGATGATATTAGTTGAATGGGACATTTATTCTTGAGCCCTGATAACATGTTGGACAAAGGGCAATACACATACCTAAATCTGTAAACATGGGAGTGGATTGGAAGAACAAAGAAGGCAAGGCAATAATTATCAGTACATGCTAAAGATGTTCACCTTAGAGGGCTCTTAGTCTACCAAGTATGAAATGGGTGCGCAAGAAAACCTGATTTTGTCCGTGCAAAGAACAAAGGCGTTGCCTAGCCTGCGCATCCAATCCACGGAGTATGATCAGCAACTTTGTAATTTGCTTGATCTTTGCAAACAGATCCTGATGAAATGCTGCCTTCACTGTTTGCCAAAATACCTGTAGGGAGCGCAGTGGCTCAGTGGTAGAGTGCTTGACTCGAGACCGAGGGGCTGCGGGTTCGAGCCTCATCAGCGTCACTGCGTTGTGGTCCTTGAGCAAGACACATTAATCCTAGCTTAGTCTGGTTCAACCCTGGAAGACATGTCCCTGTTTTACTGAAAGATTGTTGATGGGACGTAAAGAATCAAATCTAACAAACAAACAAACTAACCAAAATACCTGTTGTTGCAATCTGCATATTTGAATACTATATTATGCAGGGCTCCAGATAATTTTGTATACTCGTTTCTTTATGAGCTTGTATTGTCTATTTTCAGGTTCTGTCAGCACTAGATATACTACAGCCTCCACACATAGACTACTTTCAAGAAGTGTATCCTTTTTAGCCAAATATTATTCATATTCCTTCCACCCTCCACAATCACCAAGTTTAGGTAAGTTATCATATATACTAATGGACATGGCAATACTATTTTTGGGTAGGTATTTCCTCAGCTGCTAAGAAAAAATGCATCTACCAAGGTTGTCTGCTGCCTCTAGCAACATCACAGACTAATTTCAGCATACAGGCAAACAGTTTGGACCCTGATCAGACTGCTCTTGAAGGAGCAGTCTGATTGGTGTCCACACATATGCTAATCATATGTTTTATCCCTTAAAGCACCACCTTATGGACTCGCAGACAATCAGCAGACAATATTTAGTTGCGATTAGCAGCCGAAGTTAACTCTGCTTACTAGCGGCGAATTTTGTTGTCTATTTCTTATCTTTGCAAACAGTTTGAACCCAGATCAGGCCCGACAGATCGTCGGGCCTGATCTGGACCCAAACTGTTTGACACTCTGTGTTCTGAAAGAAAAAAGTTAATTTTGAAAAGACAGTTGAGGACAAAAAACTGAAAAATTACCCAGCATGCAAAGAGTTAATAAATAGTTCTGGAGCTTTGAATTATGATTGGCTCAATTACTAGGTAGTGCAGGAAATATGCCAAACTTTCCAGCAATCCTACTACTGTTTTTGCTGGCAGTGTGACTGAATGTCATTCCCCTTTCTATTTAGTGGTAACAGGCTCGACAGACATGTTACGTCACTCATAGTTTGTCTAGTTTGTCTCCTTGGCTTGAAGTAAGAAACAGTATAAAACCTAAATATGACTATTTAGTGGTAACAGGCTCGACAGACGTGTTACGTCACTCATAGTTTGTCTCCTTGGCTTGAAGTAAGAAACAGTATAAAACCTAAATATGGGTGTTGTAAGTGTTTGTGTGCATGTCTTGTCAGAGGTGGAAAATTCTAATTCTACTCGTCCTACATGTCCATATTACAGTAAAACCTGTCTTAAGCGGCCACTTAAAAATAGATGAAACAAAAGTCTTAATGGAAAATGGTAGCTTAATGAAGGTCACAAGTATTGCAGAATGCTCCCATTGGAGCTTTCTGCAATACTTTTGACCTGCATTAAGCGATAATCGGTATTGAAAACCAATTTTAGTGTTCTATTTGAGTGGCTCCTTAAGACAGGTTTTACTGTTCAAAACTTTACATTGGAAACGATCAAAATTTCTACTTGTGCCGCACCATGGCGAGTGGACGAGTGGGTTTTTCCTGCCCTGCTTGTTAGTTATCGTATACAGGAGATTATCAGAATTGGGCACCAACCATGGTGAAGGCTCAGATGAGTCTCGGACTGAGCATGGACTAGTTTTGTTCCACAAGGATAAGAAGCCTGGTCAGATTTTTCCCTGAGGAAAGATTGGGTGGGGTTGGGGGAATTCTGGCCTGTTACATGGTTCTAAGTTTTTATCAAAGCAAGTCCTTGATCAGTGAACAGTAGCAGTAGTAACCTGCATCCTAAGTAACTGAGTTGATACATAAACAAATACACAGGTAGATTAAATCTGATTATGGTAGAACTATTTAGATAAACAAATTTTTGGAGCGTAAAATTGTAAATATTTTCTTACCCGTCAGGTTTATCATATGTTTTGGGTCTCAAAACAACCGTCTCATTGAGACGGTTCTTTTGAGTACCCACAACATATGTTTTGGTTGAGAAATAAGAAAATAAATCTTTTGGTACACTCAAAACTAAAGGTCTGTAGCACATTTATCATATTCAACAGGATATTGTAATACATTTATACACTTACTTTGATCTGTGACACTGATATTATTGTTACAGGGGTCATAGGTGTGATCCCCAGCTTCTCCATTCTGTTGGATGAGACTTTAAGCTGTGGCACAATTCTCCACATGACCATAGCTGTTGGTGGGATATTAAACTCAAACGCACACTTAATATTATGATGTGCCGAATATTTAGGATAAATACATATTTCTGTTCCTTTGTCTCCTCTCAGCTCAGAAAACTTAGTGTGAAAAAATCAATGCTTATTTTCTTCTTTTGCCAGAAATGGAATTTCCATTGAATTTGTGGTTAGAGTGCCTCTGAGAATTAGGTGTATGTTGCTTGGAATGAAAAAGTACTTTTGTATAACTAATTCAAATCTAGTAAACTACATGCAAAGTCAAGTTATGAACCAGACAGATCACTCAGACAGCTCAGTCAGATCCAGGGTCATTGTTTGCTTTACATACTGATGGCAAAGACGGTTGATTTTCAATGATAAAAATGAACAAAAAAGCGATAAATTTTCCTAAATTTGAATATAAAGCAATATACATGTATATGTAAAAAGATACTATGTTTACCTCTGTTTCACTTAGATTACCCAAAACTCTTATGTTTTCGCTTAAAAATGAAACAAACAATTAGTTTGATGCATTTAAGCAACGCCCATAGACTCCCTGCCATGCACTGTGATTGACCTAGGCCTAAAGAGGTTTGCCATAAAGGGACTGCACTGTACTGTAGTGCAGTCCCTTTATAGCAAACCTCGATATAACACGGTTTTGGATATTATACATGTAAAACAGTGACCATGGATATTTACAAAGGAATATAATTCCTCTGTAAAATTGAACCCATTATAACATGATTCACTCACAACATGGTCCCAAACATAGACTGCTATAAAGGGACTGCACACAGATATTGGCACAGTTACCTGGAGCAATATTGTACTACTTAAAATCTGATGAGTCAGCAGTGTTAGTTTAGACTGTTGGAGTGAGCTTCTGTTTGCATTCTTATCAGATAAACATTCTCACCTAATTATTCCAGATGCTCCGAGTTCTCTGGAGATCCTTCAAACCTGCTGTATGTCAGGCAGTCCTCTGTTAGCATTGCAGTGGCTCAGTGGTAGAGTGCTTGACTCAAGATCGAAGGGTTGCAACCTGAAGCCTCACTGTCAGCACCATGCTGTAAGATTGACAGGGTTTATACTAGGACACACAATTGTGGACTGATTATAGGTGACTAAGGTCGTCGATAGCTGCTATTTTTTTTCCAGATCTTGCACAAATTCTGACCCAATATGAGACAGTCCTGCAAGGAAATGCCTAAAACTAGTGCTTATCCATTGAATGCTGTAAATACCCCTGTTTTTAATGAAAAAGACTGAATACTGTTTACAGTTGATAAAGACTTATTTTAACCAAACTTGCACAGATGTGTCATAGGGATAGCCAAGAGGAATGATTTGATTTTCATGACCTTGACCTAATTTTCACGTTCACCGGGGGGTCATATAACTATGTAAAAGCCCTGTCTGCACTGTTATCTTCTGATCCAAACTGGCAAAGGTACATCATTTTAAGGACTTGGAAAAATGATTTCTGTGACCATGATCCAATTTTCAAGGTCATGGGGGTCATATTGTTTGATAGCGTGGTGGTGGTGGGGGCCCTGGGGACATGTTTTATTTTGAAAATCAATTTTGTCGTCCCATTAAATTGTTTGAGGAATCATATCTTTGATATTTAAATAACATTGTACTGGTCCAGGTTTGATTCTGCACTGCTTGAAAACTGACACTGTGCCTTGCTAAGCAAAATTTTGCTGGGATTTCTCTGAAAGGAAATTATAACTTTCTTTCATCTTGAAGCAGTTAGCTTTATTACAGGAGTCTGATAATGGATTTATTCTCAATTACATTTTTATTACTCGACGAAAACATTTGTGGTTGCGCTCATAAGAACCATCTCAATGAGACGGTTCTTATGAGCACCCACAACATATGTTTGACCAGAAGGCTAAGAAAATAATCACAATTTTATGGTTACTATTTTAACTTGTCTGGATCTGTTTCTAATAATAAATATAGCCTTGAGAAGCTGGTAATTCTCAAAACTTCAATGAAGATAAGCTACCTGCAGTGATGGAATATACTCAAAATTTAATTCATTACATTTCATACTTAATATGCATCCAGATAAGGCTTAAATGAAATGTATGTGTGGTTCCTGTTGCCTATCACCCTTATTTTTTTAACCCTACCCTAAACATTAAAATGGTCTTTGGAGAAAAAATACCTAAAATGGGCACTTTTTCAGATTTTGTCACTATTTTCTCTATTAAATGTTATAACAAAATTTAATAATTTCCCTACCTACCTACCCAAAATTGTGTTGGTATGCAACAGGAACCACACATATATTTCATTTAGGCCTAAGCAAAGATTTTGAGCTTAACATGCAATTGTTTTCTTATCTTTCAGTCAAACATATGTGTTTTGGGTGCTGATCAGGGCCGACATTCTGTCCTAATCTGGATCCAAATCATTTGCCCTGAAGAAGTTTTTGAAAAGGTTAATTTTGAAAAAAGTCAGCAGATGACAACTAAAGCATGAAACATTACCCAGCATGCAAAGAGTTTTGCGAAATGACCTTATTAATGACACCCCCCCCCCCCCATTATTATATTCTGGACCAACTAATGTGTGTGCTACTGATGAAAGTGGTAAATTGACATTCTATCATCTTTGTGGGCTAATTTAGTGATCTGAAGGCTTTATGAGTTTATGTATTCTCCATGGAACTGAATGTGACTTAGTGAAGCTGTCTGTTCAATGAAAGTCTCTGGTTAACAGTTTGGTGACAATATTGAAAGTCATTTTATTTAGACAAAAAATCCTGATAAATTGACCAGTTCTGTATACATGGTATACCCAGTCTGTTGAATACATTAATGAGCGACCAGAATTGTCCAGATGATTTTTAATTTTAGTTTATATTATCATAATAAACTTTCTGATTTTTGTGTAAATAGTATAGCCCCTGAGCATTGATGCAGTATTCTTCAGGGCCTATATTATCCTTCTATTCAGTGATTTTAATTTAGGTATTAAATGGTCAATTTAAATAAAGATAAGTCCAACTTAACTTGCACACTGAGACTGCATGTTCACCTTGTATTAGAGGTAAAAGGTGAGTGTTCTGGTGAAAGGTCATAATCCTGTTGGTCAGCTGGTCAATACATTCAATACATGTTGAATGCAGTTGGCGAGTGTTGATACCTGCATAAAAGACAAGCTACATTTCATGTGTTAGCTTTTAGTCAAGTCAAATGTTCTGTAGTCTGCTGATAACCTTTAAAACCAGTTTGGACCCAGGTCAGGACGTTTTGCTGGTGATTGTGTTTCTGAAAGTTTTTTTTTTAAGAAGTTTTGAAAGAAGTCAACGGATGACAAAATAATCATGAAAATTTCCCAGCTAGCTTGCCCTTCCTTTCTGATTCAATCCCTTCTCATCCTTTATTCAGCCTTATAAGTATACCCAAGAGCTGATCCTTCTCTGCTGTATACTTGGTATACCTTAAAGGATAGTTCATAAGGATCAGGATTTACAAAAGAACGCCTACTTGACACTTTGATGTATTCTTGAATGAATTTTTGAAAACATTAATTTTGAAAATGAAATCTGCAGACAACAAAAAAAAATTCAAAATTACTCATCAGGACAAGAGTTAAATCCAACCTGCATGAGAAGTGCAGTGAAGGCAGATTTCTGGTTCAGCAGGTGTAGTCAATCAAGATATATCCATACCCATAGATGAGACTTTTTTCAGCCAAAAAGACCATAACTTTAAAAAATTTGTTGACGCAATTACCATGAAAAACATTTATGGTGCTAAATTTGAAGCATCTGAGAACCCACAGTGTATTGCAGCACAGCATATATTTTGGGAGCTAAATAAAATAAATATGCATCTGGATGCCCTCTCTTGTCTAGAACTAAGATTATGAAAATAGAATGCACAAACATTCAATGAAAATAGATGACATTTCCATACAAAGAAATTAATTTCCTCACTCTTTTGATTGATGCAGTGCGGAAGATAAACAAAATTTTGGAGAATGAAATTCAGAATATTTTCATATTTATCAGTTGTAAAATTGTTTTGGGTTCTAAAAAGAACAGTCTCATTGAGACGGTTCTATTGAGTATCCACAACATGTGTTTTGATTGAGAAATAAGACAAATAATTTTCAATATTTAAACACACACTTATCGGATATATGAGCCAGCACATGAGATTTTGTTACTCTGCTTACAATAAACCTGCTAAGACTTTTGACATGCCTGCTTATCTACACAGGCTTACCAGAGAACTTCTATCAATGCCTGCATGAAAATAGATGAGCAAAAGTTTGCTATAAAATTTTGCTCCATTGATACCCTTCTTTTGAGTACCCGCGGCACAACATATATTTCTAGATTATTATTACATCGCACAGACTTCTTTCTATGTGGATATCGAATGTGCAAATCAACCTGCGCAATTTGATCACCTACATCACGGTTCACTGCCAAAATAGTGTATGATGGGTAAATAGTTTGTCTGCTGATAACCTTTGCAAACATTTTTGACCCAAATCTAGATCGGCCCATTGAATGTAGGGACTAATCTGGATCCAAACTGTTTGATACTAGAACTCTGATGGCATTCCTGAAATAATTTTTTGAGTCTAAGCACTGTAAGCAGACAAAAAAAAATCATTCAAAATTCCCCAGCATGCAAAGAGTTAAATCAGTCCATTAGTCAGTTACTAAGGCTATGGTACAAATGTAGTTAGTGACTTTGTATGACTAAGATGGCAGAATAAAAAGATGTAACATATTACATACAGTTAGTCAAGCCTAATTATGATTCATATAAGTTCAAAAACAAAGGCTAATTAGCAATAGATTTTGATATTTTTCCAAATAAAAATCTGTGAGATTTTGGTACTTTATATAGTATGATCCGCCAATGCTCAGACGAGCGAGCCTTCGCATTAAAACTGTTTGACTCCCTTAAATATTTGTTTTGAAAAAGTTGAGTTCAAAAACAATCCGCAGGTGACAAAAATTTTTACCAAGCAAAAGGGTTAAAAAATAAAATCATTTGTGCAAGTGGGTACCGGTACTCTCCCTTTATCACATTTATCTTTCATAATTGTTGAACAGTAAAATTCACATTATTTTTCTATTCCTAACAAATATTTCATTCATCAAAGTGTTTTATATCTTGTGTATTTACTCTTCAGAACTTAAACTCTTTTGCATGCTGGGTATATTTTCATGCTTTTGTTGTCGTCTGCTGCTATTTTACAAAATCAACTTCTTCAAAAAATTCTTTCAGGAATATCATCAGAGTGTCAAACGGTTTGGATCCAGATCAGGCTCAACATTTTGTCCGGCCTGATCTGTGGCCAAACTGTTTGCAAATGTTATCAGTACTAGAAGGCAGTTTTGATCAAATTTTACACCTGAAGGCCATGAATCTGACAGTTTTAGTATTCGAAATATTTTTGACAGGTTAAAACTTGCCTCATAATCATGAATGGACAAAGAAAGTAATAGCAATGTAATACTGTATTTATCCAAATAAAGTCAGGAGCCCAGTGGCATAGTTGGTAGAACATTAGACTCACAGGGGATCAATGGGTTATCATAGGTTTAGATAAACAGAAATTTTCAGCTCGTAAAATTGTAAATATTTTCTTACCCATCAGTTTTAACATATGTTTTGGGTGCTCAAAAGAACCGCGTCATTGAGACGGTTCTTTTGAGTACCCACAACATTTGTTTTGGTTGAGAAATAAGAAAATTAAATTTTTGTTACACACTCTTTACTAAAGTCCTGGTTGCTTGTTCGAGACTCAACCAGTCACTGTGTTGTGCACTTAAAGACTTTATCAACTCCTTAGTACGGAAGACAGGAAATCGTCCAGATATGACACTGGGATGTAAAGCACCAACACAAACAAATAGTCCCCTTCGGCATCTCCATAGTTTTTCCATAGAGCTTCTGCTTCTTAAACCCTTATCATTACAAATGTTGTCTGGTTTGTTGTCTGCTGATACGTTTTAGCCAATGATTTAGAAGTAGTAAGGTAGGTGATGCACTAGCTAACCTAATATAGCATGATTTACCAAGTTTTTACATCTAACCATGAAAACATTGTCACAGCTGCTGAATTCATCATGCTGATACATTGAAAGAAAAAACATTAAAGCCACCAGTCCTAGCTATGTTCATAATAATCCAGGCAGCCAGAAAAGTTGGGTAATTCATAATTCTAGTTACCTTATTTATCAACCAAAGCATATGTTGTGGGTACTCAAAACAACCATCTCATCGAGACGGTTCTTTTGAGCACCTAAAACATATGTTTAGACTAATGAATAAGATTATAATCACAATTGTAGGATTAAATTTTTGCTAAACCGAGCTTATTATGAATATTGCTTTTTTCAGAGGCTTGGTGAATTTTAATTAAGGATATAGATGTGATTGGACTTTTTCTATATATTCCACACCCTAGATAAGGGGATTTTCTTGGGAAACTGTTATAAATGTTGCAGGTACTCCTAGCAAGTGTCTCATCAAAGCACTCCCGGTGAGTACCTTAAAATTGGGGAGAAATAATATCCTTTATAACCTAAATTGACAGCAGAAAAAAACTTAAGCAAAAAATTGGGCTGTGTTCGCAGTCTGTAATGAGTCTGACTGCAGATCCATGGGTAGGGAGTTCGATCAAGGCCCCATCCCCATCCCATACTTTCATGGAAATCGATCGTGAAATAATTTCCACAGCCATTCTCCTCCTTCCGCTTATTCAAGAAGGGTTGTTGTCAGTTACAAGTGAAAGTACATGTGCATAAAGTAGGAAAAAATGACCATCTCAACATGATCAAACCAAACAAACAAAAACAAAAAGACAGAAGGAAAAAAAAGAAATATATGTAACTGTTAAAAATTTTTGTAGTTGCATTTTTTAATGATTTTAAAGTTTAAGAAATGTTAACCTAAATTCTTACAATAAAACTTGGAATTGTCCTGACTCTCCATTGTATACATGTATATCAAGGGGTCACATGTCATAATTTCCAGGTAAAAATTGTATTTCTCTGAAGATCGTTTTTTGTCCAAGCAAATAGTGTAGACCCATTATATGCGGCATTTCATGTGGGTCAAAACTGTTTAAGTACACATTTTGGAGTAGCTAGTATACAAAGGGTTAATTTAACAGGAAAAAGGTGCCTAACTGCACTTTTAAACTGAGTGTTACCTGGTTGCGAACTCAAGTCCTGTTCTTTGTGACTTGGCTAATTATGTCATATGATAGCAATAAAAACATCAAAGATTGGTGTAAGGTTATGTGAGACATGTGATAAAATCTGATATCTTTCCCTCTTCATTTTGGCCTGCACATGAGATTTTGGTTCTTACTGTAAATTCGGAAATTTTCGCGAGGGTTTTATTTTCACGAAACTTCGCATATGCAAAGTTTCGTAAAAATAAAATCCTCGCGAAATGGGGAAATCACTCCATCGACTACTGATATAGGTAAATCATAGCCTAGTAGCGAACTTTTCCGGTCGCTAGTATGTCTTTTAACGCTATTCGCAAAATAAAATTCTCGCGAAAATTTACCAATCTACAGTGACTACTATCGCATTTGTACAAAAGACTTCTTTAAACTGGGAGTGCAGTGGTAGAGTACTTGACTCGAGACAGAGGGGCCGCGGGTTCTAGCCTCACCAGCGTCACTGCTTTGTGGTCCATGAGCAAGACAGGTTTTTCCTAGCTTAATACTGGTTCAACCCAGGAAGACCCGTCCCTGTTTCACTGAAAGATTGTTGATGGGACGAAAAGAATCAAATCAAACAAACAAACCTCCTTTAAACTGGTCCATGCTGATGTATCGTAAGAGGTCTGAGCCTTCTACTTCTGACCTCGGAATCGTCAAAGTCTCCACTGATGCCAAAGTGCCAATACTAAAACCCTTTGTAATGGCCCATTTCAAGAATTTACAATTTTTCTTATTTGATATCTCATGCTACCACTAATTTAGATGGGCAGTTACCTTGACAGTCAGCTGTGTGTGCACATATTAGGTTGAATACGGTAGTAAGGGTATGATTTTTTTGGTGTTTTTTAGAGGTTTTTTTTGAACGCTACTCATACAAGGGTAAACAGGAAGTCCTTTGAGTAATTAGTGAAAACAGTAGAAGTTTTTGTTCAACTTTAATCACAAGGAACAAAAGAGATAATTGAACCAATTGACATGAAAAAGGCTTTATCAGCAGACCTTTAGTTAAGAGTGCTACAAAAAAAAAAAAAAATCTTATTTCTCAACCAAAGCATATGTTGTGGGTACTTGAACAGCCCTTCTCAACGAGATGGTTCTTTTGAGCACTCAAAACATATGTTAACTCTTAAAGGGCCAATCGCAACAAAAGTCGTCTGCTTTTCTCGTCTGCAGATATGTTAAGAGGCCTCAATGGCAACGCAGCAGAGGACTTCAGCAGATGACATTTTCAGATGCATTTTTCTTGGTGCTTTAAGGGTTAAAACTGATGGGTAAGAAAAGATTTACAATTTTACCCTCAAATATTGTGTTTATCTAAACAAGTGCTGTCAGGAACTAGTAAAATTATTCATTAGACACGCATGCACAGCTAAATCTCTAGGGTGTTTGGTCTGCACTTTCATCTGCTGCTATACTTTAGGTTCTGCTGTGACATGTATGTACTTGCATTCAATATGTACTTGAATTTAGGGAGGTTCTCTAACAAGTGGTTTAAGCTTAATTCATAGGTTTAGATGTATCAAATTGTAGCGCAGTCGGTAACGTGTCTGGCTACAGATGCGTGTCTGACTGCAGATCCAGGGGTCGCGAGTTCGATCCCGTTCCGGTCCCATACTTTCGTGGAGATTGATCATGAAATGATTTCTACGGTCATTCTCCTACCTTCCGCTGATTCATTCAAGAAGGGTTGTTGTCAGTTACAAGCACGAATTACTGGTTAACCGCTTGTTCAAGCCTGCCCAGGAAAAAGTGTGGTTAGGTGACCTGACCGTCCCGCAATGACAATAGCTGTTGACTTGGGACGTAAAGCAACAAAACAAACAACAAACAAAAATTGTATTTTTCTAATACATCAGACTAAACATATAAGTTTTGGGTTCTCAAAATAACCATCACAATGAGATGGTTCTTTTGAGTTCTCACATGTTTTGGTTGGAAAATAAGAAAAGCTGCCACTTTCATTTGTAATGTGCAATGTGCAGAGTGACACAGATAAGGCCCCATGGGGATGTTTGACTTATATCCTGTTAGATTCCCTTTGTCTTAGCATATAAAATAGAATCTTTTCCTTTTCTTTGTGTTTTATTGCTATATTTAGACACCTGTCCTGGTGTATCCCTGTGCCCTAGTTTTTGGTGTTTATTTATAGCAACTGACTGTAAACAAAGACTTTGTCAGACTGGCCAGTGAATCAATGGGTGTAAAGTTTACACACCCAGCTGACTGTTTGACTACACAATGGTTATCAGATAAGGGCTTGGGGACAATGCAGATTTTGCGTAAACTTTGCACTGAAATATAATCTTGTTGCTGTGGCTTGGAATTGCCTCAATGAGGCATTTCCAATGCACAGCAACCATACAAGTGGTTTACATTTAATAGCGTGTTATATATCCTTAGCTTGTACCGGGAGCATTAAAGTTGAGAAATTTCTTTGTTGTTCACACCAAGCAGATTATCCAGATAAGGGGGGGGGAGGTATATTCAGATAGTTTTTTTCATCTCTCTTACAGAAAACATACATTGTGGGGGTCTTGTTGTAATCAGCTCACTCAGATGCTTCCAATGATACATGCAAAAAATGTTTTCATGATGTTTATATGAATTTTTTTGCCATTTTCAGTGGGAGGGAAAATCATCTTAACTGGGGCTAAAGTCGTTGTGTAAGAAATCAATAGCATTAACTTACTGTACTGTAGGTTATTGCAGCTATTTAATAGTATTCCCTTACATTGTCCTGATTTTAACTCGTTCCTTGCTTGTGCAAAAAGTCGTCTGTTGATAACCTTTGCAAACAGTTTGGACCCAGATCAGGACCAACAGAATGTTGGTCCTGATCTGGATCCGTACCATTTGACACTCTGATAGTGTTCCTGAAGGAATTTTTTTGAAAAAGTAAATTTTGGGAAAAAAAGTCACCAGACTACGACAAAAGCATGAGAAATTACCCAGCATGCTATTTAATGAGAGATTGGGTTGATGTCTGACTTCCTGGAAAGGTGGATTTTGTTTCTCTCGACAGGTCACAGATCACCTTGCCTTACATGTGCCAGATAAGCCTCAACTCATTGCATGCTGGCTAATTTTGCGTGCTTTTTAGTTGCGCTGTTTAGTCGTCTGCTGACATATTAATAAGAGTATATGCCATCTTTTCAATTAGTTTCATCAAAAAATTCTCTGATTACTTGTACCATTAGAATACCTCGTCTTGGTATGCACAAGGCTATTTTTCACAATTCTCAGCAAAATTTAGTGGGCACCAAAGAGGAATTAGAAAAATTTAATTTCTGTTTGATAAAAAATGGGCATCTTACTGGAAGGTTGGGGCTGTTGTTGATACAGCCAGGTACTCTCTATAGAAAGACCCTGATGAAGCCTATAGGGATCAAATTAGTTGAAGGTTAGTTTATGCAGTGTTGTCAGCCAGTAATTGTTCTGTTTATCTTAGGAACAGGTGTTATAAGCAGGTGGTTCTCTCCATCAAAGCAACCTGTACATGCACATGCTCAGAGATAGATAATTATTGTTTGTTTTTTCTGCCATGATGAGCCCTGGCTTTGCTGATAGATTTGCAGTTTAAAAAGTGGATGCCAATATAAAATGACATGAGCCTCAATGCGAGATAACCTGTCATCGGGGGTTTACGAACAACAAAGGTGCAGACCAGCCTGCTCATCCGTGCAGACTGATCAGCGCCTTTGTTATTCACTTACTGAAAAATATATCTAAACTTGCTACGAGCGAAATTTCAATTTTCTGGTTAGACTCTGTAGCTGAGCAGGCTGGTTTGAATCTCAATTTGTCAGAAACCCCCAAAACACCGGTTTTGGCAGTAAATATTGAGCTGACTTTCATTCGTTGATTTGGAAAGAAACATTTTCCACCTTTTCAAATATGGTATTTTTTAATTTCTTCTATTATAAAACATATACAGTTACAAGTTGGTAGTTTCCTTAACTCAGATCTAGCTATGTGTTGACGCAGTTGATGCAAAGCGACCTTCATAAAATCATCGTATCACCCCAGCCATTAACATCTGACCATGTCAAAGTCTTTCTATACCAGATACTCAGAGGTATGTATAGTTATCTCCCCTCCCACATTCATAAAATTACCTTCCATTGACAATAAATAAACATTTTCTCAAAAAGAAAAGAAAAAAAAGATCAATCATGTATCCAAGAAGTGTGGTGGCTCAGTGGTCGAGTGTTAGGGTCGCTGGCTCAAGACTCAATGGAGGCTAGGCATTGTGTTCTGAGCAAGACACTTAATCCTCTGCTTAGTACTGGTTCAACCCAGGAAGACAGGAAAATGTCCCAACATGACTGAAAAATTGTTGACTGGGACTTAAAGAATCAACACGATCAAAAATCATGTATCCATGGCACCCCAGTCATTAACATCTAACCACTTCAAAGTCTCTCCATACCAGATACTTGGAGGAGCATTGTTGTTATAGCTTTGCACTTTTTACAATCCATTTATATGCCGTTTTGAATATGCTTCCATATTATTTGATCATTTGATGCACAGTTTATGCCAGGGAGCGCAGTGGCTCAGTGGTAGAGTGCTTGACTCGAGACAGAGGGGCCACGGGTTTGAGCCTCACCGGCGTCACTGTGTTGTGTCCTTGAGCAAGACATATTAACCCTAGCTTAGTACTGGTTCAACCCAGGAAGACCCGTCCCTACATAACTGAAAGATTGTTGGTGGGAGGTAAAGAATCAAATCAAATAAAAAAAAAAACAGTTTATGTCAGATGTATCAACATATCCATGAGCACTGGTCAAATTTTATGTTCTATATTTCTTTTATTAATTCTTCACTTTAATAGTGTAAATATACAAATGATTCTGCAACTGTTTTATTCAATAATGGCATTATCACTTTGAATTGTTGACAAACTTATCACACATTGATAATGTTAATAATATGTGCCAATATATTTTCAGGATTAAAATATTTACATTCTGCAAGAGTATTACATCGAGACATTAAACCAGGGAATCTACTAGTCAATAGCAACTGTGTATTAAAGGTGGGTACCAGGCTGTTTAGTTTGGGCAATTTTTCATGTTTTTTTGCCGTCTTTCATAAAAATCTTTCAGAAACACTTTCAAAGTGTCATTTGGTTTAGATCAAGATCTGGCCTCGAGGTTATAAAACTTGAGTATAGTCTCAAACTCAAAATAAAGTCCAATGATTGGCTGCTTGCGGACACATGTCCGCAAGCAGCCAATCATTGCGCTTTATTTTGAGCTTGAGAACGATCTCAAGTTTTATAACTTCGAGGCCAGGACAAAAACACTGCACAATGTTATGATTTCAGTCCACATTGTTTGCTACAGAGAGGTTTTAAAAGGACCGGCAGACAAGGTTTAGTTGCAATTAGGAGCCAAAGAGTTAACATTAGCTCTACATTTTTTTTCCAGATCTGTAACTCTGCATATCGGCATTGGGCCAGTTAAGCAAAATTATTAAGCGTAAAATTGCGATAATTTTCTTATCTATCAGTTTAAACATGTGTTTTGGGTGCTCAAAAGAACCGTCTCATCGAGACGGTTCTTTTTAGTACCCACAACATATGTTTGGTTGAGAAATAAGAAAAATAATTTTCAGTTACGCACTCTTATCCTGCGGCCTGTATCGGTGTTTTTATCTCTTCTCCTAGATCTGTGACTTCGGCCTAGCACGGATAGAAGAACCAGACGAATCCATCCACATGACACAAGAGGTCGTAACACAGTACTACCGAGCACCAGAAATCCTCATGGGGGCCAAACACTATAACTCAGGCATTGATATATGGTCCGTAGGATGTATCTTTGCTGAACTCCTGGGGCGAAGAATACTCTTTCAAGCTCAAAGTCCAATACAACAGGTAATGAAATCTAGTTATCCTTATTGTTTGAGCCAGCATGTACTTTGAGCCAAAACTTTTGATAATTAAAAGTCTGAAAAATGGAGCATAAATGAAAACTAGTGAAAATGCTGAAAAAATATAGGGATCAAGACTAGTTTTTCATAACATTTGCCAGGTCCTGAGTGATGAAATGTTAAAAGCCAAGTCCGAGGTTTTCAACATCCCCTGAGGAACCTCGCAAATGTTAATGCATTGAAAATCAATGTTTGTTTGTTATTACATGTATTGCATATATACAATGATATATTCATCTAAATTTACGTAAAGTATGTCGCTTGGACATTTGGAGATTTTCATTAATATGCTTATTCCAGGGCCAAGCCATATATAAGAGCAATAAATGGATCAGATGTTGTAAAATAAAGTGGCCTGGAACAAGTGCAAATCCATGCATTAATAGCACCTGAATTGCCTTGTAAATCCATGGATTTGTGCGGGTTGAAAATGTAACTGTAAAAAAAACTGGTGTAGTGGATAAACCACTTGCCATGTAAACCAGAGGTCGCTGCCAGGCTCAGTCCATGGCTTCTCCAGTCTGTTGGATAGGACTTTATGCTGTGGCCCAGTCTCCATATGACCTTAGCTAGTGGTGGGAAGTTAACACAAACACACTTACAAAACCCCCCAGTTTTGAAATCCTAGACTTGACACTGAGAAATTACAAAATTAAGTGGTTATTTCAGGACTTTAGTTAAGAGTGCGTACCCCCAAAAATAATTTTCTTATTTCTCAACCAAAACATATGTTGTGGGTACTCAAAAGAACTGTCTCAATGAGACGGTTCTTTTGAGCGCCCAAAACATGTTAAAACTGATGGGTAAGAAAATATTTACAATTTTATGCTCAAAATTTTGTTTATCTAAACCAATGTTATTCAATTAAACCCATCTTTTCTCCACAGTTGGATCTCATTATTGATCTCCTCGGCACACCAAGTATAGATGAGATGCGATCAGCGTGTGACGGTGCCAAAGCTCACATTCTACGAAGTCCTCATCGAGCGTCCTCATTAGCAGCTCTCTACACACTTTCTAATCAAGCCACACATGAAGCGGTGCATCTACTATGTCGAATGCTAGTCTTTGATCCGGTAAGTGATTGGCGATATATCTTCCTTCTGGACTGCTTCGTAAACATAGCCTAAGAAACAGAAGGGTATCCAAATTACTATTTTTCTTATTTCTATAAGAATACCCTGGCTCAGAATTTGTTGTAACCAACACTTTAGCCAAATGGAAAAGGTTGGAGCCAAATGAAATTAACTTAAGCCATGGTTTTAGCCAGAAAGTATTGACAAGTTGTTTTGTATTTAACTCTTTTCCTGCTATGTCTGGGAGCGCAGTGGCTCAGTGGTAGAGTGCTTGACTCAAGACCAAAGAGCTGCGGGTTCGAGCCTCCTGGCATCACTGCGTTGTGGTCCTTGAGCAAGACACATTTATCCTAGCTTAGTACTGGTTCAACCCAGGAAGACCCGTCCCAATATAACTGAAAGATTGTTGATGGGACGTAAAGAATCAAATCAAACAAACAAGCAAATCCTGCTATGTCTGCTGATAACCTTTGCAAACAGTTTGGACCCAGATCAGGCCCGACAAAATGTCTGGCCTGATCTGGATCAAAACTTATTGACACCCAGATGGTATTGAAAAATCCAGCATCCAAAGAGTAAAATATGGCACAATAATAATGTGTTAAGGAATAATAAAAGCAATATTCGAAAATCCAAAAGCTTATCAAAATACACTTTTTCGCAAATATGTAATTTTTGAACTACCTAGGCTGTACTTTTAGCCAATGACTTATATTTGTAGCCACTCTACATTTTTAGTAGCAAATGGCTACAATGGCTAATGGCAGGGTGAGCCCTGATACCTCATTGGAATGTTAAAATAAAACAATATAAGGGGGATCACTACAACAATAATATTTATGAACCATTTTGTTATTCTGCTCCTTGATATGAAAAAATAAATATAAGCCCACAACATAGAAAATCAGCAGACACAATCTTATTGAGACTGTTGTGAGATAATGGATTGGAAAGTGCAACATCTCACAACCATAAGCACTGGCTTTACCCTTAAAGCGCCAATTACAACAAAGTTCTGCTAAAATGTTTTGGAAACCTCTAGGTCAAACAGTGTAGGAGCATTCTGATCTGGGTCCACACTGATTGCCTCCATATATATATAAGTTTAACAATGTTAGCCAATATATGTAGCAGACCACATTTTCAGATATAAGGCCTATTCCATAGGACCAGAATAGTCTGTCATATTTTTCCAATTTTGACGATTTGTAATCAAGTTTATAGGACCAGTGAAAATAACTTCTGTTTTCTTGGTGTCTAGAATCTGAATGTTTTCTCTTTGTTACAGGAAAAGCGAATTACAGCGGCAGATGCGTTAGCACACCCATATTTAGACGAAGGAAGATTGCGGTTTCACTCGTGTATGTGTAAATGCTGTCATAACTCTGGTGGTGTTAGACATTATACAAATGATTTCGAACCAGTGAGTCGGGAACCATTCAGTTATGGCTTTGAAGATGACCTCACTTCTGTCTTCAAGGTGAAAGGTTAGTAGTTTTGTTTATTTGATTTTAACAGCACTATGTATACTAGAGGACTTTGAAAATGTATATTTTTGCACTTTTCTTGCATTCAGTATGTGATTGAAAAGTTACTAGCAGGTTTTTAATGTGCAACCCAGAATAGGTATGAACCAGTCGTTAATTTAACTGCACTATCACACGACGCTGCTGATGACGTCACATGGGTATATACAGCATCCAGCATCTGTCTGCACAGTCAGTTGAAGCTTTTTGATTATTTTTGTTTTTAAACTGTGGCGTGTATGATACCATATCAGCAACAGAGTTTATAGACTTTTTCTAATTAAATGTAATTGATAACTTCAATATTTCGAAAATAAACGTCAAATTTGAACATCAATTTCCAGCTCCTTTTTAGAAACATCTCCATAAGCTACCTTTATGCACGCTTTCATTACTGATATTGCCTACATACACTGACAATCATATGGGGAAGATGTTTTGATGTAAATCATGGGAGGAGATATGCTGCTATGTGATCGAGAACATCTTAAAAATTTACGTTAACGCCACTTGCACAATACAAAAAAAATGTGATACAAGTGTAATTTATGCATAATCTGTCATTTGTGTATGCCCTTAGCCTCTTCCAACAAAACCGGAAGTAAAAAAAATCGAAACTTTGAAAGGATCAAGATGTTGAATTTTATTACTAGACTATTAATCAGAGTGGGTGGGATATGTCAGTATCTTTAAAGGGGTGTCATTTTGAGCATACCGAACTGTCAATTCATTTCAAATCGTTCAATGATGAATGTGCAATCGTGAAAGAAGCCCAGGATGCAAATCTGTTGAGTCAGGAATCAAAACTAACGCATGTTAACTTGCAGCTGGATTGGTGTCCTTCAAAATCAATCACCCCTGTCTTAAAACGGATACATTTTCAATACCTTCAAGTAAATTTACAACCATGAATTTTCTAGGACACACTACAAGCTGGTCAGACTATGATATGCAATAACAATGATCTCGCTGACATTCTCAGGGTTTTGTGAAATAAAGGATTTAATCTGGGTGATGCGATTTCAAAGTCCTTAAGAATATCTTTTATGAAAAAAACAGATCGATAATGAATTAATAATACGATAAAACATTAATAATACACATGGATTGAAGTGGCTCAGTTGGTAGAGCATTTGACTGGGGATGGAAGGGTTGCTAGTTTGGGACTCAATGCCTGCAGAGTCACTTGTTGTGTTCTTGAGGCAGAGACTTTATCTGCTTAGTACTGGTTCAACCCATGATGAAGACAGGAAATCATACACATGACTGAAAAAATGTTGACTGGGACATAAAGTATCAAGACAAACAAAACAGTTCTTCACACTGGAATGATTTTAAGAAATGAGTGTTATTCCCCAATTTGAAATCCACCCACATAAGTTTGGTTGAAGAATAAGAAAATTATTTTTTGATTACACACTCTTATCTTAGGCCTGTCAAAAATGTTCAGCATATAATTGTGAAATTTTCTTACCCATTAGTTTAAACATGTGTTTTGGGTGCTCAAAAGAACCATCTCATTGAGATGCTTCTTTTGAGTACCCTCAACATATATTTTGTTTGAGAAATTTTTTTTTTGATTAAGGGCTCTTATCTAGAGGACTGTAATTGGATTTTCAGATGTTTAGCATCAATATTAACAGGACTTTAGTTAAGAGTGTGTTACGAAAATTTAATTTTCTTATTTCTTAACCAAAACATATGTTGTGGGTACTCAAAAGAACCGTCTCAATGAGACAGTTCTTTTGAGCACCCAAAACATATGTTAAATCTGATGGGTAAGAAAATATTTACAATTTTACGCTGAAAATTTTTGTTTATCTAAACCTATGATAATATGGCTCTTTTCTTTTCAGAGAAACTACACAAGTTTATTTTAGAGCAACAGAAGGGAAACCGAGTGCCATTATGCCTTAATCCAAACTCCATATCATTCAAAAACTTTGCAAGGTAATTGTTCTAATCATTTATGATACATTAAATTTTGGATAGTTAATTATACATGAGCTGTGACATGAGATTTCCAACAATGTGCGACCAGTTAAGGCTCCGATCAGCCTGCGCATATGCACAGTCTGATCAGAGTCTTTGCTAGTCGCTTGAGTATTCTACGAGTGTGAAGCTTCTGACAAACATCTAAGCTTAAAAGGAGGCTGCACAGGCTCATATGAGTCATCACTTTCAAAAGTCCACATCGTTGGAAGTCACATGTCACGGCTCATATAGGGGATAGTTTTCATGATCGTTCCTTAAGTAAAGTCAGCTTCAAAATCCTGAAGAAGGCAGATTATGATAACTCTGATTAATTTTCAGTTAATTAAATGACAACAAACCATTTAAACTTGGTATTGTTGATATTTTATAGGCATACTGCAAGTTTTAAGATTCCGATTTCTAATTTAAGGATTTGGCAGTTTGGAAGTTTAACCTATGTATAACATATCAACCAGTCACAGATAAGAATTTCCAAATTATGTGTGTTCCTGTCACCAGATATTGTTTATTAGCTTAGCAGACAGTGTCTACAGGTCCCAATGAAATTCCACATTTCAGGGTTGGCACGGGCTTGATATCTACTTGAATATACAGTACTGTCTTGAAAAGTCCTTGAGAATTAAATTTGCCTTGAAAAGTACTTGAAAAACACTTAAAGACCTTGAAAAGTCCTTGAATTTTAACATTTACAGGAGGATTCAGCACTGTTTTTGGAGACATAAATCAGTATAAAATTGTGGTGCCTTTATTTGGTGCAGCGCACCACAATTTTATACTAATTATCTTAAACTAATATCTTTAGTAATGGACTCTAGCATTTCAGAAGTAGAATTTTAACGTGTAAATCAGTATTTTTCTTAAGTTTTCAGTCCTTGAAAACAGTAGGAAAGTCTTTGAGAAGTCCTTGAAAAGTCCTTGAATTTTACACAATCTTGCCTGTATGAACCCTGCATTCTGTAGCATTTTATATGGGACTTCACCAATTGCCAAAGTTAGATTCCTGTGATCGGGTTCGCCAGTATAAACCTTAAATCTAACCATACACTTTGAAAAGATTCTCTTCCTGCCCCTGTTCAAATGGTACCTTTTTCAGTTCACTACATACTAGTAAAATGCTTATGAGGAGCACAGGAACAGTGTGATTGGATGACTGACCATTGTGATATAATAGGAAAATTGTTGTAATTTTTACAAATTCCATTGGTCAAGGTAAAAAAAAAAATATTGAGCATAAAATTGTGAATATTTTCCTATCCATTAGTTTTAACATGTGTTTTGGGTGCTCAAAAGAACTTCCTCAGGCGGTTCTTTTGAGTACCCACAGCATATGTTTTGGTTGAGAAATGAGAAAATTAAATTTTATTATGCACTCATATTAAGGGGCCTGAATTCCAGTATTATTTTTCTGGAGTTATGACACTTGTTTTAAAAAAAAGGCTTCACCCTTATGGGCAAGTATACACATATGTTAACACACCGGATAGGCGGCAATTGAATCAAGGAATGTAGATCAAAAATAGTTAGAAACAAGAGTTTTCGATTGCCATTTGTCACCTGACTAGCGACAAATGGCAATCAAAAACACTGTTTCTAGTGATTTTGATCCACATTTGTTGATTGTTAAGAGTGTTTTCGATTGCCGCCTATCTGGTGTGGTTAAGGGACACAGCATTTCACAAATACAATTTCTAGCTTTCTTCTGTTTTCTGTTTAGCTCTCAGGTCGCCCAACCATCGGAGTTGCCGCCATCACCTCATGTATGGGAATAGACCAACAGAACTTTAATAGCGGACCAAAGATATACATTTCCAGTTTCTCACGATGGATTCAGTTCAGTATAGACGTTTTCAGAGGAGATACAGAGTAGGCGCTGTTGGGCCGAGTGAGGATTTAATGACCAATTACTGTCCACCTCGCAAGAGATTCAAAAAAAAGGGGTGGCCACGTTATTGGGTTATTGACTGTAACCAGTCTGCGTTTAATGAGTATGCTCTTGGTGACTGTGAAGCTTGTATTTGAAATCAAATTATAGTACAGGTCGTAACCATATTGCCATCGAATAGCCAAGCTCTCGATGAGAGTTTCGGCTATTCAGAGTGCATTACGGTTAATTACGGGTGTGGTTCACAAGTTGTTGATCAAATTGAAAAGTTAAAGTATTGTTTTGATAGAACTTTATGCAGAATAGACTTAAAGCCACATTACCAAATCAAATTCTACACAGAGACTGTTCAGAGATGAGGAATTAAGCATATCATTAGCTGTGTATAATATAATATGCTTAGGATAGCAATATTGATATATGCAAATCAACAATTTGAAAAAAAAAAATGTCCGATTCGTTTCGCAATTTCAGCGACTGGTTATATATAGGAGTGTAAAGGCGTCATCGGGAGGATTTTCTTGTGAAAATAAAAAAAAAAGTCTGTCTTTGAAGGAAAGGTTCATCCTATACAAAGAGCTACGTTTAACTCACCAGAATATCTCGGTTCATGACCGGACCTTACATTTGTAAAGTCAAACAGCCTGCAGCTAAAAAGGGGTGATCTTTTTCAATCAAAACTTATGTTGTGGATGCATTGGGCCAGTTAACCAAACATTTTCAGCATAAATTTGGGATTGTTTTCTTATCCACCAGTTTAAACATGTGTTTTGGGTGCTCAAAAGAACCGTCTCAGTGAGAGGGTTCTGTTGAGTACCCACAACATATGTTTTGATTGAGAAATAAGAAAAATAATTTCCGTTCCGCACCCTTATCTGGTGGCCTGCATATGTTGTGGAAACTCAAAAGAACCATCTCAATGTGATTGTTCTTTTGAATACCCACAACATGTATCAGTTCAGATATGCGAAAATTACTTTATTTTCTTATCCATCAGTTTAAAGATATGTTTTCAGTATCAGAAATGCAGTCAAGCATGAGAAGAATATTCTGTGGGGGAAAATCACTGGTCAGATTCCCAAAAGATGCTTTTTGTCTAGGGGTGGCCGATTTGTAATAAGATATTATTATGATATAATAATGATGGTGATTTTCGTTGTGTCAAAGTTGTGATAAAGCACTTTAGTTTTGCTTCTGACTGCTTATGAACTCAGTCGGATAAATATTGTGCAAAGTATTATTCCCCCTTGTTCTGCTGATCATTTTACTAAGCTACATAGACTAGAATAGAAAGCCTGTAAATGAGTATGTTGACAAACTGTGTAGACTCTGATGAGATTCGGCAGCATGTCCCATATCATCGGGATCTGCACAGGTTGCTTAGACGAAAACAAAACCCTGGGTCAGTAAGATGCTGGAAATTCTTACAGGTTACCTGTGACCCCTCAATATTTATAGACCCGTTTCATTGTGAATACCTGCAAATGGGAACTTGGGCAAATGGTGAAGACCCAGATGAAATGCCGCATGATGCGGCATTTCATTGGTGTCTGCACTGTTTGCAAAGATATGAACAAATACGGATAGAAATGCATCATACAAAATGACTTTGTGAATAGGATAAAAGTGTAAATCATTTTCAGCTATAGATCTTTTAAAGAAACAAGCTGATCAGGGTCTATATTTATGAGACGGCTTTAAATTTTGCCACAGCAGGACAAGGGTAGGTTTTCATTTGTAAATTGTAAACACTCAAATCATTTTCAGGGACTATATTGTCGTAGCTTTTTTATGGCTATTTGTACACAGTTTAGTGGCCATGTCGTTCATTACCGCATGCATTAGAAGTCCAGAAGTATAGCTAGATCGTGTATATAGAAATTTTTATAAGGCGAGTGTTTATATCAAATAGAGAGTAAACGAGATTAAAATTTTGTTCGCAACTTGATGGGAAATATGCTAAATTGGGTCGGGTTTATTTGATCTCTTTTTTTAAAGAAAAAAAGATAAGATTTCCCTGATTAGATAAAAATGAAATTTGAATTTAGCATATGACAAATGTGAGCTCAGTTTTGCAATTTTTCACAGCTGGGGAGTTAAAAAAAATCAGAATTACATTTGAACCGTATCACAACAAATCCTGTCTGTGGGGGCTTTGCTGTGTGAAAGGGTAGCATAATAAACAGCTAAATTTCCAAATATTATAGTTTATTGTATTTTGGAATAATTATGAATTTATCAAAATTTGTGAAGAAGTAACTTTGGAATAGTCAAATATTGGTAAAAAAGATCAGGCCTTAAGTAAAGAGCGTGTACCAAAAAATAATTTTCTTATTTCTTAACCAAAACATATGTTGTGTTTACTCAAAAGAACCGTCTCAATGAGACGGTTCTTTTGAGCACCCAAAACATATGTTAAAACTGATGGGTAAGAAAATATTCATAGTTTTACGCTTGAAAAAATTGTTAACTAAACCTATGAAGATGCAAGTTTTTTAAGAATTACAGAGGTTTAAGAGAGTTTCCTGGCTTCTAATTGTTCTATTGTATAGCTGCTGATATTTTGCGTGAGTTCCGCGGAACTGGATTTGTTGTGAGAAGACCTGTATATGAGTTCTAATGGCATAGCCAGTGTTAATAGAATAATTTGTCGCCAGAATGCGAGTAGAGGAGGCCAGTAATGTAGTAAAATAATCAGAAGTAATTGGTGCTTTCATTTTCATTTTCATGATGTATATCGGGAGAACAGAGGGATAGCGGTATGGGTCTAAGCTCTAGATGCAGCAAAATTCTGATATTTCGATGAGTATCATTAGTACTATATACTGTATCTGTTTTGGGGCAAAAACAACAAAAATGATTCACAGATGTCTGTATCTCCTTCACCTTGAAAATATAGCTTGAGCTACTGCCAGAACCCTAGAAAAAATAGCCTATTTAGAACCCTTGATAAAGGGCCCCATTTCCAGATGTTTACTCAACCCAAAAAATGTAATGTTGGTACTCAAAAGAATTGTCTGTTAGCATCCAACTGATGTGATTGTTGGCTTATCAAATTTTTTATGCTCAAATTTCTACTTCACTGAAGTTCCATTATCATGTATGGAAGCACCAAAGCGAGTTTCATGTCAATTTAATCATGCTACAAACATTTTATGTGATATTGCATCTTTCACTTATTATACTCATTACTTTCCATTTATGCACGCTTTCCGTATTTGCTAGGGTAAAATCTTGTGTATTTTTTTTTTTTACTAGCTCTCCTTAAAACTTACATTGTGGGTGCTCTCTGATAACATCTTTGATTCCATATAGTACCGACATGACTGAAAAATTGTTCACTGGGACGTAATGCACCAACACAAACAATACTTTGATTCCAATGAGTGTCCAAAGAGCTCTAGATTATTTGATGTCCTACTTCCTAGCTCTGGTATTTCTCCAAGAAAACAAATTGTTGGTGCACATTGGAAGCGTCTCGTGAGACGGTTCCAATGAGCACCCACAGTATATGTTTTCTTGGTGACATAAGAATAATATCACCATTTTTACGTGTAAAAAATGAGGGCCACTTATTTAGAACAAATGTACCCACAATGTATGTTAATCACAGAGACCTGGTAAAAATGCTCTAAAGTTGAATGCCATTAACATAGGTCCAGATAAGGAAATTTTATGAGCGCAAATTGTAATAATTTCCTTACTCATCAATTTAAACATGTGTTTTGGGTGCTCAAAAGAACCGTCTCATTGAGACGGTTCTTTTGAGTACCCACAACATATGTTTTCGATGAGAAATAAAGAAAATTCCAATACACACTCTATCTGGAGGCCTGCATTAACTTCTTTTTCACAAGTCCCATGCTTAATGCAGCATGTTCTGTATATAGGATTTTTTTCCAGTGTCTCATATCATCATGTAATAACAAGTGTGGGCTTCTTGGGTATCCTGCAATTTTTAATATTGGGCCAGGGACCCTTTAAAACATGGAAATTTAGTGCTGGTTAGAAATCAGTTCTATTGAAGTGTTAAGAGACCTGTGTTTAGCTGGCTTAAGACCAATCACAGATACATAAGTTGTACAGTTTTACATTCATATCTGTTGACTTTTGGAAATATTTTCTCTCTCAAAAATTCAGAAAAAATCCCATCTTAATTGAGATTAAACAAGTCCCATTCAAAACTCTAATTGAGCGGATTTTACAAACACATTGTTTCACAACTATTCTAAGAATTTACTAGATAAAAGCAGTATTTTAGTTCATGTAGTTTTATTGGTCTTTAAGACTGCTAGCATTACCTGTTTTAAGATTTCTTTATGAAAAAATGTATTTTGAAAGCTTAATAGCGGAATTCAGGTTGATTTGAGTCTATATCTACCTAAAGCAGCATTTCAAGTTGAAACTCTTATTTACAATGTCGCTGATTACTTAAATACTTAATACACAGCAAAACCTGTGTAAAACGGCCACTCTCAAAAAGACAGGAAATTGGTTTTCAAGACTCATTATCACTTAATGCAGGTCAAAAGTGTTGCAGAATGCTCCAAGTGGAGCTTTCTGCAATACTTTCGACCTTCATTAAGCTACAAATTGTTATTAAGATCTTTGTTTTGTCTATTATTGAGTGGCCGGTCTACACAGGTTTTACTGTATTTAAATAGAAGTGTGAGTGTTATAACAAGGTTTTGAAACAACTTGCCTTGGATATTTTATAATATTCATTAAATAAGTTTCATTTTTAAAGCAATGAAATAAATACATTGTATGGTGCATTGGAGCTTTGAGATTCACGTTTCCTTTTGAAGGAAACCAAGCTTAAGAAACTTCAGGAAACCAAAGTTATTTATAAACCACCCTTGTCAAAGACACTAAAATTAGTATGATCTCATTAGAGTAGGGTCAAGCTCCTTAGGCAGTTGGTGAGTAGACTTTGCCGCTTGGAAATTACGGTATATACTCTAATATTTGAACATTCACTGTGTTCTCAAATAAAACATTAGTTACCAGGACTGGAATTAAAAAAAACTTGTCAGAATAGCAAAACAGGGAAGACCTGATCAAACAATCTAGTCTGATCTGGGTCTGCGCTGTTTGGGAAGACCCTGATCAAGCAGTCTCTGACATTTTCGGCAGGCAACTAATGTTTGAAAATTTTAGAACATTTATTGTAACAAAATTCCAAAATAAGGAAAACACCTAGTAATCATATAAAAGTGGGCCACTGTCGGCCCACCAGCAAAATGCAATGGGCTGACAGTGGCCTGAGTCTATGCTAGATGGGCTGTTAAAGAGACAAGTCCTACTGTCTGAGGAGTTATGTCCCATTGTTGCAGGCTCATTATGATTTGTGACATATAATGTACATAATATCTGTTGCACAAAGTGTAACTGCCTGTTCTTCTAAATGCTCGAATGATACATTATAAATGGATTTTTTGTGTGGTTATTTTACCAGATAAACATGTAAGGAAGCATACAAGAAATGCTGGCTGACAAAAAATTTGATTGGGATCACAGTAAATCTTAAAATGTTACCATCTTTATACATGTATTGAAGAAAGATGAACAGATTTATTAAGCTGTAGAACCATGCTCCTATGAGTTCTCTACCTGAGGTTGCCAGCGGCAGTGAATAAACTGAATAACAGCAACTGATCCATTGGTTTTATCAGTCAATGTTCATGTAAGCAAATAGTATAAAAAATATGACTGAGCATTCTGATCTGAACATTTCAGTCCCTATTAGCCAATGCATCAACTGGTTTGACGTTTTGTAACATATTTTCTCTAAGGAGTATAGTGTTCAAAAATATTTCTACAAAAAATTAAGGCAATGAACTCTTCTTTATAGGGAAAAAGAGGACTTTTTTTTAGAATAGCAGCAATTGACCCCCATATTAGACATTACATAGAGATCAAAATAAGTGGTCCCTTTCTAACACTATGTTAAACGTCTATGTCGTAATGATCCGGGTCCCATCTCCTTCATTTCATAAAATTACTTAAAAAAGAATTGAGGAAAAATAAGTTATAGTAAAAAATCTCAGTTTCAAGTTTTTAGTTAATCATAGTTAATATTTAAACTCTCTGAGTTTCTAAGATGGAATCTTCCAGTTGAGCTTTGTTATCAATAAATAATTTGATAAAGAAAGAAAACAAAATGTCCCTGATCAGACTGCTCCTAGAGGAGCAGTCTGATCTGGAACTATTTTGTTTGCCCATGCTTTTCCTGCCCGAGTAATTTGGTTCTAGCACTTAAAGAGTTAATTGGGTGCATGTGGAGCCAGTTAATGAAATGTGTGAATTATAATCAAAGTAAAAATTACCCACAGCATGATTGAATGTTGCTTTAACCTTGCTTAAATAGCTGATAGTTGTTCTTGTACGGTAAATGTTCTAAAATTTTGAACACTGGTTAAATTACAGTAAGGTCTTAGCAAATTGTGTGAACAGACTCAGAGCAGACTGCTCCTAAAGGAGCTTTCTGTTCACGGCCTTCACTGGTAGCAATTCTGATAAGAATTTTGTAATTTAAGGACTTATAAATATCATTTTGATAAGATTAGTAGCCCTTTCACCATAGTCAAGTAAAATCACATGTAGTCACTAGTGTCATCTGCTGTTATACTTATGAAGGCAAAATTGAAAAAAAAGAGTGAGACCCAGATCAGACTGCTCCATATATGGAGCAGTCTGATCTGGGTCCACACTGTTTCCCTGCAATTTAAGTCATCTGTTGTGTATGCAAAAATATGGAGATCTTTGGATCATTATTTTCTTGTGGTGAAATGTTTATTAAAGAAAAAAGTGCTCAAAATTTTAGAACATTTGCCGTGATACTATTTCATGTTGTAATATAAACGCCAATCCGAAATGACTCGCCAAAAGGAATCTCCATTTCAAAATGGAAGTGTAAATAGTATTAAGATTTATTTATAAACAGTTTGCGTGAATCATGTTTAGCAATCTGCTTTTTGCTCCAAGAAAGTCTGGACGAATGCATGATTTTGTATTTATTAAGACCTTGACACGCCTATCCAAAGGCGTTTAAGAGGTCGTGTAGCGTATGTGAATATCTTTTGACTTCAGTTACAATGAATGTGCAGTGTTTTTGCTTGCTTAAATGTTCCACAGAGAAAAGTGTTGTAATTTAGCCAATCACACTGCCTCTAAAAATGTGACCAGTGTTAATTTTTTTTACACGTTCTATAAATAGATTCCATAGTTTTGTATATTTACAATATATAGCCAATGCTGGGAGTGAGCCTTTTGGGAGCAAGCAGACATAAAAGGCCCAGATAAGATTGTGCTTTTGGACCCTGATAAAAGTTAGTACTTATCCACCAGTAAAAAATATGAGTCGGCTTTAGATTTTTGTACTTCTTGCACATGTCTAAAGTGATGCTTTAAGCATTTCTTGCCTTAGCAAGGCTGCTTGCCGATGCAATAAGTACCAAAATATCTTGTACTGGCCCATGCGTTTTCATCTCCCACCTGCAAATGCACTCTGATCTACATGGGTGAAAGTTTTCAGGATTATTCCTGAATTCAGAATTTTGAGGCTGACTTTCCATAGAAAGTCAGCCTCAAAATACTGAATTAGAAGACTTATAATAGGTTTTCTTATTCATATACAGTCTGTCTATTCAAACTTGAAATTGTGAATATTTAGTGGGCATACGGCAAGTTTCAAGATTTGAGTTTCAAAAGCTCAGGATTTTGGAAATTTTGAACTTTCACCTGTGGATCTAGGTCTTTATGCTATTGAATGTCTCTGAAAGGCCCATTCACTGTGTTGGATATCATATCCCAGTCAGCATGATAGAGTATCAGGCCACCATCGGCTCACCAGTGAAACGCCATTTGAATGGCGTTTTGCTGGTGGGCTGATGGTGGCCCACTTTACAATGTTTACTGTGATATGACTCGTTCTTGTACATAGATTTCTCTCTAATGCAATGTCTTTCTCAGTAGTACATGTAGTGGTATGATATAATTTTTAAAAGTATTTAAAAAAAACGCTTGGAACCCAGTTAGAAATTGCATGCCAGGTTTAGGTTGTTTTCCGGCTACCTGGCTGTGATTGCTCGCTGGGTTGCCGAGTAATGAATAGTTGCATGCATGGTATGTGTATTTATAGTTGTGTAAAAGGTAGGACGTAAATGTATTTGAAGTATTTATCCTTCACAGAATATTTTGTACATAAATATGGGTAATTGAGTTAATCCTTTCATCCTTAATCCTCAAGAGTAAATACTTACGGCATTCATTTTTGTCACCTAGGTACTGTCTTGCCAGCCAAGAGTGGCAGTGACTTCATGTTTTGTTTACAAAGTAATCAGTGACTTATAATCCATAGATCACTTGTGTATAAATCCTATCCTGAGGATAGGATTAATACATAAGTGAACTATCAATTCGTGTTAGCTCAATTAAAGTGTACACGTTAGTATTTTACTTAACAATTGAAAACAAAGTAAAACGTCAATGTCACTCTTGATATGGGAGCGCATTGGCTCAGTGGTAGAGTGCTTGACTCGAGACCGAGGGGCAGCGGGTTCAAGCCTCACCGGCATCACTGCGTTGTGGTCCTTGCCTTGAGCAAGACACATTTATCCTAGCTTAGTACTGGTTCAACCCAGGAAGACTCATCCCTGTTTAACTGAAAGATTGTTGATGGGACGTAAAGAATCAAATCAAACAAACAATCAATGTCACTCTTGGTTGGCACAACAGTAATCACATGTGAATACCGAATGTTATACATGATATTGTCTGCTGAAGTACCATTCTAAGGTTTAGAGATGAAAGAAAGAGTTCAACATCAGCTTAGAAATGAGACAATAAAGGGTCACCATTTTATAAAAATATATGCAAGAAAGAACTGTAGGAGGTTCATGCACAATCTAATGCAAAAATTCGATGAGTTTATTAATGCGTGTGAAACACACTGTATCCATTTGTAATGAGCATTTTCATCTGACACAGTCAGTAAAATATTTGGCATCATTAGTATGATCATTATTTAGATTGTTGATGGTGCAAAAATTAGAAATCTGTAGTCAAAAGAAGATTTTTAACAAACTTCGTATATATTTTTTTTTCAGCACTATTATGACTCGGAATGACTCAGGCCTCTTAAAAATTTATTTTCTGATTTCTCAACAAAAACATATGTTGTGGGTACTCAAAAGAATATTCTTGATGAGACCATTCTTTTGAGCACACAAAACAAACGTTTTACGAATGATTAGAAAATATTCTCAATTTTAGTTCAAATATTTTATTTACTTGGAACTAAGAGACCTATATTATTAATTGGGCCTTGTCGCGAGAAAAACTGTCTTCGGGGTTTCCTACCAAGCGATTTTGAAACTTATCTCCTCAGCTATTGAGACTAGCTAGAAAATTGAAATTTCACTTGTTGCAAGTTTACACATGATACTTTCCAAAAAGCGAATAACAAGGTGCTGGTCAGATCTGTTTTCTCGCGTTGAAGACCAATTAATTATCAGAAGAATTATTTCAAATATTTATTTGAGTATTTGTGTGGGATGAAACTGCTCATTATAAACTGATATAGTTCTTTTTAAGGTATGACATATATATGCAATAAAGAGCTAGATGGATATGAGCTGGCCCATAAGAACTCCGAACTCATAGAGCTGAATGTATGTAATTATATTTGAATTAGTCTGTTATATTGTGATATACTGAATAGTAAAGGGAGTGTAAATAAAAACCAACATTTTTGCCAGTCTGCATCAAAGGCAGATAATTTATCATCATTCAGGGACTAGGTAGTCTCCCTTAGATTTCATTAAGAAATGAGTTGATGCTGAACTTGTGTAGCTAGCTACCAGGAGTGTTATTTTTCATTATCAACGCAAGATGTTTTGAATATGGAGAAAACCTTTAAGTATGGAATATCCTTTAAATATGGAATGCGAGAAATATGGTGTGAGTAATTTGCATTAAGACAGCTTTGGTACTTGATTGTATTGATTCCTGATCTTTGCCTTCTCTACTTATTTTGGCAGCACAGTGTGCAGGGCACACCTTCTAAAAAATGCCAAAAATTTGAATTGATTTAAAAATGCATATACAGTTCAGTTCATTTATAATGCTCTGTTTCAGGTGGGACATATAGGGACAATTCTACCAAGGAATTATGGGGAAAATGATCATTTTCCTGTAGTTCCTTTGTAAAATTCCAAAAAAAAAAAATTGGGTGCCATTACTTGACCCTGTTATATACATACCCATGCTATAATGAGGTATATTGTAAAGGGATTGCACTTTATATGCATTGTAAAATCTTTGGCATCATTATTGAATTATTTAGCCAAAAGCTGTGACAGTAAAACCTGTGTAAAACGGCCACTCTCAAAAAGACCAAAAATTGGTTTTCAAGACCAATTATCGCTTAATGCAGGTCAAAAGTATTGCAGAATGCTCCAAGAGGAGCATTCTGCAATATTTACGACCTTCATTAAGCTACCATTTTTCATTAAAATGTTTGTTTTGTCTATTTTTGAGTGGCCGTTTTACACAGGTTTTACTGTGTTGCCAGAAATTGCTTATTTCCTTGTAGTTCTCCAGTTCTGTGTTTAGTGATTAATTCCATATCTCAAGGTGAATTCCCTATTTAAAAGATCTTGCGTTTTATCATAGTCTCAGAATTCTCATTGTCATTTCGATGTATCGTGTGTTCCTTCTTTAATCATCCTGTAATATAGAGTTGTACAGAGAATCTATTATTGTCATTCCAACACTGATGTACATAGTCTGTGATTTTTTTCAAGGGGTGTTAGTCTAGTGGAATTTTGGGGTGACGAATAAGCCTGTGTGCCATCCCCGTATACGAGGCTGGAATATTTCTGTGAATAAAATGCTTATCTGTTACCTTGAGACTGGTTGTGTGTAATTTCTTGTCCATTGTTTGGTAATTGGTGGAGCCTTCATAAGTAGTCCCAGTTCGGACTCGTCAGCTGATCAGCATCCATATTGTTTTCTTTTCAGCCTGTGAAACCATGATTACAAATGAAATTCTTCTACTGGATTGGCGCGAAATCAAAATTGAGTTAAGCGTATTGGCCTTTGTATACTGGAGACTCCTAAATAAGTACACCAGAAAACAGGGAAGACCCAGGTGAAATGCTGCATTTCATCAGGTTCTGCGCTGTTTTCTAAGATGCAAACAATCTTCAGGACCAAAACCATGTTGAGGCTACTCAAACTACCCAATGGGTAGTTTGAGTAGTCACAACATGGTTTTGGTTAATAAGGGAGTAAATTAGGAATCCAAACTACCCAACAGGTAGTTTGAGTTGCCACAACATGGCTTTGGTTAATAAGGGAGATAAATAAGAAATAAGTTATCTTACCTGATTTCTGAAATTTAGGTTTGCTTTCTTCTATTTACATCTATAACATGTAGTCTTCACCAATTAGACGAATGGAGTTAAATTGCCTATGACCAGAGCCCAGTTCAACAAAGCATTGATAGCTTAATGTAATTTTTACTGTTAGTATTTTACACGTTGGTTTTGATGCAATGCTAGTTTATGTGAAAATACTATGCAAATGCTATTCCTTCACATAGGTGAAGGCATGGAATATTAAAGTAATAATAGACAAAATGCACCAATTTTTATCCTGTGGTTACTTGTGAGGTTGTTTCTCCTTGCAATTAGTAACTACAGAAAAGATTGTGGCGCAGAAATAATCGAAAATAATCAAAAGTCCCGTTAAAGGAAGATCTATGCCCTTCAAATAGCAGCGTATTAAAAAAAATTGTGTGCAATACTAACTTGATTATTAACTTTTATTGACTGAATAGCAGTTAATGGATATATTGACAAACAATGTAGACACAGATAAGATGCCACAAAATGTGGCATCTTATCTGTGTCTACACTGTTTGCTTAGAAAATAAAATGCAATATAGTTTAAATTTCTGACTTGTGACCGCCAAAAAATGTACACCTTTTTTGGGTGAAGCAGTCAAGAATGGGTTAATGATTGCCTAAGCTAACAAAGCTTTGTAGATCTGGGTTGAGATTTATTATCGAGTTGTAAATGTGTAAATGTTTATTAACCAGTTTGTTAAACTGTATGGTGCTTTGGTTTGTTTGGTTAGAAGTAGCTAGTTATTATTAATAGTAGTTTACACATGGGCTGGCAGTCAGGCAAATGTATTTTAGCCAGCACTCTTTGAGGGACATTTTTTTACGTACGTGACTCAATTTTTTTTCTTTATCGCCATGAAGCCTACATGTTCAGTCCTTGATCCTTTTAAAAGTTTTATGTGTGTGATTTTACAACCCACCAACAGCTAAGGCCATATGGAGACAATCACACCTTATAGTCTTATCCATAGACTGGTGAAATCGGTAATTGAACTTGCAACCACTGGTTTACAAGGTGAGTGGTTTATCCACTTCACCACTGCAGCTACTAACTACTTAAAGAGTTAGTCCCATAATTCGCTTAAACATTACTTCTTTGTAAAATTTTAAATTTTGAGTTGTACCTATAAAAAGTGACCATTCTTAAATCTTGAATGTTCAGCATGTAAACAATAAAAGTGTCAACTTCTGGTAGGCACTTCTCAGAAAGCAACTTTCTTGTACAATTACGGTAAAATCTGTCTTAAGAAGCCACTCAAAAACAGATAAAACAAAGGCCTTAAAGACAAATGGTAGCTTAGTGAAGGTCGAAAGTATTGCAGAATGTCTTTGGGGCATTCTGCAATACTTTTAACCTGTATTAAGCAATAATCGGTCTTGAAAACCAATTTTTAGGTTTTTGAGTGGCCACTTAATACAGGTTTTACTGTAGCTGTCAGGTGGTTGTGTGACTTTCTGAAGTACATGTGCCTGACTGCGGCTCACTAGTATAGTAATGTATGAATGAGCAGTTTAATCACACCTCACTTTTGTTATTAGGCTTGAGTACTGTTATTGTCTGTGGCGGGAACCGGAAAGTTCTGCCTGTTACCATAAAAGCAGGATTTGCTGGTTCCTGACCATTTTTGTTGTCTTTGAGCAGGTGAACTTTTTTGCCATCTAAATTTTCTCCTTTTTTGGGACTTTTCTTTTTCTAGTTGTCTCTAAATTTATTGCTTAGATGTGCACTGTGTTTTGTATATTTTTGCTGGACAAAGTATAGAACATTTTTTTCTCACTTTTTTTTCAAAATTGATGACTGTGCATTTTATAAAGAAAACAGCATAACTGATTTAATCAGATAATTTTCTGCTAGTATAAAAAAATTAACAGTATTGGAACATGAAGAGCTTAATTATCAACTCTGTTCTCACTCTGCTTAAGCTACTGTAAATTCAGAAATTTTGAGAGGGTTTTATTTTCGTGAAACTTCTCATATGTGAAGTTTCCTGATATTAAAATCCTTGTGAAATGCCGAAATCATTCTGTCGTTTACTGATATATGTAAATCATGCCCTAATCGCGATTTTTTAGCGTCACAAACATGTCTTTTAACGCTATTCGTGAAAATAAAATTCTCGCGAAAATTTCCAGATTTACAGTATAACAGAACTTCAAGGAGTGTTTATAAAATAGAAACGACCCGCAGAGTCATTGAGAACCTGTGTTAGCATTTTAACAATCAAAACAATTTTAAAAGTTTTTACAAGAAAATTACAAGAACCTATAGTTGTATGAGCTGTATCACGAGAGAGCACGTCATATTCAATCTTATCTGTTGCCTAGTACTGGTTCAACCCAGAAATACACATCCTAACATGACTGAAAAAGTGTTGACTGGGACGTAAAGAATCAAAGAAAAAAGAAAAAAACCTATTCAGCCTAATAAGGGCACATTCTCTAATTAGCAAAAAAAAAATTTTTTTGGCATGTTGAATGCATCAGTAAAAGTTTTCAGGATTATTCCTGAATTCAGGATTTTGAGGCTGACTTTCCACAGAAAGTCGGCCTCAAAATGCTGAATTAGGCAGATTATTATACCTTTCTGATTTATTTTCAGTTCATCTAAGGACAATTGACCATTTAACTTGAAAGTACTAATGATTTATTGGCATACAACAGGTTTAAAGATTTGAATTTCAAAGTCCAGGATTTTGGAAAATTTGAACTTTCACCCATGTGTATGCTATATCAGCTTTTTATAGTAAGTCAGCCCAGTGGTATAATTAACAGTCTAATCGTATATTTTACATGTTTTCATCATTTAGATTATAAACACTGATGATCTTGATCTGGATCTACACTGTTTAACAAAAGAAAGTTATACATTTTGAAACTGTTATGCCCACTGTGTGCTCATTAGGGCAAATATTGTTGATCTTATCACACATGTTTCAAAGGCAAGTCCCTGTCATGGTTCGAGCCTCACCGGCATCACTGTGTTGTGGTCCTTGAGCAAAACACCTAGCTTAGTACTGATTCAACACAGGAAGACCTGTCCCTGTTTAACTGAAAGTTTGTTGATGGGACGTAAAGAATCAAATCAAACAAACAAAAGCCCCTGTCATAAGCAGCCTATTGCATTTGTAGGGTATCTGTTTCCGTAAATGCAAGAAATGAATGATTAATATGGAGATCTTGGTGTGATTGACCTTAGTTTTTACTAGGAACTGCGGATGCTAAGGATAGCCTTAATGTGCATCTGTGCAGATTGGTCCTAGCGAACATAGGTGACAATAGATGAATAAAGGGTTCTCTCATGGCACGTCTCATACTTGGTTTGCACATTTTAAAAACCTTGTAAATTCACATGAGTACCTGTATGTGTAAATCTTAGAACTAGAGTTTGATGTGGTTATCTGTTAAGTTTGGCTGAAATATTTTTAACAAATACTAGAAAAACTGCTGATGATTGATATATAATCAAACAAGTGTTGAAGTTAGTTCATTGAATCATGTACAAACAAGATCTTGAATAAAGAAACTTTTAAGTCAATGACTTTGCAGTCAGAAGGACTTTTTTCCATTCCAAATATGATGAAGGTTGATAGGTTACAAATATTGTATTGTCAACAATTTACAAGTCAGTGAAATCCCTGTATAATACTACATTTGGGGTCTAAAGGAAATGGCCATGTTTCAACAAAGGATACTGTTTGTTGAGTCTTTGATTCACAAAATCTTTTGTCAGAATAACAAACAGTGAAGACCCTGATTGGACTGGGAGCAGTCTGATCTGGGTCTGCACTGATAACCTGAGCTTTTTGCCAGTTAACTAGCGTTTGAACATTTGGAACTTTTACTGCAACATGAATGTTCATATCTGTAATTGAATGCTCATCTCTGAAGTTGAAAGTTAATATCTGTAAATGAAAGATTATAACTGTATTCAAATTGTTATCCATGAAGCTTTGATTAAATGAAATCTGATGAAATTCACATGACGGTTCATATGTATAAATCTTATTCCTGACAAATGTTTGAATGAATGAATTCTGATTTATGAAAGGTATTACACGCTAGTGTATAAAAGTACCTGTGCCCTATCATTTAAAAGCTTACATCCTTTTTTCCTATCATTTAATTGAGAATTGATATCACTTAGCCTGTCATTGAAAGAGTTTCAAGTGGCCTGTCATTTAAAGAGTTGATATCATGTGACATGTCATTTAAAGAGTTGATATCATGTGACATGTCATTTAATTGTGAGTTGATGGCCTGTCATTTAAAAGCTGATATCGTTGCCTGTCATTTAAAGAGTTGGTATCACCTAGCCCGTCATTAAAGAAGTGATATGTAGTCTTTTACTTAAAGAGTTAATATCATGTTGCCTTTATTTATAGAGGTGATATCCTATGGCCCATCATTTAAAAAGTTGATTTCATGTGTATCATGTCGCCACATTAAAAGATTTTTGTATCATGTGGCCTGTCATTTAAAGGTTTGATATCCTGTGACCTATCATTTAATGCCAGGGTACCTATGATTTAAAAGTGGATATCATGCTAGTGTGTCTTATCATTTAAAAAGTTGTTGATTGCTAACAGTCTGCATGAGAATGGTAGTATATATATATTTATCATTATTCCTAGCTTGTGTTGTTGGACTAGTCTGTATGTGGTAACTGTTCGTTTTATTCTATTTTGAGCACAGTTTCATTTGGGCCGTGACGCGAGAAAACCTGTCTTCGGTGTTTCCGACAAAGCGACACTCAAACCAGTCTCCTCAGCTACAGAGACTAGCTAGAAAATTGAAATTTAGCATGAAGCAAGCTTAGATATGATACTTTTCAAAATGTGAATAACAAAGGCGCTTATCAGTCTGGTTTCTCGCGTTGAGGCCCATTTATACTAGATTTTTTTTACAAATTAGCTGAAGTGTAACCAGTATACGTAGTGATGAATGAAGAATACTCAATGCTGGACAAGTGGAAACAATCCATCTTTTCAGGTCCAGATAGGCAAAAGAATTTCAGTGTAAAATTGTGAATAATTTCTTATCCACCAGTTATAACATTTGTTTTGGGTGCTCAAAAGAACAGTCTCATCGAGACGGTTCTTTTGAGTACCCACAACCTATGTTTTGATTGAGAAATAAGAAATTAATTTATGATTTTGCACTCCTATCTAGAGGCCTGATCTATATATATAAGCCAGTACATGAGTTTTTGGTACATGAAGCATATGCATAAGAGCCTCCAATAAGTGGCCATTAGCGAAATAGTTACCTTCAGAGGTGAACATGTCCACCATTCACCTGAGTGACCCCGTTAGTGGTGATAGTCATCCACCATTAGCAGTCAAATACATGTTATGAAAGCCATTGCTTGTTTGCTTGAGCTGAATTTTAGCTAAGCCAATTTCATTTTAGCCAATCTTTTGGGTTATAAGCTTTGTTGACAAAGTTTTAAAAAGTCTATTTTAATATTCAGTTGAGTTGTTGAGGGTGACAACCCTTATGACAATGGCAACGTATCTTACTTGATGTGCCATCCACACTGTTCAAGATATTGTTGACTGCCAAAATGTAAATTTGATTTTTTTCTTTCTTGAACAAGTAATGGCTTTCATGAAAGAAATTCATTAATAATATCATAAAAGTCATGGTGGCTGAATATCTGGTTGAAATTAGTCATCCTTCATATCCATTTAGAGTATTGCCAGTGAAATCATTACCATAGCAACGAATGTTTGCCAACAATATACTTGCAGCTGATTGTTTCCTGTATAGTTGTGTGTCACCATAGTAACCATAGTAAATCAAGTTGCTTTCCTTCTTGACAACACAAATAAGGCAAATGTGAAAAAAAATCAAACACTTTTCTCTTTCAGTTCTCAAATGTTGGTTTTCAATGTTGGAATTCAAAACAAATGTCAGAATAACAAACAGGAAAGACCCGGATCAGACTGCTTCTTCAGAAGCAGTCTGATCTGGGTCTGCCTTGTTTGTCTATGCATTTTTGGCAGGCAACTAGTGTTCGAAATTTTAGAACATTTACGGTGATCGTTTTTTAAAAAGCCATTTTCAGTTATATGGATTTTCATCTAAATTTATTGCTTTGGGGATGGTCAAAGCATTTATTTGATATTAGTTGATTCCATTTTGAGTATCTGAGTTAAAACAATAGTGATGCATCATTTTTTTCTGTTGGTAGTATGTATTGATAATGGCCAACCATCAGTTAAATGACAAAAAAAGGTTGATAGGGTAACCTGAAAATGGAAACAATCTATTGCCTTTCCCGATCATTGGCAATATCTGTCTAATGGCCAGTATTTGGTTTTCATATACAGTAAAACCTCGAAAATTCCAACTCCGATTTTTCTAAATACTTATTCAAAATAAATTTTAGACACAATTGATTCAGAAAATAGGAGCTATTCATGATCTATATTAATAACTGTCTATATTAACATATCTTTTGGGTACTAAAAGAAACCTCTTTTTGAGATGTTTCTTTTACGCGTCCAAAACATATGTTGGGTAGAAAGAGAACCAATAAAAATCATTTTAGGGTTATAATATTTTATGTCTACCTCCCTATAATTTGATCTACTGATAATTCAAAATAAAACATCTAGTCCAGAGGAATTCGAAGAAAAACCTTTTGTTTGCCATAAGAAAAAAGTGTTTGAGAAATGGCTGCTTGAAAAAAAATCACCTTGTGTTTTGAAGAAGTTAAGAAACTTGAATGGTTGTCTTGCATTAGTCATATATATCACCATGGTAACGGATAGTTACTAGATAACAATCATTTATCACCATAGTAACCCCAAGTTGATTGAGCTGTAAACATTCTGCTTGTCCTCTGCTGTGTGTACTGAGGGATATTTATTGTTTGGAAGATTATTTGTGTGGCCCACAAGGGAGAGAATCCTTAACACACTCCCATCACTTGTTCTTTTCAATTGAGTGTATTACATGGTATATTTTCTTACAATGGAACCAAAATAAATGTTGTGCTTAGCCAAAAGAACCATTTCAACAAGACTGTTCTTTTGATTACCTTCAACATTGTTTTGTTGAGAAATGAGCCGCGACCTGAGATTTCTAACAATGTAGTATGTGAGACTAGCAAAGCCCCAGATCAGCCTGCACATACGCGCAGTCTGATCAGAGCCTTTGCTAGTAGCTTGAATATTATATGAGTGTTAAGCTACTGACCGAACAACATTTGGAGTTTTAAGCTCAAAAGGAGGTTGCACAGGCTCGTCTGAGTCTACCCTTGTCAAAATGCCACGTTGTTGGAAATCACATGTCACGGCTCAATAATGGAAATAACTGAGAAATACGCTCTCCTATCTGGAGTCCTGTTAACCCTAGTGCACCAAGAACAGCCATAACTAGAATTTCAGCTGGAATATTGCGTGCAATTTGGTTAATTTCAGACTGAACCAGGCTCCATAGCCAGATTATCCAGTTGATGGTTTGTTATTAAGTTATTAGGTTACACTTAATAATAAACCTGGCCATTGAGCTTGATGTGGGCTACACGACTACGTGCACAAATGTCAAAACAATTCTGTCATGTGACTACTGCAGTGTTCAAAAAGGGCATCAGGTGGTTTAAGGCTAGTATTTACATACATGTACTTAAAATCTGAAAATTCTCAAAATATCTGTTTTGTATGTAGCTCTTATTCATTTAGTTCACTATTTAAAAGACTGATTGGGTAAAACTGTATGACCACTTGATCAACATGTTGGAGGGATGCTATAGCCAGGTAGTTGAGCATATCTAGGCAATTTTAGACTTTTTATAGCAATTACTCAGCTCTTTACTCACTGTATTTGCAGTGATCAAGCAGTAGCCACAGGCAGGGTTAGTAGAATAAATCTTTGTCTTTGTATGTACTGTATGAAATTTTGCAATAAACTATAAAACACTGAAAACATTGTTATTTTCAGTTATCACAAATACCGGGCCGCATAACGAAGTCTGTTACGTGTCTGGCAACAGATGCGAGTCTGACTGCAGATCCAGGGGTCGCGACTCGATCCTGGCTTGATCCCATACTTTCGTGGAGATTGATCATGAAATAAAATATGATGCAGGGCCCATTTACACAGTGCTAGGTGGCAGGAAATGAGTATGGAACACTCAGTCTAGCCAGACACCTCGCTGCTCACATACACAGCGTATATGCATGTAGATGAAGACTTCAGCAAGTCTAGGTCTAATATTTGGTGAAGTCTTCGACACATCAGCTTGGGCATCTATACTGAACCACACTTCTACCTTTTAAATTACATATATTGTTCATCCATTGTAACGCAATTTTATCAAAAGTTAAAACACCTATTTATGAAAATGAAAGTAGAACTTCATCGGTCAAGCATTCCCTTTTAATCATAACCTGATTGGGTGAATGTCTGCCATAACCCCTGACCGGTACAATGATTTCGGCAAGACCTCGTATATTATTTAAAGTTAAGTTCCTGAAACATTTTGCGTTGGAAGTGTGGGTCAGTATATTAAACATTTCCGCATATACTGTAAGTGCCCAAATCTCATGTCTGGGATTTAAAACCACATTAGGAAAGGGTAATCAAACATTAAAATGCTGTTAATATTTTCATTGTATGACGTTTGTAAAATTCAAAGACAAAAGTTGTCCGAATTAAAAACAAGATATTTTTTCCTCTAAACACCCATTCTGAGGTTTCCAGCAGGGCTACATTTTGGTCTGAGCCTTTCTCACTTCCATATTTTGCGTATGCGAGAAGCGAAGGCTCTGGCTGGGCTGTGTGGATGCCTTGGCTCGTCTGGGTCTTCCCTGTTTGTCATGAGACAAAAGATTAAATATCAAGTGTATAACAACTTATAAAAGAAATTGTCTTAGCATAAGAAATATGTTTAATGCCCATTCATTGGTGTAATTTAAACCGGTAAGAGCTGGGGTACTTTGCTAAACTGATTTGAAAGAAAAGTGCCCTATGTGTGATAAGTACCAAAATCTCGGGTACTGTCTCGAATAGCTATCACATTGATTATCTTGAGGCCTTTTAACACGTCTGGGAACAAAATGGGCAGTTAAAATCAACAAGTGGCAATGGGGGCGCAGTGGTAGAGTGCTTGACTCGAGACAGGGGTTTGTGGGTTCGAGCCTTACCAGTCCTGCGTTGTGTCCTTGAGCAAGACAGATTAATCCTTGCTTAGTACTGGTTCAACCCAGAACACCTGTCCAGATATAACTGAAAAATCGTTGTCTGCGACGTAAAGAATCAAATCAAGCAAATTAAACAATCGGTAATGAGTGCTGTAAATACCTGTATTGGACCACAGCTCCATTTGCCAGTTAAATTTTGACAAGATGATTTGACTGACTCGTACCAGGTAGGCGGCGAGTGCGAACACATATATATATAACGTTATCGATTGTAAAATGTGTACTGAAAACGTCGATTTTGTCGATCGTAAATGCAGTTTTACAATATATTTTACAATTTTTATGATTTAAATATTTTTGCTCACATTGCTGCATCATCGAATAATTCCAATGGCAATGACCAGAACTGGATTTTAGACAAATGAAAACACGAATTAACAGACGCCATCATTTAAATACGTATTTGCAAAAGGGGTCAGTAAGCAAAATTCACATCCGTTATAAGTAAACATGTTTGGTGGTCTTTCATCTTTTTCATGCAAACTAGGCTTATAAAAGCTATTGATTGTGTGGCAGATGGGATAGAGTTCTTATTCTGAAAAAATCTAATGCCGTCAATGACGTCAAAACGTAGTCATCACTTGGTTAATCTCTAATGTTCATTGGTGCTTCAACATAACAGTAAATCTCATAATTGATTAAAACCTTAAGTTACTGAAAAATGTTACGACGCGTTTTTGAGATAACAGTGTCGTTAAACTTTAATTTTCGGCTCATGCTCTGTAGTCGTGAAAGCCGTGAAGATGCCAAATTCAGCAATATTTGTCTTAACATGTTCAAAGGCATCAAACCGCTTAACTTGTAAATGTGGTTCAAGAAATACCGATTAGAAACACCATTTAAATGCGATAACGTAAAGGTGTTGATAAAACGCCAAATTGTGCAAACTTGGAATTTTATTTCTCGAAGATAGTTCAGCATATTCCAGCATTTTTTCGTCTCTTTTTTTTGTTTTCAGTGAACAAACAATCACTTGGAAATGGTTTTGGCGTCCCCTTATGATCAGAAATGTCTACGTTGGCCGCTATTCTTAAAATTTAATGTCACGTTAGCACCACCACTATGTTTGAAAATCCTGTATTTTTTACATGGAAATCCTTATGATCGGCGCTTGTATCTTCATGCCAAAAATGAAAGATCCGATGTTGGTGGACTGACCCAAACAAAACCACTGCTAATTTTATTTTGCATAGTATGCATGCACGTATCTGCGATGCGATCCTGTAACAGTTGTATCTGAATCATGCAATAATTGTAACAGGATCATTCAGTAGTTGTGTCCAAGGTATATTTGGATCACACAGAAGTTGTAACCATCATCATGCACATAGAGGATCTTACATGAGTGCTCATGTTTTATTGAATTTATTAAACGAGTTGGGGAAAAGAGATAAAATGCGAGGCTTGCCGAGCATTTTATCTCTTTTTCGCAACGAGTTTAATAAATTCAATAATACAAGAGCACGAATGTTAGATTCTATTTATCATATGACATTAAGATATCTTTGAAGTTTCATTGCTGACGGCAAAACGTTATAATATTGTCATTATGTACGCAACGTTGTTATGGACGTCATAAAGTTTCCCGTAAATCGATAAACCACTTGTGGTTTACAGATTTTATTGCATGGCGTTATTTCACTCCCAGACGCGACGTCATATGATAAAGTAGGTTTGTTCAAAGGCAGATAGAAGTGTTGGCAAGACGACTGTACGAGCTGAACCGTAGAATTTTTTAAGAAAGATTGCTTTATATGCATGATGCACGTTTCAATTAAAATTCTTTTAACCACATTATATGGTTGTAAAATATTAAACTTTTAGTAAACTGAAAAAATAACAATTTTCAATCACTTTTTGCAGCATATATACTGCTCAACTAAAGTTTAGCACGGATTATAATATGATGCCCCACTTTGAATGAACATGAAACATTTTATTTGATCTAATCAACATGTATGGGGATCTTGAAATTTACGTTTTTTCGTGTCTGCAAGACAAAACGTAATCTGGTTAGGCGACAGTGGATTGACGTTAAATTTGAGGCCATAGGCATGTAAAGGATTCACGTCTACATCGAAAATTTAAACTTTTGATTCTAATGTAAAGCAAAAGGTTCTAAATGATGAAAAACGTTAAAAACGTCAAAGTTTGATATCCGTTTATGCCACGTTTTACCGTTCCATCATTAAATGGTGTTTTCCACTTCTTGACTTTTTCAGCGAACTGAATCGAGCGGTAAAGTAATCTTTTTTATGCTAGAGTGGCAGAAGCACCAGGAACATTTCTGTTAGTTGATTCTTTGAAAACGTCTGCTTTAGATAGCGTTACCGCCTACATTTAGCCTCAACTTCAGATTAACGTCATTTTTTATGAATTAAATACCCAGGGACAAAATTTTATAAACGTGCCTTATCCTTAATTGGCTCTCTTTAGACATCCTCTTAAACACGAAAACCCTTTCAATTAAGTATGCCTACACAACGAAAACAGTCCTGTTTTTGAGTTGTAAACGTCATTATAACAACGACCTTAGATGTTACCAAGACTCAACTTTTGCTTCAAATGCTCAATGAAGACGACCTTAATTCTTTTCAAAATGGCTGATTCGACCAAGATGGAAAACAAAGGACTTTAAAAAACCGATGCTGTATCCATTTTGTATTGCCCATAATGCAGTTGAAACACGTTTTTGACCCCTCTCTTGTTTAAAGTAATGAACGACGCAGTAGACATCCAATTTAAGTACACCAATTGCTGTCCTCAGCTTTATCATATATTAAACCATCATTTCAGTAGATATTGATATGCCCCGGTGTCCGGAGTTATGTTACACACAGATCTCCTACCACTCATATGTTTACATCCTTTGTCAAGTTATTTTAACTCTAAGGCTATACGATAAACTGACATGCATGTTTTCATAAATCATTACACATACTTGAAGTTTGCGCATGGGTGTCAGGTCTGAACGAGTATGCACAGGACCGATTTCTTTCTTGTTTTATAAAGCATCATCTCGCACTTGCAAGTGTCCGCCATATTGATTGGGATGTGTATTTATGTTAAATTGCATTATGGGAGTGTTGTCAAGGTGTTGATGTAAACACGTCGTCTGGTTTTTCGACTGTCAAATCGAAAAGTTCAACTTCAAGAGCATATTTACATTAATTCTATTCATCAAATTTTAAATCTTCGTAAGGGTCATTCTATTTATTCATTTGCCAATGTTTACATGTATTTATTATGCATCAGTCATTCATCATTTAGCATTTATCAGTGTTTGAAGCCGATCACCCATTCATTTTATCGGTAATTTTCAGTGTCGGCATTGTTTTCGAACGTTTGTGTGCACCCGCAAAGTAAAGTGTTTGCATCACGTGCGTTAACGTCAACTATCGGTGCGTGATTGCAGACAGTTTACGTTGTGTGCATGGTTAGTATATAAGTCGGCGCGCATTTAGCGCGAGGTCCTCGCATTTTTGGCTTTGAACTGTGCAGTCAAACAAAAGCACGTCAGTCTTCGCAGCGCAATATCTGCTGATTATACGCATATTAATCTATTCTTATAACCTGAAATATTCTGATTTGATAACATTGTGTACGTATATCCCAAATATAGCAAGAATTATCTTTTAAAGGGAATTTTAATCAGTTTTACTTAGCGGAAAAGACTGAAAACTCAGACTGCTCAGACTATTTTATTTCCAAAATTTCTTCATCGCAGTTTCAAGCGATCAGCCTTTACGCATGCACTTTCGGCTTCGTATTTGTAAACAAATATTCATTTGTTAAACCATTGTAACTGCTTATAGGTCCATTCAACTATTGAGAAATTCTATTTATGTCCATTCATCATTGATCGAGTCATATTTTCTCATTGCCGCTCAACTCTTCAAGATATCATCTCTTGCATTAGTGTATTGTATTTAAATTTGGTTCATAAAACGTTTGCATCTACAATAAATAAGCAAACGGTACTTAAGTGTTATTCTTATTAAAATTACCACATATAGCCGAGTCTGAAAGAACAACAAAATCTAAGTCGAGGTCCAATTTATTTTATTCCCCATTGTTTCTCAATAAGAAACAGTGTGACCACGAGAACCACAATCACGTACAGAGGTCAACGTACAAGGGTCATCAATACATATACTGGCTAAAGAGCAGCTCATTTGAGACACAGGTAGCTCGTAACATCAAAAGTGGTGACAGCGGTGCGGTTTATATTTTATTTTTTGTAAACCGTGAGATTCGAGCCTAGGCTATCTTGTAGTAATAAAATGAGCACCGAAAATTTATCCAGTATGCACAAAGAAAATGAGCAAGACGGAGCAACGCAATTGTTTGCAGAACCGTCTGAAAATATGCAGTGCACTGTAGATACGCAAAATACGACCTCATATAGCCACGGTGATATGACAGACCAGGTAGCTGCTGAAACACTGGTCAGGTTCAGAGACCAAACGCCACAAGGTCAGCATATGATAAACACGCAATGCGCTTCTACAGGGTTTTGGCAACAGGGATCCAATAGTAACAGCAACGATTACGTGCAGCAACTTCCACAAAACACACAGGAAGCCACGTCACTACTTCAACCCCCTCTTGTATATTCTGAACCTAATCTGCATAGCATTGTTTTTGGTCTTAGTAGAGCAATAACTGGTCTGCAGCAGAAACAAGAGAATATTACAGGAGCACTGCAGAACGTTGTGTCAATATTGCAGGAGATCAGAACTAAACCTGGGTCAGATAAACCAGATGAGTTCAATGGTCTTCACGCGAGAGGCACCAGTTCAAGTGGAATACCCCATGGTAGACAAGAGGTAGTCCCTGGTTACTCATACTCTGCTAGCATAGATCAAAGTCAGAAGGGTTCCACTAATTGTCGAAATCCTTCAGAACAAGGTTCTATTACTAACCACAGTAGTACAATAGACAATGGTACTTCTATTGACCGAAACCCAGAAAAAGATAGAGGTTACACAAACTACAACCGTACAGCAGAATTGGGTATTACTAATTACCGAAATTCATCAGACGAAAGAGGCAGCACAAATTACATACCAGCAGCAGAAACGGGTACTTCTATTGACCGAAACCCAACATATGAGAGAGGTAGCACTAGCTACAGGCCAGCAACTGGAATGGGTACTACTAACTACCGAAATCCAGCAGAAGAGAGAGATAGCACTTACTACATGCCAGCAGCTAGAATGGGTACTACTAACTACCAAAATTCAACAGAAGAGAGAGATAGCACTTACTACATGCCAGCAGCTAGAATGGGTACTACTAACTACCAAAATTCAACAGAAGAGAGAGATAGCACTTACTACATACCAGCAACTGGAACGGATACTAATTACCGAACTGCTATAGAAGCGAGCAACACAAACTGCATGCCATTAACAGATAGGGGTACAACTAATTATCGAATTTCAACAGAAGATAGAGGAATTACTAATTATCAAACTTCAACAGACAGACATAGTTTATATAACTACCCAAGTTCAATAGAAGCGAGAACTAGTGCACTTTATCCTGCATCTATAGGAGACAATGGCAGTGTTAGTCACAACAATTTGAAAGAAGGTACTTCTAATTGCCAAAGGACAGAAAGATATGGGAGTACAGGGGAGCAATCCAGATGGGACTATTCAACTCACAGACAAAGAGACAGGGAAAGTTGCCAACAAGACCAAATTTTACCATTTACCAGTAACACTGACAGAAGTTACTCAAGCCAACGAGCACCAGTACAGAACTATGGTGTTATGGATGATGATGCAAATAGAATTTTTCTATATGACCAAGATAGGACAAACTACCAAGAACAAGACAAGATGTTGCATGGTAGGAGCAGCTTTAAGACTTATTCCAGAAACAATAGCTTCAATGAGAATAGAAGACAACAATATAGATCTAATTATGATATGAAGCTCCCTTCATTTGATGGGAAGGAAGACTGGAAAGTATGGGTAAGCAGATTTGAGGCGATTGCAGAAAGAAGACAGTGGGATGATGATACCAAACTAGATAACTTATTACCTAAACTACAAGGAAGAGCAGGGGATTTTGTTTTTACCCAGCTACCCAAACAGACATTGGAGTGCTATTCAGAACTAGTAAAAGAGCTTAATAGTAGATTTAGAGTGGTAGAAACTAAGAGAACGTTCGCAGCAAAGTTCAGTCAACGAGTACAACGACCAAACGAAACAGTGGAGGAATATGCAGCTGATCTGAAGAGGCTATATTCTAAAGCACACCAGAGCAGAGACGCTAGAACAAGACAAGAAGATTTAGTAAGACGGTTTTTAGATGGACTCAGAGATAATGACGCTAGATTCGAGATAGAATATAACAAGGAACCTGAGGACATAGATGAGGCGGTTTACCATGCTGTTAATTTCTTACAGACACGTCGGAGAAGTAATCCAGATGCATTTGCTGATAAGAAATTCAAGAAATTTGCTAGACGAGCAACTGACGAGATAGTCTATGACAGTGATGGAGAAGAGTACCAGGCAGATGTCACAGATATAGATCATGTGTATAGAATACCAGCCAAGCCAGGGAAACCTGCAGTAAAGAAACAAGTGAAGCAAGAGCAAAAGTCAGAAAACGTTGACAACGTTAAGTCTGGATCTGATGATTCTCAGAAACTCTTGGCAGAGACTAAGAATTTAATGCAGAATCTAGTAACTCAGATCGAAAACATAGCTCAGAGTAATCAAGGTAAGAAGACCATTCAGCCACCAAGATTTAGCCAACAGCGCAGGGGCATTGTTTGCTATGGATGCCATGAGCAAGGTCATATTTCAAGAGACTGTCCCAAGAGAGTAGGTAAAGCGCCCCAGAAACCAGAGCAGATAATTACAAACGAACATGATAAAAATAAAGCTGGTTGTAGTGGGACAGGTAACTACTCAAACAGTCCTTTAAACTAGAAAAGGCTCTCTCTGGAGGCCACAGAGAAGCCTGTTCTGATACTGAAGGCCACAAAAATAATAATAATATGCAAAGTGACACTGTTGTGAAATCCGTAAAGGCAACAAGAAAATTGCCTGATGGGGTATACATACGCGGCAGTGTCCAAGGTTATCCAATACTCTTTACAACAGATACTGGTGCTTCAAAAACCATTGTTTCATCACGTGTTTTTGAATCAATGAAGCCAGTAGATAAACCCATGTTAACAAAAGCCTCAAAATTAGTGGGAGCTAGCGGATCACCCATTAATGAGAAAGGTAAGGCTAGATTCTCACTGCAGCTTGGTGCTGTGAAATTAGAGGTAGAGGCAATAGTCGCTGACATTGAGGATGATGGCCTCTTAGGGGTTGACGTTTTGCAGAATGGAAAAGAAGGTCCAACGGACATACTTCTAAGTAAAGGGGTCTTGATGATAGAAAATCAAGAAGTTCCCATCATACAAGTGGGTATAAAGCAGTGCATCCGTAGAGTGACTGCAGCCGATCATAGCATAATACCAGCACAAAGTGAAGCTGTGATTGATGTATACGTTGAACGGAGAGACTATGATGATTTTACATGTGACAGTGAGTATATAATAGAACCCACTGAACATTTTCGGCAGGAATATCCCTTACAAATGGCTTCCACTTTGGTAGACATTAACCAAGGTTGTACGTGTCGGGTAAGGATGTTGAATCCGTTTCCAACTGCCATATCTATAAAACAGAATTCAGTGCTTGGTACTGCTGAACCCATTATTGGGACACCGAATGCTGTGGTACAGCATGAAGATGAACTAGAGCGTACTAATTATTGTAGGGTTAGACGTCTCCAGTCACAACAAAAGTTTGAATCATCATTGGTTAATGATGATATAAAGCCAAATAGACGAGTAGAGAATAGAGAGTTAGAGTCTGTACCAGAGCACTTGATAAGCTTGTATGAAAAGTCATCAAAAGGGCTGAAATCTGATGAGAAAGACAAGCTTCAGCAACTATTAGTAAAGTTTCAAGACAGTTTTTCTAGAAACGAATGGGATCTAGGTCTCACTCATCTAGCTGAACATCCAATTGAAACTGGGGATGCTGCACCGGTAAAGCAACCCCCGAGGCGTGTACCATTGGCATACGCTGCAGATGAAAAACAAGCAATAGAGGATTTAAAGGCTAAAGGTGTAATAAGAAATAGTACTTCACCTTGGGCTAGTCCTATTGTCCTAGTACGGAAGAAAGATGGAGGGGTACGTCCATGTGTTGACTACCGTAAAGTCAATGAGCTGGTAAAGCCGGACGGATTCCCATTGCCCAGAATCCAAGATTGTCTTGATTCCGTAGCAGGTTCAAAGCTTTTTAGCACATTTGACTTAACTAGTGGATATTTCCAGATCCCATTGAAGGAAACTGACATACCCAAAAGTGCTTTTGTTTGCAAATATGGGCACTTTGAGATGACCAGAATGCCTTTTGGTCTCAACAATGCCGCTAGCACCTTCCAAAGAACAATGGATTTAGCCCTCCAAGGTCTACAATGGATAACATGTCTCATCTATATAGATGATATAATCGTTTTCGGAAGAAGCTTTGATGAGCACATTAGCAGAATTGAAGAGGTCTTTGAGAGGCTTAGACAAGCTGGTCTGAAACTAAAGCCTCAGAAGTGCTGTATGCTGCAAACTGAAGTAGTTTTTCTTGGTCATGTGGTGACGGCAAGTGGTGTGAAGCCAAACCCAACGAATGTATCTAAAATTCTGGATTGGCCTCAACCCAAGACTGCCAAACAGATTAAACAATTTGTTGCTATGGGGTCCTATTATAGGCGCTATATTAAAGATTTTGCCACCATTGTCAGACCCATGGTAGAGCTTACTAAAAAATGTAAAAAGTTTGTCTGGAATGATACTTGTAGCAAGGCTTTCCAGCAGCTAAAAGAAGCCTTAGTTAGTTCTGATGTCATGGGCTACCCTCTGAATAATGCTGGGCAATTCTTTCTTGATGTTGATGCATCAGATGTGGGAATTGGCGGCATTTTGCACCAGGTTCAGGATGGGAAAGAAAAGGTGATTGCCTACGCTAGTAGAGCCCTTAACAAAGCAGAACGAAATTACTGCATAACAGAAAAAGAGTTATTGGCAGTTAGGTTTTTTATAGAGTACTTCAGACAGTATTTATTAGGAAGAAAGTTTACCATTCGTACTGATCATCAAGCACTAGTTTGGCTTTTTAGGTTAAAGGAACCTAGAGGGAAAATAGCAAGATGGATTGAGATTCTCAGTCATTACAATTTCTCTATAGAGTACAGACCTGGAAAGAAGCAGATGCATTGTGATGCATTATCGAGATGCGAAGACCCTAGGACATGCGATTGCCCATATCAGGACACAGAAGAGTCATTAAAATGTGGTCCATGCAAGAAATGCATGAAACGTGCTCTAGACATGGTCCATAGGGACCTTGTGACTGAGTCAAATTCAAAGATGGATCAAACTTCAGAAAACCCAGAAGAAAAGAATGAGGTAAATCAGCCAGTAGCAAGGGGTATTGAGGTAACAGATGAACAAGTTCCAGGACCATCTTCTCATATTGATGGAGATGTTAGTGAGACTCTTGCAGCTACAGCGATTGGAGAAAAGTCTTTCACAGAGCTCCAGAAGTCACAAAAAGAGGATCCAGACATTGGAACCATATTGCAGGCAAAGTTGTCAAACACCCGACCAACTAGCCAAGAGATGGTAGCAAAAAGTCCAGCAGCACGTCATTACTGGGTGCTATGGGACACTTTAGAGGTACACAGAGAAGTCCTTTTCAAACGATTTAGAAAGAAAGATGGGACTGCAGAGTACCTTCAACTTGTTGTGCCACAAAGTCTGAAAGAAGACATACTTTTCCAAATGCACAATTCAGTGATTTCAGGGCATTTGGGATGTAAGAAAACCAAGGCTAGAGTGCTACAGAAGTTTTATTGGTTTGGTTTAAGAGAAGATATAGCTCTGTATATCAGAAAGTGTGACATTTGTGCTGCTGATAAGAAACCCATGAAGACACCACATGCCCCTATGGGATCTCTTAAAGCTGGTGCTCCAGGGGATTGTGTGGCAACAGATTACTTAGGACCACTTCCGGTAACAGACAGAGGAAATCGGTATATTTTGCTACTTACTGATCACTTTACAAAGTATGTTGAGATCTTAGCTGTGCCAAACATGACTGCTGAAGTTTGTGCAGCTCGGATTCTTAATGAGTATGTGTCCCGATGGGGATGCCCGCTTTCAATACATAGTGACCAAGGTCGAACATATGAGAGCAATGTTTTCAAAGAAATGTGTAGGATGTTAGAAGTTAGAAAGACCCGAACCAGTGTCAGAAACCCTAAGGGAAATGGACAGTCAGAACGATTCAATAGAACCTTAATCCGAATGATCAAGGCTTACCTATGCGGAGAACAGAAGAACTGGGACCTACATTTAGGATGCCTTGCAGGTGCCTATCGCTCCACTCCTAACGAATCTACCACGTTGACTCCAAATCTGATGACAATAGGCAGAGAGGTTCGCCTACCAGCTGAGTTGATTTTCGGAAGTACTGAAGCATATGATGGAGAGGAAATAACATCTTATGGAGAGTATGTTGATTCATTGAGGTCGCGGATTCAACATGCACATGAGGTAGCAAGAGAACACCTTAATGTTGCAGCTAAGCGCAGTAAGGCAATTTATGACACAAAAATTTCAGTGAACAGATACAAAGTGGGAGACTTGGTATGGTGCCTTGATGAATCTAGGAAAGTAGGCATCACACCTAAACTTGAACGGATATATGAGGGTCCATTCCTGGTTACAAAAAGATTTAGTGAACTGTATTTCCTTATACAGTTAGATACGAAAGGTACAGAAAAGGGGGTTAACCATGACAAACTTAAGCCCTATGAAGGTGACCACCCACCTGCATGGTTAAAGAAGGCCCGTAAGAAGGTCCTGAATAGATCACAATAATGTATTGTAAAAGTTATCATGGTACACAGAAAAATAAATCCATGGTTTCAAATGTCATTTCTTGTTTTTATATATGTACCTAGAAGATACGCTTATTTTGAAGTATTTTATATGCGTTAAGCAAAAGTTGATTTTTGTGTATAATAAACATTTATCTCAAAGCAGTCTGAGCAGGATATTAGGGTCATTTCTAATTGAAACATTAAGTGGTGATTTAGCATGTTTGTTGAGAAGTGTTATTTCAACTATGTTGTTGAAGTTTTATTCAACTTTGTTGTTGAAATGTTATTCAACTTGGTTGTTGAATTGTTATTTCACCTGTGTGATTTTAAAGTTAATTCAACTTTGTTGTTGAAACGTTATTCAACTTGGTTGTTGGATTGTTATTTCAACTGTGTTGTTGAAATGTTATTCAACTTGGTTGTTGAATTGTTATTTTACCTGTGTGATTTTAAAGTTAATTCAACTTTGTTGTTGAAACGTTATTCGACTTGGTTGTTGGATTGTTATTTCAACTGTGTTGATGAAATGTTATTCAACTTTTGTTGAATTGTTATTGCAATGTGTTGATGAAGTGTTATTTCAACATGTTTGCTGAAGTGTTAAATCAACTTTGTTGTTGAAACGTTATTCAACTTTTTGTTGAATTGTTATTACAATGTGTTGATGAAGTGTTATTTCAACATGTTTGCTGAAGTGTTAATTCAACTTTGTTGTTGAAACGTTATTCAACTTGGTTGTTGGATTGTAATTTCAACTTTGTTGATGAAATTTTATTTCAACATGTTTGCTGAAGTGTTAATTCAACTTTGTTGTTGAAGCGTTATTTCAACTGTGTTGTTGAAATGTTGTTCAACTTGTTTGTTGAAGTGTTATTTCAACTGTGTGGTTGAAGAGTTATTCATTTCTTTTGTTGAAATGTTATTCAATTTTGTTGTTGAAATGTTATTCAACTTAGTGGTTGATGAGCAAACCTGAAGTTTCCCTGGAATATGCCATGTCCATCAAGTGAGCGGTTTAAAATAGAGATATTAGAGGCACCAATGTTTGGTTGCGAACGGTCATTGAGATAAAAGATGATGTTTGGATATTTGATTATGAGAGGGCATGCAGTGATTGTTGTATGAGTTCGGGCAATTTTACTTTATTAAGTGGGAAGAGAAAGGCAAAGTTCGGTTCAGTTAAATGAAGTTGTTGGAAAGATAAATAGGCAACCATGATGAGATTGTCAGTGATGTAAGCAATGTGGTTTGCATCACTGAATTTCTCAGAAGGTGATGATGTGAATTAGTAGCTCACTTATGGCAGTGGATATTCCAGGTGTGAAATCAAGGGATTTTGGCATTGTTTGCCATGATAAACTAAAAATTGTTCTGTATACTTTCAGAACATGGAAGGTAAAACTGTAGGTGGAGGTGATAGAGAAGAAAGCTTCAAAGCTGCTAGAAGAGGGAGAGGGTATATGTGCTTGAGGTGTTTCTCGGAGAAAGGAAAAACAGTGATCAATACAAGAATCAGGCTTGAGAGGCACATCTTGTACAACCACCTTAAGTCAGGACAGGCACCTTTCATGTGTTCATTATGTAATCACCCAACCGTGAACTGGAACGATTTGTTGAAGCATTGCCAGAAGAATATCAAGCACAAGAATATGATAAATAAAGAAGGCATACAGGACATAAGTCCATTTCTGATAACAAATAAGAATGGTTACAAATTTGGAACGACTGACTACAAGGTGATGGATAAGGCCGATAGTAATAAGGTTTTTACCAAGAGAGCTGTAGAGTCAGGCGAAAGGAAGAACCAACTACCTCTAGAGGTGCAAGAGTGCTTTAGGAGTGGATATTTTGATCAAGTGATGAAAGGGGATAAGCCGGAAGGGAACGATTTTGTACAAGAAAAGGAGTTTTCAGCAACACCTATAGAAGTGAACAGAGACCAGATTGTTATAGAAAGAAATCATACAATATCTAGTTTAGAGGAGTTTGATAATGCAGCAAGGATTAATGAAGAGAGTGTTAAAGATGTAGGGTCAGTTGACGAGTTGGTAAATAAATTAGGGACTGATAAAGAAAGTGAGACATACGAAAGGGATGAGAAGTTAGACGAGGGACAAAAGGACAGTAGACATGTAATCAGCATAGAAAAGATGAATCAAGGAACTTTGGCGACATATTTTAGCAAATTAATAGAAGCTACAGAGCGTAATACTAGAGCATTAGAAAGAGTTGAGAAATTATTAGTGGACAATTCAGTTATGATCAGCAAGAATTGCGGAGCAACCACCAGCTTGAGATGGGCCATTGAGAGATATGAGAGAAATGAAGATATTAGAGAAGAAGGAAGACAAGCGTATGACAGAAGGATGGACGATGAAAGAAGGAGAGAGACAGAAAGATGGAGAAGAGATGCAGAGCAAAGGGCAGAGAGCAGACGGAAAACAGAGAAGAAAAGACGAGAAGAAGAGAAGGCAGATAGATGGGAAGGGAAAGAAGGACGGGAAAGAAGTGAAGTTAGAGACAGCAGAAGGGACAGATGGAGGTTTGAGAGAATGGGACAGGACAAAGAGAACAATGTACTTGGAGACTTGAATTGAGTTTTAGTAAGAAAGAATATAAACAGTGATGTGTTAAAGGAATGCCAAAGAATTGAGAAGGAAAAGTAGCAACAAAAATTATATAGTTGAAGAACATTTTATGTTCCATGCCAGAAAAATAAGCGGTTTTATGTCATCTTAAGGGTTAGATTGTTAGTTTCATGTTAAATGATGTTGTTCCTTAATTGAACTGATATCTATATGCATTAATTAATTTCGCAGTTTGGTTGTCAATAGCAAAGGTTCTGGTAAAACTGTGCAGTTGCATAGACTCACCCAAATCATTGCTGTTGATATGTGAAACCCTTATTCCTTGGCATGATTTATATTGAACTTCGTGTTAAAGTGGAAAATAATGGTGATATGGAAATTTAGCTTTATTATATGTGTTAGTGCTCAAGTGAAAGTAAGAGTGTCTAATAGTTATTCTGTGTTAGTCAATTTGAGAATGGAAAGTGCACTTCTGTAATATTCCAAAGTATCAACCAATTGCTAAATTGAGCATGAATTCGTACCTAAAGTACAGTATATATAAAGAAAATGTAGTTCCGAGGTAAGTTAGGAATTAAAGTCTGTGTGGTATTTTAACATAATCAAAATAATTACAGGAAATATTAATTTGGTTATGCTTTAAATGCTAAAGTGCAATAGAAGCGAGTTTCATTTTTTTTAAATGTATAATATGTCTGTTAAAGGTTGTTATATTCATCAGTCATTGAAGTCTTCATGAAATATTAAGAGTTATAAGTTTCATATCTATGCAATTTGGTACCGTGACTGGGATCAAATGGTGTGATTGTTAGGAGATCTTTGGGTGCTGTCATATCTGTGTTTCCAGGCGTTAGTTGGAACTTTAACGCCTTGGGAGGGGGGTTATGATATGCCCCGGTGTCCGGAGTTATGTTACACACATATCTCCTACCACTCATATGTTTACATCCTTTGTCAAGTTATTTTAACTCTAAGGCTATACGATAAACTGACATGCATGTTTTCATAAATCATTACACATACTTGAAGTTTGCGCATGGGTGTCAGGTCTGAACGAGTATGCACAGGACCGATTTCTTTCTTGTTTTATAAAGCATCATCTCGCACTTGCAAGTGTCCGCCATATTGATTGGGATGTGTATTTATGTTAAATTGCATTATGGGAGTGTTGTCAAGGTGTTGATGTAAACACGTCGTCTGGTTTTTCGACTGTCAAATCGAAAAGTTCAACTTCAAGAGCATATTTACATTAATTCTATTCATCAAATTTTAAATCTTCGTAAGGGTCATTCTATTTATTCATTTGCCAATGTTTACATGTATTTATTATGCATCAGTCATTCATCATTTAGCATTTATCAGTGTTTGAAGCCGATCACCCATTCATTTTATCGGTAATTTTCAGTGTCGGCATTGTTTTCGAACGTTTGTGTGCACCCGCAAAGTAAAGTGTTTGCATCACGTGCGTTAACGTCAACTATCGGTGCGTGATTGCAGACAGTTTACGTTGTGTGCATGGTTAGTATATAAGTCGGCGCGCATTTAGCGCGAGGTCCTCGCATTTTTGGCTTTGAACTGTGCAGTCAAACAAAAGCACGTCAGTCTTCGCAGCGCAATATCTGCTGATTATACGCATATTAATCTATTCTTATAACCTGAAATATTCTGATTTGATAACATTGTGTACGTATATCCCAAATATAGCAAGAATTATCTTTTAAAGGGAATTTTAATCAGTTTTACTTAGCGGAAAAGACTGAAAACTCAGACTGCTCAGACTATTTTATTTCCAAAATTTCTTCATCGCAGTTTCAAGCGATCAGCCTTTACGCATGCACTTTCGGCTTCGTATTTGTAAACAAATATTCATTTGTTAAACCATTGTAACTGCTTATAGGTCCATTCAACTATTGAGAAATTCTATTTATGTCCATTCATCATTGATCGAGTCATATTTTCTCATTGCCGCTCAACTCTTCAAGATATCATCTCTTGCATTAGTGTATTGTATTTAAATTTGGTTCATAAAACGTTTGCATCTACAATAAATAAGCAAACGGTACTTAAGTGTTATTCTTATTAAAATTACCACATATAGCCGAGTCTGAAAGAACAACAAAATCTAAGTCGAGGTCAAATTTATTTTATTCCCCATTGTTTCTCAATAAGAAACAGTGTGACCACGAGAACCACAATCACGTACAGAGGTCAACGTACAAGGGTCATCAATACATATACTGGCTAAAGAGCAGCTCATTTGAGACACAGGTAGCTCGTAACAATATTTTATAACGTTATGCCATTTGCTCAAATAAAAATCATTTTTTATTTATCCGTGCTAAACTTTTGTTGAGCAGTATATTATACACTGCTCAAAATATTTAAAGGAACACCTGATTATATTACATACGTGAAAATGTTAACCCCTGTCCTATAGACAAGCCATACAGTTCACTGGTCAATAAGGTAGAAACCTAGTTTCTTTTGATATCTTTGCAAAGAGAGTCAAAGTATTGGATCAAAAAGTTCTTGACAAAACAATCGCTGCTCAAGTTCATGGCTCAAATTTTGTAATTTTTAATTTTCTTGAAAATTGCGATTTTTTCTGTAACTCTGTAGAATCTTCTGATTTTTTAAATAGCCCAACCTAATGATTTCTACAACATTAAAAGGCTATTGAGCACACAGAAATGATTGTTTTGTGGTGTTTGCTTTTAAATTTGGTTTTGAAAAAAGTGGTATTTTTAACAAAAATTCCATTTTACATAATGCGTTCCATGGACATTTCTGGAAAGGGGTGACTTCATTTTTATCAAGAAACATCATCCTTAATCGGTAACCAACCTTATCACAGGACAAACATGTTTTCGCCTCATTGATCCAACTCTTGCTATGAGTAGGGCTAAGAGTGCATTTGTATTGTGATCAATGGCAAAACCCGCAGTGTTCCTTTAAATATTTTGAGCAGTATATATCTTCAAATTCATTTACAATTGTTTTAAGATTGTTAGATTAGTTTTAAGCTGGATTTCCATATGACTTGAGCACAGTGTGAATTTTTATCCAGGTAAATCCGCACTAAGTGCAACAATCGCACACTTGCATGTGCATTGTCCAAGAAGCACACAATTCTTAAATGGTTCATAGTCACTCGTGCCACAGTGAACCTAGACATTGGGCAAAAGATAAGGGAGTTCTAGCGATAAGGCGTATATTTTACCTAGTTGACATGGTTACAAACACCAAGCAGTAAAATATGCATAGTAAGCAACAAAATACGCTTCAAAGCGATCCACCATTTACAATACTGTTAAAACGTGCACTTTCTACTCCTACCCCTCATTTTACGTCTTTATACCACCCTTACCAACTTTAGCACGAAATATCTCATGATGTGCAAGGTCTACACTGGTGTAGGTGGTATAAAATAGTTATACCATGTTTGTCCACCTGTACGTAAGATAATCCACTCGCTAAAGCTCGTGGATTATCTCCACGTTCAGGCGGACAATCATGGTATAACTATTACTTATACTAGCCCAGTGGGTGCCGTTAAGACCAGACTTTGAGTAAATGCATTGCTAGTTTAAAAAAGTAAAAGTGCTAAAATGTTAAGGATAGGAGCGCTCTTCATTTCCCAAACCTTACCGTATTCCTTCTGCGCATGCGTACGAAATACACCTAAAATTGTGACGTTTGTCATTGGAAAGTCTTCACCTTACCGTGGGGTGGCAGAGAGGAAGGTTCAAACGATCCCCCTGAACCTCCTCTGGCCCCACCACTGATTAGAGTTAATAGAAAATACGCAATATACCATATCGACCAACCCTCGTAGGCCTGAACCAATTGCTACGGGGACATGAGAATGCACTAGCTGCGACAGGAACATAAAATACATGTGGGTACTATGGAATAATTAACACAAATCCCATACTCACTGCTTGAGCTGTGTCAATGGCTAAAGGAGGACAAAAAGGAATACGAACATCTGGTGGTTTGAGTCCGAAAATCAAAATTAGAAACCAGTGGAAGCTTACTTCACATACCTGCTTAACATCTACCATTCCAACTTAAAATTAGACCAAACGCTACTTACCAATCGCTTCCTATAAAATTTAGCATTAATATAAGTAGCTCCGAAACGGAAAAGATCCCGGACCTTAATTTAGATGTTATGGTCATTGCGTTTGGTAATATATATTATTGGAAAAGAACTTGCTGAAATACTGTATTTGGAATCAATTATGAATAAAGCCTGGTATAAGTACATGTCACGCAGATTATGACACTCTTAATTACCGGAGTACATATTTTAAGAAATTTTATATACATATAGAGGATAGCAATATCTTGGATTGAAAATAACCGAAACATGTTGAATTCTTTGGATATAATCCCATATTGACACTCATTTTGGCGTTCAATCTATGGATATTTCAAATTTTAATGTATCAGAAAAACTATATTTAGAGGATTAATATATTCCCCCTTTTCTTGCAAATTTCTTTCAAAGAGCATAGCAGTCACTAATAATAGTGATTCTAGATTGATATTTTATAAGTCATGTATAAACACAAAAAGAGGGGCTACATCTAGGTACTCCCATGTGGTCTAACAGCCTTCGTGGAACATACTTTTGTTTTTGTAGTTGTTGTGATCAAGGTTATTTACATTCAAAATATGCTCGAACGCCACACTTTTAAGATTCTATATCTCACTTTACAAAGTTCAATAGTACAGAAATTATGTTTGACCCTGATAACAGGCGTTGACCAATCCCTCTGCTCAACACATTTCCTTCTGGCATCGGATACTAATTCGCATGCGTTCAACGCAGGTCATGCATATTAATGCCCGTCGTATGTCAGTTCTATACATAGTACCATTTTATGTTTAATGTGCGATATACATTATCTCAGAATCAAGTGCAGAGAATATCACGCGCTCACGAGCCAAATTAGCTTTCACTTAGCCTTCTTTTTAAAGTGAATGACCCTATGGTCATTTTCTTATCAGCACTTTGATAACCATTATCTAAAAGAATGAACCCTAGGAACATTGTACTTGTAGGGTAAATTCAGAAAATATTGCTATATGGCAGACCTGGGCCTGTTATAAAACTTTTTTCATGCTCAACTCAACTGAGCACGAAATTCCAACTGCTCATAAAAACTAAAATACCGACAAATAAAGACGTATCTTGCTTTAAGTCTCTCAGATGTTGTATTTATCGTGCTAATAAATGTTATAATGCCAATTGTAGCATTTTAGTATTTATGAGCTGGATACATGTCGTGCTCAGCTAAGTTGAGCATGAAAAAAGTTTTATAGCCTCGGGGCCTGGGCCTGTTATAAAACTTTCATCATGCTCAACTCAATTGAGCATGAAATATATCATGCTCATAAATGTTACAATACCACCAATTGTTTGCCTACCTGCTCCTTTAGGAATCACTAGTATAAAATGGTTAAAATGTAACTATACCTCGATGATCTACTTCAAACTGTTTGCATATGATGACTTCTTGGGCTTGGACAACCCTGGAAATTCAATCCTTGTTGAAGTATAAATGCAATATCCAACAACACGCTCCCTTTATAGTCAGACTGTTTATGCCTTTGAAAAAGTGTGAATTTTTTCTTTTTGCACGACCCTTGGGTCTGCACTATAATCACTATGTGAGTCCGTCCGTCCGTCAATTAGCAGGTAGTGAAAATGCTCACAACTCTTGAACCACACGGTATATTTTGATCAAGTTTTGCATAAAAATGCATGTCAACATCATCTAACCAACGGCATGTGTAGCAGCTTTTTTTATGGACGAGGGCTTGCTTCAAGCATTATTTCAGCCGGTTGTGGTCAGTTAATGAAAATGCTCATAACTCTTGAACCGCATGGTATATTTGGATCACATTTTGCATACTTATTCATTTTAACTTTGTCCAGCAACTGGTATGCAAAATGGTGATGAGGTTTTACCGAGCATCATTTTGGCAGGTCGAGGTCTTTTAGTGAAAATGCTCACAACTCTTGAACCGCACCATATATTTTGATCAAATTTTGCGTGCTTATACATTTTTTGAAATTGGCAGGGAAAATGACAAAGAAGAAAATATTAGTCACGCCTGGATTCGAAACACTTTGCGCCAGCCTGTTGGATTACAAGAAAGCATCCTAGACCACTCAATCACCACGTATTGTATATTTACCTATATTTCCTTTACCTGATCCTTCCACGACCCTTGGGTCTGTACTATAATATTGCACGACCCTTGGGTACGCATAATAATAACTACCGTTCGTGGTCAGCTCGTCCGGCGGGTCGTGCACACTACTGCCAGTTGTTTCATCAGTTGAAACAAAACTTTTGGGTGCTCAAAAAACCGAGCCGAACTTAAGGCGATGCTAATCACACTACACGGACACACATGCTGATTTGCGCCTCCGTTTCATACATGTTATACAGTAAAACCTGTGTAAACGGCCACTAAAAAGACAAAAAATAGATCTTAGGGCCTATTGACAGCTAAATGAAGGTCGAAAGTACTGCAGAATAGTCACTGGGAGCATTCTGCAATAATTTTGACCTGCATTTAGCAAAACTTGGTATTGAAAACCAATTTTTGGTCTTTTTGAGAGCGGCCGTTTTACTGTAAAACAGAAATAGGTTTTCTCAGGACGTTGTCCAAATCATGGCGGGGAAAAACAGCCTAAGATCATTTACAATACTGAAGACAGCGGTAATCCAGATGAGGATTTGAAGGGGATGGGGGCAAGGTTAAACACAACGCATTTCAAATGTTTGAACTCTTTATGGATCGGAAACCCCTAAACAGGTATATACAAAGTAACTTAAGCAAACAGTGAAGATCCAGGTGAAATGGCGCATACTCAGAAAAAGAAATATATTTTTTTGTGGAAATTATAATCTATGACCCCTTAATATATACAATTGACCATCCTGCCTTTATGGTATGGTGGCTTTATGGAAAATGTCATTGGTCTGAAAAAAGTTAAAACAATAATTTTAATGCAAATTTTCATGAATAGCAGTGGCCGATCTAGAATGGATTCATGGGGTTCGCTCGAACCCCCCCCCCCTTCCCGCCCCCGCCCCCGTTTTTATATATCCTATGAAAATGAGAAAACGACATAATTTTGTCTCAGTGAGGTCAAATTATTTCATTTTCATTGGATATTTAAGAAAAATGATATAAAATCAGTAAAGTGACCCCCCACACTTTTATATATATGAACCCCCTTTCCAGAAATCCTGGATCCGCCCCTGCAATAGGTAAGTGATAGAATGTCTGAAGAAGTAATAGTTATACCATGGGTTGTCTGCCTGTACTTGGAGATAATCCACAAGCTTTAGCGAGTGGATTATCTTACGTACAGGTGGACAAACATGGTATAACTAATTTATACCACCTACATCAGTGTAGACATTACACATCATGAGATATTTCGTGCTAAAGTTGGTAAGGGTGGTATAACTTATAATATATCTCTTATCAAAGAATAGCAAGTACAGGGGTAAAGTAATTAATTAAAGTATGGAGATCTGCCCTACAGAGTAAAGCTGGAAAATGCTGTAACACATTGTATACCACGTGCAACCGATATAAAATCTTGGATGTACTATACAGCAAGTATGCCAAGTGTTGTCTGATCAGGACCCGAGGTTATAAAACTTTTTTCAAACTAAACTCAACTGAGCATGAAATTAGATCAGCTTATAAAACGCTCTCTGATGTTGAACATGTATTAATTTATCATGCTGATAAATGTTAAAATGCCAACAATTGTTGTTGGCATTTAAACATTTAACAGCACGATAAGTTTCATACTCAGTTGATTTGAACATGAAAAAAGTTTTATAACCTCGGGGCCAGGGTGAAAGCCCAAAGCGTTTACCATTCCAACTCTACAATTTCACGCTTCATCAGTTAGTCAAATCGACTTGCTCAAATATTTGAGTAGCAATGGTATAAGGACGTAGTTTATGTTTCAGAATAATTAAGATATATACGGTACATGTAATCTTGACCTGATAAAACCTCAAAGACTGGACAGAAGCGATCATTTTGCTTGACAGTGCAGTTCAGTTCTCTTCCAACAAATATGAAGTTCTTAGTCTTGATAGCGGCTGTGTTGATAACAGGTAGGTGCAGATGATTTTCGCTAACCCAGTTACCTATAGTTCAAAGTACCTTTAGATCCAGATCAAATAACGTTATTTTGCACTTTGAACGACCTTAAGAAAGGCATTCTGAATGTTGATTTTAAAAATGTGGCCTTAAGATCAAGTTAAATTAACGTATTTTTTTTCATTTTGAACGACCCTAAATAAGGCACGAATTTTTGTATTGAACATCAACCCTATAGATACAGATAAGAAAACGTACTTTTTGAATTTTGAACGACCCTATGAAAGGCATGAAGGTCAATTTTCAACATGTGCCCTTCAGAGGGGGTGGACAGGGGGGTACCCCATTCCCAGTTCCCTCCCCCTTTCCCCCCAGTTCCCTCCTCCTTTCCCCCCAGTTCCCTCCCCTTCTCCCCCACTTCCCTCCCCCTATCAGATTTTTCCCTCCCCCTGATAAAATTTTGTTCTTATTCAAGAACTAAAGCGTATATATGTAAGTGAAGAACTAAGAATGGTTCACCATAGACTCAGCTGTCGTATTTTCATGCACAATTACCCAGTAGGCAAAGAACAAGACTATCTCCAGATCAATCCATCAGAGTGTCAAAAGTGTTGGGTGAAGACCAGGGCGGTCAGAATCCAGATCAGGCCTGATAGAAGCCGATCTGGGTCCAAACTGTTTGCAAAGGTTATCAGCAGACTACAAAAGTGTATAAGTATTAGGATGTTCTGCTGGTGTTGATTTATTGTTGATTGTTACTCCAATCGTGGGATTCTGTAATTGTTCTATGTTTTGTTGTACGTAACTTTATGTCCATTCTAGTTTTGCAGCTTTGCTTAGTTTGCCTTCCTGGTGTCTCGTGATTGTTGTGTAGCTCTGTCTCGCGGTGCCATGGGTTTGTCTGCAGTTTGTGATTGTGGTATGTCCTGATCATACTCACTTACTATTCTTGTAAAAAGTTTGTTTTAGAAGAAATATAAGGGAGACAAGGAAGGGTTCATATGCATGATTTTGAGTTGGCGAGATATAAGCTCTAAGGAACCTTCATAAAACTCTTTCACATTTGTGGAAAAATGAATTCTAGTATGAACATTGTAGGGTGTAGGCCTAACTCTTTTGAGCACTAATCTCAATACTTGATTCTTGTGAATGTCACTTTAAAGCTGCATAGTCTGTAACTTTGATCTTTTAATTTTAGAAATAATGTTTCTATTTTTCAAGAGCACAGTAAAAAAACTAAAATTCAGGCATATATTTTACCAATTTCGTAAATCTTAACAAATTATCAGTATCAAAACAACAGCATTTATGTTAAAAATTAACCGTCTATAATTATTGGAGGGACGCAAATAATTACCAACAAGAGAAAAAAACACCTGTTTTTAGCAGATAATTCATCTTTCCATGCAGTTTTCAGCTATAGTGAACAGATTTATTGAGAAAACATGACTTAATTCTACTTTTACAAACACCATTTTTAGAAAAGAAAATTTTTCGAAAAATGTTCATAGTTGCAGACTTAGTCTCTTTAAAATACGCCATTAATCGATATTTTGACAGATCAAAACTCTAGCATACCATGGAGGTCAGCCTTATAAGATCGGTGAACTCTTTTTTTCTTTTTTTTTTTTTATTACAAAAGTCATTCTCTAGCGCGGACAGGGACGCAACTTGCCTTAAATTAATAGTCTGCACTTAAAAATATCGTATTCTGATGAATAACCTAGATGAGACGCCGTAAGGATGAGAGTAGTAATGCACGACACCATTTCTACTGATGAGACGCCACAAAATGAAAATGCGGCATCACGGTCCGCGCGCCACGATATAACACACTCTAGGTAGTGGTGTACAATATAAAATCTTTAAAAAATCAGGGCCTCTTTTTTTACTTCAATTTTGGGTGCCGAACCTCAAAGAAAGTAATGCCACCATAAACATGATAACACCTGCCACAATTGGATTTAGGCAGATGAGAACTGCTTTTCTACACGCACTTTGTATACGTATAACCAGGAATATAACTGGCATATAATAATTCACTAGTTTCGGTTTAATACGTACTTTAATGCGTTTTTGCATAAGCGGTAGCTATTTATGAGTCCCTGACGAAATAAATAAAATAGTTATCGACGGCAGCTGAACGCCGTTTTTAAAATGTGTAAATTCCAACCGGCGTTTCAAAGAGGAAGAGAAGCAAAGGGACACAATCCAATACGAAACTGATAAATATGGACAGAAACAATCGATCAAGTTTGCTACTTTTACGACGCCCGAAATTACTCGAAACCAAGACTCGAAAGTGAACTGCGTTCTTTTAGGCCCTTATATGACTTAATGGTCTTAAAGGGTATCGTTATGAAACATTTTTTATGAATTTTCTAGTAAAAAAAAGCAATTTCGCCCTCCAATCTTTCCAGACCCCCGCCCACAATTGCCCCTCTTCCCGCCCCCTCTACTCCCGCTTCCCGCCCCCTCTACCCCCGATTCCGCACCCTCTACCCCCGATTCCGCACCCTCCATCCCCGTACCCCCGCCCCCCCTGTCCACCCCCTCCCTTCAGATCCAGTTCAAATAACATTTTTTCCCCATTTTGAGCGACCCTATGGAAGGCATGAAGGCCGATTTTTAATATGTGCCCTTAAGATCCAGATCAAGTAACCTTTATTTCAGTACGAACAACTATGTGAAAGACATGAAGGCTGATTTTCAACATGTGCCCTATTGATCCAGGTCAAATAACATTTTGTTTTAAATTTCATCAACCCTAAGAAAGGCATCATAGTCAAGGTTAATTTTCTACATGTGCTCTTTAGATCCAGATCAAATAACGTATTTTTTGCATTTTGAACGACCCTGTGAAAGACATGAATTAAGGTGATTTTCAATATTTGTCCTTAAAATCCAGATTAAATAACGTTTTTGCTTGCGGCGCTCTCGCCGCAAGCATTTGTGTGGGAATAGTGATACCCTCTACCTGGTTTGTCTATTTTTATAACATACTGTTATCATAACGGTCGTGTTTATTGGAACAAAACAGTGCAACGACAAGACAACTCACCGACAGCAAGTAAGACAGGGTTCATACGGAAATGGGAAAACAAAAGTCCAGGACTTTTCCAGGACTATTCCAGGATTTTTTCATTTTTTCAAGGACTCAATTTCATCCCAATTTTGTATAACACAACGTTTAAAAGTGCACTTTTATCAGCCAGAAGCGCCGAAATGAAAAGGTGCACTCGATTTCTTTGATTCCAACACCGGTGATAAAAACTGGGACTACTGCACAAATTGAATAGAATAGAATACGAGTTGCAACTCGCTCTTTGACGTGTATCTAGCGATTTTCAATCAGTTTTTTTTTGCGATTTTCACACAGTTTTTTGCGCATCCCATAAATCTGAAAGGACTAGTTGTACTTTTATATTTTTCAAAGACTAATTCATATTTTCAAGGATGATTTTACAAAATTCCAGGACAATTTCAGGACAAAAGGCACTTTTTTTCCAGGACCAAGATCAAATTTTTCCAGGTCTGTGTGAACCCTGTAAGAGCATGTCTCATATTATATGCCATATTAACCCCCAAATTCAATCTGTGGATAGATGTTGTGGTCATGGAATGTCGCTCACTGTTTTCATCCACTGTGACCTTGATCTCAGGAGTCAGTTCTTGAAAAAATGCACCCACAGCAGATCGCCTATTTTATTTGTGGTAGCATTCAATATTTGGTATGTAGATACATCTTGGACCCTGGCGAGTCACCAAATGTTTCCAGGTCACTGTGACCTTGACCTCTGGTTTCAGTTCTAGCAAGGTCGAGCTCAGAGAATATCTGTATATAATTTGAGGTAGGAATCCTAAATTTGGTGTGAGGATATATTTTGGGATCATGGCATGTCGCATACACTTCTGGGTCAATTTGACATGTAGCTTGTACATAAGCATGTATAAAAACACTGCAGCTTTAGTTTTATAACTTTATGAATCATGCCACGATTGTCCAAACATGAACGATCTGGCGCGATTGGAATGATATTGGCCCACTTCCAATCAAACTGAAGTTCCTACTAAAGATCTTACGTAATAGATGCGTGCGTACGTTTACACCCGAATGGCTTCAGTTGCTCTCTTTTTTATTTGTTGTCAAGTAAACAAAGTGAATAGCCCTGTATGCCCCACCTCAATTCTTCATCGCAGACAAAAAGGGTGTGCATAAACTGCACAGACTACTCTAATTAACAATTGCGAATAAGAGGGACCACAAATAGAACACATCTAAAATAAAAAAAACATTTGGAGGCTATTAATAGATCTTGAACCCATCTTGCTAGGCTAGATAGGTCGAGAGGAGGGAACCAGATAAGCTACTAGAGTAACGGTGCTCTGACCCACCGTTGATCTTTAGCAGGTTCATGACGTCACTATAGTAGCGACTATCGATGTTCGAATTTAACTTTAGTTACTATAGTAGGAACTAAACTTCGATTCGAAGTGGGCCATTATAATTGCCATCAGTAAACTGTATAGAATAGCTACCAGTCTGATAATAAAAGTGGTCATTAATACACGTAAAATATTGTAATAATATTTCTTTCTTTTCCAAATTGTTATGTTCATTACTCTATAAATGTAATTGTATTCAGTGGAGTTGTATGATTGTCAGAACTTAGCACCAGCCTATAGACTAGCAACAAATTAGGAATATGTTTATATGGGAAAAATGAAATGACTATTTGAAAAGTTGCGGACCTGGCTATTGTCTGCTGGGGATAGAGACATACACGAGTTAGTTTCCATTATAGAAACAACATACTATACACGCTCGTGAAGAGCTGTTTATTATAAAAGTGTGTCCAATATGACACACTTAATCATATATACAAAAGAGGTATTCATACACCAAAATAAGCAATAATTTAAGCTATAAATACAATAGCTACATCTCAAATAACCTCACCACAACAAAGTAATGAGGTCTAAAAACCTAGAGATGAGACCCTCTGGGACTACTTCACTAAGTGGCAGCGTGGATAGTCCTAGGCAGAATGAGCTCTCTTCTTCGAGAGGCCTACACACCCCATACATCAACTATACACACCCTCGGCTACAGGGACAGTTAAATATTGACGCAGGTCTGGTTAACCAAAAATGACGACCTGACGTTAAGAGGGCAACTTACGTCGAGTGTTTCAACGATCACGGTTTGCATCGACTATATCCGTTCTGGCTGACTATCATCAGTTCCAGACAAATAATAGGGCTTCAAGGGTAATTTGTATCCAGGTTTTTAATAAAAATATTTTGATACAATTACTTTAAATCACGTCTGATTCCTAGACGAATTTCAATTTGCAACTTTTGAATCTAAGGTTATTGCTATTCGATAGACTTGTCCTAACATTATTTATTATTTTGGCATGAAATAAAAAACATATTATGCTGACGTGTTGATGTTCATTGTTGCCAAAACTCAAAAAATTGATACATTAAAAATAAGTAAATTTTATTGATCTCATTTTTTTTGCGTTTTTAAAGTCCTTCAGTGTACTGCTCTAGGTGCCGCTTTAGATAACTGTTTGTGTTTTCATTTCGCCAAAAGAGTATCTTACCCAACGACTCAATAACCATTGTTAATGTTCGTCTATGACGTGGTTTTAGTGCAGTGTAAATAATAACCAAAGGGGTTTGTGCATTAAGGGGCTATTTTGGCCCCCTCTAGAGCCAAATACTGAAAGTGGTTTTTCACCAATTTCATCTTATTGGTTAACTAGAAGAAAAACCCAAGTATAAAATTCTGGCATTTATTTTTCTTCTACCGGTTGCTATGGTGACCAAAATAGATGACAAACTAGGCTTAAAATAGAGAAATTGCCATTTTAGGGTAAATTTGAGGCTTTTGGAGACCGATTTTTTAAGAATTAGATATCAGCACAAGCAAATACCAAAAAAAAACTTTGTGTGCCGTAATAATTCTCATCATCTGTTAAAATATTTGTTTGGTATTTGCTTGTGCTCTATATTAATTCGTCTGTTACATGTCTCCAATTTGCTCTAAAATGGTCATTTTCCTATTTTCAGCCTATTGTGCCAGCCATTTTTGTTACCATAGCAACCGTAAAAGTCGAATCAATACCAGACCTTTACACTTTGGCTATTGTTCTAATAAACTAATAAGAAGACACTTGTGAAGAGCAACTTTTATTTTTGACCTCATAAGGGGCCAAAATAGCCTCTTAATGCACGTACCCCTTTGGAGGTGTTCCCAACAGACAAGGTGCACATGCTGCTTTTCAACTAGGCAAGCCCTCCTTTAAAAAGGAAAATTTATTTCTAATATTTTAAACAACCATAAGAAAGGCAGACCCAGATCAAATAACGGTATTTTATAAATTTTGAACAACCCTTTGGAAGGCATGAAGGTAGGTTTTCAACATGTGTCCTTACAATCCAATCCAAATAACGTTTTTTTTTTAGTTTTGTTTTTAAATTCTGAACGACCCAACAAAGGTATAAGGGTTAATTTTTAACATGTGCCCTTAAGATCCAGACTAAATAACGTAGTTTATGCATTTTGAACGACCCTAGGAAGGCAATAAATATTGATTTTTAACATGTGCCCTTACGATTCAGATAAAAAAAAACACGCAGTTTTTGAATTTTAAAAATAGTTTAAGAAAGACATGAAGGTTGATTTTCAACATGTGCCCTCAAGATCTAGTTGACATTAAGTGTTTTTGTGCTTTTTTAAAACACATTGAACGACCCTAAGAAAGGCATAAAGGTTAATTTTCAACATGTGCTCTTAAGATCCAGATCAAATAACGGTATTTTATGAATTTTGAACGACCCTATGAAAAGCATGAAGGGTGGTTTTCAACATATGCCCTTAAGATCCAGACTGAATAATGTAGTTTTTTGCATTTTGAATGCATGCAAATTGATTTTCAACATGTGCCCTTAGATCCAGACCAAATAACGCATTTTTGCATTTTGAACCACCCAAGAAAGGTATGAAGGTTGATTTTCAACATGTGTCCTTAAGATCAAGTTAAAATAATGTGCTTAAAAATATGAACGACCATAAGAAAGGCATAAAGTTTGTTTTCTATTTTGTGTCTTTAAGATCCAGATGTAATTTGAACGACCTTAATCAAGGCGTGATTAGGCTGGTTTTCAACATGTACCCTAAAGATCCAGATGTATTTTGAACGACCCCAATAAATGCGTGATTAGGCTGATTTTTTAACATGTGCCAATATGATCCAGATCAAATAACGTATTTTTTGCATTTTGAACGACCCTAAGAAATGATTGAAGGTAGATTTTCAACATGTGTCCTGTCCTTAAGATCCAGTTGAAATAATGTGTTTAAAAAATATGAATGACCTTAAGAAAGGCATAAAGTTTGTTTTCAACTTGTGCCTTTAAGAACCAGATGTATTTTGAACGACCCTAATAAAAGGCGTAATTAGGCTGATCTTTAACACGTGCCCTTGATTCAGATCAAATATTATGTTTTTGCATTTTGTACGACCCTAAGAAACGCTTGAAGGTTGATTTTTAACATGCGTCCTTTAGATCCAGTTGAAATAACGTGTTTATTTTTAATTATGAACGATCTTAAGAAAGGCATAACATTTGTTTTTTTTTAAACTTGCGCCTTTAAGCTCCAGATGTATCTTTAACGACCTTAATCAAGGCGTAATTAGGCTGATTTTCAACATGTGCCCTTAAGATCCAAATGTATTTTGAACGACCCTAATAAAGACGTGATTGGGCTGATTTTCAACATGTGCCCTTAAGATCCAGGTCAAATAACGTATTTTTTTTTTTTTTTTTAAAAAAATGAACTACCTTAACAAAGGCATGAAGGTTGATTTTTAATATGTGCTGTGCCCTAAAAATCAAGATCAAATAACGAAAGTTTTAAAATTTGAACTGACACAAGAAAGGCTTGTAGGTTAATTACCAACATGCGCCCTAAAGAACACACTTTTTGAACGACCCTTAGAAAGGCATGAAAGTTGATGTTTAACTTGTGCCCTATAACCCGATGCACGTCAGTTTGTGACTCTCAGATGTCCATCTGTTCTCTTTGCAAGTGAATCTCACTGAAAACGTCATTAAAAAAACAACAACATTATCTCAACCAGCTTCCCTGAAATCCCATTTTTTAATTATTTTTTTTGCCTATGACAAATGAGCAAGTCATGTGCTAAACCCCTTTTATTATGGATACCTGTAAACAGGTACTTTTTGCTTAAGACGGCATTTCATCAGGGTCTTCACTGTTTGCTAAAATAAAGCAATCTTCGGGGACAGAAATATACAATTTGATAGAAATTTTGACCTGCAACCCCTGAAATACAAAACAGACAATTCCATATTTATTACTTCATAAATGTTGTATTTGTCATTAGCAAACAGTGCAGACCCTGATTTCATCTCAGGTTTTCACTGTTTGCCTAAGTACCTGCCTACCGGTATCCATAATACAAAGGGCTAATGCATACGACCAAGTCAATGTCAGATGCGGTAGTCAAACAGGGGCATATGGGATTTAAACGCAACACTCAGTTAAAGTGGGTACTACTGTCGTGTCAACCAAAAGTGACAGTGAATAATACTTAGTTTACAATCGTTAAGCAAAACATTTACTTGTACACTCCACTTAATCCAATGCGAATCGATAGATCACTTGTGTATTAATCCTATCCGTCACTCTTGGCTGGCAGGACAGTATTTTATATATCTTTATATGTCTATGCAAAAAGTGTTTTCTTTTTTACATCACAAAATTCTGATTTTCTCGCCAACGGTTTTGAAGAATGATAAATATATGCAGCAGAACAGATAGGACCTTTAAATTCATTAATCTATTCAAGTATTTTATCCTTCTATGAGACATCTGAGAACAGTGTAGGACCAGATCAGACGCCACAAAACACGGCATCTGATCAGGTTCTGCACTGTTTGCTTACATAATGTACTTTTTAAACTTGAATGAAAATGAAACTTGCTATCCAAAGACCCTTAAATTCTAAATGGATTCGTCCAATTGATAAGGGTTGGAAATTTCATTAGGTATTAAAAATGTTAATGTTCCGACTGACTATTTTCCAGGATGTCTCAGTTTTCCACAGAAGAGGAAAGCCGGGTGCAATTCATTCTGTCCAATGTACATGATAGAATTTTGTGGCTCTGATGGTGTGACCTATAACAGTAACGAATGTTTCCTGAAGAGCCAGTGGTGCAAGTAAGTAACGGTTAAATGTATCGGTGACGTATATATTACAGTAGTGACCTATAACAGTAACGAATGTTTCCTGAAGAGTCAGTGGTGCAAGTAAGTAACGGTTAAATCACACTGGTAAATGTATACGTCGACTTGGTGGTATTTACGCGTATTGTCGGTACTTCATAGACCGGAAGTGGTAGATATTGGTGTTAATACTATATAGAAAAACATGCCATATGCTAAAGAATTAGATCATTTTAAGTATTCAGTATGTGCATGGCGATTTATGTAAGCATTTAGGAATAGATTCGAGTACAGATCATCCAGATTTACCAGTGTGTAAATGTATCGGTGACGTATATATTACAGTAGTGACCTATAACAGTAACGAATGTTTCCTGAAGAGCCAGTGGTGCAAGTAAGTAACGGTTACATTTGAGCCATGACATTTTGTGGCATTTTGACAAGTGTAGACTCAGACAAGCCTGTGCAACCTCCTTTTAAGCTTAGAAACTCCAAATGGTGTTCAGTCAGTAGCTTAACACTCATAGGATATTCGAGTGACAAGCAAAGGCTCTGATCAGACTGCGCGTATGCGCAGGCTGATCTGAGGCTTTGCTGGTCGCACATACCACAATGTTGGAAATCTCATGTCGTGGCTCATTTGTACATGTTTTATGGGCCGAGTTCGTCGCCCCGGTCGCCGCTGGGCACCCCGCGGCTAGGGTTTTGCCGAAAAAACGACTAAGTCCGAACGTATATTACAGCAGGGACCTTTGTTTGATTGGATTCTTTACATCCCAGTCAACAATTTTTCAGTTATGTCGGGACAGGTCTTCTGGGTTGAAACCAGTATTCAGCAAGGATAAATGTTACAGCAGGGACCTATAATATATGTCATTAATATAGGTCACTGCATGAATGTAGGACAAAACATCCCACGAACAAAACACATATTGCCATTATTGCAACCCTGGACAGACTGGCCATCCTGGTCAATGCTGGATCAAGGGTGACTTATCTATGTTGGCCGTTTTGTTAACCCTTGTCTTGGTGAATATGTTTATGTCCTACACGCCTCCCCAGTATTTATTCTTTTAACCTGCAAGTATATATTTTCAATCAGAGTGGACAACATTGTGGATCCTGATCAGATGGCTTTGCCAGCTGATCTGGATCTACACTATTTTTAAAGGTTCAGCAGGATGCATTGCGGGTACAGTGGCTCAGTTGGAAGAGTGTTAGACTGTGGATTGCAGAGTTGCTGGTTGGAGCCTCACCGTCGGCGGTCACTGTGTTGTGTCCTTCAGCAAGACACTTTATATTTTTAGTGACTATAGATTTTTGTTCAATTATGCTGATTTGTGTTAAATTACGGTACCTTTCTCTATTAGGTACTCCCCCCTTTTAAAGCAGCAGCTTCTTTTGGGACCCCATTCCAGACTCTCTTGGAATGCTTTGTCCATGATATTAATTTATGAATAGGATGTTTTGTTCACGATGAACTTTTGTTTATGATGGCAAAATGGAATGGGAATGTCTTGCGGATGGTGACAATTATCATGAATATGTGTGGTATGGAATGTGAATCCACTTGTACTCAACAATATGGGCCTCGACGCGAGAAAACCTGTCTTCAGGGTGTTACAAATAACACAGGCACAGACCAGCCTGCGCATTCGCGTAGTCAGATCAGCCTGCGCATCCGTGCAGTCTGATCAGCGCCTTTGTTATTCGCTTTTTGGAAAGAACCATATGTAAACTTGCTTCAGGTGAACTTTCAATTTTCTAGCTAGTCTCTGTAGTTGAGGAGACTGGTTTGAAACTCGCTTTGTTGGAAACCCCGAAGACAGGTTTTGTCGCGACCAGGCCCATATTATATATGCGACAAAAAGAAACACTTATTTTCAACATTTCATTACATGTTTTTTAACTCTGTGCTCTTAAACATACAGTCAGACATAAGTTAAACATCACCCCAATAGTTTCCTTGAAAAACAAAGGAAGCTTTCCAGTCATGAGTATTTACTTGTTGTATTTATTAGAATAGATCAATTGGTGACAATTTACAGCTATTTTTTATTAGATTATCATTGAGGTTAATAACCAGGCATTGTTAATGCACACTAACCCCTCAAACTGTCCCTATTCTCAACCCCATTATGGTGTTTTCAATACGCTTAGACATGTACAGTGTTAGTGTCATATTGTTACAATATCAAAGACAAATTCTTTCTGAAAATTTCAGATTCATATCTCTAAAAGAATAATAGTTATGGATGTGTAAAGAATGGCATGTTATATAGTGATAATGCAAAAATTAAAAACACGCAATTAGCTTTCTCTATGATCCTCTATAACTGACATGTAACCTAGAGTTCGACAGCATCAGTTTAGCACTATTTTGGAAAAGGTCTAGATTATATTTGCGTTGTTTTGAATTCAAAGTAAGCACTTTCGGTTAAGCTGTGACACTTTTTAAGGGTATACCCCCAAAATAGGGGTTGGTGTATACAGGATACCGTAGAAATTTAGCAAAATGACCAAATGGCATTCTGATATGTCCAGCAGACCAAGAAAAGACTAGGGCAACAAAATGTTACAAACTGGTTGTTCTTCTGAAGAAATTTGTATACGATAAAACGTCTCTGAAATAATGTTTGGGTGATGCTTAACTTATGTCTGACTGTATACATGTTTGACTTTACTTAGTTTAAATCACTTGTAAATACATGTTGCAAAAGCATATGCCTAAAGATGTACAAACCAGGAGGATATTTGATTTGATTTTTTATTTAATTTGATTCTTTACGACCCATCAAAAATCTTTCAGTTAAACAGGGACCAGTCTTCCTGGGTTGAACCAGTACTAAGCTAGGATAAATGTGTCTTGCTCAAGGACCGCAACGCAGTGACGCCCGTGAGGCTTGAACCCACAGCCTCTCGGTCTCGAGTCAAGCACTCTACCACTGAGCCACTGCGCTCCCACCAGGAGAATAAACAAAATATGAAATCTGCACAATTTTGCTCAGGTTTCATATTTTGTAGATTTCATGGGCTTGTGACCGTGAAAATGGAAAAATTGCATGCAAGTTACTTAGTATATCTTAAATGTTTATCATTTATTTATATTACTGTACTGTAAAATATGTGTTTGGCTTTGGTTTGGCTTGATGCTTTACGTGCCAGTCAACAGGTATGGTCATGTCGGGACTGTCAGTTCACCTAACAACATATTCCCCCGGGCAAGCTTGACTATGGGGTTAACCAGTACTTCATGCACATACTTACGCTTGAAACTGACAACAACCCTGGCTTCTTGAATTAGCGGAAGGGAGGAGAATGGCCGTAGAAATTATTTCATGATCAATCTCCACGAAAGTATGGGGCCGGGCCTGGATTGAACTCGCGACCCCTGGATCTGCAGTCAGACATGTTAACGTCTGCGCTACGTGGCCTGGTACTTGAGATGAGTTAACACTTTCATTCTGGATATCTGAAAACAGACACTTTGGCAAACAACAAGACCCAGATGCAATGCCGCATAATGCAGCATTTAATCAGGGTCTGCACCATTTGCAACGATAAAATCACTCTTCAGAGAAAAAAAATATGAAAATACTTCTTTTGCATGCGCGGATCCAGAAAGTTTTGTCTGAGGGGGTCCAACTTTGAAAACATTTTTTAGAAGGGAGAGAGGATCCAAACAAATACCACTATAAGCAGGCCATCATTGACCTGCCAGCAAAACGCCATTTAAATGGCGTTTTGCTGGCGGGCCGATGGTGGCCCAACATTGAATGTTGGATTGGTAGCTTTGTTATTTTAAGGGGATGTGGACCTGTATTGCTAAGGTACCTTATATTTTTTTAATTTTCTAGGGGGGGGGGGCGGACCCCCATTCCCCCTTTCTGGATCCGCCCATGTTTTGCATTTTGTTTTCAGTGAGGGAAGATTATATGAGGGCTTCCACACACTACACATGGGCAAATGTACTGGCACAGAACTTCTACGAGTCCAGAAACAAACACAGTCACCATATATATAGGTCACAGAGAAAACTGTATATCAGATAATTTTGTAGCACTTTTATGTACTGATTTGTTAATTAAAAGTGTTGCATAATCTACTTTGTTCATTTTAAGCACTATAGAAGCGTCCCATTAACTGTTTTGCATGTTGGGTAATTTTTCATGCTTTTGTTGTCTGCCGATTTTTTTTCGAAATTAAGTCACCATAGGTCACTGAGAAAACTGTAAACCAGTTATTTTTGTTGCACTTTTATGTACTGGTTTGATAATTAAAAACATTGCAAAATATACTTAGTTCATTTTCAGCACTATAGAAGCGTCCCATTAACTGTTTGCATGTTGGGTAATTTTTCATGCTTTTGTTGTCTGCCGATTTTTTTTCAAAATTAAGTCACCATAGGTCACTGAGAAAACTGTAAATCAGATATTTTTGTTGAACTTTTATGTACTGGTTTGATAATTAAAAGTGTTGCAAAATCTACTTTGCTCATTTTCAGCACTATAGAAGCGTCCCATTAGCTGTTTGCATGTTGGGTAATTTTTCATGCTTTTGTTGTCTGCCGATTTTTTTTCATAATTAAGTCACCATAGGTCACTGAGAAAACTGTAAATCAGATATTTTTGTTGCACTTTTGAGTACTGATTTGTTAATAAGAAGTATTGCATAATCAACTTGTTAATTTTCAGCACTAGAAACATTCCTTTTAACTGTTTGCAAGCTGGATAAATTTTCACTTTTTTGTTGTCTGCTGATTTTTTTTTTCAACTTTTTTATATAAAATTCTTTCATGAACACCTTCAGAGTGTTCAACAGATTAAATCCAGATCAGGATTGACACAATGTCCGTCCTGATCTGTGACCAAATTGTTTGTTTTTTTTCATTTGTTTGATTTGATTCTTTACGTCCCATCAACAATCTTTCAGTTAAACAGGGTTGAACCAGTACTAAGCTAGGATAAATGTGTCTTGCTCAAGGACCACAACACAGTGATGCCGGTGAGGCTTGCACTTGCAGCCTCTTGTTCTTTAGTCAAACACTCTACCACTGAGCTCCCATGTGACCAAACTGTTTTCAAATATGAACTGCAGATGACAAGTCACTGCTAGCAAGAAAAGAGCTAAAACTATTGAGCCATTAAGTTCAGTGGAAAAGTTTTATTTATTTATTAGTACATTTTTTCTTGCTACGAAGCCAAGTATGTTGTACAATATCAAGGATTGCATGTCACAATTATAGGACAGAGCAGTGAAAGGTTTTGACAGCTCCATTTTTTCCAAATATAAATAAAGAAACTCTAGAATTTTGCACAGGTTTCACATTTGTACATTTCCTGCAATTATGACAGCAAATTAAAACTGCAACATGCATTTTATTGGTAAAATTAAAATTTAATAATCTGTATTCTCACTGCATGTCAATCTGCAATCCAATTAATCAGAGGATCATAGGCAATTTCAAAATTGTATATTTATTGTAGAAAAATAACAATTTTGGCGGAAAGTGTGGTCCGTCAAAAACTTGACCACTTGGTTTAGTGTGGCTAGGAAAATTTAAACCAGAGGACCATAAGGTACCGAAGCGCTCACCTGTCACAGTCACAAATGATTTAAATTCCTTAAAAGTAAAATTTTTTTGCAAACCAAATATCTGAGTCTTGATCCACATCTGAATTAAGTGTGAGGTTGGCGCCGTGAAACCAGTATAAGCCCTCCAGTGAAATATTTTACTGACTGTTCCAACAAGGTACTTCTTTTGTGGATCTTTTATGTTTTTTTCTGTTTTGTGTTTGTTGTGCCTTTGTGGGTGTCTGTTTATTTGTGCCTTGTGGTCACCTGCTGGGAAAGGGCTGAATTCTAGGCTCTCGTTTGTGGTGTATAACTGTGAGTTTGACACTTTCCCTTTTGTATCCCGGGTCAGGTGTCGTACTTGATTGTATCGATTCCTGATCTTTGCAGCCTTACTTACTTTACTGTGTCAAGATCAACCTAAGGATTGTCATCTTAACAACTTTGTTGGGCACACATCCCCACTGTTACATACATCTACAAGACCTAGGGTCATTGGCCCTTTGGTTCAGGAGAAGAGTTTTGAATAGGTTTTACTTAGTATTGGCATTGCAGCCATTCTGAAAGAATAACTATAGGACTGGCTTACACACAAGCTCTAAAAACAAAAATACAACTGGTGAGGACTATCAGAAGTTTATTTATAAATTCTTTCGAGTGTACATTGTATACTAAATGTGCTTAAAATACAATTTACTCTCATTGATATATAAACTTGATATTTGTGCTAGGTGTGACATGGATATACAAACTAGCATGCTTATACGCCCTGCTAAAGCAGATGCTACAATGCATGCCACTAATCCATTTAAGCCAAATAGACTTTCCCATCCTTATAAACTAGACGGGTCCATTTCTAATTTTAGAGCGGTTGGGTTGTATTTTTTTATTTTCATTCAAATTTCAATAAAAAATCAGTTTAATAGCAAACAGTGGCGATCCTGATCAGGCGCCACATTCTGTGGTGTCTGATCTGGGTCTGCACAGTTAGTCTATGTCCCATAAAAAGGATGCTAGACTAGTATGGGTTAAAACTGCCTTAAATATAATAATAACAGAAGTTTGATACTCTTATACATATGAATATAATATCACAGTAATTATTTCTAATGCTGTTTGTAGTACACAAGACATATAATAGAACTTTTTGCTTACTACAAAGGCGGTAACTTTAATATTCATATCTGGGTGTGGTTCGGCTATTTCAACTACTTAACAAGGGAAATCAGGTTCTGTTTATAAATTGGTGAAGTATTAATAAGTTGTTTGGGCTGCACAAATGTGGGTGCATTTCATGAATATCCTAACCGTATACACATTGAACTCACATTTATTAACCCTTAAAGCTCAAAATCAAAAATGTATGTTTTTTTCGTCCACTAAAATATTTGAAGCCTCATAGACAAAAAGTGTGGACTCAGATCAGACTGCTCCTGTAGGAGCAGTCTGATCTGGGTCCACAATATTTGCCTCTATGCTTATGTTAAATAGACATTTTCAGATGCAGTTATTTTGCTGACGTTTTAAGGACTTAATCGTGTGTTTTGCGTCTATACTGAGATAATGGCGCAAGATGATACAGTTACTTTTGAATAAAACCAGGCCTCATTTTCAGCTTTTACCTATGTCTAAGGTTGACCAGTCCTTATTACGCATTCATGAGGTGCCGCCTTTACAGTAACCAAAAAGTCATATAATACCAAATTCACTGTAATAATCATGCATGAGCTGAGTGTTTTATGGTTTGTTACACTATATAGAATCTTGTCAACTGGATAAGGGTTAGATATCTAAGACAAAAAAATACTTAAAAGGTTCTTGGCACTATGACAAATAAGTCTATATTTACTATAAATATACTATATTATAAAATAAAAGGGACAATATTATAAAAAAATCTGTAAAACTCAAGAAGGATTGATATATGAGCCAGTGCATGAGATTTCCAACAATTTGGTATGTGCGACCAGCAAAGGCTCAGACCAGCCTGGGCATACGGGCAGTCTGATCAGAGCCTTTGCAAGTGGCTTGAGTATTCTATGACTGTTAAGCTACTGACTGAACATCATTTGGAGTTTCTAAGCTTAACAGGAGGCTGCACAGACTCGTCTGAGTCTACACTTGTCAAAATGCCACATTGTTGGAAATCACATGTCAATGCTCAATTATAAAAATGTAAGAGGAATTAAAGTCACTGGGAATACACTCAGTATGTATTATGTTTAAAAAGGCACCAATTGTTGCACCAACTACCATGTGATTGTCCAATGCTTGCTATAATCAATCTGAAACAAAGAAAACCAGATTTAACATTTTGTAGTTTGATGGATTTTTCCCGTATTTATTGATACAACAAGTAGGGGACCCCAGGGGTGGGGGGGATACTCTCATTTTTTCTTCATACGTAGGCCCACCATCTAGCGTTCACACCACCCCTCCCCCAAAAAATATATCAGGAATTTCAAGCATCCCCAAAAAATATTTGAAATTTTTGCAACCCCCAAAAACATCCCTATACTGTACCTTGACCTTAAGAAAAGACCCTAAAATGCATAGAAATGACCCCTAAATATAGTCCAATTTTGTGTTGCCCCCCAAAAATATCCACAAAATCTTCATACCCCCAAAAATATTCATTTTTCTGAAAACCCCCAGAAATGTTTAAATTCAAAATTTTGAACCCCAAAAAATGGCTTGAGCCTACACTTGTATGAAAATATCAGAGTACCCCCACCCCCCTCTGGGTATCAGACGACCTATTGTGTACTTTAAGGGGTAGCAGGTAGTTTTCTAAATTAAGATGTATTCCTGTGTCTAAATATTTTAATCTTTGCAAACAGTCCAGACCCTGATGAAATGCAGCATCATGCTGCATTTCATCAGGGTCTTCCCTCTTTGCCAAAGTACCTGGAATGTAATGGGTAAATCCTAAGTATGCTGTATACAGTTTTATAAAAATCTATCCTGAGTGTGAGGTGTAGAACAACCTGTCCAAAAAGGTAACTGGGATTGCTGTCAGAGTGATGACAAATGATCATCCCAACAGACAGATTTTTCTATTTGATATCCCATCATCACACAAATAATGGCTTCTTTTTCTTGCTCACCATTTCATTTCGCATTTTTATTTATAAAAAAGGCTCACAGAAGTGCCTAAATAGGCGGAGATGTGATACAACATGATGATGACACTTTAACATAACAATGACCTAATCAACAAGCTCACCTGCCAGTCACATTCTTATCCTTCCCACAGGTCTACTATCTTATCTCATACAATGACCTCACTTGATTTCCTACAAGTTCACCTGCAAACTTTAACAAACAAAATGTCTTCTGGAATTTCCCTTCAAATGAAACGTTTAGGAGTCACTAGTATAAAAAGGGCAGTACCTTAATTAATTTTTTGAACAATTGGGTACATTACACATTCCTTTTTCATTTATTTGGGTAACGCAAATGTCAATTGGGTATTCAGCATTTCTAATAAATATTTTGGGGAGTATTTTAGTTTTTCAATTGGGTATATTTGTAAATGTTAAAATTTAACTTACCAAACAATACAATTTTATGTCTAATTGCTGCTATATACATAACATGTTGATAAAAATTGACTCAGTGCTGAAAACCAGTCAGCTGGCTGTCTACATTTAGCCACTCAGAGCAAATGAACCGTGGACAGTAAAATTATAAATCTGTTACCCATGACTATTTGATTGCATTGAGTAAACTGAATTTCTTTTGCTTTTTGTTACCAAACCAGATAAATTTTAATTGCTTTTTTAAAAATTTAATTGGGTAAATATGCAAATACGCATGTTAATTAAGATACTGAAAAGGGTTAACTCATCTTCACCTTGGGCCAGAGTTTGAGCTGATGACAGGCCAATGAAATGGTGCTTCCTAAGAGAACTATCTCAGCAATATGAATAAATCTTCTCCATCGCCTCTTGGCTGGATCTGTAAGTAACCAAACAATGAGCAATGAGCCGTGCCATGAGATTTCCAACAATTTGGCATTTTGACAAGTGCAGACTCGGACGAGCCTGTGCAGCCTCCTTTTAAGCTTAGAAACTCAAAATGGTGTTCAGTCAGTAGCTGAACAATCATAGAATACTCGAGCGACTTGCAAAGGCTCTGATCAGACTGCGCATATGTGCAGGTTGATCTGAGGCTTTGCTGGTCGCACATACCACATTATGGAAATCTCATGCACTGAATCAAATAATTTATTTTATGTAATAGTTATACCATGGGTTGTCCGCCTGTACATGAAGATAATCCACGAGCTTTAGCCAGTGGATTATCTTACGTACATGTGGACAAACATGTTATAACTATTTTATGCCACCTACATCACGAGGTATTTCACGCTGAAGTTGGTAAGGGTGGTATAAAGGCCTCTAGTAAACCCTTTCCTTCATGAATATTCATGCTACGCTCCACCCACAGTCAACACACACACAAGCTATATGGTGATGTTTTCCTTCAATTTGTAAAAGCTAATTTGTTTTTTATTGATCAAAAATGACATAATGGTGCACTATAACAAATTTTCCAATTTAGGGGTTTACCATGCTACTTTTCCCAATTTGAAAGGCCCTAGGGCCCCTTCCCAAAATTGAAAAAAAATCCTGCAGTTGGTATAGTGTCAACAACCCTTAAAGAACTGCACATGAGGTAAGATACAGTACTTTTGAGTGATTGAAATAAATGTATTTGGTAAAATTATTTTTTACATCTATAGATCAAAACTGTGTTATATAATATTGTACCAAAATGCAAGTACATTTTAAAACAGATGTATATGTATATGGGTGACATGGGAGAAAGCAGAGAGTTTCCAAAATCCTCATCTTAAAAATTCAAATTCATGAGTATGCATAAAATATAAATAACTAAATGGTTAAATTCATTAAGATAATCTAAAAATAAATCTAAGAAGGTATTACCATATTTTCTATTCAAAGTAAGTCTCAAAATCCTAAATTCAGGAATAATCCTAATATAAACTATTACACATTTTATCAACGAGCTAAGAAGAAAATAAAAGAAATTACCTTCAGTGTAATAACTTTTGGCATACAGTACTCGGAAGATCATGTAGGCAAGCCCTGCTCCCGCACATATTTTCTGATAAGAGAAAAAATATATATGACTATCTCTTTGCCAAAAAACCTTTGCAAACAGTCTGGATCCAAATTAGTACTGACATTGGCACTCTGATGGTATTCCTGTTTTTTTAAAGAGCTATTTAAAACAATAGGGCCCTGGATCCCTCATCTGAGTCCTGCACATGAGTAGATGATGTATTGGCCTGTGGCTAAGGAGATATGATATGATTTAAAAGAAATTTCTTTTTTTAGCCTCTGGTAGCCATGTTGTTCTGCCAAGCTAAACCTTCTGATCAATTTTAGTTGAGGGCAACATGAGGAAGATTTCTGTGAAATTATTTTGATTTTGGACCAGTGGTTCAGGAGATTTCATTTGAAGATATTTCTTATCTAGAGCTCTGCCTACCCCTTTTTCGGCGGAGAAAAAACATTTGTTCAATTTTAGTAGAGGGCATCATGAGGAACATTTCTGTGAAACTATTTTAAATTTGGACCAGTTGTTCAGGAGATGTCATTTAAATACATTTCTCATCTAGAGCTCAGGCAACCCCTGTATAACAGCCAAAACGAGTTAAGTTCACCAATTCGGTCATTTTTGTGTCCCATCCCCATTTTAGCATGTAAACAGCGTATTTTCTAAATCTTATAGGTTTATTAGTTTAGTTTAGGCTTATGTCTAGACAATCGAGTAAAAGAAAAGCAATGGAAATGGTCAATAGTCATTCCTTACGACGTTTATCAACAGCAAGTGTCCCCAAAATTGCCCCAAAATGCTGTCCCATCGTCATAGTGTGTAATTTTAAGAATGTATTATGCTCAAATGGTTGTTTTTATAAGCAGTTTTCGCTTTTATTTTATTGACACACATATATACCTTTCATTTAATGTCCCTCATTTGATTGAAAACTGAAAAATAAATTTTTGGTTGTATTGATGATACATGTCCCATAATCTAGCGTGAATTACGTTACCAATTTAACCATCTCACAATTTACACACCATGCATCATAAGCTCACATCAAACATCTCTATGTCAAGAAGATTGATATGTGCATGGACAAAGGAAACGAATTTGAGGAAACATTTGTTTATTTTTCGCAGATGAAAAGATATCTTAGGTTGTCTAAAAAATCTGCAGTTTTGTGAATTACGTTACCCTATGTGTATTATGTGTATAAGAAGAGGTACAAAGATTGCAATTGAAGCCAATGCAAGAACTATAACCTAACTATATAACAAACCATACAAGAACTTTACAAGAAGTTCTTTGCATAGAAAAAAATAAGTGGAAACATAAATTTGTGAATTACGTTACTGTGAATTACGTTACTACAGTTTACTAAAATCCCAATACCTCTTTTAATGCATACACTAGCTGAAAATAATGATTGTTTTTAATCAAAGCAAATCTGTCCCAGTTCATAAAGATCAATCTAAACCATATTACAGTTGTCATTTTATTTTAACAAGGATTTACCTATATGCTCTGGGTACATCAACTCCCCTATTCATGTAACTTACAAAGATAGTCATTTTATCAACACACCATATGCAAAGTAATCTGTTGGAAAAACAAAATTGAATAGTGTAAATCTCTTAGGGATTGTTCGTATGGTTTTTGAAATGAGCTGGATTAAACTTGGGTAACGTAATTCACAAGTAGGTAACGTAATTCACATTCTACAAAAAACCCAGATTAGTCCAATTAAAGACAAAAGGCAACAAATCGACGGTGATTATAAGTTTCTGACTTGTTGTTCAATTGTTATTTTCTCTTTTTCAAACCATTTTTATCTCGTTGCTGCTACAATTGGAGGTTTATTGGTTAGTTTATGTGTATACTTTGAAATTGGCACTCTCGCTTTTGCATCCATATCCATTCCAGTTGATCACAGTGACCTCAAATGCTCTCATGACTTACTATAATGTTAACTTCTATGGTTTATATGATAGATAAAATAGTTAACTTGAATTTATAACTTCTTATCTCCAATTGAAGTGAGCAAATTAGCTATGTGAATTACGTTACCATGAACAATTAGCCATTTTTCTAAGAAGGGCGTATCTTTGTGAATGATGCAAACTTTGCTTTTTTGTAATATGTGTATATGAAAAGGCATTTTTGAAGTCAGATTATTTATTCTGCATTGTATTACTTTGTAGTGAGCCACAGCAAGTTTTCAAATATATGGAATATTTAAAATTATTATTCTATAATCATATTTTAAAGTGTTATTCCAACAAGAGTAATAAAACTAGATGCAACAGCTTACTTCCAATGTGCAAAGGATGATGTAAAAAGTGTTAAGCAACACACTAGAACCTGGTATTTTGCAGAAAAATATATGTTTCTACTCAGGAAGTATGACCAGAGTGTAAGGTATGTGAATTACGTTACCGACCTATTGGCACAATGTTCTTTATACAAGAATACAATTTATTATGTCCAATACCAAAATAGAATGTAATTTTTAATATTCATCATCTACTGTTTCAAAACCAATAATTTTTTTCTGGTAAACTCTTCAAATTTGATGGATACAATTAAAACAATAATTGAACTCATAGAATTACAGCTGAATTCCACTGTCAATTCATAACAAACCTGCTTAGACCATGCTGAGAAGCAATAACATGATATAAATTCTACATAATAGTCTTATTTGATCAACAAGAGATCCAAATAGAAGTGCATGTTATTAAAGCTCTTAAATATTTCAGTCTTGTAAGAAATTTGGTATGTACAAGTATACTTCATCACAGTAACGTAGTTCACATTTAAATTCAGTGGTTCTCTTTGTGAGGCTGAATGAAATGAAATTTTTGGATGAGCAATTTTTTTAGACATCAATATCTAATTGACTTATTTCAATTTGTAAAAAAATAACATAAAAATGAAAATCTAAGCCAAAAAAATTGTGGGACAGAAATTGGCTGCAATTGGTGAACTTAACTCGTTTTGGTTGATAAAGCCTAGCAAAACTGTTTGTGCTATTTTGGTAGAAGCCATCATGAGGAACCATTCTGTGAAATTATTTTGAATTTGAACCAGTGGTTCAGGAGGAAATATCATTTAAAGGCATTTTTTATCTAGAGCTCTGGCAGCCCTTCTGTTCGGTTGAGCAGAACTATTTGTGCATTTTTTGTAGAAGGCATCATGAGGAACACTTCTGTGAAATTATTTTGAATTTGGACCAGTGGAGATGTCGTTTAAAGATATTTCTTATCTGGAGCTCAGGCGGCCCTTTTTTCAGCGGAGTTGAACCATTTGTGCAATTTTGGTAGAGGGTATTATGAGGAACAATTCTGTGAAATATTTTGTGTTTGGACTGGTGGTTCAGGAGATGTCTTTAAAGATATTTCTTATCTGGAGCTCTGGCAGCCCTTTTGTTCAGTGGAGCAGAACCATTTGTGCAATTTTGGTAACAGGCATCATGAGGAACAGTTCTGTGAAATAATTTTGAATTTGGTCCAGTGGTTCAAGAGGAAATGTTGTTTAAATATATTTCTTATCTGTATCAAGATGAACAATCCTGTGAAATAGTTTTGAATTTGGACCAGTGGTTCAGGAGATGTCGTTTTAAGATATTTCTAATCTGGAGCTCTGGTGGCCCTTTTGTTCAGTAAAGTGGTACAATTTGTACAATTCTGGTAGAGGGTGTTATGAGGAACAAATCTGTGAAATTATTTTGAATTTGGAGCAGTGGTTCAGGAGGAGATGGCGTTTAAAGATATTTTTTATCTGGAGCTATGGCAGCCCTTTTGTTCAGATGAGTGGAACCATTTTTGCAATTTTGGTAGAGGGTATCAAGAGGAACAATTCTGTGAAATTATTTTGAATTTGGAGCAGTGGTTCAGGAGGAGATGGCGTTTAAAGATATTTTTTATCTGGAGCTATGGCAGCCCTTTTGTTCAGATGAGTGGAACCATTTTTGCAATTTTGGTAGAGGGTATCAAGAGAAACAATTCTGTGAAATTATTTTGAATTTGGACTGGTGGTTCAGAAACAGATGTCTTTTAAAGATATTTCTTATCTGGAGCTATGGTGGCCCTTTTGTTCAGCGGAGCAGAAACATTTGTGCAATTTTGATAGAGGGCATTATGAGGAACAATTACGTGAATTTATTTCGAATTTGGACCAGTGGTTCAGGAGATGTCATTATCTGGAGCTCTGGCGACCCACCTGTTCAGTGGAGCGGAACCATTTATGAAATTTTGAAAGAGGGCATCATGGGGAACATTCATATGAAGCTATTTTAAATTTTGACCAGTAGTTCAGGAGGAGATGTCGTTTAAAGAAAAAGTTCACGGGCGACGGACACACCACGGATGCTGGATGAAGACTGATCACAATACCTCCCTCACCTTGAGCCTTCGGCTCAGGTGAGCTAAAAGGCTCAGATCAACCTCGGTAGAAGCTCATTCAGATCAGCATCTTTGCTGTCAGTCCAGTAAGTAGCCCGAAAACCTACGTCAAAAATTAGAAGATAGCTGTGCATGACTCTTTGAAGAGTGAATTTACACTTCAGGCGTGGATTTTTTTTTTGTTGATTAGGGGAGAGAGGATCCAATTACCACTCAATGTGGGTCATAATCTGCCCGCCAGCGTAACGCCATTTATATCAGCGAATGGCGTTTGGCTGACGGGCCCATAATGACCCAATAGTGACCCAAGAACATTTAATACTGGTAGATCTATTTCGAAAGCAGTTTTTCACAAAAATATTATATAATATAGCATGCAAAATTAACCTGGGTGCAAAGTGGTCAACTTTAGTGCAATTTACCTTTCATTGTCATAAGGGCCTCCTGGTAGGGACAGTCCCTTTAAACGTAACTGGTAGCTTGGTCAATATGCAATATGTGATTGCATTTGCAGATGACATTTTAACATTATTTTGGAAATTCACTGATGTGAAAATATAGAGAATACTAGGTGAGTGTAGTTTGATATCAAGCTTACCAGGCAAGGCTTTGAGAACGCTTGTTGACATCGAGAGGCTTGCCGAGCGATTCAACATGCGTTCTCAAAGCCGAGCCTGGTAAACTTGACATCAAAAGACGCAAACCTGTATTCCATTTATCAGTTTACGCATTGTTTCACTCTTGAAACTAATGATTATGACGTAATTTTCGATTTTTGTATTGATTCAGCGTCATTAGCTACATCATTCAAAAAGTGCAACATCATCATGACCTGATAAAGGCACATCCCATGAGATAGACAGTGTCTATCAGGCAACGTGCAACAATGCAGTTAATATGAGAGGTAATTGCAGGGATCAAATTTAGCACTTGCTTACTTGCTAAATGCTAGTAGTTTTTACAAAGAAGCAAGTTGAAATTACCATCACTTGCTATTTTTAGCTAATGAATACAAGAAGCTCTCACATGAACTAATTTCCAAATTGCTTGAAAAACAGTGTAGATCCTGATCAGCCAGCTTCTGAAGGAGCTGGCTGATCTGGATCTACACTGTTTGCAAGGTACCCAAAATGTGATTTCAGAAAGGCAATAATATTTTATAAAAAGAAATTGCCACACAATCTTGTCAACACATAATGCTAATTGAATTTGTTCTATTTTCTAGTTAGCGATATATATGAAGAGAACATTAAGCAAGTTGATTATCAACTTTAGCAAATAAGAAATATGATCCCTTGCTATTTTTAGCAAGTTGATAAAAATCTTAAATTTGATCCCTGAACTGATAAACTGGATTACACATAGGGTAAGAGAGTTTAAGTTAAAATGTTGAGTTTTAATGACTTAATAGTGTTCTGTTCAAGGGTGACCTCTGCAATGAATAGATTTGTCTAAAATGAAGTCTACTTTTTGTTCCAGATATCCGCTGCTTCAGTCGGTATCCCAAGACTTTGAAATTATTTTCAGTGATCAAAGGACCACAAAATAAGTTCGAGTGGACAGTCTGGTTATTAACCAATGATATTATTCATATTTAAGCAGGTACTCTAAAATGCAAAATAACAACTAACTCTGATTGGTTGAAATAAGTAAGGGAAAGTGATATCATATGGCGCAGCCAAAAAAATCTTGAAAGAAAAATTACCTAGCATGCAAAGAGTTAAGATTGCTTACCGGATACTGTAATCCACCCAATAACAACATCATCAAGAAAGAAGAGTTGCCCTCCAATCTGCAACAAAACAATAATACAGGCCTTTAGTTAATAAGAGTGTGTTACAAAAAAATAATTTTCTTATTTCTCAACCAAAACATATGTTGTGGGTACTCAAAAGAACCCTCTCAATGAGACAGTTCTTTTAAGCGTCCAAAACATATGTTAAAAATGATGGGTAATAAAATATTTACAATTGCACGCTGTAAAAAATTGTTTATCTAAACCTGTGAATAATATGTGATAGTTTATTTGTTTGGTTTGTGGTTTAATGTCCCAGTCAACAGCTATGGTCATGTGGAGATCATCAGTTGACCTAAACACACTATTTTCCTCGGCAAGCTTGACTAAGGGGTTAAGCAGTACTTTATGCACATACTTTTGCTGACAACAACCCTTCTTGATAGAGGAAGGAGGAGAATGACCATAGAAATTATTTAATGATGTGTGGGACTGGGCCCGGGATTGAACTAGCGAACTCTGGTTCTGCAGCTGGACTTGCTACTGACTGCGCTACGTGGCCCAGTATATATGTGTGACAGGACACTGTAGCTAAATGAGACCCATTTAACCCTTAAAGCACCAATCACGAAAGCAGCAGACGACAAATTTTGAGACATCTTTCCAAATTTTCGACAAAAATAAGGTATGATATTACATGAGAATCATCTGTCAGCAGACAATTCTCATGAAATATCATGCCTTATTTGCTATTTTTGAAAAAGCGGCAAAATTTTTAATTGCCGTCTGCTGCAAATTATGTGTGGCCCTTTAAGGGTTAAGCCAAATGGACTTTCCCATACTTATAAATTGGACAGGTCAAATTTCAGTTTTAGGGATGTTTGGTGGCATTTTTCACAGGCTCCTAGATAAGAGTGTAATAAAGTAAAAGTAAGTAGGGTGCAAAGATCAGGAATCGATACAATCAAGTACCACACCTGACCCAGGATACCAATGGGAAAGTGACAGACTCACAGTAGACACCACAAACGAGAGCCAAGAGGTCAGCCCTTTCCCAGCAGGTCAACTTATTTGTCTTGTTTCTCAACCATATTTTGTGGGTAATGAGCACCCAAAACAAATGTTAAAACTGATGGGTTAGAAAATGCTCAGAATTTTACTCCCCAGGGGACAAAATTATTTCAATATTGTACTTGTCCTGCAGGACAAGTGTCTTACAATTTTCACTCGTCCTGCATACACATGCACTTGTCCTTTAAAAGTGTATGCAATAAAGGTCATAAGGGAGTAATATGTAATATGACTTCCTCATGTTATTCTTCCCAAAGCACTCGTCCTAAAGAACGAGTGCTTTGCGAAGAATTACTCGCCCTTACTAGATTTCACGCATAATTACGAGCGGACGAGTGGAATTTTTGTCCCCTGCTCCCCCAATTTTGGTTTATCTGGACCTTTGAGTAACTTACGTATTTTGATAAGCTCTCTGGATGCAGTTAAACACATGATTGTTGTCTGGATGGTATATGGTAGGGTACTGAAAAAACAACAAACAAAATTCAATCTCAGAAAGAACTCAAAACTCAAACCAGTCTCACTACCTTCATAATTTGAGTCGGTATCAAGCATAAGATGCAAGTTGACATGTGGGTACAGTGAAGATCAAATCAGCCTGCACATCGGCACAGTCTGACCAGAATTTTAGTTCTTTGACTGAAGAAATGTTGGACCCTTGGCTACCCACAGAGCACCCATCAAAGACTCTGACCAGATTGCGAGGATTTGCAGGCAGATCACTCTTCGATAGGCGCACACCGGGGGTCACCCCAACTTGTAAAGAAAATAAAATTGTGTCCCACTATTTTTAAAGTATTAAAACATATGCCATGTATGTAACTGATCAATACAAAATCTTCAAAACTACAAGTTTATGTCGGTAGTTCATATCAGAGCTCTTAGGCCAGAATTTTTTTTATTAGTTGATTTACAAACCCTCCTACTGTAATTTTCTGGAAAGTAGAAAAAAAAATAATTTCAATTTTTTTTTTATTTTTTTTATCTGTCGACTCTAAATATTATTTGTTTCGTTGAAAAAAATAATATATTTTTGAGGTTCTGTCTGTATATTTTTGAGAGTGACACTGTTAAAAGTGATTGTCCTGTCCAGATTTTAAGGAAAATGATAAAACATTTTAAGATTTAATACAGACTGTTGGTTTACCTAGTACTAGTTTTACTGTTTCTGGAGATATTAAAAAAAATGAAAATATTAAAAAAAAAAAAAAAAGCTCTGAAAATGACCAGTCAACTGGTCATTTTCAGAGCTTTTTTATTTTTTTTTTTTCGTTCCCCTGACCCTAAATCTGAAAAAAAATTCCCGTTAATCAACTAATAAAAAAATTCTGGCCTTAATTGGATTTTGAAAACAGGCATCTCAGAGCCCTCTTTGCCAAAAAGTGGGTGTCCCACCATACCAAAGAATATCGCCCTTTTCAAAAAGTAGGAGTCCCAGCATCAAAAATGGAAGTTCAGAACTGCAAATTAGCAGTTGGTGAGAGCTTTGCATATTTGCACATTGATCGTCATTAGTGTGTAGACTGCCAATTATATGACATTGAAGTCAAAGTTGAAGGTCAAACGTACTTTAATCTGACTTAATTGCTCGTTTTGTGATTTATTACATTTTTAGATTAATGGTGCTCATAATTCAATATCTGTTTCACTCTTATGATTGATCCTAGTCTAGACGTATCATATTTGGCTCAATGATTGCTTTATAGTGTATAGATGACATATGGTGTGGAATGAAATCTTTACAAAAGATTAAAAAAAAGTCACAAAAAAAATTCCAAAAAATAAATGATTGCTTTTGGTGTGTAGATGACATGCCATACCCCTCTGGGAGATTTTCAACAATTTTTGACATACCTGCCATTTACTGAACATAGATTTAGATAAGTAAAAAATTTCAGCGTAAAATTGTTAATATTTTCCTACCCATCAGTTTTAGCATATGTTTTGGGTGCTCAAAAGAACCGTCTCATTGAGAGGGTGCTTTTGAGTACCCACAACATATGTTTTGGTTGATTTTGTTTGTTTTGTTGCTTTACGTCCCAAGTCAACAGCTATGGTCATTGCGGGACGGTCAGTTCACCTAACTACACTCTTTCCTGGGCAGGCTTGAACAAGCGGTTAACCAGTAATTTGTGCACATACTTTCGCTTGTAACTGACAACAACCCTTCTTGAATGAATCAGCGGAAGGGAGGAGAATGACCGTAGAAATTATTTCATGATCAATCTCCACGAAAGTATGGAACCGGGCCGGGATCGAACTCGCGACCCCTGGATCTGCAGTCAGACACGCATCTGTAGCCAGACACGTTACCGACTGTGATATGCGGCCCGGTATGTTTTGGTTGAGAAATAAGAAAATTAAATTTTCGTTACACACTCTTAACTAAAGTCCTGACTGAAAATGCAAATACAGTAAAACTCAGTGTTAATACGAGATAAAATACCTCAACTTCATACTTCTTCCTGGCTTTACCAACATTAATTGCCATCCACATGGCAACAAACTGACTGCCCACAGCTGAGAAAATCACATAGCCATACCCCTCTGGGAGACTTTCAACAAATTTAGACATGCCTGCCATTTCCTGAAATTGCAAATAAACGTATGAAAATTTTACTTTCAAATGTATGACCATGTTACCGTTATTAAATAATAAAAGAGACAAAAGGCCCTGGGTTGCTCACCTGAGTTTTGTTTAAACTTCTAATTGCAACTGTCAACTGTAACTACAGGGCTGGAAATTTATTTTTAAGTCCACTCGTCCTGCAGGACGAGTGCCCTAAAATTTTTACTCGTCCTTACCTGATTCTACTCGTCCTACAAGTAACATCAAAATGTTACAAAAATAACCCTTACACTAACAGTTTTAGTAATAGTGGTTATTTTTGTTTCCCAATTTGGCAAAGTCTGACTTAATAGTCAGCTTTGACTGTTCTTTGTTCTGTAGAAAGGATAATACTAATAAAAAGTTTTGAAGCAATGAATAATGGTAACTATTTGTTGAACTTTAATACATGTATATCTAAGAATGTGGTAATAGTACAAAATGTACCCTTTTATTTTACTTGTGTTTTTATCTTCTGTATAATCACTCCATATCATCAAATAATATTTATTGTCATAATTGAGTGATTATACAGAAGACAAAACCAGAGTAAAATAATGTTCAATGAATGTTTAGTTTGTCAATTTGAAGCTTAAATGAACTTTGATGTAATAAACATTAATCACTGTCACTGTTGCTACTGTTGTTATTTCTTGCCCTTGGCCCCCTTGGACCAGTACACTTGTGTCCATGAATGTGTCTTGTACCCCTGCTACTGTTCATCCAGTGGACAACACTATCAGTAGCATTATACTCATTAAGATTTGGACCATCAATACTAATTCTCATCAGATTTTCAATGTATCCTGGCTCATAGATGTCCTAGATTCAGTTTTGATTTTGTTCATGGCACTAAAGCCCCTCTCACACTCAGCTGTTGATGGGGAAATGGTCAACATAATATTCACAAGAGGAAGTATGTGTTTGACATTTTCTCTGTCCTGACCTTCTAAGCACATAAGACTCTCATAAGCTTCCAAAGTGTTTCTGTTCCTATTCCTATTGATAATAAGTTTCAGGTCTAACCACTGGTCTAATGCAGCATCCTTCTCTTCATCTGTGAGAAGTGGTGCATACAATGTGAGGAGAGATTCCATCTGTTCATCTCCAAAGTTTCTGAGTTCATCAGGTGCTACAGGCCACATACTAAAATTGAAGACATTAAAAAGTGAATGTGGTTCACCGCCAATATGTTTGATGAAGCGTTCTTCCAAAAAGAAAATAGAGTCATCAAGAAGAGCGTCAATACTTCTTTCCACCTGAACGTCATTGTTGTCATCTTCCCCCCTTCTTTGCACTTGATGAGTAATAATCACACCTTTGAAAGAACCATTTGCACTCTCTGTTTGAAAATGTCTTAGCATCTTCCCTCTCCTTGTTTTCATGTGCTCATACTTTTCTTTAAGTTCATCTATGCGCTGTTTGACCTCTGCAACCAGTGAGAATTTTTGCTGAAACAGTTCAGAGACTTTGCGTAAGAGTTCAGTCCAATCTATCATGAAATGTAAAAAGGAAAGGAACCTTTTTGTTTTCAACTCTTTAAGAAAACCCTTTGCTTTCTGAGAATTTTCATCAGTATGTGACCCTATTTCCTCTAGATGTATGCAAGTTATTTCATAATTATTCAAAAGTGCCTTCAATGCCCTGTTTTGGCTAGCTACCCAGCGTATTTGTTGTACTCCACCAAAGTGTTTCAGTTCTTGATCAAGACTTTTAGCAATGTTATAGAGTTCCCTCCTTTTTTGGGGTGAATAATAATAGAAATGAAAGATTCCTTTTAAGACCTCCTCAAACCTGTTTAAATACTGACAATTCTTTTTTGCATCACACACTGCCAGCTCCAAGTTGTGAGCAATACAATGAATAACAGTTACATAGTTTTCGCATCTATCTCCTTGAAACTGTTTGATTTCATCAATGATTTGTTTAACAGCCCCTGTTTTTTTTACCCATATTTACGGCTGCACCATCTGAATTAATACCCGCTAACTTATCAGCTACTGTATCTTGAGATAAACCCACTGTATCAAGACCTTGAAAAATGCCATCTTTAACCCCCTTGGCATTGCCATACTCCAGGTCTACTATGTCTGCTTTGTACTAACATGGCCCTGAGAATTAACGTATCTTACATAAACAATCTCTTGTTCGATCACACCCTTATCAGTCGAGCCATCTGACAGAATACTTATGAATCTAGCCTTTTCTATCTGGTTTGCAGATTCTGATTTTAATGTTTCTGCAATGCTGCTGGTGAAATCTTTACAGGCATGATTATTTCTATAGTTTTTATCAATTTCAACTCCATTTTTCTCTTGCAAACTGCATAACTTTTCGAATTTGTCATGGGTTCACCTTCCGTTGCAACATAGTATGCTGTATTAAATAGCTTTTCATAAACAGGGCTATTTTTTTCATCAACTTTTTTCACAGAAAGTACAATTTGGGATGTCTGTTGGCTCTCTAAAACCCTCTCATGCTCAACACATTTGATATGTTTTCGGCTTCTCTCATGAAATTTAAGGGTCTCTTTTCTGTATTTCTCTCTTATGCCTGTCACTTACGAGGAACCTGGGTCGTTTAGTTTGGGGAATTTGCGGCATACTCGACAGAACAGGGCGTTGTTGTTGTTGTTGTTGTTAGCAGCCATTTGGCCGAAGTATCACTCTGGTAATTGGGCTCTTCGGTATAACTTCGTAGTAAAAACTCTCCGGTATATTGGTTAGGCGTGTGTGTCAGGTTCGGTTGTTGATTAAAAAAAAAAAAAAAAAAAAAAAAAAAATATTGAGTTTTGAATCTTTTTGTACTTAAAATATACTCTTCAAAGATTTCATTCAAGATTTCTCTGCATTCCTGTAAGTCATCTTCTGCTTTCACCTCAAGAAACATCTTGCAAGACCACTCACTACTGCCAATGGTAAAGAACAGTTTTGACATCAACCTTTCTCTAATCTCCACATGCTGCTCACAGTCTTCTATGTAGTGTTTCACACTTTCAGGCTCCCCACAAGTGCAGACATAAAAATCTATCCATCCAAACTCTTTGCACAACTGCACAACAAAATGTCTTATTTTCCACATTGTTATTCTACTTAGTGGAGACATAGCTACAAACCCTGTTCCCATAAAATATCCCTGTGGATCATGTGCTAAACCTGTTCGATCAAACCAACATGGACTTCAGTGTGATGACTGTAATATTTGGTCTCATCGCACATGCCTATCAATAAGCAAAGACGAATACCTGAGATTATCTGACTCGGATGAGTCATGGTACTGCAGAAAGTGTATACTACCAAACTTTACTGACTCCTTTTTCAGTTCCAGCTTGCTAGAGAGTAGTGTATCGTCAGATACATCCTGTTCGGGACTGGACAACCTCCAACCCTTATCTCCTGTGCAGTCACCCGGTTTTGACATCCAAGAGGAGAATATAAACCTATCGTCCACGAAGTCTGAATGTGAAGAACCCTGTGATATTTTCAAGGAGCTTCGTGACAATAGAAAAGGTAACTTAAAAAGACCTAGTATGCGCCATCTCAATATCAATAGCCTAAGGCACAAATTCAATGACTTAAAACCTGTCTTACTCGAAAAACTCTGCGATATTCTCATAATCAGTGAGACAAAACTTGACGACACCTTCAATGAGAATTTATTCTTAGTAAATGGATATAAAATGGAAAGGAAGGATAGAAATGCAAAAGGAGGGGTCTTATGGCCTTTTATAGGTCAGACCTACCTGTGAGAAGGATTAAACAATTTGAATGTACTGAAAGTGAAAATATTTTCATAGAATTGAAACTAAGAAACAGGTCATGGGGCATATCATGTATGTATAGACCACCATCAATGAACGATAACACTTTTGAAACCGACATCTGCTCAAAACTGGACCAAATACTCATAAAAGATGAACATATGTGTATTGTCGGTGACTTAAACTACAATCTTCTTGTGTCTGAGAAAAGTCACACCCTGAGAAACATTATTGACACTTACAGTCTAAAAAATCTTATACAAGACCCAACTTGTCACACTAAAATCAGCCAACCAAGTTTAATTGATGTTTTCCTGACAAACAGCCCCAGTTTTTTGTGTAATACAATAAACTTTGACTGTGGACTCAGTGACTGTCATAACATGATTGCAGCTTGTTTCAAAGAAAGCTGTATTTCAAATAAAAGACAACAAGTAACTTTCAGGAGCTACAAAAACTTTCAGGAGGCCGAGTTCACCCAGGATCTCCATCGGGTCCCTTTCCAAGTGGCAACCGTTTTCGAGGATGCAAACGATTGCTACTGGGCTTATGAGACACTACTGATGGATATCGTGGATGAGCACGCTCCAAAAAAGCAAAAATACCCCAAAAAAGAATCTCCACCTTTTATGAACTCAGAGCTAAGGAGGGCCATTTATAAGAAAAAGATGCTCCACAATAAATTCAAAAAATTCAAAAACAATTCAAATTGGGAAAATTATAGAAAACAAAGAAACTACGTAACAAAACTTAGAAAACAATCCATTCATTTATATTTTTTCGAAAGGTGTAGTGGTGGGCCTAAATTGAAAGATTTTTGGCCTATCATTAAGCCTTTCCTCTGCTCTGGGTCCAGTAAAAATGACTGTGATATTATTCTGCTGGAAAATGATACCCTTATAGCCGACCAAAAAGAGGTTAGTGGTCGTCTAAATGTCTTCTACATCAACATAGCTAGGGAAATAGGAATAGATTCACAATCTCAAGATATGGCAAACCACCCCAGTATAGAAGCAATAAAGGAAAATACTCCTGAACAGGGCTATTCTTCTTTTAACTTGAACCAGTCGACCAATCATTGGTCAGCAAATCCATAAAGAAACTGAACCCCAAAAAGGCCACAGGTGTTGATCAGCTGCCCGCTAAATTGATCAAAGCTGGCTCCACAGCACTTGCAGGCCCAATTAGCACTGTTTTCAACCTCTGTGCAAAAAATAACCAGTTTCCAAATGACCTAAAAAGTGCTCAGGTCCGTCCAATTTATAAAAAAGATGATCCTTTTGTAAAAAAGAATTATCGGCCTGTTAGCATCCTTACTGCACATTCTAAAATTTTTGAGGACATTATGTTCATACAATTAACTGAACATTTTAATAATATTTTTCACAACTATCTAGCTGCCTTTAGGAAAGGATTTGGATGTGCAACAACTCTTCTAAGGCTTGCGGAGGACTGGAAGAAAGACTTGGATAAGCAACAGTATGTCGGCGCAGTGCTGATGGACTTATCTAAGGCTTTCGACTGCCTTCCGCATGACCTTATACTTGCCAAACTTAGTGCGTATGGCCTCTCTGCTAATGCATGTGACTTCTTAAACAGTTACCTTTCAAACAGAAAGCAGAGGGTCAAAGTAGGGCAATTTTGTAGCAGCTGGCTGAATATTATAAAGGGGGTACCCCAAGGATCTATCCTTGGACCCCATTTGTTTAATATTTTTATGAATGATATATTTTATTTTAAGAAAAAAGCATCAATTTACAATTATGCGGATGACAATACTGTCTCATACAGTCATAAAAACCTAGATATTTTGAAAGAGGTTTTAGTTGATGAGAGCGCCATATGCATTGATTGGTTCAGAGATAATAAAATGCAAGCAAATCCAGACAAATTTCAGGCAATTATGCTTGGAAAGTCTGGATTTGAGAATTGCAAAAGTCTCTTTCTGAACGGTACAGAGATCAAATGTGAGGACTCCGTAAAACTCCTAGGTGTAACCATTGACTTTCTGTTAAATTTTGACCTTCATGTCTCAAACATCTGTAAAAAGGCTGCAAGACAAATTAATGTTTTATTACGTCTTAGCAAATTCTTGACGATTGAAACAAAATTTTTAATTTACAAATCGTTTATAAAATCAAGTTTTAATTTTTGTCCACTTGTGTGGCACTTTTGCTCAAAAACTAGCTCTGCTAAAATGGAAAAACTCCAATACAGGGCACTTCGATTAGTTTTCAATGATTTCGATAGCTCTTATGAAACTCTACTTGAAAGAGTTAACATGCCTACACTTCATATCAGTAGAATTAGATTAATTGCTGTCGAAACTTTTAAGATTCTACATAAAATGTCACCTGTCTATTTGCAGGACCTATTATCATACAAAAATTCTGTTTACTCTTTCAGATATGACAACCTTGTAGATGTACCAAGTGTGCGTACCACAAAGTACGGTAAATCTTCTTTTTGCTACGAGGCAGCTGGTGTGTGGAACAGCCTCCCGAATGATCTTCGCAAAGTCGAAGATTTTAAGGAGTTCAAGAGGCTGGTCAACACACGGAGCGGCTCATCGTGCAAATGTTCAATGTGCAAAAGTTAATCTGTTTTTATTTTGCTTTTGCTTATATAATTTTTTACCCCAGTTTGCTTTTTACCTGCTTTGCTTTGCTTTGCTTTGCTTAACTTTTATTTTGCTTTTATTTATAGTTTGCTTTGCTTTAACGTAAATTGGAATGTTTTTCTCACCAATATTAGGCATGTGTTTTTGGGTGCTCAGAGGGACCATCTCAGTGAGATGGTTCTTTTGAGTACCCACAACATATGTTTTTCTCACCAATATTAAGCATGTGTTGAGGGAGCTCAAAGGGACCGTCTCATTGAGACGGTTCTTTTGAGTACCTACAGCAAATGTTTTTTGGATGAGAATCAAAATGGAGAAAATGGCTTTCCAATGCACGCTTTTATCTGGAGGTCTTATTTTTTGCGCCCTATCTAGGTTTTCGTCTTTCGCCAAAGAGCCTTGAAACCAGCCATCATGGCGGTCAGGGTCTCTTTGAGCCCCGTTTATCCCACCTTTTTCGAGTTTCGTTATTTCGTCCCCCCAGATAGATCGAAATAAAGGACCCTCTGTATGTTCATAACATGTAATTTAAAAATAGAAAGTTATCAGTTTTTTTATTTTTTTTTTATCTTTATAAGAGTTTATTTTACATATGATCTTAATGTATAAATGGGTCTAGCTAAAACGCTGACTTTCACTGCAGAACTGTTGACTGTTGACCAAACCAAAAGCTGACCAAAAGCTGACCAAAGTGACTTAAATGCTGACCAGAGGCAGTGCTGACCAGACAAATCATCTGGTTCTTGATCAGGTGTAATTGGTGATAATTGATGATAATGAACAGTGTAATAACAATTTTATGAAAATTATTCGTCTTGTTAAAGGCCATCAATGACTCACCATGACCACTTTTTAGCACCTATCAGTTATAATTTTTCTACCATTACCATCTGACGATAAGATTAGACCAACATGTACACGTACAGAGCTGTGTTGGAATGACCAAATATACCCACAGGAATCCATATGTGATGCATGGTGATGCAAGTAAATCTTATTGCATTTTCACTGGTGACTGACAATTGCTCCACTTTGGCTATGAAAAATGAACACTATAAAATAATGATACAAGGGTTTTCTGTGCAACTGTGATTTACAGAGTGAAAATGGATCAGACTGTTGGACCGATTCACAGATCACTTTTAGCTCAACTGTCACATAGTGACAAGGTGCGCTTTTGTGATCGGTCTTCGTTCGTCGTCCGTTAACAATTGACTTAAATGACATCTCCTAAACTACTGGTTGGATTTTGACCAATCTTGGCAGGAATGATTCTCATATGACCATGTTGTCAATCAGTGGCTTAGTTTGCCTTCAGTGCAGAATAAAGTATTCAGTCAAAGTATCGTTCCCAGCACTTCCCGCCCGTACATGTATGCGAACACATATTTACAATTTGCCTATGCCTTAAAAAAGCTTCTTTCGTCTATCAAATTTTGACAATAAATTTCAGAATCAAGAGCGACCTCATGAGAAAAAGCCTTTGAATTATGCTTATACATGTAACGAAGATGCACAATATTTAGTCTATGCATCTGCGCTGTCTTTCAAACATCCGGTTCTTTACATGTGGTTTTAGACTGATTTGAGTCATACCTGACTGAGACACTCCAAAGACAAATGTTCGCGCAAAATACCTACAGTATTGTAAGTACTCAGCGCAAGACCTTTGTGTGCATTTACAGGACATGCTAGAAACACATTTAACACATTCCCACCAGTCATTGCTTTTGTCATCCTCTATCATCTACTTATACTCTTAGCCTCTTAGGTAGCATATATTGCATCAGTATGGACCTAGATTTAAATGCTTTCTTTGCATCAGTCTGAGCAGGGTTCATAGCGTTTGCTTCCATGATAAAATCTAGTCTGAAGTACATTTGAATATATGCAGCAGACGCAAAAAGCAGATATCATTTTAGGACAAAACAATTTGGCAGAATAGGAATTAACTCATTTTGGTTAATTTATCATGCTTATCATGCTGTCAGCATAATACCTTGTATTTCAACCTCTCATTACAAAGAATTGGCATCTAAAGCATAAATTTCTGCATTGTTTTCGCGACCATTTCATTTTAATGTTGACTTTCTATCTCATTATTTCGACTGACTGGAACTAGGTGACCGGGGCCGGGAATTACAATGCCTTCTTAAAGTTAAGCAAGACTTAAGTTAAGTATTGATATTTCAACATGCTATATTAAATGCTAAATAAATTGCCTGGATCGATGTGGTATTTGTGGCCAAAGCTATCATTGTGATCTTTAGAAAAATTAAAACGGTTTTGATTTTTATCAGTTTTAATCGTTATTTTTCGCACCCTAAAAAATCAATACTTAACTTAAGTCTTCCTTAACTGTAAGGAGGCATTGTAATTTCGGGTCCAGGACCTCTATTATGATAATGTCAAATTTGATTCCCAAGGCATTAACGATAAATATTTCGATAATCATTGAAGCCAAAGTCGTTATATTTGCTTGCTAGATATGTTAAACTTAAATGAGACAAACATAAAATACAAAGGGGTCTAACCTTTTGCATCTTGTTTTTTTGTCGTCTGCTGACTTGCTTTCAAGATGACTTTTCCGAAAAAAATATTTCTGAAACACTACCAGAGTGTCAAATGGTTTGGGTTCAGTTGGTCCTGATCTGGGTCCAGATATAATTATTAAGAACTTTAACCAACCCATATTTAGCATATTTCCTCAGAAACCAGGCATAGATCCTATTGAAATTATCGCATTGAGCATCCATTAGAGGAGACAAGTTTTCTTATAATATGATCCAGGTCAAGTGACCAAAATGCAGCATTTAACCAGGGTCTGCATTGTGTGCTTAAACAAATTGATCTTCAGAGAAAGTTCGAAATACAACAATATGTTGGAAAGTAAGTATAAATGAACCATCCTGATTTAACTATATCTATCTTTATTGGAAAATTCCATTAGTCTACACAAGTATTAGCTTTTCAAAAAAGCTGGCGGTCGTTTAGCCCTATCACTGTATGTATTCTTGCCCACTGCATGCTTCCTTTTTGAACTTCTAGTGCTTGTCCATGTAGATTTATTCTTAGCTCTGATTATTAACATCTGAACTGTGATTTGTTACCATTTTACACATGCTTCCAGCGAGTATGTTGCTTGATCTTTTGAAAGCACCCAGCTTATGCATGGTATGTTATGGTAATGTATCTAGCATGCGACACATTTATAGAAAATCATTTAATAACACTAGACAGCACATTTTACTTAAAACTGATGCCAGCAAATCAAGGTCACAGTGGTCGCTTAACTGTATATGTACATACTCCATGACCCCAAGATGAGTGCACAAACCAAATTTGGGATACCTAGGATTTATGCTCGTGACACGATTTTTCTAGATCTGATGGCAGTGGTAAAGGTGCGTGACGCTCCATGACCCTAAATGCATTAAGACACGAATTTTGCCATTCCTACCTAAAATAATATAGGAGATATATTCCGGATATGATATGAACACTCAAACACTTAGGACACTAAGGACATGCAGTTTGATTACTATATGCCTCCCTTTGGGGGCATAAAACCAGTTTGTCATGACCGTCATAAGACAGTGCCTGAATTCATAGTAATTCTATGTGATCAGATGTGGATGACAATCACATAAGTACGTTTACTGGTGTGAAGTTCGCTCGCACTTTTTGCCAATCAAGGACGTTTTGACTTTGGGACGCTTTACTTTCGCCAGCTTTTTTGAAAAGCTAATTCTTATTGCGTTTATATAAGCAGCAAGGCAAATTGACGCCTTCTTTGTTAAAATTAAAATCGCAAACGAGCTTGCCTCGCGCTGAAGGTAGCCCTACAGATTTCACGGACAGCTTACTTCGCGCTGTAGGTCAACCCACGATATTTGGTACCCCACTCGTTGTTTGGCAGCGAATAAAATATAGACTGAGCAGGGCATAAAGGTTTGGTCAAAACCTGAATTTGATGTGTGTTTTGCATGATGTTTATATAAGCGGCCGGCCATGGCCGACCGCAAAAAGCACAAAGGAAATGTGTTTGCTACGAGATACTTACTTATATTAGACTTATATGTATAAATGCTTATTGGAGATACTTAAAGTATACTTATATGTATATCTGTTTGATGGGTAATACTTATATTACGTTTTATATGTATATATGTTTGATAGGATATACTTATATATTCTTAATGTAAAATAGTGAGTATGATCAGTACATACCACAATCACAAACTGCAGACAAATCCAAGGCTAAATGTTTAATAAGTATAAGTATATGAAGAAAAAGAGATATTGGCGATGTTGTTGTACCGTTAATGCTATGGCAGACGTCACTCCAATCGGGTAATGGTTACAAAGGACTGACCGTGTACTGCTTTTATTTTCACAAATGCGTGTTCTGCTTTTGATAAAAATGTGAAATATTTGTGGTTCACTTAAGTTTGCGTTAGAAGTGTGGGTCATTATATATATACAGCAAACGAGATTTGGATACTTATCCCACAATCATGTGACATTGTTCCAATGCCTCTTATAAACGTATATATATGGTTAAACTAGAGAGGTATGAATTTTGGCCTGCATCTTCACCTACGCCAGCACTTCGTGTATGCGAGCATCAAAGGCTCTGGCGAGCTGGTGCATATGCGCATACTTGTCTGAGGCACGGTAAAAAGTGAAACTACCATTTTCTGGTTCATTTGATTTGTGATTGTGGAACACTCAGATTGGTTATAAAATATGATATTGCAGAAGGTACAACGAACCGAGCGACTTTAGATCAGCTTGAATACAGCGTTTCGGTGACGTTGTTTGCATTTTGTTGAAAGATTATTGTTGAATCATGTATTCTGTTTTATTACAGTTTGTGCACATGATTGCTTGTATTCACACTGTGTATAGAGCTTGCTATTTCTTTTTTATTACATTTTGTAAGAGCATTTTGATCATAAAACTTGTTCATTAAAGTGAGTTTTGATATTGTGAACCTAAAATTCAGCTCGTTACGAATGCCAAAGTAGGTTTTTGACCATGATAACGTGAAAAACAGGGACAGTCTGAATATAGAAAATCGAAATATGAATATCAAAATGGTGTTTTGATATTCAAAATCGTGCATTAAAAGTGAGTTTTGAAATTGGAAATCTGATATTTGGTAATGTTCCTGAATGCTAAAGAAGGTTTTTGACCATAATAACATGAAAAAACAGTGAGAATCCGAATATTGAAAATTGAAATACGAATATCGAAATAGCAATTTGATATTCAAAATCGTGCATTGAAAGTGAGTTTTGATATTGAGAACCTGATATTCAGTAACATTCCAAATGCCGAAGAAGGTTTTTGACCATAATAAAATAAAAAACAGTGACAGTCAGAATATCGAAAGTCGAAATGCGAATATTCTAAATGATATTTTGATATTCGAAATTGTGCATTCAAAACAGGGCCTTTCTATACAGTGTGTAGAAAGAACCTGTTCAAAGTGAGTTTTGATATTGAAAACATGATATTCGGTAACATTCCGAATGCAGAGAGGGTTTTTGACTATAACAATATGAAAAACATTTAAAAAGGGTAAGTGAGTATGATCAGGAAAACCACAATCACAAACGGCAGACAAACCCGTGGCATCGTGAGGAAGAGCCGCACAACAATCACGAGACACCAGGAAGACAAACAAAGTAAAGTAATCAGCTCTATCCCTTCCCAATCAAGATGATTGCAAAACTAGAATGGACATAAAGTAACGCACAACAAAACATAGAACAATTACAGAATCCCACAATGGGAGTAACAATCAACATCGAATCAACAACAACAGAACCGCCGCCTTAGAACTGACAGCAGCCAAACTTACCAGGGAGAGGGGGGCCTAAATGCATTTTACTGGTGCCAAAATCTTCGTCCTAGATTCTGCCGTTGTTGAAGCACAAAAAAGTTAAGCTGGCAAGGAGGATTCCTAACTATTGCAATCTATCATCATAGAGAAGCAATATAATCAAATTAACACACTTTGATGAAACAGAGAAAATAGCTCACGACTCGCATATAGTCAGAGCAAAAGAAAACCTCAAGTTGAGCTACGGTGGGCCCAGCTACAGCCAAGCATCAGACACCAACCCATCGATTAAAGCTTTACGTCAGAGCCGTCATTGAGTCTCAGGCCTGGCCTTCCAATTATCGAAATAGAATATCGAAAATTAAAAAAAAAAGAAAATCGAACTAACTTCTGGAATTGAATATCGAAAATCGAACTAAAAATAAACTAGATAATCTCGGACCCAGTATACACGGACTGGTAACTGATATCAGGTAAATGTATATTGAAATACGTTGTCTATGCTGAGCTTTCAAAACTGACGTATTGCAAAGATTAAATAATCATATCTCCCATTATTTCTCTGCATATCTGTGATTTTTCTTCAAAAAAGCAATGGTTCGATATACAATCTTAAGAATGTATTGTTATATTTAATGAAAGTTTATCCGTCTTTATGAACATCAACAAGAAACCAAGGTACCCTTTTTTAGCTCGTTTCGGCACTTTTAGCTGAAAATCGTAAGAAATCAACCTAAAAAGATATGATAAAACTTCAATTTTATTTACCGTAACTTGTAATATTTCAACTTTGCATACCAGGAATTACTTTGTATAATCTTGGGTGTGTTCAGAATCAATTTTATAGGTTGTAGTACTTTGAAAAAACGCTAAAACAAAGCCTCGACAACATAACTTTGTATTTCCGTCAGTGACCAGTCCGTTTATACTGGGTGCGAGTTAATGAAGTATTCAAAAATTTCTTTGACGACTCAATCTTGATAAGAATGCGCATAAACAAAGTAAATTCTTTACAAAAAACGAAAGAATGCGGAATTTGAGCCTTGAAATGATATGTTCAGAGAATTATCAGTGACACTTTAGCATTGTACTGCAAAACTGGAAGCCAAATTTTATTTGACCTTAGTAAAGGTATTTATTCATTTTAAAGTGCCTTTTCAAATATTTAACACAATATCTTTGAAATTACAGCACGAATGTCGCAGTCAGTGCACACTTTTAAGTTCAAAGAGTGCTAAAATAGCGCAAAGTGCAGTCCTCAGTAGTCTAAATTGGTCTTAGTTGGTATTAATTAGCGATGTACACTTGAAAGAAATGAGACCTTTGATTGGTAATTGGCAAATTTGATATCGCCACCTGTAAACAGCGGTAAATGCGGTTCTCCACAATCCGCCATTAGTGGTTCTACCTTGGAAAAGCATATACATATTCTTGCATACTGAAATTATCATTTATAACTGTCCTTTTCAGGCCAAAAAAAACAAATATTCAAATTTGGTTCTATGGTATACCAGATTTAAAATGCAAAGAAGCACTCTATGAGCCCTGCGTGTTTCAGAAGCACAAAAGTCGGGTATGAACCCTTGTGCTTCAAAATATTTAAAATATACACTTCTAGTTAGGTATCTACCATGCGTGCTTCAGAAGCACTATTGTCAGGTATAAACCATGACACTGAAATAATATCAAAATCGTCACAATTACGCCTATTTAGGCGCGCCCAGGCCGCATGGCTTTATCTAGCATTTTTGGGATAAGGCCTCTGGCCAAATTTGGGAGGGGGGGGGGATTATCGACTTAATGTCAAAACTGGGGAAAATTATCGACATAAAGCACAATTATTGGAGCAAAATTTATCCTAAAATCAAGTTATTTTAGATTGTTTTTATGCCAAGCACAAGTGTTTATTAGTATTCATTGATTCTCATAAGTTGAAGTGGTCTGTGGAAAAATAGATATGCAATTGGGAAAAAGGGTGGCTATTTCCCATCGGGAATGCAGGTATGATAGATAAAGCCCTGCAGGGAAATAAATAAGACTAGATCCGTTTTTCCAGATTATTTAGAGGTCACAACAGCTGTCGTTGTTTCTGTGTGGAGTTGGTAAAACTTCTCCTCGTGCATAAAACATTCTATCATTTTGCAAATTGTATTATTTTGTCTGATGATCTTTTTTTGCCTTTGCAAACAGTGAAGATCCTGATGAAATGCAGCATTTTGTGGCAGTTATCTGAGTCTACACTTTTTACAAAAATACTCGTTTAGGGGTTTCCCCAGATTACAAACGTTTAAAAGGGGTAGTAATTAGATCCATGCCATACCATGTATGTTGGCAGAGCACTTTTGTTATTGGCTTGCCATCCATCTCTCCATTTGTCTGTAGCTACGTTTTTGGTTTCTTAAGAATTTCCACAGTTCAGTGCCTTTCAGCGGTCAACTTGATAATCGTTCATCATACGAGATCAGACAAAACCCATATTTAAACATATTTGAGACGGTGTACGACAAAACATAGAAAGACAAAAGAGAGAAGTGACATTTAATAGAAGAGTCGAAACATAGATGCGACATTAAGTAGATCAATGAATAATAGAACGACCAATAATAGAATAATAAATGTGAAAAATGATAATTACTTGACCGCTCGGCGATTTCTATGCGTCCTTAGTTGACGAAACAAGCTCTCCTTCGTGGAAAAACAGTGTCCGAAAAACCTACAAAGGCAGTAAGCCGTAAGACAAGACTTAACAGTTGTGTCAGAGACCAATAACAGACATTCGTGTATGCCAAGGAGAACAAGGAGGCCTTGGCCCATAACGTAACGTACTAACTGTAGAACTGTGTCGCAAAAAAAACAAACTTTAGGCTTTATTGATCGCTAATCAATGGTCCCTACCTCAAATATAAAGAAAAAATGTATTGTTTTCGTAAAATTGAGGCAAATAAAATTTTCGATATTTCTGAACTTTTTCGATGTTATTTCGAAGTTTTTTCGATCTTTTTTCGATAGGGCCATATGCTACCAATTAGCATGTTATAAAGTTATTGGAAATTCACAGCAAGGTACTGGTTATAATTGATCTCTGAGTACTGTTAATGAACTCAATATTTTCCAGTATTTTGAGAGTCAAAGAGACCCTCTGCGTAAGGGTGTATTATAGGTTCTCTATTTCTGAAGGATTCGCTTTTTCCAGATTATTTAGAGGTCACAGGTAAAACTTCTCCCCGTTCATCGATATAGTGTTGATATTTTTCATATTCCGGACCTTCAGGAATATTGGGTTCTGACAGAAAGCAGGATAACGCTTAAGCCGGTGCTAGGGGGCGTGGGAATTGTTGCACTTTCCATTAGTTCTCATGAACAGACTCAATAAAACCGAGTCTGCTGTATTCTAATATTGTAGGTTCTCTCTATTCCTGAAGGATCCATTTTTCCAGATTATTTAGCTCTTTATCTTGTATATGTCCGTTTAAAACCTATTAGAACAAGTTCTTACTGAATCAATGGGCACTGTTTTTTCCTACTCACACGCATAATAAAACAATTTAGAGACACTATATATATAGCCAGGTATCAAGCCTGCATGCTTTATTTGGTCGCAAAACTAACTTCTAATCGTGCGCACCCATGACACCAAATGTGGCCAACTCTTGATCAGTTGTGTGGATATTTCTAAACATAAAAACAAGCCCCAAAATAGTGAGTATGTTCAGGAAATACCACAATGACAAACCGCAGACAACCCCGTGGCACCGCGAGGAAGAGCCGCTCAACCATCACTAGACACCAGGTAGACAAATTAAGCAAAGCAACCAGCTCTCTCTTCCCCATCAAGATGATTGCAATACTAGAATGGACATAAAGTAACGTACAACAAAACATAGAACAATTACATACTCCCACAATTGGAGTAACAATAAACAAAAAGTCAACAACAACAGAGCCACCGCCTTAGAACGGACAGCAGCCTAAGCCACCGGGGGGCTTAAATGCATTTTACTGGTACCAAATCTTCGCCCTAGATTCTGCTGTTGTTGAAGTACAAGAAATGTCCAGCTCGCATGGAAGCTATCTAACTAATGCAATGTATCACCAAACCCGATGTACTACCACATCATAAAAATAAAATATATCAATGTACATCTGAGAAAAGTAATCTGCGCTATACTTCCATAGCAGTATGGAACCTTGCACAAACTGATCAAATTTTGCTTTCTACTTTTATGGAAACATTTTACCAGTTTAAATATGCATTATTATTATTCATTATGCACAAAAACAGAAGCATAAAACAAGTAAAACATACATTTAGTTGCATTTGTATTGTATTGTATTTAGCTGCACCCAATAAAGATTATATGCATGTGTATACACTTAACAACACTTACATGTATAAGTGTGCACATATAAATGGACCAATATCTTCATAAATAAAAGTCAGATCATTTTGAAATTTTCAGCAGATATAGATGACATTCATGACATGATATTCCATAACTTTTAATTTTCCTAAAACTTCAACTTTTAAAATGCGAAATCAAAATTCAAATATATCCTAAAATCAAAGTTAACAGTTTTCTGCCGCACTAGGATATACAGAGAACGAGGGGAACGTTTTCAGGACAACTGCATAATTGAACGTGGCAGTCATGGCGGTGGTTCTGTTATGGTGTGGGCAGGTGTGTCCTTACATCATAAAACTAACATTGTCCTCATAAAGGGGAACTTAACTGCAGCTCGCTATCAACACGAAGTGCTCGATACGGAGGTCATTCCATTGTTGAGGAACCACAGAGGAATGCAGTTGCTGCACGATAGTGCTCCAGCCCATCTGACAAGGGCCACCTATTCATATCTGAATGCAAACAATGTAAATGTCGTCGACTTTACCACCAAATCACCAGACTTAAACATAATTGAAAATATTTGGGATGAACTAAACCGCCATGTAAGGAGACCAGAGGCTATTCAGACCAAACTGAATCAACCGAGAGCAAAAGTTCTCTACGAGTGGAACAACCTCCCTCAGAATTACGTTCAGCGTTATGTGACGTCAATTAGACGTCGTTGTCTTGCCGAAGTGAATAGTGCGGGGTGACATACCTGCTACTAAGTTTACATAGACATGTACGCCGCTGCAGGATTTGACTTCATAATCTTATGATGTGATATATTAGATCAAGTTTGGTCTCTTCTAAGGTATTGGAAAAAATGTGAACTTTGATTTTACCATAAATTTGAATTTTCCGTTCGCATGTTTTAACTTTTATCTAATTCGAAATAAAATAAATGCAATTTTATTACATACATGTCGTTTATATTTGTTGAAAGTTAGAAAATGATCTGACCAGTATTAAAGAAGATATGAACCCATTTATATGTGCACACTTATAAGTGTTGTTAAGTGTAACTAGATAAGCGTTTGCTATTCACACGTATAAAGCAACGTAAATGTATTATGTACTTGAAAATCTCTATATTCAAACAGATGTACAGACTGTTCAGAATTTACATGATTTGCATTTTCTGCCAAAGTCAGCTGCACTATGACAATATGCAGTGCATGATCATAATATGCACCTGTCTAAGCCATTATGGCGGTTGTTGGGCGTATTTAGGACATTTATTAACGTCATTCTTTATACTACCAATCAGTATATGCGTTTATACGCACGCATTATTGCTATATCTGTGTGCATCTAATCTTATTAAAAGCTTGCGCATTCGCAAGCTAATTTACACATTCAGGAAATATGAGAAAATGAGTAAAAGAAACATCTGCTCAAAAATAGTCAAATGTTTCGTATGTATTACTAGCAAGGAAGTCCATACGTTATCTTCTCCAGTATAAAAGAATGGTAGAGAAAGTGTCTCTTTACTCCAAATGTAGCGTTAGTAAAACAAACACAACAAAACTTACAATAAAATATGTTCAAACACGAAAAGAACCACAACGTGCATTGTTTCTACAAACGTAAAATATCTTTATAGCGTCTCATAAATAGACCCTGTGCCGCGCTTCAGATACTGTTTCTGAAATAAAAATATATATTTCTCCCCTCCAAGCGATGGTGTTCATAATGTTTAAAGCACATCTAATTGACTTGAAACTTTAACATACATGTAGTGTTAGACGGATGGCTGAGAATGGGTTTGCCCCCCCCCCCCCCCTAGGGAATTTCGCAGACATATCCTATCTTGTAGAGAATTGTAAGCCGAGTCTTTTAAGAGATGTTTGCACTCTGTGCTCCGGGGCGTTAGTCTGTAAGAGCCTGTAACATACGTTACTTAATCAAACTAAGAAAAAGTAAATTGAAAGTTTGGGCTACAAATTAAAGACATTAAAATATTTATTTTTAAAAATCATCCATATAGTCTGCATACTGGATATCTTAACTACGTATGACAGCCATTTGAACAAAATTGCGGCTTTCTAAGATGTCATATGCGTTACATAAATCAGATAACCCATTAAAATTTGCAAGTGTGGCTAACATCATTTACATTCACAATCTCTATGTGTGTTTTGCAAAATGTTTTTAACCATATCTGACTAGCTTATGCAATTGGCTAACAGAAAAATTAAAGTTTGTTTCCCTAGCTTAAATACTTTTTCTGAAATAAGCAATTAAACAACCCTACCCCTACCCAGTTTTAAGGTGAAATGTTTGGTATTAAAACTAAAGTAAAAATAGTTAAAAAATATTTGCAGTTGATGAATGTGTTTCATTGTTTGGGATTTATTTGCTTATATGAAAAGACTCATAAATCTGCAAGTTTGTTGCAAAATTTTTAATATCAGAGGCTGTAGCATATGTTACCTGGTGTAATAAATGGGCAAGCTCATTGTCTTTACGTAAGATATGCCTAAAATGTTTTAATCTCCTCGAGGGAATTTTGCAAACATATTCCTTCTTATAGTACAACTCAAGGGCATCAAATAAGGGATGTTTGCACTCTCTATGTTGGGGCGTTAGTCTGAAACTGCGTGTTACATGCGTTACTATACCAAATAAAGGAAATGTAGTTTGAAAGTTTGAGCTAAAATTGTGAAAAAACTTGCAGCTGTTGGATATCTTACACTGTTTAGGAATTTTAAACTGGCTCCTATGATAAAGACTTATAGATCTGCTAGTTGTCATCAAGTTTTAAAGATCAGAGAGTGTTACATATGTTAGCGTGATAAGTAAAATCATCAAACTGTATTTTGACATCAAGCTGAGTAAGCTTGCCTGCTCCATCCTAATCCCCTTTGGAATTCTGCAGACAAAGTATATCTTATGTAACCATTCAAGGTGCATTTAATAAGATATGTTTGCACTCTGTAAGTCGGGGCGTTAGCCTGTAACAGCTTGTTACATATGTTATTATATCAATTTGAGAATAAGAAATTTGAATGTTTGAGCTACCAAAAGAAGACATTAAATTTATCTAATAAATTGACATTCTTATAGTCTTTATACTGGATGTCTTTACTACATATGGAAGCTGTTTAACATTAATATGGCTAACTGTGGTGTAATGTGCGTTACATGAACCTAATTATAATTTAAAAGCTATAATTGTGGCTATCGTCATGTAGTTAAACAACTACTATGACTTGGTTTCAAACTGTTTTATTAGATTTTACAAACATATACTCAATTGATGAATAGGAAAAACAAAGTTTGCTTTTCTATCTGAAATATATTGTCTTATAGGAGCTAATACTCAGCCCTACTCCCAGTTTTACAGAGAAGCAAATTTTGTTATTACCGTTTAAGTAAAAAACATGAAAGCAATTACAGCGTGTGGATATTTTTCATTTTCTTAGTCTGTCTTGCTCATATATCTACAAGATGTCATTAAGTTAAAGATCAGGACACTTAATGTGTACTTATAAGTCTTTGGTGCCAAAACACTAGAAATTCTATTCATTTCTGATTATCAAGCCCATGGACTGTTGTTACAGATGTTATCAATGACCTTTTGGACACATTTCCTAATACTGTGCATATAATGCTAAATATAGAGCCACAAATAGTAAAGATAGTTTTACATTTTTACAAGAAAATAAAATAAATGAAATGGTCCAAACTATTTCTTATCGATTTAACACTCAAGTTAAACGTTTGTCGTTGTCTGCTTCTGTGGTAATCATTATCACACGCCTCCTTGCAACTAGTAGAATCATCACACAATATTTCAATCATTTACTGTTATTCAATTTTACCACCAGTCCACTCAAAATTGATGAGCCATTATCAACTTTCCAATTTTGCCATTTATGGCTTGGAACATTCGGAAACTGATATGAATTCCTAATAGTTGACTCTTTGAGTATGTGTTTCAAGTGATACCCTGCAAGTAGGAGAAAGACTAAAGCTTTACAAGGAGGAAAACTATGCCATTAAGAGCAATGAGTACCTGGACTGAAGTACCTTGATATTTCTGTGATAAAGAATCATATCTTAGCTGGTTAACTTTTATAAAAGTAGCCTTTTCATACATGCAACCCACACATTTTCATCTAATAATGTCTCTGCACTTATTATCTTTCCCCAAGCATTCAAAAACTTATTAGAAGTCTTAGTACTTCTGAAGTGCTGAAACCGAGGTAACTCTTTCCCTTCAGATAAACGAACTAGATGTAACACGGCAGGTAAAGCAATGAATGGCAGGATAAACAGAGCCCAAATTAGACCCTTCAATTCAATGATTCACTAAGTTTCTAAGATAAGAGCACTTATTAAAGGATGTAACATATATAACTCGTCATAATAAATGAGCAAGGGCATTGTTGTGACATCCTTTTTGATTACACAGTCAGAGGCAAGTGTTTTCAATTTCAGTGTTTGCAATGGATCATGAAATGAGGCACCTTATCAACTTGTTTACTCTGTATGAATCTTCCATAGAGCATAATGTAGAAATACTGGTTATCCGATTCTACCTATAGTCCACTTTCCTTCTTTTGAATGCAACTGCTAATGATATGGCTGCAAAAACTGAGAAATCATAGGTTTTGGATTATTTTAAGACATGCTTCAATGTACTGACATCAAAAAACAACCAACTGCAAACGTAATTGATGGCAATGTCCAACTTCATATTCTTTCTCTTATACCAGATAACTTTCAAGGTGTAACAGAAATTGTTTCAGAAGGTCTTCCAAAACCATCAAGAGTCAACATTGTAACTAAAGAAAACATATAAAGTTCTTTGGGGGCAGCAAAATACTATTGATCTAAGACCTGAGGACGTAAGCACCAAAAGACTGGATAGGTTCCATGGCAAATGATGCAAAAAAGCAGCCTATCAAATTTCTGTTTGACCAATGTCAGAAATCTTAAAGTATTCTTAGATGTACATGGTAGAGACATAGATTTTGCAAAATCAGAGCAAAGTTATCATTTGACTAGCATGGATGCAGAGGCAGCTGCAGTTAGATTGCTCTTGCCACTTCATAGGAAAAGATATATACCAGAGTCATACTCCATTGTATGCATATATGTGAAATGGCATTAAATCCATATTTAATCAGGTGTTTGATCCCATGACACTGACATGCTGTTTCTGCTTTTGAAGAATGCTAAGGATTCAAGTTTGGCTGAGTCAAGTTGTTTGACGCTGGCACTGGCCACACATACAAAGAAAATTAAGTCTTTTGATGGCAAAAGAGGAGGATCACACGAAATGCTTATAAGTTATGTTTGTCACAATTACCAATTTTAAAAAGTAATCTTAATTAATGTAACACATATAACACCATAGTAAGCTGTATATTTGTTAAAAAATCTTTTCTTATGTATCAAAGGTATTCAGCATGCAAACTACATGAATAACTCAAATAAATAGATAGTTTTATGTCTTCTTTCTGTTTCTCAGACTTTCAATTCATTTATTCTTAAATTGATATGGTAACATACGTATCATACCATTACAGGCTAACCCCCTAGTTAATAGAGTGCAAACATCTCTTATTTGATGCAGCTTGAACTGTTCTTTAAGGTAGGATATGTCTGCACAATTCCCAAAGGGGTGGAGAGGAACAGGATTGTACTCAGTTTGCAGTCCTAATACAATGCCATGATTCTACTGGTTGTGATGAAATGGGTGATTATTTTGCAATAGAAGCAGACACAATGATAGACATTGTGAGGGTGACTTGAATAAAGATTGTTTTTGAATAATTTTATTTAATAGGAATATTTATTAAATTGTGTCATTCAAATGAGAACTATTATTTTCTATCTATATGTCTATATATTTTAATATTATAGGCATTAGGAAATATGTGATTAAAAAGGTTATATATAACATAGGTAACACAATTCCATGGGCTTGTTATCAGCAATGACTGTAATTACTAAGACAAAGGCACCAGAGGCTAGAGATTAATAGGAAAACATGTGAAAAACGGTATTTTTCCGAAATATCATCTCTTACTTCCAAGAAAATTTCCTAGCTCATTCATTATGCCATGTAACATACGTTACATACTTTAATAAGTGCTCTGATCCTGATGTCAAACTTGCAAATGTATGATTCTTTATTGCATTAGCAAGACAGTGCCAAAAATGTAAGATATCCACGAGCGTCAAATATTTTCATATATTTTTCTTCAATAATAGATACCAAAATTGGATACTTAAAATTGGAGGTAGGGTTGTTTAATAGCTCATATATAACAATGTATTTGAGATAGAAAAGCAAACTTTGTTTTTTCTATTAGTCGAATGAGTATTTTAGTAAACTAAGATTAAAAACACTTGTAAAAATGCACGAATCGTCTGTAAAAGGAATGATGTTAGTCACGATTTCAACTTTCAAAGGGAAATTTAATCTATGTAACGCATATAACACCATTGAAGGCTGTAATTTTGTTTAAAATGCTGCTTTTATGTAGCTTAGGCATCCAGCTTGCAAACTACATAAGAAATTTGAATAATTAGATGGTTTAATATCTTCTTTCTGTAGCTCAAACTTTCATTTTGATTTTTTCCTTAGTTTGTTACAGTAACATATGTAACAGGCCGTCAGAGACTAACGCCCCGGAGCACAGAGTGCAAACATCTCTTAAAAGATGCGGCTTGAAATTTTCTTCAAGATAGGATATGTCTGCAAAATTCCCTAGGGGGGGGGGGGGAGCAGGACCTTTTTGAGCTCGAAGTCTATGTATAACTATGAAAAGAACATGCTGAGTTATGTAAGCGACATGACGTTATATCAACGTTGATCCGACGTTGATTAGACGTTAGATACTGATCGCAGAACACAGTCGTGTACCTGTCTCTAACATTGAGGGAGGAAGATTAAAATTCAAATCGCTAATCATTGCGCCAGTACATTATTCATCAAAGCATTTTTTTCTCAGATTCACCTACATGTACTAATACGCGAGGAAAAAACGGCACACGTATAAGAAATTAAGCTAAAACCTGGGCGCATTGTGCTATGAATGAGACGTTCCCATCCTGTGAAGGTTACCAGGAAATCTGAACAAGTGTATAAATGACTTATGATATCTGAACATTACTATCAATTATCACATATTATCATCAATTATCACCAATTAAACCTGAGTAGGGACCAGGTGTTTCGTCTGGTCAGCACTGTTTCTGGTCAGCATTTTAGTCAATTTGGTCAGCTTTAAGTCAGCATTTGGTTAGGTCAAACGTCAGCAGTTCTGCAGTGAAAGTCAGCGTTTTAGTCACACCCTGTATAAATATCTGTGCTATAACAATGTAAATTCTGTGATATTAACCCAATTTTCCTGTGATTTGTTATATGTATTTATACTTGTACAGTCTTTCACTTTGTTTGTCGGTAAAATAGCCTTGATGGCTAATGTTTTGATATGTTATAATTGAATGCCGACCTTAAATAAAGTTTCTTGTATCTTGTATCTTGTATCTTGGACCAAGACTCTTTTAACACCCGTTGACGTTTTGTTTTGTCGTAGTTTGTTTGCTGACTCTTTCGCTTTGCGACCTGTTCTGCAGCTTTCTGCAACATTTTCTCGCTATCTCCGCCCCCTTGCTTAGAGCTAAGAGTATTGTCATCGCCCTTTTGAGAGCTCTCGTCTCGCTTGAAAAACGATCGAATATCAGGTTTTTCCGACATTTTTTTACTTCTCTGTCTAGAGTAGACTGGTTTGCATATATTTTACCGTAGAAATACACTGTTTATACTTGTTATCGAGAAGGAAATACAGTCCGCCTCGTTCTGGCGGTAAGCGTTGCTATCGACAACGGCATTATAAACATTTGGAATAGAATAGAATATCGGACTCAGCTGAACTGTTTACGACGTTTTTCAGACAAAATAATTCGAAATGACTCACTCTGAAACTTCTGCCGAACAGCCAAAAATTATTTTATTTTTGAGAGAAAATTTCACTCACCCTTAAGGACGAGCAGATTAAAAATTCTACTCGTCAGCAAAAATTTCTACTCGCCATGGCGAGCGGACGAGTAGATATTTCCAGCCCTGGACTGTTCATGCCTTTATTGAAACCCAGGCTGGGGATTTTTTGGGTAGCAGGGTCATAATTTGAGCTAATTTTATAGAGGATCACTAGATGATGCTACATACCAAATATCAATGCTCTAGGCTAGGTGGTTTCAGACAAGATTTTTCTGTTTTACTCTACATCATGTAAATAAGCCCAGTGGCTATGTCTACATGGCACAGTTGAAGGCCAGGAAAGCACAGGCTCTCTGAATGAATAATCCGGGAATGGAACCACCTTCCAACATCAGTCACTGATGCCACCACCATAGAGGAGTTCAGAGTCGGCCTGGGACATGCCCTACCGGCCCTCCAGCAGTAACCATGTCGCCATGCCTATTTTAAATGTACATACGGTGATTTCAACTTTTGGAAAGATGCGGCTGTCTCTTTCCCCTCTCACTGCTCAACAGTACATTCTTTTGAAGAATACTGACCAATACTTGGAAGGAGAAGAAGAAGAAGAAGAAGAATTGCGCAGGGGGTGTATGTGACTAAAAAACCTCTAATACCAATCGGTTGTTAAATAACAAAAGATGAAATAGGCCACCTACATGAGGTGTAAAATATATTTCAATGGCGGCTTATCTGATCTTTAGAAAGTCGGTCATGTTTAACCGATTATAAAGAACATAAAATTGATAATACGAAATAATCTGCATAGCTAAACTGTAGGTTTTAACATTTTTCTATTATTTGGTGTCAGTAGATTCTAATTGAAGTGACATTTTATTAAAAAATATTGGATTGAAAATTGATCATTTTATATTATGTCAGAAGTGGAGTGGAACCATCTTGACACAGAAACAGTACGCGCAGAGACAGAAGAGAGTTTCAAACAAGCTCTCCCACAGTGCTACTAAGTCGCTCTCTCTCTCCGGTGTGTTATGCTGAACAAGCCCTACATCGTAACCATACAGATACAGAAGGCTATATGGGAAAAAGATCGCTGACGTCCCTGTATACTGGGTCGGAGTGGGTCCGAGGCTGACTCAAACAGATAGCAGACAAAAGTATTTGAGAGCAATGATCAATCTTGTTAAAAAGACAGCAATATGAATAAAAATATCTTTATGATAATATGAATACAAATTCACATCTCAACATACTTTATAAATCTAAGGCTCCCGTACCCAGACTATTCTTTTTAGAAAGCTAAACTTGTTTTTTTTTTAAAGCAACAAAATCCACAGTTTAGAATAGGCAAATCATCAGCGACACAAACCAAAACCGCAGAAAAGCTGAACGCTGTTATGTGCTAAAACTGATATATAGTGACAGTAATAAACGTGATCACAAACACCGTGATCTCAAATAGCATACCAATTCTGATGCACTTCACACTGTTCTTGCAGCATACAGGAAGTAAACTTATATAATAAGTCTATAAACTCTTTTGGTGATATGGAATCATACACGCCAAAGTTTAAACATAAAAAATAATCAAAAAGCTTCATTTAACTCTGCAGAAAGGTGCTGGATGCTGTATGTACCCATGTGACTTCATCATCAGCGTCGCGTGATAGTGCAGTCAAATTAACGACTGATTCATACCAACTGTGGGTTGCACATTGAAACCTGCGAGTAACTTTTTAATCGCATATACGGTTTTCAAGAAAAGTGCCAAAATATTGTGATGCGTTTTCAAAGTCCTCTAAGATAGATAGATAGATAGATAGATAGATAGATAGATAGATAGATAGATAGATACCCTATTCGAACTAAATATTAGGCCAAAGAAAGGGACATAACAGAAAATCCATTCTTATGCCTAATCTTAGGGTTAGGTATGTAGTAAACAGCGCAGACACTGAGGAAATGGCACAGTTTGTGGCATTTCCTCTGGGTCTTCTCTGCTTGCCAAAGTAACGTACAGGTTTTCAGTATACCAAGGATTAATTTAAAACAGATTGTTCTATATTTACCAGTATAAACATGCACATGAAATATCTCACAATATGCAGAGTCGTGTCCAATATCGTGGATATGTATTGTATTGCTAAATTTGCCATGGTTCAATGGCAAATTTAACTGTCATACTGTTTATGTAATTGGAAATACCTGTGTAAAATAAGTGGAACCTTGCGAAAACGGTTCTTACCTACCTAGTAAGCACTTAAAATCGGGCCACTATCGGCCCGCAAGCGAAACGCCATTCCTTTCGCTGGCGGGCCAATAGTGACCCGAGATTGGATGCTGGCCTGGTACCAACCTGCTGACAGTAACATACTGGGTAAATTATCATCGCGTCAAATGTCTGTTTTGCCGTCTGGTGAAATTATTTTTTGGCTAGACTTGAGAATATACAACTATTTGTAAAAACTGCATGAAGCTATGAAAAAATAAACGTAAATATGGTGGTTATGTTGGTAGCAACATACGTGACACATGTATTCAAGCTACATGTACTGAAAGTCCTAAAGTCGCTCCGATTTTTGAAACCTCCTTGACAATCTGTATAGGCCCAGGTCAGACTGCTTTGTTACGTCAAATCAACACTTTTCAGTTATGTTGGGACAAGTCTTCCTGGGTTAGCAAGTGTCACGGGTCGTGAGATACAAAACTCGAATATAGGCAATATATGTTTTAATAACGAGCAGCAACCATGGCATCAACTAGTCCGGAACCTGGAACAATAATATATATATATAAAATATATTAAATATGAGCTCCACAGAAAGTATAGAACTTATCTGTTCAGGGTCTTTATGGCAAGTGCAGTACAAAATAGGCCTTTGCAACGCATACCCTAAAACCTAGTGTTATCATCCAAGAACATAGATTGTGTAAACTCATTGGAAACGTCTCGTAGAGATGCTTCCAAAGAGTGTACCCAGTCCAGATTCAATATGGTGAAACAGGTAGCGAAGAATGTACCAGGCATAGGAATTTAAATAGGAATTTGGCTGCCAAGATTAGTTTTAACATTCAACAGGGAAATGGGTCGAATATATGAAATATTCAGAAATCGAGCAGTTTCATTTACAAAATCACATTACAGCGATACTTTACAAATACAAATCACATATTTCTTAATACAAAACTATGAAATACAATATGTACATACCTGAAACAATAATATATATATATTAAATATGAGCTCCTCCACAGAAAGTACAAAACTTATCTGTTCAAGGTCTTTATGGCAAGTGCAGTGGTGCATATCAATAGTAAAGCATGCATTTTAGCTCAAAAGATCAAGACTGGTTCTCTCCCTTTAATAGCTTGTCAGCATATTAAGACAGGTAACTACTAAACGCCATTGCGTCTATTTATAGCATATACACTGACGTGGTAATGGAAAAATACGTAGTATTGGAAAATACCTGTGACGTCTTGAGTCCATCTGCGGTATTGAATAAAAAGTGCATTTGCGATTTTTAAACAACTGCTCCCAGCTAGCATCCCATCACGAGCCACTATCGGCCCGCCGACGAACCGTCACCTGCGGATGGTGGTTCGTTGGCGGGCCGATAGTGGCCCAATTGTACGTGCGGATTGGATTTTTTTTATAAAGTTTATTTTGTTCTATTATCAGGAATATGGCAACTGAAAAATTACAAGTTCTATAGGTTCCTATAGAAATAAGCATCCCCAACCCAACACTGGATGCGTGGATCCAGAGGGGGTTAGGTGGTCCGGACCCTACCCCCCCCCCCATCCCCCTAAAAAATCACATGTTCTATGAGTTTCTATAGAAATAAGCATCCCCCGCCACCCGAAAATAAACAAAAAGACAGTTACCCCGATAGGTACTCAGATATGTCACCGACTGCGCCGGCCGGTAAACCTTCTGAGACTTTCAGAAAACTCAATCCGTGACAGAGAAGTGGGCAATTACTTATTTCTTACCCATGCGCGAATCCAGAGAGGGATAGGTGGTCCGGACCCCCCCCCCCCCCCCCCCCCCCCCCCCCCCCCCCCCCCCGAAAAATCACAAGTTATATAGGTTTCTATAGAAATAAGGATTTGCACCCGCCCCCCCCCAAAAAAAAAAATTAATAATAATAAAAAGTTGCACACCCCTCCCCCCCCCCGATTAATGTTTCGACCCTTTAAAAAAATATAGTTGCAAAAAAACCCCAGCAAAAAACACCCTTATCAGAGTTTTTTTTCTGTTATTTGAGTCTGGACGCCGCCGGCCCCTGTTTCTATCTGCGAGGAGAGGGTGGAGGGAGCGGGGGGGGGGGGGGGGGGGGGGGGTTACTATAATATTTTCATTCATACGTGGGCTCGCACCATTTTGGGGTTAAAAATTTTGAATTTCAATACCTTTGAGGGTTTTCAGAAAAATGAATATTTTTTGTGGTATGAAGATTTTGTGGATATCTTTTGGGGTCATCACAAAACACCAAAAAGTTAACCCCAAAAATGGTCCGGGCCTACGTATGTATGAAAATATCAGAGTACCCCACCCCCCCCCCCCCTTCTCACCCAGGTGCGAGTATGCTTGGAATTCGTGAACAATATCAGCGGACGTTATATTTTGTGTTTGGGGTCACTACACAGATAGCAAAGATACGCTGGGCCCACGTTGGTAGTTGGTGGAAATGTGGGCGTCGCCGCATACCAACCTTGTACCAACATCGAACCAATGCAACAATGTCGACCATTCTCTCATTATTAAACACCACTATATTATTGCAAAATCCTCTGTGCCTGTATTCTGAATAATGTCTTTGGTGTTAAAAGAAGTTTATGTTTCCGGAGCACATGACATTGGACCAGCATTGCGAAGGAGATTTGTTTGATTTGATTCTTACGTCCCATCAACAATCTTTCAGTTATGTAGGGACGGGTCTTCCTGGGTTGAACCGGTACTAAGCTATGATTAATGTGTCTTGCTCAAGGACACAACGCAGTGACGCCTGTGAGGCTCGAACCCGCGGCCCCTCTGTCTCATGTTCATTAAATAAGCCACGTAACGAGGAAAACTATCCATGCGCGGATCCAGAGGGGGCCGGGGCTCCGGGCCCAGCAAAATCACAAAGCTATAGGATTTATTTAGCAATAGTCGTCTGGATCCACTTGAAAATCACAAAGGCAAGCCAGAATTCAATGTTGGGCCATTAATTCGGCCGCTAGCGAAACGCCATTGAAATTGGCCGATGGTGATACACTTTTTTACAGAGGGGGGGGGGCAATGGTTTTATTGCAGAGAAAACTATACTGAGGGGGTCCAACATTTTCAGGAGAGGTCCATCCAAGGGGGATCCAAATGCTAATTGCTATCACAATAACTTGTGATTTTTTAGGAAGGGGGGGGGGGGGGGGGCTCCGGGGATCCATAGGTTTTAGTTACGCGGTGTGCATTCTTCTAAGATCATTTTAAAGCTGTTTAAAAAAAGAAAAGCGGGGGTCACTTAAAACCTGGAAACACATCCTACCAGTAACAAAATCCACTTTAAGGCCAATTTCCTCGGGTGTGGTACTTTCAGGGGTGGCACTCTCTTTTAACAATTGTGTTTTGCGTTGTGTTTTGCGTGTCTTTGTTGGTGTTTTTGAGAAGTTAATTCTCTTTTGTGGTCCAGAGAGAGGAGAGGAGCGCATCATTCTTTCAGTATTAGCACGCATCACTATCCTTGCATTTCGTTGGCACTCCTCATAAAAAAGTCTACATCTTTGATCTTGGTTCTGTAATTTCGAGTAACAGTTTCTACACATAAGGCCTAAATGAAATATATGTGTGGTTCCTGTTTCATGCCAAGAAAATTTAGGGTAGGTAGGTAGGGAAATTATTAAATTTTGTTATAACATTTAACAAAGAAAATAGTGACAGAAATTGAAAAAGTGCCCATTTTTTCTCCAAAGACCATTTTATTGTTTATGGTATATAGGGTTAAAAAAATTAGGGTAGGTAGGCAACAGGAACCACACATATATTTCATTTAAGCCTAACGCCACTCTCTACATTAATGCCCCCATATTTGGCGAGCAATGCTTTGGCGTTGATGTCTGATCTTGTTGTGGATTCGATCCTTCGGACCTCCACAGACCATGCAGACACGCTCTGCAGGGTGCAGATTTTTGTTTTACGAGAGTTCTATACATTTCTATCCCATGCTGTAGCCACGATGATCCACGGATGTATTAGTTTGTCTTCCTGGTGTCTCTTGGTGGTTGTGTGTCTCTTCCTTGCAGTGCCATGGGTTTGTCTGCTGTTTGTGATTGTGGTATTTCCTGATCATGCTCACATACTATTTTTAGGTAGTGAATACCCTTTAAACCTTCTTTACATGAACCACAAGACTGGTGACCTTGAAACATGGTTTGCATCATTGGATAGTAAGTGAGTATGAGCTGGTCCACCCAGTCCACTTTCTGTGCCTTTTATATAGTAAAAAATTTAATAAAATTTGGGTCACACTGGATTCATATAATACCTGGCCTATTTATGAATCTTTTGTTAACAGACGCTCTTTCTGGAGCATGCGCAGGTTCTCTTCTTGAAAAAAATACCTTATGCGGAAGAAAAAAAATCAGGTGTTTGGGATTCGATCTCTAGACCCTTACCTCGTTAAGCGGTGTTTGGGATTCGATCTCTAGACCCTTACCTCGTTAAGCTATAGCGCTACCACCTACGCTATTTAGGCAGATACCGCCAGATAATCACATTAAAATGTAATGACATTGAAAAAATTATTAAAATCGAAATTACCAATAACAGCAATATTTGAAAGGCTTTGTATCGAAAAGTAAGTGCGGCAAATCTTCTCAGTTTTCAGTACATGTTCATTTCTCATTTTGATGTGCGAAATTGACCCAGGATGTAAACAGATGCTCTGTCTGGAGCATGCGCAGTCGGATGAGTGGGATTCTCTACTTGTAAATAAATAGGCGTTACCAGTCTTTATATGCGTAGCGGAAGCGGAGCTTTATCAACGATGGGAACCAATCTACAAAAGATCCTCTGGCTTTATTCACAGGTAGCTTACACCCCTTATAACCAGAATACAGGTAAGTATCTGAGACGGCACACCACCCCGTATAACATGTATGCGTTGGGTAACTCACCTTAATATAGCGGCTATTACATACTTCCTTGCTTTATGAAATGGCGTCCCGACATTTACTTATAAAATAAAATGCCTTCTGGTGGGATGTGAAACGCATTACATATCTTAGATAGTTTTACAACAACAACAACAACAACAACAACGATAATAATAATGATAATCATAATAACATTAATAATAATAATAAATTTCAAGCTTCAGAAGAGCATGACTAGAGCCCATGCATAATTGGCGCGGCTAAAACCAATCTACATTTCAGTATTAAAAGACCATACCATCTGACACATATAATGTTAAGATTTATCATCTAAACATATAAACATGGACTTCTACAGCAACCTTACTGCTATCAATTCATACAAAATGGTAAAAATACAGCAATCACACTAATGGAATGTGCAGATTAATAGAAAACACCACTCCTCACCAAAAGCATGAATTTACTCCACGTCAAACGCACAGGCAGAGAACTTCTGTCAGCTCAATTGCTTATCATGAAGCCTCTTGCCAGTTTGGCATAGAGAAATTCACACAATAATAAAGAACGATATTTGCAAAAGCTGGTCATCAGTGTTGTATCTAAACATGCAAACTTTAGACTGCATAGATTAATAGCTGATATCAATCCCCATCCCAAGCATGAATCTACTCCTCGTCAAACGCACAGGCAGAGAACTTCTGTCAGCCCAATTGCTTATCAGGAAGCCTTTTGCCAGTTTGGCGTAGAGAAATCCGCACAATAATAGAGAATGATATTTCAAGAGGATGGATATTGGGGATTTATTCAAACATGCCAAATCCCATTATAATAGTCGATAGACTATTTACAGACTGATATTACCAACATTTCACAATCTATGACACCTGCACCCCGTAAGCAAACTGACGTCCCCACAGTTATGATAAAAACACTCATATAACAGGACACTCTCGCAGAATCATATATGATATACAGTTAACAGTGTACATATTAACTGTCTGAATAAACATATGAACATTTAAAACAATAAAGCATCCATCTTGAATATACATACAAACCTGAAAGTATAGGTTGTTCACTGTGTCTGGGCAGATGATTGTAAATCAAACATGAACATCGTTGACTACACAATTATGGACAAAAATAACTTTCAATGGAGGAAACATTATCTGCAACCACCCAACGAAAATTATTACATCTTATGATCAGCACATAATACAAACACCATACTTACCACATGAAAACAAAAGTCTAACACCAAGAGGTTGACATAGCACTGAAAACTCATTGGTATAGCAGACAGATAATGTCATAAGAGCATATGAGCCGCAACATGAGATTTCCAACAATGTAATATGTGTGACCAGCAAAGCCTCAGATCAGTCTGCACATAGGCACAGTCTGATCAGAGCCTTTGCTAGTCCCTTGAATATTCTATGAGTGTTAAGCTACTGACTTAACACCATTTGGAGTTTCTAAGCTTAAAAGGAGGCTGCACAGGCTCGTGTGAGTCTACACTTGTCAAAATGCCACATTGTTGGAAATCACATGTCACGGCTCATATGCACAAAAGCCTCCAATAAGTGGCCATTAGTGAAATAGTTACCTTCAGAGGTGAAAATGTTCACCAATCACCTGAGTGATCCTGTTAGTGGTGATAGTCATTCACCATTAGCAGTCAAATGCATTTTCTGAAAGCCACTACTTGTTTGAGAAGTGTTGAATTTTAGCTATGCCCATTCCATTTTAGCCAATCATTTGGGTTATAAGCTTTTTTGACATTGTTTTTAAAAGTCAATTTTAATAGTCAATTGAGTTGTTTAGAGTTACAACCTTTACGACAATGGCAACGTATCTTGCTTGATGTGCCATCCGCACTGTTCAAGATATTGTTGACTGCCAAAATGTAAATATGATTTTTTTCTTTTTTCTTGAACAAGTAATGGCTTTCAAAAAAGAAATGATTCATTAATAATTTCATAAAAGTCATGGTGGCTGAATATCTGGTTGAAATTAGTCGTCTTCATATCCATTTAGAGTATTGCCAGTGAAATCATTACCATAGCAACGAATGTTTGCCAACAATATACTTGCAGCTGATTGTTTCCTGTATAGTTGTGTGTCACCATAGTAACCATAGTAAATCAAGTTGCTTTCCTTCTTGACAACACAAATAAGGTAAATGTAAAAAAAAAATCAAACACTTTTTTTTCTTTCAGTTCTCAAATGTTGGTTTTCAGTGCTGGAATTCACAAAATGCTTGTCAGAATAGCAAACAGGAAAGACTCTGATCTGACTGCTTCTTCAGAAGCAGTCTGATCTCGGTATGCGCTGTTTTGCTATGCCTTTTTGGCATGCAACTAGTGTTCGAAATTTAAGAACATCTACCGTGATCATTTTTTAAATAGCCTTTTTCAGTTATATGGATTTTCACCAAAATTTATTGCTTTGGGGATGGTCAAAGTATTTATTTAATAATAGTTGATTCCATTTTGAGTATCCGAGTTATTCATGATCTATTTTAATAACTCTATAATAACATTATAATGTTTTAGGTGGATTAAAGAAATGTCAAGAAAAACCTTTTGTTTGCCATAAGAAAAAAATATTTGAGAAAATGGCTGTTTGAAAAAAAGCACCTTGTGTTTTGAAGAAGTTAAGAAACTTGAATGGTTGTCTTGCATTAGTCATATATATCACCATGGTAACGGATAGTTACTAGATAACAATCATTTATCACCATAGTAACCCCAAGTTGATTGAGCTGTAAACATTCTGCTTGTCCTCTGCTGTGGGTACAGAGGAATATTTATTGTTTGGAAGATTATTTGTGTGGCCCACAAGGGAGAGAATCGTTAACACACTCCCATCATTTGTTCTTTTCAATTTGAGGGATTGCGAGTTCGAGCCTCAGCAAAGGCGCTGCGTCGTGGCTTCAAACAAATACTTGATTAATTGCTTGGTACTGGTTCAACCCGATTTTGAGATCAACGAAGTTTCGAATAGTATTATAATTGTGTGTGTGTGTGGGGGGGGGGATGGGGGGAGGGGTTTGCCATTGAATGGGGATGTTTGGTCATTTTAGGCTCTCATTAAGGTTAAGGTAAGATATGAATATTTTGGGGAAGGGGTAAGCTATAGTTCGTGCGTGTGGTGTGCGGCTAGAAATGTATAGTTGAGGGGGAACTAATACTGTAGACAGAAACTTTTGAATATAGCCCCCCCCCCCCCTCCAGCACCCCAACCAATGTGCATGTTTTCACTTGGTGACTTTCTTTATTTATTCTTTTTTTTGCTGGGGGCGGGAGGGGTGTGTGGGTTGCTACTAAATGGGAATTTTTTTGTTGGTGTGGGGAGGTCATGTTTAGTCCACTCTTAGGCTTAGGCTAAGACTGAGAATAGTTTCGGGGATGGGGTATACTCAAAGGGGGAGTTCCAAATCTGCCCACGCATGGATTTCGATAATATTCTGTATGTTGAATACCTACATTATTACAACTACAAAAATGAAATTATTTTATTCCTCGAAGGCTATTAGGCCACAGGGGGGCACCTTGATGTACACCCTCTTTGTACTAATATATGACCTATTTAATATCAGTCCCAAATCATTAACATTATTGACTGCTACATTTTTTGAATGAAATCTGAAAGAAGACTCCCCAGGGTATACCTTACTACCATTAATGTATATGAATAAATCTAGATAATTTTTTTCTGACCAATCAAAATTTGAATTTTTTCCATATTGAACACTAAAGTTAGTGTCTATAGGGGATTCTGTCCTAATATTTACCATGTTCCAGTTTTTGTCAACCCATAATTTTTTCAGAAAAGTAGGTCAAATTCATCTTTTTTATGCATGTTAAATTTCATAAAATTTGGACACCGGTAACAGTGTAATAATTTGCATGAAATGAGTTAAGTCAATTTTGATACATAAGTGATTTTAGATTAGATATTCCAGTTAGGTCTTACAAACCGCAGTTTTTCCACCGGTATTATTTTAAAAACGCATTGGCTATCACTATTTAGTTTCTTCATCCAAATAAGGTCCAAGATTTTTTCAGTGTCAGAAGTTTTAGCTAATTCAATAGCATAAAACTGGCATTTTTGTAAGCAGCACTTGATAAGTAGCACTCGGTCTAGAACTTAATTGTACATGTGGATGTCCAGCAGGTATCATTTGTGAATTGATCTTCTATTGGTTTTCAAATTATTTTTGGACTGAAGCCAACAGGTGTTTATGCTCTTAATGTCTTTCAGCCATTGAAAAAATCAAACAGATCTGGATTTATGCTAGGTAATTAATCGTCTCCATCTACATTCTATGTTCCTGTTGCACCTAGAATTTCCTCTATCTTATGTCCCTCCGAATCAAATATTGAGGGTAAATTGGTTCAGGACTATGTGCATACTTCTCATTTACTCTCATAAACTAAGTGAAACTAGGCCAAGTGTTTAAGAAGGTGTGTACGTTCTCACTATTTTGGTAGGTTCTTTTTTTCAGAGAACTTGGATTTCACACCAGCTTCTTTGTATCGGGTTAAACTCCCCCCTATACATTATTAAACTGTTGTATTTTCATATTCTGGTCCTTTTGGAATATTTAGTTTCAGTAGAAAGTAGAAGACAATTTAAGCCAGTGCTAGGAGGAATGAGAGATGCAGCACTTTTCATTTAGTGTCATTTAGGGATTGAGTGAAACTGAGTCTTAAATTTTAAATCTTTATAGTTTATTTCTATTATGGAATGATCCGTTTTCACACATTATTTAAATAGTATCCTTATTTTGCAGTCCCTTAGTCACCCAATGTGTACATTTTAATGAATGGTTTACAGAATCTTATTTTGTTATTGTATCTGAATTGGTATTGATTGTGGCTATTTCTCCTGCATTAAGTACTATCAGCCAAAACATTTCAAAAGAATAATCAAAAATACTTATCATAAACCCCATTTAAAAACATTAATATTCCAACAAAAGCTTTAAAACTGCTCTAATAAATAGAAATGGAGTTGATGAAAATAAAAATGATACTTTTTTTAAGATTATAAATGGATTTTCAAATATTAAGAATCACTTAGCGAATTTTTGAATGTATATACATACTGAACATCTGGCATAAGATGAGGTGAAACAGTCTTTGTGCTGTTATTGTTATTTCCATCTTGGTTATAGAATCGCGAATTTGATTCTCAAATGACCTCATAATCATAATGCTGACGTACCAAACAATTCTGTAAAACTGGGCATAAATATTAATAATGAATTCAATAATATTTATTCATTTAACAAAATTCTGACTCACCATTCAAACAAAATATATTTTGGGGCTTCAAATCCTGTGAATATTATCCTTATACATATAGTCAAATTATATAATGATGGGAAAGATTGATAAGAACTGTAACACACCATGATTAAAACCCAAACATTTTTGATATAATTTGTACAGCTAAACTGAAGTAAATATTCTAAAAGAAACATTATTTTAACCATTTTATGTGATAGAATTGGTAACGTGTGTACCGCACTCATAAGCTAGAACTCACAGATTATTCTAATAATTATCAATTTTAGAAATTGTGATTTCTGATAGATGTAAATTGGGCTGATGGGGGGTACCCCTATAATCACATACTACACAATACCAATTGTTGTAACCAACCAATGAAAAGCCATAAAAAACAAAATACTTATAAGCCAAACAGTCAATTTGCATAATATCATCAAGATCTATGCCTGTGCAGAACAAAACTGTATGTAAATTGAGCATACTGCTGGAAGTTTACATAAAATCTTGATTTTTACATTCTGCAAAATTTTGACCGTTAAGATTGAAATTCAGAAAACTCCATTTTACCGGTTTTATTTTTTCTTGAGATTTTATGATTTTAACAAACACATAGGTGGACAAATTTGATATAAAATTCATAGGTTGACAAGAACAGCAACTAGGCAAAATCGACAATTTAATTTGTTGAAAATATTTTCAAAATGTTAAATTTAGGGGTACCTTCAAGCAAAATTTGGTGTGGACTTGTTTATTTTATACATTGAAATACATTTATGGTACATACATAATTACCAATTACTAGGCATCATATTGAGAAAAAATTAGGTTGAAAAAGTCAAAAATCTTGTCGCCTAGGGCCACTTTTAATAAGGGTGTTCATTTTTTAATTTCAAAATTTAAAACTATTTAAATTTAACAACTGAAATAGATGAATGGGTAAATATCTCACAAATAGAACACATATGTAATAGACAATCTTTCTACAAAAGTTTATAAAATTCTGTGCGTGGGCAGAACCCTATGTAAATTCCATATAGGGTGGAACTCCCCCTTTAAATGTTTTTGGGGCATGTTTGATACATATATCTTGAGGAAGGGATGTGGAGCAAAGTAGTCAGTGGATTGTAAGCTGACCTGATAATTTAGCCAGAAAACAATGAACATAGACGTGTGCCCCCCCCCCCCCCCCCCCCCACACACACACACACACACACACCTTCCACTGGACGTGTGGGTCATTATCTGGTGGTGGTGTATCCGAAGCAATTTCGCTACGTAGTCTGGTATTTTGATATGCAAGAATTTGAACAAAGCTAATAAATGCAATTGCAGCGATTCTGAGTGCACCACCAAAACCAAACTCTTTCCTGTACCCCAACTCCTCTGCTAGCACTTACCTAGGGCTACAGTTTCGTTTATAATTTTTCCCGGGTCTACTTAAAGAAACTAGGTCTGTAACTATGAAAATTTTTCGAAAAAATATTTTCTTTTTAAATCATTTGTAAAAGTAGAATAATGTTATGTATTCACAATAAATATATTAAGTACAGCTGAAAACTGCGAGGAAAAGTGAATTATCTTATTAAAATAGGTGTTTTTTCTATCATTGGTCATTATTTACGTCCCTCCAATAATTCTAGACACAAATGCTGTTGTTTTGATAGAGGTAATTTGTTAAGATTTACAAAAATGGTTAAATGTTTATCTGTATTTGATTATTTTTACTGTATTCTTGAAAAATAGAAACTTTATTTCTAAAATTGGAAGATCAAAAGTTACAGACTATGCAGCTTTAAACATCACCTCATACATCTAGGAGCTGCAGTGGTGTAGCGGCTGCCCAGTGGGTCGCAAGTTAGATCCCCGGTTTCACTAGTCTGTCAGATGAGAATTTATGCCTGGGTCCAGTCTCCATATGACCGTAGTTGTTGGTGGGACGTTTTAAACACTGCGCATACATCTATCAAAGGGACGTGTGTTGTTGTTTTGTTATAAGAAGGACATCATGCTGTCCCTTTCTGACAAGATCAGGCAAATGTTGTTGAAACGTTCAATTCTACTTCAATCTTGATTCGGGGGAGCAGTGGTTCAGTGGTAGAGTGCTTGACTCGAGACCGAGGGGCCGCGGGTTCGAGCCTCACTGGCGTCAATGCGTTGTGGTCTTTGAGTAAGACACATTTATCCTAGATTAGTACTGGTTCAACCCAGGAAGACCTGTCCCTGTTTAACTGAAAGATTGTTGATGGGACGTAACGAATCAAATCAAACAAAATCAAACAAAAAAATCAATCTTGATTCCTATATTGATAATCCTTATTTCGAACAAATTGCCCTTTTGGTATGTGCGAGGTCTTCGTCCCCGCTGAGTCAACCATCAAGATATGTTTCAAAGCAACTTGCAGTTTACAAAGTTATGAAAACTTGCATTTTCTACCCCCGCACCTAATGCTAATGTGCCATCCTTAAGCCTGGTGCCATTTCGACCATGAATGTAGTACTATTTTTTCAAAGTGTAAACGTGCTGAATTATTAAGGAATGGATAGAAGTGCTCTTTGAATCAAAAAGTGTAGTATCTTCTTTCTGCGCATGTGTACGAAAAATGCTAAGATACGTAACGTTTGTCATTGGAAAGTTGAAAAAAAGCTTTCAGTTCAGTTTTAGACGCTTCTCTCCCCCACCTCTCCTTTGATCCAAGATACATGTAGCATTCGGACAATGAAATGTCGCAACATACATACATACACAACATATGTAAAACACATCTTAGGTCTCACGTCGCATATCTTAGCATTGTTCGTCTGCATGCGCAGAAAGAAGGCGTTTAACGTTTGGTTTTAACAGGCCCACCTATCCTTAAAATTTTAGTGCATCTTAATCTTCGTAAAAAGTAAATGCATTCACTCAGTTTGGTCGAAAAATGGGTACCCAGTTTGAAGATGGAAACTGATAAAATAAAGGGGCGGGGGTATAAAATCCAAGTTTTCATGATTTTTGTAAATGTGAGTTGCTTTAAGGGAAGCTATTTGAGTTTTTCCTTTCTTCAATATGTCACGCCTCCTGGTGGCAATGTTTTTGACAGGTCATATTCGTTTATAGCGTTTTCGCTATTTTGTAGAAGGTGAATTAGTGTTATTTTTTCAAATTCTGATCATAATTTCAAAGAAGATGTTTTAAGATTCTTATATAGGTAAAGAAGCACCCTGGTTGCCATGTCTTTGATGTGTAATGTTTTCGCTAGTTTGGAACCAGATCATTCAGTAATCAATTCTTCTGAATTATTTGTAATTCTGATCACACATTGCTCTCGTAATGGTTTCAAACCATGCGGTACTTCTGTCCTAATTTACTCTTCTTTAAACAAAGAACAACAAAAACAGTCTCCAAAGCATTTTATTCTTTGCCAAAGGCTTTAAAGATGAGATGACTAATTTCAAGTGCATATCATGAGGGTATCAATGGGCTTTACTTATTAACGAAGTATGGCCCTAAAATTTAACGGTTAGCAAATTTTTAGGGTAAATTTAACCAATAGTGAAATGAGAGCTTCTAGTGGTTAGCGAATTAAGGCATAAAATATAATGATAAGCGATTTGGGGCAAAGAAACACCGAATAGCACAGCGGCGCGTTTAATCAGTTAATGACCTTGATGGAAAAACGCTATTCTGCTATTCCACCTCGTAAATGCCTCCAGACAGGCTACTGATATTTGGGCCTAAAATTTACTGATTTCTGGGGCCAAAATTTAACTGATTACCGATTTGGGGGCCTCAATTTTACTAGTTGGCGATTTGTGGGCATAACTTTACAAAGTAGCGATCTATGGGGCCCAATTTTACTGATTAGCGATTTCAAAAGTACCCCATTGAGACACTCTATCATGTATGGATAATGTGCAAGCGCTAGATCAAGCATTTTCTAGCAGACACTTAAGAGTAATCCATTGTCTATCAGATGAAGGGCGTTTACCATACTGGGTCGTAAGGGTTAACTGACTCGTAAGGGGGAGTCAATGTTGTAAGTGTTGATTATTTTTTCTTTTTAGTCTATGTCAGCATTTTAAACCCGATTTTGACTAAACGCTATTAAGGCATAAAAGAAAATTGATGTAAAATATATTTGTGTCACTAAACCTGCCAGTAAACATGTTAAAAAGCCCCTTAACCATGTTTATTTAAGATCAAAACCAAAAAATCAACACACCCTCGTCCAGGAGAAATTGATTTTTAGACTAACTTCTCGGTGTTCCACTTCCGCTATTGCTTCCCGTTACGCAAAAATGATAACTATTGGGAATAGCATTGCCTGATTTCTGAATATTAATCTGCAAACGTTGAAATAAATGTAGAAGTCGCTAACTTACATGTTTTGCTCGTTTTATTTTCATCCCGTCACTCATATCTGGATGCTCTCGTAAGGCGACTGTTTGCATAACTTTTGATCGCCCCTTACGACATTACCACCCGTGCTGTTGTGGGTGAAAAAAGTCTAGATCATGATCAGCTGGCTTCTGAAGACAACTGATCTGGGATCCACACTGTTTTCAAAAGAGGATATCAAATTTTGATGAAGTTATATGGTATCAAGTATATATATCGGGCTTTACGTAAATATAATTAGTCAGCTCATTCATGAAAGTATTGGCAAAGTGTGTATTGGATTTCCACTGCACAATTATACGAGTCGTGGTTTCCAACAAAGTGGTATGTGCGACCAGCAAAGCCTCAGATCAGCCTGTGCATACGCGCAATCTGATCAGAGCCTTTGCTTGTCGCTTGAATATTCTATGAGTGTTATGCTACTGACTGAACATCATTTGGAGTTTCGACGTTTAATAGGAGGCTGCACAGGCTCGTCTGATTCTACACTTGTCAAAATGTCACATTGTTGGGAACCATGTGTTGCAGCTCAATTATAGAAGGGTAAACCTACATATCAGATGCTAGAGCCCTGTTTTGTTTGTTTGGTTTGATTCTTTATGTCTCAGTCAACAGCTATGGTCATGTCGAGACGGTCAGTTCATATAGCCACATTTTTTCCTGGGCAAGCTTGACTAAACGGTTAACCAGTATTTCGCGCACATACTTTTGCTTGTAACTGACAACAACCCTTCTTGAATCAGCGGAAGGAGGAGAATGATCTTAGAAATTATTTCAAGATCAATCTCCACAAAAGTATGGGATCAGGCGATGATCGAACTCACGACCCCTGGATCTGCAGACAGACACATTACCGACTGCGCTTATGGGCCCTGTGCTAGAACCTTGTGACTAGTTTTATTGTAGAAAACTCACTATATTATGCATAAGTGCAGTCAGCTCTAATAACCAGCACTTTACTTGAGAAAAGAAAAAGAAAAATGTTGGAAATTAAGAACATTTACCGAATTCATAATTTTACCATGACAGGTTAAATAGGTTTCATTCAAAAATCAATTATCATAAGTACAAATGAGCAAACTTTTTGAGCGCATCATCATGATTATTTTTCGAAACTTCAGATAATAAATGTTTTGGGTCCTCAAAAGAACCCTCTCATAGAGGTTCTTTTGAGCAGCCACTACATTTGGTTGAAATATGCACACACACAAAAAAAATTGACTAGTCTGCTTAATTATCAGATACATGTTTAAAATAATGTACATATCAATTAACAAAAAGCTCCTTAAATATGTAAGCTAACAAAATACTTAAAAAGTTCTTGGCACTAAGACAAAAAAGTCTATATAACTATAATTCTACTATGTACATTATACAATAAAAGGGCCTCTAGTTATAAGACAGACTTATATAAACTGTAAGAGGAATCAAATTCACCAGGAACACACTCAGTCAAGTTTGTACTCAGCCAATTACTGCAAGTATTTTGTGTATATCAGGGATCTACTTACTAATTGCTAGTAATTGTCGTCAACCCCCCCGACCCCCCCCCCCCCAAAAAAAAAAAAAGAAGAAAAAAAGGTGCCTTGCTAATTTTTGCAAGCGAGTATACAAGTGAATCTCACTTCTGATTTAGTCAAATTCTGAAATTCATCCTAGTGAACAGAGCAGACCCTGATGAAATGCCAATATCTGCAATGCTTGCCAAAGTATACATTAACAGGTTCTCACTAAAGAAAGGGTTTATATAGAGACCAAAAACCATTAAAGGCAGTCTAACCTGTGCATTGTTTGTCTGATGAGATAGGTGTTTGAAAAGCTATATAGAGGTTCTGACATGAGTGCTCATGTATTATTGCATTTATTTAACTTGTTGGGAAAAGGTGATAAAATGCGAGGCTTGCCTCAGAAACAAGCCTTGCATTTTATTACCTTTTCCCAACAAGTTTAATCAATTCAATAATGCAGGAGCATGAATGTTAGATTCTATTTATCACATGACACTAAAATTACTTTAAAATTGCTTTTTGGCCTGAAAACATCAAGATTTTGCCATATAAATGGAGTTGTTATGGCCGTCATTACATAACATTACTAAATATGTAAATCACTAGTGGGACTGGGTTATTGATTTTAATAAATGAAGTTACATCACTCCCAGATGCGACTTCTTGTGATAATTACTATTTATTATATGGCCAAGACCGGTAATTGTTTTTCCATAGACCTCCATTATAGCTTTTAAGTAGGCTGTGGTCCTCACAACTCTTCAATCACAAAGAGGCTGCCATAGAGTTACAGATTGGACCTAGTTCAATCAATAAACAAGAATGAGATATTCTGGTGACCGCCATGTTTTACCACTTTTTGGCCCCTGAAGGTGGGCACCCTATACGAGAGGAAAATTCCATTGAAAAAATACCAGAATGCAAGGTGCTTTTTTCTAAGCCACACCGATAAACTTAATCAACAAAAGCAATGAGATGTTGTTTCAAAAAGTACAGCAAAATACACTGGTTTAATAAATTCAATAATATTTCCAGTAATTTCATAATTGACCAATCATGCTTAAATATTGTGCTGAGCTTCCAACCACCTTTTCAACCAATCAATGCCCTTTTTACAATTACAGGTCTGTGACCATATAGAAGCTATTGATTCACATCTTGAGCTGTGTTAACTTTCACAGAATGATAAAATTTTTGTACAAGATTAATATGTCAACAATGTATATTATAATGTTTATAAAGGCACCAATTGTTGCACCGACTACACCATGATTGTCATATGCTTGCTATCATCAATCTGAAAAAAAAAAAGAAAATCAGATTAAACCTTTTGTAGTTTGAAGGATTTTCCCGTATTTATTGATACAACAAGTATAGGACTACCCATTGTGTACTTTAAGGGGTCACAGGTAGTTTTCTAAATTAAGATGTATTTTGTGTCTTAATATTTTAATCTTAGCAAACAGTGCAGACCCTGACCAGGGCTTCAGATTTTTTGTCAAGATAGGTGGGCCGAAGTGACCCATGGGGCAAAAAGTGATGGGTCATTTTCTGAAATGACGGGCCCAAGCATATCAAACTAACCACAGTTGACATTTGGGTTGTATACTTTACCAACACACTGACACAGACACTTGTATACCTGTACATATATGTATATTAACTGCTGATTTATACAATAAAACCTGTCTTAAGCGGCCACTCAAAAAAGAAGACCAATTATCGCTTAATGCAGGTCAAAAGTATTGCAGAATCTGCAAAACTTTCGACCTTCATTAAGCTAACATTTGTTATAAAGATCTTTGTTTTGTCTTTTTTGAGTGGCTGCTTAAGACATGTTTTACTGTATGAATTTTCTGTTTTGTAGAGTTTGTAGACTCGCTGTAAGATGAATATTTTTATTAAAGTGTGATTTTTTCACAACTAAAAAGGATGGACTGCCTTGGAAAGTTATGGGCCATATTTTGAAATCATGGGACAATGACCCGGGCCCACCATAAATCTGAAGGCCTGAATGACCTCACTTGACTTCCTACAAGTTCACTAGCCAGTCACATTCTTATCAGTCCCACAGGTCTACTATCTTATCTCATACAGGGAAACATGATAAGCTTTGCTGACACAGGTAAAACATTCAGAAAACCTTATCTTGTCTGCAAGAAACTTTTATGAACTACACTACTCCCCAACAAGCAAGATTCCAGTTATTACAATGCTTTAAAAGCACATAGGTCGAGATAAGGATGGTATGTGCACCTTAAGTTGCATTTATTTCCTTACCTATCAATTTAAACATGTGTTTTGGGTGCTCAAAAGAACCGTCTCATTGAGACGTTTCTTTTGAGTACCCACAACATATGTTTTGGATGAGAAATAAAGAAAATAATAATTACGCACTCTTATCTGGAGGCCTGAAGCAGAGTTGAAAACGGTGTGGATCCTGATCAGCTTGCCTCTCAAAAGCCAGCTGATATGTAACTACATTTATCATATGACGTCACCATTATTCATTGGATAACGTCATGTCATAAATAATGTTATGACCACACGTAACATAACACTTTCGGCGGCAACAAGTAATGTCATGACGATGTCCTTGACAACAATACGATTTTTCATTGAAATAAACAAACTTTGAAGGCGATAAAATCACATTTAAAATGTCATATGATAAACAGAATCTTACTCTTGTGATCATTTTAACATTAAATTTATTAAACCCGCTGAGGGCTCGTTTAATAAATTTCATATGAAATGATCACTCGTGTTAGACCCTCTGTATATGTACCATTCTCAGAAAAGGATATATCATTGGTTCAGCATGGTAAGGGTGAATATACTGAACAAAGCAAAAATGCTACACCTGAATTGTTTGCGATTTATATACAAAACGATGCAAGCCAGTAAAGCAAATAAAAGTGTATCTGAATGTTCAGAGACCGGGTTATGCATAACAGTAAAAGTTTTACGGATGTTGTCACAAGGAAACACACAAAAGCCATTTAAATGTGACAGGGGTCCAATTTTTCAGGTTACAAATTTGAACAGAAATCTCACACAGCTTAGGCCTTCAAAAATCCACTACCAACCAGATCCGACTGAATGAAATGGTAGCCTAGTCATGTTACAACCAGAAATGAAAAGGACTTATCACAAGTGTTTTTGATCATTCAAAGACAAGCAATCTTAAAAAGTGGGTTTTTCATCAAAAAGTCCTAGCTTGGAATTTTATCACTGAAATCTCCATAGGAAAATCAATGTGTTGTTGAATCTTAGTTGTCTATGGACATTACCAGTTGACAAATGGTAGGAACAATGTGCTGATAGGTCTACCTGATTTGGCAAAAGAAAATTATCGAATATCCTGATAAATCAAAGATTACCAAACGTTTAATATTCCCTATATGTTTTAGTCAAAGGGAGACAATTTACAAATTTTTACAAATTTGATAATTTCGAAATTGATTTATGAGCTTGTTTCAAGTGATAAGCCAGTTTTCGTGTGTTTTAATGCAACACAAGTATGACCAAATCTGATAAGCATAACAATCTTTTTTAGCGCATGAGCAATTGCAAACTTCAGTGAATAAAGTTTAAAACACAAAAAGGAACGTAACTCATACATCAGAAGAGACAAATTTGTGGAGTTTCGACAAATAGTTTGCTGGATGTCTGGGAAACATTATTAAGCTTTAGTAAATACTTTTTGTCCAATACTTTCTCACAAAATATAAAATATCGTAGTGTAGCGTTTTCACTTTAGTTCAGTATATGTAGAGTGTTAGGGAAGACCACTCTGTCCTTCAATTATCTACCCCACTGAAGTTTAAATCTTGGACTGAGACACCATTTTTTCTATAGTAAGATTTACTATTAATCTCCCTTTGGAGACCAGAAACACCGAATCAAGTTCTTTGGCAAACAATAGGAGCCATGGCATGAGATTTCCAATAATGTGGTTTGTGAGACCAGCAAAGCCTCAGATCAGCCTGCGCATACGTGCAGTCTGATCAGAGCCTTTGCTAGTCGCTTGCATATTCTATAAGTGTTAAGCTACTGACTGAACATCATTTAAAGTTTCTAAGCTTAAAAGGTGGCTGCATAGGCTCGTCTGAGTCTACACTTGTCGAAATGCCACATTGTTGGAAATCACATGTCACGGCCCATAGGTCTTCTGGATCTTCCCCGCAAAAGAACACATTTATGAGTCACATTTATCAAAAGGGTTAAACTCACCTTCACCTTGGAATTCAATGACAAGGCCAGAGTTTGAGCTGATGACAGGCCAATGAAATGGTACTTCCTAAGAGAACTATCTCAGCAATATGGAGGAATCCTCCCCATCGCCTCTTGGCTGGTTCTGAAAGTAGCAAAACAATGAGAATGAGCCGTGCCATGAGATTTCCAACAATTTCGCATTTTGACAAGTGTAGACTTGGACGAGCCTCTGCAGCCTCCTGTTAAGCTTAGAAACTCGAAATGGTGTTCAGTCAGTAGCTTAACAATCATAGAATACTCAAGCGACTTGCAAAGGCTCTGATCAGACTGCGCATATGCTCAGGCTGATCTGAGACTGCTTGTTGCACATACCACATTATGGAAATCTCATGCACTGCTCAAGTGACTTATTTTATATAATAGTTATACCATGGGTTGTCCACCTGTATGTGAAGATAATCCATGAGCTTTAGCAAGTGGATTATCTTAAGTACAGGTGGACAAACATGGTTTAACTATTTTATACCACCTTAACACTCATAGAATATTCAAGTGATGAGCAAAGGCTCTGATCAGACTGCGCATATGCGCAGGCTGATCTGAGCCTTTGCTGGTTGCACATACCACATTGTTGGAAATCTCATGCACTGGCTCAAATGGTTAAATTCATTAAGATAATCTGAAAATAAATCTAAGAAGCTATTACCATTTACTATTGAAAGTCAGTTTTAAAATCGTGAATTCAGAATAAGAAAAAAATAAAAGAAATTACCTCCAGTGTAATAACCTTTAGCATATAGTACTCGGAAGATCATGTATGCAAGCCCTGCTCCGGCACATGTTTTCTGATAAGAGAAAAAATATATATCATTATCTCTTTGCCGATAACCTTTGCAAACAGTCTGGATCCAGATCAGTACTGACATTGGTACTCTGATGGTATTCCTGAATATTTTTTAAAAGAGCTAATTTTTAAAAAAAATAATCAACAGGAAACTAAACAGCACACAAAATTACCAAGCATGCAATGAGTTAAAGAAGTCAAGTCATGAAAAAACCTGTTTTAGCAATTATCATAGGTTTAGATATACAATTTTTTAAGCGTAAAACTGTGAATATTTTCTTACCCATCAGTTTTAACATATGTTTTGGGTGCTCAAAAAAACTGTCTCATTGAGACAGATCTTTTGAGTACCCACAACATATGTTTTGGTTAAGAAATAAGAAAATTATTTTTCGGTACGCACTTTTAACTAAAGGCCTGGAGCTATTTTAAAAAAAAAATGAAGAGGAAACTAAACAGTACACAAATTTACTTAGCATGCAATGAGTTAAATGTGTGATGAAAAAACCTGTTTTAGCAATTATGTTTGTAAATTGAAGGCCCAGATCAACCTCCGTATAAGCTCATTCAGATCAGCATCTTTGCTGCCAGTCAAGTAAGTAGCCCTCGCTGCTGGCACATCAAAAGACAGTGACGAAAACCTACGTCAAAAATTAAAACTCAAGCATCAGTAGATATGAATCTTTAAAGAGTGATTTTACACTTCAGGCGCGGATTGTTTTTGTTTTTTTTGTTGATTAGGGGAGAGAGGATCCAATTACCACTAAATGTGGGTCATTCTCTGCCCGCCAGCGTAACGCCATTTATAATGGCGTTTCGCTGGCGGGCCGATAATGACCCTAGAACATTTAATACTGGTAGATCTATTTCTGAAACAATTTTTCCACAAAAATATTATATAATAGCAAGCAAAATTAACCGGGAGGCAAAGTGGTCAACTTTAGTGCAATTCACCTTTAATTGTCATAAGGACCTCCGGATAGGGACAGTCCCTTTAAACGTAACTGCGAGCTCGATCAATATGCAATATGTCATGACGTTTGCAGATGACATTTTAACATTATTTTGGAAATTCACTGATATATTAGGGGATAACTGTATTCAAAATTTTCATTTGGGGAGGTATATCGTCGGATATACATCGTCGGATATACGGTCGGAAATTTAGTTTTACTGCGACGTGAGAGCGGGGCCATAAAATGTGATTTCCTTATGTATATCCAACGATACACCTCCCCAAATGAAAATTTTGAATATAGTTATCCACATTCTAATGCACTTCTGAAGTTAGGGCTCAAATTGGAGCATTGCAAGTCGCATAAAGCCGCACATCATCCAACGAAATGTGACGTAATTAATGACGTCAAACTATTTCCGACAGTATATCGCAGGATATGCTCTGCAATGAATAGATTTGTCTTAAATGAAGTCTACTTTCTGTTTCACTTATCAGCTGCTTCAGTTGGTATCCCAAGACTTTGAAATTATTTTCAGTGATCAAAGGACCACAAAATAAGTTCGAGAGGACAGTCTGGTTATTTAACCAAAGAGATTATTCATATTTAAGCAGGTACTCTAAAATGCAAAATAACAACTAACTCTGATTGGTTGAAATAAGTAAGGGAAAGTAATATCATATGGCGCAGCCGAAAAAATCTTGAAAAACTTTACCTAGCATGCAAAGAGTTAAGATTGCTTACCGGATACTGTAATCCACCCAACAACAACATCGTCAAAAAAGAAGAGTTGCCCTCCAATCTGCAACAAAACAATAATACAGGCCCTTAGTTAATAAGAGTGTGTGACAAAAAATATGTTAAAAATGATGGGTATTAAAATATTTACCAGCAGCCTAGATAAGCAGCATATTTGCGTAAATACGCAATTTAAATCATCAAAAAAGCAATTAAAATTAAATGTGTGCGTACCGAAAAGCTATTCCGTCGATCGGTATGCAATTACATGAGATGTCATTGCATACCATTCGGTCCATTTCGTCTCCATTTGTGTAATATACAAATGCCAGTCGAGTATTGATTTTTTTTTACTAGCGAGCGCACAGTATAATTCCAATTTTATGAATCAATATCGGCATCAGTCAAGTATTTTAGCGGATAACGAAACTTTGCGAAAATGGATGTGAGCAACTTATGTCAACAAGGCGATGAGATTTGCTTCAGGTACAATAAAAATCCTCTAGTCTGATCCTCAGAAAGTCAGACGATGAGAGTTAATATGTAGGCACATTCGGGATGGCTTCATTCAATAAGAAAACGTATGTAATCACTGCCAAAAACGTGACATATTTTTTTTAAAAAAAATACGCAATTGTTTTTGCAAGTACGCAATTGAGGATAAACAGGTTGCGTAAATACCCAATTGACCCAAAAGCTTATCTAGGGCGCTGTTTACAATTGTACGCTGAAAAAAATTGTTTATCTAAACCTGTGAATAATATGTGATAGTTTATTTGTTTGGTTAGTGGTTTAATGTCCCAGTCAACAGCTATGGTCATGTCAAGACTGTCAGTTCACCTAACCACACTTTTTTCCTTGGTAAGCTTGACTAAGGGGTTAAGCAGTACTTCGTGCTCATACTTTTGCTTGTAACTGACAACAACCCTTCTTGATAGAGGAAGAAGGAGAATGACCATAGAGATTATTTCATGATCAATCTCCACGAAAGTATGGGACCGGGCAGGGGTCAAACTTGCAACCTCTGGTTCTGCAGTTGGACTTGCTCTGACTGCGCTACGTGGCCCGGTATATATGGGCCTTGACGCAAAAACCTGTCTTCGGGGGTTTGCGAAAAACACAGGGGCAGACCAGCCTGCACATCCGCGCAGTCTGATCAGCGCCTTTGTTATTCGCTTTTTGAAAAGTATCATATATAAACTTGCTACGGGTGAAATTTCAATTTTCTAGCTAGTCTCTGTAGCTGAGGAGGCTGGTTTGAAACTCCCTGTGGCGGAAAACCCGAAGACAGATTTTCCGGCGACAAGGCCCATATGTGTGATAGGACACTGTAGCTAAATGAAATCTATTCTTGAAAGTCAAATATCAGTGGTGGCATTTTTCACAGACTCCTTGATAAGAGTGTAATAAAAAATTAATTATCTTGTTTCTCAACCATATTATGTGGGTATTGAGCACCCAAAACAAATGTTAAAACTGATGGATAAGAAAATGCTCACAATTTTACTCCCCCAATTTTGGTTTATTTGGACTTTAAGTAACTTACGTATTTTGATGAGCTCTTTGGATGCAGTTAAACACATGCTTTGTGTCTGGATGGTACATGGCAGGGTACTGAAAAAACAACGAACAAAGTTCTATCTCAGAAAGCACTCATAACTCAAACCAGTCTCACTACCTTCAAGATTTTAGTCGGTATCTAACATTAGACCCAAGTTGTCATGTAGGTAAGGCGAAGATCAAATCAGTCTCCACATCTGCACAGTCTAACCAGAGTTTCAGTTCTCCGACTGAAGAAATGTTGGACCCTTGGCTACCCACAGAGCACCCATCAAAGACTCTGACCAGATTGCGAGTGTTTGCAGGCGCACACCGGGGGTCACCCCAACTTGTAAAGAAAATAAAATTGTGTCCCACTATTTTTAAAGTATTAAAACATATCCCATGTATGTAACTGATCAATACAAAATCTTCAAAACTACAAGTTTATGTCGGTAGTTCATATCAGAGCTCTTAACCCTTAAAGCGCCACCTATAATTTGCAGCAGACGACAATTTCAAATTTTGCCGCTTTTTCAAAAATAACCAATAAGGCATGATATTTCACGAGAATCGTCTGCTAGCAGACGATTCTCGTGTAATATCATACCTTATTTTTGTTGAAAATTGGGAAAGGTGTCGCAAAATTTGTTGTCTGCTGCAGTCGTGATTGGCGCCTTAAGGGTTAATTTTGAAAACAGGCATCCCAGAGCCCTCTTTGCCAAAAAGTGGATGTCCCACCATACCAAAGAATATTACCTCTTTCAAAAAGTAGGAGTCCCAGCATCAAAATAGGGAGTTCAGAACTGCAAATTAGCAGTTGGTGAGAGTGCTGCATATTTGCACATTGATCCTCATTAGTGTGTAGACTGCCAATTATATGACATTGAAGTCAAAGTTGAAGGTCAAACATACTTTAATCTGACTAAATGGCTTGTTTTGTGATTTCTTACATTTTTAAATGGATGGTGCTCATAATTCAATATCTGTTTTACTCTTATGGTTGTCCCTAGTCTAGACTCTAGACGTATCTTATTTGGCGCAATGATTGCTTAACACCTTCACTGCCTTACCCCGAGCAACGCTCGGGGTGAATACCGCTTCCTATACGCCAGTACCCCGAGCGTTGTTTGGGGTAAACACAGTGTTGTTTATATGCGTGTTGTTAGCACTATAATATTCAAGGGACAATACTCAATCATCCTTATCTGCTCTATAATGAAAGAGTTAACTTTTCCAAGATTTATATCATAACTCCGCGGCGGAAAGCTTGCTTTTCACAGGGAAAACGGCCCTTTTGATGAAGAACTTGTTTTTCTTTCAAAGATGGCAGGCGATCATGGCATTATTCTGTTGTGTTTCTTTGAAGTAGAGGTTATTTTGAAAGTCTAAAATGGCTTGTATATGGATGACAATTGATATTAAATGGAATCAGCAATGGTATTGGAGGAAATTTCTGTCATTCTCACTTTTTTGAACCATTGTTTCCCAACCATTCCAAAACAATGATGTTGTAAACGAAAGTAGACATTCATGTATTTTCAGCTGCTGAAATTTTTTTTTGACATATTATCACTAGAAAACATTATTTCAGACATTGTACCGAATGTCTCAAACAAGTACCAAATGTCTCAAACAAGCAGCAAAAAATTTGTTGTAAATCCCTACAGTGGTTATGATTTGTATGAAATTATATTTAACACCATAATAATATCAAAATAGGTGTATTTTCCCCCAGCGTATTGCGTGCATTTATTACGGCAGTGAAGGAGTTAATAATGTATAGATCACATATGGTGTGGAATGAATTCTTTACAAAAGGTTAAAAAAAAAGTCACAAAAATATTCCAAAAAATAAATGATTGCTTTTTGAGTGTAGATGACATGCCATACTCCTCTGGGAGACGTTCAACAGTTTTTGACATGCCTTCCTTTTACTGAAAATGCAAATACAGTGAAACACAGTGTTAATAAGAGATAAAATACCTCAACTTCATACTTCTTCCTGGCTTTACCAACATTAATTGCCATCCACATGGCAACAAACTGACTGCCCACAGCTGAGAAAATCACATAGCCATACCCCTCTGGGAGACTTTCAACAAATTTAGACATGCCTGCCATTTCCTGAAATTGCAAATAAATGTATGATAGATAATTTTACTTTCAAATGTATGACCATGTTACAGCTGTTAAATAATAAAAGAAACAAAAAACCCTGGATTGCTCACCTGGGTTTTGTTTAAACTTCTAATTGCAATTGTCAACTGTTCATGCCTTTATTGATACCCAGGCTGGGAATATTTTTGGGTAGTAGGGTCATAATTTGAGCTAATTTAAAAGAGAATCACTAGGTGATGCTACATACCAAATATCAATGCTCTAGACTAGGTGGTTTCCGACAAGATTTTTCTGTTTTTCTCTACATCATGTATATAAGCCCAGTGGCTATGTCTACATGGCACAGTTGAAGGCCAGGAAAGCACAGGCTCTCTGAATGATTAATTGCACAGGGGGTGTATGTGACTAAAAAAAACTCTAATACCAATCACTTGTTAAATAACAAAAGATGAAAGAGGCCACCTACAGGAGGTGTAAAATAAATTTCAATGGGAGCCTTTATCATCTTTAGAAAGTCGGTCATGTTTAACTTATTATAAAGAACATAAAATTGATAAATTTATGAAATTATCTGCATAGCTAAACTGTAGGTTTAACATTTTTCTATTATTTGGTGTCAGTAGATTTTAATTTAATTGACATTTTATTAAAAAAAAATATTGGATTGAAAATTGATCAGTTTATATTATGTCAGAAGGCAATATCGGAAAATGTGAAATCGCTGACGTCCATAACTGTATACCGCTGACGTCCCTAACTGTATACTGGGTTCCGAGGCTGACTCAGATAGCAGAAAAAAAAGTATTTGCGAGGAATGATCAATCTAGTTAAAAGACCTCAATATGAATAAAAATTTCTATATGAATAAAAATTCACATCTCAACATACTTTATAAATCTAAGGCTCCCGTACCCAGACTATTCCTTTTAGAAAGCTAAACTTGTTTTTTTAAAGCAACAAAATCCACAGTTTAGAATAGGCAAATCATCAGCGACACAAACGAAAATCGCAGAAGAGCTGAACGCTATTATGTGCTAAAACTGATATATAGTGACAGTAAAAAACGTGATCACAAACACCGTGATCTCAAATAGCATACCAATCCTGATGTACTTCACTCTGTTCTTGCAGCATACAGGAAGTAAACTTTGACTCTCGTGGGCGGATTCGATTTGAGTATCGGTGAACCGGTACGTTGTTGTTGTTGTTATTGAATCGAATAGACTGTGTTACTTCCCTTGATATAGCTATAGATGAATCTTCACCGACTTGTTTTTTGATAAGGGTCACAGAGGTGTTCCTCGCTGTTTGAATTAAAGATTGAATTTAAATGTACCAAGGTCGCTCTCTGTATGACTGAGATTAACCATTAAGATAATATAAGATAGAAATTTTATTTAAAGACGGCATGACAGTACTAAACAGTAAACATAAGCTCTGATGAGCTTTTGACCGTCTATGGAAATATAAAAATATCTATCCACCATTTCACAAGAAAGTAAAGAAAGAAAACAAACCCCCCCCCCCAAAAAAAAACAAAACAAAAAAAAAACAGCAGACATCTAGGACTGAGCCCTTAAATGATTGGGATTAGGCCCCACCAACAAATAGCCCAGCGTCAACTGAGGAAAAAACAGCAACTTTTGATTGCACAAACTATTTGTCTGCTATTACATGTATGGCTGAAAACATTACAAATACTAGATTACATTAGTTAATATAGGCTTGGACCCAGTATTGGGTCCGAGATATAGGCAGAAAACATATAAAATAGCAATAAGCATGCAAAAGCAGAAATGCATGAAAAACACAAATTAATGAAGCTTTTTATTAAAAAAAAGCTTATATAATCTCAAACAGAATAGTATACCAAATCGGGTTTATTACTTCATTTATGTAAAGCAAATACGATCTTGGAAAGCATGAAGATCTTTTTCTGTAGCGGTAGTGATAGTAGCCTTCTGTTGTGAAAATAGCACTGCTTGATCATAAGGATCTCAGATTAGTTCTTTGAGGGCTGTCTATTTGCTCATATTTCTATCTAAATGAAGGTTTAAGGAAAACAGTGTACGTAGACCCAGCAGTCTACTCTGGGTATTACTCTACACTGCTTGACCAAGAGTTATTTTTCTAACACACCAGCAGATGACACATTGTTGTGAATGTTGCTTAAAGGGTTACTTTGTTTAAAAAAAAAGTTTGCTATTATGTATCTTTATCAGCTGCATAGTGCAATTGGTGTTGCTGTTTTTCTAATCTGCGCAAACACGGATTAAGCTACCAATTTTTGCAGACTGATCAAATACCCTGAATATTTTATATAATCTACTTAATAATGGTATGCCTTATCTCGGACCCAGTATCGTCACCTGTCGTCTGCTAAAAGCATCAAGCTGCGCAAGAAAAAACAATGTATCGCCTGCTTGGGCTGGCCCACTTATTGGTCTGCTGCAGCACTTATTTGACGAAATCGGATTAATTACGTTATTTATGAAAGAAAAACGATATTTGAAGCATTAAAATTAATGTAGATCTAGATCTATATATTCGGGAGATGTTTAATTCTGTAGCGTCCAGACTTGAATATTATGCAGCCAGACTGGTCGCTACAGAAATGAAAAAAAAAAAAAAAAAAAAAAAAAAAACACACAATCATTTTATCAGCCCTCTTGATGTAGATCTATATCTGAAGAATGTACGTATGGCTTAAATCTTTGCATGCTGGGAAATTGTTGATCATAGTTTTCGTCTGCTGGTAACCTTTATCAAAATACTCTGAGCAGTTTTTTGTCAGAGTGTCGAGGCAGCGATGATGATGATGATGATGATGATGATGATGATGATGATGATGATGATGATGATGATGATGATGATGATGATGATGATGGGAAACTTAATGATAGTGGTTTCGATAAAGCATTGGATGTGCTAAAGCCAGTATCCACCCAACTGATGTCAGATGTTCAAAAAGAACCTTCATCCTCGGATACAGCAATTGCAGAAAAAAGTCATAGAAAGAGAAAAACTACAAGCAGCAAAAGAAAGTATCAGTTCTCAAAGCTGAGAAACGCAAAAAGAATCTGAAGAAGAAGTAGTAGATACACCTGTATGTAACTAATTTAAGGATTACGCAATTAAAGCAAGTAAATACAAAGATTCTTCAACTCTGTTTGCAGATAAAAAGTCTACCATAAAGGTCAAATCAATATACATTGTCATCAAATTTTCAATTGGTCTCTCTTTAAAATTCTTCGAAGATGATCAAGATAGAACCAGAAAGTTTTTCACTGGTGCAAAACATGATAAACAGAGTGCAGTCATAGAAATTATCATATGACGTCGCGTCTGGGAGTGTTATAACGTCATGCATTAAAATCTGTAAACCACTAATGGTTTATCGATTTTCGGGAAACGTTATGACGTCCATAACAACGTTGCGTACATAATGACAAAGTTATAACGTTTTTTTTTACGGCAGAAATTAGATTTCAAAGTAATCTTAATGTCATATGATAAATAGAATCTAACATTCGTGCTCCTGTATTATTGAATTTATTAAACTCGTTGAGAAAAAGAGGTAAAAAGCTCGACAAGCCTCGCATTTTATCTCTTTTCCACAACTCGTTTAGTAAATTCAATAAAACATGAGCACTCATGTAAGGTCCTCTATGTAGTAATCCAGCAGGACTTTATAATAGAAACACACTGGTAAATGTATACGTCGATTTGGTGGTATTTACGCGTATTGCCGGTACTTCATAGACCGGAAGTGGTAGATATTGGCGTAAATACAATAAAGAAAAACATGCCATATGCCTAAAGGACTAAAGAATTAGATCATTTTTAAGTATCTGGCATGCACATGGCGATTTATGTAAGCATTTAGGAATAGATTCGAGTACCGATCTGGATGATCGGTACTCGAATCTATTCCTAAATGCTTACATGAATCGCCATGCACATACTATATACTTAAAAATGATCTAATTCTATAGTCCTTTAGGCATATGGCATGTTTTTCTATATAGTATTAACACCAATATCTACCACTCCCGGTCTATGAAGTACCGGCAATACGCGTAAATACCACCAAATCGACGTATACATTTACCAGTGTGAGAAAGGTTGACTGAAAACTTTACAAACACTGAAGGAACAGGAGCTGCTGTTGCTAGCTGCTGTATATAGAGGATCTTACATGAGTGCTCATGTTTTATTGAATTTATTAAACGAGTTTGGGTAAAGGGATAAAATGCGAAACTTGCCGAGCAATTTATCTCTTTTTCGCAGCGAGTTTAATAAATTCAATAAAACAAGAGCACGAATGTTAGATTCTATTTATCATATGACATTAAGAATGCTTTGAAATCTCATTTCAGGCTTAAAACGTTATAATTTTGTCATTATGTGCGCAACGTTGTTATGGACGTCATATCGTTCCCGTAAATTTATAAACCACTAGTGGTTTATCGATTTTATTGCATGGTGTTATACCACTCCCAAACGCGACGTCATATGATAAAGCAAAATCCAATCCACTGAAAAGCTCATCATATATTCTTCTACCAAAAGCAATGGCAAACAGGAAAGCGATGACCAATGTGAAAATTGATGATAGCAAACGTTTAGAATGGGCTCTTAAATGTATCTGCATTATATCCAGCAATTAATAATACGTGTAATAAATACAGTTATACGAAACATAGTGATCTAAACATGAATTGAATTGATTTTCCCACACCAATCTCAGAAATACCAAAAGTAGAAAACTAGACAATCTAGCAAAACATGCTTACGGATACTGATGTTCAAAGATGCATAGTAATGAGGCGATTCTATATTTCTTATAAACAGGTAAAAATGGCGTATTCACTACAACGTGCATATGCAGTATTCTGCGGTAGGTTCATTATAACTGTAAACTGAGACCACCTGTATGCCTCAAAACAAGGTGAACTCGCCAGTGTTTGTTTACAAGGATTCTCGTCTATCATTGAAACATTTTTTTAATACACACTATCAAAGAAGTTCGAAAGGGTTAACATCTTCCCTACCACATATCAGAGCAATCCACAGAAAGGCAAAACATTATCATATTCTTGATAGTGGAAGATGTACAAGTTTTTAATACAGATTATTATAGGATAAAAGAACGAATCAAAATATCACTACCTTTGGATCAAAAGCTTGAACATAAAACTCCATGATCAAAACAAACCTAAATTTAAAACCTACTTCTGTGACCATTGCCTGTACCGTTTCACAAATGAAACATACTCATGAAGCACAAAGAAGACTGGGATAAAAGGTGAGCACAAAGCGTGCAGCATGGCATATCAGAACCTGTATTTTATGGTGATTAAGTTTATAAATTAAAAATAATTTTTGGAAAACCTAGGCTTAGTGATCAATTTAAAATGATAATTAAACGTTATAAAAGAGTGGTACTTGATTGTATCGATTCCTGATCTTTGCATCCTTACTTACTTGGGATACAACATGGATATCATGCGACAGTCTGCATGCCTTGTTGTAAACCCAATCACGGCTTATAGCTATGGTTCCCTTTTTAATTGCAAGATGGTTGGTCATTCCATAGACTCAATGACGGCCCTGACATAAATCTTTAATCCGTTGGTTGGTGCCTGATGCTTGTCCTTGGCTGTGACACCGTAGTTCAACTTATGTTTTTCTTTAGTAGCTCTGATTATCTGTGAGTCATGAGCCCTTTTCTCCGTTCCATCATAGTGTGTTTGTTTGATAAGATTGTTTCTCTGTGATGATGCATTACATTAGTTAGGAAGCCTCCGTGCGAGCTAAACAATTTTTGTGTATTAACAACAACAGAATCTAGGGCGAAGATTTGGCGCCAGTAAAATGCATTAAAGCCCCCTGGTAGCTTAGGCTGCTGTCCGTTCTTAGGCAGTGGTTCTGTTGTTGTTGATCTATTGCTTTATGTGCCTACATTTTTATGGGGGTTCTGTGTTGGTATCTGTTTTGGTATGCATTACTCTATGTCTTTTCTAGTTTTGCAATCATCTTGACGAGGAAGAGAGATCTGGATGCGTTGCTTTTTGTATTCTAGATGCCTTGTTACTGTAAATGTCCTGTAGCTCTTCCTCAAGGTGCCGTGGGTTGGTCTGCAGTTTGTGATTGTGGTATTTCCTGATCGTACTCACTTACATTTTGGTTATCAAATTGTCAGGGACAACAATGTAGCTTTTATCCCTGTAATATTCAGAGGCGAGCTATGGAGGTATTTTTCAAAGGTTGGAACAAGGGTGAAACGTCATAAATAAGATACTTAACAATCCAATCCAAATAACAATGACAGATCAAGATAAAATTGATTATGAACATACCACTCAATGTTGGATATGAGAACAGGAAATAGGTAGTATCAAGGCTAGTTCGAAAGTAAGAGACCACTGTCATTTTACAGGTAAAGACCATGGTGCTGCGCACAAATTCTGCAATCTAAAATTCAACACAGTATAAAACAAAAATAGCTGTGGTATTTCACAAACTTAGAGGCTATGACAGTCATCTTATAATGCAAAAAATACACAAGATGAATAGAAACATCACCTTTATTGCAAACTTCAGAAACATATATACCATTTAGCATTGGACAATTTAAATTCTCAGACAGTTACCAACTCATAACATCGCCATTGTCTAAACTCATAGAAAACCCCAACTTTGAAGATAACTAAAGAAACATTCTCAGTAAAACCACTGAATAAAGAAACCCACAAAGTTGGTAAATTTATCTATTAAACAAAATGTTTCTATAGCTTGATGTCATCAAAGTAGGAAACATTTCTGATTATACATGTATTTAAGGTTTGGTATGTATGAGTGATGTTACCATGACAACAAGTAGGTCATAGCAATTACAAGGGCGCATTATGGAGAGTGTGTCACTTTAATTGCCTATAATACAACTTAGATAGTATATATTCATACAGTTGTTTCATTTGAATTTACATAATAACTTAGAGTACGCTTGTGCATACATTATATTTGATAGATGTTTATACTGAGCATGCAACTCGAGACCAGCACTCTGACGTCCCATTAGGGCTAATGTCCTTCCTGACGCTATGTTCTAAACTGGATAATACATCGCTTCTAACCTTCATATTTTCATCAATATTGAAGATAATTACTTTAAAAGGGGTACGTGCATTAAGGGGCTATTTTTGGCCCCCTCTAGAGCCAAAAACTGAAAGTTGCATTTCACCAATTTCATCTTATTGGTTTGTTAGAAGAATAGCCCAAGTGTAAAATTCTGGCATTTATTTTACTTTTACCGGTTCCTATGGTAACCAAAATGGCCGACAAAATAGGCTTAAAATAGAGAAATTGCCATTTTAGGCCAAATTTGAGGCTTTTGGAGACCGATTTTTTAAGTATTAGATATCAGCACAAGCAAATACCAAAAAACACTTTTAATATATAGTGTGCCGTGATAATTCTCATCATCTGTTAAAATATTTTTTGGTATTTGATTGTGCTCTATATTAATTCCTCTGTTACATGTCTCAAATTTGCTCCAAAATGGTCATTTTCCTATTTTCAGCCTATTTCGGCGGCCATTTTTGTTACCATAGCAACCGTAAAAGTCGAATCAATACAACACCTTTACACTTTGGCTATTGTTCTAATAAACTAATAAGATGAAACTTGTGAAGAGCAACTTTTTATTTTTTTACCTCATAGGGGGGGGGGGGGGGGGGGGGGGGGCTAAATAGCCTCTTAGTGCACGTACCCCTTTCAGGAAATGCTCTTAAGAGGTAGTCCTTTTAGCAGTTACCTTAGCTAGATTTTGATTCTCACACCCATAAGGTACCTTTTGTCATATCCTGGCCCAAAATTAACAGTCAAAATACAAACACTCTCACCACTAGACACAAAACGATGCACAGCACCAGGTGGCAATAGATATATGCATATTTTTGTATTTAGGGCCAGTGTTGTTTTCTAGTGCTTAGTTTTGTTTACGATGGACTTTTGTCCATGGTGGCAAAATGGAATGGGAATGTCTTGTGGATGGTGACAATTATCATGAATATGTGTGCCATTGTGTGGTATGGAATGTGAATCCACTTGTACTCAACAATATGGGCCTTGACGCGAGAAAACCTGTCTTCAGGGTGTTACAAATAACACAGGCACAGACCAGCCTGCGCATCCGCACAGTCAGATCAGCCTGCGCATCCGCACAGTCTGATCAGCGCCTTTGTTATTTGCTTTTTGGAAAGAACCATATGTAAACTTGCTTCAGGTGAACTTTCAATTTTCTAGCTAGTCTCTGTAGTTGAGGAGACTGGTTTGAAACTCGCTTTGTTGGAAACCCAGAAGACAGGTTTTGTCGCGACCAGGCCCATATTATATATGCGACAAAAACAAACATATTTTCAACTTTTCATTACATGTTTTTTAAACTCTGTGCTCTTAAATACATGTTTGACTTTACTTAGTTGAAATCACTTGTAAATACATGTTGCAAAAGCATATGCCAAAAGATGTACAAACCAGGAGAGTATTTGATTTGATTTTTATTTGATTTGATTCTTTACGACCCATCAACAATCTTTCAGTTAAACAGGGACCAGTCTTTCTTGGTTGAACCAGTACTAAGCTAGGATAAATGTGTCTTGCTCAAGGACCGCATCACAGTGACGCCGGTGAGGCTTGAACCCACAGCCTCTATGTCTAGAGTCAAGCACTCTACCACTGAGCCCCCACCAGGAGAATAAACAAAATATGAAATCTGCACAATTTGTCACAGGTTTCATATTTTGTAGATTTCATGGGTTTGTGACATTGAAAATGGAAAAATTGCATGCAAGTTACATTGTATATCTTAAATGTTTATCATTTATTTACTGTACTGTAAAATATGTGTTTGGCTTTGGTTTGGCTTGATGCTTTACGTCCCAGTCAACAGCTATGGTCATGTCGGGACTGTCAGTTCACCTAACCACATTTTGCCCTGGGCAAGCTTGACTATACGGTTAACCAGTACTTCATGCACATACTTTTGCTTGAAACTGACAACAACCCTTCTTGAATCAGCGGAAGGGAGGAGAATGGCCGTAGAAATTATTTCATGATCAATCTTCAAGAAAGTATGGGGCTGGGCCGGGTTTGAACTCGTGAGCCCTGGATCTGCAGTCAGACATATTAACGTCTGCACTACGTGGCCCGGTACTTGAGATGAGTTAACACTTTCATTCTGGATATCCGAAAACAGGCATTTTGGCAAACAATCAAGACCCAGATGCAATGCCGCATAATGCAGCATTTAATCAGGGTCTGCACCATTTGCAACGATCAAATCAATCTTCAGAGAAAAAATATGAAAATACATTTTTTGCATGCGTGGATCCAGAAAGTTTTTTCGGAGGGGGTCCAAATTTGAAAACATTACTTTTTAGAGAGGAGAGAGGATCCAAACAAATACCACTATAAGCAGCCCATCATTGACCCGCCAGCAAAACGCCATTTTAATGGCGTTTTGCTGGCGGGCCGATGATGACCCAACATTGAATGATGAATTGGTAGCTTTGTGATTTTAAGGGGATCCGGACCAGTATTGCTAAGGAACCCTATATTTTTGTTATTTTCTAGGGGGGGGGGGGGGTCCCGACCCCCTGTCCCCCTTTCTGGATCCGCCCATGTTTTGCATTTTGTTTTCAGTGAGGGAAGACTATATGAGGGCTTCCACACATTACACATGGGCAAGTGTACTGGCACAGAACTTTTACGAGTCCAGAAACACACACAGAGACCATAGGTCACAGAGAAAACTGTATATCAGATAATTTTGTTGCACTTTTATGTACTGATTTGATAATTAAAAGTGTTGCATAATCTACTTTGTTCATTTTCAGCACTATAGAAGCGTCCCATTAACTGTTTGCATGTTGGGTAATTTTTCATGCTTTTGTTGTCTGCCGATTTTTTTTCAAAATTAATATAAGTCACCATAGGTCACAGAGAAAACTGTAAATCAGATAATTTTGTTGCACTTTTATGTACTGGTTTGATAATTAAAAGTGTTGCAAAATCTACTTTGCTCATTTTCAGCACTATAGAAGCGTCCCATTAGCTGTTTGCATGTTGGGTAATTTTTCATGCTTTTGTTGTCTGCCGATTTTTTTTCAAAATTAAGTCACCATAGGTCACTGAGAAAACTGTAAATCAGATATTTTTGTTGCACTTTTGAGTACTGATTTGTTAATAAGAAGTATTGCATAATCAACTTTGTTAATTTTCAGCACTAGAAACATTCCTTTTAACTGTTTGCAAGCTGGATAAATATTAACTTTTTTGTTGTCTGCTGATTTTTTTTTTCAACTTTTTTATATAAAATTCTTTCATGAACACCTTCAGAGTGTTCAACAGATTAAATCCAGATCAGGATTGACACAATGTCCGTCCCTATCTGTGACCAAATTGTTTTTTTTTCATTTGTTTGATTTGATTCTTTACGTCCCATCAACAATCTTTCAGTAAAACAGGGTTGAACCAGTACTAAGCTAGGACAAATGTGTCTTGCTCAAGGACCACAACGCAGTGATGCCGGTGAGGCTTGAACTTGCAGCCTCTTGTTCTTTAGTCAAACACTCTACCACTGAGCTCCCATGTGACCAAACTGTTTTCAAATATGAACTGCAGATGACAAGTCACTGCTAGCAAGAAAAGAGCTAAAACTATTGAGCCCTTAAGTTCAGTGAAAAAGTTTTATTTATTTATTAGTACATTTTTTCTTGCTACGAAGCCAAGTATGTTGTACAATATCAAGGATTGCATGTCACAATTATAGGACAGAGCAGTGAAAGGTTTTGACAGCTCCATTTTTTCCAAATATAAATAAAGAAACTCTAGAATTTTGCACAGGTTTCATATTTTGTACATTTCCTGCAATTATGACAGCAAATTAAAACTGCAACATGCATTTTATTGGTAAAATTAAAATTTAATAATCTGTATTCTCACTGCATGTCAATCTGCAATCCAATTAATCAGAGGATCATAGGCAATTTCAAAATTGTATATTTATTGTAGAATAATAACAATTTTGGCGGAAAGTGTGGTCCGTCAAAAACTTGACCACTTGGTTTAGTGTGGCTAGGAAAATTTAAACCAGAGGACCATAAGGTACCGAAGCGCTCACCTGTCACAGTCACAAATAATTTTAATTCCTTAAAAGTAAAATTTTTTTGCAAACCAAATATCTGAGTCTTGATCCACATCTGAATTAAGTGTGAGGTTGGCGCCGTGAAACCAGTATAAGCCCTCCAGTGAAATATTTTACTGACTGTTCCAACAAGGTACTTCTTTTGTGGATCTTTTATGTTTTTTTCTGTTTTGTGTTTGTTGTGCCTTTGTGGGTGTCTGTTTATTTGTGCCTTGTGGTCACCTGCTGGGAAAGGGCTGAATTCTAGGCTCTCGTTTGTGGTGTATAACTGTGAGTTTGACACTTTCCCTTTTGTATCCCGGGTCAGGTGTCGTACTTGATTGTATCGATTCCTGATCTTTGCAGCCTTACTTACTTTACTGTGTCAAGATCAACCTAAGGATTGTCATCTTAACAACTTTGTTGGGCACACATCCCCACTGTTACATACATCTACAAGACCTAGGGTCATTGGCCCTTTGGTTCAGGAGAAGAGTTTTGAATAGGTTTTACTTAGTATTGGCATTGCAGCCATTCTGAAAGAATAACTATAGGACTGGCTTACACACAAGCTCTAAAAACAAAAATACAACTGGTGAGGACTATCAGAAGTTTATTTATAAATTCTTTCGAGTGTACATTGTATACTAAATGTGCTTAAAATACAATTACTCTCATTGATATATAAACTTGATAATCTGTAAAGTCCTAAATGAAAAATATTAAAATACTCTATATACTATAGTCCTGCCGCAATAATAAGAAACGCGAAAATCTAGAATATTATTTTATTAGTTGTATTTTTCCGAACGTTAAGCTCAAATCTGGATTGAGAATATCCTGCAGTGTCAGAAGAAAATTGTTTGAAGAATCTACTACCACTTCCCTTATTCCTAATCTCTTGGGAATTTCGACATTTTTAGGCTTTCTGAAAAGCGGGGGGAACTTAAACGGTGTAACAGCCATGTGACGGCCTATATATCTGTACTTAAATTTCTACAGGTTAGTGTCAAAAGCATCACCCATTTTAAAATCGTGATTGCTTTGTACATGCCAGTTTTATTTTTTTAAGCACTGCCATTCAGTTGATAGTATCGATTCAATAAGCGTAGACACATATCCAACTGATCCAATACGATCAGTTTGATCCGGGTAAACACTATTTGCTATGTTTGTAAGGACATTTTCTACTTAAACAGCGTGATGTGGCTATTATGGACAGTTTCATAAAACAACTTTTACAGTGGTAAACGGCCTAAACAATATCAACTACCTATGTAGTACTCGTATTATAGTCAACCATACATTTTCTGTAATTAGTTATTATGAGCTGTTTACATACATTCTTTCTATGGTAACACTCAAGTCAGGGATAATCCTGGACCAAAATGATGATGGGCCCTTAAAATGGGCCAATGGCCCATATCCTATTCAAATACATGCAGATTACATAATTTCAACGGGATTTTTGAAATTTCTAGGGGCCCTTTGCAAAATTTGATGGGCTCAAAAATCCTTAATATCTATATTAGAGCATAATTGACATGAGCATATGAGTCCCAGCTAAAAATAACGTCCATTTAGCAGAAATAATAGTTTTCTAACAAAATGGATAAGGCCTATCCAAGGATTATCCCTGTCAAGTGTAAAATAAGTGGAATAAAATGCCCAAATTCTACCATCAGAATTATTAGAGCAAAATTAGCCGTAATACCAGCTAATATCTTTTGTCAAAATACTCCCTGAAATGATTCACGATTATTGAATGCTCAATGCGATGTAAATTGAAAACGTACATCTAAAGTCATTTATTCGCGATTCTAGTTTATGCAGCAGTACTATATATTTTCGATACACTTTATGCTATACTGAACAATAGTGAAAATGCTACACTACAGTATTTTATATTTTGTAAGTAAGCATTGGACAAAAAGTACCTACTAAAGCTTAATAATGTTTTCAAGACATCCAGCAAGCGATTCGTCGAAGCTCCACCATTTTGCCTCGTTTGATGTCTGAGTTAATTCCTTTTTTGTGTTCAAAGCTTTATTCACTGAATTTTGCAATCGCGCATGCAAAATGGTTATTAGGCTTATCAGAATTTGTCATACTTGTGTTGCATTAATACGCAAGAAAACTGTATTACCACTTGAAACAAGCTCAGAAATCAATTTCGAATTTATCAAATGTGTATAAAAATGTAAAATGTCTCCCTTTGACAAAAACAAATAGAATATTAAATATTTGGTAATCTTTAATTTATCACGATTTTCGATAACTTGCTTCCTTTTGCAAAATCAGGTAGACCTATCAGGACATTGTTCCTACCATTTCTCGACCAGCGATGTGCTCAGACTCAGATGAAACAACACATTGATTTTCCTATGGAGATTTCAGTGTTAAAATTTCAAGCTTGGCCTGATGAAAAACTCGCTTTCTTAGGTTGCTTTTCTAAACGATCAACGCATATTTTGGCCGTCACATGTCTAAAATTACAATTCTTCCAGTCGGATCTGGTTGGCAGTAGATTTCTGAAGGCCTAAACTGTGTGAGATTTCTGTTCAAATTTGTAACCTGAAAAATTGGACCCCTTTCACATTTAAATGACATTTTTCTGTCTTGTTTTTGTTATGCTTTCGTGCCCGTCTGTTTATTGATGCCTTGTGGTCCCCTGCTTGGAATAGGCTGACCTCTTGGCTCTCGTTTGTGATGTCTAATTGTGAAGGTGTCACTTTCCAAGGACCTCGGACAGTTTCGTATTCAATCTGCCCAAATTTTGACAGCCTGTGGCTAGGATAATGCATAACTGACAACTATAGTTTTGTGCTTAAATCAAACCCTTACATTTAGTGTACCTAGCAAAATAAAACTATTTTGAAAATATATCATTATTAAGCCATGACTCCAAGGTTTAGGGGGTGGGTGTATTTTTTATGACCAAATTTTATTTCACAGAAAGTCAAAGTTTCGTAGAGTATTCACCTACATACATGTAAATATTATGTTTTGGGCGAAAGACTTGAGACGAAAGTGATGCGTTTGCATAAAATTCGGGTTGAGAAGATTGCATTGTTTCATCTAAAGAAGTGTGCTGTCAATTACTTTCGACTATTACCTATAATGTTCCAAGTGAACCAATTTGACTTGTGCACTGAGGTGTATCATATCTGCATACTGTATAAATCATAGTCTAGATAAACACAGTTTTTGAGAGCGTAAAATCGTTAATATTTTCTTACACATCAGGTTTAACCTATAATTTGGTGCTTAAAAGAACCGTCTCATTGAGACGGTTCTTTTGAGTACCCAAAACATATGTTTTGTTTGAGAAAGGAGACAATTAATTACTTTGTAAGCACTCATAACTAAAGCCCTGATACATGCCATTTACCTACAGGTTTTTACAAAATAAGTTTCAAATAAGTTTTTATGATAAAGCGTTTTTGAGCATTTCGACAATGTTCCCCCCGTGACCAATCATGCCGTTTTTATATGATGTATAAAATGTAAACATACAATTGTATGCCAAAGGATTAGTTTGGTCACGGGGGGGGGGGGGGGGGGGGGTAGGGGGGAAAGCACTTCATTAAAACGCTTTCTATTTTCTATATGTTGAATAGCAAAAACAGAGTTTTCAACCCATATTTTTCAATTGATACTTGTCCAATGAGAAAACTGCTTTTTGGATAAGTCGAAGGTTGAACCTACTATCTTTTTCATAGAAAATATATCGTTTTCTTTCAAATTTTTCTCTGGTCATTTTTATGGGCAATTCTTTATTAAGACTGTCCGAGGTCCTTGGTATCCTGGGTCAGGTGTGGGATTGATTGTATCGAATCCTGATCTTTGCCCTCTTTCTTACTTTCATGTGTTTCCTCTGGACAACATCCGTAAACCTTTTACTTTATGCATAACCCAGTCTTTGAACAGTCAGATATTCTTTCATTTGCTTTACTGGATTGCATTATTTTGCATATACTGAATGAATGGCAAACAATTCAGGTGTAGCTTTTTTATTTTTGTTCAGTATATAACCAACACGGGGATCACTGACCTGAACGACATCAAATTATTTAGTCAACTGTTGCATTTTATTAATAAACTGGGTCAGTTTATGTCCATTCTATCAACAGTAATACTCCCCCGTTGAAAAGAACCAAAAATATGCCAAAATTCCATCTAATTACAGAAAAACACAGCAAAAACACCAAGTTAAAAATTTTGTCAAAAAATACTGCAGCTTTTTCTATTCGCATATCGAAAAGTTCTAGAGAAAATAACGTGAAAAGATGCACTTAAAGTCGATTTTTCACGTTTCTTATTAATGCGGCAGTACTTTGTGCTAGGTGTGACATGGATATACAAACTAGCATGCTTATACGCCCTGCTAAAGCAGATGCTACAATGCATGCCACTAATCCATTTAAGCCAAATAGACTTTCCCATCCTTATAAACTAGACAGGTCCATTTCTAATTTTAGAGCGGCTGGGTTGTATTTTTTTTATTTTCATTCAAATTTCAATAAAAAATCAGTTTAATAGCAAACAGTGGCGATCCTGATCAGGCGCCACATTCTGTGGTGTCTGATCTGGGTCTGCACAGTTAGTCTATGTCCCATAAAAAGGATGCTAGACTAGTATGGGTTAAAACTGCCTTAAATATAATAATATACAGAAGTTTGATACTCTTATACATATGAATATAATATCACAGTAATTATTTCTAATGCTGTTTGTAGTACACAAGACATATAATAGAACTTTTTGCTTACTACAAAGGCGGTAACTTTAATATTCATATCTGGGTGTGGTTCGGCTATTTCAACTACTTAACAAGGAAAATCAGGTTCTATTTATAATTTGGTGAAGTATTAATAAGTTGTTTGGGCTGCACAAATGTGGGTGCATTTCATGAATATCCTAACCGTATACACATTGAACTCACATTTATTAACCCTTAAAGCTCAAAATCAAAAATGTATGTTTTTTTCGTCCACTAAAATATTTGAAGCCTCATAGACAAAAAGTGTGGACTCAGATCAGACTGCTCCTGTAGGAGCAGTCTGATCTGGGTCCACAATATTTGCCTCTATGCTTATGTTAAATAGACATTTTCAGATGCAGTTATTTTGCTGACGTTTTAAGGACTTAATCGTGTGTTTTGCGTCTATACTGAGATAATGGCGCAAGATGATACAGTTACTTTTGAATAAAACCAGGCCTCATTTTCAGCTTTTACCTATGTCTAAGGTTGACCAGTCCTTATTACGCATTCATGAGGCGCCGCCTTTACAGTAACCAAAAAGTCATATAATACCAAATTCACTGTAATAATCATGCATGAGCTTGTTACACTATATAGAATCTTGTCAACCGGATAAGGGTTAGATATCTAAGACAAAAAAATACTTAAAAGGTTCTTGGCACTATGACAAATAAGTCTATATTTACTATAAATATACTATATTATAAAATAAAAGGGACAATATTATAAAAATTCTGTAAAACTCAAGAAGGATTGATATATGAGCCAGTGCATGAGATTTCCAACAATTTGGTATGTGCGACCAGCAAAGGCTCAGACCAGCCTGGGCATATGGGCAGTCTGATCAGAGCCTTTGCAAGTGGCTTGAGTATTCTATGACTGTTAAGCTACTGACTGAACATCATTTGGAGTTTCTAAGCTTAACAGGAGGCTGCACAGACTCGTCTGAGTCTACACTTGTCAAAATGCCACATTGTTGGAAATCACATGTCAATGCTCAATTATAAAAATGTAAGAGGAATTAAAGTCACTGGGAATACACTCAGTATGTATTATGTTTAAAAAGGCACCAATTGTTGCACCAACTACCATGTGATTGTCCAATGCTTGCTATAATCAATCTGAAACAAAGAAAACCAGATTTAACATTTTGTAGTTTGATGAATTTTTTCCCGTATTTATTGATACAACAAGTAGGGGACCCCAGGGGTGGGGGGATACTCTCATTTTTTCTTCATACGTAGGCCCACCATCTAGCGTTTACACCCCCCCTCCCCCCAAAAATATATCAGGAATTTCAAGCATCCCCAAAAAATATTTGAAATTTTTGCAACCCCCAAAAACATCCCTATACTGTACCTTGACCCTAAGAAAAGACCCTAAAATGCATAGAAATGACCCCTAAATATAGTCCAATTTTGTGTTGCCCCCCAAAAATATCCACAAAATCTTCATACCCCCAAAAATATTCATTTTTCTGAAAACCCCCAGAAATGTTTAAATTCAAAATTTTGAACCCCAAAAAATGGCCTGAGCCTACACTTGTATGAAAATATCAGAGTACCCCCACCCCCCTCTGGGTATCAGACGACCTATTGTGTACTTTAAGGGGTAGCAGGTAGTTTTCTAAATTAAGATGTATTCCTGTGTCTAAATATTTTAATCTTTGCAAACAGTCCAGACCCTGATGAAATGCAGCATCATGCTGCATTTCATCAGGGTCTTCCCTGTTTGCCAAAGTACCTGGAATGTAATGGGTAAATCCTAAGTATGCTGTATACAGTTTTATAAAAATCTATCCTGAGTGTGAGGTGTAGAACAACCTGTCCAAAAAGGTAACTGGGCTTGCTGTCAGGGTGATGACAAATGATCATCCCAACAGACAGATTTTTCTATTCCATATCCCACCATCACACAAATAATGGCTTCTTTTTCTTGCTCACCATTTCATTTCGCATTTTTATTTATAAAAAAGGCTCACAGAAGTGCCTAAATAGGCGGAGATGTGATACAACATGATGATGACACTTTAACATAACAATGACCTAATCAACAAGCTCACCTGCCAGTCACATTCTTATCCTTCCCACAGGTCTACTATCTTATCTCATACAATGACCTCACTTGACTTCCTACAAGTTCACCTGCAAACTTTAACAAACGAAAGGTCTTCTGGAATTTCCCTTCAAAGGAAACGTTTAGGAGTCACTAGTATAAAAAGGGCAGTACCTTAATTAATTTTTTGAACAATTGGGTACATTACACATTCCTTTTTCATTTATTTGGGTAACGTAAATGTCAATTGGGTATTCAGCATTTCTTATAAATATTTTGGGGAGTATTTTAGTTTTTCAATTGGGTATATTTGTAAATGTTAAAATTTAACTTACCAAACAATACAATTTTATGTCTAATTGCTGCTATATACATAACATGTTGATAAAAATTGACTCAGTACTGAAAACCAGTCAGCTGGCTGTCTACATTTAGCCACTCAGAGCAAATGAACCGTGGACGGAAAAATTATAAATCTGTTACCCATGACTATTTGATTGCATTGAGTAAACTGAATTTCTTTTGCTTTTTGTTACCAAACCAGATAAATTTTAATTGCTTTTTTAAAAATTTAATTGGGTAAATATGCAAATACGCATGTTAATTAAGGTACTGAAAAGGGTTAACTCATCTTCACCTTGGGCCAGAGTTTGAGCTGATGACAGGCCAATGAAATGGTGCTTCCTAAGAGAACTATCTCAGCAATATGAATAAATCTTCTCCATCGCCTCTTGTCTGGATCTGTAAGTAACCAAACAATGAGCAATGAGCCGTGACATGAGATTTCCAACAATTTGGCATTTTGACAAGTGCAGACTCGGACGAGCCTGTGCAGCCTCCTTTTAAGCTTAGAAACTCAAAATGGTGTTCAGTCAGTAGCTTAACAATCATAGAATACTCGAGCGACTTGCAAAGGCTCTGATCAGACTGCGCATATGTGCAGGCTGATCTGAGGCTTTGCTGGTCGCACATACCACATTATGGAAATCTCATGCACTGAATCAAATAATTTATTTTATGTAATAGTTATACCATGGGTTGTCCGCCTGTACATGAAGATAATCCACGAGCTTTAGCCAGTGGATTATCTTACGTACATGTGGACAAACATGTTATAACTATTTTATGCCACCTACATCACGAGGTATTTCACGCTGAAGTTGGTAAGGGTGGTATAAAGGCCTCTAGTAAACCCTTTCCTTTATGAATATTCATGCTAAGCTCCACCCACAGTCAACACACACACAAGCTATATGGTGATGTTTTCCTTCAATTTGTAAAAGCTAATTTGTTTTTTATTGACCAAAAATGACATAATGGTGCACTATAACAAATCTTCCAATTTAGGGGTTTACCATGCTACTTTTCCCAATTTGAAAGGCCCTAGGGCCCCTTCCCAAAATTGAAAAAAAATCCTGCAGTTGGTATAGTGTCAACAACCCTTAAAGAACTGCACATGAGGTAAGATACAGTACTTTTGAGTGATTGAAATAAATGTATTTGGTAAAATTATTTTTTACATCTATAGATCAAAACTGTATAATATTGTACCAAAATGCAAGTACATTTTAAAACAGATGTATATGTATATGGGTGACATGGGAGAAAGCAGAGAGTTTCCAAAATCCTCATCTTAAAAATTCAAATTCATGAGTATGCATAAAATATAAATAACTAAATGGTTAGATTCATTAAGATAATCTAAAAATAAATCTAAGAAGGTATTACCATATTTTCTATTCAAAGTAAGTCTCAAAATCCTAAATTCAGGAATAATCCTAATATAAACTATTACACATTTTATCAACGAGATAAGAAGAAAATAAAAGAAATTACCTTCAGTGTAATAACTTTTGGCATACAGTACTCGGAAGATCATGCAGGCAAGCCCTGCTCCCGCACATATTTTCTGATAAGAAAAAAATATATATATGACTATCTCTTTGCCAAAAAACCTTTGCAAACAGTCTGGATCCAAATTAGTACTGACATTGGCACTCTGATGGTATTCCTGATCTTTTTAAAGAGCTATTTAAAACAATAGGGCCCTGGATCCCTCATCTGAGTCCTGCACATGAGTAGATGATGTATTGGCCTGTGGCTAAGGAGATATGATATGATTTAAAAGAAATTTCTTTTTTAGCCTCTGGTAGCCATGTTGTTCTGCCAAGCTAAACCTTCTGATCAATTTTAGTTGAGGGCAACATGAGGAAGATATCTGTGAAATTATTTTGATTTTGGACCAGTGGTTCAGGAGATTTCATTTGAAGATATTTCTTATCTAGAGCTCTGCCTACCCCTTTTTCGGCGGAGAAAAAAACATTTGTTCAATTTTAGTAGAGGGCATCATGAGGAACATTTCTGTGAAACTATTTTAAATTTGGACCAGTTGTTCAGGAGATGTCATTTAAATACATGCTGAGAAGCAATAACATGATATAAATTCTACATAATAGTCTTATTTGATCAACAAGAGATCCAAATAGAAGTGCATGCTATTAAAGCTCTTAAATATTTCAGTCGTGTAAGAAATTTGGTATGTACAAGTATACTTCATCACAGTAACGTAGTTCACATTTAAATTCAGTGGTTCTCTTTGTGAGGCTGAATGAAATGAAATTTTTGGATGAGCAATTTTTTTAGACATCAATATCTAATTGACTTATTTCAATTTGTAAAAAAATAACATAAAAATAAAAATCTAAGCCAAAAAAATTGTGGGACAGAAATTGGCTGCAATTGGTGAACTTAACTCGTTTTGGCTGATAAAGCCTAGCAAAACTGTTTGTGCCATTTTGGTAGAAGCCATCATGAGGAACCATTCTGTGAAATTATTTTGAATTTGAACCAGTGGTTCAGGAGGAAATGTCATTTAAAGGCATTTTTTATCTAGAGCTCTGGCAGCCCTTCTGTTCGGTTGAGCAGAACTATTTGTGCATTTTTTGTAGAAGGCATCATGAGGAACACTTCTGTGAAATTATTTTGAATTTGGACCAGTGGAGATGTCGTTTAAAGATATTTCTTATCTGGAGCTCAGGCGGCCCTTTTTTTCAGCGGAGTTGAACCATTTGTGCAATTTTGGTAGAGGGTATTATGAGGAACAATTCTGTGAAATATTTTGTGTTTGGACTGGTGGTTCAGGAGATGTCTTTAAAGATATTTCTTATCTGGAGTTCTGGCAGCCCTTTTGTTCAGTGGAGCAGAATCATTTGTGCGATTTTGGTAACAGGCATCATAAGGAACAGTTCTGTGAAATAATTTTGAATTTGGACCAGTGGTTCAGGAGGAAATGTTGTTTAAATATATTTCTTATCTGTATCAAGATGAACAATCCTGTGAAATAGTTTTGAATTCGGACCAGTGGTTCAGGAGATGTCGTTTTAAGATATTTCTAATCTGGAGCTCTGGTGGCCCTTTTGTTCAGTGAAGTGGTACAATTTGTACAATTTTGGTAGAGGGTGTTATGAGGAACAATTCTGTGAAATTATTTTGAATTTGGAGCAGTGGTTCAGGAGGAGATGGCGTTTAAAGATATTTTTTATCTGGAGCTATGGCAGCCCTTTTGTTCAGATGAGTGGAACCATTTTTGCAATTTTGGTAGAGGGTATCAAGAGGATCAATTCTGTGAAATTATTTTGAATTAGGAGCAGTGGTTCAGGAGGAGATGGCGTTTAAAGATATTTTTTATCTGGAGCTATGGCAGCCCTTTTGTTCATTTTGAATTTGGACCGGTGGTTCAGAAACAGATGTCTTTTAAAGATATTTCTTATCTGGAGCTATGGTGGCCCTTTTGTTCAGCGGAGCAGAAACATTTGTGCAATTTTGATAGAGGGCATTATGAGGAACAATTACGTGAATTTATTTCGAATTTGGACCAGTGGTTCAGGAGATGTCATTATCTGGAGCTCTGGCGGCCCACCTGTTCAGTGGAGCGGAACCATTATGAAATTTTGAAAGAGGGCATCATGGGGAACATTCATATGAAGCTATTTTAAATTTTGACCAGCAGTTCAGGAGGAGATGTCGTTTAAAGAAAAAGTTCACGGGCGACGGACACACCACGGATGCCGGATGAAGACCGATCACAATACCTCACCTTGAGCCTTCGGCTCAGGTGAGCTAAAAGGCTCAGATCAACCTCGGTAGAAGCTCATTCAGATCAGCATCTTTGCTGTCAGTCCAGTAAGTAGCCCGAAAACCTACGTCAAAAATTAGAAGATAGCTGGGCATGACTCTTTGAAGAGTGAATTTACACTTCAGGCGTGGATTTTTTTTTGTTGATTAGGGGAGAGAGGATCCGATTACCACGAAAAGTGGTTCATTATCTGCCCGCCAGCGTAAGGCCATTTATAACAGCGGATGACATTTGGCTGACAGGCCGATAATGACCCAATAATGACCCAAGAACATTCAATACTGGTAGATCTATTTCGGAAGCAGTTTTTCACAAAAATATTATATAATATAGCATGCAAAATTAACCTGGGTGCAAAGTGGTCAACTTCAGTGCAATTTACCTTTCATTGTCATAAGGGCCTCCTGGTAGGGACAGTCCCTTTAAACGTAACTGGTAGCTTGATCGATATGCAATATGTGATTGCATTTGCAGATGACATTTTAACATTATTTTGGAAATTCACTGATGTGAAAATATAGAGAATACTAGGTGAGTGTAGTTTGATATCAAGCTTACCAGGCAAGGCTTTGAGAACGCTTGTTGACATCGAGAGGCTTGCCGAGCGATTCAACATGCGTTCTCAAAGCCGAGCCTGGTAAACTTGACATCAAAAGACGCAAACCTGTATTCCATTTATCACTTTACGCATTGTTTCACTCTTGAAACTAATGATTATGACGTAATTTTCGATTTTTGTAATGATTCAGCGTCATTAGCTACATTATTCAAAAAGTGCAACGTCGTCATGACCTGATAGAGGCACATGCCGTGAGATAGACAGCGTTTATCAGGCAACGTGCAACAATGCAGTTAATATGAGAGGTAACTGCAGGGATCAAATTTAGCACTTGCTAACTTGCTAAATGCTAGTAGTTTTTCCAAAAAAGCAAGTTGAAATTACCATCACTTGCTATTTTTAGCAAATGAATACAAGAAGCTCTCACATGAACTAATTTCCAAATTGCTTGAAAAACAGTGTAGATCCTGATCAGCCAGCTTCTGAAGGAGCTGGCTGATCTGGATCTACACTGTTTGCAAGGTACCCAAAATGTGATTTCAGAAAGGCAATAATATTTTATAAAAAAAAATTGCCACACAATCTTGTCAACACATAATGCTAATTGAATTTGTTCTATTTTCTAGTTAGCGATATATATGAAGAGAACATTAAGCAAGTTGATTATCAACTTTAGCAAATAAGAAATATGATCCCTTGCTATTTTTAGCAAGTTGATAAAAATCTTAAATTTGATCCCTGAACTGATAAACTGGATTACACATAGGGTAAGAGAGTTTAAGTTAAAATGTTGAGTTTTAATAACTTTATAGTGTTCTGTTCAAGAGTGACCTCTGCAATGAATAGATTTGTCTAAAATGAAGTCTACTTTCTGTTCCAGATATCAGCTGCTTCAGTCGGTATCCCAAGACTTTGAAATTATTTTCAGTGATCAAAGGACCACAAAATAAGTTCGAGTGGACAGTCTGGTTATTAACCAATGATATTATTCATATTTAAGCAGGTACTCTAAAATGCAAAATAACAACTAACTCTGATTGGTTGAAATAAGTAAGGGAAAGTGATATCATATGGCGCAGCCAAAAAAATCTTGAAAGAAAAATTACCTAGCATGCAAAGAGTTAAGATTGCTTACCGGATACTGTAATCCACCCAATAACAACATCATCAAGAAAGAAGAGTTGCCTTCCAATCTGTAACAAAACAATAACACAGGCCTTTAGTTAATAAGAGTGTGTTACAAAAAATAATTTTCTTATTTCTCAACCAAAACATATGTTGTGGGTACTCAAAAGAACCCTCTCAATGAGACAGTTCTTTTAAGCGTCCAAAACATATGTTAAAATGATGGGTAATAAAATATTTACAATTGTACGCTGTAAAAAATTGTTTATCTAAACCTGTGAATAATATGTGATAGTTTATTTGTTTGGTTTGTGGTTTAATGTCCCAGTCAACAGCTATGGTCATGTGGAGATCATCAGTTGACCTAAACACACTATTTTCCTCGGCAAGCTTGACTAAGGGGTTAAGCAGTACTTTATGCACATACTTTTGCTTGACAACAACCCTTCTTGATAGAGGAAGGAGGAGAATGACCATAGAAATTATTTAATGATGTGTGGGACTGGGCCCGGGATTGAACTAGCGAACTCTGGTTCTGCAGCTGGACTTGCTACTGACTGCGCTACGTGGCCCAGTATATATGTGTGACAGGACACTGTAGCTAAATGAGACACATTTAACCCTTAAAGCACCAATCACGAAAGCAGCAGACGACAAATTTTGAGACATCTTTCCAAATTTTCGACAAAAATAAGGTATGATATTACATGAGAATCATCTGTCAGCAGACAATTCTCATGAAATAACATGCCTTATTTGCTATATTTGAAAAAGCGGCAAAATTTTTAATTGCCGTCTGCTGCAAATTATGTGTGGCCCTTTAAGGGTTAAGCCAAATGGACTTTCCCATACTTATAAATTGGACAGGTCAAATTTCAGTTTTAGGGATGTTTGGTGGCATTTTTCACAGGCTCCTAGATAAGAGTGTAATAAAGTAAAAGTAAGTAGGGTGCAAAGATCAGGAATCGATACAATCAAGTACCACACCTGACCCAGGATACCAATGGGAAAGTGACAGACTCACAGTAGACACCACAAACGAGAGCCAAGAGGTCAGCTCTTTCCCAGCAGGTCAACTTATTTGTCTTGTTTCTCAACCATATTTTGTGGGTAATATGCACCCAAACAAATGTTAAAACTGATGGGTTAGAAAATGCTCAGAATTTTACTCCCCAGGGGACAAAATTATTTCAATATTGTACTTGTCCTGCAGGACAAGTGTCTTACAATTTTCACTCGTCCTGCATACACATGCACTTGTCCTTTAAAAGTGTATGCAATAAAGATCATAAGGGAGTAATATGTAATATGACTTCCTCATGTTATTCTTCCCAAAGCACTCGTCCTAAAGAACGAGTGCTTTGCGAAGAATTACTCGCCCTTACTAGATTTCACGCATAATTACTAGCGGACGAGTGGAATTTTTGTCCCCTGCTCCCCCAATTTTGGTTTATCTGGACCTTTGAGTAACTTACGTATTTTGATAAGCTCTCTGGATGCAGTTAAACACATGATTGTTGTCTGGATGGTATATGGTAGGGTACTGAAAAAACAACAAACAAAATTCAATCTCAGAAAGAACTCAAAACTCAAACCAGTCTCACTACCTTCATAATTTGAGTCGGTATCAAGCATAAGGTGCAAGTTGACATGTGGGTACAGTGAAGATCAAATCAGCCTGCACATCGGCACAGTCTGACCAGAATTTTAGTTCTCCGACTGAAGAAATGTTGGACCCTTGGCTACCCACAGAGCACCCATCAAAGACTCTGACCAGATTGCGAGGATTTGCAGGCAGATCACTCTTCGATAGGCGCACACCGGGGGTCTACCCAACTTGTAAAGAAAATAAAATTGTGTCCCACTATTTTTAAAGTATTAAAACATATGCCATGTATGTAACTGATCAATACAAAATCTTCAAAACTACAAGTTTATGTCGGTAGTTCATATCAGAGCTCTTAGGCCAGAATTTTTTTTATTAGTTGATTTACAAACCCTCCTACTGTAATTTTCTGGAAAGTAGAAAAAAAAAAATAATTTCAAATTTTTATTTATTTATTTTATCTGTCGACTCTAAATATTATTTGTTTCGTTGAAAAAAAAATAATATATTTTTGAGGTTCTGTCTGTGTATTTTTGAGAGTGACACTGTTAAAAGTGATTGTCCTGTCCAGATTTTTAGGAAAATGATAAAACATTTTAAGATTTAATACAGACTGTTGGTTTACCTAGTACTAGTTTTACTGTTTCTGGAGATATTAATAAATAAAAATAAATGAAAATATTAAAAAAAAAAAAAAAAGCTCTGAAAATGACCAGTCAACTGGTCATTTTCAGAGCTTTTTTATTTATTTTTTTTTCGTTCCCCCGACCCTTAATCTGAAACAAAATTCCCGTTAATCAACTAATAAAAAAATTCTGGCCTTAATTGGATTTTGAAAACAGGCATCTCAGAGCCCTCTTTGCCAAAAAGTGGGTGTCCCACCATACCAAAGAATATCGCCTTTTTCAAAAAGTAGGAGTCCCAGCATCAAAAATGGAAGTTCAGAACTGCAAATTAGCAGTTGATGAGAGCTTTGCATATTTGCACATTGATCGTCATTAGTGTGTAGACTGCCAATTATATGACATTGAAGTCAAAGTTGAAGGTCAAACGTACTTTAATCTGACTGAATTGCTCGTTTTGTGATTTATTACATTTTTAGATTAATGGTGCTCATAATTCAATATCTGTTTCACTCTTATGATTGATCCTAGTCTAGACGTATCATATTTGGCTCAATGATTGCTTTATAGTGTATAGATGACATATGGTGTGGAATGAAATCTTTACAAAAGATTAAAAAAAAGTCACAAAAAATATTCCAAAAAATAAATGATTGCTTTTGGTGTGTAGATGACATGCCATACCCCTCTGGGAGATTTTCAACAATTTTTGACATACCTGCCATTTACTGAACATAGATTTAGATAAGCAAAAAATTTCAGCGTAAAATTGTTAATATTTTCCTACCCATCAGTTTTAGCATATGTTTTGGGTGCTCAAAAGAACCGTCTCATTGAGAGGGTGCTTTTGAGTACCCACAACATATGTTTTGGTTGATTTTGTTTGTTTTGTTGCTTTACGTCCCAAGTCAACAGCTATGGTCATTGCGGGACGGTCAGTTCACCTAACTACACTCTTTCCTGGGCAGGCTTGAACAAGCGGTTAACCAGTAATTTGTGCACATACTTTCGCTTGTAACTGACAACAACCCTTCTTGAATGAATCAGCGGAAAGGAGGAGAATGACCGTAGAAATTATTTCATGATCAATCTCCACGAAAGTATGGAACCGGGCCGGGATCGAACTCGCGACCCCTGGATCTGCAGTCAGACACGCATCTGTAGCCAGACACGTTACCGACTGCGCTATGCGGCCCGGTATGTTTTGGTTGAGAAATAAGAAAATTAAATTTTCGTTACACACTCTTAACTAAAGTCCTGACTGAAAATGCAAATACAGTAAAACTCAGTGTTAATACGAGATAAAATACCTCAACTTCATACTTCTTCCTGGCTTTACCAACATTAATTGCCATCCACATGGCAACAAACTGACTGCCCACAGCTGAGAAAATCACATAGCCATACCCCTCTGGGAGACTTTCAACAAATTTAGACATGCCTGCCATTTCCTGAAATTGCAAATAAACGTATGAAAATTTTACTTTCAAATGTATGACCATGTTACCGTTATTAAATAATAAAAGAGACAAAAGGCCCTGGGTTGCTCACCTGAGTTTTGTTTAAACTTCTAATTGCAACTGTCAACTGTAACTACAGGGCTGGAAATTTATTTTTAAGTCCACTCGTCCTGCAGGACGAGTGCCCTAAAATTTTTACTCGTCCTTACCTGATTCTACTCGTCCTACAAGTAACATCAAAATGTTACAAAAATAACCCTTACACTAACAGTTTTAGTAATAGTGGTTATTTTTGTTTCCCAATTTGGCAAAGTCTGACTTAATAGTCAGCTTTGACTGTTCTTTGTTCTGTAGAAAGGATAATACTAATAAAAAGTTTTGAAGTAATGAATAATGGTAACTATTTGTTGAACTTTAATACATGTATATCTAAGAATGTGGTAATAGTACAAAATGTACCCTTTTATTTTACTTGTGTTTTTATCTTCTGTATAATCACTCCATATCATCAAATAATATTTATTGTCATAATTGAGTGATTATACAGAAGACAAAACCAGAGTAAAATTATGTTCAATGAATGTTTAGTTTGTCAATTTGAAGCTTAAATGAACTTTGATGTAATAAACATTAATCACTGTCACTGTTGCTACTGTTGTTATTTCTTGCCCTTGGCCCCCTTGGACCAGTACACTTGTGTCCATGAATGTGTCTTGTACCCCTGCTACTGTTCATCCAGTGGACAACACTATCAGTAGCATTATACTCATTAAGATTTGGACCATCAATACTAATTCTCATCAGATTTTCAATGTATCCTGGCTCATAGATGTCCTAGATTCAGTTTTGATTTTGTTCATGGCACTAAAGCCCCTCTCACACTCAGCTTTTGATGGGGAAATGGTCAACATAATATTCACAAGAGGAAGTATGTGTTTGACATTTTCTCTGTCCTGACCTTCTAAGCACATAAGACTCTCATAAGCTTCCAAAGTGTTTCTGTTCCTATTCCTATTGATAATAAGTTTCAGGTCTAACCACTGGTCTAATGCAGCATCCTTCTCTTCATCTGTGAGAAGTGGTGCATACAATGTGAGGAGAGATTCCATCTGTTCATCTCCAAAGTTTCTGAGTTCATCAGGTGCTACAGGCCACATACTAAAATTGAAGACATTAAAAAGTGAATGTGGTTCACCGCCAATATGTTTGATGAAGCGTTCTTCCAAAAAGAAAATAGAGTCATCAAGAAGAGCGTCAATACTTCTTTCCACCTGAACGTCATTGTTTTCATCTTCCCCCCTTCTTTGCACTTGATGAGTAATAATCACACCTTTGAAAGAACCATTTGCACTCTCTGTTTGAAAATGTCTTAGCATCTTCCCTCTCCTTGTTTTCATGTGCTCATACTTTTCTTTAAGTTCATCTATGCGCTGTTTGACCTCTGCAACCAGTGAGAATTTTTGCTGAAACAGTTCAGAGACTTTGCGTAAGAGTTCAGTCCAATCTATCATGAAATGTAAAAAGGAAAGGAACCTTTTTGTTTTCAACTCTTTAAGAAAACCCTTTGCTTTCTGAGAATTTTCATCAGTATGTGACCCTATTTCCTCTAGATGTATGCAAGTTATTTCATAATTATTCAAAAGTGCCTTCAATGCCCTGTTTTGGCTAGCTACCCAGCATATTTGTTGTACTCCACCAAAGTGTTTCAGTTCTTGATCAAGACTTTTAGCAATGTTATAGAGTTCCCTCCTTTTTTGGGGTGAATAATAATAGAAATGAAAGATTCCTTTTAAGACCTCCTCAAACCTGTTTAAATACTGACAATTCTTTTTTGCATCACACACTGCCAGCTCCAAGTTGTGAGCAATACAATGAATAACAGTTACATAGTTTTCGCATCTATCTCCTTGAAACTGTTTGATGTCATCAATGATTTGTTTAACAGCCCCTGTTTTTTTTACCCATATTTACGGCTGCACCATCTGAATTAATACCCACTAACTTATCAGCTACTGTATCTTGAGATAAACCCACTGTATCAAGACCTTGAAAAATGCCATCTTTAACCCCCTTGGCATTGCCATACTCCAGGTCTACTATGTCTGCTTTGTACTAACATGGCCCTGAGAATTAACGTATCTTACATAAACAATCTCTTGTTCGACCACACCCTTATCAGTCGAGCCATCTGACAGAATACTTATGAATCTAGCCTTTTCTATCTGGTTTGCAGATTCTGATTTTAATGTTTCTGCAATGCTGCTGGTGAAATCTTTACAGGCATGATTATTTCTATAGTTTTTATCAATTTCAACTCCATTTTTCTCTTGCAAACTGCATAACTTTTCGAATTTGTCATGGGTTCACCTTCCGTTGCAACATAGTATGCTGTATTAAATAGCTTTTCATAAACAGGGCTATTTTTTTCATCAACTTTTTTCACAGAAAGTACAATTTGGAATGTCTGTTGGCTCTCTAAAACCCTCTCATGCTCAACACATTTGATATGTTTTCGGCTTCTCTCATGAAATTTAAGGGTCTCTTTTCTGTATTTCTCTCTTATGCCTGTCACTTACGAGGAACCTGGGTCGTTTAGTTTGGGGAATTTGCGGCATACTCGACAGAACAGGGCGTTGTTGTTGTTGTTGTTGTTAGCAGCCATTTGGCCGAAGTATCACTCTGGTAATTGGGCTCTTCGGTATAACTTCGTAGTAAAAACTCTCCGGTATATTGGTTAGGCGTGTGTGTCAGGTTCGGTTGTTGATTAAAAAAAAAAAAAAAAAAAAAAAAATTATTGAGTTTTGAATCTTTTTGTACTTAAAATATACTCTTCAAAGATTTCATTCAAGATTTCTCTGCATTCCTGTAAGTCATCTTCTGCTTTCACCTCAAGAAACATCTTGCAAGACCACTCACTACTGCCAATGGTAAAGAACAGTTTTGACATCAACCTTTCTCTAATCTCCACATGCTGCTCACAGTCTTCTATGTAGTGTTTCACACTTTCAGGCTCCCCACAAGTGCAGACATAAAAATCCATCCATCCAAACTCTTTGCACAACTGCACAACAAAATGTCTTATTTTCCACATTGTTATTCTACTTAGTGGAGACATAGCTACAAACCCTGGTCCCATAAAATATCCCTGTGGATCATGTGCTAAACCTGTTCGATCAAACCAACATGGACTTCAGTGTGATGACTGTAATATTTGGTCTCATCGCACATGCCTATCAATAAGCAAAGACGAATACCTGAGATTATCTGACTCGGATGAGTCATGGTACTGCAGAAAGTGTATACTACCAAACTTTACTGACTCCTTTTTCAGTTCTAGCTTGCTAGAGAGTAGTGTATCGTCAGATACATCCTGTTCGGGACTGGACAACCTCCAACCCTTATCTCCTGTGCAGTCACCCGGTTTTGACATCCAAGAGGAGAATATAAACCTATCGTCCACGAAGTCTGAATGTGAAGAACCCTGTGATATTTTCAAGGAGCTTCGTGACAATAGAAAAGGTAACTTAAAAAGACCTATTATGCGCCATCTCAATATCAATAGCCTAAGGCACAAATTCAATGACTTAAAACCTATCTTACTCGAAAAACTCTGCGATATTCTCATAATCAGTGAGACAAAACTTGACGACACCTTCAATGAGAATTTATTCTTAGTAAATGGATATAAAATGGAAAGGAAGGATAGAAATGCAAAAGGAGGGGTCTTATGGCCTTTTATAGGTCAGACCTACCTGTGAGAAGGATTAAACAATTTGAATGTACTGAAAGTGAAAATATTTTCATAGAATTGAAACTAAGAAACAGGTCATGGGGCATATCATGTATATATAGACCACCATCAATGAACGATAACACTTTTGAAACCAACATCTGCTCCAAACTGGACCAAATACTCCTAAAAGATGAACATATGTGTATTGTCGGTGACTTAAACTACAATCTTCTTGTGTCTGAGAAAAGTCACACCCTGAGAAACATTATTGACACTTACAGTCTAAAAAATCTTACACAAGACCCAACTTGTCACACTAAAATCAGCCAACCAAGTTTAATTGATGTTTTCCTGACAAACAGCCCCAGTTTTTTGTGTAATACAATAAACTTTGACTGTGGACTCAGTGACTGTCATAACATGATTGCAGCTTGTTTCAAAGAAAGCTGTATTTCAAATAAAAGACAACAAGTAACTTTCAGGAGCTACAAAAACTTTCAGGAGGCCGAGTTCACCCAGGATCTCCATCGGGTCCCTTTCCAAGTGGCAACCGTTTTCAAGGATGCAAACGATTGCTACTGGGCTTATGAGACACTACTGATGGATATCGTGGATGAGCACGCTCCAAAAAAGCAAAAATACCCCAAAAAAGAATCTCCACCTTTTATGAACTCAGAGCTAAGGAGGGCCATTTATAAGAAAAAGATGCTCCACAATAAATTCAAAAAATTCAAAAACAATTCAAATTGGGAAAATTATAGAAAACAAAGAAACTACGTAACAAAACTTAGAAAACAATCCATTCATTTATATTTTTTCGAAAGGTGTAGTGGTGGGCCTAAATTGAAAGATTTTTGGCCTACCATTAAGCCTTTCCTCAGCTCTAAGTCCAGTAAAAATGACTGTGATATTATTCTGCTGGAAAATGATACCCTTATAGCCGACCAAAAAGAGGTTAGTTGTCGTCTAAATGTCTTCTACATCAACATAGCTAGGGAAATAGGAATAGATTCACAATCTCAAGATATGGCAAACCACCCCAGTATAGAAGCAATAAAGGAAAATACTCCTGAACAGGGCTATTCTTCTTTTAACTTGAACCAGTCGACCAATCATTGGTCAGCAAATCCATAAAGAAACTGAACCCCAAAAAGGCCACAGGTGTTGATCAGCTGCCAGCTAAATTGATCAAAGCTGGCTCCACAGCACTTGCAGGCCCAATTAGCACTGTTTTCAACCTCTGTGCAAAAAATAACCAGTTTCCAAATGACCTAAAAAGTGCTCAGGTCCGTCCAATTTATAAAAAAGATGATCCTTTTGTAAAAAAGAATTATCGGCCTGTTAGCATCCTTACTGCACATTCTAAAATTTTTGAGGACATTATGTTCATACAATTAACTGAACATTTTAATAATATTTTTCACAACTATCTAGCTGCCTTTAGGAAAGGATTTGGATGTGCAACAACTCTTCTAAGGCTTGCGGAGGACTGGAATAAAGACTTGGATAAGCAACAGTATGTCGGTGCAGTGCTGATGGACTTATCTAAGGCTTTCGACTGCCTTCCGCATGACCTTATACTTGCCAAACTTAGTGCGTATGGCCTCTCTGCTAATGCATGTGACTTCTTAAACAGTTACCTTTCAAACAGAAAGCAGAGGGTCAAAGTAGGGCAATTTTGTAGCAGCTGGCTGAATATTATAAAGGGGGTACCCCAAGGATCTATCCTTGGACCCCATTTGTTTAATATTTTTATGAATGATATATTTTATTTTAAGAAAAAAGCATCAATTTACAATTATGCGGATGACAATACTGTCTCATACAGTCATAAAAACCTAGATATTTTGAAAGAGGTTTTAGTTGATGAGAGCGCCATATGCATTGATTGGTTCAGAGATAATAAAATGCAAGCAAATCCAGACAAATTTCAGGCAATTATGCTTGGAAAGTCTGGATTTGAGAATTGCAAAAGTCTCTTTCTGAACGGTACAGAGATCAAATGTGAGGACTCCGTAAAACTCCTAGGTGTAACCATTGACTTTCTGTTAAATTTTGACCTTCATGTCTCAAACATCTGTAAAAAGGCTGCAAGACAAATTAATGTTTTATTACGTCTAAGCAAATTCTTGACGATTGAAACAAAAATTTTAATTTACAAATCGTTTATAAAATCAAGTTTTAATTTTTGTCCACTTGTGTGGCACTTTTGCTCAAAAACTAGCTCTGCTAAAATGGAAAAACTCCAATACAGGGCACTTCGATTAGTTTTCAATGATTTCGATAGCTCTTATGAAACTCTACTTGAAAGAGTTAACATGCCTACACTTCATATCAGTAGAATTAGATTAATTGCTGTCGAAACTTTTAAGATTCTACAAAAATGTCACCTGTCTATTTGCAGGACCTATTATCATACAAAAATTCTGTTTACTCTTTCAGATATGACAACCTTGTAGATGTACCAAGTGTGCGTACCACAAAGTACGGTAAATCTTCTTTTTGGTACGAGGCAGCTGGTGTGTGGAACAGCCTCCCGAATGATCTTCGCAGAGTCGAAGATTTTAAGGAGTTCAAGAGGCTGGTCAACACATGGAGCGGCTCATCGTGCAAATGTTCAATGTGCAAAAGTTAATCTGTTTTTATTTTGCTTTTGCTTATATAATTTTTTACCCCAGTTTGCTTTTTACCTGCTTTGCTTTGCTTTGCTTAACTTTTATTTTGCTTTTATTTATAGTTTGCTTTGCTTTAACGTAAATTGGAATGTTTTTCTCACCAATATTAGGCATGTGTTTTTGGGTGCTCAGAGGGACCATCTCAGTGAGATGGTTCTTTTGAGTACCCACAACATATGTTTTTCTCACCAATATTAAGCATGTGTTGAGGGAGCTCAAAGGGACCGTCTCATTGAGACGGTTCTTTTGAGTACCTACAGCAAATGTTTTTTGGATGAGAATCAAAATGGAGAAAATGGCTTTCCAATGCACGCTTTTATCTGGAGGTCTTATTTTTTGCGCCCTATCTAGGTTTTCGTCTTTCGCACAAGGGCCTTGAAACCAGCCATCATCTCTTTGAGCCCCGTTTATCCCACCTTTTTCGAGTTTCGTTATTTCGTCCCCCCAGATAGATCGAAATAAAGGACCCTCTGTATGTTCATAACATGTAATTTAAAAATAGAAAGTTATCAGTTTTTTTAATTTTTTTATCTTTATAAGAGTTTATTTTACATATGATCTTAATGTATAAATGGGTCTAGCTAAAACGCTGACTTTCACTGCAGAACTGCTGACTGTTGACCAAACCAAAAGCTGACCAAAAGCTGACCAAAGTGACTTAAATGCTGACCAGAGGCAGTGCTGACCAGACAAATCATCTGGTTCTTGATCAGGTGTAATTGGTGATAATTGATGATAATGAACAGTGTAATAACAATTTTATGAAAATTATTCGTCTTGTTAAAGGCCATCAATGACTCACCATGACCACTTTTTAGCACCTATCAGTTATAATTTTTCTACCATTACCATCTGACGATAAGATTAGACCAACATGTACACGTACAGAGCTGTGTTGGAATGACCAAATATACCCACAGGAATCCATATGTGATGCATGGTGATGCAAGTAAATCTTATTGCATTTTCACTGGTGACTGACAATTGCTCCACTTTGGCTATGAAAAATGAACACTATAAAATAATGATACAAGGGTTTTCTGTGCAACTGTGATTTACAGAGTGAAAATGGATCAGACTGTTGGACCGATTCACAGATCACTTTTAGCTCAACTGTCACATAGTGACAAGGTGCGCTTTTGTGATCGGTCTTCGTTCGTCGTCCGTTAACAATTGACTTAAATGACATCTCCTAAACTACTGGTTGGATTTTGACCAATCTTGGCAGGAATGATTCTCATATGACCATGTTGTCAATCAGTGGCTTAGTTTGCCTTCAGTGCAGAATAAAGTATTCAGTCAAAGTATCGTTCCCAGCACTTCCCGCCCGTACATGTATGCGAACACATATTTACAATTTGCCTATGCCTTAAAAAAAGCTTCTTTCGTCTATCAAATTTTGACAATAAATTTCAGAATCAAGAGCGACCTCATGAGAAAAGCCTTTAAATTATGCTTATACATGTAACGAAGATGCACAATATTTAGTCTATGCATCTGCGCTGCCTTTCAAACATCCGGTTCTTTACATGTGGTTTTAGACTGATTTGAGTCATACCTGACTGAGACACTCCAAAGACAAATGTTAGCGCAAAATACCTACAGTATTGTAAGTACTCAGCGCAAGACCTTTGTGTGCATTTACAGGACATGCTAGAAACACTTCAACACATTTCCCACCAGTCACTGCTTGTGTCGTCCTCTATCATCTACTTATACTCTTAGCCTCTTAGGTAGCATATATTGCATCAGTATGGACCTAGATTTAAATGCTTTCTTTGCATCAGTCTGAGCAGGGTTCATAGCGTTTGCTTCCATGATAAAATCTAGTCTGAAGTACATTTGAATATATGCAGCAGACGCAAAAAGCAGATAACATTTTAGGACAAAACAATTTGGCAGAATAGGAATTAACTCATTTTGGTTAATTTATCATGCTTATCACGCTGTCAGCGTTATCTCATAATACCTTGTATTTCAACCTCTCATTACAAAGAATTGGCATCTAAAGCATAAATTTCTGCATTGTTTTCGCGACCATTTCATTTTAATGTTGACTTTCTATCTCATTATTTCGACTGACTGGAACTAGGTGACCGGGGCCGGGAATTACAATGCCTTCTTAAAGTTAAGCAAGACTTAAGTTAAGTATTGATATTTCAACATGCTATATTAAATGCTAAATAAATTGCCTGGATCGATGTGGTATTTGTGGCCAAAGCTATCATTGTGATCTTCAGAAAAATTAAAACGGTTTTGATTTTTATCAGTTTTAATCGTTATTTTTCGCACCCTGAAAATCAATACTTAACTTAAGTCTTCCTTAACTGTAAGGAGGCATTGTAATTTCGGGTCCAGGACCTCTATTATGATAATGTCAATGTGATTCCTAAGGCATTAACGATAAATATTTCGATAATCATTGAAGCCAAAGTCGTTATATTTGCTTGCTAGATATGTTAAACTTAAATGAGACAAATATAAAATACAAAGGGGTCCAACCTTTTGCATCTTGTTTTTTTGTCGTCTGCTGACTTGCTTTCAAGATGACTTTTCCGAAAAAAATATTTCTGAAACACTACCAGAGTGTCAAATGGTTTGGGTTCAGTTGGTCCTGATCTGGGTCCAGATATAATTATTAAGAACTTTAACCAACCAATATTTAGCATATTTCCTCAGAAACCGGGCATAGATCCTATTGAAATTATCGCATTGAGCATCCATTAGAGGAGACAAGTTTTCTATAATATGGTCCAGGTCAAGTGACCAAAATGCAGCATTTCACCAGAGGCTGCACTGTGTGCTTAAACAAATTGATCTTCAGAGAAAGTTCGAAATACAACAATATGTTGGAAAGTAAGTATAAAATGAACCATCCTGACTTAACTATATCTATCTTTATTGGAAAATTCCATTAGTCTACACAAGTACTAGCTTTTCAGAAAAGCTGGCGGTCGTTTAGCCCTATCACTGTATGTATTCTTGCCCACTGCATGCTTCCAGTTTGAACTTCTAGTGCTTGTCCATGTAGATTTATTCTTAGCTCTGATTATTAACATCTGAACTGTGATTTGTTACCATTTTACACATGCTTCCAGCGAGTATGTTGCTTGATCTTTTGAAAGCACCCAGCTTATGCATGGTATGTTATGGTAATGTATCTAGCATGCGACACATTTATAGAAAATCATTTGATAACACTAGACAGCACATTTTACTTAAAACTGATGCCAGCAAATCAAGGTCACAGTGGTCGCTTAACTGTATATGTACATACTCCATGACCCCAAGATGAGTGCACAAACCAAATTTGGGATACCTAGGATTTATGCTCGTGACACGATTTTTCTAGATCTGATGGCAGTGGTAAAGGTGCGTGACGCTCCATGACCCTAAATGCATTAAGACACGAATTTTGCCATTCCTACCTAAAATAAATATAGGAGATATACTCCGGATATGATATGAACACTCAAACACTTAGGACACTAAGGACATGCAGTTTGATTACTATATGCCTCCCTTTGGGGGCATAAAACCAGTTTGTCATGACCGTCATAAGACAGTGCCTGAATTCATAGTAATTCTATGTGATCAGATGTGGATGACAATCACATAAGTACGTTTACTGATGTGAAGTTCGCTCGCACTTTTTGCCAATCAAGGACGTTTTGACTTTGGGACGCTTTACTTTCGCCAGCTTTTTTGAAAAGCTAATTCTTATTGCGTTTATATAAGCGGCAGGGCAAATTGACGCCTTCTTTGTTAAAATTAAATTCGCAAACGAGCTTGCCTCGCGCTAAAGGTAGCCCTACAGATTTCACGGACAGCTTACTTCGCGCTGTAGGTCAACCCTCGATATTTGGTACCCCACTCGTTGTTCGGCAGCGAATAAAATATAGACTGAGCAGGGCATAAAGGTTTGGTCAAAACCTGAATTTGATGTGTGTTTTGCATGATGTTTATATAAGCGGCCTGCCATGGCCGACCGCAAAAAGCACACAGAAAATGTGTTTGCTACGAGATACTTACTTATATTATACTTATATGTATAAATGCTGATTGGAGATACTTAAAGTATACTTATATGTATATCTGTTTGATGGGTGATACTTATATTACGTTTTATATGTATATATGTTTGATAGGATATACTTATATATTCTTAATGTAAAATAGTGAGTATGATCAGTACATACCACAATCACAAACTGCAGACAAATCCAAGGCTAAATGTTTAATAAGTATAAGTATAAGAAGAAAAAGAGATATTGGCGATGTTGTTGTACCGTTAATGCTATGTCAGACGTCACTCCATCGGGTAATGGTTACTAAGGACTGACCGTGTTCTGCTTTTATTTTCACAAATGCGTGTTCTGCTTTTGATAAAAATGTGAAATATTTGTGGTTCACTTAAGTTTGCGTTAGAAGTGTGGGTCATTATATATATACAGCAAACGAGATTTGGATACTTATCCCACAATCATATGACATTGTTCCAATGCCTCTTATAAACGTATAAATATGGTAAAACTAGAGAGCTGCATCTTCACCTACGCCAGCACTTCGTGTATGCGAGCATCAAAGGCTCTGGCGAGCTGGTGCATATGCGCATACTTGTCTTAGGCACGGTAAAAAGTGAAACTACCATTTTCTGGTTCATTTGATTTGTGATTGTGGAACACTCAGATTGGTTATAAAATATGATATTGCAGAAGGTACAACGAACCGAGCGACTTTAGATCAGCTTGAATACAGCGTTTCGGTGACGTTGTTTGCATTTTGTTGAAAGATTATTGTTGAATCATGTATTCTGTTTTATTACAGTTTGTGCACATGATTGCTTGTATTCACACTGTGTATAGAGCTTGCTATTTCTTTTTTATTACATTTTGTAAGAGCATTTTGATCATAAAACTTGTTCATTAAAGTGAGTTTTGATATTGTGAACCTAAAATTCAGCTCGTTACGAATGCCAAAGTAGGTTTTTGACCATGATAACGTGAAAAACAGGGACAGTCTGAATATAGAAAATCGAAATATGAATATCAAAATGGTGTTTTGATATTCAAAATCGTGCATTAAAAGTGAGTTTTGAAATTGGAAATCTGATATTTGGTAATGTTCCTGAATGCTAAAGAAGGTTTTTGACCATAATAACATGAAAAACAGTGAGAATCCGAATATTGAAAATTGAAATACGAATATCGAAATAGCAATTTGATATTCAAAATCGTGCATTGAAAGTGAGTTTTGATATTGAGAACCTGATATTCAGTAATATTCCAAATGCCGAAGAAGGTTTTTGACCATAATAAAATAAAAAACAGTGACAGTCAGAATATCGAAAGTCGAAATGCGAATATCGAAATGATATTTTGATATTCGAAATTGTGCATTCAAAACAGGGCCTTTCTATACAGTGTGTAGAAAGAACCTGTTCAAAGTGAGTTTTGATATTGAAAACATGATATTCGGTAACATTCCGAATGTCAGAGAGGGGTTTTGACTATAACAATATGAAAAACATTTAAAAAGGGTAAGTGAGTATGATCAGGAAAACCACAATCACAAACTGCAGACAAACCCGTGGCATCGTGAGGAAGAGCCGCACAACAATCACGAGACACCAGGAAGACAACAAAGTAAAGTAATCAGCTCTATCCCTTCCCCATCAAGATGATTGCAAAACTAGAATGGACATAAAGTAACGCACAACAAAACATAGAACAATTACAGAATCCCACAATGGGAGTAACAATCAACATCGAATCAACAACAACAGAACCGCCGCCTTAGAACTGACAGCAGCCAAACTTACAGGGGAGAGGGGGCCTAAATGCATTTTACTGGTGCCAAAATCTTCGTCCTAGATTCTGCCGTTGTTGAAGCACAAAAAAGTTAAGCTGGCAAGGAGGATTCCTAACTATTGCAATCTATCATCATAGAGAAGCAATATAATCAAATTAACACACTTTGATGAAACAGAGAAAATAGCTCACGACTCGCATATAGTTAGAGCAAAAGAAAACCTCAAGTTGAGCTACGGTGGGCCCAGCTACAGCCAAGCATCAGACACCAACCCATCGATTAAAGCTTTACGTCAGAGCCGTCATTGAGTCTCAGGCCTGGCCTTTCAATTATCGAAATAGAATATCGAAAATTAAAAAAAAAAGAAAATCGAACTAACTTCTGGAATTGAATATCGAAAATCGAACTAAAAATAAACTAGATAATCTCGGACCCAGTATACACGGACTGGTAACTGATATCAGGTAAATGTATATTGAAATACGTTGTCTATGCTGAGCTTTCAAAACTGACGTATTGCAAAGATTAAATAATCATATCTCCCATTATTTCTCTGCATATCTGTGATTTTTCTTCAAAAAAGCAATGGTTCGATATACAATCTTAAGAATGTATTGTTATATTTAATGAAAGTTTATCCGTCTTTATGAACATCAACAAGAAACCAAGGTACCCTTTTTTTAGCTCGTTTCGGCACTTTTAGCTGAAAATCGTAAGAAATCAACCTAAAAAGATATGATAAAACTTCAATTTTATTTACCGTAACTTGTAATATTTCAACTTTGCATACCAGGAATTACTTTGTATAATCTTGGGTGTGTTCAGAATCAATTTTATAGGTTGTAGTACTTTGAAAAAACGCTAAAACAAAGCCTCGACAACATAACTTTGTATTTCCGTCAGTGACCAGTCCGTTTATACTGGGTGCGAGTTAATGAAGTATTCAAAAATTTCTTTGACGACTCAATCTTGATAAGAAGGCGCATAAACAAAGTAAATTCTTTACAAAAAACGAAAGAATGCGGAATTTGAGCCTTGAAATGATATGTTCAGAGAATTATCAGTGACACTTTAGCATTGTACTGCAAAACTGGAAGCCAAATTTTATTTGACCTTAGTAAAGGTATTTATTCATTTTAAAGTGCCTTTTCAAATATTTAACACAATATCTTTGAAATTACAGCACGAATGTCGCAGTCAGTGCAAACTTTTAAGATCAAAGAGTGCTAAAATAGCACAAAGTGCAGTCCTCAGTAGTCTAAATTGGTCTTAGTTGGTATTAATTAGCGATGTACACTTGAAAGAAATGAGACCTTTGATTGGTAATTGGCAAATTTGATATCGCCACCTGTAAACAGCGGTAAATGCGGTTCTCCACAATCCGCCATTAGTGGTTCTACCTTGGAAAAGCATATACATATTCTTGCATACTGAAATTATCATTTATAACTGTCCTTTTCAGGCCAAAAAAAACAACAAATATTCAAATTTGGTTGTATGGTATACCAGATTTAAAATGCAAAGAAGCACTCTATGAGCCCTGCGTGTTTCAGAAGCACAAAAGTCGGGTATGAACCCTTGTGCTTCAAAATATTTAAAATATACACTTCTAGTTAGGTATCTACCATGCGTGCTTCAGAAGCACTATTGTCAGGTATAAACCATGACACTGAAATAATATCAAAATTACGCCTATTTAGGCGCGCCCAGGCCGCATGGCTTTATCTAGCATCTTTGGGATAAGGCCTCTGGCCAAATTTGGGGGGGGGGGGATTATCAACTTAATGTCAAAACTGGGGAAAATTATCGACATAAAGCACTATTATTGGAGCAAAATTTATCCTAAAATCAAGTTATTTTAGATTGTTTTTATGCCAAGCACAAGTGTTTATTAGTATTCATTGATTCTCATAAGTTGAAGTGGTCTGTGGAAAAATAGATATGCAATTGGGAAAAAGGGTGGCTATTTCCCATCGGGAATGCAGGTATGATAGATAAAGCCCTGCAGGGAAATAAATAAGACTAGATCCGTTTTTCCAGAATATTTAGAGGTCACAACAGCTGTCGTTGTTTCTGTGTGGAGTTGGTAAAACTTCTCCTCGTGCATAAAACATTCTATCATTTTGCAAATTGTATTATTTTGTCTGATGATCTTTTTTACCTTTGCAAACAGTGAAGATCCTGATGAAATGCAGCATTTTGTGGCATTTATCTGAGTCTGCACTATTTACAAAAATACTCGTTTAGGGGTTTCCCCAGATTACAAACGTTTAAAAGGGGTAGTAATTAGATCCATGCCATACCATGTATGTTGGCAGAGCACTTTTGTTATTGGCTTGCCATCCATCTCTCCATTTGTCTGTAGCTACGTTTTTGGTTTCTTAAGAATGTCCACAGGTCAGTGCCTTTTCAGCGGTCAACTTGATAATCGTTCATCATACGAGATCAGACAAAACCCATATTTAAACATATTTGAGACGGTGTACGACAAAACATAGAAAGACAAAAGAGAGAAGTGACATTTAATAGAAGAGTCGAAACATAGATGCGACATTAAGTAGATCGATGAATAATAGAACGACCAATAATAGAACAATAAGTGTGAAAAATGATAATTACTTGACCGCTCGGCGATTTCTATGCGTCCTTAGTTGACGAAACAAGCTCTCCTTCGTGGAAAAACAGTGTCCGAAAAACCTACAAAGGCAGTAAGCCGTAAGACAAGACTTAAGACAGTTGTGTCAGAGACCAATAACAGACATTCGTGTATGCCAAGGAGAACAAGGAAGCCTTGGCCCATAACGTAACGTACTAACTGTAGAACTGTGTCGCAAAAAAACAAACTTTAGGCTTTATTGGTCGCTAATCAATGGTCCCTACCTCAAATATAAAAAAAATGTATTGTTTTCGTAAAATTGAGGCAAATAAAATTTTCGATATTTCTGAACTTTTTCGATGTTATTTCGAAGTTTTTTCGATCTTTTTTCGATAGGGCCATATGCTACCAATTAGCATGTTATAAAGTTATTGGAAATTCACAGCAAGGTACTGGTTATAATTGATCTCGTGGTACTGTTAATGAACTCAATATTTTCCAGTATTTTGAGAGTCAAAGAGACCCTCTGCGTAAGGGTGTATTATAGGTTCTCTATTTGAGAAGGATTCGCTTTTTCCAGATTATTTAGAGGTCACACGTAAAACTTCTCCCCGTTCATCGATATAGTGTTGATATTTTTCATATTCCGGACCTTCAGGAATATTGGGTTCTGACAGAAAGCAGGATACCGCTTAAGCCGGTGCTAGGGGGCGTGGGAATTGTTGCACTTTCCATTAGTTCTCATGAACAGACTCAATAAAACCGAGTCTGCTGTATTCTAATATTGTAGGTTCTCTCTATTCCTGAAGGATCCATTTTTCCAGATTATTTAGCTCTTTATCTTGTATATGTCCGTTTAAAACCTATTAGAACAAGTTCTTACTGAATCAATGGGCACTGTTTTTTTCCTACTCACACGCATAATAAAAACAATTTAGAGACACTATATATAGCCAGGTATCAAGCCTGCATGCTTTATTTGGTCGCAAAACTAACTTCTAATCGTGCGCACCCATGACACCAAATGTGGCCAACTCTTGATCAGTTGTGTGGATATTTCTAAACATAAAAACAAGCCCCAAAATAGTGAGTATGTTCAGGAAATACCACAATGACAAACCGCAGACAACCCCGTGGCACCGCGAGGAAGAGCCGCTCAACCATCACTAGACACCAGGTAGACAAATTAAGCAAAGCAACCAGCTCTCTCTTCCCCATCAAGATGATTGCAATACTAGAATGGACATCAAGTAACGTACAACAAAACATAGAACAATTACATACTCCCACAATTGGAGTAACAATACACAAAAAGTCAACAACAACAGAGCCACCGCCTTAGAACGGACAGCAGCCTAAGCCACCGGGGGGCTTAAATGCATTTTACTGGTACCAAATATTCGCCCTAGATTCTGCTGTTGTTGAAGTACAAGAAATGTCCAGCTCGCATGGAAGCAATCTAACTAATGCAATGTATCACCAAACCCGATGTACTACCACATCATTAAAATAAAATATATCAATGTACATCTGAGAAAAGTAATCTGCGCTATACTTCCATAGCAGTATGGAACCTTGCACAAACTGATCAAATTTTGCTTTCTACTTTTATGGAAACATTTTACCAGTTTAAATATGCATTATTATTATTCATTATGCACAAAAACAGAAGCATAAAACAAGTAAAACATACATTTAGTTGCATTTGTATTGTATTGTATTTAGCTGCACCCAATAAAGATTATATGCATGTGTATACACTTAACAACACTTACCTGTATAAGTGTGCACATTTAAATGGACCAATATCTTCATAAATAAAAGTCAGATCATTTTGAAATTTTCAGCAGATATAGATGACATTCATGACATGATATTCCATAACTTTTAATTTTCCTAAAACTTCAACTTTTAAAATGCGAAATCAAAATTCAAATATATCCTAAAATCAAAGTTAACAGTTTTCTGCCGCACTAGGATATACAGAGAACGAGGGGAACGTTTTCAGGACAACTGCATAATTGAACGTGGCAGTCATGGCGGTGGTTCTGTTATGGTGTGGGCAGGTGTGTCCTTACATCATAAAACTAACATTGTCCTCATAAAGGGGAACTTAACTACAGCTCGCTATCAACACGAAGTGCTCGATACGGAGGTCATTCCATTGTTGAGGAACCACAGAGGAATGCAGTTGCTGCACGATAGTGCTCCAGCCCATCTGACAAGGGCCACCTATTCATATCTGAATGCAAACAATGTAAATGTCGTCGACTTTACCACCAAATCACCAGACTTAAACATAATTGAAAATATTTGGGATGAACTAAACCGCCATGTAAGGAGACCAGAGGCTATTCAGACCAAACTGAATCAACCGAGAGCAAAAGTTCTCTACGAGTGGAACAACCTCCCTCAGAATTACGTTCAGCGTTATGTGACGTCAATTAGACGTCGTTGTCTTGCCGAAGTGAATAGTGCGGGGTGACATACCTGTTACTAAGTTTACATAGACATGTACGCCGCTGCAGGATTTGACTTCATAATCTTATGATGTGATATATTAGATCAAGTTTGGTCTCTTCTAAGGTATTGGAAAAAATGTGAACTTTGATTTTACCATAAATTTGAATTTTCCGTTCGCATTTTCTAACTTTTATCTAATTCGAAATAAAATAAATGCAATTTTATTACATACATGTCGTTTATATTTGTTGAAAGTTAGAAAATGATCTGACCAGTATTAACGAAGATATGAACCCATTTATATGTGCACACTTATAAGTGTTGTAATGTTAAGTGTAACTAGATAAGCGTTTGCTATTCACACGTAAAAAGCAACGTAAATGTATTATGTACTTGAAAATCTCTATATTCAAACAGATGTACAGACTGTTCAGAATTTACATGATTTGCATTTTCTGCCAAAGTCAGCCGCACTATGACAATATGCAGTGCATGATCATAATATGCACCTGTCTAAGCCAATATGGCGGTTGTTGGGCGTATTTAGGACATTTATTAACGTCATTCTTTATACTACCAATCAGTATATGCGTTTATACGCACGCATTATTGCTATATCTGTGTGCATCTAATCTTGATAAGCTTGCGCTTTCGCAAGCTAATTTACACATTCAGGAAATATGAGAAAATGAGTAAAAGAAACATCTGCTCAAAAATAGTCAAATGTATCGTATGTATTACTAGCAAGGAAGTCCATACGTTATCTTCTCCAGTATAAAAGAATGGTAGAGAAAGTGTCTCTTTACTCCAAATGTAGCGTTAGTAAAACAAACACAACAAAACTTACAATAAAATATGTTCAAACACGAAAAGAACCACAACGTGCATCGTTTCTACAAACGTAAAATATCTTTATAGCGTCTCATAAATAGACCCTGTGCCGCGCTTCAGATACTGTTTCTGAAATAAAAATATATATTTCTCCCCTCCAAGCGATGGTGTTCATAATGTTTAAAGCACCTCTAATTGACTTGAAACTTTAACATACATGTAGTGTATAACTATGAAAAGAACATGCTGAGTTATGTAAGCGACATGACGTTATATCAACGTTGATCCGACGTTGATTAGACGTTAGATACTGATCGCAGAACACAGTCGTGTACCTGTCTCTAACATTGAGGGAGGAAGATTAAAATTCAAATAGCTAATCATTGCGCCAGTACATTATTCATCAAAGCAATTTTTTCTCAGATTCACCTACATGTACTAATACGCGAGGAAAAAACGGCACACGTATAAGAAATTAAGCTAAAACCTGGGCGCATTGTGCTATGAATGAGACACCCTAAGGAATAGCCTCAAAATCCAGGCTCATATCTGAGCCTCCTTCAGCTTAATTGAATAATTGGTCAGGCAGTATATTATCACAGTAGGTACTGACCACCAACAGTTGTAAACCTAGATATCTAATGGCGCAAAGGTGTTTTAGAAAGATAAGAAACAGATTCTGTTTATCAGCTAACATTCTTAATTTATTATCTGTACAGTTCTTCTGAAGAATGATTGGAACATTTTATATGAAATCTTTTTTTACAAGCATACATTTTTTCATGCTGGGTATTTTTGGAACTCGGGATCTGTTCAACATCAGCTATTCTAGAGAGTTATAATTGTTTTCGAAATTTCTACACTTTGAAGAAATAGTTCGTGTTAAAATGGCTGTTTGCTTTGAAATGATAGTGAGTGAAACATAAACCACAGTGCAGTTATTCAAAACTATGTCTTTTGTTGCCGATTTTCATTCGAAAGTTGAACTTTTACTGAGTTAATGGTGTTTTTGCGAACTGGGAAGCTCCCATGTCACCTTTTAACGGTTATTCGGTCATTTCAGGAACAGTAACTCTTATTTAATTGTTTTCTATGAATGGACGTAGTGTTATAGTATACCAGCGTGATGCGCGTATGAATATCGCTGTTTATCAGGTCAACCACGCCTCGTAGTGTATTCCAATGAATGGTAATAAGCCGTTTCATGATAAAACCTGCCTTTCAGAATTTTAAAAGACTACTCTGTTTAATACAGGGGCTATAGTTAAGTCTCAGAAATTTGATGTCGCAAGTTGAGCTATCATATCTTACATGTATAACCAACAGCAGTGTGCACGTGCTGGTCATTGCATAAGGATATATCTCAGTCACGCATACATGTCATAAACTGAATGACCTGGCGCTTTCACATCGTTCCTTGATTAGATTTCTTGTAAATGTTATAGTATTTGGGCCAGCTCATTTAATTTATCACACCCTTTAAACATGAAAGCGCAGCCATCCACTATATCTCGGTCTCTGTATTCTTCCTGCGTGTACGCTGTTCATATAAACATAAATGCGGCAGATACCGTAATGCATTTAACATGCGTGAAGTAATCATGCATGCACAGCCATCAAGTGGGTCTATGCACCTTATTTTCGGCCCATATGTTCGTCCAAATGGTGCCTGCTTAAGTCGTCTGCTGCACATAGTTGATAACTTTATTTGCTTATGTTAGTACAGAGGCAAACTCAAAGTGTTTAAGTGTTTAATAGAGTCGGATCTGGAATGCTCTCTTTTCAGTACATATTTTTGTCCACAAACATTATTTGCCCGATTGTTGTTAGTTATTTCCCTGTAAGTGTTCTTGCTAGTATGCACGCATGTGCAGTCTGTTCTTGAGCTTTCGGTACTCGGCCTAGGTAGTGTTTAATGCAGACGGATCTTTGGAAATTTATATAAAAAATAAATAAATAAAAGAAAGTCAGCACCATATTTGTGCACACAATAATTATTTCAGAAAAGAGCCCAGTTTTGTTAGGTTATTTTGTACTAGTGAACGCTCTTGCGAGAATGCGCGCATGTACGGTTTCGTGGAAAAATCAATGCAGTCGGAACTTTGGCAAGTTTATAAAACAATCTGCCGAAACGACCGACCCTAAAACCAGGCCGAAAACGACCCAGCCGAAACTACCCACGGCCGGAAGCCTATGTTTAATGAATGTGCTACATCCACTTTCCAGCGTCAAGGCAGTGACCGATATATAGGTCACTGGTCATTGCTACCACGTCGTGCAACAGAACACATAGCGGCTTCTTTGATCTTAAACATTGCTATCAGCGAGCCTCTGCCGATAACATAAGCCGAAACTTTTCTCCCACATCTGGTCCGACTGATCAAACCTGGCGGTTTTCCTGACTTCTTTTATCATACATTTGAATCTACATGTAAAAAAAAAGGCGCCGATGGGACTGCGCGGGCGCTCAGGGTGGTCCCTGCTTTTAACAAAGTCGGGGTTCTCGCGGCTTTAAACATTATATAGGCGTCTGGTAAATAAAGCAAATTTCGATAATCTCAAGGTCTATTCTGTTTTCAAATACAGAGCCAAGAACCATGCTCTATAAGTTCCTTACATGCGTATATGAGCAGTTAAAGGCCTCAACTTAAACGGTAAGATTTGCCTTATGCGATTCTGTCTTATAAGACTCCTTCTTTGAATAAATACCTGGAGATAGTTTCATCACGGAGGGAGGTTTCATTGTTGTTTATGTAAAAATGATTGATTGATTGAGTGAATAATTGATTGATTGTGTTTGTGTACATCATTCGGTTTGTTGATACATGTACTCACATGTAGCTTGTGATGTAATGAAAGAACGAACTCTTTATCTGCTAAAGCCGAGTTCATTGATATGGCACTTAATGCCATATCTTTTCTTGTTTCATGCTTTTGTTATCATTCGCTGACTTTTTCATTAATATTTTGCTTTTCGAAGAATTCTTTCAAGAACAATATCAGAGTGTCAAACTGTTCGGATCCATGGACATTCTTTCAGTCCTAATCTGGGTCCAAACTGTTTGCATAGGTTATCAGCAGATGACAAAAGTCGCTGCGAGCAATGAAAAAAGAAATACAACAAATGTTTTCATATGCATATATGACGTTATACAAGGCTATACTTTAATATTTCTTCATTTATTTTATTATTTTTTTTGCCAAGAAATAGAATGAAGGTACTTATTAAAACCTCATTTTGGCAGTTTTAGCGAGTACTAAAATGAGCCACGCCATACGAAAATATGTCTTCGGGATATCCGACCCCAGCCTCCTCAGCTACAGAAACAAGCTACAGATTTAGTAAGAATGGGTATCCTGGTGTCTAGGCAGCGAACAAGAAAGGTGCTGATCAGACTGCGCGGATGCGCAGGCTGATCGACGTCGTTATTGTTCGCATATGACATTAAGCAGGTTTTCGCATGGCTTGGCTCAAATGTAAAAGTCATTTTAGTTGTAAAATTCGCAACGCATATACCTGCGTGTTGAAGTAAAAACCGACACCTGCACGTAAACAGTGAATATCTTAATCAGGAGATTTCTGATTGGGGTCTACACTATATACTTAGACCTGTCTGTCCAAAATTCAAAAATGTTTTGCATAATTCTAAATGATATCATTATAAATGGTCATTAGTATTGTGACAAATCTAACGAAAGGTGCACCCAGTCAGGGTGGCCTGTACACCTCAGAGGGGCCTGTACACCCGCTCATTCTTGCCATAAAATTAGCTGTACATGCATGTTCATTTTCTGTCCAGTGAGCACACAGCCAAGACTGTTCAGATTGGTTGGATACCCATCCAAATTTGATTCATCGTTGGGCGCACTTACAGTATTGGCTTAACCAATAGCCCGGCAGTCTCGACTTTTGTCGTTTACTCTTCTCATCTGCTTATGTTCTTAGACAGACAGGAAAACAGTATGAACTCCATATACAAACAGTATAGACTCAAATAAGACTGGGATCATTCTGTTGGGAGTCTATAATGTTTGCTTCTATGAAAAAGTAAACTCGGTCCGAGCTTGAGTATATGAAGCAGTCATAAAAGCAGACAACATTTTCGGGACAAACTAGTGGTGGGATTAGGGTAAAAATGTATTATCTAGAATAAAGAATGCACCACAATCAACAACAGAACAATTAGAATAACAATAAATTTGAAAACTTGATTGTTTTCATCGGTACGTATTCATAAATACTGACGGACTTTAAAAACGCAACACATGGTTGACAGCTTTAATCTATGTCTCGAAAAAAGACGACATAACAATAATTTTGATTGTAATTGTTAAAGAGCATTCATTTGTAAGTAAAACATGGAAAACTTGTCCAACTATAAACCTAACGCATGAAAATGTAAGCTTTTTAGATAGGGGTCAACTGTTTCATGTGACCAAATGTTATGGTGAAAGATTCCCTACTTCTTTAAATCAAGAAACATGAGAAGCATCAAATTTGTATCACGACTTCGTTAGTAATCCAGGAATCACTCTCATATTGATTGGCAGGTCTGCGATACAGCTTATTTGACTATATGACGTTTATCTGGGTGTACCCTTTCGTTCAATAGCTTAAAATCGACTCTACTTAAGAAATGTTTAATTGGCTAAATTCATACGGAGCAAATAACGTCGTCCAGTTTAGTTGTACAATTAAAACTAAAGTGTATGCTGAAGAAGCTAACTTAGGATGACATCATCGAAGCAAAGGAATTTTACATATACATCCGTAATTTAAAAGGGAAGTTAGTGTTGCGTTTTTAAAGTCCGTCAGTATACTCTTTTATGGACACTCTAACTTGGTCACGTATCACTTCATTTCTTTGTTTTGATATTTTATGTTTCAGTCAACAATTTTTCATTTATGTCGGTTCACGAAGCAGCGCATAAAGTAAACCATTTTCCAGTCCTGTCAGACTGTCTGTACTGTTTTCCTGCGTTGAATCAGTGTTAAGCAGGGGATAAAGTGTCTTTCTCTAGGACAAAACACAGTAACTCCACCGGTGGCGAGATTCGAACAACGAATCCTTCAATCCTAAGTCTAACACTCTACAAACTAAGTCACTAATTTCTTTATAAAGTCGAAAAGTGCAAAACAAAGGGTGGCAGTCGTTTTAGAAATCTTGGTTATCGTTCATCAGACACTTTGCGCTTAATTGATGACATGTATATCACAGACAGAAGATTTTGACACAATGTACAGCGAAAAAAATCAGATGAAAACAAATCTAACATACGTTACGTAAACATGCCTATTCATGCAATTAATGCTATTTTGTGACTGTAGAACTGACAATTTTCAGTCATAAAATTAAGATGTCCTCTTCGGCCCCATCCCTCAACCCCACAAAGAAAGAAAGGAAGTCTTCCTTTCTTTTTTATTTGGTGGGGGGGGGGGGTGGGGGGGTTCGCAAAACATAAATTGATGGTACTTCACAGAACCACCGTGCTGATGCCATTCTAAGGAGCATACACAATCTACAAACAAGAGCAAAATGAAGAAAATTATGAAAATATAACTGAATATTTAAAGGTAAATACTCATCCATTCCTACTTTTTTCTTTATGTTTAAAAACCAGTGACGTATTTTTATATAGGTCACGGTTCAAACCCACCAGAGAAAAATATAGATTTAAAATGGCGAATAAAAGATTTTGTTTTGTTTGATTTGATTCTTTACGTCCCAGTCAACAATTTTTCAGTTTCATCGGGACAGGTCTTCCTGGGTTGAACCAGTACTAAGCAAGGATAAATGTGTCTTGCTCAAGGACACAATGAGTGACGATGGTGAGGCTCGAACCCGCGGCCCTTATGTCTCCAGTCAAGCAATCTACCACTGAGCCACTGCGCTCATATTTGAAAAGAGATATTTTCAAAAACAGAATGTGTATATATTGTTACACCCAGGAAGCAACATCAGCATGTGTTATGATCTATGAAACCATAATCAGCATTTCAAATAACAAGTTATTGGAAATCCACAATAGGCCACTGTCTAAGTGGTCTTTGATTATCTTTTATGAACTCATCTTTTGTGGCAATCTCACCTATAGATGGAGGCTATTCCTTAGAGTGGAGACGTTCCCATCCTGTGAAGGTTACCAGGAAATCTGAACAAGTGTATAAATGACTTATGATATCTGAACATTACTATCAATTATCACATATTATCATCAATTATCACCAATTAAACCTGAGTAGGGACAAGGTGTTTCGTCTGGTCAGCACTGTTTCTGGTCAGCATTTTAGTCAATTTGGTCAGCTTTAAGTCAGCATTTGGTTATGTCAAACGTCAGCAGTTCTGCAGTAAAAGTCAGCGTTTTAGTCACACCCTGTATAAATATCTGTGCTATAACAATGTAAATTCTGTGATATTAACCCAATTTTCCTGTGATTTGTTATATGTTTTCTGGGGCGTACTTATTGTTTAATACATAGATATAAATGCGAATTCAAAGACAGTATTCACAGACTACGCAATGCTCAAATTAGTACTCTATAGTCCCCGTATGTTTCTATTATCCTGTCAATCAAAGGTGGGCGTGGTTATTTTTTTTTCTACAATCTATCTCCGACTCAGAAAACTGGGACCAAGTTGGTACCTATTACCATATAGATGCAATGCATGCTGGAAACCAGCTAAATCGAAGCGAGAGATTCATGACAAATATCAGACACTGACCATTCAGTGTCAATTCGACATATATTTCCCATATACTAAAGTTTCGATGTTAAATTGTAATTAAATAACAAAAATAACTTATGAAAATAGTGATGCAGTTTGATAGAATATGGGTTATATTGGGTATATGTAGTAACCGTGGATAGATCTATAAATAGAAAGATGCTGAGTAAGCGATAATAAATAATTATATGTTCACGAATACTGTACTGGCAGATGGCTTCATGGCGCAAATGGTAGCGACTGCAACTGTTGTCAACAGGTAAAGTTTTGCATTTAGGTCGTAGGTTCGAATCTGCAAGGCGTCGCTGTTATTTTTTTTTCATTTATCCCATGTAAATAATTTTAGCAGTATTCCCCTACTATTGATATGCATCTCGGAAAATGAAAATATTGGGATAGTTTCTATCTCTTTTATTGTAATTCATACATGAGTTCATTTTAAATTGAGTACATCTTTTTCTGCTAATTATATGTCTTACTTATGACGTCCACTGCATATGTCCAAGTGCACACAAAAACATTATATCATGAAAGAAATAGTAATACCCTGATTGGACTGCTCATAAGGAATCACAAGTTAAGGACCGGATCTGAGACTTTCATAAATCCTGTGAAGCTATCAAGTTAAAATTAATACCTTTCTCCCCATTCACGAAACAATATCGCCTGTATGCACTATACTCATTTTTTTATGTTTTTTTTTCTGGGAAAATATGTCATTCGATGGTTTGTCCCATGGCTGGAGATAGCCGACAAATCAAAGAAAATTAATGTCCAATGCGAAAAAATCATCGTCATGTAAATAGATTTTTCCTGACATCGGAAAATGTATGACTGGGGTAGGATTTCTGCGTATTTAAAGGAAGGGATAGTGTGTCTGTATAAATATTAGCCTCAATACTTTCGACTTGAGAAGTCGAGTTATCTTTCCCCGCGGACAAGTATTGATTTTCATAAAATACTTTAAATAACAAGTATTGATTTTCATAAAAGCTCGGACCCAGTATTAACGGACTGGTCACTGGCGGAAATACAAAGTTATGTTGTCGTGGGTCTATTTTAGCACTATTTCAAAGTACTACAGCCAATACAATTGATTATGAACATACCCTAGATTATAAGAAGTCATTCTCGGCATGTGAAGCTGACATATTACAAGTTACAATAAATAAAATTTAAGTTTTATCACCTTTTTAGGTTGATTTCTGACGATTTTCGGCTAAAAGACCAAAAATTGCTAAAATGGGTACCTTGGTTGCTTGCTGATGTTTATAAAGACGGATAAAATAACAATGAATATAAAAGTACTGTCTTAAAGATAGTTTATTGAACCATTGCTTTATGAAGAAAAATCACAGATATGCATAGAAATAATGGAGATATGATTATTTAATCTTCAACATACGTCAGTTTTGAAAGCTCAGCCACAACAACGTATTTCCAATATATACATTTACCTGTATGTTAGCGACCATTCCGAGTATACTGGGTCCTAGTTAAAAGAAATACTTTTTTTAAGGAATTTTCCCCCATGGAAAGTCTAAGCAAACAAATGCGACCCACTAATGATTTTGCTTATAAGGAGTGGGTGTCTACTTGACATGCATTTGTGTGCATTTTTGTAAAATATGGAGTGTAGTGGAGCATGTAGTGGAGTGCTATTTTGACGTATTGTGTTTTAGTTTCTCTAAGATTACTACCCATCACATAGAGGTCTACTTCTGACCTCTTAGAGAAGTGACTATGAATTTCACTTATAATAAATAACCAAATAAATAAACAAATAAACAACAAACAAATAAATACGCCAAACACAACTCTCAATACCTTACTATTTTATGGCTCCACGCCATTCCATGTTTAAATATAAGCCTCCTGTCGCCATGTAAGAATCAAAGGGATTGTTTTCAAAGCTGTTTTTGGTGACAGACAACCGATTGCGAGATATACACAACTGTTTGTTTATTGATGAAGACCCGAATATCTGTCTTTTTGGCAGGACCCACAAACAGAAGAAATCTATGACATAAATACTTTAATGCTTTAAAAACTAATCACTGGTATAGTCTGACTTTGTAATTTAATGCATCAAATGTCAGACAAGTCCATATCGCGAAGGCAAATTAGGGGGAGGCAGTTTTAACTTTACTGTGGATTAAATATGTTCACAACATTTGAATTAGATATGTTCTAGACTGAAACTTAATGTCATTTGCAAATGTTTGATAATTTGATGGCATTGTCAATCATGTTCATTTCATTTTACACAAACCATCTACCTTCTATCAATCATAAACTTCTACGAACCGCCCCTTATAACATGTGTTACAACTTGTTATAATTTTCTTGTTATACTTGTACAGTCTTTCACTTTGTTTGTCGGTAAAATAGCCTTGATGGCTAATGTTTTGATATGTTATAATTGAATGCCGACCTTAAATAAAGTTTCTTGTATCTTGTATCTTGTATCTTGGACCAAGACTCTTTTAACACCCGTTGACGTTTTGTTTTGTCGTAGTTTGTTTGCTGACTCTTTCACTTTGCGACCTGTTCTGCAGCTTTCTGCAACATTTTCTCGCTATCTCCGCCCCCTTGCTTAGAGCTAAGAGTATTGTCATCGCCCTTTTGAGAGCTCTCGTCTCGCTTGAAAAACGATCGAATATCAGGTTTTTCCGACATTGTCTAGAGTAGACTGGTTTGCATATATTTTACCGTAGAAATACACTGTTTATACTTGTTATCGAGAAGGAAATACAGTCCGCCTCGTTCTGGCGGTAAGCGTTGCTATCGACAACGGCATTATAAACATTTGGAATAGAATAGAATATCGGACTCAGATGAACTGTTTACGACGTTTTCAGACAAAATAATTCGAAATGACTCACTCTGAAACTTCTGCCGAACAGCCAAATATTATTTTATTTTTGAGAGAAAATTTCACTCGCCCTTAAGGACGAGCAGATTAAAAATTCTACTCGTCAGCAAAAATTTCTACTCGCCATGGCGAGCGGACGAGTAGATATTTCCAGCCCTGGACCACTGTAGTCATTCCACTACGGCAATTTGGGTCTCGTCACCCACTCCGGTGTTATAGTAAAATTACCTTCAAATAAATTCTGACAATTTTGAGAACTTTCGAGTATATTTGCTTCGAGATTGCATCATCTAGTTAACAACCTCTGTGCTGTTTTGCCAAAACGGAGATAAAATCAGATTTTAAAAGTGTTTTTTTACAGTTATATTAAAAAAATAACGATTACGGTTTAGTCATAATTATACGGTTTCGTCATTGATTAATTGTCCACGATGACGAAACCGTAATTAGTTATTTCATGCCTAGACATCAAACGGTAAAGGTTTCATATTATTTTAAAGCCAAAAGATACAATGTGAATTTGATGAACAAAAATCAATCGGAACCTAAGCTTTTTGGGGCGTCTATCTGTGATTAAATGAAGAAATTGAACATGATGAGAAAGTTACCTTAACACCGGAATAAGTGACGAGACCCAATTTGCCGTAGTGGTATGACTACAGTGTGGACTGTCCATGCCTTTATTGAAACCCAGGCTGGGGACTTTTTGGCTAGCAGGGTCATAATTTGAGCTAATTTTATAGAGGATCACTAGATGATGCTACATACCAAATATCAATGCTCTTGGCTAGGTGGTTTCAGACAAGATTTTTCTGTTTTACTCTACATCATGTAAATAAGCCCAGTGGCTATGTCTACATGGCACAGTTGAAGGCCAGGAAAGCACAGGCTCTCTGAATGAATAATCCGGGAATGGAACCACCTTCCAACATCAGTCACTGATGCCACCACCATAGAGGAGTTCAGAGTCGGCCTGGGACATGCCCTACCGGCCCTCCAGCAGTAACCATGTCGCCATGCCTATTTTAAATGTACATACGAAGATTTTAACTTTTGGAAAGATGCGGCTGTCTCTTTCCCCTCTCACTGCTCAACAGTACATTCTTTTGAAGAATACTGACCAATACTTGGAAGAAGAAGAAGATGAATTGCGCAGGGGGTGTATGTGACTAAAAAACCTCTAATACCAATCGGTTGTTAAATAACAAAAGATGAAAGAGGCCACCTACATGAGGTGTAAAATATATTTCAATGGCGGCTTATCTGATCTTTAGAAAGTCGGTCATGTTTAACCGATTATAAAGAACATAAAATTGATAATACGAAATAATCTGCATAGCTAAACTGTAGGTTTTAACATTTTTCTATTATTTGGTGTCAGTAGATTCTAATTGAAGTGACATTTTATTAAAAAAATATTGGATTGAAAATTGATCATTTTATATTGTGTCAGAAGTGGAGTGGAACCATCTTGACACAGAAACAGTACGCGCAGAGGCAGAAGAGAGTTTCAAACAAGCTCTCCCACAGTGCTACTAAGTCGCTCTCTCTCCGGTGTGTTATGCTGAACAAGCCCTACATCGTAACCATACAGATACAGAAGGCTATATGGGAAAAAGATCGCTGACGTCCCTGTATACTGGGTCGGAGTGGGTCCGAGGCTGACTCAAACAGATAGCAGACAAAAAGTATTTGAGAGCAATGATCAATCTTGTTAAAAAGACAGCAATATGAATAAAAATATCTTTATGATAATATGAATACAAATTCACATCTCAACATACTTTATAAATCTAAGGCTCCCGTACCCAGACTATTCTTTTTAGAAAGCTAAACTTGTTTTTTTAAAGCAACAAAATCCACAGTTTAGAATAGGCAAATCATCAGCGACACAGACCAAAACCGCAGAAAAGCTGAACGCTGTTATGTGCTAAAACTGATATATAGTGACAGTAATAAACGTGACCACAAACACCGTGATCTCAAATAGCATACCAATTCTGATGCACTTCACACTGTTCTTGCAGCATAGGCTACAGGAAGTAAACTTATATAATAAGTCTATAAACTCTTTTGGTGATATGGAATCATACACGCCAAAGTTTAAACATAAAAAATAATCAAAAAGCTTCATTTAACTGTGCTGAAAGGTGCTGGATGCTGTATGTACCCATGTGACTTCATCATCAGCGTCGCGTGATAGTGCAGTCAAATTAACGACTGATTCATACCAACTGTAGGTTGCACATTGAAACCTGCGAGTAACTTTTTAATCGCATATACGGTTTTCAAGAAAAGTGCCAAAATATTGTGATGCGTTTTCAAAGTCCTCTAAGATAGATAGATAGATAGATAGATAGATAGATAGATACCCTATTCGAACTAAATATTAGGCCAAAGAAAGGGACATAACAGAAAATCCATTCTTATGCCTAATCTTAGGGTTAGGTATGTAGTAAACAGCGCAGACACCGAGGAAATGGCACAGTTTGTGGCATTTCCTCTGGGTCTTCTATGTTTGCCAAAGTAACGTACAGGTTTTCAGTATACCAAGGATTAATTTAAAACAGATTGTTCTATATTTACCAGTATAAACATGCACACGAAATATCTCACAATATGCAGAGTCGTGTCCAATATCGTGGATATGTATTGTATTGCTAAATTTGCCATGGTTCAATGGGTGACCCTAAAATGCGTAAAGGACTCCTTTTCGCGGAAAGGACTCCTTTTCGCGAAAAGGAGTTTTATTTTTGCGAAAAGGACTTTTATTATGGCTAAACCTATTAAGTAGGATTAAGTTTGATATTTACTATTATAAAAACTGAAGTTAAACGATATTAATATATCAATATATGCAGTAGAAATCGTTTTTGAAACGATATTTCACGGAAATAGCAGAAATATGACTTACGAAAAGGAGTTTCATTATTGAGAAAAGGACTTTGTATCTGATCTAAAAAAAATTCTTATTAATTTATTTATTTAATTATTTATATAAATTTAATTACTACTTGATTTTTTTTATTTGAATAATAGTGAGCAAGCAGATATCTAGTGTTCAAAATATAATCAGAAAAAGCACCAGTGTACGATACAATATATAGCATTGCGAAAAGGACTGTCGATACCGTCTGAGACTATGTGTGAATATCCATGTCCGTTTGCATGCTATTATTTTTAAGGAATACAGTAGAAATTAGCATTGTTTGTATATATCAAAACTCCAGATGTCGAGTTTTGAGTATTTGGGACAATTGCACCTTGAAAAGGACTCAATTCCGCGTAAAGGAGTTTTATTCTTACGAAAAGGACTTCGTTTTTCGGTTTTGCGTAAAGGACGTGATCTTCATATATTACGTTCACGAAAAGAGCCTGGACTTTGGACGATTTATAATGCCTGGTAATAAATTACTTCCCTGAGTTATATTTATAAATGATCTTAACAGGTAAGCATCTTGCGAAAATGAAGCATAAGCACATCGAGATATAGATACGTTTGGCATAGTAGAGCAACAAAGACTGTGACGAACCTGCTCAATGGCGCAGGTCCAGAAATGAGATTTCCAACAATGTGTTATATTCAACAAGCAAAGGCCTAGACCAGACTGTGCATATGCAAAGTCTGACCAGAGCCCCTGATAGTCGCTTAATTATTTCCACGAACGTTTAACTACTAACGAAAGTTTATTTGGAGTTTTTTAGTCAAAATGCCACATTGTTGGAAATCTCATGCCGCGGCTCAAATCAACTATCATCGGACGATAAAATGTACATAAAATGCAAGAAGCCAAAAGAACTTTCAATCAAAATGTGTATGCGTCCAAGCTACGCTGTATTCACTATGATTCGAAGTCCTTCGGTTAGAACGGACCATAAGATGCAAGAAGCTAAACGAATCTTCAATCACCATGCAAACAGCGTCAGAGCTGCGCTGTATCCACAACGATTCAAAGTCGTTTGGTTTCTTGTACCCCCTGCAACATAACCATTCTGAGTGTTACCACCATTCACAATTAAAACGGACCAGAAGATGCAAGAATTTAAACGAATCTTCAATCACCATGCACACAACGCCAGAGGTATGCTGTATCCACGAAGATTCAAAATCGCTTTAAGTCTCGTACCCTATGCAATATAATACAACCATTCTGAGCGCTACCACCAATCACAATTAAAACGGACCAGAAGATGCAAGAAGCTGAACGAATCTTTGTGGACGAGACAGTTCAAATCAATAGAGATTACATACATGCGAGCAGCGAAGGCTTAGTCAATCCTGTACAAATGCGCATTCTCGCAAGAGCGGCGTGAACATGCATATGAAGAAAATATTGTATACGTCTAGCATCTTCTAGCTAGCTGTGCATATTGCACGCGTGTCCCCAATTAAGGTCTATCTGCTCAAAATCAATCGGAATAAACGGATTAGAATTGCTTTTCACATTTTTTGACAATAGACATGGCCAATTAACATATTAACCTAACTAGGCAAGGGATGTTTGGTTGTTGACTACTATTCAATCGCCCATTGCTGTGCATGCTTGTGTCAAACATGAGTTATACAGATCAGGCCTACCATTTTATATGGGCTCAAACGTATAATAAATGCTATCAGCAGACGACATAGGCCTTTAGCTAAGAGTGCGTAACGAAAAATAATTTTCTTATTTCTCAACCAAAACTTATATTGTGGGTACTCAAAAGAACCGTCTCAATGAGACGGTTCTTTTGAGCACCCAAAACTTAAGGTAAAATTAATGGGTAGGAAAATATTTACAACTATATGCTCAAAAATGGTGTCTATCTAAACCTATTATAAGAAGCAGATGATTGTGGACGGAATGACGAAATATAACACTTATCCTCTCGAGCAGCGAAGGCTTAAATGAGTCTGCGCATGGGCACATTCTCGCTAGAACCCTCACTGCTTTAAAACGAGATAGAAATAGGCGCTGAAATAAATCTAACACTGAAAAATAGAAAAAAAAACAATTTTCGGTAACCTAATATTCCTCTCGGGCAGCGAAGGCTCATATGAGTCGGTGCATGGGCACATTCTCGCTAAAACCCCCAATGCTAAATTTACGGTATGAGTTGATTCGACCTTAGCGTAAAATATAAAATAATGGGTCTCATATTTCCAGTGCACACAAAAAATATTTATGAAAGAAGTATTAGATCTCAATACGCCGTTTCTGTAGTTTAACTTATCGATAACTAAGTTGCCGTTGATTGCTTTAACTTGGCATAATATTTGCTTGTAGGAGATGATTTGAACTTCTCGGTTTCCTTTAAACATGTCACAAAATACAAATCTTTTTCATCATAATTGAAACAAGAAGTATTTTCCTGCGAACGCAGAAGGCGCTAAGCCATGCTAGGGGGTCCGGGGGCATGCCCCCCCCCCCCCCCCCCACAGGATTTGTTTTTAAAATGTTGCAACTTGGTGCATTCTAGGGCACATTTTAGCCTTCAAAACTTTGCTATTTTTATAAATATAACACAGGGAAGTAATTTATTACCAGGCATTATAAATCGTCCAAAGTCCAGGCTTTTTTCGGGAACGTAATATATGAAGATCAAGTCCTTTACGCAAAACCGAAAAACGAAGTCCTTTTCGTAAGAATAAAACTCCTTTACGCGGAATCGAGTCCTTTTCAAGGTGCAATTGTCCCAAATACTCAAAACTCGACATCTGGAGTTTTGATTTATTCAAACAATGCTAATTTCTACTGTATTCCTTAAAAATAATAGCATGCAAATAAGAATAAAAATAAGAATAAAAATAAATAAGAATTTTTTTTAGATCAGATACAAAGTTCTTTTCTCAATAATGAAACTCCTTTTCGTAAGTCATATTTCTGCTATCGCCGTGAAATATCGTTTTAAAAACGATTTCTACTGCATATATTGATAGATTAATATCGTTTAACTTCAGTTTTATAATAGTAAATATCAAACTTAATCCTACTTAATAGTTTTAGCCATAATAAAAGTCCTTTTCGCAAAAATAAAACTCCTTTTCGCGAAAAAGAGTCCTTTACGCGAAAAGGAGTCCTTTACGCATTTTAGGGTCACCGTGGTTCAATGGCAAATTTAACTGTCATACTGTTTATGTAATTGGAAATACCTGTGTAAAATAAGTGGAACCTTGCGAAAACGGTTCTTACCTACCTAGTAAGCACTTAAAATCGGGCCACTATCGGCCCGCCAGCGAAACGCCATTCCTTTCGCTGGCGGGCCAATAGTGACCCGAGATTGGATGCTGGCCTGGTACCAACCTGCTGACAGTAACATACTGGGTGAATTATCATAGCGTCAAATGTCTGTTTTGCCGTCTGGTGAAATTATTTTTTGGCTAGACTTGAGAATATACAACTATTTGTAAAAACTGCATGAAGCTATGAAAAAAAATAAACGTAAATATGGTGGTTATGTTGGTAGCAACATACGTGACACATGTATTCTAGCTACATGTACTGAAAGTCCTAAAGTCGCTCCGATTTTTGAAACCTCTTTGACAATCTGTATAGGCCCAGGTCAGACTGCTTTGTAACGTCAAATCAACACTTTTCAGTTATGTTGGGACAAGTCTTCCTTACAAACAATTATCTGCTCCGAAGAAATAACTCCTTCCTAGTACCAACTATACATAGGGAATCGTTTTCTAAATCTTTTTTTCCAAAAACAATTCGAGATTGGAATAACTTAGCAAATAGCATAAAGAAATCACAGTCGTTGACTATTTTTAAAACCAAAGTTAAATCATTATATGAGCCACTGGTTCAAAACAAATTGTATTGTTATGGCCACGGCCTCAGTAAAGTGAATCATTGTAGAATGCGTCTAGGTCTTAGCCATTTAAATTCGCATTTGTATCACTATAATCTTATCGACTCCCCCAGTTGTTCAAATCCCGAATGTGGAAGAACCCCAGAATCTGCAGCGCATTATTTTCTTAGTTGTCCCAGATACAGCAACGAAAGACGCGTATTGTTCGAAAGTTTATCACGTAAGCTATTTCCAAACGTAAATTACAACTCATTTATCGTATTAATACCTGATCATATATGTACAATTTTACTAGAAGGCTCCGAAGATGCTTCATATGAAGAAAATACTTCGATTTTTGATGAGGTGTTCAAATATATTGACTCAACACAGCGGTTTAGTACTTTTGAAGATAAGTTTGACACATCAACAGACAATTAACTCCTCGTTCATATAAATATACGAGTTCTGTGTGCTGCTGAGGAATCTCCGTCCTGGGCCCGGAATTACAATGCCTCCTTCGAGTTAGGCAGGACTGGGGCTAAGTTTTGATATTTCAACATGGTATATTAATTGCAAAATAAATTGCCTGGGTCGATGCGGTATTTGTGGTCAAAGATTCAGAAAAGTTAAATCTATTTTGATTTTGGTTCTTCGCGTCCTGAAGGATCGATGCTTAACTTTGGTCTTCCTTGACTCTGCGGAGGCATTGTAATTCCGAGCCCTGGTCATTATCTTCTTATCTGTGTGCGTGTATGGTTGTGTCAGCATTGCCTACTTTGTTAAATACCTTAAAAACGCGTTATTGGCACTATTGGGGCAACGCACGATTACGCACACTTGTCCTTTTATTTACTGCTTCAACATGGGGTGACTGCTCTTTTTTTTTTTCCTTTCCCTACACTTTTACTTTCTCTTGTTTGTATTTGTCTGTTTGTCTGTCCGTCTGCTTGTCTGTGTGTGTGAGTGTGTGTGTCTGTCTGTCTGTTTCTCTGCCTGTCTGTCGGTCTGTCTATCTATGTGTCTGTCTGTCTATGTGTCTCTGTGTTTGTATGTCTGTCTGTGCGAGTGTCTGTCTGTATGTCATTATGTATTATGTATATATGTATGTTGTATTTATTGTCATAAATGTCTGTAAATTGTTACATGTAAGGAGACCAACTAGTAGCCCCAGGGCTGTTTGGAATCCTTGTAAAATAAATAAAGCATTAAATTAAGTCTTCCTGGGTTAGCAAGTGTCACGGGTCGTGAGATACAAAACTCGAATATAGGCAATATATGTTTTAATAACGAGCAGCAACCATGGCATCAACTAGTCCGGAACCTGGAACAATAATATCTATATAATATATTAAATATGAGCTCCACAGAAAGTATAGAACTTATCTGTTCAGGGTCTTTATGGCAAGTGCAGTACAAAATAGGCCTTTGCAACGCATACCCTAAAACCTAGTGTTATCATCCACGAACATAGATTGTGTAAACTCATTGGAACGTCTCGTAGAGATGCTTCCAAAGAGTGTACCCAGTCCAGATTCAATATGGTGAAACAGGTAGCGAAGAATGTACCAGGCATAGGAATTTAAATAGGAATTTGGCTGCCAAAACAAGTTTTAACATTCAACAGGGAAATTGGTCGAATATATGAAATATTCAGAAATCGAGCAGTTTCATTTACAAAATCACATTACAGCGATACTTTACAAATACAAATCACATATTTCTTAATACAAAACTATGAAATACAATATGTACATACCTGAAACAATAATATATATATATATATATATATATATATATATATATATATATATATATATATATATATATATATATATATATATATATATATATATATATATATATATATATATATTAAATATGAGCTCCACAGAAAGTACAAAACTTATCTGTTCAAGGTCTTTATGGCAAGTGCAGTGGTGCATATCAATAGTAAAGCATGCATTTTAGCTCAAAAGATCCTCTCATCGGCGACAAAGGCTTTGTTCACAGGTAGCTTACACCCCTTATAACCAGAATACAGGTAAGTATCTGAGACGGCACACCACCCCGTATAACATGTATGCGTTGGGTAACTCACCTTAATATAGCGGCTATTACATACTAGTAGAGCAAACAAGAGCTCAAAAGTCGTCTCCTTAAGGACTTTTAGGTGCCCTCTCTGTTAACAAGTAGTGTTATATACCAAATTGTTTGTTAGCATCCCTAGTTTCAGAAAACCAATGATGTCGGTGTCGGAGTCGTTTACTTACAGAGTTAGGGCCCTTGAAAGCTACCTACCCTAAAAACGCTTCAGACTGATTTTAGGGTATAAAATGAGCACAAAATGTGCTTGTTATGGTGGAAATAACCAGTTTTACGTATTTTCGTCTAAAGTTTGAATTAGAAACGGAAAATATGTTATAGTTATATTCATTTTACCCGACAAAAGAGGGGATTGGTATCATTGCCTTTTGTAGCGGGCCCTGACGGCGCCGGCGTTGGTGTCAGCACTAATGTAGGTAAGGCCCTTTGATTTATCTTTAATATCTCTTGATTGGGTGATCAGATTTTATCAAAATTTGCAAGGATACAGCAACTAGGTATAATAAATAGTCGACTGGGGTTAGGTGACCTTGACCTCATTTTCAAGGTCACCACAGAGAAAAGTATGCTAAATTTATGCCAAAAATTACTTAAATTCGCGTTATCTTGGAGTAGGTTAGCGGATTTTGACAAAATTTGCATGATTTTAATAACTAGCCATGGCAAAATAACGATAAAGTTTATGAGACCTTGACCTAATTTTCAAGGTCACAGTAGACAAAAACCTGCTAAAATTAGGCGAAAATTTACTCAAATTCACATTATCTTCGGAGTGGGTCAGTGGATTATGCCCAAATTTGCATGAAACTAATACATGGACATGACAAAGAGCTTAAAAACTTTTGGAGACCTTGACCTTATTTTCAAGGTCACATTAGAAAACCAAATTGCAAAATTTAGGCCAAAAATACTTAAATCCACATTATCTTCGGAGTGGGTCAGTGGATTTTACCCAAATTTGCATGAATCTAATACATGGATATGACAAAAAAACTTAAAAAAAGTTTTTGAGACCTTGACCTTATTTTTAAGGTCACATTAGAAAGCCAAATTGCAAAAACTAGGCCTAAAATACTTAAATCCACATTATCTTCGGAGTGGGTCTGTGGATTTAACCAAAATTTGCATGTATTCAATATCTGGACATGACAATAAACCGATATAATTTTGGAGGCCTTGACCTTATTTTCAAGGTCACATTAGAATAAAAACTGCTAAATTTAGGGCAAAACATGCTTAAATGCACATTATCTTCAGACTTGGTCAACTGATTTTGCCCTAATTTGCATGAATTATATACATGGACATGGCAAAAAGCTGATAAAGTTTAGGAGACCTTGACCTTATTTTCAAGGTTACATTAGATATCGAAATTGCAAAATTTAGGCCAAAAATACTTGAATGCACATTATCCTTGGAGTGGGTCAGTGGATTTAACCCAAATTTGCATGAAATCAATATATGGACATGACAATAAGCCAAAGAAAAAATTGGAGACATCTACTCTCAAGGTTACATTAAAATAAAACTGAAAAATTTAGGGCAAAAATGCTTAAATGCACATTATCTTCAGATTGGGCCAGCTGATTTTTCCCAAATTCGCATGAATCTTATAAATGGGCACGACAAACCTCATTTTCAAGGTCACATTAGAAAAGGAAGCTGCTAAATTTAAGCCCAAAATACTTAAATGCACATTATCTTTGCAGTGGGTCAGTGGATTTACCCAAACTTGCAAGATTTTAAAATCTGGACATGGCAATAAGCCGTTAAAGTTTTTGAGACCTTAACCTTATTTTCAAGGTCACATTAAAAAAAATGCTTGATTTAGGTGAATAATTACGTAAATGCACATTATCTTCAGACTGGGTCAGCTGATTTACCCAAGTTCACATGAATCTAATACATGGACATGACAAAAAGCTGCTAAAAATTTTGGGACCTTGACCTTATTTTCAAGGTTACATTGGAAAAGAAACTTCTAAATTTAGGTCGAAAACCTTTAAATACACATTTTCTCTGGAGTGATTCAACGGATTATACCCAAATTTGCATGATTTAAAACCTAGACATGACAAAAGTTGATGCAGTTTTTGTGACTTTGACCTCATTTTTCAAGGTTAAATAAGAAAAAAAAGTCAAATTCAGGCTAAAGCTAATTAAATGCGCATTATTTTCAGAACGGGTCAGCGGATGTTACCTAAATTTGGATGAAATTAATATCTGATTATGACAAAAGATGATAAAGTTTTTGGGACCATTTTCTTATTTTCAAGGATATGGTCTCGCTATAGAAATGTGACTTTGAAACTTTGGACCGAATTAATAGAAATTCTGGTCAAAATTGGAAGCGCATTTGTTTTCTGACAGTTTTTAAACATAAATTTTGTTCTTTAAATGCCTGCCAATATAATTATAGACTTCATTTTGTGATGAAATTTGCCTATCATACATTTAAAAGTATCTTCAACAAAAGCATATGCAAAAATTGTAGGTCCGTTTCAGAAATCATAATTTGTTTTCCTTTTAGCATAATAATCGCTTCTCAAGCTTTGAAAGTGGGTGGGGTATTTCAAGGGCAGATAACTCGATAAGTACACGGAACCAAACGCGACATCATTTATTTTTTATAAACCGCAGATATTGGCTGTATCTTTGGTATATGACTCAGCTTGTTGACAGAGAGGGCACCTAAACTCCCTCTCAATGCCTTGATATTTGCAGTACAGGGCAGACGAGAGCTCAAAAGTCGTCTCCTTAAGGAGTTTTAGGTGCCCTCTCTGTCAACAAGTAGTGTTATATACCAAATTGTTTGTTAACATTCCTATTTTAAGAAACTCTATGATGTCGGTTTAGGAGTTGCGTACTTACATAGTTATTGCCCTTGATAGTTACCTACCCTAAATCATTTTAAGGCTGGTTTTAGGGTATAAACATAATTAGATTTTTTTTTTGAAAAATGGTTTATTCGTTGAAGCTTCCAACATTAGAACAAACTCTTGCAAAATGAATAAGTTGCGAAATGTATACACCATAGGAAGGGAAGCTACAAACATTCATCAAGAAATGAGAAATTAACTAGTTAAAAAACTATGCCATTTGTTATAGACAGGCCCAAGTTCGAAAAGAGGGCTTCAGTATCAAAGGTATTTGCCTTATTTAACTGAAGTTCAATGCGATATATTTGACTTACACTATGTTTGAAATAAGGATTATCCTGACTTAGAGATCAATGCTGCAACAACATCAGCTTGATTATTGTCAGAAAGAGACAAAATGAAGTCTCTCTGATAACAACACAAACATAAATCTGTAACAAGAAGAGCACATTAAGTACCCATTGGCATATCTTAAATTGGCCCATAAGATTTCGAGTTAAATCTTGTCAAAATATTGTCAAAGAGATAATGGAGAGGAACTCAAGCCTTCTAGAATGACATTGAGGTCAAGGTCGCATAAATCTATTTTAGTACGCAAAATACTGATCCATTTATATATTTATAAAGGTACAAGATGGTCCTTTAAAAAAAGTCCATGATGGTAAGAAATAGGAATTTCTTTTTTATACATAAAAAAGTGGGTGGGGTACTTCCATGTTCTCCATGACCCTTTGGGGCATTTGATCTTGCTATTATATGTAAATTTTATAACTTAATGTAGCACAAATTGTTGTGTCGCTATAAAATGTGACTTCGGAACTTTGGGCAGAATTAAAGGAGAGTCTGGTTAAAATTGGAATAGCATTTTTTCTGGCGCATTTTCTAGAAATAAATGTGTACTTTAAATGTAAGATGATATGGTTAAAAAGATGATTGTGTGATGAAATATGCTTATTACATATCTGAAAGTATATTTTGAAAGAAAATATGCAAAAATTGCCGATCATTTTAACAACCACAATTGGTTTTCATTCTAGCACAATAATCGCTTCTCCAGCTTAAAAAGTGGGTGGGGTTCCTACATGTTCTCCTTGCCATATTGGGACATTTAAACTTGCTGTACTAGGTAACTTTTACAATACTTACGTAGCAAAGGCTTTAGTCTCGCTATGAAAATATGATTTTGAAACTTTGGACCGAATTAATAGAAAGTCTGGTTAAAATTGGAAGAGCATTTTTTTCTGGCAGTTTTTAAACCTAAATTTTGTATTTTAAATGTCAGGAAATATAACTATAGACATTATTTTGTAATTAAATTTGCCTATTATATACTTAAAAGTATCTGCAACAAGAAAATATGTAAAAAATGTGGATCCGTTTCATTAATTTCAATTATTTTTCTTTTTGGCATAATTATCGCTTCTCAGGCTTAAAAGTGGGTGGGGTATTTCAAGGGCAGATAACTCGATAAGTACACTGGACCAAATGCGACATCATTGGTTTTCATAAACCGCAGATATTGGCTGTAACTTTGGTATATGACTCAGCTTGTTAACAGAGAGGGCACCTAAACTCCCTATCAGCGCCTTGATATTTGCAGTACTATACTTCCTTGCTTTATGAAATGGCGTCCCGACATTTACTTATAAAATAAAATGCCTTCTGGTGGGATGTTAAACGCATTACATATCTTAGATAGTTTTACAACAACAACAACAACAACGATAATAATAATGATAATCATAATAACATTAATAATAATAATAAATTTCAAGCTTCAGAAGAGCATGACTAGAGCCCATGCATAATTGGCGCGGCTAAAACCAATCTACATTTCAGTATTAAAAGACCATACCATCTGACACATATAATGTTAAGATTTATCATCTAAACATATAAACATGGACTTCTACAGCAACCTTACTGCTATCAATTCATACAAAATGGTAAAAATACAGCAATCACACTAATGGAATGTGCAGATTAATAGAAAACACCACTCCTCACCAAAAGCATGAATTTACTCCACGTCAAACGCACAGGCAGAGAACTTCTGTCAGCTCAATTGCTTACCATGAAGCCTCTTGCCAGTTTGGCATAGAGAAATTCACACAATAATAAAGAACGATATTTGCAAAAGCTGGTCATCAGGGTTGTATCTAAACATGCAAACTTTAGACTGCATAGATTAATAGCTGATATCAATCCCCATCCCAAGCATGAATCTACTACTCGTCAAACGCACAGGCAGAGAACTTCTGTCAGCCCAATTGCTTATCAGGAAGCCTTTTGCCAGTTTGGCGTAGAGAAATCCGCACAATAATAGAGAATGATATTTCAAGAGGATGGATATTGGGGATTTATTCAAACATGCCAAATCCCATTATAATAGTCGATAGACTATTTACAGACTGACATTACCAACATTTCACAATCTATGACACCTGCACCTGACGTCCCCACAGTTATGATAAAAACACTCATATAACAGGACACTCTCGCAGAATCATATATGATATACAGTTAACAGTGTACATATTAACTGTCTGAATAAACATATGAACATTTAAAACAATAAAGCATCCATCTTGAATATACATACAAACCTGAAAGTATAGGTTGTTCACTGTGTCTGGGCAGATGTTTGTAAATCAAACATGAACATCGTTGACTACACAATTATGGACAAGAATAACTTTCAATGGAGGAAACATTATCTGCAACCACCCAACGAAAATTATTACATCTTATGACCAGCACATAATACAAACACCATACTTACCACATGAAAACAAAAGTCTAACACCAAGAGGTTGACATAGCACTGAAAACTCATTGGTATAGCAGACAGATAATGTCATAAGAGCATATGAGCCGCAACATGAGATTTCCAACAATGTAATATGTGTGACCAGCAAAGCCTCAGATCAGTCTGCACATAGGCACAGTCTGATCAGAGCCTTTGCTAGTCCCTTGAATATTCTATGAGTGTTAAGCTACTGACTTAACACCATTTGGAATTTCTAAGCTTAAAAGGAGGCTGCACAGGCTCGTGTGAGTCTACACTTGTCAAAATGCCACATTGTTGGAAATCACATGTCACGGCTCATATGCACAAAAGCCTCCAATAAGTGGCCATTAGTGAAATAGTTACCTTCAGAGGTGAAAATGTTCACCAATCACCTGAGTGATCCTGTTAGTGGTGATTGTCATTCACCATTAGCAGTCAAATGCATTTTCTGAAAGCCACTACTTGTTTGAGAAGTGTTGAATTTTAGCTATGCCCATTCCATTTTAGCCAATCATTTGGGTTATAAGCTTTTTTGACATTGTTTTTAAAAGTCAATTTTAATAGTCAATTGAGTTGTTTAGAGTTACAACCTTTACGACAATGACAACGTATCTTGCTTTATGTGCCATCCACACTGTTCAAGATATTGTTGACTGCCAAAATGTAAATATGATTTTTTTTCTTTTTTCTTGAACAAGTAATGGCTTTCATAAAAGAAATGATTCATTAATAATTTCATAAAAGTCATGGTGGCTGAATATCTGGTTGAAATTAGTCGTCTTCATATCCATTTAGAGTATTGCCAGTGAAATCATTACCATAGCAACGAATGTTTGCCAACAATATACTTGCAGCTGATTGTTCCCTGTATAGTTGTGTGTCACCATAGTAACCATAGTAAATCAAGTTGCTTTCCTTCTTGACAACACAAATAAGGTAAATGTAAAAAAAAATCAAACACTTTTTTCTTTCAGTTCTCAAATGTTGGTTTTCAGTGCTGGAATTCACAAAATGCTTGTCAGAATAGCAAACAGGAAAGACTCTGATCTGACTGCTTCTTCAGAAGCAGTCTGATCTCGGTATGCGCTGTTTTGCTATGCCTTTTTGGCATGCAACTAGTGTTCGAAATTTTAGAACATCTACCGTGATCATTTTTTAAATAGCCTTTTTCAGTTATATGGATTTTTACCAAAATTTATTGCTTTGGGGATGGTCAAAGCATTTATTTAATAATAGTTGATTCCATTTTGAGTATCCGAGTTATTCATGATCTATTTTAATAACTCTATAATAACATAATAATGTTTTAGGTGGATTAAAGAAATGTCAAGAAAAACCTTTTGTTTGCCATAAGAAAAAAATATTTGAGAAAATGGCTGTTTGAAAAAAAAGCACCTTGTGTTTTGAAGAAGTTAAGAAACTTGAATGGTTGTCTTGCATTAGTCATATATATCACCATGGTAACGGATAGTTACTAGATAACAATCATTTATCACCATAGTAACCCCAAGTTGCTTGAGCTGTAAACATTCTGCTTGTCCTCTGCTGTGGGTACAGAGGAATATTTATTGTTTGGAAGATTATTTGTGTGGCCCACAAGGGAGAGAATCGTTAACACACTCCCATCATTTGTTCTTTTCAATTTGAGGGATTGCGAGTTCGAGCCTCAGCAAAGGCGCTGCGTCGTGGCTTCAAACAAATACTTGATTAATTGCTTGGTACTGGTTCAACCCGATTTTGAGATCAACGAAGTTTCGAATAGTATTATAATTGTGTGTGTGGGGGGGATGGGGGGAGGGGTTTGCCATTGAATGGGGATGTTTGGTCATTTTAGGCTCTCATTAAGGTTAAGGTAAGATATGAATATTTTGGGGAAGGGGTAAGCTATAGTTCGTGCGTGTGGTGTGCGGCTAGAAATGTATAGTTGAGGGGGAACTAATACTGTAGACAGAAACTTTTGAATATAGCTCCCCCCCTCCAGCATCCCAACCAATGTGCATGTTTTCACTTGGTGACTTTCTTTCTTTATTCTTTTTTTGCTGGGGGCGGGAGGGGTGTGTGGGTTGCTACTAAATGGGAATTTTTTTGTTGGTGTGGGGAGGTCATGTTTGGTCCACTCTTAGGCTTAGGCTAAGACTGAGAATAGTTTCGGGGATGGGGTATACTCAAATTTAAATGTTTTTGGGGCATGTTTGATACATATATCTTGAGGAAGGGATGTGGAGCAAAGTAGTCAGTGGATTGTAAGCTGTCCTGATAATTTAGCCAGAAAACAATGAACATAGACGTGTGCCCCCCCCCCCCCCCCCCCACACACACACCTTCCACTGGACGTGTGGGTCATTATCTGGTGGTGGTGTATCCGAAGCGATTTCGCTACGTAGTCTGGTATTTTGATATGCAAGAATTTGAACAAAGCTAATAAATGCAATTGCAGCGATTCTGAGTGCACCACCAAAACCAAACTCTTTCCTGTACCCCAACTCCTCTGCTAGCACTTACCTAGGGCTACAGTTTCGTTTATAATTTTTCCCGGGTCTACTTAAAGAAACTAGGTCTGTAACTATGAAAATTTTTCGAAAAAATATTTTCTTTTTAAATCAATTGTAAAAGTAGAATAATGTTATGTATTCACAATAAATATGTTAAGCACAGCTGAAAACTGCGAGGAAAAGTGAATTATCTTATTAAAATAGGTGTTTTTTCTATCATTGGTAATTATTTACGTCCCTCCAATAATTCTAGACACAAATGCTGTTGTTTTGATAGAGGTGATTTGTTAAGATTTACAAAAATGGTTAAATGTTTATCTGTATTTGATTATTTTTACTGTATTCTTGAAAAATAGAAACTTTATTTCTAAAATTGGAAGATCAAAAGTTACAGACTATGCAGCTTTAAACATCACCTCATACATCTAGGAGCTGCAGTGGTGTAGCGGCTGAACCGTGGGTCGCAAGTTAGATCCCCGGTTTCACCAGTCTGTCAGATGAGAATTTATGCCTGGGTCCAGTCTCCATATGACCGTAGTTGTTGGTGGGACGTTTTAAACACTGCGCATACATCTATCAAAGGGACGTGTGTTGTTGTCTTGTTATAAGAAGGACATCATGCTGTCCCTTTCCGACAAGATCAGGCAAATGTTGTTGAAACGTTCAATTCTACTTCAATCTTGATTCGGGGGAGCAGTGGTTCAGTGGTAGAGTGCTTGACTCGAGACCGAGGGGCCGCGGGTTCGAGCCTCACTGGCGTCAATGCGTTGTGGTCTTTAAGAAAGACACATTTATCCTAGATTAGTACTGGTTCAACCCAGGAAGACCTGTCCCTGTTTAACTGAAAGATTGTTGATGGGACGTAAAGAATCAAATCAAACAAAATCAAACAAAAAAATCAATCTTGATTCCTATATTGATAATCCTTATTTCGAACAAATTGCCCTTTTGGTATGTGCGAGGTCTTCGTCCCCGCTGAGTCAACCATCAAGATATGTTTCAAAGCAACTTGCAGTTTACAAAGTTATGAAAACTTGCATTTTCTACCCCCGCACCTAATGCTAATGTGCCATCCTTAAGCCTGGTGCCATTTCGACCATGAATGCAGTACTATTTTTTCAAAGTGTAAACGTGCTGAATTATTAAGGAATGGATAGAAGTGCTCTTTGAATCAAAAAGTGTAGTAGCTTCTTTCTGCGCATGTGTACGAAAAATGCTAAGATACGTAACGTTTGTCATTGGAAAGTTGAAAAAAAGCTTTCAGTTCAGTTTTAGATGCTTCTCTCCCCCACCTCTCCTTTGATCCAAGATACATGTAGCATTCGGACAATGAAATGTCGCTACATACATACATACACAACATATGTAAAACACATCTTAGGTCTCACGTCGCATATCTTAGCATTGTTCGTCTGCATGCGCAGAAAGAAGGCGTTTAAGGTTTGATTTTAACAGGCCTACCTATCCTTAAAATTTTAGTGCATCTTAATCTTCGAAAAAAAGTAAATGCATTCACTCAGTTTGGTCGAAAAATGGGTACCCAGTTTGAAGATGGAAACTGATAAAATAAAGGGGCGGGGTATAAAATCCAAGTTTTCATGACTTTTGTAAATGTGAGTTGCTTTAAGGGAAGCTATTTGAGTTTTTCCTTTCTTCAATATGTCACGCCTCCTGGTGGCAATGTTTTTGACAGGTCATATTCGTTTATAGCGTTTTCGCTATTTTGTAGAGGGTGAATTAGTGTTATTTTTTCAAATTCTGATCATAATTTCAAAGATGTTTTAAGATTCTTATATAGGTAAAGAAGCACCCTGGTTGCCATGTCTTTGATGTGTAATGTTTTCGCTAGTTTGGAACCAGATCATTCAGTAATCAATTCTTCTGAATTATTTGTAATTCTGATCACACATTGCTCTCGTAATGGTTTCAAACCATGCGGTACTTCTGTCCTAATTTACTCTTCTTTAAACAAAGAACAACAAAAACAGTCTCCAAAGCATTTTATTCTTTGCCAAAGGCTTTAAAGATGAGATGACTAATTTCAAGTGCATATCATGAGGGTATCAATGGGCTTTACTTATCAACGAAGTATGGCCCTAGAATTTAACGGTTAGCAAATTTATAGGGTAAATTTAACCAATAGTGAAATGAGAGCTTCTAGTGGTTAGCGAATTAAGGCATAAAATATAATGATAAGCGATTTGGGGCAAAGAAACACCGAATAGCACAGCGGCGCGTTTTATCAGTTAATGACCTTGATGGAAAAACGCTATTCTGCTATTCCACCTCGTAAATGCCTCCAGACAGGCTACTGATTTTTGGGCCTAAAATTTACTGATTTCTGGGGCCAAAATTTAACTGATTACCGATTTGGGGGCCTCAATTTTACTAGTTGGCGATTTGTGGGCATAACTTTACAAAGTAGCGATCTATGGGGCCCAATTTTACTGATTAGCGATTTCAAAAGTACCCCATTGAGACACTCTATCATGTATGGATAATGTGCAAGCGCTAGATCAAGCATTTTCTAGCAGACACTTAAGAGTAATCCATTGTCTATCAGATGAAGGGCGTTTACCATACTGGGTCGTAAGGGTTAACTGACTCGTAAGGGGGAGTCAATGTCGTAAGTGTTGATTATTTTTTCTTTTTAGTCTATGTCAGCATTTTAAACCCGATTTTGACTAAACGCTATTAAGGCATAAAAGAAAATTGATGTAAAATATATTTGTGTCACTAAACCTGCCAGTAAACATGTTAAAAAGCCCCTTAACCATGTTTATTTAAGATCAAAACCAAAAAATCAACACACCCTCGTCCAGGAGAAATTGATTTTTAGACTAACTTCTCGGTTTTCCACTTTCGCTATTGCTTCCCGTTACGCAAAAATGATAACTATTGGGAATAGCATTGCCTGATTTCTGAATATTAATCTGCAAACGTTGAAATAAATGTAGAAGTCGCTCAACTTACATGTTTTGCTTGTTTTATTTTCATCCCGTCACTCATATCTGGATGCTCTCGTAAGGCGACTGTTTGCATAACTTTTGATCACCCCTTACGACATTACCACCCGTGCTGTTGTGGGTGAAAAAAGTCTAGATCATGATCAGCTGGCATCTAAAGACAACTGATCTGGGATCCACACTGTTTTCAAAAGAGGATATCAAATTTTGATGAAGTTATATGGTATCAAGTATATATATCGGGTATCACGTAAATATAATTAGTCAGCTCATTCATGAAAGTATTGGCAAAGTGTGTATTGGATTTCCACTGCACAATTATATGAGTCATGGTTTCCAACAAAGTGGTATGTGCGACCAGCAAAGCCTCAGATCAGCCTGTGCATACGCGCAATCTGATCAGAGCCTTTGCTTGTCGCTTGAATATTCTATGAGTGTTATGCTACTGACTGAACATCAATTGGAGTTTCGACGTTTAATAGGAGGCTGCACAGGCTCGTCTGATTCTACACTTGTCAAAATGTCACATTGTTGGGAACCATGTGTTGCAGCTCAATTATAGAAGGGTAAACCTACATATCAGATGCTAGAGCCTTGTTTTGTTTGTTTGGTTTGATTCTTTATGTCTCAGTCAACAGCTATATATGGTCATGTCGAGACGGTCAGTTCATATAGCCACATTTTTTCCTGGGCAAGCTTGACTAAACGGTTAACCAGTATTTCGCGCACATACTTTTGCTTGTTACTGACAACAACCCTTCTTGAATCAGCGGAATGAGGAGAATGATCTTAGAAATTATTTCAAGATCAATCTCCACAAAAGTATGGGATCAGGCGATGATCGAACTCACGACCCCTGGATCTGCAGACAGACACATTACCGACTGCGCTTATGGGCCCTGTGCTAGAACCTTGTGACTAGTTTTATTGTAGAAAACTCACTATATTATGCATAAGTGCAGTCAGCTCTAATAACCAGCACTTTACTTGAGAAAAGAAAAAGAAAAATGTTGGAAATTAAGAACATTTACCGAATTCATAATTTTACCATGACAGGTTAAATAGGTTTCATTCAAAAATCAATTATCATAAGTACAAATAAGCAAACTTTTTGAGCACATCATCATGATTATTTTTCGAAACTTCAGATAATAAATGTTTTGGGTCCTCAAAAGAACCCTCTCATAGAGGTTCTTTTGAGCAGCCACTACATTTGGTTGAAATATGCACACACAAAAAAAATTGACTAGTCTGCTTAATTATCAGATACATGTTTAAAATAATGTACATATCAATTAACAAAAAGCTTCTTAAATATGTAAGCTAACAAAATACTTAAAAAGTTCTTGGCACTAAGACAAAAAAGTCTATATAACTATAATTCTACTATGTACATTATACAATAAAAGGGCCTCTAGTTATAAGACAGACTTATATAAACTGTAAGAGGAATCAAATTCACCAGGAACACACTCAGTCAAGTTTGTGCTCAGCCAATTACTGCAAGTATTTTGTGTATATCAGGGATCTACTTACTAATTGCTAGTAATTGTCGTAAACCCCCCCGACCCCCCCCCCAAAAAAAAAAAAAAAAAAAAAAAAAGAAGAAAAAAAGGTGCCTGGCTAATTTTTGCAAGCGAGTATACAAGTGAATCTCACTTCTGATTTAGTCAAATTCTGAAATTCATCCTAGTGAACAGAGCAGATCCTGATGAAATGCCAATATCTGCAATGCTTGCCAAAGTATACATTAACAGGTTCTTACTAAAGAAAGGGTTTATTTAGAGACCAAAAACCATTAAAGGCAGTCTAACCTGTGCATTGTTTGTCTGATGAGAGAGGTGTTTGAAATGCTATATAGAGGTTCTGACATGAGTGCTCACGTATTATTGCATTTATTTAACTTGTTGGGAAAAGGTGATAAAATGCAAGGCTTGCCTCAGAAACAAGCCTTGCATTTTATTACCTTTTCCCAACAAGTTTAATCAATTCAATAATGCAGGAGCATGAATGTTAGATTCTATTTATCACATGACACTAAAATTACTTTAAAATTGCTTTTTGGCCTGAAAACATCAAGATTTTGCCATATAAATGGAGTTGTTATGGCCGTCATTACATAACATTACTAAATATGTAAATCACTAGTGGGACTGGGTTATTGATTTTAATAAATGAAGTTACATCAATCCCAGATGCGACTTCTTGTGATAATTACTATTCATTATATGGCCAAGACCTGTAATTGTTTTTCCATAGACCTCCATTATAGCTTTTAAGTAGGCTGTGGTCCTCACAACTCTTCAATCACAAAGAGGCTGCCATAGAGTTACAGATTGGACCTAGTTCAATCAATAAACAAGAATGAGATATTCTGGGGACCGCCATGTTTTACCACTTTTTGGCCCCTGAAGGTGGGCACCCTATACGAGAGGAAAATTCCATTGAAAAAATACCAGAATGCAAGGTGCTTTTTTCTAAGCCACACCGATAAACTTAATCAACAAAAGCAATGAGATGTTGTTTCAAAAAGTACAGCAAAATACACTGGTTTAATAAATTCAATAATATTTCCAGTAATTTCATAATTGACCAATCATGCTTAAATATTGTGCTGAGCTTCCAACCACCTTTTCAACCAATCAATGCCCTTTTTACAATTACAGGTCTGTGACCATATAGAAGCTATTGATTCACATCTTGAGCTGTATTAACTTTCACAGAATGATAAAATTTTTGTACAAGATTAATATGTCAACAATGTATATTATAATGTTTATAAAGGCACCAATTGTTGCACCGACTACACCATGATTGTCATATGCTTGCTATCATCAATCTGAAAAAAAAAGAAAATCAGATTAAACCTTTTGTAGTTTGAAGGATTTTCCCATATTTATTGATACAACAAGTATAGGACTACCCATTGTGTACTTTAAGGGGTCACAGGTAGTTTTCTAAATTAAGATGTATTCTGTGTCTTAATATTTTAATCTTAGCAAACAGTGCAGACCCTGACCAGGGCTTCAGATTTTTTGTCAAGATAGGTGGGCTGAAGTGACCCATGGGGCAAAAAGTGATGGGTCATTTTCTGAAATGACGGGCCCAAGCATATCAAACTAACCACAGTTGACATCTGGGTTGTATACTTTACCAACACACTGACACAGACACTTGTATACCTGTACATATATGTATATCAACTGCTGATTTATACAATAAAACCTGTCTTAAGCGGCCACTCAAAAAAGAAGACCAATTATCGCTTAATGCAGGTCAAAAGTATTGCAGAATCTGCAAAACTTTCGACCTTCATTAAGCTAACATTTGTTATTAAGATCTTTGTTTTGTCTTTTTTGAGTGGCTGCTTAAGACATGTTTTACTGTATGAATTTTCTGTTTTGTAGAGTTCGTAGACTCGCTGTAAGATGAATATTTTTATTAAAGTGAGATTTTTTCACAACTAAAAAGGATGGACTGCCTTGGAAAGTTATGGGCCATATTTTGAAATCATGGGACAATGACCCGGGCCCACCATAAATCTGAAGGCCTGAATGACCTCACTTGACTTCCTACAAGTTCACTAGCCAGTCACATTCTTATCAGTCCCACAGGTCTACTATCTTATCTCATACAGGGAAACATGATAAGCTTTGCTGACACAGGTAAAACATTCAGAAAACCTTTTCTTGTCTGCAAGAAACTTTTATGAACTACACTACTCCCCAATCTTAATTTATTCAACAAGCAAGATTCCAGTTATTACAATGCTTTAAAAGCACATAGGTCGAGATAAGGATGGTATGTGCAGCTTAAGTTGCATTTATTTCATTACCTATCAATTTAAACATGTGTTTTGGGTGCTCAAAAGAACCGTCTCATTGAGACGTTTCTTTTGAGTACCCACAACATATGTTTTGGATGAGAAATAAAGAAAATAATAATTACGCACTCTTATCTGGAGGCCTGAAGCAGAGTTGAAAACAGTGTGGATCCTGATCAGCTTGCCTCTCAAAAGCCAGCTGATATGTAACTACATTTATCATATGACGTTACCATTATTCATTGGATAACGTCATGTCATAAATAATGTTATGACCACACGTAACATAACACTTTCGGCGGCAACAAGTAATGTCATGACGATGTCCTTGACAACAATACAATTTTTCATTGAAATAAACAAACTTTGAAGGCGATAAAATCACATTTAAAATGTCATATGATAAACAGAATCTTACTCTTGTGATCATTTTAACATTAAATTTATTAAACTCGCTGAGGGCTCGCTTAATAAATTTCATATGAAATGATCACTCGTGTTAGACCCTCTGTATATGTACCATTCTCAGAAAAGGATATATCATTGGTTCAGCATGGTAAGGGTGAATATACTGAACAAAGCAAAAATGCTACACCTGAATTGTTTGCGATTTATATACAAAACGATGCAAGCCAGTAAAGCAAATAAAAGTGTATCTGAATGTTCAGAGACCGGGTTATGCATAACAGTAAAAGTTTTACGGATGTTGTCACAAGGAAACACACGAAAGCCATTTAAATGTGACAGGGGTCCAATTTTTCAGGTTACAAATTTGAACAGAAATCTCACACAGCTTAGGCCTTCAAAAATCCACTACCAACCAGATCCGACTGAATGAAATGGTAGCCTAGTCATGTTACAACCAGAAATGAAAAGGACTTATCACAAGTGTTTTTGATCATTCAAAGACAAGCAATCTTAAAAAGTGGGTTTTTCATCAAAAAGTCCTAGCTTGGAATTTTATCACTGAAATCTCCATAGGAAAATCAATGTGTTGTTGAATCTTAGTTGTCTATGGACATTACCAGTTGACAAATGGTAGGAACAATGTGCTGATAGGTCTACCTGATTTGGCAAAAGAAAATTATCAAATATCGTGATAAATCAAAGATTACCAAACGTTTAATATTCCCTATATGTTTTAGTCAAAGGGAGACAATTTACAAATTTTTACAAATTTGATAATTTCGAAATTGATTTATGAGCTTGTTTCAAGTGATAAGCCAGTTTTCGTGTGTTTTAATGCAACACAAGTATGACCAAATCTGATAAGCATAACAATCTTTTTTAGCGCATGAGCAATTGCAAACTTAAGTGAATAAAGTTTAAAACACAAAAAGGAACGTAACTCATACATCAGAAGAGACAAATTTGTGGAGTTTCGACAAATAGTTTGCTGGATGTCTGGGAAACATTATTAAGCTTTAGTAAATACTTTTTGTCCAATACTTTCTCACAAAATATAAAATATCGTAGTGTAGCGTTTTCACTTTAGTTCAGTATATGTAGAGTGTTAGGGAAGACCACTCTGTCCTTCAATTATCTACCCCACTGAAGTTTAAATCTTGGACTGAGACACCATTTTTTCTATAGTAAGATTTACTATTAAATCTCCCTTTGGAGACCAGAAACACCGAATCAAGTTCTTTGGCAAACAATAGGAGCCATGGCATGAGATTTCCAATAATGTGGTTTGTGAGACCAGCAAAGCCTCAGATCAGCCTGCGCATACGTGCAGTCTGATCAGAGCCTTTGCTAGTCGCTTGCATATTCTATAAGTGTTAAGCTACTGACTGAACATCATTTAAAGTTTCTAAGCTTAAAAGGTGGCTGCATAGGCTCGTCTGAGTCTACACTTGTCGAAATGCCGAATTGTTGGAAATCACATGTCACGGCCCATAGGTCTTCTGGATCTTCCCCGCAAAAGAACACATTTATGAGTCACATTTATCAAAAGGGTTAAACTCACCTTCACCTTGGAATTCAATGACAAGGCCAGAGTTTGAGCTGATGACAGGCCAATGAAATGGTGCTTCCTAAGAGAACTATCTCAGCAATATGGAGGAATCCTCCCCATCGCCTCTTGGCTGGATCTGAAAGTAGCAAAACAATGAGAATGAGCCGTGCCATGAGATTTCCAACAATTTCGCATTTTGACAAGTGTAGACTTGGACGAGCCTCTGCAGCCTCCTGTTAAGCTTAGAAACTCGAAATGGTGTTCAGTCAGTAGCTTAACAATCATAGAATACTCAAGCGACTTGCAAAGGCTCTGATCAGACTGCACATATGCGCAGGCTGATCTGAGACTGCTTGTTGCACATACCACATTATGGAAATCTCATGCACTGCTCAAATGACTTATTTTATATAATAGTTATACCATGGGTTGTCCACCTAGTGGAGCGGGAAATGTCTGTTTTTTGAGACGATCATGCACTTCCGGATACAAGCATGAGACTTTCAGATTATGTTCTTCAAACATTTCTTGTAAATATTTTCTCGTTAGCCATCGCAATTTTTTCCATTTTCAAGATGGCTGACGGAAATTTCAAAATGGCTGCCAAATTCATATGATAAGCAGAGGGGAAAGTGACAAAAAGAAGGCACATACAGATATAAGCATGAAAATGTTCATGAGCATGAATAATTTGAATATTTATTCTTAGCCAATCGAAATTGGCCTATTTTCAAGATAGCGGTGCTAAATCCAAGATGGCCGCCGCAAAAAAATGAAGATTTTACATGATACAAAGTAATACTGACTAAAATGTTTGTTTGTTTTTGTTTGTTTGATTTGATTCTTTACGTCCCATCAACAATCTTTCAGTTATATAGGGACGGGTCTTCCTGGGTTGAACCAGTACTAAGCTAGGATAAATGTGTCTTGCTCAAGGACCACAACGCAGTGACGCCGGTGAGGCTCGAACCCGCGGCTCTTCGGTCTCGAGTTAAGCACTCTACCACTGAGCCACTGCGCTCCCATGACTAAAATGCAGTGTTGTCATCACACTAAGGCAAAAATGCAAAATAGATATCGTTTGCTTGTTTGCGCTACAATCTGATTATAAGCTATGGATTAAGTAAGTACTAGAAAAGCAATAAACAGGAACTGGAGCAATCAAAAGCCACATCTCATTCTTAAAACCAAAATGATAAATAATTAAAAAAAATACAAATAGACCAAAATACAATGGCAGCTATTTCTCAAAAGGTGGCCACTCAGCAACCCAAGCAGAACTTTAAGAATAATGAACAAACATACTGTGAATCATCACCAAAACTCTGACACCAAAACAAATACCTATTATAATTAACGTATAGGTGAGATAAAATGGTCAGATGAAATAAATCCAGGATCTTTAAAGGAAATGTGAATAAATTGAATACAATTAGATCTTTTTCTAACTGCTATACTTTCAAGTAAAATCATAAAATAATACTGTACAATGCATATTGCTTGGTACTATGTAATAAAAGGGCAAAGATCAGGAATCGATACAATCAAGTACCACACCTGACCCAGCATACCACATAGAAAAGTGACAAATACACTATTTAACATCACAAACGAGAGCCAAGTAGTCAGCCCTTTCCCAGCAGGTGACCACAAGGCAGCAATGAACAGACCCTGCTTTAAGTAGCACTTCCAATTAGTTCCCCCTTGTTGACTTGTCACAATAGCTCAAGTGGTGGAGTGTCCGTTTCCAGAGCTGGAGGTCACAGGTTGAAAAAAAAAAAACAGCCATGTCACACTACAATAGTTTAAAAGGAACCAATTGCTACATTGCTTGGTTCTGAGCACAATAAGACATGCGATGGATTTTCTTATCTCACTCACTGCTAACACAACTATACATTTTGTGGTAATTACTTAACTAAAATCGACAACAATAGTTTGCTTTCCAGTACTTGGTTCAGCGAATCTCATCTGGTGTCTCCCTCTGTGGTTGAGATGTATCGATAGATAGAAAGATTTGAGTTTTTGAATGCTGAACTGTGAAGCTCCAGTTGCATAGGGTGGTTACCTAGCTGTCGCGGCGCTATGATTATGATCAATATTATCAACATTATACTATAGTGTTTTTTTTTTTGTTTGATTTGATTCTTTACGTCCACTCAACAATCTTTCAGTTATGCGGGACGGTTCTTCCTGGGTTGAACCAGTACTAAGCTAGGATAAATGTGTCTTGCTCAAGGACCACAACGCAGTGACGCCGGTGAGGCTCGAACCCGCGGCCCTTCGGTCTCGAGTCAAGCACTCTACCACTGAGTCACTGCGCTCCCTACTATAGTGTTTAACTCCTTTTGAAGTAAGGATGAACAAACTTCTCCTTTTTCCATAGATGGTGATCCCATTTGATTCCTAATTTGAGGACCCTAAAAATGCAAATTTTGTACTGGTGAATGACGTGTATTGAAGTTTTCTGGCAAACGGCAGCAGCCCAACATATATACCTACCCTACCCTCCCCTACCTACCTAACTTAACCTGGGTTTTCAACCTACAACCTCCAGTTCGGGAAGCGAATGCCTTACAACTTGAGGCATCGTGACAAATCAACAAGGGGGTGTAGGGACTCCCGCCATGAAGAATGTTCCATCACCACAAATGGAGCGTGTGAATGTAAAGCCAGCATACTTCAAGCATACTTTTAAAGAACCCACTGTTCTGAAAATCAAGGCATTCTTCCTTTGAAACCTGTCTCTGTCAGAACAAGAATATATTTCAGTACCTTGAAAATGTTATTGTAACATAATCTGGACGATTGTGTTATACATGTAGTGAGATGGGCTGCATACCATGCCTCAAAACATTGAGCAGTGCAATTGTAGCCTGGCTTATCTGCTTTGCTGCCTCAAAATTGATCAGACGCAGGTATAGCGCCATCTGAGACTGAAGAGTCATGTATTATTGCCTCTAGTGTCAAAAAAACAAGGCTTGCACACAAAGTGGCATCAGCCTTTCCTGGAATATTTATCAAACTTTGCAGTGTACATGCTAACAATATCAGCAAGATATTACTGTTGACTTAGTAACGGGTAGAGTCCGTGCTGGATATGAGTAGAGGTACATAGTTGGTCACGTTATGGTACTTAATCCACCTCATTGGACAAATATAGGGGTTTCTTTCATACTTCTAAATGTAAATCAGTTTCGCCACCCTACTCGTATTGAGCACGGACTATAGTTGACAAGCAAAGAAGGGTCAAATATTGACTTATGAGCTTCTTTAGTTATGCTTTAACATTCTTTTCTATTCTTATCGTCATCATATAATATTACTTGTATCATTATCATTTTTATCATTATCTCAAGTAATGATAGGCCTAAATGAATACATGTGTGATTCCTTTTTCATGCCACAAAAATAGGGTAGGTGGGTAGGCTAACATTAAATTAAGCCATAACATTAAAACATGATGACAGCCTATATTATTCTATTGACTATTCAATAGTGCATATGGAGTCTGAGTGAACAAATTTTGATGTATTATAAAAAGGCCTAAATGAAGTAACCACACTATTTTAAGCCCAAAACCTTTATATGGTTGTTAGTTCAGGAAATTATTTTATTGAGCAACTTTTAACACAGAAACCCGCTTCAAAATTTTCATTATGCCTGTTTAAGCTTTTTTCCCAATGGCCATTTTAATGTATATGATAGGGTAGGTAGGGGAACAGGAACCCCACTATATTCCTTTAAGCCTTATCATTAATACAAAATACAACATACCAAATAGTATGCATTGTCTAGTATTACCATCATGTTTACTTGGAAGATATGGTAGTTCAAAAAGGAAAGCATTGTATTCAATTTATTTGCATTTTACCCTAATGACCCCCCCTCCCCCATTTATACTATCTGACCATTATATCTTACCTACAATAATTATAATAGTTAAAACTAATTCATAGTTTTTAATAGGAGTGTAGCTCAGACAAGCAAATTGACATCTAATTCCATTTCTACCATTGTCTGATGGCAACACAGCATTTTTAGTCAATTTTGCTTAATTTCCTCCCATTTTGGCCCCATTTAACCCTTATTCTCAAATAATATTTGCTAATTTCAAGAAAACCTTTACCCTTTTATAATGCATTTCATCCAACAATACCATTTTAGATGTTATTTTATTTCTTTGTATGATGTAAAATCTTCATTTCAGGATTTTACGTTCATTGTGGCGGCCATCTTGGATTTAAGCGCCGCCATCTTGAAAATTGACCAATTTTGATTGGCTAACGAGAAAAATTCCAACAATTCATGCCAATGAACATTTCTACAAAGTTTCATGCTTGTATCCGGATGTGCATGATTATTGTCATTTCCCGCTCCACTAACCTGTATGTGAAGATAATCCATGAGCTTTAGCAAGTGGATTATCTTAAGTACAGGTGGACAAACATGGTTTAACTATTTTATACCACCTTAACACTCATAGAATATTCAAGCGATGAGCAAAGGCTCTGATCAGACTGCGCATATGCGCAGGCTGATCTGAGCCTTTGCTGGTTGCACATACCACATTGTTGGAAATCTCATGCACTGGCTCAAATGGTTAAATTCATTAAGATAATCTGAAAATAAAGCTAAGAAGCTATTACCATTTACTATTGAAAGTCAGTTTTAAAATCGTGAATTCAGAATAAGAAAAAAATAAAATAAATTACCTCCAGTGTAATAACCTTTAGCATATAGTACTCGGAAGATCATGTATGCAAGCCCTGCTCCGGCACATGTTTTCTGATAAGAGAAAAAATATATATGATCATCTCTTTGCTGATAACCTTTGCAAACAGTCTGGATCCAGATCAGTACTGACATTGGCACTCAGATGGTATTCCTGATTTTTTTTAAAAGAGCTATTTAAAAAAATCAACAGGAAATTCAAAGCTAACAAAATTACCTATCATGCAGTGAGTTAAACAAGTTGTATGCTGAAAAACCTGTTTTAGCAATTATCATAGGTTTAGATAAACAATTTTTATAAAATTGCAAAACTGTGAATATTTCCTTACCCAAAATTTTTAACATATGTTTTGGGTGCTCAAAAGAACCGTCTCATTGAGACGGTTCTTTTGAGTACCCACAACATATGTTTTGGTTAAGATATAAGAAAATTATTTTTTTGGTACGCACTCTTAACTAAAGGCTTGAATTATGTTTGTACATTGAAGGCCCAGATCAACCTCTGTAGAAGCTTATTCAGATCAGTATCTTTGCTGCCAGTCAAGAAAGTAGCCCTCGCTGCTGGCACATCAAAAGACAGGGACGAAAACCTACGTCAAAAATTAGAACTCAAGCATCAGTAGGTATGAATCTTTGAAGAGTGAATTTACACTTCAGGCGCGGATTTTTTTTTTTTGTTGTTGATGACGGGAGAGAGGATCCAATTACCACTAAATGTGGGTCATTATCGGACTACCAGCGTAACGCCATTTATATCAGCGAATGGCGTTTCGCTGGCGGGCCGATAATGACCAAAGAACATTTAATACTGGTAGATCTATTTCTAAAACAATTTTTCCACCAAAAAATATTATATAATAGCAAGCAAAATTAAATGGGAGGCAAAGTGGTCAACTTTAGTGCAATTCACCTTTAATTGTCATAAGGACCTCCGTATAGGGACAGTCCCTTTAAACGTAACTGCTAGCTCAATCAATATGCAATATGTCATTGCGTTTGCAGATGACATTTTAACATTATTTTGGAAATTCACTGATATATTAGGGGATAACTGTATTTAAAATTTTCATTTGGGGAGGTATATCATCGGATATACGCTCGGAAAGTTAGTTTTACTGCGACGTGAGAGCGGGGCCATAAAATGTGATTTCCTAATGTATATCCAACGACATACCTCCCCAAATGAAAATTTTGAATATAGTTATCCACATTCTAATGCACTTCTGCAGTTTGGGCTCAAATTGGAGCATTGCAAGTCCCATATAGCCACACATCATCCACTGAAATGTGACGTAATTAATGACGTCAAACTATTTCCGACAGTATATCGCAGGATATGCTCTGCAATGAATAGATTTGTCTAAAATGAAGTCTACTTTCTGTTTCACTTATCAGCTGCTTCAGTTGGTATCCCTAGACTTTGAAATTATTTTCAGTGATCAAAGGACTACTAATAAGTTCGAGAGGACAGTCTGGTTATTTAACCAAAGAGATTATTCATATTTAAGCAGGTACTCTAAAATGAAAAATAACAACTAACTCTGATTGGTTGAAATAAGTAAGGGAAAGTGATATCATATGTCGCAGCCGAAAAAATCTTGAAAAATTACCTAGCATGCAAAGAGTTAAGATTGCTTACCGGATACTGTAATCCACCCAATAACAACATCGTCAAAAAAGAAGAGTTGCCCTCCAATCTGCAACAAAACAATAATACAGGCCTTTAGTTAATAAGAGTGTGCAACAAAAAATATGTTAAAAATGATGGGTATTAAAATATTTTCAATTGTACGCTGAAAAAAATTGTTTATCTAAACCTGTGAATATTATGTGATAGTTTATTTGTTTGGTTTGTGGTTTAATGTCACAGTCAACAGCTATGGTCATGTCTAGATCATCAGTTAACTTAAACACACTATTTTCCTCGACAAGCTTGACTAAGGGGTTAAACAGTTCATTGTACTTCGTGCACATACTTTTGCTTGTAACTGACAACAATCCTTGTTGATAGAGGAAGGAGGAGATTGACCATAGAAATTATTTCATGATCAATCTCCACGAAAGTATGGGATCAGGCTGGGATCGAACTAGCGACCTCTGGTTCTGCAGTTGGGCTTGCTCTGACTGCGCTACGTGGCCTGGTATATATGGGCCTCGACGCGAGAAAACCTGTCTTCAGGGGTTTGCGAAAAACACAGGCACTGACCAGCCTGCCCATCCGGGCAGTCTGATCAGCGCCTTTGTTATTCACTTTTTGGAAAGTATCATATGTAAACTTGCTACAGGTGAAATTTTAATTTTCTAGCTAGTCTCTGTAGCTGAGGAGACTGGTTTGAAGCTCGCTTTGGCGGAAACCTCGAAGACAGGTTTTCCGGCAACGAGGCCCATATGTGTGATAGGACACTGTAGCTAAATGAAACCTATTCAAGTCAAATATCAGCAGGCATGAGAAAGTTCAGGATTGATCAGGATTTCCTGATTGAGCACTGGCATATGATTTATATAATGCAAGTTGTTTTTGCTGAAATTAATTTTGAATGAAGTTAAACTCAATTTTAGATATAAATTAAGAATAAACTGACTGGTTTCTATTGATTTTTTTTTATTTTAAACCTTTAATAAGTGATTTAAAAATTGCTTTTCTCCATTTTGGAGTCAACCGGCATATTTTCCTGATTGAGAATGGCTGACTGTTCTCATCGCTGTATCAGTGGTGGCTTTTTTCACAGACTCCTCGATAAGAGTGTAATAAAAAAATTAATTATCTTGTTTCTCAACCATATTATGTGGGTATTGAGCACCCAAAAACAAATGTTAAAACTGATGGATAAGAAAATGCTCACAATTTTACTCCCCCAATTTTGGTTTATTTGGACTTTTAAGTAACTTACGTATTTTGATGAGCTCTTTGGATGCAGTTAAACACATGCTTTGTGTCTGGATGGTACATGGCAGGGTACTGAAAAAACAACAAAGTTCTATCTCAGAAAGCACTCATAACTCAAACCAGTCTCACTACCTAGATCCAGATAAGGAAATTTTATGAGCGTAAAATTGTAATTATTTTCTCACCCATCCATTTAATCATGTGTTTTGGGTGCTCAAAAGAACTGTCTCATTGAGACGGTTCTTTTGAGTACCCACAACATATGTTTTGGATGAAAAAATAAAGAAAATAGTTTTCCAATACACACTCTTATCTGGAGGCCTGTCACTACCTTCATGTTTTTAGTCGGTATCTAACATAAGGTGCAAGTTGGCATGTGGATAAGGCGAAGATCAAATCAGCCTGCACAGCGGCACAGTCTGACCAGAGTTTTAGTTCTCTGACTGAAGAAATGTTGGACCCTTGGCTACCCACAGAGCACCCATCAAAGACTGACCAGATTGCAAGGATTTGCAGGCAGATCACTCTTCGATAGGCGCACACCGGGGGTCACCCCAACTTGTAAAGAAAATAAAATTTGTCCCACTATTTAAAGTATTAAAACATATCCCATGTATGAAACTGATCAATACAAAATCTTCACAACTACAAGTTTATGTCGGTAGTTCATATCAGAGCTCTTAACCCTTAAAGCGCCACCTATAATTTGCAGCAGACGACAATTTCAAATTTTGCCGCTTTGTCAAAAATAACCAATAAGGCATGATATTTCATGAGAATCGTCTGCTAGCAGGCGATTCTCGTGTAATATCATACCTTATTTTTGTTGAAAATTGGGAAAGGTGTCGCAAGATTTGTCGTCTGCTGCAGTCGTGATTGGCGCTTTAAGGGTTAATTTTGAAAACAGGCATCCCAGAGCCCTCTTTGCCAAAAAGTGGGTGTCCCACCATACTAAAGAAAACTGCCTCTTTCAAAAAGTAGGGGTCGCAGCATCAAAAATGGGAGTTGAGAACTGCCAATTAGCAGTTGGTAGGTGCTTTGCATATTTTGCACAATGATCATCATTAGTGTGTAGACTGCCAATTATATGACATTGAAGTCAAAGTTGAAGGTCAAACATACTTTAATCTGACTGAATGGCTTGTTTTGTGATTTCTTACATTTTTTAGATGGATGTTTTTTTTTTTTAATTTGATTCTTTAAGTCTCATCAACAATCTTTCTGTTAAACAGGAACGGTCTTCCTGGGTTGAACCAGTACTAAGCTAGGATAAATGTGTCTTGTTCAAGGACCATAATACAGTGACGCCGGTGAGGCACGAACCTGCCGCTCCTTGGTCTCGAGTCAAGCACTCTACCACTGAGCCACTGCGCTCCCTTAGATGGATGGTGCTCATAATTCAATATGTGTTTCACTCTTATGGTTAACCCTAGTCTAGACGTATCATATTTGGCTCAATGATTGCTTAATGGTGCAGGCCTCCAGATAAATGTGCGTAACTGAAAACTATTTTTCTTATTTCTCAACCAAAACATATGTTGTGAGTACTCAAAAAAACCGTCTCAATGAGACGGTTCTTTTCAGCACACAATTTATACGTTTAGATTGCTGGGTTAGATAATAATTACAATTTTTCGCTCAAAATTTTTGCTTAACTGGACCTATGATGGTGTATAGATGACATATGGTGTGGAATGAAATCTTTACAAAAGATTAAAAAAAAAGTCACAAAAATATTCCCAAAAATAAATGATTGCTTATCGTGTGTAGATGACATGCCATACCCCTCTGTGAGACTTTCAACAATTTTTGACATGCCTGCCATTTCAGGAAATTGCAAATAAATGTATGATAATATTATGCTCATATATTTGCCTCATTTCTTTCAGCGTGGCCATATACAGCCTTGCTTAGGATCACTGATTAGTGTTCACAAAAGAGATTACATATTTTAATCTTTTGTATACTGCAGACACCTGAATGGGTATAGATGTACCACGACCTCTGATTAATGACCTTTAGGTCTTTCTATTTCAAAAGATTGATGCAGAATGTGTAAAATGAGCTAGTCAGGTTGGAACATCTGTGTTTGTCATAGCTTTTATAGTAAACATAAATGAATGCCTGAAACCCTTTTTCTAGAAGATAGAACAACACATCACTATTGTAAATACAGTCACGATTCAAATGAGACCTTTTGAACACCCAAACATGTTTTAACTGATGGATACAAAATTAATTGCAATTTTACACTGATTTTTTTTGGTGCTTAAATGACCCTATAAAATACCTCAACTTCATACTTCTTCCTGGCTTTACCAACATTAATTGCCATCCACATGGCAACAAACTGACTGCCCACAGCTGAGAAAATCACATAGCCATACCCCTCTGGGAGACTTTCAACAAATTTAGACATGCCTGCCATTTCCTGAAATTGCAAATAAATGTATGAAAATTTTACTTTCAAATGTATGACCATGTTACCGTTATTAAATAATAAAAGGGCAAAAGGCCCTGGATTGCTCACCTGAGTTTTGTTTAAACTTCTAATTGCAATCGTCAACTGTTCATGCCTTTATTGATACCCAGGCAGGGATCAAATTTTAGATTTATAACCATTTACTAAAAATAGCGAGTGGCTATTTTCTCACTTGCTATAGAAACTGACCAACTTGCTTTTTTACTGAAAATGTTAGAACTATTTTTCTTAGTAACATTGCAAATTAGAAAATTTAATTAAATTAGCAGGTATACGTACACAGCATTAATTGATAGACAAACCAGTTTAGCATGTTCAGCTTTCTGAACCTATATTCAGGCTTCCTTGCAAACAGTGTGGATCCAGATCAGCCAGCTTCTTCAGAAGCTGGCTGATCAGGATCTACACTGTTTGCCATACAATGCTGTGTTGCATAGTTTGGTTGATATGAGAGCGACTCGTTTCCACATGCTAAAAATAGCAAGTGATGGCAATTTCTACTTGCTTTTTGGAGAAAACTACTAGCATTTAGGAAGTTAGCAAGTGCTAAATTTGATCCCTGCCTGGCTGGGAATTTTTTGGGTAGCAGGGTCATAATTTGAGCTAATTTAAAAGAGAATCACTAGGTGATGCTACATACCAAATATCAATGCTCTAGGCTAGGTGGTTTCAGACAAGATTTTTCTGTTTTTCTCTACATCATGTATATGAGCCCAGTGGCTATGTCTACATGGCACAGTTGAATGCCAGGAAAGCACAGGCTCTCTGAATGAATAATTGCACAGGGGGTGTATGTGACTAAAAAACTCTAATACCAATCGGTTGTTAAATAACAAAAGATGTATGAGGCCACCTACAGGAGGTATAAAATAAATTTCAATGGGAGCCTTTAGAAAGTCTTTAGAAAGTCGGTCATGTTTAACTGATTATAAAGAACATAAAATTGATAAATTTATGAAATTTTCTGCATAGCTAAACTGTAGGGTTAACATTTTTCTATTATTTGGTATCAGTAGATTTTAATTCAATTGACATTTTATTAAAAAAAATATTGGATTGAAAATTGATCAGTATATATTATGTCAGAAGGCAATATCGGAAAATGTCAAATCGCTGACGTCCCTAACTGTATACTGGGTTCCGAGGCTGACTCAGATAGCAGAAAAAAAGTATTTACGAGGAATGATCAATCTAGTTAAAAGACCTCAATATGAGTAACAATTTCTATATGAATAAAAATTCACGTCTCAACATACTTTATAAATCTAAGGCTATTCCTTTTAGAAAGCTAAACTTGTTTTTTTAAAGCAACAAAATCCACAGTTTAGAATAGGCAAATCATCAGCGACACAAACCAAAATCGCAGAAAAGCTGAACGCTATTATGTGCTAAAACTGATATATAGTGACAATAATAAACGTGATCACAAACACCGTGATCTCAAATAGCATTACCAATTCTGATGTACTTCACTCTGTTCTTGCAGCATACAGGAAGTAAACTTTGACTCTCGTGGGCGGATTCGATTTGAGTATCGGTGAATCGGTACGTTGTTGTTGTTATTGAATCGAATAGACTGTGCTACTTCCTTGATATAGCTATAGATGAATCTTCACCGACTTGTTTTTTGATAAGGGTCACAGAGGTGTTCCTCGCTGTTTGAATTAAAAATTGAATTTAAATTTACCAAGGTCGCTCTCTGTATGACTGAGATTAACCATTAAGATAATATAAGATAGAAAATTTATTTAAAGACGGCATGACAGTACTAAACAGTAAACATAAGCTCTGATGAGCTTTTGGCCGTCTATGGAAATATAAAAATATCTATCCACCATTTCACAAGAAAGAAAAGAAGAAAAAAAACAAAAAAAACAAACAAACAAACAACCAAACAAAAACAGCAGACATCTAAGACTGAGCCCTAAAATGATTGGGATTAGACCCCACCCACAAATAGCCCAGCGTCAACTGAGGAAAAAAACAGCAACTTTTGATTGCACAAACTATTTGTCTGCTATTACATGTATGGCTAAAAACATTACAAATACTAGATTACATTAGTTAATATAGGCTTGGACCCAGTATTGGGTCCGAGATATAGGTAGAAAACATATAAAATAGCAATAAGCATGCAAAAGCAGAAATGCATGAAAAACACAAATTGATAAAGCTTTTTATTTAAAAAAAACCTTATATAATCTCAAACAGAATAGTATACCAAATCGGGTTTATTACTTCATTTATTTAAGCAAATACGATCTTGGAAAGCATGAAGATCTTTTTCTGTAGCGGTAGTGATAGTAGTCTTCTGTTGTGAAAATAGCACTGCTTGATCATAAGGATCTCAGATTAGTTCTTTGAGGGCTGTCTATTTGCTCATATTTCTATCTAAATGAAGGTTTAAGGAAAACAGTGTACGTAGACCCAGCAGTCTACTCTGGGTATTACTCTACACTGCTTGACCAAGAGTTATTTTTCTAACACACCAGCAGATGACACATTGTTGTGAATGGCGCTTAAAGGGTTACTTTGTTTAAAAAAATTGCTATTATGTATCTTTATCAGCTGCATAGTGCAATTGGTGTTGCTGTTTTTCTAATCTGCGCAAACACGGATTAAGCTACCAATTTTTGCAGACTGATCAAATACCCTGAATATTTTATATAATCTACTTAATAATGGTATGCCTTATCTCGGACCCAGTATCGTCATTCTATGAACCTGTCGTCTGCTAAAAGCATCAAGCTGCGCAATAAAAAACAATGTATCGCCTGCTTGGGCTGGCCCACTTATTGGTCTGCTGCAGCACTTATTTGACGAAATCGGATTAATTACGTTATTTATGAAAGAAAAACGATATTTGAAGCATTAAAATTCATGTAGATCTGGATCTATATATTCGGGAGATGTTTAATTCTGTAGCGTCCAAACCTGAATATTATGCAGCCAGACTGGTCGCTAACAAAACAATCATTTTATTAGCCCTCTTGATGTAGATCTATATCTGAAGAATGTACGTATGGCTTAAATCTTTGCATGCTGGGAAATTGTTGATCATAGTTTTCGTCTGCTGGTAACCTTTATCAAAATACTCTGAGCATTTTTTTTTCGTTTAATAAATTCAATAGAACATGAGCACTCATGTAAGATCCTCTATGTAGTAATCCAGCAGGACTTTATGATAGAAAGGTTGATTGAAATCATTACAGCACTGAAGGAGCAGGAGCTGCTATTGCTAGCTGCTGTATAAATCTTTACTAAAGAAATAGATCAGCTCCAGCAGTGAATTGTTGAGTAATAATTCACTGTTTGGAGGTCAGTTGTAAAGATGATCAAATCACGAGCGCGCAGCGCGAGTGATTTATCTTCGTACAACTGACCGACAAACAGTGAATTTTTACTCAACAATTCACTGCTGGAGCTGATCTATTTCGATTCTAACACACAATAAACGACGATAACACATTCGAAGTCTTCAGCTTCTTCCAACTTTCCGCCATTGCACTGAAGAACTCCCGCCAATACTTAGACTACGTCGCATACGTTTACATGTAATTGCAACGTCTTTCAAGCGTAAAAACGACGTTACACCGTCTAACGCCATGAATTACGTCATTTTCCAGTGACGTCAGCTATCACACACTTTAGCAGTGAATTATTGTCCGATATATCACAGTGTGTTAACGTTGGCTCTATAGGCGAGGTGTGTTAGAATTAAACATATAGAGGGTCTTACATGAGTGCTCATGTTTTATTGATTTTATTAAACGAGTTGGGGAAAAGAGATAAAATGCGAGGCTTGCCGAGTATTTTATCTCTTTTTCGCAACGAGTTTAATAAATTCAATAATACAAGAGCACGAATGTTAGATTCTATGTATCATATGACAAATACTTTGAAATCTCATTTCTGGCGTAAAAACGTTATAATTTTGTCATTATGTGCGCAACGTTGTTATGGACGTCATATCGTTTCCCGTAAATCTATAAACCACTAGTGGTTTATCGATTTTATTGCATGGTGTTATACCACTCCCAAACGCGACGTCATATGATAAAGCAAAATCCAATCCACTGAAAAGCTCATCATATATTCTTCTACCAAAAGCAATAGCAAACAGGAAAGCGATGACCAATGTGAAAATTGATGATAGCAAACATTTAGAATGGGCTCTTAAATATATCTGCATTATATCCAGCAATTAATAATACATGTAATAAATACAGTTATACGAAACATAGTGATCTAAACATGAATTGAATTGATTTTCCCACACCAATCTCAGAAATACCAAAAGTAGAAAACTAGACAATCTAGCAAAACATGTTTACGGATACTGATGTTCAAAGATGCATAGTAATGAGGCGATTCTATATTTCTTATAAACAGGTAAAGATGGCGTAATCACTACAACGTGCATATGCAGTATTCTGTGGTAGGTTCATTATAACTGTAAACTGAGACCACCTGTATGCCTCAAAACAAGGTAAACTCGCCAGTGTTTGTTTACAACGATTCTCGTCTATCATTGAAACATTTTTTTAATAGACACTATCAAAGAAGTTCGAAAGGGTTAACATCTTCCCTACCACATATCAGAGCAATCCACAGAAAGGCAAAACATTATCATATTCTTGATAGTGGAAGATGTACAAGTTTTTAATACAGATTATTATAGGATAAAAGAACGAATCAAAATATCACTACCTTTGGATCAAAAGCTTGAACATAAAACTCCATGATCAAAACAAACCTAAATTTAAAACCTACTTCTGTGACCATTGCCTGTACCGTTTCACAAATGAAACATACTCATGAAGCACAAAGAAGACTGGGATAAAAGGTGAGCACAAAGCGTGCAGCATGGCATATCCGAACCTGTATTTTATGGTGATTAAGTTTATAAATTAAAAATAATTTTTGGAAAACCTAGGCTTAGTGATCAATTTAAAATGATAATTAAACGTTATATAAGAGTGGTACTTGATTGTATCGATTCCTGATCTTTGCACCGTTACTTACTTGGGATACAACATGGATATCATGCGACAGTCTGCATGCCTTGTTGTAAACCCAATCACGGCTTATAGCTATGGTTCCCTTTTTAATTGCAAGATGGTTGGTCATTCCATAGACTCAATGACGGCCCTGACATTAAGCTTTAATCTATTGGTTGGTGCCTGATGCTTGTCCTTGGCTGTGATACCGTAGTTCAACTTATGTTTTTGTTTAGGTGCATGAGCACCTAAACACAATATATAAGGTGAGAATTAGAGCTGTACCATGGAGGAGCATGTGACCAAATGTAACCAATCATGGGACCTCTGTCTAAGATTAAACTGATGTCATTTGTAAATATAGAATAGTCATTTTCTGGTTTCCCATTCTATCTTGAAATTCTGATTGCATCATGTTCTTCAAAGATTGACCTAGGCCGACCTGGTATGACATTTAGCCACTATTCTGCTGAAGAGAATAATAAGACAGTTGGTCATTTAGAAATCCAAAGTAAAAAGGGAGCTTATTAAAGCACAGATAACATGAAATCATACAAGTTACACGATGCATGGATTTTGAAGAGGCAAAAGTCAAGTAGATTCTTTATGTGGTGCCTTACCCAGAGATGATTTGCGAATGCATAAATGCATAAAGTCTGACATCTCTAAGGTCATGTACCAGATGAAATGTATGGACCCTTTGCATGCTAGTCCTACTATTAACCTTTCAGACCCTAATCAGACTAGCAAAATGTTGGTTGTCAACCAAATCCAAACTGTTCGACATACTTATGGTATTGGATGGTACTTTAAGTCTAGACTGGCATTAGTTCTGAAAACAAATTGATACACCAGAAAAAAATAAGAGTATCTTTTATTTTTAGTTGGAGGTATTAGACTGGCCCCAGTCAAGACAGAAAAATCCCAATTTTCCATTCAAGCACTCTTACTAAATGATTGCAACCTTTTGAGTGTGCTAACAGATGCTATTATAATGACTTATTTGTTCAGTGGAATGGAACAGTTTGTATAATTTTGGTAACAGGCATTTTGAGGATCCTAATATATTTCTCTGAAGTTATTTTAAAACAAAAGATAATCCTCTTTTAGCTAACCTAGGTTAGGACTTCCTTGCGTCTGTTCATCAGCAGTGTCATCAATATATACTGACTGACAAAAAAAACGCTATAGGTAAAATTCAAAGCCATGTCACATCTATACATTAGGTAATAAATGTAAATTTGGATTATTTTTTACTTTTAAATGCATGTTAATGTTGTACCTCAAAATGTACCGCAGAGGAACAGATAAGCCGCTTTTTGGGGGTATTTAAGCAATTAAATTTGTGAAAAAAAGCAATTGTTTTCAAATGAAGGGGTAACAGAAAGGAATTAAATTTTGGAAAAAGCAATGGTTTTATAAATGAAGGGGTAGCGAAAAGCAATTAAATTTTGGAAAAGCAAAAGAAAAAAACAAACTGATCTAAATATGAATATATCCCATGTTAGCAGCACTTAGTGTGGTAGCCAGTTCAAGCCTTTCTTTTGTTGTGATGTTACTAAGTCTCCTTTGAAGTTTGATACATTAAGCAAGTCATTTGTCAGTTACTGGCTAAAGTATTTACACAAAGTACTTAAAGTCACTCAATCTGTATGTTTCTTCCATTACGAAAACTAAGATTATTATTCAAATTATTAACTAAGATTATTAGGTACTTTAATTATAACTTATAAATAAGCAATTTCAAAAATCTATGTGGGGAAAAAATATTTTAAGCAATTGTTTTTGGAAAAAAGCAATTCATAAAAATCGTGTGGGGTAAATACCCAATTGAACTGAAAGCTTATCTGGAACTCTGTGAGAAAATTCAATGGGTAAAATCAAAACATGGAAAATTGATGTGTGGTTTATTGAAAACAAAAACATCAATACAAAATTTTGGTACTTTATTGTTTGGTAAAACCCTATAAAACCTACCCAGCGGCTTAAAGGTCTAGATTTCTACATGTAGTAGCGAAGGTTCATTCGCAAGAGCTCATGCTCGATAATACAATCTGTACAAATAATCTTTTCAAACACCTATTCTGCCTCGGACCCAGTATAATTGGGTCCGAGATTCTGCTGACTCTAAGATTTGTTAAACAAGACCTATTATAATAATAATAAAAGTAAAGGAATGCTGTCATAAAAACAACCTATTTGCCAAACCTAAACTATTGGCGGCTTTTTAAAAGCAGCCAACTTGTTCTTTAGTAGCTCTGATTATCTGTGAGTCATGAGCCCTTTTCTTCGTTCCATCATAGTGTGTTTGTTTGATAAGATTGTTTCTCTGTGATGATGCATTACATTAGTTAGGAAGCCTCCGTGCGAGCTAAACAATTTTTGTGTATTAACAACAACAGAATCTAGGGCGAAGATTTGGCGCCAGTAAAATGCATTAAAGCCCCCTGGTAGCTTAGGCTGCTGTCCGTTCTGAGGCAGTGGTTCTGTTGTTGTTGATTTATTGTTTTATGTGCCTACATTTGTATTGGGGGTTCTGTGTTGGTATCTGTTTTGGTATGCATTACTCTATGTCCTTTCTAGTTTTGCAATCATCTTGACGAGGAAGAGAGAGCTGGTTGCGTTGCTTTTTGTATTCTGGATGCCTTGTTACTGTAAATGTCCTGTAGCTCTTCCTCAAGGTGCCGTGGGTTGGTCTGCAGTTTGTGATTGTGGTATTTCCTGATCGTACTCACTTACATTTTGGTTATCAAATTGTCAGGGACAACACTGTAGCTTTTATCCCTGTAATATTCAGAGGCGAGCTATGGAGGTATTTTTTCAAAGGTTGGAACAAGGGTGAAACGTCATAAATAAGATACTTAACAATCCAATCCAAATAACAATGACAGATCAAGATAAATTGATTATGAACATACCACTCAATGTTGGATATGAGAACAGGAAATAGGTAGTAGCAAGGCTGGTTCGAAAGTAAGATACCACTGTCATTTTACAGGTAAAGACCATGGTGCTGCACACAAATTCTGCAATCTAAAATTCAACACAGTATAAAACAAAAATAGCTGTGGTATTTCACAAGCTTAGAGGCTATGACAGTCATCTTATAATGCAAAAAATACACAAGATGAATAGAAACATCACCTTTATTGCAAACTTCAGAAAACATATATACCATTTAGCATTGGACAATTTAAATTCCCAGACAGTTACCAACTGATTACATCGCCATTCATTGTCTAAACTCATAGAAAACCCCAAATTTGAAGATAACTAAAGAAACATTCTCAGTAAAACCACTGAATAAAGAAACCCACAAAGTTGGTAAATTTATCTATTAAACAAAATGTTTCTATAGATTGATGTCATCAAAGTAGGAAACATTTCTGATTATATTTAAGGTTTGGTATGTATGAGTGATGTTACCATGACAACAAGTAGGTCATAGCAATTACAAGGGCGCATTATGGAGAGTGTGTCACTTTAATTGCCTATAATACAACTTAGATAGTATACATTCATACATAATAACTTAGAGTACGCTTGTGCATACATTATATTTGATAGATGTTTATACTGAGCATGCAACTCGAGACCAGCACTCTGACGTCCCATTAGGGTTAATGTCCTTCATGACGCAATGTTCTAAACTGGATAATACATCGCTTCTAACCTCCATATTTTCATTAATATTGAAGATAATTACTTTAAAAGGGGTACGTGCATTAAGGGGCTATTTTGGCCCCCTCTAGAGCCAAAAACTGAAAGTTGCATTTCACCAATTTCATCTTATTGGTTTGTTAGAAGAATAGCCCAAGTGTAAAATTCTGGCATTCATTTTACTTTTACCGGTTCCTATGGTAACCAAAATGGCCGACAAAATAGGCTTAAAATAGAGACATTGCCATTTTAGGCCAAAATTTGAGGCTTTTGGAGACCGATTTTTTAAGTATTAGATATCAGCACAAGCAAATACCAAAAAACCCTTTTTAATATATAGTGTGCCGTGATAATTCTCATCATCTGTTAAAATATTGTTTTGGTATTTGATTGTGCTCTATATTAATTCCTCTGTTACATGTCTCAAATTTGCTCCAAAATGGTCATTTTCCTATTTTCAGCCTATTTCGGCGGCCATTTTTGTTACCATAGTAACCGTAAAAGTCGAATCAACACTACACCTTTACACTTTGGCTATTGTTCTAATAAACTAATAAGATGAAACTTGTGAAGAGCAACTTTTATTTTTTTACCTCATAGGGGGGGGGGGGGGGGGGGCAAAATAGCCTCTTAATGCACGTACCCCTTTCAGGAAATGCTCTTAAGAGGTAGTCCTTTTAGCATTTACCTTAGCTAGATTTTGATTATCACACCCATAAGGAACCTTTTGTCATATCCTGGCTCAAAATTAACAGTCAACATACAAACACTAGTACTCTCTCCACTAGACACAAAACGATGCACAGCACCATATATGCATATGACTACTCACAGAATTATCAGGAACAATCGGCAATTCCTGTTTTATCAATTTTGTGTACATAAACAAACTTAGACTGGCTCCTGTCCATAAAACAATTTTTTCACCAATGTGTGATATCATAAACTTGTAGCTACTCTAACTCTGATGGCTCTGTTTTATGAACAGAGCCATCAGAGTTAGAGTAGCTACAAGTTTATGATATCACACATTGGTGAAAAATTGTTTTATGGACAGGAGCCAGTCTAAAACAAACTGGACCTGTTGCTCGTCTTTTATTACCTTCTAATTCTCCTGGTTGATACAAATACCTAATATTTCCATATGGACAAATAGAAGCATCATTTTTTCTTGTAACAATAGAGGGAAGTTTTTTCGCTCTGTGTTTCTAGCTTTAACGACTTCACAATAAACATAAAAACTTAGCAGCTATAAATTCAACATTCCCAACACAATAAACACCAACTCTCTTTTCTGCTTAACCCTTAATGCGCCAATCACAACAAAAGTCGTCTGCTTTCTCGTCTGCTGAAATGTTTTAGAAGCCTCTATGGCAAATAGTGTGGACCCAGACCAGACTGCGCCTCTAGGAGCAGTCTGTTCTGGGTCCACGCTGTTTGCTTCTTTACTTAATTCGTCAGTAATATTGGGCAATTATTTGCAGCAGACGACTTCAGCAGACGACATTTTCAGATGCATTTTTCTTGGCGCTTTAAGGGTTAATTTTGGTTCTGGAGGTGATGGATCTAATTGTTTACCAGTGATATAATAATGCTGTTTCATAGCTTGCTCAACATTATCGAAAGTCTGCACTGCATGATAACCTTTTTGCATTTGTCCATTGAACAAATCTAGCCTTTGCATTCTTTTTTCATTCCATGTAGACTGTTGCTTCTAAGTGTTCAACTCTCTCTTTCTTTTTCAACTTCATCTGGGCAAAATAATCGTATAATATCCGTGGTACTTCATGGACCTGTTTTTACATAGTATTTAAACCAAATGGTCTAATATAAAATGGCTGGTTATAATAGTTATTGGAATTAAGAAATTTATTTTAACCCATTTATGCCGAATGCGCGTTCCAGAACTGTCAATTTATGTTTTAAAGGATGTTGGTGGTAGTTTTTATTTTTATTTAAAGTTTGATAGAACATTCTGCTAGCAAACAGTGGAGAACCTGATCAGACGCCTGGTTTTGCATTATTTGCCGATGTCCCAGAAAAAGGGCGCTAGGCTTAAATGTTCTCATTAGCGTAGCGCCCATTACGCAGTATACGCACGTGCATAATAAAAAATAGTAACAGTCAAGGGAGCTCACCTAATGTGGTAAAAATGATTTTCCATACCTTAAGGAACAGCTCTTAAAGCTCTTCAACTTTATCTGTATTTCATCTGAAATACATCATCCGTTCTAAAGAGGTGGTTCTGTTGTTGTTGATTCATTGTTTATTGTTGCTCCCATTGTGGGGATTCTGTGTTTGTTCCTTGTTTTGTTATGCAATACTTCTTGTCCTTTCTATTTTTGTATCCATCGTGACAGGAAAAAAGAGAGCTGTTTGTTTTACTTTGATTGTCTTTCTGATGTATTGGGACTGTTAGAATTGTGTGGCTCTTCCTCATGGTGCCATGGATTGGTCTGCAGTGTATTTTGTCGTATTTCCTGATCATACTCACTTACTTGCTTAGGTATAGACGTATATGTCTACAACGAAAAAGGGTCACTGGAAAAAAAGCTAATTTACCTGTATTTTCTGACTTTTTACTTTAGTTTTTCCCACTGACAAGCAGGACACAATCCATAGCAGTGGCACGGCTTAGAATATTTCAATCGTGAAGGGATGTTGAAAATTGGAATGCTGCTCTTGGTCGTTGCCATGCGCGGGTCCAAAAAGTTTTGCCAGAGGGGGGTCCAACTTTGCCAACGTGTTTTTTAGTTGATGAGAAGAGAGAGGATCCAAATACCACAATATACTGTCCAACATCGGCCCGTCAGCGAAACGCGTTTCACTGGCTGGTTATAATGATATGGCCCAACATTGAATGCTGGCTTGGTAGCCTTGTGCTTTTTCAGGGGATCCGGATCAGTATTGCTATGTAACCCTATATTTTAGTGATTTTTCAGGGGGGGGGGGGGTCCGGACCCCCTGTCCCCCTCTGGATCCGACCATGGTTGCTGCTGAATAATTGTCACTGGGAAAGATGTATATCATAAAATATAAATACCATTTCTCCAAATAATCTGGATAAAACACCGAAGTACAGCTTTAGTACCACTCAGATAATAAACAAAGCCTATCAAGTCACTTATTTCAAGCAAAATATATCTATCTGCACAATTTTTAATGTCTGACCTTTATACCCAACTCAAAAACTCAGGGGATAGCATAAGGTCAAACATTTTACTCGCATAATGTTCGATGTAGTTTGATATGCAACATGGCCTTTATAGAAAAAACAACAACTTTTTGACGTCTTTACCACGTCCAGGGGTCGTGGGTGTGTAAAAGGACAGACTATTTGCTTCCATTGTGTTCTCTGCTTCATTCCCATTATTTTGATGTGCAACATGACTACTTTCAGAAAAGAAACACAAATGACCTTTTGACTCCACCCAGGGGTCAATGGTATGTGAAAGGGCAAACTAGTTGATAGCATATTATTGTATGCTTCATTTCCCTTTATTCTGACCATATTCTGAAAAAGTTGATTTGATATAAGCCTATCTGACCCCTGCAGCGGGACCATTTTTGGCCCCAGGGGCATAATTTGAACAAAGTTGGTAGAGGTCGAGTAGATGATGCTACTTACGAAATAATATTTTTACATGTTTTTCCTAACTAAGTCTAGGTAAAACATGTGACCCCCTTTTTGGGCTCCAGGGGCATAATTCAAACAACTAGGTGATGCTACATACCAACTATCAAGGCGCTAGCACTTGTGATGTCAGACAGGAAGATTTTTTCAAGTTTTTCCTATATAGGCGCGTTGCTAAAATTCAAATTTTCGAAAAAACTTACCTCATCGTCATAAAGGACGAAACAGATCTTAAATTCAAGATGAATGACTCTACTTTATTTCTGATTGGGTCGTACGCTCAAAAATTGGTAGCATCATATTAAAAAATGGGGAGATAACTCAATGTTTGCAAATAACGGAAACGTAAAGTACGGTTTTTAAACTGATTTTGTATTGAAAAAAAGACGTTCTTTTTCGCAAATTATTTTATTTTCTAAAAGTAAGTTTACTGTCATTTATATCTGTATGAGTTTTATGGATTTTTATAAATTAGAACATAGTTTTTTGGGGGGATAACTCTTAATACCCTATAAAATTTGATATTTTCCTCAATATTATTCCTTGTAATACCGTTATGTTTAATCAAAACCCGCAAAACTTCATAATTTCTAAAACAAATGTCTTTTCGCTTTTCAAAAACATGATTTGCCGCATCCTGATATGCCTGACGGCTAAGAAATTTGCTTCTTAAGTTGCCACCCCTGTGCGGAAAAACAGCGTTTTAATGCACTTTTCCAATACACTTGAAACGAGCATAGGAGATTCGCTGATTTACTTTTGGAGAAAACTTACATTAGCGTCCTAAATGATGATACATGGCTCAATTAAAGATAAATATATCTGTACTATCAATTTGTGAGGATTGTACGTTAAAATCGAGTATCGTCACTCATAAAATGGGGAAGTGACTCTGGTACTAGAAATAATGTAAAACCAGCATAGATGAGCGTCGTTAAGTACCTCCTTGAAATATTGCTTCGCTGCTTTTTTTTTTTACTTTTACTCACACAAAAGTATATCTGTTTGAAATGTCTAGTCTTTCTTTCTAAGATAGATCAAATAGAATTTTAGAAATAGCAATATGACGCTCTTATTAGATATTAATATTATCTAATTTGCATATTCAAGAATATTAATGAAAACGTAAGTAATGAGAACAATTGTAGAATAAATTAAGGGGTGTCACCTACAAAATTACCTATATGTCGCTGTTTATCATTCCAAACTAAGAATCGTGGTACCAAATTAAAGTTGAGACATTAGCAAAATGACCAACTGAATAAATATTCGAATTATCTAATTTGCATACTCATGAATATTAATGAAAACATACGAAATGAGAGAAAATTGGCCGAAAAATTAAGGGGTATATCTACAAAATTACCACTACACCAGCTGCTAAATATCTTATCCTACAAGATTTGGTACCCAATAAAAGTTGAGACAAAGCCATTTGACTAAAATTATTAAATATACGAATTATCTCATTTAAATATTCATGAATATAAATGTAAACGTAAGAAATAAGAAAAAAATTGGTAAAAATTAAGGGGGTATACCTACAAAATGTCCTATATGTCTGCTGCGTACTAGCCTAGACTACAAAACCTGGTACCAAATAAAAGTTGAGACATTGCCATTTGACTAAAATGATTAAATATGCGAATTATCTAATTTATATATTCAAGAATATTAATGTAAGCATAAGACATAAAACAAAACTTGTAGAAAAATAAAGGTGGTATGCTTTAAAAATTACCAGTACGCTAGCTGCTAACTATCCTATCTTACAAAACCTGGTACCAAATAAAAGATGAGACATAGCCATTTGATCAAAATGATGAAATATACGAATTATCTAATCTAAATATTCATGAATATTAATGAAAGCATAAGAGACAAGAGAAAATTGGTAGAAAAATTAAGGTGGTATATTTCAAAATTACCTATATATCTACTTCTAACTATCGTAGACTACAAAACGTGGTACCAAATTAAAGCTGAGACATTGTATTTTGACCAAAATGATTAAAATATACGAAGAATCTAATTTGAATATTCATGAATATTAATGTAAAAAGTATAAATAAGGGAAAATTGGTAAAAAAATGAAGGTGGTATACCTACAAAATGTCCTATATGTCTGCTGTTTATTAGACTAGACTATAAAATTTGGTACCAATTAAAAGTTGAGACTTTGCCATTTAACCAATATTATTAAATATGCGAATTATCAAATTTAAATATTCATGAATATTAATGTAAACATAAGAAATAGGACTAAATTGGTAGTAATATTAAGGGGGTATACCTACAAAATTACATGTACTCCAGCTGAAAACTATCCTAGACTATAAAAATTGGTACCCAATAAAGTTGAGATATAATCATTTCACTAATATGATTAAATATACGAATTACTTAATTTAAATATTAATGCTTATTAATGTAAACATAAGAAACAAGACAAAATTGGTCAAAAAATTAAGGTGGTATACCTACAAAATTAACATGACGCTAGCTGATAATTATCCTATCTTACAAAACTTGCTGAGACATAGCCATTTGGCCAAAATGATAAAATATACGAATTTTATAGTTTAAATATTCATGAATATGAATGAAAGCATAAGAAATAAGATAAAATAGATAGAAAAAATAAGGGGGTATAGCTACAAAATTACCTATATTTCTACTGCCAACTATCATAGACTGCAAAACTTAGTACCAAATTCAAGTTGAGACATTGCAATTTGACCAAAATGATTAAATTTACAAATTATCTAATTTGAATATATACATGAATATTAATGAAAACTTAAGAAATAAGAGGAAATTTGTAGAAAAATTAGGTGATTTACGTTCAAAATAACCACTATGTCAGCCGCTAACTTTGATTAACTTCAAAACTAGGTACTAAATAAAAGTTGAGACATTTTCATTTGATGAAAATGATTAAATATACAAATGATCTAATTCGAATACCCATAAATATTAATTCAAACATAAGAAATAAGACAAAATTGGTAGATTAATTAAGGTGGTATCTCTTCCAAATTACCTCAACACCAGCTGCTTACTATCCTAGACTACAAAGCTTGGTACCAAATAATAGTGAGATACTGGTATGTGACCCTATGACTTTAGGTTTTCGAAATATCTAATTTTTATATTCACGCATATTAATGAACGCATAAAAAGAATAAGTCAAAAATAGTAGAAAACTAAAGTGGTTTGACCTACAAAATAACCTATATTTCAGCTGCCATATATCCTGGACTACCAACCATGGTACCAAATAAAAGTTGAGACCTATGATGAATATACAAATGATCTCATTTGCTTGTCTCATGAATGTATAAGAAAACATTAAAAAGAAAGAAAAACACAGAATGATAAAATTTAGTTCTATGCTTTAATTTGAGAATAGGATAACTAGCAACTGACATATGCGTAATTTTTTAAGTACACCCCTTTAATTTTTCCAAAATTTTCTCTTATTTCTTATATTTTGATTAATATTTATGAGTGAGAATGTTAGAAAATTTGTTAAATGGAAAATTTGGTAAAAGTGCAGTGATTTGGCATCATTTGGTACAAAAAGTGGTTGCCTAAAATAATTCGCAGCTGAGTTGTAAGTAACTTTGTGGGTACACCTTTTTATTTTTTTATGATTTCCTAATGTATTCATTAATTTTCATGAATATGCAAATTTGCTCACTAATACTTAACCGCTGAATGAAGCTGCTATGTCTTTCTTTTTTTTTTATCGAATTAGTACTTTAGGATGAGTTTCTGCTGAGATATAAGTAATTAGTAGGGACATACCCAACTGTTTTGAAGCGCATTGTCTGTTGCCATGGAAACACACACAATTTCACATAGCTCAAATGGGGTTATTTTGAGGGCAATACTTTTACCTGTTGAAGGCGGTCCCACAAAACAATTTGACGCCCATGAGAAGTTGTCCTGAGGACGCAAGGCTGGTCTAATTCGACCATTGGGTACTAAGGAATTTAAATGCTTTTACTTTTGATATATAGATAGTGTAACACATTTTGTGGGTATTGCTAGGAAGAATGGACATTATGACGACAGTTAAATCAAAGCTACTTGTTGATTCTCAAAACTCACTTTAAAAGCTTGAACCTAGTCCAAAATAGTGCTATGAATAAAACATTCATTACAATAGCTGGAAACTAGATACGCAAAAAGTAAGTGAGTATAAACAGGAAAAAACACAATCACTACTGCAGATCAACCCACGGCATCGTGAGGAAGAGGAACAGAACACTTACAGTCACAAGACACCAGGAAGACAATTAATGCAAAGCAACTATCATTCTCTTCCTCGTCAAATAGTTAACAAAAATAGAAAGAACACAAATAGATTCATAATAAAACAAAGACCAACACAGAACCCCCACAAGTATTCCGAGGTACATTAAACAATGAATCAACAACAATGTAAGATTCTGTATGATTTTGGCGGCCATCTTGAAAACATGCAAATAAGCTCAATAAGACGCCATTTCTCAGCTGGCAAACATTAGTTTTCGGATTTAGCATACCAAATTACCTTAAAGAAATGTGTCAGACCCTTTGTCTTCAAAAATAAGTCCATACTTGATACTTTTAAAATTCGTATTTCGGGATTCTGTTTTCTGCGAGTATAAAGTTATATCCCCTTTTTTCAATATGGCGCTACCAATTTCTGAGTATGCGACCCCCAAAAAATTAAGTGTAGACATTTATCTTCAATTGAAGACTAGTTTCATCCTTTAGGACGATGAGATAAATTCTCTCAAAAGCATTCTGAGACTGCGCCTTATAGTAAATCAAGTGTATTGGTGAAATGCACGAAAACAGAGTATTTTTCACAGGGGGGGGGGGGGGGGGGGGGGGATAGCAACTTTGCAAGCGAATTCCCGAGCCGTCAAGCATGTCAGAATGCTGTTAATCATGTTTTGGAATAGCAAATTTATATGTTTCGTCGAATTGATCAAGTTTTACGCATTTTTACCAAAAAATAACGGTATTATCCGAAACGATATCTATTTTATAGGGTAGTAAGAGTTATCCCTCATTAGCTTTATCTGCAAATGAAGAAAATGAGCCCAATTTGATTTAAAAATAAATAAAAGTTAAATTAATTTTAGAAATTAAATAATTACGAAAAAATAATGTTTTAACACTGCAAAAAATCAATTCGAAATTCGTACTTCACAATTCCCTTTTTTGCAAGGATAGAGTTATCTCCCCCTTTTTAGATATGACGCTACCAATTTTCGAACGTACGACCCAATCAAAATTAAAGTAGAGGCATTTAGTTTTGATTTGAGATCGGTTTCATCCTTTCTGACGATGAGGTAAGTTTTCTCAAAAAGTAAGCCTCATATGAAATTCAGCAACGCGCCTAATATAAGTTTAATGATGTAACTTTTAAAGTCTCTTAGGTGTGTGGTGGGGAAATTAGCAAATGGTGGTGAGCTGTGAGAGTGAGCGGTATATCCGTGCTCAAAATGTAATAAATAAATAAAATGACAACACTGGAGACAGATATAAAGTTCCAATTTTCTTCTTCACTTTGCGTTATCAAAATTTAATGTTCAAACTACTATAATCACAAGTTCCAATATTATACAGTTTCTGTTAAATCCAAATATAATATATATGTTCTTCTAACTATCATTTATATAATACAAAATGAATAACATCAAACTTGCTGGAACATTCCAAGCGTTCGTTAAACTTAGTTTCTCAATCTTAAACTTCAAACTTGGTAAAATTACAAAAAAAGAATAAATGTCTTAAACTTTCAGTTGGCAGATCCAAACTCTATTATGTCTTAACCGTTCAGTTGGTAATTCCTAACTTACTTATTACGTGTTACTCGTTTAGTTGGTAAATCCTAACTAACTTCTCCCAATTCAAAATATCTCTAATTCTAAAAACAGACACGCCCATATTGTACCATATACAGCATAAGCCAATCGCCTTGGCAGAGGTATAAGGCGGTCCTAAAACATTAAGATTAATAATTGAGCAGAATAAATCCCTTTGATGGACAATAGCGCCGCCGCCAAACGGACGCGGATGACAGACGTTGTGAAATCAACTTCCGTGAGCATGTTTGCACAACTGACTCATGTGTGAACAGCGCTATTGTTCGTCAAATGTAAGACGCTAAAATATGATCACCTTAATTGATGTCAACACCTGCGAGAAGCGTGGGTTCGACTCACTAATTAAGGAGACACATCCTGGTCTAAAAATACAAAATAAAATTAAAATCTAGCGTTGAAAAGTAAAACATTTTCTAACTAAAATAAACTATTTTGTTTCAGATTCTGTATAAAGTTGCGATTATTTTGATACCTAACATGCCATATTTTGTTTGACAATAATTATTTTCTGATTTTATAAATTATTAATTCTGTTCCTTTCGACCCAAAGTTGAATTTATTCTAAGAAACATACTCGTGCAGTCTCATAGGGACATGCACTGTAGTTGTTTTATGTTAAAACTGGGACATGCACAACAGTCTTCGAAACAGACTCGCGTGGTCTCGTCGGACATACACGGAGGTCTCGAATACTGAAACATGCGCCTATGTTTTGAGTAGTAGGTTGAACAGAGAAATGTAAGCAAATGATCAAATTCCTTCTCGTGCAGTCTTGTCTGGATGTGCACAATAGTTATGAAATAAACGGGTCATGCACGCTAGTTCAGAAACAGCCTTGTGCAGTCTCATTGGGTGCGCACAGATGTTTCTGTAACAGCGACATATACCACGGTTTTGACTCCTAATGATTTGAAACAATACCCAAACTCATGTAAGGTAAAATGATCATTTTTCTTCATCATAATAACTCTCTTGGGGCTGTTTTACTTTGGTCCCCAAAGTTGTATTTTATTATGTTTTGATTAGTAACAGTATGAAGAACAATATGTGAAGATTACAAAATATTCCATACAATAGTATCACACAATTTCACACATACAATAGTATAACGCAAATTCACTCACACTAATATTTACAAACTGGTACCATATCTGGACTTTTGGTTGCTTGAAAATTCATATCCATGCAACAGTGCCCTTATTTGATATGACTTGTTGTCAATAAACTTATCTACCAACAAGTCATATGATATATGTTTACACATGTTTTATGGGTTTTTAGTACAACAGAATGTTTTGGTAACGATGCCCTTATCATATGGACATTAACTGGACTTTTAGTACACATAATGTTTATGTAACAATGCCCTTGTTACATGACTGTGCATAAACTTGGCTTTTAGTACAACAAGATGTTTATGTAACAATGCCCTTGTTACATGTGCATAAATTGGGCTTTTAGTACAACATAAAGTTTTTGTAACAATACCCTTGATACATGTGCATAACTGGACTTTTAGTACAACATAATGTTTATGTAACGATGCCCTTGTTACATGTGCATAAAGTGAGCTTTTAGTACAACAAAATGTTTATGTAGCAGTGCCCCTGTTACATATGCGTTAACTGGACTTTTAGTACAACATCATGTTTATGTAACAATGCCCTTTTTATATGTGCATGAACTGGACTTTTAGTACAACAAAATGTTTATGTAGCAGTGCCCTTGTTACATATACCATTTACATATGTCCTTTAGGACACATGCAGTTTTTTTTTATTTGAGCTCCGTCCTTTAGGACTCTTATTTTGTTTACATATGAACTTCGTCCTTTAGGACTCTTATTGTTTACATATGAACTATGTCCTTTATGACTCTTATTTTGTTTACACGTCCTTTAGGACTCTTATTTTGTTTTCATATGAACTATGTCCTTTAGGACTCTTATAATGTTTTCATTCGAAATCCGTCCTTTAGGACATTTTTTTGTTGTTTACGTTTCGTACCCTAAAGATGTCAAAAAAATTGAATGTACGTTGGCCAGACGTAATTCACCAGCATATTTAATCAGATCAACTTTGGTTGCTATAAAATATTCCCTGTGGCAACAAGTATATGAATTGTACTTTGATTACTTGTGCATCCTTTAGAAGAGCTTTATAAGGTTGTACAGATTCGCCATTGACTAGCATGTACAAACTAATAAAACAAGTGTAATTTAGTAGTGTACGTGACAGTGCAAAAATGATATGGAACCTTTCCATTCCATGTATGATAATTCATAGCTTATAGTGTACTTTATACTTTAAAACCTGAATGTTTGTTGCCCGTTAGTATAGATGTGCAGTCAAACATCGACACAAAAAATGATGTTTTACTTTTATGACCTTTATAGTCGTTTACAATATTTCTGCGACCATATGCTATAGACAAAATATTATTGTTCTAAAACAAATTATAAAAAATATATATCCTTATCTACTAAAATACTCTTAACAAATGTACTGTTCGCTTAAGGAAACAACAGAATAACGTCTACCACTATGTGTGACGTATGTATTTCAAGCTTCATTGACGTTGTAGTTACTGACGTTACGTGTTTTCGCATTGCACCAATGCGACCCCTTTTTGGTGTTTTTTTTGTGATCCATTAGTAGAAAATTAATATACATAAATTCAAATTTGGCACTGTATTTCCATTCACAAAACATTGCTATCACCTTGAAGAAATGGTTTATGTATGGAAACAGAAATTGACATAACTAGTGTGTTCACATGGCTTCGGGTAACTCAGATAGCTATATGGGATGAAAGAAAGACAGAAGAAGAAGGGATGGGCTGGGCTTATTTTTGGACCAAGTGGCGCCTGAGCATATAGGATAAGTTGGACATATTACCCGTTGCCATGGTAAACACCAATATTGTAAATGTCACAAATATAGTGTACATATGCAAAGCAGAGCTATCACATTGACACTATTGCAAACAAAGTGAACAATGGCGTTTATGAAGCTTGAAACTCACCCTACGTTCACACAAAAATACAATAATGTGATTGCCTTGTCTGATTCAACCATCTACATATATTGCTTTTGCTTTATTTAAGCAGACTTGAGCGCATCACCTTCACATTTTACAGGAAAATATACTATGCATCTGATCTGATCGAAGGTAAGCACGCTCAGTTTATGAATGAATGCAAAATATTCAAGAAATGATGCCTAATCTATATCTGGCTGTAATTAAGCTGCCCGGAAAAATTAACATCCGGTCATACACAGTGCTGTGTGCAATACACACTGTTTATGGCAACGAATGGACAAAATGAATACTAAAGACTCCAACCATTCTTCGCTTTTGCATCGTTTGGTTGGGGTATTCGCTATTCAGTGAGCTAACCACTTTAGATATCATAATGTGATAAGTATGACAGTTTTAATGGCCAGCACCAGTCTGCACTGAGTCGTTCATTATTACGCCAGTGTACATCAAAGTAGCTTAATGTTTGATCAGCCTGTGTACCGTAAGCATTATCTTACTATGAACCAAAGACGTACATGTACTTTGTCAAGAACCTGGTCGGTCTGTGTCTTTGTAACTCGCACTTTCAGGCAAACTATGATCAGTCTGACACTAGCCTGTGTCGGTACACCGTCTAGATTGCAGATTGGGCATAGTTTATATAGCGTAATTTTATGCATGCTAAGACCACAATCGGGCTGTAGTTAAAGTTTGTAATTGCATTAAGCCTTACTGCAATATTTATATAGTTGCGATGATTCCGATAGGCCTCTGTGGCAAAAAAAAATTACAATCAATCGGACACAAGTCTGCGCATGAGCGCAGCCTAGTAGGTTAACTATAATCATAATTGACTAAGTGTACTGCTCAGTCTTTGATCGTCCTCAAATAATTCAGTCAAACTAACCTATCAGAATATACATTTTACAAAGACTCAGATCAGCATGTAACTCAACAACTGCTTAACCATAAAAAAAAACAAACAATGCTATGTTCTCTATAACTCGCATATCTCGAGCGATAATAAAAAAAAAGAGTAGCTTATAGACTGTAAGAAGCTTAATTCGTACGACTTGCTAAAAGTAAAGCGAATATAATGCCAAACAAAGGAAATAGTGACCAGACTACACAATCGCGCAGCTATACCAGAATTTCCTCCGTTTAACACTTATTGCAGTTAACATATTAGCTGTGAAGCAGTGGAAATGTGATAATTCTCGCGATTTCTATTCAGTGTTCACTTTTATTTTGGAACACCATTTTCAGTCCCAAATCTCGCTCAGAAATGCTAATACATGCTTAGGAAACATAAAAATTTGACTCCATAAAAGCATATATAACAACTTTAAATATAACAATGTAAAAACAAAACAAAACAAAAAACAATACTTTTTTTTGTTTGTGTGAACAAAGCCCATCGAAAAATGTCCTGTGCATACGTATACATGTGTATTTGTCATATTTATCAAAATAACAAGTTCTGGTGCGCCTTTAAGGCTGATATGAGTCTATGCCAAAGCACAGGCTCATGTGGGCCTTACCGTTGAAAGGCGCGCGCAAAGGACACGTTTCAAAAAGAATTGCTCACTTACCAAGCCCCCAAAACATCTATGTGCCAATGCCTATTTGAACACTTCTGTCTTTTAACGGATCTTCATTTTCCTTCTCTGCAGTGGAAGCTCTATTGTTTAAACGCTTATCCCTGTCCTGTGTGTGGAGAGTCGTCGATTGGGCGAGCTCTCTCTTGAGTTTCACAATTTCGCGTTGACGCTCAACGTTCTGAGCAACGAATTTGTGAACAGTTTTCTTTTCATTTTCAAGCTCATTCTTTAAGTTAGACACTTCCTGATCCTGCAGCTTCACTAGTTCTTTAACACGTTCGCAGTCGTCTTCTCTTCCCTTATAGAGTAGCTGAATCGTTGAATTTAATAAATTGAAACTTGCTTTAAGCTCTTTTATTATTTTAGAAGCAGATTTTAATTTAAATTTTCTGCTACATGTATCAGGTTGTGAATCAAATTGAACATTTATCACTTCCTTCATTTGGGTGTCATCAAGGTGGGCGAATGGTAACGCGGAACACATATTTTTATTTTCACAAAATATCTTCATCCTAATTCTATCTCTGGAAAGAGTAGCCTTGCTCTTGTGTTTCTTAAATGATGTCATGTCAGGCGTAGGGCTCCAAACAGCGTGATGTGTCTCAAATGGTTCTTGTATTAAATTCACTGGTACAGGACCTGACTGAAACCGCGGTCGCCAGTATGATTTGATATAACTATGATATCTGTTGTTCACTCTAATGTTGTATCTCCAGGAATTGTCCATGTTTTTCTTCTCTGTAGATCAGGAACGACGTAACAAGCTTAAAAGTTGTTACTCCGGACTCTCGACCAATTTTAATGATGTACAGTTTATAAGTCTCTTAGGTGTGTGGTGGGGAAATTAGCAAATGGTGGTGAGCTGTGAGAGTGAGCGGTATATCCGTGCTCAAAATGTAATAAATAAATAAAATGACAACACTGGAGACAGATATAAAGTTCCAATTTTCTTCTTCACTTTGCGTTATCAAAACTTAATGTTCAAACTACTATAATCACAAGTTCCAATATTATACAGTTTCTGTTAAATCCAAATATAATATATATGTTCTTCTAACTATCATTTATATAATACAAAATGAATAACATCAAACTTGCTGGAACATTCCAAGCGTTCGTTAAACTTAGTTTCTCAATCTTAAACTTCAAACTTGGTAAAATTACAAAAAAAGAATAAATGTCTTAAACTTTCAGTTGGCAGATCCAAACTCTATTATGTCTTAACCGTTCAGTTGGTAATTCCTAACTTACTTATTACGTGTTACTCGTTTAGTTGGTAAATCCTAACTAACTTCTCCCAATTCAAAATATCTCTAATTCTAAAAACAGACACGCCCATATTGTACCATATACAGCATAAGCCAATCGCCTTGGCAGAGGTATAAGGCGGTCCTAAAACATTAAGATTAATAATTGAGCAGAATAAATCCCTTTGATGGACAATAGCGCCGCCGCCAAACGGACGCGGATGACAGACGTTGTGAAATCAACTTCCGTGAGCATGTTTGCACAACTGACTCATGTGTGAACAGCGCTATTGTTCGTCAAATGTAAGACGCTAAAATATGATCACCTTAATTGATGTCAACACCTGCGAGAAGCGTGGGTTCGACTCACTAATTAAGGAGACACATCCTGGTCTAAAAATACAAAATAAAATTAAAATCTAGCGTTGAAAAGTAAAACATTTTCTAACTAAAATAAACTATTTTGTTTCAGATTCTGTATAAAGTTGCGATTATTTTGATACCTAACATGCCATATTTTGTTTGACAATAATTATTTTCTGATTTTATAAATTATTAATTCTGTTCCTTTCGACCCAAAGTTGAATTTATTCTAAGAAACATACTCGTGCAGTCTCATAGGGACATGCACTGTAGTTGTTTTATGTTAAAACTGGGACATGCACAACAGTCTTCGAAACAGACTCGCGTGGTCTCGTCGGACATACACGGAGGTCTCGAATACTGAAACATGCGCCTATGTTTTGAGTAGTAGGTTGAACAGAGAAATGTAAGCAAATGATCAAATTCCTTCTCGTGCAGTCTTGTCTGGATGTGCACAATAGTTATGAAATAAACGGGTCATGCACGCTAGTTCAGAAACAGCCTTGTGCAGTCTCATTGGGTGCGCACAGATGTTTCTGTAACAGCGACATATACCACGGTTTTGACTCCTAATGATTTGAAACAATACCCAAACTCATGTAAGGTAAAATGATCATTTTTCTTCATCATAATATAAGCATATGTAAAATATGTGACCCCCGGGATGGGCCCATTTTTGACCAAAGGGGCATAATTGAATTTCCACCAAGTGGTAAAGGAGGATATGTTACTGACTGACGGACGTTGGAAATCCTATGATCACAATAGCTAATTTGAACCTATGGCTCAGGTTAACTAAAATATGTATATAAAAAGTTGGTGCCAAATTCTTGGCAGAGCAAATCAATATTGCACGAACAATTCAAATCACGCACCACGTATCTCACCTAGATTGCGATTTTTCTGCAATAAAGATAAAATGCATAGGCACTTCCAGGGTAAACCAGTTCTAGGGGGGAGGGGGGATCTAAAAATCACAAAAATATAGGGTTTCTTAACAGTACTGGCCCGGATTCCCTGGAAAATCACAAAGCTACCAAGCCAGCATTCAATGTTGGGCCACCATTGGCCAGCCAGCGAAACGCCATTTAAATGGCGTTGCGCTGGCGGGCTGATGGTGACCCCCGCTTATATTGGTATTTGGATCTTCACTCCCTTCATCAACTAAAAAAACGTAGTCAAAGGTGGACCCACTCTGAAAAAACTTTCTGGATCCGAGCAAGTGACTAGTTCTACTAAAAGATATTGGATTGTTCCCAAAATCCCCCAAAATAAAAAAGTTTTCTTATTTCTTATACTCAAGTTGGAACACTAAAATAAATTCTATCCTATAATGCATCATTCTATGATGTAAAATGAGTACTTGAGAAAGGGCCATTAACTTAAAATATTTGAACTGTGTATTTAAGAAAGGTGTTGTAGAAAGTAAAATGAGCAAAAATGTCCAAGTGTTTCTGAGTTATACCTGATAACTGTGAGACGAACGAGGTCCTGTGAGGTCCAGAAAAAATTACCAGTTTCCTCATTTCTCCGAAATTAAAAGTTTTTTACGCTCCATGTTCCCCAATATTGTGCCTTTCTGTGAGGAAATGACATGGTGATCATCGCTTTCTCCGACATCAGCATACACAAGCCTGTCCTCCGTCAGCAATGCAACCTACCTCCGCCATAAACGTGATACCATCGTACAAGATTTTTGCACCATACTCGTCTGATAGAATTACTAGATAATCCATGTAAAAATAAATACAAACAAAATCAAAAGCCGTAAAATATTCGTTAAAAAAATGCAATCCGATCAATCTGTGACCATTAATTGGTGTTTTCATTCCTCGAAGCGGTCGAATCCTATCAAAACTACTCCGACATGCGCGTATCCAGAGGGGGGGGGATCAGGGGGTCCGGACCCCCCCCCCTGAAAAATCACATTCAAAGTTGGACCATCATCGGCCCGCCAGCGAAATGTCATTTAAATGGTTTTTCGCTGACAGGCCGAAGATGGCCCGCTTCGTGTTATTTATGTTATTTCGTGTTAAAAAAATATATATATAAGAAAACTTTCTGGAACCGCGCATGTCCGACATCTTCCTGCTGGCGCCAAAGACGATGTTTTTACCAATATCCTTAAAATCCAGCATATATATCCTCCATGGTCGATGTAAAAATCCCCCAGGAACACATTAATGAAGGTGGTGTAGAATATACCAGCCCCCAATCCTGTTTCCCTGGGGGGCCATCCAGGGTTCACCCCGCTCCACTGCTCGCTCGCCCCGACGGGTGAGATTGCGCGGCCGCTTTGGAGCAGGATTCCCCCCTTTCTGACCCGATCTGGTAATTCTATCATTTTTCCAGATCCACTGTAGAAGTTCGGGCAGTAACATAGCAGCCCCGAAGCAGGGAGAGTCCGCAGACTCTCAGGGCCTGGCCCTTAGAAAAGAACCAGACCCAGCTAACGTTATTTCAGCGTTACTTCGATCATTGAAGTTTACGAAGTAAGCGGCTGCGTGAGCACAACGTCCCGACGCCGTCAGGAACACCTTCCAAAAGCAAGATTTGTACTAACTATCTTGCCGAGGGATTACATTATTTATACCTGATCTATATGAACACTGGTTATCATTTCACCTAGTGTCAGGTCTTCTAATAGTCGCCGTGTGTCGGAAACCAGTTAAATGACGCTGTTTCTAAATATATACTGGTAACTCGTGATTTCTAAATATAGATACTGACCACTTGCTGACTGCGTACAAAATTCAGAGCACCAGGAAAAACGTGTTCTAACTTTTGAAATTCTGCCAAATGTCCAATCAATAAATAACTCCGATATCTACTATGTCTTCGTGTAGCCTGTTCTTAAAATCAGCAAACAACAAAAAAGCATGTAAATTTGAAAATACACATCATTAAAACGCCCTATCTAGAGCCCTTTGCCAACACTGCATATTTTATACGTCATGTGCTTGTAGAACTACAGGAAAAGGCCCTTTGCTTCCATTTGAAAATCGTTTTTCGGTATCAGGCCCATTATCCGTGCAGTAACCTACATGTATTAACATTAAAATCTCGCAGTTTAAAGCAGAATATGACTACATGCGTTGTTTTCCGGCACTGTTTTGTCGGTTCGTTTTCATTTTCCCGTGTGAGTGTTTTTTCTGTTTTTCTACAGTACAAATGTATATACTACTCAAAACAAGTTAAGGGTTTCTCAGGAACCTCTGAAAAATCACAAAGCTGCCAAGCCAGCATTCAATGTTGGGCTTATAATGGTCCGCTAATAGTGGTATTTGGTTCCCCTCTCCCCCTCATGAGCTAAAAAGAAAACGTGGTCAAAATTGGAAAAATGGGAAAAAATGTTGGAACCCCTCTGATCCGCGCTTGTGCCAAGGTAGACAAGGCTATGGTGCCGCAGCGGACTGTCTGGCTACGGTTCGAATACAGCGGGTGCTATACTCAAACGCTTACAGTCAAATCCTAGAAACAATGTATGTGTGTGTGTGTGTGTGTGTGTGTGTGTGTGTGTGTGTGTATGTATGTATATCAAATTTTGTAAAGGTAGCAAACCACTGATCGGATCAGCTGGGCCTGGGCAAATTTGATAATATAAGGGGGTACCCTTCAATTCTTGGCTCTAAATACACTTTGTTGTATTTTATACTGTCAAGTGCTGTTTCTGTGTGCCTGGGAATGTTTGAGCATTAATAAAAAGCATTTTTTGGCAACTGAAAATACTAAATGTGGCTATCCGGCCAAAATACGAATGTGTGGCTCGGCCTGGAAATGCATCAGAATTCTACTTTCATTTTCATATACACAAACTCGAAGCTGATTATCAAAGAAACGAGGTGGGAGGCAGGTATTGAGTTGTAAATGTTGCACATGATCATGGAGATTTCTGCATGATTTAGCAAGATTTGAGTGGCTTGCTCGAGCACACTGTCCAGCAGGGGCATCCGATTTGGTACATTTTGTCGTAAAAATTGCCGTCGAAAAAGTGGGGTCCGAGAAGATTTCTATGCTAATGGCTCTCTTATGTAAGATCAATTTTAGTGTTTTATTTCTCTAGAATCCACAAAAACATCTCTAATCTTGATTTAGATTGAAGAGAATTGACTTTTATACTTGAAACTGGTCGCAATCAGAACTTATCTTAGTGCGCCCTCCGGCACGCTCTGGGGTCTCCGTTTGATGGTGGTTTGCTACCTTTAAGCACAAACAGTGATTTTCAAGTTTCCATTTCAGATGTAAATAAAGCAGGCTTTGCACACCTCATCAGCTGTCGGCTAAGGATATAGCATGATTTTGATTCTTGTGCGCAAGTACTTTTCACAGGAGGGGAAATCGCACAGTTGGTGTCGGGGTAAAGAATTTGTGCCTGTGGCTCTTTTCGGAACAGGGTGATATTCTACAACAGCTGTCAAAAGGTCAGAGAGTATTTCAGCCAACTTTCCTCTACACTGTATGTCTGCATAAGCTCCAAATTTGTGATTTTTTTCAAAAATTCTCAAATTGGGAGCAAAAAAGTTTTCTTAAAGGTAGCAAACCACTGATCGGATCAGCTGGGCCTGGGCAAATTTGATAATATAAGGGGGTACCCTTCAATTCTTGGCTCTAAATACACTTTGTTGTATTTTATACTGTCAAGTGCTGTTTCTGTGTGCCTGGGAATGTTTGAGCATTAATAAAAAGCATTTTTTGGCAACTGAAAATACTAAATGTGGCTATCCGGCCAAAATACGAATGTGTGGCTCGGCCTGGAAATGCATCAGAATTCTACTTTCATTTTCATATACACAAACTCGAAGCTGATTATCAAAGAAACGAGGTGGGAGGCAGGTATTGAGTTGTAAATGTTGCACATGATCATGGAGATTTCTGCATGATTTAGCAAGATTTGAGTGGCTTGCTCGAGCACACTGTCCAGCAGGGGCATCCGATTTGGTACATTTTGTCGTAAAAATTGCCGTCGAAAAAGTGGGGTCCGAGAAGATTTCTATGCTAATGGCTCTCTTATGTAAGATCAATTTTAGTGTTTTATTTCTCTAGAATCCACAAAAACATCTCTAATCTTGATTTAGATTGAAGAGAATTGACTTTTATACTTGAAACTGGTCGCAATCAGAACTTATCTTAGTGCGCCCTCCGGCACGCTCTGGGGTCTCCGTTTGATGGTGGTTTGCTACCTTTAAGCACAAACAGTGATTTTCAAGTTTCCATTTCAGATGTAAATAAAGCAGGCTTTGCACACCTCATCAGCTGTCGGCTAAGGATATAGCATGATTTTGATTCTTGTGCGCAAGTACTTTTCACAGGAGGGGAAATCGCACAGTTGGTGTCGGGGTAAAGAATTTGTGCCTGTGGCTCTTTTCGGAACAGGGTGATATTCTACAACAGCTGTCAAAAGGTCAGAGAGTATTTCAGCCAACTTTCCTCTACACTGTATGTCTGCATAAGCTCCAAATTTGTGATTTTTTTCAAAAATTCTCAAATTGGGAGCAAAAAAGTTTTCTTAAAGGTAGCAAACCACTGATCGGATCAGCTGGGCCTGGGCAAATTTGATAATATAAGGGGGTACCCTTCAATTCTTGGCTCTAAATACACTTTGTTGTATTTTATACTGTCAAGTGCTGTTTCTGTGTGCCTGGGAATGTTTGAGCATTAATAAAAAGCATTTTTTGGCAACTGAAAATACTAAATGTGGCTATCCGGCCAAAATACGAATGTGTGGCTCGGCCTGGAAATGCATCAGAATTCTACTTTCATTTTCATATACACAAACTCGAAGCTGATTATCAAAGAAACGAGGTGGGAGGCAGGTATTGAGTTGTAAATGTTGCACATGATCATGGAGATTTCTGCATGATTTAGCAAGATTTGAGTGGCTTGCTCGAGCACACTGTCCAGCAGGGGCATCCGATTTGGTACATTTTGTCGTAAAAATTGCCGTCGAAAAAGTGGGGTCCGAGAAGATTTCTATGCTAATGGCTCTCTTATGTAAGATCAATTTTAGTGTTTTATTTCTCTAGAATCCACAAAAACATCTCTAATCTTGATTTAGATTGAAGAGAATTGACTTTTATACTTGAAACTGGTCGCAATCAGAACTTATCTTAGTGCGCCCTCCGGCACGCTCTGGGGTCTCCGTTTGATGGTGGTTTGCTACCTTTAAGCACAAACAGTGATTTTCAAGTTTCCATTTCAGATGTAAATAAAGCAGGCTTTGCACACCTCATCAGCTGTCGGCTAAGGATATAGCATGATTTTGATTCTTGTGCGCAAGTACTTTTCACAGGAGGGGAAATCGCACAGTTGGTGTCGGGGTAAAGAATTTGTGCCTGTGGCTCTTTTCGGAACAGGGTGATATTCTACAACAGCTGTCAAAAGGTCAGAGAGTATTTCAGCCAACTTTCCTCTACACTGTATGTCTGCATAAGCTCCAAATTTGTGATTTTTTTCAAAAATTCTCAAATTGGGAGCAAAAAAGTTTTCTTAAAGGTAGCAAACCACTGATCGGATCAGCTGGGCCTGGGCAAATTTGATAATATAAGGGGGTACCCTTCAATTCTTGGCTCTAAATACACTTTGTTGTATTTTATACTGTCAAGTGCTGTTTCTGTGTGCCTGGGAATGTTTGAGCATTAATAAAAAGCATTTTTTGGCAACTGAAAATACTAAATGTGGCTATCCGGCCAAAATACGAATGTGTGGCTCGGCCTGGAAATGCATCAGAATTCTACTTTCATTTTCATATACACAAACTCGAAGCTGATTATCAAAGAAACGAGGTGGGAGGCAGGTATTGAGTTGTAAATGTTGCACATGATCATGGAGATTTCTGCATGATTTAGCAAGATTTGAGTGGCTTGCTCGAGCACACTGTCCAGCAGGGGCATCCGATTTGGTACATTTTGTCGTAAAAATTGCCGTCGAAAAAGTGGGGTCCGAGAAGATTTCTATGCTAATGGCTCTCTTATGTAAGATCAATTTTAGTGTTTTATTTCTCTAGAATCCACAAAAACATCTCTAATCTTGATTTAGATTGAAGAGAATTGACTTTTATACTTGAAACTGGTCGCAATCAGAACTTATCTTAGTGCGCCCTCCGGCACGCTCTGGGGTCTCCGTTTGATGGTGGTTTGCTACCTTTAAGCACAAACAGTGATTTTCAAGTTTCCATTTCAGATGTAAATAAAGCAGGCTTTGCACACCTCATCAGCTGTCGGCTAAGGATATAGCATGATTTTGATTCTTGTGCGCAAGTACTTTTCACAGGAGGGGAAATCGCACAGTTGGTGTCGGGGTAAAGAATTTGTGCCTGTGGCTCTTTTCGGAACAGGGTGATATTCTACAACAGCTGTCAAAAGGTCAGAGAGTATTTCAGCCAACTTTCCTCTACACTGTATGTCTGCATAAGCTCCAAATTTGTGATTTTTTTCAAAAATTCTCAAATTGGGAGCAAAAAAGTTTTCTTAAAGGTAGCAAACCACTGATCGGATCAGCTGGGCCTGGGCAAATTTGATAATATAAGGGGGTACCCTTCAATTCTTGGCTCTAAATACACTTTGTTGTATTTTATACTGTCAAGTGCTGTTTCTGTGTGCCTGGGAATGTTTGAGCATTAATAAAAAGCATTTTTTGGCAACTGAAAATACTAAATGTGGCTATCCGGCCAAAATACGAATGTGTGGCTCGGCCTGGAAATGCATCAGAATTCTACTTTCATTTTCATATACACAAACTCGAAGCTGATTATCAAAGAAACGAGGTGGGAGGCAGGTATTGAGTTGTAAATGTTGCACATGATCATGGAGATTTCTGCATGATTTAGCAAGATTTGAGTGGCTTGCTCGAGCACACTGTCCAGCAGGGGCATCCGATTTGGTACATTTTGTCGTAAAAATTGCCGTCGAAAAAGTGGGGTCCGAGAAGATTTCTATGCTAATGGCTCTCTTATGTAAGATCAATTTTAGTGTTTTATTTCTCTAGAATCCACAAAAACATCTCTAATCTTGATTTAGATTGAAGAGAATTGACTTTTATACTTGAAACTGGTCGCAATCAGAACTTATCTTAGTGCGCCCTCCGGCACGCTCTGGGGTCTCCGTTTGATGGTGGTTTGCTACCTTTAAGCACAAACAGTGATTTTCAAGTTTCCATTTCAGATGTAAATAAAGCAGGCTTTGCACACCTCATCAGCTGTCGGCTAAGGATATAGCATGATTTTGATTCTTGTGCGCAAGTACTTTTCACAGGAGGGGAAATCGCACAGTTGGTGTCGGGGTAAAGAATTTGTGCCTGTGGCTCTTTTCGGAACAGGGTGATATTCTACAACAGCTGTCAAAAGGTCAGAGAGTATTTCAGCCAACTTTCCTCTACACTGTATGTCTGCATAAGCTCCAAATTTGTGATTTTTTTCAAAAATTCTCAAATTGGGAGCAAAAAAGTTTTCTTAAAGGTAGCAAACCACTGATCGGATCAGCTGGGCCTGGGCAAATTTGATAATATAAGGGGGTACCCTTCAATTCTTGGCTCTAAATACACTTTGTTGTATTTTATACTGTCAAGTGCTGTTTCTGTGTGCCTGGGAATGTTTGAGCATTAATAAAAAGCATTTTTTGGCAACTGAAAATACTAAATGTGGCTATCCGGCCAAAATACGAATGTGTGGCTCGGCCTGGAAATGCATCAGAATTCTACTTTCATTTTCATATACACAAACTCGAAGCTGATTATCAAAGAAACGAGGTGGGAGGCAGGTATTGAGTTGTAAATGTTGCACATGATCATGGAGATTTCTGCATGATTTAGCAAGATTTGAGTGGCTTGCTCGAGCACACTGTCCAGCAGGGGCATCCGATTTGGTACATTTTGTCGTAAAAATTGCCGTCGAAAAAGTGGGGTCCGAGAAGATTTCTATGCTAATGGCTCTCTTATGTAAGATCAATTTTAGTGTTTTATTTCTCTAGAATCCACAAAAACATCTCTAATCTTGATTTAGATTGAAGAGAATTGACTTTTATACTTGAAACTGGTCGCAATCAGAACTTATCTTAGTGCGCCCTCCGGCACGCTCTGGGGTCTCCGTTTGATGGTGGTTTGCTACCTTTAAGCACAAACAGTGATTTTCAAGTTTCCATTTCAGATGTAAATAAAGCAGGCTTTGCACACCTCATCAGCTGTCGGCTAAGGATATAGCATGATTTTGATTCTTGTGCGCAAGTACTTTTCACAGGAGGGGAAATCGCACAGTTGGTGTCGGGGTAAAGAATTTGTGCCTGTGGCTCTTTTCGGAACAGGGTGATATTCTACAACAGCTGTCAAAAGGTCAGAGAGTATTTCAGCCAACTTTCCTCTACACTGTATGTCTGCATAAGCTCCAAATTTGTGATTTTTTTCAAAAATTCTCAAATTGGGAGCAAAAAAGTTTTCTTAAAGGTAGCAAACCACTGATCGGATCAGCTGGGCCTGGGCAAATTTGATAATATAAGGGGGTACCCTTCAATTCTTGGCTCTAAATACACTTTGTTGTATTTTATACTGTCAAGTGCTGTTTCTGTGTGCCTGGGAATGTTTGAGCATTAATAAAAAGCATTTTTTGGCAACTGAAAATACTAAATGTGGCTATCCGGCCAAAATACGAATGTGTGGCTCGGCCTGGAAATGCATCAGAATTCTACTTTCATTTTCATATACACAAACTCGAAGCTGATTATCAAAGAAACGAGGTGGGAGGCAGGTATTGAGTTGTAAATGTTGCACATGATCATGGAGATTTCTGCATGATTTAGCAAGATTTGAGTGGCTTGCTCGAGCACACTGTCCAGCAGGGGCATCCGATTTGGTACATTTTGTCGTAAAAATTGCCGTCGAAAAAGTGGGGTCCGAGAAGATTTCTATGCTAATGGCTCTCTTATGTAAGATCAATTTTAGTGTTTTATTTCTCTAGAATCCACAAAAACATCTCTAATCTTGATTTAGATTGAAGAGAATTGACTTTTATACTTGAAACTGGTCGCAATCAGAACTTATCTTAGTGCGCCCTCCGGCACGCTCTGGGGTCTCCGTTTGATGGTGGTTTGCTACCTTTAAGCACAAACAGTGATTTTCAAGTTTCCATTTCAGATGTAAATAAAGCAGGCTTTGCACACCTCATCAGCTGTCGGCTAAGGATATAGCATGATTTTGATTCTTGTGCGCAAGTACTTTTCACAGGAGGGGAAATCGCACAGTTGGTTTCGGGGTAAAGAATTTGTGCCTGTGGCTCTTTTCGGAACAGGGTGATATTCTACAACAGCTGTCAAAAGGTCAGAGAGTATTTCAGCCAACTTTCCTCTACACTGTATGTCTGCATAAGCTCCAAATTTGTGATTTTTTTCAAAAATTCTCAAATTGGGAGCAAAAAAGTTTTCTTAAAGGTAGCAAACCACTGATCGGATCAGCTGGGCCTGGGCAAATTTGATAATATAAGGGGGTACCCTTCAATTCTTGGCTCTAAATACACTTTGTTGTATTTTATACTGTCAAGTGCTGTTTCTGTGTGCCTGGGAATGTTTGAGCATTAATAAAAAGCATTTTTTGGCAACTGAAAATACTAAATGTGGCTATCCGGCCAAAATACGAATGTGTGGCTCGGCCTGGAAATGCATCAGAATTCTACTTTCATTTTCATATACACAAACTCGAAGCTGATTATCAAAGAAACGAGGTGGGAGGCAGGTATTGAGTTGTAAATGTTGCACATGATCATGGAGATTTCTGCATGATTTAGCAAGATTTGAGTGGCTTGCTCGAGCACACTGTCCAGCAGGGGCATCCGATTTGGTACATTTTGTCGTAAAAATTGCCGTCGAAAAAGTGGGGTCCGAGAAGATTTCTATGCTAATGGCTCTCTTATGTAAGATCAATTTTAGTGTTTTATTTCTCTAGAATCCACAAAAACATCTCTAATCTTGATTTAGATTGAAGAGAATTGACTTTTATACTTGAAACTGGTCGCAATCAGAACTTATCTTAGTGCGCCCTCCGGCACGCTCTGGGGTCTCCGTTTGATGGTGGTTTGCTACCTTTAAGCACAAACAGTGATTTTCAAGTTTCCATTTCAGATGTAAATAAAGCAGGCTTTGCACACCTCATCAGCTGTCGGCTAAGGATATAGCATGATTTTGATTCTTGTGCGCAAGTACTTTTCACAGGAGGGGAAATCGCACAGTTGGTGTCGGGGTAAAGAATTTGTGCCTGTGGCTCTTTTCGGAACAGGGTGATATTCTACAACAGCTGTCAAAAGGTCAGAGAGTATTTCAGCCAACTTTCCTCTACACTGTATGTCTGCATAAGCTCCAAATTTGTGATTTTTTTCAAAAATTCTCAAATTGGGAGCAAAAAAGTTTTCTTAAAGGTAGCAAACCACTGATCGGATCAGCTGGGCCTGGGCAAATTTGATAATATAAGGGGGTACCCTTCAATTCTTGGCTCTAAATACACTTTGTTGTATTTTATACTGTCAAGTGCTGTTTCTGTGTGCCTGGGAATGTTTGAGCATTAATAAAAAGCATTTTTTGGCAACTGAAAATACTAAATGTGGCTATCCGGCCAAAATACGAATGTGTGGCTCGGCCTGGAAATGCATCAGAATTCTACTTTCATTTTCATATACACAAACTCGAAGCTGATTATCAAAGAAACGAGGTGGGAGGCAGGTATTGAGTTGTAAATGTTGCACATGATCATGGAGATTTCTGCATGATTTAGCAAGATTTGAGTGGCTTGCTCGAGCACACTGTCCAGCAGGGGCATCCGATTTGGTACATTTTGTCGTAAAAATTGCCGTCGAAAAAGTGGGGTCCGAGAAGATTTCTATGCTAATGGCTCTCTTATGTAAGATCAATTTTAGTGTTTTATTTCTCTAGAATCCACAAAAACATCTCTAATCTTGATTTAGATTGAAGAGAATTGACTTTTATACTTGAAACTGGTCGCAATCAGAACTTATCTTAGTGCGCCCTCCGGCACGCTCTGGGGTCTCCGTTTGATGGTGGTTTGCTACCTTTAAGCACAAACAGTGATTTTCAAGTTTCCATTTCAGATGTAAATAAAGCAGGCTTTGCACACCTCATCAGCTGTCGGCTAAGGATATAGCATGATTTTGATTCTTGTGCGCAAGTACTTTTCACAGGAGGGGAAATCGCACAGTTGGTGTCGGGGTAAAGAATTTGTGCCTGTGGCTCTTTTCGGAACAGGGTGATATTCTACAACAGCTGTCAAAAGGTCAGAGAGTATTTCAGCCAACTTTCCTCTACACTGTATGTCTGCATAAGCTCCAAATTTGTGATTTTTTTCAAAAATTCTCAAATTGGGAGCAAAAAAGTTTTCTTAAAGGTAGCAAACCACTGATCGGATCAGCTGGGCCTGGGCAAATTTGATAATATAAGGGGGTACCCTTCAATTCTTGGCTCTAAATACACTTTGTTGTATTTTATACTGTCAAGTGCTGTTTCTGTGTGCCTGGGAATGTTTGAGCATTAATAAAAAGCATTTTTTGGCAACTGAAAATACTAAATGTGGCTATCCGGCCAAAATACGAATGTGTGGCTCGGCCTGGAAATGCATCAGAATTCTACTTTCATTTTCATATACACAAACTCGAAGCTGATTATCAAAGAAACGAGGTGGGAGGCAGGTATTGAGTTGTAAATGTTGCACATGATCATGGAGATTTCTGCATGATTTAGCAAGATTTGAGTGGCTTGCTCGAGCACACTGTCCAGCAGGGGCATCCGATTTGGTACATTTTGTCGTAAAAATTGCCGTCGAAAAAGTGGGGTCCGAGAAGATTTCTATGCTAATGGCTCTCTTATGTAAGATCAATTTTAGTGTTTTATTTCTCTAGAATCCACAAAAACATCTCTAATCTTGATTTAGATTGAAGAGAATTGACTTTTATACTTGAAACTGGTCGCAATCAGAACTTATCTTAGTGCGCCCTCCGGCACGCTCTGGGGTCTCCGTTTGATGGTGGTTTGCTACCTTTAAGCACAAACAGTGATTTTCAAGTTTCCATTTCAGATGTAAATAAAGCAGGCTTTGCACACCTCATCAGCTGTCGGCTAAGGATATAGCATGATTTTGATTCTTGTGCGCAAGTACTTTTCACAGGAGGGGAAATCGCACAGTTGGTGTCGGGGTAAAGAATTTGTGCCTGTGGCTCTTTTCGGAACAGGGTGATATTCTACAACAGCTGTCAAAAGGTCAGAGAGTATTTCAGCCAACTTTCCTCTACACTGTATGTCTGCATAAGCTCCAAATTTGTGATTTTTTTCAAAAATTCTCAAATTGGGAGCAAAAAAGTTTTCTTAAAGGTAGCAAACCACTGATCGGATCAGCTGGGCCTGGGCAAATTTGATAATATAAGGGGGTACCCTTCAATTCTTGGCTCTAAATACACTTTGTTGTATTTTATACTGTCAAGTGCTGTTTCTGTGTGCCTGGGAATGTTTGAGCATTAATAAAAAGCATTTTTTGGCAACTGAAAATACTAAATGTGGCTATCCGGCCAAAATACGAATGTGTGGCTCGGCCTGGAAATGCATCAGAATTCTACTTTCATTTTCATATACACAAACTCGAAGCTGATTATCAAAGAAACGAGGTGGGAGGCAGGTATTGAGTTGTAAATGTTGCACATGATCATGGAGATTTCTGCATGATTTAGCAAGATTTGAGTGGCTTGCTCGAGCACACTGTCCAGCAGGGGCATCCGATTTGGTACATTTTGTCGTAAAAATTGCCGTCGAAAAAGTGGGGTCCGAGAAGATTTCTATGCTAATGGCTCTCTTATGTAAGATCAATTTTAGTGTTTTATTTCTCTAGAATCCACAAAAACATCTCTAATCTTGATTTAGATTGAAGAGAATTGACTTTTATACTTGAAACTGGTCGCAATCAGAACTTATCTTAGTGCGCCCTCCGGCACGCTCTGGGGTCTCCGTTTGATGGTGGTTTGCTACCTTTAAGCACAAACAGTGATTTTCAAGTTTCCATTTCAGATGTAAATAAAGCAGGCTTTGCACACCTCATCAGCTGTCGGCTAAGGATATAGCATGATTTTGATTCTTGTGCGCAAGTACTTTTCACAGGAGGGGAAATCGCACAGTTGGTGTCGGGGTAAAGAATTTGTGCCTGTGGCTCTTTTCGGAACAGGGTGATATTCTACAACAGCTGTCAAAAGGTCAGAGAGTATTTCAGCCAACTTTCCTCTACACTGTATGTCTGCATAAGCTCCAAATTTGTGATTTTTTTCAAAAATTCTCAAATTGGGAGCAAAAAAGTTTTCTTAAAGGTAGCAAACCACTGATCGGATCAGCTGGGCCTGGGCAAATTTGATAATATAAGGGGGTACCCTTCAATTCTTGGCTCTAAATACACTTTGTTGTATTTTATACTGTCAAGTGCTGTTTCTGTGTGCCTGGGAATGTTTGAGCATTAATAAAAAGCATTTTTTGGCAACTGAAAATACTAAATGTGGCTATCCGGCCAAAATACGAATGTGTGGCTCGGCCTGGAAATGCATCAGAATTCTACTTTCATTTTCATATACACAAACTCGAAGCTGATTATCAAAGAAACGAGGTGGGAGGCAGGTATTGAGTTGTAAATGTTGCACATGATCATGGAGATTTCTGCATGATTTAGCAAGATTTGAGTGGCTTGCTCGAGCACACTGTCCAGCAGGGGCATCCGATTTGGTACATTTTGTCGTAAAAATTGCCGTCGAAAAAGTGGGGTCCGAGAAGATTTCTATGCTAATGGCTCTCTTATGTAAGATCAATTTTAGTGTTTTATTTCTCTAGAATCCACAAAAACATCTCTAATCTTGATTTAGATTGAAGAGAATTGACTTTTATACTTGAAACTGGTCGCAATCAGAACTTATCTTAGTGCGCCCTCCGGCACGCTCTGGGGTCTCCGTTTGATGGTGGTTTGCTACCAAAGCTATTGTTTAAACCAACTTAATTTGCGTAGCTTTAAAGAAACCTGCTGGCGATAGAAAGTCAATCGTCGTCTGCTGACTGTTTGCGAAAGATCATCAGCAGACGATAAAATCGCCGCTAGCAAGTTATACCCACACACTAAAGTTTAATCTGTATGTATGCAAATACCTTTGTTTTACAAACGGCTTAGCCTGTTGACAATCGCGTCAGGCTAAAAACGACTTATATGCATGTCATTGGTTTTGCAAACTTGAACTCATACAGAAATTGGGACAGCCTTTTAAAGCAAGCGCAAGTTTTGAAAATTGACATTTGTATCACAGACATATTGTAAAAAAACAAACAACAACAACAACAACAAAATACACACATAAAAAAAACAACTTTTGACTACACACCTGCACCTGCTTAGCAAACAGGTAGTTTCTGAGACGCAGGCAGTTTTCCATATAATGACACCTCGGGGGGTGGGGGGGTTGTAGCTCCCTATATATATGACATAGTACCGATGTGCGCGCAAAAAGCCCCCCCCCCCCCCTTTCAGTGCCGCCCCCTTTAAAATGAAAGTATATGAATGGCTTTATTTTGGTATATGAATGGCACAAATTTTCTGACACCCATGTTTCTGCACATATTTTTCGCTCACCTTTGTTTTAAATTTTACATCAAGCAGATTTTCTCATGGCGAGGGTCATCACAGAGTATATGAAAGAGTCTGCTGTTTTCTTTTTAATTGTAGGTTCTGTCTATTTCTGAAGGATCCGTTTTTCCAGATCATTTTGAGGTCGCAACGGCTGTCGTTGTGCCGCGTGGAGTTGGTAAAACCTTTTCCCCGTACATCGATATATTGTTGATAATTTTTTCATATTCTGGTCCTTCAGGAATATTGGGTTCTGGCGGAAAGCAGAACCATGACCGCTTAAGCCGGTGCTAGGGGGCGTGAGACGTGTTGCTTTTTCCATCAGCTCTCATGAACAGACTCAATAAAATCGAGTCTGCTATTTTTTTTATATTGTACGTTTTCTTTATTTCTGAGGGATCCGTTTTTTCCAGATTATTTACAGTATATTAATTCAAAGGACAGTATATGAATAGGACAACTTTCTGTGAAATCAAGTATACTAAAGGACTTTGAAAACGCATCACCCAGATTAAATCCTTTATACACAAACTCTGAGAATGTCAGTGAGATAATTTTTATTGCATATCATAGTATGGCTAGCTTGTAGTGTTTCCTAGAAAATTTATGGTTGTAAGTTTACTTTAAGGTATTGAAAAAGTATCCGTTTTAAGACAGGGGTGGTCGATTTTGAAGGACACGAATTCAGCTTCAAGTTAACACGCGTTAGTTTTGATTCCTGACTCAACAGATTTGCATCCTTTACTTCTTACACGATTTCACATTCATCATTGAACGATAGGAATAAATTGACAGTTCGGTAAGCTCAAAATTACACCCCTTTAAAAATACCGACATACCCCACCCACCCTGATGACTATAGTCTTTTAATAAAACTCAACATCTTGGGCCTTTCAAAGTTTCGATTTTTTACAACCGGTTTTATTGGAAGAGGCTTTGGGTATACACAAATGGCATATTATGCATTGATAACGCTTGTATTACGCCCCTTTTGCATTGTGCAAATGACGTTAACGTAAATTTTTAAGACGTTCTCGATCACACGACAGCAGATTTCCTGCCATGATTTACATCAAAATGTCTTCCCCACATGACTGCCAGTGTATGTAATCAATATCAGTAATGAAAACGTACATAAAGGTAACTTATGGAGATGTTTCTATAACGGAGAAATAAATTTATGTTCAAATTTGACGACTGATTCATACCAATTCTGGGTTGCACATTTAAACCTGCGAGTAACTTTTCAATCGCATATACGGTTTGCAAGAAAAGTGCAAAAATATGGTGATGCGTTTTCAAAGTCCTCTAGTATATATGAATGGGCTGTTTTTTTTTCAAAGGTCAGTTATATGATTCGGGTTGGTTTCAAAATACTGGCTCGCACACCCGTACCAAAATTATTCCAACGTCACCTCGCCCCCCCACCCCCAAAGAATGGCACGTACGTAAAGGTGTACAATTAATCGCATGAAATTAATAAAAATAAACCCGGGACATTACTTCCAGCGCTAAGGGATACTATCCATTTTACTTCCAGGGCTATGGGATACTATCAATTTTACTTCAAGGGTATGGGATAATATCCATTTTACTTCCAGGGTATAGGATCAATTTTACATCCAGGGATTGAAACTATCCACTTTACTTCCAGGGGTTTGGGATCCAGGGGTATGTGATACTGTCTATTTTACTTCCAGGGTATGGTATACTGTCAATTTTACTTCCAGGGTATGGGCTACTATCTATTTTACTTCCAGGGATATGAGATACAGACCATTTTACTTGCTGGGTATGATATATTGTCCATTTTACTTCCGGGGTATGGGATACTATCCATTTAACCTCCAGGGTATGAGGTACTATCCAATTAACTTCCAGGGTATGAGAAACTATTCATTTTCATTTAAGGGTATGGGATACTATCCATTTTACTTCAAGGGTATTGTATATTATCAGTTTTATTTCCAGGGGTATGGGATACTGTCCATTTTACTTCCGGTGTATAGGATACTATTCAATTTACTTCTGAGGCTATGGGAAACTATCCATTTTACTTCCCGTGTATGGGATACTATCAGTTTTACTTCCAAGGGTATGGGTTACTGTCCATTTTACTTTCAGGGTATCGGATACAATCCATTTTACTTCCAGGGCTAGGCTATGTGATACTGTCCATTTAACATCAAGTGTTTTGGGATACTATCCATTTTACTTCCAGGGATATAGGATACTGTCCATTTTACTTCCAGGGTATGTGATAATGTCCATTTTACTTCCAGGGCTATGGGATACTATCAATTTTACTTCTAGGGTATGGGATACTATCAATTTTACTTCTAGGGATGAGGAAAACTGCTTTCAATATTTTTGTTTGCTTTATTTTTGTTTACTTTATTTTTGTTTACTTTTGTTGGGATATTTGCAAGATTGGGATAACATATACCAGCGAACATTGTATTTGAAGCTAATCGCAAATTTGGCGGAACTTGTTCTGCTTTGTCCCTTTTTCCAACATTACTTTCTACTTTGAGGAGGAGGACATGTTTCCATATTTACACATGTTCTTTGTTTGTTTGCTCCAGTTTTATTATTGCTATTTTATGAGAATCGATACACCCAGGTCGCTACTTTTGTCGTCTGCTGATAACATTTGCAAACAGTTTGGACCCAGATCAGGACCGACGTTCTATCGGTCCTGACTGGATCCAAACCGTTTGACACTCTGATAATGTTCCTGATTTTTTAAAAAGGATAATTTTCAAGAAAAGCCATCAGACGAAACAAAAGCATTAGAATTACCCCGTATGCAAAGAGATAATATTGAATGACAGAATGCAAAACATGATATAAAATCTCTGTTGTCTAACTCCACCATTAGTGCTCTGAATGGTAATGTGGGCCCGGGTGACAACATGATTGGTTTGAATTTAAATATATCGGAACTGAGGAATACATCAATATTAAGGTAAGTTAACGTTTTTATGCCACAATAGAATTTCTTTGGACAAATTATCAATTCGACTCTTTTGTTAATACCAGCATATCAATGCCCTCAAACGAGAAATTGATCCCCTAAGCTATGCTCACAGAAAAAAAGAATTCAAATCAACAACATCCTTCAAAATGTGACTGATATTTACTCGTATTTTGTACCTGTACTCTGTTTCTATACGAAACCCACCAATAAGTGATCGTATTTGCTATTTATGCCATTAAATGTTTGCTGTCAAACAAATGAGTTTTATCATTTTGAACCCAGCTGTGCTAGGCGCGGATTGGCTTCTTATGGAAATCGGATTGGAATGAGTTTCTTCTACAAAGAGTGTGGATTGGTCATCCTTACTTTTTCAAAACCACTTTTATGGAGAGAATAAACATGCATTTGTTAAGTCCAATATAATTTTTCTACTTCAGTGATACTGTTAGGAAAGATTGCTATCTCAGTTGTGAATTTAATACAGACCATACGGTGCATGCATGCAAAGCAATTATCAGAACCAAAGTTGCTCTTCAAAATATGTCCTTTGGCTGACTTATAGTTTAGCATTCCTTTGTAAAAAGTGAGTATGATCAGGAAATACCACAATCACACACTGCAGCCCAACCCACGGCACTGTGAGGAAGAACCAAAGAACACAACAGTCATAAGACACCAGGAAGACAGTTAAAGTTAACAGGCTGCTCTCTTTTTTTTTCTCATCATGATGATTGCAAAGCTAGAAAGGACGCTAAGTAATGCATAACACAACAAAAATCAAAACACAGAACTCCCACAAACAATGGGAGGAACATTTGACAATGAAGAATCAACAAAAACAGAACCACTGCCACCAGGGTGGGGGCTTGCTTAAATGCATTTAACTGGTGCAAATATTCGCAATAGATTTTGTTCTTGTTAAAAACATTTTTTTAGCTGGCATGGAGGTTTCATAACTTATGCAATGCATCATCACAGAGAAACAATCTAATCAAATTAACACACTATGACGAAACAAAGAATATGGATCACGAATTACATATAGTCAGGGCTAAAATACCTCAACGAGGCACGGTGGGCATCAGTCGTCGGCATCAGACCTATTTTTTGTCATGGGAGTCCGTTTTGTAAACAGTGACGTATTTTATAGCTATGCTCTAGGGCTGTATGAAGAGTCATTTATAAAGACATTTAGATCATCCAGGACATAGGATCAAGACTAGCTTTTGTGATCATTGGATGTCTGTCATCATTTGTCAACAATCGCTACATAGGACATCTCCTTTGATAATGGCTGGATTTCACCCTTTCTTAGCAGGAATGAACTTTATATGGCCCTCTTTTATAATTGTTTAAATGCTTCCAGTCTGTTGCAACTAGGTCAAATATTTTGGAAATGAAAACTCTAAAACTCCTCCTGCCCAAAATAATATGGCATATAGCATGTAGCGTAACCTAGTAAACGTCTCGTTAAAAGTTTGTTTGTTAGGTTTGATTTGATGCTTAACCTCCCAGTTAACAACTATGGTCACGTCGGGTTGGTCAGTTCACCTAACCACACTTTCTGTGGCAATCTTGACTAAGTGGTTACCCAGTACTTCGTGAACATATTTTTGCTTGTAATTGACAACAACCCTTCTTAAATAAGTGGAAGGGAGGAGAATGGCCATAGAAATTATTTCATGGTCAATCTCCACAAAAGTATGGGACCGGGCTGTATTGGAACTCGCTACCTTCAGTCACAGACATAAAAGTATGATCAGAAAATACCACAATCACATACTGCAGACCAACTCACGGTACCTTCAATTCTATTCAAATTAAGGCATTGGGGTCACAAAATGTGCCTCCCCAAGTGTCACATGTCTTTTAATTAATAAATTGATAAATTGACCATGGACCACAACACATTTGATTACAATTGGCCCACTCATTTCACTGAAAATAAGAGCGATGACGACAGATGCCAGACAATTGGCATACTGTTACTCACTTGAGCCTTTGGCTTAGCATGCAAACAGTCTTGGGTCATTAAACTGCTCAAAAGCAAAACACCAAATAATGAAATGGCGTTTCTCTCACAGGACTTTAATGACAGCATTTATTTGTTTACTGGGTAGATAAGCATGTAAAATGCCAGTTTAACTTTTCCCAATATACATCTATGAAATCTTTAAGATTCTTGGACAAGGTCATTAAAGAGACTATTGCCACCAAACACATATACAAAGTTTCAGCTTTTTTCCTCAGATGATTTCCGAGCTAACCAATTTTTAAATGTCGCATTCAAATAAACACACAGGACTACTCAATAAACATTTCTGGGGGAAAATGGTAATATCCCAAGTGAGTCACCGAAAATTGCCAAACTCATCCCGATAGTAAGAAAATAAAAGCTGATGGTCAACGATGATTTATATAAAAATATTCTTAACGTTAAAACATATCGTCTCTGTGGAAAACACCATAAACACCTTAAACATCCCAAACAGCACCACAATTCAGCTTCCCTGGATTTGTATCATTCACTGCACCTCACAAACTCCAACACAGCATCGACCCCCATCCGAGACAGTAAAAGTATGAACCAACGACACACACTATTTTGGTAGTATCGCATGTTAGCAAAACTATTAAACGTCCATATTGTTTAATTCTTAAAAAGGCTGTCGCTATCGCCTGTTCTTTTATTATTAATAAACTACTCATTCGAAGTGTCTCTTGCTTCTTAGAACTGTCTAGTTCAAATGAGATGATTCACATTTTTCAAAGCTAAAGTAATACGAAATCGAACATGATATTGCTGTTTTATTTCGTTACAAAAATCTAGTCCTGTATTTTGTTTGAAGCACACATACACACGAACGTGGAATAGGTCCATACCATCTTAGAAAATACCCATAAATATTATCCCCACAAGCCATTCCTTTAAATCATATCTTTAACCCTTAAAGCGCCAAGAAAAAAAAATGCTGAAGTCGTCTGCTGCAAATAATTACCTAACATTACTGACGAATCAAGTATAGGAGCAGTCTGATTTGGGTCCACACTGTTTGCCATAGAGGCTTCTTAAACATTTCAGCAGACGAGAAAAGCAGACGACTTTTGTTGAAAAAAACAAGAATATGGAAACAGCTCGGAAATTTCACAGCCAAAAGCTCAGAAGCAGGTCGTGGGTGTTTTTTCTCTACTCTTAGAACAGCACTCATACAGTGACTGAACCCCTTATTAAGTAATGTGACCCAATGGGCCACAGAGCAGAACCAGTCAAGCTGAAAGGTTTGATTCATACTCTAAAATATCACTTTTCATGCGCGGATCCAGAAAGTTTTGTCAGAGGGGGTCCAAATTTGACACTTTTTTTAGTTGATGAAAGGATAGAGAATCCAAATACCGCTATAAATAGGTCATCATCGACCCGCCAGCAAAACGCCATTGAAATGGCGTTTCGCTGGCAGGCCGATGATGGCCCATAATTAAATGCTGGCTTAGTAGCTTTGTGATTTTTCAGAGGATCTGGTCCAGTACTGCAAAGAAACCCTATATTTTTGTGATTTTTCAGAGCCTCCCCCCCCCTCTGGATCTGCCCATGACTTTTAATGGAAGCAGTGGAAAATGTCTGCTAAATGAAGAGTAAACGCATAAGGGTAAAGAGCGCATGGATTCCTTTCAAAACTAAAGGGAACTGGATAAGCAGGAATTCAGTGCAACAAGAGACCTACTGGAGGCCCACCAGAACCGGTCAGTCCATTAACACCCAGACTAACCGGCCCACAGGGAGAACACATATTGGCCACCAGAGCCACAGGGCCCACACAGAGGACAAGTAGACCCAGAAGACATGAGATCAATGGCCCACCACATGACCACTGATAAAATGAGGGAACCCGTGTATACAAGGAGACACAGAAGGAAAGGGGCCAATGGGCCCACCCGGATCAGCGGATGATGATGGCCCACCAGGACAGCCTTGCTCAAAGAGGAATCGGAGTCCTACAGGCCCAGAAAGAATAGACATGATGTCTGCACCAACCACAGACAAAGGAGAGGGGAACAGGCATTAAATGAGCCAGTGCATGAGATTTCCATCATTGTGACTTTTTGACATGTTTAGACTCAGACGAGCCTCCTTTTAAGCTTAGAAACTCCAAATGGTGTTCAGCCAGTAGCTTAACAATCGTAGAATACTCAAGCAACTAGCAAAGGCTCTGATCAGACCGCGTATGCGCAGACTGATCTGAGGCTTTGCTGGTCGCACATACCACATTGTTGGAAATCTCATGCACTGGTTCAAATCATAATACACTCATGCCCTCCGAACTCCCCCAGGAAACAGAAACAAACACTGTCAAAAGGTGTAAATTCACAATAAATAATACAGAAGACCAAATAGGGAGCTAAATAAGTAGGAATTAAGACAGTACAGTGCTACATATAAAATCACACAAACCTGCAAACCTAAAAATGCAACAATTTATTGACTTATACAGTATAGCTAGAGACATTAATTTTGGTCACAGTTTTTTTTTATCTACATTCATACTTTGTGTATGTGAGCAGCGAAGATTCCTGAGAGACTGTGTTTGCGTGTGTGTGGGGGGGGGGGGGGGAGGAGGAGGTGGCTATATATGGACCACTGTACGAGATTGGGTACTTATCACACATGGGCTAAAATCTGCTTTAAAGGTCGTAAAAGTCTTGATGGAAAGGATGTGTATATGGGGTGGGTGCCATGTTTTGTTTCTGACATGGTTTTGTGGAAGTTGGAGTGTTTCCACCGACCTGTCTCAATTCTCATGCCATCTGTGAGTTACCCTTCCTAACATAGGGAGTTGGCACGTAAAAGAGTAAAAAAAGAATCCAGACTGTTTATATTGACAATATAGATAGTATAGATCTTTTTACGTCTAAGCAACTATATAAATAGAGGATCTTACATGAGTGCTCATGTTTTATTGAATTTATTAAACGTTTTGGGGGAAGAGATAAAATACGAGGCTTGCCGAGCATTTTATCTTATTTTCGCAACGAGTTTAATAAATTCAATAATACAAGAGCACGAATGTTAGATCATATGACAAATTCTTTGAAATCTCATTTCTGACGTAAAAACGTTATAATTTTTGTCATTATGTACGCAACGTTGTTATGGACGTCATAACGTTTCCCGTAAATCTATAAACCACTAGTGGTTTATCGATTTTATTGCATGGCGTTATTTCACTCCCAGACGCGACGTCATATGATAAAAATGCATATAAAAAACGTTTTTGGACATTGACCTTATTCCTGTGAGGAATATCATATAATTATGACCCTTAAGATGAGATTGGAAGAACTTGTTGTAGTTTCAGTGAGCTTTCAAGTATTTACGACACATACCATTGCTGCAAAAACTACTTGATTGCTGGATGGTTAATTCAATCCGTTTCCTTCACTTACTAAACTGTACTTCTCACTCAACCAATCCGTGGTTTGACCTAAATAATACAAAACCAACCTGGGTTATGACGAGTTCGCCTATGCTTTGAGTTTGTTTGAAAGGTCCATATGTGTGGTTGTATACTTTGGTGACAGTTAAAAAAGATTAATTCAAATTCATTTAAAGCATTTTATTGCACACTATAACGTGTCATAGATGCGAAATGCATTGTTTTATTATCGTGACTCGATTAAATGAAATTTATGTCTAAATGAGCACACACGTTATGAAGGGCTTTGAGTCATACGATGAGCAGTTCTGACTTGGAAAACCGAGCTGGACGTAAGAAACAATAAAGATTAAAGAGGCTAAGTCTGAAACTATGAACATTGTTCGTATTTTTTTTTTGTTCAAATCATTTGTATCAGTAGAATTAAGTTATGTGTTCACAATAAATCTGTTCACTATAGTTGAAACTGCACAAAAAAGTGAATTATCATATGAAATAGGTGTGTGTTTTCTATTGTTGGTAATTATTTGCGTCCCTCCAATAATTATAGACAGTTAATTTTTAACATAAATGCTGTTGTTTTGATACTGATAATTTGTTTTGATTAACAAAATTGGTAAAATGTATACCGAAATTTTAGTTTTTTGTTGTGTTCTTGAAAAATAGAAACATTATTTCTAAAATTAAAAGATCAAAAGTTACAAACTATGCAGCTTTAATGTTCCTACCTGCAATTACACCTGAGGGTAAAATAAGTGGCAAAACCGATGTTGTGGCCGTCGCCATAGTTAAACTCAAACCAATCATATTTTCTTTAGGGGCCTACGCTACCAATAAGAACTCATTCGGAGGAATTAGACAACAGTGAAAATATTGGCAGGTAAATTTCAACAAAAATAGTTTTCATGTTTTAGAATTTTCAGTTAATATGTGTTTATGTAAATAGAGGATCTTACATGAGTGCTCATGTTTTATTGAATTTATTAAACGAGTTGGGGAAAAGAGATAAAATGCGAGGCTTGTCGAGCATTTTATCTCTTTTTCGCAACGAGTTTGATCAATTCAATAATACAAGAGCACGAACGTTAGATTCTTTGTTTCACATGACATTAAGATTACTTAGAAATCTCATTTCTGCCATAAAAACGTTATACTTTTGTCATTATGTACGCAACGTTGTTATGGACGTCATAACGCTTCCCGTAAATCTGTAAACCACTAGTGGTTTATCGATTTTATTGCATGGCGTTATTTCACTCCCAGACGCGACGTCATATGATAAATAATGGTATTATCTAAGAAATAGATCAGCTCCAGCAGTGAATTGTTGATTAATAATTCACTGTTTGGAGGTCAGTTGTAAAGAAGATCAAATCACGAGCGCGCAGCGCGAATGATTTATCGTCGTACAACTGACCGACAAACAGTGAATTATTACTCAACAATTCACGCATTGGAGCTGATCTATTTTGAATCTAACACTCAAGGAACGACGAACACACATTCGAAGTCTTCAGCTTCTTTTAACTTTCCGCCATTGCACTGAAGAACTCCCGCCAATACTTAGACTACGTCGCATTCGTTTACATGTGATTGTAACGTCTTTTAAGCGGAAAAACGACGTTACACCGTCTAACGCCATGAATGACGTCATTTTCTAGTGACGTCAGCTATCACACACTTTAGCAGTGAATTATTGTCCGATATATCACAGTTTGTTACCGTTGGCTCTATAGGCTTGTCACTATTGTCCTGAGACATACGAATATGCAATGATCTTTCACGCAATCTACGGGAATCGTCGTAAAAGTGCGCTTTAGATTGTGGTACAATTACTTATCTGAATGAAAAACAAATCACAATCACTCGCTAGCCTAATGGATAATAGGCTGTCCTTAGTTCTCAAAAGTTGTGGGTTCGAACCCAGTAGCATTTCAGTTCTATTTTCTCTCTCAGTTTGTTTTATTTGTTAGTTTGCTAGTCTTTCTTGATATTGTGCAAATGAATTTATTTATTTGAATCTGGCATACGTTTATTCAATAAATACACACGTATAGATGTATCACGATCTCTGATTAATGACCTTTGTGCCTTTCTATTTCAAACGATTGATATAGAATGGGTAAATGAGCCAGTCGGGCTGGAACATCTGTGTTTGTCAAAGCTTTTATTGCAAAATGTAAAATAAATCCCCTAAACCTTTTTTCTAGAACACCATATCAATATTGTAAATACAATCACGCTTCAAAACGTTTTGTTCATCTGTAGCACGTGAAGAATTTCAATAAGCCTACATGTAAATAACTTTTTGCACGCTGGATAATTTTTAATACTTTTGTTGTCATTTGCTGACTTCTTTTTCAAAACTAAGTTTTTCAAAACCTCTTTCAGGAACATTATCAGAGTGTCAAGCGGTCTGTATCCAGATCAGGACCGACGTTCTGTCGGTACTGATCCGGGTCCAAACCGTCTGCAAAGGTTATCAGCAGACAACAAAAGTCGCCGTTGACGAAACTATACAAAAGGTAAATACAAATGAAAGATGTAAATCTCATTACAGGACGACGTAAAATATAAGAACAAAGTTAACTTTAAAAAGGGATGCAATTTGACACTTATATAAATAAAAGGTTTTCCCAAATGTTTCGATGTTTTGGTCTAGATAAGTGCGTCGTCCTTCGGATCGGGACGTTAACTGGATGTCCTCTGTGCAGGGAAAGTCACCCCCCCCCCCCCCCCGTGCATTTTAAAGAACCCTACGGTAATTTAGATATGGTTACTTGTAGGCTTTCATCATGCAACCCGGAGTGTACAAAGTACACATGCCGATAATACTCGAAAGAGGGTCTGGCAGTATATAGAGAAAGAAAGTATGCTTGATCTGTTAGTTGTCAACTAACCACTGCAGAGCTATTGGACCGTTTGCATTAAAGAAATGGCATTAGCTTCATATTCCTGGTCAAAGCATGATCAAATTCGGAATATTTCACGAAATTAATGCACGAATATCATGAGGATTTTGGCGAAAATTCATCAAAAAGAATAAGAACTCTTCATAACAAGTCTTACTGCTTCAGAGAATAAGCAAGTTTTATGGTTTGTAAGGTAAGCTAACCCACAATGCGACTGCAAAACATGCATCAGAAAATGTCGTCTGTTCCTGTCGCCTATATACTGTTTTACAGTTGCTGCTATACATTTCACACTGGTAAATGTATACGTCGAACTGCTGGTATTTACGCGTATTGTCGGTACTTCATAGACCGGAAGTGGTAGATATTGGTGTTAATACTATATAGAAAAGCATGTTATATGCCTAAAGGACTATAGACAGTATTCAGTATGTGTATGGCGATTTATGTAAGCATTTAAATTAGGAATAGATTCGAGTACCGATCATCCAGATCGGTACTCGAACCTATTCCTAAATGCTTACATAAATCGCCATGTGCATGCCAAATACTTAAAAATGATCTAATTCTATAGTCCTTTAGGCATATGGCATGTTTTTATATATAGTATTAACACCAATATCTACCACTTCCGGTCTATGAAGTACCGGCAATACGCGTAAATACCAGCAAATCGACGTATACATTTACCAGTGTGCATTTGCTGATAAACATTTTTGAGTAATGTATTAAAAAGTATAGATGCAACCACTGTGCTAAGGAGCGTAGTGGCTCAGTGGTAGGGTGCTTGACTCTAGATCGAGGGATTGCGGGTTCGAGCCTCACCGTGACCTTGAGCAGGACACATTATATCTTGCTAACCCAGGAAGACTTGTGCCAACATAACTGAAAAAGTGACTGGGACGTAATAAAGACTCAAATCAAACAAACAAACAAACAAAGCTGTCTGACCTGGGTCTATACAGGTTTCAAAAATCGGAGTGACTTTAGGATCTTCAGTACATGTAGCTAGAATACATGTGTTACGTGTGTTGCTACCAACATAACCACCATTTTTTCATAGCTTCATGCAGTTTTTAACAAATAGTGGCATATTCTAAAGTCTAGCCAAAAATAATTTCAACAGACGACAAAACGGCATTTGACGCGATGATAATTCACCCAGTATATTAAAAAGACATGCTACTGTCAGCAGGTTGGTACCAGGCCAGCATCCATTATCGGGTCACTATCGGCCCACCAGCGAAAGGAATGACGTTTCGCTGGCGGCCCGTTAGTGGCCCGATTTTACGTGCTTATACTATGTAGGTAAGTACCATTTTCGCAAGGTTCAACCTATTTTACACAGGTATTTCCAATTACATAAACAGGTATTGACCAATGGCAAATTAAGCCATACAATACATATCTACGATAGTGGACACGACTCTGTATACAGTAACATATTTCGTGTGGACGTTTGTCGATTTATACTGGTGAATATAAAAATATCTTTTTTCAGTAATCCTTGGTGTTCTGAAAACCCGTACGTTTACTTTGGAGTGAAGACCCAGAGGAAATGCCACAAAGTGTGGCATTTCCTCAGTGTCTGCGCTGTTTGCTATATACCTAACCCTAAGATTAGGCATAAGAATGGATTTTCTGTTATGTCCCATTCTTAGGCCTAATATTTTGTTCGAATAGGGTATCTATCTATCTATCTATCTATCTATCTATCTATCTATCTATCTATCTATCTATCTATCTATCTATCTATCTATCTATCTATCTATCTATCTATCTATCTATCTATCTATCTATCTATCTATCTATCTATCTATCTATCTCCTGCCTGCCTGCCTACCTGCCTACCTACCTCGATCAAAGTACGCCTGTGAGTGCTCATTTTGAATTTTTGACTGTTTATTTTTTGGAGGGGTGGGGGGTGGGTGGGGGTTGGGGGCTTAGTTTTCGAAGAGCGTTGGCATTGTTTATTCATTTTGCGACTTGTTTACCCCGGAAACCCTCCAACTATTCTTTTGAAACTGTAGTTTTGCTGCTTATATACAGGTTAAGATAAACATAAAATTTCAGCGTAACAATGTAAGTATTTTCTTACTCATCCGTTTTAACATATGTTTTGGGTGCTCAAAAGAACCGTCCCATTGAGACGGTTCTTTAAAGTACCCACAACATATGTTTCGGTTGAGAAATAAGAAAATTAAATTTTCGTTGCGCACTCTTAACTAAAGTCCTGTTATAAGAGGAACTCTTGCATCTCTGTTTACCACGACCACCCATGAATCTAAATGTTGATAACCCTTATAAGCTATATTACATTTCCTTTGTCTAAGGGGCCATTTTGGACTTATTGCTACATACCAACGAACGTTAAACTCTTAAACACTAAAGCATTTGTGGCTAATGCTACTATAATAATTTTGAGGCTTTGCACGAAGCATCCTTTATGCAAAAACGACTTCATTTATCTCTAGAATTTATATGTGCATCTCTGGCTCTTCAAATTGTTAACTATAATCCGACCCACACATACTTACGGCGTTCCAGACATACTTTGTCAATAATACTCCGTTTGTCGGCACATCCCAACCCATCTTTATAAGGTAAGGGCGTCTATGGGTGATAATCGTGTTTGCTTAATACAAAATATAAAGTTAGATATATACGTGTAGAGCAGTATAATGTATCTCAAGCGTTTCATCTTATATTTTCTGACATTTCATACGCATATGGGCCAATCTTTGTAATGAAAGTATTTTACACCAAACGAGTGCCCACACAAACTTCCAGAGCCGAGACCTCTTGTCCTAGCATCACCTTGAATAGTCCACCATGGGCGTTTAACTTGTGGTTTAACGGATCTTTGATGCACCATTATCTTATTGACATCAGGAGGAGCGTAGTGGCTGAATGGTACATGCAGAATGTTTGACTTGGGATCGAATGGTCTCAAGTTCGAGACTTACTGTGTTAAAGTCCCGACACACGTGAAAAACTGTTGACTGGGACGTAAACCATAAACACAAACAAAAAATTGACTGTTAGATATTTGAGACAGTTCATGAGGTTTTGACAATAATCGTAATTGCGAGCAGCGATATCCCAGACGAGCCTGTGCAATCGCACAGAGAGTTCGCTGCTCGCACAGACAGAGAATGGTCATCGGATGAAGGTCGATGCCAAAAAAGAGGTTTATAGTATACTCAGAAAAACAATTGAAGGATATTAAAATTCTTTTGACTTTATAACATTTGGGAATTTAATTTTCAAACAAATTATTTTTGTCATTGATTGAATTATCACTATGCAATTCACAAAAATGAAAAATTGAAATTCACGGGTCATTGGTTACGATACAGTACTACACCAAATGTACCGACCCTCTCTACCCAAAGTTCACAAGCAAAAAAGTTAGCGCTCTAAATTTTTGCTGCAACCTTTACCAGGTCATTGCTTATGTTCTAATTCCGACCACAGACAAAAGTTAACACCAATTTATTGGTCATCGCCTCGAATAATGGGACAACTTCTTCAACAAAAATACACAAATATGGCATACCCAGGTAAATTTGACAACAAATTTGCAGTAAAACACTGAAAACAGCTTCAAAATTAGGTGCCATTTTTTGGAGGGAGAGCCAGCGATGATTTTTGAGCCAGTCATTATGGAATACAAACGATAGAAATGGGTTTCAATTATTTTTGAACGTGTGTGACTTTTCAGTATAGAGGGTTGAACCATTTGGATTTGTACTGTACTTAAACCATTGAAGCGTGACTAACATAAAGCATACATCTTTATTGCAGATGTCTGGAACTATGAAATGCGTGCATAATTAGTAAAGTTTTTATTGTATTGAATGTTTGAGATGGGACTGAATCCAAATATCCTTCAATTGTTTTTTGAGTATACTACTAGATAGCTGCGAATACATGCATAGAGAAATAAGTTTTTGCATATGCGATATTGATAATTGTCGAATTCTCATGAATTGGCCCAATCTTTTTTTCAGGGTAGCTGATCGAGACTCCCATGGTCATTTTCGCCGACAAACCCTTTCTTTCTCCAAGAGGATTCATCAGTCACTTATGTGCACAGCTATGAAATTCTGCAGAATGTCGTCATATTGTGTTAGTTTTCGCAGAACTTGTTTGATTCGAAGAGTAAACCCTAAAATACTTCTCATAATAGGTTTAGTAATTTTAATAAGCGCGTTCAGCATTTTAAGCGGAAGTGACCGGAAACACGTGATGGGAAATAATGTTATCCGGAAGTACACAAACATTTATTTTCGAGAAAAAGAAGTGAAGAAAATTATTTACTGGTTGCCGCATGTGGGTAAATTTGCTGATACAGAAAATAATTGCCTGAAGAAATGCCCTGTTCGATGTGTAGCCACTAATGATATGAGTGATATTGCCAGCGCAGATGCAATAGACTTTCATCTGTCTCATCTGTGGACTAAGCATTGGAGCATTGGAACAAAGTCCATCATAAAATTTCCTTCCTATCGCAGACCAGACCAGATTTGGATGGTATCGAACATGGAGCCGCCTCAGCATTTATGGGGCGACATCAGCGTTCTCAATGGTATATTCAACTGGACGCGATGGTACCGATCTGATGCTACCCTGGGCTGGTACTATGGTTTTCCACATGCGTTGAATGAAGCTGAAATTGCTAACGCCACAAAAGCAATAAAAGGGCGTAATATATTCAGAGAGAAAACTAAAGGTGTGATGGGTAGAATAAGCAATTGTCTCGCTGAAAATAAACGTTACAAAACTATTAAAGAAATGCAGAGATATCTCGATATAGACATGTATGGACTGTGTTACGACACCCCATGTGGTGAGCCTAGCAACCAGTGGGACAAATCATGTGATATCATCATGACGAAATATAAGTTTTATTTAGCGTTTGAAAACAATGACTGTAAAGATTATGTCACTGAGAAATACTGGTTTACATTAGAGAGAGACCAAATTCCTATAGTTAATTGGAAGAAATTAGATCCATCCGTTGTCATACCAAACTCCTATATAAACATTTATGATTTTAAAGACATCAAGACTGCCATGGCATACATCAAACAAGTTAGTGAAAATGAAACGCTATATAACAGCTATTTTGATTGGAGGGTTAAGTATTCCAACTACCCGCCTTGTCCTTCCTGTGACGTTTGTAAAGCGCTTCATGACAAGGATAGACCAGCACAGGTTGTTGAGGATCTGGATGCATGGGTTAGAAACGATGTCTGTGACAAAGTTGAGGTAAGTTCCTGTCTGTCTGTCTGTCTCTTAACTACACATACAGTAAAACCTGTGTAAAACGGCCACTCAATAAACAAAACAAAGATCCTTATGACAAATGGTAGCTTAATGAAGGCCATAAGTATTGCAGAATGCTCCGCATTACTTTTGACCTGCATTAAGCGATAATTGGATCAAAATCACTTTTTTGACCTTTTTGAAAGCGACCGTTTTACACAGATTTAACTGTACGTAGCCAAATAGAAATGTCATTACAAAACAAATAAGTTAAGTACAGTAGATTCAAAGATGCATTATAATATAACTATACCATTATTTATAGAAACAGGAAAATAACGTTAAATATATCAGTACAGGTTTGATGCAGTGTAGGATATATACCTGCATAAAAAACCACCCAATACCTGGATTAGTTTATTGTTTTGCTTACAACGGTTCTCATCTATCTTTGAATCATCTCTATTTAGGCCAGGTAATAAGATTGTTTTAACTAAACACATAATTCATAGGTTTAGGTAAATAAAATTTTTGTGCGTAAAAGTGTAAATATTTTCTTACCCATCAGTTTTAACATATGTTTTGGGTGCTCAAAAGAACCGTCTCATTGATACGGTTTTTGTTAGTACCCACAACATATGTTAAGATTGAGAAATAAGAAAATTATTAGCTCACCAGAGCCGAAGGCTCAGGGTGAGCTTATAGTATTGGACTCGAGCCGGCGTCCGTGCGTGCGTCCGTCCGTCCGTGCGTCCTTTCACACTTTCAAACATTAATATCTCTGAGACCAGCTGGCCAATCATAATCAGATGTCATCAGAAGCATTATTGGGCTGGGGGATTGACTGCATTAGGTTTTGGGCTAGATCGGATCAGAACTCTGGTTTCCATGGCAACGGATAGCTCCCATAGGGTTATAATGGGGAAAATCTTGTGACCACTCTAGCTCCTTCATTTTTGATTTGTTCTTCTTTATTTTTTGCAGGTAACAAGGACAACCATAAATCTCGAATGGGTTCGAAATTCGGCAGGATCCGACCAGAGACTTATGAGTTAGCTGCCCTTGAGTGTCTGGAAAAATCCCCGTAGACTTATAATGGGAAATATGTTGTAACCACTCTAGTACCTTCATTTTTGTATTGATCTTCTTCATTCTTGCAGATAACAAGACCAACCATAATAGCTTGGATGGGTTTGAATTTCGGCAAGATTCCATCACTGACTTCGGAGTTAGCTGCCCTTGAGCGTCAGAAAAATTTATGAATAATGTTGTGACCACTCTAGCTCCTTCATTTTTGATTGGATCTTCTTCATTCTTGCAGGCAACAAGTAAGCCTATAATATCTTGTATGGGTTCAAAATTCCGCAGGATCCGACCAGGGACTTATGAGTTACCTGCCCTTGAGCGTTTGGAAAAATCCCCATAGACTTATAATGGGAGAAATATTGTGACCACTCTAGTGCTTTCAATTTAAAATGGATCTTCCTCATTCTTGCATACAATAAGGACAACTATTAATACTTGGATGAGTTTGAATTTCGGCAAGATTCCATCACTGACTCCGGAGTTAGCTGCCCTTGAGCGTCAGAAAAACTAATGAATAATATTGACCACTCTAGCTCCTTCAGTTGATTGGATCTTCTTCATTCTTGCAGGCAACAAGAAAACCCATAATATCTCGAATGGGTTCAAAATTCCGCAGGATCCGACCAGAGACTTATGAGTTACCTGCCCTCGAGCGTTTGGAAAAATCCCCATAGACTTATAATGGGAGAAATGTTGTGACCACTCTAGTTCTTTCAATTTTGAATGGATCTTCCTCATTCATGCATACAATAAGAACAACTATTAAAGCTTGGATGAGTTTGAATTTCGTCAAGATCCCATCACACATTTTGGAGTTAGCTCCCCTTTAACATCTTAAAAATTAATGAATAATGTTGTGACCACTCTAGCTCATTCATTTTTGATTGGATCTTCTTTATTCTTGCAGGCAAAAAGTAAACCTATAATGTCTCAGATGGGTTCAAAATTCAGCAGGATCCGACCAGGGGCTTATGAGTTACCTGCCCTTAAGCGTTTGGAAAAATCTGCATAGACTTACAATGGGAGAAATATTGCAACCACTCTAGTGCTTTCAATTTTGAATGGATCTTTTTCATTCTTGCATACAATAAGGATAACTATTAAAGCTTGGATGAGTTCGAATTTCGTCAAGATCCCATCACACATTTTGGAGTTAGCTCCCCTTGAGCATCTTAAAAATAAATGAATAATGTTGTAGCAACTCTAGCTCCTTCATTTTTGATAGGATCTTCTTCATTCTTGCAGGTAATAAGGACAACCATAAAAGCTTGGATGAGTTTAATTCAAAGTAGAACCAACTTTAGACTGTGGAGCTAGCTTCCCTTGAGCATCATAAAAATCTGCATAGACTTACAATGGGAGATCTGTTGTGATCATTCTATCACCTTCATTTTGGAATGGATCTTCTTCATTTGTAGGTAACAAGGACTTCCATAAAATTTTGAATGAGTTTGATTTTCTGCCACACCCATCCACCAGCTACAGAGTTAGCTGCCCTTGAGCATCTAAAATATAACTAAATAATGTTGTGACCACTCTAGCACCTTCATTTTTCATTTGATTTTCTTCATCCCTGTAGGTTACCAGGACATACATAAAAGTATGGATGAGTTTTAATTTCTGTCAGATCCCATAACTGACTACGGAGTTAGCTGCCCTTGAGTATCTGAAAACTACACTTTCACCAGGTTTCCAATGCAATTTTTATTCAGATCTTTTTAATACTTGCAGATAACTAGAACCGGCATAATATCTTATATTTTGACTTAATTTCTGGTCACTGTTTCAAGTTCAGAGTTATCTGCTTTGAGCATCGTAAATTATGGTGTCTCCAAACATTATGCTGGCTCCATGGTGAGCGATCGTTGCCCATTGGGCTACTTGTATTTTTGTACCAAAAGCCTGCACATATGCATGAATTTTAAGGCACTTATAGTATATAAATGGAACAAATCAAAATCATTCACTGAGTAGGATTACAATATGATGGATTTCACATGCACATGAGGATCTCGCTCATTAATTTATAATCACGAGAACATAATAATAGGGAAAAAATCCTTTATATTGTGACTAAATCAAATAGCTAGCACACCAAAGGCCAAGAATCAAGGAAACTATCAGGCACCAATACAATCAAATTCCACACATAACCTAAAGCACCATATGGGAAAGTGACACAACACAAGAAAACATCACAAACAAAAGAGCCAAGAGGACAGCTCTTTCCCAGCAGGTGACCACAAGGCTGCAAAAAAAAGAAGACAAGACAGCATGTCAGACACGAATACATATAACAAAAATAAGATCCACAAAATGGAATGGCCAATAGAATTGCTGGAGGGCTTAAACATGCTTGACTGAACCAACTTCACGCTTATTTCTGATGTAGATCAAGACAGATAGGTGTTTGGTTCACATGAAAGGCCCCTAACTTATCGATGCATCATCTCCTAGTATATACGAATCGACATATAAAAATGAGATAAAACAAAGGGACGGACTCTAAGTATATACAACGGAATACAGGAGTAAAATAAATCCAACGGTTAAATAGTGAGTATGATCAGGAAATACCGCAATCAGAAACTGCAGACAAACTCGTGACACCGTGAGGAAGAGCCACACAACAATCACGAGGCGCAAGGAACACAAAAAAATCAAAGCATCCAGCTCTCTCTTCCCCTTCAATATGATTGCGAAACTAGAATGGGCACAAAACAAACGCACACCAAAACATAGAATTACAGAATCCCCCAATGGGAGCAACAATCAATAACGAATAAAACAAAAACAGAACGACCGACTTAGAACGGACAGCAGCCTAAGCCACTTTGTGGGGGAGGGGCTTAAATGCATTTTATTGACACCAATTCTTTGCCCTAGATTCTGCTGTTGTTGAAGCACTGTTGAAAACTATTAAGCTCGCATGGAAGCTTCCTAATTACTGCAATGTATCATCATAGAGACGCTCTAATCAAACTAACAAACTATGATAATACTAAGAAAGGGGCTAACGGCTCACATATAGTCAGAGTTTAAGAAAACCTCAAGTTCAGCAATGTTGGGTCCTGCTACAGGCAAGCATCAGGCACCAACACACTGATTAAAGCTTTGCGTCAGAGTCGTCATTGAGTCTGAGGCCTTCGTGCACTTAAAGAGGAAACCATACATACATGTATAAACCGTGATTGGGGTTTACAGCCAGGCATGCAAACATTTGCATAATATCCACGTTAAGACTACTTCATTGTCTACTTGAGGACTAATGGCAGTTAAAGTATAGCAACTGTTGTGATTTCCAGCCTTAACAATTGAATAAATTCATATCAATTTTCAGGGTTGTTGAGTGGTATTTTTGTTCAAGTTTTTATAGAAAAATATGTAAGCAAAGATACTGGAAAAAGGAAACATAGCAGGTACCGTTATGTAAGCAAAGATACTGGCAATATGACACATAGCAGGTACCGTTATGTAAGCACAAACACTGTCAATAGAACACATAGCAGGTACCGTTATGTAAGGAAAGATACTGTCAGTAGGACACATAGCAGGTACCGTTATGTAAGCAAAGATACTGGAAATAGGACACATAGCAGGTACCGTTATGTAAGCAAAGATACTGGCAATAGGACACATAGCAGGTACCGTTATGTAAGCACAAATACTGTCAATAGAACACATAGCAGGTACCGTTATGTAAGCAAAGATGCTGGCAATAGGACACATAGCAGGTACCGTTATGTAAGCAAAGATACTGTCAATAGGACACATAGCAGGTACCATTATGTAAGCAAAGATACTGTCAATAGGAAACATAGCAGGTACCGTTATGTAAGCACAGATACTGTCAATAGGACACATAGCAGATACCGTTATGTAAGCAAAGATACTGGCAATAGGACACATAGCAGGTACCGTTATATAAGCAAAGATACTGGCAATAGGACACATAGCAGGTACCGTTATGTATGCAAAGATGCTGGCAATAGGACACATAGCAGGTACCGTTATGTAAGCACAGATACTGTCAATTGGACACATAGGAGACAGCGTTATGTAAGCACAGATACTGTCAATAGGACACATAGCAGGTACCGTTATGTAAGCACAGATACTGTCAATAGGACACATAGCAGGTACCATTATGTAAGCAAAGATACTGTCAATAGGAAACATAGCAGGTACCGTTATGTAAGCACAGATACTGGCAATACGACACATAGCAGGTACCGTTATATAAGCAAAGATACTGGCAATAGGACACATAGCAGGTACCGTTATGTATGCAAAGATGCTGGCAATAGGACACATAGCAGGTACCGTTATATAAGCAAAGATACTGTCAATAGGACACATAGGAGACAGCGTTATGTAAGCACAGATACTGGCAATAGGACACATAGCAGGTACCGTTATATAAGCAAAGATACTGGCAATAGGACACATAGCAGGTACCGTTATGTATGCAAAGATGCTGGCAATAGGACACATAGCAGGTACCGTTATGTAAGCACAGATACTGTCAATTGGACACATAGCAGGTACCGTTATGTAAGCAAAGATACTGGCAATAGGACACATAGCAGGTACCGTTATATAAGCAAAGATACTGGCAATAGGACACATAGGAGACAGCGTTATGTAAGCACAGATACTGTCAATAGGACACATAGCAGGTACCGTTATGTAAGCAAAGATACTGTCAATAGGACACATAGCAGGTACCATTATGTAAGCAAAGATACTGTCAATAGGAAACATAGCAGGTACCGTTATGTAAGCACAGATACTGTCAATAGGACACATAACAGGTACCGTTATGTAAGCAAAGATACTGGCAATAGGACACATAGCAGGTACCGTTATATAAGCAAATATACTGGCAATAGGACACATAGCAGGTACCGTTATGTAAGCAAAGATGCTGAAAAATAGGACACATAGCAGGTACCGTTATGTAAGCACAGATACTGTCAATAGAACACATAGCAGGTACCGTTATGTAAGCAAAGATACTGGCAATAGGACACTTAGCAGGTACCGTTATGTAAGCAATGATACTGGCAATAGGACACATAGCAGGTACCGTTATGTAAGGAAAGATACTGGCAATAGAACACATAGCAGGTACCGTTATGTAAGCACAGATACTGTCAGTAGGACACATAGCAGGTACCGCTATGTAAGCAAAGATACTGTTAACAGGAAACATAGCAGGTACCGTTATGTAAGCAAAGATACTGTCAATAGGACACATAGCAGGTACCGTTATATAAGCAAAGATACTGGCAATAGAACACATAGCAGGTACCATTATTTAAGGAAAGATACTGGCAATAGAACACATAGCAGGTACCGTTATGTAAGGAAAGATACTGGCAATAGGAAACATAGCAGGTACCATTATGTAAGCAAAGATACTGTCAATAGGAAACATAGCAGGTACCGTTATGTAAGCACAGATACTGTCAATAGAACACATAGCAGGTACCGTTATGCAAGCACAGATACTGTCAATAGAACACATAGCAGGTACCGTTATGTAAGGAAACATAGTGTTAATAGGACACACAGGAGGTTCCGTTATGTAAGGAAAGATACTGGCAATAGGACACATAGCAGGTACCGTTATGTAAGCAAACATAGTGTTAATAGGACACATAGCAGGTACCGTTATGTAAGCACAAATACTGGCAATAGGACACATATCAGTTACCGTTATGTAAGCAAACATAGTGTTAATAGGACACATAGCAGGTACCGTTATGTAAGCACAGATACTGTCAATAGGACACATAGCAGATATCGTTATGTAAGCAAAGATACAGGCAATAGGACACATAGCAAGTACCGTTATGCAAGCAAAGATACTGGCAATAGGACACATAGCAGGTACCGTTCTCTGAAAAAATCCTTATTTCTCAACTAAAACATTCAAAAATGTTCAAAGGGATGGCTTTTATCACAATTTAATGCCCAAGTTTTTTCTATCTGTTTCAGCTTTTTAGCGATGTCATGAAGTATGTTGATTATTACAAGTTCAAGTTGTTTGGAGTATAAGTCAGTGACATTGAGTGGTGTACTGAACACGAGGACGTAATAGGGCAGCGCCATTGAAAAATCTACTAAAGTGCGGGGTGTTCGAGTAATATAGGTCACAACACCGGATAGGCGGCAATCGAAATCGCTCTTAACAATTGACGAATGCGGGTAAAAGTGCTAGAAACAGTGTTTTCGATTGCCATTTGTCGCCAGTCGGGCGACAAATGGCTATTGAAAACTCTGTAACTATTGTTGATCTACCATTAATCCTATGAGACATGTATGTTTATTGCTCTTTAAAAAGACACTGCCCGCTGGACACCAGGGATAGCCTAGGTACACTGATCAGCGATGCAGGGTAAATAACAAGAATGTCCGAAATGGGGGTTCTGACAGGTAATTTTTCCAATTACGTCCCATTGCTGATTGAGGGATAAAGTCCGATATGGTTCGTCGATAGTATTAACGTTTTCGATTGCCGCCTATCTGGTGTGGTTCAGCGAGCAATCTACAGAACTACGGCGACGTATGAGTTTAGTGAGATTGAACTGTCTAAATAAGTGTCATTGATTATGTCCGTACTAATCAGTAACATAAAGAGGTCAGTGTCTTTGATTAACGCCCTGATGTACGGGGGCGTATAGGATCAATGTGTTTGAAACATACGTTAGCGCCATTGAATAATTTACTGAAGTGAGATTAAGAGTCATAGTCATTGAGTAATGTACTAACGTCCATGAAACTATTACATGTTCCATGTAGTTAAATTGGTATGTCAGCACCATTAAGTAATGCAAATAAGTACACAGGTTTACAGTGACTAATGGGATCTGTGTGACTGAAGTGTAAACCATAAGCATTAAAAATGTACTGAAGTACGGGGACGTATGATGAATAGGAGATAGCAAAGAGTTTGAAATAATGTCAGTGACAATTCCAGATGTTTAGTATTCTCGGAAATGGTTGTTCAGAATTCAGAATAATTTGGCACAAATGGCATATAGTGACCCTTAAAATGAAAAAACAACAACATGTCACTAGGGGGCGTTGAAAGTTTTCATTTGGAGCTTAATATTAAACCAAGCTGAGCGACCTAGTGCCGATTGACCCTCTGACGTAATCAGTGGGGCTTGAGTTCTGAATTTTTGTCTGAGTCTTCTTCCGTATCCACACTGTGTATGTGAGTAGTGGCGAGTCTGTGCACTTGCACGTGCTTGTAACATCCACGGTTGCTTGACAGTAGTATGATGAATTCGGAAGTCTCATGTGCTGGGTCATATTGCATCACGAAATAGAGAGCATAATCAGGCCTCGAGGTTATAAACTTGAGTTCATTCTCAAACTCAAATAAAGCGCAATGACTGGCTGCTTGCGGACACGTGTCCGCAAGCAGCCAATCAATGCGCTTTATTTACTCAAGTTTTATAACCTCGAGGCCAGTGCCTGTACATCGATCTGTGTGATAGCTAGCAATTGTATAAACGTCATGCAATTGAAAAGATATTCAAATTGAACTAAGTTTCGAAAGTGCTTTACTCAAATATGAGCCGTTTCATGTGATTTCCAACAATGTGACATTTTGACAAGTGTAGACTCAAAACGAGTCGGTGGAGCCTCCTTTTAAGCTTTGAAATTCCAAATGATGCTCCGTCAGTAGTTTAACAGCCCTAGAATATCCAAGCGACTAGGAAAGGAGGAAAGGCTCTGATCGGACTGCGCTTTTGCGCAGTCTGGTCTGAGCCTTAGCTGGTCGCACATACCACATTCTTGGAAATCACACGCCGCAGCTCATTTGATCTTACAAATACAGAAAAAAACTAAATGCCACCATACACAGTTTTAAGTTATTACCTCACTCTCTAGGTTGTTTGCTTGATTTTGATTCTTTAAGTCCCATCAACAATCTTTCAGTTATGTAGGGTTGAACCAGTACTAAGCTAGGATAAATGTGTTTTGCTCAAGGACACAACGCAGCGACGCCGGTGAGGCTCGAACCCGCGGCCCTTGGAATACTGTGTTCAATATTTTTGTTTACTTTATTTTTGTTTACTTCTGTAGAGTTTCAATATAGTTTCAATAAAGTGGCAACTTTGCACACAAGTATCGGAACAGAGGAATACACCAATACTTACGTAAGTTGACGTTTTATGCCACAAGAGAATTTCTTTGGACAAATTATCAATTCGACTCTTTTGTTAATACCAGCATATCAATGCCCTAAAACGAGAAATTGATCCCCAAAGTTGTGCTCACAGAAAACAAAGAATTCGATTCAAACAACATCCTTGGTATTTTGTACCTGTATCTGTTTCTATACGAAATCCACGGATTAGTGATCGGCGTTGTTATTTATGCCATCAAATGTTTGCGGTCAAGCAAATGAGTCTTATAATTTTGAACCCAGCTGTGTTAGGCCCGGATTGGCATCTGGTGGACTAAAGATTGGTTTCTTATGGAAATCGGAAGTGCGGATTGGTCATCCTTACTTCTTTAAAAACTATTTTTATGAAGAGAATAAAAATGCATTTGTAAATTCCAATATAATTTTTCTGCTTCAGTGATACTGTTAGGAAAGTTTGCTATCTCAGTTGTGAATTTAATACAGACCATACGGTGCATGCATGCAAAGCAATTATCAGAACCAAAGTTGCTCTTCAAGAGATGTCCTTTGGTTGCCTTATTGTTTAACATTCCTGTGTTAAAAGCAAGTGAGTTTGATCAGGAAATACCACAATCACACATTGCAGCCCAACCCACAGCACTGTGTGGAAGAGACAAAGAACACAAACAGTCATAAGACACCAGGAAGACAGTTAAAGTAAAGCAGGCTGCTCTCTCTTTCTCATCAAGATTATTTCAAAGCTAGAAAGGACGCTATGTAATGCATAACAAAACACAAATCAAAACGCAGAACTCCCACAAACAATGGGAGGAACATTAAACCATGAATCAACAAAAACAGAACCGCTGCCACCAGGGCGGGGGGCTTGCTTAAATGCATTTGAATGGTGCAAATATTCGCAACAGATTTTGTTCTTGTTGAAAACAAACTTTTTAGCTCGCATGGAGGCTTCATAACTTGTGCAATGCAGCATCACAGAGAAACAATCTAATCAAATTAACACACTATGATGGAACAAAGAAACAAAGAATATGGATCACGACTTACAGATAGTCTGGACTAAAATACCTCAACGAACAAAGTGGGCATCAGTCATCAGCATCGAAACTATTTTTTTTCAAGTAGCTGGAGTCCATTTTCTAAATAGTGACCTATTTTATCGCTATGCTCTAGGGCTGTATGAAGAATAATTTATAAAGGCATTTAGATCATCCTAGCCATATGATCAAGGCTAGCTTTTGTGATCTTTGTATGTCTGTCATTATTTGTCAACAATCGCTACATAGGACATCTCCTTTGATAATGGCTGGAATTCATTTTTCTTAGCAGGAATGAACTTTATATGGCCCTCGTGTATAATTGTTAAAATGGTTCCGATCTGTTGCAACTAGGTCAAATATTCACCTTACCACACTTATTTTGTGGGGCAATCTTGACTAAGTGGTTACCCAGTACTTCGTGAACATACTTTTGCTTGTAACTGACAACAACCCTTCTTGAATAAGTGGAAAGGAGGAGAATGAACGTAGAAATTATTTCATGATCAATCTCCACAAAGGTATGGGACCGGGGCAGATTCGAACTCACGACTTTCAGTCACAGACTTAAAAGTGAGCATGATCAGAAAATACCACAATCACATACTGCAGACCAACTCACGGTACCTTCAATTCTATTCAAATTAAGGCATTGGGGTCAAAAAATGTGCCTCCCCAAGTGTCACATGTCTTTTAATTAATAAATTGATAAATTGACCATGGACCACAACACATTTGATTACAATTGGCCCACACATTTCACTGAAAATAAGAGCGATGACGACAGATGCCAGACAATTGGCATACTGATAACTCACTTGAGCCTTTCTCTTAGCATGCAAACAGTCTTGGGTCATAAAACTGCTCAATAGGCCAGTACATTTAGCCAAAAATGACTCTTAACCCACAACTAATTCCTTGAGAAATGTTATCAACAGTTTTAGTATCAGGAAGGTGTCCTGTTTTATAGAAAAAAGTCCTAAAAAAATCTGAGGGGAAATGGTATTTTTGGGGGGTGAAAAAATATGAAAAATGAAGAAAAATCCCTGAAAACAGGCAAGTAATACCATGTTACTGGTACCATTGGATCTAATTTGACCTTCTTTATTACCCCAGGACAAGTTTCCATGGGTGTTGAATTGCTCATTGGAACCCCAGTCATGCCCCAAAAATGTGTACCCCCAAAAACTTATTTTAGCTATGTCTAAATGCATGGTTTCCATAGCAACCCATAATGCTTTCTCCTAAATGGGGGGTATACCTACAAAAACAACCATATCTAAGCTGCTTCTTAGTCTAGACAACTAACCTTGGTACCAAATTAAAGCCTAGGCATAGACCTTTCATTACATGATTAGATAAGCAAATTTTCTACTTTGAAAATATTCATGAATATTAATGAGAACTTTAAAATAAGGGTTGGTTGGTTGGTTGGTTTTGTTGCTTTACGTCCCAAGTTAACAGCTATGGTCATTGCGGGACAGTCAGTTCACCTAACCACACTTTTTCCTGGGCAGGCTTGAACAAGCGGTTAACCAGTAATTCGTGCACATACTTTCGCTTGTAACTGACAACAACCCTTCTTGAATGAATGAATGACCGTAGAAATTGTTTCATGATCAATCTCCACGAAAGTATGGGACCGTGCCGGGATCAAACTCGCGACCCCTGGAATTGCAGTCAGACACGCATCTGTAGCCAGACACGTTACCCACTGCGCTACGCGGCCCGGTTTAAAATAAGGGAAAAAAATACCTGTAGATTAACTGATTTCTGCCCAAAAACATCACCGATGTACATTGTATGTTGTTATATCATAAGTGATACAATTTGACAAGGCCTTTCATCTGCTGGTTCTAGATGTAAACTATCCCATTTGTATATTCATGAATATTCATGAAAACTTGAAAATTGATAGAAAGATCATTGGAGAGAAAAACAGGTAGCAACGACTAGAAACTTGGTCCCTGTGATAGTAGACCTACCTTACACCCTTATTACGATTTCCACTGGATGCCAACGACTAGAAATTTGGACCCTGTGATAGACCTACCTTAAACCCCTATGACGATTTCTACTGGATAACAAATTGTTCATTTGGACCACCAAAATGCAAAAGTATTTTCCACAAAATTTAACCTGTTTAAGTTGTGAAATTGAACGGTTTCCATGACAACCTATCTAATAATTCTTATGAATGGAATGTACCTACAGAAATACTCATACCTCAGCAGCAACTCACCCAAGAATACTAAACTTGGTATCAAACTAATTCTTTGTCAAAGAATTTTTTCTGGACTGTCCGGTATGCAATTTTCACATTTGAGTATTCATGAATATTTACGAAAACCTGAGAAATTGAGGGAAAACTCAGGAAAACTGGGATATACAACTCAGCTACTTATTGCACCAGTATACAAAACTGGTACCAAATTCATGCTGAGACAAAGCTCTTCTACTCTGGTTAAAAATGTAAATTACCTAATTGTCATATCCTTCAATTTAAATGAAAATTGTAGAAGTGAGAGAAAATTTGTAAAAAGGAAAAATCAGGAAAAAAGGTGTGATAAACTCACATATCAGAATTATTTTACCAGCTTGTTTAGCATTCTAATGACGTAAATTATATATTCTAGGATATCAATGAAATATTGAAAATAATAGACAAATCTCAGAAAAAAATGAGTGGGTATGTTTTCAAAATTACTCCCTAAATAACCAAACTCGGCTCTTAATTGATGCTTAGACATATACCTTATACCATGAGGTTCAATATGCATATGATCTAATTTATTTAAGAAATGAATTCGATTTTTGGAAAGTTCATGGAATTGTGATTACTTAGGTTCTCTTGTTAAGTAAGTGAAGCCCGAAGGTCTTCATGTTAACTTTGCAAGAGACCCGAAGTATTCATGGTTCTGTGAACCTTCCAAAAATTGAATATATTACTTATATTTACATTTTATATTACCAGTTAAGTATCAATTTTCAATTTCACCTAACTTGGCTGTTTTTCCAAATATTTTGAATTAAATCAGACATAACGGAGGGTTTGGAATAGCCAAAACGCCAAATATCCAAGCTTAACGTCATGGCGATACACGTTCAACGTCACGCAAACTTTACTAAGTACTTGATTGTATCGATTCCTGATCTTTGCACCATTACTTACTTTTAGTAAACAAGCAACTTTATTGGGTGGCATTGACGTTGGCCCACTGCGTGTATGTGGATGTGGCTTAAATTGATTTGTTCATGAAGGTATGAACGACATCTCAAATGTATAGGTTCATTTAAAGACTCGCATTGGAAATGTTAATATGTTCATATGAATTTATGAAACATTGGAAATGATAGAAAAATCGCAGAAAAAAATAGGAGAGTATACATACAAGATTACTTAGGCCAAAACAATTTGAGTTAACTTTTGCATGAAAATTTAAAATAAGGTAGGTAGGTCTGATTTGCTTTCTAAAATATATATATGGGATGAATGGGGAAAATATGGCTAAAAAAGGGGAATTCCCATATAATATTGAACCAGAGGGCAATCATGGGTGGCTCTTGAACGCTCACCTGAATCGTAGCCCTGGGGCACTTTGTTAAGCATAGTTGAATGATTTTGAGCAATATAAGGAACATAGATCAATCTGAAACATTTTTGTAATTACTTTGAATCTGGATCAATAGATCAGATGTTGTGTGAAGAGTTCTTATTTTAGCTCTGGTGATTTTAATGTTCAGAAGAGCAGAACTGGTTGGGTAGCATTAGTAGAAGGCCTTACAAGGAATGACATTACAAATTGTATAAAATGATTTCCAATTTGGACCAGTACAATGTAGTTCATTTGTTGTTAAAAATATTTCTTATCTAGAGCTCTGGCGGCCATCTTGGCTGGCAGAGCGGAATCATTTGACTCTATTTTATTTTGTTGCTACATTGCTATAAAATTTTCAATTTTTTTCTCATTTCTAATATTTTTATTATTAATAATGTTGATTTTGCAATTCAAATATTTCCGATTAAGAACATATGATTTAGACTCTATGTCTTAGCAGTATGTTAATACCATGTTTGCTGCTCTGTTGCAATTAGCAGCTGAGATATTAGTAATTTTGTAGGTGTACCCCCTTATTTTTTCTGTGATTTTTCTGTGATTTCTTATGTTCTCTTTAAAAATCATGACTATATAATTTAGATTACTCTCACGTTGAACCAATGGATAAAAGGGATATGTCTTAGGATCAATTCAGAACCAAGTTTGGTAACTCAGGGCAACTAGCAGTTGTGATAAGAGTAATTCTTTAGTGATACCCCCTTAATTTTTCTGCATTTTTTCTTTAATATCTTATGTTTTTATCAATGGTCATAGATATTTAAGGCAAATTAGGGTCATGTTGAACCACTGGGTAAAAGAATTGTATCTTCGTATCAGTTTGGTACCATGTTTGGTAATCTAGAGATATTGGTAGCTGAAATATAATCAATTTTGTAGGTATACCCCCGTAGTTTTTCTTAGAGTTTTCTCTTATTTCTAATGCTTTCATTGACATTGATGGATATGGAAATAGGTTAATTTGCATATTAAACCACAGTGTAAAGGGGCAATGTCTCAGCATCAATTTGTACCAATTTTTGACCTGTAGTTTAATTAACAGTTGAAATACAGGATATTTTTAGGTATAACCCCTTAATTTCCTGCAATTTTCTCTAATTCCTAATATTCTTATAAATAATCATGTATATACAAATTAGATAATTTGCATATTGAACAATCAGGAACATGTTAGATAACTAAGAAATAATTTGGTACCAAATGTAGTATTTTAGGATGAATTGCAGCTGAGATATCCATATTTTATTGGCACACCCCCATTATTTAGGATTGTGGGTTGCCATGGAAACGAATATGTTCTCTGCTGACCACTCAGTTTACACACTTATAATCCAAAAACCATCCACACCTGATTTATTCAGCATTTGCTTATAAAGAATGTGAAATTTATAAGCATATTTTGTCAAAAATCATTATTTCCATTTTTCAGGTACCCCACCCACTAATGATAAAACAAAAATCAGCATTAGATGACAAGCAAAAAGAGGAAATGACAAGGTTGCTACTGAAATAGAAACACATGCTTTCAACAGATATCACAGACTTAGGAAACTGTGATCTGTTTGAACATCATATAAACCTAACAGATAATGAGCCATTTAAAGAACCGCATCATGGAATACCACCTGCTCTGTTCCAGGAAGCACGGGAACATATACTTTAAATGCTTGAAGCAGGTGCTATAAGACCAAGCAAAAGTCCATATTCTTCGAATGTTGTAATAGTTAGAAAGAAAGGTGGCAAATTAAGATTCTGTGTGGACTTTAGAAAGTTGAAAGGCAAGACCATCAAAGATGCATATGCCATCCCATGACCTGAAGAAACTCTACAGCTACTTGCCCGTGCCAAATATTTCACAAAATTGGATCTCAGAAGTGGGTACTGGCAAGTGGAGATAGAAGAAGAAGACAAACCTAAAACAGCCTTTCAAGTGGGTACCTTGGGATTTTATGAATTTCACAGAATGCCTTTTGGCTTGTGCAATGCACCAGCAACTTTTCAGCGCCTGATGGAAATGTGTATGGGAGATATGAATCTAAGAGACTGCTTGGTGTACCTGGATGACATAATAATTTTTTCCAGTACATTTGAAGAACTCATAGATCGTCTCACAGCAGTGTTCTCCAGACTCCAGGAGCATAACTTGAAACTGAAGGCCTCTAAGTTTGGATACATGATGTCTCAGGTGACCTACTTGGGTCACATTGTGTCACAAGAGGGAATTCAAACTGACCCAGAAAAAACCTCAGCAATATGGGATCGGCCAGTTCCTCAAAATATAAAAGATGTTAGATCTTTTCTTGGATTTACGGGGTATTACAGACGTTTTATCCAAAACTTTGCAAGGATTGCTAGACCCCTCAATGATCTCTTGATTGGCCATGGTACCTTTAAAAAAATAAAAGGAAAGAAAAGACCAAACATTAAGAAAGTATCATTTATATGGGAAGATGCACAGCAGAAGGCCTTTGATACTTTTAAAGAGAAATTTACCAATCCATCCATACTTGCTTATGCAGATTACCATCTACCATTTAAACTGCACACAGATGCATCTTCAACTGGCCCAGGGGCAGTTTTATATCAACATCAGGATGGCCAAGACAGAGTTGTTTGCTATGCAAGTAGAAGTTTGAAGCCATCGGAAAAAAAATACCCAGCCCACAAATTAGAATATTTGGCTCTTAAATGGACTGTAACTGAAAAGTTCTATTACTACCTATATGAAACCAGCTTTGAGGTTTACACAGACAATAACCCTCTTACCTATGTTTTCAGCACAGCCAAGTTAGATGCAACAGAACATAGATGGCTGGCTGATCTCTCAAATTATAATTTTACCATCACATATAGAAGCGGACATACAATGCTGATGCAGATGGATTATCTAGGATAAGTCAGAAGGAAGAAACAACAACAGTCTTTCCTGAATTATTGAAAGCATTCTGTCAATCTATGACAATAAATCATTACCCTGAACCCTTTGTTGACAGCCTGATGCCTCCAAATGAAGTGCCTGGTGTAGTTGAGAAAGCAGAAACTAGCGTGCCAGATGATATTTTACTTTCAACAGCCCTCACAGCTCAAGACTGGCAGAAAGCACAAGCTGCTGATTCTGATATCAACTATGTTATGGATGCCCTTCTTGAGTGAAGTTGTCCTAGTCCAGAGCAGGCTTAAATCCACAAAATAAATTTGGGTTACATGTCAGACTGGGAAAAATATTCATTCAAGTATGGTGTCCTTTACAAGTCAGAAATCATTAATGGAGAAGAGGTCAATAGGCTTGTTCTGCCAGTAGCATTTCAGGAAATTGTTTTAAAGTCATACCATAATGACTTAGGCCATCAGGGCCTTGACCGTACAGCATCACTGATAAAAGGTAGATTTTTCTGGCCTCGCATGAATCAGTTCATCCGTAACTATGCACAAAAAATGTGGTCGTTGCATTTGTAGGAAGGCTCCCCAAGTGAAGTCTGCACATTAGGTTAATATTACATCGTCTGCACCAATGGAGCTTGTCTGCATTGACTATCTTTCATTAGAGAGATCGAAGAGTGGCTTTGAGAGTATTCTGGTGATCACAGATCACTTTAGTCGTTATGCACAGGCTATTCCAACCAGAAATCAAACAGCTCAAACAACAGCTAAGGTCCTGTTTGAGAACTTCTTTGTGCATTACAGCTTTCCGGCAAAGTTGCATAGTGACAAAGGGGCTAACTTTGAATCCAAAGTTATCCAAAAGCTATGTAACATTGCTGGTATACAGAAATCTCGAACCACGCCTTATCATCCAATGGGAAACAGGATGGTTGAGTGATTTAATCGAACACTTCTGAACATGCTAGGGACAATGAGTGAGAAACACAAGTCCTATTGGAAGTCACATGTGCCAACTTTGACCCATGCTTATAATGCAGCAATGCATGAAAGCACAGGTTTCTCACCATTTTTCCTCATGTTTGGGCGTCATCCCCGTTTGGCCATAGATGCTTTTCTGGGAATTCGATCTTCTGAGGAAAGAAAGTCCCACCAGGATTATGCAGACAAGCTAAAGAACCGCCTATCTGATGCATATAAGTGTGCTAGTGGAGAGGCTGCTCATAAGGGTGAAAAGCACAAGCATTAATACGATAAAGGGATAAGACAATCAGTCTTGGAAGCTGGAGTTAGAGTTCTTGTCAAAAAGATGGGTATTAAGGGTAAGCACAAACAAGCAGACATCTGGGAATCAACTCCATATGTGGTCATCAGCCAACCCATGCCAGACATACCCTTGTTTATGGTCAAGAAAGGGAACTCAACCAGCAAGCCAAAGCCCTTTCATCTTAATATGCTTCTGCCTTTCAACGCCCTACCTAGCTCGTTGGTGGAAGAGCCCAGCAAACCGAAGAAGTCTGTTTATGTTGTTCAGGAGGAGACCTACTCTGACTCATCAACTGACAATTCTGGGGATGAAGAACAGACAGGGGAACAGCCTGCCATCCCCAGATATATCGTTCCCCAAAAGAGGTCTCCAACATGTAAAACACCATCAGGAAAACAAGCTTCTGCTAGCGGACCATCAGTTACCCCATCTAGTAGGCCAGCAACACGGCAAACAGAATTACCACCAGCAAGGGGTGGGCTTAGAAGGAGCTGTAGAAACAAAAGAGCACCACAGTGGATGCACTCTGGGCAATGGCAGATTGGCATGAGACCTCACACTTTCAGGGTAAACCAAAATGAGGTCATATATCTGTGAGAGGAACTGTAAGATATGTGATACAGAAAAAATACAGAGTTTTACTTAGTTCATCATTGTATTGTTTTAATTTGAATCATTTATAGTATATTTTTTTGTTTCCTATAGCCAATCCTATTGACCAGTCCATATCCCATAGGCCTGTCTCCATTCATCATGTTGTAATATGTTGTCAGTTTGTTTACGCTTTAGGAGACAATCTATTTTACTGACGCTATCAAATGGCAATGTCAATGATGAGAAATAACTGTTTTCATCCAATTAGTGTGTTTGTTCATTGTGGCATTTCCAGCACATGCTAGATTAATTGATTTTACTTGAAACCCAATGTGTTTATAGTGTGTTCTAACCCAGAAGTTTGATACCAAGATTTGGGACGACAGGAGTCCTTGCACACATTTAAATTTATTGAATATGGTAGTCATGTACGGTTGTGGTGTTGCACTTGTTGGGTTACATGCCTGGTAGGGATATAGCCCAATCATGTGAAAGCCAACAAGGGGTAGCTCTTATGACCTTATCTGTCTGCTATACCAATGAGTTTTCAGTGCTATGTCAACCTCTTGTTATTAGACTTTTGTGTTCATGTGGTAAGTATGGTGTTTGTATCATGTGCTGATCATAAGATGTTATAATTTTAGTTGGGTGGTTGCAGATTATGTTTCCTCCATTGAAAGTTATTGTTGTCCATAATTATGTAGTCAATGATGTACATGTTCGATTTACAGCCATCTGCCCAGACACAGTGAACTACCTATACTTTCAGGTTTGTATGTATATTCAAGATGGATGCTATATTGTTTTAAATGATCATATGTTTATTCAGACAGTTAATATGTATACTGTTAACTGTATATCATATATGATCTTGCGAGAGTGTCCTGATATATGAGTGTTTTTATCATAACTGTGTGGACGTCATTTTGTTTAGCAGGGTGTGGGTGTCATAGATTGTGAAATGTTGGTAATGTCAGTCTGTTAATAGTCTATCGACTATTATAATGGGATTTGGCATGTTTGAATAAATCCCCAATATCCAGCCTCTTGAAATATCATTCTCTATTATTGTGCAGATTTCTCTACGCAAAAATGGCAAAAGGCTTCCTGATAAGCAATTGGGCTGACAGAAGTTCTCTGCCTGTGCGTTTGACGTGGAGTAGATTCATGCTTGTGATGGGGATTGATATCAGCTATTAATCTATGCAGTCTAAAGTTTGCATGTTTAGATACAACCCTGATAACCAGCTTTTGCAAATATCGTTCTTTATTATTGTGTTAATTTCTCTATGCCAAACGGGCAAGAGGCTTCATGTTAAGCAATTGAGCTGACAGAAGTTCTCTGCCTGTGCGTTTGACGTGGAGTAAATTCATGCTTTTGGTGAAGAGTGGTATTTTCTATTAATCTGTACATTCCATTAGTGTGATTGCTGTACTTTTACCATTTTTATGAATTGATAGCAGTAAGGTTGCTGTAGAGTCCATGTTTATATGTTTAGATGATAGATCTTAACATTATATGTGTCAGATGGTATGGCCTTTTATTACTGAAATGTAGATTGGTTTCAGCCACGCCAATTATGCATGGGCTCTAGTCATGCTCTGTTGAAGCTTGAAATTTATTATTATTATCATTATTATTATTATTATTATTATTATTATTATTATTATTATTATTATCGTTGTTGTTGTTGTTGTTGTAAAACTATCTAAGATATGCAATGTGTTTCACATACCACCAGAAGGCATTTTATTTTATAAGTAAATGTCGGGACGTGTGTAAGCATATAATAGCCGCTATATTAAGGTGAGTTACCCAACGCATACATGTAATACGGGGTGGTGTGCCGTCTCAGATACTTACCTGTATTCTGGTCATAAGGGATGTGAGCTACCTGTGAACAAAGCCTTTGTTGTCTATTAGATGATCTTTTGAGCTAAAATGCATGCTTTACTAATGTAACCGATTTTGAGTTCTCCTTGCTGTGACTGAGGCCTTTCCCGTGCCGTGTGGTGTATGCCACGTTATAAAGTGCAGTCTGGTCCGAACCTAGTCAAGCCAGATTGAACCCGACCACCCTTGAATTGGACTTGCCCGCGCTGGACGGTTACACTCCTTAAGTTCGGACACAGGGTGTGGGTTGGAGGGCTGTGAAGGCAATTATTACAAATAAAGAGGTTTAACAATTTATTTTAAATTATACTACCCGTATGTTCAACGATGAATATCTAGCACTTAAATGATGGATCAAATAGCAAAATTGAGATTCCAAAAACAAGACAGCACCAACCAACGGTCGGTATGATCTTATTTTAAATATTAAATTGAAGGAAGACAGCGCTAGCCGACGGCCAGCAGGATCTACCCTGCCCTTTATAAGTGTATACGAACCCAGGAGACGTTATTGCCAACCTGTTTGTTTGTGGCCATGTTCCTTGGCTGTACCAGTACTGGCCGGGTGGGTTTATGTTTTTTGTGGTTCTGTGTCCAGGAACTCCCGAAGGCTCAACCGGCAGTTGTTCTGGTTTTAAAGCGTCTCAGAAGACGGGGCAACAACAGCTTAAAGTCTCAACCGACAGACTGGGAGAAGCCGGGAATCGAACCTGCGACCCCTGGTTTACAAGGCAAAAAAAACTTTTTTGTGGCTTTCCTGGGTATAAACCAGTTCCACCGGGTTGGTTTAAGATAGTGTGTTGGTTTTTTGTCGGGAACACCCAAAGGCTCACCGAAAGTTTTTTTTATGGAGAAGCCGGGAATTGAACCTGCGACCCCTGGTTTACAAGGCATAGGTTTATCCCCTACATCACGGCTTTTCTATAGTACACAATATGCTACTTAAAGCTGCTCCCAGAAAAAAGTAAAATTCACTATTTGTATGGGAAAGCCTTTAAGTTAAACAAGTGCCAGACATTCTAAAATAGACAATAAATATATACTGCACCATTTCAATCACTCAAACTATGAGTATATGTAATATAGGTTGCTATGGAGTATAAAACCTTGGGCAGACCTGCACCAGTCAACATGCTCGCACAGAAGCAAAATTATAACGCATTATGCTATATAAACTGATAAGATAAAGGGAGAGTATTAATTTATTACCTCCCTTTAAGTATATAAATACATCGCTGCTGTTCGGGTATCTCCGACACGGAAAAACCCGGACCACAACAATGGGGACTCTTAACTTTTTACATGAGACTGTCAAATTGCAGGACCAGTCCAAGATTAGATCTCCAAAACTGTTTGAATTGTGGGAACAACCACAATAAAGCCCTTTTAAGGAGTATGGAGTATAGAATGAAAGACAAAAATAAATCGTAATAAATTACCTCAGTTAGCTTGCAGAATCAATAGTGTATAAAACGAACGTCGGGTAATGTATGTTTTACGCACCATTGGTTAGCCACTGACCCCAATCTATTTCACTAATATGCACCACTGCACTTGCCATAAAGACCTTGAACATATATACTTGACAGCAAAAGAAACGCATATTTTCAATAGTCATTTCATACCAGAAACGTAAGAATGTATAAATAAATAAAATAAATAAAAACCCTTATCAAATTTTACCCTAAATGATTTAAACATGTTTGATCGTACTCATGCGTTCGTTCTAGACCATTTTATTCGCCATTACACAGTTAATTATATTTTTTTGTTAATTAATACAAAAACCGCAAATACAGCGCCGTGCATTGGAAAACACAGGATCTGAATCCGATATCATTGCATGTCACCAGAACACACTGTAACAGATAAGAAAATAGCATAAAACTTTAAAATTCACTGCAGTAGAAATTATACTGCTAATCAGAAAATCTTTATTTTTTGCATTATTTGCATTGGTATTGAAAACAACAGGAATCTTGGGATGTAAGAATATCTGGAGCAGCATGGTTGATGCCAAGCAAGGTAGTGTCCAAAAGAACCATTTAAAACAATTGTTTGGACCCTTACTTGCCTTTATTAAACACACTTCCGGTTAATTGTCTGATTATGTAACTGGGTCACAATAGTCCACCATAAAAAATATCAGAAAATTTAAACTTCATAAGTAGTCTGTATGTCATGATTGTCACGCATAGTGATTTTCATTCAAATCCGTTCAGTGGTTTTAGGCATACACAATCTCGAAAGTCGCCTTATTATGAGTTATTTTATTATGCCCAGAGTTACGCCCCTTTATTATCATTATTCTAATGAGCCATCCATTAGTGATGCATTTAATGATACACATGTTCAATACATCAATGATACCTTACATGTCATTAGACCAGTATTTAAAACCCAAATTTATACACCATACCAAATATGCAAAATATGCGTTTCTTTTGCTGTTCAGTATAAGTTTTATACTTTCTGTGGAGCTCATATTTAATATATACTCCTCAAAATAATTGAAGGACCAATACTATCAATTACAACATTGATGCATTTTGTGTAGAACGTATTTTGAAAACCAATTTTACGATCTAGCCTAAACTTTTCGGACATCTTTGACGTCTTATTGCCAAGTGAAACGGCAAAAAGAAAGTGGTAGAAAATGTTACTAACAAGGATTTTTTGTCATTTTAAAACTTGACCTAAATGTATTGGAATGTCATTTTTTGTGTGTGATCCATGGACTACAGAACTGCATGAAATGAATGCAAATTGCTTTTAGATGCTGAAATCTCTGTTTTCGCATGCTTTTATGGTGTTTGAATTCCATCAATTCCATCCACCTCTTCCTGTGAGAGAAAATTGCCCCGTTTGGCTGTGGCGTAATAGCCAGACAATAGATTCAGACATCAGGTTTGGCGTTTGTCTGTGACAATCTTTAAAAATTCGTCGGGACATCTTTCTAACACTAAATGGCATAGAATGACGATTGAAAATCTGATTCTTGATAGCCAAGTATACGCATTGATATCAGAAAAGAAAACAATGTCAAAACTCCGTTGTCAGAGATGAAAATGCTTGCTTCCCAGTATATTGAAACTGTTTGAAGATTTTTTTTGCATGTAAGCTGAACTGTTTAAAACAAAGTTTAATTTGGTGTCACTTTCATTCTACTCGAATGACCACAAAAGAATTTCTTTACCCCACCCACTGCCTTTTGAAAGTGTGTTTTTGAGGGTATGTGTATTTGAGACACAGTTATGGCAGAATTAGGCATGGGAATCATTAATAATGATTCTTGATTTATGGGCATAAAGAACTGAAAGATTTGGGCCAAGTTTTACAGAATTTAAATGTTTGAGCTAATTATACTCGCGTTCTAAAATCTTGGTCCTTTAATTATTTTGAGGAGTATATTTTATATATATTATTGTTTCGGGTATGTACATATTGTATTTCATAGTTTTGTATTAGGAAATATGTGAATTGGATTTTGTAATGTATCGCTGAAATGTGATTTTGTAAATGAAACTGCAAGATTTCTGAATATTTCATAAATCCGACCCATTTCCCTGTTGAATGTTAACTTGTCTTGGCAGCCAAATTCCTATTTAAATTCCTATGCCTGGTACATTATTCGCTACCTGTTTTACCATATTGAATCTGGACTGGGTACACTCATTGGAAGCATATCTACGAGACGTTTCCAATGAGTTTACACAATCTTTGTTCTTGGATGATAGCACTAGGTTATAGGGTATGCGTTGCAAAGGCCTATTTTGTACTGCACATGCCATAAAGACCTTGAACAGATAAGTTCTATACTTTCTGTGGAGCTCATATTTAATATATAATAAATATATACAAGTATTATTGTTCCAGGTCCCGGACTAGTTGATGCCATGGTTGCTGCTTGTTATTAAAACATATATTGCATATATTCGAGTTTTGTACCTCACGACCGGTGACACTTGCTAACCAAGGAAGACTTGTCCCAACATAACTGAAAAGTGGTGATTTGACGTAACAAAGCAGTCTGACCTGGGCCTATACAGATTGTCAAAGAGGTTTTAAAAATCGGAGCGACTTTAAGATCTTCAGTGCATGTAGCTAGAATACATGTGTCACGTATGTTGCTACCAACATAACCACCATATTTACGTTTATTTTTTTCATAGCTTCATGCAGTTTTTACAAATAATTGTATATTCTAAAGTCTAGCCAAAAAATAATTTCACCAGACGGCAAAACAGACATTTGACGCTATGATAATTTACCCAGTATGTTACTGTCAGCAGGTTGGTACCAGGCCAGCATCCAATCTCGGGTCACTATTGGCCCGCCAGCGAAAGGAATGGCGTTTCACTGGCGGGCCGATAGTGGCCCGATTTTAAGTGCTTACTAGGTAGGTAAGAACCGTTTTCGCAAGGTTCCACTTATTTTACACAGGTATTTCCAATTACACAAACAGTATGACAGTTAAATTTGCCATTGAACAATGGCAAATTTAGCAATACAATACATATCGACGATATTGGACACGACTCTGCATATTGTGAGATATTTTGTGTGGATGTTTATACTGGTAAATATAGAACAATCTGTTTTAAATTAATCCTTGGTATACTGAAAACCTGTACGTTACTTTGGCAAACAGAGAAGACCCAGAGGAAATGCCACAAACTGTGCCATTTCCTCAGTGTCTGCGCTGTTTACTACATACCTAACCCTAAGATTAGGCATAAGAATGGATTTTCTGTTATGTCCCTTTCTTAGGCCTAATATCTAGTTCGAATAGGGTATCTATCTATCTATCTATCTATCTATCTATCTATCTATCTATCTATCTATCTATCTACCTACCTACCTACCTACCTACCTACCTACCTACCTACCTACCTACCTACCTACCTACCTACCTACCTACCTACCTACCTACCTACCTACCTACCTACCTACCTACCTACCTACCTACCTACCTACCTACCTACCTACCTACCTACCTACCTACCTACCTACCTACCTACCTACCTACCTACCTACCTACCTACCTACCTACCTACCTACCTATCTATCTATCTATCTATCTATCTATCTATCTATCTATCTATCTATCTTAGAGGACTTTGAAAACGCATCACAATATTTTGGCACTTTTCTTGCAAACCGTATCACGGGTGGTAAACCTAGGAACTACCACGAAATTGTGTTAACGTAATTATGTTTCCAAGCAACATCCGGGACACGTCGTGGTAGTTTCCAAACCGAAAATTGGAAAAAGAAAGGTTGGTGTCACTTTCATTTTTGTTTTATTATACAACTAAGAACGAACAATGGTGAAATCCGACGATGTGGTTCCGTGTAAATATGTCTCAGCGTCCCCTCCAGCCCAAAATTTTGAACGAAAAGTTATTTTCTTTCTTTTGATTCGTGTTTCCCCACTGAGCAAAGGACCAACTTTACCCAAAGTTCGAAGGATTTTAGCCCGTATCTGTCAAATTAAATGAGACATATTTACACGGAACCACATTGTCAGATTTCACCATTGTTCGTTCTTAGTTGTAAAATAAAACAAAAACGAAAGTGACATCAACCTTTATTTAATTTTCGGCCTGGAAACTACCGCGACGTGTCCCGGATGTGGCTTGGGAACAAAATTGCGTTAACACAATTTCGTGGTAGTTCCTAGGTTTGCCACCCGTGCGTATATGCGATTAAAAAGCTACTCGCAGGTTTCAATGTGCAACCCACAGTTGGTATGAATCAGTCGTTAATTTGACTGCACTATCACGCGACGCTGATGATGAAGTCACATGGGTCCATACAGCATCTAGCACCTTTCTGCACAGCTAAATGAAGCTTTTTGATTTTTTTTATGTTTAAACTTTGACATGTAGGATACCATATCACCAAAAGAGTTTATAGACTTTTTCTAATTATAAGTAATTGATAACTTCAATATTTCGAAAATAGACGTCAAATTTGAACATCAATTTATAGCTCCTGTTAAGAAATATCTCCTTAAGTTACCTTTATGTACGCTTTCATTACTGATATTGACTACGTACACTGTCCACACTGGTAAATGTATACGTCGATTTGGTGGTATTTACGCGTATTGCCGGTACCTTAAAGACCGGAAGTGGTAGATATTGGCCTTAATACTATGTAGAACAAGAAATATCTTTAAAAAAGATATTCGGCGGCTCTCAAATACTTACAATTTTAACACAACTAAGTGACGAAATCCCCTTATACTCCCTGTCTTTCGGAACCTGATTTCTATGGTGACTTGGTGTATAAAATGAAGAAGATTGTTGGCTCTAATAATTTTTCAGCGCAGTTCATTAAAATAATTTCCCATTATAAAAAGATTGGCTATAACATTAATGTATTGCAACAGACTGCATGCTTGGTAGTCAACCCAATCATGGTTGGCAACTTTGCTTTCCTCTTTAATTGCACGCCGGTGGGTCGGACTTCAGACTCTATGATGGTTCCGACTTAAAGACTTATCTATTGATGAGATGGTAGGGGCCTGATGCTTTGGCTGTTTGTCGGGCCCACCGGGGTTTACCTGTTGGATTTCTTTTGCTCCGGTAATCAGTTTAATTTACTGTTGAGTCCTTATCCTTGCTTTATCTCCTTGTTATATCTTGATTTATATGTTTTAGGAGATGATGCATTGATAAGTTAGGGGTCTTTCATGCAAACCAAATATTGATGTGTCTTGATCCACATCTGAATTAAGGGTGAGGTTGGCGCCGTTAAACCGGTTTAAGCCCTCCAGTAAAATATTTTACTGACCGTTCCAAGGCGGTACTTCTTTTGTGGATCTTTTATGTTTTTGTTCTGTCTTGTGTTTGCTATGTTTTGTGCGCGTCTTTTTATATGTGCTTTGTGGTCACCTGCTGGGAAAGGGCTGACCTCTTGGCTCTCGTTTGTGGTGTCTTCTGTGAGTTTGTCACTTTCCCATTGGTATCCTGGGTCAGGTGTGGTACTTGATTGTATCGATTCCTGATCTTTGCAACCTTATTACTTTGCATGCTGGAAAAGGATGTTCCGTCTAAAACCAGCGAATTTGGAAGTTGTGCTATGTTACTGGTCTCTCTTTTGCTTGGTGCTCTTTTCGCTGAGTGATATGCATCTGAATCGTTCCAAATTTCAGGCACTTCACCAGCAAAGGCTAGGGAACAATGTTATTAGTCCTAATGTTTTTAAGAAAACGGGAAATTTTGACGATAAATGTATGTACTGAAACAAACTGAAAACCCGGAAAAACATGCCATATTGTTGTTGTTGTTGTCACATAGGCTAGATTCTGCCCGTCTCAGATCTCAACTTGGAGTAGTTTTCAAGTCTTAAATGGTTTACACTTTCACCACTCTATGTACATGTTATGAATATCTCTATTTACAGAAAAATGCTGATATACAAAATCGCTTTTGTGTGGGACTACCTCCTATAACCTTGCTATTTCCTGTGGCACCTCGCCATAGCCGGGGTCGGGGAATAAATACATGAAGACTCAAAAACTGATCGACTAGCTCCCAGTAAGCACGTAAAATCCGGCTACTCTCGGCCCGCCAGAAAAACACCACCGGAAAAGCGTTTTGCTGGCGGGCCCATAGTGGCCCGAGATTTGGTGCTGGCTGTTTGCAAGTTAGCCCCGGGAAGTTAGCCTTATATGATACATGTTTGTCTGACATACATGTAGTTAAAGAAACTAGAGCTTGTGCTTGTCATCTTCCTAAAGGAAATAGCAAAATACGCTGATACATGTACAGCTGCGGAGGTTGATCTGAGTCTAAGTGTAGGATTGTGGGTTGCGGGCACATTCAAATTGTAGGAAATTATGTGCCATTATTTACATTAAATATCCATCCCCATTATAACCTCTTTTTTTAAGATACATCTTTTTTCACAAAGATGTATCTTGTTAAGCGCTATTAATAGACATTATAACGTAGGTTTTTGGCTGTTTATTTATAACGCACCATGTTGTCTGATTAAAGAGAGACTCTGCCGATAGCTACACTGTCCTTGTAAGAACATGCATTTGCCGGTCAGAGCAAGCTTTGCACGTATTTACTCGCCTGAACCCCGAGGTTACTCTCTAATTCGCGATGAATTTTACGCCCTTGTATATAATGTAATGCATTAAATACACTTGTTATATTTATATTTGTTTTAGAAATAGACTAGACCTATCAGTGATTTTTTTACAAATTTGTTTCTATGAGTCCCAGGACTCACTGGGCCAATATTCTTTGCATCCCAAACTCGAAGTTCTGCATCCCATACGGGGTCCACTTTGAATTATAAATTTTGTGTATCCATACGAATCCGGCCATTCATAGAAGCCAATTTGGGAAGCAAAACACTGGCATACTTATTTATCCTATAATAAAGATCAAACTTAATTTACTTTGTCAAGTAAAATAATAAAGATATAAAAACCTACCTGACTTTCTTATTAATAAAAATTTCAGTTCCAGACAGTATATTTCCTTAATTTAATCATTTTATTATCATTTGCCAAGAGTCAGACTTTTGTGTCACAGTTTTCATATATTTTTTAAAGCCCAGGTCATTAGCCCGTGTTCATCTAATTCTGCATGCCTACAAGTGTAGTGCTGGAAGTTACTGCATTTGAGCCTTTGGACATACCATATTAATTTTTCTTTTATCATCTGTGCACAGTACAGTCTCCGTACTTCATGAGCCTGCAGTAATACTTTAACCATTCTATTGGTATTTGCTCGAAACAGGGTGTTTAAACTTGCGGGTAAAACGCATTATTCAAATGTTTCATTTCGGGTGGGAAGGGGATAATGAAATGGGTTGGTAGTATTGGATCAGTACTGGTTTATCGGCACTGGTTTTTACCAGTAGTCCGGTATTGGCTTTTACCGGTAAACTCCCCTACAGCGGGTCATATCTGAAAACACGTGTTTCCCAAGGGAAGTAAGGCATCACGGGACGGTTCTTTTAAGGACCTTTTGGCCCGCGGCCGCATACTTTTTTTAAAACTTAATAACTTTTCAACAAATAGGCACATCAACTCACTTCCTACCTTGCCCGTCTCCCCACAGGAGTCAAAACCTGGCAAATGAAAAATAAAGCCCCTATGGCCCAAAACTAGGTACCAGTGGAATATTTGTTATATCCCCATCAACACTTTTTCGATAGTGAAAATACACTGACCCCAACACAACTTATATGGAAAACGAAAGTTACCTGCACATCACCAGCCCTATCACTCACTTTCAGTCTGTAGATCAATATTACACAATATTCAAAATCAAGAGGCGACCCTTTAATAACCAATAAGATTTTTGGCAAAATCTCTCCGAAAAAGGACACTTTTGGTGCTCATTATAAACAACTGACAGCTGCAGCCGATGCAATGTTCCCCACCACAAGCAGGGCTGTATGATATGAAATTTTAGTTTCGTATTTCACTCAAACTTGTGGAAATACCCATCCTACAATGCTTTTTAGCCAAGATATCCTCATAAATCAACATTTTAAATTCAAAATATGCTATTTTGGACCCCTATACTAGAATATATTAAAATTCGTCCATCCCCAATTTCGATGCTAATGATCGCTATACTGTTGGGGAGTTTTTTCAGTACTGGTTTTACCAATATTATTCAAGACACGGTGCGCAAGTTAAAAAAAAACACTCAAAACGAAAGTTGCAAATACTAAATGCAGACTTTTCGCCACAATTTTAATGCATCCTGCGGGTCTCTCATGGCTTAAAATCATGCGTCCTTTGTGAGAAGCATGCGTCTGAGACCCAGGACGCGCAGGTAAAAAAAAGCACTGCATATTGTCAAAATTTATGAAACAGACTATAATCGTGTAACGCATTTGATACAGGAAACCATAATGGCTTGAATAAAAAATACAAAGATTTGCTTTACATAATGCTGTTAAAGTCCTTAAGGATTTAGTGAGTTATCTTATATTGCACTTATTTACTATGTGCAATTAAGCAAGGCATGCAAAGAATGGTAGTAAAGCAAATTAGAAATGCTGTACAGCGGGAGTTGACCTATATTCAAGATCAATGTTCATTGTTAGGACTAGTGCACAGACTGGTTCTCGGCCATTTACATGGAAATTTTCAAGTTAAATTGCATCTATATTAAGATCGCGTGGTCAGTCTGAGTATTAACCAATGAGGGCAATGTTGCTGGTGTGATGAATATTACAATTTAAGAATACTTCTGATTGGCGAAAATTTACATAAAATTTAGGTTCAAAGCGATAATAGAGCGTCGGCGAAGCCGCCGCAAAAACATGCCATATACCTAAAGGACTACAGAATTAGATCATTTTTAAGTATTAGGCATGCAGATGGCGATTTATGTAAACATTTAGGAATAGATTCGAGTACCGATCTGGATCTATTCCTAAGTGCTTACATAAATCGCCATGCACATACTGAATACTTAAAATGATCTAATTCTATAGTCCTTTAGGCATATGGCATGTTTTTCTACATATTATTAAGGCCAATATCTACCACTTCCGGTCTTTGAAGTACCGGCAATACGCGTAAATACCACCAAATCGACGTATACATTTACCAGTGTGCTGACAGTCATGTGGGAAAGAATCATGGCAGGAGATCTGCTGTCACGTGATCGAAAACGTCTTAAAAATTACGTTAACGTCACTTGCACAATACAAAAGACACGTGATACAAGCGTAATTTATGCATAATCTGTCATTTGTGTGCATATATGCTACATGCCAATCTCGGCAACCTTTGACCTCAACACAAATTCAGACCTTGTTTTCTATTTGACTTCCCAAAGCTAGTATCTGGGTGGAATATAAATATTTTCTGCTGGTGCATTCTATGTTTGGGCACTAGAGGGTTTAGTTAGATATATACGCGTAGAGCAGTGTAATGTATCTTATATTTTCTCAAGTTTCATACACATATGGGCCATCCTTTGTTTGTTTGTTTGTTTGATTTGATTCGTTACGTCTCATCAACAATCTTTCAGTTAAAAAGGGACGGATCTTCCGGGGTTGAACCAGTACTAAGCTAGGATAAATGTGTCTTGCTCAAGGAACACAACGCAGTGAGGCTCGAACCCGCGGCCTCTCGATCTCGAGTGAAGCACTCTACCATTGAGCCGCTGCGCTCCTATATGTGCCATCCTTTGTAATGAAAGTAGTTTACACAAAACGAGTGCCCACACAAACGTCCAGAGCCGAGACCTCTTGTCTTAACATCACCTGGGATAGTCCACCATGGGCGTTTAACTTGTGGTTTAAAGAGACTAAGTCTGCAACTATGAACATTTTTCATTTTTTTCTATTTTCTTTTTAAATCATTTGTAATAGTAGAATTAAGTTATGTTTTCACTATAAATCTGTTCACTATAGCTGAAAACTGCACGCAAAAGTGAATTATCTTATAAAAACAGGTGTGTTTTTCTCTTATTGGTAATTATTTGCGTCCCTCCAATAATTATAGACAGTTAATTTTAACATAAATGCTGTTGTTTTGATACTGATAATTTGTTAAGATTTACGAAATTACTAAACTGTGTACCTGAATTTTAGTTTTTTTTACTTTGTTCTTGAAAAATAGAAACATTAGTTCTAAAATTAAAAGACCAAAGTTACAGACTATGCAGCTTTAAACAGAAATGCGACGCACCATTATCTGTGTGGTACATAAACATGTAGAGTGTTTGACTTGGGATCGAATGGTCTCCAGTTCGAGACTTACTGTGTTGTGCGCTTGAGCATGGCACTTAATCCTCTGCTTACTATTGGTTCAACCCAGGAAGACAGGTCAAAGTCCCGACACAAGTGACAAACTGTTGACTGGGACGTAAACCATCAACACAAACAAAACACTGACTGTTAGATATTTGAGACATTTCATGAGGTTTTGACAATATTTGCAATTGCGAGCAGCGAAATCTCAGACGAGCCTGTGCAATCGCACAGGCTCGTCAGAGTTCGCTGCTCGCACACACAGAGTATGGTCATTGATGAAGGCCCATGCATAAAAACGAGGTTTCTAGTACCACTAGATAGCTGCGAATTCATGCATAGAGAAATGACATTTTGACAAGTGTAGACTCAGACGGGCTTGTGCAGACTCCTTTTAAGTTTAGACACTCCAAATTATGTTCAGTCAGTCCAACACTCATAGAATACAGTGAGCCACTTTAGTTACGCACCATTTTTTCAGGGCCCACATTTTTTGACAAAAATGCTGGAATCGAACATTCTCTATGATAATCATTTTATTGACATTTTATCTGTTTGATAACATCGAAAAAAAATTATTGGAATCACTCATGCGAATCACTCTGAAACTCAAAAGCAATTTTGACAAATTTTGTAAAATGCACGTGCACGCAGAACGTCTATATTTTCTATTTTTGTTTTGTGCTAGGCATAATCCATGGTATCGTTGTTACAGAAAAACACCAAAAACAATTTTTTAATTCAAGTAAAAACCCCTTTTTTGGTCGTTGAATTTAGTAACACCGTTACTTTTTGAAGAAATGCTCGTTTTAACGTCATATTAACGTCAGTTACAATAATCAAACTGGGTTTTCTTCGCAAATTATTTTGTAATGAGTCCCTTGTGGACATAGAAGTATCAAAACACTAAAACATCTTATCATTGACACGTCTTATAGCCTTGGTAGTAGTGACGTCATCACTAACGTCAACATCATAACGCCAATAAATCCATTATTTTTTTTACGAAAATAAACGGCGGATACATGGTTGTTTTAAATGCAATCATAAAATAATTGTTTTGATAACTAGTTTACTCAGAATCATACGAAATTTTAACTAACTTAAAAAAAAGTATTAAAACCAACTTTTTTCAAACCTTGGTCAGCTGGGAACCAAAATAGTAAAACATTGAAAAAACTATGAAGTTAACAATCACATACCAGTCTTAGATATTGTCAAGAATAATCTGGCTCTTATATCTGGCATAGCAGAAATTTGACCCTGAAAAAAGTGCAATGTGATCTGAGTTTCATTCGAGATAATGCAATGTGAAATGGTGTTTTGAGGGTAGTGCCCTTTAAAATCCATTTTCTCCTTCGTTTCTGATCTGATCACGATGAAAATTCAATGGCTAATGCAAATATAGATGCGCTTTACGTTGGAAGTCTCAAAATAAAAATATCACATTTCTTTCCCGAGAAATTTTACATTTTATAAGTGGTGCGTAACTAAAGTGGCTCACTGTATTCAAGCGACTAGCAAAGGCTCTGGTCAGTCTGCGCATATGCACAGGCTGATCTGAGGCTTTGCTGGTCGCACATACCTTATTGTTGGAAGTATCATGTCACGGCTCGAATAAGTTTTACGCATATGCGATATTGGTAAGTGTCGAATTCTCATAAACTGGCCCCTTCTTTTTTACAGAGTAGCTGATCGAGACTCCCATGGTCATTTTCGCCGATAAAACCTTTCTTTCCCCAAGAGAATTCATCAGTCACTTATGTGCACAACTATGAAGTTCTGCAGAATGTCGCCATATTGTGTTAGTTTTCGCAGGACTTGTTTGATTCGAAGAGTAAGCTCTAAAATAATTATCTTATTAGGTTTGGTAATTTTAATAAGCGCGTACAGCATTTTAAGCGGAAGTGACCGGAAACACGTGATGGGAAATCATGCTATCCGGAAGTACACAAACATTCATTTTCGAGAAAAAGAAGTGAAGAAAATCATTTACTGGTTGCCGCATGTAGGTAAATTTGCTGATACGGAAAATAATTGCCTGAAGAATTGTCCTGTTCGATGTGTAGCCACTAATGATATGAGTGATATTGCCAGCGCAGATGCTATAGACTTTCATCTGTCTCATCTGTGGACTGAGAATTGGAGCATTGGAACAAAGTCAATCATAAAATTTCCTTCCTATCGGAGACCAGACCAGATTTGGATGGTATCGAACATGGAGCCGCCTCAGCATTTATGGGGCGACTTCAGCGTTCTCAATGGTATATTCAACTGGACGCGATGGTACCGATCTGATGCTACCCTGGGCTGGTATTATGGTTTTCCACATACGTTGAATGAAGCTGAAATTGCTAACGCCACAAAAGCAATTAAAGGGCGTAATATATTTAGAGAGAAAACTAAAGGTGTGATGGGTAGAATTAGCAATTGTCTCGCTGAAAATAAACGTTACAAAACTATTAAAGAAATGCAGAGATATCTCGATATAGACATGTATGGACTATGTTACGACAACCCATTAGGTGAACCTAGCAACCCAAAGGACAAATCACGTGACATCATCATTGCGAAATATAAGTTTTATTTAGCCTTTGAAAACAATGACTGTAGAGATTATGTCACTGAGAAATACTGGTATACATTAGGGAGAGACCAAATTCCTATAGTTAATTGGAAGAAATTAGATCCATCCGTTGTCATACCAAACTCCTATATAAATATTTATGATTTTAAAGACATCAAGTCTGCCATGGCATACATCAAACAAGTTAGTGAAAATGAAACGTTATATAACAGCTATTTCGATTGGAGGGTTAAGTTTTCCAACTACCCGCCTTGTCCTTCCTGTGACGTTTGTAAAGCGCTTCATGACAAGGATAGACCAGCACAGGTTGTTGAGGATCTGGATGCATGGGTTAGAAACGATTACTGTAGCAAAGTCGAGGTAAATTCTCATATGTCTGTCTGTCTGTCTCTCTCTCTCTGAACTACACATAGTTTACAGTAAAACCTGTGTAAAAAGGCCACTCAAAAATAGACAAAACAAAGATCTTAATGACACATGGTAGCTTAATGAAGGTCGTAAGTATTGCAGAATTCTCCCCTTGGAGTATTCTGCATTACTTTTGACTTGCATTAAGCGATAATTGGCCTTAAAACCACTATTTTGGCCTTTTGAAAGCGGCCGTTTTATACAGATTTAACTGTACGTAGTCAAATAGAAATGTCAATACAAACAAATAAGTTAAGTATAGTAGATTCAAAGATGCATATAGGTAAACAAAATTAAACTGGCACTCATGCATATGCCCTATGAAGTCGTATGAATCCGTTATTCTAATTTTAGATTTCCAAACATAACAAAAAGTATTGGTTTCAGAATGATACATTCTCTTATTTTATCCGCTTTTCATCACTGTCCCCATTAACGCTGTGGACAGAGCGTATAGCTGCTAAAGCCCCAGTTACACATTCACGATTTTGGCCACGGTAGTGCTACGACTCATCCCGATATATCAAGTTGTAATGCATCGGCATGAGTCATAGCAGCACCGTAGAGACATCGCACGAATCCTAGTAGTACCGTGGTGATTAGTGAAGAATCCTGGTGATTCGGGAACTTCCACGACAAGGCTACGACAAGTTTAAACCGTTAAAACTCGTCCGGGTGAGGTGGCTTGGATTGTGGGCGTGGCCTAAATCGTAGCTCTACCGTAGCGGGATCGGGATCATTCCTAGTGACACTGTGGTAGTATTAGTGGTCATTCGTGGGCGTTCGTGGGTGTTCGTGGCGAATGGAGTTATCACTGCCACAGGATTCTGGTATAAATACAAAGGTATCATTGCTGAAAATCATTTCCATAAGTCAATTTAAATGAAGCGCATCATGGATTACGTCCAGAGACTTCAAATTGCTAATTTGCGGCTTGAACTGGACAGAAATGTCGCACAAGTGAACGTAGTAGTTGCGCAAGCTATGTTGCAGCTTTTCTTTTTGATGGCATGACTGACTCCGTCAAAGGTTGAAGAGAAAATGATATTTGGTGCCATAATTTGGCGAAATGTCACATGACAACCACTAAATTGTGCACATTCATGGGAGGTAGGGACGCTACCCTAGCGCTACCGGATTGAATCATACTAGCACCGTATCGAATCGTGGAGGCATTGTGAGCATTCGTAGCTCCACAGAGGTGAATCGTAGCACTGTCGTCACGAGTCGTAGTGGATCAGTAGACGAATCGTGCAGACACCATAGGAGCATCGTATGACACCGTATTGATGCTGGATTTTCTGTTGTTTTTTTCCTTCCCGACGCATCCCAATGCACCCCGATTTTACCATCTGTCTCAAATCGGGATTGATCGTGGTGAATCGTGGCCTGAATCGTGACTGTGTAACTGGGGCTTTAGGTTGAGATGGTGAGTTCGAAGCTCACGACATGCCATTATAATTTTTAAAAAATTGAAATGCCTTTCTTGTTTTTGGTTGATAAATTACTTTGCTTGTAATTTGCTCGTGAAATATACGCACATGCACATGTAAATCAATATATTAGTCGGTGCACGAGATTTAGATAGTTATTACACATACAGTTTAGACGTAGATGAAGGCTCCAACAAAAAAACTCTTTAACCTCTAAGTTGCCATCATGCGCGTATCTAGGAATTTTTGTCAGGGGGGTCCAGGCCTGACGGCCGGAAAACAGGATTGACAACGTTTTTTTAGTTCTCAACTTATTTTACAGTTTACAGAGGGGGGTCCAATGGTTTTATTACAGAGAAAAAAAATACTTTTCCAAGAATCCAGAGAGGGTTCAGGATTTTCCAGAGGAGGGCAACTTTTTCCAGGGGGGTCCAAATGCTAATTTCTTTAGAAACGCATATAACTTTCGATTTTCCAAGGGGGGTGCGGACCCTCTGGATCCACACATGGCCATCTTGGGAGTTATAGACATTTGCGCATATGCAATGAGAACCGACTGAATCAGACGGCGGTAGCAACACATAAACAGCTAGTATCTGCACAACCGTAATGTCAGTGAAACATAGCACTTGAACTGCATTGCTATTTTATTGCATTGTATAAAATTTCATAGAACAAAAAACACATGCATATAACAGGTTATCAAATATCAAAATATACAAGAAAGAATGCATAAAACATTATCATAGCTTAGAAAATAATTTGGGAAGCGAACCCTCGCAGTCCAGAATATGAGCTAACCGCTTTAACCACTACACCACTGGCTCAACAGTGTAAGATTTACTTGCTGATACATACTTAATCAATTAACATAGCGTGCAAACAGCCCGAACGTAACCGAATGATGTCGAAGATTAATGAGTGCCAGTTTAATAATGTTTACCTATAATAATATAACTATACCATAATTTATAGAAACAGGTAAATAACGGTAAATATATCAATACAGGTTTGAGGCAGTATGGGATATATACCTGTATAAAAAAACCATTACCTTGATAGGTTTATATTTTTTGCTTACACCGATTCTCATCTATCTTTGAATCAACTGTATTTAGTCCAGGTTATAAGATCTTTTTTAACTAAACACATATTAACATACATTTAGAGAAACAAAATTTTTGAGCGTAAAAGTGTAAATGATTTCTTACCCATTTAACATCAAAGGGACCCGGCACGCATAGGTGTTTCGAGGTGTTTTGCACGGACAAAAATGTGCTGTTGCGAGAAGTTGATTGAGTTGACAGTTTCAACCGGTGTTGATGTAAACATTATACCCCTGTGAGAAAAGGATTAGAAGAATGTCTTTCTTGTTGATGTTTATGGGTACAGCATTGATATACCCACAATCTAGCGCAAAGGGGCTATTTGAAATTTACCTTTTTGAACAATTGTGCGTTCGTTTTTTTTTTGTGGTGAGGGTGAAAAAAGGCATTTTGAGAGCTGTAACCCTTTCCACAAATAAAGCTTTTATCAAGCCTATATTGACTTTTTGGCCATTTTAGACTATAAAACACCTATACGTGCCGGGTCCCTTTGTTTAACATAATATTATGTTTTGGGTGCTAAAAAGAACCGTCTCATTGAGACGGTTCTTTTGAGATACCACAATATATGTTTTGGTTGAGAAATAAGAAAATTATATTTTTGGTACGCACTCTTAACTAAATGCCTTTTGACATATGCATAAAACCCATACAAAGATTTAAGGCACTTATATCTATACTACTACAGGAGCCCTTTGCGCTCAAAAACTCGGAAACGGTATATTTTACCAGCATATGTCGCGCGGTCATACGTCACTTGCAAGAGTCAAAGTTGACACGTGATATGATGGTTATGAAAGCCGTGACCGCATGGTGCTGCCGTGTCCGATCTGCCGCGCCAGAAATCCAATTTCCCATAGAACAAAGAGGTTCAATTCTCTATTCATTTTTGCTCTATCCTCTGCATAAAATATTTTCTCATTTGCAAAATAAAAAGGTACGTAATAATGTTTTTTTTTGTATATAAAAATAGATTTCTGGCACGGCAGATCCGGACCGGTCATGGCTTTCATACCCAATATCATTTCTGTGCATGTCCACCTATTGGAAGGTAATGACCCGATAAAAAAACAAAGATGGCTGCTGTCAGCTGGGTTTTTCAGTCTGGCTGATTTTCCACAAAAACAACAAGAGTGTTTCAGCGAAGATCATTACTGGTTTATCTCTGTCGATTCTGTCGGCAGAGAAAGGTCAAAACTTTTTCAAGTTGTGGTGCTCATTTTAGAAGCGGCGATAACATTTTTTCTGTTCAAATTGCAACGAAAACAGTGTGCATCACTCGAAAGATGCATTTGTATAGACATTTAAGCATATTTCTTGGCCGATCACTTGACTTTTATTAAGTGTTTGAGAGGGGTCTTGAATCTGAGCCTGTGGGTGGGGAAATATTGCTTTGGGTGGGGGGGGGGGTTAACGAATTCCAAGTGATTATTGTCGTGCATAGGCTATCATCCTGCACCACAGGAAGGGACATAGAAAGGAATGACAAAGTCTGTCAAAACTTCATTGGTTTTATTTCAAAATAAACAGTATCATTAAGTCTATGTTATGAAAAAAAAGTTTTGAAATTGATTTAGATTTGGAGGGTCCGTAACTTACTGAATCTGGCCCAATTACTGAATCGGACCCAATCAAGCCCGAAAATGCCATGTTTTTGTTGATCTGAGTGGTTTATTTTACTAGAAAGGTGGAAATGAACGAATATAATGGTTCTGAGTTATTGGGTATGCATTATAATATATTTACCGGCTGTTGTTGTTGCATACGTCCAACGTATATTGTGGCGGTCAGACAAGTGACCATGTTATTCACATGCGTAGGCTAGGACTATCGTCCTGCGCCACAGTAAGGGACAAAAAAAAGGAACAACAAAGTCTGTCGAAACCTCATTACTTTTATTTCAAAATAAACATTATCTCTAAGTCTACTACAGCATTTGTATTGACAAGGATTTAGATATGGTGGGGGGGGGGGGTCTGTAAACTTACCGAATCGGACCCAAAATGGCCCGAAAATGTCATATTCTTTGTTGGCCTGAGTGGTTTCTTTTAAGGCCATTTCACATATACACCGAAACCGAACCGAAACCGAAACGAAATCGAATCCGAAAAAATAAAATGCCTTAAACCCTAAGAGCGCTTTCACATATGCACCGAAACCGAAACCGAACCGAAACCGAACGCCGAACCGAAAACGTGCACGATTTTGATTGTATTTTTTTTCGGTTTCGGTGGCCGAATTTCAGCAAACACGACAGGTAATTTTAATAAAATCTGCTCATACACAACCACGTGCGTTGTATATAACTTAGTTATCATAAAAGCCATTAATGGATTGTCCAGCGAGACAACTGTGCGATTATTTTACAAGTACAATGCTATTGACTTCAGACTTTTGTGAGCCAATACCCAGTGCGACTATATAGACCACGAACTTAATGCAGTTACATGGAACAATTTGTATTGTAAAGTTATTTCTGCTATCTGAGAGGGAAATTAGTCCAAATCATACAGGCATTTTCTTAGATTTCGTCCACGGATTCGGTTCTTATGTGAAAGGTCTGCCGAAAACGAAACGATGCGATTCCGTGGCCGGTTCGGTTTCGGTTCGGTTTCGGTTCGGATTCGGTGTATATGTGAAACGGCCCTTACTAGAAAGGTGAATATAAATGAATAATGGTACTTAGTTATTTTGTATGCAATAGAATATATTACCCGGCTGTTGTTGTCTGCTGTGTTGAGTTCTATACTTCCAGATAAACAGTGTGGACTAAAAGGCAGTCTTATCTGTGCCTACACTACTTGCCACAGCAGCATTTCAAGTCATCAACAGATGACACAGCAGACGTCTTAAAATTTGCAATTAGATGATGTGGGTAGCATCAGTTACACTAGGCGCTTAAATTCATGTTCCAATGAGCGCCTTGACCTAACGTGCCCAACCCTCACCCCCAACCCCCCCCCCCCAAAAAAAAAAAAAAAAAAAAAAAAAAAAAAAACAGATAAACAAGCTAATTGACCATTTTCAGGCTTGATTCGGTAATTGGATCCAATTTGGTAAATTTACAGCAACATGTCTATTCAAATAGACCATTTCTCAACAGTCTGCCAAATAAGGTTCCAATCAGAATTTCTTTAAGTATTTTTTTTACTGCAGTTCAGTTCTTGTGACAAAAAGTAGTATGGCATTTAATTACCCCATGTTTCTCAAAAAAAGTTTACCTCTACACCATTAACAACTTATTTTAATATTAACTACATATATACATTTATGTATACCCTGCCTACCGCTCATTTCTGGATTGTCAAAGTTCTGAAAATGAATAATGCACGAAGGTTTTGCTTGGAACAGGAAATGCATACTTTTAGGGGTGAAACAACCAGGGTGTGTGGTTTCAATACTTAGTTGGCATCTAAAGTGTTATTGTTAGTCTATTTCCGGCTCTTGCAGACTTTTTCTTACCGATGTTCCATATATTTTTGATCATCATACGGGTACCTGTCGAATCAAAACGTAAATAATCCTCACAGCCTATAGGCAAATAAGATAAAACTTACCTGCCCTGAAAGCAGAGTTTTGAAAAAAATAATGCTGACCTACAGGCTACAGACCCCTTATATTTTTGGTGCTCAAAAGAAAAGTCTCTTGAGACGGTTTTCGAGCACCCACAACATATGTGGCCATATGTTTTGGTTGAAAACAATTAATGTGTATCATACCGATTTTTTGGCGTTTCAAAGATAAAAGCTTTACAGTGGTATATCATCTATTATAATGAAAGAAGATAGCTATGGCGAGCCCGCGATTCGACGTGTAAAAATGCCGTGTAGCTCTGAACACACCAAACCACTGGAAACTCGACTGTTTTACCGAACCACACCTATTTTTTGCTTTTATGCACAAATCATTTGCAACCATGCCCCGCTTTTATGCACAAGTCATTTGCAAAATTGCTACCATGGTTTTATATTTTGGGTGCTCAAAAGAACCGTCTCATTGAGATGGTACTACATATGTTTTAGTTGAAAACATTTAAAGCGTATATACCGATTTCTTTTTTGCGTTTTGAAAGATATAAGCTTTACAGTGGCACCACTCGATTTCTGGAATTCGTGTAAACGTTTACAAAATCGTAAAAGCCCTATTTACAACCATGGTTTTATATCTTGGGTGCTCAAAAGAACCGTCTCATTGAGACGGCACTTTTGAGTACTCACAAGATATATATTGGTTGAAAACATTTAAAGTGTATATACTGGTTTCTTTTTTGCGTTTCAAAGATATAAGCTTTACATTGGTAACATTCGATTTCTGGAATTAGTGTAAAAATTTGTAAACATGGAAGTCCTTTTGCAACCATGGGTTTATATTTATGGTGCACAAAAGAATTGTCTCATTGAGACGGTACATTTTAGTACCTACAACATATGTTATAGTTGAAAACATTTAAAGTGTATATACCGATTTCTTTGTGTTTCAAAGATATAAGCTTAACCGTGGTATTATTCGATTTCTGGAATCCGTGTAAACGTTTACAAAAATTGTAAACATGGTAGCCATATTTGCAACCATGGTTTTATATTTTGGGTGCCCAAAAGAACCGTCTCATTGATACGGCACTTTTGAGTCTGATACTTTTTTGTATTTCTAAAATATAAGCTTAATATACAGTGGTATCATTTATTATGACGAAAGAAGTCTGTTGTTGTCTGGTAGTTACAGCGGATGTATATACCGATTTCATTTTTGCGTTTCAAATATAAAAGCTTTACATAGGTATCATTTCTTATGAAGAAAGAAGTCTGTTGTTGCATGGTGGTTACAACGAACCCGTGATTCGACGTGTAGAAATGCTGTGTAGGTGCGTGTAAACGGAATCATTTCGATTTTAGGAATTCGTCTAAACCTTAACAAAATTTTGTAAACGTGTAAGCTCTATTTGCAACCATGGTTTTATATTTTGGGTGCTCAAAAGAACCGTCTCATTGCAACAGTACTTTTGATTACCAACACCATGTGTTTGGTTGACAACATAAATTTAAAGTGTATGTACCCATTTCTTATTATTGTAATAATCACAGTCCTCATCAATAGTCGTGAAAGATAACACAATTACCAAAAGAAATTGCCATGAAATTAATGCCAAACTTTTTGGACAATTAGGTATGGTCAAACAGTGCAGACCCACATCAGACTGTCCCTAGATAAGCAGTCTAATCATGGTCTTTACTGTTAGCAGTTCTGTCAATATCTTTATTTGGTATTATTCTATAAAACCCCTCCAAGTGACCATTGGTTCGATTCCTGGTCTTTCTTTCATACAGAATGAATTTGCTGTATTCATTTTATCAATTATACTAATCTATACAGAAAGAATAGAAAACTTTGGCCTATTTTTCCTGCAGTCACAAAATTTTGTATACTTTTTAGTTCATCTGAGCCGAAGGCTCATAGATGAGCATATGGTGTGTACAGGCATCTGTGGGTCTCTCTTAAGCTGTGAAGCTCATTCCATATCTCACTTATAGTATCTAGCCAGCACAAGCATGAGTAAGACATTAAAATATGACCCAAGGTCTGCATCCCCTCAACATCTGGTCATCTCAGGGGAATGAATAAGCATTGGAAAAGGACTAAAGTTGATATGGCAACTTACAGTTTTAATTGGCATACATATACGTTGGTTGTCATACGGTACAGTCACTTCGATTAACACTATAGTAGTGCGTTATGCTACATGCGTTGTTTCGATCAAGATTCGCCCTTGGGTCGTTACCGCCTTATTTTTGAGTTAGGTTGATAGAAATAGATAATATACTTTATAACAGAGTTATGGCCCTTGATTCATATCAGAATGTCGTTAGTATTTATCCTACTCTTAGATATTGAAATGCTAACAATTGTTCTCAATTTTAATATTTATGAGGACATCTGCCATGCTCAGTCGAGCTCAGAACACTTTTCATCATAACCCGCGCTTGCGCGGGCCCGTTTCTAGTAATATATAAATGTAACATATCAAAATCATTTTTTGAGTAGGATTACAATGTGTTGAATTTCACATGCAAATGAGGATCTCGCTCACTGATTTATAATCACGAGAACATAAGATATAGGGAAAATTCTTTATACTGTGACTATATCATATAGCTAGCACTTCTAGGTCACTTAAGGTAAGGAATAAGGACAATATCAGGAATCAATACAATCAAATACCACACATGACCTAAAGCACCATATGGGAAAGTGACAAAACACAAGAAAACATCACAAACAAAAGAGCCAAGAGGTCAGCTCTTTATCAGCAGATGACCACAAGGCTGCAAAAAAAGAAGACAAGACAGCATGGCAGACACGAACACATATAACAAAAAGATCCACAAAACAAGCACCGCCTTGGAATGGTCAATAAAAGGCTGTAGGGCTTTAACATGCTTGACGGGACCAACCTCACGCTTATTTCTGATGTAGATCAAGACAGATAGATGTTTGAAAGGCCCCTAACTTATCGATGCATCATCTCATAGTACATTCAGATCGAGATATAAAATGAGATAAAACAAAGGTACGGACTCAACAGTATATACAACGAAATACAGGAGTAAAATAAATCCAACAGTTCAATAGTGAGTATGATTAGAGAATACCACAATCGAAACTGCAGACAAACTCGTGGCACCATGAGGAAGAGCCACACAACAATAACGAGACACCAGGAAGACAAAAAAGCAAAGCATCCAGCTCTCTCTCTTCCCCTTCAAGATGATTGCAAAACTAGAATGGACACTAAATAACGCACAACAAAACATAGAGCAATTACAGAATCCCCCAATGGAAGTAACAATCAATAACGAATACACAACAACAGAACCACCGACTTAAAACGGACAGCAGCCTAAGCCACTTTGTGAGGGAGGGGGGGCCCTTAAATGCATTTTATTGACACCAAATATTCGCCCTAAATTCTGCTGTTGTTTAAGCACTGTTGAAAACTGTTAAGCTCGCATGGAAGCTTCCTAATTACTGCAATGCATCATCACAGAGACGCTCTAATAAAAATAACAAACTATGATGAAACTAAGGAAGGGGCTAACGGCTCACATATAGTCAAAGTTTAAGAGTCACGTTGGGCCCAGCTACAGACAAGCATCAGGCACCAACACACCGATTAAAGCTTTGCGTCAGAGTCGTCATTGAGTCTAGGCCTTCGTGCACTTAAAGAGGAAACCATACATACATGTATAAACCGTGATTGGGATGCAGACAGTTGCATAATATCCACGTTAAGACTACTTCCAAATGGGACTCGACGCAACAAAACCTGTCTCCGGGGATTTGCGAACAACACAGGCGCAGACCAGCCTGCGCATCCGCGCAGTCTGGTCAGCGCCTCTGTTATTCGCTTGTTGGAAAGTATCATATCTAGATTTGCTAGAAGCGAAATTTCAGTTTTCTAGCTAGTCTTTGTAGCTGAGCAGACTGGTTTGAATCTCACTTTGTCAGACACCCCGAAGACAGGTTTTCTCGCGACGAGACCCATATGATCATTGTCTACTTAAGGACAAATAGCAGTTACAGCAGCTGTTGTGATTTCCAGCCTTAAAGCTGCATAGTCTGTAACTTTTGATATTTTTCGAATTTTTTTATTTTCTTTTTAAATCATTTGTAAAAGTAGAATTAAGTTATGTTTTCACAATAAATCTGTTCACTATAGCTGAAAACTGCTCGGAAAAGTGAATTATCTTATAAAACAGGTGTGTTTTTCTCTAGTTGGTAATTATTTGCGTCCCTCCAATAATTATAGACAGTTAATTTTAACATAAATGATGTTGTTTTCATACTGATAATTTGTTAAGATTTACGACATTGGTAAAATGTTTACCTGAATTTTAGTTATTTTACTGTGTTATTGAAAAATAGAAACATTAGATCTAAAATTAAAAGATCAAAAATTACAGACTATGCAGCTTTAACAATTCAACACGTTCATATCAATTTCCAGGGTTGTTGGGTGGTATTTTTGTTCCAGTTTTTATAGAAAATTATGTAAACAAACAGTATAGACCATGCTGTAAAGATTTTGGCAATATGACACATAGCAGGTACCGTTCTCTGAAAACAATTCTTATTTCTCAACTAAAACATTCAAAAAAAGCACCACAGCAATGTTCAAACGGATGGATATTCACAATTTAATGCCCAAGTTTTTGTTCTATCTGTTTCAGGTTTTTAGCGATTTCATGAAGCACGTTGATTATTACAAGTTCAAGTTGTTTGGAATATAAGTCAGTGACATTGAGTTATGTACTGAACACGAGGCCGTAAAGGACAGCGCCATTGGAAAATCTACTAAAGTACGGAGAGTTCGAGTAATATAGGTCACAAAGGCTAGTGGTCCTGATCTTATTAGTCCACGTCTGTTGAAGGAAGGTGCCACTATATTGTCGAAGCCTCTACATATTATATTCAATCGCTCATTACTTCAAGGTTACTTTCCTTCTAACTGGAAGGATGCCAATGTCACTGCCATTTACAAAAAGGCAGACAAATCTATGCAATCAAATTACAGACCAATATCTTTTCTAAGTCAAATCGGAAAAGCTATGGAAAGGTTTATCCACAAGCACCTTTACAATTACATATCAGAAAACAACCTTCTTACACCTTTTCAGTCTGGATTTATTCAAGGTGACTCTACAACCTTCCAACTTTTACACACATACCATTCATTCCTAGAAGCATTAGATAGTGGTAAAGAAGTACGAGTTGTATTTTGTGATATCAGCAAGGCCTTTGACAGTCGTGCACAGGGGGCTATTACATAAACTAGCTGGTATGGGTTTATCTGAGGGGCTTCTTCGCTGGTTTAAAAGCTATCTTTCAAATCGACGACAGCGTGTCGTACTAAATGGGGTAGAATCCAATTAAGCATACGTTCTTGCAGGAGTTCCACAAGACTCTATACTTGGTCAATTACTCTTCCTAATCTATATCAATGATATTGTAAATAATATTCGCTCATCTATATGTCTATTTGCTGATGACACTACTATCTATATAATTATTGATAATCCACAAACTGCAGCCTTCATTTTAAATACAGACCTTGAAACAATTAATGGGTGGTCACATGATTGGCTTGTAGATTTCAATCCAACAAAAACTTCAACTCTTCTAATATCTCGAAGACAGCATCCAGTCTTTCACCCCTCTTTGGAAATGAATAACGTCGTCCTAAACGAAACTAATAGCCATAAACATTTAGGGCTTACCATATCCAATACATGTTCTTGGATAGAGCACATAAATAATATTGCCAGAAACAGCTTGGTCAAGATCAAACCTAATGAGATTACTCAAGTTTAAAATCAATCGAAAAACACTCAAAAATGTACACTGCATTTATTTGTCCCCACTACATATTTTAAAAAGTCTAAAAGATTTGTTCATTGAGTTGATACATATTGGCATACTGCATTGCTATCCACTTCACTTCTATATAACATGATAAGATATCCTCTTTTTACGGAAGTAGACAAATACACATGATAGGTTCTCGGTCAACAGCTCTCTCTCTCTCTTTCTTCTCTCTCCCTCTCTCTCTCTCTCTCTCTCTCTCTCTCTCTCTCTCTCTCTCTCTCTCTGTTTTTTTCTCTATAATGAAATATGCATGTATTACTATATAACTTTCTTAGCGCGAGTTTCTTTGAAGCTTTATAAGCTATTCACACATATTGTACAAATTATACCTGAAACAGGAAATGACTTTCATATAAGCTTTTTAGCTTACTGTCAAATCCTGTATCCATTGACAATGTATATATTGCATGAATGTAGAATTTTTCAATAAAATATTGTTTAAACTAATATAGGTCACAACACCGGATAGGCGGCAATCAAAAACGCTCTTAACAATCGATGAATGAGGATACAAAATAGCTAGAAACAGTGTTTTCGATTGCCATTTGTCGCCAGTTGGGCGACAAATGGCAATCAAAAACCCTTTTTCTAACTATTTTTGATCAACGTTCGTCGATAGTATTTACGTTTGCGACTGCCACCTATCCGATGTGGGTCAGCGAGCAATCTACAGAACTACGGCGACGTATGAGTTTAGTGCGATTGAACTGTCTAAGTAAGTGTCATTGATTATGTACTGACGCGCTGGGACATACTATTTAGTAACATAGAGAGGTAAGTGCGTTTGAGTAACGCACTGAAGTACGGGGACGTATGGGATCAAGGTGTTTGAAATATAAGTAAGCGCCATTGAATAATTTACCGAAATACGAATACGTCTGAGATTAAGGTGTCTGAAATATATGCCAGTGCCATTGAATAATTTACTGAAGTGAGATTAAGGTATTAGTGCCATTGAATAATTTACTGAAGTGAGATTAAGGTATTTGAAATATAAGTAAGCGTCATTGAGTAATGTAACTATTACGATTCAATGTAGTTGGAATGTCAGCACCATTGAGTAATGCAAAGAAGTGCACAGATTTACGGTGACTTATGGGATCTAGGTGACTGAAATGTAAATCAGCAACATTTAGAAATATACTGAAGTACGGGGACGTATGATGAATAGGAGATAGCAAAGAGTTTGAAATAAAGTCAGATAAGATTCCAGATGTTTAGTATTCTCTGAAATGGTTGATCAGATTTCAAAATAATTTGGCAGAAATGGCATATAGGTGACCCCCTTTCAATGAAACAAACAGCAAAAAAAACATGTCACTAGGGGGCGTTGCCAGTTTCAATTTGGTACTTAATCAAGAAGCTTTAAATTAAACCAAGCTGAGCGACCTAATGCCGATTGACCCTCTGACGTCAGTTTAAGTACTGAATCTGTGGGGTTTGAGTTCTGAATTTTTGTCTGAGTCTTCTTCCGTATTCACACTGTGTATATGAGCAGTGGCGAGTCCGTGCATTTGCACGTGCTCGTAACATCCATGGTTGCTTGACAGTAGTATGATAAATACGGAAGTCTCAAGTGCTGGGTCATATTGCATCACGAAATAGAGATCATAATCATGCCTCTAGGTTATAAAACTCGAGTTCATTCTCAAACTCAAGCGCAATAATTGGCTGCTTGCTTGCACGTGTCCGCAAGCAGCCAATCATTGCGCTTTATTTACTCAAGTTTTATAACCTCGAGGCCAGTACCTGGAAACGATCTGTGTGATAGCTAGCAATTGTGTTAACGTCATGCAATAGAAAACATATTCAAATTGAATTCAGTTTCGAAAGTGCTTTGCTCAAATATGAGCCGTTTCATGTGATTTCCAACAATGTGACATTTTAACAAGTACAGACTCAGACGAGTCTGTGCAGCCTCCTTTTAAGCTTTGAAAGTCCAAATGATGTTCCGTCAGTAGCTTAACAGTCCTAGAATATTCAAGCGACTAGCAAAGGCTATGATCAGACCACACGTATGCACAGACTGGTCTGAGCCTTAGCTGGTCGTACATACCACATTCTTCGAAATCACATGCCGCAGCTCATTAGAGAAAAAGACTTAATGCCACCATACACATTTTTAACTTATTACCTCACTCTCCAGGTTGTTTGTATGTTCGTTTAAGGGGATATATCTTTTAAAAGCTCTTACTTGCTTGAAATTTTTCATGTATAAACAAAAAATGCTTTTTTATCAAGGAGACGCATACCTTTGGCCACATTGTTGTATGAACGATTTATACATCTCACATAGACCACTTTACACCTCAACATACAACTTTTGAGCAATTCGCAGCATGTTTATCAGTCTTTTTAGAGTCACTGCATGGTTTGATACACACTGGGTGAACTTTAGAGAAAATCATTTGCATGAACATGAACTACAATTATCCGAAAGCATTTTTATATATACAGGAACAATTAAATGCAAGTAAGAGCTTTTGAAAGGTATATCCCCTTAAGTTGATGTTTGTACCACAACCAATAACTTTTCAGCCCACAAGTACGTATTCTGGTTGGAACCAGCACTATACAGAGGATTAAATGCTTTTCTCGTGGTGGTGCCATGGGTTTGTCTGCAGCGTGCGATTGTGGCATTTACTGGTCATCCTCACTGTTTGCTCAAGGACAACACAGTACCTTAACTGAGGCTCAAACCAGCGACCCCTCAAAATCAAGTCAAGCTCTCTACCACGAAGTTACTGCACATCTGAAGGCCACGTAATTGTTAACCCTTTGAATTCGGGAGACACCTAAACTAGTACTTATGTGCAAGCAGTGAAGACCCTGATAAAATGCAGCATAGTCCTGCATTTCATCAGGGTCTACACTGTTTGTGAAGTTAAAATCAATCTTCAGACAAAATTATACAATATTGTTTTGAAAATTATTACTGGACACCCTTTGATATGAACAATGGACTATCTTAGTTTATTGTATCAAATCAGAAGGAAGACTCCCTTCGAATACAACTGCACAAAGGGTTAACCAATTTAAGCCTAGCGTCCTTTTTATGGGACATCGACTAACATTACAGACCAGACTAGACGCCACGTTCTGCGGCGTCTGATCAGGTTCTCCATTGTTTGCTTCAAGAATGTTCTATAAGAATTTGAATAATATGAAAAAACCAATCAACACCCCTTGGCAATGGGCTCGTCCTACTGATAAATGTAGGCAAGTCCATTAGGCTTTAATGGCTTAAGAAAAGCCGTGCAATCAGTCTTCATATGGTCACAGATCTGTAATTGTAAAAAGAGCAGTGATTGGCTCAAAGCTTAGCACAATATTTTTAAGTTGTAAGGTGTTTCATGATTGGTCAATAATAAAACTAGGAAATATATTGTATTTATTATACGGGTATATCTTTGCTGTACTTTTTGAAACAACATCTCATTGCTTTTGTTGATTAAGTTTACTGGTTTGACTTAGAAAAAAGGACCTTGCATTCTGATATTTTTTTCAGTAGACTTTTCCTCTGATGTAGGATGCCCACCTTCAAGGGCCAAAAAGTGGTAAAACATGGTGGGCACCGGGGTATCTCATTCTTGTTTATTGATCGAACTAGGTCCAATCTGTATCTCTATGGCAGCCTCATTGTGATTGAAGAGTTGTGAGGACCACATCCTACTTCAAAGCTATAATGGAGGTCTATGGAAAACAATATAGGTCTGGGATCATTTATCAAGGAAAGTGCTTTTTATTGCTCACCATTAAACCTTGTCCTGTTGAGCCAGGACTCATAATCTTTTGAGAACAGTACAGATACAGATTAACTAGCTGCTGACGAAGTCATCTGATAAGGATCCACAGCGATTTCAATTCTTCTTGCATTATTATAACAGGAACGGGAGACATTTCAATGGCGTAGCCAGAACGCTGAAAAAGTTAAGCACATCAAAGGGAGACTACTGGATCAAGCAATGATTCTCTTCTACTGCGTCCCTTTTCAAAATGGGAACTTCTGTTAAAGGAAAGAATTCAATTTGCTCCCAGAGGGAGCGAATTCTTTCCTTTATGAGCAGTTCCTTATAGTATGGGAAATCACTTTTATCACATTAGTTGACCTCCCTTGAATGTTACTATTTTTATTACGCACGTGCGTAACCTGTGTAATGGGTGAAACGCCAATGGGATAATACTTGGGGAGGAGTGTTGTACACCGGTCCCAATATCCTAATGGTTATAGCATCCGCCCTGGGAGCGGGAGGTCGACGGTCTGAATCCCAGTGTTGACGGCAATAGGATTCGTTCTGATGTGACCGGTTGGTGAGCCGCCAGCTAGTTAAATAAATGGTTATTAATTCCTAGCCTGTCTTGTGCTTGGCCCAAGGATCACATTTGGGAAGTTAATGTGACAAGATGAGCCCAGGGGTGTCTCATAAGTCAGTAATGGTCGGCCCTTTCAATAGGGATGACTTTACTTTACTGCACATAAAATATTCAGCATGATAAAGGCTAAATTCTGGTTTCTTTATTTATAATCGCATACATGTATATTTTGAACAAAGGCTTAGACAATCCTGTGTAGTGTAATTGTGCAGTGTTACTAAAGCCCTAGCTTCAGAATTCAGGCCTTCGGTTAAAAGCGCATGCCAAAATGTTAATTTTCTTATTTCTAAACCAAAACATGTTGTGGGAACTCAAAAGAACCGTCTCTATGAGACGATTCTTTTGAGCATCCAAAATCAGGTTGTTCAGATTGATAGATAAGAAGAAATTTACAATTTTACGCTCAAAACATTTTCAATATTGTAATCCGTGCTTTTGCGTCCTCAGAACGAACATTCATTTATGTCTTCTACATTTTGCAAATTTTCTGAAAGTGTGCATCACACCAAAATGATCTGAAAGAGGATATCCATTGATGGTGACGTCATCAAATACAATCTTCCTGCTCTGAAAGAAAAATAATCGATAGTTAATGTGAATAAATAGCTCAGATATTGTTTAAAATATTGAATTTAGATAAGTCATTTCACTGAAAAAAGGAAAGAAATGTGTTCAAGGTAAATTAACCCAAATATTATGTATTTCTGGTATTATTTACATTTTTTCAATTTGACTTTGATAAATTTATAAGCAAGAATTGAAAATTTATATTTTTCTACCAGAAATTGGTACATTTTGGGCGAAAATACTTCTAAATATTGTAGTCGAATAATTGTAGGTCATGTTCATGCAAATGGTTTTCTCTAAAGTTCATCCAGCGTGTCACAGCATTGTTAACGGTATCAAACCAGGAAGTAACTCTAAAAAGACTGATAAGCATGCTGCGGATTGCTCAAAAGCTGCATGTTGGGGCGTTAAGTGATCTATGTGAGATGTTTAATTTGTCCATACAACAATGTTGCCAAAAGTATCCGTCTTCTTGACAAAGAAGCAATTCTTGTTTATACAGGAAAATTTTCATGCAAGTAAGAGCTTTTGAAAGATATATCTACTTAAGCATCGCCTCCATAGTTATCTAGAAAACAAAGGAAGCTTTCCAGTTATGAATATGCTTTTGATTTTTTTATGAAAATAGACAAAGTGGTTACAATTTACAGCAAATTTCAATTCGATTATCACAAAGACAATCAACCAGGCGTAGTAAATGCACACTTACCCCTAAAATGTCCATATTCTCTAACCCATTATGGTATTTTCAAAACGCTTAGATATGTAAAGTGCTAGTGTCATATTGTTACAATATCAAAGACAAGTTCTTTCTGAAAATTTCAGATTCATATCTCTTAAAGAATAAAAGTTATGGATGTGTAAAGAATGGATTGTTATATAGTGATAATGCAAAAATTATAAACCTGCGATTAACTATCTCTATCATCCTCTATAGCTGGCATGAAACCTTAAGTTCGACAGAATCAGTTTGGTACTAGTTTGAAAAATATGTCTAGATTATTTCTGCGTTTATTTGAATTCAAAGTAAGCAATTTGGGTAAAGCTGTGACACTTTTTAAGAGAACACCGAAAAAAATAGGGGTTGGTGTATAAAGGACACCGTAGAAATTCAGCAAAATGACCAAATGACATTCTGATATTTGCAGCAGACCAAAAGAAGACTAGGGTAATAAAATATTACAAACTGGTTGTTCTTCTGAAGAAATTTGTACACGAAAAACGTCTCTGAAATGATGTTTGGGTGATGCTTAACTTATGTCTGCCTGTATATTTTCGGTATTTGCTTGTGCTCTATGTTAATTTCTATGTCTAACCTCTCAATGTCGCTCCAAAATGGTCAATTTCCTATTTTCAGCCTATTTTGGTGTCCATTTTTGTTGCCATAGCAACGGTAAAAGTCAAAGTAATTTGAAACTTTCACACTTTTGTTATTGTTCCAAAACATTTTTTATATATTTTAGCCTCATAGGGGGGGGGGGGGGCAAAAAAAACCTTAATGCATGTAGCTCTTTGTTTTAAAAGTATTGAATATATAATAGTTTTCACAAAATGGTAAAGATTTTGTTTACAATATGAATAAATCACTTCTTACATAATGGCAAAGAAATTTTTACAATGTAAATTAATAATGTCTCACATAATAGCAATGAAATTTTAAAAATAAGTCGCTTCTCATATGATAGCATACAAAGGAGTACTTACATCTGTGCCTACGCATGGATTTTCTTTAAACTTTGCATATTAATGACTCATTATACAAACTATGAAAATGTATTAATCGAATTAAATAGTTAAGAATAAGGCTTAGGAAGCAACCCTGACGTACTCCACCTTTGAGGTGCTACCTGTCTCTAAATTTCCATGTCCTAAATCTATAGTGTTGTTTATTTCTATGATTTATCATCTAGATTGAATCCAAAACATCATAGGCATACTATTAATACCAGGAAACCATTTGGATAAATTATGGTTTACGTTTTCTGAAGAAGTGATTATAAAATTTCAATATTTTTTTCAAAAAATTACAAAACATTCAACATTAAATTCTAAAGATAGGTATGTTCTATTCTATGTCAAGACATCATATTATCACAAAAAACATGCCATATATATCCTGTTGATCTGAGCCAAATTTCATAAAAATCCAAAACTGTTAACTTTGTAATTTCCTACCTCTTACGGGTATAGGTCAGTTTTAGCAAAAATAATTATTTACTTGAAATGAATCAATAACTCGACAGAAGGAGGTTGTTTTTAAATCTGCTTCCCAATTTCAAATGATTCTATGGCCCGAAATGCCAAATGTCATGGCCCCATGTCATTGCACTATGGGGCCAAGACAATGTGTATTACTTCCTCAAGTCCTGCATGATACTGTTTAAGAAACATAATATCCTATCAATAAACGTGTGACAACAAGAAGACCAAATATTTCCTTTACATCCCAACTGAACTAGAGTAACCACATTTTGGTGTCGTGACCAGGATTAAGTGTAACAGAGTCTTATCAAAGGTACCCTAGAACAGTGTTCTACATGAACAAGTGAGGTCCAGAAACGAAACTGTAGGCCTGGAATATACAGCCAGCTAAAGTATAAATGTTGCTATTTGATGGAAATCAGCATCAGTTTTACAAAACAGAATGAACAGAGAAGATTCAAGCTTTAAAATAGCAATACATTTGAAGCAATGAGTTCTCTGTGACCAAAATGGTTAATTTTAACCAATATGTTTGACAGGGGGTTATTCTTGTGAACCAGGTTTATTAATGCGGCTTACAATTATAAAACCATATATATAAGGCTCTTCTCCTGTATGAACTGACTTGTCATAAGGTTTCTCTTCTGTATGAATACAAATTCTTAATAATGTTACATATTAAGTGTAACATTGGTTAGATGTAGTTTTAACATTAGAAACTAGGTGTGGTAAGTCCTGTGTCACTATATTGGATCGTTTTGGGTAATATTATTGTGTAAGCACTTCATTAAATAAGAATCATGGCCTTCAAGACAAAGAATATTGTTTTTTTTCTTTTTCCAATCCATGATAGGGGAAAACACTGAACATCTACCATTAATGTACAAGCATGGTAATTCAAACTAAGCAAGTATTCAAGTATGTTTTACACTGAAACATAATTATTGTATTTTTTTACATTTTGATGAATTGGGGCCATGTGTTTACATCAAGTTGAAAAATATGTTACCGGTCCTTGAATTTCATGAAAGTTGGTCTACATTTTCTTAACATATATGGATAGTTTTTATGTTGAAATGGTATCTTGACAAAGACCGCAACGCAGAAAAAATTTAATTCCAAATTTGACTGAATACAAAATGTACAGTTGAATTTTGGGGTACCATGTAATAAAATGAATGCCAACCCGCTATCCTAATACATAAAAAGCCTTTTATAGTATCAACGAACTTATCAATGATACAGTTATTTAATATAACATTTCTGCGCCCGTTACATGATATGTCAATTACTTTAGAAATGATTATAACTGGGTACCCTAAGGTATTGTAGTGATATCATACATGGCGTCATAAATTAGCAATGGAATTGCATAAAAACTCAAATGCACCATTAATATAAAAGTAATACCCAAGACAATAATTAAACATAATATAATCAAATTCAAAGCGTGGGCAGACTCCAATGTTAATTTCCATACCATGTAAGAGCCTCTCTGTACAATGTAAATTAATAGCTTCCCGCATAAAAGCAAATTAATTTGTTTATCCTCTTCCTTCCGCTAAATGGTTCACCCGTGCACAACAATATATCCACAGATTTGCGAGAGATCCTGTTTTACAAACAAATAACAACAAATATTTCTTTGAGGTAGGGATACTATATTGTATCATCAATTTGTTCTATATTATGATATTACTATAGCAAAAGCGTGGCGAGCTAAAAGACATTCATTGAGTAACAGAATGAAATCAATGATATAAAATTCAACAAAGAACAATCAGCACATGATGGGGTAAAATCTGCCACAAATCAATGATATAAAATTCAACAAGGAAATATCAGCACATGATGGGGTAAATCTGCCAGCAATTGTGGAGGAGGAGAGGAGGAGGTAAAATGAAGTCTATTTGGACGTCGACATCAGTGAAACAAAGCAGTGGTTTGATCTAATGCTTTCGCCAGCCGAAAATTGAATGAAGCACGCAGAGCGAGCACATGGTTTAGAAGTGGATGCTGGCTGGAATCCTGCAAGGCGGACATAATTTAGAGTACCGCAGATAAGGTGGAAACCAATAAATATAAGAAAGGTAATTAAGTATACAGGCCACAAGAAAAAGAATGCAACAAAATAGAGAGCTGTAGTGTCGTTAGATAAAAATGCGTTATGGAGACATAACGCACATTTATCCTCTTCCTTCCGCTAAATGGTTTGCAGTAACTCACGCGAACCCGTGCACAACAATATATCCACAGATTTGCGAGAGTTCCTGTTTTACAAACAAATAACAACAAAGATTTCTTTGAGGTAGGGATACTATATTGTATCATCAATTTGTTCTATATTATGATATTACTATAGCAAAAGCGTGGCGAGCTAAAAGACATTCATTGAGTAACAGAATGAAATCAATGATATAAAATTCAACAAAGAACAATCAGCACATGATGGGGTAAAATCTGCCTCACACCAAATTTGTATAATGTAAATTATTGGCTTCCCACATAATAGCAAAGAAATTTGTACAATTGTAAATTATTCCGTTCCCATATAATAGTAAAGAAATTTGAACAATATAAATAAAGATCTGCACACATAATAGTAAAATATGTTACACAATGTAGCTTAATCACTTCTCACATAATAGCAAATAAATGTGTTCAATATAGATTGATCGCTTCTCAAATTTTAGCAAAGAATTTTTTACCATAAGATTTATCCCTTCTCACAAAACTTTAACAATGTAAATTTACTCTCTTCTCGCATAATAGCATAGAAATTTGTACATTGTAAATTATTAGCTTCTCACATAATAGCAAATACATTTGTACAATGTAAATATTATGTTAAAAAATCAATACGTTGTATTCTTCGCCCTTCTATAAAATGAGTTTACTGCATTTGTTTGTTTGTTTGTTACTTTACGTCCCAGGCAACAGCTAAGGTCATTGCGAGACGGTCAATTCACCTAACAACACATTTTCCCAGGTAAGCTTGAACAAGCAGTTAACTAGACTTTGTGCACATACTTCCGCTTGTAACTGACACCAACCCTTCTCGAATGATTCAGCGGAAGGGAGGAGTATGGCAGTAGAAATTATTTCAAAATCGGTCTCAACACAAAGTATGGGACCGGGCCATTTTGGGCCAAATTTAAGGCTTCTGGAGAACCCTTTTTTATGAATTAGATATCAACACTAGTGAATACCAAAGTAATCTTTTAATATGTTGAGTGCCGTGATCATTCTCATCATCTGTTCAAATATATTTTTGATATTCGCTTGTGATTTTTGTTAATTTCTCTGTTAAATGTCTCAAAATTGCTCCATAATTAGTGCTGCAGCAAAGCAGTATAAAGTGAGCTAGTTTACGAGATGGTGGTCCCCACAGGGTAACAAGCAGTAACATACATCAAATTAAAGCTAAGAGTCTCCTGATTTTAAAAATGCATAATGCCACCTCGGTATGTCGGGGTGTAAACTTTTACGAGTCATTAAAAAAAGGCACCCATACAAATAAATAACATTACTAATAAAACTTAACTTAAGCCTTAGATAAAAAAACATTGCTTAAGTTGGTATAATATGAACAAAAAATGATACAGAAGGATGCTAGAAATATTTTGCATCATACATGAGATGCAAACAAGTCCAAATACACCGACGATGAAAGGTCATTAGGTACATTAGTCACCAAAAGCCATGATTTTCTAGAATTCTTTTGACAAAAGGTCCTCCTTATGTATAAATGTATTGAAAACAAGTTTAAATATTATCAATGACATCTGGGAAGCAAACAGTGCATAATTTCACTACCATTAATTGTGGCGAAAAATTATATGACCCACCAAAAAGGGTATCCATACAAGAAATAAATTTACTGATAAAAATTAAAATAAAACCAATGATCAAAAGCAGTGCTGAAGTTGGCATAATGTGAACACTAAATGATACATGAGGATGCTGAAAAAATTACAAATCATGTGTAAGGTTCATATAGGTCCAAATACACCGATGGCAAAAGGTCATTAAGTATATTAGTCACGAAAACCCATAATTTTATAGAATATTTTCTGGCAAATGATCTCTTTTGGTATACATATATTGAATACAAGTTAAAATGCTGACAACTGACATTGGGTTAGCAAAATGTGCATGATGCCTCTTCCATATGTAGTGTCAAAAATGTGTACAGCCTTTCAAGGAAGGGTACCCATAAAATTAAATAACTTAACTTATAAAAAACCATTTAAACCAATGATCAAATTTATGGTTCAAGTTTGTATAATATGAACGCTAAATGACAAAATAGGGTGCTAAAATTTGTTTGTATTATATGAGGTGCAAATAAATCCAAATATACTGATGGTGAAAGGTTGTTAAGTACATTTTGTCACGAAAAATTTCGTAAGCTTCTTTTAAATTAGTTGATTTCTTTAAGTACATATGTATTAAAAACAAGATAAAATGTTATCAAATGCCATTCGGGAAGCTCCTACTCAAAATAGAATCATTCCAAATGCATAGATGATACGTTTACAGTTCATTCATTTAGCAAAATCCTTATCAGATCTTATTAATGTAATATACTAGGCCAAAAAAGAAACGCCGCATATAAAGATTAAAAACATTGCGTGTTAAATGAGAGTTACAGAATTTCATTTGCTATCTATGTTTCGCTACTATTTCTGCCACGCATTATTCCCATTGTTTTATTGAGCTCAGTCAACCCAAACCAGTGTACTGGCTGTCTTTTTATTTTCAAGTTTTTTCACATGCACATTCATTTTATTTAGATCTACACATGTAATAACTACTGAAATCACTAGTCTAATATCCAATTTGCGTGAAAACATTTAAAAGATTTAAAATTAAAGATTACAAATCGATAATTTACGCTGCCAAAACGGACACATGTTGAACGCGAAAATGCGAAAAGAATGTTACAAGCTAACGTGACGCCATCGGTGATAGCCAAACAATGTCGATGCCATACAAAGACGATCGAGCGTCTTAGGAAACGTTTCTGACAATTTGGAACAATGTCAGACCGTGCGCATTCATGACGTCTTCGTCAAATGACGCGACATCAAGATCGATAAAAACGTGGGTATAAACTGCTGAATCAATTTCGACCGGTGACAATGATAGCTAGGACAACCCCAGGAACTCATAATCCTAGAATAAGCTCTCAAACTGTGACAAATCGTTTGCGATAGATTTGTGAAGAATCCACCATATACAATGTATGTTTTATATGCGGCGTTTCTTTTTTGGCCTTGTATATGTGGGAATAATTTTTGCCAAGGACATTGGCGGAAATGTTCCAAATTTTGCATAAAGTATATCAACGTGTGTCATGCAAGTATTAAACTATTTCTTTTTTGTTAAGAGATATCATATTTCATTGACGATGAAAGTTCATCAAGTCCATCATCTACAAAAACACATGGCATACATGTATATTATACTTTATGAATGTTGACAACTGAGATCTAGTAAGCAAAATGTGCATGATGCCTCTTCCATATGTAGGGTCAAATATTAGGGTGAAGATTTGGTACCAGTAAAATGCATTTAAGGCCCCCAGTGGCTTAGGCTGCTGTCCCTTCTAAGGCGGTGGTTCTGTTGTTGTTGACTTTTTGTTTATTGTTACTCCCATTGTGAGAGTCTGTAACTGTTCTATGTTTTGTTGTACGTTACTTTATGTCCATTCTAGTATTGCAATCACCTTGATGGGGAAGAGAGAGCTGGTTGCTTTACTTAATTTGTCTTCCTGGTGTCTCATGATGGTTGAGCGGCTCTTCCTCGCGGTGCCATGGGGTTGTCTGCGGTTTGTGATTGTGGTATTTCCTGATCATACTCACTATTTTTTAGCCACGGACGGGAACTCTATATAAATAGAGAGTCCTTCGCCAAGGAATAAACGATATATAATTATTTCAATGGAATGCATGATATATAGCTCAAAGTATGGGGCCATCCTTAAATTCTGTTGCTGTACCTAGTAGAGTAGGTAAGGAGGAATGCTCTCTAGACTTGTTTTTTTTTCTTAGTGACAGCTAGACCATATGGTTTTCTTGGTGGGGGAGGGGCAGCTGTTTTTCCAATAGATGAAAGTAGATTTTCTAAAATAAAGTGAAAGCATTAATTATGTAACCATAGAGAGTGTTTTTTTAATAATTGCTATTAGGCCCTATACGAAAGTTTACCTTCAGTTTTAACAAGCAAGAATATATCTGATCAACATTCATCAAAGTTTTAATAAAAAAAACCCCATCAAATTACCTAGATAGAGAATTGCATACTAGATGTGTAGGTAGCCCTGGTATGATGTTGATTATCACTTGTGCTAGGGGGGTTCGGGAAAATTTGATAAAATGGTGCGGTCTGGTGCATTCTGAGCGTTCCAAAGTTAGTTATTATCAACCTAAAAATCAACATTTTTTATAATAAATCAACAACCCAAATTTTGTGCCATATTTTACTCTAAGATAAATCCAGATGCGCACTTTGGCATAAAAATAAATACATTCACATTTTACAAGAGGGATCTGGGGGGGGGGGGGGGGGTTAATAGCCCTCAGAAGCCAAAGAAATGTAAAAAATGGAGGTTTTACGTTTTTTACAGCAAATATTACATACCGGACGCGAAGATATATCCTGTAATAATGTGGATTCAGATTCATGCCAGGGGGGTGAAGAATTTTTTTTATTAAAACGGTGCAATACAGGGCATTCTAAGTGTTCCCAAATACGTTATTATCAACCTAAAAATCAACAACTTTAAGTCGAATTTTCCACAATAGTAAAAATTATTTGCCATATCAGTCATCAATTCAATCCAGATTAGCATGTTAGCAGGGAAGTAAATACATTTAATTATCCAATTGGGGGTCTGGAGGGGTCTGCCGAAGAAATTTTTTGAAAAAATCAAACAAAATTAAGGCTTTTCCTTTAAGGTGAGATGTTTTTTTTTACTTTTTTGCAGGACTCCCTAAATCCCCCAAACTATGAACTTGCTCCCCAAATCCCTGACAATAATTACCAGTGCTCCCCATCACCCTGAAAATAAATAGCCATTCTCCCCAGATCCCCAAAACCCCTGGGGGCCCAGATCTGATACAGATTTTACTAAATGAATGAACTGTAAATGTATCATCTATTCATTTGGGATAATTCTATTTTGAGTAGGAGCTTCCCAACTGGCATTTGATAACACGTAACGTGTTTTTAATGCATATGTACTTACAGAAATCATTTGACTTGAAAGAAGGCTACAAAATCATGAGGTTTTATGACGAAATGTACTTAATAACCTTTCCCCATCAATGTATTTGGATTTATTTGCACCTCATATAATACAGAAAATATTTTAGCACCCTATTTTGTCATTTAGCGTTCATTTTATACAAACTTGAACCATAAATTTGATCATTGGTTTAAATGTTTTTTTTATAAGTTAAGTTATTTAATTTTATGGGTACCCTTCCTTGAAAGGCCGTACACATTTTTGACACTACATATGGAAGAGGCATCATGCACATTTTGCTAACCCAATGTCAGTTGTCAGCATTTTTACTTGTATTCAATATATTTATACCAAACGAGATCATTTGCCAGAAATTATTCTATAAAATCATGGGTTTTCGCAACTAATATACTTAATGACCTTTCGCCATCGGTGTATTTGGACCTATATGAACCTTACACATGATTTGTAATTTTTTCAGCATCCTCATGTATCATTTAGTGTTCCTATTATGCCAACTTCAGCACTGCTTTTGATCATTGGTTTTATTTTAATTTTTATCAGTAAATTTATTTCTTGTATGGATACCCTTTTTGGTGGGTCATATAATTTTTCGCCACAATTAATGGTAGTGAAATTATGCACTGTTTGCTTCCCAGATGTCATTGATAATATTTAAACTTGTTTTCAATACATTTATACATAAGGAGGACCTTTTGTCAAAAGAATTCTAGAAAATCATGGGTTTTCGTGACTAATGTACCTAATGACCTATCACCGTCAGTGTATTTCGACTGCATCCCATGTATGATGCAAAGTATTTCTAGCATCCTTCTGTATCATTTTTTGTTCATATTTTACCAACTTTAGCAATGTTTTTGATCTCAGGTTTAAATTAAGTTTTAATAGTAAAGTTATTTATTTGTATGGGTGCCCTTTTTTAATGACTCGTAAAAGTTTACGCCCCAACATACCGAGGTGGCATCATGCATTATTTGATTTGGGAGACTCTTAGCTTTAATTTGATATATGTTGCTGCTTGTTACCTTGTGGGGACCGGTATGTTTACAATATGGTGGGTCTGCTGCAGCACTAAATAGCCACTTACCTATTTTCAGCCTATTTTGGCGGCAATTTCTGTAACGATAGCAACGGTTAAAGTCGAACCAATACTAGACTTTTACACTTGGGCGATTGTTCTCAGAATGTAAAAAGACACTAGTGAAGAGCAACTTTTATTTTTTTGCCTCATAAAGGGGCCAAAAACGCCTCTTAATGCACATAGCTCTATAAAAATCAAGCTTGGTATACATTGAAATAAACGATACTTAAAAATATGGTAAACTTTTGGTGATGCAAAACTTTTTTTGAGTAGAATATATTGGTGTTGTTAAATTTTGGCGGTTTCTCATTTTATTGCGCTTCTAAGTTATTATCTATTCTCATAGGGGCTACTCAACATTTGAACTTACGACAGATTTGTATCCCTTGTAAAGTACGTGGTCTATGGTAACGCTATTGAAACCAACATTGTAGTAGTTTTCAGGGGAACTACAGAAGGTGCACTGGGAGACTATGTCTGAACTACATACGACAGATTTGTATCCCTTGTAAAGAACGTGGTCTATGGTAACGCTATTAAAACCAACATTGTAGTAGTTTTCAGGGGAACTACAGAAGGTGCACTGGGAGACTATGTCTGAACTACTTACGACAGATTTGTATCCCTTGTAAAGTACGTGGTCTATGGTAACGCTATTGAAACCAACATTGTAGTAGTTTTCAGGGGAACTACAGAAGGTGCACTGGGAGACTATGTCTGAACTACTTACGACAGATTTGTATACCTTGTAAAGTACGTGGTCTATGGTAACGTTATTTAAACCAACATTGTAGTAGTTTTCAGGGGAACTACAGAAGGTGCACTGGGAGACTATGTCTGAACTACTTACGACAGATTTGTATCCAGAAACCAACATTGTAGTAGTTTTCAGGGGAACTACAGAAGGTGCACTGGGAGACTATGTCTGAACTACTTACGACAGATTTGTATCCCTTGTAAAGTACGTGGTCTATAGTAACGCTATTGAAACCAACATTGTAGTAGTTTTCAGGGGAACTACAGAAGGTGCACTGGGAGACTATGTCTGAACTACTTACGAAAGATTTGTATCCCTTGGAAAGTACGTGGTCTATGGTAACGCTATTGAAACCAACATTGTAGTAGTTTTCAGGGGAACTACAGAAGGTGCACTGGGAAACTATGTCTGAACTACTTACGACAGATTTGTATCCAGAAACCAACATTGTAGTAGTTTTCAGGGGAACTACAGAAGGTGCACTGGTCGACTATGTCTAAACTACTTACGACAGATTTGTATCCCTTGTAAAGTACGTGGTCTATGGTAACGCTATTGAAACCAACATTGTAGTAGTTTTCAGGGGAACTACAGAAGGTGCACTGGGAGACTATGTCTGAACTGAACACTTTTGCTAACACAGCAAAATTATCTGAAAAATAACACAAAAACAGTCCACCTAGTTCTATAAACAAAATGGGCCTCATCGCGACAAAACCTGTCTTCGGGGCTTCCGACAAAGCGAGTTTCAAACCAGTCTTCTCAGCTACAGAGACTAGCTAGAAAATTGAAATGTCACCTGTATCAAGTTTACATATGGTACTTTCCAAAAAGCGAAAAACAAAGGCGGTGATCAGACTGCGCGGATGCGCAGGCTGGTCTGCGGCTGTGTCGTTCGCAAACCCCCAAAGACTGGTTTTCTCGCTTCGAGGCCCAATTATGTGGGAAGCGGAAATAGCTATATTTTTGACTAATAAGGTTAAAATCAGACTCACGTCAAACCTACCTGGATAATGAATAATAATGTACATGAAAGCTTGGATTAATAGAAACAACAACAACAACAACAACAACCACAACCACAACAACAACAACAACAACAACATAGAAAAATATCCCATTGCCAGCCCTCGGACAACAAACACAACAAACTAACAACAACAAGCAATCGAAAAGGGCCATATTTAGTTCAAATTTAGCGGATGACCCCCTCATTCAAACTTGACCTGTATTGAATTATGCTAGACCCTTCTGTAAAGTTTTAATGAAATCGATGTATCCCTTTAAGAGTTATCGATCAGAAAACAAAAGTATGACACCGCGGACGACGACGACGACGCTGCGGCCGGAGTTATGATCCCTATGTGTCATCCTTGCTTCACAGGCGACACAAAAATATTGACAATCGATTGAGTTTTTGCGAACTTTAAAGCTTGGAACTTTGACCCCGCCTAAGGGGTCAAAAGGATCGGGTAAAATTTTAATCACTGTCATGCTTGTCTACAGGCACTGGGTAATCATGGCCAATAGTGAGAAGTTATCAGACAAAAAATGGGAAGTTTATCACATACAAAAAAAAGCTAGTAGAGCTTTTGCATTAGCCTAAACGGAGTCAAAAAAGGGCCATAACTTACCTAAAATTTTGTGGATGGCCTCTTAGTTCTAAACTCGACCTGTATTCTATGATGCTTTACCCTCCTGTAAACTTTGAATGAAATTGTTGCATCCCTTCAAAAGTTATTGATCGAAAACCACAATTTAGCAAAAATCTATGTAAAAAAGGCCATAACTCAGTCAGAATTTTGCGGATGACCTCTATTGTCGAACTTGACCAGTATTTAATGATGCTTTACCCTTTTGTAAATTTTGAATGAAATTTATGCATCCCTTTTAAAGTTATTGAACGGAATCCAAAAGGTCAGGCCCGGACGACGCCGACACCGACGACGACGACGGAGTCATGCTCCACATGTGTCCACCATGCTTGGCAGGCGACAAGACATATTTGCGATGTTAATAATTCTCGACTGGAGCATGAGTTACCTTCATCAGTAAAAGACAGCGTAATTTCTCCATTTCGCGAGAGTTTTACTTTCGCGAAACTTCGTGAAATTAAAACCCTCGCGAAAATGTTTGAATTTACAGTAATATCAACTTACTAGGCACTTCAGGAGCCACGCCCGGGTATACAGCTGGTCCTGTGTTGAAATCACCTGCGATAATCACCTTCTCTTCGTCTCCGAATCGCTCTGTTATTTCCGTCACTTCAACTTTATTTTGTTCAATAAAACTTGCGAGTCCTTCTACAGCTTGAAGTTCGACTGAAAACAACAACAACAACAACAATACGAATTTATTCTAGCTTAGTACTGATTCACCCCAGGAAGACCCGTCCCTGTTTAACTGAAATATTGTTGATGGGATGTAAAGAATCAAATCAAACAAAAACAATACGAATCGAACTTTTTTCCTAATATGGGGTTATTTACGATCTGCAATGACATTAGTAATGGGCCTCGTCGCGACAAAACCTGTCTTCAGGGTTTCCGACAAAGCGAGTTTCAAACCAGTCTCCTAAGCTACAGAGACTAGCTGGAAAAGTGGAATTTTGTATGGAGCAAGCTTGACTACTATGCTCTCCGGATAGCAAATAACAAAGGCGCTGATCGGACTGCGCGGATGCGCAGGCTGGTCTGCGCCTTTGTTTTTTGCCAACCACCGAAGACAGGTTTTCTCACGTCGAGGTCCAGTTATTCAGAAACTAGCAATTGCTTCAAACAATCTACATGTAAAACAAGACATCAACATACTCTTTTAGGCCATGTTTGGTTTAAAGCAAAAAGTGAGTATGAACAAGAAATGCCTAAATAACAGATTCAACACCAACCCATGGCTTATTCTATGAAACAAGCTGTGAATATAGTACCTAGATTTCCGAGAAACAGATGCGTTGCATGGCCAAGCCAAAGTCAAACAAGGCAAATTCATCAATTTTATATTCCACTTCGAAGGGTTATTTTCAAGAAACGTGTAAATTACGTTTTCAACTTGGGTATCACACAGATAAAAAAGTGAGTCTGAACAGAAAATGCCACAACCGTAGATTGCACACCAATCTATGGCTTATTTTATGAAACAAGTTGTGAATATAATGCACCTGTCATTTGTATGCCCCACCCCCATGAGTCCGAGTATACTGGTGACATAGCCAGGCTTAAGTGCCGGGATTTGACCTGCGACATGTCCCCGCAGTGGCGTGTATGTGCAGTGGATTTAATTTCCCGCCTAAATAGCCGGGGAAAACAACAGGGGCTTTAGCCGAGTTTTTTTTATCTTATGCTTAAGGTTCCCTTGCAAAAGTATATATATATGTGTGTGTGTGTGTTCAAATTCTCTGAAAGCACTGGACAAACTCAAGCCAAATTTAACTAGAATTTCGAGAATCGAATATGTCGTCTGGCAAACAGATTTCATACAAGGCAAAGTTGTGGTATTTATATTTATCAGTCACCCCTAATATTAACTGAATTGTTTCAACATAACCTAATAAACGTTTCCTATCTCACGGCATGTTACCTTTATCAGGTCATGATGACTTTGCACTTTTTGAATGACGTCGCTAATGACGCTGAATCAACACAAAAAACAAAAATTACGTCATAATCGCTAGTTTGAAGAGTGTTCAACAATGGGTAAACTGATAAATAGAATACCAGGTTCGCGTCTTTTGATATCAAGTTTACCAGGCTTGGCTTTGAGAACGCATGTTGAATCGCTCGGCAAGCCTCGCGATGTCAACATGCGTTCTCAAAGCCTTGCCTGGTAAACTTGATATCAAAAGACACTCACCTAGTATTCTCTATCGGGCGGGCCGGTCAATAAGCATTTCCATGTACTTACATTCGGTATACACGAGATTATCACTAACCGACAGATGCGTACACACAACTTGCCCAATTCCGCTAACCTGAAAAATGTACAAGAAAAGATGTAATAGTTATACCATGGGTTGTCCGCCTGTACGAGCTTTAGCGAGTGGATTTTCTTACGTACAGGTGGACAAACATGGTATCACTATTTTATACCACCTACATCAGTGTAGACCTAGCACATCAAGTGATATTTCATGCTAAAGTTGGTAAAGGTGGTATAAATAGCATTAATTGCTATATCAATAAACTCTTCTATAGCAGATAAAGAATTCGTTCTTCCCTTATATCACAATCTACAAGGTCTTACAAAATGCAGTATCAACAACCCGAATGAAGTACACAAACACAATCAATCAATCAATCAATCTATCTATCAATCAATCAATTTTACATAAACAACAATGTCACCTTCCTCTGTGAAGAAACTATCTCAAGGTATCTACTCTGCGAAGGAGTCTTAGAAGACAAAATCGCATAAGACAAATCTTACCGTTCAACCCATATACGCCAAACGTCCTTTTCGAGGGACATCGGCATACAGTGCAAAACAAGGTCAGACGCATTGTCTGCGTAATACCCCTATTCCACACAGGCCCCGAATCCCACGAATTGCCAAATAATTAGATCCGTGTCTGAATCGTACTCAGTTCGTGAAGATCTTAGCTGATTCGCACAGTCCGTAGTCAGTTCTTGCAATTCGTAGGTCTATCGGGAATTTGGCTCAAAAGTTTTGAACTGTTCAAAACTTTGGCCACGAATTCCCCGATTCGAAAAATCGTGAGTGGTTCGTACCAAATTCCTAAGGCATTCTTGGACATCGTAACTGAATCGTAATCGATTCGGAGGCGTTTTTGGGCAATAATAGCTACTCTTAGCTTATTCGCGGGGAATCGGGAGATTAAGCCAAGCAATAAAACGAAGGAAGAGATAGTAGAAGGATTTTCCCTAAGGCTAATTACCCCGCCACGCGCATGCGAGCCAGTCCTAGAAGTTGAAACAGATTTGGCAGATTCTGGAGCACAATCAGGATCAGTCAGTAGCTCCTGGCTGGTGATTTTGCCAATTGCGAACTGCCATATTTTTTCCAAGTCAAAGAGTCTGGGCCAGGGCCCTTCGACTTTAACATAGCTATACAAGAAGCCGTTTCAACGCTCAAGTTGCAGGATCAATTCTACTGCTGCTTTACGAGGAACATTCATTTTGGAACTGATGCCCCCGAAGCATAGATTGGCCTTTTTTATAACTATTGTGAGAGAAAATCTCGCGAATCGTGGCGATTCGTCGCGGATTTCTGTTAATTCGTGCCCAATTTGAGCTGCATTCGGCATATTCTTAACTGATTCGTAATTGATTTCTTAACTTTCGTGCAGCATGCTCTAATGTTATTTTGCTATTCGTAATGAATTCTTGTGCGATTCCAGCCGAATTGAGCCGATTCCCCCAAATATTCGTAACGAAATCCTATCTGAATCGGGACTGACTCGTACCAATCACGATTGGAGAAAAAAAAATTAATGAAACCTCACGAATCCCCCCCCCCCCCCCCCGAATCAATAAAAAATCAATTCTTGGCGATTCGGGCGATTCGTGGCCTGTGTGGAATAGGGGTATAAGATAATGAGATCAGACTCCACTGTTTGTAAACAGAATATTTTTTTAAAGATTTGAATAAAATTGAAAAATACCCTTACGAACAACCCTAAAATTGGAAATGGGATCATCCTACTGATAGAGGTAGGCAGGTCTATAGGCTCTAATGGGTTAAATAGATGTCTTTAACTGCTCGTTTACACATGGAAGGAACATGTAGATGAAAATGCTTGCATAAACTTATGGTTATAGCCCCACCAGGTGGCTGTGTAATTGAAAACAGTATAGACCTTGAGATGATTGTGATTTGCTTTATTTACCAGACGGCTGTAGAATTTTAAAGCCGCGAAAACCCCGACTTTGTTAAAGGCAAAGACCAACCTGCGCACCCGCTCTTTTGTTTATACATGTAGATTCAGGTGTATGTGATATAAGTCAGGAATACCGTAAGATTTTTTTTTTATCAATTTTTAACATTTTGTCGGACCAGATCAGGGCCCTAACTGCCTTGACACAGGAAAGCGAACGTAGCACATGAAACATTCATTGCCTCGCTGTCCACTTTTCATGGACCAGCACGTGCATCCATCACAACTGTTGGTTATACATGTAGGATAGTTTGATAGATCCATTTGCGACATACATTTTTGAGAGCTAACTATAGCCCCTATTCTAAGCAGAGTAGCCTTTAAAAATTCAGAAAGACAGGATTTCTCATGAAATGCCTCATTTCCATTCTTGTAAATTATTCTATCAGAATACTTTCTATATACAGTCTAACGAGGCGTGGTTGACCTGATTAACAGCGATATTCATACGCGCAGCACTCTAGTATCCAGTGTCCATTCATAGAAAGCAATTAAATAAGAGTTACTGTTCCTGAAATGACAGAACAACAGTTTGATAGTGACACGTGAGCTATCCAATTTGCAAAAACACCAATAATTCAGTAAAAATTCTACTTTCAAACGGAATTTGACAACAAAAGGCATTCTATTGAATAAGCGTACCAACACCTATGTTTCATTCACTATCATTTCAAAGCGAACAGCGATATTTACACGAACTTTTTCTTCAAAGTGTAGAAATTTAGAAACTTATAGTGAATACCCTTTAATAGCTGATATTGAACAGATCCGAGTTCACAAAAAAGTCCTGTTTAGTCAGTCAGTGCACGTTAAAATCTCTGTTAACGGATAGTTGCCCAGCACTTGAAAAAAATTGTCATCGAAGTCAGTGTGCTGCGACTATTATTGTTATTTATATCCCTGTAAATGATTAGGAATTAAAAAAAAAAAACCGAACCAAAAACAGTTCTGTATCTATTTGATGGGAGTTTCTAAATTCCAAGTTTTGTTAAAGTGTATGTTCATGCTTTTTAACATTTTACTTTATTCGCAAATAAATATTTTGTTTTGGACTAATTTTATTTTCACAGATCATTTATCCATCTGGTTAGTTAATTACAGACGCTTTTATAGCCGTTTATCTAATCTTCTGGGATCAGCCATCTTACAGCTATTGGCACACATTAACCTGAGTTAACCTCAATGTGCTGGTCTGTCAAATGATTGAAGCGGCACCTTTCAGTCAATTTCTTTATTTCAATATTGGATAATGGGTATTCCGTTTTGATTACAATCAACAGCCAAATTAATGCAAATTAAAATATAACAACTGTCAAATAGTATTTTGTTTTTCAATAAGTTTCATTTGATTTTATTTTGTCTTTTTGTTAGCAAAATGAAGAAAATTGTTACAAAATATGTCGTCTGCTACAGTAATAATTTGTGCTTTAAGACTTAAATTTTAGAATTAATCATTAAATATGGGCCAAGTATCAAAATATACTCATCAATGCACACACTGCTAAAAGCATTACTCTGAAACATTATTATTTTTTGCCTTTTGACTGATTTATAATTCTGCTTTGGTAGTGTGTAAGCAGGCGGAAGTGATTCCAGTTTTGGTGTGTAGAGATCATTGACCTGAGAATGACCAGACTCCCATTAAGAAGCAAAAATGATTAATTACAGGCTAATAGAAGGGCATTCACAAACATTAAATGAGAAATTATTCCTGCCATACTGTAAACTCTGTATTAAACGCATTTGAAAAAAAAGTGTGAATTATCCCTTTAACAGAATGGTCTGGGGCAATGATAAGCATATCAATACCCAACCCACCTATTACTACTGATGATTTCTACAACTGATAACTCAAATACCATTCCAGAGTTCGAAAGTTTAAAATATATTTTATTCAAAGTAGTTTTGACATACAATTTGACTTTAAAAGACCAACAAATAGTTTAAAACCCAATTTTTCTGACTAAAACTTAACTTTTATATCCCTTCAAGTACCGTTATGAGTATTGATGGCTACAATTTTCCAAAATGCTTCATCTCAATTATTTAACTAACTTATGAGTAAGACCTATCATAATATGATCAAAATGGGTGGGGTAGTTTAAAGGGGTGTAACTCTGTTAGTACTTATATTCAGAGGTGTCATCAATTACCTTCAAAAACAAGACACTCTTCATTATCACTTCGTATATAACACTAGATGTTGCAAAGATATGACAGCCTTGAGATCTGTAATACTAAATAAAGCTGTGTCACACGATGTTAACAGCATGTCTAATTTGTTTGTTTGTTTGTTTGACGCTTAACGACACATCAACCCCTGTGGTTCATTAGCGTCAAACGGTATTTAATTAAACATGATTTGGATGGAAAAAAGTAAAAATATTGTAATAAATAAAATGAATGATGATGATGAGTTTGTATAATAACATTGGGTTGCAATATGATTGTTGACAGGAAAGCTCATGTACAATATCTGGCAGTTTCAAATAGCTATTCAGACGACTGTATATGTTCTTTAACTGAACAGACCAGATTATAGCGATAAACGATCTATACACTTAACAACACTTATAAGTGTGCACATATAAATGGGCCCATATCTTCATAAATAAAAGTCAGATCATTTTGAAATTTTTAACAGATATTGATGACATTCATGACATGATATTCCATCAATTGTAATTTTCATAAATATACAGAGAACGAGGGGAACGTTTTCAGGACAACTGCATAATTAAGTGGTGGTGTTATGGTGTGGGCAGGTGTGTCCTTACATCATAAAACTAACATTGTCTTTATAAAGGGGAACTTAACTGCAGCTCGCTACCAACACGAAGTGCTCGATACGGAGGTCATTCCATTGTTGAGAAACAACAGAGGAATGCAGTTGCTGCACAATGGTGCTCCAGCCCATCTGGCAAGGGCCACCACTGCGTATCTGAATGCAAACAATGTGAATGTCGTCGACTCCCCCCACCAAATCACCAGACTTAAACATAATTGAAAACATTTGCGATGAACTAAACCGCTGTGTAAGGAAAACAGGGGCTATTCCGACCACACTTAATCAACTGAGAGCGAAAATTCTCCACGAGTGAAACAACCTCCCTCAGAATTACGTTCAGCGTTATGTGACGTCAATGAGACGTCGTTGACTTGCCGTAGTGAACAGTGAGGGGGGACATACCCGCTACTAAGTTTACATGCACATGGACGCCGTTGCAGGATTTGACTTAAGAATATTGTGATATTTACTTTGTTTTGTGATATATTCGAACAAGTTTGGTCTCTACTAAAGTATTGGAAAAATGTGAACTTTGATTTTACTATAAATTTGAATTTTGCGTTCGCATTTTTTAACTTTTTATTTTATTCGAAATAAAATAAATGCATTTTTATAACACACATGTCGTTTATATTTGTTGAAAATTTGAAAATGATCCGACCAGTATTAACGGAGATATGAGACCATTTATATGTTGTTAAGTGTATAATGGTGCAAAGATACTATATATAGCGCATGATAGGCTCATACGAATATAAAACAAAACACAACTTTTAAAAATAGCAATAAGGTTTTGTTAAAACGATTAATTTCTTTTAAAATACTATAAATAAGTATATCTCGAAATAACTGTTTCATGTTATCAACCAAAAGGAAGTGCCGTAGAGTGAATGGTGCATCGCAACCAACACATCGCGGCTGTTCTTAACCTAGTAGTAAGTATGAATGTGTGACTCTTGTATGAGCTAAACGGAGTTGGGCAAAAACAATATTCTTTTTTAATGCTTCGAACAACTGACAGTTGATTTTATCTCAAGAAGTTTATTTCCAATCCTGTTATTCCATGAAGTTTGCCATTCATCCAAGATATAATTATTGATAGATGGCTTAAAATTTAGAAAATGTAATCTTAACAGAAGTTGGTTTTAATGAAAGCGACATTTCTGCTTGCTGATCTACCATCTCATTCCCTGGGATGCCTATATGACTAGGAATCCAACAGAGAACAATTTCTTTATTTTCTAAAAGCTCGTGACATTTTTCTTAAAGTTTCTGAATCTGTGGACTCTTTGAACTGGTATGGTCCATAGCTTTCAATACTGAATGCGAGTCAGAAAATAAAATAAATTTATTGTAAGTGTAACAACTTCTAATGAAAACTAAAGCTAGATCAACTGCTTTGGCTTCAGCAGTGAAAACTGATTAATCGTCGGGTATATATTGCATATTACAATGGTTGTCTGATATAACAGCACAACCAACCTTGAGTCTTCCTTGGACCCATCAGTATTAACATGTTGAAAATTCTTATAACGACTTTGCAGCTCTGAAATCATCTTTCAATATGTGTGGATTAGATTCAGATTTTTTCCAGAGTGTAAATCGAAAAGTAGTTCAGGTTGTTTCGCACACCAAGCTTGAATAATTGATGTAAAATGTTTTCCCAATACTTTGTGGTTTGTGGTATTGGCAGATTCTAAGAGTGGTGGAATTCTGATGCCAAATGATTTAATAGCGTAAAAGGTTTATGTTCATAAAAATCAACATAATTTGGTGTGAATGTAACTTCATGGGCAAAATTTGATGGGCACGCAGCAAGTCTTATCGCAAAATGAGTTTCTCTCTGCATGAGTATAGTGATGTTTCATCTGCTTCCACATAGATACTAGCAACAAGAGAAGTTCTAAAGGCTCCGAAAGCTATCACAAGTCCTTGATTACGTATAGGATCAAGCAATTGAAGATATGATCTTCTTGCAGAGCTATATATAATACTGCCATATTCTAGTTTGGACCGGACTAGAGACCAATAACGTTTCGGCAGTGTAGTTTGGTCTGCACCCCAAGAAATATGGGAAGCACTTTTAAAAGATTCAATGCTTTCAAACATTTAGCTTTGAGATATTTAATATGGGGTATAAAGCTGAGTTTTCTATCAAAAATAATGCAAAGGAAATTAGATTCCTCTTCAACTGGAATAGGTGATCCATATAAATGTAAAACAGGATCATCATGTTGCTTTCGCAGCTGACAGAAATGTACACATTATGTTTTTGATTTGGAAAATTTAAAGCCATTGTTTGTTTCCCAATTTTCGATCTTGTTAAAATTTTAAGGTAGTTGATGTTCAATTGTCGCCATGCTTTTTGAACAATAGCAGATATATAAGTCATCAGCATAATTGGGCCTTGATGCGAGAAAGCCTGGCTTTGGGGGGTTGCGAACAACACAGACGCAGACCAGGCTGCGCATCCGCGCAGTCTGATCAGCGCCTTTGTTATTCGCTTATTGGAAAGTAGCATATCTAAACTTGCTTCAAGCAAAATTTCAATATTCTAGCTAGTCTTTGAAGCTCAGGAGACCGGTTTGAGTCTCGGTTGTTGGGAAACCCCGAAGACAGGTTTTGTTGCGACGGGGCCCATATAATGCACAATCAGTAATATTACTTAAACATTTTACAATATCATTAGTTACGCCATGTTTTAACTGGCACATATCCATGTACATGTATTAACAAGGCAATTCACGTGCTGTTGATGCATGGTTTTTATACTTTACGTATACAGTATCCGGGGCTTCCACTAAAAATTGACTCAACAACAGTGATGTTCATAAAAAGAAACATAACTTAGTGACGTCAGGATGACATAAGTCTTAGCTCCTGAACTGGCCTTTTAAAAACCGACGCATCTTTCGTTTCTTTAAGTGCCATTATAAGGAATACAAAAACAGAACTTTTTGCAGTGCTTTTCCAATTTTCCAAAGCAACAAAACGACTTTATGGAATAACAGCGATCAAAGATGTTTTTCTGAAACATAAACTGTGCTCTTCAGGGCTCTAAAAAACCTGCCTTTTTTAAAAGCTTGGGCTTCAACACAACCTTCTGGGGCTCAGCAGGTGTTAATGAGTCTTGTATAGGGAGCTACCCATAATCCATATCCCTTGGAGTAAACAGGCAAGAATCATATAAATATTGGCAAATATCCCCATACTTAGTTTTCCTAAATATCTCGCATCCCTGGAAGAAACCAAACAAGTACCCAAAAATATTGAACACATACTTATCGTTTATCCGTGGTTGTAAAATGGATATTATCCCATAAATAGAGAATACTAGGTGAGTGTGTTTTGATATCAAGTTTACCAGGCAAGGCTTTGAGAATGTTTGTTGACATCGCGAGGCTTGCCGAGCGATTCAACATGCGTTCTCAAAGCCAAGCCTGGTAAACTTGATATTAAAAGACCCGAACCTGGTATTCTATTTATCAGTTTACCCATTGTTGAACACTCTTAAAACTAGCGATTGTGATGTAATCGTTGATTTTTGTGTTGATTCATCGTCATTGTCGACGTCATTCAAAAAGTGCAACGTCATCATGACCTGATAAAGGTAACATGCCGTGAGATAGGAAACGTTTATTAGGTTATGTTGAAATAAATCGGTTTATATTAGGGTTGACTGATAATGGCAAATATCCAGTATCCCTAAAGACTCGTTACTGAAAAGAAAATCATGCAGTGAAATTGAAAACCCACCATTGCTTGTAGATACGCTTTAACAAGAAGCTCTCGTGTGCTGGGGTGCAGGTCTGTGTACTGTTGGTCTGTCATCTGTTCTTTGCTCAGTAGAACAAGTCCAGCCTCATTAGGTCTCCTGTACAAACCAGGACCAATGCCACTGCACCTGAAGAAGGAAAATATCTCTTTAAATTGTCTTTTAATTTTTTTTCATGCTGCGTATTTTTATTTGTCGTCTGCTGATATTTTTTCGTCAAAATAACAGTTTCAAATTTTTTCAGGAACACAATAAGTGTGTCAAACGGCTTGGATCCAGATCAGGCCCGTATTCTGTCGGGCCTGATCTGGATCCAAACTGTTTGCAAAGATTATAAGCAAACGAAAATAGCGCCGCTGGCAGGTAGAGTTATTAGAGCGGGTGAGGGTATTAGTGAACCATAGGTAGTTAGTGAACCATTTCTGTATCCCAATTTCTAATGCATAGAAGCTTATTGTTTGACATTTAAAATGTTCAACCTAATGCGTTGTTTAGTATCTAAGGTGTGCTATCTCCACATTCACTATGTAAGTTTTTAAAAAAGACTTTATTTTTAAATGTCAATAAATTTGACGATTCTAAACCATGGTGTTAAGAAACAGACATTTGATCCTAATGATCAACACCTTATGTGTTGTGTTTTTGTCATGCTTTTTGATAAAAGCCGGTATCGAATTGAATTGTTAACCCAAAACGCTTCTGCACTGGTACCTGGCGGTGTTCGATTAGTCTATAGAAAGGGTTCACTAATACCCGACGGAAATTTCTCACAGAGGGTATTAGTGAACCAAGTTACATGAACATTGAATAAAGTGTACCTTATCAGTTTATTTCTGCATATTGCACTTCTTGTATCATGAATGCATAAGCTAGTTTTATGAAAGAAGCCCCAAGAAAAATGGGAATATATGAGCAATAGGCATACCTCCATGCATGACAAACATGCATAGAGAATGTTTTATAATGTCTGATGGTAACTTGCTCTTGTTTGGCTTGTGTATGAATAGAATAGGCTGTGCTAGTATCAACTGTTATACTTTACTGAAACAGACGATTTTGTAGGTTCATTTCATGTTCTAAAACGTTTGTGTTACAGAGGAAATAAACTTACCATATATATGAGGACAATTTCCAAAATGGCTACAACAAATATGACGTCACAAGTCATGTGTTCCCTAACCCTATTATATGTTTTTATTTAAACACATGCATTCATAATCACATTTTTCTGTCAATAGTGTAGAGCAATAAGCTTTATAAAGCGCATATTAACCACCAGTTATCACTTGGGCAGTCTGAAAATGAGCTGAAAAATTTGCACTGCCATGGAAATGACATTCAGACAAAACTTTGCTACATTCTGTTAACATGATTGAAGAGCAAAGTCAGGCCATTGTTGAAATTAAGCTGCTTCTGCGTTTCAAATAACAATTCAAGGTTCAGGGTAGTTCTACATTTACTGGTGAGTGCAGGTCTAATCTTAGCCTTAATTGCATGTCAATATGCATCTCTATGGCGTTTCTAAATAATGCCATCGTCTCCTGTCCACTAATACCCGAATGGTTCACTAACTGCCTCCATCGTGTATAAGTGCACAACGCTATTAATGTAGCTTCTTTAACTGTTTAGAAGCTGTCTGTCCACTGTCTAACGACAAGAAAGAACCAGGATGTTTGAAAAGTTCATCAGATAACATATTATATAAAATATCGCTTAATGGTTCATTAATACCCTCACCCGCTCTATGTTTGTTGCTTTTTTTGTTGCTTTTTTTCATTTAAAAATAATTATTAATCTAATGCGTCGTAGCTACAAAATGGAATTAGAAATTTATCAAGTATCCAGATGTTGCCTAGGCTGTTGCGGGCCAGTTCTAAGGCGGCGATTCTGTTGTTGCTCTCATTGCTCCTCAAGTTGATGATAAGCAGAAAGACTGACAACCAAGTAAAACAAGGGGTGGAACACGTGATTTGTGACGTCATCGTACGTCATCGTATCATCATGTCGGTCGCAGCCATATTGCAGCTGTATCCAATTTGGTACCGCTCTGTGTCTGTTTAAGAGGAAAGTCCGATATGATTAGTGCAGGAGTCGATTGTTTTGCAGTTGTGCTGGTAAAAATGCACTCTATGTTCTGAAATCTGGTATAAGCAAAAAGTTACACACAAGCAAATGCAGTTTCGACAGTTAAACACTTGTGTCTAAGTGAAAAAGGTCAACGAGCACTGTGTGGTCACCAAGTTGAAGCATTTGAATTACATGAGCTGTGGGCTACATGTAGCTCACGATCACACCTTTTGTCCTAAAGAGAAAAAAGCGAAAACCTTACAACAATTTGGCACATTTTCCGATATGGCTGCGTCCTCACTTTAACACATATCGCCCCCTTAGCGGCAGAAGGGGCTATTTGCACTTTTCATACTTTTGAGAAAAAAGCGTTAAAGATTTGCAGCCACCTGAAAAAACAGGTTGGCAATATAAATATTTGGTGTTGATATTGAAAATAGTGTATGAGTGTATAGTTTCAAATGAAACTAGTTTAAAACAATTTAGTTTAGAAATAAAGAGTTATTTCCCCTTTTTGGAAATAACTCTTTTTACCGTACCGCAAACTATCAATTCTTTGGGATGAAAAGGTGTCATATGTCACATAGCACCTTTTGTATCCAATGGAATTTAGGTCATGTGTTGATTGAAAAGGTGCTATTTGACAAATGACACCTTTTGTCAAACTAAGTTATATTCTACCTTTAAAGAAAAGGGTGCTATCTGTCAAATGGTACCTTTTGTCACCAAATAATGTATTGCTCTAATCAGTTTGGTTAAAGCAAAAGGTGCTATTTGTTAGTTATGTGAGATTGTGACATATGTATATGTGATTGTGTCATCTATATATACGAATATATGAAATTTCAAGGTAAGACTATTGCATTATATATTTAAGAATCCTACATTTTTATGTTTTAATGAGACATATCTATGAAAGAATGTGCAGCTATCTCTATATAAGAATGCACTATTTTTATGTACGAATATGACATCTCTGTGTAAGAATATGACATCTCTATTTAAAATGTTATGCCTCTATGTAAAAATGAAACACATCTAAAAATATTACAACCCTTTGTAAGAACAAGACATCTTCATGTAAGAAAGTGACATCACTATTTACCATATGACATCTTGATGTAAGAATGTTAATCTCTGGGTGAGAATGCTCTCTATTTAAGAATGTAAAACTCTCTTTATAAGAATTCGACGTGTAAGAATTCGACGTGTTAATGAAATAATGTAAATATATAATGTAAAAAAGTAAGTGAGTATGATCAGGAAATACCATCGCAAACTGCAGACAAACCATCGCACTGCAAGGAAGACCCACACAACAATCATGAGACACCAGGAAGACAAACTAAGCCAAGCAACCAGCTCTCTCTTCCCTCCCCAATATGATTGCAAAACTAGAATGGACATAAAGTAACGTACAACAAAACATAGAACAAATACATACTCCCACAACGGTTGTAACAATAAACAACGAATCAACAACAACAGAACCACCGCCTTAGGACAACAGCCTAAGCCAAGGGGGGGGGCTTAATGCATTTTACTGGTACCAAATCTTCGCCCTAGATTCTGCTGTTGTTGAAGTTCAAGAAATGTTCAGCTCGCAAGTATCATCTTTATGTAAGAATGTTTCATCTTTATGTAAGAATCTGTCATCTTAACAAAGATTGTGTCATCGGTATGTTAGAGCATATTGCATCCAATACTATATGACAAAGTCTTATCTATACATTTAAGAATGCAACATCTTTATAAAAATGTGACAAGTCTATGTAAGAATGTGACATGTCTATGAAAGAATGTGACAATTATATACAAATGTAACATAATATGTATGTAAGAATATGACATTTGTGCATATGAATGTGACATCTCTAAGTAACAATAACCATAATATTTGTATGCAGGAGTGTGATATCACATTGCAATAATGTGGCATATCTATGTAAGAATGTGACAATGCCAAATCCTTATGCAAGAATATGACACCTTTTTAGGAATTTGACATCTATAGGCAGGAATAAGATATTTGTATGTAAGGATGCGATATTTATTTGTAAGACTATAATATTTCTTTAAATTTTCTTGATTTCATAATTTGATTTTTTGATGAGTAAAGGTATTAGTGTAAACAATATTTTATCAACTTTCATTCAATTACAAGTATACAAAAGCATGATAAACAGAGAAAAGATCAACATGATTTGAAAACAAGCATAAATGCTTATACTAAGGTATTAAATGCCGTCCCTTACTTCACTCAAATGTTATTAAAGCCAGTTATTGAAAAAAATGTTTTTTCGGCAGTAATGAATCAGTTTTAAAATAAAAATGGATAAAATAAAGCATGGTTATTTAACAAAACAATTAATGTATTCCTTCAAATCCAAGGTGGACACCACTATGCATTCCTATCTCTTTTGACAATTCCTCACGTTAACCGCAGAAGAACATTTCAGTTGTTTAATGTAAGAATGTGATACCCCTATGGAAGAATGTGACATCTGTATTTAAGAATGTGGCATCTCTTAGCAAGATAAAAGCACCGCAAGCACAGCATAATACCCCGCCACTGCTGGGGGCACCAAAAGTTATTTTGTGAGATATATAATGCCTAAATAGCAACAGAACTGAGATAGACAGTGATATGACGTCCTTAGTCACAATATGTAACCTTTGATGGTCAACATATCTGTGAAGTTTCATCCAGATATTTCATATAGTAAAGGAACTACAGGTCAAAAACATTTTCCAGATTAATCAAGGGCAGACAACTCATGAACTGGAAAGGTAAGAGTGACGGTCCTTCGTTGTAATATGTAACCTTTGCTGTTCAACATATCTGTGAAGTTTCATTCAGATATCATAAACAGTAAAAGAAAAACAGGCCAGAAACCATTTTTAAAGGGAGAAAGGGCAGTAACTCCATCGAAAATGGTCGGATTTTGCCCATTAACAATCCCATACCACTCATCCCCAATAACAATATGATGCAAAAATTGAAAAAAATTCTGTGCATGAATACTCAAGTTATCGATCAGAAACAGTGAGCACGGACGGATGAAATGAACTACAGGTCAAAAACCAATTCTCAGATCAATCAAGGGTGGATAACTCACAATCTGGAAAGGTAAGAGTGACGATCCTTACCCACAATATGTAACCTTTGATGGTCAACATATCTGTGAAGTTTCATTCAGATACTCCATATAGAAGATGAACTACAGGTCAAAAACCATTTTTCAGATCAATCAAGGGCAGATAACTCATGAACTGGAAAGGTAAGGGTGACGGTCCTTACTAAAAATATGTAACCTTTGATGTTCAACATATCTGTGAAGTTTCATTCAGATATTCCATATAGTAAAAGAAACTACAGGCCAAAAACCAATTTTTAGATCAATCAAGTGTGGATAACTCACAATCTGGAAAGGTAAGAGTGACGATCCTTAGTCACAATACATAACCTTTGATGATCAACATATCTGGAAGTTTCATTCAGATATTCCATATAGTAAATGAACTACAGGTCAAAAACCATTTTTCAGATCAATCAAGGGCAGATAACTCATGAACTGGAAAGGTAAGAGTGATGGTTCTTTGTCACAGTATGTAACCTTTGATGTGAAACATATCTGTAAAGTTTCATTTAAATATTCCACATAGTAAAGGAACTACGGGTAAAAAATATTTTATAATTCAATCAAGGGCAGATAACTTACAAACGGCAAAGGTAAGAGTGACGGTTCTTAGTCAAAATATGTTACCTTTGATGTGAAACATATCTGTGAAGTTAAATTCAGATATTCCATATAGTAAAGGAACAATACGTCAAAAACCTTTTTCCAGACCTATCAAGGGCGGATAACTCACAAACTGGGAAGGTCAGAGTGACGGTCCTTAGTCACAATATGTAACCTTTGATGTGCAACATATCTGTGAAGTTTTATTCAGATATCATGAACAGTAAAGGAATAACAGGCCAGAAACCATTTTTCCAATACGAAAAAGGGCAGTAACTCCGTTAAAAATGGACGGATTTTGCCCATTAACAATCCCATACCACTCATCGCCGATAAAAATATGTATGCAAAATTTGAAAAAATTCCGTGAATAAATACTCAAGTTATCGATCGGAAATGGTGAGCACGGACAGACGGACGGACGGACGGACGGACAGACACCGAAAGGTATAACATAATACCCTGACACTAAAGTGTGGCGGGGTATAATAATATGACATCACTATATATGAATGTGACATCTCTCCATTTTAGAATGCGATATCTCTATGTAAGAATACAACATATGTACGTCAGACTGTGACATATATAATATGTAAGAATCTCTTATTTGTCTGTAAGGATGTGACTGCGTTATGTAAATGTGTGATATCTGTATGCAATAATGTGACACCTGTAATGTAAGAATGTGACATGTATGTAAGTTTGCGACACATCTTTGTAAGAATATAACATCTCTATGAAAGGATGTGATATCTGTATGTAAGAATGTTACATATACATGTATCAAATCGACATTTTTATACAATTATAAGTTATGTGTTAAATGAAAAAGGAGCTATTTGACAAATAGCACCTTTTTCAAAACAAAGAAAAAAGTCGCTATTTGTCAAATGGTATATTTTGTCACCCAATACTGTGTTGTTTTAATCATTTTGGTAAGTGCAAAAGGTGATATTTGTCATGTAACACCTTTTAACTCTAGTAACTTAAATAAAAGCAGCACTTTTCTTCCAACTAGAAGGCGTTATGTGACACATAGCACCTTCTGCTGCAAATTTTGCAGCAAATAACTCTTTTTACCGCTAACAAAATTATAGATATGCACATAACCCAAATGAAATTTTGTTACCATAATTTGTGTTCAAGGAATACAGCCATGATAATTTTTGAGATGATAGATACTATGTTTAGAATCTTAAAAAACTAAAATAACTCAATTTTGTTGAAAATGTTAGTTAGCACCTCATACCACTAAGGGGCGATATTACGTCACACGTCACGTGTTGACCTACCTTGTAAAATTAATGTCCACTACAAATTTGTTCATCGGAGGTAACTCAAACAGTAAACAAGGGACAGCAACCATTTTTGCATGTGACACACCGTCTTTATTTTGATATACAACTTTATCAAATAAGCTAGAACCCACTTTGTTAAGTTGTGTATCAAGTACATAACAAGTTGTTTGGCGACGAGATTTTTTGTGCCTGAACTCAAATTTTGGATTTAGAATTCTTGGATTAACATCACTAAAATGGCAAATTTTGCAATAGGAAACATTGGTGAATTCAGTGAAGTAACAGAAACATGGAAATCTTATACGGACCGTGTGAAACAGTACTTTATGGCAAATGAAATATCTGATGACAGGAAAGTTCCAGCTTTGCTAGCTTTGATGGGAGGAAAAACATACAGTCTCCTAGGGAATTTGACATCGCCAGATGATCCAGCATCCAGAGGATTCGATGCCATAGAAAAACTGTTGGATAATCACCTTTCACCTAAGCCACTAGTGATTGCAGAACGTTTTCGCTTCCACAAACGTGACCAGAAAGACGGTGAATCGATTCCCGTGTATGTGGCCGAATTGAGAAAGCTTTCAGAACATTGCGATTTCAAAGCTAACTTAAATGACGCTCTGCGGGACAGACTAGTTTGCAGAATTAAACATGGAAACATTCAGAAAAAGCTACTCTCAGAGTCAGACTTGACATTGCAAAAAGCAATAGACATTGCAACAGCCATGGAAACAGCGGCAAAGGACGCTGTGGAGCTGCAGCAACAGCACAGACCAGATTCTGTACACCAGCTTAGCAAGAAGCCTACTTCAAACACTAAGCCAAAGGAGAGAAATAAGGCATGTTTTCGCTGTGACCGGTTCAATCACACGCCTGATGAGTAACGTTTCAAGGAAGACACATGTCGTTTTTGCTCTAAGAAAGGACACATCGAGAGAGCTTGTTTGAGCAAGAAAGCTCAGCAGAAAAATCAGTCCAAGAAAAAGAAATTCAAACCTGTGAAAACTGTTGACGAGGAAGAACTTTTAACTGTTAGCATAAATACGGTAAAGAGATCTGACATTATCAGTGTTACACCCAAGATAGAAGGAAAGTACTTGAAAATGGAACTAGATACTGGCTCTGCTATCTCTGTTATCCCAATTAGGATTTACAAGAAACTGTTTCATCACAAACCGCTATCAGTGACAAAAACCAGACTTAAGACATATTCAGGACAAACAAATACTCCAGCAGGAATAATTAATGTTAGTGTGAACTATGAAGGTCAAGAACACAATCTGGATTTATTTGTTGTGAAAAATGATAGCCCTTCTTTATTTGGCAGAGCATGGTTAAAGTACATTAAACTTGACTGGAACTCCATTAAGTTTTTGCAAACGGGCAAAACTACTGATGAAAACCTTCAGGATATTTTGAAAAAGTACAAGTCAGTTTTCACAGAACAATCAGGAAAAGTTAAAGGTGTGCAAGCTACCTTAACTTTGAAAGAAAATGCTTAACCCAAATTCTGCAAAGCAAGGCCAGTACCTTACGCTTTAAAGGACAAGGTTGAAAAGGAATTAGAACGTCTTGAAAATGAAGGGATTATACAGAAAGTAGACCACAGCGACTGGGCTACCCCGATCGTAGCTGTTCCAAAGGGAGACAACACAGTCAGAATATGCGGTGACTACAAGACAACTGTAAACCCTCAACTTCAAGTGGATCAATATCCATTGCCGAAAATTCAAGACATATTCGCATCCCTAGCAGGCGGACAGCGATTCACGAAAATAGATTTACACCAAGCTTATAATCAACTGGAAATGAATGATAATTCCAAGAGTTATCTCACCATTAATACGCACAAAGGCCTATATTCGTACAACCGGCTTGTATTTGGAATTTCAGCCTCACCTAGTATTTGGCAACGTACAATGGATCAGGTATTGAAAGGAATACCCAACAACAGTCACTGTATTCTGGATGACATCATCATCACAGGAAAAACGGACGACGAACATTTGAAAACTCTCGAAGCAGTACTTCAGAGACTTATGGACTATAACTTGCGCGTAAATGAAGCCAAATGTCAATTTTTCCAGGAAGAAATTACATACTGCAGACACAAAATAGACGCAAATGGATCACATAAAACGCAAGACAAGATTGAAGCGATAATCAACGCGCTAAAGCCTGAAAACGTGACACAATTACGTGCTTTTCTGGGACTAGTAAACTACTATTCTCACTTTCTACCAAATTTGGCAAGTGTGTTACATCCCCTGTATCAGCTCTTAAAGCAAAATGTAAAGTTTATTGTAACGTTTTGTATAGCATCAGTGCTATTGCTTTACCTATGACCTTATGTATTTACATACTGCATGCTTCAGTAACGCGCTTCTCTTGTTGTTGCCAGTTCTTACTTAGGTACTCATTAAAGTAGATGTATGTATACAACACGCTGTGTTAAGTTCTTTATTGAGCTTTACTAATACATTCTAAGACAGTACCCCAAGAAACGAAACATGGTGTCAGAAAATTGTCGAAAAACCCAAGACAAAAAGTCTCAGAATATGCTTAGATCCAAAAGCATTGAATGACGCGATCCGCAGACCGCATAACTCTATGCGAACGTTCGATGAGGTATTGTCAGAGCTGTCAGAAGCTGCCTACTTCTCAGTTCTCGATGCCACAAGCGGTTATTTGAGCTTGAAGCTTGAAGATAAGTCTTCATATCTGACCACGTTTAACACACCTTTTGGACGCTATCGCTATTTCCGCGTCCCATTTGGTCTCAATTGCTCTCAGGATGTTTTTCAGCGAAAAATAGATGAGACTTTTGAAGGCATGGCTGGTGTCACAGCAATCGTGGACGATATACTTGTATTCGGTAAAACAAGGGCTGAACATGACCAAAACTTGCGTAAAGTCTTGACACGTGCTCACGAACGAGGGATTAAGCTGAACGCGGATAAGCTGAAAATTGGAGTTACAGAAGTTCGCTATTTTGGCAATATTCTGACCCAAAATGGTTTGAAAATTGATGACAAAAAACTCTCTGCAATTAGACAAATGGATGCTCCAAAGGACAGATCAGAGCTAGAGACGATATTAGGTATGGTGACGTATCTTACACGTTTTGCACCAAACTTAGCTACCTTGACTGCTCCACTTAGAAACTTGCTTAAGAAGGACGTTGAATTTGTTTGGAATGAATCTCATGACGAGGCTTTCCAAAAAATCAAAGACGTACTGACGGACAGTCCTGTACTAGCGTACTTTAACCCAAAGCTTGACGTTACGCTGCAGGTTGACGCGTCCAAATACGGACTTTGCGCGACGTTACTACAAGAAGGTAGACCAGTCTCATATGCATCCAAAACGTTGACACAAACCGAGATAGGTTATGCGCAGATAGAGAAAAAAATGTTTGGAATTCTCTTCGGGGCAAAGAGATTTCACGAGTATATATACGGTAGACGCGTGACAGTGGAATCTGATGCGAAACCACTTTCATCCATTGCTAAGAAACCTCTCAGTAGTGCACCTTTAAGGTTACAACGCATACTGTTACAGCTTCAAAGATATGATCTTGACATTAAGCACGTTAGTGGTCGTGACATACTTTTAGCAGACACCCTTAGCAGAAAATTTCTTCCTGATACTTATCCTGAATTGTCAGAAGGCTTAGACTTACACGTTCATACAGTTTTCTCGACAATATCCGTTTCTGACCGAAAGCTTGAACAGGTTAGACAAGCAACGCGAAACGATGTGCAATTCCAAACTTTAAAGCGTACAATTCTTGACGGATGGCCTGAGACAAGGAAAATGTGTCCACCATCAATCTTAGAGTATTGGAATCACAGAGACGAATTATCAGTAGCAGACGACATAATCATTAGAGCACAGAAGATAGTAATACCTACTTCGCTTCGACTCGACATAACACAGGCTGTGCATGAATCACACATGGGTGTGGAGAAAAGTCTGCAGCGTGCTAAAGATATAATGTTTTGGCCACGCATGACAAGTGACATAACCGACTTTGTGTTGAAATGCGACATTTGTCTTCAATACAGAGCATCAAACACTAAACAACCTTTGCAATCACACCAAATTCCGGACAGACCTTGGCAGGTTGCAGGGACAGACGTGTTTACATTTGACAACAAAGACTACTTGGTTACGGTAGACTATTTTAGTAGATATTTTGAGGTAGATTTACTTCCTACTATGACAAGTATCTCAATCATACGAAAGCTAAAGACCATATTCGCTCGACATGGCATCGTTGAAAAGCTCGTATGTGATAACGCTAGTTATTACACGTCTGAAGCTTTCAATTCCTTTGCACAGGAATGGAATTTTCGAGTTGTACATAGTTCTCCACGTTTCCCTCAAAGTAATGGCCTTTCGGAGAAGACAGTTAGCATCGTAAAACGCATATTTAAGAAGGCTAGGGATAGCAAAAAGGATCCTTATCTTGCAATATTAGCATACCGCACAACACCTCTGAAATCATGTGAATTGTCTCCATCAGAACTATGCATGTCGCGACGATTGAGATCCAATTTGCCATGCACAAACGAACTCTTAAAACCGCAGCCACTTAAATTGAATGATGTGCGAAAAAAGTTGTCAGCTAATCATGAATGGCAGAAGAAATTTCACGACAGATCTGCAAAACACTTATCTTCTTTGCAAAAAGGTGATTAAGTGCGTGTTCAAATATTTGACAAACTATGGAAGCCTGCTGTTATAACAGACCAGCACAGCAACCGCTCATACATTTTGCAAACGCATGATGGCAATGTTTACCGCAAGAATCGAAAATTCATTCACAAGTCAAAAGACCAAACACGTGAGGACAGCGACCTCATGCCGCTCCTGAAATCTCAGGAAAAAAGTTGTGAATTGTCAGGAATGCCGGCGAGTCAAGGGCACAGCGAACAAATCGCAGAACCTCCGCAATTAATTACTTCGCGAGAGATAAACCCCACTGCGAAACTTGACTCTGACAGCTATATCACAAGGTCTGGGAGGAAGGTCATTCCTAACAAATATTTAAGTGATCCAGTGTGGCATAAGTAATTTTGATAGTAATGAAAAAAGATAACAGAAGTGTAGAATTTGTTTCACACGTGTGTGGTGTAAACAGTTTTGACATTTCTCATTAGAAATTAATTTGTTTTTGTACCTAGGCTGTAATTGACACTAAGAACAGTAAATGTGATGCTGTGTTATAGATAAAAACGATCAGATTTTGTTTACTGGAACATTACCGTAGTTTATCAGATACATGGACATTGGTTTAGAAATCAATGAGACAACAATACCGTAGTGGATTATATAAATGGACATTGGTTTAGAAATCAATGAGGACATCTTTTTTTAAACAAGGGGAATGTAACGTTTTGTATAGCATCAGTGCTATTGCTTTACCTATGACCTTGTATATTTACATACTGCATGCTTCAGTAACGCGCTTCTCTTGTTGTTGGCAGTTCTTACTTAGGTACTCATTAAAGTAGATGTATGTATACAACACGCTGTGTTGAGTTCTTTATTGAGCTTTACTAATACATTCTAAGACAGTACCCAAAGAAACGAAACATTTATCTGGACAGAAACTGCACAGAAAGCATTTCAGAATGTAAAAGAAATGATAACATCTGACATTGTTTTGACACATTATGATCCAGATTTACCATTAAAGCTAGCTTGTGATTCACCATCATATGGATTGGGAGCTGTGATTTCCCACGTCATGGGAAATGGTGAAGAAAGGCCAAATGCATTTGCTTCACGAACGCTAAACTCTGCAGAGAAAAACTATGCACAGATTCAGAAAGAGGCCTTAGCTATCGTTTGGGGAGTAAAGAAATTCTTCTGCTATCTTTTTGGGCGGAAATTCATACTTTTAACCGATCATCAGCCACTGATATCAATTTTCGGACCAAAGAAAGGGATCCCTGCAACAGCAGCATCACGAATGCAACGTTACGCATTATTCCTACAAGGATATGATTACGATATTGAGTATAAAAGCTCTAAATCGCATGCCAATTGCGATGGACTTTCGCGACTTCCGTATTCACATGGCGAGGAACTACCCGATAGTGACTCAGCGGAGATATATAACTTGTCACAATTAGACAGCCTGCTTGTATGTGCCAATGATGTTAAACGTGAAACGCGTCGCGACCCTACCCTGTCAAAAGTCCTTAACTTTACAATGAATGGGTGGACTTACAAACCTCAAGACGAGATACTGAAACCATTCTACATTCGTAGACATGAACTCTCAGTATACAATGGATGTCTTATGTGGGGAATACGCAGCATAATTCCTAACAAGCTACGGAATAAAATGCTTGATGAACTACATGTTGGACACATAGGTATCGTGAAAATGAAAGAACTTAGCAGAAGTTTCTTCTGGTGGCCAAAACTAGATAGTGACATTGAACAGTTAGCTAGAAAATGTTCAGGATGCCAGATTCATCAAAAGGCGCCACCAAAAGCTTCACTACATCCTTGGGAATGGCCCTCGGCACCCTGGGAACGGATACACATTGATTTCGCAGGCCCATTCTTGGGACATATGTTTCTCATCGCGGTAGACGCACATTCGAAATGGCCAGAAGTACATGTAATGAATACCATAACTGCTTCAAAAACAATTGATGTGTTAAGGCAAATTTTTGCCCAGTTTGGAGTTGCAAAGCAGATCATTTCAGATAATGGTAGGACATTTACAAGTGCAGAATTCCAGAATTTTGTGAAAAACAATGGAATTATTCACAAAACTTCAGCACCGTGGCACCCTGCTACTCAAGGACTAGTTGAACGTTTCGTACAAACATTCAAGCAAGCTATGAAATCAGCATTGGCGGACGGTTGTTCATTAAATCAGAAAATTACATGTTTCTTACTGCAATATCGCAATGCAGTGCACGCGCCCACAAATGAAAGTCCTGCAAAACTTTAACTTGGTAGACAGTTGCGTTCTCGCTTAGATTTAATCAAACCAAACACCAGGGACACTGTTATGAAAACGCAATTTGAATCATTTACGGAACCTAAACGCTCTCAGTTTTCTGAAGGGGAAAAGGAAATGGTGCGTGACTACAGAGAAAATACGAATAAATGGACAGAAGCTAAAATTACTGAGAAATCCGGACCGCTTTCATACAAGGTTACCACTGGAGATCAGGGAACATGGCGTCGACATGCAGATCAGATGGTTCGAACATCGGTTGAACCTACACGACCATCGGAAAACGAATCAGACGTTAATTTGGATATAAGTGCTCCAAATATTTCATGTGAATCCTCGGATAATAGCAACCAGCAACCCACGGAAACACAACCTGTTAGGCGATACCCAGTACGCAACAGGAAGCCTCAGGACAGCTTCATTTATTAGACTTTGGATTAATAGTGAATAAACGTGTAAATATTGTGCTTAATGCTCATTGCAGTGAACAAGGGCATAATAATCCCTTACTGTAATGATATGATGAGTTAAGAAGTAATGATCACCTTCTTATCTCGGATGCATTTGTGTAAAGTCTGGTTTCTCTCAGACAAGCGACTTTCATGAATGGGGCTTATCAGCTTTGGGAATGTATTATTTTCATTAATGGCTTTTTATCAGAAATTCATTAATGAATATTATGTGTAACTTGAATAAAATAGTTTTCAAGTGATAACGGCTTGTCTCATTGAGTCCAGGCTAAAGAAAGTGAATGTATTGTTTATCGTACATGCTTATGCAATGTAATCTTATGTTCCACAATGGAAATACTATTCCAAAGACACTTGGATTTAATTACATGCGTTCAACACTAGAAGACATTTTGACTTGGATTAAATAACGTACGTGACACTCACAGACGTATACTACAAGCAAAGTCAATAACATTATGGACTAGAAAAGTCAATATCAGTGAGGACTTCCAATCTAGAGGAGGGGAAATGTTGTGTACTGACAGCTTATTACAGTAAAGACTGTACGAAACTCTTGATAGCCTAAAACAATAGCACACCCTGCTTATCATAATTGCCTCGTATAATATTCTGCTGTTTGTAGAAATAAATTAGTTCAGAGCTAGAACCCACTTTGTTAAGTTGTGTATCAAGTACATAACAGAACTAATGTTTCTATTTTTCAAGAACACAGTTAAATAACTAAAATTCAGGTAAACATTTTACCAATTTCGTAAATCTTAACAAATTATCAGTATCAAAACAACAGCATTTATGTTAAAATTACCTGTCTATAATTAATGATTACCAACAAGAGAAAAACACACCTGTTTTATAAGATAGTTCACTTTTCCGTGCAGTTTTCAGCTATAGTGAACAGATTTATTGTGAAAACATAACTTGATTCTACTTTTACAAATGGTTTAAAAAGAAAATAAAAAAAATCGAAAAATATCAAAAGTTACAGACTATGCAGCTTTAAAGAGTGCACGGGAGAGCTACGGTTCTTGCACGCGATACACCGATAACATGGATAAGTCTACCGAATTTAATCAAAATATGTTCAGAAGAAAAAGTTTAGTCAGTACAGACACTGTGTGCAATAATTTTGCTAGTAAGTCTTAATATTGACAAAAACCTTACTTAACATGAAATTCTTTTAATTTCCTATAAATGTGAACATTTTCAACAAAACATTTTGAAAATAAAACCCTTTTCTTCATCAAAATCACACAAAGGGGTCAATATCAAAATTCAAATTTCAAAACACAAAAATCAGTCTAGCGCCTATAGACAGCCAGAAATTCTCGTACCTGTTGCATGTCCAAGGTCTTTTAGAAGTTTTCAAGCGGCCATGAAGTGATTACGTCATGTTGACGTCACTATGACCCTAACTTCAAGTGGCGTCGTAATCCGTGGTCTTAATGACCGAGGTTTGTCATTTTTACTGCCAGACTGTCTAAGACGTGTTTGCAGACGATAAATTGTTCGTTCATTACGTCCAAAACTACGTGGCACGTCAGCAACACGTGTACCTGCTTCAAGAAGTCCAAACGCGGTATTTCTGTAATTTGTCGATAGCCTGGACAGGCAGGGATCACACGGAATTCCGCGGCTAGCCTTTGTCACGGATTTTCATGACATTGAACTTTTTGGAAGGTAGCGGTTTTCCGTGACTTTAAAAAATGCTAAATATATCCCATTGGGGAGCAGTTATTGTTTGTACTTTATCAGCGTCACGGAAATCCACGACATTCTTTGTTAATATAAGTTTGTACACGCATGGTATTTGTTGTATCGTCGTCAACCTTAGCTCAACTTGAGGTTTGCTTAAGATCTGACATCTGTGAGAAATGAGCCCTTTTCTTTGTTTCATTTTAATGTGTTATTATGCCTCCCACTGGAAGGGTCGGGTTATATATTGTTTTTCCCCTCGCGTCTGTCTGTCTGTCTGTTCGTCACAAAATCCTGTCCGCTCTATAACTTGATTGCCGTTAGAGATATTTCAACGAAACTTCATATATTTATAAAGCACATTCAGACGACGTGTCATGCACAATAACCATAAAATGCATTTAAGTCCCGCATAGCTTAGGCTGATGTCTGTTCTAAAACAAAAACAGTAAGTGAGTATCATCAGGAAATACCGCAATCACAAACTGCAGACAGACCCGTGGCATCGTGAGGAAGAGCCACATAGTCAGGAAAAAAATCAGAAAAAGACGCTTATTTAAGAAGGTACAGGCATTTTGTGAAGAAAAGGTTTTGAGATGCTTATGAAGGGTATTTTGGTATACTAAATCCAAAAACCAATGTTGGCAAGCTGGCGTCTTCACTATCTAATTTGCATATTTCCAAGATGGCCGCCAAATTGAAGAAAAATCTATAAAAATCTGTAGAGTAACATGTTAAGGATGCCAAACTGGTACAAATCAATCCAAAAGCATCTTCTCATGATTGGGGACCTTCACTGACATCAATTTATGCATTTAGAATTAAAAATATGACCAAGAGGTAATCAGGGGAGATAACTTGAGCAAAAAATCTTGCTTCCGACTTAGTTAGGTTTTTTTTATGATAGTTCATGCATATTATCTGGCCCAAATGTGTCAGGAATGATTTTATTAAAATGAGAACTTGAAAAAATGCATCACAATAATATCGCCATTGTTTGCAGGAAAATATAGCGATTTAAAAGTAAGTAATGGTGCAAAGATCAGGAATCGATACAATCAAGTACCACACCTGACCCAGGATACCAATGGGAAAGTGACAAACTCACAGAAGACACCACAAACGAGAGCCAAGAGGTCAGCCCTTTCCCAGCAGGTGACCACAAAGCACATATAAACAGACGCGCACAAAACATAGCAAACACAAGACAGAACAAAAACATAAAAGATCCACAAAAGAAGTACCGCCTTGGAACGGTCAGTAAAATATTTTACTGGAGGGCTTAAACCGGTTTAACGGCGCCAACCTCACCCTTAATTCAGATGTGGATCAAGACACATAGATATTTGGTTTGCATGAAAGCAATATTCTGTAAGGTCCAGCTAGGGGAGGGGGTTAATGCGATTTTAAAAAAAGTGGGCCTGTACTTACAAAATGACTCGTATCTCATCAGCAATTCACCCTACACTATTAAACTTGCTCGCAAATTATAGCTTAGATATAGTACTTTCATTTGATGGAATGGTCTGATATGCAGCTTAGTTATCTAATTTGCATATTCATCAATACTGATGAAAATTTCAGAAAATAAGGGCAAATATAATCTGAATTCTGCCTCCAAATTGTCCTTGTTGCATGTTATTATATCATCAGTGATACAATTTGACAAGTCCTTTCATCCAATAGTCATGTAATAAAATTGTATCATTTGCATATTCATGAGTATTTATGAAAGAAAAAGTAGAGGTAAACTCATGGAATAACTACATGTATTCCCCCCTCCCCCACATACACACATCAGGAGGGGGGGGGGGAGGGGGATTATTCGACTTACCTTGCACCCATTATTCATGGATGCGAAATTATTCAATGGGACCACTAAATACCAACAATTCTGATTGTCTCCGACAATAAACCTATTTGGATTACATAAAATTGCATGGTGTCCATGGCAACCCATCGAGCACTGTAGCTCGGTCATTTGCAAGCAGACCCAAGATTGACACTTGCGTGCTGCACATACTTTCATAGATTTTTTTTCTCTCTTCCACTAATTCAATGAAAACAAGCTGTCAGTTACTGGTGAAACAAAATGATTGCTAAAAAGCAAAGAAAATACAGACTAGAACAATTTACCCTTCCACCTTAATGTGAAAATACACAATATGATTCTAAAGAAAGTGGGTGTACCTACAAAATGATTCGTATCTAAGCAGCAACTCATCCGACCCTGGTACCGTATGGAAGCCAAGGCATAGTTTTTTATTCAATGTGTTGATATGCAAATTTTCGCTTTTTTGCATATTCATGAGTATTAATAAAAATAACAATAAAAGAAAACTCGTATAAAAAATAAGGGGGTGTATCTATACACATTACCCATATGTCATTTGCTAATTATCATAGACTATCAAACTGGGTACCAAATCAAAGCCTAGACAAAATACTTGTATCCAATGGTACGAAATGCAAAAAATCTAATTTAAATCGTCATGAATATTTATGAAAACATGAGAAATAAGAGAAAAATGGAAGAAAAATAAGGAGGGTGTGTACAATATTACCTAAATAGAAGCTGCTAACTTTTCTAGACTACCAAACTTGTTACCAAATTAAAGTTGAGATATTACACTTTAACCCAATAGTATGATAAACACATTATCTAATTTGCAAATTCAAGAATATTAATGAAAATATTAGAAATAAGAGAAAAATATTAGAAAATTTAAAGGGGTGTACGTACACTTTAACCCATATGTCAGCTACTAACTATTCTAAACTTCCAAAATTGGTACCAAATAAAAGCTGAGTCATAGTGCTTTAACACAATAGTCTGATATATACTGAACTACTAAAGAAACCTGACACTTTTCAGTTGCTTCAAACTAGTAAGTTACAGGTTAAAGAGCTAAGCCAATATGCTTATTTTAAAAGCTAGACATTAGAAAGTATTCTTCGAAAAAATATATTTATCAAATATAGAACATGACGTCGCGACGTCAAAAATACCGTTTTTATCACTTTTGTCTCGTGAGTGTATGTCTAGATATTTTTTTGAATTTTTTTTTCATGCATGCAAGGCCAATACCAGGACAGACAAAAGTGCATTTTAAAAATTTGCAATTTCTAGCTGTGACGTATGATATGGGGGTTTTAAGTTGTGCTTTCGACTTTGTTAAAACGGCAGTGTGTTTTTCCTTTGTTTAAGCAATTTCTAGGAACTGAAATGACTTCCAGTCAAACAATCATTGTAAGAGAATGCATTTTCAAGAAACAAAACTTATATTTTGCGTCACATTAAAGGGTAAAAGTGGAACAAACCAAATATAACGTCAATTAAGAAACGACGTAAACTATGGTTTATAACCGTTTTTTCTTTGTTAACGTAGGTCATTGTATAGTGTGTGCTGTCTACTTTGAGATAGTGCCAATTGACTACACTTCACTTTAATCGCGTATGAATTTCAAGCTTTGCAGTATGCACATATCAGCATGTAATTGTAACGCTTGACGTCGCTAAATGGACATAGGCGGCAGCTACGGATTTCAAAAGGACTGAAACATTGTCAAAATGCATTCCAAACATGATAGAAAGTGAAAAAGTTGATAAAGTGGCAGTCCTTATTAAAGTAAGTAATGGTGCAAAGATCAGGAATCGATACAATCAAGTACCACACCTGACCAAGGATACCAATGGGAAAGTGACAAACTCACAGAAGACACCACAAACGAGAGCCAAGAGGTCAGCTCTTTCCCAGCAGGTGACCACAAAGCACATATAAACAGACGCGCACAAAACATAGCAAACACAAGACAGAACAAAAACATAAAAGATCCACAAAAGAAGTACCGCCTTGGAACGGTCAGTAAAATATTTTACTGGAGGGCTTAAACCGGTTTAACGGCGCCAACCTCACCCTTAATTCAGATGTGGATCAAGACACATAGATATTTGGTTTGCATGAAAGACCCCTAACTTATCAATGCATCATCTCCTAAAACATATAAATCAAGATAAAACAAGGAGATAAAGCAAGGATAAGGACTCAACAGTAAATTAAACTGAATACCGGAGCAAAAGAAATCCAACAGGTAAACCCCGGTGGGCCGGACAAACAGCCAAAGCATCAGGCCCCTACCATCTCATCAATAGATAAGTCTTTAAGTCGGAACCATCATAGAGTCTGAAGTCCGACCCACCGGCGTGCAATTAAAGAGGAAAGCAAAGTTGTCAACCGTGATTGGGTTGACTACAAAGCATGCAGTCTGTTGCAATACATTAATGTTATAGCCAATCTTTTTATAATGGGAAATTATTTTAATGAACTGCGCTGAAAAATTATTAGAGCCAACAATCTTCTTCAACTTATACACCAAGTCACCATAGAAATCAGGTTCCGAAAGTCCTTGGCGCAAGAGAGATTTAAGTCCAACTTGGAATTTAGAAATCAAATCATAGTATCGTCTATAAAATTTTGAAAATGTTTTGCGAAGTTTATGATACCGATAGCCTTGTTTAAGAAGTTTCTGAGTTAACAATTTATTGCGAGTGTTGAAGTCAGCAACATAGCTAGATGCTCTAGCAAAACGAATGAGTTGAGAGATATAGACTCCATAGGATGTAGAACGAGGAACATCACCATCTAAAAATGGGAAATTGACGTTTGTCATAAATTTTGGTAGAAACAATATCATTAGAAATTGACAAATGCAAGTCTAAAAATGCGGCTTCGGTATCAGAGGCATTGGCTTTATTAAGTTGGAGCTCTGAAGGGTATATTTGACTAACCATTTTGTCAAAATAAACATTATTAATATTTAAAATATCGTCCAAATATCTGGAAATAGTGTTAAACGCATCAATAACATCAGCCTGCTAATCATCAGAAAGAGACATCATAAAGTCCCTTTCATAACAAAACAGGAATAAATCTGCAACCAGGGGAGCACAATTAGTGCCCATAGGAATCCCAACAACTTGTCTATAGAGCTTGGTGCCAAATCGAATAAAAATGTTGTCCAACAAAAAGGTCAGCACATCGCATACATTTTGACACGACCATGCATGGTATTTTTTAGGTTTTTCTGAAGTAAAAAATGCATTTCTGTCACTACATGCAAGGTAAGGAGAGCCTTCTCTCTGGAAGGTACTTTCAATTAAAAGCCCATAAAACGCTGATAACTTAAAATTGACGCTAAGAAAATGAAAATATGCTTCTGGGTTAAACAATGGATGCATGATTTATTTGAATGTTCAGAAGATGTCAATGAAATAACAAAAAAATCACACTAAAGCGGTTTAGTGGTGAATTTTGCGTGATTTCTTTGTTCTTGCAAAAATTGATTTTATGGGTTACGTGACGTTTTGGTAGCTGACGTCTGAAATTAATTCAGCTTTTCAAATAATCTCAGTGCATCTTAGCCTACCATTGTTCAACTTTACGCAATGGAAAGACAAATTAGCGTCGTAATCATTTACTACCAAAATTGACAAACAGTATGTGTCAGGTTTCTTTAGTAGTTAAGTATACAAATCTTATTTACATATTTGTGAATATTTATGAAAACATTAAACAAAGAAAGAAAAATTGCAGAAAAATTAAAATGGGTATATCTACAAAATTACCTATATCTCATCTGCTGATTGTCATAGACTAACAAGCTTGGTAGCAAATAAATGCTAAGATATAGCGCATTGTATGCAATGATCGGATATGCAAATCATTTTATGATTATATTCTTCAATATTAATTTACATTCTAGAAAGGAGAGAAAAATGGTAATAAAATTAAGGGGTGTATCTACAAAATTACTCATATCGTAGCTGCTAATATATCTAGACTACCACACTTAGTACCGTTTAAAGCTAAGACATTTTACTTTACTCAATAGCCATTATGTGAAATGATCCATTTTTTTAAATTCATTAATATTAATCTAAACATTAGAAATGAGAGAAAAAAAAGTAGAAAAATTAGTGGGGGTCTACTTCTAAAATTACTCATATCTCATCTTTAAATTTTTCTAGACAATTAATCTTAGTATCAAATTAAGGCTGAGATATAGCATTTTATTCCAATTGTCAGATATTCAATCAATTAACAAATATATTCATGAATATTGATGAAAACTATAGAAAACTAACGAAAAATGAAAACGAATCAATAAGGCTGTATCTTCAAAAAATACTCATTAATAAACAAATTAAATAATTTGCATATCAAACAACACTATTATAGAACTTTTTTGGCCTTTCATTGGGGAACAAGTTTACAAAGTAAGTGAGTATGAAATCTTGGATAAATAGCAGCTTAGATGTGATAAATTTTGCATGTACATTTATCATTTGTTCTCTAATTTATTCTCATTTTTAACATTTAATTAATATTCATAAATACAATTTTTAGATAATTTGCATATTGGTCCATTAAGTAAACATGATATGTAGTATAGGATAGTAAGCAGCTGAAATGTGGATAAATTTGCATGTACACCCCCTTACTTTTCACGATTTTCTCTTATTTCTAATATTTATATTAATATTAATGAATATGCAGATTTGATAATTTGCATATCTGAACATTTGATGAAAGTCCTGTCTTAACATTCAGTTGGTACTAAGTTTAAAAGTTTCCGATGAGTTGCTGCTTAGATATGAATACTTTTGTAGGGACATCCCCATTCTTAAGAAGCGCAATATGCGTTGCCATGGAAAACATGCGATTTAACATAGCTCAAATAGGTTTATTCTTTAGGGGAATAATTTTACCCATTTTGGTGGTCTCCCAAAACAAATTGACACACATTAAAAGTTTTCCTGATCGTGCAAGGTTGGACTAATTAGACCCTAGGGTACTAAAGAACGAGCATGCTGTTCCTTTTTATAGATACAAAATGTACCATATATCTGGGCATGGACATCATGACGTACTTATTTTAAAACAAAAGGACTTGTTTATTATCGAAATTTCTTTCTAATTTATTACTTGAAAAGCTGGTAAACAGTCCAAAATCGTGCTATGAATAAAACTAACATTTAAAAAGCAGGATACCGAATAAGGCAAGTTTATAGAATGATTTAATAGACTAAATGGACATTTATTACCATGAATACGGTAATATCTTGAAATAATTATGTAAAATGCCGCCAAAACCATGTCCTCTAATTGGTAAAACCCTAGGACATAAAACAAATGATTTTGGATACAAAAACATTGTCAAAAAATAAAATATTTCACTTATATGTCAAATTCCATGATTTTTGGCGGTCATTTTGAAATTATGCAAATTAGGCCATTAAGACGTCATTTCTCAGCTTGCCAACATTGGTTTTCGGATTCAGCATACCAAATTACCCCTAATCATGGTGTTAAACCCTTTTCTTCACAAAATGCCTGTTCTTGTTACTTTTTTCTGATTTTTTTTCCTGACTAACACAACAAACACGAGACCCCAGGAAGACGAACAAAGCAAAGTAACCCGCTCTGTCTTCCCCATCGAGATGATTGCAAAACTGGAATGTATACAAAGTAACACACAACAAAACATTGAACAATTACAGAATCCCACAATGGGAGTAACAATCAACAACGAATCAACAACCACAGAACCACCGCCTTAGAACGGACATCAGCCAGAGGGGGCTTAAATGAATTTTACAGGTACAAAATCTTCGCCCTAGTATCTGCTGTTGTTGAAGCACAAAAATGTTAAGCTCGCATGGAGGATTGCTAACTATTACAGTGCATCATCGAAGAGACATGCAATCAAATCAACGCACTATGATGAAACAGAGAAAAGGGTTCATGACTCTCAGATAGTCAGAGCTAAAGAAAACCTCAAGTTGAGCCACGGTTGGCCCAGCTACAGCAAAGCATCAGGTACCAACCCACCGATTAAAGCTTTACGTCAGAGCCGCCATTGAGTCTGAGGTCTGACCCACCGTCGTGCAATTGAAGAGGAAATCAGGGCTAAAAGCCGTGATTGGGTTTACAACCAGGCATGCAGACTGATTTCCAAGTTATATCCAACTTTTTTTTCTAACGTTTTACTATCTTTTTGAATTGATCACTAAAATTAGAGTTTCCAACAATTATGTTGAATTTATAAACTAAATCACCATAAAATATAGGTTCTGATATGCCCTGTTGCAGAAGAGTTTTTAAACGAATATTGTATTTAACAATTAACTCTGAGTCTCTGTGGTAGAGTTCAGAAAATGCTTTTCGAATTTTATGATATCTATAACCTTGTTTTAATAACTTAGCAGTCAAAAATAGGGTTCTGTTGTTGAAATCATCAATGTTAGAAAACACTCTCGCAAAATGAATAAGTTGCGAAATATATACACCATAGGAAGGGGAGCGAGGAACATCTCCATCAAGAAATGGGAAATTTACTATTTCAAAATCAAAATCATTAGACTGCAAGCTAAATCCTATCTTGAAGAAAATTTCAAGCCGCATCTTTTAAGAGATGTTTGTACTCTGTGCGCCGGGGCGTTAGTCTCTGACAGCCTGTTACATATGTTACTGTAACAAACTAAGGAAAAAAAGCAAAATGAAAGTTTAAGCTACAGAAAGAAGACATTAAACTATCTAATTATTTAACTTTCTTATGTAGTTTGCAAGCTAGATGCCTAAGCTACATAAAAGCAGCATTTTAAAAAAAATTACAGCTTCAAATGGTGTTATATGCGTTACATAGATTTAATTTTCCTTTGAAAATTGAAATCGTGACTAACATCATTAAATTGTACAGCCTATTTGTGCATTTTTCAAGTGTTTTTAATCTTAGTTTGCAAAAATACTCATTCGACTTATAGAAAACACATAGTTTTGCTTTTCTATCTCAAATAAATTGTTTTATATGAGCTATTACACAACTCTACCCCCAATTTTAAGCATCCAATTTTGATATCTAGTTAGTTTAAACATGTTTTATTGCCAAAATATTTACAGCAATGGGGTTGGGTCACAAGTTCTCAAAACATTAGTTTCGACCCTTTCCTATATCTATTATTGAAAAAAAATATATGAAAATATTTGACACTGGTGGCTACCTTACATTTTTGGGACTGTCTTGCTAATGCAATAAAGAATCATAGATTTGCAAGTTTGACATCAGGATCAGAGTACTTATTAAAGTATGTAACGTATGTTACATGGCATAATGAATGAGCAAGGAAATTGTCTTGGAAGTAAGAGATGATATTTCAGAAAAAAATACTATTTTTCACGTGTTTTCCTTTTAATCTCTAGCCTCTGGCGCCTTTGTCTTAGTAATTATAGTCATTGCTAATAACAAGTCCATAGACTTGTGTTATAGATGTTATATATAATCTTTTTTATCACATATTTCCTAATGTCTATAATACTAAAATATATAGACATACAAATAGAAAATAATAGTTCACATTTAAATGACACTATTTAATAAGTATTCATATTAAATATAAATATTCAAAAACAATCTTTATTCAAGTCAACCTCACAATGTCTATCATTGTGTCTGCTTCTATGGCAAAATAATCACCCATTTCGTCACAACCAGTAGAATCATGGCATAGTATTAGGACTGCAAACTGAGTACAATCCTGTTCCACTCCACCCCTTTGGGAATGTGAAGATATATATCCTACCTTAAAGAACAATTCAAGCTGCATCAAATAAGAGATGTTTGCATACTATTAACCAGGAGGTTAGCCTGTAACAGTATGTTACATATGTTACCATATCAATTTAAGAATAAATGAATTGAAAGTCTGAGAAACAGAAAGAAGACATAAAACTATCTATTTATTTGAATTATTCATGTAGTTTGCATGCTGAATACCTTTGATAGACATGAAAGGTTTTTTAAAGCTGCATAGTCTGTAACTTTTGATCTTCTAATTTTAAAAATAATGTTTTTAATTTTCAAGAACACAGTAAAAATACTCAAATTCAGGTAAACATTTTACCATTTTCGTAAATCTTAATAAGTTATCACTATCAAAACAACTGCATTTATGTTAAAATTCAACGGTCTAGAATTATTGGAGGGACGCAAATAATTACCAACAAGAGAAAAATACACCTATTAGATAAGATAAGTCACTTTTCCATGCAGTTTTCAGCTGTACTGAACACTTTTATTTTGAAAACATGGCTTAATTCTACTTTTACAAATGATTTTAAAAGAAAATAAAATTTTTCGAAAAATGTTCATAGTTACAGAGTATGCAGCTTTAAACAAATATACAGCTTCCTTTGGTGTTATATGTGTTACATTGATGAAGATTATCTTTTAAAATTGGCAATTGTGCAAACATCACTTATAAGCCTTTCGTGTAATCCTCATCTTTTCCCATTAAAGGACTTAATTTTCTTTGTATGTGTGGCCTGTCAAACAAATTGACTCAGCCATAACTTGAATCCTTAGCATTCTTCAAAAGCAGAAACAGCATGTCAGTGTCATGGGATCAAACACTTGATTAAATATGGGTTAAATGCCATTTCACATATATGCATACAATGGAGTATGACTCGGGTATAATTCTCTTCCTGTGAAGCGGCAAGAGCAATCTTACTGCAACTGCCTCTGCATCCGTGCTAGTCAAATGATAACATTTGCTCTTACTTCTTAAGAAAAGACTCTTGCTCACTCGTTATGCCATTTACGTATGTAACGCTCTCTGATCTTTAAACCTTGGTGACAACTTGCAGATCTATAAGTCTTTAGCATACGAGCCAGCTTAAAGTCCCTAAACATGCAAGTATTTTCATAATTTTAGCTCAAACTTTCAAATTACATTTTCTTTATTTGATATAGCAACGCATGTAACAGGCTGTTTCAGACTAACGCCCCAACTTATAGAGTACAAACATCCTTTATTCAATGCAGCTTGAGTTGTACATCTATAAGGAATGTGTCTGCAATATTCCCTCGAGGAGATTAAAATATTTTAGGCATATCTTATATAAAGACAATAAGCTTGCCCATTTATTACATCAGGTAACATATGTTACAGCCTCTGATATTAGACATTTTGCAACAAACTTGCAGATTTACGAGTCTTTTCATATAAGCAAATAAATCCCAAACAATGAAAGATAATCATCAACTGCAAATATTTTAACTATTTTTACTCTAGTTTTAATATCAAATGTTCACCTTAAAACTGGGTAGGGGTAGGGTTGTTTAATTGCTAATTCCAGAAAAAAATATTTAAGATAGGGAAACAAACTTTAATTTTTCTGTTAGCTAATTGCATAAGCTAGTCTGACATGGTTAAAACATTTTGCAAAACACAGAGCGATTGTGAATGTAAATGATGTTAGCCACACTTGCAAATTATAATGGGTTATCTGATTTATGTTGCGCATATGACACCTTAGGAAGCCGCAATTTTATACAAATAGCTGTCATACGTAGTTAAGATATCCAGTATGCAGACTATATGAATGACTTTTAAAAAAATAAATATTTAATGTCTTTAACTTGTAGCCCAAACTTTCAATTTATTTTTTCTTAACTTGATAAAGTAACGTATGTTACCTGCTCTTACAGGCTAACGTCCCCATGCATAGAGTGCAAACATTTCTTAAAAGACTCGGCTTTTAATTCTCTACAAGACAGGATATGTCTGCAAAACTCCCTAGAGGGGGGGGGGGGGGCAAACACATTCTCAGCCATCTGTCTACTATGCAATTCGTTATGGATAAGCCCAAGATGGTTCTGTTGTTGTTGATTAATTGTTTATGTACTCCCTACTGTTTGTGCGTGTGGTATTCTGTGTTTGTCTTTGTTTTGGTATGCATTACTTTGTGTCCCTTCTCGTGTTCCAATCATTTTGAAGAGGAAGATTAGGTTTTTATTGTCTCACCCATGTCTTGCCGTTTTATATGTTCTGTGGCTCTTCCTCACGGTGCCATGGGTTGGTCTGCAGTGTGTTATGGTGGTATTTACTGATCATACTCGATTACTTTTAGACTTCACCAATATCTAACAAATGAAGATAAATTTCATATAATGTATTAGGAAAGAAATTTGACATTGTCACACTGAAGGCCAAATTCAACCTAGCTAGAATCATCATTATTTTGAACATTTTTTTTGGACCCATATCCCAAATACAATATACAAAGTCCGGTTCTGAAGAATATCTTTAAAGGGTTTTTTACGCTATGTTAGCACGACGGCCAACTAGGTCATGTGATTTTAAGGTTCTCAATAAAATTTTGATCTCTGATATCATAGGCCTTCATCTTTTATAACCAAATTCCAGGGTACACAGGAGTGCAGTGATTTGGAAGTCGGTTGCGTTGAGGGAACTAAAAATGGTTTAATTTGTCAAGTATATAAAAGGCATTCGATCATGCATGTCTGTTTAACAGACATCATACATTGAGCTGAAACTTATTCTGATATTCGCAGTAGGATAAGTTTCCATGCTTGACTATGCCCATTTTCCCTAAGACTGCTTAATATACTGGGTTGTTTAACTTCAGCTATGCCATCTTATGTAATCAGTGTGGACAACGCAGTGGAAATTGTCTTCTTTGTGCAGACAATCATACACATGTGTACAGCTTTAAACCCATACGTATGTTGTTGTTTTTGTTTGATTTGATTCTTTGCATCCCATCAACAGTCTTTCAGTTATAAAGGGACGGGTCTTCCTGGGTTGAACCAGTACTAAGCTAGGATAAATGTTCTTGCTTAAGGACACAACGCAGTGACGCAGGTGAGGCTCGAACCCTCGGTCTCGAGTCAAGCACTCTACCACTGAGCCACTGCGCTCCCTTTAAACCCATACTGTAAATACATTTCCAGTTCAAGATTCCATCAACCACGGGTAGGAAACTTCAAAAACAGAGCCGTCTCCAGGGGGCTCTTTGATATTTTCATATACACGTAGGCTCGGGTCATTTTTTTGCGTCCGAAATTTTGAACTTAATCATTTTTGTGGTTTTCAGAAAAATGATTTTTTAGGTATGAAGATTTTTTTGGATATTTCGAGGGGTCATCACAAAATTGGACTATATTTAGGGGTCATTTCTATGCATATTAGGGTCTTTTCTTAAGGTCAATGTACAGCATGGGGGATACATGTATTTAGTTGAGCTGGTAAAACTTCAAATATTATTTAGGTGCTTGAAATTCGTGATATTTTTGGGGTGAACGGTAGATGCTGGGGTCGGCCTAAGTATAAAAAAAACCATGAGTGTACCCCCGCCCCCTCGGAGACCAAGCTTTTGTTGTGATTGTTCCGTGTCTGTGCCAGTACATAGCCGTTTTGTACAAGGCGAGCGACTTAATCACTACACCACGGAAGTTTTTCTTATGGCTGCTCCGTAGCTGTACCAGTATACATGTAGTACTTTAGCTGAGAGTGTTTATTGTTGTGTGTAACTTTAGTATGACAAGGAGCGCAGGGCCACAGCTTAAAGTCTCATCCCATACTGTAACACTCACGTGGAGAAGAGGATCAAACTCGGGACCCTTGGGCCCGCCCCTGGGTACAAGTCGAATACACCACGCCGACTGTTTTGTGTTGTTGTTTAATGTTTGTGATCGTGTTCCTTGGCTATAACCAGTACTGGTCGAGTGGGTTTATGTTTTTTGTGGTTTTATGTCCAGAAGCATCCGAAGGCTCGCCGGCAGTTTATTGCGAAAGCCTATACTTGTAACACACATTCGCACTGTATTAAGAACTTATTCGAGAAAAGTATTAATTCTCATATCTGCGGGTTCATGGTGGGAAGCAAGACGCATAGATGTCGGTCTAAACCTGCATCATCAGGCTTTGCTTTTGCAGTGTGTATGTAAATGCGAAAAGCGAAGGCTCAGACGAAATGCTTTTTAATAATATCTGTATGCTCCTTCGCTGCTCGCATATGCAATTGGTACGATTGTATAAGTATGGGTCTGATCACCATTGTAAGTCTCTATGCATGTTCATAATTTGAAACGCAGACCCGAATAAGAAATATAAGAAATCCGAGTTGTCTAAGTAACATATGCTCGAGTATTCGATTATTGTAAGTTGTTAGATAATGTACCTGTACACAGCCTGAACTCAACAACCACTCACTGTCAAAATTAAAAGTCACGGATATCCATAACCTCTACAAAAATGTTTAAGGTGACGGGAAGCCGTTACAATGAATGTACCTGTACACAGTCTGAACTCAACAACCGCTCCCTGTCAAAAATCAAAGTCACGGATATCCATAGCCTCTACAAAAATGTTTAAGGTGACGGGAAGCCGTTACAATCGAAAACTTCAAGGTCACGGAAATCCATGACTAGCGTTTCAAAACTTAGAAAATCACAAGTTTTTGATAGCGAGTAACTCTATATAAATGCCGAGTAACCTGAACAACTCGAAGTTAAGTTGAAGCTTGAGGCAGTGTTTTATGAAGTCGTTATTGTCCTGTTATAAAAAATTGAATTTTAACAGCAATATACTGTCATCTTTACCAGCGTCTCCAGCTCCCTCCAACCACATATTTTCCTTCCCAGTGTTTTGAAATCACCCGGCTGAATACTTTATCTTAAGTCATCAAAAGATTGGTTACTGACACGCATTCCAGGAAACTTTTGCTTTCATAACACTTAAGATAAGTTGGGAAAACGGAAAAGTAGGTATTCGTTGCAAAGTCGCGGACTTCCGTGACAAAGGCTAGCCACGGAATTCCGTGTGATCCCTACCTGCTGGACGGTGACTTAAGCTTGCTAACACTGAATTTTCTCCGGATTATTGCAATAGTCAATATTGCACAGCATATGAGAAAATAACCCTGCCGGTTTACTGCAGCACGTGCACATCGTGTTTTTTTAATTTGGTTGATACAGTCTAATAGAGGCATTTTTGTCACGCAGTAAATAGATACATGTAAAGTTACGATAATACAACTCATGTATACAATTTTAAAATGATATATACAGTATTGTTGATTTTATGAGAAAACATAAATACTGACTAAACTTTTTCTTTTGAGTATATATCCAAGGGTATAAAAGTTATGTAGTGAACAAGCTTTCGTCTACGGACGGACGGACCGGCGGATGGACACCAGGGGCCAATTTCATCAACGAGTTTACGACGTGTTTTTGTCTTAAAAACATCGTACGAAGTTCGTACGTTAAAAATTGGGTTTCATCAAACTATTGAACTTTGCGAACTTCTTACTTTTCGTCGTATATTTAAGACAAATATTTAGGTGTCGCAGCTGACATCTTTGTCTTAAATATTACTAACTTACTACTTAGCTACCAAGGCTGCTGCATTTCACACGATTCTAGAGGCTGAAGAGCAAAAGATCGACACATTGTAAGTACTACAATCATGACCACCCTTTGCGTACATGTACTATATGGTTTACCAAAATGAGAAAATAAGACCCCATTTCCTTGGTGCTTATGAGTTATTTATTTGTCTAAGTAACCTCTCCCACCTCTTCCCCTACCACGCTGTATACTGTCACCAAGAGATTCGCCTATGGCCACCATGCCGTCAGTAGCTTTATTTATGCATAACCATAACGTCTAAGAGAGGGCATTCGGTAATAGTTTTGTACTTTTTCACATGTCACCATTGCTTAAAATACTAATATACACATTCAAATGTGCGGGTAAGTCATCGTCCATTTGCATAACTGCCAGGGACGACAACGATAAGGGGGCCTTTCGTCAAACAACCATACGTTCTACATTCGATAAAGTTTCAAAAACGTATGTCTTTGTATGAGTATGTATATGTGGGAGCTCATGCACGTTCCAGGAATTTTCGTCATGGGGGGGGGGGGGGGGGTCCAGGTCAATCTGACAAAAAAGCTCTGACAACGTTTTTTTTAATCCTCAGCTTCTTTTACTGAAGTCAAATGGTGAATTTCGAAGAAAACTATCATTTTCAACGTTCCAGAAGGGGTCCAACATTTTCCAGGGGGGGGGGGGGGGTCCAACTTTTTCCAGGGGGGTGGTCCAATTGCTTACTCCCAATAGAAAACCATATAACTTGGGATTTTCCAGGGGGTCCGGACCCCCTGTCCCCCCCCCTCTGGATCCGCACTAGGAGCTGTTCACTAGAGCTTTCAGTAGAACTTTACATTCTCTATGAAGGGACTTACATCCGGGTTAGCACAATTCCAGTTCCAATCGTATTACATTACATGTACCATTTTGTTATGAATATCTCTTTTGTGTTCAATTGATCTTATGGAGCTGTAATTGAGCATTAAACCATCAATCATCGGGGTGTTGTACGTAGGCTCGGGCCAAGCATCAACCGTTCGCCCCCCCCCCCAAAAAAAAAAAAAATCAGGAATTTCAAGCACCCCCCTAAAAAATTGAAATTTTAGCAACCCAAAAAAATACCCCTATCCCCCTTCTTGACCTTAAGAAAAGACCCTAAAATGCATAGAAATGACCCCTAAATACAGCCCAATTTTGTGATGACCCCTAAAAAATATCCACAAAATCTTCATACCCCCAAAAATATTCATTTTTTGCCCCCCCCCCCCCCCAAAAAAAAAATATATATTGTACTTCAAATTTTGAACCCAAAAAATGATCCGAGCCTACGTACATGTATGTTTGAAAATATCAGAGTACCACCCCCCCCCCCCCCCCCTGTGGGTGGGAAGAAAGCCGAGACAACCGCCCGTAATACCCACGACTCGGGTCCAAATATTCGAGAGCATACGAAATGTGTCGGCAGTATTGTATCCGCTACTTAGAACTGGTTCTTTATGCTATCATGAATTCTGTGAATTGTGTTTGTTAGAAGGATCTTGAGGGTATCAGATTTCATAAAAAAATAATGAATTATTATTTTTCATCCAGACATGTTAGAAAAAAAAACTTCAGTTTCTATTTCCTCTCAGTATAATTTTGTGGTTTTAGGTTATCTGACTGATTTGTGCCTTACTTGGACATGGTTTCTTATGATTTTGGGAAACCCGTCTTCTAAGTGTCAAAGAGTTTGGCTTCAGATCAGACCGACGTTTGACACAAGTATATGTACCGAATTAAAGGGATTGGTTTCTTATGGGGTATGCTGTCGCGTGCTCGTCTTCTCATGCGCGGGTCCAGGAATTTTTGTCCAGAAAACTTCAAGTTTGCAAGGTTCTTGGAGGGGGGTCCAGCATTTTCTTGGTGGTTCACTTGCTAAGGATCATTGACACTTGCTATGGGTAAATGCCTATGGTTTTCAGTAAAAATAAAAGTTTGTTAATCCTCCCTTTCTTCACCTTGAAGCTACCCTGGCCCGAGTTCTTTATGGTGGTGAAATCCATTTTCGATATTAAATGCTTCAAAGAAATAAAATTTTGGCTAGAACAATCAGTTTTCCATTAAGATATTATAGAAATCCGAAAACATTTTTTAAAATATCATTCCCCCCGTGTGCCAGCAAAAGATTTTGCATATATATGTGTTACCATATTTTACACTTTGTATGGAAGTGGCTTGCTGGCACAAGGGGGGAAAGATGTTCAGCAGCCCAAAAACCCTGGGCCTAAGCCCATAAAATGCCTTTTCTACCAAATAAGAAATTAATGACAGTAATGAAATTGTCTAGAACCAACCTCCTAAATTGCTTTGTATTCTGTGATAGTTAAATATAAAGTACTTAAAGATTAAAAGTAGAATAAGCACGGTTTTATGCATTTTTTCATAGAAAAGAAAAAAACTCACTGTTATTTAATGACACATTATTTTGCAAACGTCCTGTACTTATCTATTTGCATGCTAGGGAATTGTTCATGTTTCTATTTTCATCTGCTGACTTTCTTCACAATTAAGTTTCTAAAAAATAACCACCGAGTGTCAAACAGTTTGGATCCAGATCAAGACCGACATTCTGTTGGTCTTCATCTGGGTTCAAACTGTTTGCAGATGACAAAATTATCCACTGGCGTGCAAACATTTTTAACAGGTAAATACTTTAGTGTTCAATATATTGTCTCATATAGGGATATGCATGCATGTGTATACCATAAATATTCGGACACTTTAAATACATTTAACATGCTATGCTCTTTAAACAAAGCAAAAGTAATATTCAAAGGATCTAGTTAGAATCAGTTTTATTTTCCAATGCTAAATGGGACACTTTCATTGCTTCAAAAAATATTTATTTCTTTTGTTGAACTTTCAGTTTTGTATTATTTACGGTAAATGTAGTCAAAAATGTACAGGTAACTTCTAAATTATCTCCCCAAAATCATTTTATTACAAAACATATTTTGTTTTTAAAACAATTTCATCAGTTATCGTGATTCGTTAATACTCTGCATATGGTATGTTCAATAGATATCACCATGCCTACCAAATTATTCAAGAAAACGTGCAGAAATCACTTTTTTAAAGCACTTATTATTTTCATGAAATTTCAGACCCCCTCCCCTTTCTACCCGCCATAACTCTCGAGTGCGTAGGAATTTTGAAAATATTTTGCTAGCTGGCTCTTTCCATTAGATTCACCTTTTGCACTGATACTACATGCACCACACTAAAAGCTCAAAAGCAGCGTTCTGGGAATCAGAAAAATAGGCGTATAAGGCCCAAACCGTCAATGATCCTTTCTATGGAAAACTAACTTGTGATTTTCAAGATGATCGAGGTCCGAACCCCCTGCCTTTATTCTGATCCGCACATGCTTTTCTTCACATACCTACGCACTTTTCACTCTGTGTTAAACCGCTTTACACGGCTATATACAATCCGCACGTGACCAATCACATGATGTTTGGAGACTGGAGTTAGGCAAAGTTAAAAATACGACGTTTTTAGTGAAACGCAAATTTTTGTTCTTACGAACAATTTAAGATGTTTTGATGAAACTGACGTACGCACTTCTCAGAAAACAACGTACGCACAATTTAAGATACATCGTACGAACTTTATTGATGAAATTGGCCCCAGGATGATTGCTATATCCTCCGAAATCGCAGGAAAATCGCAGGAAATATCCTTTTGAAGTATGGAACTTGTGCTTAATTGTACAGGTATGCAATTCATGCAGCAGAACACATTCAACCCTACCTTATTCCAATTTCAGTTAGATTTAGCCCTGTTAAAAGCATGCAATTCCAGCAATCTTGTGGCAAAGTATTGAATTCACTAAAGCATGACGAAAAGATGCAGCCAAGTGCAGCGGTCGTAGTGGTGGTACCCAGGCAGTTGGTTTGGAAACAGATGACAAGAGGCACGAAGAGCGCCGTGCTGCAGGGTGGTACCTCACTGTAGCCGTCGAGTGGAACTGTTCCGTTGTCAGCATGTATGAAGGAGAATGAGTAAGGGTAGTATTCTACCAGAGACTGTGTTATAGCCGCTACATCTTCACCATACCAGACCTGGAGAATAAATACACTTTTAAGACGAGACGGTTCTTTTGAGTGTCCATAATATATGTTATGCATGCGCGGATCCAGAAAGTTATGACAGAGGGGCTTCAACTTTGACGTTGTTTTTGTTTTAGTTGATGAGAGGAGAAAGGGTCCAAATCCCACATTATTCGGGCCAACATCGGCCCGCCAGCGAAAGGCCATTTAAATGGCGTTTCGCTGGCGTGCCGATGATCGCCCAACAGTGAAATTGAATGCTGGCTTGGTAGCTTTGTGCTTTTTCAGGGTATCCGGACAAGTATTGCTATAAAACCCTATATTTTTTGCGATTTTTCAGGGGGGGGGGGGGGGTCCGGATCCCCTGTCCCCCCTTCTGGATCCGCCCATGTTATGGTCAATAAAATACTATGCACTCCTATCTTGGGGCCTTTGCATCGTTAATACATTTCTACTCACAGAATAACAAATGAGCTGTGGCATGCGATTTTCAACAATGTGGCATTTTGATTAGTGTAGAATCAGACGAGCCTGTGCAGCCTCTTTTTAAGCTTAGAAATTCAGTCAGTAGTTCAACAGTCATATAATAGTCAAGCGATTAGCAAAGGCTCTGATCAGACTGCGCGTATGCGCAGGCTGGTCTGAGCCTTTGATGGTCGCACATACCACAAATTCCGAGAATCGGATGTGTCGTCTGGCAAAATCGAAGTCAAACAAGGCAAATTTATCGAATTTATATCCCCGACGAAGGGTCATTTCATTATAGAGAAACTTGCAAATCATAAAACATAAATCACACTTTTCCAACCCCTTAGTTAAGCTTTGGCATCAAACAGACCATAATTACAAGCCTGTCAACTATTTAGTGCTTATTTCAGCAAAAATATACATGTCTGTACAATTTCAACATCTGACCTTTCAACCTCAACCAGTCGTCAATGATGTGTGTAAGGTCAAAGGTTTTGCTTCTATGTTGCTCTATGCTTATACCCTGGCATACAATTTAGGTTACCTTGCACCCCAGGACAATTTTTCATGGATGTCAAATTGTTCATTGGGACCCCCTGAATGCGAAACGAAGTTGTCCTAAAACATTTGAAATGGGCTATGTGAAAATGCATGGTTTCCATGGCAATCCCTTATGTGATTCTCGAGAATGGGTTAGGGTTCAACTATTCTAGAGCACTAAAATTGGTGTCAAATTAAAGCTGAGACACATGCCTTTTTTTCCTGTGTCAGATTTGTAAATCATCTAATTTGCATATTTATGCATTTGTATGCAAAATTTGATCAAAATATGTCATGTGGTTCAAGAGTTATAATTTCTTTACTAACTGACGACAAACGGACACATTAGGTTGAACATTTTAAGTGTCAAACAATAAGCTTCTATGCATTAGAAATTTAGATACAGAAATGGTTCACTAACTACCTATGGTTCACTAATACCCTCACCCGCTCTAAAGGGTCTTGTGCCAAACATGAACACCATCAGTCAAAAGACGAACGAGGAGTTCATGTTATAGGCAAAAATGAATAACGGACGGACAGACATACAGACAGCACCGATTCCGATTGTATTTGTCTGATTTTTTTTCTCTCTCCAAGTGCGGATATATACATTTTTTGTAATACTTCAATCTTAAATGCCAATTCTTTTTCGTGTAAAAGGCTTACGAAAATTCCGAAATCGGAGAACTACTTTAAAGTCACCTGATAGTGTATAGCAGATCAATGAAACGACGACTTGGAACGTGACATTTTCCTACAAACGAAATTGCACTTTTTCAGTCATTCTTAAGGTGGTACCGGACTCACCAGCATATGTCCAAAAAGTTACCATCTTTTGATATGTTAAAAAATAGCTCAAAACTCATCTATTTTGACAAAAATAACAGGACCTTTTTAAAAAGTTATTAAACTTTAAAAATCGTAAAATATGAGTTTTTCAAAATATCAAGTTCCCATATTTTAAAAAAAGTTGAAAGTGAGAAATGCCATATTTTTTCCTTGGAATATGCTACATGCTATTGGCTAATAAAAGAACACAAAAACAGCGAAAATAATGCACGTAGCTTATTTTTTTAAGCTAAAATCTATTTTGTAAAAAAACATTAAGGCCAAAAAATCGTTTAAATCTTGAATAAAAAATGTCACACAATGTAACTACAGAAACAAAAAACTTATTCATTTGAAGGAAATTTGCATAGAAACTTGTAATTAATTAAAAAGCATATGTCACCGTGCTCGTTTTTCTTTTTTGTGCTATTTTCTTTTTTTTTACCTCTGAAATAAAAACAGGCACGGAGCGCCATACCTGCTTCATTGTTTAATTTAGGTCCGTGTGCGTAGACAGTGTACTGTTTGAGTTGATGTCCGTGTGCAAAAAAGCCTATTATTTGTCTACTCCTTATTTGGCACGTTCTAGGACCCCTTAAGACCTTTATAAGTGTGTGCGTGTGCGCGCGCTTGTGTGTGTGCCAAAATGAGGGTTGGTGTATGAGAGAGAGAGAGAGAGAGAGAGAGAGACAGAGAGAGAGAGAGAGAGAGAGAGAGAGAGAGAGAGAGAGGGGGGCAATTCACGTGCTGTTAATTCATAGCATTTTTGTTGTTGCTTTTATTATTTTCTTTTTTCTTTACTTTACGTACAGTATAAGTATTCTGGATTCGTTACAAAATTGACGTCATCAGCAGTAACGCGTATAGAAGTGTCGTCAGGATGATGCAAGTCTTTGATCTGGAAAAAAGTTCTATTTCAAAAACGTTGTTGCAAGTTTTCAAGTGAGAAAATGACTTTATGCAATAATGGTTTTCTGATACACTATCATCTGCTAGACCCCTCAGGAGTAGTCATAACCCTCGCCTTTAAGGTTTGGGTTTCAACACCACCCTGGCAGGTGGTAATGCATAGGAAATCACGTTTGATCCCAATATTGAAGTTATTAAACGAGCTGTAAAAAGAGATAAAATGCGAGGCTTGCCAAGAAATTTGTCACTTTTTCGTGACAAGCTTGATAAATTGAATGATACTGGAGCACGACTGTTAGGTTCTATTTATTGTATGACCCTAAAACTACTTATAAATCGCGTTTAGAAATTGCGTGGAACCACGCTTTGATGTTGCCATATAATCATTTGAGAAACCATTACGGACGTCATTACATAGCGTTACCAAAATTTGTTAACCACTAGTGGTACATGCCGTTATATCACTCCCATGAAAAACACAAACGAACAAACAAATAAGTAAACAAACAAACAAGCAATAGGGCTCAAACCAGGGACTACTTGGTCTCAAGTTGAACATTCTACCAATGCGGCAATGGGTAAAGAAAAGATGATACACGAGTTTAGTTCTTTTCATAAAGGCAATTAGTTAATGCTAAGACAAGCATGCATATGTGAACGGCCATATTAGATTATTCACAGCTCACATATATATACAAAATAAGCCTCAGTCAAAAACTCCCCACTGGCTAGCCAAAAATAGCACAAAGGCACGTCCCAGCATTTCGCGAGCGCTCTCACAGTCTCCAATATGTTGCTCTTGGGTTTCACCCAGGCTAAAAAAAGGGAGCCCTCCCATCTACGACGTCATATTTGCAAAGATAATGGACTTAAGAAGCACAGTGGCTCAGTTCGTAGACTGTTAAGGGATCGAAGGATTATTAATTTGTGAATCACTAGAGTCAAAGTGTTGTGTCATGGGGCAAGACACTTTATCAGCAAACAGTACATGCATTGAACACGCATGAATATTAATTTTTCTGACCAGAATTGCCTGACCAGGTATAATTCGGAACGCATTGAGGGGTGAAACTGGACCAGATGGTCAATATATATTTGGTCATACAAATGTGTTGATGAATGATTTTTTTGTGAGCATCAATACTTGTATGTTTTAAGACAACAAATAAAGATAACTCTTTTTTTAAAAAAAAACACTCAGTTATCTTTTGACATGGGTCTTGTATCACCTTAATGGAAGCAAACTATATATGAAATTTGGAAGAAATCCAATTAAATGTGATTAAGTAAGAGTGACCATGATGGATGGAAACTGATAGACAGCGGCCATTTTGCCGACCATCTTGATTATCATTTGTCTGTAAAAATCCATATTTGAATTTGAATCAGAGTTGATGGAAGCAATCCATATATGATATTTGAAAGAAATCCGATTAAAAATGACCAAGTTAGAGTGACCACACCAGCGGAAGGACGGACAGATGGACGGACAGACAGATAAACAGACAGATGGACGGACAAGCCAAAAACAATAGAGCTCCGCCAACTCATTGGCGTGGACATAAATATATACTTGGTCGTACAGATGTGTTGATAAAGAATAAGCACGTTTTTTTTGTGAATGCCAATATTTGTACATTTTAAGGCAAAAAATAACGATAACTCTTACTTTTTTAAAAACTCTGGGTTATCGTTTCCATGGGTCCCATACTACCTTAATCCGATTTTTATACTCTATTACCCGGCAGTTAGTGCTGGGTAGTTTTACATGTTTTTGTCATTTGCTGATTTCCCACAAAATCACCAATTTTTTTTCAAAAATGATAAAAAATCACAGCGTCAAACAGTTTGAATTCGGATCAGTCCCGACATGCTGGCATGATCTGGATCCAAAATGTTTGCAAAGGATCATTGACGGTTTGGGCCTTATACGCCTATTTTTCTGATTCCCAGAACGCTACGTTTGAGCTTCTGGTGTGATGCATGTAGTATCAGTGCAATAGGTGAATTTAATGGCAAGAGCCAGCTAGCAAAAAAGTTTCCAAATTCCTACGCATTCGAGAGTTATGGCGGGTAGAAAGGGGAGGGGGTCTGAAATTTCATGAAAATAAAAAGTGTTTGAAAAAGCGATTTCTGCACGTTTTCTTGATTTATTTGATAGGCATGGTGATATCTATTGAAAATACCATATGCAGAGTATTATCGAATCACGATAATTGATGAAATTGTTTTAAAAACAAAATATGTTTTGTAATAAAATGATTTTGGGGAGATAATTTAGAAGTTACCTGTACATTTTGACTACATGTACCGTAAATAATACAAAACTGAAAGCTCAACAGAAGAAATAAATATTTTTGAAGGAAAGGAAGTGTCCCATATGGCATTTGAAAGTAAAACTAATTCAAACTAGATCCTTTGAATATTACTTTTGCTTTCTTTAAAGGGCATATCATGCTGAATGTATTTAAAGTGTCCGAATATTTATGGTATACATATGCATGTATATCCCTATTGAACACTAAAGTATTTACCTGTTATAACTCTTTGCATACCAGTGGATAATTTTGTCGCCTGCCAATAGCCTTTTACAAACAGTTTGAACCCAGATGAAGACCAACAGAATGTCGGTCTTGATCTGTATCCAAACTGTTTGACACTCTGATGGTAGTCCTGGGTGGTTTATTTTTAAAAACTTAATTTTGAAGAAAGTCAGCAGACGAAAATAAAAACATGAACAATTCCCTAGCATGCAAATAGATAAGTACAGGACGTTTGCAAAAGAATGTGTCATTTAATAACAGTGAGATTTTTTCTTATGAAAAAATGCATAAAACCTTGCTAATTCTACTTTTAATCTTTAAATACTTTATATTAAACTAGCACAGAATACAAAGCAATTGAGGAGGTTTGTTCTAGAGAACTTCATTACTGTCATTAATTTCTTATTTGATAGAAAAGGCATTTTATGGGCTTAGGCCCTGGGTTTTTGCGCTGCTGAACATCTTCCCCCCCCCCCCGTGTGCCAGCAAGCCACTTCCATATAATGTGTAAAATATGGTAACACATATACATGCAAAAGCTTTTGCTGGTACACGGGGGGAAATGATATTTTAAAAAATGTTTTCGGATTTCTATATATCTTAATGTAAAAGTGATTGTTCTACCCAAAATTTTACATCTTTTAAGCATTTAATATCGAAAATGGATTTCACTGCCATAAAGTACCCAGGTCAGGGTAGCTTCAAGGTGAAGAAAGGGACGATTGACAAACTTTTATTTTTACTGAAAACCATAGGCATTTACCCATAGCAAGTGTCAATGATCCTTGTATCAACAGGCGACATTGTAGACAAATAGTTAAAGTAGGCGTGGTTTAATAACTTTATTCATTGTACCAATAGACTTTGCCTCCTGAATTAAACGTTCGTTGCAATAACCAATAGATTGTACCTCTTGGAGACAAATAACGTCTGCGCTTGTATTCTTGAGCTGGTCTATCATGGCATCTCTGCGGTCTGTTCTAATGGGAATATCCGCCCCCGGTCCCAGTGTGTCCAGGCCGAGCAACTCTAGCAGAGCGGCATTGTACGTCAGAACAGTCTGAAATAAAATTCCTGCAAAATGTTAACACGACAACAATAGAAACATGCCCATATGGTTAAATATACCAAATAAATTATCAGCTAGGATTTTATAATCAGTTAAACCTAACCTTGAATTGCTTATTCATGATCAAACAAGGTCATGCGAGGATCCAGAAAAATAAATTTTTCACAAGCGCGGGGGGGGGGGGGGGGGGGGAGGGGGCCAAGTTCCAACCAACCCAGAACACAACAAACGGTCCCTCACAGAAACTGCAATTCACTGGCGGGCCGATGATGGTCCAGCATTGACTGCTGGCTGGGTAGCTTTATCATTAACCCATTTATGCCGAATGTATTTTTCCATCCGTATCAACTGGACTAGTCCATTTCCGATTTGAGGGTTGTTGGGTGGTATTTTTCATTTTAATTCAAATTTTAAAAGAAACTTCTGTAAGTAACAGTGGAAAACCTGATCATACGCCGCGTTTTGCGGCGTCTTATCTGGTTTTGCACTGTTTGCCGATGTCCCACAAAAAGGACGCTAGGCTTATATAGGTTAACCAGGGGGTCTGGACTAATATTCCTAAAAACGATGTCTTTGTGATTTCCAAGGGGTAGGGGGATCTGGATTTCTGGTTCCCTCTCCTGTCGATCCGCGTGGACAAACCTATGAACTAATGCGTTGATGATTGCCAGTTGTATAGATATCGCTTGTCATAATTTGGTGAGTATTTGTCTACTGCCAAACTAGCAGGCAGTGAAGCCTCTGCTGAAATAGCCCATAGGTTTAGATAAACAAAATTTTCAGCGTAAAAATGTAAATATTTTCTTACCCATCAGTTTTAACATATGCTTTGGGCGCTCAAAAGCACCGTCTCATGGAGACGGTTCTTTTGAGGACCCACAATATATGTTTGGTTGAGAAATAAGAAAGTTAAATTTTCGTTATGTTGTTCCAAAAGATTTAAAAAATGCTCGGGTCGTCCCTCTGTTTAAGAAAAATAAGAGGAGCAAGGTTGGTAACTACAGACCTGTCAGTGTGTTGTCTGTTGTATCAAAAATCTTGGAAAGGGCTGTTTATACACAATTGGGAGATTACCTTGTGAATAAAAAAACTTCTGTTTGACTTTCAGTCTGGTTTTAGAAGCAACTTCTCAACTGACTCACGTTTAACATACTTGACTGATTATATTAAAACACAGACTTCTAAAGGTTTATATACTGGAATGCTCATGTTGGATCTTCAAAAAGCTTTTGATACTGTTTATCATGACATTTTGTGCAAGAAATTAAAAACTATGGGTATTAAGTCTGTAGATTGGTTTAGGTCTTATCTTGCTTATCGAAATCAGATTATCAATGTGAATGATACAGAGTCTGACCCTTCACTTGTAACTTGTGGTGTCCCTCAAGGAAGTATTTTAGGTCCTCTTTTTTCCTTTGTTATATAAATGATATGGAACTCAGTTTTAGCTCAGAGTGTAAATTGTCACTATATGCAGATGATAGTGCAATTCTGTACTCAAACAATGATCCTCGGGTTATATCTGATAAACTTGGCTTAGAATTGGAGATGTGCAGCAAGTGGTTAGTTGATAATAAATTTTCCTTGCATATGGGGAAAACAGAATGCATAATATTTGGCTCTAAGCGGAAACTCAGGAAAATCAATATTTTTTCAGTTGAATGTAATGGTCATACAATTAAGGCACAACGTTCGGTGAAATATCTTGGTCTTACTTAAGCTGATCAATTAACTGGGGAGGCTATTGTTAACTCTATTGTTCAAGAAGTCAATGGTAGGCTTAAATTTCTTTATAGACAATGTAACTTTTTGGAGGAAAAACTTAGGAAATCCATATGTTCTGCACTTATCCAATGTCACATAGATTACGCATGCTCCTCGTGGTACTCGGGTTTGAACAAACAAGTTAAGAAAAAACTTCAGATTTGTCAGAACAAACAGTTCGGTTCATTAAATATCTTGGCCCTAGATTTCATATTGGTTTCTTGGAACTTAATAGTCTTAACGTTCCTCAGCAGACTTTGGCCAATATTACAAGTTATTGCCCATCATATTCAAGACAAACTAGCGGTCTCTTTTGATTCGTCCTCCATAGGGCGTACTAGCTACAAGTGGTTTCTAACTATTGATGCAAAATACAGTTCCGTAAAAACTTACAACGAGGAGAATTCAAGCTTTTAGAGAAAAAAAAACCTTTTCAGAATATTACAAATCCATCATCTGCATGTATGTTTTGACATTATCCCCTTTCTATAGACTTCGAGCTAAAAAAAAGGTCCTGCTCCCACCCCATTGAATTTTGCAGACATATCCTATCTTAAAGAAAATTTCAAGCCGCATCTTTTAAGAGATGTTTACACCCTGTGCTCCGGGGCATTAGTCTCTGACAGCCTGTTTCATATGTTACTGTAACAAACAAAGGAAAAAATCAAAATGAAAGTTTGAGCTACAGAAAGAAAGCATTAAACCGACTAATAATTCAAATTTCTTGTGTAGTTTGCAAGCTGGATGCCTAAGCTACATAAAAGCAGCATTTTAAACAAAATTACAGTCTTAAACGGTGATATATGCGTTACATAGATTAAATTTTCCTTTGAAAGTTGAAATCGTGACTAACATCATTAAATTTTACAGACGATTTGTGCATTTTTACAAGTATTTTTAATCTCAGTTTACTAAAATACTCATTGGACTAATAGAAATAACAAAGTTTGCTTTTCTATCTTAAATACATTGTTTTATATGAGCTATTAAACAACCCTAACCCCAATTTTATGTATCCAATTTGGGCATCTATTATTGAAGAAAAATATATGAAAATATTTGACGCTTGTTGATATCTTACATTTTTGGTACTGTCTAGCTAATGCAATAAAGAATCATACATTTGCAAGTTTGACATCAGGATCAGAGCACTTATTTAAGTATGTAACGTAAGTTACATGGCATAATGAATGAGCAAGAATGAGCAAGAAAATTGTCTTGGAAGTAAGAGATGATATTTCAGAAAAATACTATTTTTCACATGTTTTTAGAAAATAATAGTTCTCATTTAAATGACACAATTCAATAAATATTCCTATTAAATATAATTATTCAAAAACAAACTTTATTCAAGTCACCCTCACAATGTCTATCATTGTGTCTGCTTCTATGGCAAAATAATCACCTATTTCATCACAACCAGTAGAATCATGGCATAGTATTAGGACTGCAAACTGAGTACAATCCTGTTCCTCTCCACCCCTTTGGGAATTGTGCAGACATATCCTACCATAAAGAACAATTCAAGCTGCATCAAATAAGAGATGTTTGCACTCTACTAACTAGGGGGTTAGCCTGTAATGGTATGATATGTATGTTACCATATCAATTTAAGAATAAATGGATTGAAAATCTGAGAAACAGAAAGAAGACAAAAAACTATCTATTTATTTGAATTATTCATGTAGTTTGCATGCTGAATACCTTTGATACATAAGAAAATGTTTTTTAACAAATATATAGCTTCCTATGGTGTTATATGTGTTACATTAATTAAGATTACTTTTTAATATTTGTAATTGTGACAAACATCACTTATAAGCACTTTGTGTGATCCTCCTCTTTTGCCATCAAAAGACTTAATTTTCTTTGTATGTCACAGTGGCCAGTGCCAGCGTCAAACAAATGACTCAGCTATAAATTGAATCCTTAGCATTCTTCAAAAGCAGAAACAGCATGTCAGTGTCATGGGATCTAACACCTGATTAAATATGGGTTTAATACCATTTCACATATATGCATACAATGGAGTATGACTCTGGTATATGTCTCTTCCTGTGAAGTGGAAAGAGCAATTTTACTGCAGCTACCTCTGCATCCGTGCTAGTTAAATGATAACTTTGCTCTGATTTTGCAAAAGCTATGTCTCTAACGTGTACCTCTATGAATACTTTAAGATTTCTGACATTGGTCAAACAGAAATTTGATAGGCTGCTTTTTTGCATCATTTGCCATGGAACCTATCCAGTCCTTTGGTGCTTAAGTCCTCAGGTCTTAGATCATTAGCATTTTGCTGCGCCCAAAGAACTTTATAAATCTTCTTTAGTTACAATGTTGACTCTTGATGGTTTTGGCAGACCTTCTGAAACAATTTCTGTTACACTTTGAAAGTTATCTGGTATAAGAGAAAGAATATGAAGTTGGACATTGCCATCAATTATGTTTGCAGCTGGTTGTTTTTTGATGTCAGTACATTGAAGCAAGCCTTAAAATAATGTAAAACCTATGATTTCTCAGTTTTGGCAGCCATATCATTAGCTGTTGCATTCAAAAGAAGGAAAGTGGACTATGGGAAGAATTGTATAAACAGTAGTTCTATATTATGCGCTATGGAAGATTTATACAGAGTAAACAAGTTGATAAGGTGCCTCATTTCATGATCCATTGAAAACACTGAAATTGAAAACAGTTGCCTCTGACTGTGAAATCAAAAAGTATATAACGACAATGCCCTTGCTCATTTATTATGACGAGTTATATGTGTTACATCCTTTAATAAGCGCTCTTATCCTAGAAACTTAGTGAATCATTGAATTGAAAGGGTCTAATTTGCGCTCTGTTCATCCTGCATTTCATCGCTTTACCTGCTGTGATACATCTAGTTTGTTTATCTGAAGGGAAAGGGTTACCTCAGTTTCAGCACTTCAGAAATACTAAGACTTCAAATAAGTTTTTGAATGCTTGGGGAAAGATAATAAGTGCAGAGACTTTATTAGATGAAAATTTTTTTGTTGCATGTCTGGAAAGGCTACATTTATAAAAGTTAACCAGCTAAGATATGGTTCTTTATCACAGAAATATCAAGGTACATCAGTCCAGGTACTCATTGCTTTTAATGGCATAGTTTTCCTCCTTGTAAAGCTTTAGTCTTTCTCCTACTTGAAGAGTGTCACTTGAAACACATAATCAAAGAGCCAACTATTAGGAATTCATATCAGTTTCCGAATGTTCCAAGCCATGGATGGCAAAATTGGAAAACTGATAGTGGCTCATCAATTTTGAGTGGACTGGTGATCAAAATTGTATAACAGTAAATGATTGAAATATTGTGTGATGATTCTACTAGTTGCAAGGAGGCGTGTGATAATAATGATTACCACAGAAACAGACAACGACAAACGTTTAACATGAGTGTTAAATCGATGAGAATTAGTTTGGACCATTTCATTTATTGTATTGTCTTGTACAAATGTAAAACTATCTTTTCTATTTGTTGCTCTATATTTAGCATTATATGCACAGTATTAGGAAATGTGTTCAAAAGGTCATTGATAACATCTGTAACAACAATCCATGGGCTTAATAATCAGAAATGAATATAATTTCTAGTGTTTTGGCACCAAAGACTTATATTATAAGTACACATTAAGTGTTCTGATCTTAAACTTAATGACATCTTGCAGATATATGAGCAAGACAGACTAAGAAAATGTAAAATATCCACACACTGCAATCACTTTCATGTGTTTTACTTAAACGGTAATAACAAAATTTGCTTCTCTGTAAAACTGGGAGTAGGGCTGTGTATTAGCTCCTATAGGACAACATATTTTAGATAGAAAAGCAAACTTGGTTTTTCCTATTAATCACTTGAGTATATGTTTGTAAAATCTAATAAAACAGTTTGAGACCAAGTCATAGTAGTTGTTAAACTAGATGACAATAGCCACAATTATAGCTTTTAAATTATAAATAGGCTCATGTAACGCACATAACACCATAGTTAGCCGTATTAATGTTAAACAGCTTCCATATGTAGTAAAGACATCCAGTATGCAGACTATAAGAATGTCAATTATTAGATAATTTTAATGTCTTCTTTTTTAGCTCAAACATTCAAATTTCTTATTCTCAAATTGATATAGTAACATATGTAAAAAGTTGTTACCGGCTAACGCCCGGACTTACAGAGTGCAAACATTTCTTATTAAATGCACCTTGAATGGTTACATAAGATGTAATATGATTGCAGAATTCCAAAGGGGATTAGGATGGAGCAGGTCCTTACTCAGCTTGATGTCAAAATACTGTTTGGTGATTTTACTTATCACGCTAACATATGTAACCCTCTCTGATCTTTAAAACTTGGTGACAACTAGCAGATCTATAAGTCTTTATCATACGAGCCAGCTTAAAATCCCTAAACAATGTAAGATATCCAGCAGCTGTGAGTTTTTTTTCACAATTTTAGCTCAAACTTTCAAAATACATTTCCTTCATTTGATATAGAAAGGCATGTAACATGCTGTTTCAGACTAACACCCCAACATAGAGAGTGCAAACATCCCTTATTCGATGCAGCTTGAGTTGTACTATAAGAAGGAATATGTCTGCAAAATTCCCTCGAAGATATTAAAACATTTTTAGGCATATCTTACGTAAAGACAATGAGCTTGCCCATTTATTACATCAGGTAACATATGTTACAGCCTCTGATATTAAAAATTTTGCAACAAACTTGCAGATTTACGAGTCTTTTCATATAAGCAAATAAATCACAAACAATGAAACATATCCATCAACTGCAAATATTTTTTTAACAATTTTTACTTTAGTTTTAATACCAAACATTTCACCTTAAAACTGGGTAGGGTTATTTAATTGCTTATTCTTGAAAAAATATTTAAGCTAGAGAAATAAACTTTACTTTTTCTGTTAGCCAATTGCATAGGCTTGTCAGACATGGTTAAAAATTTTTTGCAAAACACACAGTGAGATTGTGAATGTAAATGATACTAGCCACACTTGCAAATTTTAAAGGGTTATCTGATTCATGTAACGCATATGACATCTTAGGAAGCCGAAATTTTGTTCAAATGGCTGTTATACGTAGTTTAGATATCCAGTATGCAGATTATATGAATGATTTTTAAAAATAAATATTTTAATGTCTTTAATTTGTAGCCCAAACTTTCAATTTTCTTTTTCTTAATCTGATAGAGTAACGTATATTACAGGCTCTTACAGACTAACGCCCCGGAGCACGAGTGCAAACATCTCTTAAAAGACTCGGCTTTCAATTCTCTACAAGATAGGATATGTCTGCAAAATTCCCTAGGGGGGGGGGGAGCAAACCTATTCTCAGCCATCCGTCTATTATATGATAAAGATACAAGCTAGAGCTTCACACCTGAGTGCACATGACTTCAGACTTTTCAGTACCATACATAGCGGCTCAATAACAAAATGCCATTTGCGAATGCACAGTTCAATTGAATGGTTTAATATATTTTTTTATTCTTTACGCCCTAGGCAACAATTTTAGCTCACGTGAGCCAAATGCTCAGGGTAATCTATTGTGATTTGTCTTTGTCTGGCGAGCGTCAGCCTGTCCATAAAACTTTTGCTTTTAATGACAACTGGTCCAAATTAAAAATAAATGCTGGAGAATTCCATATAATGATTTCTTCCGGAATCGCACAAATGGTTCCACTCCGCCGAACAAGAGGGCTGCCAGAGCTCTCGATATGAAATCTTATATATCATCTCCTGAACCACTGGTCCTTATTCAAAATAATTTCACATAAATGTTCGTCATATTGCTCTCTGCTAAAATTGAACAAATGGTATTCTCTGCCGAAGAAAAGAGACTGAAAGAGCTCGAGTTAAGAAATAATTTAAGGCAACTTCTCCTGCACCACTGATCCAAACTCAAAATAAGTTCACATAAAAGCTCCTATTGGTGTCCTCTACCAGAATTGCTCAAACCACTCAGGTTGGATGACAGAGCAAAAACAAAGACAAATATTTTAAAAGATCTCTCTTTAGTCGTTGGCCAAAACATCACCTTATGTGCCAGGATTCTGGTGAGCGATCTAGGGTCTTGTTCAGTTGTGTCAGAATGTGTCTTCTTGAGTTGAACCAGTGCTAAACAGTGCATAATTTTTGCCTCTACAAGATCCAGAGGCTCTTTTCACGATTAGATCAGCGCATGCCTCATATTAGGCCTCCCAGCACCTTAGAGAGTGCCAACCTGGAGGCTCCATGGGTATGAATTTCTTATATATACCTGTACACCATGCATGTTTAGCCTTATTTGCATTATATAACTAGAACCCCTGGTCGATGGGCGCCATCTCAAATTCAAAACGCTCAAGTTTTTGACACCTAGCACCCCAAGTCTCACTCTGGGGGCATGACCCAGGCGACACAATGGTAATTCCCTTTGATATGTTTTATAATGTATTTGTGAGATCAAACACAAACGTTGGTACACAAATATTTTAACTTAATTTTGTAGTTGAAATTTATTTATATTCGACCTTTTGACCTCACCCCAAGATCACCAGGTTGACCATAGGGTGAGAAGTTTACTTGCATTCTGTTTTACTCATCATCTGTGTTAATCTGATATGTCACTTGACCATTTTTGACCCCCTTGGCATCCCTTGCTTCCCCATGCCCCACACATGGGGCATGACCCACGCATCAAAACAATAGTCCTGTTCGATATGTTTAATATCTTTTATTTGAAAGAACACACTCAAAGTTTGGTATAAAAACTTTAAAATAGACTTGTAATTAAATAATATTTGATCTTTCGGCCCATCCCCAGGGCCCCAGGGAGCGGAACCCAAATTATTTTGCTATTGCACGCCCAATTTATATGAGTGACCCACACACCAAATTTGGTTGGGTTTTGTCTAATGGTCTAGGAGGAAATAGCTTTTGTTTGTTTGATTTGATTCTTTACGTCCCATCAACAATCTTTCAGTTTAACAGGGACGCGTCTTCCTGGGTTGAACCAGTACTAAGCTAGGATAAATGTGTCTTGCTCAAGGACCACAACGCAGTGACGCCGGTGAGGCTTGAACACGCAGCCTCTTGATCTCGAGTGAAGCACTCTTCCGCTGAGCCACTGCGCTCCCAGGAGGAAATAACATAATGGACGGACGTAACACCTAAATGGGTAATTTTACAAACAGCAGAGACCCAGATGAAATGCCGCATAATGCAGCTTTTCATCTAAGTAAGAAATTAAGGGTGCAAAGATCATGAATCGATACACACCTGACCCAGGATACCACGTTGGAAAGTGACAAACTCACAAATAGACATCACAAACGAGAACCAAGATGTCAGCCCTTTCCCAGCAGGTGACCACAAGGCATCAATAAATAGACGCGCACGAAAGCATAACAAACAAAAATAGAAGCAACATAAATGATCCACAAAAAAGTACCGCCTTGGAACGGTCAGTAAAAGTCTACACTGTTTGTGTTTGTAAAATAAAGATATTCAGACAAAATAACGAAATCTTTTTGGTAAAGTATAACCTGACACCCCTATGTACAATGGATTAGTTGACGCACTTAGCCAAAAGGAAGAATCCTTTAATATACAAAGGATTAAGACTTCAGTGATATGCCTGTGTACTGATTTTATTACTTATCCGGTATGTATGTTACTGAAATAATGTGCACTCAGGTGAGACGCTTAGAAATGTATTAATACATATTACAATGGACGTTCAAAAATAATGCAAGTTAAATTGTTTCTCAGTCACTGTTTGTATTTAATTTGTACTAATTTTTCCTGGTTTGCCCTAAAAATATTTTCCATCTACCTGGAAGTGGGTCAAGCCGTCCCTAAGTCAACTCATCCCCTAGGTCTAACTCGTCCTTGGGTCAACTCGCCTGGGTCAACTTGTCCCGTTCCTATTTGCATAGAGACGTTACATACATTGACAGATAAGCATGTAGACAAACTTTTGTGAATAAAGTTGTACTCTGCTCTGTTGAGTGTACTATGTTCAGATCAGCCTACAGTTCCTATTACACACTGGTACGTCCGAGCAAGGACAAAGACCCTGGTCCTAGCCATGAATTCATTATAAGAGAACGATCATTATTTATCAGCGTTGTGGGGGGGTGATGGTGTGGTACCCCAGCTGGTAAATAATGACCGTTCCCCAAATGAACATTTGGCCCTGTCACGCTGAACGTTCACTAGTCGCATTAGCGATGAGTAACGCATTTTAACAATCATGAAAACATTTGAATGTTTTATTAGATGTTTGTAAACATTACATAAGTATGTTAACACTACTTTAATTTTTCGGCAAACCGTAATGCACCACCATTATAGATGAATTAAAACTTTGGAGATCACATAGACTATAATTCGAGCGAGACACTGACCAAGGAGGGTATTTTATATAGGAGAGGGTATTTCATATAGAGGACAGGCTGACCCAGGCGTGTTGACTCAGGGCAAGTTGACTTTGGGACGACTTGACCTGGATTCATCCAATACCTGTATACACGGTTTCAGACAGCCATTTAATTTTTGAAGCATTCTCATACTACTCAGCAGTGGACAAAAATACTGGTAAACAGCAGATCAGAAGGAGTTTCTCGAATGACATCTTCAAAATGTCTTTGGAGTGGGTGCGTGTGTGCGTGCGTGCGTCTATGTGTGTGTGTAGAGGTGTCAAAACCTTCTCCACTGCCAAAAAAACGCAGCCAAAGTGTACGCCTAATGCGCTGGTGCATTATCGTCAGGAGTCTGAGGTGCTTGAGTTATGTTTTAACAATCTTTTTGGTATTTAAGTCCACTCTGGCTCAATTGAACCCTTAAAATTAAAAAAAAAACTAGATAAATATTTGCTGATTTCTGGCTAGCACGTGCAAGTGGGAATTCATGTGTCTGAAATGTGCTCACATACTAATGCATGTGCTATGTAAGTCACATTTTCAGCATGATAGATATCCATTGTTCTGTGTACCTGCTGGTCTCAGTCTACTAGTGGTCAGTAATGTACATACAGGTAACCAGACCCCCCCCCCCCCCCCACACACACACACATTTCCAGGTATTGGTGTGGGGTGTGAGGGGGTACCCTTTTTTCTATTACTGACCACCTGTAAACCGCGAACCATCAATTAATGTAGTTATGATCAATGTTACGTTTATCGACACATGTTAGCTCCTTTCATAGTTTGTGCACTTGATGTGAGATGAAAACGAACTTGCACTATTTCTGAACGCCCCTCGTATTTCGGGAAAGGGGATAATGTCAAAATATACATGCAGATGTTGGATTGGAATATTCTGAAAAAGGTATTTTCTCTCTCTAAAAACTTGAAATCTCCTCTCTGTATGTTTTTACGGAACTGAATTTAGCATCATTAGTTAGAAATCACTTGAAACTAATCAGCCCTATTGAGGACGAATCAAAATCGACAGCTAGTTTGTCTTGAATATAATGGGAAATAACTTGTAAAATTGGCCAAAGTCTGCTGACAAGGTGATGAAAATTTCGGGCTTTCAATACTCGTTCAGTTATTTATAGTTTTATGTGTAGGGCTGACTACATAATAGTATTTTCTACTTATCTGCCGAAAGGGAATGTACTGTGTACGTGTAATAGGTTTGTTCCAAGCGGGCCCTGCCAATAGTAAAAATCTCAAAAACGTGTTGTTGTTTTTTAACCACACACATTTAGCTCTGCAAAACTGAAAGCATACATTGTGCCTGTTTAATCTCCAAACATATGTCTTGTAATATATAAAACCCCAGAAACATCAGGCACCTTGTTTATTAAAAATATATGTTCAAATCACTTGCATCTATTTGTTTTTCCTATATCGGCTGTTCTACCTTAATATGTTGAATGTGGATTTCAGGGTAAAACAACTTCGTCTGAGCCATGTGCATAAAATTTTCAATGGAACTGGCCCGTCGTATTTGTCTGAACAAATTCATCAAAGTTTCCGATGTTCATCATCATTTCACTAGAGGTAGTACTGAAAACTTTATAGTACCTTCTGTCAATGGTGTTGCAGCAACAACTTTTTATTACAGTGGAATTAAAGATTGGAACTCTCTACCCTCGGATGTCAAACAAAAGTGCACTTTCAATGGTTTCAAATCTGCTGCAAGACAATACCTTAGATCTCAACTGCAACTTATGGAATCTGTTACCTATGCTTGTTATTAATATGAATTGAGTATTTCAATTTTGCAACTTAGGTTTATGTCCCATCCTCTCCTAACTGCTTCTTGGATCTAACCAACAGGACCCCATTGGAAATAAGCCTTAGGGCTTTCATGGGCTATCCTGGGTTATTTCAACACTCATACATTTTGCCTTTACATCATCTTTTATTAAAATAACAAATTTGCTTACATTCATCTCTCGCACTCTTATTCGGGAGTGTGAGATATGAATGAGATATCAGTCATTATCACCATTTATGTTTTGTGCCTAGTCAAAAAGTGATCTCTTAATGTATAAAATGCATAATTGTGATGATATGTGATAACCTAGTTCACTGTGATAATCTTAATGTGATATTTGTGCCAGACCCATTCAAATTCATCTTAAATTATTCAAATTCATCTTAAATTATAAGTTTTAATAGCATCAGAGATTTATTTAACTTTTTTTATTTAAATTATTCCATATTTTAAAGTGCTAAATTAATGTGATATTTAATGTGCTATATGTTTTTAATTTGCTGTTGTATATGTATGTATGTGTTGATTTTACAAAATAAACATCAACCAATCAATCATCAATCAATCACGCACTCTTGAAGAGACTAGATCTGTAACTTTGAACATTTTTCGAAAAAAATATTTTCTTTTTAAATTATTTGTGAAAATAGAATTAAGTTATGTTTTCAACAATAAATGTGTTCAGTACAGCTGAAAGCTGCATGGTGCAGTGAATTATCTTATAAAACAGGTGATTTTTCTCTTGTTAGGAATTATTTACGTCCCTCCAGTAATTATAGACAGTTGGTTTTTAACATAAATGCTGTTGTATTGATAGATATGATTTGTTAAACTTTTTGAAAATGGTAAAATGTTTACCTGAATTTGAGTATTTTACTGTATTCTTGAAAAATAGAAACTTTATTTCCAAAATTAGAATATCAAAAGTTACAGACTATGCAGCATTAACTAAAGTCCTGAAATTTATTATAGGTCTTTTGCAAAGCAGTCTTGCTAAGGACTACAAACCGAAGTTGTGATTCGAGCCGACGACCACGGACCAAGTAGCTGAGACGAGGCTCAGAGGTCATAATAATTTCTTCATGCTCAACTCAGCTGAGCATGAAATTTCAGCTGCTCATAGAAAGTAAAATACTGAATACTAACAACTGTTTCCTGCTTAAAACACTAAAGAGCTAAATTAATTTCATGCTCAGTTGAGTTGAGCATGAAATATGTTTTTTAACATCGGGGCCATCTTGCAGGCACACCTTGTTGGTTGGTTGGTTGGTTGGTTTTGTTTCTTTACGTCCCAAGTCAACAGCAATGGTCATTGCGGGACGGTCAATTCACCTAACCACACTTTTTCCTGGGCAGGCTTGAACAAGCGGTTAACAAGTAATTCGTGCACATACTTTCGCTTGTAACTGACAACAGCCCTTCTTGAATGAATCAGCGGAAGGGAGGAGAATGACCGTAGAAATCATTTCATGATCAATCTCCACGAAAGTATGGGACCGGACCGGGATCGAACTCGCGACCCCTGGATCTGCAGTCAGACACGTACCGACTGCGCTACGCGGCCCGGCCGGCTCACTGTGTGAAAACAAATTTGATATTACCATGTTTCGTTGTTTATGTTTGCTGCATAATGGTAGAAGCAAGAGTAACTACACATGCGCAAATGATGGCACGGCATCGCTAATTCCAATCAGTGGCGGGATTGCTACATGTAGTTTGAGACTCACCGATGTACTCAAATGTGTCTTTGATAAAGAAACTTTATATCAGCAAAACGTCCCGAAATGAATGAACAATTGTTGACTAGGATATAAAGCATAAACTATAAAAAAGCAAACCTTATTCCATCTCGACGCTGAAGAAGAAAACAATATAACAAGAACTAGCAGACTATAATTAGTAATTCCCATGGCAGCTACACAAGTGTTTACATGCACGTGTTTGACAGAGATTGTCATGGCTGACTGAAAGCGACACCGATATATACCTCACAAAAAATTAAATGGTCATATACTTTTATTTTCTATACACATTACATTAAAATCGTTTTGTGTACATTTAAAACAATCTATGGTTCTAGAAAGAATTTTCATTCAAAAATAACGTCGATAGAAGTATTGACGATAAATTGAATAATAATAATTACCGGAAATAAACAAACAAAAACAACAACAACAACAAGATACATATTATGAAAAGAAAACGCAATTTTTAAAAATCACACATTTTGCCCCAATACTTACATGTTTCGTATTTTTTTTTTTTTTTACATTTTTCTGTCAAAAATCTGAGGTTTTTTTATAGAGGATCTTACATGAGTGCTCATGTTTTATTGAATTTATTAAAGAAAAGAGAAAAATGCCAGGCTTGCCGAGCATTTCATCTCGATTTCGCAACGAGTTTAGTGAATTCAATAAGACAGGGGCACGAATTCTATTTATCATATGACATTAAAATTATTTTTAAATTATATTTATGGCGTGAGGGTTTTTGCCATATGCGTGGCGTTAAAAGTGTCGTTTCATAACGTTTCCCGAAAATATGTAAAACCACTATGGGGATCACACATGTTTTTACATGCATTAACATTTGCCGGGTTCCGAGGACGTTGTTTGAACACGAGGCCGTTAGGTCTTCTTTCACTCCCAGACACGACATCATAAATATTATGATAAAATTCAATGTAATACTAGGAACTTTCAAATTAAACTCGATTGTAAATGATGTTTATTTACAACACACTATTGAATAGGAACACCCAAATTCGCTCTAAAAGGTAGTCGTTTTCCATAAAAATAGGTCTGTTGCTACAAAGTGCTCGAAATCATGAATTAATTGTCCGATTTTATTTAAAATTTTCAAACGCATTGCCTATATAATCGACTAAACCATCAAAATAAAAAAAAAAAACTTAAGTTTTGGGTGAAAAACAAGTTTGTTTACAAATTTTACGGTGACATATTTTTCAAAAAAAAATATTCTTAAGCGTTTCTCTTCACCTCAAACAACTTAACATTCCCAAAAACCTTTATTTGATTTCTTTATGAGACGGTTTGAAATTCAGTTTAGTAAAAATCATTTATACCTGACCCTTTAATTTTTTTTTGAGCCAAGACTAATAAATGATAGTGGGGACTGTCTCGTAGGTATTCTAATTGATACTTAGAAAAAATGACCTAAAGGGGGTTGCCAAGCTGTTGGACAGACTATATGTACAAAAACGTCTTGCCCGGATGGACTGAATTCCAGAGTGCTGAAAGAGTGTAGCAATGAGATCTCTCTGAGTTTGGCACTTATCTTCAATGAGTCACTAACTCAGTGTGATGTACCAGATGCAGGTGACAGGCGACACGCACATGTTTCTCCCGTCTTTAAAAAGGGTAAAATGATACTGCTAATTACAGATAGTATTATCCCACAATAATCTAGTTTGTGTAGTAGCATCTTATGTGGCGCCTTGTCAAAGGCCTTTTAAAATCTATGATGAACAAATCTTTCCTTTTGTATTCAAGAATCATAGCTCCATCCAGGTTACTGATGATATCGTGCACAAACTGAACCAACTGGGTTTCGCAAACCTCTGCGCAATCAACCAGTAGTTTAGACGGGAAAGCCTCAGATGCAGTCGCGGTGGTATACAGTGTACCCCAGGGGTCGATCTTAGCCGATCCTGTGCGTATCTTTATAAATTACTGGCGGAAAATCATCGGGTCTTCTGTTCGCAGATGACTTTGTCCCGTTAAGGAACATATATTCACTTCAGGACTATAAGACCCTGTAAGAAGATCTCACTAGCTTAGGTCAGTGGGAAGTCCATTGGAAAATGAAATTCAATGTAACCAAAAAGCACCATAAACAAATATTTTTTCCTGTTCCCTTCACAACTAAACTTACAAAATCTTCAGTCAGTAAAAAAACCATGATATATCCATCACTAATAACATGGATTGGGGTTAACACATTTCAGAAATTTCTCCCAAAGCAACTAACTATAAGACGCTTGGTTTCCTTCACGGGAACTTGGCCTTTGCACCTTAGAGTACTAAGGAAGTTGCAAACACAATTTTAAATCGGCCTAAATTAGAGTATGCACCCAGTTGGAGCCCTTACTCAAAGCTTGAGGTTAATAAAATTGAGAAATTTAAAAGGAAGGCAGCCCGCTGGACCTGCGGGAGATGGTGAAACACATGTAGTGTCGGCGAATAGCTTATTTGGGCTTGAGTGGCCAACTCTTGAAGCCCGTAGGGATCGGTTTTCTTTGCTTCTCTTCCACAAGATCCATTGTGGTGCTGTGTCTGTTTAAAAAAGACAAGTACTTGGCCCCTGTTCATAGTTTAAAAAAAGTATCAGGTATCAAACATACATATTGTACATTTATTTGTAGAGTAGTTTTATTTGGCGCTATTGAAATCGACAAAATATGACATCGCGAAATACAGTTTCGAATTTAAAGCAAAATAAACAATAAATGGTTATTTTAAACATATTTTATTTCAGAAAGATAATTATAAAATTATAAATAAGCCAGAGCATGAGATTTCCAACAATGTGGTATGTGCGACCAGCAAAGGCTCAGATCAGCCTGCGCATACGCGCAGTCTGATCACAGCCTTTGCTCGTCGGTTTAATATCCTATGACTGTTAAGCTACTGACTGAAGATAATTTGGAGTCTCTAAGCTTAAAAGGAGGCTGCACGGACTCGTCTGAGTCTACACTTGTCAAAATGCCACATTGTTGGAAATGACATGCCACGGCTCAAATCATCTGTTAATACAAAGAATAGGATTAGAACGAATGGTTACACATGTTTGTTGGTATCTGTATCACAAACCAATTTATGAACGGTTAAAATAGTAAGAGAGTATTACCAGAAAATATTTACATCTTCAAAGCAAGCCTTAAATGAATCTTTAGAATTTTGCAACCGTTCATAGCCTTATGAACCACACAAAATTTGATTGACATCTGCCAAGCTCACTTGCCCGAGCAATTCGTTTCCAACATCGAAAATTATTCGCCAGATGTGACACTGGTGTTGTGATTGACAGCAAGCCACACCTGAGTTACCCGTGCAAAACAAGCTTCTTGTTTGCTCCATTGGCTGTCCGTGTTCACACTGGCTGTTCCGCTTTTCCGTTTTGCACTCCAACAAAACCGTTAATACGATTGAATATTAAATACAAAATTGTTTTATCTCCTAAACTATAAATAATTTCTATATATTAGTTATTTATAATAAAATGTAAATATAAGTTTGGAAGGTTCATTAAATTATGAATACTTCGGGTCTCTTGCAAAGTAAGTGAAGCCCGAAGGCTTCACTTACTTTGCAAGAGACCCGAAGTATTCGTGATTCCATGAACCTTCCAAAAATCGAATTCATTTCTTAAATATAACAACCACAAACAGCAGACAAACCCGTGGCACCGTGATGAAGAACCACACAACCATCATGAGATACCAGGGAAAACAGCAAAGGAACTATCAGTCTCTTCCTCATCAAGACGATTGCAAAACTAGACTGAACACAAAGTCACGCACAACAAAACAGAAAAATTACAGAATCCCACAATGGGAGCAACAATCAACATCGAATCAACCACAATAGAACCACCGCCTTAGAATGGACAGCAGCCTAAGCCACAAGTCCGTTTCCGCATTGAGAAAACCACATATAAAATGGGACTATTAAAAAATGTATATGCTGCTCCACATAGGAGTATATTTATTTCTTTTAAGAGCAGTCCTTATGAGATTAGCTTTAAGGGGTATTAAATTAAGAAACCTCTAAAATTAAACTACGCCAGTACTTATGTCAATCTTTTAAAGAATCTCCATTTTTATGCCAGCGAATGAAACTCCATATGTGAGGACATTTTCTCAAAGGAATAGGTCTGATATAAGAACGAATACCCCTGTCCACCCGCCCGTCTGTTATCGGCAAGCAAAACAAAACTACCTTTTTGATAATTTTCCCAAGCAGGTGAACACTGATAAGATCTAGACCATGTAGACATCGGGTTTTAAAATATCATTTTCTTGATCTCTGGCTAAACCGAGGCAAAAATAAAATATGAGAACATGTACTCCACCCATTTTAAAGCATATCTCTAACAACAGCTAAGAGATGTTTTAAACCTGACCTGACCGGGTCGGACTTCAGACTCTATGACGGTTCCGACTTTAGAACCTATCTATTGATAAGATGGTAGGAGCCTGATGCTTTGGCTGTTGTCAGGCCCATCGAGGTTTACCTGTTGGATTTCTTTTGCTCCGGTATTCAGTTTTATTTACTGTTGAGTCTTTATCTTTGCTTTATTTCCTTTTTATATCTTGATGTTCTAGGAGATGCTGCATAAATAAGTTGGGGGTCTTTCATGCAAACCAAAATCTATGTGTCTTGATCCACATCTGAACTAAGGGTGAGGTTGGTGCACCGTTAAACCGGTTTAAGCCCTCAAGTAAAATATTTTTACTGACCGTTCCAAGGCGGTGCTTCTTTTTTGGACCATTTACATTATTTCTGTTTTGTTTTGTTATGCTTTCATTCACGTCTGTTTGTTGATGCCTTGTTGTCACCTGCTGGGAAAGGGCTGGCCTCTTGGCTATCGTTTGTGATGTCTAATTGTGACGTTGTAATAAAAATAATAATAATAATAATAATAATAATAATAATAATAATAATAAAACCCACAAAAAACCCAAAACAAACACAAAATATCACCTCACCCAGGATTGGAACCTGGGTCTTTTTGTTTGGTAAAGGCCTATATTTCTGTCCATGAGAGGTCATTAGCGGATTAACTGATAAATGACAGAATAAATCAAAGACCTCTGACAGTGGTTATGAGAATCACAGTGTATCTCTGCCTATGATTTTGAAAAAAAATAAAGTTAGTCAAATGCTTCCATTTTCAAAATAAGCTCTCTGTTAGTCTCGTTTTTACGGTATTGCAATTAATTTCCTGTTTTAATGAATGCACGGCCTTATTATGGGCTAAAATGGTCATTTTTGTATTTAACATATTGGAAACTAGAAAAAATATTTTTTAACATTACTCCCCCTCCCTCCCCGAGTCCCAAATAAACCTTTGCAGGTAAATGAGTTCTCATATTTTACATAATGTATGTGAATAGAGGGTTGGGACACTGCCAAACATTTTAGTCTGGGCGAGCCCAAACATTAGTATTTGGATTTGTGTGTGTTCTATTGATAATTTTGTCCCCAATATAATGCTATAATTAGTACAAGTAAGTTTCCTTTTCATAACCCCTTAATCACAAAATATTGCAACTCTTCAGCACCTTTTCAATTGTCCGTTTCATTACAGGAGGCATCCTGTTTAGGCGTGAATTCTCCCTAAAAGTCATTAATTGAAAAGTAAAATTTTCAATTTGTAAGTTTTGCAATAATTTTTGTGACAATGAATGGCCATACATGTAAATTATTCAAAAGCATGTTTAATGATTTTTCAAACCGAGAGAAAAGGGGAGATAAATACTGCTTAACATAACAGCTTCGAAATTTATCACTCTGAGGAGCTAAAATACATGTTTTTATTAATTACACAACTGTGTTTTACCGCCAAAGAGAGTAAAATAGATTTATCTAAAAATATCTGTTTCCATCTGTCTGATCAGTAATCCTTCGAACAACTTAAGCGTGCAAAATGCAGTTTATACTTCCGATTGTAAATAGAAAAACGGGGATGCTTCATTGCTTTTCGTATAAAAGTATGTTCCCCATCTTCACGCCTTAATAGGACATCTTCTGTTGAAAGATTATTTTGTGCATATACTGTATACGAGAAAGTCAATACACATAAGCTACATGACCCCAAAAGAGGTGGACTTTATGCATGAATTAATGGTTATAGTACATTGCTTCATAATATTGTGCCAGGTTAATATACTAGGCCAAAAAAGAAACGCCACATTGTATATGGGGGTCTTTCACCAATCTCTCGCAAACGATTTGTCACAGTTTGAGCGCTGATTCTTAGATTATGAGTTCCTGGGTTGTGCAAGCTACTATTGTCACCGGAAGAAATTAATTCAGCTGTTCAAACCTACGTTTTTATCGATCTTTACGTCGCGTCATTAAGCGATGACGTCATGAATGCGTACGGTCTGAAATTGTTCCAATTCGTCAGAAACGTTTCCTAAGACGTTCAATCATCCTTGCATGGTGTCGAAATTGTTGGGCTATCACCGATGGCGTCACGTTAGCTTGTAACATCCATATCACCTTTTGGAGTTCAATATATGTCCGATTTGGCATCGTAAATTAGCAATGTGTAACTTTTAATTTTAAAGATTTTAAATGTTTTCAAGCAAATTGGATATTAGACTAGTGATTTCAGTAGTTATTACATGTGTAAATCTAGATAAAATGAATGTGCACGTGAAAAACTTGAAAATAAAAAGACAGCCAGTACATTGGTTTGGGTTGACTGAGCTCAATGAAACAATGGGAATAATGTGTGACAGGAATAGTAGCGAAACATAGATAGCAGATGAAATTTTGTAACTCTCATTTAACGCACACAATTTTTAATCATTATATGCGGCGTTTCTTTTTTGGCCTAGTATATTGCCGTCAAGGTAGAATAGACTTCAGTTGCACTTCAAGTATTTTTGACAAAAAGTAAATCAGAAAAAAACAACAACAACAAAAATACTCAAAAAAATGCTCATGATTGTGGACGTTATAATAATTTCGACGTGATTTGTAATCGAGTATTGATGTTATAATACGCTTACACGTGAGAAATAATTGATTGCTAAATGTTTTGGTGAAGCCAAATTTTCAACCCCCGCGTCTCCTGTTTTGTCTTTGGGGTCTGCCTGCCTAATTATAAATTTTATTCGTTCCTATTACATCAAACGCCTAATTCAAAAGGATACCAGTGATATCTTGTGCATAGGGACGTTTTAGGAAGCGAATGTCAAGGGTCTTTACAATATCTCCTTGAACTAATAAAGGGGCCCCAAGAGGGGAATTACCTGTAGACTACTGTATAAAACAAAAAATCTTTCACTGAGATAAATATCAATATTTTATCAGAAAATACCTAAACTCGTCATAGGACCACCTTATTACCTTCTGTAAGGATGTCATAATCACCTTATAAATCTTGGCATTTTTTCTGCCTGGAATATCCCTCAGGCAGTGGTATCACTTTTATAGTGTAAAAATGTAAGTCTTATTATGCGGCGATAAAAACACCATCCAGGAACCAAAGAAAAAGAGTGAAGAAATTTGTAACCTGACAAGCACTGATCCAAACCATGTGTGGATCCAGAGTGGGTCAGGACACATCTCAAGAAGAAATAAGATCCAAAGGACTCCTCTCAAGAAGAAATAAAATCTAAAGGACTCATCTAAAGAAGAAATAAAGGTAAGTAATGGTGCAAAGATCAGGAATCGATACAATCAAGTACCACACCTGACCCAGGATACCAATGGGAAAGTGACAAACTCACAGAAGACACCACAAACGAGAGCCAAGAGGTCAGCCCTTTCCCAGCAGGTGACCACAAAGCACATATAAACAGGCGCGCACAAAACATAGCAAACACAAGACAGAACAAAAACATAGAAGATCCACAAAAGAAGTACCGCCTTGGAACGGTCAGTAAAATATTTTACTGGAGGGCTTAAACCGGTTTAACGGCGCCAACCTCACCCTTAATTCAGATGTGGATCAAGACACATAGATATTTGGTTTGCATGAAAGACCCCTAACTTATCAATGCATCATCTCCTAAAACATATAAATCAAGATATAACAAGGAGATAAAGCAAGGATAAGGACTCAACAGTAAATTAAACTGAATACCGGAGCAAAAGAAATCCAACAGGTAAACCCCGGTGGGCCCGACAAACAGCCAAAGCATCAGGCCCCTACCATCTCATCAATAGATAAGTCTTTAAGTCGGAACCATCATAGAGTCTGAAGTCCGACCCACCGGCATGCAATTAAAGAGGAAAGCAAAGTTGCCAACCGTGATTGGGTTGACTACCAAGCATGCAGTCTGTTGCAAAACATTAATGTTATAGCCAATCTTTTTATAATGGGAAATCATTTTAATGAACTGCGCTGAAAAATTATTAGAGCCAACAATCTTCTTCAACTTGTACACTAAGTCACCATAGAAATCAGGTTCCGAAAGTCCTTGGCGCAAGAGATATTTAAGTCCAACTTGGAATTTAGAAATCAAATCATAGTATCGTCTATAAAATTTTGAAAATGTTTTGCGAAGTTTATGATACCGATAGCCTTGTTTAAGAAGTCTCTGAGTTAACAATTTATTGCGAGTGTTGAAGTCAGCAACATAGCTAGATGCTCTAGCAAAACGAATGAGTTGAGAGATATAGACTCCATAGGATGTAGAACGAGGAACATCACCATCTAAAAATGGGAAATTGACAATTTCAAAATCAAAGTCGTCACGTTTGTCATAAATTTTGGTAGAAACAATATCATTAGAAATTGACAAATGCAAGTCTAAAAATGCGGCTTCGGTATCAGAGGCATTGGCTTTATTAAGTTGGAGCTCTGAAGGGTATATTTGACTAACCATATTGTCAAAATAAACATTATTAATATTTAAAATATCGTCCAAATATCTGGAAGTAGTGTTAAACGCATCAATACATCAGCCTGCTTATCATCAGAAAGAGACATCATAAAGTCCCTTTCATAACAAAACAGGAATAAATCTGCAACCAGGGGAGCACAATTAGTGCCCATAGGAATCCCAACAACTTGTCTATAGAGCTTGGTGCCAAATCGAATAAAAATGTTGTCCAACAAAAAGGTCAGCGCATCGCATACATTTTGACACGACCATGCATGATATTTTTTAGGTTTTTCTGAAGTAAAAAATGCATTTCTGTCACTACATGCAAGGTAAGGAGAGCCTTCTCTCTGGAAGGTACTTTCAATAAGATCAATAAGTTTATCTTTAATTAAATTATGAGGTAAAGTAGTGTAAAGAGTAGAAAAATCATAAGTAGACAAACTGGTCGCATTGAAATCTCTAGCTTTAAGTTAATCTAAAATTTCACCTGAATTTTTAATTGACCAAAATAGGTTTTTACCAGATCTCTCATATACCTTTTCACAATATTTGATAACATGTTTTTTAACAGCTGTAAGACACGAGGTTAACAATTTAGAAAGTTCTGTTGTTGTACAAGAACTAGAATTTGCAATAAATCTTGCTTTATAGGGTTTTGTATGGAGTTTAGGTAACCAGTACAACGTAGGAACTTTGTCTTGATTTTCTTTAGCTTTGACACCAAAATGTAGGGCTGTATGACAACCATGCCCATCAACAATCACCCTTTCACTTAAAGAAGGCTGCAGTTTATAGGCATTAGTGTCAAAGGACCCTCTCAAGAAGAAATAAGATCCTAAGGACCCCTCTCAGAAGAAATAAATCCAAAGGACTCCTCTCAAGAAGAAATAAAATCCAAAGAACCCCTCTCAAGAAAAAATAAAAATCAAAAGACTCCTCTCAAGAAGAAATAAAATCCAAAGGACTCTTCTCAAGAAGAAATAAAAACCAAAGGACCCCCCTCAAGAAGAAATAAAATTCAAAAGACTCCTCTCAAGTAGAAATAAAATCCAAAGGACCTTTGGATTTTATTTCTTCTTGAGAGCGGTCCGTACCCTTTAGGTCCAAGTGCTTCTCGAGGGGGTCCGTACGGCCCTCTTTGGAACGTTGATGACAAAAAAGCACACTCCCTGACGGAATTATCGGACCCGCGCATGCAAACATTAATGAACCGTGACATGGGATTTCCAACAATGTGGCATTTTGACAAATGTAGACTCAAACAAGCCTGTGCAGCCTCCTTTTAAGCTCAGAAACTCCAAATGGTGTTCAGTCAGTAGCTTAACAGTCACAGAATAGTCGAGCGACAAGCAAAGGCTCTGACCAGACTGCGCGTATGCGCAGGCTGATCTGAGGCTTTGCCGGTCGCACATACCAGATTGTTGGAAATCTCATGTCGCGGCTTTAATTTTGTATGTGGATGTGTTTTGCTGCTTTGTCTGAGATGTTCCTGTTCGACCCTGTGCAATTTTGAGCCGGCATTACCTTGGTTACACATGCTTCCTTTTGAGGACGGATACTAATTAGCATAGATACAACACGGGCCGTGCATATTACTGTCATCTTATTATTGTTATCTTATCAAGGTTGTTGATAAAATGAGAAAATATAATGTAGTTATAAGATTAGGTTGATTCAATTGAAGGATAGACATGACCCTCAATCGTGAACAAACCAGCTTCTTTTTCAAAGTATGTATACAAAATAATATATATTTAAAAAAATATTATTTATCACATTTCGAATACGCAAATACACTGACCCAAAAAGAAAACTGGAAGTAATGTGTTTCCAGCTTTTAAGTGACCTCCGTTTTTCTTTTTTTAAACAGCTTTAAATTGAAATTAGAAGAACGGCACTTAGTATGTGGATTTAAATGCACACCGCGTATAGTCCGACCAGTTAAGAGAGACTGGGCGGTTCTTAGCAAAGACACACCCATGGACATTTCCATATCAAAATCGGTAAGACAGGGTGTATTTATTCACCTGTGAAACGCTTTACAGCTGTACACCTGTTGTAGTTCTGAGCACATTGTGAGAAAAAGGCATCTCGAATCAATTTGGATAACAAGGAGACTGACTAGCCTAGATATATGCACTCTGACAATGTTTCGAAATTTTAACAATTCAAATAATAATACTGAATAAGAAAAAATAAAGTAATGGTCCTCAATGAAAAATTAATACTATAAATTGGTCAGCACACGAGATGATGGTTCTTATTACATCGGCGAGGTGCGAAGGCTCCGACGAGCCTGCATGTACGCATGACCTCGTCAGGGCTTTCCCTTCTCACATTAACAAAATATGCAAGTTGAAGAAGACTCCGAACAACTTTTAGACATCTAGTCTCTCTGGACACGCCAGAAACAGCGATTATAAGAGGCTTTTAGAACCAAATCTCATGTTCGTATGCCCTTTTCTCATGATTCAGATACTTAAACCTTGTCCCGCTAAATTTTAAGTGGAGATTTATTATTATTGTATCACTCTTAAAAATCAAACCAGTTTTGACATACAGACAGAATTTGAAGAAAGTGCAAATCTACCCTCCCCAAAAAATTTCACAACATATCTATCATGGAAAATGAAATGCAGCAGGTCCCCAGCAGCATACTAGAGATAAACATTTACCAGACATGCTAACGTATAAAGTAGGTCACCCTTGTCGTCTGCGCTTCAGTTGGTTGCACGAGTAAAGCGCACATAGGCTATTACACCCAATTTACTGTAGACTAGTCTTATTTGACAGTGTATGACAGCGCTCTGTCTGACACGCCCAGTCTCTATTAGCTGGACGCACTATAACTAAAACTTAATTTTGGGAGACGCCCTTATTTGTAACTGAAGCTCGAATCCCCTGTACAAAATAATAACTTAGTTGTTTTTCCCTGTGAATATACCCATGTGTACCCCAATAGATACACGTGGTATATTTGCATTGCTATGATGATATATACTAGCCTACAGGAATATCTATATCAGCTGATTCAACGAAAATCTATTCTGCAAACCTAACTCGTCATCATTTTGACACACACACGCACGCACACACGCAATTGTAAAAGTCTATGTAGGTCCTTGACCGTGCGGTATTAAAAGAAGGCAAACATGAAACGTGCATGTACATGTCGCACCTTCCATTTCAATTCATTGACTCTTTTTGCCTACGAGGTAATTTGACATGGTTTTGTCATCTGCTGATTTTTTTTTCGAAATCATTTTGTTTGTTGTTGTTATTTTTTCTAAAAAAATCTTTCAGGAATATCAGAAGAGTGTCAAGCAGTTCAGATCCAGATCATGCCAGACATTTTGTCAGGCCTGATCTGGATCCAAATTGTTTGCAAAGGTTATAAGCAGACGACAACAGTAAGTAAAGAGTTTATGACGACAATTCAAGCAAATTAGAAAGTTGGCGAGAAATAGCGAATTGGGTATATACATGTACATTAAACTTAAAGAGCATCAAACATTTGCCTGCTAAAGCTCTTTGTCAACATCCGAAGCCAAGTTCAGGCTAAAAATGTTGGGCATTATCTGGATCCATACTGTTTGATAACCCACTTGTATTCCTAAAAGGCATATTTCTAGAAACCAATTATCTTGAAAGAAAATTCAGCAGAGGACAACAACTCAGCATTTAAGGTTCAGACAATACTGTTACTTGAATCGTTCTTTGAACACAGGCCATTTCAATGCATCGGTTATAAATGTACAGTGAAGTTTATTATAAGTCAGTATAAGCAGTGAATCGGAGCCTAATGCACGAAGATTAAGCCAGTTAAGCACTTTTAGCGTGAAGACGCGTTTGTATTCGTCAGTTTAAACACGTGCTTTGGGTCCTCAAAAGAACTGTATCATTGAGACGGTTGTTTTGGGTACACACAACATATTTTGGGTTTGAGAAATAGGAAAATTAATTCTGTTGCGCACTCTTATCTGTGTGACTGACGAATTACCTCCACTGACCTGTATAAGCCATGTTTTATTTATATCGTTAGGTTCACTTGGGGACTAATTTAAAGAGGAGCAGCAAAAACATACTAAAATTCCATCTAATCCCAGCCTATACGAAAACTCATATTTATTTGAAAAAAATAAATTCAATTACGCAGTCTATATTTTAATTAAATTCTCTAATTTATGTTTCAATTAAAATCACCATTTAAGAGTAATTTGCAAAAACGGGGGTCACTTAAGTCCTGGAAACACAATAGTAGAAATTAGCTTTATTGTACAATTTTACGAGTGTATATACAAAATATGCCCTCTTGTAGGCGGGACCAATCGAAGACGAGTTCCCCCTACAAGAGTGAATATCTGTTTATTCTTGAGTATTTTTATACGATAAAATACTTGTATTATGACTTTGCCGTCTTTCCTTTGTTCTATGCTGTTCATTAATTTTGACAAGACTGTGTCTTTTCAAGGGGAGGGGCTTCAAACCAGACTCTTATTTTCCAGATTTGGAAGTTATTGTGAGCAAATGTACAGTGATCTCCCGAAAATAGAGCACAGTTTCAAAATACAATGCATTGCCATCAAGGTTGAATATGGACTACAGTTGCACTTCAAAATATTTCTTAACAAATCAGATAGAAAAGACAACAACAAAAATAATCATTAAAATGCTCAAGATTTTGGACTTTAAAATACTTTCACTGTGATATGCAATCGAGTACTGATGATTATAATACCCTTACACATGAAAATAATTGATTTCTAAATGTTTTGGTGAAGACAAATTTGGCAACCTCTACCCCCTTTGGTAGCATCACCTGTTTTGTTGTAGGGATCTGCATGCCTTGTTATAACCTTAATTCGATTCTAATACATAAAGCGTGCTATTCAAAAGGATACCAGTGATATCTTATGCATAAGGAAGATTTAGGAAGCATCTGAAAAAAAGACATAACCCTTTCAAAGTGCCAGAGGTACTTATTATTTTTAGCTGCTAATGATCCTGGACTACCACAGACACTGCACTTTACTAAATAGCCATTATGTGGAATTATCGAAATTGTAAATTTATTAATACTAATGTAAACATTAGAAATGAAGAACGTAATATAAATAATGTGGTCTACTTCTAAAATAATTCCAATCTAATCTAATAATTGTTCTAGACAATTATCTTAGTATCAAATTAAGCTAAGACATAGTATGTTATTCCAGTGGTCTGATATACATGTCATTTAACAAATGTATTCATGAATATTGACGAAATCTATATCAAACTGAAGAAAAATCTAAAACGAATCAATAAGGCTGTTCTTCAAAAATTACTTATGAATAAAAAAATTGTTAAATATAAAAAATTATTTCTCGTTTATTACTGAAAAAAGCCGATAAACAGTCCAAAATCATGCAATGAATAAAACATACATTCTGATAATGCGAATTTATGTAAGATTTTATAGACTAAACAGACATCTATAACTACTATTCATTACAGGCCTTTAGTAAAGAGTGCGTACCAGAAAAATAATTTTCTTATTTCTAAACCAAAACATATGTTGTGGGTACTCAAAAGAACCGTCTCAATGAGACGGGTTTTTGAGCGCCCAAAACATATGCTTAACTTTTGGGTAAGAAAATACTTACGATTTTACGCTGAAAATAAATTTTGGTTTATCTAAACCTATGAATGAATACGGTAAAAGCCTGGAATAATTACGTTAATGGCCACCAGAACCATGTACTCGAAGGGTAAACCATCTTAGGACATACTTAAAAATGATTTTGGATACAAACATTGTCAAAAAATCATTAATCTGCCAAATTTCATGATTTATTGTGGTCATCTTGAAAACATGCAAGTTACTTCTCAGCTTGCCAACATTGGTTTTTGGTTTAAACATACAAAAATATCCATAATCAAGGTATCAAACAGTCTGATCTAACAAACAGATCTGCCTCTATACTTACATTTACCAATAATGTTAGCAAATATATGCAACAGAAAACTTAAGCAGATGATATTGCCAGATGCAGTTTTCTCGCTGGCGCTTTCAGATTTAATTTGAGCAGGTGCATGAGATTTCCAACAATTTTGTATGTGCGACCAGCAAAGGCCCAGACCAGCCTGCGCATTCGCGCAGAGGCTGATCGGAGCCTTTGCGAATCGCTTGAATATTCTGTGACTGTTAAACTACAGACTGAACCTCATTTAAGGTTCCAAAGCTTATAAGGAGGCTGCACAGGCTCATCTGAATCTACAAATACATCTGAAAATACATCAATGTTGGAAATCACATGTCACGGCTCTTTTTGTTTTGTGATGTTCTTTACAGGAGTTTGGAGTGCTGGTTCTTTTAATTGCTTTCGTTTCTTCCCAGGATCCATGTACATCAGGTAAATATAATTGAATTTTTTGGTTACTGTAAATGAATGCGTAAATAAGTAAAAACGCAAACAGTGTGGACCCAGATCAGACTGCTCCGATAGGAACAGTCTGATCTGGATCTACACTGTTTGTCAAAGAGGCTTCAAAATGTTTCAGTAGACAACAAAAACACACGACTTTTGTGATATGCGCCTAAAGGGTCAATACATGTGAGGTCAGTGATATGCGGGCATGACTTTCATGAAATGCACGCACGTTTCCGCGGCCCAAAAAGTTCATCAACTCTTTGCCAAATTATAAATAAAACCTGATTTCCCTTCCTTAGCAGATGAAATAATCGAAGCACGCCAAGATATGAATATTTAAGTTGCCGCCTTTACAGTAACCCATAAGTCTATTACTGTAGTATAGCCCTTCAAATGGAACACTGTTTTTCGGCAATAACATTTAATCTAAAATGCGAATTTTATATTTAATTGGAAATATATATTTAAACCAAAAAACCCTAGTCAAAAATATTTTTGGGAAGTTTGCATGCATTTTCATAAATGCTGTGATAGGATGGAATTTTAACATTCTTAATGTTTTAGGCGAAATAATAACCCCCTCTAAACTCTAGCTGATAAGTTTTTAGACCAAATTTTTTGCAATAACTTTTTTATCTTCAATTTTAGCAAAATGTGTTCGCGATGAAAAGTATTCAGGAACACCTCCGCCAACTTCTCCAAATGGTTCCATCATCCTAGATGCTGCAGGATCCTTTGTGCTTAGATGCACTCTTTGAACATTTTAAGCAAAGCGCAAATAAACTAAGTCCACGATGCCAGTCAAAAAGTTACATAGCACCGCCCTAATTCAAATACTAAAGCGATGGATGGCTTGTTCAAATATAATAGAAATCGCGCCTGATTCGCTCGTGCGTTAAACAAGAAGGGTCATCTCAAAACCGTTCATTTCATAGCACGTGCATAAGAGAAAAAAAATGCACGTCATGCGATAACCTAGCCTTTGTTCCTACAAATGAGCCTGTTTTAAGTTGATTCTGCATATGCACGGTAAATTCTGAGGATGTTAACGGCAGTTTTATGTTATGCACAGCCTTTGAAGAACGGGATATGCACCGCTTCCGAATATTTTTTGAAACTACCCCTTTTTGTCACGCCTATACGAATTATACCTGTCATTTAAAGACTTAGAAATTTAGGATGAATTTAATTTATTGCAAAATCTTCATCTATATACGCAAAAATCTGCTTGTTCCACAAGCACAAGACCTTTTGGAAAAGTTTGCGGAAATTCTCCTCTACAACTTTCATCGCGAACACATTTTGCTAAAATTGAAGATAAAAAAGTTATTGCGAAAAATTAGGTCTAAAAACTTATCAGCTGGAGTTTAGTACCTTGAGCGAAACGGATCAATGACTATCAGTTGAATATAAAACCATGTGTATACTAATATTAGACAATTTACAACAATGCTTCAGTGGTTTTAAATGTAGCTATATATTGGCTTACGTTGTCGCTTATCAGCCTAGTCAATACTGTTTCAGTTATTACTTCCAACCTTGTCACAAAAATGGTGGCCCAAAAGAAAGGCAATTATTCGTAAGTCAATAAAAGCAACTTGGATTGCATCGTAAGCCACACAATTTGATGCCTTCAACAAGTTAATCGTCTGCTGTAATCTCTAAGGGACATTTTATAGATGAGCAAATACTGGTATATCTACACTTGGTGTATTGCACCCACAATACAAAAATAGGCACTGAAAGGGTTTTTTCATGCCAACAAAAACTAGTTATTTATTTTTACAAGATATCAGAGCCGTAAAATAGATATCAGTCTCCGCCAAAATTTAAATCTAGCTAGGGTTTTACTATTTCTATGCGCATGCAAACTGTCAGTGTGAAGTAACTTTTATGTACAATTTTAAAAAAGAAAAACTGTGTTCCACTTGAGGAACAATATACCAGCAATATCATTATGATATTCAGGGTTAACTTACTTTGCAAGAGATCTAAAGTAATCATAATTCCTTGAACATTCCAAATATCGAATTCATTTTTTAAATAATAACACATTTCATAAATACTAAGACAATTGCAAATCTGTAGCGTACACGGTCTTATTGAACATGTAAGGAATACATACTCATATAAGTCAGCCGACTTATTTCTAAATCCCTTTTTACAATGCATTAATGTTAGTGTTTGTGTGCATATTTGCTTAAGTATTGCTCTTACTTTTTTAAGTTATTCTCCTTTTTGCGAAAACAATATTTCTCTGTTTGAAGGTTGTTCAGTATTTTCCTCTAGAGATACCAATTCATTGAACTTGCGTAACACTAATTTTATATTTTTCAGGTACTTGGGGGAGGGAATTCTACACAGGAATTCCAGGCGGTCTATCCGGATATCACAGTACCATCACCTTGATTTTTCTATCACGAAGTCCAGCACACGTGAATGTAACTTCTCCACAGAACAACTTTTACATCAGCCTCCATGTCGATAAGTGGAACACATCTACAACTCTGCCTGAATCAATGATTCACCAACAGAACACGGGGGTTCAGATAGTGTCTAACGTAGATATATCTGTATTGCTGACAATTTCATCCCATTATTATGGTCTGTATAGCAGTACAAGGCTTCTACCAGTTTCTGTCTTAAGTCAAGAATATGTTTTGCAAGTATATAGCAACAGTTTCATTGTTGGTGTTGAAGGAAATACCACATTTAATATAACATTAACGGACTTGAAGGAATCACATATGATCTTAGGGATATTAGGCAAGTTAGACACGTACTTAATTGATAATCTACCGAAAAACTACGATGGTGGATTTATTATCTCAAGTTCCAAACCAATTGCGGTATTCTCAGGTAATTTCGATGGTAACAGCTTCATGTTTGAACAAGCTATCCCGGATTATTATTGGGGGTATAAATACATTTTACCTGATGTTGTGAAAGATATAGGTACTTTACATTTTCTTGTGTTTGCTTCAAATGAAGATACAAATGTTCATACGTTTATAAACACTAAAAGTGTGACCTTGACTCTAAGCCGAGGTACGTACATGCAGTCCACTCAATTGAGTGGGCCCATTGTTTTGTATGCAAACAAACCTATAATGGTAATGCTGACTGGGTTAAATTACGAATATTTTCTTACTACGATTCCAGCAATTTCACAGTTTGCTAATGCATGCTCATTCTACGTGCCTAACGACGTCTATACTACTAGCAACGCAGTAGTTATTTTTATAAAAGATGATGACTTAGTAGGATTGACATTTAATGGAAGATCATTTCCAGAATGGTTGAAAACACAATATACTACTGTAGACGGTGTTAAATATGCGATAGTTACCTGGAAACTACTTTTGTTGGGGCCCTATTACATCACCCATACATCAGCAGCTGCCCGATTTGGAGGTTTTGTATTTGGAACGAACGACCAACACCAGTATACCTATGGATACCCTCTAGATATGGTTCTTAATGATACTAAGCCAGGTAAGTAAAGGGTGCAGTATTATGTAAAGTAGACAGCAAAATGTCAATGACTCAATGTTAATACTGATATTGCTCTCAAATATTAACCTGATACTTCTAACCTCTATTTAAATAAATACATGGTTGATTAGGTCTGTATTGTATGTTTCATTATACCTGATATGTTTTCTTATGAAAGACCAGTTAATTTAAAGCTATGACATTTGAAACTGTTTTATATAGGGAAAAGTCAGGTAACTTCGGACATTAGGTAAATTCAGACAGCGACTTTTCTTGTTTCATATTTTAATTATTAGAATAAAAAAATAAATTAACTAAGCAAACAGTGAAAATACTGATGAGACGGCTCATCTGGATTTTCATTGTTTGCAAACGTATATCCAAATGTACCTGATGTCCGAAGTTACCTGACTTAACCCCAATTAGATAGCCCAGTCAGTAAAGCGATGTATTGGCATTGCAATTTTGTTTTATCGAATACCAAAGAGTAGGGTTTGAGCCTAAAACATACAAGGGGGGTTCAATATGTAATGAAAACACATTCATAACTTCATCCATAAACGCGTTAGGATTTTATGTCATATGCCAAACAAAAGATCAAAGCGTGGCCGTTATAATGGTGTATGAAACATTATTTTATCTTTCCAAATTTAATAAGTTACATACTTTTTAAAAAGCACACTAATATACACTGCATATATTTTCCTTCGAATTGTAAATACGCATTTTAACAAAAGTAGAAAAGCATGCTGTATTTTTCTTAAACTAACATTTAACATGCATGGATCACATATCAATAGTTTTCTGACACATCTCACCTTTATCTGCTATAACGATACAAACTTTTGACCGCTTCCGATTTCTCGTGCAAACGGTTTTATTACGTCACCCCCTCTTACGTTGACGTCGTTTAAAGCAATGGACATAACACTAAAATACGCACGGTTCTTGAAAATCAGAAATATGGCTTTGTGCCAGAAAATGACAATTTTGATTTTATCGCAGTTTCAATACACACAGTACATAGGCAGCAGACTAGTTAAACTGAAACCAATATCTTTGGGTATCTACTTTGAGTGGTATACCATTTTCGTTTCCTATAATTTTATCGTCAGAAATTAGCCAGCCAGATTATGTACATGTAAATACATGTGACAATGTCTAAATAATGCATCTGAATGCAAACATCGATGAAACGCGTTGTTTTGTCTGATCCATTACAGTGTAAGCCAGAGATGGCATTCTTTTAAGTGATTTTCTTATTTCAAATGACGTATTTTGGGGTGCTACATGAGTGAGATTAGTTATGGAAATTTCAAAATCGGCTGTATTACTTGCAAATGAACATCAAAGTGACCAGAAAATATGTAACAAATGATTTTCGTATACATTTTGGCTATGTAATCGTTCACGCAAAAGCGACTCTGTCATTGGAATGCCATAGAATATAGCATCAAGGAGGATTTTAACCAAAATAGCAGCCTCAGTATTTCATAGGATATAAAGCAATATCAAAGATTTTTGCAGTTATAAATCACCAGTATATGGATCTTTACCACACGATGAAGTAGACTGAAAACATCCCTCGTTCATGTAGTTACCTGCTTTTGAAAACACTATTTTATTCCATATCGCAGTGTACTTCAGCACCATATCTTGAAAGTGGCTTGTGTGAATTAGATAAGAAGCTGGACAACTGCAATTTTACAATTATTTAGCCAAGAAACAGACCTTTTCATAAAAGTAGTTATGAAGTGTGTAAATATAAAACTTTGGGATATACTGAGCTGTTTTCATTACATATTGAACGCCCCTCGTATTTCCAGATAAGGAAGTTTTATGAGTGTAAAATTGTAATCATTTTCTTTCCTATCGGATTAAACATGTGTTTTGGATGCTCATAAAAACTCTCTCATATAATCAGTTTTAATAAGACGAAGTACGTTGCTTCTTATGATCTTAACCCATAAAGCGCCAGCAATAAATTGCAGATGATAAGATGACAATTACAAATTTGGCTGCGTTTTCAAAGTATGAGATATGAGATATGAAACTTGGCAAAAAAGTACAAAAAAGAATAACAGATAGTCATGAACTAAAACATTACTTGTGTGTGAAATACTGGCCTTGCTAGTTCGGTCCTCACGGGAACATCTATTTTATTTTTATTTGTTGTTAAAATATCCACAATGACAGGCCCCAGGTTCACTGAAGGAGTGAAATGCAATATAATTTTCTGAATCACATTTATTATTATTATTATTATTATTATTATTGAAGATGGCAAATAAGCAGTTTAAGGATTTAAAATAATGAAGTTGATAGATTTGGTCATGTACATTAGCATATGAGTGTGTTGATACTAGATGAGAAAATTTAGCAAAATGCCTTCAAGGAATCAATTCACTACCGACACTATTGTCTGAGTATATACTATTGTTGAGATTTTCACACCTTCTTTGTTTTTGTATTGTTTTGGTAACTTAACTGTTAAAGGTTGATTGTCACAAAACCATATCTTTTATAAGCAGATGAACAAAGAATATATAATTTGCTTAAAAGGGTGCTTTCAAAATATTAGAGGTAATATACAGTCTGTGTCTGAGTATTATTGTTATATGCTATTTTATGTCAAAACTAGCATGACTAGTTCCAATTCTCATTTGTTCCATGTACATTCAACATTTTATATATTGAGTACAGCAAATGATATATGCATTTACAAAGACCAAGAACCATTTGGCAGCATTTTAGATATCTACGATAATCTTCTAAAGGTAACTGAATTTCATAACTGATCTGAAAAGTAGTTGAAAAAATTCGAAAGTAATTGTTAATACTCCCATTTTTGACCATGTAATTAATTACATTTAATTACTGCAATTAAAGAAAAGTTTTAATCACAGTTACATGCAACAACTTTAGAAAATGTAATTAAATTACAATTAATTACAATTACAATTTTAATTGCTCCGACTCTGACCTTCATGTTTAGAAAACTTGGAAAGCTGTAACAAAGTTTGTCGTCTGCTGCAGTCGTAATTGGCACTTAAAATGGTTTATATCTGAGAACTAATGGTAGTATTTGACAAATAATCATCTATGAGTAAATTCTCCCTGTTTTCTTCATGCAATTTGTGCTTGCTCTTGAAGGATTCTACATATGTCAGAAGCTAACTAAGGTCACTAATTTAATCCCATAGCACATATACACAGCAAGTACATTCCTGGACAATCTACATCAAAAAGTCTCAGAAATATTATTTTGTTTGTTTGCTTTGTTTGATTTGATTCTTTACGTCCAATCAACAATTTTTTAAGCTATAAAGGGACGGGTCTACCTGGGTTGAACCAGTACTAAGCTAGGATTAATATTCTTGCTCAAGGACACAGCGCAGTGACGTCGGTGAGGCTCGAACCCGCGGCCCCTCGGTCTCGAGTCAAGCACTCTACCACTGAGCCATTGCGCTCCCCAGAAAAATTATTACATGTAGTCAAGAAGTACTGTTTACTTAAACCTTGGTGAATTAAAGTACCTGCCTACATCAACATCACCCTGCATATCATCAGATGATTGGTTAAGTCTGCACTAATCAGCTCCGTTTTTCTCAAAATACTGTTAACTCGAAGTAGAACTTAATTCTCATTGGCTTTGCGCTATTGAGAGAAAATATTTAAACTGTATTCCTGGTTAATGCCAAATTCAAGATAAATATACGTAGCTGTATCCAATTAGTTAATGGACGTTTTGCATTGGGAACAAAACTCCCTCTATCACAGTGGCTTATGTTTCGTCCTTACATATAATATACTGTAAATTCGGATATTTTCGCGATAATTCTATTTTCGCGAATAGCGTTAGAAACATATTTGCCACGTTTAAAATTCACGACTTGGACATGATTTACCTAAATCAGAAAACGACAGAGTTATTTCGCTATTCACGAAAATAAAATACTCGAAAATTGTTCGATTTTACAGTATCCAATAAGCACTGCAACTGCAACAACAAAAAGCTCCATGCTCTTCAAATATTTGCTTACGTTTATAATATAGTACAGATACATGCATATTCAGAGACAACCGAAATGGTTATTTATGACGCTGCCATCAGTGTGAAGTTTATCAGTTATCTCTCATATTGCATTGTCGCACGTTGTCTGATAAACGTTGTCTATCTCACGGCATGTGTCTTTATCAGGTCACGATGACGTTGAATTTTTTTGAATGACGTCGTCAATGACGCTGAATCAACACAAAAAACGAAAATTACGTCATATTCGCTAGTTTAAAGAGAGAAACAATAGGTAAACTGATAAATAGAATACCAGGTTAGTGTCTTTTGATATCAAGTTTACCAGGCTTGGCTTTGAGAACGCAAAGCCTTGCCTGGTAAACTTGATATCAAAAGACACTCACCTAGTATTCTCTATTTATTAGCTGACACGCTCTTGTCTAATTTATCAACTTCTCATTTATCGCCTCTTTCTTCTTTGAACCATCTCTTCCACGTGGATGATTCACAAGCAAAACAATACTAATTGGGCCTCGATGCGACAAAACCTGTCTTCAGGGTTTCCGACAAAGCGAATTTCAAACCAGTCTCCTCAGCTACAGAGACAAGTTAGAAAATCGAAATTTCACCTGTAGCACGTTTACATATAAAACTTTCCAAAAAGCGAATAACAAAGGCGCTTATCAGACTGCGCGGATGCGCAGGCTGGTCTGCGCTTGTGTTGTTCGCAAACCCCTGAAGACAGGTTTTGTTGCGTCGAGGCCCAATTACCACCATAGCATTACTGGTTTATTATGTTAAACATGTTTGGTACTGTATTTAAACACACACGAATATGGAATATGTCTATATACTCATAAAAAATCCCCTATTACTAATTCTAGCATAAAAGTTATACGACTGGCGTAAGAACAGTAAGACCCCAACAAACACTACTTATCTGAATCGTGCCTGTTTAGGTCCAATTCTACATAAAACCATATATTAAAACTGCCCAGCAAGTACACACCAAAAATCACAGAAAAACCCACAGGGTGCTATTTTATCATTGACAACCACTTTCAATTGCATCCCATATTTGGTGATGTCCAATGGTACAGGAAAGCCATTCATGCTGAAAGGTCTGAATCATATAAACATGGCGTCAAAAGTTAAGCATCACATAATTTTTGCTGAAACAGTGAAGAAATTTTATTGAATATGGAGAATCTTCACCTGCTGTGAAACTATGCGTAATATTTAAATAAATTTAAAAATACATGTGGTATTCAAATTTTGTTAAAAAGGCATGACATTTCACGACTCACCAAGACTTCTCACTATCGCCCTGAATTTTTCAAGAAGTAACCCCCAACACCTTGAAACACATTTTGTGCCTTTTCCACATATTTTTAACATTTAGTCACGTACACAACGTTGTAATAAGTTGAACCCTATGCGCTTTTTGTTGAACTCACCATCACATACTTTGGCAAAAGAGCATCATTTTCACTACCTTTTCCCAATATGATGCAGTTATCTTTATTTATAAGGTTTATCCTTGCTCTGAACAATTTAGCTACAAAGTTAGTGGTGCTTAACTTTTGACGCTGTGTTAATATTTCAAATCCTATCTGATAGCTTCGATGAAAGTCGTTAATGCAATGTGATATATTCCAATGATCCACTAGATCTTTTTTTTATTTTGCAGGGTGTGCAGCTATTTCCAATAATACAGTTCCTTTGCCAGATCAGACTCCAACTCTACCAACAAGCAAACCTACCGTAGGGTCAAGTTCAAACTCATTTAAATTATCAACAAGCAGGCCTACAAAAGGGTCAAGTTTGAGCTCATCCAATCTACCAGAAAGCAGACCTACCGAAGGGTCAAGTTCCAGCTCAGCTGCCAGCATTTTAAGCTCACCTGAGCCGAAGGCTCCCGATGAGCTTATAGGATAGGACTTGAGCCAGTGCACGTCCTCGTGTGCTTCCGTGAGTCCACACTCTCAAACATGAATATCTCTGAGACCAGCTGGCCGATCAAAATCAAATTTCATCTGGTGCAGGGGTGGAAGATTCGCTTCATACGGTTTAGACCAGATCAGACTTGAAAATACGTAAGTATGATCAGGAAATACCACAATCACACACTGCAGGCCAACCGAAAAAGAAAGAGAGCTTGAAATGGTAGAAAGGTTGTGACCACTCTAAGCCTTCATTTTTGGATGGATTTTCTTTATTCTTGCAGGTAACAAGGACAAACATGAAAGCTTGGATGAGTGAATTTCGGCAAGATATCATCACAAACTACTGAGTTAGCTGCTCTTGATTGGCTAAAAATCAATAGATAATGTTGTGACCATTCTAATGGCTGAATGTTAAGTGGATGTTATTCATTCTTGCAGGTAGCAAGGACAACTATAAAGTTTCGAATGTGTTCAAAATATGGTAAGATCAGACCTCGGACTGTAGAATTAGGTACCCTTAGGCGTCTTGAAAAATATCCATAGACTTATAGCGGGAGAAATGTTGTTACGACGTTAGTGCCTTCAATAATGGATAGCCTTCTTCATTATTACAGGTAATAAGGGCAACCTTAAACGCTTAGTGAGTTTGAATTTCAGCCAAATTCCATCACCGACTACAGTGTAAGCTGCCCTTGAGTGTTTAAAAATCAAGGTATAATGATGTGACCTCTCTAGCACCTTCAATTCTAAATGGATTTTCTTCGCTCATGCCGGTAACCAGGACAACTATACTGTTTTAGATGGGTATGAAATTAAGCAATATCATACCAGGAACTACGGAGTTAGCTGCCCTTGAGCATCTTAAAAGTCAGTGTAAAATGTTGTGACCACTCTAGCGCCTTCATTATTGATTGGATCTTATTCATTCATGCAGGTAACAAGAACACCCATGCAAGCTTGGATTAGTTTGATTTTTTACCAGATCAATCCCGGACTGCAGAGTGAGATGCCCTTGAACGTCTGGAAAAATCCCCATAAACTTACAATGAGAGATATATTGTGAGCATCCTCATTTTTGAATGGATGTTCCTCAGGCTTGCAGGTAACTAGGACATGCATAAAATCTTGAATGGGTTCGAATTTAAAATATACCCTACCACCAAGTACGGAGTTAGCTGCCCATGAACATATTGAATTTAGATATATGAGGGGGTCCAATATGTAATGATAACGCATTCATAACTCCATCCATCGAAACAAAAGATCAAGACTTGACCTTTCAAATGGTGCATAAAACGTTATTCCATCTTTCAAACTTATTTTGTTGAAGACTTTTAAAAAGTAACACTCATATTAACTGTATATATTTTTCTCCGGATTCCAAAGAAACATTTGACAAAGTTAGAAAGGTATGCTGTATTTTCTAAAACAAGCATTTTACCAGCATGAGTGCCATATCCACCGTTTTCAGATTCAATTCCCTTTTACCTGCTAAAACGCTGTCAACTTTTGACCAGTACTGATTTCTAGTGCTAGTTCTAGGTTTTATTACGTGACCCTCCCTTACGTCATTGTCTCCGCCGGGAAGCATTTTTTAAATCCTAACCTGTCTGATTTTAGCATTGTGGATACATGTGACATATTTGTTCACCGAATGCGCTACCAAATCATGTGATCCACCTGTTTGGTTGATTCAAACTTGTTATCAATCTGCGTCATCACGCGTCACTGAAACCACTTTTTTGACCCAAAAATGTTTTAGTGTGAAAAATCTTATCATTGTTTCGCTAAATACTGTAATACCAATCATTGTAGTTGTTTAGCTACCAAAGGTTACTTGATGTCTCAATAAACGGATAACCTATAGCCAATCAAAGTTTGTTACTTTTTTTAACGCAGTGTTTCCGGTAATGCACACTGCGTATTGAGACAAACCCAACTTTTCAGTGGTGATGTGCCTTAGCAGACAGGTCGATTCTTTAGTATCGCGCCTGCGCAGACAATGCCTCTTACGTCGACGTCATTTAAAACAAAAGACGTAACGCTTAAATATGTGCGTTTTTTTGAAAATCGGCAATTTTGCTTTGGATCATGAAAGGACAATTTTTATTTAATCAAAGTTTGAATACGCACAGTGTATAGATGGCAGACCAGTTCAGCTGAAACCAATATCTAGGGGTATCTCATCTGAGTGGTATGCCGGTTTTTTGCTTCTTAAAATTTTAGTTTGTGATTGGCCAGCTAGATTATTTACATGTCAATACATGTACGTGTCACAATGTCGAAAAATTTATACGAATGCAAACATCGATGAAAAGCCGTGTTTTGTCTGATTTGTTTCTGTGTTAGCCAGGGATGGTATTCTTTTTTTCAAATGACGTTTATAAATGTACTTTACATGGAACTTTCAAAACTGGTGCTATAACATACAGAAGAAATGCTACAAGCGATTTTCGTATAATTTTTGCAATGTAGTCGTTCACGCAAAAACGACTATAGGACCTGAACGCCATAGAATGTGACATTGATGGGGATTAAGGGGGATTGGCCTCATTATTTCGTAGAATATAAAGCAATATCTAAGATTTTTGCAGTTATTAATCACCAATATATAGATATTCACCACACGAAGAAACAGGCTGAAAATATCCTTAGCTCATGTAGTTTTCAGTTTTTGAAAGCACTGTTTCATTTCTTATCGCATAAGTGCATTTCAGTAACGTATCTTGAAAGTGGTTTGTGTAAATTAGGAAAGGCGCTGGACAAATGCAATTATTTCCTATGGATAGCCAAGAAGCAGACCTTTTTTGAAAGTAATTATAATGCGTGCAAATATAAAACTTTTGGATTTATTGGCCTTTTTTCATTACATATTGAACCCCTCTCGTGTATTGTGATCACTCTACCTTCTTCATTTTTCATAACATAAAAGCTTGAATGAATTTGAATTTCGGTCTGATCCAACCACTGACTACAGAGTTAGTCGCACTTGAGCATATGAAAAATATAGTTTCTCCATGTTTTTTCTTTCATTTATATCCAGATACGTTAACTACTTGCAGATAACCAGAACTGGCATAATATATTGAGTATTTGAATTTGCCATAGTCACTTTGTCAAGTTCAGAGTTACCTGCCTTTTATCATAATAATATATGATGTCTCCAAATATCAATGCTGGCTCTCAGGTGAGCGATCGTTTCCCATTGGGCTGCTTGCTTGTCATATTATTCCCATTAATCTTTTATTACGTGCAATGCTTGTAAAGCAATAAAAATGTGTCTTCTTTGAAGTTGCTGTTTTTATTGTTAAAATAAAATAATCCCTCCCCCAGCAAAAGGTTTCAAGACAGCATTTGTGCCGATCGATGACTCAGATCGCCTGCGTATCTACGCAAATTGATCAGAATCTTTGATTGGCAATGTTTTGGTAGCCAAGAGTCTATACAGCTGCTTTCAAATTTTTTTTATAGATAGCGATTTTGTCATAATTATTTACATTCCCTATAATTGTTTCAGCGTTTGTAATAAACTTGTGTTTTGTTTGAGATATAATTTATTTCTGCTCCTGTATGTACCACATAATTATTTACATTCCCTATAATTGTTTCAGCGTTTGTAATAAACTTGTGTTTTGTTTGAGATATAATTTATTTCTGCTCCTGTATGTACCACATGTTATGTTATATGAAGTAAAAATATGGCTTGTTTCTGCAGATGTTTTGTATCAAGTTTTAACTTCTTAAAAGTTGATTATATTTTTAGCAAATCAAAGTTGCTTATCAGAACTCTATTTTGAATTATAGGATAATAAGGAGAGTAGCAAAGAAAACTGTGGTGGAAATCTATAAAGTCATGTATATGGAGCATTGTGAAAATATTTTAAGACTTGAAGCTTTCAAGTGTATCAACAATTAATCACTTGATTGACTTTGGTGTATGTGCACTAGCAGGCTTCACAAATTTTATATTTTTACGTTATTACTTTAAAAATGTATTTTAAGTGCATTTTTGGGTGTTCAAATTTGAGACTTCATAGTGTGAGGCCAATTATTAGGAGAAAGACCGAAAGGAAGTTCAGTACTGCCAAACAGTTAAATGGGCCAATATGATTTGAAATTGTATTAAAATTGGGAAATGTCATATTTTCAGATAAATCCACACTCTACACTTATTTCTTTTGCAAACCTATTCCCATTTGGCGTCTGAAACACGAAGAAATAGATCCACATTACATTGAGGGATGGGTAAAAATCCACTGGAGGCATATTGAGGGGACTATCTCGTAACTTTTAAAGGGGTCTCCCAACTCAAGCTTATAAATGAAACAATCACCAGTAAGGCATATCAGGTTAAAGACATATGCGGCTATTTCCAATGCGCACCTTTCCCGCGTCTGCAAACGGGAAAAGTTGTCTGGGTCCTGTCTTTCGACCCTTAACGGATTCGGATCAACACAGCTTCCGATATTCTTATGTCATATCGGTGTTCCGACATTTTCTTCACAAAATAACTAATTAAAGTGTGTTCGAAATATCTATTGACATCTTTTCAGAACTGATCGTCTCAGCACTAAAGACAGATAAATGTAGCTCAGTCGAAATCAAACGACGTACACAATAACCCTGGTTACGAATACGATAGTTGCCGAGTCTATAGTATCTGTATGGTTATTAAGAGCAGCGCACGACCTGACCTCGTGGCCCAGTGGTTAGCGTGTTTGGCTACGAAGCCAGAGGACCAGGATCGATTCCCGGATGCGCACATATTTACAGTGTGTTTTTTATTTCTTTTTGAACATTTTAATGCTAAATTACTTCATATGCTAGTAAAATGGCATCATCAAAACGAACGAAATGGTCATCTCCGAACTTTTTATATTGAATTACGCATGAAACCTATGGGGGTGGGGTTAAATTTGGCCCTCTAGAAAGAGAATTAGTTCGGTGACCCCAGATTTTTATTCTTTTTTCTGAAAGGTATTATAATAGTCCATGAATTAAAAATAAATTTTCAAGATTTTCAATATCAGATTTTTTAATACATTATTTATTCTAAAAACAAATTCCATTTTTTGACGAATTGTCAAAATATATCTTGCAGTATCTTGTCACAGCATGGGATAACAAGTAAACATGCACAATTTCTTAAAAGTTTGAGATGATGGGCAGTAATTTAAGTTAAAAGAAAGAAGCTGGCTGAAGATTACAACCGTTTTAGCTCGATAATTAGGACTAGTGTTATTATTTTATATTTCTAGAAAATTGGTCAAATGCTGTAAACTTCAATATGAGATTCTGAAAAAATAAGCACGGTGACATATCCTTTTTATTTCATAAATGGATAGCCCATGCATAAAACAAACTGTATGCAAAGTATTGAAAATATTTCAATATGGGAAGTATTTAGTAGCATATGTCCTTAATATAAAAAGCGATATAAAACTCCAATATCCAAGCATTCAACAAGATAACGCATCTCGTAATAGCTCTTAAAAATATTCACGAATTCACCAGGGACCAGGGTGGTGATATTTTTGAGTTGCTACCTTACAGTGTAGATCTGACCCCAGTAGATACTGACTGTAGCTTTGTTAAGCGTCACGTTAGACAGATGTCAACTATAAAAGACAGACATTTTTAGAAATTACTATAAAATTTGGTGCACCTTGAATTCACATGACCTAAAAGTCAGGCATTCGGCTATGCCAAAAAGAATCCAAGCTGTCAAATATCGCTATCTAGAGAAAATTTGGAAAGCAGCTGTATATATCTTCAGGTGGTAAATTAAGACTCAGATGTGCAGATCCATTTGAATCTTCGCTGTACGCATGGTAGGAAAATATTCTACCGCAGTCAGACAGTCTCTGACACCAGCTGTCGTGAAGCCAAATGTAATCCTATAGGAGCAAAATATTCACCAAGGAACTGAAAATGTAGAGTGTGTAAATGTGACCCTCAAATGGTTTCAAAGTTCCCCGATAGCCAATTTCGTACCAAGTTATCCCGACACGTTCCGATGAGATCTGAGCCCTACGAATAGATACAAAAGAAGGCCCAACAATGTGACCTATTTTAAATAAGCATTGTAGATATTCAATAATGACAAGTGAAAACATGTGTTCGGTTATATTAGGATATATATCGCTAGATTGACTTTATACTAGCTCGATGCCACATTGCAAATGATGTTTTTGATGAGATTTTAAGTCATTCTTAAAATGGTGAAATGTTTACGTAAACACCGACTACACCGATGCTGTAACAAAAATATAGAAAACGGTGCTAAATGGCCCTTTACAACTAAACATCATTTCGTATGCAATATATACAAGACTGTATGCTTACAAAACATATTTTTTTAGGTATTTTGATGCTGGTCATGTGCTCAAGGCTGTTCGGCCTCGTGGTTACGGGAGGAATTTTGATTGCAGATTTAGTCATGTGATATAAGTGCATGTGACTTTAGTCCCGAAAGAAATCCGGAAAAAGTACGAATGCCTATGAAATTAGCTTTGGAATACATGTTTCCAAACGACAAGAAAATGAAATCTAGTTTGCTATGATCAACAATTGTAGCATATAATGGCCATAGAAAAGCATGTCTGGTCAAAATTTATATAACTTGTAAAGCAAGTGAGCATGACCAGAAAATGCCACAGCCACATACCAGCCATTGGCAGTACGAGGAAGAGAACAATAACATCACAAGACAGCAATAACACAATTAAACCAAACAACAACCTCTCTCTTCCTCAGCGAAACGTTTGCAAAACTAGAGAGGACACTTATTCTGCATTGCAAAACTAGAAACGCAACAACAACAACAACATCAACAACAATGGGAGCAACCATACACAATGAATAAAAAACAACAGAACCATTACCACCACCTTCTGACAGTAGCAAATGCCAAATCTTCGCTATAGATTCTGCTGCTGTTAGTAAACATAGAATGACATAAAGCAGTTCATCCCAGTTCACCCCCAATCAAAGAAAATCACACAACACCCCTCCCACAAAATATAGCACATAACGGGAACTTCATAGTAATGATATAACAACAGTAGAATAAATCACTACCAGCATATATTGTCGGGCCATCAACGGCCCGCCATCGAAACGCCATAAGAATGGCGTTTTGCTGGTGAGGCGATGGTGGCCCACTTATAGATGTTTACTTGGATGCAATTTTCTTAGAACTGACGGCAGCCATAGCCAAAGGAGGGCTTAGACAAATATTCGCTAGATTGTGCTATTTTTAAAGTACAAACATTGTTTAGCTTACGTGGTGGCTTCCTAACTTACATGAGTACAATGTATCATCATAGGGAAACAATCAATTCAAATTAAAATACTGTGATGAACCAAATCAAAAGGAACTCAAAGATAATCAAAGCTAAAGAAAATCCCTAGTTAAGCCACGGTGGGACCAGCCATTTACGCCAAGCATTATGCACTAATTCACTGATGAGAGTTTTATATCAGTGTCGTCACTATAAGCTAGCTATAACACTGATAAGATTTCTAACAAGGCACGCAGACTGTCGATTAATATCTATCTCCTCTTTTGTAACGCTTGGTGAGCTTTTTCTTATTGATCAGGAATAGTGGTTTTCCGACGATTATTTTTAATTTATAAACTAATTCCCAATAAAATCGGAGCAGTTGGATACAGGATTATTTGCCTGTTTTTTTCCTTCAGCAAATTGGTTATTGATAACTAGGATGTGTAAGTCCAGGATTCTATTTAAGAAAGTTATAAGAGTAAACGAGCTTGTAATTTTTGCACTTGGCTGTAGCTGGGCCCACCGTAGCTCAACTCTCAACTTGAGGTTTTATTTAGCTCTGACTATTTGTGAGCTGTGAGTCCTTTTCTTTGTTTCATCATGATGCGTTAATTTGATTATTTTGTTACTCTATGATGATACATTGCAATAGTAAGGAATCTTTCATGCGAGCTTTGTGATTCGATAACAGCAGACTCTAGGGCGAAGATTTGGTACCAATAAAATGCATTTAAGCCCCCCCCCCCCAGTGGCTTTGGCTGCTGTCCGTTCTAAGGCGGTGGTTCTGTTGTTGTTGATTTGTTGTTGATTGTTACTCCCAGAGTTGCATTTTGTAATTGTCCTATGTTTTGTTGTGCGATACTTTGTGCCATTCTAGTTTTGCAATCATCTCGATGGAGAAGAGAGTGCCGGGTGCTTTGCTTTGTTTGTCTTTCTGGTGTCTCGTGATTGCTGTGTGGCTCTTGCTCACGATGCCACGGGTCTGTCTGCAGTGTGTGAATGTAGTATTTCCTGATCATAATCACTTACTGTTTTTGATCTGGTAAAGTGCGGACTTGGGACCAGTAGGCCGCGGGTTCAAATCTAACCCAACCTGCAGCGCGATGTTTTGTCAAAGATAGAGACACTCTATCCCCATTCCTCACCTCATTCCTCAGTACCAGTTCAATCCCGGAAATCAGTCCTGAGATGACTAAAAACTTTTATACTTATTGACTAATATGATATGAAGCATCAGCTTAAATCTTCGACAAACTATACTATGCACAATAAGTTTAGCAATATCTAATGTTTCGCGTCTTTTTGTGCTCATCTTTATGCAATATCGAACAATTTCAATTGCAATGGCGAGACCAGGATCTTAAGCAAATGAAACCATGAATTTACAGACGCCATCCTTTAAATATGCATTTGTGGGTAGCAAGAATTGCAGGAGGGGTAAATTAGCAAAATTCACATCTGTTGAAAGTAATGCTAAAATGATAAGCATGTGAATTTTCGTTTGGTGGTCTTTCATCTTCCTCATGCATCATATACCTATAAAACTATTGGTTATGTGACAGATGTGATAGAGATTTCATGCTGAAAAAATAGGCTGCCATCAATGACGTCAAAACGTAGTCATCATTTGATTAAACTTCAATGTTAATTGGTGCTTCAATTCAAAAGAGACTCAGTTTACAAAAAGGTCATAGGCTTACAATGTAACTCATCTTATGTTTGGTTAAAAACGTAAAGTTACTGAAAAATGGTGCGGCGCATTTGCGAGATAACGGTGACGTTAGATTTATCTTACAGGATGGTGTTCTGAAGCCGTAAATGTTTAATTCAACATTATTTGTCTGAATGTGTTGGAAGGCATTAAACAGTTTACTCGTTAATGTGGTTCAATAAAACCCGACTAGAAACCCCGTTTGAAGGCGATAATACAATATATATTTACTAACTTATCTTGCCGACACTCCCCAGTGGCGTTCCCAGCAATGTATTTATCAGAATTTAATCTGTCAAACTGATATCGCATTATCAATATTAACTCTTGCAAAATATTTTGTGATACTATTTTATAAAGGGTGTTAAGAAAGTTTGTTACGCAATAACAATGTTTTCCTGTTAGTTAAGTTATAATCCGTTCATATTATATATATGGCAATGGTAGTTTTATAGTCGAACTAAACAATATGATATATTATATGATTGTTAAGCTACTGACTGAACACCATTTGGAGTTTCTAAGCTTAATAGGAGGCTGCAGAGGCTCGTCTGAGTCTACACATGTCCAAATGCCACATTGTTGGAAATCTCATGCACTGACTCATTAATAGTTTATCCAAAAACAGTTTTGTGACGTCATTGTATGTCAGACAAAATATCAAACGCTAAAACATTTAACAAAATGAATTTTTTCAACATCATTTCTTATCAATGATTTGAAATTGTATGATGAACTACGGAATGAACTTTCTTACACCAGGGACGGATCCAGGATTTCTGGAAAGGGGGTTCATATGTATAAAGGTGTAGGGGTTCGCTTTGCTGATTTCATCATTTTGATTAAATATCCCATGAAATGTAATAATTTGGTCTGAGACCAAATAATTTCCTTTTCATAGGATAATTTCAAACGAGGGGGGGGGGGGGGGGGGCGGCGGGGAGGGGTGTTCGAGCAAACCACCTGAAGCTCTTCTGGATTCGCCACTGTAAAACCCTTTAGGACAGTCCAATCATTTCCTTTACAGCCTTAAACTGTTTCTATTATTTATGTAATATGCTAACGTCTCATGTTTGTTTTTGCGACAAACAAATGTGCAGGGTATATTAGTATAGTAATAAGAAAAAATAACGTCAAGTTCCTGTGTATTAATATCATGTAGATAATGCAATAGCAACACTGGAATGGCTAATAAAGTAAACATAAATAGGAGAGAGAGAGAGAGAGAGAGAGAGAGAGAGAGAGAGAGAGAGAGGTCAGTATAATTAACAGGTTTAGATAAACAAGATTTATGAGCGTAAAATTGTTAATATTTTCTTACCAATCAGACATAACATATGTTTAGGGTGCTCAGAAGACCCGTTTCAATGAGACGGTTCTGTTGATAACCCACAAAATACGTTTGGAATAGAAACAAGAAAAATAATATTTTGCTATGCACTCTTAACTGAAGGCTTGGTAATACCTGTGTAAGCATGAGTGCTAATTAGATAGACTATGGTATTATAATACACTGTTTGATGTCTAAATAATTAAGATATAATTGACAGTAATATTGAATTCAGGCAAAATGTATTCATTTTTTTAAAACAAATAGCCTGTTTATTCTCTATCACTACATATTAATATCTAATGGTAAATGAATATGAAATAAAATGAAGGCTGAAAATACAACAACAAGGCAATCGACATTATAGACAGCATACATTTTTTTTTTTTTCTAAATTCCATCACAGATACTCAGAGTTGATTCTTAAACACAATGTTGGTTAGAAATCTTATGCAGCATGGCATATCAGAGTCAGTATTTTATAGTGATTTACTTTATAATTTCAACATAATTAATGGAAAGCTTTATTGCATTTATTTGAAATCATCTTGGTAATGGGGAGAGAGCTGGATGCTTATCAGTTTTCATCTGTTTGGGAAAAAGATCAAAATATATTCTATTCTGGGTTATAGAGATTTTTGCTGGCTAAATTACAGACGGACAGGAGAGTTGTCGTAATGCATATAAAAACAAAGACCAAAAACAGAACCCCCACAAACAATTAGGAGGTATATAAGACAATAAATCAACAACACAAGAACCACCGCCAAAGAACAGACAGCAGCCTAAGCCAACGGGGAGCTTAAATGTATTTTACTGGCGCCAACTCTTCGCGCTAGATTGTGTTGTTGTTAAACACAATCTTATCAAATTAACACATTATGATGAAACAAAGAAAAGGGTTCATGACTCACAGAGAGACAGAGCTAAAGAAAACCTCAAGTTTAGCTACGGTTGGCCCAGCCAAAGACAATCATCAGATACCAACCAAACGGATTAAAGCTTTACGTCATGGCCGTCATTGAGTCTGAGGCCTGACCCACCTTCGTGCAATTAAAGAGAAACCATAGCTATAAACCGTGATCGGGTTTACAACCAGACATGCAGACTGTAAATAGCATAATATCCATGTTGTATTCCACATTTTATAGCGTTTAATTATCTTTTAAATTGATCACTAAAATCAGGCTTTCCTGACGTCAAAACGTAGTCATCATTTGATTAAACATCGCACTGCTGTCTTATGTAATCATGAGCCTACCAAATGGTTTAAATGACTTTTAATTTAATAATAACAGTATAAATAGGTGATTTAAACATGGATATTACGTCAAACGGACTAGTCGATGTAAAGGGTTGCCAGCATTCAAAACATGTTCCAATTTCAAACTGAGCTTTTTCCAAAATGGCAGAAAATGATGTATTTGATGATCCACCACATGTTCCTGCACGAATAACTCGGAAATGCAAATAAAAACAATCATTTGTTTGGAAAACACATTTCTATGTATGGAAGTGACAGTATATAATACCTGTTATACCAGAAGATTAATAAGACGATTCCGTGGTCGAGTGGTATTTTTTCTGAAAGACAATTCGAGCACCTTCTGAAAGCGCTTCCAAGTTAATATTTTTATTCAAACTATATTTCACAGTGATGTAGAGCTTTTTATGATTTTTAAATTAAACATACCACTGAGGTTTCATTTTTACATTTATAGGTTTTTGTGTCACATTCATTATTTCAGAATTTTCCAATTACAGTTATTTCAACTTTTCATATTGCTAACAAGAAAAACTATCACATGTGTTACATGTTATAAACGGCGTTGTTGAAAGGTTCTTATGAGTAATAATAGATGAAGGATAATAATGAACTTTTTTTCGCAATGAAATATACATTAAAGCGGCTTTGAAATGAGTCATTAAATGCTTGACGTTTCGCTAATACATAAACTATTCAACCAGACGGTTATGGGGAAGCAAGCTTTTGTGAAAGCTTATGCTTGTTTTCAAACCAAAGCGTCACCGAGACCCTTCGATTATTAATACAAAAACATAAGACTTCTTCCTGAACATTACTGTAAGTGGGCCGATCAAATATTATTTAGACATTTAATTGTTCAAAATATTATCCATTTTGGTCACTTGCTATACCACCTCAACTTTTCTTTACAAACACGGGTAGCTCTAAAAAAGAAATAGACAGCCGGTGTTGCAAAATGTGTGCCTAAGAGATAATCAGCCCGGGACCAAAATCGTCATTAATTTTTCTATTGCGGTATTAAAGATGTCAAGGGAATTTCAATATATTAAGCCTACAGAAACGTTTTAGATATCAATCTTATTTGGTACTTATCGCATCTTCAAGCAGAGAAGGCTCAGTCGAGTTTATGGCCATGTACAGCCGTGCCTAAGCTTTCGCTGCTTGCAGTAAACTAGAAAGAAAATTTTGAAATTAGGTATCTGTTGCAATTTAAAGCAACGAAGGCTCAGTCGAGTTTGTGCCATTGCACATGCAATCTCGCCTGTGATTTTGCTGCTCGCATCAGATGAGAAAAAATATGGAAATGTGCTATTTCTCAAATTTTAAAGCTAAGTTGAATTTACGAAAATGCACAGACTCGCCGAAGCCTTCGCTGATTGCTAAAATGAGAAATTATATGGAAATTCATTATTTCTCGATTTTTGAAGCTCAGTTGAGTTTGCGACAAGAATAGCGTCTCAGTGATGATATGCTGCAGTATCAGGGTTTTTATACCCAGCATGTTTTTATTATTATTTTTTTTTTTGAATAAGTGAAATATGCCAACGTGAATTGTTCGCATATTATTTTGCATGTTAATTTGGCCGCCAAAGATAACTTGATTGTCCATTGTTTCTATGATGCATCAGAATAATGTGAGCTCCTATCATAATTAAATCTCGTTAGCTAATTAATGGGTGCACGACAATTCGTCGAAAGCCATTTCGCCGATACGACAATACGTCGCATACGACTTAAGGTCGATGCGACGTTTCGTCGAGTACGACAATTGGTCGAAAAAAATAGTCAGGTACGACATTCGGTCGAAATTGACAAATCATTGTTTTTCGACCAAACATCGTATTCGACGGAAAATCGCATCTACCAAATGTCATTGATTGTTAAAAAAAAGAAAATCATAAGAACCTGGCGTACAACTTATAAAGAAACGCTCGACTAATTTCATAAAGTTGCTTCAATGCTAATTAGTGTATAACGTTATTTATTATAATGACTATATAATGGGCAGTGGTCTAAAGCATTCAGCATTGATCTTTGAGTGAAATGTTTTAAAGGTAAGTAGAACTCACATTTGTGAGATGATTTCATTCTTTCTTTCTGTTGTCCGACTAGTCATAAGTGTGTTGATTAGTTATTCGAAATGGATGTACCATCAATTTTCACTAGCAATAGGCGGGCCCAAAAAGTGGCATATAAGGGCTTTCAGTACATGAAAGACAGAGATACTAATACTGATACTGGCGTGAAAATATATTGGAGATGTGAGAACCGTAAATGTAAACTATATTTATTTTCCTGTACAAATCAGTTTTCGACCAAAATTCGACTTAATTTCGACGTAATTCGACGAATTTCCGACCAATTGTCGTGGTCGACCAAACGTCGTAGTCGGCGAAACGTCGTATCGACTAAATGTCGCGTTCGACCAAACGTCGTTTCGACGAAATGGTTTTCGACCAAATGGCATGGATCCCTAATTAATTTATCATATACAATTATGGGCGTGATTAGTTAAATTCCCTAACACTCTCGTTAAAGGTGGGTTATCAAGTCATTAACTAAGTGCTTACGACTAACTCAACCGCTATAACGTATAGCTTTATTATCTGAATTCAAGTTAGGCCAATTCAAATATACTTTTTTATTTTCATACTCTTTGCGAGCTTTATAGATGACAAAACGAAATATATAATTGGCATCTAAAAAGTTTTTGTAGGCAAAAATTGAAATTCCCTTGACATCGCCAATGCCATAATAGAAATATAAATGGCGATTATGGTCCCTTGATTAATTTTCTCTTAGAATATTAGATCAATTCAAATATTTTTATTATATTTTTTATACTCTTTGGGATCTTTTTAGACAATAAAATGGAAAAAAATGGGATTTAAAAGGTTTCTGTAGCCAAATTTTGGAATATACTCGACATCTTCAATACCGCAAAAACTGGTCCTGGGTCTAAAATGCATGACAGGGTCCAGTATTAGTGCTAGTAATTAAAAAAAATCAAAAGTCATAAAGAATCTTTATAAGCATTTTTAAGAAGGCTCTATAATGAACATGTGATCTATTTTTTAGGTCGACATTAGCATTTTTAATGCCATTTTGATGCTTGCAAACTTTGGTCCCGGAATTCGGTCCCAAGTCTCAGGCATTGGTCATGGCTTTTATTCCTTCCCCTTGTTATCTTCAGTCTTTTATGAAAACCAATACTTGTCCACCGGTAAAGAAAACTTCTCAAGTCGAAAGAATAATATCCTCCTTTTGATGGAAAGAAATCCAACCCAAGCTATGAATTTGCAGATGATAGGAACAATCTACTAGCATGATGATGATTGCTTCTGCGTTTAAAACAATTTGCTTTGATGACATCGAAACAAACCTCAGGTCAAACCAATCGAATGACCTTCTTTCCGCGTTTTGCCTTTAATCTTTCTTAGGTTATCTTCTTTTTGCTTATTTATATTTTCTGCTTGTATGCCCATTGTCCATTCTGTTTGTTTGTTTAACATTTTCTTGCTCCTATTTTCTAATAAAATGAAAAGTTTGTTTCTGTTTTATTGTGGCACGAAACAATTTAACCACACACACTGCTAAATATAGAATGAATGACGTCACAATGATTTACAGAATAGTCCTTTATATACTTATTTAAAAATCTCGTATCTATAGTAATGAATTTATCAATAAGTTCGCCCCAGAAAACCGCTGATTACACATTATTGGAAATATTTTCTTGGTAGAAATATTAATTACAATTCTAAGTTAGACCATTAGACCAGCTGGCGGGATTGAAAAATAGGTACAGCCCGTGGGTAGAGCAGGTGTTGAACATCGGACATTTACACTGAAAAGACACCTGATTTTAGACGTTTTAAATACTCATTTAATAAGAGAAGTCTACATTTGTTTTTACTTTACCCTTGAAAAAACGAAAAAAAATAATCAAAACGTTATTCATTGAACAATAACTTTGATCACACCCCTCTTCGGAATAGTCCATTTCAAAACCAAATACAATTATAGGCTAAGTAACCACTGTTTCATAAATGAACTAATATTAGCTACTTATGCATTAATAAGTAACGCCTTAGAAAAATAGATAGAGACACCAATATCACAGGAACAATGAGTGACCGTATATTTGTCACTTTCAAAGGCTGTGCACGAGTATCATGAATCACTCAACGTATGTCTCAGTCAATTAGATAATAACTTGGTTAATAACTCTCCTCCAGAATTCTTGATTAACGCCAATCACATTTTTGTGGCATGCTGGTCGTTCTTTTGTTTTAAGTTACCAAATTCCTTCTAATACGAGCGTACATTCCTATGTGAGTTATTCCACCTTGTCCTTGTAAAATTGAATATTTCGGCGCAATGCAAAAAAGGGAGTGTTTAGCTTTCCATAACGCATATAATGAACAAATCAACTCAATATAGCTTTATTTACGCTGACCCAAAATGAAAACTTTACACTTTATGTCTTTGAATAACTGTTTTGTGAGTATACATGTCGGTGTAAGATTTACGCTTGCTTATCGAGACTTCGTCGCAGGCAACGATTTTGCATTTTTTGTTCAGATCCTAGGTCTATTCAAGCGTCAACGCCTGAAAAACGTGTTCCTTACGTTGCACGTGCTGAGGAACAGGTGGTTCATTTACAGCTTTAAAACCGACAAGAAAACGTTTGCAGCTGAGTACTGGTAATAAAAAATAATTTATTGTTCTAAAACGCTTCCATTTAGTGACGGCACGTCTTTCAAAATATCAAATTATCATCAAAATATATTCTTTTGAATACTATGTAAAGTTTTCATTTTGGGTCAGTGTATGATAACCCATTCATGCTACGCTTTGGGGTGTAGGCGAAAATCCAACCCAAATAACCAATTACTAATGTTCCAAGGACAAAACATACGAGCCGTGACATGGGATTTCCAACAATGTGGAATGTGCGACCAGCAAAGGCTCAGACCAGCCTGCGCATACTCGCGGTCTGATCAGAGCCTATGCTCGTCTCTTGAATATTGTAGGGGTGTTTAGCTACTGACCGAACATATTTTGGAGCTTCTAAGCTTAAAAGAAGGCTGCATAGGCTCGTCTGAGGCTACACTTGTCAAAATACCACATTGTTGGAAATCCCATGTCACGGCTCAAATTTAATTCATTATTATTACCTTCATAATTGCGAACACAACATACACCTATTTCTCCCTATTTGATCTGAGCATTAGTACTAACTCAGACATTTAAATTTCGTTACATTTATGGTGAGGTGCGAAAAAAGGCACACGTGAATACAAATAAGCAGATCAACAGTAACAAAAAACAAAGCAAAGAAAACAAAATGCAGTTGAAGCTTCGAGCTCTCAACCCTCTGACTAAAATATCGGCATTGATTTGTGTGAAACGCCCTAATAACGCAAATACGACACATTTATTTCCTAACTACGTAATATTCATGTTTGCATCACGCATTTATAATTATGTTTAATCCTGATACATTTTCTTCTGGTACCCGCTCGGTTGTAAATTCGCACATAGATTCAATTTGGGTAGTGCATATTAGTTACTGTTATTTGATTAATGTTATCTTTTAAGATTGTTAATATAGCGAGAAAACATAACATCGTTATCAGATCGGATTGATTTAATTGAAGGATAGACATGGTCCTTAATCGCGAACAAAACTGCTTCTGTTTCAAAGTAAGTATATTTAAATATTATCTGAGCCAGTGCATGATATTTCCAACAATGTGGTATGTGCGACCAGCGAAGCCTCAGATCAGCCTGCGCATACGCGCAGTCTGATCAGAGCCTTTGCTAGTCGCTTGAGTATTCTATGATTGTTAAGCTACTGACTGAACACAATTTGGAGTTTCTAAGCTTAAAAGGAGGCTGCAGGGGCTCGTCCAAGTCTGCACTTATCAAAATGTCAAGTTGTTGGATATCTCATGCCGCGGCTCTGATTCTATCATCTTTCAAATCACGAACACATCCTTTTCCAAACCGGTATACTTGATTATATTCAGAGTGATGCCCACACACATACCCCTCCCCGTTCGAAAAAGGCTCTCATCCCTTTGATTAGCACGACCCTGCCCACACTTATATAGTGGGTATCCCCGGGAATTCCAACTCACGATCCCATAATTGCACTCCTTAGAAATCAGATTACATTGTAAAAGGACAAAAATGATAATTGTTGATTGACATAATTAAACTGGGCTAGTACATGTAGACGGTTATTAAGACCCTAATGAAATGCATAGAATGTATTCATTGAAATCTGCATTGTTTGCAAAGACAAAATCAGAGGAAGTAGTAGAATATAACATCTTGATATAAACACCCGTGACCCCCAATAATAACAATGGCGCATCCTAATTTATCTGTATCCACATGTAATTCTATTGATCTACAAAGGTTGAAACGCACATGTTCTGTGTAATAGATTAGTATTGGTCAGAACAATCATAAACTTTCATAACATAATATTTACATTTTCGGAGCAATCCTTTAATGAATCTTTAGATTTTTGCAACCGTTCATAGCCTCATGAATTATATCAAATTTGATTGACAGCTGCCAAGCTCACTTGCCCGAGCAATACACTTCGAACATCGAACCCATTCGCTAGAAGTGATACTGGTGTCGTGATTGACAGCGAGCCACACCAGAGTCGCACTTGCAAAACAAGCCTATTGTTTGCTCCATTGGCTGTCCGTGTTCAAGCTGGCTGTTCCGCTTCTCCATTTACACGCCGACTAATTCGTTAATACGATTATATTTTAAATAAAAACTGTCTTAATTCCTTAATTAAAAATATTGATTATATTTTAGATATTTACAATAAAATGTGAATATAAGCAATAAATTTAACTTTGGAATGGTCATGCAATCATGGATACTTCGGGTCTCTTGCAAAGTTAACATGAAGCCCGAACACTTACTTTGCAAGAGACCCGAAGTATTCATGATTCCATTAACATTCCAAAAAATTAATTCATTTCTTAAATGAGCTAGCAAACAGGGCTCTGGAAAGACTGTGTGGGAGCTCAGGCTCGCACGAGCCAGCGCTAGTCACTTATGAAAATGAAATAAGTACAAAATCTCATGAGCTGGATTATTTTAGTTTTTTTTTATTTCCTTTACAGGTGGTTGGAGTGCTGGTTATTTTATTTGCTTTCGTTTCTTCCCAGAATCCATGTACATCAGGTAAGTATAATTATAATAATTGGGCCAAGAATTTTGTGCTTATTGCATTTTCAGACAACGACGACTCAGGCGAGCCTGCGCTATACATGTATAGCCGTGACCAAAAATCAGGTCTATAAAACCTGCCATGGGTGTGGCTACAATATGAGACAGTTAGTGGGCGGAGCTTGGCTACTGTCAGATTAGATAAGACCACACCAAAGCTATTGTACCTCAGGCTGTCAATCATGTAGTTAATGTTAATACAGATAATGTATTCACACTATATTCTTATAGTTCGAATTATGCTCTTGTAGAATAAATATATAGAAACCAGCCTGGTTCTAATTATTGCCCCTTACAATAACGAAACAGCTGAAACGTCGCATAATCACTGAGTATATACGAGCTGTCATTTATTTCCTAGGTAATTTAGATTTTGATGTTTTTGCACATATATGCAATAGGCATCAAAATCTAAAGTGCTTTTCAATGTATTCATTTCCTTTGGGAAGGCGATAGAAGCATAACTAAATGGGGTTAGCGTTTCATTCTGTACGGCGGACGCTTGCTAATTGGATTTCCGATGTCTTAAGGGGATATTCAGAAAACCTGAAAAAAATCTAGGTTTCACCAGTAAATTTAGGTAGGGTCGTATTACCCTAAACACAGGCATTTTTTTCCAATAGGCCTTAGTGTGTAGTATAATTGCATGTGAGTCTGTCCTGTAACTGCTCTGAACTCTTTAACATGGTTTGTTATGTGACTGGAGAGAATCCTTTCTCCTGATTGGCTTCATTTGTCTTCATAAATCACTATGTCTACCTGAAAACCGTCTGAACTGACCTGCAATTAATTTTGAATAAAAACCAGCTCAAGCTAGTTTCCAGAACTTAATAATTTTAACACTTCTGCAATATTACCCTCTACAGAGCTAAACATAGCATGATGTGTGTGAAACCAGCAAGGGCTGCATAAAATTGACATGATTTGCTGTTTCACCTTCCGACAGGTAAATTAAAGACTTTCGTGAACTTTAACAACATTTTTGTTTTGTACCACAGGCACTCAGAGTTAATTGTTAAATACAACATTGGATTAAAAACTCTTCTACAACAAGGCATATCAGAACCTATGTTTTATGGTGATTTGGTTTATAAATTCAAACGAATTGTTGGAAAACCTAATTTTAGTGATCAATTCAAAAAGATAGTAAAACGTTATATAAGGGTTGGATATAACTTGGATATCATGCAACAGTTTGCATGCCTAGTTTTAAACCCAATCACGGTTTATAGCTATGGTTTCCTCTTTAATTGCACGACGGTGGGTCAGGCCTCAGACTCTATGCTTATCAGCAGAAAACACTAGTAGCATGCAGGTCTAAAATCACCGAGTTGGCATGCCATCCTGCGGAAAATTGTGTAGTAATGAGTTAAACCTTGTCGACAGTTTTTTCAGTTATGTTGGGATGGCTTGAACCAGCACTAAGAAAAAAGTGGCTGTGTCTACTAGTGTTTTCTGCTGATAAGCATTGCAAACAGTTTAAATCCAGATTAAACCCTGACAAAACGTCGGGCCTGATCTTAATCCAAACTGTATTTTACTCTGATGCCCGTTAGGTGCTGTTAGTTTACTTACTTTTATATGTCGTTAAACATTTATCGTCATGAGGTTGAGCACGGAAATTTGGAGTTTTGTCTATTCCAAAAACTCCGTTATGTCTGATTTAATTAAAAAAGTATGGAAAACCAGCCATGTTAGGTGAAAATTGATAATGAATACTTCAGTCGATTCTCGTAAATTCCAAGTCCAATGGACTAGAGATTTAATTTCGATTTATCGAAAATTCGAATTATAGGAAGCTTGTGACAACAGGGACACTATAATTACAAATAATATTAGCTTTTACGTCATTTCATCATCACTCCAGGCATTCCCTTACACTTTTATAAAACTAGTATGAACATTTGTGGATATAATCAAAGTAATTTATTTCAATTTCCATCACTTCAATAAGGTCGGGTCTTTGATATGGCAGTTCATTGTCATATATATTCTTGTTTCCCTTTTAACTTAAAATATTTTCGCGTTTGTTCAGCAATAATCTCTAATAGAGATGCATCGATTGGCATATAATTTGACATACATACAACAGCGACATGATGGTAGGCATCACTTCATTTTAGTTATTCTCCCTTTGCCCTAAACTATTTATTTTTCATCTGTAGCTTATTCAGCTGTTGTCTCTTAAAGTATCATAGCTACTGACATGTAACTTGACCACAAGATGGAGCAATATTACCGAATGTGCAGCGTGCAAGAACCGTCACTCTAACTTCAGTATACTTTGTTTTTTCTTTTCTTTTTCACTCAAATAGCTCCATGCCTGTTTGTCGATTTTCTCGTAACGCAGCTACTAACATGTAACTTGACATGCTTACAGAGCATTATGGGAAATACAGTGCACAAGATTCATAACTCTACTGTCCTGCCAGTCAAGAGTGACAGTGACGTCATGTTTTGCTTACAAAATTATCAGGGACTTATAATCGATTGATCACTGGTGTATTAATCCTATCCACAGGATAGGATTAATACACAAGTTATCTATCGATTCGCATTAGCACAAGTGGAGAGTCTTGTACGTCACTCAACAGGAGATACCAATTCATTGAACTCGCATAATAATATTATATATTATTTTCAGATACATGGGGGACGGAATTCTACGCGGGAATTCCAGGCGGTCCACCGAGTTATCAAAGCAGCCATAAGAATGATCGCCATATAATCACTTTGATTGTTCTATCAAGAGTTCCAGCGCAGGTAAATGTTACTTCTCCAGGGACCAACTTCTTCATCAGCCTCCATGTTGATAAGTGGAACACATCTACAACTCTTCCTGAATCATTGATTCACTACACAGCTCCTTATCAACAGAAAAAGGGAATATGGATACACTCTAACGTAGCTATATCTGTATTGCTAACGGTGAAAAGCTATTATCATAAATCTTTGAGTATCGGTGTACTGTTTGACAGTGCGAGGCTTCTTCCAGTTTCTGTCTTAAGTCAAGAATATGTTGTGCAAGTTGACTCCTATAGACACATTTTCATGGTTGGTGTTGAAGCAAATACCGCATTTAACATAACTTTCACGGACTCGAAAGAATCGCATATGACCAGCGGGATATTGAGCAAATTCGATACTTACTTACTCAATAATGTATCGATAAACGATGTTGGTGGCTGTATAATTTCAAGTTCCAAACCTATAGCAGTGTTCTCAAGTTCTTTTAATACAGGAGGTTCCTTTTTCGAACAAATTCTCCCAGACTATTCTTGGGGCTATAAATACATATTACCTGATGTCGTCAAAGATATAGGTACTTTACATTTCCTCGTGTTTGCTTCAAATGAAGATACAAATGTTCATACGTTTATAAACTCTAAAAGTGTGACCTTAAATCTTAGCCGAGGTACATACATGCAGTCCACTCAATTGAGTGGGCCCATTGTTTTGTATGCAAACAAACCTATAATGGTAATGCTGACTGGGTTAAATTACAAACATTTTCTTACTACGATTCCGGCAATTTCACAGTTTGCTAATGTATGCTCATTCTACGTGCCTAACGACGTCTATACTTTTAGCAACGCAGTAGTTATTATTATAAAAGATGATGACTTAGCAGGATTGACATTTAATGGAAGATCATTTCCAGAATGGTTGAAAACACAATATACTACTGTAGACGGTGTTAAATATGCGATAGTTACCTGGAAACTACTTTTGTTGGGACCCTATTACGTCACCCATACATCGACAGCTGCTCGATTTGGAGGTTTTGTGTTTGGAACAAACAACCAGCACCATTATACCTATGGATACCCTCTAGATATGGTTCTTAATGATACCAAGCCAGGTAAGTAAAGGATGCGGTATTATGTAAAGTAGACGGCAGAATGTCACATGACTCACCGTTAATACTGATATTGCTCCCCAATATTAACCTGATACTTCTAACCTCTATTTAAATAAATACATGGTTGATTAGGTCTGTATCGTATGTTTCCTTATGCCTGATATGTTTTCGTATGAAAGGCCAGTTAATTTAAAGCTATGACAATTGAAACTCTTTTATATAGGGAAAAGTCAGGTAACTTCGGACATCAGGTAAATTCGGACAGCGACCTTGCTTGTTTCACATTTTAATTATTGGAATAAAAAATTAACTAGGCAAACAGTGAAAATCCTGATGAGACAGATCATACGGAGCTGTCTCATCTGGATTTCCACTGTTTGCAAATGTATGTACGAAAGTACCTGATGTCCGAAGTTTCATGACTTTATCCCAATTTGATAGCCCAGTCAGTAAAGCGATGTATTGGCATTGCAATTTTGTTTTATCGAATACCAAAGGGTATGGTTTGAGCCTAAAAACATATTTCCAGATAAGGAAGTTTTATGAGTGTAAAATTGTAATCATTTTCTTTCCTATCGGATTTAACATGTGTTTTGGATGCTCATAAAACTCTCTCATTTAATCAGTTTTAATAAGACGAAGTACGTTGCTTCTTATGATCTTAACCCATAAAGCGCCAACAATAAATTGCAGATGATAAGATGACAATTACAAATTTGGCTGCGTTTTCAAAGTATGAGATATGAGACATGAAACTTGGCAAAAAAGTACAAAAAAGAATAACAGATAGTCATGAACTAAAACATTACTTGTGTGTGAAATACTGGCCTTGCTAGTTCGGTCCTCACGGGAACATCTATTTTATTTTTATTTGTTGTTAAAATATCCACAATGACAGGCCCCAGGTTCACTGAAGGAGTGAAATGCAATATAATTTTCTGAATCACATTTATTATTATTATTATCATTATTATTATTATTATTGAAGATGGCAAATAAGCAGTTTAAGGATTTAAAATAATGAAGTGGATAGATTTGGTCATGTACATTAGCATATGAGTGTGTTGATACTAGATGAGAAAATTTAGCAAAATGCCTTCAAGGAATCAATTCACTACCGACACTATTGTCTGAGTATATACTATTGTTGAGATTTTCACACCTTCTTTGTTTTTGTATTGTTTTGGTAACTTAACTGTTAAAGGTTGATTGTCACAAAACCATATCTTTTATAAGCAGATGAACAAAGAATATATAATTTGCTTAAAAGGATGCTTTCAAAATATTAGAGGTAATATACAGTCTGTGTCTGACTATTATTGTTATATGCTGTTTTATGTCAAAACTAGCATGACTAGTTCCAATTCTCATTTGTTCCATGTACATTCAACATTTTATATATTGAGTACAGCAAATGATATATGCATTTACAAAGACCAAGAACCATTTAGCAGCATTTTAGATATCTACGATAATCTTCTAAAGGTAACTGAATTTCATAACTGATCTGAAAAGTAGTTAAAAAAATTCGAAAGTAATTGTTAATAACATAACATAACATAACATAATTTTATTGCATTAAACATACAGGTATGCTTATAGCAAGGACAACACAATAGTGAGCATTACCGTGGACTTCGCTTCTCTTTTTCTGAAGAGCAGATCACACAACGTGGCATTTTTACTACTGTATATTTTTTGTTTCTTTAGTTTTCCTGGATAATAGAGTCCAGACGAAGAGTGCCCCTGCTCCTGCTAGTCTGGGCTCTATCTATTATGAACATCGCAATCTCAAATATCGATGAAAAATGTGGTCAAAGGGAGATTAATCAAATTATGTAGCAGGAAAAGGGAGATGATTCGATTTTTTTATACTCGTAATCCGTTAAAGACTGACATACACCATAGATCAAGACAGATGTATCTTTCACGAAATGTCTGACTTGTATCTATACTGTATGTCTTGTAGTTGTTTAGATTAGAACTAGTGATTGATTTATTTTACTGGAAAAGCAATATCATACGGCGTTGTCAATCTAGGGGAAGCAATCAATACGATCACAAGTGATAGTTTGCCTTTTTTGGTCAAAGGGAAGTAATCCTATCACAATTTTGAAATACATGTATGTACAGTGGAGATCTGGGCGAGCCTGCGTAGATTACGCAGCCTTGGCCATACCTGCACTGTTATAATTTGATACAGTCATTGGCTTAGATTATGGACTATTCTACCTGGACTAGAGGGCTTAGTTGGGCACACTTGTAGATCATTATAAGTGTTACCACTGCTTGGTACGATATTTATACCTAAAGCTTAAGTGTTTAATAGCTGAGAAGATCCATACAAGCCTTTTCCAAAGCGAAGACTCATTCGGGTCGCCTCTTCCATTAACTTGACTGTCGAGGTTTAATTATGCCAATACGTGCTACTGATCTCCTATCCTTCTTAAATTAGCATAATATACAAATTTAGCAATATTTTTTTATTGTGGCCTTTGAATGTTCTGACAATAAATTGGTAAATTTTTGTATTGTAGGCCATGTGTAGTAATATCTTTTTATATATTTTGAGCGTATATCAGCATATTTAGTACATATCAGCAGGAAATGGTACTCCGATTCAGTTTGTAAACTATTACAATGATTGCATATTCTTTGCTCTCTTGGTAAGTTTGTAAATCGCCCATGCTCAATTGCCAGATCATGTGCGGAAATTCTGAATTTTGTAAGAGCTATTCGATACTTTTTTTCTTTTATAAAGTCAAGATATTCTTCCGTGTTAAAAGTATGCTTGATTAAACTATACGTCTCTAATCGTGAGGAATTATTAATAGACTATACCATGACTGATAGAAAATATCCAAAATTCTCTGTTTTATGGTACTTAAGTTAAACGGCATATTCGACTGATTTTGCCAGATGTAAAACAAACCACACTCTTGCAAGATATTCCTAATCTGGTAGGCCCAGTTAGTTTTATCACAATGTGAGCCATTTTCTAAATTTCTTCTTAAGATTTGATACGTTCGAAATAATAATGAATTATCATGTAATGCTATGATTTTTAACCAATATTTAATCATGATTATCTTACGGTGTATCAGCATAGGTACTCGCCCAAGTTCTCCATATAAAGCATTCAGATTGGTGGACCTTTTGACAGTTAGAAGCTTCCTGCAGAATTTAGTTTGGATAACTTCAATGTCGGGCGCATCATGTGCACCCCAGATTTCTGCGGCATAGTTTAACACTGGTAATACGAGTGAGTCAAAAAGCTCAGATTTCTTTGAAACTGGCAATTCTATTTGATTGAAAACAATGAATAGGTTATGGAGAGAATATGATGCATGTTGAGAAGCTCGTTTCTGTGTACGATACCAATTTCCGTTTTTGTATAGATAAACACCGAGATATTTAAACGATGAAACAATTTCAATGAGTTGATTGTTTATATGAAAATTGTAAGCGGTATGTCGCCCTTTTTCAAATATCATTATTTTTGTTTTAGTTACATTAAGTCTAAGGCCCCACGTTTCGCAGTATAAGTGAACGTCGTTCAGCATAGATTGAAGTGTTTGTGGGTTTTGTGAAAAGAGTACTCCGTCATCAGCGAATAATAATAGAAATATCTGTAATTCTTCGAGATTCATTATTCCATCTAAATTGCAATTAATACTACTCAAAATATCATTCAAGAAAAACAAACATAAAATACTACTCAATGGATCGCCCTGCTTTACCCCAATATATGTATTGATAAAATCTGAGGTTGCGTGTTTGTATCGAATGAATGATTTGACAGATGAGTACATAGCTCTAATAGCTTGAATAAATTTTGTGCTAACACTTTCTGAAAGAAGTTTTTGCCATAAAAATGCTCTGTCAATTCTATCAAACATTTTTTCCCAGTCTAGAAAAGCAACATAAAGTTTTTTCTTGGATGCTAAAGTTTTCGATATTAGAGCATAAATATGCAGTCAATCGTGGATTTTCCTTTTTGAAAGCCAAACTGATTATCAATAAATTTTTGATGTTTGTCTGACCATTTGGTCAGTCGGTTGACTAACAATTTTGAATATATTTTTGAAATGATATTGTTTAGTGTAATACCTCGAAAATTTTTTGCTTCCAAATTACCGCCTTTGAAAATGGGCACTATGATACCTTCGCCCCAACTTTCTGGGAAAATGCCTGAATCCAACAGTTTGTTGTATAGAGATAGTAAAAATGGAGAGATTATATCAAACGAATTTTTAAAAACTTCAGAAATTAGATTGTCGGTACCTGAACTTTTCGAGTTTTTTTTGCTCGAAAACTGCCGTTCTTATCTCAGTCTCTGTAAAGGGGGAGTCTAAATCATGATCATATAAGGACCGAAATTGTGGGTCGTTTTCTCGATTTGTCGTATTTTCCGTTTGTAATCCATAAAGCCCGTTGAAATGCGTAAATAAATCATTAATGGATATCTCTGGGTCGTTTGCTTTTGTTCTATACTGTGATTTTATATTTTTTCCAAAATGATTTGCTATTTGATTTTGCAAGTTTCGCAATTCGTTCGCCTTCCCTTTTCTTAAACTGGAATTTGAATTTTCTTTTGGTTTTATTGTAAGTGCGCTTTTTGTGGATAAAGTTTTGTCTATTTTCGTTTGACTTATTTCTTAAAAATAGATTTCTGGCCTTTTTATAGTCTTTTCGGTGATTATAACATTCTGCGTTGAACCATTTAGTATTACTTGTTTGACCATTTGCGTTAGATGCACGCGTCTGTGAACGCAGAATTCACCGTCCACAAACCCAAAATCCACACAAAAGTGTCCAAAAAACGTTTTTTCTCCATTTAAGACATTACAAAATTGTGGAGCTCGAAAATCCACGTCAGCTCACCAGGGGACATAATTCATATCACTCCCATTTTTGGCCATGTAATTAATTACATTTAATTACTGCAATTAAAGAAAAGTTTTAATCACAGTTACATGCAACAACTTTAGAAAATGTAATTAAATTACAATTAATTACAATTACAATTTTAATTGCTCCGACTCTGACCTTCATGTTTAGAAAACTAGGAAAGCTATAACAAAGTTTGTCGTCTGCTGCAGTCGTAATTGGCACTTAAAATGGTTTATATCTGAGAACTAATGGTAGTATTTGACAAATAATCATCTATGAGTAAATTCTACCTGTTTTCTTCATGCAATTTGTGTTTGCTCTTGAAGGATTCTACATATGTCAGAAGCTAACTAAGGTCACTAATTTAATCCCATAGCATATATACACAGCAAGTACATTCCTGGACAATCTACATCAAAAAGTCTCAGAAAAAATATTGTGTTTGTTTGCTTTGCTTTGTTTGATTTGATTCTTTACGTCCCATCAACATTATTTCAGTTATAAAGGGACGGGTCTACCTGGGTTGAACCAGTTCTAAGCTAGGATTAATATTTTTGCTCAAGGACACAGCGCAGTGACGTCGGTGAGGCTCGAACCCGCGGCCCCTCGGTCTCGAGTCAAGCACTCTACCACTGAGCCATTGCGCTCCTCAGAAAAATTATTACATGTAGACAAGAAGTACTGTTTACTTAAATCTTGGTGAATTAAAGTACCTGCCTACACCAACATCACCCTGCATATCATCAGATGATTGGTAAAGTCTGTACTAATCAGCTCCGTTTTTCTCAAAATACTGTTAACTCGAAGTAAAACTTAATTCTCATTGGCTTTGCGCTATTGAGAGAAAATATTTAAACTGTATTCCTGGTTAATGTCAAATTCAAGATAAATATACGTAGCTGTATCCAATTAGTTAATGGACGTTTTGCATTGGGAACAAAACTCCCTCTATCACAGTGGCTTATGTTTCTCAACAAAAAAAGTTAAGGAAATTGTGTTTGAGGGGCTATGACAAAAGATCTAAAACATTTAAAGACTTTCGAATTTCACTATAGTATAATGTGACCATTTATCTTTAAAATGACGCAATATCTGAGTCTGTAGCGCCAATAGCAGCTTAGTAAATCCAATTCAAAGTTGACTGGTCATCGCTCCATTTTTCGCAAAAATTCAATATACGGAGCAAACATAGGTTTTCATACATTAACGTTCGCCAAGTCCCTTGGGAGATTGAGAGGGTTAAAATATGGACGAGAGATCAGGTGCTTATAGAGGGACACTTGATCAGTCAAGTGTACATGGATGAGGTGTTGAGGTCTGTTGTCCTGCTTTTTTGTGCGAAATTCAGTGACAGTACCAGGCCTAGGATGACAATGGCAGAACACACCTCACTAGAATCAGCAAAAACAATGTTGTGCGCATTGACTGGTTAGTTCGCTCACCAGGCATGTCTAAATTTTAACATGTCTATGACAATTTTTGGCAGAGGGTCCAACGCTGCTTACGCATAATAATGGTATCAAGAAACCCCCAGCTTTTCGATGCAGTGAGATATTGATCTGATCCCTCAGTACCAAACCACCAGTATTCAGAGTATGCGAAACAGAAGCTAGTCCTAATTTGCCGCTGACTGGGGACACACTCGTTACTGATGAAAGCATTCTCATCTTCGAAATCTGATGTTTAGGACTATCAAATTAATTTCATGTGACATTCAAAAGAATTGCATTTTCAGGTTTGAAAACTTGCATGTTTTTCACGTGTTATAAGGGAATACTCTGTAGTCGTTTTTGCGAAAAATGACTTTGACCCCTGGGTTACTTGACACTGTACCACAACAAAGGTATTGGTGCTAGCAAACAGAAGTAAACATTTTCCCCAACCGATGACATGTATCTAAACAAATAAATAAAAATTGAATAATTGTTTGCTTTGGCGTTCTTATGTTTCAAGGTTTTCTGAGATTTCCTTAACTTTTTTTGTTGAGTATATAATATACTGTAAATTCAGATATTTTCGCGATAATTCTATTTTCGCGAATAGCGTTAGAAACATATTTGCCACGTTTAAAATTCACGACTTGGACATGATTTACCTAAATCAGAAAACGACAGAGTTATTTCGCTATTTCACGAAAATAAAATACTCGAAAATGTTCGAATTTACAGTATCCAATAAGCACTGCAACTGCAACAACAAAAAGCTCCATGCTCTTCAAATATTTGCTTACGTCCATAATATAGGACATATACATGCATATTCAGAAACAACCGAAATGGTTATTTATGACGCTGCCATCAGTGTGAAGTTCATTAGCTGTCACGCTCTTGTCTAAGGACCTCGGACAGTCTCCTATTCAATCTGCCCAAATTTTGACAGCCTGTTGCTAGGATAATGCATATTTGACAACTATATTTTAGTGCTTAAATAAAACCCGGACATTTAGTGTATTTAGCAAAATAAAAATATTTTGGAAATATTGCACGATTATGCCAGGGCATTAGGGTTAAGGGGTCGGGGGTATTTTTTGTGACAAAATTTTATTTCACAGAAAGTCAAAGTTTCGCCGAGTATTCACCTAAATACATGGAAATATCATGTTTGGGGCATAAAACTTGAGACGAAAGTGATGCGTTTGCATAAAATTCAGGTTGAGAAGATTTCATTGCTTCTTCTAAATAAGTATGATGTCCATAACTTTTGCCCATTACCTGTTGTGTATGAGTTCAGCCAGTTTAAAATGTTCACTCAGGTGTATCATACCTTCATACTGTATAAGCCAGAGTCTAGATAAGCACAATTTTTGAACTTATAATTATAAATATTTTTTCAATCATCAGATTTAACCTATAATTTGGTGTTTAAAAGAACCGTCTCATTGCGACGGTTCTTTCGAGTACCCACAACATATGTTTTGATTGAGAAATAAGACACTTAATTACTTAGTTCGAAATCATAACTAAAGCCCTGATACATGCCATTGTAAATTGATATTTACCTACAGGTTTGTACAAAATAAGTTCCGCATAAGTTTTTATGATAAATTGTTTTTGAGCATTTTGACATCGTTCCCCCCCGTGACCAATCATGCCGTTTTTATATGATGTGTTAAATGTAAAGCTACAACAGTATGCAAAAGGATTAGTTTGGTCACGGGGGGGAAAGCACTTCAGTAAAACTTTTTCTATTTTCTATAAGTTGAATAGCAAAAACAGGGTTTTCAACCCATATTTTTAAATAGGTACTTGTCCAATGAGAAAAACAATTTTGCGGATAATTCGAGCATTGAACCTGCTATCTTTTTGATGGAAAAACTATCGTTTCCATGAAATTTTTATTGGCAATCCTTCATTAAGACTGTCCGAGGTCCTTTATCAACTTCTCATTTTCGTCTCTTTCTTCTTTGAACCATCTCTTCCACGTTGATGATTCACAAGCAAAACAAATAGAGAATACTAAGTGAGTGTCTTTTGATATCAAGTTTACCAGGCAAGGCTTTGAGAACGCATGTTGACATGCGTTCTCTAAGCCGAGCCTGGTAAACTTGATATCAAAAGACGCGAACCTGGTATTCTATTTATCAGTTTACCCATTGTAAAACACTCTTCAAACTTGCGATTATGACGTATTTTTTTTTATTTCTGTGTTGATTCAGCGTCATTGGCGACGTCATTCAAAAAGTGCAACGTCCTCATGACGTGATAAAGATAACATGCCGTGAGATAGGAAACGTTCATTAGGTTATGTTGAAACAATTCAGTTAATATTAGGGATGACTGATAATACTAAATACCACCATAGCATTACTGGTTTATTATGTTAAAAATGTTTGGTACTGTATTTAAACACACGCGAATATGGAATATGTCTATATACTCGTAAAAAATCCCATATTACTAATTCTAGCATAAAATTTTTGCGACTGGCATAAGAACAGTAAGACCCCAACAAACACTACTTATCTGAATCGTGCCTGTTTAGGTCCATTTCTACATAAAACCTACAAATTCACAGAAAGAATCACAGAAAAGCCCAACAGTGTTTCATTTTATAACCACTGCCTTATCATTGACAACCACTTTCATAGTCGGATTACATCCCATATTTAGTGATGTGCCATAGTACAGGGCAGACTTTCATACTGCAAGGTCTGAATCTTATGTACACGGTGTCAAAAGTTAAGCGTCACCTTAATTTTTGCTGAAACAATTTTTAGTTTACCGTGAAGAAAGGACCTCTGACGGTGGTAATGGGAATCATAGTATATCGCTGCCTATAATTTTGATAAAAAATAAAGTCGATCAAATGCTTCCATCTTTATATATTAGCTCGCTGTTGGTATCTTTTTATGATTTTGCATTTGGATTCCTATTTCCGTAAATGTACTGCTTTATTTTTGGGCTAAAATGGTTACTTTTTGTATTATACATATGGGAAATAGGAAAATATTTTTAAAACATCATCCCCCCCCCCGAGTCCCAATTAATCCTTTTGCACGTAATCGTGTTCTCATATTTTACATAATATATGTGAAAAGCTAGTTGAAACTGGGGGGGGGGGGATGATACCCCACAACCCAAAATGTGACGTCTGGGCGCGCCCAAATGTTAGTATTTGGATTTTTGGTGTGTTCTCTTGAAAATCTTTTTTTCCAGTATAATGAAATAATTAGTACAAGTGAGCTTCCTTTTCATAACCAATTAGTCATGGAATATTACAACGTTTTAGCATAATTTTCTTTAGATTATGAAAATTGTCATTTTACTAAATTCATTTGGTAGAATATTTTGCACATATACTGTATCTATCCAATACACATAAACTACATGGTCATTGACTGCTGGTATATTGCACCTCAAATGGAACACAGCTTTTCGTTTTTAAAATTTTATATAAACGTTACTTCACACTGAAAGTTTGCATGCGCATAGAAATATTAAATCCCTAACTAGATTTAAATTTTGACGGAGACTGATATCTTTTTACGGCTCTGATATCTAGTAAAAATTAATAATAACTTAGTCTTTGTTAGCATGAAAATACCCTTTCAGTACCTATTTTCTACTGCCGGTGCACCTGGGGTAGATATACCAGTATTTGCTCATCTATAAAATGTCCTTTAGAGATTACAGCAGACGATTATCTTGTTGTAGGCATCAAATTGTGCGGCTTACGATGCAATCCAAGCTGCTTTTATAGGGCTACGAATAATTGCCTTTCTTTTAGGTCACCATTTTTGTGAAAGGTCAGAAATAATAACAGAAACTAATAATGATTGACTAGGCTGATAAACGGCAACGCAAGCCGATATGTTGCTACATTTAAAACCACTGAAGCATTGTTGTTAATTGTCTTATATTAGTATATACATGGTTTTATGTTCAACTGATAGTCATTGATCCTTTTCGCTCAAGGCACTAGAGGGGAATATTATTTGGCCTAAAACATTAAGAACATCCTTTCACAGCATTTATGAAAATGCATGCAAACTTCAAAAAAATATTTTTGATTAGGGTTTTTCGGTTTAAATATATACTTCCAATTAAAAATAAAATTCGCATTATAGATTGAATGTTATTGCAAAAAAAGAGTTCCATTTGAAGGGCTATACTACAGTAGGTGTACTTTACGCATGACTGAATGGTTTAAGTACATTGCTGCATAAAATTGCACCAGGTAAATACATTGTCATCAAGGTTGAATATGGACTACAGTTGCACTTCAAAGTATTTCTTAACAAATCAGATAGAAATAACAACAACAAAAATAATAGTTAAAATGCTCATGATATTGGACTTTAAAATACGTTCACTGTGATTTGTACTCGAGTATTGATGATATAGTAACCTTACACGTGAAAACAATTGATTTCTAAATGTTTTGGTGAAGGCAATTTTTTGCAACCCCTGCCCCCTTTGGTAGCGTCTCCTGTTTTGTCGTAGGGATCTGCCTGTCTTATTATAACCTTTATTCGTTCCTAATACATCAAATAATAATATTCAAATGGATGCCAGGGATATCTTATGCATAGGGGAATTTTGGAAAGCATCTGAAAAATAGGCAGATACACTAACAAAGTGTCAGAGGTCCTTTTATTGAACAAGGAAAATCTTTACCTGCTGTGAAACTATGCGTAAATATTTAAATGAAAATTACAAGTGGCATTCGAATTTTGTTACAAAGTCATGAGTTTTTGCGACACATTAAAACTTCTAACTATGGCCCTGGAAATTCAAGAAGTAACCCCCAACAACTTGAAACACATTTCATTCCTTTTCCACACATAATATTCAACATTTTTTCACGTACACAAAGTTGTAATGAAAATAAGTTGACCCCTATGTGCTTGCTGTTGAACTCACCATCACATACTTTGGCTATAGGGTATCATTTTTCACTACCTTATCCCAATATGATGCATTTATCTTTATTTATAAGGTTTATTTACATCGCATAACCTGGCTCAGAAAAAATTAGCTACAAAGTTAGTAGTGCTTAAACTTTGACGCTACGTTAATCTGATAGCTTCGAAGAAAGTCGTTAATGCAAGTGATGTTCCAATTATCCACTAGATCTTTTTATTTGAGCCAGTGCATGAGATTTCCAACAATGTGGCATGTGCGACCAGCAAAGCCTCAGATCAGCCTGCGCATACGCACAGTCTGATCAGAGCCTTTGCTAGTCGCTTGAGTATTGTATGATTGTTAAGCTACTGACTGAACACCATTTGGAGTTTCTAAGCTTAAAGGGAGGATGCAGAGGCTCGTCTGAGTCTACACTTGTCAAAATGCCACGTTGTTGGAAATCACATACCACGGCTCATTTTTATTTTGCAGGATGTGCAGCTATTTCCAATCACACAGATAATTTACCAGATCAGACTTCCAATCTACCAGCAAGCAAACCTACCGTAGGGTCGAGTTCAAACTCATTTAAATTATCAACAAGCAGACCTACTGAAGGGTCAAGTTCCAGCTCAGATGCCAGCATTATAAGCTCAAATGAGCCGAAGGTTCCCGATGAGCTTATAGGATAGGACTTTAGCTGGTGCGCGTCCGTGTGTACGTCCGTGAGTCCACACTCTCAAACATGAATATCTCTGAGACTAGCTGGCCGATCAAAATCAAATTTCATCTGAAGCATTATATGGGTGGAGGATTGATTTCATTTGTTTGGGCCAGATAAGACTAGAAAGTAAGTGAGTATGATCAGGGAATACCACAATCACACACTGCAGACCAACCGAAAAAGTAAGAGAGCTTGAAATGGGAGAAATGTTATGACCACTCTAAAGCCTTAATTTTTGGATGGATTTTCTTCATTCTTGCAGGTAACAAGGACAAACATAAAAGCTTGGATGAGTGAATTTTAGCAAGATACCATCACAAACTACTGAGTTAGCTGCTCTTGATTGGCTAAAAATCAATGAATAATGTTGTGACCACTCTAGTTGCTTAATGTTAAGTGGATCTTATTAATTCTTGCAGGTAACAAGGACAACTATAAAGTTTCGAATGTGTTCAAAATATGGTAAGATCAGACCTCGGTCTGTAGAATTAGTTACCCTTAGGCATCTTGAAAAATCTCCATAGACTTGTAGCAGGAGAAATGTTGTTACCACGTTAGTGCCTTCATTATTGGATAGCCTTCTTCATTCTTGCAGGTAATAAAGGCAACCATAAAAGCTTGGTGAGTTTGAATTTCAGCCAGATTCCATCACCGACTACAGTGTAAGCTGCCCTTGAGCGTTTGAAAAGTCAATGTATAATGATGTGACCATTCTAGCACCTTCAATTTTAAATGGATTTTCTTCGCTCTTGCAGGTAACTTGCAACTATAATGTTTTAGATGGGTATGAAATTCAGCAATATCAGACCAGGGACTACGGAATTAGCTGTCCTTAATATCAGACCAGGGACTACGGAGTTAGCTGCCCTTAAGCATCTTAAAAGTCAGTGTAAGATGTTGTGACCACTCTAGCGCCTTCATTATTGATTGGATCTTATTCATTCATTCAGGTAACAAGAACACCCAGGCAAGCTTGGATTAGTTTGATTTTTTACCAGATCAACCCTGGACTGCAGAGTGAGATGCCCTTGAACGTCTGGGAAAATCCCCATAGACTTACAATTGGAGAAATATTGTGAGCATCCTCATTTTTGAATGGATGTTCCTCAGGCTTGCAGGTAACTAGGACATGCATAAAATCTTGAATGGGTTCGAATTTAAAATATACCCTACCACCAAGTACGGAGTTAGCTGCCCATGAACATATTGAATTTAGATGTATGAGGGGGTCCAATATGTAATGATAACGCATTCATAACTCCATCCATCGAAACAAAAGATCAAGACTTGACCTTTCAAATGGTGCATAAAACGTTATTCCATCTTTCAAACTTATTTTGTTGCAGACTTTTAAAAAGTAACACTCATATTAACTGTATATATTTTTCTCTGGATTCCAAAGAAACATTTGACAAAGTTAGAAAGGTATGCTGTATTTTCTAAAACAAGCATTTTACCAGCATGAGTGGCATATCTACCGTTTTCAGATTCAATTCCCTTTTACCAGCTAAAACACTAACTTTTGACCAGTACCAATTTCTAGTGCTAGTTCTAAGTTTTATTGCATTAGCCCCCTCTTGCGTCATTGTCTCCGCCGGGAAGCATTTTTCAAATATTAACCTGTCTGATTTGAGCATTGTGGGTACAAGTGACATATTTGTACACCGAATGTGCCACCAAATCATGTGATCCACCCGTTTGGTTGATTCAAACTTGTTATCAATCTGCGTCATCACGCGTCACTGAAATCACTTTTTTGACCCAAAAATGTTTGAGTGTAGAAAATCTTATCATTGTCTCGCTAAAAACTGTAATACCAATATTGTTTAGCTACCAAAGGTTACTTGATGTCTCACTAAACGGATTATCTATAGCAATTCAATGCTTTTTACTTTTATAACGTAATGTTTCCGGCAATTCACACTGCGTATTGAGACAAATCCGACTTTTCAGTGGTGATTCGCCTTAGCAGACAGGTCGATTCTTTCGTATCGCGCCTGCGCAGTCAATTCCTCTTACGTTGACGTCGTTAAAAACAAAAGACGTAACGCTTAAATATGTGCGTTTTATTTGAAAATCGGCCATTTGGCTTTGGATCATGAAAGGACAATTTTTATTTAATCAAAGTTTGAATACCCGCAGTGTATAGGTGGCAGACCAGTTCAGCTGAAACAAATATCTAGGGGTATCTCATCGGAGTGCTATGCTATTTTTGCTTCTTATTATTTTATAGTTTGTAATTGGCCAGCTAGATTATTTACATGTCAATACATGTACGTGACATGTACGTGTCACAATGTCGAAAAAATGTATACGAATACGAAACATCGTTGAAAAGTCGTGTTTTGTCTAATTTTTTTCAGTGTTAGCCAGGAATGGTATTCTTTTTTCAAATGACGTTTATAAATGTACTTTATGATTGAAAACAAACACGGAACTTTCAAAACTGGTTGTATAACATACTGATGAAATGTTACAAGCGATTTTCGTGTAACTTTTTGCAATGTAGTCGTTCACGCAAAAACGACTATATGACCTGATCGCCATAGAATGTGACATTAAGGGGGATTAAGGGGGATTGGTCTCATTATTTCGTAGAATATAAAGCAATATCTAAGATTTTTGCAGTTATTAATCACCAACATATAGATATTCACCACACAAAGAAACAGGCTGAAAATATCCTTAGCGCATGTAGTTTTCAGTTTATAAAAGCACTGTTTCATTTCATATCGCAGTGCATTTCAGAAACGTATCTTAAAAGTGATTTGTATCAATTAGGAAAGGCGCTAGACAAATGCAATTATTTCCTATAGATAGCCAAGAAGCAGACCTTTTTTGAAAGTAATTATAATGCGTGCAAATATAAAACTTCTGGATTTATTGGCCTATGTTCATTACATATTGAACCCCTCTGGTGTATTGTGATCACACTAGCTTCTTCATTTTTCATTTGATCTTCTTCATTCATGTACGAACATAAAAGCTTGAATGAGATTGAATTTCGATCTGATCCAACAGCTGACTACATAGTTAGTTGCACTTGAGCATAAGAAAAATATAGTTGCTCCATGTTTTTTCTTTCATTTATATCCAGATATTTTTACTACTTGCAGATAACCAGAACTGGCATAATATCTTGAGTATTTGAATCTTGGCATAATCACATTTTCAAGTTCAGAGTTACTTGCCTTTTAGCATAATAAAATATGGTGTCTCCAAATATCAATGCTTGCTCTTAGGTGAGCGATCGTTTCCCATTGGGCTGCTTGCTTGTCATATTATTACCATTAATCTTTTATTAAGTGTAATACTTGTAAAGCAATAAAAAACGTGTCTTCTTTAAGTTGCTGTTTTTATTATTAAAATAAAATAATACCTCGCCCAGCAAAATGTTTCAAGACAGCATTTGTGCCCATCGATGACTCAAATCAGCCTGCGTATCTGCGCAAATTAATCAGAGTCTTTGATTGGCAATCTATTGGTAGCCAAGTCTATACAGCTGCTTTCCAAAATTTTTATAGATAGCGATTTCTGTCATAATTATTTACATACCCTATACTTGTTTGTAATAAACTTGTGTTTTGTTTGAGATATACTCAAACAAAAAAGAAACGTCCGATTTTTCATGGGACTGTATCTTTCGATCCAGTTAAGATGTCGCAACAAAAATAAAACCAAAATGTTTATCAAACGTCGGACACACAAAATTGGTAATTATTTGATTTTATCTTCTTATCTTGAAGGGTTATTGAACTGATATACACACAGCATTTACATTATCACCAAGAATTTAATCATCAAAAGTGACACATTTTACATTAAATGGCAGCCAGAAACGCTTGACGATGAAAACACATATAAAAACTCCATGTCTGCTTATAAAACGAGCGAAATTGCAGTTTAAAACCTTTAATTTACGAAATCAAACGAAATTACCTCCCTTTGAAATAAACAAATAACAATTTAAGAACTTCCAAATCTCCTTAACCTAACATTATTTTTAGACCGTTTTTGTTTTAATGGGTTGTGTTTGTTTATGACAAGAATTACACAAAAAAGAACGACAAAACTATGGCTGATATCGGCATCAAAGGTTTACTAAATCTGTGTTTTATACCCCACCCCTTACTGCAAAATCATCAAAAAATACCACTATCAATTGTTTTGATGCTAACTATAAGGAAAATGATTGTGATGACAAAAAAATCAAATTATCCGATTCTGTTGATTATAAAAATGCTGGACCAAAAATGAATGTTCTGAGTGTTTTCATGCACGCTCGTGATCAATGTTTTGTGACGTCAGAATATGTTTCAGATTAATGGCTGTGGTTGTAAAAGCAATGCATGCAGATAGCAAGCATAACATCGTATTATAGAGTTTGCTCAGTGATGTTTAAATGTGCTAAAAATCGGGATTATGACGTGCACACAAGCTATTCATGTTGTGACTTTTGATTAAAAGGGTACTCGTGTTTACTGCTTTGTCAGCAACTATACTGATTATCAAATTGATTTCTCTTAGCTGCCAATGTTTCTAATGATTACAGTTGGTAATGTGAAAATTTGAATGAAATGCGTTCATACATTTGGAACTGACAGGCATAAACGTCAAGCGGACATAACTTTATTGTTTGAGTATTAAATTTATTTCTGCTCCTGTATGCACCACATGTTTAGTTATATGGAGTAAAAATGTGGCTTGTTTTTGCAGATGTTTTGTATCAAGTTTTAACTTCTAAAAACATGATTATATTTTTAGCAAATCAAAGTTGCTTTTCAGAACTTATGGGATTATAAGGAGAGCAGCAAAGAAAATTGTGGTGGAAATCTATAAATTCATGTATATTGAGCATTGTGAAAATACTTTAAGAATTGAAGCTATCAAGTGTATCAACAATTAACCACTTGATTGACTTTGGTGAATGTGCACTAGCAGGTTGCACAAATTTTATATTTTACATAATTACTTTAAAAGGATATTTTAAGTGCATTTTTGGGTGTTCAAATTTGAGGCTACATAGTGTGAGGCCAATTATTAGGAGAAATACCAAAAGGAAGTTCAGTACTGCCAAACAGTTAAATGGGCCAATGTGGTTTGAAATTTTATTAAAATTGTAAAAATGTTATATTTTCAGATGAATCCACACTCTAAACCTATTTCTTTTGCAAACCTTCTGAAACACAAAGAAATAGATCCACATTACATTGAGGGATGGGTAAAATCCACTGGAGACATATTGAGGGGACTATCTCGTAACTTGTAAAGGGGTCTCCCAACTCAAGCGTATTAATGAAACAATCACCAGTAAGGCATATCAGGTTAATATCAAAAGCGATATAAAACTCCTATATGAATGCACTATGACAAGATAACGCACCTCGCAATAGCTCTTAAAAACATTCACGCATTCACCAGGGACCAGGGTGGTGATATTTTTGAGTTGCCACCTTACAGTGTAGATCTGACCCCCATAGATACTGACTGTAGCTTTGTTAAGCGTCACGTTAGTCGGATGTCAAATATAAAAGACAGACATTTTTAGAAAGTACTATCAAATTTGGTGCACCTTGAATTCAGATGACCTAAAAGTCATGCATTCGGCTATGCCAAAAAGAATCCAAGCTGTCAAAAATTGCTATATAGAGAAAATTTGGAAAGCAGCTGTATATATCTTTAGATGGTAAATTAAGACTCTGATCAGAATGTGCAGATGTGCAAATTGATTTAAATCTTCGCTGTATGCATGGTAGGAAGATATTCTGCTACAGTCAGACAGTCCCTGACACCAGCTGTGGTGAAGCCAAATGTTATCCTATAGTATCAAAGGAGTCACTAAGGAACTGGGAGTGTAGAATGTGTAAATTGTTTGGGCTACTTGTAGCCATTAAGGCCTCATCTGTGACCCTCAAATAGTTTCAAAGTTCCCCAATAGCCGATTTCGTACCAAGTTTTCCCGACACGTTCCGATTATCTCCGAGCCCTACGAATAGAAACAAAGAACTCCCAAAAATGTGACCTATTTTAGATAAGCATTGGAGATACCCAATAATGATAAGTGAAAACATGTGTTCTGTTATATTAGGATATATATCGCTAGATTGACTTTATACTAGCTCGAGTCCACGTTGTAAAAGATGTTTTTGATGTGATTTTGAGTCATTCTTCAAATGGTGAAATTTTTACGCAAACACCGACTACACCGATGCTGTGACGTTACCAATGCTGACCTCAGAATGTAAACAACCACTACATAAATTTGGTTTCGAGGTAACAAAAATATACAAAACGGTTCTAAATGGCCCTTTACAACTAATCATCACTTCGTATGCAAAATATACAAGACTGTTTGCTTATAAAACATTTTTTTAGGTATTTTGATGCTGGTCATGTGCTCAAGGCTCTTCGGCCTCGTGGTTAGGGGAGGAATTGTGATGGCTGACGTTTAGCCATGTGATATAAGTGCATGAGTCCGGAAAGAAATACGGAAAAGTACGAATGCCCATGAAATTAGCTATGGAATACATGTTTCCAAACGACAAGAAAATAATATCTAGTTTGCTATGATCAACAATTGTATCATATATAATGGCCATAGAAGAGCATGTCTGGTCAAAATATATCTAACTTGTAAAGCAAGGGAGCATGACCAGGAAATGCCACAGCCACATACCAACCATTGACAATACGAGGAAGAGAACAATAACATTCTCAAGACAGCAATAACACAATTAAACCAAAACAACAACCACTCTTTTCCTCAGCAAAACGTCTGCAAAACTAGAGAGGACACTTATTCTGCTTTGCAAAACTAGAAACGCAACAACAACAACAACAACAACAACAACGGGAGCAACCATACACAATGAATCAACAACAACAGAACCATCACCACCTTCTGACAGTAGTCGAAACCAAATCTTCGCTATGGATTCTGCTGTTTTTCATACACATAGAATGACATAAAGCAGTTTATCCCAGTTCACCCCAAATCAAAGAAAATCACACAACACCCCTCCCACAAACAATAACACATAACGGGAACTGTATAGTAATGATATATCAACATTAGAATAAATCACTACCAGGATATATTGTCAGGCCATCAGTGAACCGCCATCGAAACGTCATTAGAATGGCGTTTCGCTGGTGAGGCGATGGTGGCCCACTTATTGATGTTTACTTGGATGTAATTTTCTGAGAACTGACATCAGCTGCAGCAAAAGAAGGGCTTAGACAAATACTCGCTAGATTGTGCTATTTATAAAGTACAAACATTGTTTAGCTTACGTGGTGGCTTCCTAACTTACATGAGTACAATGTATCATCATAGGGAAACAATCAATTCAAATTAAAATACTGTGATGAACCAAATCAAAAGGAACTCAAAGATAATCAAAGCTAAAGAAAATCCCTAGTTAAGCCACGGTGGGAGCAGCCATTTACGCCAAGCATTATGCACTAAATCACTGATGAGAGTTTTATATCAGTGTCGTCACTATAAGCTAGCTATAACACCGATAAGATTTCTAACCAGGCATGTAGACTGTCGATTAATATCTATCTCCTCTTTCATAACGCTTGGTGAGCTTTTTCTAATTGATCAGGGATAGTGGTTTTCCGATGATTATTTTGAATTTATAAACTTATTCCCAATAAAATCGGAGCAGTTGGATACAGAACTATTTGCCTCTTTTTTCTTCTGCAAAATGGTTATTGATAACTAGGATATGTTAGTCCTGGATTCAATTTAGTTAAAAGCTAAGTTATAAGTTATAAGAGTAAACAAGCTTGTACTTTTGTACTTGGCTGTAGCTGGGGGGCCACCGTGGCTCAACTTGAGGTTTCTTTAGCTCTGATATCTGTGAGTTGTGAGTCCTTTTCTCTGTTTCATCATGGCGCGTTAATTTGATATATTGTTTCTCTATGATGATACTTTGCAATAGTTAGGAATCCTCTATGCGAGCTTAACATTTTTGTGCTTCATCAAGAATCTAGGGCAAAGATTTGGTACCAGTAAAATGCATTTAATCTCCCCTAGTGGCTTAGGCTGGTGTCCGTTCTCAGTTGGTGGTTCCGTTGTTGTTAATTCGTTGTTGATTGTTACTCCCAGTGTGGCATTTTGTAATTGTCCTTTGTTTTGTTGTGCGTTACTTTGTGCCCATTCTAGTTTTCCAATCATCTCGAGCGAGAAGAGAGAGCTGGTTGCTTTGCTTTGTTTGTCTTCCTGGTGTCTCATGATTTTTGTGTGGCTCTGGCTCACGATGCCACGGGTTTGTCTGCCGGTTGTGATTATGTTTTTTATTATATCATTCACACTTAATATTTTTGATCTGGTAAAGAGCGGACTTGGGATAAGAAGGTCGCGGGTTCAAATCTAACCGAAAATGCAGCGCGGTGTTATGTCAAAGAGAGAGACACTTTATCCTAAATCCTCACCTCATTCGTCATTACATGTGCGGATCCAGAGAGGGGGACAGGGGGTCCGGACCCCCCTGGAAAATGACAAAAATATAGGGTTTCTTAGCAATACTGGTCCAGATCCCCTGAAAGATAACAAATCTTTCAAGCGAGCATTCAATGTATTATGTTAGGCCACTATCGGCCCCCAGCGAAAGGCCATGTAAATGACGTTTCGCTACCGGGCCGATATTGGTCCTCTTTTAGCGGTATTTAGTCTCTCCTTAAAAAAAAACAAGAAAAAAACCCACAAAAACATAGACAGAGTTGGACCCCCTTCTGACAAAACTTTCTGGATCCGGGCATGCAGTACCAGTTCAATCCTGGAAATCGTCCCGAGATAACTAAAAACTTTTATACTTTTAACTAATATGACATAAAGGAGGATTTGGTATCACTTAAATACCTCATTTAAGGAGCAGTGTAGACCAGCATTCGTATCTCGTTAATAACTATTGCTTACTCTGTGTTTCTTTGTACTTGTATTAGACTTAGTTATACGTTGGAAGCTTTAGCTATTTCTCAAATGCAGCAGCTGAATATTGCTATAAATAACCGATATGAATGCTGCTTTTCAATGTATGGTATAAACTTAAAAACTCAATTATGAATAACCTAAAAACAGTCAAAATTATACTTTCTCCTCTTCGATTACATTCTGCTTCTTCCATACAGATTCCACAGTCCACCATTAGATATAATTCTATGTTACCATCTGTTTACGTTTCACCTCTGAAACTTCATTCGGCCACTAAAATTAATTTACATGGAGTTTCTGACTCTGCCCTTTTTAGAAACCACTTAAAAGTTCGTCTCTCACCTCTTAAGTCACCTGTACTAAGGAACTCTAGGAGTAAGTATAGAAGAAGTGTAGTGTATCCCTCTATTTCTAAGTGCAATGCCAAGAGGTGTAGCTGTTGCAAACATTTATGTTGTAAATCAACTTTTAAATCTAACGTTAATGGAAGACAATTTTCTGTAATTACTAATTCTGATCTTGATTGAAAATCAACTGATGTTATTTATGTTTTATCTTGAGAAGAGAAAGATTGTGGCATGCAATATGTTGGCCAAACTTGTAGATTTATAAAAACTAGATTTTCTGAGCACTATCGTCGAACAAAAAAGCCTCGCAAAATTGATAATTTTCTTTATAGGCATTTCAAACAAACTAATCACTCTACTAGCAGTATTTCTATTCAGCCTGTTGAAAAGATAATATATGGTGATAATTCCACTAAAAGATATAGAAATATTCTTAGGCATGAATTAGAATTAAAATGGATAAAATTATTACAAACACCACATCCACTTGGTTTTAATGATGATATTTACCATGAGGGTAACATTTCTAGATTACCTGATTTTGATGTTTTTTCTCTTTTAGATATCCGTAAACGCAATAACCGATCTCATAGTAAACACAAAAATGGAAATTTAAAACGCAAAAATAAACATGTTTTAACTCTTTCAGAATTAAGTATCATCTTAAAACATTCTGGCCGACATATGGCCCTTTCACGTTTAGTAACTCTTTCTATATCTTCACTTCGTAATTTGGATATTGAGGCTAATAAATTCTATGATAGAGCTCATCGACTTTATGATGCAGCAATTCTTACCCGGTGGTACACTCAACATGCTCTTCGGCCATATATAGATTCGGAAATTAATCATATTAGGCATTTTATCAAAATTCAATTTGTCAACAAGGGGATTGAATTCATTAACTTACCCAGTATATTTAAAGATAAATCTGTTATCTCTTCTATTCCTACTTATTTTGAAAATAAGGAATCCCCTATCATTTGTTATAAGTATAATAAACCTATTCGTAGTACTGTTTTTAACTATAACAAATTAGTAACAGAACTTGATATTGAAAATTCTATTCCTGACTCTTGAGATTGTAAGGACTCTAAGTATTGCTATCAACCGGCTGGTCATATAGTCACAGGGGATTTAAAAATCATAACTGATTCAAGAATTCGTTCTATTATATGTAAGGGACCTAAATATAGGTTTCCTGTGCCAATAGACTTCAAATCATGTCGTGAGGAAATTGCAGGAGCCTTACAAGAATTTTGTAATCGCTGGTGTAAACGAGAGCATGTTGAGTCTAATGCCTTAAATAGTTGGAAACTAAATATTTTTAAAATTATTGATGGTAGAATTTCATTTTATTGCAACAATTTAGATCTTCTACCACCTAAACCTAAATTCACTTTTAGACACTTGAAGAAAGGGATCCAGGAATTCCATAGGAAGTTTGTTTTGGCCCCCGCAGATAAGGTTGCTAACAATGTTGTGGTCGTTTGAAAAAGATACTATATTAACACCCTAAAGCAAGAACTTAGCACTGCAAAAACATATGAGCATAACAGGCTTGATGAGACTACATTGCCTCATAATCTAATAAAAGAAAAACTAACAGAATTAATTGAACAAACATTTAACAGAGAGGGCTCACTTTATTTGGCCTGTAATGATAAAAATGCCTTTTTTACTTCTGAACAACCTAAACGATATAAATTGTGGTCATGTCAGAAAATGTGTGATGCGCTCCATTATCTTTTGGACAATATATTTATAAGATTTGGCTCAAAATTATATAGAACAAATTGTCGGTATTCCAATGGGTACAAATTGTGCTCCTCTTGTTGCAGATTTGTTTTTGTTTTGTTATGAGAGAGACTTTATGTTATCTCTGTCAGACAATAATCAATCTGATGTTATTGAAGCTTTTAACTCTACCTCCAGATATTTAGATGACTTACTTAATATTGATAATCCTTATTTTGAACAAATGGTAGGTCAGATATATCCCACTGAACTTCAGTTAAATAAGGCGAATTCTTCTGATACTGAAGCTCCATTTTTGGACTTGAACTTGTCAATAACAAATGGCATAGTTTCTTCTAAAATTTATGATAAACGGGATGATTTTAATTCTGAAATAGTAAATTTCCCATTTCTTGATGGAGATGTTCCTCGCTCTCCTTCCTATGGTGTATATATTTCTCAGCTTATTCGTTTTGCTAGAGTATGTTCTACTGTTGATGACTTCAACAACAGAAACTTATTTTTAACTGCTAAATTATTAAAACAAGGTTATAGATATCATAAAATTCGAAAAGCATTTTCTAAATTCTACCACAGACACTCAGAGTTAATTGTTAAATACAACATTGGGTTAAAAACTCTTCTGCAACAAGGCATATCAGAACCTATATTTTATGGTGATTTAGTCTATAAATTCAAACGAATTGTTGGAAAACCTAATTTTAGTGATCAATTCAAAAAGATAGTTAAACGTTATATAAGGGTTGGATATAACTTGGATATCATGCGACAATCTGCATGCCTAGTTGTAAACCCAATCATGGTTTATAGCTATGGTTTCCTCTTTAATTGCACGACGGTGGGTCGGGCCTCAGACTCTATGACGGCTCTGACGTAAAGCTTTAATCGGTGGGTTGGTACCTGATGCTTATCTGTAGCTGGACCCACCGTGGCTCAACTTGAGGTTTTCTTTAGCTCTGACTATCTGTGAGTCATGAGCCCTTTTCTTTGTTTCATCATGGTGTAGTAATTTGATTAGAGTGTTTTTTCCATGATGATACATTGCATTAGTTAGATGGCCTCCATGCGAGCTGAACTTTTTTTGTACTTCAACAACAGCAGAATCTAGGGCGAAGATTTGGTACCAGTAAAATGCATTTAAGCCCCCTGGTGGCTTAGGCTGCTGTCCGTTCTAAGGCGGTGGTTCTGTTGTTGTTGACTTTCTGTTTATTGTAACTCCCATTGTGGGAGTCTGTAATTGTTCTATGTTTTGTTGTCCGTTACTTTATGTCCATTTTAGTATTGCAATCATCTTGATGGGGAAGAGGGAGCTGATTGCTTTGCTTAATTTGTCTTCCTGGTGTCTCGTGATGGTTGAGCGGCTCTTCCTCACGGTGCCACGGGGTTGTCTGCAGTTTGTGATTGTGTTATTCCTGGTCATACTCATTTACTATTTTTGGGTCACTAACGACGCCTAAATGACAGAAACTAGCTAGTCTGGCTCAGGAAATATGCACACTCTAGTTTCAGTTCTTTGGTGCAGTCTTTGCTTCCAAGGGATACCCTTTTAAGAACATATTTGACTTCACTACAGCTGGTGGATGGGACTGTGTGGCGGCGGTAGAACGTCTCCCTGCCCTTCACTATAGTGTAGATTTTATTTTCTTTTCCTTTGGGATCATGGGTTTCATTGTAGAACTTTGAAACTATTAGAGGGTCACTGACGACGCCTAAATGACAGAAACTAGCTAGTCTGGCTCAGGAAATATGCACACTCTAGTTTCAGTTCTTTGGTGCAATCTTTGCTTCCAAGGGATACCCTTTAAAGAACATAATTATGTGACTTCACTACAGCTTGTGACTGAGACTGTGTGACGGCGGTAGAACGTCTCCCTGCCCTTCACTATAGCGTAGATTTTATTTTCTTGTCCTTTGGGACCATGGGTTTCATTGTGGAACTTTGAAACTATAAGAGGGTCACTGAGGACGCCTAAATGGCAGAAACTAGCTAGTCTGGCTCAGGAAATATGCACATTCTAGTTTCAGTTCTTTGGTGCAGTCTTTGCTTCCAAGGGATACCCTTTTAAGAACATATTTGACTCCTCTACAGCTGGTGACTGGGACTGTGTGGCGGCAGTAGAACGTCTCCCTGCCCTTCACTATAGTGTTGATGTTATGTTCTTGTCCTTTGGGATCATGGGTTTCATTGTAGAACTTCGAAACTATTACAGGGTCACTGAGGACGCCCAATTGGCAGAAACTAGCTAGTCTGGCTCAGGAAATATGCACACTCTAGTTTCAGTTCTTTGGTGCAGTCTTTGGTTTCAAAGGGATACCCTTTTAAGAACATTTTTAACTAACATGACATAAAGAAGGGTCTGGATGGGTGGGGGTCTGGTGCTCACTATTCATTAAAAATTTAGCCCATTATTCATCTCATTAAATATTTGTTTATTCATTAAAATAAGACAAATTATTCATTAAAGTAAGAAAGGTGGCAAAAGAAATCTGATTATTCACTATTCATTAATTCTTTCTTCAATTCATTAAAAAATAGGATTACATGTATCATTAATTTTTAGGCCCTCATTATTCACTATTCATTTTTTGGCTTATTATTCACTATTAATTAAAAAAGGGTCACTATTCACTAATCATTATACCCCATCCAGACCCTCATAAAGCATCAGCTTAATCTTCGACAAACTATTTATTAACTTAGCTTGCCGACACTCCCCAGTGGCGTTACCATCAATGTATTTATCAGCATTTAATCTGTCAAATTGATATCGCATTATCAATATTAACTCTTGCAAAATATTTTTTGATACTAAAGGGTGTTAAGAAAGTTTGTTACGCAATAACATTGTTTTCCTGTTAGTTAAGTTATAATCCGTTAAATTATATATATGGCAATGGTAGTTTTATAGTCGAACTAAACAAAATCAAATGAGCCAGTGCATGAGATTTCCAACAATGTGGTATGTGAGACCAGCAAAGTCTCAGATCCGCCTGTGCATACGCTTGAGTATTTTATGATTGTTAAGCTACTGACTGAACACCATTTGGAGTTTCTAAGCTTAATAGGAGGCTGTAGAGGCCCGTCTGAGTCTACACATGTCCCAATGCCACATTGTTGAAAATATCATGCACTGACTCAAATAGTTTATAAAAAAAAAACAGTTTTGTCACGTCATTGTATGTCAGACAAGATATCAAACGCTAAAACATATCACAGAATGCATTTTCAGCATCATTTCTTTTCAATGATTTGAAATTGTATGATGAACTACGGAAAGACCTTTCAAAAAACCAGGGGCGGATCTGGGATTTCTGGAAAGGGGGTTCATATTTATAAAGGTGTGGGGGTTCACTTTGCTGCATTTATCAGTTTGCTTAAATATCCCATGAAAATGAAATAATTTGGTCTGAGACCAAATCATTTCCTTTTCATAGGATATTTTTAAACGGGATGGGCGGGGGCAGGGAGGGGGTATTCATGCAAATCCCCTGAAGCTCCTCTGGATTCGCCACTGTAAAGCCCCTTTAGGACAGTCCAATCATTTCCATTACAGCCTTAAACTGTTACTAGTATTTATGTAATATGCTAATGTCTCAGGTTTGTTTTTTGCGACAAACAAATGTGAAGGGTTTAGAACAGAATATAATATAATAAAGTTTATTTCCAATCATGGGCCACCAGTAGGCAGCATATAAATCACAATTAATAAAATTAAGATATGCATTTAAACATAAAGTAACTAAAGCTTGATTCTGATTAGTCAAACACCAATTTGAAGGCACATGTATGTTGAACGTATATACACTATAACAATCAATATAACTGACAATCTGAAGCATCATTCATGTCAACCTGAACATCCCATACCACCCATATATACATTCACCGCCACACCCCAGCCCAGAAGCAGCCAGCAGCCGAAAAACAGGCAACCAGAACCCCACCTCTAAGACAAGGAAATATCTGGAGGCGGTGGTAATGGTCACCTGCAGTCACTCAACCGACCACCGACAGACCGGCAAACAACAATCAATATAGATATGGTCAATATATTAGTGCCTCACCAAACCTGAAGCTCACAGTACTCAATATTATGAACCATATGCATGACACACCCCTGCAATTAATATACGGCTAAAATACCTCTTATGTTCTCTTTCATTTTATTCAGACGAAACATAAATTATTTATTATTTAAACTTCTGAATTTGGAAAACCAGATATACTACCTTGAACTATCAACTGTTATGATGTACATGTCTATATGCCTCAACATCAGTATTTAGCGTCTTACATGTACATCATAACCGCCTATACCTCTTTGTACATCATAACAGTGGATACATATGAGAGAGATAACCTGGAGAAACTATATTTTTCAGATGTTCAAGTGCAGCTAACTCTGTAGTCAGTGGTGAGATCAGACCGAAACTCAAACCCATCAAAACTTTTATGTATGTGCTGGTTCTTACATGAATGAAGAAAATCAAATAAAAAAATGAACGGTCTAGAGTGGTCACAATATACATCTTTATTTAAGATGCTCATGGGCAGCTAACTTCGTACTCGGTCGTATGGTGTGGCCAAAATTCGAAGCCATTCAAGCTTTTATGCATGTCCTTATTACCTACAAGAAAGAAGATCCATTCAAAAATGAAGGCGGTAAAGTGATCACAACATTTCTTACATTGTAAGTCTATGGGGATTTTCCAGATGTTCAAGTTCATCTAACTCTGCTGTCCGAGATTTGATCTGCTAGCAATTCAAACTAATTCAAGCTTGTATGGGTGTTTTTGTTACCTGCAAGAATGAACAATACCCAATCAAAAATGAAGACACTAGAGTAGTCACAACATTTTACAATGACTTTTAAGATGCTCCAGGGCAGCTAATTCCGTAGTCCCTGGTCTGATCTTGCTGAATTTCAAACCCATCTAAGATATAAAAGTTGCCCTTGTTACCTTGAAGAACGAAGAAAATCCAATCACAGTTGAAGGCGCTAGAGTGGTCACACCATTATACATTGATTCTTTAGACTCTTAAGGGCAGCTAATACTGTAGTTGGTTAAGGAATCTAGCCGAAATTTAAACTCATCCAAGCTTTTATGATTGCCCGTGTTACATGCAAAAATGGAGAAGACTCATAAAAAATTGAACGCACTAGAGTGGTCACAACATATCTCCCATTATAAGTCTATGACGCTCTAGGGCAGCTATCTCCACAGTCCGAGTTCTGGTCTTACCGAATTTCGAACCCATCCCAGACTTTATGGTTGTTCTTGTTACCTGCAAGAATGAAGAAGGTCCAATCAAAAAATAAGGTTATAGAGTGGTCATAACATTATTTATGAATTTTTCAGACGCTCAAGGACAGCTAACTCGGTAGTTGGTGATGAGATCTTGCCGAAGTTCAAACTCATCCAAGCTTTTATAGTTGTCCTTGTTACCTGCAAGAATGAAGAAACTCCACAAAAAATAAAGGCACTAGAGTGGTCACAGCACTTCTCCCATTATAAGTCTATGGGGATTTTCCAGACGCTAAAGGGCAGCTAACTCCTTAGTCCCTGGTCGGATCTTGTCCAATTCCGAACCCATCTAAGATTTTATTGTTTTCCTTGTTACCTGTAAAAATAAATAAGAGCCAAACAAAGATGAATGAGCTAGGGTGGTTACACAATTTTCCCCATTAAAACCTATCAGAGCTATCTTTTGCCATGGAAACAAGAGTTCTAATCCGATCTGGTCCAAAACCGAATGAAGCCAATCCCCTATCCTTATAACGCTCCGGATGAAATTTGATTATGACCGGCCAGCTGGTCTTAGCGATATTCATGTTTAAAAGTCTGGATACAGGGACGGACGCTGAATTTGTCTTGAATTATGCTTATAATTGATACATTTTCACATTTAGATGGTTTAAAATAAGTAGAATTAGCAAAATTATTTTTCTTTGATACCCAGGTAGGTGTCTCGCAAGATAAACTGCCCTGGACGGCTCCCCCCCCCCCCCTGCAACTTAGTATACGAAACAATGCGACAAAGAAAACAGCTGAATTTGACTTGAATTATGTTTATAATTGATTCATCTTCATATTCAGATAGCTTAAAATAAGTAGAATTAGCAAAATAATTTTCCTTTGATACCTAAGTGGGTGGGGGCGGGGGAGGACAAGGTAAACTGCCCTGGACAGCTTGCCCCCCACCCCTGCAACTTAGCATACTAAACAATGCGACAAAGAAAACAGCTGAATTTGATACATCTCCACATTCAGATAGTTTAAAATAAGTAGAATAAGAAAAACAATTTTACTTAAATAGCCAGGTGGGTGGTGGCAAGATAAACTGCCCTGGACAGCTTGCCCCCCCCCCCCCCTGCAACTTACCATACTAAACAATGCGACAAAGAAAACAGCTGAATTTGACTTGAATTATGTTATAACTGATACATCTCCACATTCAGATAGTTTAAAATAAGTAGAATTAGCAAAATAATTTTACTTTGATACTCAGGTGGGTGGGGGCTAGATAAACTGCCCTGGACAGCTTGCCCCCACTCCTGCAACTTAGCATACGAAACAATGCGACAAAGAAAACAGCTGAATTTGACTTGAATTATGTTTATAATTGATCCATATTGATATTCAGATAAGTTTGAAATAAGTAGAATTAGCAAGATAATTTTACTTTGATACCCAGGTGGGTTGGGGGCAAGATAAACTGCCCTGGACAGCTTGCCCCCACCCCTACAACTTAGCATAAGAAAACATGCGACAAAGAAAATAGCTGAATTTGACTTGAATTGTGTTTATTATTGATACATCTCCATATTCATATAGTTTAAAATAAGTAGAATTAGCAAAATGATTTTACTAAGCTAACAAGGTGGGTGGGGGCAAGATAAACTGCCCTGGACAACTCCTCCCACCCCTGCAACTAAGCATACGGAACACTGCAAAAAAGAAAACAGGTAAATTTGACTTGAATTATTTTTATAATTGATACCTCTCCACATAAAGATGGTTTAAAATAAGTGGAATTAGCAGAATAATTTTACTTTGATCCCAGGTGGGGGCAGATAAACTGCCATGGACAGCTTGCCCCCCCCCCACCCATCCAACCAAGCATATGAATCTATGCAACCAAGAAAATAGCAAAATTGTACTTGAATTATGATTATAATTGATACATCTTCACATTCAGATAGTTTTAAATAAAAGGAATGAGCACATAAAATTAAAGTTTTGTTTTGCAAGTGAGAGAAAAGATAAGCTGAAAAGCATTTGAAACCAAAAGGCAGAGGAAATAGCTCAAGTTGTCTTAAATTATGATTATATTCCACATAACGTCACCTTCAAATAGTTTCAAATCAGTGGAATGAGCCAATAGTGTTTGGCCAGGGGGGGATAAAGCACCCTAAACTGATGCCCTAACCCATTTAATTTGTGCAATGAAAATGTATATCAAACAATATTTTCTCAAATATTGATTAAAGGAGGATATAAGATTTTTGCAGTTTAGTAGAAAAATTTACAAAAAATCCTAAAAAACTTAATGTTTCTTTTTGGGATGGGGAGCAAGATAAACCCGCCTGGACAGCTTGCCCCCCAGGGGTGAAGATAACCAGGGTGGGGTGGGAAAATATCCCAAGATATCTTCGCCCCCGGGGGCAAGCTGTCCAGGGGGGCAAGATAAACTGGTCCACCAGCTCGAGTCCTATCCTATAAGCTCACTGGGAGCCTTCGGCTCAGGTAAGCTAAAATTGCTGGTAGCTGAGCTGGAACTTGACCCTTCGGTACGTCTGCATTCTGGTAGATTTGATGAGCTGGAACTTGATCCTTCGTTAGGCCTGCTTGTTGATTAATTTACACTGAGCAAAATTTTTGATTGGTCACCTTACATTTTTACGTTAGTTTTGAAAGTAAGATTCGGTAATACAAAATTCATGCTTCTATAAATCAATTTAGGCCTTGCCAAAACACTGCATGCCATTTCATTAAAAAAATGACTGGTACAGCTTGCACAGACGATATTAGAGTAAAGGTACCCTCATTTCAAAAATCACATTTTTGCTACAATATGAAATATTCCACAGAGACGCCATCCATTTTTTTTTGTTTGTATGAAGATGTATTTGCCTGCCATGATTAAAGACGAACACGCTTCAGACGATTCGCTTTGACAATCAGACTCCTCTTTTCTGTTACGTAATAGCATGTTGACAAACACTACCAGCAGCTAAATATTTGAAATTCAGCTTTTTGCATGCAATTTACATAGGAAGCTCTCACTGTTCTGTACGCCATATTATCTGTGATACGGTATTGAAATTTTCAGTGATTATTAATTACCACTAGACGTCACTGTTCTAGTTTGGAAATTGAAAAAAATTATGCAATGTACCGTCAAATTGACTTTTTAAGTTTTATATTCTAACCGGAAGTACGCAGCAGCAGTAAAATGTTTGTCATCACAAAATGGACGAATCAAGTTCTATTCTGTTTGGGCTATCTTGTTCAGATAAAATAAAATGCATACAATAATCTTTACACAAGCTACTAATAAATTTGAAAAATCTCGAAAAAATGTGATATTATAAAAAATGCGTGAAAAAATCTACTTTAGTCAAGATTTCAAGTGTTTGGTGTTTTTTGAATTCGACTAGACCAGTTTATTACCAACTGCACTTAAATTGGATAAAACTTTATTCAAAACCATTTTTCTTAAAAAAAACAACAACATGTTTTTGCATTTTTAACCGAAAACCGTGGATAGAAAGACAACTTTTTTTGAAAGACCGCTAAACGTTTGCCCATTAAGCTGCACATATATAGGCAAAAAAATCATTATAATGTTATTAGCGTTTGATCAGCAATAATGAGTTTAAAAGGTGACCAATTAGAAACTTTGTTGAGTGTAATGAGTTTGAACTTGACCCTACGGTAGGTTTTTTTGCTGGTAGATTTGAAGTTTGATCTGGTAAATTATCTGTATGACTGGAAATAGCTGCACACTCTGCAAAATAAAAAAAAAATAGTGGATAAAGGGAATATCACATTGTATCAACGACTTTCTTCAAAACTATGAGATAATATTTGAAATAGTACAGCTTGCACCACTACACAAAGCTACATGGCTCAGATTTTTCACCTGTGCTATTGGATATAACCAAACAGGGGATGCAATCCGACTATGACAGTGGTTGTCAATGATAAGGCAATGGTTAAAAAATGGCACCCTGTGTGCTTTTCTAGGACTTTGGTGTGTACTTTCTGGGCTGTTTTAATGTTGGGATTTATGTAGAATTGGACTTAAACAGCTATGAATCAGATATATATAGCGCTGATGGGCTTTTACTGTTCTTATGCAAGTCATATATCTTTTATGCTAGAATTATTAATAGGGGATATTAATGAGTACATAAAATTATTACATCTTCGCATGTGTTTAAATACAGGACCAAATATGGTTAACATAATAAAGCAGTAATTCTATGATGGTATTTAGTATTCTTTTGCTCGGACACGTGTGAATCATCCCATGTGGGCGAGAAGATTCAAAGAACCAAGGGGCGATTCAAATGGGTAGTTAATAAATTAGAACACAGACTTCACTCTGGTGGCAGCGTCATAAATAACCATTTTGGTTGGTTTTGAATATATCAGTTCAATATTATGGACGTTTGCACATTTTGAAGAGCATGGAGCTTTTTTGTTGCAGTTTCAGTGCTTATATGATACATTATCTGTAAGGACGAAACACTAGCTACTGTGATAGAGATTTTGAGGTTTATTCCCCACCCAAACCTCGATTAACTTATTGGTTACAGCTACGTAGATTTAATGTTAATTTGACTTTGACTGGGAATACAGTTTGATAATTAGCTGATAACTATTTTCTCTCCATGAGAATAGATATTACTTTGATTTAAAATTACTTTGAGAAACACGGAGCTGATCAGTACAGAATATACGGATCATTGGATGATATGCAGGATGACGTTGGTGTAGGCAAGTAACTTTAATTCATCAACGTTTGAGTAAACAGTACTTGTTGCCTACGAGGTGTAATCAAAAAGTTCTCCGCCCGATATGCTTGGGTGAGATTCATTGAATTAAAATCGTTGTCAGTTGGTCATTTGATCTAATAGAAGGACATTGGAAGTGTGAAAAGCATGCTGTCTTGTGTGGTTGCTTATGTAAACCACTTTTAAGGGAGGATGATGCAACACATTTTGAAAAGGGAAAAACTTGAAATCAGAGCGGTTATCAAGTACTTTTGTAAGAAAGGAATGCCTCCATATGTAAATTCATGAAGACATATTTTACCCCCTCTACCTAAATCTTCTTTTCGTCATCTGAAACGAGGTATTCAGTATTTTCATATGAACTATGTTTTGGTTCCAGCAGATAAAGCTGCTAACAATGTTGTACTTGTTTGACAATTGTATTATATTAATACTCTTAAGCGTGAGCTTGTTGACACCAATGCCTATAGACTGCAGCCTTCTTTGAGTGAGAGGGTGGTTGTCGATGGGCATGGTTGTCATACAGCCTTACATTTTGGTGTCAAAGCTAAAGAAAACCAAGACGAAATTCCTACGTTGTAATGGTTACCTAAACTCCATAAAAAACCTATAAAGCAAGATCAGTTGCTAATTCTAGTTCTTGTACGACATCAAAACTTTCTGTATTGTTAACCTCATGTCTTAAAGCTGTTAAAACATGTTATTAAGTACTGTGAAAAGGTATGTGAGAGATCAGGTAAAAATCTATTTTGATCTATTAAAAATTTAGATGAAATTCTAGATAAACTGAAAGCTAGAGATTTCAATGCGACCAGTTTGTCTACTGATGTTTTTTCTACTCTTTACACTACCTTACATCATAGTTTATTTATATATATTTATTGATCTCATTGAAATAACCTCCAATAGATAAGGCTCTCCTTACCTTGCATGTAACGACAGAAACGCAATTTTTACTTCAGAAAACCTAAAAAAATATCATGCATGGTCTTGTTACTGACCTTTTTGTTGGACAACATTCTTATTCGATTTGGCACCAAGTTGTATTGGCAAGTAGTTGGAATTCCTATGGGCACTAACTGTGCTCCCCTGGTTGCCAATTTATTCCTGTTTTGTTCTGAGAGAGACTTTATGATGTCCCTTTCTGATGATAAGCAGGCTGATATAATTGATGCTATTAACACTACATCCAGATATTTGGACGATATTATTAACATTCATAATGTTTATTTTGACAATATGGTAAGTCAAATATGCCATTCAGAGCTCCAACTTAATAAGGCTAATACCTCTGATACCGAAGCCGCGTTTTTAGACTTGCATTTGTCAATCTCTAAGGATATTGTTTCTACCAGAATTTATGATAAAAGTGACAACTTTGATTTTGAAATTGTCAATTTCCCATCTTTATATGGTGATGTTCCTTGCTCTACATCCTATGGAGTCTTAACTCTCAACTCATTTGGTTTGCTAGAGCATCTAGCCATGTTGCTGACTTCAACACTCGCAATAAATTGGTAACTCAGAAACTTCTTAATCAAGGCTATTGGTATCATAAACTTCGCAAAACCTTTTTTAAATTTTATAGACAATACTATAATTTGAGATCTAAATTCCAAATTGGACTTAATTTTCTCTCGCGCCAAGGACTTTCCATACCTGCATTCTATGGTGACTTGTGTATTAATTAAAGACGATTGTTGGCTCTAATAATTCCTCAGCGCAATTCATTAAATTAATTTCCCATTATAAAAAGATTGGCTATAACATTAATGTATTGCAACAGGCTGAATGCTTGGTGGTCAACCCAATCACGGTTGGCATCTTTGCTTTCCTATTTTATTGCACGCCCGTGGGTCGGACTTCAAACTCTATGAAGGTTCCGACTTAAAGACTTATCTATTGATTAGATGATAAGGGCCTGATGCTTTGGCTGTTGTCAGGCCCACCAGGGTTTACCTGTTGGATTTCTTTTGCTCTGGTATTCAGTTTTATTTACTGTTGGGTCCTTATTTTTGCTTTATCTCCTTTTTATTTCTTGATTTATATGTTCTAGGAGATGATGCATTGATAAGTTAGGGGCATTTCATGCAATCCAAACATCTATGTGTCTTGATCCACTTCTGAACTAAGGTTGAGGTTGGCACGCCATGAAACCGGTTTAAGCCCTCCAGTAAAATACTTTTACTGACCGTTCCACGGCGGTGCTTCTTTTGTGGATCATTTCTGTTATTTCTGTCTTGTTTTTGTTATGTTTTTGTGCGCGTCTGTTTATTGATGCCTTGTGGTCACCTGCTGGGAAAGGGCTGACCTCTTGGCTCTCATTTTTGAAGTCTAATTGTGACATTGTCACTTTCCCTTTGGTATCCTGGGTCAGGTGTGGTGCTTGATTGTATCGTTTCCTGTTTTTGCCCTCCATTTTACTTTCATGGAAACCCATCTGAAGGAGTCTCCTTCTTATAGCACAGTGAAGAAATTAGCAGCAGGGTTTAGGAGGGGGAGAGAGCGCGTTCAGGATGATAGACGTTCTGGCTGCCCCAAAGATGCCACTGCTGATGTAAATGGCAAGGCTATGCACACCCTGGTTATGTGTGATCGAAGGCGAGACCTGCGAAGCATAGCTAGCGAAGCAGGCATAAGTTTTGGGGCAGTACAATCAATCCTAAGTGACTTCTTAGGTATGTTAAAGGTTTTGGCAAGATGGGTACTGTGAATCTTGACCTATGATCAGAAAAAGGACTCTGCTCGATATTTCTAGGTATCTCCTATCTCGCTATGAAGATGATCCTGGCGATTGTATTGAGCGAGTTGTAAACCAAGATGAGACATGCGTTCACCACTTTAACCCAGAGTCAAAAATGCAGAGCAAAGAATGGAAGCACCCTGGCTCACCCCTCCTAAGAAAGTGAAGAGGGTTCATTCAACAGGGAAGGTGATGGCCTCAATAGTTTTTGGATAGGCGATGGGTGATCATGGTTGATTATCTTGAACAAGGTCGCACGACAAACAGTGCATATTATGCAAGCAAATCGAGGCGGCTACGCCAGGCAATCGCAAGAAAGAGGCGAGGAAAACTGACTGCTCTTGCAGGACAACACCCTTGCCCAACCGTCGCAAGTTGCCATGACTGCTGTGACTGAATATTGATTTTAAATTCTTCCTCACCTCCATATTCTCCTGATATGGCTCCTTCTGACTTCTATCTGTTCCCAAAACTGAAATCCCATCTTCGTGGTACACAGTATGGAAGCGATGAAGGCGTCATAGAGGCAGTAAACGAGTATTTAGGGGACCAGGAAAAGCCCTCATATTTGAATAGATCAGAAGGCTTGAACAGAGATTGGCTAAAGGCATTTCCTTGTAGGGAGATTATATTGAAAAACAATGGTCAAATTTTAATTTCCTGGTAGCCCAAAGTACAAGAGGCTGAGAACTTTTTGATCATCCCTCGTATATGCTAGAATTTTCCTGAGACTTTTTGATATAGATTGTGTTGGAATGTACTTGCTGTGTATTCGCGTATGCTTTATGATATGAGATTAAATCAGTGATCTTAGTTAGCCAATCGGAAAATCTCGGCCCAATTCCAGAATCAAGCCTCAGATGTATGTAAGGCGTAGTTTTATGTCTGAAAAAATGCATTTTGTTATTCGGAACTGGCGTAAGCAAAATAAGTTGTGTAGCATGTGGGTTCAGTTCTATTCAAATCAATTATACTGTTAACAGAATAAATGAAGTTTAGGTTTTTTCAATAAAATATCGCTAAACAGCGATATATTTGTTTTAAAAAAACTACACTTTATTTATAGCATCTTGTGGAATGTTGTGACCGTTTGTTTTGCTGCAATAGAACTTTTTACTGTATTGACATGGCTTCTGTGACATCAGCGTCACGTTATGTGACGTCAGCGCCACTTTATCAAAGTAGACCCTCGATGTACATCCGAGGTCTGATTCCATGGAATTGGCCGAGGCAGTTCCGATTGCTTAGTTAGCTTCTGACATATGTAGAATCCTTCAGGAAGGCCCAATGTAAGCACAAATTGCATGAAGAGAACAGGGAGACAAAAAGTTGTGTTTCCAAAAACGCCAAGTGCGTTTAGGTTGACAGTTGGGAATCACAGTATATCGCTGCCTATTATTTTGAAAACAAATAAAATTGGTCAAATGCTTCCATATTCATATCTAAGCTCGCTGTTAGTCTCTTTTTACGTAATTGCTTTTAATTTCTTTTTTCAATGGACGTACGGCTTTATTTTTGGGCTAAAATGGTCATTTTTTGTATTAAATATATAGGAAAATAGAAAAAATATTTTTTTAAGATTATTTCCCCAGAGTCCCAACTAATCCTTATGCAGGTATATGCGTTCTCATATTTTACATAATATAATGTGAATAGCGTGTTGGGACTTGGGGGGATGATACCATGCAGCCAAAAATATGAAGCATGTGTGAGCTCAAACATTAGTATTTGGATTTTTTGTGTGTTCTATCGAAAATATTTTTTCCAATATAATGCAATAATTAGTACAAGTAAGTTTCCTTTTATAACCCCTTAGTCATGAAATATTACAACTTTTAAGCATATTTTTCTTTAGATTATGATTTTTTTTCTAAATTCTTTTGATAAATTAGTTTGTACATATACTGCATATTTCCAATACATATCAGCTTCATGGCCCCTGAATAGGTGTACTTTACGCATGGATGAATGGTTATAGTACATTGCTGAATAATATAGCACCAGGTAAATATATTGTCACCAATGTAGAATAGATTACAGTTGCACTTCAAAATATTTTTTAACAAATACGATTAAAAAAAAAGAATCATTAAAATGCTAATGATTTTGGACTTTAAAAGACGTTCAATGTAATTTTTAATCGAGTACTGATGTTATAATACTGTTACACGTGAAAATAATTGATTACTTAATTTTTTGGTGAAGTCAAATTTTGCCCCCCTCCCCTTTGGTAGCATTTCATGTTTTGTCATAGAGGTCTGCCTGTCTAATTGTAAACTATATTCGGACTTAATACATCCAACGTTTTATTCAAAAGGATACCAGTGATATCTTATGCATAGGGAAGTTTTTGAAGCATATGAAAAATAGACAGCTACCCTATCAAAGTGTCAGAGGTCCTTCATGCCATATCGCCCTATGGGCTGATATGCAATGGTTTGGCTAGATCAAATTAACGAATAGTCTTTAGATGATTATTTGTCAAATACGACCACTATAACTCAGAAAACCATTAAAGCGATAATCAGGACTGCAGCAGGCGACATATTTTGTGACATCTTTCCTAGTTTTCTAAATAAAACGGTTATATTTCATGAGAATCAGCAGACGATTCTTAATATTGCAAACCAAACAACTATGTGTCTTGATCCACATCTGAACTAAGAATGTGGTTGGTGCCATGAAACCGGTTTGAGCCCTCCAGTAAAATATTTTTACTGACCGTTCCAAGGCGGTAGTTCTTTTCTGGATAATTTGTGTTATATATGTCTTGTGGTTGTCATGCTTTCTCGTCTGTTCATTGCTGCCTTGTGGGTGTTTGGCGTATGTTTCATCAGTGTAGACGATTGCCCATCCCTGCTAACGATATTTCTTAAATCATCTTAGAAACTGAACAAATTTTGTTTCTTTGCAAGGTATTTAAAACTACACCACTACGTTACTGAAGTAGTGGGGGCCGCTGTGTAATTCCGTGTGCATTTTTTGGTAAAAGTGCCAAACATACATTTTCTTGTAGAAAAATGTATCCTGTTTAAGAAAAAATATGTTTACAATTTTTCCTTGGCGTTTTAACGTCACAGTGACGTCACAAAGTGACGTACCCATTTTTAGCTTATTTAAGGCTTGAAAGTTGAGAGTTATGAATTCCAGCAGGCATAAACCAGAGCTGTTTGATCAGGTGTGGTAATTCTACTGGCAACATGCTGATTTCAGAGCTTAGCCCCTGACTCTGGATATTAAAGAGGTTACATTAACTTCACGATGATGTCTGTACATTGAAAAGTGACGTCAGCACCAAAATGAAAATTCTGTGATAGTGAAAGCTCAAATAGCTCCTCTCCACACAGCAGGGAAAATATTGTTCACTGTAATTTTCTGAAACTACATTATATAAGATGCAAAATGACATACGTTAGCTCTCTGGCCTATATTTAGACAGGCATGTTAACTACGTTACCCTATTATAGTTTCAAATCCTATTTTGCAAATACCAAGTTATACATAATTATTATTTATCGACATGCTGTTTGCCTTAAAACATTTTCAAATGAAGGGAACAGCCGGTATGCAATTAAACAAAACACCACTATGATGTTACAGTTATATATGTTACTTTAAAAATATAACTATTTAATGCATTACTGTCACACATTGGACTGCCAAAATACCTCTTAGAGGAGTTTTGTACACTAATTTTCTAAAACCACATTATACAAGCCACACGATAATGTGTTAACTCTTTAACGGTTGGAGAGATACCACGTAATAGCAAAATTTTCTACGTTACTGTAAAATAATTGAAAATCTTATCTAATTACTCCTTATTCTTACATGCCAATATAGCCTTTTATTTGTAAGCAAAAGGCTAGCAATATGATGTTATCAAAGCAGAAGGATCTGTTATCACTGTGATATACGTTTCTTTCTTTTAAATTACAAAGGAACAATTTTTAAGTTTACACTCCTAGTGGGCTATTTATTGCCATTTAACTGCCATTAATTGTCATTAAAGGGCAATACCAACAACGCATGGATGAATAAGAGAATAAAATTTGACTTTTATTCACATACAACCATTTTTTCAAGTCTGTGCGCTTTATTAAATATGTAAACAGCATTTTATTTTCTTAAATTCATATTAAATGATATCTTATATCTCACTGACACTGATATATTTGCCTTTTATACGTGAAATGATATATAAAAGACACATATTAAGTCATCAAATATATCAGAAGAAACATTATATGCTCCTCAGGAAAATTATTTTTGTTTCACTACATTAATATGTTAACTTATTGTGTAGCTTATATGTTTAATGCTGAATGAAATATGTTGTACTACATTTATCGTATTTTAGATTACACAATAATATTAAGCACGGACTAGCTTAGTAAGATTTATCACATTGCATAAGCCAGCTATCAATTACAACTACTATGCCGATACCATTCAGAAATAAAAGCATTTTCATAATTTGTAATTGTAGGTCAATTCAAGCATATATCTAAATAGGGAATTGAGAATTTAAAACAGTCCTTTATCTTTGTCTTTTGAAAAAAAAATGAACTGAAATTATTTAAAAACATAACGATTTTTCCCAAAAGGTAAGGCACACGCCAAGCCTATCCATATGGTTATAGCAACTTTATATCAGAACAATGTCCAGTTTGGCGACAAAAGAATACCATTTAAGATGGTATAATGCATAACAAGATAATTTTAAGGATATACTGTCTTATTATTTGTTCTGTCTGGTTCTGAAAAATCTTTGTTCTAATGGTTCATTTTAGTCATACATTTGAAAGATATATGTTTAGCAATTAGAAAAGTCCCTAGGTATTGTTAGTATTACATGTATATTGTAGCTATTGCTAAAATAGCTGACTCACAACAAATTATTATGTTTAATAAATTATTTGTTTTGCATTATTCTACCAATAATACCCATAAATATTACAGTGGAATTTTGCTGCAGATAATATCAAACTGATATTTAGCATGTCAGATGTGAAAATTATCGTTGATACAAAATAGCAGCCTAATAATTGTTTGCATAGTTCAAATCAAACAAAATAGATTTACTTGTAACGAAAGAATAGATCAAAGGAACAAGCCGATTTGATTTTGGTACTTATCGCACTGTTGAGCAATGAAGGCTCAGGTGAGCCTGTGCATATGTGTAGGTAGACTTGCCAGAGCCTTCGCTGCTCGTATACACAAAGCAGTATGAAGGGTTTTGACCACATTTTAGGATACTAGCCCCTCTGCATCATCATGAGTAATTAAACAATGCAGTTGCTAGATCAAATATTTGTTTATGATTTACAGAAAAGAGTCTAAAATAGTTTTAATCTTAAACCAACGTGATTTATACTTGCGCTACTGTCAAAGAACTTATCTGAAATATAGCATTCAACATTTAGTAAACTATACCATACACACATATTACACAATTGACAATGAGGCATTGCTAAATAAATCTCTGAGATTTATATTGATAGCCTGTACATTTAAATGAAATGTTTTCTTTAAGAGATATCTGAATAAAAGTATACATGGCAAACTGGATATGCATAAGTTATGCACATTTTAAACATTGCATTTGCAACTATCATTGGTGACAATGTTGATACTGAGAAGATTGCCATCTTAATGCTGAACAGCTAGCTTCTGAATCTATGACCTGGCAAGTAAACAACTCATTCTAATCTAAAGTACACATACACATATACATGTAAAACATTGTTATTAATGATTACATTTATCATGTGTGTGAGGTTGCTATACTATTTTGCCATCGTTCTGTTTAGTAGAAATTAATATCAGGTATATAGGCATTTATTGCAAAAACTCAATCAGATCTAATCTCTCGACTGGATTTTTTAAATATTTCACATTTCTATCCAGCATTCTAAAAACCATTGTAAAATCTACTTTACAATAACTTGAATGTCACCTGTTAAAATTTGGCCGGATACAATTTTAGCTGAAAAGCCTTTATTTAAATTGGCATCGTAGTAACAGCTGACCTATTTTCTTGTATAAGACCATATCTAATGTGGCCTTAAAGTAAAACTCACCAATATAACCAACTTTCTCTATTTCCATGGAAATGTTTTTTATCAATAAAGCAGTTCTTTAGATATTATTGGTTGAGCAATTGATCCAAGGTACCTACTTTATGTGATGGACAGTTTTGTTGATCGCACAACGAAATCTATGTTGTATATAAACTGAAATTAATTTCAAAGCTTCTGTAATGCGTTACCATCTGCATACCCAGCTAAAAGTCAGGATACAAATTGATTTTGAGACAGTCCTTTTGAACAATAACTACTTACAGACACTTAAACAACTGAATAGAAGTAGCTCAATTAAATATTACAAAACTCTAAACTTAACATTTTATATTAGCTTTTCTGGCCCAATCATTTATCGTCTTTCTTAACATGTTGGATAAACTTATGACAATATAATATATTTTGTATAATACAATTACATGTACGTTATTTTAACAAATTAGACAGAAAATTGAAATGTATCATTCTAAGTGCTGCTACATGAGTGCTATTATTTCCTTTGTTTATGAATTTTAAAATCTATAATTTTGGGGAAATCATTTCTTTGTGGATGTATAAGTTACAATATATACTATTTTGCAAATGTAAATGTTCATGGATAATTGGTAGGAACTTAAATACAGACTGATAAATCCTTTTTTCAGACAGACTGATATATTTATATCTATTTAACAAGACAGTCAGTTTTTAGATGAAAATAAAATATTCTATGGCGTATAATATACGGAATAAAGCAATGTATATGCAGTCTTGAAAGTTGTAATATACGTTACATGATGCAGTACAAACAAAAACAAGACTAATATTTAACACCAGAAACGAAGTTGAGCATAGTATGGCTTTTCACTCTTGCTTATCAACAGAATGCTCATATTTGGTGTTTTAAGGTTTTCAAATTGAATTTATGCTGAATTAAAGAATGAACTTTTTGTTAAGGGTCATCTTTTTTAACAGTTTAAAACTCTTAAAGTATTTGTGATACAAACAAACTGTTTGCAGCTATATATTGGTCCATTACTTGTCTTTTGGAAGGTGTATTTAAACCTGAAAGCTTACTGGGAAGCTTATCAAAAAAAATTATTTAACAGTATTTCATTGATTTTAAAGGGAGTAGCTTAAAATGTAACATAAATAACATTACAATGGGCCCATATAACTTTTATAAACATAAATATATATAAGGAATGAAATTTTCTTGTATGATAAATAAATGTTTTTCCAATTAAAATAAATAAAGTATTACCACAACAACCTTGATTACTTTTATTTTGTTTAAAATGTAGGGTAACGTAGTTAACACGCTGTAGCAGCCAAACGCCCCAACCATCATAGAGCTAACTTGTTTCAAAAAGCTGAGCAAAAAACATACAAATATGCTAAGATCTGATTTCAGTCGCAATGCACACGCGAATTTCCAGGATTACTTTTTGGGGGTACGCAATGTGTTTTTCCAGCAAATTGACGTCAAATCGACGTCAATTCACGTAAAATTGAAGTCCATATTGAATACAATTTTCATTTTAGTGTTTCTATAGACGATTTTAGCCATTTCAATGCAACAAACATAAAAATAAGACTATTTTAGTTGTGTTAATAACCCCACCACAATTAAGCTCTTGATGCAAGTGAAAAGACGGTACCCCATTTTGTGACGTCACTGTGACATTAATACTGCAAGAAAAAATTGTAAACATCTTTTGCCTTACTCTGCATATATTTTTCTAGTTGAAAATCGATGAGAATCACTTTTACCAAAAAAATGCACACGGGAGCCCAAATTTCGACACAGGGGCCTACACTAAAGGTGTAAAAAGGATGATATGAAAAACAATAAATAAACCCCCCTCTATGATTCGAACTTCAGTATAAAAATCAGGCTAAAACCATTTGACTGTTACTTCCAATGATAAATTTCCCACAAAGTAAACGTTAAAAAGACTACAAATAGACACCGGTGTTTACCTAACTAAAATGCAGGTTAACCTTTTATTGTGTCGTCACTGTACTCTTACTGTGCAACAGCTATACCGAATAAGAATCAGAAACATGTTCAGTAATTTTAATAGAGTCTATCAGGTATTAACAGTGGGCCATATGACTTCATGCCGTCTACTTTACATATTACCTCATCCTTTACTTACCTGGCTTAGTATTATTTAGAACCATATCTAGAGGGTATCCATAGGTGTACTGGCGTTGGCCTTTTGATAACGGGAGCTGATCGTTTGTTCCAAACACAAAACCTCCAAATCGAGCAGCTGTTGATGTATGTGTGATGTAATACGACCCCGTCAAGTGCAGTTCAAAGGTTATTATTGCATATGTAAAACTGTCCACAGTAGTAAATTGTGTTTCCTTCAATTCAGGAAACGATCTTCCATTAAACATCAATCCTGCTAAGTCATCATTTTTTATGAAAATGATGACTGTGTGACTAGTGGAAGGACTTTCATTAGATACGTAGAAGGAGCATGCATTAGAAAACTGTGAGATTGCCGGAATCGTAGTTAGAAAGTACCTGTAATATGAGCCATACAACATTACCATTATAGGTTTGTTCGCATACAATACAATGGGCCCACTCGTTTGAGTCGACTGTATGTATGTACCTCGGTTAAGATTCAAAGAAAACCTTTTAGAGTTTAAATAAGTATGAACATTTGTATTTTCAGTTGAAGCAAAGATGCGAAAATGTAAAGTACCTATATCTTTGACGACATCAGGTAATATGTATCTATAGCCCCAAAAATAGTCTGGGATAATTTGTTCGAACAAGGAACTTCCTGTATTAAAACAACTTGAGAACACTGCTATTGGTTTGGAACTGGAAATTATAGAGCCACCAACATCGTTTATCGATACATTATTAAGTAAGTAAGTATCAAATTTGCTCAATATCCCGCTGATCATATGCGAATTTTTCGACTCCGTGAAAGTTATGTTAAATGTAGTATTTGCTTCAACACCAACCATGAAAATGTTTGTATAGGAGTCAACTTGCACAACGTATTCTTGACTTAAGACAGAAACTGGTAGAAGCCTCGCAGTACTGCCAAACAATCAAACCTTGTCTCTTTGAGACTCATCATAATAATAGCTATCAATTGTTAGCAATACAGATATAGCTACGTTAGACTGTATCCGTATTCCCTTTTTCTTTTGATAAGGAGCTGTGTTGTGAATCAATGATTGAGGCAGAGTTGTTAATGTGTTCCACTTATCAGCATGGAGGCTGATGAAGAAGTTGGTCCCTGGAGAAGTAACATTCACCTGCGCTGGAACTCTTGATAGAACAATCAAAGTGATTGAATGTGTGCCTTGATGACCGACTGGAATTCCTGCATAGAATTCTGTCCCCCAAGTATCTGAAATAATATATAATATTATTGTGCAAATTTAATGAATTGGTATCTCCTGTTGAGTGATGTTTAAGACACATATTATATGTATGAAATTAAAGCAATTACAATTAAAGCAATGAGTGTTCTGATTGGATCGATTTCTGGCTATACCATATGAGTGTTAGGGGCTATTGAATAAGCAGAGAAAGTAAGCTTGTAAAAAAGATTTTGGAAATTTTGAATTTTTCCTTTGTGCTTGATCATAGATTACACTGTATGTTGGTGAGGCAAAAAATTGATGTAGGGAGGAAAACGGAGTTTTTGGTGTTAAAATGATAAAAAAATGAACAAGTCCAAGTTAATATTTGCCTGTCTGTCTGTCTGCATACGTTGCCAATGTACTAAAAATATCTACTTAGTGTAGACCAAGTGTGAAAGCTTATACTTGTTTATTTATGACCTTTGCCTGGGTTTTTCTTGAGAATTCTAAAGGTGAGTGATACCACTGGGAACCTATTATAATCGTCCACCCCACCCCCACCCCCCCCCCCCCCAAAAAAAAGGGCTTACAGTCATGCTGATCTAACTGAAATCAAGTAACACGTAAGTGCGGGATTTATGATTTTGGAGAGAAAAAATGAACAAGCTTCAAACGATAAAGGATTTTCAGCAAAAAGCGGAATATGCATTCTTGCACTGCAGGGCTTGGTTCAACAGTCAGCGACATACACACGGCTGAGACCTTGTGTCTGTCTGGAGACTGGTCTTGACTTCTTGACTTATTTTGCCTCCAACCCCTGCTTCAAGACTTATTGCTGGAGTCTTTGTATACAACAGCTGCTCCACTTATCTTCTTTTGATCATTCTTCCTGCAGTCTCGGACAAAGTTTCCCTCCTTTCTGCATATGAAACACACAGGTTTCTGTCCACTTGGTCTATAACCTTGTGGTGGTTTGGAAGCTGAGCCTGCAACTGACCTCTGTGGCTGTTTGTTGTATGCTCCGTTGCTCAGCTTATTTGGTCTCCTAGATGCGATGGAGCCACCATGTGCTTCTATGCAATGTTTAGCATATTTAGCAACCTTAGCTCTAGACTTCAGCATTCTCTCTTTCAAAAACAACGCTAACTCAGGTAAAAAAGTTTGTAAAAACTGCTCCCTAATTATCAAAACCACTAAATTCTCAAACGTCCCATCAACTTCAGCCATCTCTTCACATCTACTAAAGTAACGTACACGCCTAGCCATAAACTGAAATACAGTTTCGCCTTGCTCTGGCTTACTGTCACGAAACTACAACCTGAACCCTTCCTCTGTCAACTGATAATGTTTCAGCACAGCTTTCTTAAACGCCGGGTATTCGTCAGCTTGCTCAGGTGTCATGCTGGTATAAACCTCTAGCCCCTTCCCAGTCAGAAGTGAACTCAGACTAACTGCCAACGTATCTTCCCTCCAACCCTGGCTTCTGTCAAATCGTTCAAAACGTTCAATATAAGCGTCTATGCAATCTTTCTGTTCTTCAAACTTTGGCAATTTTGGTCGTCGAGACTTACTGCCCATCTCCTACTTCAAAACCCCTGTCTCAGCACGAAGCCTCAACAGTTCCATCTCTCATTCCTGTTCCTCGTGCTTTAGCGATGCCACCTCACGCTTTAACGATGCCTTTTTCTCCAATCTTTCTTCCTCAGGCTTTAAACGTTCAACCTCCAGCCTACTTTTCTCATCTTCTGGCCTGAGCATACGCTCTTCCCTGTCCAAATATTCCTTCTCTTTCTTCTCAACGTATTCATGTAGTTCTGACCCTGTCAAACCCATACGTTCTCCAGCCCCTATGCATTTATCATGATCCATAATGCTTGAAACAATGAGTTCCAGCTGTATAAAACTTCCTAAGCACTATCCCAGACGAGCCTCCAAACTGTCAGGTTAGTGGTTAGCTCTGCCTTTAACCTTGTCATTAGAGCCCTATGACGATACCTGAACAGTGTTTATAATGGGCGTGCTATGAAGCGACAATGGCTTCAGCTGGACAGCCAAAGTTCAGCATATGAAAGTATGATATTTCAAGACTAATATAGTCTATAAACGTCAGTAAAATGTACAGACAAATGCTCATAACACGAGCTATATGATCATAACTGATCAACACAAATTCTTTGCATGGGACCCAACAAAACGAATCAACTATTGTCAACACGCCATCAAGATGGCTGGAGGTGTTCTCAGCTTTACAAAAGTGCCGACCAATTCCTAAACTAGCTCTGACTTAATAATCGTTTCAAACCCCTGGTTTAAAACACGTTCCTGACTCAGTACTAGGAACGTAGCTCAACCTTTATGAGTTATGAATGTTATGCTCCAAACATATAACGTTATGAAGCACCAACTTGTATGTGCTTCAGATTGCCTGTCTGAGGCAATAGCTCAGAACCTGGTTTGGACGTTTCCAAACCTTCTCATGCGTCCAGCTTGGCTCAATCTATAAATGTTATGCTCCAAGCATATAACGATATGAAACACCAACTCGTACAGGGTTCGGCCTGCGTGTCTGAACGTTTCCAAGCTGTATGCCTACAGCCTAGCTGAAATATACAGGCATTGAACGGTCTGCGAAAAAGGATGGAGATATAGCGTTTCCAACCTGATGTGTTTCCAGCCTAGCAACCTGGAAACTCAATATGCATCCAGTTGTTCTGAGACAATAGCTCAGAACAAGGTTTAGAGAAGTGTCTAAAACTATCTTTCCAGCCCAGCTGAAAAACTCTTTACAGAAGAACCAGGCGATAATAAGACAAAATGCGTATTAGTCCATGGGCCCGGAGGGGTCACCATGCACCCCCCTAAGGACCCTCGGGGAGTGGTATAATATTGTTCACTGGACCCCCCTGATTACGAATTTAGGATGTTAACACTCGATATCCTGGGTTCTACTCGCCATTTTGGGTGGTTTTCAAGATGGCTGCCATGAAAAAATACAAAAATACAATACCTATATAGTGTTATATCAGCATCCTACCATCTGTGTTCCTTACTTTTATGAGAAGAACATCTATATTTAAGACCCTCAACTTCATTTCTGATATTAAAAATTTAATGTATGGTCTTAACATAAAAATTCAAGATGGCTGCCACTTTGAAGTACATTTTTGCATATTTTCGTTAATCTTCAGAAAAAGATCAATGATTTTTTTTATAATACAATTTTTAGTTACATGTTTGTGTCATTATTAATTTTGGAGATATATTTACTGTCAGCATTATAAGTTATGTAATATGACAGCAGAGATGGCTGTCATAAATGACAAATAGGTCCAAACTAGCCAAATGACTGTAATAGGTTATCTAACTAACTTTGGAACAATTACAATTTTAATAAGATTATGATTGAATACTGGTATTGACATTCCTCATTGGCAGCTGTTATTTACTTACATTTACAATATCATTTCAGTCTTCATCAACAGAATTGTCAATCAATCACACAAAGTCATCATCTTTATAATATTGGATAGGCTGCGTACTAGGATACCCCTCCCGTTTTAATAGGTAAACAACTTTTCATCAAAATTAAGCTGGCTTCTGGTGAGGTTGTCTGATCAGGTCTGCACTGTTTATATTTTGAATGGAGGCATTTGCCACCATTAGGCATCACTAGAATGACAATCGGATGGAAACATAAATTAGTTAAGGGTATTCAGCATTGCAAGGGTTGGACTGGATCATAGATATTTGTGAATCTTATTTTACCAATCGAAATGGCGCTACTGACCAAACCTCCTACCAACGACTAATGGAATGGCTGGGCTTGCAAGATGCTACTTTGAACAGAGAAATGCATGATGGGATTGGAGATACCTCAAAACCGGGGTGCATCCCTTCTTATCTCAGTTTTCTGCTTGACTTGAGAGAGTGAAATTGGGTCAGGGTTTCGGCGGTCGGGTTTCTAAAAATTGCTATTTAAAGTATATTAAATTAATCACTCCATTTGAACTTGTAAATTAAATTTGTCTAAATTCAGGGTTTTTTAATTATTGACTTTAAAAGAACAAAACGCGGAGGAAAAGAGTGACCGTATTATACTTGTTGATTTTGTACCGTGATACAGAATAATGACAGTGATACAAGTGTTGATTTGTTGCCCTGACCAGGATAGTGACAGTGGTACAAATGAAATTCTTACCCCGTTCCGTTTTGTTACTATCCCCTTCCCGAAGGAAATGAATACATGGGCAGCACTTGAGATTTTGATGCCTATTGCATATATGTGCAAAAACATCACAGCCAGCTCGTATCAACTCAGTGATTATGCAACGTATCAGCTAGATCAGGTCAGTGGTCTAATCTAATCTGACAGTAGCTAAGCTCCGCTCACTAACTGTCTCATATTGTAGCCACACCCATGCCAGGTTTTTTAGACCTGATTTTTGGTCACGGCTATACATGTATTGGAGCAGCGAAGTATCTGGTGAGTGAGCACGTTAGCGCAGGCTCGCCTGAGTCGTCGTTGTCTGAATATGCAAAAGCACAAAATTCTTGGTCCAATTATCATAATTATATTTACCTGATGTACATGGATCCTGGGTAGAAACGAAAGCAATTAAAATAACCAAGACTCCAACCTCCTGTAAAGGAAATAAAAAAACTAAATGAATCCAGCTCATGAGATTTTGTACTTATTTCATAACAATCGGAACTGCCTCGGCCAATCTTGCGAAATTCTCTGGATGTATATCGAGAATCTACTTTGATAACGCGAGTGATAACGTGACGCTGACGTTTCGTTTTATAACGTGACACTGACGTCACAGAAACCATGTCAACACAATAACAAGTGGGATTGCAGCAAAACAAACCGCTATAAATGAAGTTTATGCTATCGCTATAGCGATAGTGTATTGAAAAATCATAAGCTTCAATTACGATTGGGGTGATCAGAATAATGGAATTTAATAGTACTGGACCTAGACGCTAAAAGTGCTATTTTACCGTACGTCAGTTCCGGCGAACAAAATGGAGCTTTTGGTACATAGTACTACGCGCAATGCGCCTTACGTACACCCGATGCTTGATTCGATTCTCAAATTGTGCCGGACTTTACCCAATGATTTCATAAGTGACTAGCGCAGGCTCGTGCTAGCCTGAGCTCCCACACAGTCTTTCCAGAGCCCTGTTTGCTCGCTCATTATGGTTTGAAAGTTTATGGTTGTTCAGACCAATACAAATCTACTACACCGAACATGTGCGTTTCAACCTTTGTAGATCAATAGAATTTTCCATAAAGCTTGATACAGATAAATCAGGATGCTCCATTGTAATTATTGAGGGGTCACGGATGTTAAATTCAAGATGTTATATTCTACTTCTTTCTCTGATTTTGTCTTTGCAAACAATGCAGATCTCAATGAATGCACTCTGCGGCATTTCATTAGGGTATGTACTGTTTTAGGGGTTTCTAGTCTACAAAGGGTTTTTAGTGGAGGGGGATACTGAGAAAATACTTCACTTGATGATACAAGCATGAAATTTACACCATATATTCATTACATAACATACATTCATAAACGATTCCTGGCCACTTCAAATTTGGCTTGTTTCAAGATGGCCGCCACAAACCAAAATGGCTGACATTTCTACGGAGGGTGTATGTGGTAAATTGATCATATCTCATTTTTTTTCATCATAGAAAAACAAATTTGGTATCAAATTGAAGCTAAATGATTGTTCTTTTGTTTACAGTTCAAATATGCAAATTAGCTGATTTGCATATTTATGAATACTAATGAGTTCTATTTGTTTTGACCAAAAATCAGTAAATTATTTATTTTTTTACCTTATCTTAATAAGTTAACATGTGGTCAATGTAGAATGCCAACAGGGTAGAGGTCAATCAGTCTGACCTGTTCACATATCTACATACTGTTTACATGCGTTTGTAAAAAGATATTAAGCTACAGGTTTGTACAAAATTAGTGATTAATGAGCTTTTAGGTTGATTTGTTTTTTATCATTTTGACAGCGTTTCCTTGCTTTGATCAAGCATGCCATTTTACTATGATTTGTGCAATGTAACAGTACAACTGTATGCAAAAGGATTTGCTTGATCAAGTGAGGGAAAGTGCCTCAAAATTGTTTTTTCTATTAACTATATGTTGAAATCCAATAGCAGAAACTTTAATCAGTACTTGACCAATGTAAAAAGCCTTTTGCTGATAATTCAAGGACTGAACCAACTACCTTTTCCACAGAAATATATGAATTTCTTTAAAACTGGTATCTGGCCATTTTTATGGGCAATCCTTCATTAAGACTTTTCGATGTGCTAGTTCATCTATATTATGATTTCAGTACTGCTTATTTTAAGCATATTGAACTGGCATAGACATTTATCCGAGCTGAATGTTTTTGCACAAATTGTACCCGAAACAGTCAATGCAAAATTATTTCACAATTAAAACATTGATCTGTCTTCTTGACAGTTGCATGAACACAGTGCTGTGCATAAAAGGCCTGAACGATAGCATTTGCAGTTTCACATACAATTTGACATTTTACAACCACATTTTTAAAAATTGCCTTGCAGCAGTTGGCTATACATGAAGGCTCAACATTGTTCTGCTTTGACCATCCCCAATTTTATGAAGACGGTAATTGCTGTTCAGTCACAGTTGATTGTCCCCATACATGTAACATGGCATGCCTGGAAAACTGCTCGCTTAACATGCTCTTATAGAGCAGTTTGTAATAGCACTGTCGAGAAAATACACCATAGCGCGCTTCGTCCACCTTCGAAGTGGTAAATGACCGGGCCAACATAATAACAACAGACTGTTCTAATGTACCAGTTTTACACTGTGATATTGTGTCTGTGGCAATACTGAAGCTATGAAAACTTCTGTGGCTTCTTCATCCATGCCTGCAATTTTCTTGCCATGGCGAACAGATGCAGAAACAGCATCACACTCAATAAAACATGGTTAAAAGGCAATGCCTTTGAACGAGGACCAAGTGATTTACATATATCATCGAAATGTGTTTCCATTTCCAAATGCTAGCCACAAAGTGTCGATATTCAAATCAGCATATACTACAAAATCTAGTACAAAAACATCAGTACTTAGGGCGAAGATTTAGTGGCAGTAAAATGCATTTAAGCTCCCGAGTGGCTTAGGCGGCTGTCCGCTCTAAGGCGGTGGTTCTGTTTTTGTTGATTCATTGTTTTATGTTCCTCCCATGCAGTGTTTGATTCTTGTTTTGTTTTGCATTACTCAGTATCAATTCTAGTTTTTAGATCATCTTGACGAGGTAGAGAGAGCTGGTTGTTTTACTTTAATTGTATTCCTGATGTCTTATAACTGTACGTGATATGTGGCGCTTCCTCGCGGTTCAGTGAGCTGGTCTGCAGTGTATGATTGTGGTATTTGCTGACCATACTCACTAACTTTTTAGAACTAGCAATCATTAAGAGTTTGGCTTCCTGTCAAAGAGAAATGCTTTGCTGGAGACAGGGTCTGCTTCCTCGGGATAGCATGGAGCTAAATATCTCGATTCTAAACTGCAAACAATTCATCTCCTTTTTGTTACTATTATCTGTGCATTGGTTTGCAATTACGATTTTATTTGCTAGAACCCCAACTATTTCAGTTTTGTTTTCATCACATCTAAGGAAGTTTTTCCATGAATTGGGACGTCTGCTGTTACCAGCTTCTTTTCGGCAAACTCTGGTTCCTCATTTCTGTCCCACCTCACTTTTCAAACTAGCTTGGCAATATTATCAAATACAACATCAACTCTGCGGTATTTTCTGAGCATAAGACTCATAATGAGGTATAATCACCTCAGCGGCATATAACCATCAAACTTTTTTTGCTGCTCCAGGTGAATTCGCATTTATCAGGGCTGTGCCATCGGTTATCTGGTTGTTCATATGTTATATTTGTACCTTGCTCAAGAATATCAAGCAACTTTAAGGTCGAGTAAAGCGTGCCCTTTGTGATAATAATGGAGGACAGTTTGATTTTCATATAGGAAAAAGCGAACAAAGAAAGGAGACAAAGATCAGCAAACGATACAATTAAGTACCACACCTGACCCAGGATACTACATGGGAAAGTAACAAAAATATAATAAACTCACCAACAAAAGCCAAGAGGCCAGCAAGTGACCACAAGCCACCTTTTTGGTTTTGCCACAAGATAAATAATATCGAAAATAGTTGACAGTCATCTTTTAAACTGTCGAACTTTTGCTAAGCTGATAATCGGTCGGGTTTAGCTTTCCGACTGAAAAGGGGAAGCTTGTTCTTTGTCACTGGTTCATTAATCGAAGGAGTCTGAGTATCTGTCATGTCTTTTGCAAACTTTTCATAATGCTTTGGACCAATGTGAACAAACAGATTCATGGTTTCATGAACACAACTGTCCGCTACTTCTTTTTGTATCAAGTGTGTACAGGTAAGCTGACTCCTAATCGAAGGGATTCACTAACTTTTTGGTTTGTTGTTTTCCAGATAAAATCAAAAGCTCACCAATTTATCACTATTTACACTGAACAAAATTTCTAATTGGTCACCTTTTAAACTCATTATTTCTGATCAAATGCTAATAACATTGAAATAATTTGTTGCCGATGAATATGCAGTTTAATTGGCAAAACTTTCGCGGATTTTCAGAAAAGTTGTCTTTCGATCCACGGTTTTTGTTAAAAATATGCTTTTTAGAAGAAAATGGTTTTGATTGAAGTTTTATATCAAATTTAAGTTCTGTTGGTAATAGACTTGTCTAGTCGACTTAAAAAAACACCAAACACTTGAAATTTCGACTAAAGTAGACTTTTTACGGATTTTTTAAAATATCACATTTTTTGAGATTTTTGAAATTCATTTGTAGCTTGTGCAAAAAATGTTGTATGCATTTTATTTTATCTGAACCAGATAGCCCAAACAGAATAGAACTTGATTCGTCATGTTTGTGATGACAAACATTTCACTGCTGCTGCACACTTCCGGTTTAAATGTAAAACTTAAAAAGTCAATTTGACGGTACTTTGCATTATTTTTTCAATTTCCAAACTAGAATTGTGACGTCAGGTAGTTATACATAATCGCTGAAAATTTCAATAACGTATCACAGATAATAAGGCGCACAGAACAGTGCAAACTTCCTATGTAAACTGCATGAAAATAGCTTAATTTCAATGATTTAGCTGCTTGTAGTGTTTGTCATCATGCTATTACGTTACAGAAAAGAGGAGTCTGATTGAAGCGAATCATTTGAAGCGTGTTCGTCTTTAATCACGGCAGTCAGAAACATTTTCATATAAACAAAAATAGAAATAGATGGCATCTCTGTGGATATTTCATATTGTGAGAAAAAATGTGACTTTTGGAAATGAGGGTACCTTTACTCTAGCATTGTCTGTGGAAGACGTACCAGTCATTTTTAAATGAAATGGCATGCAGAGTTTCGGCAAGGCATTGGTTGATTTATATAAGCATGAATTTTGTATAACCGAATCTTACTTTCAAAACTAACATAAAAATTAAAGGTGACCAATTAGAAAATTTGCTTAGTATATAGTTCAGCTATCGTTTACCGTGAGCTTGGTCTATGAAAATTATAAGAACGCTTTTTTTCAGCTTTATGAATGGCAAATGATCTCTGGTAAGATTGTGTATACACCAGGATGCACATAAGGATGCATTCGTTACAGGCAAGCATGTCTCGAAGATCAGTTGGTAGCCATTTAGCATAATTTATATGATCAATGGCAAAAATGGGGATGAGTTCTAAAGTTTTCCTCTATCCACCTACAAGAAAGTGAATATGACCAGGAAATGCCACAATCACAAACCACATACCAACTTAAGACACCACAAGGAAAAGACACAGAACACTAACAGACACAAGACAGCCATAAAAGTAAAGCAACCAACTCTCTCTTCCTCAGCTAGATTATTGCAAAACTAGATATGACACAAACACAAAACCTCACAAACAATGGAAGTACCAATAAACAATGAATCATCATCAACAACAACAACAACAACAACAACAGAACCTACCTCCGCCCTTTGAGTGGACGGCAGCTGAAGCCACCGTGGGTGGAATGGGTTGGGCTTAAATATATTTAATTGGACAAATCAATGCTCTAGCAAACTAGTTTTGTTAACAAGCTGTATCGTAAGCAGAATTAATAAACTGCCCATGGAAAAACACAGTGTCAAAAACTGCTTGAAAATAGCAATACGAAGTTCAACCTAAATTGGTATTTGAATTTAAAATAAATGTATAAGAATACTCATGAATTATAAATGGGCTGCTGTGAACATAGTGACAAGTATAGTTTGGCAAAGTCTAAGCCTTAATTATGTATCTCTTTTGACAATCTGCATTGACCACAGGTTGTGATATTATTAATTTTTAAGATTATTTTACCGATTTTGGGGAATAAAGAAATGACTCATTAATATGCATTAATATGTAAATCAGTTAATTTGCATATTTGAACTTTATACAAAAGGGCAATTATTTAGCTTCAACTTGATACCAAGTTCGTTGTCCTATGATGACCAGAAACTTAGATACGATCAATTTACCGCATATACTCCCCGAAGAAATGTCGGCCATTTTGTTTTTTGGCATCCATCTTGAAAATGGCTGAATTCGAAGTGGCCAGGAATCGTTTTTTGAAAGTGTGTCATGTAAAAAACATATGGTGCAAATTTCATGCTTGTATCATCAAGTGAAGTATTTCCTCAAATTTGCTCACTAAGCAGCTCAACTATTTTGTGTGAATTTACGAATTTATGAAATGTAACAATGTCCCATGTACCAGCCCAGTTTAATTATATCAATCTGCCATTATCATTTTCGTCCTAATTATCTGATTTCTAAGGAGTGCAATAGTGGGATCGTGAGTTGGAATCCCTGGGGACACTCACTATATAAGTGTGGGTAGGGTCGTGCTAATCAAAGGGATGAGAGCCTTTTTCGAACGGGGAGGGTATGTGTGGGGCATCAATAAATATCTCGGAATAGATTCAAACATACCGGTTTGGAAAGGGATATGTTCCTGATTTGAAAGATGATAGATAATATTTAAAAATCATTTAACTCATATACTTACTTTGAAAAAGGAGCTGTTTTGTTCGCGATTAAGGACCATGTCCATCCTTCAATTAAATCAATCCGATCTGATAACGATGTTACATGTATTTACCCATTTTTTAACAATCTTGAAAAGATAACATTACGTAATCCTATGACAGTAACTAATATGCACTACCCATGTTGAATCTATGCGAATTTACGTCCGACCGGGTACCAGAAGAAAATGTGTGGAACGACTTTGTAGAATGATTGTGTATCAGGATTAAACTTGCACGAAATACAAAGCAATTTAGGAGTTTGGTGCAAGAGTTGGACTTAAATCTCTCTTGCACCAAGGACTTTCGGAACCTGATTTCTATGGTGACTTGGTGTATAGGTTGAAGAAGATTGTTGGCTCTAATAATTTTTCAGCGCAGTTCATTAAAATAATTTCCCATTATAAAAAGATAGGCTATAACATTAATGTATTGCAACAGACTGCATGCTTGGTAGTCAACCCAATCACGGATTACAACTTTGCTTTCCTCTTTAATTGCACGCCGGTGGGTCGGACTTCAGACTCTATGATGGTTCCGACTTAAAGACTTATCTATTGATGAGATGGTAGGGGCCTGATGCTTTGGCTGTTTGTCGGGCCCACCGGGGTTTACCTGTTGGATTTCTTTTGCTCCGGTATTCAGTTTAATTTACTGTTGAGTCCTTATCCTTGCTTTATCTCCTTGTTATATCTTGATTTATATGATTTAGGAGATGATGCATTGATAATTTAGGGGTCTTTCATGCAAAGCAAATATCTATGTGTCTTGATCCACATCTTAATTAAGGGTGAGGTTGGCGCCGTTAAACCGGTTTAAGCCCTCCAGTAAAATATTTTACTGACCGTTCCAAGGCGGTACTTCTTTTGTGGATCTTTTATGTTTTTGTTCTGTCTTGTGTTTGCTATGTTTTGTGCGCGTCTGTTTATATGTGCTTTGTGCTCACCTGCTGGGAAATGGCTGACCTCTTGGCTCTCGTTTGTGGTGTCTACTGTGAGTTTGCCACTTTCCCATTGGTATCCTGGGTCATGCGTGGTACTTAATTGTATCGATTCCTGATCTTTGCACCCTTACTTACTTCATTACTGTCATTTATTTCTTATTCGGTAGAAAAGGCATTTCATGAGCTTAAGCCCTGAGTTTTGGGGTTGCTGAACTTCTCCCCCCCCCCTGCGCCAGCAAGCCACTTCCATACACTGACACACGGGGGAATAATATTTTTAAAAAAATGTTTTCTGATTTCTATATATTTTAATGTCAACTTATTGCCCTACCCAAATGTTTACATCTTTGAAGCATTTAATATAGAAATAGATTTCACTTTCATAAAGTACTCAGGTCAGGTTAGCCTCACGGTAAAAAAGGGCGATTGAGACACTTTAACTTTTACTGAAAACGATGGAACGTGTCAATTTCAATCCTGCTTACAGATGTTTGTTGGCATTTTTAACAGATTACAGCATCTGAAGTTTCGAAGCAAGAAAAATCTTCATTTCTTTACCATTTTACCTGCTGTGAGCAATAAAAAAATCATGCTCAGTTGGGTTGGGCATGAAAAATAGTTTTGCGTCCAATCTGTTTGCTAAGCAGCATACATAAATTTGTTGCTGGAGGTGCTGATTGCAGCAGACGACATTTTGGATTGTTTGTTGTTGTTGTTGTTGTTTTGTTGGCGTAGTTTCTATTAATGAGGCCCCTAGGGGGTCTGTGCTCCCTCGATCCCTGAAAATATTGCATTGATCTCCCCAAATCCCTGAAAGAAAATTCCTCAACTCCCTGAAAGCATTTTTCCTTTGCTCCCCAAATACTGAAAATTGATTCGGCTTCTCCCCAAATCCCCAAACCAGGTACAGCAACAGAATTTTAAGGAGGGTCTCATTCTTTGACCTCAAAGCATGAGGCCATCCTTAAAATTATGTTGCTGTACCTGGTAGAGTAGGTAGGGGAGACCGGGTCTAGTTCGGCCTCGGGGCATGTCGGCATGTGGCTATATTTAGCATGTAAACTAAGATATGCGGCTGGGGAAAATATTTTGAAATTACTTGTGACGAGTTTGTCTGCATGAGTACACAATGGCTAATAGTTGAAGGGTACATTGATATTGTACCAGAAAACTCGTTTTCTTGCATGGTTAGTAAACTTTTCATAGTCATTTCAGTTTTTATTTATCTAAATATGTGTTTAGATTCTGATTTAAATTCTTTTTTTTATTACGAAAGGATTATGTGCTTGAGATAAAATATTGTTAATTTCTTCTCCTGCATCTTAGAAGGAGCTGTCACATGATATTTGGAAACAGTTTTTCTGGGGCAAGTTCGGCCACTTAAGTCGGGGCAAGTTCGGCCCATAGCCAAACTTGCCCTACCATACATAAAATATTTGCCATTGTATTTAGGTCACCTATTTTGTAAAGGGTGTTCATGGATCCTAATTACCTCCGTGTTCATATTTAGCACAACGACTAACTGCACAATGATTACGTTTATTACACCAAAAGTTTCAGATCGCCATTTTACATTGAAGTCAAAAGTAAAAAAACCTGTCTTAGACTCGTTATGCAAACTTCTTATTTTCTGTTTATTAATATTATGTCATAGGTTGGATTTGGGCTGCAAAAGGTCAAAGAAAGGAATGCTCTTATTTCACTATTTGATCTGCTCACCTTTGTCCTGATGGTTCCCATTTCCATTCATTTTCCTTATACCCCCTGCTATAACACTTATACTGACTGCATGTACCGTTACATCTATGTCACGTCACTTATATGCATGAGCACTAGCATGCCTCAGTGCACTTGCCATATAGCCGTTGAACAACGAAGTTGTGTGGACTTCGCTCAACTGCTTTGACGTCATAGACGTATTATATAATATATTTCATATATATTATTTCAGGTTTGTAGATTTAAGTATTTTGGCATTAACAATTACCTATCTAGGTCATGTAGTATCAGAGGAAGGCATACAAACAGAATCTGAACAAGTAGCCCAATGGGCAACGATCGAACACCTAGGAGCCATCATAATGTTTGGAGACACCATAATTCATGATGCTCAAATGCAGATTACTCTGAACTTGAAACAGTGATCAGGAATATATTTGTTTGTTTGATTTGATTCTTTACGTCCCATCAACAATCTTTTAGTTAAACAGGGACGGGTCTTCCTGGGTTGAACCCGTACTGAGCTAGGATAAATGTGTCATGCTCAAGGACCACAACGCAGTGACGCCGGTGAGACTCGAACCCGCGGCCTCTCGGTCTCGAGTCAAGCACACTACCACTGAGCCACTGCGCTCCCATCAGAAATATATTCAAACACTCAAGATATTATGCCAATTCTGGTTATCTGCCAGTATTAAAAAGATCTTAATAAAACTTGCGGAGGAAACCTGGTGAAACTATATTTTTCCGATGCTCAAGGGCAAATAACTCCATGGTCAGTGATGAGATCTGACCAAAATTCAAACTCATCCATGTTTTTATGTATGTCCTGGCTACCTACAAGAATGAAGATCAAATGAAAAATGAATGAACTAGAATAGTCAAACCATTATAGAGCTATATTTTAGACACTCAAAGGCAGCTAACTATAGTTGCTGGTCAAGTGTGGCTGAAAACCAAACTCATTAAAGCCTTTATAGTTGTCCTTGATACCTGCAAGCATTATGAAGATCCACGCAGAAATAAAAGCATTAGAGTGCTCACAACATTTCTCCCATCATAAGTCTATGGAGATTTTTCAGACATTCAAGGGCAGCTCACTCCATAGACCCATGTTCGATCTTGCTGAATTTCAAACCCATCCAAGCTTTTATATCTGTTCTTGTTACCTGCAAGAATGAATAAGATCCAATCAAAAATGAAAGTGCTCGAGTGCTCACAACATTATAAATTAAGTTTTCAAACGCTCAAGGGCAGCCAACTCAGTAGTTGATGATGGTATCTGGCAGAAATTCAAGCTCATTCATGCTTTTAAAGTTGTCATTGTTACCTGCAAGAATGATGAATATTCATCCAAAACTGAAAGCACTAGACTGCTCACAAAATTTCAACCATTATAAGTCTATATAGATTTTTTCAGATGTTCAAGGGCAGCTAACTCCGTAGACCCGGTTCAGATCTTGCCAAATTTCGAACCCATCCAAACTTTTACAGCTGTCCTTGTTACATACATGAATGAATGAATAAGATCTGAGTAAAAATGAAGGTGCTAGAGTGCTCACAACATTATACATTGATTTTTCAAATGCTTATGGGAAGCTAACTCAGTAGTTGGTGATGGAATTTGACAGAAATTCAAACTCATTCAAGCTTTTATGGTTGTCCTTATTACCTGCAATAATGATGAAGATCGATTAAAAAAGAAAGCACTAAAGTGTTCACAACATTTCTCCCATTATAAGTCTATGGAGAGTTTTTCAGACACACAAGGGCAGCTAGCTCCGTAGACCCGGGTCAGATCTTGCCGAAGTTCAAACTCATCCAAGCTTTGATAGCTGTCCTTCTTACAAGCAAAAATGAATAAGATTCAATCAAAAATGAAGGTGCTAGAGTGCTCAAACGCTCAACGTCACCTAACTCAATAGTTGGTGATGGGATCTGGCACAAATTCAAACTCATCCAAGTTTTTATGGTTGTCCTTGTTGCCTGCAAGAATGAATAAGAATCAATCAAAAATTAAAGCACTAGAGTGCTCACAACATTTCTCCCATTATAAGTCTATGGAGATATTTTCAGAAGTTCAAGGGTAGCTTACTCTGCAGACCCTGGTCAAATCTTGCCGAATTTTGAACCCATCCAAGCTTTTATTGCTGTCATTGCAAGAATAAAAAAGATCCAATGAGAAATGGAAACACTAGAGTGCTCACAAGAGTTTCCCTATTATAACCCTATTGGAGCTATCTGTTGCCATGGAAACCAGAGTTCTGATTCGATCTGGCCTAAAACCTTACGCAGCCAATCCCCCACCCCAATGATGCTTTAAATGAAATTTGATTATGATCGGCCAGCTGGTCTCAGTGATATTCATGTCTGAAAGTGTGAACGCACGGACGGACGGACGCCAGCTCGAGTCCCATCCTATAAGCTCACCGAGAGCCTTCGGTTCAGGTGAGCTAAAAATGGAGTCAATAAGAACATGGCATACACCTCAAAATTTTAAGGAAGTAAGATCTTTCCTAGTATTTACAGGATATTATAGGAGGTTCTAATTGAGAACCAATTGATATATATAGTATTCAATATTTTTAAAACAAAGGGGCTCTTGCATGGTATGGGAAATTAACATGGGAGTCTGCCCACGCTTGGATTTTGAAAATATTATGTTATTTAATTGTCTGGGGTAAAACTTTAATATTTATGATGCGTTTGAGTTTTTATGCAGATCCATTGCTAATTTATGACGTCATGAATGATATCACTATAATACCTTAGGGTACCCAGTTATAATCATTTCTAAAGTAATTGACATATCAAGTAACGAGCGGAGAAATATTTTATTAAATAGCTATATCATTGATAAGTTCGCTGTTACTTTAAATGGCTTTGTATGTATTAAGATATTGAGTGGGCATTCATTTTTATAGCATGGTACCGCAATTTTCGACTGTATATTTTGTATTCAGCAGAATTTGGAATTAACATTTTTACAGGTTGCGGTCTTTGTCAAGATACCATTTCAACATATGAACTATCCATATATGTTAAGAATATGTAGATCGAATTTCATGAAATTCAAGGACCGGTAACATATTTTTTTAACTTGATGTAAACACATGGCCCTAATTCATAAAAATGTAAAAAACACAATAACTATGTTTCAGTGTAAAACATACTTGAATACTTGCTTAGTTTGAATAATCATGCTAGTACGTTTATTGGCAGAAGTTGATATGTTCAGTGTTTTCCCCTATTATGGATTGGAAAAAGAAAAAAACAATATTCTTTGATATTAAGTGCAAAGATTCTTATTTAATGAAGTGCTTACACAATAATATTAGCCAAAATGATACAATATTTTGACACCTGTACTTAACACATCTAGTTTCTAACATTAAAACTACATCTAGCCAATGCTACACTTAATATGTAACATTATTAAGAATTTTAATTCATACAGAAGAGAAACCTTATGACGAGTCAGTTCATACAGGAGAAGAACCTTATATCTATGATTTTATAATTGTAAGACTCATTAATAAACCTGCTTCACAAACATAACCCCCTGTCAAACATATTGGTTAAAATAAACCATTTTGGTCACAGACTACGCTTGGCTTCAAAGCTATTGCTAATTTAATGCTTAAATCTTCTCTGTTCATTCTGTTTTGTGAAACTGATGCTGATTTCCATCAAATAGCAACATTTATACTTTAGCTAGCTGTATATTCTAGGCATACAGTTTTGTTTCTGGACCTCACTTATTCATGTAGAACACTGTTTAAGATACCTTTGATAAGACTCTGTTACAAGTTATCCTGGTCAAGGCACCAAAATGTGGTACCTCTAGTTTAGTTGTGATGTAAAGGAAATATTTAGTCTTCTTGTTTTCACATGTGCATTGTTAGGATATTATGTTTCTTAAACAATATCATGCAGGACTTGAGGAAGTGATACACATTGTCTTGGCCCCATAGTGCCATGGCACAGGGCCATGAACTTCAGCATTTCTGACCATTGGATCATTTAAAATTGTCTAAACATGTCTTTCTTTAAGAAAAATGGAAGTAGATTAAAAAACAACCTCCTTATGTCGAGTTATTGATTCATTTGAACTAAATAATTAATTTTGCTAAAACTGACCTATAGCCATGAGAGGTAGGAAATGACAAAGTTACCGGTTTTGGATTTTCATGATATTTGGCTCAGATCAGCAGTATATATATGGCATGTTTTTGTGATAATATGATATCTTGACAAAGACTAGAATATATCCATCTTTTGAATTGAATGTTGAATATTTTGTAAATTTTTGAAAAAAAATATTGAAATTTTACAATCACTTCTTCTGAAAACGTAAACCATAATTTATCCAAATGGTTTCGTGGTATTAAAATAATGTCTATGGTATTTTGGATTCAATCTAGATGACAATTCATAGAAATAAACAAAACTATAGATTTAGTACATGGAAATTTAGAGACAGGTACCACCTCAAAGGTGGAGTACGTCAGGGTTGCTTCCTAAGCCATATTCTTATCTATCTAATTCGATAAATACATTTTCATAGTTCGTATATAATGAGTTATTAATATGCAAAGTTTGAAGAAAATCCATGCGTGGGCACAGATGAAAGTACCCCTTTCTGTGCTATTATAAGAGAAACGATTAATACATTGAACACATTTCTTTGCTTTTTGCGTGATATGACTTATCTATATTTTAAACCATTTTCTGTGCTATTATGTGATAAGGGATTTATTCAAATTAATTACCTATTGTTTTTCTTTCAGAGCAAAATTGTATTTGATGACATCACCATCAATGGTAACCCTCTTTCAGATCATTTTGGTGTGCTGCATACTTGTAGAAAATTTGCAACATGTAGAAGACATAAATGAATGTTCTTTCTGAGGACTCAAATGCACGGATTACGATATGGAAACGTTTTGAGCGTAAAATTGTAAATTTCTTCTTATCTATCAATTTGAACATTTGTTTTTGGTGCTCTAAAGAATCATCTCATAGAGGCGGTTCTTTTGAGTGACCACAATATATGTTTGGTTCAGAAATAAGAAAATTAATACTTTGGTATGCGCTTTTAACTAAAGGCCTGAATTCTGAAGCTAGTAGGCCATGGGATAGATAAGGGTTTGCTCCCCCCAGGCGGAAGTTTAAAGACTACAATTTCCATGTAGCCCAATGTTTTACGAGGTTTTTGAAACATATTAGCCCTCTGACAAGTGTCACGTAAGCCTGTAACATCATGTTACGTATGTTACCAATTAAAAATCGTTCAAATGACATAGCATGTTTAAAAGTCAGAAAATGTATTAAAGGCTATTCAAATGAATAAAATTTTAGTATTTCTATATAGCCCAATTAAAAAGCAACAAAACTTTATCATTTAAAACAAAATGATGCTATCCACCATGTTACTTACGTGACATTTTGCATAACTAGCCAATGTTTGATAAATTATTACACATGTCCTTTTTTTGAAATGTTTATGACTGTTTATTGGGTCTAGTCGTTGATGCTGCCACAAAAGCAATTAACTGACTTATCCAAAACTGCATAGATCAGCTCCCTATCTTTTATAGGAAATCTTTTGTAAGCATTTAAAAATAGCTACCCCTTTATAAATTTACAATAATTACAAACACATTTTTAGGTAAAAAGCATAGAATAAAGTCATGCAGGTTAAAAAACAAGTATATTCAGCTTGCATGTTATGAAAGTGATTATTAGCAGTAAATTATTCTAGAGTAGCATGCTAGTCTTGAAAGCATAATGCAAACAGTAACGTACGTAACATCCAAAAATCTGCTAATGAAACCCCTCCGCCCATCAAAAGGTTATTTTGTTCACTTAATTTTTCTAAATCTACATTAAATGTATATAAGCATATAAAATGCAAACTGGCTCATGTTAGGTACTGGCAGTTTGAACTCCACTGTGTTACAGCCTTGTTAACTCTGTTACCATATCATCGTCTCAAATCCTATTGTGCAAATACAACGTTAAATCTATTTTTAGCTCACCTGAGCCGAAGGCTCTCGGTCAGCTTAAAGGATGGGACTCCAGCCATCGTCCGTCCGCTGTCTGTTCATACTTTCAAACCTAAATATCTCTGATACCAGCTGGCAGATCTTTATCAAATTTCATCTGGAGCACAACTGGGGTAGGTTTTAGGCCAGATCAGATTAGAACTCTGGGTTCCATGGCAACAGAATAGCTCCCATAGGGTTAAAATGGGGCAATCTTGTGACCACTCAGCTCCTTCATTTTAATTGGTTCTTCTTTATTCTTGCAGGTAACGAGGACAACCCTAAAATCCCGAATGGGTTCGAAATTTGGCAGGATCGGGCCAGGGACTTATGAGTTAGCTGCCCTTGAGCGTCTGGTAAAATCCCCATAGACCTTTTATGAGAAGACCAACCATAAAAGCTTGTATGGCTTTGATATTTGGCCACACCCTTCGACCGAGTACGGAGTTAGCTGCCCATGAGTATCTTAAATATAGATCTATATTGTGAACACTCTAGCTTCTTCATTCTTTATTTGATTTTCTTCATTCATGTAAGTAACCAGGACACACATAAAAGTTTGGATTAGTTTGAATTTCGGTCCGATCTCATCACTGATTACAGAGTTAGCTGCACTTGAGCATCTGAAAAATATAGTTTCTCCGTGCTATCTCTCTCATATATATCCAGATATTTTTAATACTTGCATATAACCAAAACTTGCAAAATATCTTGGGCCTGATCACAGTTTCAAGTTTAGAGTTACCTGCCTTTTAGCATCGTAACATATAGTGTCTCCAAATCTTAATGCTGGTTCTCAGGTGAGCGATCGTTTCCCTTGGGCTGTTTGCTTGTCATATTATACCCATTAGTCTTTGATTAAGTCTACTACTTGGAAAGCAATATTTTTGTTTATTTTCTTTAAAGTTGCTGTTAATATTATTAAAATAAAATAATACCTGGCCTCGAGGTTATAAAACTTGAGTTTATTCTCAAACTCAAACTAAAGCACAATGATTGGCTGCTTGCGCTTTATTTTGAGTTTGACGTGTCCACAAGCAGTCAATCATTGCGCTTTATTTTGAGTTTGATACTGAACTCAAGTTTTATAAACTCAGGGCAAGGGCCGGTGTCCAGCAAAAGGTTCAAAAATAGTAAGTGAGTATGATCAAGAAATACCAAAATCACATACCGCAGACAACCCATGGCACCGTGAGGAGGAGCCACCCGACCACCACGAGACACCAGGAAGACAAATTATGCAAAGGAACCAGCTCTCCCTTCCCCATCAAGATGATTGCAATACTAGAATGGACATACAGTAATGTACAACAAAACATAAAACAATTACAGTCTCCCACAATGGGAGTTACAATTAACAAAAAGTCAACAACAACAGAACCACCGCATTAAAACGGACAGCAGCCTAAGCCACCGGGGGGGGGGGGGGGGGAGGCGGGCTTAAATGCATTTTACTGGTGCCAAATCTTCGCCCTAGATTTTGCTGTTGTTGAAGTACAAGAAGTGTTCAGCTCGCACGGAGGCCTTCTAACTAATGCAAGGTATCATCATGGAGAAACACTCTAATCAAATTAACATACCATGATGAAACTAGGAAAAGGGCTCATGACTCACAGAAAGTCAGAACTAAAGAAAACCTCAAGTTGAGCCACGGTGGGTCCAGCTACAGATAAGCATTTGTGCCCATGGAAGACGGCATTTGTGCCCATGGAAGACTCAGATCAACGTGCACATCCACACAATCTGATCTGAGTCTTCGACGTGCACTCAATTGTCGTCTTCAGGTGGTAAATTAAGACTCTGATCAGAAAGTGCAGATGTGCAGATCGATTAGAATCTTCGCTGTACGCATGACAGAAAGATATTCTACAAAAGTCAGACAGTCCCTGACACCAGCTGTGGTAAAGCTAAATGTTATCCTATAGGCGCAAAGAATTCACCTAGGAACTGAAAGTGTAGAGTGTGTAAAACGTTTGGGCTACCTTTAGCCATTTTGTGACCCTTAAATGGTATCAAAGTTCCACAATGGCCAATTTCGTACAAGGTTTTCCCGACACATTCTGATTAGCTCCAAGCCCTATGAATAGGGACAATCTTGGCAATCAAAAAAAAACAAAAAAACTCCCAACATCGAAACCTTTATTTGAATAAGCATTGGAGAAACCATATGATGATCAATTCAAATCAAAATACCGTGATGAACCAACACAAAAGGAACTCACAGATAGTCTAAGATAAAGAAAACTCCTAGTTAAGCCATGGTGGGACCAGCCGTTTACGACAAGCATTACGCACTGATTCAATGATGAAAGTTTTAGGTCAGTGTCGTTATTGAGTCTGAGGCCTGTCCTACCGTTGTGCAAATATCTATCCCACTCTTTTATAACGTTTGGTGATCTTTTTTAACTGATCAGGCATAATGGTTTTCTGACAATTATTTTTATTTTGAAAACTAAATCCAAAAAAAAAAAAACGGAACAGTTAGATCTAGGACTATTTGTCTGTTTTCTTCTTCAGCAAATGGGTTATTGATAACTAGGATATGTTAGTCCAGATTCAATTTCAGAAAGTTCTAAGAATAAACGAGCTTGTACTTTTGATCTGACAGTGCGGATTTGGGACCAGGAGGTCGCGAGTTCAAATCAAACCAACCTGCGGTACTGTGTTATGTCATAGAGCAAGACACTTTATCTTAATTCCTCAATACTGGTTCAATCCTGGAAATTGTCCCAAGATGACTAAAACTTTGTTTAATATGACATAAAGCATCCGCTAAAATCTTCGACAAACTATTTTGTAACTTAGCTTGACGACACTCCCCAGTGGCGTTCTCATCCATGTGTTTTCAGCATTTAATCTGTCAAACTGTTATCGCATTATTAATAATTACTCATGCAAAAATATTTTGTGATACTTAAGGGTGTTAAGTAAGTTATGTTGCTGTTAATCTATTGTTTAATGTACTTCCCATTGTTTTGTGGGAGCTATGTGTTTGTCTTTGTTTTTTTAGCATTACTTTTTGTCAATTCTAGTTTTGCAACCATCTTGAAGAGGGAGAGAGAGCTGATTGCTTTGCTATTATTGTCGTACAGATGTATTGTAACTATAAATGTTCTGTGGCTCTTCCTGACGGTGTCTTGGGTTGGTCTGCAGTGTGTGATTGTGGTATTTTCTGATTATACTCGCTTATATTTTCGTTCCGCAATAAAATTGTTTTCATTTTAGTTAGAATTAAATGCATTAAATTATATTAATGGCACTAGTATTTTTATAGTAGAAATAAACAATGGGATATTTCATCAAATAGTTTATAAAAAAAAACAATTTTGTGACGGCATTGTATGTCAGACACGATATCAAACTGTAAAACATATCACAGAAATTGGCAGGTACCTACAAAATGCATTTTTACAGCATCATTTCCTTTTAATGATTTGAAATTGTATGATTAGGTTTTTAACCTTCATTTTATTTCATATTCATTTACCATTACATTGTTATATGTACTGATAGGAAATAAACATAATATTAGTTTTAAAAGAATTGAATACATTTTGCCTAAACCCAATATCTCTGTCATGTATATATATCTTAATTATTTAGACATCAAACATTGTACCACATTTATTGATTGTGATACCACAGTCTATCTAATTAGCACTAATGTTCACGCAGGTATTACCAATCAATCAGTAAGCTTCAGTTGAGAGTGCATAACACTTTTTTTTCTTATTGGTCATCCAAAACATATCTCGAGGGTATTCAACAGAACCGTCTCGCTGCTACGATTCTTTTGAGCACCCAAAACATATGTTATAACTGATTGGTAGTAACATATTTACAATTTTACACTCATAGTTTTGTTTATGTAAACCTGCGAATTACTCAGCTATCTCAGGCTTTCTCTGACTTTAATCTACTTTATTGCTCGTCTAGTGTTGCTATTTCATTATATACATTTACACAGGAATTGAGATTATGTTTTTTTTACTATACTAATAAACCCTTTTGTTTTCAAAAGGGAAGGACGGTCACTCTTCCGCTGTTCATAATGTTTCTGGGTAAATTTCACAATTGTTTATTCAGCTTTCAAGCTCATGTACATATTATTTAAATACTATCTTCCGCCATATATCAGAATTGATCAACATTCATGGTTTCATAACACTTTGTGTTTTAAATGAAATTAAGATTTATTTCCGTACTGGGTACTGTCTGAGTTGTGTTTACTGTCGTCTCAACGTCACCTGCATTATTCCATAAAACCTGTTGAGCTAACGGAAAAGGGAACCAAATCTCACCTTTGACAAGAATGTTAACTTATTGTTACTATACACCGCCAACTTTTGTGTATCTGAGCAAATTGTACATTGGCATTTTAGGGGTCAAAATGCCAAATTTATGATAATATACTGACGGACTTTAGAAATGTAACACTAACTTCTATTTATATCTTTCAAAAGGCAGTTGAATGTAAACGTCCTTTGCTTCGATGATGTCATCTTGAGTTGGCTTCTTGACACAAATTTGACGCTTCTCATGTTTCTTCATTTAAAGAAGTAGAGATTTTCCGATTGGTAGATCTCTGTGTCCCCTGTGTCGATGCTCGTCTTTGGTTGATCCCGGGCTGATCTGCACATTTGTTTGTCGCAAAAACAAACACGAAACGACAGGTTATTGCATAAATGCTAGAAACAGTTGAAAGCTGTAATGGTATTAATTGGATTGTCATAAAGGATTTTGCAATGGCGGAACCAGAGGGGCTTCAGGAAGTTCGCTTGAACCCCTCCCCGTCCCCGTTTTCTAAAAATCTGAGACCAAATATTTTATTTTCATGGGATATTTAAACAAAATGAGATAAAATCAGCAAAGCGAATCCCCACAGCTTTATACATATGAATCCCCTTTCCAGAAATCCTGGATCCGTCCCTGGTTTTAAGAAAGTTCGTTCCGCAGTTCATCATCAGTCAGGTGCATAACCTCCAAAAGCTAAAAAATATGTCACTTAAAGCAGTTATTTTTTTGCAACAAAAACAAAAGTAACCTGTTTGATTGAACGTGTCTTTTTTCATCTTCATATTCCCGAGTTACCACAATTTTCACGGCCATGTGGGTAATTTTATCTGAAAGACCTATTACATAACTTTACGATTATGCAATAAAATTTTGTACGCATCATCTATAAATAAGTACGCGAGGTCATTGAAGTTCAGAAAATACGCTACTTTTTAACCTAAATAAGTTATATTGTTGACGGCTTGCAATATGACCTTGGCCTAAATAATTTCAGATATAACTTAAATAAGTTACTTTCTGTAGCATCACTTAGAAATTATTGTTGAAAAGGCACAATTTTAACTTCCTCTAGTGATATATATTTTAACGTATAGAAGTTATGTCCCTGACTGATCATACAATTTCAAATCACTGAAAGGAATTGATGCTTAAATATACATTTTATAGGTACCTGTCAATTTCTGTGATTTTTTTGATAAACTAAACTGATTAAAATATCCCATTGTTTATTTCTACTATAAAAATACCAGGCTGAGTGTCATTTATATAATTTAATGCATTATTACTTAACTAACAGGAAAACAATTTTATTGCGGCACGAACTTTCCTTTTTTATATCACAAAATATTTTGCAAGAGTAATTATTGATAATGCGATATCAGGTTGACAGATTAAATGCTGATAAAACATTGATGGGAACGCCACTGGATGACTGGGGAGTGTCAGCAAGCTAAGTTAATAGATTTGAGCTGATGTTTCATGTCATATAAGTTAAAAGTATAAAAGTTATAGTCATCTCGGGACGATTTCCAGAATTGAACCGTACTGAGGAATGAAGATAAAGTATCTTGCTCTATGACATAATACCGCGCCGCAGGTTGGGTTAGATTTGAACCCGCGACCTCCTGGTCCCAAGTCTGCACTTTACTAAATTTTGAGTGTCAGATCAAAAGTAGAAGCGTCGTTTACTCCTATAACTTTCTGAAATTGAATCCTGGTCTCACCCATCCTAGTTATCAATAACCAATTTGCTGAAGAAGAAAAGAAAACAGACAAATTAGTCCTGGATCAAACTGATCCGATTTTATTGGGATTAAGTTGATATATTCAATATAATCGTCCGGAGTCCATTAAAACGTTATATAAGGGTTACTTACTATTTTGGATATAACTTGGATGTCATGCGACAGTCTGCATGCCTGGTTTTAAACCCAATCACGGTTTATAGCTATGGTTTCGTCTTTAATTGCACGACGGTGGGTCAGGCCTCAGACTCTATGACTGACCGCTCTGACGTAAAGCTTTAATCGGTGGGTTGGTGCCTGATGTTTATCTGTAGTTGGACCAACCGTGGCTCAACTTGAGGTTTTCTTTAGCTCTGACTATCTGTGAGTCGTGAGCCCTTTTCTTTGTTTCATCATGGTGTGTTAATTTGATTAGAGTGTCTCCATGATGATTCATTGCATTAGTTAGAGGGCCTACAAGCGAGCTGAGCATTTCTTGTACTTCAACAACAGCAGAATCTAGGGCGAAGATTTGGTACCAGTAAAATGCATTTAAGCCCCCCCCCCCACCCCCATCCCCCCCCCAGCTGGCTTAGGCCGCTGTCCTTTCTAAGGCGGTGGTTCTGTTGTTGTTGACTTTTTGTTTAGTGTTACTCCCATTATGGGAGTCTGTAATTGTTCTATGTTTTGTTTTACGTTACTTTATGTCCATTCTAGTATTGCAATCATCTTGATGGGGAAGAGAGAGCTGGTTGCTTTGCTTTATTTGTCTTCCTGGTATCTCGTGATGGTTGAGTGGCTCTTCCTCGCGGTGCTCTGGGGTTGCATGCGGTTTGTGATTGTGGTATTTCCTGATCATACTCACTAACTATTATTCCTGATCAGCTAGAAAAACGATCACCAAATGTTATAAAATTGTGGAATAGATATTAATCGACAGTATGCGTGTCCGATTATAAATTCAATCATTGTTGGTAACTAGCTTTTGTTATATACATTGACTTCAAAATACCCATGTTTATTTGAGCAATTTTTGAATTGCCGTATCCCATTTATTTAGTAATAATTAATTAAATACCCATTATTAGAATGTCCACAATATATTCAAGCTAGAAGAGATATGATCACTACATTGTCTACTTTTTGTGTTCCGAGTCTAAATAACTAATTATATGGAGACACAACTCTTAATAACCACCACAACAAGTTAATTAATATCTCAATCAGTTCAAAAATTCATTTCTGACAGCAAACGTTTTAAATTAGATTAAGGAGCGTCTCTCTCTCTCTCTCTCTCTCTCTCTCTCTCTCTCTCTCTCTCTCTCTCTCTCTTTACTTTTTACTTTTTTGAAGCAACTTAAACATTAAATGGGGTTTTTAGTTTCCGAGCAACACTAAATTGAAAGCAAAATACACGAACGCAATATTTGGCGATCAGTTTTATCGAAGATATATTCTTGGAATATTTAAGAACTTGTGTCGGCTGTGAGTTTTGAGAGTATGCTTTTCACAATTCTTCCAGGGCACATTTGATATATGGAATGCCCATTTGGGCACTCGTATGGTAGAACTTATAAAGCACAGTCGTAAAGCAAAAGTACGCACACAGAAGCTGTTTTTCATTTGAATAATAGACTGAATGCTCCTCTAAACTTAAATGAAATTTGAACACTTTATACGCATTTTCATTAGAAATACGCCCGTTTTAGCTCTTAAAATCAGTAAAAGGGGTGGGGGTGGGCGTGTATTTTAGGACGCTGTGTTATGGTTATGCTTTAAATTGCCAAGTTGTCTATTTGGTCATACCAGGGACACGTCCGTTATTTAAGAGATATTTTATTTACATGCAACCTCGAAAAATGAAATTCATATTTCAATCAATGCAAATTAAAATACTGTAATGAACCTAAAGAAAGGAACTCACAAATAGTCAAAGCTAAAGAAAATCCTTAGATAAGCCAGGGTGGGGCCAACCTATGCGCGGATCCAGTCAGACGCCAGATCGAGTCCTATCCTATAAGCTCACTGGGAGCCTTTCGCTCAGGTGAGCTTAAAATGCTGGAAGCTGAGCTGGAACTTGACCCTTCAGTAGGTTTGCTTCCCGGTTGATTTGATGAGCTCGAACTTGACCCTTCGGTAAGCCTGTTTGTTGATAGACGCATTGAGTTTGAACTTGACCCTACGGTAGGTTTTTTTGCTGGTAGATTTGAAGTCTGATCTGGTAAATTATCTGTATGACTGGAAATAGCTGCACACTCTGCAAAATAAATATATAAAAAAGTGGATAAAGAGAATATCACATTGCATCAACGACTTTCTTCGAGGCTATCAGAGAAGGTTTGAAATTATAGCTTGCACCACTACATAAGATATTTCAGCATGGATGGCTGCCCTGTGTTTTTGGGCATGACCAAATAGGGGATGCAATCCGACTATGACAGTGGTTGTCAATGATAAGGCAATGGTTATAAAATGGTACCGTGTGGACTTTTATGGGACTTTTGGTGTGTATTTGCTGGGCTGTTTTAATGTAGGGTTTATGTAGAGTTAGACCTAAACAGCTATGATTCAGATAAATAGTGTTTGTTGGACTCTTACTGTCCTAATGTCAGTCACAAATCTTTTTACTGGAATTATTAATAGGGGAGTTTTGATGAGTATTTAGACATATTCCATGTTCGTGTGTGTTTAAATGCAGTACCAAATATGTTTACAATAGTAAAACAGTAATGCTACGGTGGTATTGAATATTCATTTGCTCGGACACGTGTGAATCATCCGATGTGGACGATATGGTTCAATAAGCAAGTGACGATTCAATTACATAGTTGATAAATTAGAACAGAGAGGGGCAGCTCCATGTATAGTCTGCCAAAATTGACCTTAGACTGATTAATTTTCGCCAAAATCTTCGTGATATTCGTGCGTTTTCGTGGAGTACTCCGACCTTGGTCACGCTTTTACAGAGAATATGAAGACAATGTCAATTCGTTAATGCAAATGGTCTGATAGCCTAGTGGTTAGTTGACTACTTACGAATCAAGCATACCTGGATCGAAACTTGGAAGGAACCTTTTTTTATATAATTGTAAAATTGCTTTCTTTTTTTGCATTCAGATTAGTAATTGTACAACAATCTAAAGCGCACTTTTTACGAAGATTTACGAAGACTGAGTGAAAGGTCATTGAATATTCATATGTCTCGGGTCAATTTTGACAAACAACAGTAGACTTCACCCTGGTGGCAGCGTCATAAATAACCATTTAGGTTGGTTTTGAATATATCAGTTCAGTATTATGGACGTTTGCATATTTTTCAACCGGGCCGCGTAGCGCAGTCGGTAACGTGTCTGGCAACAGATGCGAGTCTGACTGCAGATCCAGGGGTCGCGAGTTCGATCCTGGCCCCGTCCCATACTTTCATGGAGATTGATCATGAAATAATTTCTATGGTCATTCTCCTCCCTTCCGCTGAACCATTCAAGAAGGGTTGTTGTCAGTTACAAGCGAAAGTATGTGCACGAAGTACTGGTTAACTGCTTGCTCAAGCTTGCCCAGGAAAAAGTGTGGTTAGGTGAACTGACCGCCCCGCAATGACCATAGCTGTTGACTCGGGACGTAAAGCAACAAAAACAAACAAACGAAAGCATATTTTTCAAGAGCATGTAGCTTTTTTTTGTTGCAGTTCCAGTGCTTCTGTAATATTGTCAATTCGACTTTAACCGGGAATACGGTTTGATATTAATTATCTGTAAAGGGCGAAACACTAGCTACTGTGGTAGAGGAATAGAGTTTAATTCCCCACGAAAACTTCGACCAACTGAATGGTTACAGCTAAGTATATTTATTGTCAATTTGACTTTAACCTGGAATACGATTTGATAACAATTATCTGTAAGGACTAAACACTATAGTCCGTACAGAAATTCAGTGAACATCGTTTTTCTTTTTTAAAATGTCTTTAATGATAAAATTTTGGACCAGAATTTTGCACATGCATATAATAAAACACCGCCTAATATACAATTGCATTTTTGAATATTTATGATAGGAAAATAAGTCTGGAATCTCTTGTGAAATAAAATAACTTAGTCATTTTCGATTTAGAAAAATCCTTATTTTCCCTCAGTGCATTTCATATGGGGAACATGTGGTTTATACAGTTCAATGAATACCATGTTTACTTTCGTATATGATAAAATAAACGGTCACCAGCAGGACAAATCTTGGTATGTCTATATATTCACTGAGAATGCTTTGAAGAGACTGCACAACTGAGTTATCATATTTCACGATAATCAAATTTCGCATCTTGTTTTCTTATATGTGTCATGGTTAAATGACACATATACCAATTGGACCGCGACTGAGAAAACCTGTCCGGTGATTTGTAACATTAAAGGTCCAGACGAGCCTGCGCATTCACGAAGTCTCATCAGCAACTTTGCTTTTTGAGAAGAATCATCCTTAGACTTGCCTCGTGCGAAAAAATTTCAACTTTCTATCCAGCCTGTTTAGCAAAAGGGACTGGTTTGAGACTCGCTTTGTCGAAAACCCAGAAGACAGGTTTTCTCGCGTTGTGGCCTGTGTTGCTTGCTCGACAAATATTTCAAGTGCAACAGATAATAATATTAAAAACAAATTTAATGGGGAGCCTGCATCGGATATATTAACGGGAATCACATTATTTGATTGCGCTCTACATCGTCTAATACACAAGAGCCTGGGATCGGCGGGGGCTTTGATTTTCTGGCTACAGTTGCACTAACAGCACATTTGCCCGGCTTATGCGTGGCTACAAATGACTGGTGCACATAATTTCTTTTGTCTTTATGCGCCAGTCATTTGTGACCACCTCCAGCTCAGAGGAATGTCGAGGACTTTGACTTTGTGTCTGCAGTTCCCCATAGTAACCACAATCCTGTTGGGGGCAGCTAGCTGGCAAAACCATGCCAGTTCCCCCCCGCAGTCTGTTATTATACTGCACAGCAATGTTTGTCTAGGTCTATCAAACCCTACATTTTCTCCGAATTGTGGAAACAACGTAAAGTAAGAACAAAGCACATTATATCCCCATCCTGCTCAGAGGCTTGGTTGAAGCAGTGGTTACAAACGACTGATGCATTATTTATAGCCTATGATGCGCTTCGCATGAACATTTAGTCCTCAGCCCTAAAACATATTGACCCCAAACACAAAATATAACATCCGCTGATATATTGTTCAACCTATTTGCAAGCACATTCCCACCCCATCACTAGTTTCTCTCTCCGACCTCAGCATTATTTTTATGATTTTCTTTTATTGGATTAGTCTTTTTTTTCACTTGAAACACGCCTGACGGGTGAGCACTGTGATTATTTTATCTTATCACTTATAGTTGCCCGGAATTACGTTTTGGCATGCATGTTTTGCATTGTCTGGTGTCAACAAATCAGTTTTTGGAATAAACAGATAGAAAGTTCAATTTATTTGATAAAACAAGTTTGATTTCTTTTTAATCTGATGATCAGAGAAGGAGCAGGAAACACAGAAAATCAAGATTTTAAATTGAGGAACAGGGGAACACAGAGATTCATTTTATTGGAGCAAGCGGATGGGTACCCACTGGGAAGGCCTCAATATTTTTTCGTATGCCAAAATGCTGTGCGCCCTAACTATGGCCATAATTTGCATTTGAATTTGATATGATAAGAATCCCTTCTCCTTACATTATAAAACCGTATAATTATTCGTCGATAGTAAACTAAAGGCAGCGATCCGTACAAAGGTGCATTTAGGGTAAATTAAAAAATGCAGATGCTCAAATGAGGACAAATTCCAACATATAACAGCCCATTTGACAATACATTTTGTAACGAAAACAATACCACCAATTAGACGGTTTATAGATATATTAAATTCTGGTGGTCATTGTGCGATCATTCCGCACAAAACAAAACAAACGCAAAAAAGCGTTGTTCACTGAATCTCTGTACGCACAATAGTTACTGTGATAGAGGTATTAAGTTTAATTCCCCATCAAAACGTCGATCAACTTAATGGTTACAGCTAAGTATATGCATTGTCAATTTGACTTTAACCTGGAATACGATTTGATAACAATTATCTGTAAGGACGAAACACTAGTTACTGTGATAGAGGTATTAAGTTTAATTCCCCATCAAAACGTCGATCAATTTATTGGTTACAGCTACAAATGGGCCGCGACATGAGATTTCCAACAATGTGGTATGTGCGACCAGCAAAACCTCAGATCAGCCTGCACATACGCGCAGTCTGATCAGAGCCTTTGCCAGTCGCTTAAATATTCTATGAGTGTTAAGCTACTGACCGAACATTATTTGGAGTTTCTAAGCTTAATAGGAGCCTGCACAGGCTCGTCTGAGTCTACACATTTCAAAATGCCACATTGTAAGAAATCACATGTCACAGCTCATTATTATCTGTAAGGACGAAACACTAGCTACTGTGATAGAGGTATTGAGTCTAATTCCCCGATCAACTCAAAGATTACAGCTAAGTACATTAATTGTAAATTTGACTTTAACCGGGAATACGGTTTGATAATTAAGCCGTGGCATGAGATTTCCAATAATGTGGTATGAGCAACCAGCAAAGGCTCAGACCAGCCTGCGCATACGCATCAGAGCCTTTGCTGAACGGTTAAATATTCTATGACTGTTTAACTACTGACCAAACCTCATTTGAAGTTTCCAGGCTTAAAAGGAGGCTGTACAGGCTCGTATGAAATAGAAAGACCAAAAGGTCATTGGTCAGAGGTCGTGGTACATCTATACCTGTAAATGTCTTACACATAGTTTATACCTGTTCTGTTTCAAGTCTAATCAGTATGGCCTGCTCAGTGAGGTATATCATGAGTACATATTGCAAACATGCCAATGTAAATTAATATTAAGCTACATGTTTGTGATGGTTGTGTGGCTCTTCCTCACTTACTATTTTTGTACAAAATAAGCGAGTAATGAGCGTTTATAATAACTTGTTTTGAGCATTTTGACACGGACATTTTCTGCGTTTGTGGCAGTAAATTAAAACTGTCACGTTGGTGTCAATAATTTATGTATCGATAAACACCAACACCATTGTATTGGACAGGAACTCAATTTTTTCTAGCTATCCAAATAAAAAGAAAGCTGGTTGCTTTGCAAATTGTTGTCTTGCATATGTATTGTTACTTTAAATGTTCTGTGGCTTTTTCTCACGGTGCCGTGGGTTGGTTTGCAGTTTTTGATTATGGTAATTCCTGATCATACTCACTTACTATTTGGAGGTGACGCCATCTGCTATTTTTGGTTTGAATGCATTTTTAGAAAGCCGTTACCTTCCAAAAGATAGAATTGATTCACTCCTTTGGAATTTTCTTTTGGCATAATGGCTAAACTTGGTCTTACTTAGAGGTATCGTTATATAATATGCTTGACGCGCGATATACACATTTGCGTTATTAATATATCCCATGTGACACCAGCGCATCTATGTATTGGGAAATAATACAATATATATGACAACGGAATATGACCAATAGCGTACTTGAGTTGGACGGTTCAGAAATGTTTTATCTTCAAACTGTTACATTGAGCAGTTTTAAGCTTCACCTCGCACTTATTCTTATCAAAGGAAACTACCTAGTGCATCAGGAGCAGTGTACCCTTATATCCGTTACCAAATCTAAAATGAAGCTACAGTTCCACTATTATACATATGTTTCACTTAGGATATCATAATACACCAAGTGATGCTACTGAAATGCATTCCACCAGCGCATCTGAGAGTTAGGATAGAATGCAACAAACATTCTACTCTTACAACACAAGTGTGTAGCAAATAGGTCGCCTTCTCCAGATACTTAGAAGAAATTCACAAATCGTTGAAATTACATCTATAATGATTATGTCATTATTACAATATCCAATGCATGCATGATAAATAGAATAAACAATATGCATTGAAAAACTAGACGAACTGACCAGAAAATTCTCCCACTCTTCAATACATTTTCTCAACTGACCAGATACATGTACATTTTGCATTTTGGTCTCTAATAGGTAACTTTTCAAATTAAACTCATCAGTATTATTTAAAACTGAAACCATGTCATAATGAGCTACAAATTGTGGCCTGTCACCCCAACAGTGTTACCCATGTTGGATGTGTCCACATAAATAGCACTTCTTTATCAGGTAAAAATCCACTTCATGAGCGGATCCAGAAAGTTTTTTTCAGAGGGGGTCTAACATTTCTTTAGTTAAAGAGTGGATCCAAATACCACTAAAATCGGGCCATCATCGGTCCGCCGCCGAAACACCGATGATGGGCCATCATTGAATGCTGACTTGGTAGCTTTGTGATTTTTCAGGGGATCCGGACCAGTATTGCTAAGAAACCCTATATTTTTGTGATTTTTTAAGGTGGGGGGGGGGGGTCCGAACTCCATGTCCCCCCTCTGGATCCGCACATGCATTTGCTGTTCCCAGTCGTTCTGGGACATATGAGGTTACCGTCACTTGAGTTGTTAACCTGTAATAGACCTATAAAGCCTAAATCAAAAGAGCAAGAATTCGTCTTTGTTTAAACCTATTCGAACTAGTCAGAGCAATAATAATATGCCCCTTTGATTAAGCAGGGATCTGAAATCTTTGGTAAACAGTCAGTGAAACTGTTTCTGGTTTTCAGAGAAATTCGCGTTTTTGTTATATGGGGTGTCCTAGTAGTTACCATTCTAGGGTTACAGTCGCGGCTTCAAGATATAACTTTTATTGCCTTTTGATGCCATGTGACTTTTAGTATTGTGTGACTCTTCCTTATGGTGTCGTATGTTGGTCTTCAGTGTGTGATGGTTGCATGCACTGGTCATACGCACTTACTTTTTGGTAGAGTTCAATATTGCTGAATAAACAGAGTACACTTTTATGTGCAATAAACATATTTGCCTAAATCGACACTCTGGTAAAAACCGCACAACCATCAAAATATGCTTAACTTTATGCCATTTGTATATATTATACAGATTCATGTTCTAAATATTTGATCATTTGGACCTCGATGCGAGAAAACCGGTCTTTGGGGTTCGCTTACAACAAAGTCGGAGACCAGCCTGCGCATCCGTGAAGTCTGATCAGCACCTTAGTTATTCGCTTAAGGGGATATATCTTTCAAAAGCTCTTACTTGCATGAAAATTTTCCTGTATAAACAAGAATTGCTTTTTTGTCAAGGAGACGGATACTTTTGGCCACATTGTTGTATGAACAACTTATACATCTCACATAGATCACTTTACGCCCCAACATACAGCTTTTGAGCAATCCGCAGCATGCATATCAGTCTCTTTAGAGTTACTTCCTGGTTTCATATCGTTAACAATGCTGTGACACGCTGGATGAACTTTAGAGAAAACCATTTGCATGAACATGACCTACAATGATTCGACTACAATATATAGAAGTATTTTGACCCAATTTTTTATGCATTTCTGGTATTATTTATAATTTTTCAATTTGACCTTGAAAAATTCATAAGCAAAAATTGAAAATTTAAGTTTTTCTACCAGAAATGTGTACATTTTGGGCGAAAATACTTCTAAACATTGTAGTCGAATAACTGTAGGTCATGTTCATGCAAATGATTTTCTCTAAGGTTCATCCAGCGTGTCACAGCATTGTTAACGGTATCAAACCAGGAAGTTCATGCTTATTAGTCTAAAAAGACTAATAAGCATGCTGCTGATTGCTCAAAAGCTGCATGTTGGGGCGTAAAGTGATCTATGTGAGATGTATAAGATGTTCATACAACAATGTGGCCAAAAGTATCCGTCTCCTTGACAAAAAAGCAATTCTTGTTTATACAGGAAAATTTTCATGCAAGTAAGAGCTTTCGAAAGATATATCCCCTTAATGATTATATAAATTTGTTACAAACGAAATTTTAATTCCTAGCTACATGTAGTCTCTGTGGTTTCGGTATGACCTGGTCAGAAACCGCGAAGACAGGGTTTCTTGTGATGAGGCCCAAATTGTATTTCAGGCATTAAATGGTTCTCGTTTCCACAAAACCGGTATTCGGGGTTTCAGACAAAGTGTAGAAAATTCGACTGTCACCTGAGGCAAGTTTAAATAAAATACTTTCCAAAAAGCGTATGAAAAATGCGCTGATCACTCTGTTCGGATGCGCGAGCTGGTCTGTACCTTTGTTGTCTGGAATTCCCGAAGACAAATATTCTCGCGTCAAGGCCCATATGTGATCTAGATTGAAAAACGATAGGTCCTCGGCGCATTCCTGACTAGCACATATCAGGCATTACTTAATGCTAAGGATAAAACAGCAACTTAAAAGAAAGAAAAGTCGGTTTAATTATATTGCTTTACAAATAACAAACTTAAAAAAAGATAAATGGATATACTATGACAAAAATTGCTGGAAGCTGTGCTGGAACTTGACCCTTCGGTAGGTTTGCTTTCTGATAGATTTGATGAGCTCGAACTTGACCTTACGACAGACTCGCTTGCTGGTAGATTTGATGAACTAGAACTTGACCCTCCAGTAGGCATGCTTGCTGGTAGAATTGGCGAACTAGAACTTGACATTCCAGTAGATCTGCTCGCTGGTAGATTTGATGGACTAGATTTTGACCCTCCAGTAGGCTTGCTCGCTGGTAGATTTAGCGAACTAGAACTTGACCCTCCAGTAGGCTTGCTCGCTGGTAGATTTAGCGAACTAGAACTTGACCCTACAGTAGGCTTGCTCGCTGGTAGATTTAATGAACGAGAACTTAACCCTTCGGTAGGCCTGCTTTCTGGTAGATTCGACGAACTAGAACTTGACCCTTCGTTAGGCCTGCTTGGTGACATATTTAAAGAGCTTGAACCAGACCCTACAGTAGGTTTGCTTGCTGGTAGATTTGAAGTCTGATCTGGTAAATTATCAGTATGCCTTGATATAGCTTCACATCCTGCAAAATAAAACGTTGGATAATGGAAACATCACATGGCATCAACTGCCCCAAGTTTGTATCTAAACTCAGCTGACTGTAATGTGCACGACCCGTGGTTAACGTAGATTAATCAGTATCCGGTGCCAGAATGTATGTGTGGAAAGTCAATTGGATGGGCAGACAGACACACAGAGTAATTATAGTGCACACCTGCGAGCGGTGCAAAATTTTGGTTCCAAGTCTTTAAATATAGTGATTTTTGATAATTTTGATTTCCATATTTTTTCAATTTAACACAGATTTTGTGATTTTTGGTAGTTTTGTAAGTATGCAAAATTCGATCCATTTTACCATGTGGTTTAAGAGTTATGAGCATTTCGACTAACTGGTCCCAACTGGTTGGACTGATGCTCAGCAAAGCCTCGTCAATCAAAAGGCTGATACACATACCAGTGGTTAGACAACGCTGACTTGCATATGTATGCAAAATAGGGTAAAAATACCATGTGGTTCAAGAGTTATGAGCATTTTCACTTACTGGTAACAGACGGACAGACAGACAGAGAGACGCCCAAAATGATTATAGTAAACACCTGCGAGTCGGCGATATCAGCCTTGTCGCGAATTTTTCTGTTTTCAAAGCTATCAGTAAAGACGTTAAAAAGCTTGCAAAACTACATGTACAGGGACTATAGTACTACCACATAAATAAAAACGAAAACAATCGACTTTAGAGGCACTTTTTCATTTTATAGTCTCTACAAATATATAATTGCTAGTGGTATCTTCGACAGAAAATCTAGTCAGGTAACTCTGATACCTTTTTCTGTTATAAGAAGGAATTTTGGCATGATTTAACTTGTTTAAACACGGAGGTGTCTTAACACGGAAGTGTAACCATTGAGAGAATCGATGAAAACAGTTCCAGTTAACTAATACTAAATAGATACAATGTATGGTGGACTAAATCTAGACCGCTGAACATTGTAAAAAAAAGTAAGTAAGTATGCTCAGGAAATACCACAATCACACACTGCAGACCAACCCGCGGTACCGCGAGGAAGAGCCACCACAGTAAAGGTTATTACATAAAAATAACCAGAATAACCACATCATGATGTAAAACAAAGAGAGCAACTTTCGCGGTTTTTGGTACAGAATGTGATTACAAATATTGCAGATTCTAAAATAGCTTGCTTTTTATAATTCATACATATGCCTATTTTAAATTAATTAACCTTTATCCTGCCCAAGTTTTTAATAGCAATTTGAAGAAAAATATCGAAACACTACACAGAATCGCATTTTATATAGAGCTGATACATCGAAACAAGAACTCCGTAGACGAAGGTGTAAGACCTGCCTGATTTTTTTTATTAATATCATCTTTTTTTCAAAAGAGTATTTCAGGAAGTGAATGCTGCTACTCTTGCGACAATTTTTGGCATACTTTTGGAGAATGTCAGAAGTTAAAAATCACAGAATCATCAGATAAATAATCAATGAACATGTTCCCCTATTACTTTGCTAGTTATTAGATCACAGTGGTGTAGATTAGACATCTCTCATATCAAATATGAAGTGAACGTTTCATCAACTACTTAACATTTTGTCTATATTACTACTCACGTTCCAGAAATATAATTTCTGGTGAGCTTATAGTTCATGTGGACTGAAAATTCTGGCCTTCATTCTGTGTGATACTAATAATAATAATAATATTCTTTATTTCCTCCACATGTGAAGAGCATACAAATAAAGCACAATTACACAAGCAAGATAGAAACATTGAACATATATACATTATTGGTTTGGTTTTAATACTCTAACATCTTGTCCTCATGTTTGAGTCACATATAGAGACTCTTATTCAATTGGTAAGTTTATATGACTTGCACGGAACTCACAGAATGCTCGTTTCATGAATGTCACATAAATTACGTATCCACACCAAGTGGTTTAAATCCCGACTAGGGCTCAGGTACGGTCAATTTCAGCCCAATTGCTACAAAAGACGGATGTCACCAGAACCACAGTCGCAATTAAAACCACACTACTGTATTTCAACAAATGTTCAAAAGACACACATTGCATGCGGCTTGTGTTTGCGTATACACATACATGTCATATATTATTTTACTCGAACGATGGGATATAAAGGTCTATTACAGGTGAACAACTCAAGTGACGGTAACCTCTAATGTCCTAGAACAGACTGGGAACAGCAAGTGGATTTATACCTGATAAAGAAGTGCTATTCATGTGAACACATCCAACATGGGTAACACTGTTGGGATGTTTGGTCGTAATTTGTGGTTCATTTTGACATGGTTTCAGTTTTAAATAATACTGATGAGTTAAATTTGAGAGAACATTACCTGTGAGAGACTAAAATGCAATTTGTATCTGGTGAGTTGAGAGAATGTATTGAAGAGTGTGAGAAATTTCTAGACAGTTCATCCCGTTTTTCAATGTGTAATGTTCATTCTATGTACCATGCATGCATTGGATATTGTAAAATTGACATAAATATTGTAAACGTAATTTCAACGATTTGTGTATTTCTCTTCGTTTTCCAGAGAAGGCGTCCTTTTTGCTACACAGCAGAAGGTGTGTTGCATTATTTCCTAACACTCTCAAATGTGCTGGTGGAATGCATTTCAGTAGCATCACTTTGTATATTGTAATATCTTAAGTAAAACATATGTATAAGAGTGGAACTGGAGCTTCAATTTAGATTGAAGCCGTGACATGTGATTGCCAACAATGTGACATTTTGACATTGGTAGACTCAGATGAGCCTGTGCAGAATCCTGTTAAACTTAGAAACTCCAAATGCTGATCGATCAGTAGCTAAACAGTCATGGAATATTCAAGCGACAAGCAAGGGCTCTGATCAGACTGTGCGTATACGCAGGCTGGTCTGAGCCTTTGCTGGTTGCACATACCACTTTGTTGGAAATCTCATGTTATGGCTCATTTGGTAACAGATATAAGGGTGCACTGCTCCTGAGGCACTAGGTAGTTCCATTTGCTTAGAATAATTGCGGGGATGCAGATTATTACTGCTCAATGCAACATAACATTTCTGAGCCGTCCAGCCAAAGTACGCAATTGGTCATATTCCGTTGTCACATTTATTGTATTATTTTTCCCAATACTTAGATGCGCTGGCGTCACGCAAATATCTTTATTGTGTTTTCAGCATATGTAACGATACCTCTTAGTTTTCCCTGGTTTAGACATCATGCCAAAAGAAAACTTCAGAGGAAAGACCCAAGACCACCTTTTGGAAGTTAAAGACTTTCTAAAAATGCATTAAAACTAAAAATAGCAGGTGGTGTCACTTGGGTAGCTAGAGAAAATTGAGGTCCTGTCCAATACAAATGAGTCGTGACACATGATTTCCATCAATGTGGCATTTTGACAAAGTAGACTCAGATGATGTTCAGACAGTAGCTTACCACTCATAGAATATTCAAGCGACTAGCAAAGGCTCTGATCAGTCTGCGCATACGCACAGGCTGATCTGAGGCTTTGCTGGTCGCACATACCACATTGTTGGAAATCTCATGTCGCGGCTTAAATGTGCTGGTGTTAATTGATTCCTAAATGGATGAGAGAAAAGCAATTGATAAAACAAACGTGACAACTTTAATTTGCTGCCACAAACGCGGAAAATGTCCAAAATTAGCAATATTGCACACGTCAGGTTTTATATATTGTACAGATTTCGTGGTTGTTTATGTGGTATAACTGCATAAGGGCCAGCACACAGTATCTTGAAATTCGTCTCACCGGTGAGCAGTGAATGCTTTGACCAGCCGGCGCAAAGATGCAATCTCGCCAGAGTCTTCCATCCCACATACACAAAACGTGACAATAGAGAAAGGCTCAGACCAAGAAATAGACCTCTACCCACTTGATATGTCCGCAATGGGCGTTTAAAGTAAGAAAGAGGGCAAATATCAGGAATCGATACAATCAAGCACCAAACCTGACCAAGGATACCAATGGATACCCAGGATACCCTTTTTATACTAATAGATTCATCCTCCTGGTTTAATACATCAATCCTGGGATAGTCCTTTGTACATTTGTAGAGGTGTCAGGTTATATCTTTCAAAAAATATTGTATTTTTGTATGAAGATCTTTTTTTTATTTACAAACAGTGTCATTCTCGGTTACCCAGGCGTGATCCATTCCGTACCCACTGCATTCATGAATGCAGTGGGTAAGGAATGAATCACGCCTGGGTTACCAAAGATAAATAGTGCAAACCCTGGTGAAATGTAGCATTATGCGGTATGTCATCTGGGTATTCACTGTTTGCTAAATACCAGTTTAGGGGATTCCCGAATACAAAATGTTGAAGGAGACCTTTACGCATATACCATTAGTACCAAAATCCCTTGTGCTGTCCTTAGGTTTAGATAAACAACAATTTTCAGCGAAAATTGTAAATATTGTCTTACCGATGGTTTAAGCATATGTTTTGGGTGCTCAAAAGAACCATCTCATTGAGACGGTTCTTTCGAGTACCAACAACATATGTTTTTGTTGAGAAATAAGAAAAATATTTTTCTATTACGCACTCTTAACTTTAGTCCGGGACTGTTATACATTTGCTTCTATCAAACAATCTTCTAATTTGAATTTTAGTAGTACATGTTGTTGGTTGTAATTTAACCGAACTTTGTAAGTGGTTGATTAAAATATACTGTGTGTGTGTGTGTGTGTGTGTGTGTGTGTGTGTGTGTGTGTGTGTGTGTGTGTGTGTGTGTGTTTATATGTATGTGCTCAAAAGGGGTGCCCCAGAGAGACGGCTCTTTTGAGCGCCAAAGCACACATTCAAACCGGTAGATTAAAAATAAACCCTATATTAACCCGCAAGTCTGCTCTAAAAAAAAAAAAAAAGTCTGCTTCGCCCGATACTCGCCGATATCCAGATCATTTACATGTACATTGTATTATATGCATTGTTTAATTTTTTTATTATATAAATGTCCATAGGTTTAGATAAACACAATTTTTGAGCGTAAAATTGTAAATAATTACTAATCCAACAGTGTGAACTTATGTTTTGTGTGCTCAAAAGAATCGTCTCACTGAGACGGTTCTTTAGAGTACCCACAACATATGTTTTGGTTGAGAAATAAGAAAGTTATTTTTTTGTACGCACTCTTAATTTTTTTTGTACGCACTCTTAACTAAAGGCCTGCCGGAGTGAGTGAGGAACACGTAAAAGAACCTGACTGACTGAAGTATTATTCCTATTCTGTTTTGCCATGTTAATTCACTCCCCTTAAATTCTACATGCATGTTCAAACAGAAAGTGATTCTCCTGCCCCTGCTTACCAATAGGATACAATGAATGTAAATTCACCCAGCAAGCATGGCTAGGTAACAATGTGAACCACGGATCGGACCGCTGGATAGAGCCGTTTGAACGAGATTTACTCTGTAATATCTGACTATCCGCCTGCATTCTGAAAGTATTACTTGTATCCGCTAAATAGGGTTGTTGGATAACCTTACGTCATTTAGATAACCTTTTGGTAGTAAGGCAAACCTTGTATGCCTTGAGCAGACTGTTCCGAAGAGAGCAGACTGATCTGGACCCACAGTGTTTGGAGAACTCTCACATCAACCATAATACTTCTATTAGTGGTAGACGAAAATCATGATTAAGAGCGCGCCAAGAATAGCTATTTACACCGCCTGTTCTCTCTTTGTTGTTTCCCCTTTTTGCCGTTTTTTGTATATACTGTCATGCCAGCCAAGAGTGACGGTCACGTAATGTTTGTTTACAATTGTTGAGTGAAACATTGGCTTGTGCACTACACTTGAGCTGATGCGAATCGATATATCACTTGTGTATTAATCCTATCCAGTGGATAGGATTAATACACAAGAGATAAATATATTCTATGTCTCTGGTAACATTGTAAACGGGACATGGCGTCACTGTCACTCTTGGCTGGTAGGAAAGTAAATGTTTTTGTTGGTGGACAGCAAAATAAATTATTCAAAGTAGTTACTTTAAATATTTATGCCAGCCCAGGATAGCTTGCTGATCATTTTTAATATATACTAACCCGGTAGCGAGGGCATTGTAACCGTGTGTGAGTGTCATGGAAGCGGATCGGCCTGCACAGCAAATGCAGACCGGTCTGCACCAATGTCGGTCACCGAATATCGAATGCCAGTTTGTTTTGCTCCTCCTGGAATAACGCATTTAGCTAATCAGTGATACAGGTGAACAGAAACCAAAAGATGCAATCTTTTTCATTCTAAGTAATAATAAAATACTTACTTTTAGCCCATCCAGCGGATAACATCGCCCGAAACATCTATTTATAAATCGGAAGCATGGCCACCTCTGAGTGACATCCTTTTTTTATCTTGGTCAAATATCCCAACACTTTGCACGTGGCTAGAGGTTTATTCGCTTCACTGACCACAAATACTACAGACGGAATGTGGTGTAAATCTTATCAAACCTGTTCTCTTGATATTCCTGTAGCATTTGTCTCCCTTTGGCCAAATTAACAATTTTCTGAACAACAAGCTCGGAGGAGTTCACCCTCTTGAGTATTTTAGGACGAAAACAGAGAGGGCCGATTGCATGACGAAAGTTTATTTTAGTCTCGACTAAGGCCTAACACGGTGCTTGCTAGCCCCCAGTTTAAATCTGGTTTGCATAACGAAAGGTGACCTTGAGTTTAACTATCCCCAGTCTAACTACCCGAGGGTAAATTATCCTTGAGGTTAAATTAGTCCAGAAGTGTTAGTCTAAGAGTAGGGCAAAATAGAAGGTTATTTTCTTTAATGCACCGATTGTTGTCATGACAATTCCAGCCTAACACGATTTTGCATCCTGTGAACACATCAAGATGCCCCTAGTAGTGAATTGAATCATGATCTGCCAAGAAGGTCCAGTTATGACTGTTGGGTTAACAAATTTTCAGCTGTACTGTGCTTATACTATCCGTACATACGATGTATGCTGGTGTCTTCGCGAGGGAAAGGGGGAGACTCAATATGTAATGAAAACACATTCATAACTCCATCCACAGACGCGAAAGGATTCTATACCTTATGTTAAACAAAATACCAAAGCATCACCTTTCAAATGGTGCATTGAAGCTTATTTTCTTATTTTATTGTTCTGACGTATGTAACATGTATTGAAGCCCCTCCCCCACTAGCTGAGGCTGCTGTCCAGTCAAAGGCGGTGGTTATGTTGTTTTTGATCTGTTGTTTATGTACTTCCCAATATTTGTGAGGGTTCTGTGTTTGTCTTGGGGTGGGGGGGGGCAGGGGGACAGCCCCCCAGTAATTTTGTAGGGGGCTAGAATAGTCTTTGGCCCCTCTCCCAATAATCTGCCTAAATTGACATGTAATTGCTTGTCGCTCATTACTATATAGTAAAAATTTCCCTCGCTCTCTTCCCTCGCTCGAAGTTTTTTAATTTGGATTTAATTGAAAATTCTCTGAGAGCAGACAATTCGCTCCAATTTTAATACTTTTTTTTACCGTAGTCAGCAGGCTGTTATCACCTTGTATTTACATGTAGGTGTATGTATAAATGTATATATGTACCACTTTTTCAGAGAAACCGGCTTTTCAAGCTTTTCCTATTTTTAGCCTAAATTTAAAAGAGCTCTAATTTTTCTCTAAACTTTTATCCTTCTTTGATTTTGGCTCTGAAATACCTTTCAGGCGATAGGCTTCAACCAGAAATTCCTTGCTCGCTCGGAGTAAAATGTTATATATTTGTTTTTTGGTTCTGTTTTTTTTATCCATCTTAGCTTTTTACTCTGAAATACCTTACCAAAAATTTTTCTCGCTCGCTTCGCTCGCTCGTACTCAAATTACATATTTAATTTCTTATAAATGCAGATTCATTGCTTAATTTGACTGAAATTTCAAATAATAATCAGAAACGTCTCTAGTTAACTTCGCTCACTTGAAGTAAAATTACATGTATATTTTTTCATAGAGATCGCTTGCTTTGATTTTAATGATTTCCATATCAGGATGTAAATATATAAATGTATGCGTGTATATGCATGTGCATGGATGCGTGCATATGCATGTGCATACATGTTTGTGTGTTTGCATGCTTGCATGTATGGGTGTATGAACATTTAGCAGCATGTGCATGTGTGTACATGCGCGCGCGCGTGTGTGTGTGTGTGTGTGTGTGTGTGTGTGTGTGTGTGTGTGTGTGTGTGTGTGTGTGTGTGTGTGCATTTTGCAATTCCTCCCCAAGTATTGAATATTTTGCATATACATTTGTATTGAAAGAATCTGATACAATGACCCTAGGGTGGAGGCATCTGTGTTACATTTCTAGTTTCATAAATAGTTTATCCACCCACGAAGTTGGGGGTTTGAGCGTCATCTCAGCGTCCGTTCTTCCGGAACCATATCTCAGTATCTATTGCCCATATTTGATGCATTATTGGCATAGATGATACGTACCATGGGCATTCGATATTATATAAGTGTTGTCAAAATCGACTGGCAAAACTTGAGTTATTGCCCTGGACTTAGAATAGGCAATCATAATGCATTAGCAACTATATTCGCTTTCACATTTCTTCAATGCTATTATATTTGACAACTTCTCACTATGGGCAATGGTTGCCAATGTTTGAAAATAAGCATGGCAGTTTCAAAGTTTACCCAATCCCCGACTCCTTGGTCGGGTTCAAATGTCAATCATTTAAATTCCTCAATAACTAAGTCAATTGTCAATTTGTTTTCCGAATCTATCAAGCCGTTTAGCAGGCAGAGGAACAATAATTATGAAAGTAAGTAAGGTTGCAAAGATCAGGAATCGATGCAATCAAGTACCACACCTGACCCAGGATACCAATGGGAAAGTGACAAACTCACAGAAGACACCACAAACGAGAGCCAAGAGGTCAGCCCTTTCCCAGCAGGTGACCACGAAGCACATATAAAGAGACGCGCACAAAACATAGCAAACACAAGACAGAACAAAAACATAAAAGAAACATATTAGACGGGATTTTAGTTTGACACCCTTGGTTTGATTCCCTGGGTGAAGAGGCCAAAATTCTACTTTTTTGGAATATGGTCATGTTGCATATCAAATTCAAGGGAACGACGTATACAGTAACATGGAAGCAAATATGTGCTGCCATATTAAAGAGTTTCGTAAAAATTCACCTTATCCTTTCGCTTAAACTACCCCCCCCCCCCTGGCAGGTTTAAATTTCTAGAGGTTCTTGGATAATTTAAACTCAAGGTTAGCCAAAACTGGTTTTATGCAATCCATCGGCTAAAGGGCTTAACCTGAGACTTGTTAAACTTATTTTATGCAATCGATGGGCAGAAACCTGGTGTTTAAGCTTAATGTTAACCTGGGACTTGTTAAACCTGTGTTTATGCAATCGGCGGCTGGTAACCTGGAGTTTAAACCCAAGGTTATCTTTAAACTCTTGTCATGCAATCGGCCCAGAGTGTCTGTGCCGGCATGTATTGATATACAGACCAACATGTGCGCTCTCTGTTTTAATAGACAAACCCAACATAAATATATTTACCCATCTTTTGGAACTAGGTAAAGATTTCAATGTTGTCAAACATGCAGTTTTATAGTAAAATTACAATATGCTTCTAATGATAAGAATTATCACACTAAAATATGCTGGGAAATTATTTATTTGTAATTACTCAATTATCTATTTTGGTCCGCACATTCTTCCAAAAAAAACACTATTTTGTAATACCAACTTTGCTGTCATGTATGTTAATATGTTATTCCTTGTATGTCATGTACATGACTTAAGAGAATAAACGTTTTGTCTGTCTGTCTGTCTGTCTGTCTGTGTGTGTCTGTGTGTGTTTGTGTGTGTGTGTGTGTTGTACACTGAAACGGTTCTTTTCTGTACCCAGCTTGTATACAGAATAAGAATTAAAGAAGAAGAGTCGGTGAGTCAAAAAGTAAGTGAGTATGATCAGGAAATACTACAACCACACACTACAGACCAACCCGCGGAACCGTCGGGAAGACACACAGAACATTTACAGTAACAAGACATATGAAAGACAACAAAAACAAAGCAACCATCTCTCGCTTTCTCGTCAAGATGATTGCAAAACTAGAAAGAACATAAAGCAATGCATACGAAACCAAAGACCAACACAGAACCCCCACAAACAATGGGAGATACATAAAACAATAAATCAACAACAACACAAACCAATTCGTGCTATCTACTTTATATGAGTCAGTGCACGAGATTTTCAACAATCTGGTATGTGCGACCAGCAAAGCCTCAGATCAGCCTGCGCATACGCGCAGTCTGATCAGAGCCTTTGCTAGTCGCTTGAGCACTCTACGAATGTTAAGCCACTGAATGAACACCATTTGGAGTTTCTTAGCTTAAAAGGAGGCTGCAGAGACTCGTCTGAGTCTACACATGTCAAAATGCCACATTGTTGGAAATCATATGTAACGGCTCATATAATACTGCATCCTTTAACTTACCTGGCTTATTATTATCAAGAACCATATCTAGAGGGTATCCATAGGTGTACCGCTGCTGGGCGTTTGTAGCAAACACAAAACCTCCAAATCGAGCAGCTGCTGATGTATGGGTGACGTAATAGGATCCTACCGAGAGAAGTTCCCAGGTAACGATCGCATATTCAACACCGTCTAGAGAAGCATATTGTGTTTTCTTCCATTCTGGAAACGATCTTCCATTAAAGGTCAATCCTGCCAAGTCAACTTGTTTTATGAAAATAACCACTGCGTGGCTAGTAGAATAGACGTGATTCGGCAAGTAGAACGAGCATGCATTAGCAAATTGTGAGATTGCCGGAATCGTAGTAAGAAAATAATCATAATTCAACCCACTCAGCATTACCATGATAGGTTTGTTTGCATACAAAACAATAGGTCCGCTCAATTGAGTGGACTGCATGTATGTACCTCGGCTCAGATTCAAGGTCACACTTTCAGAGTTCATAAACGTATGAACATTTGTATTGTCATTTGAGGCAAATACGCGAAAATGTAGAGTACCTATATCTTCGATAACATCAGGTAATATGTATTTATACCCCCAAGAATAGTCTGGGATAATTTGTTCAAACAAATAGCTTCTTCTACTGATTGAACCTGAGAATACTGCTATCGGTTTGGAACTTGAAATTATAGCTCCACCAGCGTAGTTGCTCGATGCATCGTTTAAAAAATAAGTGTCGAATTTGTTTAATATCCTGCTCTTCATATGCGATTCTTTCGAGTCCGTGAATGATATATTAAATACTGTTGTTGCTTCAACACCAACTATGGAAATGTTTCTATTTGAGTCAACTTGCAATACATATTCTTGACCTAAGACAGAAACTGGTAGAAGCCTCGTACTGCAAATCAGACCATAAAAAGAGGAGGATGAAATTATCAGCAATACGGACATATCCACGTTAGATTGTATCTGAACCCCCTTGTTCTGTCGACTTCCCTTGTTATGTTGATGAATCAATGAATCTGGCAGAGTTGTAGATGTGTTCCCTTTATCGACATTGAGGCTGATGAAGAAGTTGGTCCATGGAGAAGTTACATTCACCTGCCCTGGACTTCTTGATAGAAAAATCAAAGTGAATGAATAAACGTGGCCGGGTGGACCAACTGGAATTCCTGCGTAGAATTCCCTCCCCCAAATATCTGAAAAATAATACAATACTATTTGCAGAGTAGATTCACAGGTGACCATCGTACAGTCTATGAAATCGGAAGCTGCTGTCACTGTCCACAAAAAATATAACAAGAATAAAATTTCCACTGTTACACGATTTTTTCATTTTCGTCTGCGATGAATCACGGAATTGTGCGTTTCGTCTTTCTTGAAGCCATTATTCATGTTTTCTAACTAAGTGAAACGATAAAGTGACTATTCAACATCAATTCTCATAACCTGCCCGATAGCTCAGGCATTAGGGGACAGTTGCGGATTTGGCAGTGGACGATTTTTAAGATATTCTAAAAGAGGGGTCAAAAAGGGTGTGTTTTGAGATTAAAAGTGTGATATTTGAATATATTTGACATAAAAACAATTGAAGGCTGTGTGTTTCTACAAGTTGGAATTAAATACGAATACATTGCTTCTGGTTCAGGTTGTGTCCCTTACGACAGCTGAAGCTCTCTGCTGGTTTGAACGAGCTTAAAAAGAGTCCTGTTTTTACAGAGATTTCGCGTAAATGTAATCGGCTATTGATATATCTCCAATAAATTTTGAATATTGTGCAGTGTTGATCTAGAGACTGAAACTGAGTGACAGGGTTCCCTACGTGCAGGTACTTCATGGTTACCAGCTAACTTGTGATGGGGTCAGTGTATTTTCACTATGAAAAAATAGTGGGTGGGGAAATAATAAACACTCTACTGGCATCTAGTGTTGTGCTTAAGGGGCTTTCTTTTCATAATGCCAGGTTATGACTCCTGTGAGAAGCAACACAAGGTATGAATTAAGCTGATATGCCCTTTTGTTGAGAAGTTATCAAAATTTAAAAAAGTATGCGGCAGCGGGCCGAAAAGTGCTCAAAAGAACTGTCCCGTGATGCCGTAAAGCTCAGTGGCCATCCAGTTCAAAAACGTCCACTGTTTTCAGGTACCCTCATTTTGGTGACTGTACGGCTAGCAGCAAAGCACGAAAAAAATCTGTACAATTAGCTGCAACTATAAACATAGTTATAAATGGCAGAATACACTGAAACTGCCCACAATGTGTCGAAATAATCAGTTTCTTCTATATAAAATGGAAAACAATGTGTTTCCAGATATAAACATTAATATGAAAAATAACACAAAGGGATGCATAAAATTCTTTATCATATGACGTCGCGTCTGGGAGTGAAATAACGCCATGCAATAAAATCTGTAAACCACTAGTGGTTTATCGATTTTCGGGAAACGTTATGACGTCCATAACAACGTTGCGTACATAATGACAAAATCATAACGTTTTTACGCAAGAAATGAGATTTCAAAGCTATTTGTCATATGATAAATAGAATCTAACATTCGTGCTCTTGTATTATTGACTTTATTAAACTCGTTGCGAAAAAGAGATAAAATGCTCGGCAAGCCTCGCATTTTATCTCTTTTCCCTAACTCGTTTAATAAATTCAATAAAACATGAGCACTCATGTAAGATCCTCTATGAAGTCACCCGATGACAATCAAGACTAAAATAAAATTGAATAGTTCTGGTAAGTTAGTCATGCTGAGGCTTTGTGATTTATTAAATGAGCCAGTGCATGAGATTTCCAACAATGTGACATTTTGACATGTGTAGACTCAGATGAGCCTCTGTAGCCTCTTTTCAAGCTTAGGCACTCCAAATGGTGTTCAGCGAGTAGCTTAACAATCATAGAATACTCAAGCGCCTAGCAAAGGCTCTAATCAGACTGCGCGTATGCGCAGGCTGATCTGAGGCTTTGCTGGTCTCACATACCACATTGTTGGAAATCTCATGCACTGGCTCAAATGTAAGCAATGAGATCGATGTAAAAGGGTAGGGTTTGTTGCGACGAGGTGTCAAGGATCTATGTTGTTTATGTCTCTGTTTGTTATTGCAGTGCCTTTATGTCCTTGTTAATAATGGTTCAGCAAATATTCTTCTGCAGCACATTTGTACAACAACCGCAAAAGTTGTATTTTCCCATTAAATGCTTCTTTAATTTTCTTGCTTTAAAAATAGAATAGAACAATGGCAAAATGATGTATGTGCAAATAAAAATATCTTAGGCCATCAATACAAATTGTTGGTTTGCAGTACCCTTCCCGACTTATATTTTTCATGTAACCCAGTAAGGTTTGTGACAGACAGACAGGCAGGCAAATGGATAGATTTTCCTGCTCAAGCTTACAGCCCTTGGAACACTACTCAGGTGTTCTAACCATGTGAGTTACGCGGGTAGTACAAACTCATCAACACCAACTTAGGGGATAACTGTTTCAAGATTTTCATTAGGGGAGGTATATCGTCAGATATACGGCTAGAAAATTAGTTTTACGGCGACGTGCGAGTGGAACTATTACGTCAAACTATTTCCAACAGTATATGGCAGGATATACTGTCGCACATTTTTGATGTTAATCAATCAGACGTCGCGTTACAATGGCAAGTGCATTAGAATTTGTATTGATCAATTCAGGGTGTACTTTACAATACAAGTCACGGAGCTCTCTAAAATCGAGGTACAATTTCAGTAAATAGTAATACCCAAAGAAAATGTACAGATCAGGCTGTATCTTTGTCCAAATGAGACTTATGTTGGCCAAGTTTTTTTTTGGTAACACTGCGTTGTTTTTTCACAAGACAGTTCGTCAGGTTACTTTTTGTGAATCAAGCCAAATATTTGATAGTCTACGCGACATGCGCGCAGATAATAAGATAAGATTTTAGGGATCACACATGTGTTTTCATGTATTAACATTTGCAGGGTCCCGAGGATGCTGTTTGAACACGAGGCCGATAGGCCGAGTGATCAAACATCTTCCAAGGGACCCAGCAAGTGTTAATGCAATGAAACAAACATGTATGATCGTTATTCTTGCAGATTTTACCTTATTCCAACAAATTCGCTCTGAAAACGCTGCTAAAACATTAAATTGTACATCTTCTTACACTGGATTTCTCAAACAAAATGGCGTCGGCTGTGTACTTTCGAGCGTCATAACGTCGTCACGCTGTCATAACCGTACGCAACGTTTTCGCGAACAAAAACATCGGCGAAATGATCAGCCTGGTCCGCAATGCTTTCTGTATTTAGCGTCATGCAAATAATTCAGGGCTCATTTTAAGTATTTTCAAGTGCAGACCCATGTTCAAACAGCACGTGAATCTCCTGATTTGAACATGGTTTTTCGCTCATTTGACAATGGGTGTAAACAGCTATATGAATAGATTTCTATGCAAGAATTGGTTTTTGATGCTCTATTGCATCTAATGTATGTTGTTTGTGTTACTTTACTGATTGGTGTTATTAAGAAATCTCTTAAAAATTGATTGCGTTGCCTCCTGATCATTCATTGCCCATTTTACATCTTATTTATATTTATCGACATTATACAAACAATAATAAACACACTAAAACGCCATTTCAGTGCTATTTCCATACAAATTGCAGCTAACCGTACATTTGCAAAAAAAACAACAACAAAAAAAACCAAAAAAACCCAACAGATTTGCAGCTTGCTGTACAGTCACCAAAACGAAAGGACATGGATAACATCGGAAGCCTTTGAACTTGATGGCCACTGAGCTATCAGGTAGGTATTGAGAATTAACAATCTCACCAGTTCACCGAAAAGATCAGAATATTTGTCTTGGCGCTGGCGGTACATAAAAAAATCAAGTAGTATACTTGTTGTTTGAGGCCCAAATTACAATGCTTCCTTAAAGTTAAGGACGACTTAAGTTTAGGATTGATATTTCAACATGTTACACTAAATGTTTAATAAATTGCCATGATCGATGCAGTACTTATGGTCAAAGATATCATTGTGGTTTACAGAAAAAAGAAACTATTTAGATTTTGATAAATTCGAAACATTATTTTTCGCACCCTGAAAAAACAGTACTTCCTTAACTTTAAGGAGGCGTTGTAATTTTGGACCCGGGGTCAAATAATCACGAGGTGCGCGACAGCATCAGATATATGATGTGAGAACAACAGTTTTTAGACGGCTGTCTACCACTGTGCATCACCCAAACAGGTTTTCTGACTTAAAAGAAAGGACGTTGGTAGTGTCTACATCTTAATGGAGAAGGATGAAGTCGAAAACCTGGTGGCAGAGACGGATAACGTTGCGGTAGAGAGCAGCCAGAATGAATTATTGACAGGAATTCAGCAACTAATCTCATCGGAAGGTGAAAAGCTAAGTGAAAGTCAGAAAAAAACTTTTCAGAGTTAAAAAATAAGTAAGATTGCAGCCATAACGTATGCGGACTACACATTCAAGCGGAAGTCAAACGAAGAACAGCTCAAAGTAAACATCAAGGTATTTGATTGTATTGATTCCTGACCTTTGCCACCTTTTTCATTTTGATGAAATGCAGGACTGCGAAAGAAATATAGACCTTGCTGATTTGACAGAAGTGAAATAGAATCTCGTAAAATGTGCTTAGTCTATTTCTCTGTTTTCTTTGTACAATACATGTAGATCTCGTATATGTATAGTACACACACCTAGAAAATTATAGGCTGATACAGTTTATAAAATGTATAATAGTTTTGGAATGGAAAATCAGTATAACTCAAATGTTTTCTTCTACAAACTATACTCAGAAAAACAATTGAAGGATATAAAAATTATTTTGACTATATAACAGTTGAGAATGTAATTTCCATACAAGGCATTTTCGTATCTGATTGAACTTGTAACATGCAATTCAGTAGAATGCAAAATAAAATTTACGGGTCATTGGTTACGATACAGTACCACACCAAATACACAACCCTCTTTACCCAAAGTTCACAGGCAAAAAATCTAGCGTTTATTTTTTTGCTGCAACCTTTACCTGGTCATTACTTATGTTCTAATTCTGACCACAGACAAGTGTTTATACCCTTTTATCAGTAATTGCACCTAATGACGTGACAAATTCTTCAACAAAACTGCACAGATATGGCATACCCCAGCCAATATGACAACAAATTGGAAGTAAAAGACTGACAACAACTACAAAATTAGATGTCATACCTTTGGTTGAGAGCCAGCAAAGACTTTAGCCATTATGAAATACAAACGATAAAACTGGGGTTTAATCATTTTTGAATGCTTGTGACTTTTCAGTATAGAGGGTTGCACCATTTGGACATGTACTGTACTTTAATCATTGAAGCGTGACTTAAATCAAACATTCATTTGGATTGCAGATATCTGGAACTATGAAATGCATGCATAATTAGATTAGTTTTTATTGTATTAAATGTCAGAGATGGAACTGAATCTAAATATCCTTCAATTGTTTTTCTGAGTATAGTTTCGGATTTTATTCCTTCTTCAGTGCAAAATGGTTAATTCTATATCGGTATTGGTATGGGTATATGCATATTTAATGTATACATATGCTGTTTTTCACTATTTATTTTCATGTTCAATAATTCCACTTATAATAGTTGTGGCAATACGTGCGAAACGTCACATGAATCCAGAGATAGGCGCTTATATGAGTAGCATTACAAAAAAAAAATGAAAAAAAATGAAGAAAAACCTAGATTAGACTCGAACCTGCGACCGCTGAATTGCAACACAGATGTTCTAAAGCCAGGTGCTCTATCCACTGAGCTAACCAACTCGACACTAGAAGCAAAGAAACAAACGCATTACACTATAATTTTCAAACTTCATGTTATTTTTTGCAGTGAACGGTATCTCAAAACAACGACAGAACGTCATCCGTATAGCTGATGAGTATGAGATTGGCTGGAACATAGTTGAAGAATATATCCAGTCTGAGATGGATAGTGACAAAGAAGAACAAAACGGATTTATAGGGCACAGACGAGGGCCAACAGGCAAGTGATGGCAGACAGGGGTTGAAAGACAACTACTAGGTGGCATGTTTATGGTGGTTTGAGGTTTTCAGCATTCAGTTGCACCTACCACGATGGTAACCAGTCAAATACAGCATCAGGAGCATATGCCTCAGCAGGGCCGTTTAGAGGCGTGCTTTAACTGTGGCCAGGGTGGACATTGGGAGTTCGAATGTCCATACGATAAGATAATATCAAGTTAAGTATTTTAGTTAAGTTTGTTTCTGTTTTGTGTTCAAAGGGGGTCAGCAAACGCTATGATAGTTAGTTCAGCCCATCATAATATTGGCGAAATTGTAAGAGAAGTTTACAGTTTCTTTAAAAATTCTCGCGTTACTCATATCAAATATGTCTTCTATCACTTCGTCGTATATCTTTTTTAAAGATATTTCTTGTCATAATTATATGGGCCTAGACGTGAGAAAACCAGTCCTCGGTAGGGGGGTTGCGAACAAAAATGCGCTGATCAGCCTGCGCATCCGCGCAGTCTGATTAGCACCTTTGTTATTCGGTCTTTGGAAAGTATCGTATTTAAACATGCTACAAGTGAAATTTCAATTTTCTAGCTAGTCTCCGTAGCTAGCAGGCTGGTTAGAGTATGACCTGGTCGGAAACCCCGAAGACGGGTTTTCTCGCAGCGGGTTCTATATTTACCTGATGTACATGGATCCTGGGAAGAAACGAAAGCAATTAGAATAACCAAGACTCCAACCTCCTGTAAAGGAAATCAAAAAACAAGATTAAGCTCAAGAGAAGAGTGTGAGGGTGGGTAGAAAAACATCGATTGGCATAACCACGGTGACAAGGTACACTGTATCCTTTATCGAGCGAAGCTGCATACATGGGTAGCACTCTCAAGATTCCGTAAAGGTAAACACATGTTTATTTAAATTAATTTTACTTTAAATGATTACGTTTTTCGTCCAAATCTTGCATTTTACGGGACTTGGGTTTGCCATAGCTCTTTATTAATAAGCACAAATTCGGAAACAAAAGGATAGATATGCGTATTATTAATTGTCATGACAATAAGGAAAGTAATAGTAAATGGATTATGCAAGTGATAATTTTTGCATCTTTTGTGACTTTCTGTTTATTTTATTATGGTGATAGGATACACCGCGTCCTTTATCGAGCGAAATATTGCTTTTATCCTGGATACATGGGCAATGCTTTCTACTGGGATTTTTGCAACTTCCGTAAAGGTAATCAAACGTTTATTTTAATTAATTTACTTTTAATGATAACATTTTCATCCAAATCTTGCATTTTACGGGACTAAGGTTGGACATAGCCCTTTATTAGCAAGTAAGAGATCGGAAACAAATGGATTGATTTTGCGTAATTGTCCTGACGATGAGAAAAGTAATCATGATTGCCGTAATTGGATGAGCAAGTGACACTCTTTTCATCTTTTGTGCCTTTCTGTTTATTTCATGCAAATATTCCGTAGTAACATGATACGAGATTACAAACAGAGTCAAACTAAGTCAGTTTTGGTGTTCACTTACATTCGTTTCGGGTTTGGATTGCATCCTGGCAAATCGTTACACTTCATACTTTATTTAGCGCATATAGCTCTACACAAGTGCACATTTTACACATATGTCGACAGAAGAAAATGCGTGCACATTGAGGTTTTAGACCGTAGTCAGTATTCAGATGGGTCGCCTTATATTTCCCTGTCTGTATAACGATTTTGTCTCAGCAAACAGTACAGATCCTGATGAAATGACAAGTTCTGCGGCATTTCATATTGGTCTTAACTGTTTGTAAAAGTGTCCGTTAAGGGGTTTCCCGTCTACAAAGGGTTAAAGTGTGAAATTACGAATTAGTTATAAGTGCCAATTGCCCATGTAATTATGCCAATCAACAATTAAGCCATGACATGTGATTTCCACCAATGTGGTTTTTTGACAAGTGTAGATTCAGACGAGCTTTTGCAGCCTCTTTTTAAGCTTAGAAACTCCAAATAATGTTTACTCAGTAGCTTAACACTTATAAAATATTCAAGCGACTAGCAAAGGCTCTGATCAGACTGTGCGTATGCGCAGGCTGGTCTGAGCCTTTTCTGGTCGCACACACCACATTGTTGGAAATCTCATGTCACGGCTCATTAATTTATTATCATTTTCCTCTTGATAATCTGATTTCTGATGTGCAATAGTGGGTTCGAACCCTGGGGGACACTCACTATGTAAATGTGGGTTGGGGTGTGCTAATAAAAGGGGTCGAACTAAGTGTGTGTGTGTGTGTGTGTGTGTGTGTGTGTGTGTGTGTGTGTGTGTGTGTGTGTGTGTGTGTGTGTGTGTGTGTGTGTGTGTGTGATTCGTAGTGCTAAAAATCTTGGAATGGATTTAAACAAACCTGTTTGGAAAAAGGGTATATACTTGTCTGGAAAGGGGTTTACAGTTTTACAGTTTTGCATTATGATGTCATACAAGATCGCACATGATGACATGCATGATCACAAATGACGTCATATATATGATGACGTTGCGTAATGCGTCTGCCCTCCAAAACTGAAATCCTAGGCGCTAGAGTTAAAAACGTTGACTGAAAATTCAGCAAATCCTATAATTTTGTAATCTAAATGCTCGTAACGATCTAATTAAGAAAACAAATACCCACACTTTATGATTCTGTCCACAAATGAGAAAGTTAAAGGCGTTTGAAATCTGAAGTGGGCTCAAGGAAGTCACCTGAGAATGCAAAGGACATCCAATTTCAACCGTGAAAAAGGTTATGTTTTATATTTTCAAATGTGAAATAGATTTACAGCTTTTTTTTATATAATATTCTCATGTGAAATACAACTTTTTGAAATATACATTATATTAAATCAATATGCTCCTGCACTTCACTACTTTGTATTTAATAAATGGCTTTATATAACTCCCAGACTTGATATAATGTGATAAATAATATTCAAAAATCAATTTACTCGTATACTTACTAAAAAGAAGCTGTTTTGTTCACGACTAAGGGCCATGTTTATCCTTTAATCAAATCAATCCAATCTGATAACGAAATTATACTTTCTCATTATTATACTTTCATCTTAACAACCTTGAAAAGATAACATAAGTAAAAGTAAGGAAGGGTGCAAAGATCAGGAATCGATACAATCAAGTACCACACCTGACCCAGGATACCAATGGGAAAGTGACAAACTCACAGTAGACACCACAAACGAGAGCCAAGAGGTCAGCCCTTTCCCAGCAGGTGACCACAAAGCACATATAAACAGACGCGCACAAAGACATAGCAAACACAAGACAGAACAAAAACATAAAAGATCCACAAAAGAAGTACCGCCTTGGAACGGTCAGTAAAAATACTTTCACTGGAGGGCTTAAACCTGATTAACGGCGCCAACGTCACCCTTAATTCAGATGTGGATCAAGATACATAGCTATTTGGTATGCATGATAGACCCCTAACTTATCAATGCATCATCTCCTAAAACATATAAATCGAGATATAACAAGAAGATAAAGCAAGGATAAGGACTCAACAGTAAATTAAACAATACCAGAGCAAAAGAAATCCAACAGGTAAACCCCGGTTGGCCTGACAAACAGCCAAAGCATCAGGCTCCTACCATCTCATCAATAGATAAGTCTTTAAGTCGGATCCATCATAGAGTCTGAAGTCCGACCCACCGGCGTGCTATTTAAGAGGAAAGCAAAGTTGCCAACCGTGATTGGGTTGACTACCAAGCATGCAGTCTGTTGCAATACATTAATGTTATAGCCAATCTTTTTATAATGGGAAATTATTTTAATGAACTGCGCTGAAAAATTATTAGAGCCAACAATCTTCTTCAATTTATACACCAAGTCACCATAGAAATCAGGTTCCGAAAGTCCTTGGCGCAAGAGAGATTTAAGTCCAACTTGGAATTCAGAAATCAAAATATAGTACCGTCTATAAAATTTTGAAAATGTTTTGCGAAGTTTATGATACCGATAGCCTTGTTTAAGAAGTTTCTGAGTTAACAATTTATTGCGAGTGTTGAAGTCAGCAACATAGCTAGATGCTCTAGGAAAACGAATGAGTTGTGAGATATAGACTGCATAGGATGTAGACCGAGGAACATCACCATCTAAAAATGGGAAATTGACAATTTCAAAATCAAAGTCGTCACGTTTATCATAAATTTTGGTAGAAATTGACAAATGCAAGTCTAAAAATGCGGCTTCGGTATCAGAGGCATTTGCTTTATTCAGTTGGAGCTCTGAAGGGTATATTCGACTAACCATATTGTCAAAATAAACATTATTAATATTTAAAACACGTCCAAATATCTGGAAGTAGTGTTAAACGCATCAATTACATCTGCCTGCTTATCATCAGAAAGAGACATCATAAAGTCCCTCTCATAACAAAACAGGAATAAATCTGCAACCAGGGGAGCACAATTAGTGCCCATAGGAATCCCAACTACTTGTCTATAGAGCTTGGTGCCAAATCGAATAAAAATGTTGTCCAACAAAAAGGTCAGCGAATCACATACATTTTGACACGACCATGCATGATATTTTTTAGGTTTTTCTGAAGTAAAAAATGCATTTCTGTCATTACATGAAAGGTAAGGAGAGCCTTCTCTCTTGAAGGTTCTTTCAATAAGATCAATAAGTTTATCTTTAATTAAATTATGAGGTAAAATAGTGTAAAGAGTAGAAAAATCATAAGAAGACAAACTGGTCGCATTGAAATTCCTAGCTTTAAGTTTATCTAAAATTTCACCTGAATTTTTAATAGACCAAAATAGTTTTTTACCGGATCTCTCATACACTCAAGGGAATAGCCTCCGTCTATAGGTGAGATTGTAAAAAAAAGATGAGTTCATATAAGATAATCAAAGACCACTTAGACAGTGGCCTACTGTGGACTTCCAATAACTTGTTAATTGATATGCTGATATGGTTTCATATGGTCAACATAACACATGCTGCTGTTGCTTCCTGGGTGTAACAATATACAGATGTTCTGTTTTTGTTAATATGTGCGCAGTAGCTCAGTGGTAGAGTGCTTGACTCGAGAACCAAGGGCCGTGGATTCGAGCCTCACCGTCGTCACTGCGTTGTGTCCTCGATCAAGACTCATTTAGGAACTTTAGGACGCAGCTGTTTAAAATTTGTGTAGTTCCATTATTTTTCCAAGTGTTTTTTTTCTTTTTTTTAATATGGCTGCCAAACTTCAGAAGCTTCACTCAATGTGTGTCTGCTAATAACTTTTTCAGACAGTTTGAACCAAGATCAGGACCGACCAAAAAAATGTCGGTCCTGATCTGGGTACATATTCTTTAAAAGTCTGATATAGTGTTCCTGAAAGATTTTTGATAAAACATTTTTTATAAAAAAAAAACAAGCATTCAGAGTTAAAGATTAATCATACTCAAGGCGACTTTCGTCATCTGCTGATAACCTTTGCAAACAGTTTGACTCCAGATAAGGACCGATGTCAGTCCTGATCTGGATCCAAACCGTTTGACACTCTAATAGATTTCTTTAATACTTTTGAAGAATCAGCAGCCATCAATAAAAGCATGAAAGAATACCCACGCATATATAGAGTGTTAACATAAAAAATAATTATTTGAGGCAAATTTTTAACTGCCCACGGATGAGAATGGCTATTATCAGCCATCAAAAAAGGCCTGGAAAACGAAAAAAAGTCGAGGAAAAGTAATTTTGAAAATCATATTGTGTCGCAACCCTGTCAGTCTGATCAGGGTCCACAGTGTTTGTCGTGATACTTAAATTAGTCAATAATGCTAGCAAATATATTAATCATTCATGCTAGCAAACATATGCATCAGATGACTTAATCAGACAGCGTCCGCGCCTACGTAGCTTCGTTTCTATGTATTATGTTCTGTACTAGTGGATGGATAACTGCATGCACTTTGAAATGTTCGAAATATGGTTTGGTGCTTTATCTTCTAAACCAGTGGATGTATTTTGACCAAGCTTGCAAAGATACATTGTTGATAAGTTTTTGGTAACCTAGACCTAATTTACAAGGTCACACCGGCACGGCACTTTGAAATGTCCAGAATTGGGTTTCCGTGCGTTATCGTCTGAACCAGTGGATGGATTTTAATCAATCTTGCATAGACACATTATTGGGAGGAGGGGAAAAGTTGATTATATTTTGGTGACCTTGACCTAATTTCCAAGGTCAAATAGGCGCTTTGAAATGTCAGAAATATGGGATGCATTGACCAAGCTTGCATAGGTGACATAGGACGATAAAAGTAGAGACTGTGGGGCTGTCGGATAATTGCGCCCAACGATGAATCAAATTTGGATGGACATCCAACCAATCTGAACTGCAGAGCCTTGGCTATGTGCTCACTGGACAGCAAATGACCATGCATACAGCGAATTGTCTGGCAAGAATTAGCCGGTGTACATGCCAATCAGACTGGGTGCACCATTTTGATAGATTTGTCACAATGCTAATGTCCATTTATAATGACTTATCATTTAAAATTATGCACAATATATTTTTTTTAATTTTGGACAGACAGGTCTAGGCAAATACTGTAGACCCAGATCAGAAAGCTCATAATGAAGATATTCACTGTTTGCGTGCGATTTTTACAACTGAAATGGCTTTTACAGTTTAACAGATTACCGGTACTTGCTAGATCTGCTAGAATAAGGTTCTAATGAGTACCTTCATTTTACGTGTTGGCAAAAAAATGAAGTTTAGCCTTGTAAGTCTGACTTTACAAAAATATAACAGAGGGGTTCAATGAGGTCTAAATGAAGCGGACTTTTTAGTATATGAAAACAAATGTTGTAATTTATTAGAATGTTTAATTCTTTCCAATGACTTTTGTCATCTGCTGATAACCTTTGCAAACATTTTGGACCCAGATACGGACTGACAAAATCTGGATTCTTAAACAGTTTGATACTCTGGTGGTGTTTCGGAAAGAACTGTTCGAAAAGCAAAATATTAATGAAAAAGTCAGCAAGTGATAACAAAAGAATGAAAAAAAATCAGCATGCAAAAAGTTATACTTGTAAAAATTGATTTCATACATTGTTCCCAACATTGTTCAGAATAGATACTAAAGAATTTCTAGCGATAATGCGAGCAATCTCCCTAAACGAGATGTTCGTTTTGTTTTGTTGAAATAACGACTGGAGAAACTAGGCACATTCAACAAATGTATATAGACGAGTCGTCGATGCACCTTTGCCCCCGAATTTGTATATTTAAAACGGGATTTCCTTAATGCATGTAATAACTCTACTTCTAATTGATTGAGAATTTATTTCGATCGTCAACTGTGCTTGTTAATCAGTAACATATATGGGAACTAGACCGTTAAACAAGGAACCACACTACGTACAGTAAAACTATTTATTCAGTTGATGTACAATAAAAACGACCATCTTGCAAAGTGGTTTATTTTGTAAGATATTTGATGTTTTCTTTCGCTTATACGACCCCTTTCCCTCCCTAGACCCAAGACGCCCTTTACACATGTTATATATTGGTATAGCGACATTTAATTGTCCAAAGGGCATCTTGGGTCTAGGGGGGGGAGCATCTAAAAACAAACTGAAAGACGCCATTTTCATATTTTCAATGACAAACGTCACAATTTTAAGTATATTTCGTACGCATGCGCAGAAAGAATACCGCAAAGTTTTTGGAAATGAAGGGCACTTATATCCTTAATATTTTAGCACTTTTACTTTTTGAAAACCTGCAAAGAATTTACTAAAACTCTCGTCTAAACGGCACCCGGTCTTAAGACGTAAAATGAGGGGTGGGAGTAGAAGGCGCAAGTTATCACGGCTTTGTAAATGATGAATCGCTTTGAAACATATTTTGATGCGTTTTATGCATATTTTACTACTGAAACAGTCCAATTTCAAAAACATTAGGACAATTTGAAAATAAAGGTTTTGTTATCATGTCGACTAGGGAAAGTATACGCCTTATCGCTAGAGCTCCTTTATTCACATCAATTCAAGGGTAATAAAAGCAGATAGACGTTCCAAAACAATTAAGACATCATCTTTTTAGTACATTTATCAATTCAACTAAGATTCTAGATAAAAAGCAGTATTCAGGGTGGTATATTTCTATTTATTTAAAAGTAACGTATGTTACAACACAAATATAAAGTAAAACCTACCCCTTGTTGGATTCAGACATTATTATAAGCAAAACGTGCTTTATAAAATTATGTTATCTTAACCTAACATTCTATATCATTTAACAAAAAGATTTGCATTCTGCTAAATTGACTGCTTGTGTACTTTTATTAACGTCACTTGTCAAAGTCTTTAAATTTAAAGTACATTCTGAGCACCTTTAATAGCTCAATTAAAATTATTCATTCTCTAAATGGTCAAATTGTCTTTGAAATAAAATGATAAGCTAGCTCCAGCTTTTTAAAGAAGATGCTTCCTTCCAGTGGTGTTGTATGCGTTACCATATTATTCTCTATATAATTACATAGATAGTATTTATTCAATTTAACTTCATTTATTGAACACCCTTACATTATCAAATAAAATATTTTCTATCTATAAAATAATAATTTTCTATATGCAGCTGTATATACAGTTAGTATCTCTTTTTGTCCAAAATACCAGCTTAAAAAATAATGAAGTGACAAAACCCACAAAAACTCCATTGAATTAAATTGTGCCCCTTTTGCATTATCCTAAACAGGCTTTAGCTATCCATCTGTAATATGATGCAATTCAGGCTACATGCCAAGTCATTTCAGATATTGACCTTATTAGCTTATTTAACTACTTCAGACATAGTCTATTTTGTAACATCCCAGAGTGTTATTAATGTTATCAAATAAAATATTCGATATTAGTTATTATACCATACTATACAATCCGTGTCTGGCAACAGATGCGAGTCTGACTGTAGATCCAGGGGGCGCGAGTTCGATCCAAGCCCAGTCCCATACTTTCGTGGAGATTGATCATGAAATAATTTCTACGGTCATTCTCCTGTCTTCCGCTGAATCATTCAAGCAGGGTTGTTGTCAGTTACAAGCGAAAGTATGTGTACAAAGTACTGGTTAACTGCTTGTTCAAGCTTGCCCAGGAAAAAGTGTGGTTAGGTGAACTGACCGTCCCGCAATGACCATAGCTGTTGACTTGGGACGTAAAGCAACAAAACAAACAAAATACTATACAATCCCATTGCAACTTAATTCATTTTGGGGTAATATACAGAAATTATATTTGTCACAACTGAACATTAGTTAACATTTCAGGTTGAAATAGGTATTCTACATATTTAATTCTTTGTAAAAGCATTTTTACCATACTGAAAGGTTGAAATTATCCAAACACAAGAATGCTTATATAAAATAAATACTTTGAACGTATATCAAATGTATTTTTATTTTTCCTCAATCTTCAAATCTTAACAACTAAATGAGAAACCACGTAAACTGTGGACTTTGAAATATGTTTTGAGCACTTGACTTTACAGTAATTTTAAAGTTGGCAGCATAGTTTATTAAATGGTTTGATAATTCATTTATCATAGTTCATGTTAACAGTGGTATATAGAGGCTATAATGAAAGATAAACCACACACTTTGTGATAAATATCTGTTTATGTTCATTTGAGCTATGTTGAGGGAATATTGTTGTAGTGTTTACTTCACAACTTTTTATTCAATATTGAAGTATATGATAAAATATCACCAGTTCTATTTCTGACTCTACAAACACGCACTTTTGTGAATAAAGTTGGCTATCAATTGCATTAATCAAACCACTAAAGCATTTAATTTCACTTTTATAAACAAATCGTTGAAATTGGTTGATTGAACAGGTACGTTTTGTAGAAATGGGTACTCAATTTATTTAAAATGCCCACTTAAAATTAAATAAAGATGAAATATGAATTTTCATCATGGTTTATGCTATATCGTCTTGTAAAATGTATAATTGAATAAAATATTTCAAAGGTTTTTAAAATCGTGATAGTTTATCGTAATCTCGTTCATTTTGGTCTTACAAAGTAAAAACAAATAACTCTTTATTCATGCAAAATTACCAAATAATGCTTCCAACCTTCGCACAAACACATAACAACCAGATAAATTATGGCTGAAAACATGCATACACCTCCAATATAGTCTAATATGTAACTCTTAATATAGCAAATGCATTGATAGCAATTGCTTAATGTTATAATTATGTTACTTATCTTTTATGCCTTTTGAAAAAAAAATGAATGCCAGTATCTGCATCAACCAATTTTAAATATTAGTGCATTTGTATATAGAATGTAATATTTTGGTAGTTTGAAAAATCTCATCAAAAGCGAGATTCGAACCCACGACCTCGGCAACACCGCCTAGCACTACATAGACATCAACGCTACCAACTGCGCCACTGAGCCATCCCCAAAAAAGGGATTTTCAGGAAGCGCTGATATTGACGACGACTGATGCAGTACACGTTGTATATTGGCAAAATATTTACAGCATCTATCGGCTTAGTTGATTCACTTTATCCCTCCGTATTTATCTACTGTCTGAATCTGCATCAGTTTCTGATCCTGTGTAGCTCGAAAGCATTGATGCTTGTGAAATAAGATTTCCGCACTTCTGATATATATATAATTACTTTATATTCTTGGATCCATCAGGCCTTTCACTTGCGAACGAAATAGATGCCATCCATTGAAAAAGAACCAATATACGACGTGTACTGCACCAGTCGTCGTCAATATCAACGCTTCCTGAACATCCTTTTTTGGGGGATTGTAGCGTTGATGTCTGGTCAAGTGAGTGTGCTAGGCGGTGTTGCCGAGTTCATGGGTTCGAATCTCGCTAGAGGCAAAATATTTACAGCATCTATCGGCTCAGTTGATTTACTATATCCCTCCGTGTATATATACTCACCTATGAAGTTTCATGAAAATATTCCAAATACTGTAAAACACTTAATATTTGCAGCATAAAAATTGGCGATTTTTTAAAAGATTGACATATCGACGTAGTTTACTTTTGGCGGTTTCTTAATAAAATGCTCTTTAAAGTATTTAATCGAAGAGGTTAGTCTTAAAAAAACAAATATTTGGAGAGCATATTCCTTCCTTTATTAACAAGGATGTGCATAGCATCATCTAGCTTCATAACTTTTTTCACCAACATTCTATGACAATTTTTATACGTTTTTAGAAATAACTTTTTACCACCTTTAGATTGATACCAGACACAAAAAATGCAATACTTCTCGAGTTATAACTATTGACATGTGGGTCACCCCAGCTCAGTGCCTGACAAATCCAATGCATAGAACATCTAGACGATCGCATATTTTTGTATAAAAAGATAAAAATGTCATGAATTTCCTTTCTTAGTTAACCCAATATTCTGATAGAATGATTCTGTAAAAGTATTTAAATCGACACGTTTTTGCATTATTACACCGAATCCTTTTCATCGAGGTATTGTGATCTTTTCAAACTAATGGTAAATAAAACGTTACTTTAATTTTCTGTTAAATGCTTCTAAGGATATGCACATAGCAACATTCAAACTACGTGTAGTTAAGGATATGATCAGCTCTAAGCAAGAACTAGAATACAGAGATTTACATTAATACGTCTCAATGACGTCTATGTTCAAACCAATGACGTCACAAACGTGCCTTCTGTGTCCAGCAATAAACAATATCATATCGATTTTGTCAGCTACGAGAAATCAATGCTTCTAAAAGTTTCTTCAGAAATCTGATGCCGATTCTGTTATTATGACACCTTATCCAGGGAGCGCAATGGCTCAGTGGTAGAGTGCTAGACTCGAGACCGAGGGGTAGCGGATTTGAGCCTCACCGGCGTCACTGCACTTTGTCCTTGAGCAAGACACATTCATCCTAGCTTATAGACTTCGAGCTAAAAAGGTCCTGCTCCCCCCCCCCACTAGCGAATTTTGCAGACATATCCTATCTTAAAGAAAATTTCAAGCCGCATCTTTTAAGAGATGTTTGCACTCTGTGCTCCGGGGCGTTAGTCTCTGACAGCCTGTAACATATGTTACTGTAACAAACTAAGGAAAAAATCAAAATGAAAGTTTCAGCTACAGAAAGAATACATTAAACCATCTAATGATTCAAATTTCTTATGTAGTTTGCAAGCTGGATGCCTAAGCTACATAAAAGCAGCATTTTAAACAAAATTACAGACTTCAATGGTGTTATATGCGTTACATAGATTAAATTTCCCTTTGAAAGTTGAAATCGTGACTAACATCATTTAATTTAACAGACGACTTCTGCAATTTTACAAATGTTTTTAATCTTAGTTCCCTAAAATACTTATTCGACTAAAAGAAAAAACAAAGTTTGCTTTTCTATCTCAAATACATTGTTTTATATGAGCTATTAAACAACCCTACCCCCAAATTTAAGTATCTAATTTTGGTATCTATTATTGAAGAAAAATATAGGAAAATATTTGACGCTCTCGGATATCTTACATTTTTGGCACTGTCTTACTAATGCAATAAAGAATCATACATTTGCAAGTTTGACATCAGGATCAGAGCACTCATTAAAGTATGTAACGTATGTTACATGGCATAATGAATGAGCAAGGAAATTGTCTTGGAAGTAAAAGATGATATTGCAGAAAAAAATACTATTTTCACATGTTTTCCTATTAATCTCTAGCCTCTGGTACCTTAGTCCTAGTAATTATAGTCATTGCTGATAACGAGCCCATGGAATTGTGTTACAGATGCTATATATAATCCTTTTTATCACATATTTCCTAATGCCTATAATATTAAAATTTATAGACGTATAGATAGAAAATAATAGTTCTCATTTAAATGACACAATTTAATAAATATTCCTATTAAATATAATTATTCAAAAACAATCTATGTTCAAGTCACCCTCACAATGTCTTTCATTGTGTCTACTTCTTTTGCAAAATAATCACCCATTTCATCACAACCAGTAGAATCATGGCATAGTATTAGGACTGCAAACTAAGTACAATCCTGTTCCTCTCCACCCCTTTGGGAATTGTGTAGAAATATCCTACCTTAAAGAACAATTCAAGCTGCATCAAATAAGAGATGTTTGCACTCTATTAACAAGGGGGTTAGCCTGTAATGGTATGTTTTGTATGTTACCATATCAATTTAAGAATAAATGAATTGAAAGTCTGAGAACAGAAAGGAGGCAAAAAACTATCTATTTCTTTGAATTATTCATGTAGTCTGCATGCTGAATACCTTTGATACATAAGAAAGTGTTTTTTTTAACAAATATACAGCTTCCTATGGTGTTATATGCGTTACATTAATCAAGATTACTTTTTAAAATTGGTAATTGTGACAAACATCACTTATAGGCATTTTGTGTGATCCTCCTCTTATGCCATCAAAAGACTTAATTTTCTTTGTATGTGTGGCCATTGCCAGCGTCAAACAAATTGACTCAGCTATAACTTGAATCCTTAGCATTCTTCAAAAGCAGAAACAGCATGTCAATGTCATGGGATCAAACACCTGATTAAATATTGGTTTAATACCATTTCACATATATGCATACGATGGAGTATGACTCTGGTATATGTCTCTTCCTGTGAAGTGGCAAGAGTAATCTTACTGCAGCTGCCCCTGCATCCATGCTAGTCAAATGATAACTTTGCTCTGATTTTGCAAAATCTATGTCTCTACCGTGTATCTCTAAGAATACTTTAAGATTTCTGACATTGGTCAAACAGAAATTTAATAGGCTGCTTTTTTGCATCATTTGCCATGGAACCTTTCCAGTCATTTGGTGCTTAAGTCCTCAGGTCTTAGTGTAACATAGTTACCTGTACGTACGCACGCACGGACGGACGCTCGACATGGTCCAAGCAATATTTAGGAGAAATAAGGTTAAGGCTAAAGACTCAAAGTGTATTTAGAGGTGCGTAATATGGGCCAGCCCATAGTGACTTTAATAGTGTTTAACAGGCCACACTCAGAATGGATCTTTGGGGAATAATATTGGAAGGCTGAGATTCGCTAGTAAGCAAACAGTTAATTATTGAAATCACTTTAGGCTTAAAACTTTCATTATTGGATTTTATCGAACTCACTGACATGCAAGATGTACTTTGATAATTTCTCATATACATCTGGCAAGGAAGCAAGTTCATTTGGCACGCAAACAAAACCATTGTTATGACAGAAGCCTTCTAATTGTTGATAGTAACAGGTGCACAAACAGTATTGTTTTCATTCCGGCTGGGAGGAAGCTATATTGTTTATGCGATATGCCAATCTGAGAGTGCAGTTGCCTGAGAAAACATGCCACCTCATGCCACCTGTTCATTGTGTTGACAACTTGTTATGATTTGTGATTATTTTAAGGTACAAAGAATTTTATCTAGCAAAACAATACGTGATGGAATGTTACTGAATAGGTATAAATCTCCCAGGTATCTGACCATACAGTAGAGTTAATTTTGATACGAGTCTGGTTATGACTTAGATGCTACAGAGCTTAATTTACTGGTGTAGAGTGTACACTAAGCGTGTACTGTTAGTATGCATTAGGCAGCCTCTATGAGAGATGGGCTCTCTCTCTCATTAAGACCTTTAGCGAGCTTAATTGTTATATTATTGGGTTGTCATTAAAGACTGAAAAACTCTTGTAGTTTGAGAACTTTATTTTAGATTAGAAAACACAACGCGGAAGTACTACGAAAATACTATACGATCACACACATAGACTACGTTACATGCTTATTTTTATTGGTGCCGCTCGCAGGCTAAAGGTCAAGGCTGCCTTATAGTTTTAATTTTGTGTTAATTCATTTTTGGAGGAAACCATGGAGGAAACGAAGACGCACCAGGAAAAGGTAGGTGACGTTTTATTTTGCTTTCTCTTTTGCATGATTGTTTGTTAAGAGATTACCAACTATCAAGCAAGCAAAATTGTAAATTAAGTAATTAATACAAGTAATTAATCAAAATGAATGACGGTCAAGGACAAGCTCAAGCTCAAGCACAACCTTTGGATCCTGCCGTCCAAATTTTTCAAAACGTTAGGGCCGAATTGGCAAATGTTTCAAATGCCCTCGCCGCGCAGGGGATATCAAGTATTGTCAGCAGATTTGATGGCAATGCTAAGAATTTTAGAGAGTGGATCAAGTCCATTGGGAAGTACTCAATGCTGACGGGCGTTGATGATGCCCGCCGAAAATTAAAAGACTAAAATGCTACTGGGAACTCCTTGCCAAATGGGGTCAATGCAAAGAGTTGTGTAAATTCATCAAGCATAAATTCAATAAGATAGTGTTTCAGACGATCCCAATTTCAGTTCAAAAATGATTAGAAAACAAAGACTTCCGACTTCTATTGATACAGGAATTTATTTGAATCGGTGGATCCGAACTGTGTCAGGAGTTGAATGTTTTTGTGTAAGCAAGTTTAAAACTCAGATTGTTACATGGACTTATTGTTCCTTAATTTGGTAATTCCAAAATGTTTCAAGAGTTTTTGTTGCAAAAAGATTTAGAGCTTGATATGTGGACAGCAAGTTCTTAATTTCAGTAATATGGAACATATTGTTAAGAGCTCTATGTGATTTGGTGTTTCAATGGAAACTTGATATTGGGATTGGATTGCCTGAGGCATTTATTTCATGTTCTGAAATGCAGTGATGCGACCCCATAAGTTAGAAAAATAAACATTAAAAAAAAAAAAAAATAGTAAAAATAATAGTAAAAATAAAAAAAATAAAAAAATAAATATATATAATAATGATAAACTGTAAAAGTAAGTCTCGTAAGCAGGGAGACGTGAAACAATTATTGCGGTTAATTTCTGATATGTTGTAAAACATGACCTCGCAAGTAATTTAATTTGAGGTAAATTGTATATATAATTCCTCATATATTGCATGTAGTTGCAATGTGACATTTAAATGTCAGAGTAATAATAAGTTTTATTATTGTTTATTCCAGATGAATGTACGGTTGTTTACATTTATCTTTTGGTCATTGATGATTAGTGGAACATTCGGACTCTTTACATCAGAGAATGTGGTTTTTCAGAAGACTAATGAGGTCTTCATTAATGATGCACATTGGTCTGTAACATTTGTCCATGATTTAAAGCCATTTAGTAATCTAATTAGCAAGATTAAAAATGATTTGGCACGCGTTGAGGAAATTTTAAAGGCAATAACTAATTTCTATGAAAGGTCGAATTTGACTGGTTATGTGGAAACGTTTAAAGTTTGCACATTGAGGCAGATTTGCTAACAGATACATACATGTCTGTATTTGATAGCTTTGAAGAATATCAGACTCTTTCAGTTGATCAAAATAGAAGTCAAAGGTCAATTTTACCAATAATTGGACAGTTAATGAGTTCATTATTTGGTACTCTTTCAGAAAGTGATCTGGAAGACATAAATCGAAATGTAAGAACGTTGGCAAAGAATCAAAAACAAATTATACATGATTTAGATGTAAGTCTGTCAGTACTTAATTTAACCAGAAGTCAAGTAGCTGAAAATAGAAGGTCAATAATGGATTTGATTGAAGTTATACAAAAACTTGATGTTAAGATTTTAAAGATGCAGGAAATGTTTTCTCAAAGGTTCGTAAGATTAGAACAATTTGTTCACACATATTTACAATTTCAAATGATCTTTGATGAAATAAAACAAACAACTCAAGATGCAATATTTTACCTAGATAGCTTAAAATCTGAACTTAACATGCTTTCTATGCAGCATCTTTCCACCAACACAATTTCACCGAGAAATTTAAAGGAACTGTTAATTGAAATTGAAATGAAACTGCCTAATAACTTTGAGTTACCAAGAAATCCAAGAAAAGAAATTTGGTTCTTTTATAAGACACTAAACTGCATCACATATTTAGAAAGTAATGAGATAAGAATTACCCTTAAAATTCCACTCATGAACACTAAAGAAAGATATGAGATTTATAAGACATATAACTTACCAGTCCCCTTGTCAAAGAAAAACGCTAAGTTACTATTGAAATATGACCTTGAAACAGAAATGCTAATGGTATCGAAAGATAGAGCGAAATTTTCACTCTTGTCTGAAAACACATATCATTTATGTAATAGTTATCATTACCAGTTTTGCAACCCAGAGACAGCATTCTATCAGTCGAATGTTAATCAGTTTTGCATTATGGCGTTGTACATGCAAAATGTACATGACATTAACAAATTTTGTAAACAAATGGTTGTTTTGAATCAGAAACTGCCATTTACTAGATATTTGTCGTTTGGACTTTGGGTTATAGTCACTGATGTACCCTTGACATTTACAGTAAATTGCCGAACAAATACATTACCAACTGATGACATTTTAATAGAACCACCTTTTGGCATTGTTAAGCTAAACAATACATGTAAGGCCTCAAACAAATATTTGCAATTGCCTGAATATTTCGGAATGCAAAGTCAATTTGAAAGGTCAGATCCATTGCAAATACTTTTGAGAATGCGTAACCTATCGCAATTTTCACTGTTGAATAATTCTAAAGTGGATTTGGTTAAACTTGAAAAACTAGAATTGCCATCTCATTTGTCTGGCTTAAAACAGGTTCCCTTACAGAGCCTGTTTCATGAAACGAGAGCATTTGACTCTGTCGATTTTGATTATTCGCGGAATAATTTTAATTGGACCATTGTTACAGTAATATTAATCGCATCTGTATGTTTTATCAGTATAATTGTCTGGTTGCAAAGGTATAAGGTAAAATGCTTGAACCAGATAGTTGGTAAACGATTAACTAATGATCATGACCTTGAGATAGTAAATGTAAAACGCTCATCTTCCTATGGTGAAGACGAGATTGAGATGTCTGCCATTCTACATGATAGAACTGTCAGTAACAGATCAGAAGGTCAAGAAAATCCCTTCAGGCGGACGGATGCAATGTTAGCATTTGCAGGCTCAAAGTAGAGCGGATATATCCTCCAAGATATATGTATAAATTCCACATGTGGTGTATAAATGTAGAGATGATTTATGATGAACTTTTATTAAAGTATACATGTTTGACTTTTACATGTATGATGACATTTAATTTAGTATTATGTACTTTGTCTGACCCTGAAGGTCTTACAGAGTGCCGACGCTGGAGTATTATCGACGTTGGATTATATGAACTGTAATTATTTTATTGTAGCCAGACGACATGAGGATTATGGCTACAGAATACAAGGTCGTTCCTGGTGCAGTTCCGGTGCCCACGTTTTTGGTGGTAAATTATCATAACCAATCGTTTGAAGAAGATGACAGAATCTTGGTGCCTAACGTGAAGTTTCGTGTACCCGTGATGTCTATTCCTGTCCCTCCAGTTGTCCAAGATATGGTGAAGACCGTGAATGGTGATCCCGATTTTGGAACATATATATAGACAGTATCCAGTTTACTATATATATGGATATAATAGATCCTGGTCACCATAGACAGTCTAATAATCGGATTTATTTAGATATTCTGATGAATACTTTTCAGAATGAACAATGACTTTTGTGTATATATATGTTATTTTATCTCTTGTGTGTAGTGGTTATCTCAGTCAGTCAAAGCTGTGGATAACACAAATACATGAGATGAAGTTATTTTAAAGGTGTATGGTCAGATTAAGAAATTGATAAAATGGTTAAAATTAATTTGGTACTAAATTGATTACTAATTAATTTAGTAGGTAAATTAATTTCTTTATAAAAGGGAGGTGTGTAACATAGTTACCTGTACGTACGCACGCACGGACGGACGCTCGACATGGTCCAAGCAATATTTAGGAGAAATAAGGTTAAGGCTAAAGACTCAAAGTGTATTTAGAGGTGCGTAATATGGGCCAGCCCATAGTGACTTTAATAGTGTTTAACAGGCCACACTCAGAATGGATCTTTGGGGAATAATATTGGAAGGCTGAGATTCGCTAGTAAGCAAACAGTTAATTATTGAAATCACTTTAGGCTTAAAACTTTCATTATTGGATTTTATCGAACTCACTGACATGCAAGATGTACTTTGATAATTTCTCATATACATCTGGCAAGGAAGCAAGTTCATTTGGCACGCAAACAAAACCATTGTTATGACAGAAGCCTTCTAATTGTTGATAGTAACAGGTGCACAAACAGTATTGTTTTCATTCCGGCTGGGAGGAAGCTATATTGTTTATGCGATATGCCAATCTGAGAGTGCAGTTGCCTGAGAAAACATGCCACCTCATGCCACCTGTTCATTGTGTTGACAACTTGTTATGATTTGTGATTATTTTAAGGTACAAAGAATTTTATCTAGCAAAACAATACGTGATGGAATGTTACTGAATAGGTATAAATCTCCCAGGTATCTGACCATACAGCAGAGTTAATTTTGATACGAGTCTGGTTATGACTTAGATGCTACAGAGCTTAATTTACTGGTGTAGAGTGTACACTAAGCGTGTACTGTTAGTATGCATTAGGCAGCCTCTATGAGAGATGGGCTCTCTCTCTCATTAAGACCTTTAGCGAGCTTAATTGTTATATTATTGGGTTGTCATTAAAGACTGAAAAACTCTTGTAGTTTGAGAACTTTATTTTAGATTAGAAAACACAACGCGGAAGTACTACGAAAATACTATACGATCACACACATAGACTACGTTACATTAGATCAATAGTATTTTGCTGCGCCCAAAGAGCTTAATAAGTTGTCTTTAGTTACAATGTTGACTCTTGATGGTTTTGGCAGACCGTCTGAAACAATTTCTGTTACATCTTGAAAGTTATCTGGTATAAGAGAAATGATATGAAGTTGGACATTGCCATCAATTATGTTTGCAGCTGGTTGGTTTTTGATGTCAGTACATTTAAGCAAGCCTTAAAATAATGTAAAACCCATGATTTCTCAGTTTTTGCAGCCATATCATTAGCTGTTGCATTCAAAGAAGGAAAGTGGACTATGGGTAGAATAGGATATCCAGTAGTTCTATATTATGCTCTATGGAAGATGTATACAGAGTAAACATGTTGATAAGGTGCCTCATTCATGATCCATTGAAAACACTGAAATTGAAAACACTTGCCTCTGACTGTGTAATCAAAAAGGATTTCACGACAAAGCCCTTGCTCATTTATTATGACGAGTTATATATGTTACATCCTTTAATAAGTGCTCTTATCTTAGAAACTTAGTGAATCATTTAATTGAAAGGGTCTAATTTGCACTCTGTTCATCCTGCATTTCATTGCTTTACCTGCTGTGATACATCTAGTTCGTTTATCTGAAGGGAAAGAGTTACCTCAGTTTCAGCACTTGAGAAGTACTAAGACTTCAAATAAGTTTTTGAATGCTTGGGGAAAGATAATAAGTGCAGAGACATTATTAGATGAAAATATGTTTGTTGCATGTATGGAAAGGCTACATTTATTAAAGTTAACCAGCTAAGATGTGATTCTTTATCAAAGATATATCATTAGGTACATCAGTCCAGGTATTCATTGCTTTTAATGGCATAGTTTGCCTCCTTGTAAAGCTTTAGTCTTTCTCCTACTTGCAGATTATCACTTGAAACACATACTCAAAGAGCCAACTATTAGGAATTCATATCAGTTTCAGAATGTTTCATGCCATGAATGGCAAAATTGGAAAGTTGATAATGGCTCATCAATTTTGAGTGGACTGGTGGTAAAATTGTATAACAGTAAATGATTGAAATATTGTGTGATGATTCTACTAGTTGCAAGGAGGCGTGTGATAATAATGATTACCACAGAAGCAGACAACGACAAACGTTTAACATGAGTGGTAAATCAATGAGAATTAGTTTGGACCATTTCATTTATTGTATTGTCTTGTACAAATGTAAAACCATCATTTCTATTTGTGGCTCTATATTTAGCATTATATGCACAGTATTAGGAAATGTGTCCAAAAAGTCATTGATAACATCTGTAACAACAGTCCATGGGCTTGATAATCAGAAATGAATATCATTTCTAGTGTTTTGGCGCCAAAGACTTATAAGTACACATTAAGTGTCCTGATCTTAAACTTAATGACATCTTGCAGATATATGAGCAAGACCCACTAAAAGTAAAATATCTACACGCTGTAATCACTTTTATAGGTTTTACTTTAACGGTAATGACAAAATTTGCTTCCCTGTAAAACTGGGAGTAGGGCTGTGTATAAGCTCCTATAAGACAATATATTTAAGATAGAAAAGCAAACTCGGTTTTTGCTATTCATCAATTGAGTATATGTTTGTAAAATCTTATAAAAAAGTTTGAAACCAAGTCATAGTAGTTGTTTTAACTAAATGACGATTGCCAAAATTATAGCTTTTAGATCATAATTAGGTTCATGTAACGCACATAACAACACAGTTAGCCGTATTAATGTTAAACAGCTTCCATATGTAGTAAAGGCATCCAGTATGCAGACTATAAGAATGTCAATTTATTAGATAATTTTAATGTCTTCTTTCTGTAGCTCAAACATTCAAATTTCTTAGTCTCAAAATGATATAGTAACATATGTAACAAGCTGTTACAGGCTAATGCCCCAACTTACAGAGTGCAAACAGTTCTTATTAAATGCACCTTGAATGATTACATAAGATGTAATATGTCTGCAGAATTCCAAAGGGGATTAGGATGGAGCAGGCCCTTGCTCAGCTTGATGTCAAAATACTGTTTGATGATTTTACTTATCATGCTAACATATGTTACACTCTGTGATCTTTAAAACTTGGTGACAACTAGCATATCTATAGGTCTTAATCATACGAGCCAGCTTAAAATCCCTAAACAATCTAAGATAATCAGCAGCTGCGAGTTTTTTCACAATTTTAGCTCAAACTTTCAAACTACATTTTCTTTATTTGATATAGTAACGCATGTAACATGCTGTTTCAGACGAACGCCCTACCATAGAGAGTGCAAACATCCCTTATTTGATGCAGATTGAGTTGTACTATAAGAAGGAATATGTCTGCAGAATTCCCTCGAGGAGATTAAAACATTTTTAGGCATATCTTACATAAAGACAATGAGCTTGCCCATTTATTACATCAGGTAACATATGTTACAGCCTCTGATATTAAAAATTTTGCAACAAACTTTCAGATTTATGAGTCTTTTCATATAAGCAGATAAATCCCAAACAATGAAACATATTCATGAACTGCAAATATTTTTTAACTATTTTTACTTTAGTTTTAATACCAAACATTTCACCTTAAAACTGGGTAGGGGTAGGGTTGTTTAATTGCTTATTCCAGAAAAATTATTTAAGCTAGGGAAACAAACTTTAATTTTTCTGTTAGCCAATTGCATAAGCTAGTCAGGCATGGTTAAAAACACTTTGTAAAACACACAGAGAGATTGTGAATGTAAATGATGTTAGCCACACTTGCAAATTTCAATGGGTTATCTGATTTATGTAACGCATATGGCACCTTAGAAAGCCGCATTTTTGTTCAAATGGCTGTCATACGTAGTTAAGATATCCAGTATGCAGACTATATGAATGATTTTTAAAAATAAATATTTTAATGTCTTCATTTTGTAGCCCAAACTTTCAATTTAATTTTTCTTAATTTGATAAAGTAACGTATGTTACAGGCTCTTACAGACTAACGCCCCGGAGCACAGAGTGCAAACATGTCTTAAAAGACTCGGCTTTCAATTCCTTACAAGATAGGATATGTCTGCAAAATTCCCTAGGGGGGGGGGAGCCAACCCATTCTCAGCCATCCGTCTATTAGTACTTGTTCAACCAAGGAAGACCAATCCTGACATAACTGTAAAATTGTTGACTGGGACGTAATGAATCAACCAAATGTCACTTTATCTTCACATTTACAAAAAAACGTGTGCTGAAATTTGTCCCAAAAAAGCTCTGTGTACTAGAGCGACCAGCAATTAAAAGCTATAACTTAAAAAGGATAATGCATTTTCTTAACGTTTGATATCAATTTAAAGGTGGCAAATGTTTCTTTCTAAAACGTATATCACTTGGTCGAGGAAGGTTATGAAGCTAAATGCATTCATATTTGAGCACTTCTCGTGGTAGTCCATTTAAGATGTGGTTTTCTCAACATGTGGAAATCAGACTTGTTGGTTTATCGATACAGATACCATCACACTCATAGTGGAGTGACCTTGATTATATAGGAGGAATATTTTGAGTTAGGTGGTAAAAAAGGTAGATCAAAGGTTGTTATATACCAGATTGTTGCTAAATTTGTCTAGAATATGGTACCACTGGAAAGTAAGGGCAAACTGAGAACTCCAATTTGGCGTCGTAACATGACCTCCATTATTAAAAAAACTATTAAGCTAATAACCATCAATAAATACCCTGTAAGGCAATGTTGTATTTTTTATACTGTGAAATAGATCTGCAATTACATTAATTAATTAGAAAGAAACTATATAATGTTGACAAAACAAATTCTTGCAGCATAAAACATGATCAAAAGGACAATAGGTACATCCAAACTCAAATACAATGCTTTAGAAATGTTATTTTGTAGAATTCCATCATTGGTATGTATTAATAAAACAGAGTTGATAATATATAGCTAGCTTTTTTTATTTGTTTGATATGCCTATGTGGTAAACTCGAAGGCTGTAAAGCGAAGTTTATTATTGTTTTGATTAATATAAAATTCGATCTTTGAAATGAGGTTAATCAAATCTTAATATGGTACCTTTTTACCGAGACGCCTGGATAGTTCAGTTGGTAGCGTGTTTAGAGGGCGCCCGGATAGGTCAGTCAGTAGCCTGTTTAGTTCTGACTTGCTAGATTCCTCTGTCATGCAATTTCGATTCTGGCTAGCGTCGCAAGCAAAAATACAATTGTCAAAATAGTTCCTGCAGTGGTATGTATCAATGGTTTGGCTCTCACCTTCCCGGTTGTGGTGGTTCCACAGTGTATTTCTCCACTGAACGCCAAGAACTGCACAGTGGGCGACTTAGAAGCAAATTGCTCAAGCCTGACGTCTCTCTCCAGTAAGTCATACATGCATATCTGTTTAATCCGGATATGTTTTGTGCTTAATTTACAGGTTTTTCTATAGTAAATAGTAGGATAATTTTGCAAATGTAAACCTCTACAATACGCGTATTGTTTACCGTCGTCGCCCTGGGCCTGGTCACGACAACTGACGACAGTAAACAAAAAGTGAATAGTAGTATACACCGTAGCACCAATTCCGTTAACACAAATGTATATGCAAGCAATGCAATTATAAGCATAATTGTCTTTAACACAGTTCTGAAGTCTCGCATTTTCTGTACAGAGTTAGTGAAATCAATCAACTGACAGAGCAAGGAACTGAGTACGGAGCCCTGATGGATCCCAACTTTCACCTCAGACTCTTGGCTGATATCCTCACTGAGATTCCTGCATTGGTGTACATACCCTGGACTAATAGCACAATCCATTCATCAATACCTATAATTCTCAATGCCCTTCAAATAACCTTCCGAGGGTTATGGTTACATGCCTTCTCTAGGTCTAGGTTGCTTGTTCACTGCTAGGTAATTCTCCTGCAGCTGCGGGACTTGCATCTGTAGTGCCTCTTCCTGGGAAAAAGCAGAACTTTGAATCATCAACAATTATCTCTGGGATCTTTATGGCCTGTTTGGCCGGCTTGAGACCTCTATAGTTGCCTCTCTCCAGAGCATCAACTTTGACATTTAAAGGCAGACAATGAAATACCTTGCCCCACGTCAGTTGGGAAATTCCAATTACGAATAGCAAGATTGCAGATCATGATGGCACCTGTATCACCTGCTGCCCTGATCGTCTCCACTACTATGCCTGATGGGTATGTGGCTTTTCCCAACTTCATCGTTGAGATGGCCTTCTTTACCATGTCGATAGTGATTTTGATGTGCCGGCCTTCTAGCGGCATGTTGTTAGATAGGTGTTCAGGGTCCCACTTGAACTCTACATTGAGAGGCCTTTCTTAATGTTCAGCTCACCTATTCTGTTTTGCCTCCTCACACAGTGACATTCACTAAGAATTATTCTTCACTGGCTTGTCGCCTACTACATTGACATTATCTTTTGTGGGAGTGCAGTGGCTCAGTGGTAGAGTGCTTGACTCGCGACCGAAGGACCGTTGGTTCGAGCCTCACCGGCGTCACTGCGTTGTGGTCCTTGAGCAAGACACATTTATCCTAGCTTAGTACTGGTTCAACCCAGGAAGACCCGTCCCGCATAACTGAAAGATTGTTGAGTGGACGTAAAGAATCATATCAAACAAACAAAATTATCTTTTGTGGTCTCAATGCCACCCTGTCTGCTTTGAGTCACACGTTTGGTGTTGCACTTGGCAGTGTCATATTATGCATGCGTTAAATTGCCAGCATTTCATGCTGTAAAAGCTGGCACTTTCATGTGATGCCATCTTCTACATTCTTATTCTACCACCAGGCTTCACGTCACCATAGATGGGGCTTAGTTGTTCCACATAGCTCTTGTTGTCTTTAACAAACATGTCTGTAGTCGTGCCTAGTTTTCCTCATTATTTGCCCATATTTCCTCAGCAGACTAGTGGTAGCCGCTTTAATGTTCACAGTGAGTACACGTGCCTTGAAAACTTCCAGGATAAGCAGCTACAAGTTTGAGGATCTCTGATCTTCTTCACATTTGGTTGGGTGTACGGGGGATGGGGATAATAAAAAAACATAGCCTCTTGTACTTCGGGCTACTAGTGAATGAAAATTTGACCATTACATTTGTACTTTTCAATGTGATCTCCCTTGAAGGTAATGCCAGTCTCTTTTCGAGCTTTCTTATCCCTTCAAAATAGAAGGCCTCTTCCTGGTCCACCAAGTAAGAAAGAGGGCAAAGGTCAGGAAATGACACAATCAAGCACCACACCTGACCCAGGATACAAATATGAAAGTGACAACTTCACAATTAGACATCACAAACGAGAGCCAAGAGGTCAGCCCTTTCCCAGCAGGTGACCACAAGGCATCAATAAACAGACGCGCACGAAAGCATAACAGAAACAAGACAGAAATAACATACACGTTTACTGCTTCTATGGCGCCCTTATTGCTTCCATACTGTGAACCACGAAGATGGGATTTCAGTTTTTGGAACAGATAGAAGTAAGAAGGAGCCATATCAGGAAAATATGGGGTATGAGGAAGCATTTCAAATCTACATTCAGACGCAGCAGTCATGGCAACTTGTGACTTGTGGGCAGGGGCGTTGTCCTTCAAGAGCAGAACACTGTGAGTCAGTTGTGCTCGCCTCTTTTTGCGATTTCCTGGCGTAACCGCCTCAATTCACACCATTTATCGTGCGACCTTGCTCAAGATAATCAATCATGATCACACCTTGACTATCCCAAAAGATTGACGCCATTACGTTCCCTGCTGAATGAACCATCTTAAATTTCTTAGGAGATAAGGAGGTGTGGGGGTGAGCCAGGGTACTTCCAATGTTTGCTCTGCATTTTTGACTCTGGGTCAATCTGGTGAACCCATGTCTCATCTTGGGCTAAAACTCGCTCGCTAAATCACCCTGATCATCTTCATAGCGGGACAGAAGATACCTTGAAATATCAAGCCAGTCCAATATTCTAATCATCAGTCAACATTCGCCGAAACCTTTAACAAACTTAAGATGTTGGCTATGATTGATTGTACTGATCCAAAACTTATGCCCACTTGCTAGCTATGCTTCGCAGGTCTCGCCTCCTATCACACATAACATAAATCGGCTCAAAAAACAAATCTGCTTATATCAGCAATTTTCTTCAACAAATTATTTATTATCTTAGCTGGCTGACACTCCTCAGTAGCAATCTCGTCAATGTATTTATCAGTATTTACAGTATTTAATCTGCCAAACTGTTATCGCATTATCAACAATGACTTTTGCAAAATAATTTGTAATACTAAAACAGTCTAATCAGTGCGTTTACAGTCTTAAACTGTTTCTGACATTTTGTAATATGCAAACGTCTCTTTTTGTTATATGCGACAAACAAATGGGCAGATCAGTCAGATCAGCACCTTTGTTATATGCAGTCTGAAAATAATAGTAGCTATAAATGTTACATCCAGAAGGGTAGTATCTAGTCTAGGTAGCTGAGAAGACTATTTTAAATCCTACATGTACCGTGTCGCCAAAATCTCGTTATCTTCAAGGACAAACACACAATGTGATTTGAAAAATGCTAACCTCTGACCTTATAAGATATATATATACGTTGCAAAAAAGTAAAGGCTATTTTGGGTTACTTAAGAAATGAATTCAATTTTTGGACATTCCAAAAAAAATAATTTATTGCTTATATTTACATTTTTTATAAATACCTTAAATATATCAATTGTTTTTAATTTAGGAATCAAAACAGTTCTGCATTTAAAGTATAATCGTTTTAACGGTTATGTCGGAGTGTTAAACAGAAAAGCGGAAAAGCCAGCTTGAACACGGACAGCCAATAGAACAAACAAGAGGCTTGATTTGCATGTGCGGTCAGGTGTGAGAGATTTGTGTCATCTGCAGTTTATATATTTGATTACATCATTCAATCTACAGTAGAAATTCCATCGGTCCAAATTGGTTCCAAAAGATACATTGGAGGAAAATTGTATAGAAGAACATTAGGGCCACCAATAAAATGTCACAAAATGCCTTCTGTAGCTCACGGTCAGCTCTTATCAGGAACGCAATTCTTATGCCTCCGCATATCATTAGCATGCCTCCTTAGTACCAAAGATGCTGAACAATTACACAGCAAGTTAGTGTGCGATGTCGATCAGAGAGTGCTGTCCTACATCTGTCAGGAAATTGAATATAGGTCTAGAAAATGACCGGTAAATTTGCGAAGTTTTATTGGTTCTGTTGGTGACCCCAGTGGTCCTCCGTACAATTGTTCTCTAAAGAATCCTCTAGGACAGATTTGGACCAATGGAAGTTTTACTGAAGATGGACTGATGTAATGCAATATGAATTAAAAATGTCACTATTCGCTTTGCTTTCTGTTATTTCACAGCAAACCAAAATATCCCTAACGTTTTTTGCCACGTATATAATTTAAATAAACGTACTACCACTGCTGACATAGCAATATTTACATTTCTAAAGCAAGCCTTTAATGCATCTTTCGATTTTTTACAACCGTTCATAGCCTCATGAATGACATAAATTTGATTGGCAGCTGCCAAGCTCACTTGCCCGTGCATTACGCTTCGAACATCGAATTCATTCGCCAGAAATGACACTGGTGTTGTGATTGACAGCGAGCCACGCCTGAGTCGCACGTGCAAAACAAGCATTGTCTGTCCGTGTTTACACTGGCTGTTCCGCTTTTCCGTTTTACACCCAAACAAACCGTTAATACCATTTCATATTATTAAAAAACAAAAACAAAACTGTTTCGTTTCCTAAGTTATAAATAAGAGCTATAGATGAGTTATTTATAATAAAATGTAAATTATAAGTAATAAATTCAATTTTTGGAATGTCCATGGATCATAAATACTTCGGGTCTTTTGCAAAGTAGGTGGGGCTTCACTTACATTGCAACAGACCCGAAGTATTCATGATTCCATGAACATTCCAAAAATCGAATTCATTTCTTTTCAGATATATAATAATACCAAAAGATAACGCGCATGAATGAGAAAGAAAATGCGCATGTATTCAATGTGTCTATCTTGTTTCTAACCGTGAGAACTTATTTTATCATATTATACTAAATTCTGTATTACGGCTCGTAATGCGATTTCTTCTTTCATTTTGTGATCGATGGGTCTCCTAATTGGCACAGTGATCGCCCTTGGTGTGTAGATTGCAACTAATGATGGCCTCGGAATAATTATTGAGCCGCGACATGTGACTTCCAACAATGTGGCATTTTGACATGAAAAGACTCAGATGAGCATGTGAAGCCTCCTTTTAAGCTTAGAAACTCAAAATGATATTCAGTCAGTAGCTTAACACTCATAGAATATTCAAGCAACTAGCAAAGGCTCTGATCAGACAGCGCATATGCGCAGGCAGGTCTGAGGCTTTGCTGGTCGCACATACCACATTGTTGGAAATCTCATGTCGCGGCTCATAGGTTTTCCTATTTACGTAAAGGAAAAACTGACTCCGTCCTTGGCAGACATGTATGTATTCGACAGGTCAAAATAATTTAACAGTCTGGTTAGATGACTATCCATTGACAAGTTGTGACATTGTTTTAACATATCTGGCTTGCAATTTGTCAAGAAGTTTGTTTTAAGGTTTCCCTATTTATGTATAGGAAACACTGCGCCCTTGACAACCATGTTTTAATGGATCTGGGTAGGGTAGATTATCACCCACTGATCAGTTATGCCAAATAATTTCCAAATCAGACCAATAGATTTTGAGAAGAAGATTTTTATGCCCCCGGTATCAAAGATCCGGAGGCCATATTGTTTTTGTCCCAGTGTGTGTGTGTGTGTGTGTGTGCGTGCGTGCGTGCGTAGGTGCGTATGTGCGTATGACAACCTTTAATGTTGACAATAACGTTTGACTACTGGACAAAGAGTAGTTTTGGTAATTTATATGGGTATACATTAAGGGGTACAAAATGCATGACCTTGATCATGACTTTTAACCACCTTTTGCTGTAGTTACACATTTTAACACTGGCGAATTGCATGTGCTCAGGGTGTATTTACAAACCGGATAGGCGGCAATTGAAAACGTTAGAACGTAGATAAAAATCGTTAGAAACAGAGTTTTATATCGCCATTTGTCGCCAAACTGGCTAAAAATGACAATCGAAAACACTGTTCCTGGCGATTTTTGATCGGCGTTCGTCGATTGTTAAGAACTTTCTATTGCTGCCTACCTGGTGTGATTTATGTTGGTCATGTTTTGGGCCAGTTGAAATAATTTGAACACTCTCAGTAGAGGTTGACTCCAGGACCAATTTTGACAAACCATTTCTATTAGAATTTGTTAAGAAGTTTTTCGAGTTATTTGTTTTGGTAACCATGCCAAGCAGAATTCTGCCTAGATCAAGCTATTTTAACAAATTTGAAATGAAAAGATTATCTGAGCCGCAACATGAGATTTCCAACAATGTGGTATAGGTCACTGGCTGGATATGGTTTACCCCCCCCCACCCCCAGGGGGAATTTTGTAGACCATATTTTTCTTAAAGCCCAACGTCTTGCAAGGATTTTGCAACATCTTAGCCCTCTGACAATGGCAGCGTTAAGCTGTAACAGCCTGTTAAATACGTTACCTTACGAAATATTTGATAATTAATATTCTTTTTAAATCTTAAGAAAAATGTAAAATATAAGGTAAGATTTCCAAATTGATTATATTTTCTAAGTAAGCTATTGCTGGGCCACAGCTATTGACATTTGAAAGCAAATATAGTCACCCCCGATGCAGTGTATGTTACATTTTTTCATTGAACCCCCTTTTAAATGATAAATGAATCTAATAAAGTTTGTCTTAAATTTTATTGAAACCAGCTAATGTTCATTAATGTTGTATTATATTAAAGAATTTTTTATTTACCTTTTTAAAACTACAAGCATTACGTATTTATCTTATATACTTTTAGAGTTATTAGATGTTGAACATGGTAGTTCCCTATCACACAAAAATGTCAAATGTAATTCTCCATGCCTTGTGCTGGCTATAGAACCCTCTCCCCCAGGGGAATTTTTTACACTATGCTTTCCAAATAACACATTATATGAGCCACAAAATGAAACATGTAAGCCCTCTGAGAGTGGCAGCGTTAGGGTGTAACATCGTGTTACGTATGTTACCCCAAAAATAACATTAAATTTTCCTTATTAAGCCTCCAACATGACATATTCACACTTTTTTTTAAAGTCTGCCACAGGTTTACGAACTTCTTATAACACAGTTACATAATTTTAGCATTTACTTATAAATGTCTTGAGTTTTTTGCCATTGTATATGTTACTTATATAGTGTTTCATATGTTATTTCCTATAAGGCTGCTATTCAAATGAATTGAAGTTCCTTATTATGGTGTCTTACACTATTTTACAGCTCAGAATACATACGTTACTTTCCGAATATCATTAAACGTTCAAGATAAATTCTCCAACATGACCCGCTTGTACTTTTTTGCATGCTGGCACATGTCCATGTACTTCTTTTTACTCTGGCTTATTTGCTGAGGAAGTAACTCAAAACATAAACTACCGTAAACCCTCTGTTCTTTTATAGAGACATCAAATATAATTAACATAATAATCATGGAAAGATTTAACATACAGAGCATTATGCAGTAACAACTTAAAATATCTATGAAAACACATCAGGTAGAAGTTATAGAGCTGTTTCTTGCTAAGCTAGCAAGTCTTCGTATAATATCCAGGGGTTTAAAGAATGTTCCAATACAGCTTATTAATCCTCTATCAGATTTATCTTGCAAGGATTTTGCAATATGCTAGCACTCTGATAATGGCTCCATTACCTTGTAACAGCCAATTACATTATATTACCCATCAACATCTTTGATAATTTTAGTAAATGACATGACTTCTGAAAAATGCCAACCATTGGGTAAGATTTTCAAATTGGCTATATCATCAAAGTCAGCTATTTTCGCATCACAGATATGAACCTTTGAAAACAAATATGCACCCCTAAGTGTTACGTATGTTACATTTTTTCGTTATTCCTATTTAAATAATTTTTAAACCTTATATAGTTTCATATTTTTTTTATGTGAATGTGCTTACTAATTCATTTTGTATTAAAGAATGTTTATGTACCTTTAAGAAACTGCAAATAGAATGTTTCTATCTTTTATAAGGTTTGAGTTGTTGAGTTTTGAACATGGTAACCCCATATCATACAAAATGTGAAATACAATTTGCGGCTCTTTTGTTAGGGTACAATCAAGTTTTCTTTCACCCGGATGTACTTTATTTCCTTCCCGTTTATTCTCCACACATTTTGTCGATATCTGGAAAGCCTCACTTGTTTTCATGGGAAAGACTTGATAGTTCAAACTTTGTATATACATCTTAAGCACAGAAAAGCAGAGTAGAAGTAAGCTCATGTTCATGCCATTTGAAATTGTCAGTATATGTGTATGGCTTTAGTATCTTTTTCAGAAACATGTCGTGCTGCAGCTTATTCCCATTTACACAAATAGCACAGGTTAGAGCTTCATGTCACCGATGAGTGCCTAGAGCAATTCTTTGTTCGTTTTCCTACCCTGCTTAGAATGTAGAGGAACTAGTGGGGAGACGTTCTCTATCAGAAGGTAGGGCAGTTTCAACCCGAGGTCAACATTATGTCCAATATAAAGAAGGTCATACTGACCAAAGACGCTCCTTCAAGCTCTCATCTGGCTGATTGCATTTTGTAAATTGGACAATTTCTCCTTGACCTCACAAGCCTCAAAAATTTATTAGCTTGCAGCATTTTATGGTGTTGTGAAATACAGATTTTCAACTAAAAGTGAGTCAATGAAGTCTGTAACAGCTTTCCTGCCAATGTCACCAGCCTCCATAAGATCCTTAGCTATGTCAGGCTTAGCAGGGATACCGAAAGACAAAAAGTACAGTCCATTGTCTTCAAAACTAGAACTAAAAGGATTGATAAAGCCAGAAACTGCCTCTAGTATTCGTTCTACTTTGCATCTGAGCAGATTGAATATTTCATTTCAGTGCATTGAAGAGTTGTTTAAATATATTGAGCTCTGATGTGATGAGTAATTCACCATTCCATCTGTAGCACGAAGCAAGCATAGTTCTAGCTGCTGAAGCCTATAATACCTCTTTATTGTTTGCCTGATAGTTATGTCAAAAGCATTTCTAAGCAAAGAACCAATGATTGTGACACTCCAAACCCATTTTGTTCGAGGAGTTCTTTGCATCTGCGATGTGTATCAGACAAATTTATGAGTGTAATCAGTTACACAGGCACATATTGTACGTAGTTGTGATCGTGTGCAATGAACATTGGGAACAAGGCATACAGACAGAGCTGACATGCGATTCAAAGTTGTTTTCCTTGTAGCCCTAATCAGGGATAACGCCATAAATATTGTATCCATATACCTTGCCCAGAACTGAGCTGTTTCACAGTGACTGTCTTTCAGAACTTCCGATTTAAATGCATGGTGTCTACTGTTTATGTGCGCAAACAGCGAAGGTTGATAGATCACATTATAATAATAACTTAAGTCACCATAAATTAATAAGAAACTTCAATTTATGTCAGCCTTATAAATTTTCTAAATTCTCTGACAGACTTTATACATGTATAGTAAACAACTGCTATACAGATACTCAGAAAAACTTATGTATCATTTGGTAACACACATAACAGTTAAAGCTAAAGGCATATATCAAATGAATACTTAAAATAGGTAGACCTTGCTTAAAGAAGTATATAAACCTGTGCCAGCATGCACATAAATATAAACAGGGCTTGATAGAGACATTAACTTGAATGTTTAGTGCTATTTTGAGGGTAACATACGTCACATGGGCCTGAAAAATAGCGTAAGCGACCATAATATTGAACTTTAAATCATTTAATAAGCAGCCTTATAGATTTACTTTATTCTGTGACAGATGTTTTACACATATAGTCCCTCACCGGCGTCACTGCGGTGTGGTCCTTGAGCAAGACACATTATCCTAGCTTAGTACTGGTTCAACCCAGGAAGACCCGTCCCTATATAACTGAAAGATTGTTGACGGGACGTATATAATCAAATCAAACAAAATCAAACCTATATAGTCAATTAATACAATACTGATACTCCAAAATAGCGCAAGAAACACTAAGTAACGTTATCAACGGTAATAACTCAAGACATTTATAAAATTAATACTAAAAATGTAACTGTGTTATAAGAAGTTCATAAACCTGTGTCAGCATGCAAATATGTACGAACATGTCATGGTTGAGACATTATCAGGGACGCTTAATGCTATTTCGGGGGGTAACGTATATAACGTGATGTTACACGTTAACGCTACCACTCTCGGAGGGCTTACATCTTTTATTTTGTGTCTTATATAATGTAGTTTTAGAAAATCATAGTGTACAAAATTCCCTCAGGGGGGAGGGGGTCCATAGACAGCTCAATGCTTAGCATGTGCGACCAGCAAAGGCTGAGACCAGCCTGTGTATACGCGCAGTCTAATCAGAGCCTTTGCTAGTCGCTTGAATATTCTTTGACTGTAAAGCAACTGACCTAACATCATTTGGAGTTTCTAAACTTAAAAGGAAGCTGAACAGGCTCGTCTGAGTCTACACTTTTCAACATGCCACATTGTTGGAAATCACATGTCATGACCCAATTATATGGATGATTACTCTGAAGGTTGGTAACAATCCACCAAATGGTCCAAATGACGCAATAGATGACAGACGAATGGACGAAGCAGGACATCCAACGATGAGAAAAGCTCACCTTAAGAGGGGGAGGGGGCCACTGGTTCAATTATCACTAAAGTCCTCATCCTTTTCGTTATTATCCCCACATATGATAGGTTCCAGATTGACTGAAAAAAATAACAAAATTATTTTTTTCAAGTTTCAAGTTTATTTCAACTAGTCTGAGACTAGTTGAAATAAGCTTGAAACTTGATTTTTTACAAAAGTTTACAACATAGGTAAACAACAAGAGAATACAACAATAGCACATAGTTCATCAGAATAGTGGCAATACATACCAGTTGCATCTGGTACAGTTTTTAAACCTTAGAGCAAATAACTGTCAAATTGTATTTCTTTCAAAATGTTCGGGAGACTAGCTTGCATGAATTATACCTGCACTCAAGATTACTTGAATCAGTATTAACTTACTTGACGTCGACATCATAGTAGGCTAGGTAGCCTCTTCGGATAAAGGTTGTATGTACTCAATAGAATCATCTGAATGGTTCGGTCCCGATGGTATTACAGTTATACTCATAGCCGAAGCATACATAATAAAAAGTTATACATGTACAAGTAATGCTTTTGTCACGGTGCACACCAGTGCCGAGTGCATACACATTACATTGAGGCATAATAAATACTTTATACGAGCTATGAACATTTTATTATATTTAAGTACTACATTAGATCGTAGCGAAGCTTTAATCTCGCCTATGGTTTACGTGCCGTCAACGTCAAGGTCTATTGCTGCACAGAAGACGGTCACAGAAACCATGGTCGCCATTAAAGTTTCAAATCCCATTTTATGACCATAGCTTAGCAGTTCAAGCGTTTTAAATACCGTAAGAGACTAAGTGGGGTCATGCACCCAAATATTGGTTGATTACCACCATTATCAGTCTACCAATCTGTTAACCTTATGAAGTCTGGACAACGCTGGACGGGTACTTTGACAAACAGTGAACACCCAGATGAAATGCAGTATAATGCTGCATCACGATTTGCTAAAGTAAAAACAAATCTGCAGGGACAGATATACATCCTAATTTAGAAAATTCTACCTGTAGCCCCTAAACGTACATAATGATCAGACCAAATATGTATGGGAAAATCCATCAGAATACAAAGGGTTAACAAATACAATCTACACCCTAGTGGTGGATCCAGAAGGGGTTCAGGGGGTTCGCTCGAACCCCCTCCCCGCCACCCGTATTTAATTATCCTATAAAATGAAATAATTTGGTCCCAGTGAGACCAAATTATTTCATTTCCATGGGATATTTAAGGAAAGTAAAAATCAGCAAAGCGAACCCCCACACCATTATATGTATGAACACCATTTCTAGAAATCCTGGATCCGCCCCTGCATCCTTATTGCTATAATAGGCATAGTTTGACCTTAGTCGTATCAAGGTTAGACGAGTCCAAAGTTTAGAAGGTTCTTTGGTAATCTTGATCTAATAACGCTTATAATATTTTCACTAGTTCTCATGAACAGACACAATACAACCGAGTCTGCTGTTTTCTTATATTGTAGGTCCTCTCTATTTCTGAAGGATTCGTTTTTCCATATTATCGGAGGTCGTAACAGTTGTCGTTGTGCCGCGTGGATTTGGTAGAACTTCTCTCCGTACATCAATATAGACTTAGTGTTGATATTTTTTTTTCATATTCTGGTCCTTCAGGAATAGTGGATTCTGTCGGAAAGCAGAATACCGCCTAAGCCGGTGCTAAGGGGCGTGAGAATTGTTGCACTTTCCACTAGTTCTCATGAACAGACTCAATACACCCGAGTCTGCTGGTTTCTTATATTGTAGGTTTCTCTATTTTTTTTCCAGATTATTTTTAAGTTCAAAGTCGATGGTACAAACAGGAGTTATTTGATTTAGAATTAACTGTTCCAATCTGAGCAACCTTTCACGTGCTACATATCTTTTATCCGTCTGCGGTTACAATTTGCCAATCCTTTATAGATAATTGACAACATTTCGTCACCGATATGAGCAATATAAATATCATGTTCGTTATCATATCATAAAGAGATTTGTTCAAGGCTTGTCATGGACAAAACTTATCTCATAAAACTCTACAGTTTAATAGTAAGTCGGATTTTAACCATTTTCATCTGCTTACAGACAGAAAGACAGCAGATAGACAGACGACAGGCAGTCAGACAGGCAAATAGAAAGACAGACAAACAGACAGACAGGCATATTATTTGTGTAGTGTGTATTTAGACCTGTCGGAATTTGTTAGTTATTGTACGAGTATATGCATATAAAGTCGTGCTTTAAACATACATCTGCAGATATATAGCGGGACTTGAGGCTATCATTTTTATCTAATTAACCCTCTGTATTCGGGAAATCCCTAAACGAGTACTGGTAAAGGTAAAAAAAAGATATTTTGACAAACGAATACAATTTTTAAGCTATAACCTAGCACCCCTATATATGTACAATGGACTATCCCAAGTTTATTGTATCAAACCAGGAGGGAGAATCCATTAGTATATAAATGGTTAAGCCTTTGTCTGCGCCTCATCCTGGCACGTTCTTACAGTAAAGGCTCAGTTTGCGCAGGCTGATCCGATCCTTCGCTGATCTAATATGCGATATATGTTAGTACCAACATCTCATTCATATTCATGGCGACCTCGATCCGAAGGATTCGAGAAACCATACAAAACGTTAACACAACTTAAACCGATATGTAACAGATATCTTCGTACTTGAGTTTTGATTCGTATTTAAATATTAAAACTAAAATATGTTTGAAAAAGGTCTTCCTCGGTAATCCAGGCGTGACTCATTCCGCACCCACTGCACTGCAGTGGGTACTAAATGGGTCGCGCCTGTGAGCTGGTTACTTTGCATTAATTGTCTTCCTTGTGCCTTGTGACTGTTAATGTTCTGTGGCCTTCCTGTGATTATGGTATTTTCTGATCATACTCACTTACTTTTTATGTTAATATTAAAGGGTGATGGTTGGTTGGTTGGTTGTTTGTCTGAAACGTTCAGACGAATACGGCATAAGTTACTGTTTGATACTCTGACTTGAACTTTTAGAGGGACATGCATTAGCATTCAATGACCATAATGCATGTCTCCTTTACATTTGAAATGACCCCTAAATTCTAATCCTAAGAGGACATGATGGCCCCTTAATGAAAAAGTCAAGCGAAAAATCCTGCGTCACCAATCTTATAACGTTACGTCACGAAATGATGACGTCTTGTGTCAAACGCCAACAGGCAATAACACGTTACATGTTGTATATGAACAGGTCTAATGATATCCAACGGGGACTCCAAGGGTCCTGGTGCCTTCAAGGTAGCTAACAACATACTAGTATACTTTCCTTATACTCAGAGTGAGGTTTAAAGTCTGCTTTTACTCACAAGAGTATCGTTTAATAACTAGCCTTACTATGGCTAATGGAAGTCATGCATTTAAGGGTTTGTGCTCTCATCTCAGAACAAATTGGTTGGTTGCCTAATGCCTATTAGGGTAAAGTCGTGTTTACTCAGACAGACAGCTAAAATCGGACATCGACCTTGTTTGTTTCATATTTCAAATATTGGAATAAAAAATAAATTTACTGAGCAAACAGTGAAAATCCTGATGAGACGGCGCATAAGGAGCCGTCTCATCTGGATTGACACTATTTGCAATTTTGTGTCCGAATTTACCTGATGTTCGAATTTACACGACTTTACCCTAGGTGTGCGTATTTCATATTAACTATATTAGGTTAAAGTCGGGTAAATTCCGCGGGTTTGAGCCTCACCGGCGTCACTGCGTTGTGGTCCTTGAGCAAGACACATTTATCCTAGCTTAGTACTGGTTCAACCCAGGAAGACCCATCCTGGTTAACTGAAAGATTGTTGATGGGACGTAAAGGATCAAACAAAACAAACAAAAAAAAATTAGGCAACTGGGGTCAGCAGAAGATTAGTTTTCAGAGTACGGAAATAACTACGAGAAACCGGCAACGTTCGAAACGGGGACAATACAAATCTGTGGACGACTTTGACGAAACTGTTATCAGAAACAAGGTGCAGAAGTTTTACGCCAACCGCCATCAGCTTCCGACCATAAATAATCTCTTATCAGTCTTGAAAACTGACATCATGTCAACTATCCATCAAAATTAAAATAATCAAGAAACAATATTATTACTCAAAAATATATATAAATTTAAAAATGATGCCTAAAACAACTATACCCAGTGGGAATCGAACCTTCGCAATCCGGAATAGGAGTTAATCGTACTGCCTCAGCTTGCTGAAAGATACTTGTTCCATTACATTAATCAATCAAAATTAGCTAATACACACCGAACGTGACCGAATGATGCCGAAGATTAATGAGTGCCAGTTTAACTTTGTTTAGCTATATATTGCATGACCAATGCATGGCTCTTTGTTGATCTTTTCCAGGTATGTGGACTTGTTGTGAGCTTAATTTGCTCGAGTTCTGCAAATGATTCATGCACTTCTAGTAAGTATTGCCCGACCCTTAAGCTTTGGTCCGTCAATGGTCAGTTAGTTTTAAGTTCTTTTACTTTGGATTTTTAAGTATAATCTGCCAACTACTGTGTTTCCAGGTGTTAAGTGACCCCTGTGTTTTGCTAATTATTCTGATTTTAATTAAAAATAAATTAGAGAAACTAATTTAGATATAGACCGCGTAATTGAATTTATTTTTTCCACATAAATATGAGTTTTTGTATAGGCTGGGATTAGATGGAATTTTGATGTGTTTTTGCTGCTCCTCTTTGAATTTGTCCCCAAGTAAACCTAACGATATAAATATAACATGGCTTATACAGGTCAGTGGAGATAATTCGTCAGTCCCACAGATAAGAGTGCGTAACAGAAAATTAGTTTTCCTATTTCTCAACCAAAAAAAATGTTGTGTGTACTCAAAACAACCGTCTCGATGATGCGGTTCTTTTGAGTACCCAAAACACACGTTTAAACTGATGAAGACAATTGCAACTTCACGCTAAAATTTGCTTAACTGGCCCAATCTTCGTGCATTAGGCTATGATTCACTGCTTATACTGACTCATAAACTTCACTGTACATCTAAAACCGATGCTTTGAAATGGCCTGTGTTCAGTAAACGATTCAAGTAAAAGTAGGGAGCGCAGTGGCTCAGTGGTAGAGTGCTTGACTCAAGACCGAAGGGCCGCGGGTTCGAGCCTCACCGGCATCACTGCGTTGTGGTCCTTGAGCAAGACACATTTATCCTAGATTAGTACTGGTTCAACCCAGGAAGACCCATCCCGCATAACTGAAAGATTGTTGAGTGGACGTAAAGAATCAAATCAAACAAACAAAAAATCAAGTAAAAGCATTGTCTGAACCGTAAATGCTGGGTTGTTGTCCTCTACTGAAATTTCTTTTGAGATAATTGTTTTCTAAAAATATGTATTTCAAGAATACAAGTAGATTATCAAACAGTACAAATCCAGATAATGCCCAAAATTTTAGCTCCAACTTGTCTTCGGCTGTTGACAAAGTTTATCAGCGAAATAGCTTTAGCAGGCAAATATTTGATGCTCTTTAAATTTAATGTACATGTATTTTTTGTTTGATTTGATTCTTTACGTCCCATCAACATTCTTTCAGTTAAACAGGGACGGTTCTAAGCTCGGATAGATGTGTCATGCTCAAGGACCACAATGCAGTGACGCCGGTGAGGCTCAAACCCGCGGCCCTTTGGTCTCAAGTCAAGCACTCTACTACTGAGCCACTGCGCTCCCATGTAAATGTACATGTATATCCTCAACTCACTATTTCTAGTCAACTCTCTAATTTGCACGAAGTGTCGTCATTAACTCTTTACTTACTAGTGCCGTTTGCTGATAACCTTTGCAATTAAATTTGGACCCAGATCAGGCCCGACAAAACGGCGGGCATGATCTGAATTCAAACTGCTTGACACTCTACTGATATTCCCGAAAGATTTTTTTTAGAAAAAAAAAACAACAAAAAAACAAACTGATTTTGAAAAAAAAATCAGCAGACGACGAAACCATGACAAAGGACCTCTGACGGTGGTAATGGGAGTCACAGTGTATCGCTGCCTATTATTCTGATATAAATTAAAGTCGCTCAAATGCTTCCATTTTCACATATAAGCTTGCTGTTGGTCTCTATTTTATGATTTTGCATTTGATTTCCTTTTTCCATAAATGTACGGCTTTATTTTGGGGCTAAAATGGTCACTTTTTGTATTATACATATAGGAAATAGAAAAATATTTTTAAAACATCATTCCCCCCTGAGTCCCAACTAATCCTTTTGCACGTAAGTGTGTTTTCATATTTTACATAATATATGTGAAAAGCTAGCTGGGACTCGGGGGGAATGATATCCCACAGCCCAAAATGTAATGTCTGGGCGAGCCCGATCATTAGCATAAGGGTTTTTGGTGTGCTCTCTTGAAAATCTTTTTTTCCAGTATAATGAAATATTAAGTACAAGTAAGCTTCCTTTTCATAACCCATTAGTCATGAAATATTACAACGTTTTAGCATATTTTTCTTTAGATTATGAAAAGTGTCCTTTTACTAAATTCAGTTGGTAGATTATTTTGCACATATACTGTATCTATCCAATACACATAAACTACATGGCCATTGACTAGGTGTTCTTTATGCATGGATGAATGGTTGTAGTACATTGCTGCATAATATTGCACCAGGTAAACACATTGTCGTCAAGGTTGAATATGGACTACAGTTGCACTTCAAAATATTTCTTGACATATCAGATAGATAAAACAACAACCAAAATAATCGTTAAAATGTTCATGATTTTTGGCTTTAAAATACTTTCACTGTGATTTGTAATCGAGGATTGATAATATAATACCCTTACACGTGAAAATAACTGATTTCTAAATGTTTTGGTGAAGTCAAATTTTGCAACCCCTACCCACTTTGGTAGCGTCTCCTGTTTTGTCGTAGGGATCTGCCTGTCTAATTATAACCTTAATTCGTTTCTAATACACCAAGCGTCCTATTCAAAAGAATACCAGCGATATCTTATGCATAGGGAAAATTTGGGAAGCATCTGAAAAATAGGCAGATACCCTATCAAAGTGTCAGAGGTCCTTACCTTATAGGCAAAAGGAGTCCATGAATTGAAATGTACGTGCATGTTTCATGCTTAAGCCTTATCTTTGCCTGCTTTAAATACTGCACAGTCTAGGCCCCCTATAGACTTTTACTATTGCGTGTGTGCGTGTGTGCGTGTGTGTGTAAAAATAATGACAAGTGAGGTTTGCGGATTAGATTTTTGCGGAATCAGCGGATATAGATATTCCTGTAGGCTAGTACATATCATCATACCACGTGTGTCTATTGGGGTATATTCAGAGGGAAAACAACTAAGTTATTCTTTTTTACAGGGGATTAGGGCTTCATTAACAACTAAAGGCGTCTCCCAAAAATAAGTTTTAGTTACGCGGTGTGCATTTAAATCCACATGCTAAGTGCCGTTCTTCTAAGTTCAATTTAAAGCTATTAAAAAAGAAAAAAGGGGGTCACTTAAAACCTGGAAACATATTAGTAAGGTAGTATGATTGATGCTTGTTTTTGTCGAAAAAGAATCTGCCAGTTCTATAGTGGTTACATGATGCCCGCTTTTGAGTGTGTTGACAACGAATGCTATTCCGCTTAGTATATTCTTATTTATTGGCTTGTTCGTATTGGTTCTTTTTACAATTGTATTTGATATCAAAGTGAATAGGCGATGTTTTCAATTTGTATATCTTCACGGCCTCCAATCTCGGCCTCCTTCTCCAAAAAGAGCAGAGCGTAAAGTGAGGCGAAGGCCCTTCCGGGAAGCAGGCAGTGGGCAAAACAATGGAACACGGTAAGTTGTGTTGACACATTTTCAATCATAAGTAAATTTTCAGCGCAAAACTCGAAAATCTAAGAATGCTATGCTTCGGGCAATTGTTCAAGCTATCCGTAGAGCATGCTGTTTGCACATTTGAACTTAGTTTGTAAGCGTGAGAGTTTTTCTCCCGTTGCACAGTTGTCCAAGAAACGGTGGTTCCCGCATGGTTTTGCCTTCTAACCAAACGTATAGTAGCGTTTGGACCCTTATTCATACTACCGAGGCCCCTCCACACCCATGTTGTCCCAAATGCAATTTTTCGAGATATTTCAATGATAATTGAGTGATTTAGAGCCAAATTTCTTTAGGAGCAGGAGGCGAAGGGCAGGAGAAGCAGGCTGGGAGAGGAGAAGCAGGCGGCGATGAAATCAAAATTTGCATTGATTTTGCTTATTTTAATAATATACTTATCCAATCTATATCAAACTTGCATGTATGAATATTTCAAAACATTTAAATAAATCGAAATTACTTCGCTTTAAATGCCACCACCAACGTAATGTGTGGTTCACTTTTTTTCTCATTGGAATCATGTAATGCTCACAGATTAGTGATACTTGTGAATTTCTCCCTAAGTTCTTGGGAAAAGGATTATCAAAAATCTCAGACTGGGTCGAACCTCTGTTTTATACCCACCCCCTCTCAAGTTTTGATTAAGAGCAACAATTACTGATGGTGCGAAAGACTTAGACGCAGAAAAAAAAGGAATTCAAACCAAGTGTTCCTTAAAATTTGAACATCGGGGCGCCCCACTGACCGTTCTACGAGACTCCTACGCCTATAAATCATAAATAGATAGTCCAAATTGACAGACTCTTACTTAAATCAACATAATTATTAAATATTTAAACACATCTTTTTACCGATGGGGGCCTATAAACCCATTCTTGCCGACTCTTGACGTTTATATAAAAACAGCATTTGGTTTGTCACTTACTTATCTCATTTTTATAAACCCATTTTGTCCTGGTGACGCATTCAGTCTTCTTTGAGATTTTCGCTATCAAAAAACGTTGACAGCTGTATGTTTTTTTTTTCGCAAATAAATGTTTATAAGATATACAAAATGTCTTCCGAATATTCATTTATAAATGAGTTATTCTCAATAATGTTTACCAACTATTACGTCCCTACAAAGTTGCGTTAAATGTTTGCCCTGTTGGCTGCTTTATCGATCGCATGATTAAGATGCGGCTTAAAATATTTGTGTGTGTATGTGTAACTCTTACCCGGACGACAGTGGCGCACTTCGAATCGAACTATAGTTCGTACTATAGTGGCTAAAGTTTGATTCGAACATCGAAATTGTATAGGCCGATTTGGTTATGGGCCGAAATTGACATGGGCCGAAATTGTTATGGGCCGAAATGTCCAGCGACCGATTGGATAAGTATATTATTAAAAATAAGCAAAATCAATGCAAATTTTGATTTCATCGCCGCCTGCTTCTCCTCTCCCAGCCTGCTTCTCCTGCCCTTCGCCTCCTGCTCCTAAAGAAATTTGGCTCTAAATCACTCAATTATCATTGAAATATCTCGAAAAATTGCATTTGGGACAACATGGGTGTGGAGGGGCCTCGGTAGTATGAATAAGGGTCCAAACGCTACTATACGTTTGGTTAGAAGGCAAAACCATGCGGGAACCACCGTTTCTTGGACAACTGTGCAACGGGAGAAAAACTCTCACGCTTACAAACTAAGTTCAAATGTGCAAACAGCATGCTCTACGGATAGCTTGAACAATTGCCCGAAGCATAGCATTCTTAGATTTTCGAGTTTTGCGCTGAAAATTTACTTATGATTGAAAATGTGTCAACACAACTTACCGTGTTCCATTGTTTTGCCCACTGCCTGCTTCCCGGAAGGGCCTTCGCCTCACTTTACGCTCTGCTCTTTTTGGAGAAGGAGGCCGAGATTGGAGGCCGTGATCTTTAAGTGTATTTCCTGCGCGGATCCAGAAAATCTAGTGGGTCCTGTCAACATTTTATAGTGATCAACTTGTATAAAAGAGGGCCGTATGCATGCGCGGATCCAGAAAGTTTTCTCAGAAGGGGGTCCATATTTGACTATTTTTTTAGTTGGTGATGGGAGAGAGGATCTAAGTACCACAATAAGCGGGCCACCATCGACCCACCAGCGAAACGCCATTTAAATGGCATTTAGCTGGCGAGCCGATGGTGGCCAAAAATTGAATGCTGGCTTGGTAGCTTCGTGATTTTCAGGGGATCAGGACCAGTATTGTTAAAAACCCTATATTTTTTTATTTCTCAGGGGGGTCCGGACCCCTGGCCTACACCCTCTGGATCCGCACAGGGTCTGGAACTCCGCCAAGAAACCATTGGACCCGAGGGGGTCCGTCCTAGTATTAAGAAGGAAACCTATAGCCACTTGTGATTTTTGGGGGTGGGTCCGGACCCCATGTCCCCTTCTCTGGATCCGCGCATTTACGAGTATTTTAATAATGTTTCAGATACCTGGGGACGAGAGTTTAACACAGGAATACCTGGTGGTCCAGACTCCTACCAGATTCGTCACAAATCCGATGACCATACAATTACTCTAACGATCCTTACCAAATTGCCTGGTAGTGTTAATGTATCCGCACCAGGGGTGAATTTCAGTCCCATCTCCCAAAATGTCCAACCTGGAAGCAATTCGCTCACCCTCCCATCATCACTTATCCACTACACACCTCCCTATTTTCAGAAGAAAGGAATACAGATAACATCAAGCGTCGATGTATCTGTCGTTATGTCGGTTTCATCCTGGTATTGGGATGATAATGCACAGACATCTGTTTATGGAAATATGCGATTGCTACCAGTCTCTGCTTTAGGTTCTGAATATGTCGTGCCCTATGGCTCAGACAGAGACTTATTTATAACAGGCGTTGAACAAAACACAAACTTTAATATCACATACACCGATTGGAAGGGACAGCAGGTAATAAGCGGACATTTGAACAAATTTGACTCCTATCTGTTGAATAACTCTACAGGTTCTGGGGCATTCATTTTGAGTTCTAAACCGATTGCTGTTTTCTCTAGCTCATTCACATCAGCTGAATTCTTGTTCGAACAAATCATTCCTGGCCAGTCGTGGGGATATAAATATATCCTTCCTTCCATTCTAAGGCGACGTGATCCCATAAATTTTCGTGTATTTGCATTAAGCGATGACACAGATGTTCTCGCTAATTTTAGCTCTCAAATCTTCACAATTAATATTAACCGAGGAACATACGTAGAGTCTTCTGAAACGAGTGGACCAATTACCCTGTCAGCTAACAAACCAATCATGGTCATGCAATCTGGTTCTTCTGATAAATTCCTGACCACAGTGCCCGCGGTCACTCAATTTGGCAAACAATGTACATTTGTCATACCATCGATTCGGTACAACCATTACGTGGTAATCATCATAAAGAAAGCTTACAGGAGTGGACTAACATTTTATGATCAAACGTTTCCTGACTGGTACGGTACAGACACTGTAACCTTGGATGGCGATGACTATGTTGCAATGACTTTTTTGATGACAAGAACAGGATACCATATTATCACACATACGTCACCGGAAGCACAGTTTGGAGGCTTCGTCTTTGGAATAGATGGTTCTACATATATGTATGGATATCCTCTAGAAATGATCCTGAGAACTAACACGCCAGGTAAGAGCAATACATAAAGGATCTTACAATAGTACTCATGCTTTATTGAATTTACTAAACGAGTTTGGGAAAAGAGATTAAATGCGAGGCTTGCCGAGCATTTTATCTCTTTTTCGCAACTCGTTTAATAAAGTCAATAATGCAAGAGCACGAATGTTAGATTCTATTTATCATATGACATTAAGATCACTTTGAAGTCTAATTTCTGGCGTAAAAACGTCAAAAATTTGTTATTATGTACGCAACGTTGTTATGGATCTCATAATGTTTCCCGTAAATCTATAAACCACTAGTGGTTTATCGATTTTATTGCATGGTGTTATTTCACTCTCAGACGCGACGTCATATGATAAATAATAATAAAGAAGCGTCCATTTACAGCTGACTATCAATAGCCAAACAACCCCGTTAAAAAAACTATTTACAGTGAATGTAGGACAAAACATCCCGGGACAAAACATCCCATGCCATTTTTTGCCACCCCGGACAAAACATCCCGCATAGATTTGTCACCCCGGACAAAACATCCCATGCAGTTTTTGTCACCCCGGACAAAACATCCCATGCCATTTTTGCCGCCCCGGACAAAACATCCCATGCCATTTCTGCCACCCCGGACAAAACATCCCACACTCTGTTTAAAGCCTATGAAAGTGCATAAAACATCCCAATTAGTTAATTGTCACTATTATTAATATTCTTAATGTACCATACCCAGCTAACCATACATATTGAAATGATTGGAGATCAAAGGTAGATAGATAATTAGACATATGTTTCCCAATTATAATAGTTTGTCTGTCACAAACTGTAAAATGATTCTTTTAAGATGTAATTGGCTTCTTAACACTCAAATTTAGTTGTTTGTCACAAGAGGATATAACTATCTTTTATTAAATTTTATTCACACTGTGAAACTGCCTTTCAATCAATTTAACCCTTAATGCGCCAGTCACAACAAAAGTCGTCTGCTTTTATCGTCTGCTGAAATGTTTTAGAAGCCTTTATGGCAAACAGTGTGGATCCAGATCAGACTATTCCTATAGTCTGTTCTGGGTCCACACTGTTTGCTTCTATACTTAATTTATCAATAATGCTAGGCAATTATTTGTAGCAGAAGACTTCAGCAGATGACATTTTCAGATGCATTTTTTTCTTGGTGCATTAACGGTTAAGATCTAGTTTATATCATTTGGACAGTCTTTACTAGGGCATTCACTGCTAGTACATGCCATAGTAGATGAAGGTTCAAAATGAGACTTACCCTGAAGAAGCAGTCTGAGTGTGGGATGTTTTGTTCGGGGTGGCAAAAGTGGCATGGGATGTTTTGTCCGGGGCGACAAAAACAGCATGGGATGTTTTGTCCGGGGTGACAAAAACAGCATGGGATGTTTTGTCCAGGGTGGCAAATCTTTGTGGGATGTTTTGTCCGGGGTGGCAAAAAATGGCATGGGATGTTTTGTCCCGGGATGTTTTGTCCGGCTCCCATTTACAGTTGACTCAATAGCCAAAAGCCCGTTAAAGTTGCATTTATAGGCAACTGTCAATAGCCAAAAAGCGTTTAAATGGCTATATACAGCCAACTGACATCAGCCAAAAACAAAAGACAAAAAAACGTTAAAGCGACTATTTACAGTCAGCTGTAAATAGCGATTTTGACCATACCCTGGCATCCAATTTAGGTTACCTTGCACCCCAGGACAATTTCTCATGGGTGCAAAATTGTTTATTGAGACCCTGAATGCGAAACAAAAATGTCCTCTAAATATCTTTATATTGGCTATGTAAAAATACATGTTTTCATAATAGTGTCGCTCGCTCTCGCACCGTATAAATAGGACCACACCCTAAAGGGTTAGGACCAGGCAGTCAATGTTAAGGTGAGGAACATGCACTCAATGTTGGGGTTAGGACCAGTCACTCAATGTTGGGGTTAGGACCATGGCAACCACTTATACGATTCACGAGAATGGGGGTAGGCCTACAAAATCAATCCCATCAAGGGTTCTACTTATCTTAGAGCATTAAACTTGGTGTCAAATTAAAGCTTCGACACATGCCTTTCATCCGGTAGTCAGATATGTATTCATCTAATTTTCATATTCATGGATATTAATGAAAACCTCAAAAATGAGGTAAAAACATAAATAAACAGATTTCAGCCCCAAACCATCACCAAATCATAATTGTAGCGAGTTCCTTTATCATAAGTGATACAATTCGATAAGTATTTTCGTCCAGTGGATCTATATGAAAATTATCTCATTTGCATAATCATGATTATTAATGGGAACTTAAAAACGAGGGGAAAACTATGGGTTTACTAGTATCCCAGAGGGTAATCAGACCTACACTGAACACATAGGACATGTATTATTGATGTAAATTTGTCCAATGGAACCACTTAAACGCAAAAAAATATTGTCCTAAAAATAAATGCGTTTTGGTTATATGAAGAGCCGGGACTGGATTATTGTATCTATTTGATAGGCTACTTTCAAATTGTAAACCACACCTGTTATTATACTGTTATTATACTATTACACTCACCATATCTATAATAGAATTACATAAGGGGGATTACCTAACCTATATTCGCCCCATGTCCTTTGTGGGACATCGCTAAACAGTACATAACCAGATCAGATGTCGCAGGATGCAGCGTCGATCAGATTCTTTACTGTTTGTTAACAAAATGTAATATTAAAAAATGTAAAATGCTATCCAACATATCTCATAAAGCTGAAATGGATTAGTCCAATTGATAAAGGTTCCGGTTGACATAAAATGTGCAAAAAAAAACAAAAACAGTTACTATTCCACAAGTCGTTTATGGTAAATCCCAAAACCGTTATAACTTTCAATAAGTGAAGGATCTACTGATATATTGAAATTAAGTGTTAATACATATTATATCCCCCTGTCGAAATCTCCTTGTTGAATAGTAATAAGTGCACATGCATGGCAGATATTTTATATAGAAGTTATTATATTTGTATGTGGTAAGCGGATATGAAGTGGTTTCAACGAAACAACTGCCAGCACTCCCCAGGCAACACTCTCCCACTTTGAGTGTTCTTCACAGAGATCTTGTCTTAAAAACAGCACAGATCCAGACTAGCTGGCTTCTGACAAAACAGCTGATCAGGATCAGTTCTGGTTTCTACACTGTTTGTAAGAAAATATTTTTACTGGAATATAACTTAACAATGTCCCAATAAGGTGGTGCGTTGTACATATACCTGACTTAGTGTTAACATGCACTTTTCACTCCAGTAGAAGAGTGTCCTTAATCGCTTGATAGAACTGTATCAATGAGTCTATCATGCACATCCATACATATATATGATATACTGGCAATCCAGGCTACAGCCAACTGTTTATAGAAACCTGTTGTGGTTGCTTGTTGGATTTATCTCTATGAGATATCCAACTTGCAATCAAAATTTGGACTTTAAACACCTTCTCCACGAAATTGAGAATATTAGGTCAAAGCTACATATATCATATCTATCCACACTGCTAAAATTACGATTATTACTGTTTTCACTGTCTTTGTTAGGATGTCATCTTATTGTATATGTTGTTTGTATCCTCATGGGCTTCACAGCCTTTTGGACTTGGAAATAAAAGCTATCTATCTATGAAATTTCATGGTTTCCATGGCAACCCATTATGCGACTTAAAGCTGCATAGTCTGTAACTTTTGATCTTTTAATTTTTAAACTTATGATTCTATTTTTCAAGAATACAGTAAAATAACTAGAAATCAAGTAAATATTTTACCAATTTCGTAAATCTTTAAAAATGATCAGTATCAAAACAACAGCATTTATGTTAAAATTAACTGTCTATAATTATTGGAGGGACGCAAATAATTACAAATAAGAGAAAAGCACACCCGTTTTATAAGATAATTCACTTTCCATGCAGTTTTCAGCTATAGTGAGCAGATTTATTGTGAAAACATAACTTAATTCTACTTTTACAAATGATTTAAAAAGAAAATAAAAAAATTCGAAAAATGTTCATAGTTGCAGACTTAGTCTCTTTAAAAGAATTGAGTTGTAAGTACAAAAATACTCATATCTCACCAGCAACTCATTCTAGAATATCAAACTTGGTACCAAATTAATGCCTGGATATAGCAATTTAATTTAGTGGTTAGATATGCCAATTATCTTATATCCATATTCATAAATAGTAATGAAAACTTTAGAAAAGAGAAAATCTTGGAAATTACCAATATCTCACGAATGTAGGACAAAACATCCCGGGACAAAACATCCCATGCCTTTTTTTGCCACCCCGGACAAAACATCCCGCATCAATTTGCCACCCCGGACAAAACATCCCATGCAGTTTTTGTCACCCCGGACAAAACATCCCATGCCATTTTTGCCGCCCCGGACAAAACATCCCATGCTACTTCTGCCACCCCGGACAAAACATCCCACACTCTGTTTAAGCCTATGAAAGTGCATAAAACATCCCATTTAGTTAATTGTCACTATTATTATTGATATTCTTAATGTACCATACCTATTGAAATGATTGGAGATCAAAGGTAGATAGATAATTAGACTAATTAGACATATGTTTCTCAATTATAATAGTTTGTTTGACCCAAACTGTAAAATGATTTCTTTTAAGATGTAATTGGCTTCTTTACACACAAATTTAGTTGTTTGTCACAAGAAGATATAATTATCTTAATTAAATTCTATTTACACTGTGAAACTGCCTTTCAATCAATTTAAGATCTAGTTTATATCATTTGGACAGTCAAACTAGGGCATTCACTGCTAGTACATGTCATAGTAGATGAAGGTCACAAATGAGACTTACCCTGAAGAAGCAGTCTGAGTATGGGATGTTTTGTCCGGGGTGGCAAAAATGGCATGGGATGTTATGTCCGGGGTGACAAAAATGGCATGGGATGTTATGTCCGGGGTGACAAAAACAGCGAGGGATGTTTTGTCCGGGGTGGCAAATCTTTGTGGGATGTTTTGTCCGGGGTGTAAAAAAATGGCATGGGATGTTTTGTCCCGGGATGTTTTGTCCGGCTCCCATATCTCACCTGTCATGTGTTTTAGTGTAACAAACGTGGTACCAAATCAATGCTTAGACAGAGAACTTTTACCTTATGGTTAGACATGGAAAACAGCTAACGTAAATATTCATGAGTTTTAACGAAAGCAGTAGAAATGAAAGAAAAATCCACCAACAATTCGAAACAATCATGCGTATGTACTTACTTTATTAATATCCCAATTGCTAAGTGCCTAAGAGTACCATACTTGGTTTTAAATTCATGAATATTAATATGAATATTAGAATGAAGAGAAAGATCAAAGAAAAATAAAGGGGTATACCCACAAAATACCAATATTTCAGTCAATAACATTTTTAGGACAACTTCGTTTCGCATTCAGGGCGTCCAAATGAACAATTTGGCACCCATTGGAAATTGTGCTGGGGGTGCAAGTTAACCTAAATTGGAGTATTATAAATATGTTGACTTAATATTTGAATACTCGAATAACTTTTTCAAATAAAGAAAGATCCGTTTGAGTCGTACATATGTGGTTGTTCCTTTTTAAGTGCATGCTGTAGATGGTATATGAGCCATGCACGTGAGTTTTGGGTAATTGTAGCATGCCTAATATCGTCTTTCCTAAAGGCTCTAAAGGCTAGATCTTGAATCGCAAAACAGATTCACAAATCAAAACTATTCTCAAGAGAAAAAGAAACAAACACATGTTTTGATCAGGAAATGCCGCTCCTGCTTCAGATTTTCAGACATTGCTTTTATTTACTTAATACATTGTATATTATTTGTACAAAAACAATAAAATTTCCTCTTAATTCCTATTGCTAGTCTTGCCACCCAGTGTATCAATCAAACCAGCCTGGAAACTTAAAAAAAATGTTCAAAGGCGTTGTTTTCACATATCTCAACACTTTACGGAAGAGTGTAGGACAAAATCCCCCCCGGACAAAACCCCTCCTGCTCATTTTTGTATACGTGGACAAAATCCCCCCCATGAATTTTACAACTAGGACATAATCCCCCCCCCGCTGAATTTTACAACTAGGACATAATCCCCCCTGCTGAATTTTACAACTAGGACAAAATCCCCCCCTTAAATTACAGCATACATCATACCATGTAAATAATGGGTACCCGTAAATAATTTGGACCCAGATTGCAAGTCCTGATCTGGATCCAAACTGCATGACAGCATGATAGTGTTTTGAAACAATAAAATTATAAAATTTACTCATATATTATATAATTAAGCAATCACTCTCAAATTAAATTGAAAATGTGCTAAAAATTAATGGTCTAATTGAGTGACTCACTAAGGTCAATTAACTTCTGATGGCCTAATTAACAGTTACTCAATTATAAGTGTTAGTTTTAAAAACTTAACGGTTTGAAATTAGATGAATGTAATGATGGGAGATCAAAGGGTGTTTGTATATTATTGAATGAAATGTAATTAAAATTCTTTGTCCTTTTATTATAACAGTAACAATTAGCTGGTGAAATGCATTATTATCTAAGTAATCATCATTTTCATGCTTTGTTCCAAATAATTCAGGACCCCTATCATGCTGTCAGACAGTTTGGGTCCAGATCAGGACTTACAATCTAGGTCAAAATTGTTTACATGGTATGATGTATGCTGTAATATAGGGGGGGGGATTTCGTTTTGGGGGGGGGGGGGTTATGTCCTAGTTGTAAAATTCAGCGGGGGGGGATTATGTCCTAATTGTAAAATTCAGCGGGGGGGATTATGTCCTAGTTGTAAAATTCATGGGGGGGATTTTGTCCACGTATACAAAAATGAGCAAGGGGGGTTTTGTCCGGGGGGGATTATGTCCGTATCCCATTGCGGAATTATATCCTAACATGCCCTTGTAAATTTTTAAGTCCTTAGCTCTTAACAGTATTATTATGATGAGAATTTTAAGTACTTTTGATAATAAATAAATAATAAAATAAATAAACATTTATTTATTTTATTTCATTTATTTTACTAAATCAATAAAGAAAACAACTTTGGATTTTTTTGTAAAACACAGTCATGTCGGGTATCAAATTAATCACCATCGCAAGCAGATGCTGAATTTGGAAACGATAGTTTGATCAGGAAAATATATATTTAGAAATTTTCTCTAAATACATTTAGAGAAATTTACATCTTTATTGATTTAGTAAAATAAATGAAATAAAATAAATAAATGTTTATTTATTTTATTATTTATTTATTATTAAAAGTACTTAAAATTCTCATCATAATAACTTAAAGAAAACAACTTTGGATTTTTTTGTAAAACACAGTCATGTCGGGTATCAAATCACCATCGCAAGCAGATGCTGAATTTGGAAACGATAGTTTGATCAGGAAAATATATATTTAGAAATTTTCTCTAAATACATTTAGAGAAATTTACATCTTTATTGATTTAGTAAAATAAATGAAATAAAATAAATAAATGTTTATTTATTTTATTATTTATTTATTATCAAAAGTACTTAAAATTCTCATCATAATAACTTAAAGAAAACAACTTTGGATTTTTTTGTAAAACACAGTCATGTCGGGTATCAAATTAATCACCATCGCAAGCAGATGCTGAATTTAGAAACGATAGTTTGATCAGGAAAATATGTATTTAGAAATTAGAAAATTTTAAATTTATTTCTTCTTTTTCTAAAATCAAACATGTCTCCCACGGCCGAGTAAACAGACGCTATAGCAGGTGTTGACGCTAAATTGAGTTCCCATAACTTATGGTATTAAACAAGCCAACCTTTTAGCGGACAATAGCGTTTTAACACCTAAGATTGCTGTCCAAACACGCTCACGGATATTGAGATGTTAACGTCGGCTCTCCGCATTTCATTTTTGGCGGCACTATTGTCCGACAAAGGGATTGGTGTGATTGGTAAGAATTTTTGGCATTTCCTACTCTGCGTTGAGTGATTATCACCTGAAATGGACACAGCGAATAAATAACTTTCCAACTTGCATTCTTAGTATACATGTGCGTACGGTTTTTACAATAAAGCAGGATCTATTGTAACTACGTTGTTGTCCTATTTCAGACATCACAAATCCCAGTTCCCCCAATCTTAAAAGTATAACAAAACACCTTTCACAAACATCGCAGAATAATATATATGTACAAATAAGTTAATGTTCTAAACTTGTATCTGTGCTGTATTTGTCTAATGCTGCAAGCAGACTACCCTACCCTAACTCCACGTGGAAGGGGGGGGGGGGGGTAGGTGTTTTCCATGCTCTGACCAGCAGGCCATTCACACAGGGGAATGTTCACAAGCTAGAATTTAAACCTACCGAAAAGTTCTGTGACTTTTCTGTATGTTCAAAAAAGCTATACTGTATCGAGTCCTGATCTTTGCCTCCTTACTTACTTCTATAGAACCTCACCTTGGTGCTCCCATCCCAGGAGTGTTTACTATAACTCTATAAATACTCTAACTGATTTGAAAAATAGAATTTATACCACTTAGGAAAACTGAAGCCTTCACTACAGAATCACGGGTATAACTGAAGTTCTCATTTTATAAAGCGCCTACCCAATTTTTGCATTATACTTAAAAATACTTATGACCCTCTAATACTGGATATACAGTTCGGTCAGGACATACATTTCCCACTATTCTTGTAACGCATAAAATTAGTAATTGTCCACTTTGTTATTCTTGAAAACTTAACGAGAAAAACAATAAACCAGAACACGTTTATGAACATCTCAAAGAGTCTACGAATATCCGAGCTTTATATTAAGCTTTAAAAAATCGAAACGGAGTCATGGACTATAAACTGAATCTGATATACTTGTACATTGAAAGATTTGATGAGCAAAGGAAAACGTGTAAAGGCAAATTCGACCTCAGACGACGAGTTATCGCAGTGATGTGAAAGGTTACTGACGGCTGTATTCTCAACTTTCACTCACACTCCAACTCGACTCATACTCGAGAAAGTATGGTTGGAGTTTAAGTCGAGTGGGATTATCTCGAGTGTGTGTGGATTTCAGGTTTGGTATTCACAACATTCACTCGACCATCACTCACTTGAGTGTAACTTGAGTATTAGTTGGCTGCGTTGTGGTACAAGTGTTGAGATTGCAATAATAATGTCGAAGCAAAACTACTTTTCTTAACTAGAAAAGGATATAACTTTGAGAATAGTTATATCGTCTTTCAGGGGGTGTCTGAGGGTTTAGGATAGGGGTTAGCAGATATGGTTTTAGTGCATACCCAGAATCACCCACCAAAATACCATTGAAATCATGATTTTCAAATTTTGCCCACAACCTGCTGTTTCGAAATATCCTCGAATCATGAACAGATCCCGGCCACCTAGCAACAATATTTGTAAATTTCAAGTCATGGCTACACACGGCTTGCACATTCACAGAAAAACACCCTTTCCTTTTTCTGTATAGATCAGAATTTGGTCCACCTGGGCAGCATATTTCAATATAGGTACAGTCAATTGCTCCAATTACCTCGGGAAGTCCACTTATTTGAGAAAATTTATACTTGGCAAGTGGTGTCTCATTGGGCGTAGGGAAATGGATGAACTGTTGATGATGAGCCGCGATGGCTTTAGCAAATATGTTTTTAAAACAACTTTGCCCAGAATACGACTAACCGACGACTGCCAAATATGCAGCAAGTCCCCAGCAATGCTTTAAAAACTTCCAAGAGCGAAAATCGTAAAATTGCTAACAGCTGCAGCATTGGAGGATTGTTGGACGCCTTGCCGTAAAATGCTCTTTGATTTGTCGTTATCAAATCAAAAATACTTCTTACTGTGTCCTTCAAAAACCTGAATCTGGCCTGGATTTCATGGTCCTCAAGATGATCCAACGGATTTGATCTATCCCTTAAGTAATGCCGGTTCAGAGGAATGTTTTTCAATTTTTTTAATCTTCGCAAATTATCCATTTTTTAAGTAAAAAATATTATTCAAAATTTTCGAGTGGAGCTCGAGCGAAGAGTCACCCTAACTCAATAGTCACTCAGTTGTTTAGGCTGCTCGAGTATGAGTGAGGGTTGTGAATACCGATTTGAACCGTTACTCGTTAATCTGGGTGAGCGATGGGATTATCTCAATGAGTTTGAGTGGAGTGTACGTCGAGTGTGTGTTGAGAATATGGCCGTCAGACTGTAACAGTTATTTCTAAACTTAACTGGACTAACATTGCATTAGTTAGATGGCCTCCATGCGAGCTGAACATTTTTTGTACTTCAACAACAGCAGAATCTAGGGCGAAGATTTGGTACCAGTAAAATGCATTTAAGCCCCCCGGTGGCTTAGGCTGCTGTCCGTTCTAAGGCGGTGGTTCTGTTGTTGTTGACTTTTTGTTTATTGTTACTCCCATTATGGGAGTCTGTAATTGTTCTATGTTTTGTTGTACGTTACTTTATATCCATTTTAGTATTGCAATCATCTAGATGGGGAAGAGAGAGCTGATTGCTTTGCTTAATTTGTCTTCCTGGTGTCTTGTGATGGTTGAGCGGCTCTTCCTCGCGGTGCCACGGGGTTGTCTGCAGTTTGTGATTGTGGTATTTCCTGACCATACTCATTTACTATTTTTAAGTTAAGAGTGCGTAAGAGAATTTTTTTTTATTTCTCAATGAAATGATTCTTTTGAGCACCCAAAACATATGCTAAAAATCATGGGTAACAAAATATTTACAATTTTACGCTGAAAATAATTTTTTTATCTAAACCTGTGACTATCTACTGTTTGTGCTATCGACGTTGAACTGAAAACATGCAAAATGAAACCGTTATTTCATCCAGAGTTCCATACCTCGTGCTAAACTATGGACTCTGCTAACCTTTGATTCGTCTAAGGTCGAAATTCACTAGTACCTTTTACAGTTTTTTCTCTGAGCAGAAAGCATCAACACTACTGAATTTCTTTATATAGCACCGAAAAACATGACTTAAAACTATAATTAGATAAACGTTTAAAACGAAACTCGTGTTCTGGTCCAAGTAAATTGTATTCTATGCAAGCATATCTTTTAACGCTATTCACGATAATGAAATTCTCACGACAATTTGCGAATTAACAGTTGTGTATGGTTTGTACAAATGTTATTTCATTGGTCGTCCGAGGCTACACAATATGCTCCACTTCAAAATATTGGCTCGCCTTTCAGCTATGTTGATCTGTTTTTCTATCCGTCACGTTAAAACTGGGCGTTCTACAGGCAAAACTGCACTGAACTAGCTATTCAATTAACTAAGCAGGCTGGTTGGAACCATCTTATTGGTCGCAAACCACAAACTTACATCCATGTCCAAATGGCATCAACAAAATCAAAGAACTGCAAACAATACATGTACCCAGTGACAACTATGATGCAATCTGTTTCTACCGCAAGGCAGTATTTCGTCTCCACAGCGTGCACTACTTCATATATGACACCATCCGTACATTTGTACATATGAATGTGACATCTCTAAGTAAGAATAACTATAATATTTGTATGCAGGAGTGTGATATCCCATTGCAATGATGTGGCATATCTATGTAAGAATGTGACAATACCACATATGTATGTAAGAATATGACAGCTCGTTTTAGGAATTCAACATCTATATGTAGGAATAAGACACCTGTATGTAAGGATGTGATATTTCTTTATAAGACTATGATATTTCTTTAAATTTCTGGATTTCATAATTTGATTTTTGATGAGTAAAGGTATTAAATGTCGTTCTTTACTAAACTCAAATGTTATTAAAGCCAGTTATTGAAAAAAAAAATCTGCAGAAATGAAAACAGTTTTAAAATAAAATTGGAGAAAATAAAGCACGGTTAGTTAACAAAACAATTAATGTATTCCTTCAAATCTAAGGTGGACACCACTATGCATTCCTATCTACCATGACAAGTTCTCATGTTAACCGCAGAAGAACATTTCGGTTATCTAATGTAAGAATCTGATACCCCTATGGAAGAATATGACATCTGTATGTAAGAATGTGGCATCTCTTAGCAAGATAATATGACATCACTATATATGAATGTGGCATCTCTCTATTTAAGAATGCGATATCTCTTTGTAAGAATACAACATATGTATGTCAGAATGTGACTTATATAATATGTAGGAATCTCTTATTTGTCTGTAAGGATGTGACTTCGTTATGTAAAAGTGTGACATCTGTATGTAGTAATGTGACTCATGTAATGTAAGAATACGACATGTATGTAAGTTTGCGACATATCACTGTAAGAATATAAAATCTCTATGAAAGGATGTGATGTCTGTATGTAAGAATATTACATATATGTACCAAATTGACATTTTATACAAGAATAAGTGTGTGTTAAATGAAAAAGGTGCTATTTGACAAATAGCACCCTTTTCAAGACAAAAAGGCGCTATCTGTCAAATGGTACCTTTGTCACCCAATACTGTATTGTTGTAATCATTTTGGTAAGTGCAAAAGGTATTTGTCATTTAACACCTTTTAACTCTAAATAACTTTAACAAAAGCAGCGTTTTTTCTTCCAACTAAAAGGTGTTATGTGACACTTAGCACATTCTGCTGCAAATTTGACAGCAAATAACTCTTTTTGCCACTAACAAAATCATGGATATGCACATAACCCCAAATGAAATTTTCTTACAATAATTTGTGTTCAAGGAATACAGCCATGATAATTTGTGAGATGATACATGTAGATACTATGTAAAGAATCGTAAAAACTGAAATTATATCTCAATTTTGTTGATAATGTTAGATAGCACCTTCTACCAATAAGGGGGCGAAATTTCATGTGAAAAATTCGAAAAAGTTGACCCGGCTTTTACAGCGACGTGTTGAGTGTTTACCTAGAGTTCCAGCAACCCATGTTCAATTACTGGCTGGGACTGGTTGGAAATGTTTTCCCTCTACGACAATAAGACAATACGTTGTGCCCTGTTAAAAGAAAATGTCATAAGTACAGAGAAGAGACCAACCCAGAATTACTGTAAATTCGGATATTTTCGCGAGGGTTTTATTTTCGCGAAACTTCGCATATGCGAAGTTTCGTGAAATAAAACCCTCGAGAAATGGCGAGATCACTCTTTCGTTGACTGATATAGGTAAATCATGACTTTGGCGCGAATATCTAACGTCGCAAATATGTCTTTTAATGCCATTCGCGAAAATAAAACCCTCGCGAAAAATTTCGAATTTACAGTATCCAGAGAAAAACAGAGAGGGGGGTGAGATCATAGAATTGCAAAGTTTTCGTAGTTTCGTACATTTCGATCGATCGGCTATACACCTTTGATATCTATTTTTCAGGATGTGCTGCTACAAGAAATCAAATCCCCACTCACAGCAATCCAGCATTGAGTCAGATGAAACCCTCAAGGCAGGGAACAGCCGGGACAACTGAAAGCTCGAGTTCAGAACCAATATCTCGAAATATAAAAGTTACCCTACCTCTTTATTTCATTTTAACTCTATTTTTGAGCATGGTTACATTTTAGAAATAAAATCACAAGGCTGAAAATTCTTTACTTTTGTCATTTTTCAAGCAAGATGGGTGATGTACCCCAAATCTACATCGCATTGATTACATGGTGTCTGCCAATAAAGGGGGTTGATACATTGGTATATGCAAAATGTGCAAGTTATAATAAATCTAGAATATTCATGAGGGCGAATGGCAAAAAATATATATAGGAAAATACATGTAGATAGATAGATAGATAGATAGATAGATAGATAGATAGATAGATAGATAGATGGATGGATGGATGGATGGATGGATGGATGGATGGATGGATGGATGGATGGATAGATAGATAGATAGACTCCGCGGAAATGCACAAAATATGAAACCTGTGAATTTTTACGGGTTCCATACTTTGCTCATCCCCTGTAATTGCAATAAAACAACAAAATAGAACAATCAAAATCATTTGAGCCGCGACATGAGTGTGGTATGAGCGACCAGCACAGGCTCAGACCAGCCTGTCCATATGCGAAGTCTGATCAGAGCCTTTGCTAGTCGCTTGAATATTCTATGAATAATTAGCTACTGTTTGAACATCATTTGGAGTTTCTAAATATAACAGGAGGCTACACAGACTCGTCTGAGTCTACACTTGTCAAAATGTCACATTGTTGGAAATCACATGTCGTGGCTCATTTGGATTTCATCTGGATTGTAAAGAATATAATCAGAAGTTTGAGGTAGGATAGAAAATCTGTCCCAAGGATCACCACTTAGCATCACGAGGCTTGCCGAGTGATGTCAAATGGAGATCTCGAGGGACAGCACGGTGACATATCCTTTTTATTTCAAAAATTGACAGTCCATGCATAAAACAAATTGTATGCAAAGTATTCAAAAGATTTCTATGTGGGAAGTATTAAGTAGCATGTGTTCTTAAGATCTAATATCCGAGCTCTATGTTGAAATATACTCTAACGTTCAAACGTTGATTTTTGACGATACGGATACCAAAATACTAAGCGTGTTTGTCCATGAATTTCTTGTTGCGTAACTGAATTCGAAAATGTTTTTCGCTGTCTCATATTTTGAAGTTTTTTGTTTTTACCACCCCACCAAAGCGCACAAAAAACCGCCAAACATAGGTGTTTTACAGTTTGCTGTAAAAAAACCCTCCCTCGTATAAGACTAGCAAACGTTAGCCTGCGTCCAGCCGTCAATATTTTTACCAATATTTTCTTAAGCAAATATTCTAACAGTTAAGAAAATAAAAATATAACACATCAAAGGTATCGATAGTCCGTTATTATTTCGTTAGATATTGTCATCGGAAAATAAAAAAGGAAAAAAAAATGATCAGAGTGGAACCCGGGCTAGCCGAACGTTAGTGTTAAGGGGATGTTGAAACGCCTTTTACGATCAAAGTATATAAATATAATATTCTTTGGATGGTGCTAATATATATTTTATAATATCACCCGCTGCTACAGCGACGGCGAATGCTGCCACGTGTTTGCCATAGCAACGGGTGATATTATAAAATATCAGGGCGGTCACATGATGCGCAACGCCGATGCGCGTACGGTTCGTTCACGTCAGGAGACGTTCAACAGCAATGGCGGACATGACGAATGATTTGGCGACTTTAAACTCTAAATAACTTCGTTGTTTATGGTCAGAAACATAAAGTGTGGGTACTCGTTTTCTTAGTTAGGACGAGAGGAACACGTTGAGGCCAAATTAAAGCAGATTAGGCGAAATTTTCTATTTTGCATCAAAACAGCCTCATGTACAGTATCTCCTTTTAATGACGCTACCTGGTATAAAGTTTGACGTCATCAGCTTTATGACGTAATTTGTTTAAACGGAACGTCAGTGATCAGTTCGAGTTTTCAGATTGTTAAAGAAGAACCATTTTTTGATAGATTTAATTTCATTCAAGCATATAGATAAGAGGATGTTCATTATTTTCCCTTTGGATCTCCCCTCACCATGATAGGTCTATTGAGTAAGAGAAGAAGCTCTTCTTCAGAAAATAAGGAATCTAATGTTCTGTTCGGTATAATAAAATAAATATTACATTTCCTGCTAGGGTGATAGTCGAAAATATCATCCCTCGAAATATGATTATCAACCTCGGCTGCGCCTCGGTTAATAATCACATTCCTCGAGATGATATTTTCGACTATCACCCGCGCGGGGAATGTAATATTTATATAATATCATCCCGAGGAATGTGATTATCAACTGAAGAGCAGCCGATGTTGATAATCATACTTGGAGGCACCCTCTCAAGAATTTAATATTAATTTTATTATACAGAACATTATTCCTTTATTTTCTAACCATGGTGCGAGAAGTTCCAAAGACAACGCAATGCGTAATTGCTACGAATGACTGAGATAATAAATTTTACAAAAGGGTTGTGTTTGTAAACAGTTTGAGTGCTCAAAATGGTCGTGATCGCCGTTTAAAATAATCGTGCCATTATCACTGATGACGTCAAACATTTTATGCTACTAAGCTGCAGCGTGTCTTAAATCAACGTTGTAAATGGAGTTGCTGTAGATGGTGCGGTTTTGTTGCAAAACAGAAAATTGTGCCTGATTTGCACAAGTTAAGTTTAAAAGTGTTCCGCTCGTTCTAACTAATAAAACGAGTACCCATACTCTATGTTTCTTTGAATTATTAGGAGTTTTAAGTGGCCGTGGCTCATCCATGTTTCCAACATTGTGAGTAAGCATCTCCTCGTGTAAACGAGCCGATGCGCGCGGCGTGACTGTTATAGTCGAAATTATCGCAGGGTAATAGTCGAAATTAGCACCTACCGGCATATGGAGGTTTTACATGGGAATTCTATGTGAGGGATAATAATAAACAATGTAGAATCAGATAAGATGCTGAATTTTGCAGCATCTTATATGGGTCTAAACTGTTTACTGATATCTCATTAATGGTACGCTAGGCATGTGTTGTCGTATCAGTTTAATTAATAATACACAAGGACACAAAAACATTTGAGGGTCAGTCTATAGTATTGCAAAATCAAGTTTGTCTTTCAGTAAACGTAAAATAAGTTTGAATGCATCGCCTTTATTGAGAGCGCATTGAGATGCATCACTTTCATTGAGATCGTCTTTATTGAGATGCGTCGCTTTGATTGAGATACTTTGTGAACTGGTGGAGCCGATAGCCGTAAAGCGAGCCACCACTGTCAGGAAAGCAGGCGCCTCAAACCCAGAGGTAATCATATATGAGCCGCGGCATGAGATTTCAAACAATGGGGTATGTGCGACCAGCAAAGCCTCGGATCAGCCTGCGCATACGCGCAGTCTGATCAGAGCCTTTGCTAGTCGCTTAAATATTCTATGAGTGTTAACCCTTAATGCGCAAATCGCAACAAAAGTCGTCTGCTTTTCTCGTCTGCTGAAATGGTTAAGAAGCCTCTATGGCAAACAGTGTGGACCCAGATCAGACTGCTCCTATAGGAGCAGTCTGTTCTGGGTCCACGCTGTTTGCTTCTATACTTAATTCGTCAGTTATGTTAGGCAATTATTTGCAGCAGACGACTTCAGCAGACAACATTTTCAGATGCATTTTTTTCTTGACGCATTAAGGGTTAGGCTACTGACTGAACATCACTTGGAGTTTCTAAGCTTAAACTTGGAGACTAAAGAGGCTCGTCCGAGTCTACACTTGTAAAAATGCCACATTGTTGGAAATCTCATGCCACGGCTCATGAGCCAGTGCATGGGATTTCCAACAATGTGGTATGTGCGACCAGCAAAGCCTTAGATCAGCCTGCGCATACGCACAGTCTGATCAGAGCCTTTGCTAGTCGCTTGAATATTCTATGAGTGTTAACTCTTAATGAGCCAATCGCAACAAAAGTCGTCCTCTTTTTATCGTCTGCTGAAATGTTTAAGAAGCCCCTATGGCAAACAGTGTAGACCCAAATCAGACTGCTCCTATAGGAGCAGTCTGTTCTGGGTCCACGCTGTTAACTTCTATACTTAATTCGTCAGTTATGTTAGGCAACTATTTGCAGCAGACGAATTCAGCAGACGACATTTTCAGATGCATTTTTTCTTGGCGCTTTAAGGGTCAGGCTACTGACTGAACATATGAGGATCAGCCTATAGTATTGCAACATCAAGTTTGTCTTCAAGTAAACGTAATATACGAGTAAGTATGAATGCATCGCCTCTATTCTATTGAGATGCTTTGTGGACTTGTAGAGCCAATAGCCGTAAAGCGAGCCACACCTGTCAGGAAAGCAGGCGCCTCAAAACCAGAGGTTAAGCATATGTGTCAGGCGCGTAGCCAGGCGGAGGCCAGGAAGCCTGTGCTTCAACATTATTATGAGCCTCGATGCCAGAAATCCTAACTTTGTTGCTTGCAAACAACAAAGGCGCAGACCAGCCTGCGCGTCCGCGCAGTCTGATCAGCGCCTTTGTTATTCGCTATATTTAAAGTAAAGTAACTAGGTCTGATATCTCTTAATCCTACATTTTATTTGGTGGTCTACGCCCCTGTATGTTGTCCCTGTATATGGTTCAACAAGTGTTGTCGACAGATTTCATTTTCCTGGCACTCCCTGCGAAGGCTTCAATGAGGCAATTCATGGTAAACACGCTTTGGTGGCAGTCTTTCACGTTCTTCACAAAGTCACGCTGGTGCCCTGCAAGAACAACGTAAACGAGTCAAAACTAGAGATTGTGATGCTTATTGCGAATCCGGTCAGTTAAGGCCCTAATCCGAGCCTTCTCTGATGTTTAAGTGGCTTTTCCACATTTTGATATTTGCCATTTAGTAACTTGGCAAATAACAAAATATAGAAAAGCCACTAAAACGTCAGTGAAAACTCGGACTATTAAGGCCCATGCAAGCCTGCACAATTGAGCAATCTTGCAACATTATCCACAACTACAACTTATTTACCCATTTAAGCCAAGTGGAATTTCATACTCTTATCCATTGTACCAGTCGATTTCAGTTTTAAGGGTTGATGGGTGAATTTTTTCATATAGATAAGGCAGATTTTTCATTTTCTAATAAAATTTTAACAGAGCATTCTGAAAGCAAATAGTCGAGACCCTGGTCAAACGCCGCATTATGCGGCGTTTGATCTAAAGCCTCGTTTATATGCACAATTTGGTGCAAATTTACTCCTGGGTGCAAATTTGCCCCCAGGAGTAAATTTGCTACCCCTTATATGTTTATATGTCAATAAATTGTGTTCATATGTTATTGGATTTGCTCCTTAAACATATCACAAATGTTTCAGTTTTACTTTAAGGAGAAATTCGATGTGTTAAAAATATTTGATTATTAGTCAGTTCAAGATACCGTCGTGTTAGAAAAATGCAACTCCATTTGATATTATTTGCTTTATTTATTTATACAATATTTAAAGAGGATAATACACCAGTCATTTGTATCCACGGCCCCCACCTACGGGGATAGCCGTGGAATAGCCGGGGTAATGTGCTGGACAATTACTTTTTGATTGTCCCCGCAGTGCCAGGGTAGTGTGGGGGCTATAACATAGGGACACTTACCCTGCTGGGAATTTCTGTTGTGTAGGGTGGGGCAAAGAGCAGGGTTGTTACCATCAGCTTGTCCCCACAGAACGGGGCTTATACCAGGGCTTTGGGAAGTGAAAATCATTATCCCCGCCCATCCCCGTAGTTGGGGGAGCAGTGGATACAAAATGACTGGTGCATAAATGACACTTATAGAAGCTGTTGCAGCAGTACTAAGTAAATGTATGACTATCTGGCCAAGAGAGGTGGACGGACGTAGTGCTTGTGACTTATACATGTACTGATGATCCATGGCTTCCGAATGTCACGGGATCTGCGACAAGCTGCGCGAATAGCCTCAACGGAATGCGCTGTTGCAACACGTTTTGTAATAATGTAATAATTTATTTCATTTTGATATTTTTATTACATTTTGCGTTGCGAATGTCGACGCAAAATGAAATAAAGATGTAATAATCGTATTATTACATTTTGCGTCGATAAGGTGCATATCAACGCAAAATGAAATAATGTTGGAAGAAGCTAGCTTATTTCACTCGTTTGAGTTAGATTAGAGATATAATCTTGAAATTTCATAGAATAAGTTTGAAATTGAAATGACCGATTTTTTTCTTCTTTCCTTGACATTTTTTAACTTACGCTCTCATTTTAAGCCTATGAACGTTTAAGCCTCGTTCTGACTGTACCTATGTAGCCACAATACATCCCGATACCGTAATGCACTGGGACACATTTCATAAAAAATTAAATTGCATTCTGACCTTAACGATGTTATACCTTGAAAAAATTAACCTGATCCTGGCCTTTATCATTAACATAATTTCACAGCCGATTGAGCTTCTAAATATATCTTCGTCGTTCATCGTATAACTAATACGGAAATGCACGTGGTACTTTTTAGCACAATAGATATATATACCGCTATAATGCTCAATTGGCTATCAGTTGCCTGCCTGGCTCAGTGGGGAGAACACGTGAATATTGCACACTTATATTTTTAAGCTCTGCGTTGTTAGTTCGAATCCCGTACGCGAGATTTATTATTGTAACTTTTGAAAAGACTTAGTCATAAATGTTTTTATTTTTATTAATTTTTCTCCTTTTGCAATATCGTTTCTCTATTTTAATTAATTTGATCTCTTTGGTGACACCAATATTCTCTCGTCTGATCCGTAACGCTGTACTTAAAATATCGCTATCTCTTCAGTTTTTAAAATATGAGCTGCGACATGAGATTTCCAACAATGTGACATTTTGACACGAATAGGCACATGTGAGCCTGTGAGCCTGTGCACCCTCCTTCTAAGAATTGAAACTAAATGCTGTTCATTCAGTAGCTTACCAGCCATAGAATATTCAAATGACTAGCAAAGGCTCTGATCAGACTGTGCGTATGCGCATGCTTGTCTGAGCCTTTGCTTGTCGCACATACCACATTGTTGGAAGTCTCATGTCGTGGCTCATATATGAACCTCCTTGCTGCCGCTTTAGAGAAATGCTTCGACTGACTATAACTGATTTATTTTGCTTTGGAGCCAAGAGCATGGGTGTTGTACTGTAGACCTATATTTGCAAACTTAATTCTAACTCCAAGCATCAAGAAGTTGTCAGTCATTTCATTTTCAAAGAAAGTGTGAACTGACATGTTTTGTGTTTATGTGCATTTCTTTGACATGAAAACAAAGAAAAATGAAATAAAAAAAAGTTGGGTCGACCAGGATTCGACCCACAATTTACGTATCTAGAGCTATTCTATATAACCACACGACTACCGTGGAAAGTACAACGTCATTGAGTTATCAACGGATATCCTCGCAATTGTACCAAGACGTTTATGTCCGTAATTGCTCGAAACATACCGATTGCACACGATCCATCACGAAACACTATATATTCAGACTGAGTGTTAATACCGTAGTAATTTATTCATGCATAAAGGTCAGGATCAGGTTACTTTGTCGAGGTATAACCCGGTATAGCCCTGTTTCTTTCTAGACTTTACATATTGTTATATATACATATGCAGAATTTGTTAAACTGGGCAGACCGGGCCTCTAACGTGCCCAACCGAAGTAGCAACGAGTTTTCGGGTAAAAATGGGGCTTTACCGGCTCAAACCATGACAATACCTGTCACAACCCGTGTGAACCGTGACGCTACCGTTCTTAATTTGGGGCTCTACCGTCCTATCACAGGGGCAAACCGTGGGGGAGTGTCTTCAACATGCTCGGCTAATAATGGTGGAGACATGGACGTTGCGGGTGTCGTCCCGGTTTAACACGGTATTTGACAGCATTCCTGGTGACTCGCGTTGACTCCCAGTTGTTTTCAACAACTTAGAATAACCAGGGAATGAGCCGGTTCAACACTGTTCATCCTGGTTCGCCAAGGTTGTCCACTATTGTGACATGGTTTTACAACAGTTCATCCCTGATCACAAAGCCAGGATGAAACGACCCCTTAGATATAGACAGAGAGAGGAGCACAATTTCGCACCATCGCATTACCAGTGATACAGTATATCAGACCAGTGTCTCCTTATTTGCATGCCAGAGGTTAAATAGTCCAGAGTGCAATTACAGAGATTACCGACTGATATGCCTGCCAATGCAGTAGCCGTCCAAAACTTATTACATGTTTACACGCTGGCCTGAAAATCGCGGCGACGTGAATGACGTTATATATGACGCTTATGGTGCATGCATGGGTCGATATGAATGCGTGGGAGGGCCCACGAGGGACAACATGGGTTCCCGTGAGTGGCTTGTTGTGGGTTTGAAATCACGAGCAGCATCAGCTCGGGTAACTAAGCATTTTGTTACTATTTTCAGTAAAACATGTAATAAATATGAATTCAGAATCCTGAATTCAAGATTTTTAGGCTGACTTACCATAGAAAGTCAGACCAAAATGTTAACTTAAGCAGATTATGATAGCTTCGCTGATTTATTATTAGTTTATCGAAAGACAATTGAGCATTTGAACTTGGGTTTTTAAGTTTATGTAGGCATACTGCATTTTTTTTAAAAGTTCAGGACCATTAAGGATTTTGAAAATTTTGAACTTTCACTCATATTTCACCTTACCACACCTTTTACATGGGGAACCTTGACGCAGCGACTAACCATACCTTCATGCATATACTTTCCAAGGCGGTGCTTCTTTTGTTGATCGTTTTTGTTAGTTATGCTTCAGGTTGGTGTGTGTTGTAAGGTCGTGTCTGATCTTTGTAGCCTTGTGGTCACCTGCTGGGAAAGGGCTGACCTCTTGGCTATAGTGTGTGTGTTGTGTTTTGTCACTTTCCCAGTTGTACCTGGTTCGCATTAGAGTTAGGGGTGGGGTTAGCGCCGTGAGGCAGGTTTATGCCCTCCAGTAAAATATTTTACTGACCATTCCAAGGCGGACCTTCTTTTGTGGATCTTTTGTGTCTTTTCTGTCTTGTGTTTGCTATGCCTTTGTGAACGTCTGTTTATATGTGCCGTGTGGTCACCTGCTGGGAAAGAGCTGATCTCTTGGCTTTCGTTTGTGGTGTTCTATGTTGATTTCCCATTGTTATCCTGGGTCAGGTTTGGTACTTGATTGTATCGATTCCTGATCTTTGCACCTTACTAACTTTGTATACTATTTAAATATAACACTATATCAATTCTGTTCATGGGATTTATTTCTCATTATTTAAGAGCATATTTAAAGTAATAAGGGCGTTTAAACGCGAATAAACCATTGTAAAAATTGCTGTAAGAAAAAAAGATCAGTTGTTCCTTCTTGTTATAATTATTACATTATTTCATAACGCGTTATGCTAGGACAACGCAAAATGAAATAATGTAATAATATGAAGTAAATATACTGTTTTTTAAGTATGCTTAACGTGAGATGGCTGAATACTATTCAAATATAACACAATATAAATTATGTTCACGGGATTCATTTACAGACATATTTAAAAAGGTGTTTTGTACGTGAATAAACCATTGTAAAAATTGCTGTAAGAAAAAATCAATCAGTTGTTCCTTCTTGTTAAAATTATTACATTATTTCATAATGCGTTATGCTAGCACAACGCAAAATGAAATAATGTAATAATATGAAGTAAATATACTGTTTTGATAGTTTGCTTATCTAGAGATGGCTGAAAACTATTCAAATATAACACAATGTAAATTATTTTCACGGGATTCATTTACAGACATATGCGTTGTGTACGTGAATAAACCTCTTTATGAAAAGCTGTCAGAAAAAAATCAATCATTCTTCATACTTTTCAAAATTATTACATTATTTCAAAATGCGTTTTGCTATGAAACCGCAAAATGAAATAATGTAGTAATATGAAATAAAGTGTATGGGGTTTTAAAGTATATTTGCATTAGATGGCTGCATACTATGTAAATATAACTCAATATCAATTCTGTTCATGGGATTTATTTCTCATTATTTAAGAGCATATTTAAAGTAATAAGGGCGTTTGGAACGTGAACAAACCATTGTAAAAATTGCTGTAAGAAAAAATCAATCAGTTGTTCCTTCTTGTTAAAATTATTACATTATTTCATAACGCGTTATGCTAGGACAACGCAAAATGAAATAATGCAATAATATGAAGTAAATATACTGTTTTGATAGTTTGCTTATCTAGAGATGGCTGAAAACTATTCAAATATAACACAATGTAAATTATTTTCACGGGATTCATTTACAGACATATGCGTTGTGTACGTGAATAAACCTCTTTATGAAAAGCTGTCAGAAAAAAAAATTCAAACATTTTTTACATCTTTCAAAACCATTACATTATTTCATAATGCGTTTTGCTATGAAACTGCAAAATGAAATAATGTAGTGATATGAAATAAAGCTTGTGGGTTTTTAAAGTATATTAGCATTAGATGGATGTATGCTTTAGGTGGCTCTATACTTTGTAAATATAACACTATATCAATTCTGTTCATGGGATTTATTTCTCATTATTTAAGCTCATAGTTAAAGTAATAAGGGCTTTTTGAACGTGAGTAAACCATTGTAAAAATTGCTGTAAGAAAAAATCAATGAGTTGTTTCTTCTTGTTATAATTATTACATTATTTCATAAGGCATTGTGCTAGGACACGGCAAAATGAAATAATGTAATAATATGAAGTAAATATACTGTTTTTAAAGTATGCTTAATGTGAGATGGCTGAATACTATTCAAATATCACACAATATAAATTATGTTCACGGGATTCACTTACAGACATATTTTAAAAAAGGTTTTTGTACGTGAATAAACCATTGTAAAAATTGCTGTAAGAAAAAATCAATCAGTTGTTCCTTCTTGTTAAAATAATTTCATTATTTCATAATGCGTTATGCTAGGACAACGCAAAATGAAATAATGTAATAATATGAAGTAAATATCCTTTTTTTATAGTATGCTTAACGTGAGATGGCTGAATACTATTCAAATACAGCACAATATAGATTATGTTAACGGGATTCATTTACAGACATATTCAAATAGGCGTTTCGTACGTGAATAAACCATTTTATGAATTGCTGTCAGAAAAAAAAATCAATCATTTTTTACATCTTTCAAAATTATTACATTATTTTATAATGCGTTTTGCTATGAAACTGCAAAATGAAATAATGTAGTAATATGAAATAAAGCTTGTGGGTTTTTAAAGTATATTTGCATTAGATGGCTGTATACTTTAGATGGCTGTATACTTTGTAAATATAACACTATATCAATTCTGTTCATGGGATTTATTTCTCATTATTTAAGCTCATAATTAAAGTAATAAGGGCTTTTTTGATCGTGAATAAACCATTGTAAAGATTACTGTAAGAAAAAATAAATGAGGTGTTCCTTCTTGTTAAAATTATTACATTATTTCATAACGCGTTATGCTAGGACAACGCAAAAGGAAATAATGTAATAATATGAAGTAAATATACTGTTTTTAAAGTATGCTTAACGTGAGATGACTGAATAATATTCAAATATAACACAATATAAATTATGTTCACTGGATTCATTTACAGACATATTTTAAAAAAAGTGTTTTGTACGTGAATAAACCATTGTAAAAATTGCTGTAAGAAAAAATCAATCAGTTGTTCCTTCTTGTTATAATTATTACATTATTTCATAATGCGTTATGCTAGGACAACGCAAAATGAAATAATGTAATAATAGGAAGTAAATATACTGTTTTATAGTATGCTTAACGTGAGATGGCTGAATGCTATTCAAATACAGCACAATATAAATTATGTTCACGGGATTCATTTACAGACATATTCAAATAAGCGTTTCTTACGTGAATCAACCATTTTTCAAAATTATTACATTATTTCATAATGCGTTTTGCTATGAAACCGCAAAATGAAATAATCTAGTAATATGAAATAAAGCTTATGGGTTTTTAAAGTATATTTGCATTAGATGTCTGTATACTATGTAAATATAACACTATATCAATTCTGTTCATGGGATTTATTTCTCATTATTTAAGCTCATATTTAAAGTAATAAGGGCGTATTGAACGTGAATAAACCATTGTAAAAATTGCTGTAAGAAAAAATCAATGAGTTGTTCCTTCTTGTTAAAATTATTACATTATTTTATAACGCGTTATGCTAGGACAACGCAAAATGAAATAATGTAATAATATTAAGTAAATATACTGTTTTTTATAGTTTGCTTAAGTTTGAATCTAAAGGAATAGAAACTGCTTGAGTTACATATTACACAAACCAGAAGCCATTTAAGCATTTCTAACGAAAAATGTCTAAGTTCAAGACTCCCAAAAATTGAATAAAAATATTCCTAAAATGTGTATACATCTTCAATGTGTGAAGGAAAGTTTGAATATAAAGGAATGATTACTCGTGGAGTTTCAGATTACACCAACTAAGCACCCCCTAAGTGTTTTGGGAAGAAACAATGTCTATGTTCACCACCCGTCAAAAATATTAAAAAAAAATAAATGTGCACAAAAATGGTAGGTGCAAATCTTCAATGTGCGAACAATCATTTTGAAAAGTTTGAGTATAAAAGAATGAATACTGTTGGAGTTACAGATTACACAAACTAGGCACCCCCTAAGCATTTCGGATGGAAAAGTCATAATTCTTGAACAAAACGTCCTTGTTATGAATAAATCTCAAACAGAAAAGAAATTTTACTCGTTTTACGCAGTATTCAGAGCTGACGTAAATGACGTTTAGCCGTTTCAGAATCCTACAGAAACGTCGCCATTTGATCATTTCCTTGATCCGCAATCTATACCAAGACTTTTTAAAACAATAAACCGATAGTTGATCCAAACTTTGCTTTTATTGACCCTGTTTCAGCAGTTTACTACGGGGGTCAGGCTGGTTACGCGCATACCTAAATGATTACGTAATCGATGATTACGTTGTGACGGACACAAACTACTCCTATGGATAGATATCATTTGCACTAAAAACTTGCATATTGTATGCTTACAATGACTCGAAGTGCTTGTTGCGTTTCTTTATTCCTTAAGTATATATTAAAAACTTCCACCACGACCTCTAAGTAATGACCCTCGATTCATTCAATGTATTTTACCGTTACAGCCACGCCTCAAAACGTTTTGTGGAAGTTTACATGACAGTAAAGTGATTTTGCTTGTTTGTTTGATTTGATTCTTTACGTCCCATCAACAATCTTTCAGTTATATAGGGACGAGTCTTTCTGGGTTGAACAAGTACTTAGCTACGATAAATGTGTCTTGCTTAAGGACCACAACGCAGTGACGCCAGTGAGGCTCGAACCAACAGCCTTTCGGTCTAGAGTCAAGCACTATACCACTGAGCCACTGCGCTCCCCACAGTAAAGTGATAGCGCTAACGGACACGTAACGGACAGTAAAATTCTCTGCCCGTTCGTGTCCGGTCACATGCAATTCTTGTCAGTTCCTCATGAATGCGTTCCGTGTCAGGTAATATCCGTTTTGTCCGGTCTTATTAGTTGGCAAGTTTTGGGCATGTTCGACCTGAGTTGTAGAACTGTCAACTTCTAGACATGTAACGGTTAAAAAGAAGAGTACCGCATGTTAAACGGAAAAGAAACGCATACAACGTTCAAATAACGGATGGATGCGAAAAGGTGGTTCTTGAGATCAAAACAATGACGTTTATATTTCTATGGAACAAGATTCGACTGCATCCCCTCCCCCACCCCCACCACCACCACCACCGCCCAATATCACATACTTATAACTCATTTTGTATCTTAACTTCACATGAGAGGATGTTTCAGAATAAAGGAGATTCATAACAGAAACACAAAACCATGGACTGTCGTGTGGGAGTCGGCTTTGAATGAGAGGAGGAAGTGATGGAGTCTTCTTATGCCCCCGGGAAGGGGGGTACTCTCAATTTTTCTTGCTACGTAGACTTGGACCAAGCATTCCCCCACTCCAAAAAAAGTATCAGAAGTATCAGACATACCCCAAAATAATTGAAAGTTAGCAACCCCCCAAAAATATGCCAATTCTGTATCTAAGTAATAAGGTTGCAAAGATCAGGAATCGATACAATCAAGTACCACACCTGACCCAGGATACCAATGGGAAAGTGACAAACTCACAGAAGACACCACAAACGAGAGCCAAGAGGTCAGCCCTTTCCCAGCAGGTGACCACAAAGCACATATAAACAGACGCGCACAAAACACAGCCAACACAAGACAGAACAAAAACACAAAAGATCCACAAAAGAAGTACCGCCTTGGAACGGTCAGTAAAATATTTTACTGGAGGGCTTAAACCGGTTTAACGGCGCCAACCTCACCCTTAATTCAGATGTGGATCAAGACACATAAATATTTGGTTTGCATGAAAGACCCCTAACTTATCAATGCATCATCTCCTAAAACATATAAATCAAGATATAACAAGGAGATAAAGCAAGGATAAGGACTCAACAGTAAATTAAACTGAATACCGGAGCAAAAGAAATCCAACAGGTAAACCCCGGAGGGCCCGACAAACAGCCAAAGCATCAGGCCCCTACCATCTCATCAATAGATAAGTCTTTAAGTCGGAACCATCATAGAGTCTGAAGTCCGACCCACCGGCGTGCAATTAAAGAGGAAACTAAAGTTGCCAACCGTGATTGGGTTGACTACCAAGCATGCAGTCTGTTGCAATACATTAATGTTATAGCCAATCTTTTTATAATGGGAAATTATTTTAATGAACTGCGCTGAAAAATTATTAGAGCCAACAATCTTCTTCAACTTATACACCAAGTCACCATAGAAATCAGGTTCCGAAAGTCCTTGGCGCAAGAGAGATTTAAGTCCAACTTGGAATTTAGAAATCAAATCATAGTATCGTCTATAAAATTTTGAAAAAGTTTTGCGAAGTTTATGATACCGATAGCCCTGTTTAAGAAGTTTCTGAGTTAACAATTTATTGCGAGTGTTGAAGTCAGTAACATAGCTAGATGCTCTAGCAAAACGAATGAGTTGAGAGATATAGACTCCATAGGATGTAGAACGAGGAACATCACCATCTAAAAATGGGAAATTGACAATTTCAAAATCAAAGTCGTCACGTTTATCATAAATTTTGGTAGAAACAATATCATTAGAAATTGACAAATGCAAGTCTAAAAATGCGGCTTCGGTATCAGAGGCATTGGCTTTATTAAGTTGGAGCTCTGAAGGGTATATTTGACTAACCATATTTTCAAAATAAACATTATTAATATTTAAAATATCGTCCAAATATCTGGAAGTAATGTTAAACGCATCAATAACATCAGCCTGCTTATCATCAGAAAGAGACATCATAAAGTCCCTTTCATAACAAAACAGGAATAAATCTGCAACCAGGGGAGCACAATTAGTGCCCATAGGAATCCCAACTACTTGTCTATAGAGCTTGGTGCCAAATCGAATAAAAATGTTGTCCAACAAAAAGGTCAGCGCATCACATACATTTTGACACGACCATGCATGATATTTTTTAGGTTTTTCTGAAGTAAAAAATGCATTTCTGTCACTACATGCAAGGTAAGGAGAGCCTTCTCTCTGGAAGGTTCTTTCAATAAGATCAATAAGTTTATCTTTAATTAAATTATGAGGTAAAGTAGTGTAAAGAGTAGAAAAATCATAAGTAGACAAACTGGTCGCATTGAAATCTCTAGCTTTAAGTTTATCTAAAATTTCACCTGAATTTTTAATGGACCAAAATAGGTTTTTACCGGATCTCTCATATACTTTTTCACAATATTTGATAACATGTTTTTTAACAGCTGTAAGACACGAGGTTAACAATTTAGAAAGTTCTGTTGTCGTACAAGAACTAGAATTTGCAATAAATCTTGCTTTATAGGGTTTTTTATGGAGTTTAGGTAACCAGTACAACGTAGGAACTTTGTCTTGATTTTCTTTAGCTTTGACACCAAAATGTAGGGCTGTATGACAACCATGCCCATCAACAATCACCCTTTCACTTAAAGAAGGCTGCAGTTTATAGGCATTAGTGTCAACAAGCTCACGCTTAAGAGTATTAATATAATACAATCGTCAAACAACTACAACATTGTTAGCAGCTTTATCTGCTGGAACCAAAACATAGTTCATATGAAAATCCTGGATACCTCGTTTAAGATGACGAAAAGAAGATTTAGGTTTAGGGGGCAAAAGATGTGTATTACGAGAGTAAAATGAAATACGAGTATCAATAATTTTAAAAATGTTAATCTTCCATTCCTTCAAAGCATCAGGTTCAACATTTTCCCGTTTGCACCAACGATTACTGAAGTCATTTAAAGAAGCAGTGATCTCTCTACGACATTTACAGAAATCAATATTAGAGGGAAATCTATATTTAGGACCTTTAGAAATGATATTGCGAACTCTAGCGTCAGGAATGACATTTAGATTACCTGTAATAACATGCCCTGCAGAGGGATATAAATAATTTGAATTTTTACAATCTCAGGAGGCAGGAGTATTTCTAAACCTTAAATTTAGAAATAACTCCCAAAAATAGTCCAGTTTTGCCATGGGCCCCCAAAATGCCCACAGTGTCATCATATCCCCACCTCCCCCTCCCCCAAAAAAAATCATCTTTCTGAACCCCCTCCCCCCAAAAATTCAAAATTTGGACCCCTAAAAATGGCCCGAGCCTACGTATATCTGAAAGTATCAGAGTGCCCTCCCCCAGCCCCATGGACTTACGCCCTCTTCCCCTGCCCTCTGCAGCGTTATTGATGACTTTCCTTTGGGTGGCATCATGAAGTTATGAACCATATTTTTGACTCAACTGAGGAAAGTTATACTATCCGTCACCTGACTGATCGAGTGCGTTCTGTGAACGTTGAACGAACGTATTGTCCGTTGAATATACGGTATATATTCACTTTGTCCGTAATACATCCGTTTCTCATACGGCAAAGTCCTTTAGTCATGTTAGTTGACCATTCTTTGTCCGCTATTTGTCCGTTAAATATGCGTTACTCATGCGTTTTATGAGCTCCTCACACGCTCCGCGAAGACCCTCATCGCCATCGAGACGACTTTCATCACTGGATGAACACCGGATAAAAAAAATGTTGCATTTTTTCTGTCCGTTCGGCGTCCGTAACCATTATCCATTAATATGTGACAGCACCATAAACGTTCAACATTTGCACTTGAATAAGGTGTGAAATACGTTTGCAGTTGTAGCTTTACCTAAATGTGTACTATTTGAGTACATATGTTAGTATTTAGGTTATAGACCCATTGGATCGGGATCGACATGACAATTTCGGTGACACTGTGCAGACGAAATTGTCACGTCGATCCCTACATGATTGGACCCTGTTTTAGAACATTTCCAAAATTCAAACTAATAATGCCCTACACTTTTACTTAACACAAATAGGCGTAGGATAATGACCGGACACTGTCAGAATTCCTCTATTAAAGCCACAGTGGGTGCATAATTAAACCTGGGTGTGTCGTGTGCGCTTTATATGCCTTGTGCGCTGGGGCTGCGGCACAACGTCATTATAACTGTAAAAAGTCCAAGTCAAGATCGGACACGGTCAATGATAATAAAACAGTTTACATATCGCTGGAAGCGCTTGCGTTAAGCGCGGTTAGCACCTCCGAGCGACAGTTTCATAACAAAAATAAAGAATACTACTGGCCATCATTAATTCCAATTAAACCCATGTGCCTTTTTAGCAGAAAGGGGGTTATTGCTTCTGACATCAAAAAATCATAAACGTATTGTTAACAAATAATGCAGATATCACTTGACAAAGCGTCTTCGGTAGACACCGAATGGGCAGTTTGCAAACCAGGCTGCACTGAACAATTGCCATTTTAGGTCTTTACATTAAAGGAAGCGTTGCATCGAGCAAATTTTGGTTAATTAAGACATTGATGATGCGCAGACTGATCTGAACTTTTGATCCGACTGCGTGTACCTTTATACATGTATCCAGGCAGGGTTTCTATCAATATGTTCCTTATCTGCTTTTTTCAAAGTTCTAGCCAACAGAATTAACAATACAAATTCGACGAATCTATATCCACCGACGAAGGGTAATTTTAGAAAAGCATGTACGATGTACATCACAAAACATAAATCTCAATTATCGTAACCTGAAGTTCACCTTCGGTATCATTCAGATCATAACAACCGCCTTTTTAGTATGTTTTAGTGCTTTGTTTAATGAATAAGTATACTTACATCTACACAATTTCAATAACTGACCGTTAAATCCAACCCAAGGGGTCAAGGGTGTGTGTAAATTCAAAGTGTTACCTTGCATGTAGGTCTACAATGCTTCCACTTTAATTTGATTTGCAACATGATCACTTTCAGAAAATAAAAAAAGACCTTTTGACCCCACCACATGTTGTCGAGGGTGTGTGTTATGACAGCATATCTACTTACATGGTGCTCTGTGCTCAATTCCCTTTAATTTGATATGCAACATGACTACTTTCAGAAAAAACATGGTTTGACCTTTTGACCCAATCTCAGGGTCAAGGGTGTGTCTGTAGGCAAAATATTTGCTACCATGGTCAGCTTAAATTAATATGCAACATAACCATATTCCGAAAAAAGATTCATTTTGGCCTCGGTCCCACCCACTAAGTACACCCTAGGGGATCGGGCCCAGGCGTTCAAACTAAAATCCCTAATGTTTCATAAATATTGCTGCTCTGCCTGCGTGCAAAATTTCAGCAAAAATATTGACAACTGCCTTAGTTATTATGGAATTTAAATATTTGACCTTTGACCCCTAAGGTGGGGTCAAAGGGGGTGTGGTACAATTTGGACACTGCCATTCTAAGCCACATGCACTGAGCTCTTATGGTACATAGTGAGAAGTTGTTAGATATAATAGCTTTGGTGAAATGTGAAGATCATCATACAAAATGGCTGATATAGGTTTTGCATTATAAATGCCTTTACTAAAACAAGGGCCATAACTCAAGTGCGTAAGGGTCGGTTTTGAGGATATCGAGAGTACATAGTATATATCATTTGTACAAAGAATGATTCTAATATGACAAATAAGTACTGAGATATGGTTTCAGACGGACAAAAGTGCGGAGGGACGGACGGAGTGGACAGACGGATGCACGGACGACGCAAAAATATATCCCTCTGACTTCGTCGGTGGATAACAAACAGGCGAAATCCAACGGCAATATTGATAAAAAAATCAATAAAAAAATAAAAAAAAATCAACAGTTCATCGAAAATCAAAACAATTGAATAATTATGCCATCTATCATAGCATGAAACCGATCTGATTCCATTTACGTAAAATGTAATAAAAAAAAGTATGCCTATTATCAACGCATAATGTAACAATTATTACATTTTGAACCAACTGCACATGATTGACGCAAAATGAAATAAAAATCTAGATTATTACATTTTGCGTCGACATTCGCAACGCAAAATGAAATAAAAAAAAATCAAAATGTAATAATTATTACATTATTACAAAACGTGCTGCAACAATGCGCGTATGCGTTAAGTTGTTTCAATTGAACTGATGGTGACAGTTTGCATTAGTACTGCACAGAGCTGGACAATTGAGAACCTCTTCGTAATAGCAAAATAAACGTCTTGTGAATGTGTAAAACGGTTTGGTCTTCGATTGTTTACGAACCCTTCTAAATCTCTGTTAAGTTTCCAAAGGGAAATGGCTCAACCGAGGTTATCTATGGCTACAAGAGGTTTGGATTCCCGAATTTTTTTTTGGGGGGGGGAGGGTAAGATAGAGGGTAGACATAAAGGGAGGTCACTCCGTTATTATGCGGCGGGGGGGGGGCATTTTTACCGATGTGTACATCGGATATCATGGACTCGTGCATGGCGCCAGGGTTCTTGCAAACTCTGATTTCCATTGCTGAGGCTAGGAAGAGATATTGTTCGGAAATAGAATCTTGAAAATCGAAGCCCATAGACCAGAAATTCCAGTTGTTCTGCGTGGCAACCCGGCATAGCCGATGAAGTAGTGACTACAGAGAGAAGCCATAACCTTAAGTTTGATAAAGGGACTATTTATATACTTTATTTTCATACACATGTACATGTTCATATAGAAAAGATGGGTAATTTATCAAAATCTTAGCTCAAAGATAACAAGTTGCGTTCATGTGTGCAATTTGCACCTAGGGGCAAATGTGCACCCGGGTGCTAACTTGCTCCAACGAATTTGCACCACCTACAAAGGTGGAGCAAATTCGCATCCGGGTGCTAATTTGCACCCGGGTGCATTTTCATAAAACACCGTTTATATGACCAAAATACACCCCAGGTGCAAATTTGCACCCCGGATGTATATTTGCACCGGGGTGTATATTGTGCATATAAACGAGCCTTAAGTCTGCGCTTTTTTCATATGCCCCAAAGTCGGATGCTATGCTTATATTGGTTAACTATGCTATGAAGCCACATATTCCTACTTGATAGATCGGGATGCATGTTCAAAGAATGACTTTACAAAATTTGATAGGTGGAATTTCCCCCTAGACCGGAAGTGGCTTCTGACAGTCGTCCGAAACCAAGGTCGCTTATTAGAAAGCATAATCCAAAGTTATGTGCGGTAGAACGATAGAAATATAACACATGTATATTACTTATGGCCATAAAACTAAGATTCATCTAAATAGACATTGTGCTGGATACGACGACTTTTTCGTGCACATGGATATCTGATATTCTCTCCTCGGTTAGAAATCCTTATCTATGCTATAAAGTGTGACCAGGGCCCGGAATTACAATGCCTCCTTAAAGTTAAGTAAGACTTAAGTTAAGTATTGATATTTCAACATGCTATATTAAATGCTAAATAAATAGCCTGGATCGATGTGGTGTTTGAAGTCAAAGATATCATTGTGATCTTCAGAAAGATTAAAACTATTTTGAATTTAATCAGTTTTAAACGTTATTTTTCGGATCCTGAAAAATCAATACTTAACTTAAGTCTTCCTTAACTCTAAGGAGGCATTGTAATTCCGGGGCCTGATCACTAGTTGTATTGGCTCACTAAGAGAAGTCAATTTTATGACAAAGTGACGTCATCAAGTAACATTGTACATGTATCTCAGCGTATTCAGAAACTTCTGCAAACTTAATTTGAAATAAAATATGTGGTATTCACTTGTGAGCAAGAACTGGAAAAGAATCCATCATTTGTGTGAGAGAGGGATAGGAACAGCTGTCCCTCGGGATCACCGTTTGTCATCACTCGGCAAGCCTTGTGATGCCAATAGGTGATGCTCGAGACATATTTTACTATCCAACCCTCACACTTATGATGATAAATTCTTATATGAGCCAGTGCATGAGATTTCCAATAATGTGGAATGAGTGCGACCAACAAAGCCTCAGATCAGCCTGCGCATATGCGCAGTCTGATCAGAGCCTTTGCTAGTCGCTTGAGTTTTCTATGATTGTTAAGCCACTGGCTGAACACCATTTGGAGTTTCTAAGCTTCTAAGGAGGCTACAGAGGCTGGTCCGAGTGTACACTTGTCAAAATATCAAATTAATGGAAATTTCATGCCGCCGCTCATATTCTATCAAAGAATGGTTATATTTATGCATTCTCCATTAAACCATCTGTTGCAGGTAATCATTAGAAGCGTCTCAAGAAAAAAAACGGTGATATGTCCTTCGCCCCCTACCTAAAAAACCCAATAGTTATAATAATAAAAAGGGGAGGGTAGAGATTAATTGGTAGAGCGTTAGACATGGGATCGAAGGGTCGCTAGTTCGAGACTCACCGGAAGCATTGCACTGTGCCCTTCAGCAAGACACTTTATCTTCTGCTTAGTACTGTGTCAACCAAGAAAGACAGGAAAGCGTCCCGATATGACTGATAAATTGTTGACTCGGACGTAAAGCATCAAAACAAACAAAGAAAAAGGAAATGCATCTTAACATCCCGCTTGAAATTCGAACCTGGGCCCTTTACATATTGAGTCAAAGGAGCTTACTACTGAGCCAATGACGCGCATAGGTTTTCAATTCTATTGTATACTCGGGCTAAGCCACACATAAAGAAAAACTAGTTTGTTTTTCAAGTCAAATATTTTGATGCACAGAATTACTGCATGCCTACTATCTAACTAAAAATCTTCAGTGTTCATCTGTTTTGGAAAGATATTTTGGTTCGCAGATGCGATAGTTACCCACTGGCCCATATCTAAAATCAGAATTTCAATTCTGAACAAAACTGGTACCAACAAGACGCTCGCTTGAGATAAGAACATAAGTTTGTGTGCCGTGCATACATTACAGAGTTAAATACGGGAAGGCGTTATTACCCCCCCCCACCCCCATTGGTTTCTAATTTTATTTGCATCTTTCATCTTTTCATGAACTTCAGGCATTTGCCAGATTATTCAAGGAAACCTTGTTTTTCGAATATAAGGGACACACGACTCGGACACTCGTCAGTGAATCGAAATGTGACGATTAAACAAAAGAGGCCTTAATAGTAGAATTGGTCTGAATAGATGGTTAGTCTTGTTTTGTTATACCCCTATTCCACACAGGCCACGAATCACCCAAATCGCCACGAATTGATTTTTATAGGATTCGGGGGGATTCGTGAGGTTTCATTAATTTTTTTCTCCAATCGTGATGTTGTACGAGTCATTCCCGATACGATGTCGTTACGAATATTTGGTGGAATCGGCTCAATTCGGCTGGAATCGCGCAAAAATTCATTACGATTAGCAACATAACATTAGAACATGCTGCACGACAGTTAAGGAATCAATTACGAATCAGGTAAGAATATGCCGAATGCAGCACGAATTGGGCACGAATTAAAAGAAATCCGCGACGATTCAACACGATTCGCGAGATTTTCTCTCAAGATAGTTATAAAAAAGGCCCATACATGCTTGGGGCATCAGTTCCAAAATGAATACTCCTCGTAAAGCAGCAGTAGAATTGATCCTGCAACTTGAGTGTTGAAAACGGCTTCTTATATAGCTAGAAGAAAACAACTACGTTAAAGTCGAGAGTCCCTGACCCAATTTCTTTGACTTGGAAAAATATGGCAGTTCGCCATTGGCAAAATCACCAGCCAGGAGCTACTGACTGATCCTGATTGTGCTCCAGAATCTGCCAAATCTGTTTCAACTTCTAGGACTGCTCACATGCTCGTGACGGGGTAATTAATCTTAGGGAAAATCCTTCTACTATCTCTTCCTTGGTTTTATTGCTTGGCTTAATCTCCCGATTCCCCACGAATGAGCTAAGAGTAGCTTCGAATGCACAAAAACGCCTCCGAATCGATTACTATTCAGTTACGATGTCCAAGAATGCCTTAGGAATTTTGTACGAATCACGCACGATTTTTCGAATCTGGAAATTCGTGGCCAAAGTTTTGAACAGTTCAAAACTTTTGAGCCGAATCCCGATAGACCTTGCAAGAACTCACTACGGACTGTGCGAATCAGTTAAGATCTTCGCGAACTAGGTACGAATCAGCCACGAATCCAAATATTTGTCAATTCGTGTCAATTCGTGGGATTCGGGGCCTGTGTGGAATAGGGGTATTAAATAATTTTACGGCGAAAGAAAAAAATCATACGCTAATGAGTGTGTGTGTGTCCCAAATACATGTACATGCATTCGAAATACAAGATATTCTTTGATAATCTCGAAAATGACAAGATAAAACATGCAAATAAAACTATAAATCAATGCGGGTATATTTAGCTCAGTGATGTATACACGTCACACAGCTTATTTTCTTATCTGAACCGAGCGTTTTGTTTACTTAAATGTATGTGCGCCATATGAAAAAAAATCATGTGACTGTGACGTACGTTGGCCACCCTGTAGTAACTTACTTGAATTTGTGGCTGCTAAAATATTACAGGCCTTTATAGACTTTCTGAGTTCGTTGGTTTCTCTACCATGGTAGGTTTTTGTCTGAGCTTTTTCCAGGACTTCTGAAAACAGTAAACATGGTGTTGAAATAGATTATGGTTTGTTTGTGTGAAAACATTGTGCTTAGATTCTAAACCCCTTTCGTTTAGATAAATAGTTTTTAAACTAAAAAAAAAGTAATTGAGCATGAGCAGAATATGCTGCAATCATACACTATAGACCAACTCACGGCACCACGAGGAAGAGACACAGAACAGCAACAGCCACGTGACACCAATAAGGCAATTTTTAAAAAGTACAATAAAGCAACCAGGCCTCTCTCTCCCCAACGAGACTATTGCAAAACTAGAAATAACACTAAATATACAATACAATACAATAAAATATTTTATTCAGTATTAAACATAGAACAAAGTGTATAGCATACACAATAAGTTAACATATTAATGTAGTAAAACAACAACATTACTTTCCTGAGGAGCATCTAGCATTTCTTCTGATACGGTAAGATTACACAAGGTTAGCTTTTAAAAAAGCTTAGAACCATCGCATGGCGTTTTACAGTTATTAAAGGAGAACTTTTATAGTGTTTTATTATTGCATTTGCTGTACCACTATTTTCAGGGTTTCATGGGCTTCAAGCTCTGAGTATTTTTTGATTTAGTTAACGATTTGTACATAGGTAATCCATTGGAAGCAAATAAAAGACAGGAAATATGCATATTCCAGTAAGACTCTGCTAATGAACACACTGAATAATTGTAGAGTTAACCCCCTCCCTGGCAGTATGTATTAGGTCTTTCAACCGTATTCCTCACTCGAAGTTAATGCACATAATGCCTAGGGGGCATATTGAAACTGACCCATCTACATCTAGATATTTCGTCACATTTAGTCTAGAATATCCGAAGGGCCCACGTTTGAACGGGATTCTCGCTTAGTAGTAAGGTCTCTAATAGGCCTTTTCGCTTTTAGAAGCAATCCAGTATCCAAAGTATATCAACATCGCTCACGCAATGATGGAATTTTGGAAGTAACTTGGTCGACGGGGAGTCTGAGAAAGAACTGAATAAGACACTGCTGTTGGGGAGTTAACACCTGATCCATTTCCGCAACTTGCTAATGGAACAGGCCCGAATCGAACACGCGCCCAATGGAAGCTTACTAACGTATATCACCAGCGCTGACGCGCTGGTGAATAAAAAATATTGCCAAAGTGGCATGTTGAACCGCAAATTTCACATTTCGCAAATTTCACACCGTGTGAAGAATTGGTACCAATTCTTCACTTTTGGAAAATGTGAAATTTGCGTATGGTCAATTTCGATAATTTTGGGGGTCTAACATCTGTGCTCAAATTTCACATCATTCTCATTTTTAACTGTGAAGAATTGTTACGCATTTGTGCCATCTGCGAAGGACTGGTTCGATTTTTCTCAGATGTGAAGAATTGGTACTCAATTTTCACAAATGTGAAGAATTGGTACCAGTTCTTCACACCTGTGAAGAATTGGTACTCAATTTTTACGAATGTGAAGAATCAGTACCAAATGCTCATAGATGTGAAAAATTGGTACAAATCCTCACAGATGTGAAAAATTGGTACCAAATTTTCACAGATGTGAAGAATTGGTACTTAATCTTCACAGATGTCAATGACAGAATTTGTAATATCTAGTCACATGTGAAAGATTCTTTTTATCACTGACTTCGATTGCACCCAACGTATTTCCTTTAGCTATCGCTTACAATGAGAATTAATCGCTTTATCATATTATATCCGCCATTTCAGTAAGAAAAAAGCATATACCAATAATTGACCAAATCCGTCCATCCGTACTTACAAATGCACCTCCTCTTAAGCTGTTGGACGTAGCAACCTCAAAATAGGTACATATGTCACATAATGTAGAGGGTACTGGGTGGTCTTTTTACGTGAAGTTGACTTCAAGGTTTATGGTCATATACATGTACTATATTTTCTTTTAAATACGCCTCTTCCTTAACCATTTGACGTAACACCTTTTGCAGATGTATATGTCACTGATGTACACCTTTTGTGTGACCCAATGCCAAATAATATACACATGTATTTTCATTTAACTTGATCTCCTTCTGAACCTATGAGCGTTCAACTTCAAACTTTGCAGATGCATAACGAGACAATTTACATGATTTTGTGCCAAAGGAAAGGTTTATGGTTAAAAAAAACGGGAATCGACTGAGGTCCAGTTTTGTTTCTGCGATGCTGCTTTTATGAGGTTAGGAAACCGCTGCAATGATAGGAGTTAAACATCTCTGGGATCTAATGCCGTATTCACTTGTGACGTTTGTTTTCGCGCCCTTTTATAGGTCTCCATTCATTCATCATTGGAAACAAGAGGGCTTTCGGACCAGGGTCGCTCATTGAGAATGACTTCATATAAGGGTATAGCAAAGCATAGCTCCTCTCAAAGCCCGGCTATGATGTTTTATTAATCAGCAGTTTCCTTGTAAAGCTTTACATGGAAAACTGTCCATTTATAATGTTGAAAAAGGCACAGGATGTTAACACTCTGGTCGGGGTCATTTTTGGTCATGGTCATATTGTGAACAAAAATGCTAGAGGTCTACTAGCTGATGCTACACACCAAATATCAAGGCTCTGGAGCAAGTGATTTCAGACAAGAAGTGTTGTCTTTCTTACTAGGCCTTGCTATTTCAGATAAAAAAATAAAGTTTCACCAATATTGACATAGAAAAAGTTGTTACGCCACCTGGCGGTCATATTTTTAAAAAAGTCAAATAATTTGAGCAACACTGGTAGAGGGTGTCCATCAGACCATTTGTGCCTAATTCTTTTGAAATCTGACCAGACGTTTTTGAAAAGATTTTAGAGTTTTTCCTTTTGCTTGACAAGGCAACCAGATTTCTACATAAAGTTGAAATCTTTGAACAAGTTTGAACTAGGATCGATCAACCCAGTGAATATTGGTGAGATTCCACCCAGTAGTTTAGGAGAAAGCTATTATTGACGGACGACGGACGGACGGATGGGTAGCTGGCAGACGGACATCCTATGCCCACAACGTGAGTTTAAAAAATGGGATCCACCATTCAAAGATATATGAAATTGTTGAAAAGCTGAATCTAGCTCTTCTTCTGTTATATACAAGCCTCACCCTGAGAAATATTATTTTTGCATATGTCAAAAGGCGAAGATAAGCTCTGTAAATACATAGCTGGATCAGGGCCTATGTTTCTTTGCTATACTGATTGAAAATTTTCCTGCACTGATTGAAAAATCTCCAAGATCCTTAATGTAAAACTAGAAATTGTTTTTATGAAACGCTATGCCCCCAACCATTAGCTTGTCCACCATCCTGTTCACCAGGTGATCTATTTACCATCCTCTTTCAGCTTACCAAATCGAAGGCTACTAGCTGTAATACTTTTCAAGATATGTTTATTGGAAGTTTTTGATGTCCAAATTTGCAAAGGGCATTAACACTAAAAAATGCAACGGCGATAGCTAAAAATTTTTTTTTATAAATTTTCACCAGTTAATCTACTCATTACCCCCTATCAGCTGTCTAGATTTGGAGCTCCTAGCTTTGACGGTTATTGAGATATCAAGTTTTCTATGTCAAAATTTGCAAAGGGCAATAACTCAAAAAAGATGATTTATTTTTATTTTTCACTAAGTAGTCTACTCATTATCCTCTATAAACTGACTAAGTTTGAAGCTCCTAACTGTAACGGTTTTTAAGATATCAAGTTTTCTATGTCCAACCTTGCAAAGGGCAATAACTAAAAAATGATTCTTTTTAATTTTCACTAAGTAATCTACTTTCTATAAGCTGACCAAGTTTGAAGCTCCTAACTGTTACAGTTTATGAAATATCCTGATAACTAAATTTCATTATGACCCTTTAAAAGTTTCATCTGTTTGAACCACGTTATAAATTCCTTACATATTTGTGAAGAATTGGAATCAATTGCAAAATGCAGCAGATTTTGGGTGTTTTTTTATCGATGTGAAGATTGCGCATGTATGCTACATATAATTTCACTACGTGCGCAAATTTCACAAAATATGAAATATTGGTATGAAATATGTGACGAATTGGTACCAATTTTTCACGCGCTGTGAAGAATTGGTACCAATTCTTCACAGTGTGAAATTTGCGAAATGTGAAATTTGCGGTTCAACAGTGGCATCCAACATACTAACATGTAGCATGATACATGTATTTACCCATTTAAAGCTGCATAGTCTGTAACTTTTGATATTTTAATTTTTGAAATAATGTTTCTATTTTTCAAGAACACAGTAAAAAAACTAAAATTCAGGTATACATTTTACCAATTTCGTAAATCTTTACAAATTATCAGTATCAAAACAGCAGCATTTATGTTAAAACTTACCTGTCTATAATTATTGGAGGGACGCAAATAATTACCAACAAGAGAAAAAACATCTGTTTTTATAAGATAATTCACTTTTCCATGCAGTTTTTAGCTATAGTGAACAGATTTATTGTGAAAACTTGACTTAATTCTGCTTTTACAAATGATTTAAAAAGAAAACATTTTTTTTCGAAAAATGTTCAAAGTTACAGACTATGCAGCTTTAAGCCAAATGATATTTCCCAACCTTATTAACAAGATTAATCCATTTCGAATTTAAGGGCTGTTGTGTACTAAGTTTCAATTTCATTCAAATTTTAAAAGTGCATTCAGAGAGCAGACAGTGAAGAAGCTGATCAGACGCCACGTTCTGCGGCGTCTGGTCTGTTGCTGCACTATTTGCCGCCGTCACATAAAAAGGATGCTAGCCTTAAATGGGTTAGATCAGCTCACCATTTGGGGGAGCGGCAAACTTAAACAAACGATTACTAAAACTTCTTGCCCTTCCACGCGGAATAAAAACTTAAACATTCAGGAACAGTAGGGGTGGCACTGTGCAGACGAAATTGTCACATCGATCCCTACAAGATTGAAGTTCCAAGATCCAAACTTATAATGCCCCACACTTTACTTAATACAAATAGGCGTAGGATAATGACAGGATACAGTCAGAAGTCCTTCTTTGAAGCCTCAGTGGGTGTATAAAACTGGGCGTTTTGTGTGCGCTCTATATGCCTGAGGCAGGGGGCGCAAAACGCCGACATTAAAACTGAAAATAGTAGAAATGGGTTAGATGCCTTAAAGCTAGATGTAAGAAGTTTATACATTCTATGACATTTAATGAATATATTTAAAACAGTGTTTTCATAAAGTGAAATAAACAGTTGCATAATCAAGCCAGAATGACATAACATTTACGTTCATTGAATTTCCAAGTATCTCTTGTCGAATATTTTGCATTTCTGTTCTTTGGATGGCAATTCAAACGAAGCTTTAAACATCTTTGATCCATCAAATGACAAATACTGGTCCCAGCCCAAAAGAAGGAATTACTTGCTTCGAAAATATGTGCTGTTTATTTTGCAACTGGTCAGATGTACATGTTTGTGTAAATCATTTTCATCAATAATAAGAATTCGTTGTTTTTCGTTGTAATGAGAACGATGTCATCACAGTTGTAGCAAATGTTTTAATACAAGTCATTTGTTTAACAGGTAAATTTATATAATGGACACTTGTTCATACAGTCCCCCGGTATGTACGCAAAATGAAATTAGAATCTGTAGGTTCCTAGAATAGCCCTAAGCGCAGGTCATACTTCGGAAAGTAAAATCAGCACTGGCTTGTCTCACTTGATCTTATTTTTCTCACGTTTGCCTCATCATGGCCGTTTCTAGATATTCCAAAGAAAACTATAAACATTTTACGCGGTCAGTAAGAGTATTTACATAACTGAAAGCCTTACCAATGAGTGTTGATTAATGATTGATTGTGCACTTATATTACGGATTCGCCCCCTTCTAATTCCTCCATTTTATTCGTTATTGCCAATACCTATACTTTTTACTTATACCCCTATTCCACACAGGCCCCGAATCCCACGAATTGACACGAATTCATAAATATTTGGATTCGTGACTGAATCGTACTCAGTTCGTGATGGTCTTAACTGATTCGCATAGTCCGTAGTGAGTTCTTGCAATTCGTAGGTCTATCGGGAATTCGGCTCAAAAGTTTTGAACTGTTCAAAACTTTGGCCACGAATTCCCCGATTCGAAAAATCGTGCGTGATTCGTACCAAAGTCCTAAGGCATTCTTGGATATCGTAACTGATACGTAATCGATTCGGGGGCGTTTTTGCATTGTTTTGGGCATTCGTAGCTACTCTTAGCTCATTCGTGGGGAATCGGGAGATTAAACCAAGCAATAAAACCAAGGAAGAGATAGCAGGAGGACTTTCCCTAAGGTTAATTACCCCGTCTCGCGCATGTGAGCAGTCCTAGAAGTTGAAACAGATTTGGCAGATTCTGGAGCGCAATCAGGATCAGTCAGTAGCTCCTGGCTGGCGATTTTGCCAATGGCGAACTGCCATATTTTTCCAAGTCAAAGAGTCTAGGTCAGGGCCTCTCGACTTTAACGTAGTTGTTTTCTTCTAGCTATATAAGAAGCCGTTTTCAACACTCAAGTTGCAGGATCAATTCTACTGCTGCTTTACGAGGAACATTCATTTTGGAACTGATGCCCCGAAGCTTATACGGGCCTTTTTTATAGCTATCGTGAGAGAAAATCTCGCGATTCGTGTCGAATCGTCGCGGATTTCTGTTAATTCGTGCCCAATTCGTGCTGCATTCGGCATATTCTTAACTGATTCGTAATTGATTCCTTAACTTTCGTGCAGCATGTTCTAATGTTATTTTCTAATCGTAATGAATTCTTGCGCGATTCCAGCCGAATTGAGCCGATTCCCCCGAATATTCGTAACGACATCGTATCTGAATCGGGAATGACTCGTAGCTCATCACGATTGGAGAAAAAAAATAATGAAACCTCACGAATCCCCCCGAATAAGAAAAAAATCAATTCGTGGCGATTCGGGCGATTCGTGGTCTGTGTGGAATAGGGGTATTACGTAACCTGTATGCTTTTTCCGATGCCTGTGCTGAATGGTTTACGTTGGACATATAAATGGGTAGTTACGGGCGGACAGACATGGGCGGACATATGGCACTCTCTTTCCAAATGCGGGGCATATGGTGCCAAAATCACTCCAAATTACTGAAATAAAACTGTTATAATGTCTGGCATCATTTTATAACGGATAATGCCAAAAATTTGCGTAACACGCACTTAACAAATCATTGAACCATGCTGATTATATTTGCTAGATTATGCAACTGATCATAAATCTTTCCTTGCTAGCAGCGACTTTTGTCGTCAGAACCCTGCACCGATCAGTCGGTCCTGACCTGAATCCAAACCGTTTGACCCTCTGATAGTGTTCCTGAAATATTCTTTATGAAAAAGTTCATTTTGAAAAAAAGGTCAACAGACGACAACAAAAGTATGAAAAATTACCCAGCATGCCAAAGAGTTAAAAGAAGTTTCATGCATACGTATACTGTTTCTCACGATGCAGCTGGAAAAGAAAATATTACCAATGGCGTAGAATCCCGTCGATCCCATTCATATTGATACAATAAGTATGGGATCGTCCTTTTTGGACCTATGAGGATCTTAGCTAGAATTTTCTGAATTGGTGTATTTCTGTCTCTAAAGGTTTGCTTTAATCTTGCAATCGGTGAAGACCTGCATTATATCTTGGTGTTCACTGTTAGCAAAAGTACTATATATTATCGCTTAGGGGTTTCGAGTCTACATATACAAGGAGATATGTACATGTAACCCAATGTACGGATTATTGTCGCCACAAAACGTAATTTCCGACCGTATATCTCCCAAATGAAACTTTGAATACAGTTATCCCCTAAATGAATGGGAATTCTCATCATTTGAAAATGGGCTCTGTATAATGAAACAATGAGACACTCGTTGAAACTTCAACATACTAAGATGCAATGAAAATGCATGCAAATAAAACTAGTAAAATGTCGAATGCATAATGTGATTACTGAAAAAATAATACTTTCCTTGATAGTGACGACTTTTGTCGTCTGTTGATAACCGTTACAACCAGTTTGGACCGTGCCAAATCAGACACGACGAAACGCTGGGCCTGATCTTGATCAAAACTGTTTGTCCGATGTTATTCAATAAAGATGTTTTTTGAACAACGTTTAATACTTTGAAAAAAGGCCTATAAAAAGAATGCGAAAGTACCCAGCATGCAAACAGATAGTGCACCTGGCCACGAGGTTATAAAACTTTTTTCATACTCAACTCAGCTGAGCACGAAATTTATCCTGCTCATAAATGATAAAATGCCAACAATGGTTGGCATTTTAACATTTATTAGATTGATAAACACAACATCTAAGAGTCTTAAAGCAAGAAACTTCTTCATTTGTCGGTATTTTAGTTTTATGAGCAGTTGAAATTTCGCGCTCACTTGAGTTGAGCATGAAAAGTTTTATAACCACGGGGCCTGCTTGACGTTGGCCAGCATCAGCATGCTAAACGCTGAGGAAAAAATGGAACAAAAGCGATCTTTAAACATGTTAAAGGTGTCTTCGATCCAGGACATAGAAAATCATATGCTAACCGGTGCGTATTGGTTTGTTTGATTTGATGCTTCACGTCCCCGTCCATGTCACCGGGGACGTTAACCAGTGCGTGTTGCAAGCGTGTTTGGGTAAACGTGTCGGCAAATTAAGGTAGCCTATGGGTAGGTACACATTTTTTTGACACAAATATCTTTCAAAATGTATAAGATTTAGTTTTCAGAAATCTGAAAACTCCTACCTGTGGGTATCACCAGTAAATTTAGGAAGTTATTTTTGCCTGATTATATTTAGGTGCATGAGATTTCCAACAATGTGGTATGTGCAACCAGCAAAGCCTCAGATTAGCCTGCGCATACGCGCAGTCTCATCAGGGCCTTTGCTAGTCGCTTGAGCATTCTATTATTGGTAAGCTACTGACTGAACATCAATTGGAGTTTCTACGTCTAAAAGGAGACTGTACAGGCTCATCTGAGTCTACACATGTCAAAATGCCACATTGTTGGAAATCATATGACGCGGCTCAATTATTTGGGTGCAGCAGCTGTGTGTGCATGTTTACCTAGCTTTGTTACAGTTCCAGGTGCATCAATTTTGACTGCCAGTATATATATATAAAATAAGAAATATACAAATTGAATTTATAAATGAGCCGCGACATGAGATTTCCAACAATTTGACATTTTGACAAGTGTAGACTCAGATGAGCCTGTGCAGCCTCTTTTTAAGCTTAGAAACTTCAAATGGAGTTCAGACTGTAGCTTTACAATCATAGAATACTCAAGCGACCAGCAAAGGCTCTGATCAGACTGCGCATATGCGCAGGCTGATCTGAGGCTCTGCTGGTTGCACATATCACATTGTTGGAAATCTCATGCACTGGCTCAAATTGAATACAAAAATACAAAAACTACTGTTATCAACTGACCGTAATATGCACGACCCGTGGTGAATGTAGATATGGGGAGGCAGGGCAATTGTGGGGGAGCCAGGAGTGGCGGTCGAATTTTTCGGCAAAGTTTCGTCTCCGGTTTGCACACCAATGGCCAGAAAATGTTAAAATTTATAAGTAAGTAAAATTCGATCAAAATATACCATGTAGTTAAATAATTATGATCATTTTCACTTAATGACCTTGACCGGCCAAAATGATGCTCGACAAAGCCTCGTCACCGTTTTGCATACCGGTGGCTGGAAAATGTTGAAATGAATAAGTATGCAAAGTTAGATCCAAATATATCACGTGATTCAGTTATGAGCATTTTCACTTGCTGACCACGACAGGCCAGACTGATGCTCAGCAAAGCCTCGACCATCAAATAAGGCTATTACACATTAGATAATGTTGACATACATACGTATACAAAATTTGATCAAAATTTACAATGTACCATGTGATTCAAGAGTAATGATTGTGCATTTTCACTAACTGCTAACGGACGTAACGTACGGACGGACGGACAGAAGGACTGACTCACACAGTGATTAAAGTACACCAGCGGGTCGTGCAATATACTTATCGATAACTTGAAGTCGGTTGCAATTTAAGTTGTCACTATTGGAGACAAAAATGACTCTATAACATCATATAAGGCCTAAATGAAATATATGTGTAATTCCTGTTGCATACCAACAAAATTTAGGGTAGGTAGGTAGGGACATTATTAAATTTTGTTAAAACATTCAACAAAGAAAAATAGTGACAAAAACTGAGAAAGTGCCCATTTTAGGTATTTTTCTCCAAAGACCATTTTAATGTTTAGGATAGGGTTAAAAAATTAGAATAGGTAGGCCAACAGGAACCACACATACATTTCATTTAAGCCTAACCAAAAACAAAGGGTAATTAGCACTTTTTCTTAGTAAAGCATAGATTGTGGAGTGCTTAAATGCATACAACAGAAGGAAATGTACACACTAATGAAACCTGTGCAGTGTTGCACAGGTTTCATTATTGTGTACATTTCCCGCGGTTGTAACAGCAAGATAAAACTATCATGTGCATGTAAGAAGTTCGTATTTTCAATCAGATCATTTTTGAAACTCAGGCAGAACCAATCTGGAGTTCCACTGTTTTTTTTTTTAAAAAAAAGATATTTCCACTCCTAAAAACGGATTGCAGGGAGTATGTGGTTTTGGAGTTCCGCAGTTTGAGTCGTTTTCAATTATGCCAAGAAAACATAAGTTCTGTTGGCTCCATTTGCTTTGTAAGAATTGCTGTATTTCATAAGATATTCTACTCAATACTTCCCATTGTGAAATCTTTTCAATACTTTGCATACAGTTTGTTCTATGTATGGACTGGCAATTAATGAAATAAAAAGGATATGTCACCGTGCTTATGTTTTTCTTGTATATGTTTAAAAGAAGTGCCAAAATAAACTAAGTCTTTTAGGTATCTACAACATATCTTTTCGCAAAATATATATAAAGAAAATGTTAAATACGCTCGCTCATCCGAATCCAAATGTAGCAAGAGTGAGAGTAAACAGCCGCGTGCCTTCAGCATGCCATATCTGTAAAACTTCCGTAGCTCTAGGTGCATGTTATTGTATTTATGGAAAACTGCATAATACTGAAATGATTATCCTTGCTTTTCACGAAATGCATCTGTTTGAAATTTAATAATTGCATAAATAATAATACGTGTAGCTGTTTAGGGCCACTTTCAAATGAAAGAAAATCCGTGTTCAAATCATGAGGTTTGCGTGTTGTTTAAACATGGGGTTTAAGATAAAACAACAAAAAATATGAACAAATGTGTTTGCAAAAACGACAACAAAGATAAGAACCAAATTGTTTGCATGGAAGCACAGCAAAACGTTGCTATCCATATTGATCATTTCGCCGATGCTTTATGCTGAAAATGTTGGGTGACACTGTATGTTGTGTGAAAAAAAAAATATATCCTAAAGTTTCCGCGATTTTTTTGGATGAAATCAGGTGAAATATGTAATTATGACAATCACGAGAGACTAACAGATGCACGTTCATGAAAAAAAAAACATGTGTGATCCATATAGTCAAATTTTGGCGGCGTTGTCAAGATTGACGAGCAATTGGAGCGTTTAACAATATGCACATTGATCGCATATTTTAAATCGTTTGACATTTAAAGACTATATATGACAATATATTGCTATTATAAATGTCACCAATGCATTAATGGGCCAGCTCACGGTACGCAAACCCTCTTCCAATTTTGGTACATTGTAAAAATGAGTTTAGCTTTATATTTCGATTTGGTTTGGTATAAAAGTAAGAAAGAGGGCAAAGATCAGGAATCGATACAACCAAGCACCACACCTGACCCAGGATACCAATGTGAAAGTAACAACGTCACAATTAGACATCACAAACGAGAGCCAAGAGGTCAGCAGGTGACCACAAGGCATCAACAAATAGACGTGCATGAAAGCATAACAAAACAATAACCTTTCGCCTGCATTAAAACCATTACATTAAGTAATAGATATACCATGTACGTGGAGATAATCCACGAGCTTTAGCGAGTGAATTATCTTACGTACAGGTGGACAAACATGATATAACTATTTTATACCACCTACATCAGTGTAGACCTTTCACATCAAGTGATATTCCATGCTAAAGTTGGTAAAGGTGGTATAATCTGGAGTAACGAATACATGTTAATATATCAAACACAGATTTTAAAAGAATTATTATTCACTGTCTAAACTTAGCGATGGTAATTTCTTCTTGCGTTTTGAAGAAAACTACCAATTAATTTTCTTTAAGAAAGCAAGCAATACATACCGTTGATCACTTGCTAAGTTTAGACAGTGAAAATGTTATATTTTTGTCAACCATGTCATACAAACCAACTTCTCTTGAAAATAAATCATAATCGATTCCGAAGGAATCGTTTAAATTTTCAATCTGTGTGTGTGTGTTAGAATCGAAATGTACGGTTTCTGTACGTGCAGTAATTTGTTGTTTAATGTATCACTGTCTGTGAGTCAATTATAATTGTATAATTCACGCGTGCTTCGCGCTCGTGATTCATTCACTTTTAACGACTGAGCTCCAGCAAAAAAAAAATCCCCACTTCCAGCGCCACTCTATTTCTTGATTGATCATTTACAAACAAATTTGATGAAAGCCAGCTTCTTTACCACATACCTGTTCATACCGTTTGCTAAACTTTGGCACGTCTATCAAATGAGACACAATGTCCATTAAAATGAAAATGATAATGTATCGTTATTTTTATATTATATTTTCAAAACACAAGTCTCACTGACTGAGACGGTTATAGCAAAATCTACACATAAAGTGCTACTTTACAAAAAAATTGTTTACAGCTGAGCTGCCATTGGTCTTGGTATAACCTTTTAACTGCTTTAAACGCAAGCTGTATTCCGTCCGATTGTATTGATCCATAGAATAGCTACAACAATAACATGTAGAAATGATTAGCATTTTCGTCTTGAGTTATTTTAGTGGATAAGTAAGTGCAAGTTTACACCAAGGGGCGGTAGCTCATATTATTGACAAAGTTATATTCTTTCCAAAAAGCTAATGATAATGACGCTGATTAGACAGCGCAGACACAGAGTTAGATAAAAACAATTTGTGAGCGTAAAATAGTAAATACTTTCTTACCCATCAGTTTAAGCATATATTTTGGGTGCTCAAAAGAACCGTCTGAATCCATATGTTTGTTGAGAAATAAGAAAATTATTTTTTTCGGTACGCACTCTTAATTAAAGCCCTGGCGGATGCGCAGGCTGATCTTAACCATTGCTGTTCGGAAAGAACAGAAACAGTTCTTTTTCAATTTATCTCATGCTTTCAAGCATAAGAACAAAATTGGCTTACCAGCATTTGTCGGCTTCAGCTTCCATAACATAGTAAACACTTTTCTTCTTTTCACATTGTCAAAACCGACAAATATATGACTGTCATTTTGGTATCTGTACACGAGTCTGTCTGTGTTTCTAGGAAGACGCACAGCAGGAAGGACTTCTTCTATCGTTGTCTGAGTTCGCCTGTGTTTTCTTGCTTCCACAGGCACGTGTACACATGACTGGAGCCATACAATCGATAACACTGTCAATAACCACTGATCCTTCATCCCTTAGAATGTTTCTTTCCAATTAACCTTCAGATTCTTATGTAAATACTGCCATTCCTGAAATAGTAATTGAGTAACATTGAAGGAACCTGTTTATACTCTATGCATAGAGAATACTAGAGGCAAGGCTTTGAAAACGCTTGTTGACATCGCGAGGCTTGCCAGCTTCCTCAGAAGCTGGCTGATCAGGACCTCACTGTTTGCCAGGAAACCTCGTATATAACCAGAAAGATAGGTTTTTTTGTCTCCCATGCTATGCATTACAGACCTGAAATGCTTTCTGATTTGTTAAATTTTCTAATTAGCAATATTAATTGGAAAAATAAGTGTTCTACATTCATTTTCAGTCAATAAGCAAGTTGATCAACGCCTTCAGCAAGTAAGAAAAATAGTCACTTGTATTTATTAGTAAGTGAATAAAATTCTTGAATTTTAACCCTGCACAGGTATTGTTTAGAAACCCATAGAGGACCAGCAGCCCGGACAGTTACAACCTCACCAGTGTTAACTCTGAATAAGAAGTTTAATGTCATTGTTTTACATGTATGCTTTAACTACATGTCACCTGCTTTGACGGATTATTATTGATTGATGTCTAGCTGTTTTAATTGACCCAGTTATCCTTACATTCAAATATGGGCATTAATTCAATACAAATAAAGTTACATGTAATGTCTCACAAGTGTATCTGGCTGTATTGGTAACATTTAGGTGAGGGCAGCACGCAGTTTTTCCCAAGATATGGACGTTTTGAGTCAGCATTCTCACATAGGTGGCACACAGTATTTTCTAATATATGGACTTTTTGAGTCAGCATTTCTCACATAGGTGGCACGCAGTATTTCCCAATATATGGAATTTTTGAGTCAGCTGCACGCAGTATTTCCTAAGATATGCACTTTCAAAGTCAGCATTTTTCACATAGGTGGCACGCAGTATTTTCCAAGATATGGACTTTTTTAGTCAGCATTCACACATAGGCGGCACGCAGTATTTTCCAAGATATGTACTTTTTGAGTCAGCATTTCTCACATAATTTCCCAATATATGGACGGTTTGAGTCAGCATTCTCACATAGGTGGCACGCAGTTTTCCCAAGATATGGACTTTTTGAGTCAGCTCATGATATTTTGGTACGCAATGGCGTAGCCGAAACGCTGAAAAAATACGCACATCAAAGGGAGACCACTGGATCTAGCAGTGATTCTCTTCAATTGCGTCCCCATTCAAAATCGGAACTTCTCTTAAAGGAATGAATTTGCTCCCAGAGGGAGCAAATTCTTTCCTTTACAAGCAGTTCCTTATAGTATGAAAAAAACTTATCACATTAGATGAACTCCATTGAATGTTACTATTTATATTACGCACGTGCGTAACCTGCGTAATTGGAGCTACGCCAATGGAACGTGTCATAGGCGGACAGAAAAGGCTTAGGCGCAGTTATATCTTAGAAAGGGAGCATGTATGATATTTTGGTAGGCCAGGGAAAGCTCAGACCTAGTGATTTCAACAAGGGAGTTTAGAATCGGAGACACAGTGATTTGAAAAATAGTGCGTTTTAGATCAGGACATATGATTTTGAAACGCTCAGACATATTTCTTTAAAGCAAAAGGCATTTTGAGTCAACACATGAGATTTTGTTCTAGGCAGCCAGCGAATTCTCAGACGAGCCTTTCTTCCTCAAAGTTTACCGTTAAGAAGAAGTTACGATAACAATGAGTTCCTAAAGGTGAAATAAGAAATTGGATAGACTGTATCATATTTCTACGAGAATAACCAACTTTACACGAAACATCTCTTTTAATATTCTGAAGTGAAATGAAAGTTATTATCTGGGCAACGACGCGAGAAAACCCTCTCTTCAATATTTGCGACAAGGTAGAAATCACTACTAGCCTGCGCAGCTACTAGAGCTAGTCAGTATAGTGAGCTTTGGCATGCAGCACGTACAATTTTTATACTTTCAATAAAGCGAACAACAAAGACGCTGATCAGACTGCGCGGACGTGCAGTCTGGTCTGCGCCCGTGTTGTTCGCAAGCTTGTCTGCGAAGCAACAAAATCAGGTTTTCTCGAAACAAGGTTCATCGTTTCGAGTGCGATTCTCTAGAAATAATACCACAAGAATGGCTTGGCACTTCCTCAAAATTCATTTTCGTAATAAAATATACAGCTTTTACTTTTGTGCTCTGTTGATAATGCTTCTTTACCCTGGAAAATATATTAACCTTGTTCATACCAATGGAATTTCCCATTAAGTCAGTTACAATAAAGTCAGGATGGTCCATTGTATACATATGGGGTCACAAGATACAATTATCAAAAATATTATTAATCTGTCTCTGAATACATGTTTCGGTGTTGTCTAAGCAACCAGGGCAGACCTTGATGAAATGCCGCATAATGCGGCATTTCATTTGGGTCTTCACTGTTTGCCAAAGTACATGTACCTGTTAAGGGTTTTCTGGGTTAAAGCAGGAGATCCGCCGCGAGAAAACCTGTTTTTGGGGGTATACGAGCAGATAAACATATCAAAGCAGTCAGCCTACTTAGCTACAGAGACCACACTTAGTTTTTATCTATAACAGCCTCAACGCAGTGGCTCAGTGGTAGAGTGCTTGACTCGAGACCGAAGGGCCGCGGGTTCGAGCCGCATCGGCGTCACTGCGTTGTGCCCTTGAGCAAGACACATTAATCCTTGCTTAGTACTGGTTCAACACAGAAAGACTCGTCCCGACAACTGAAAGATTGTTGACTGGGACGTAAAGAATCAAATCAAACAATTAAATAACAGCCTCAAAAATCATATGCTATTGTTAAAATTAGATTATAAATCATGGTAGCTGTTGCTGCTGTTGTTATTGTCGTTGTCGTTGTTGTTATTGCGTTGTTTTTTTGGTGTCGTGTCTTAATGTCTAGGTTCTATCAACACTATTTTGCCAGTAGCTGACAACTGCCCTATTTGAATCATCGATAGGAACATGTGGTCGGACCGGAGTTCGAACTAATGACACAGGGGTCGAAAAAGCTATATCCATCTACAGTTCCGACTTAAATGCCATTGGTTCTATCAATAGTGTTATTACATATAGGAGTCATTCTACAAAAGTTAAGGAATTTGAGCTATTTTTTTTTTTGCAAAAATAACACAACTAGAATAAAAAATATACAAGTATTTCGGCATGGGACAGGAATTCCTCACCCTTTGTAGAATGGCTCGTATACTCAAAATAATTACAACACTTTGAACCTTGATCAGGCGGCTCCAAAAATCAATTAATCCAGATTGTCTCCTTGAATCGAAATCCTGTGAACCTCTTTCCCTTCCTATTTTTTCACACGCTTTCACTTTACAGTGAAATTCAAATTTGAGCCAAGTTTCCCATTCTATCAATAAATTCATAAGATGCTATTTATAATTGATATAAATTTAATACATGCATATCTGCATAACAATTTCTATCATCCCTGTCACTCCTTAACGCACATCCTGCTGAATATATTTATAAGCTATTTCTATATCTTATTTAAAGCCAGTTTTGAAATGCACGTGATTTTATGTATCACAACGGATCCGCAGACTGCATTGGAAACAGCGTGGATCCGTATCAGCTGGCTTTTGTAGAAACCAGCTGATCCGGATCTACACAGTTTTCAATGAAGGATATATCCGAAATAAGCAGGACAATGGTTGATATACTGCTCATTGATCAAATAATAAAATAACATTTTTAACATGGCCATACAAACGCGGTCCTTGAAGTTGAAAAGGGTTCATTCATGTAATGGTGTGTAGCGTGTCCCTCCCGCTTGTTTGACTCCATTAGCGTGTCCCTCCCGTTTGTAAGACTCAAATAGCGTGTCCCTCCCGTTTGTAAGACTCTAATCAGCCTGCTCAAGCTATAGAAAGCGATGATATCACACCACATTCTGGGTTTGCAACCAGGTATATCAATGATCAAACTAATCTGCTCAGCTACAGACATAAGCTTTTATTTTGTTTAATTTGATTCTTAATGTCCCAGTCAACAAACTTTCAGTTACGTCGTGACGGGTCTTCCTGGGTTGAACCAGTACTAAGTTAGGATAAATGGGTATTGCTCAAGGATACAACGCAGTGACGCCGGTGAGGCTCGAAACCGTGGCCCTTCGATCTCGAGGCAAGCACTCTATCACTGAGCCACTGCGCTCCCTATATTAGCTTTGATCTACGACATTATTTTTGATGTATCATGTTTTATAGATAGTACATGTTGCAGACTACATGTGCTGTAAGTGCACACATGCGTAGCGCTCTTGTTGTTCGATTTTAACCAAATGTTCTTCATCTGTAAAAAAAATGCAGCTCAATTAAGGTGGCATCTGACTTATGTGGAAAGATAACCTTGTGTTTTATAAAAGTAAGAGTTATCTTAATTTTTTGTACATGTTAAAACCCTAAATCTCTGTGACCAGGTATATTTTGACCGTCGGGACCAGTTCACTGTTTCCCGATCAGGCTTCACAACCTTCTCAAGTTCCTAATTGGTAATCACAGACTACCAGAAAAAAAGCCTGATTTTAAACCGTAATAACTTTTTTCTAGACATTTTCAAAAAATCTGAATGGTCAAAAGTTTGGAAATTTATTTATCTTGGAGCTGTCAAAATTTGGTGAAAATCCATCAAATTTTCGTTTTCTGAGACCACTATATAACCAATAAAATGGAGCCTGATTGAATAGCAAGTTACTATTTATAGTAACATTTACCTGTATTTTTCTCTAAATTTAAGTAGGTCAATGGATCCCTATTTGGCATCTCTCCTCCACTGCTTATAATTCACAAATGTATTTGCTATTCTTTGAGAAGCGAAGTTTTTTGTACAATGTAAATCAATAATTAGTTGTATTTAAGAAATAGATTCGCGCTCGCAGTGATTTGCTGCTTAATATATCACTGGCTGGAAGTCGGTCGTTAAAGTGAATAAATCATGAGCGCGAAGCGCGAATGATTTATCCACTTACGACTGACTAGACCGACAGACAGTGATATATTAAGCAACAAATCGCTGCCAGTGCGAATTTATTTCGATTCTAACACACAAAAGATTAAAAATAATTACGAATCCTTCATAGTCTATAACGATTACGCCATCTTGAACAGACTGTCAGAATTTCCCGCACCTCTTGTTAAGACTGAAACGCGTATTTTTACGAACATTTTTAACGTCATGTACGTAGTTGTGAAAACGACGTTCCGCCGTCTATTGACAATGTTACAATCACTCTTAGGGATGTCTGTTACAACGCAAGGTGGTTCTGGAAGACAGTACGTTACGGGTTCCAGACGAAATCTTTCTAAATATAGGTTTGTGCTATTGAATGTGTATCGTTTTCGGGAGACTTAAGACACAATAAACCACAAGTAGCTTAATTTGTCATTGTATATTTGTCCACGACACTTATCTAAACTTAATCAATCCTGTAGAGCATGGCAACTGTATCCAGTCGGATGAGACTTTAAGCCGTTGCCCCGTCTTCTGAGACGCTTTAAAACCAGAACCACTGCCGGTTGAGCCTTCGGGAGTTCCTGGACATAGAACCACAAAAAGTATAAACCCACCCGGCCAGTACTGGTACAGCCAAGGAACACGGCCACAAAAACAACTGTATCCAGTTAACGCATATATGATACATTATTATTCTTGAAACCGCATTTTACTACTACACGTGTCCTCATATCCTTATTTAGTACTTTCACTTTCGTTTTCTTTGAACATTTTATGACTTAATATGATTAGACATTGCATTGTCCATCACAAATAGGCCTTGAGCCGGCTATAGACCCCCCTCCCCCCCCCAGGGGGAATTTTGTACACTATGATTTTCTGAAACTACATTATATAAGACACAAAATAAAAGATGTTAGCCCTCTGAGAGTGGCAGCGTTAACGTGTAACAGCACGTTATATACGTTACCCCCCAAAATAGCATTAAACGTCCCTGATAATGTCTCAACCATGACATGTTCGTACATATTTGCATGCTGACACAGGTTAATGAACGTCTTATAACACAGTTACATATTTTTAGTATTAGTTTTATAAATGTCTTGAGTAATTACCGTTGTATACGTTACTTAGTGTTTCCTGCATTATTTCTGAGTATCAGTATGGTATTTATTGACTTTACTTGTATTACATCTGTCACAGAATATAGTAAATCTATAAGGCTGCTACTTAAATGATTTAAAATTCCTTATTATGATCCCTTACACTATTTTTCAGGTCCATGTCATGTATGTTACCTTCAAAATAGCATTAAACATTTAAGTTAATGTCTCTAACAAGCCATGTTTATACTTTTTTGCATGCTTGCACAGGTTTATGTACTTCTTTTAACAAGGTTTGCCTATTTTAAGTATTCATTTAATAAATGCATTGAGCTTTAACTGCTATGTGTGTTACCAAATGATACATAAGTTATTATGAGTATCTGTATAGAAGTTGTTGACTATACATGTATAAGGTCTGTCAGAGAATTTAGAAAATTTATAAGGCTGAAATAAATTGAAGTTCCTTATTAATTTATGGTGACCTAAACTAATAATATAATGTGATCTATCAACCTTCCCTGTTTTCTATCATAAACAGTATAGATACCATGCATTCAATCGGGAGTTCTGAAAGACAGTCACTGTGAAACAGCTCAGTTCTGGGCAAGGTATATGGTTATGATTCAGATGGTTTGGACACTGATTAGGGCTACAAGGAAAACAACTTTGAATTGCATGTCATCTCTATCTGTATGCCTTGTTCCAAATGTTCATTGCAAACGATCACAACAACTACGCACAATATGTACCTGTGTAACTGATTACACTCATAAATTTGATACACATCGCAGATGCAAAGAACTTCTCGAACAAAATGGGTTTAGTGTGTCACAACCATTGGTTCTTTGCTTGAGAAATGCTTTTGACATAACTATCAGACAAACAATAAAGAGGTATTATAGGCTTCAGCAACTAGAACTACGCTTCGTACTATAGATGGAATGGTGTATTACTCATCACATCAGAGCTCAATATATTGAAACAACTCTTCAATGCACTGAAATGAAATATTCAATCTGCTCAGATGCAAAGTAGAATGAGTACTAGAGGCAGTTTCAGGCTTCATCAGTCCTTTTAGTTCTAGTTTTGAAGACAATGAACTGTACTTTTTGTCTTTCGGTGTGCCTGCTAAGCCTGGCATAGCTAATAATCTTATTGAGGCTGATGACATTGGCAGGAAGGCTGTTGCAGACTTCATTGACTCACTTTTAGTTAAAAAAATCTGTCTTTCACATCCCCCATAAAATGCTACAAGCTTATAAAGTGTTGATGCTTGCGAGGTCAAGCAAGAAGAAATGACCCAATTTACAAAACGTAAACAGCCAGATGAGAGCTTAAAGGAGCGTCCTTGGTAAGCATGACCTTTCTATTGGACATAATGTTGACCTTGAGTTGACACTGCCGTTCCTTCTGGGACCTGTACCATGGTCACTGTCAATTCCTGATAGAATTTCCACCAAAACTGACAAGTCCAAACTTCAGCATGGCTTGCAATCACACATTGAACCAACATTAGATTGGCCATGAAGTGCTGCACATAACGTTGATGTTAATGCCGTAACTACAGAGCATAATATCTTTTCCTGTCACCTTCATTGATCTGATGGCACCAGTATTCAACCAGGCACTAAAGGCAGGGCATGTTGGTTTTGTCACTGATACATACATACAATGTATAAGCAGCAGTCTATTAAGTCTTACAAACATTCTCGCAGAGGATAACCTGGGTGTTTTGTTTAACAATGGTGTATGCAACAAAAGGTGCACCTTCTGAATGTCAACAGCATTGGCAAGAACATGGGGGAAGAGATCTGCATTAATACACTGTTTAACAGATTGTGACACTACCAATGTGCCGATGTGTTAGTACCACGGAGAAGTTATTCCTATCAAACTGATAGAGAACCCCTCCCCCACTAGTTCATCAACATTCTAAGCAGGGTAGGGAAACAATTAAAGAATTGCTCTAGGCACTCATCAGTGATATGAAGCCCTAACATGTGCTATTTATGTAAATGTGAATAAGCTGCAAAACATGTATCTGAAAAAAGTACCAAAGCCATACACATATACTGACTATTTCAAATGGCATGAACATGAGCTTACCTTCACCCTGCTTTTCTGTCCTTAAGATGTACATACAAAGATTGAACCATCAAGTCTTTCCCATGAAAACAAGTGAGGCTTTCCAGATATGGACAAAATGTGTGGAAAATAAATGGGAAGGAAATCGAGTGCCTCTGGTTGAAAGAAAACTTGATTGTACCCTAACAAAAGAGCCACAGAATTATATTTCACATTTTGTGTGATATGGGGTTACCATGTTCAAAACTCAACAACTCAAACCTTATAAAAGATAGAAACATAATATTTGCAGTTTCCAAAAGCTACATAAACATTCTTTAATACAAAATGAGTTAGTAAGCACATTCACATTAAAAAAAAATATCAAACTATATTAGTTTCATAAATCATTATATAGGAATAATGAAAAAAAGACCGGGCCGCGTAGCGCAGTCGGTAACGTGTCTGGCTACAGATGCGTGTCTGACTGCAGATCCAGGGGTCGCGAGGTCGATCCCGGCCCGGTCCCATACTTTCGTGGAGATTGATCATGAAATAATTTCTACGGTCATTCTCCTCCCTTCCGCTGATTCATTCAAGAAGGGTTGTTGTCAGTTACAAGCGAAAGTATGTGCACAAATTACTGGTTAACCGCTTGTTCAAGCCTGCCCAGGAAAAAGTGTGGTTAGGTGAACTGACCGTCCCGCAATGACCATAGCTGTTGACTTGGGACGTAAAGCAACAAAACCAACAACAATAATGAAAAAAAGTAACATACGTAACACTTTGGGGTGCATATTTGTTTCCAAAGGTCCATATCTGTAATTCAAAAATAGCTTACTTGGATGATATAGCCAATTTGGAAATCTTACCTTTTGGTTTGCACTTTTCAGAAGTTGTGTCATTTTTATTAAGATTATCAAAGATGTTGATGGGTAATATATATAATTGGCTGTTACAGGGTAATGTTGCCATTACCAAAGTACTAGCATATTGCAAAATCCTTGCAAGATAAATCTGATAGAGGAATAATAAGTTGTATAGAAAAATTCTTTAAAACCCTTGGATAATATAAGAAGATTTGCTCTAGAACTTCTACTTGATGGGTTTTCTTTGCTCTTTTAAGTTGTTCCTCGCACATTGCACTGAATGTTACAAACTTTCCATGAGTATTATGTCAACTATATTTGATGTCTCTATAAAAGAAAAGAAGGTTTATGGTAGTTTATGTTTTGAGTTACTTCCTCAGCAAATGAGCCAGAGTAAAGATAAGTACATGGACCTGTGCCAGCATGCAAATAAGTACAAGCAGGTCGTGTTGGAGACCATATATTGAATGTTTAATGATATTCAGAGAGTAACGTATGTAACCTGGGCTGTAAAATAGTGTAAGACACCATCATAAGGAACTTTAATTCATTTGAATAGCAACTTTATAGATTTACTATATTCACTGACGGATGTAATACATGTATAGTCAATAACTGCCATACTGATACTTGGAAATAACATATGAAACACTAAGTAACATATACAACGGCAAAAACTCAAGACATTTATAAAATAAATGCTGAAATTATGCAACTGTGCTAAAAGAAGTTCTTAAACCAGTGCCAGACTTCAAAAAAGGTGGGAATATGTCATATTGGAGACATTATCAGGAAAATTTAATGTTATTTTGCGTGTCACGTATGTAACATGATGTTAGCCGCTAACGCTGCCACTCTCAGAGCGCTAACATATTTCATTTTGTGGCTTATATAATGTAGTATCTGGAAATCATAGTGTACTAAATTCCCCATGGGGGGAAGTGGGGTCTAAAGCCAGCGCGAGGCCTTGAGAATTACATTTTACATTTTTCTGTGATATGGGGGTACCATGTTCATCATCTAATAACTCAAAAAGTATATAAGATAGAAACGTAATGCTTGCAGTTTTGAAAATGTAAATAAAAATTCCTAAATGTAATACCAAATTAATGAACATTAACTGGTTTCAATAAAATTTAAGACAAACTATATTAGATGCATTTATCATTTAAAAGGGTGTTCAATGAAAAAATGTAACATACACTGCATCAGGGGTGACATATTTGTTTTCAATTGTCATTATCTGCGGCCCAGTAATAGCTTATTTAGAAAATATAACTAATTTGGAAATCTCACCTTATCTTTTGCACTTTTCTGGTGTCTTAAAAAGAATTTTAATTATCAAATATTTTGTAGGGTAACGTATGTACACTACCGCCCATCTATTTGTCCTTGTCGAATTCGCGTTGAAAACGCATTGAAAACGCACGTAATACGCATTAGTTTTCCAACGCGAATTTCGAATATCCAATCAAAGCCCACTTTCGATACGCGTTGAACTACAGTGCAACGCATTTACCTGTTAACCAATCAATAACTCAAGTATAGAAACGCAGTTCAACGTACAATTCACGTTGAAACGCATTGTTGAACAGCCAATCAAAAAGGTTCAATTGCGTTGCCAGACTTGTTACATGTAAATCAATGATAATTTCATTATTGAAACCAAGAAAACAGCGAAAACATTATCCCACAAAATGATTTGTTTATCGTTTCTTTTTTTCTTTTTTGTGTCAATGGCACTCACTCATTTATGGCCATCGTTGCGAGATATTTCATGTCAGCTGACTTCACAACCCATGACATTTGTTTAACATCGGTTACAATACAAATATGGGGACCAGTTCATCGTGTTTAGTCCAACCATATCAAACAGGTCCGTAATTCTGTGTTATCAGGCCTTGGGATCAGCTTTCAGAACCTGAACCTGCTGCATTTTGATAAAATAATTAGCTTGAAGTCTTTATCGATCAATCTCTTCTTACTGGCTCGATTAAATTTGGGTCTTCAGTTGATGAGGCCCCGGGTCCACGCCTCACAGAAGGCACTGTGTTCAGAGAGAGAGAGAGAGAGAGAGAGAGAAAGAAAGAGAGAGAAAGAAGGCTGTTTAAACAGTGTCCGAACCTATCTGCATGGCACTGTGCTGTAGGGGTGCAGCTGTTTAAGTGGTGTTGCAACCTATCTGCCGGCACTGTGTTGCAGGGGTGCAGCTGTTTAAGCAGTGTCGCAACCTAACTGCTGGGCATTGTGCTGCAGGGGTGCAGCTGTTAAAGCGGTGTCGCAACCTATCTGCCCGCACTGTGCTGCAGTGGTGCAGCTGTTTAAGTGGTGTGGAAATCTATCTGCCGGGACTGTGTTACAGGGGTGCAGCTGTTTAAGCGGTGTCAAAATCTATCTGCTGGCACTGTGCTGCAGGGGTGCAGCTGTTAAAGTGGTGTCGAAACCTATCTGCCGGGACTGTGTTGCAGAGGTGCAGCTGTTTAAGTTGGGTCGAAACTTATCTGCCGGCACTGTGTTGCAGGGGTGCAGATGTTTAAGCGGTGTTGCAACCTATCTGCCGGTCACTGTGCTGCAGGGGTTCTGCTGTTTAAGCGGTGTCGCAACTTATCTGCCGGCACTGTGCTGCAGGGGTGCAGCTGTTTAAGTGGTGTCGAAACCTACCTGCCAGCACTGTGCTGCAGGGGTGCAGATGTTTAAGTGGTGTCGAAACCTATCTGCCGGGACTGTGTTGCAGAGGTGCAGCTGTTTAAGTGGTGTCGAAACCTATCTGCAGGCACTGTGTTGCAGAGGTACAGCTGTTTAAGCAGTGTCCAAACCTATCTGCCGGCACTGTGTTGCAGAGGAGCAGCTGTTTAAGCGGTTTCGAAACCAATCTGCCAGGCCCTCTGTTGCAGGGGTGCAGCTGTTTAAGTGGTGTCGAAGCCTATCTGCCGGCACTGTGTTGCAAGGGTGCAGCTGTTTAAGCGGTGTCGAAACCTATCTGCCGGGACTGTGTTGCAGGGGTGCAGCTGTTTAAGTGGTGTCGAAACCTATCTGCCAGGACTGTGTTGCAGGGTTGCAGCTGTTTAAGTGCTGTCAAAACCTATCTGCCGGGACTGTGTTGCAGAGGAGCAGCTGTTTAAGTGGTGTCTAAACCTATCTGCTGGGACTGTGTTGCAGTGGTGCAGCTGTTTAAGAGGTGTCAAAACCTATCTGCCCGGACTGTGTTGCAGGGGTGCAGCTGTTTAAGTGGTGTCAAAACCTATCTGCCGGGACTGTGTTGCAGGGGTGCAGCTGTTTAAGTGGTGTTGAAACCTATCTGCCGGGACTGTGTTGCAGGGGTGCAGCTGTTTAAGTGGTGTTGAAACCTATCTGCCGGCACTGTGTTGCAGTGGTGCAGCTGTTTAAGTGGTGTCACAACCGATCTGCCCGCACTGTGTTGCAGAGGTGCAGCTGTTTAAGCAGTGTCGCAACATATCTGCCTGCACTGTGCTGCAGGGGTGCAGCTGTTAAAGCGGTGTCCAAACCTACCTGCCGACACTGTGCTGCAGGGGTGCAGCTGTTTAAGTGGTGTTGAAACCTATCTGCCTGCACTGTGTTGCAGAGCACAGTGCAGAGGTGCAGCTGTTTAAGTGGTGTCGAAACCTATCTGCGGGCACTGTGTTGCAGGGGTGCAGCTGTTTAAGTGGTGTCGAAACCTATCTGCCGGCACTGTGTTGCAGGGGTGCAGCTGTTTAAGCGGTGTCGAAACCTATCTGCCAGCACTGTGTTGCAGGGATGCAGCTGTTTAAGTAGTGTCGAAACCTATCTGCCAGCACTGTGTTGCAGGGGTGCAGCTGTTTAAGCGATGTCAAAACCTATCTGCCAGCACTGTGCTGCAGCTGTTTAAGCAGTGTCGAGATCTACCTGCCTGCACTGTGATGCAGAGGTGCAGGCTGTTTAAGCAGTGTCAGAACCTACCTACCGGGCACTGTGTTGCAAGGCTGCAGGCTGTTTAAATCGGGTCTGAACCTACCTCCTTGGCACTGTCGAGCAGGGGTGCAGGTTGTTTAAGCGGTGTCAGTTTCTACCTCCTGAGCAGGTTAGATGGGCAGAACTGGATATACTGATCTACTTTTATTTTAGGACTGATCAGGTGAAGCATGGGCACATGCAATTGCTTTTGCTTAGGAGTGCCTTCATTTTTCTTTTGAGAGAGATCTGTTCAGTTAGAATGTCAACAAATGGGCTCGATTATTTTACTTATCAAGGAGAGTTTGCATCTAATCTCAGTTGACCCAATCTGAAAGTTCGAAATTGTTTGATGCGAATCCCAAGAAACAAAATAGAATGCAGTGCGACATATTTTCAATTCATTTGCTTCATGTCGTTGTTTTAAGAAAAATATTTTACATTGGGCACTAAAAGAGACTAATTTTAGATCTATATCTGATGAATATCGGTGTGATTTAACTGTTGTATATTCATTTTTCGGCCTTGAGTAACTCCATTCATTTCTCTGCTGAAAAGTCGTGATAGTCGGCTCAAAATATTGATCAATGAATTGAGTGAGATTTTTGATTCAAACTGGGCTTTAAAACCTCTAAGGAAACGGGAATTGAGATTTGCAAGACAAGTCTTATCAGAAATATTCAGAGCAAAGTTAAACCGTGAATAACAATGTAAACATTGAGCAAGGTCAACTCAATTTTGATTGGTTTACGCATTACTGCGTTGTAACAAAACGATTTGATTGGCTAAAGGAAAAAACGCATATTTTATCGTTGAAACGCGTTTGAGGGCTGCTAATGAATATTCATGAGTTTCGAAATACGTTGATTCGCGTTTCATACGCAATTTAAACTCAACGCACGTACAATGCGTTGGAAACGCACATGAAACGCGAATTCGCAGGACAAATACGCGGGCGGAAGTGTAACAGGCTGTTACAGCTTAACGCTGCCATTGTCAGAGGACTAACATGTTGCAAAATCCTTGCAAGACATTGGGCTTCAAGAAAAATATGGTCTACAAAATTCCCCCTTGGGGGGAGGTAAACCATATCCAGCCAGTGGCCTAAAAGACCAAGAAAGAACTTTCTTATAAATCTGCTTACTTTAGACGAACGCGTTTTAAAAAACCAAAACGAATGTACTGCAGTCATTTTTCCATGTAACAGATATGTAACGACTGCAAATATTTTGTTACAGGTTATTGTCGACAGCGTAGCAGGTGGAGACGACAATGATGGATTTATTAAATATATCTTACACCTAAGAATCATCTGTTTTGACCGAGGGTGAAATGTCATTTACCCTATATGAGAATACGAATATGGCCAATACTCGGAATATGTACTGTTATTTCGATACGCGCACGACTTGACATCGTGGTCTTGTGCTTAGCGTGTCAGACTTTGGAACCAGAGGACCAGGGTCCATTTGAGGGTGGGCACTTATAACATTTTTTTCTTTTTTTTTTCCTCTTGTAATGCAAAATTACTTCATACAAGAAATATGGAATTATATAAATGACAAAAATTACACTCCTTAAACTTTAAATTGAATTATCCTCGAAATTTGTGGGGGTGGGGATAACTTTGGCCCTCCTGCAAGATAATTAGCCTGGCGACCCCATTTTTTTCTTTTTCCAAAAATGCCAAGTGATAGTCTATGAAATAAAAACAATAAATAATATTTTTGATGTCAGCTTTTTATATATACTTTATTCCAAAAATCGAAATCCTTTTATGGGGGAGTTGTTTGTTTGTTTTTTGTTGCTTTACGTCCCAAGTCAACAGCTATGGTCATTGCGGGACGGTCAGTTCACCTAACCACACTTTTACCTGGGCAGGCTTGAACAAGCGGATAACCAGTAATTCGTGTACATACTTTCGCTTGTAACTGACAACAACCCTTCTTGAATAAATCAGCGGAAGGGAGGAGAATGACCGTAGAAATTTCATGATCAATCTCCACGAAAGTATGGGACCGGGCCGGGATTGAACTTGCGACCCCTGGAATTGCAGTCAGTCACGCATCTGTAGCCAGACACGTTACCGACTGTGCTACACGGCACGGGTTTTTATGGGGGAATAACCAAAATATATCATGCAGTATCTTGACATGGCTTGGGGAAAACAAACACATTTTCTAGAAAGCTTGAGGTCATGAGCAATAATTAAGATTAAAATAAAGAAGCTGGATGGCGATTACAAATATTTTAGCTTAATATTAAGGACTTGGAATTTTTCAGAAAATTTGTAAAATGCTGAAAACTTTCATGTGAGATTATGAAAAATTGAGTGTGGTGACATATCCTTTTTATTTCATAAATTAACAGTCCATACATAAAACAAACTGTGTGCAAACAATTAAAAAGATTTTAATGTGGGAAGTATTACCCGCAATTGCCCTTAATAAGCTCCAGGTCTGACAAAGTGTAAGTCACATATCATACATGGTCGAATAAAATAACGTTTTAAGCATACCAAAGCTGATGGCTGCGAGGTGAGCTAATAGTATACAAATGACTCCAGCCTCCATGCGTCTGTCTGTTCGTCAACATTTTCAAATATCTCCTTTGAAACCACAATGTCAATCGAATTTCATATGGAGACTCCTTAGGATGGAGGGACGAAAGTTTTTCGTATGATCTTAGAATGCATTTAAGCCCCCATCTCCATTGCTTAGGCTGCTGTCCCTTCTGAGGCGGTGATTCTCTTGTTGTTGATCTATTGTTTAATGTACTTCTCATTATGAGAGTTCTGTGTTTGTCTTTGTTTTGGTATGCATTACTTTGCGCCCTCCTTGTTTTGCAATCATCTTGAAGAGGAAGAGAGAGCTGGTAGCTTTGTTTTTACTGTCTTACTGATATCTTGTTACTGTAAATGTTCAGTGGCTTTTCCTCATGATGTAGTGGGTTTGTCTGGAGTTTATGATTGTTTTATTTCCTGATCATACTCAGTAACTTCTTGGTCTTGTGACCAAGATGCCGCCATGCTCAAATAAGGTAAAACCCACTTTAAATATTCTCTTGAACCAGAAGACTAAAATGCCACCAATCCCATATATGGTATTAACCTTTAAATTCTTCTGATTACCTGGGGCTTGGTATGCGCATTCGATAGGAGGTCGCACAATGCTGAACTACTTCTTCAGGCGTTAAATAGGCTTCAGAGCAGTATTTACATCTACTCAAGTGTTCATGAAAGAAGAAAAAATGTCGTCTCACATCTGTTACAGAAAAACTGACGTCGTCTATTGCCTGCTACACAGTCGTCTCTAACCAGTAACATTAGAAAAATGAAATTTTGAGGTTTTCAGTTTTCTTTTAAGAAGGACATGTTAAAATTGACTGAAAAATCATTTGAGATCTATTGTCTGACTATTTATGCTTATTTCGTGATGAGAACGCAAGTAATTAATCACAAATTACACATTTCTAAAGTTCCTTTTCCAGACCAGAGTTTTACAATTTAACTACAAATATCTATGGTGTTTGTACTTCTAATGCCAAACTTACAAATACTAATATGACAGGAATTATTTAAAATAGCTACATTATCATTTTCTGCGACGTCTGCGTGTGTTGCCCGTTTCCACTGTCGTCCATAATCCTAAATCTGTCATCTAAAACCCGTTACCTGTCGTCCAGCACAGGTAAGCAGTCGTCATGGGCCCGTAACGAATTGACGTCCAGAACCACCTTGCGTTGTAACTGACATCCCTAAGCGTGACAATGCCGTATGTGTTAAATTACGTCATGAAAATTTAACTGGCAACGGAATGCCGTCACGCCGGTCCGTACCCAGTCCGTGCAGTGATTTATCAACCAATAAATCACTGAGTTTAACCATTAGCTATAAAGGCGAGGTGTGTTGGGTTATTATATCAATAATTAGTTAACCACCAATGTATTTCCATTGAGCATACTTACACATGGATGGATCCAGAGGGGGGGGGGGGGCAGGGGGTCAGGACCCCCAGGAAAATCACAAATGGCTATTGGTTTCCTTAGTACGGACGGACCCCCTTCGTGAAGCAATTGGACCCTTAGAGTCCAATTGCTTCTCGAGGGAGGTTCTTACGGCCCTGATGAAGAAACAAACAAACAAACAACAACGTTGTCAAGACCTCCTCTGACGATTTTTTCTCTTGGTATTGTTCATATGTCGCAAATAAACGGACTTAAATTAAAGCTTTTAGAAGACGGATGAACTATCACATAAACTAAAATGTTTATTGAAGAAATGCTATTTACCTTAACAATATTTAAAATTTCCTGAAACATCCATGTTAAAGTTCCTCTGACACTGATAGACTAAACAATACTTGTATAATGTAGGTATAATAATTTAGTTAGTAAATAATTATTTCACCTCCTGCACAGACTGGGAAAACAATTCATCATTCAAGTTGAGCTGCAAAAAGGAAGGACACTTACAATAAATCATTGCGGAAAATTTTCTATGTGAAGGCGATAAGCTTCGAAAATCATGGCCTATAATTTTTCGAAGAAGGCATTTGTTTGGCTGCTCATTAGACGCGGTTGGCGCCTCCGATGAACACTAGAAGAAAATATTAGCTATGGCCAGGCGTAGTTTGAATAATAGCTACATGTACGTGTACCTTCAGTTTTCCCTATTTTGGTCTAGGTTTGGCGAAATGGCGTTTTAAGCGGTCTAGAAAAATACTATTCTCGCACACCAGATCGGGATAACCGTTGTTTTTACCCATTTGAGCTATTTCTATCTCACATACCCGCAACAGCCCTAGGGAAGATAAAAAACGTAAGCCGCACGCTGGCCGCACGTCACTGTATAGTAATGTTAGAATAAAGTCACCTGTCGCATCTTTTTCCCATTGTCGCGGACAGGAAGCATGCCAGCATATACTCACCTGTCGCCTTTCGCTCGGTGCACACTGGGATTGAGCCGCCATTTTTATTAAAAATATATTATGCGATTACTGTTTGCATGACTCAGGGCTTAACATCCAGAAAATATCGACTATAAGAGAAATGATAAACTGTCAAAAATTTAACTTTTTGCTATTTTTAACAATAAATTCTGTCACTATCGGAGTGCGAGAATTGAACGGGACTAGCCAAATATCGCTAATTACCCATGATGCAAAGGGCGAAATGCGAGAGATCTAGATGAGGTATCGTCAGGTCTCGCGAGAATGATCTTTTTCCAATATAAGTGAGGTATTAAGTGGTGAGCAAGAAAAAGAATCCATAATTCGTGTGAGGATGGGATAGAAAACCCCGTCCCTCGCAATCATCGGATTGTTATCACTCGGCAAGCCTCGTGATGCCAATCGGTGATCCTCGGTACATATTTTTCTATCCCACCCTCACTGATTCTCGTGGTGTATTTTTATAAACGCCATCCTGATGTCACGAAGTTGCGTTTACTTCTGTGTACATTACTTTTGATAACGTCAGTTTGTGTGACGGCCCCGGAATGCTAAACGCAAAGCCTAACACCTAAACCCATTTAAGCCGAATGTAATTTTCCCATTCTTATCAATTGAGCCAGTACATTTCCGTTTTAAGGGATGATTGGCGGTATTTTTCAACTGTATTCAAATTTTAATAGAACATTCTGTAAGCAAACAGTGGAGAACCTGATCAGACGCCACGTTCTGTGGCGTCTGATCTGGTTATGCACTGTTTTGCTGAAATCCCATAAAAAGGACGCCAGACGTAGATGATTTAATGATACATGTGTTTGTGCCGGTAACAACATGTTTTGTTAATATAGTGCGACAGTGTCTTCGACTACTGTTCGTTCTCAGGCGGTGGTGCTGTTGCTGTTGATGCATTATTTATTGTTGCTCCCAATATTTGAGGTGTTTATGTATGTTCCTTGTTTTGATGTGCAGTACTTGGCGCCCTTATTGGTTTTGCAATCATCCATCACATTGGGGTAGAGAGAGCTGGACCCGAGGTTATAAATTTTTTTCATGCTCAACTCAACTGCACACGAAATCGAAAATGCTAATTAAAACTAAAGTACAGACAAATAAAGAAGTTTCTTGCTTTACGTCTCTCAGATGTTGTATATATAATGCTAATTAATGTTAAAATGCCAACAATTATTGGCATCTTAACATTTATGAGCAGGATAAATTTTGTGCTCAGCTGAGTTGAGTATGGAAATAGTTTTATAACCTCGGGGCCTGGTAGCTTTACTTTAATTGTCTTCTTATTGCCATGTGGCTGCTAGTGTCATGTGACTCCTCCTAACGCCTGCAGTGTCATCCTGTTGTCATGTGGCTAATAGTGTTATGTGACTCACCCTCACGGTGCCATTGGTTGTTCTGCAGTGTCATGTTGTTGTCATGTGCCTGTTAGTGTGCTTTGTCTCTTCCTCACGGTGCAAAAATCTCGTCTGCAGTTCGTTAGTGTGGGATGTCCTGGTCATACTTACCATTTGTATGCAATAATATATTGGTTATCATTAAACTGTTTATGCTTAACACTTTACCTTCTAGTGACTTTGGCAAACAGTGAATATCCAGATGAAATATCGCATAATGCACTGATCATTTCATCAGGATATACATGTTTGCTAAGGTAAAAGCGATCTTCGGTGAAAGAAATACAATTTTTTCTTTACAAAATTTTATCCTGTGACCCCTTAAATATATACAATGGATCATCCCAAGTTTATTGTATCGAACCAGAAGGAATGATCCATTTGGGCATGACGGTTTAGTTAAGCCTTTTCCCACTATTTAAATATACATAATGGACGTATAGAATGTTCTGATAATTAAATCTAACGTTACATTCACTAGGAGAGTTCGGTAAACAAAAAATGGAATTGACAATAAAGTCCTGTTAATTGCAGCAATTATTACTAATGGCACTATTAATTTACCCTTTATATACCAATGGAGTCTTCCCTTTGGTTTGAAACAATATTTTGGGACGGTCCATTGTATATTCTGCGGGGTCAAAGGTTATTATTTTCAAATAAACAGTTGTTCTTTCTCATAAGATCATTTTTGTATTAGCGGATGCAATTTTATCTAGGTCTCCACTATTTGCGAAAGTACCCGTTTATGGGTTTTAACTCTACAGAGGGTTCATAGTTCCATCCATCAAAAATGCTATGATTGGTTTGTGCATATGCAGAAAATATATATAGAAAAAACATGTCATATGCCTAAAGGACTATAGAATTAGCTCATTTTTAAGAATTTGGCATGCACATGGCGATTTATGTAAGCATTTAGGACTAGATTCGAGTACCGATCATGCAGATCGGTACTCGAATCTATTCCTAAATGCTGCATGATCGGTACTCGAATCTAGTCCTAAATGCTTACATAAATCGCCATGCACATACTGAATACTTAAAAATGATCCAATTCTATAGTCCATTAGGCATATGACATGTTTTTCCATATAGTATTAACACCAATATCTACCACTTCCGGTCTATGAAGTACCGGCAATACGCGTAAATACCACCAAATCGACGTATACATTTACCAGTGTGACATGAATAGGGACCCGTGAACTAACTGCCCAGTGGAATAGGAGCCACTGATTCAGAAACACGGCATGATCTACACAGTTTAGCAAGTTGTGTTTCCAGGGTTTCGTGGAAATAACGTATTGACTGTAAAATAAGCATGGACGGGATATGAAAAAAAAATAAATTACAAATTAATTATTTATAGAAAGTTAATGTAAATCACAGAATGTATGACAATAGAGATGGACATTTTAGTTTACACTGTATCTGTTTTCAAAAACACAAAGCAAAATCAATTTTAAAGTCAATATGTGGATAGTTTAATAACTACGAGCTTGACCTGTACTGTTTTTACCTTTCGTTTGTGATGATGATATTATGTGCCAGATATTCTAATGGTATTAAATGGAATATATGCAATGAGGTCTTTAAGACATTGTTGAGAGGAAACGGGTACTTTGGCAAAGAGTGAAGACCCAGATGAGATGCCAAAAAGCGAGGCATTGCATCTTGGTTTAGCTTGCTTTTAAAGACAATACAAATATTCAGAAACAAAGATTTCACTCGAATTTAACCCATTTAAGCCGAATGGACGTGCCAACCCTTATAAGTAGGACGAGATAATTTCAAATTTTAGGGGTGTTGGGTGGTATATTTCATATTTTTCTCCAAATTTTAAAAGAACATTTTGTAAGCAAACAGTGAAGATACTGATCAGACACCTCATTTTGCGGTGTCTGATCTGGGTCTAAACTGTTTGTTTATGCCCCGAACATAAATAGGATGCGAGGCTTAAATGGGTTAAAGCCACCTAAATTCATACTGGACCATCTAAACACTTCTGTTTTAATCTAGATGTGAGTATATATAAAGTAAGAAAGAGGGCAAAGATCAGGAATCGACACAATCATGCACCACACCTGACCCAGGATACCAATGGGAAAGTGACAACGTCACAATTAGACATCACAAACGAGAGCCAAGAGGACAGCCCTATCCCAGCAGGTGACCACAAGGCATCAACAAACAGACGTGCATGAAAGCATTACAAAACAAGACAGAAATAACATAAATGATCCACAAAAGTCAAGAAATATCGTTGTTCAAGCGACCAATATATGGGCTAGTACATGAGCCAGTGCATGAGATTTCCAACAATGTGGTATGTGCGACCAGCAAACCTCAGATCAGCCTGCGCATACGCGCAGTCTGATCAGAACCTTTGCTAGTCGCTTGAATATTCTATGAGTGTTAAGCTACTGACTGAACAAAATTTGGAGTTTGTAAGCTTAAAAGGATAATGCACAGGCTCATCTGAGTCTACACTTGTCAAAAATGCCACATTGCTGGAAATCACATGTCATAGCTCATATGGGCTAGTACATGTTATCGCATATGCGCAAACGCCTCCATTAAACACCCACGTTCACGTATCCGGTGGGTCTATAGATCTAAAATGTTGTCTGAATCTTAATTCATTAATTCTACATTCAAACTTTGTGTATTCGGGAAGCAAAAGCTCTGACGAGACTGCGCGGATGCGCAGGCTAGTCTGAGTCTTTGCTGCTCGCCTGTGCAATAAGTACGAAAATCTCATGTGCTGTCCCATATCATCAATAAATCTTAAAACCAACGTAAAAGTTGCTTAAGGACAAGCATGATGATACCCGTTTTAACACTTGCTTTGGTCTGGTTGGGTGTTATAAACCAGGGACCAAATGCCAATGGTCAAGATATAGCGGACGTGAAACATCTGAAGACGGCACTCTTCGTAAACAATTCGTATGATAAGCATCTACGACCAGTGAAAAATCAGTCAAGACCCATCACAGTAAGTACACGTTTTTGGAACTCGAGATCTGTTCAATATCAGCTATTCTAGAGAGTTATATCTGTTTTCGAAATTTCTACACTTTGAAGAAATAGTTCGTGTTAAAATGGCTGTTTGCTTTGAAATGATAGTGAGTGAAACACAAACCACAGTGCAGTTATTCAAAAATATATAATTGTTTGCCGATTTTCATTCGAAAGTTGAACTTTTACTGAGTAAATGGTGTTTTTGCGAACTGGGAAGCTCCCATGTCACTTTTAGACGGTTATTCGGTCATTTCAGGAACAGCAACTCTTATTGAATTGTTTTCTATGAATGGACACTGCATACCAGCGTGATGCGCGTATTAGTCAGGGGCGATCGGGACTCCCGTGCGAATTTGATGCCGATTTATGGCGACCTATACCAAATCAAACTTTAGGGGATAACTAATGAAAATCACCTGGTCACCCATCTGGGTTTCACGTCTGGACGTCATTATGACGTCATAAAAATAACGTATATTGTATCAGTGCAATTTAACCGTATGTCCATTGCAGTCTATGGCGATCAGGACTTTCTTGCATTTTGTTTGCCAATTTCAGTCGAAATTCACCAAATTTAATCTTAGGAGGTTAATAATTAAAATTAACATGTCGCCCATAGTGTTTTCGCATCAGAACAAAAATATGACGTCATTGAAATGACGCCTAATATGTAATACCACGTATATATGCGTTTTGTCCATTTCCAACGGATGGAAATATTCCTTTAATAAACTGGCAGCCTTATCATGACTGAATATAAACTCTTTTAAATCGTAACATACAAAATATATTCAGATAGTGTGAAGTCAGTTCGAGGATGGGACGTAAATGCCGTCACGATTTACGAAAAAAAGACAGTGGAATGAATGAAAAACACGATAATGAACGGTGTAATTATAATCTCTTATGCTTATATATATATAAAGATGTACCACGACCTCTGGCCAATGACCTTTTGGTCTTTCTATTTCAAACGATTGATGCAGAATACGTAAAATGAGCCAGTCCAGGTAGAACATATGTGTATATCACAGCTTTTATAGTAAATGTAAATAAATGCCCGAAAACCTTTTTTCTAGTACAACATATCAATATTGTAAATAGAGTCACGCTCAAAAGCTTTTGGCTTATCTGTAGCTGCTTATCCTACACTCAAAGAAAAGATAGTAGTAATACTCATTTGCATACACTATCAACCAAACTCATTATAGTCCGATTTTGACCCCTGAAGGACCAAACGTTAGAAGAGTCTACTTAGTAGTAAGTTCATGATATGGAAATAAGGATAAACCCTCTACAAGTTACCCATTGTACTTCGATAGCACGGCCAATATAAAACTGTTACAATCTTATTTATCTTTCGCATGCTTATAGGTAGAATCGTCTTCAAAGGTCAAAATCGGACAATAAGGAATCCACATGAAAAAAGTTGTTCAAAAGTCATAAGCATATTGACCACTGGCAACATTTTACATGAGTCCTCTTCTGCTCCACGGCAACACAAATCAGTACAATATAAATGGTTTACTTTGTACTTACACCAAGATGTATTGCATACAGACATGCTGCAACGACATTTTATCAGCTGCAGAGGGGGTTCAGGGGCAGGAGGCAACATGTGTGGATCCAGGGATTTTTGTCATTCTTATTTAGTCCTCAGCTTATTTTACAGTTTACAGAGGGGGTCCAATGGTTTTATTGCTGAAAAACTATACCTATACTTTACCAAGGATCCAGAGGGGGTCCAAAATTTTCCAGGGGATGGGGTGTCAAACTTTTTCCAGGGGGGGGGTTCAAATGCTAATTTCTTTAGAAACCCATGTACGTACTTGTTATTTTCCAGGGGGGGGGTGTCCGGACCCCCTATCCCCCTCTGGATCCGCACATGGGCAATGTCATTATAACGGGACAATATTTATCACAGTCCCGCTTCTAACCATAATTGTCAGGCATTGATTTGTCAGGATTAATGACAGATGAGATTTTCCAAATGATGCACTGGTACTACGCACGTTTAACACCTTCGAGAAACACAGCTCTTGGAAGTGGTAGTTTTTGCAATTCAGCTTTTTTTCTCCCAAATATCCACTACGTCAACGCAGTGAGTCGAACAATATAGGTGACTGGCTAATACAAAGTAAGAAAGACGACAAAGATCAGTAATCGATACAATGAAGTACCACACCTGACCCAGGATACCAATGGGAAAGTAACAAACTCATAGTTAGATATCACAGACGAGAGCTAAGACGTCAGAACAATTTACAAATATATTACTCTAGTGCATCCGCCACAGTGCTTTCTAAGGGCACTGAGCCGAGGTGAAAGAATGCTTTCTGGATAGTCTCTAGCATAGCTAAATGCTTGCCAATATGATTTCTTGCTCTTTCCTGACATTGAACTAGTTAATATCAGCACCCGAAAGTGCATGGAACTCGATCAGAGCCCCGGTTGTGACATCACCAATGCCACATTGACATCTTTAATAAGTGTTCTGATCTTAGAAACTTGATGATATATGAGCAAGACTGTTTAAGAAAGTGTAAAAAATCAACACTCTGCAATTGTTTTATATATGTTTTATTTAAGCGGCGAAAACAAAATTTGCCCCACTGCAAAACTGGGAGTGGGTTGTGTGTTCATTGATTAGTTAGTTTTAACGTCTTTTTTCTGTAGCTCAAACTTTCAATTTTCTTATTCTCAAATTGATAAAGTAACATATGTAACAAGCCATAACAGGCTAACATCCATGCTTACAGTGTGAAAACATCTCCTATTCTATGCACCTTGAATTGGTACATACGATAGAGTATATCTAAAAGAGTTTGGGGTGGAGCAGGTCAATATTCGGCTTGCAGTCAAAATCGTGTTTGATGATTATTCTGGTTTTTTACGAGATGAGAAGGACAATTATTTTACCAGAGAAGCAGAAATAATAATCAATATTGTATATGACTTGGATAAGGATTGGTTTAGAATATTTACATTAGAAAGGGACATTTACTAAATTGTACTGTTTAAATGTGAAACGATTATTTTCTATGTACCTCAAGGATGTATCTTTATTTTAGAATTATTCATATTAGAAAATATTGAAAACAAATATTCATAACATCTGAAACAAAGGTACAGGGGCTTAAAATTATCAATACCTAAGACTAAGGCACCAGAGGCTGGAGACTTAAGCTAGGAAATTTTGCGAAATTTATATTCATTTTATCCTGAAATATCATCTCTTTCATCAAGTCAATGTCCTTGCTCATTAATTATGTCATGTAACATATGTTGCAACCTTTAACAAGTGCTTCAATCTTGTTGTTAAACCTGCAAATTATATAGTTTAAATAATATGAGCAAGACAATCCCAAATATGCAAGATATCCAACAGCAGCAAATGTTTTCATATATTTTTACTTAAATGATGCCTACCAAATTCGGCTCCTTAGAATTGGGTATAGCCTTTGGGTTGTTTAATTGCACGTATAAGACACTATATTTAAAGTATAAAAGCAAACTTTGGATTTTCTCTAACCAAAATGAGTTTGTAAGTACAAAATAATCAAAACATTTTGTAAAATGCACATATCAGCTATAAAGAAAATGATATTGGTCACAAGTTTCATGTTAAAAGGGTAATCTAATTAAAGTAACGCACATAACACCACATGAAGCTGTAATTTTGCTCAAAAAGAATTTATATGTTGCTAAAGTTGTCAATATGCAGACCATATGAGTAATTTAAATAATTAGCAATCTTTCTGTAGCTCAAACTTTTAATTTTTTTTTCTTTTTCTAAATTTAATATGGTAACATATGTAACAGGCTGTCAGAGACTAACGCCCCGGCAAACATAGTGCAAACATCTATTAAAAGACGCAGCTTGGAATCCTCTTTTAGATAGGATAAGCTTGCAAAATTCCCCAGGGGGAGCAATAGCATTCTCAGCCATCAGTCTAAGGGTGGCCCGATAAGCTTGGTATTTATAGGAAATCTACGGTATTTTGCATGCAAAATATAGTTATCGATAAATAATTCATTGTCAAAGTCAGGTAAAGCATTGATGTAACCATCATATGACTAAAATAATTGATATTATGTTTAAAAAGAGTTCCTGTTGGATAAATATGACCATACCAACACAAACTATAACTTTTATTAACAGGCAGTTTCTTATTATGGTCGCCATATTTATGACGTCATAACTAGCCTCAGACGCGGATTTGAGATGGGTGACCACCTTTAGATTAAAGGTAAGACTCCACTGAAGGTTTTGATATAGGTCACCATAAATCGGCACACAAATCGCACGAGACGTATTTTTTGTCCCTAAGGGCCCTGACTATATGAATATCGCTGTTAATCAGGTCAACCACGCCTCGTAGTGTATTCCAATGAATGGAAATAAGCCGTTTCATGATAAAACCTGCCTTTCAGAATTTTAAAAGACTACTCTGTTTAATACAGGGGCTATAGTTAGTTCTCAGAAATTTGATGTCGCAAGTTGAGCTATCATACCTTACATGTATAACCAACAGCAGTGTGCACGTGCTGGTCATTGCATAAGGATATATCTCAGTCACGCATACATGTCATAAACTGAATGACCTGGCGCTTTCACATCGTTCCTTGATTAGATTTCTTGTAAATGTTATAGTAATGGGCCAGCTCATTTAATTTATCACACCCTTTAAACATGAAAGCGCAGCCATCCACTATATTTCGGTCTCTGTATTCTTTCTGCGTGTACGCTGTTCATATAAACATAAATGCGGCAGATACCGTAATGCATTTAACATGCGTGAAGTAATCATGCATGCAGAGCCATCAAGTGGGTCTATGCACCTATTTTTCGGCCCATAGGTTCGTCCAAATGGTGCCTGCTTAAGTCGTCTGCTGCACATAGTTGATAACTTTATTGGCTTATGTTAGTACAGAGGCAAACTCCAAGTGTTCAAGTGTTTAATAGACTCGGATTTGGAATGCTCTCTTTTCAGTACATATTTTTGTCCACAAAATTATTTGCCTGATTGTTGTTAGTTATTTCCATGTAAGTGTTCTTGCTAGTATGCACGCATGTGCAGTCTGTTCTTGAGCTTTCGGTACTTGGCCTGCGTAGTGTTTAATGCAGACGGATCTTTGGAAATTTATATAAAAGATGAATAAATAAAAGAAAGTCAGCACCTATTTGTGTACACAATAATTATTTCAGAAAAGAGCCCAGTTTTGTCTGTTTATTTTGTACTAGTGAACGCTCTTGCGAGAATGCGCGCATGTACGATTTCGTGGAAAAATCAATGCAGTCGGAACTTTGGCAAGTTTATAAAACAATCAGATCCTATCAGAATATGCCGAAACGACCCACCCTAAAACCAGGTGGAAAACGACCAAGCCGAAACTACCCACGGCCGGAAACCTATGTTTAATGAATGTGCTACATCCGCTTTCCAGCGTCAAGGCAGTGACCGATATATAGGTCACTGGTCATTGCTACCACGTCGTGCAACAGAACCCATAGCGGCTTCTTTGATCTTAAACGTTGCTATCAGCGAGCCTCTGCTGATAACATAAGCAGAAAGTTTGGTCCCAGATCTTGTCCGACAAAGTGTTTAAAATTGATCAAACCTGACGGTTTTCCTAACTTCTTTTATCATACATTTGAATCTACATGTAAAAACAAGGGCGACGATGGGACTGCGCGGGCGCTCAGGGTGGTCCCTGCTTTTAACAAAGTTGGGGTTCTCGCGGCTTTAAACATTATATAGGCGTCTGGTAAATAAAGCAAATTTCGATAATCTCAAGGTATGTTCTGTTTTCAAATACAGAGCCAAAAACCATGCTCTATAAGTTCCTTACATGCGTATATGAGCAGTTAAAGGCCTCAACTTAAACGGTAAGATTTGCCTTATGCGATTCTGTCTTCTAAGACTCCTTCTTTGAATAAATACCTGGAGATAGTTTCATCACGGAGGGAGGTTTCATTGTTTTTTATGTAAAAATGATTGATTGATTGAGTGAATAATTGATTGATTGTGTTTATGTACATCTTTCGGTTTGTTGATACATGTTCTCACATGTAGCTTGTGATGTAATGAAGGAACGAACTCTTTATCTGCTAAAGCCGAGTTCATTGATATGGCACTTAATGCCATATCTTTTCTTGTTTATATTTACAGTAAAACCCGTGTAAATCGGCTACTCAAAAATAGACAAAACTAAGATCTTAATGACAAATGATAGCTTAATGAAGGCAACACTATGGAGCATTCTGCATGGCTTTTGACCTGCATTAAGCGATAATTGGTAATGAAAAAAAAATTTTGGTCTTTTTGAGAATGGTCGTTCTACACAGGTTTTATTGTATGTTTTTTGTGTGTGTGTTTTACATATCTGCAGACAGTAAGATAAGGGGTCTGAAGGCGGTCCAGTCGCATACTAAACTGTTAGCTGGTTACAAAGTACAAATACAGTCTTCATATCGCGCACTACTCTCCTGCCAGCCAAGAGTGACAGTGACGTCATTTTTCTTTACAAAGTTATGTGGGACTTAGAAACAATAGATCACTTGTGTATTAATTCTTTCCGCAGGATGGGATTAATGTACACGTGATCTAACGATTCGCAATAGCTGAAGTGGGGTGTACAAGTTGATGTTTTACATAACAATTGTAAGGCAAAGTATTACGTCACTGTCACTTTTGGTTAGCACGACAGTAGGTAATATAAAGCTTCTGGCCGCTGTATAGGCGGCAACTTTAAAATTCATATCAGTGCGTGGTTCGGCTATTTCATCTGCTCAATAAGGGATATCAGGTTCTATTTATATAATCTTAATAAGTTGTTGGAGCCGCGCAAACGTGTGTGCATATCATGAAAATCTTGACCGTATATTTACACTGAACTCACATTTATTAACACTTAAAGCGCATAACTCAAAAAGTCGTATGCCTTTGTCGTGTGCTGAAATATTTGAAGCCTCTTTGACAAACAGTGTAGACCCAGACCAGACTGTCTGATCTGGGTCCACAATGTTTGCCTCTATACTTACGTTAATCAATAAACAGACATTTTCAGATGCAGCTAATTTGCTGGCGTTTAAAGTAGTCAGGGCCCTTATGGACAAAAAATAGGTCCCGTGCGAATTGTGTGCCGATTTATGGTGACCTATATCAAAACCTTCGATGGGGTCTTACCTTTAATTAAAAGGTGGTCACTCATCTCAAATCCGCGTCTGAGGCTAGTTATGACGTCATAAATATGGCGACCATAATAAGAAACTGCCCGTTAATAAAAGTTATAGTTTGTGTTGGTGTGGTCATATTTATCCAACACGAACGCTCTTTTTAACATAATATCAATTATTTTAGTCACATGATGGTTACAGCAGTGCTTTCCCCGGCTTTGGCAATGAATTATTTATCGATAACTATATTTTGCATAAAAAATACCGTAGATTTCCTATAAATACCCAGTTTATCGGGCCACCTTTAGACTGATGGCTGAGAATGTTATTGCTCCCCTCGGGAATTTCGCAAGCCTATCCTACCTAAAAGAAGATTCCAAGCTGCTTCTTTTAATATATGGTTGCACTATGTTCGCCGGGATGTTAGTCTCTGACAGCCTGTTACATATGTTACCACATTAAATTTAGAAAAAAAGAAAATTAAAAGTTTGATATACAGAAAGAAGGCTAATTATTTAAATTACTCATATGGTCTGCATATTGACAACTTTAGCAACATATAAATTCTTTTTGAGCAAAATTACAGCTTCATGTGGTGTTATGTGCGTTACTTTAATTAGATTACCCTTTAAACATGAAAATTGTGACCAATATAATTTTTTTTATAGCTGATATGTGCATTTTCCAAAATGTGTTTAAATCGATCATTTTTGCACTTACAAACTCATGTGGGTTAGAGAAAATCCAAAGTTTGCTTTTATACTTTAGATATAGTGTCTTATACGTGCAATTAAACAACCCAAAGGCTACACCCAATTTTAAGGAGCCGAAGTTGGCAGGCATCATTTAAGTAAAAATTTATATAAACATTTGCTGCTGTTGGATATCTTGCATATTTGGGATTGTCATGCTCTTATTATAAAGAATTATAGATTTTGCAGGTTTAACAACAAAATTAAACCACTTGTTAAAGGCTGTAACATATGTTACATGACATAATAAATGAGCAAGGACATTGACTTGATGTAAGAGATGATATATCAGGAAAAAATGAATAAATTTCGCATGTTTTCCTAGCTAATGTCTCTAGCCTCTAGTGCCTAAATCTGAGGTATTGATGATTATTAAGCCCCTGTACCTTTGTTACAGATGTTAAGGATATTTGTTTTCAATATTTCCTAATATGAATAATTCTAAAATAAAAATACATCCTAGAGAAACATAGAAAATAATCGGTTCACATTTAAACAGTACTATTTAGTAAATGTCCCTTTCTAATGTAAATATCTTAAACCAATTCTTATTAAGCCATATACAATGTCGATTATAATTGCTGCTTCTCTGGTAAAATAATTGTCCTCCTCATCTCATAAAAACCAGAATGATAATCTAACAAGATTTTGACTGCAAGCTGAGTAATGACCTGCTCCATCCCAAACCCTTTTAGACATACACTATCGTATGTACCAATTCGAAGTGCATCGAATAGGAGATGTTTGCACACTGTAAGCATGGGTGTTAGCCTGTAACCGCTTGTAACATATGTTACTTTATCAATTTGAGAATAAGAAAATTGAACATTTGAGCTACAAAAAGAAGACATTAAAACTAGCTAATCAATGAACATTCTAATAGTCTGCAAATTACTGGATGTCTTTACTACATATGACAGCTGTTTACGGCTACATGTTGTAGTATGTGCATTACATGAACTTAATTGTAATTTAAAAGTGGTAATTTTGGCTATCGTCATTTAGTTTAATGACTGCTCTGTTTCAAACCGTTTTAGATAAGGTTTAACAAACAAATACTCAATTGACGAATACAAAAACCAAAGTTTGCTTATCCATCTTAAATGTTTTGTCTTATATGAGCTAATGCACAACACTACCCCCAGTTTTGCAGTGGAGCAAATTTTGTTTTCGCCGCTTAAGGAAAACACATACAAAACAATTGCATGGTGTTGGTATTTTACATTTTCTTAATCAGTCTTGCTCATATATCATCAAGTTTCTAAGATCAGGACACTTATTAAAGATGTCAAAGTGCCATTGGTGATGTCACAACCAGAGCTCTGATCGAATTCTATGCATTCTCAGGTGCTGGTATTAACTAGTTCAATGTCAGGAAAGAGCAAGAATCATATTGGCAGGCATTTAGCTATGCTAGAGACTATATCCACGAAGCATTCTTTCACCTCGGCTCAGTGCCCTTAGAAAGCACTATGGGGGATGCACTAGGGTAATATATTTGTCAATTGTCTTGACCTCTTAGCTCTCGTTTGTGATGTCTATATGTAACTGCGAGTTTGTTTCTTTCCCATTGGTATCCTGGGTCAGGTGTGGTACTTGGTTGTATCGATTCCTGATCTTTGCCGCCGTTCTTTCTTTGTTTAAGCCAGTCACCGATATTGTTCGACTCACTGCGTTGTTGTACTGGATATTTTGAAGAGAAATAAATTTTCCTTTTTAAAGGAGGGCTTGCCTAGTTGAAAAACAGCATGTACACCTTGTTGGGAACACCTCCAAATTTGGTTATTGTTTACACTGCACTAAAACCACGTCATAGACGAACATTAACAATAGTTATTGAGTCGGTGGGTAAGATACTCTTGGAAAAAGAAAAACACAAACAGTTATCTAAAGCAGCACCTAGCAACGTACACTGAAGGACTTTAAAAACGCCAAAAAAATGAAATTAATAAAATTTTACTTAATTTCAATGTATCAATTTTTTGGTTTTGGCAACAACAACACGTCAGCAAAACATGTTTTTAATTTCATGCCAAAATATAAATAATGTTAGGACAACAGTCTATCGAATAGCAATACCCTTAGATTCAAAAGTTGCAAATTTGTCTAGGAATCAGAAGTGATTTAAAGTAATTGTTTCAAAATATTTTTATTAAAAACCTGGATACAAATTACCCTCAAAGCCCTATTATTTGTCTGGAACTGACGATAGCCAGCCAGAACGGATATCTTTGATGCAAATATCGTTGATACACTTGACGTAAGTCGCCGTCTTAACGTCAGGTCGTCATTTTTGGTTAACCAGACCTGCCTCAATATTTAACTGTCCCTGTAGCCTGATAACGATCTCTGAGGGGCTGTATAGTTGATCGCCTTTCCCAAAGGCCTAGAACTTTTCAAATAGTCATTTCATGTTTCCCATATAAATATATTCCTAATTTGTTGCTAGTCTATAGGCTTATGCTATGTTCTGATAATCATACAACTATACTGCAGACAATTACATTTATAGAGTAATGAACATAACCATTTGGAAAAGAAAGAAATATTAATACAATATTTACGTGTATTAATGACCACTTTTATTATCAGACTGGTAGCTTTTATATATAGATTACTGATGGCAATTATAATGGCTCACTTCGAATCGAAGTTTAGTTCCTAGTATAGTAACTAATTTCAATTAGAACATCGATAGTCGCTACTATAGTGACGTCATGAACCTACTAAAGATCAACGGTGGGTCAGAGCACCGTTACTCTAGTAGCTTATCTGGTGGTTCCCTCCTCTAGACCTATATAGCAAGATGGGTTCAAGATCTATCAATAGCGTCAAAATGTTTTTATTTTACAAAATAAATCGTTGATGTGTTCTATTTGCGGTCCCTCTTATTCGTAATTGTTAATTAGAGTAGTCTGTGCAGTTTATGCACACCCTTTTTGTCTATGATGAAGAATTGAGGTGGGACATACAGGGCTATTCACTTTGTTTACTTGACAACTAATTAAAAGGGAGCAACTGTAGCCATTTAGGTGTAAACGTACGCACACATCTATTGCGTAAGATCTTTAGTAGGAACTTTAGTTCAATTCGAAGTGGGCCAATATCATTCCAATTGTGCCAGATGGTTCATGTTTGGACAATCGTGGCATGATTAATAAAGTTATAAAAGTAAATCTGCAGTGTTTTTATACATGCTTATGTACAAGCTACATGTCAATTTGACCCAGAAGTGTATGCGACACGCCATGATCCCAAAATATATACTCACACCAAATTTAGGATTCCTACCTCAAATTATATACAGATAAGCTCTGAGCTTGACCTTGCTAGAACAGAAACCAGAGGTCAAGGTCACAGTGACCTGGAAACATTTGGTGACTCTCCAGGGTCAAAGATGTATCTACATACCAAATATGGAATGCTACCATAAATAAAATAGGCGATCTGCTGTGGGTGCATTTTTTTCAAGAACTGACTCCTGAGATCAAGGTCACAGTGGATGAAAACAGTGAGCGACATTCCATGACCACAACATATATCCACAAATTGAATTTTGGGGTTAATATGGCATATAATATGAGACATGCTCTTACAGGGCTCGCACAGACCTGGAAAAATTTGGCCTTGGTCCTGGAAAAAAGTGCCTTTTGTCCTGGAATTGTCCTGGAATTTTGTAAAATCATCCTTGAAAATATGAATTAGTCTTTGAAAAATATAAATACAACTAGTCCTTTTAGATTTATGGGATGCGCTAAAAACTGTGTGAAAATCGCAAAAAAACTGAATGAAAATTGCTAGATATACGTCAAAGAGCGAGGTGCAACTCGTATTGCTGTCGGTAAGTTGTCTTGTCACTGAACTGTTTTGTTCCCATAACCACGACCGTTATGCTAACAGTTTGTTTATATAAATAGACAAACCAGGTAGAGGGTATCACTATTTCGACAGAAATGCTTGCGGCGAGAGCGCCGCAAGCAAAAAGCCGCATTGCAAAAACTACCACTTCCAAGAGCTGTGTTTCTCGAAGGAGTCAAACGTGCACAGTACCAGTGCATCATTTGAAAACCTCATCTGTCATTAATCCTGGCAAATCAATGCCTGATAGTTATGGTTAGAAGCGGGACTGTGATAAATATTGTCCCGTTATGATGACATTGCCCATGTGCGGATCCAGAGGTGGATAGGGGGTCCGAACACTCTCTGGTAAATAACAAGTATGTATATGGGTTTCTATAGAAATTAGCATTTGGACCCCCCAGAAAAAATTGGACCCCCCCCCTGGAAAATAATGGACTCCCTCTAGATCCTTGGTAAAGAATAGGTATAGTTTTCTCAGCAATAAAACCATTAGACCCCCTCTGTAAACTGTAAAATAAGCTGAGGACTAAATAAAACTGACAAAAATTCCTGGATCCGCGCATGTTGTCTCCTGCCCCCGAAACCCCTCTGCAGCTGATAAAATGTGGATGCAGCATGTCTGTATGCGAAACATCTCGGTGTAAGTACAAAGCAAACCATTTATATTGTGGTGTTAGTACACAATTACAGTCTTCCGGTTTGGTAGCCCACGAAAATAGTACCTTTAGAAATTTAGCACTTGCCGTTTCTGGGCCCTTTAAGGCGTAAATGGGTGCTTTATTCGACTTTTAATGTACATGTGATTCAACATTGGTCTATGTTTGTCAGGCTGATGCAGAAAAATGCATCTTTGTGTGGACTATTTTGTCACAGACTCCCCGGCGCACTCCCCAGGTAACGTCTGACGCAGGTCGGATTTCAGCCCGGATTTTTTGACTGTTCCCCAAAGAACGGAGAATGCGGAGAAAACGAGATTATCAAGGTAGGTTGTCTTTTCACTTTTTTGATAGGTGAATGACAGATCTTGCCACTCACAGACAGAAAAAAGTCCAAGCAATGTCCTGGAAAAATTTGCAGATGCTCGAATTCTGCCTTTTTACATGGAGTTGAATGGGACCGATTAATTGTGCACCGAACCCTATAAGAGAGGAGGTGAAAAAAACAAAAATCTTTGTAAAACAGTCATTTTTCAATGAATTAAGATGAAATTTTGCACACAGATCAGGAACCAAAATAGAAATAATTTGAAATTATTTTTGGAAGAAATTTAAATTTAAATTTAAAATTTTATTGAATTTTAGTTTAAATTTTAAATTTTTCTTAAAATCATTTTTAAAGCCTGGTTCTCTCGAGGAAAGACTCAAATTGCATTATATACCAGAAAATGCAATTAAATGGCCATACACAAACAGTTTTGACCAGGATTTGACTAATCAATCCAAGCAGGCTGACCGTGATACTCCGTTTTTGCAGACTGGCCAGCACTGCTGTGCAAGTTGATTTTTGTGATTGTATTCCCTTTTCTACTGAAATGTGCTATGAGTGCTTACTCACTTTAACTGTACCAGTATGGTGACTTAGCATATGGTTATTTATTAAAACACTCTTAGGATACTTACACTCGTTAGAACCGCCTCATAGAGATGACACTTAAAGGCATAATGATGAGGATCCGCAGGGACTGGTCGGGACCATTACCCCAAGCAGGTTGCCTGGCCTCATTGCTTAGACCAATAAAATTCAATTGTATTTGGCTGTTCAACTCACCGGATCGAGGCTGTACTAATTTAAACACAAACTAAACTTTTTCAGCTAAACAAATCAACTGCAGCCCCCCCCCCCAGCTTCACCCGAGATCAAATTTTGCTCTTATTTCGACCATGCAAGCAGTAGTACTGTTTGGTACTCATTAGAGTCGCCTCACACTCAAAATTGTTTTTGAAGCTACTCATTAGAACCGCCTCACACAGATAATGATATAACACAGTTATCAAAGCTCATTTAGTTACCTAACCCCCTATGAAACACTTTCACATAGATACTCGTATTAGGTGCTTAAGCGGGTTGTGATATTTCTCGTTGGACGAGGCCGCTCTAATGAGCAATCTTTACTTACAGTCTTTTCAGAAATTTCAAATTTGGGATATAGTTGCATTAAAAAAAGAGAATGAGCAATTTCCATTATGATATGGGCATTAAATCTAGACCTAGGTCTCAAATCTTTCCCACTCTGGCCATTTTGGTAGCATGTAAATTACGGAATATTTCACATTCAGAACTAGCAGTGTAGATCATGATTAGAATGAAATGATGTGTTTCTTCCAGCATCAGGCACCCATCAGTGAAGCTGCTCTACTTCAGACACAAAGAAAGTGGTATAAATTGCTGTTTCAGCATGCTTGGGTGCAACGTAGCTCGGTTTTGGGGGCAAATTTGAATGTGATTGAAAACTGTTCGCGATTTTGCTTAAAATCACTTTAAAATTTGATCTTTTAGCTTCAGTTTTTAAATTTTGTAACTAAAGTTTATGTGAGATTATCCTTTAATAACTCTTACAGATGCCTAAACTTTCTTTTTTGCTTTTGGGTTATTGAGATTCATTGAAATAATTGAAACTATGAACTTTTTCATCAGACTAGTTTGAATAATTGAACTTTTGCTTGTATCAGCTTGTGAGGGGGGTCACATATGAAATCCTAGATTTGTATCGCCTCTTGGTGACTGAGTTAGTCCTTTTGGACGATTATTTGCTTAACTATATGAGTTTGATATGTCACAGAGACAAAATTTAAAAATTCGAAAATTTGCAGATTCTTGAAGGTGTTAGTACACAATTACAGTCTTCCGGTTTGGTAGCCCACGAAAATAGTACCTTTAGAAATTTAGCACTTGCCGTTTCTGGGCCCTTTAAGGCGTAAATGGGTGCTTTATTCGACTTTAAATGTACATGTGATTCAACATTGGTCTATGTTTGTCAGGCTGATGCAGAAAAATGCATCTTTGTGTGGACTATTTTGTCACAGACTCCCCGGCGCACTCCCCAGGTAACGTCTGACGCAGGTCGGATTTCAGCCCGGATTTTTTGACTGTTCCCCAAAGAACGGAGAATGCGGAGAAAACGAGATTATCAAGGTAGGTTGTCTTTTCACTTTTTTGATAGGTGAATGACAGATCTTGCCACTCACAGACAGAAAAAAGTCCAAGCAATGTCCTGGAAAAATTTGCAGATGCTCGAATTCTGCCTTTTTACATGGAGTTGAATGGGACCGATTAATTGTGCACCGAACCCTATAAGAGAGGAGGTGAAAAAAACAAAAATCTTTGTAAAACAGTCATTTTTCAATGAATTAAGATGAAATTTTGCACACAGATCAGGAACCAAAATAGAAATAATTTGAAATTATTTTTGGAAGAAATTTAAATTTAAATTTAAAATTTTATTGAATTTTAGTTTAAATTTTAAATTTTTCTTAAAATCATTTTTAAAGCCTGGTTCTCTCGAGGAAAGACTCAAATTGCATTATATACCAGAAAATGCAATTAAATGGCCATACACAAACAGTTTTGACCAGGATTTGACTAATCAATCCAAGCAGGCTGACCGTGATACTCCGTTTTTGCAGACTGGCCAGCACTGCTGTGCAAGTTGATTTTTGTGATTGTATTCCCTTTTCTACTGAAATGTGCTATGAGTGCTTACTCACTTTAACTGTACCAGTATGGTGACTTAGCATATGGTTATTTATTAAAACACTCTTAGGATACTTACACTCGTTAGAACCGCCTCATAGAGATGACACTTAAAGGCATAATGATGAGGATCCGCAGGGACTGGTCGGGACCATTCCCCCCAAGCAGGTTCCCTGGCCTCATTGCTTAGACCAATAAAATTCAATTGTATTTGGCTGTTCAACTCACCGGGTCGAGGCTGTACTAATTTAAACACAAACTAAACTTTTTCAGCTAAACAAATCAACTGCAGCCCCCCCCCCCCAGCTTCACCCGAGATCAAATTTTGCTCTTATTTCGACCATGCAAGCAGTAGTACTGTTTGGTACTCATTAGAGTCGCCTCACACTCAAAATTGTTTTTGAAGCTACTCATTAGAACCGCCTCACACAGATAATGATATAACACAGTTATCAAAGCTCATTTAGTTACCTAACCCCCTATGAAACACTTTCACATAGATACTCGTATTAGGTGCTTAAGCGGGTTGTGATATTTCTCGTTCGACGAGGCCGCTCTAATGAGCAATCTTTACTTACAGTCTTTTCAGAAATTTCAAATTTGGGATATAGTTGCATTAAAAAAAGAGAATGAGCAATTTCCATTATGATATGGGCATTAAATCTAGACCTAGGTCTCAAATCTTTCCCACTCTGGCCATTTTGGTAGCATGTAAATTACGGAATATTTCACATTCAGAACTAGCAGTGTAGATCATGATTAGAATGAAATGATGTGTTTCTTCCAGCATCAGGCACCCATCAGTGAAGCTGCTCTACTTCAGACACAAAGAAAGTGGTATAAATTGCTGTTTCAGCATGCTTGGGTGCAACGTAGCTCGGTTTTGGGGGCAAATTTGAATGTGATTCAAAACTGTTCGCGATTTTGCTTAAAATCACTTTAAAATTTGATCTTTTAGCTTCAGTTTTTAAATTTTGTAACTAAAGTTTATGTGAGATTATCCTTTAATAACTCTTACAGATGCCTAAACTTTCTTTTTTGCTTTTGGGTTATTGAGATTCATTGAAATAATTGAAACTATGAACTTTTTCATCAGACTAGTTTGAATAATTGAACTTTTGCTTGTATCAGCTTGTGAGGGGGGTCACATATGAAATCCTAGATTTGTATCGCCTCTTGGTGACTGAGTTAGTCCTTTTGGACGATTATTTGCTTAACTATATGAGTTTGATATGTCACAGAGACAAAATTTAAAAATTCGAAAATTTGCAGATTCTTGAAGGTGTTAGTACACAATTACAGTCTTCCGGTTTGGTAGCCCACGAAAATAGTACCTTTAGAAATTTAGCACTTGCCGTTTCTGGGCCCTTTAAGGCGTAAATGGGTGCTTTATTCGACTTTAAATGTACATGTGATTCAACATTGGTCTATGTTTGTCAGGCTGATGCAGAAAAATGCATCTTTGTGTGGACTATTTTGTCACAGACTCCCCGGCGCACTCCCCAGGTAACGTCTGACGCGGGTCGGATTTCAGCCCGGATTTTTTGACTGTTCCCCAAAGAACGGAGAATGCTGAGAAAACGAGATTATCAAGGTAGGTTGTCTTTTCACTTTTTTGATAGGTGAATGACAGATCTTGCCACTCACAGACAGAAAAAAGTCCAAGCAATGTCCTGGAAAAATTTGCAGATGCTCGAATTCTGCCTTTTTACATGGAGTTGAATGGGACCGATTAATTGTGCACCGAACCCTATAAGAGAGGAGGTGAAAAAAACAAAAATCTTTGTAAAACAGTCATTTTTCAATGAATTAAGATGAAATTTTGCACACAGATCAGGAACCAAAATAGAAATAATTTGAAATTATTTTTGGAAGAAATTTAAATTTAAATTTAAAATTTTATTGAATTTTAGTTTAAATTTTAAATTTTTCTTAAAATCATTTTTAAAGCCTGGTTCTCTCGAGGAAAGACTCAAATTGCATTATATACCAGAAAATGCAATTAAATGGCCATACACAAACAGTTTTGACCAGGATTTGACTAATCAATCCAAGCAGGCTGACCGTGATACTCCGTTTTTGCAGACTGGCCAGCACTGCTGTGCAAGTTGATTTTTGTGATTGTATTCCCTTTTCTACTGAAATGTGCTATGAGTGCTTACTCACTTTAACTGTACCAGTATGGTGACTTAGCATATGGTTATTTATTAAAACACTCTTAGGATACTTACACTCGTTAGAACCGCCTCATAGAGATGACACTTAAAGGCATAATGATGAGGATCCACAGGGACTGGTCGGGACCATTCCCCCAAGCAGGTTCCCTGGCCTCATTGCTTAGACCAATAAAATTCAATTGTATTTGGCTGTTCAACTCACCGGGTCGAGGCTGTACTAATTTAAACACAAACTAAACTTTTTCAGCTAAACAAATCAACTGCAGCCCCCCCCCCCCAGCTTCACCCGAGATCAAATTTTTTTCTTATTTCGACCATGCAAGCAGTAGTACTGTTTGGTACTCATTAGAGTCGCCTCACACTCAAAATTGTTTTGAAGCTACTCATTAGAACCGCCTCACATAGATAATGATATAACACAGTTATCAAAGCTCATTTAGTTACCTAACCCCCTATGAAACACTTTCACATAGATACTCGTATTAGGTGCTTAAGCGGGTTGTGATATTTCTCGTTCGACGAGGCCGCTCTAATGAGCAATCTTTACTTACAGTCTTTTCAGAAATTTCAAATTTGGGATATAGTTGCATTAAAAAAAGAGAATGAGCAATTTCCATTATGATATGGGCATTAAATCTAGACCTAGGTCTCAAATCTTTCCCACTCTGGCCATTTTGGTAGCATGTAAATTACGGAATATTTCACATTCAGAACTAGCAGTGTAGATCATGATTAGAATGAAATGATGTGTTTCTTCCAGCATCAGGCACCCATCAGTGAAGCTGCTCTACTTCAGACACAAAGAAAGTGGTATAAATTGCTGTTTCAGCATGCTTGGGTGCAACGTAGCTCGGTTTTGGGGGCAAATTTGAATGTGATTCAAAACTGTTCGCGATTTTGCTTAAAATCACTTTAAAATTTGATCTTTTAGCTTCAGTTTTTAAATTTTGTAACTAAAGTTTATGTGAGATTATCCTTTAATGACTCTTACAGATGCCTAAACTTTCTTTTTTGCTTTTGGGTTATTGAGATTCATTGAAATAATTGAAACTATGAACTTTTTCATCAGACTAGTTTGAATAATTGAACTTTTGCTTGTATCAGCTTGTGAGGGGGGTCACATATGAAATCCTAGATTTGTATCGCCTCTTGGTGACTGAGTTAGTCCTTTTGGACGATTATTTGCTTAACTATATGAGTTTGATATGTCACAGAGACAAAATTTAAAAATTCGAAAATTTGCAGATTCTTGAAGGTGTTAGTACACAATTACAGTCTTCCGGTTTGGTAGCCCACGAAAATAGTACCTTTAGAAATTTAGCACTTGCCGTTTCTGGGCCCTTTAAGGCGTAAATGGGTGCTTTATTCGACTTTAAATGTACATGTGATTCAACATTGGTCTATGTTTGTCAGGCTGATGCAGAAAAATGCATCTTTGTGTGGACTATTTTGTCACAGACTCCCCGGCGCACTCCCCAGGTCGGTCTATCTAAATACTACAAAGACACCCAAACTAGGCAAAGACACGCAAAGTCGCACAAAGACACGCAAAGACTCACAACGACACGCAAAGACACGCAAAGACACGCAAAGACGTGCAAAGACACGCAAATTTTTGCGTGTCTTTGTCCGTCTTTGTGTGTCTTTGTCAACTTCAAACGTTTTTTTTTTGCTGCCTTTGCGCAGTGACCTATATAAGAGTGACTAGACACTCCATTTTTCAGCCACATAGGTATGTCGGGGCTGATATCACGTGACCTATACCTGGCGCGCCTTTCATCGTATACACACAAATGGCGATGCAGCTTGAGAAACCGCTGCATTCATAGGTACATTGAAGAGCGTACTTCCTAATAAATATCGCTCATTGCTACATTTTGTTTATAGCAATCGAAAAAAGATATATGAAATATTTATAAATGATATGTTTCTGCAATGTTACGACTAATCCTATGGAGTTAGGACCGTGTAAACATCGGCTGATTTTATGAATTTTGCGGAATTCGTCAAAAATGGCTTCGAAAATACCTGTTTCACTGCGACGAATAAAGCTTTAAACACGGCCATGTCTGTGTCTCTATTTAACAATTTTCATAAACTAAGATGCCTTATAATTCATAAATCATCGTAATCATACTATTTCGGTGTTTGTAAAGTTGTTAAAAGTTTTGGTAAACAATGGAGAAATTACGCTGTGTATTGCAAAACCATGATAAAGGTAAATCGTGTAGATAAATGATATCGATTCCCCCTCATTTACCTGTGTAAGAAGCAAGACAGAGCAATTTGAGGTGAGTATTGGTATTTCCTTGGCGTTTCCAGTCACTCTTATATAGGTCACTGCTTTGCGTGTCTTTGTGTGTCTTTGCCCGTCTTTGCCCGTCTTTGCGTGTCTTTGCGTAGTTTGTGTGTCTTTGCGGTATTTAGATAGACCCCCCCAGGTAACGTCTGACGCGGGTCGGATTTCAGCCCGGATTTTTTGACTGTTCCCCAAAGAACGGAGAATGCTGAGAAAACGAGATTATCAAGGTAGGTTGTCTTTTCACTTTTTTGATAGGTGAATGACAGATCTTGCCACTCACAGACAGAAAAAAGTCCAAGCAATTTCCTGGAAAAATTTGCAGATGCTCGAATTCTGCCTTTTTACATGGAGTTGAATGGGACCGATTAATTGTGCACCGAACCCTATAAGAGAGGAGGTGAAAAAAACAAAAATCTTTGTAAAACAGTCATTTTTCAATGAATTAAGATGAAATTTTGCAAACAGATCAGGAACCAAAATAGAAATAATTTGAAATTATTTTTGGAAGAAATTTAAATTTAAATTTAAAATTTTATTGAATTTTAGTTTAAATTTTAAATTTTTCTTAAAATCATTTTTAAAGCCTGGTTCTCTCGAGGAAAGACTCAAATTGCATTATATACCAGAAAATGCAATTAAATGGCCATACACAAACAGTTTTGACCAGGATTTGACTAATCAATCCAAGCAGGCTGACCGTGATACTCCGTTTTTGCAGACTGGCCAGCACTGCTGTGCAAGTTGATTTTTGTGATTGTATTCCCTTTTCTACTGAAATGTGCTATGAGTGCTTACTCACTTTAACTGTACCAGTATGGTGACTTAGCATATGGTTATTTATTAAAACACTCTTAGGATACTTACACTCGTTAGAACCGCCTCATAGAGATGACACTTAAAGGCATAATGATGAGGATCCACAGGGACTGGTCGGGACCATTCCCCCAAGCAGGTTCCCTGGCCTCATTGCTTAGACCAATAAAATTCAATTGTATTTGGCTGTTCAACTCACCGGGTCGAGGCTGTACTAATTTAAACACAAACTAAACTTTTTCAGCTAAACAAATCAACTGCAGCCCCCCCCCCCCCAGCTTCACCCGAGATCAAATTTTGCTCTTATTTCGACCATGCAAGCAGTAGTACTGTTTGGTACTCATTAGAGTCGCCTCACACTCAAAATTGTTTTTGAAGCTACTCATTAGAACCGCCTCACATAGATAATGATATAACACAGTTATCAAAGCTCATTTAGTTACCTAACCCCCTATGAAACACTTTCACATAGATACTCGTATTAGGTGCTTAAGATGGTTGTGATATTTCTCGTTCGACGAGGCCGCTCTAATGAGCAATCTTTACTTACAGTCTTTTCAGAAATTTCAAATTTGGGATATAGTTGCATTAAAAAAAGAGAATGAGCAATTTCCATTATGATATGGGCATTAAATCTAGACCTAGGTCTCAAATCTTTCCCACTCTGGCCATTTTGGTAGCATGTAAATTACGGAATATTTCACATTCAGAACTAGCAGTGTAGATCTTGATTAGAATGAAATGATGTGTTTCTTCCAGCATCAGGCACCCATCAGTGAAGCTGCTCTACTTCAGACACAAAGTAAGTGGTATAAATTGCTGTTTCAGCATGCTTGGGTGCAACGTAGCTCGGTTTTGGGGGCAAATTTGAATGTGATTCAAAACTGTTCGCGATTTTGCTTAAAATCACTTTAAAATTTGATCTTTTAGCTTCAGTTTTTAGATTTTGTAACTAAAGTTTATGTGAGATTATCCTTTAATGACTCTTACAGATGCCTAAACTTTCTTTTTTGCTTTTGGGTTATTGAGATTCATTGAAATAATTGAAACTATGAACTTTTTCATCAGACTAGTTTGAATAATTGAACTTTTGCTTGTATCAGCTTGTGAGGGGGGTCACATATGAAATCCTAGATTTGTATCGCCTCTTGGTGACTGAGTTAGTCCTTTTGGACGATTATTTGCTTAACTATATGAGTTTGATATGTCACAGAGACAAAATTTAAAAATTCGAAAATTTGCAGATTCTTGAAATAAGAGAGGAGGTGAAAAAAACAAAAATCTTTGTAAAACAGTCATTTTTCAATGAATTAAGATGAAATTTTGCACACAGATCAGGAACCAAAATAGAAATAATTTGAAATTATTTTTTGAAGAAATTTAAATTTAAATTTAAAATTTTATTGAATTTTAGTTTAAATTTTAAATTTTTCTTAAAATCATTTTTAAAGCCTGTTTTTTTCGTGGAAAGACTCAAATTGCATTATATACCAGAAAATGCAATTAAATGGCCATACACAAACAGTTTTGACCAGGATTTGACTAATCAATCCAAGCAGGCTGACCGTGATACTCCGTTTTTGCAGACTGGCCAGCACTGCTGTGCAAGTTGATTTTTGTGATTGTATTCCCTTTTCTACTGAAATGTGCTATGAGTGCTTACTCACTTTAACTGTACCAGTATGGTGACTTAGCATATGGTTATTTATTAAAACACTCTTAGGATACTTACACTCGTTAGAACCGCCTCATAGAGATGACACTTAAAGGCATAATGATGAGGATCCGCAGGGACTGGTCGGGACCATTCCCCCAAGCAGGTTCCCTGGCCTCATTGCTTAGACCAATAAAATTCAATTGTATTTGGCTGTTCAACTCACCGGGTCGAGGCTGTACTAATTTAAACACAAACTAAACTTTTTCAGCTAAACAAATCAACTGCAGCCCCCCCCCCCCCCAGCTTCACCCGAGATCAAATTTTGCTCTTATTTCGACCATGCAAGCAGTAGTACTGTTTGGTACTCATTAGAGTCGCCTCACACTCAAAATTGTTTTTGAAGCTACTCATTAGAACCGCCTCACATAGATAATGATATAACACAGTTATCAAAGCTCATTTAGTTACCTAACCCCCTATGAAACACTTTCACATAGATACTCGTATTAGGTGCTTAAGCGGGTTGTGATATTTCTCGTTCGACGAGGCTGCTCTAATGAGCAATCTTTACTTACAGTCTTTTCAGAAATTTCAAATTTGGGATATAGTTGCATTAAAAAAAGAGAATGAGCAATTTCCATTATGATATGGGCATTAAATCTAGACCTAGGTCTCAAATCTTTCCCACTCTGGCCATTTTGGTAGCATGTAAATTACGGAATATTTCACATTCAGAACTAGCAGTGTAGATCATGATTAGAATGAAATGATGTGTTTCTTCCAGCATCAGGCACCCATCAGTGAAGCTGCTTTACTTCAGACACAAAGTAAGTGGTATAAATTGCTGTTTCAGCATGCTTGGGTGCAACGTAGCTCGGTTTTGGGGGCAAATTTGAATGTGATTCAAAACTGTTCGCGATTTTGCTTAAAATCACTTTAAAATTTGATCTTTTAGCTTCAGTTTTTAAATTTTGTAACTAAAGTTTATGTGAGATTATCCTTTAATGACTCTTACAGATGCCTAAACTTTCTTTTTTGCTTTTGGGTTATTGAGATTCATTGAAATAATTGAAACTATGAACTTTTTCATCAGACTAGTTTGAATAATTGAACTTTTGCTTGTATCAGCTTGTAAGGGGGGTCACATATGAAATCCTAGATTTGTATCGCTTCTTGGTGACTGAGTTAGTCCTTTTGGACGATTATTTGCTTAACTATATGAGTTTGATATGTCACAGAGACAAAATTTAAAAATTCGAAAATTTGCAGATTCTTGAAGGTGTTAGTACACAATTACAGTCTTCCGGTTTGGTAGCCCACGAAAATAGTACCTTTAGAAATTTAGCACTTGCCGTTTCTGGGCCCTTTAAGGCGTAAATGGGTGCTTTATTCGACTTTAAATGTACATGTGATTCAACATTGGTCTATGTTTGTCAGGCTGATGCAGAAAAATGCATCTTTGTGTGGACTATTTTGTCACAGACTCCCCGGCGCACTCCCCAGGTAACGTCTGACGCGGGTCGGATTTCAGCCCGGATTTTTTGACTGTTCCCCAAAGAACGGAGAATGCTGAGAAAACGAGATTATCAAGGTAGGTTGTCTTTTCACTTTTTTGATAGGTGAATGACAGATCTTGCCACTCACAGACAGAAAAAAGTCCAAGCAATGTCCTGGAAAAATTTGAAGATGCTCGAATTCTGCCTTTTTACATGGAGTTGAATGGGACCGATTAATTGTGCACCGAACCCTATAAGAGAGGAGGTGAAAAAAAGAAAAATCTTTGTAAAACAGTCATTTTTCAATGAATTAAGATGAAATTTTGCACACAGATCAGGAACCAAAATAGAAATAATTTGAAATTATTTTTGGAAGAAATTTAAATTTAAATTTAAAATTTTATTGAATTTTAGTTTAAATTTTAAATTTTTCTTAAAATCATTTTTAAAGCCTGGTTCTCTCGAGGAAAGACTCAAATTGCATTATATACCAGTAAAATGCAATTAAATGGCCATACACAAACAGTTTTGACCAGGATTTGACTAATCAATCCAAGCAGGCTGACCGTGATACTCCGTTTTTGCAGACTGCCCAGCACTGCTGTGCAAGTTGATTTTTGTGATTGTATTCCCTTTTCTACTGAAATGTGCTATGAGTGCTTACTCACTTTAACTGTACCAGTATGGTGACTTAGCATATGGTTATTTATTAAAACACTCTTAGGATACTTACACTCGTTAGAACCGCCTCATAGAGATGACACTTAAAGGCATAATGATGAGGATCCGCAGGGACTGGTCGGGACCATTCCCCCAAGCAGGTTCCCTGGCCTCATTGCTTAGACCAATAAAATTCAATTGTATTTGGCTGTTCAACTCACCGGGTCGAGGCTGTACTAATTTAAACACAAACTAAACTTTTTCAGCTAAACAAATCAACTGCAGCCCCCCCCCCCCCCCCCAGCTTCACCCGAGATCAAATTTTGCTCTTATTTCGACCATGCAAGCAGTAGTACTGTTTGGTACTCATTAGAGTCGCCTCACACTCAAAATTGTTTTTGAAAGCTACTCATTAGAACCGCCTCACATAGATAATGATATAACACAGTTATCAAAGCTCATTTAGTTACCTAACCCCCTATGAAACACTTTCACATAGATACTCGTATTAGGTGCTTAAGCGGGTTGTGATATTTCTCGTTCGACGAGGCCGCTCTAATGAGCAATCTTTACTTACAGTCTTTTCAGAAATTTCAAATTTGGGATATAGTTGCATTAAAAAAAGAGAATGAGCAATTTCCATTATGATATGGGCATTAAATCTAGACCTAGGTCTCAAATCTTTCCCACTCTGGCCATTTTGGTAGCATGTAAATTACGGAATATTTCACATTCAGAACTAGCAGTGTAGATCATGATTAGAATGAAATGATGTGTTTCTTCCAGCATCAGGCACCCATCAGTGAAGCTGCTCTACTTCAGACACAAAGTAAGTGGTATAAATTGCTGTTTCAGCATGCTTGGGTGCAACGTAGCTCGGTTTTGGGGGCAAATTTGAATGTGATTCAAAACTGTTCGCGATTTTGCTTAAAATCACTTTAAAATTTGATCTTTTAGCTTCAGTTATTAAATTTTGTAACTAAAGTTTATGTGAGATTATCCTTTAATGACTCTTACAGATGCCTAAACTTTCTTTTTTGCTTTTGGGTTATTGAGATTCATTGAAATAATTGAAACTATGAACTTTTTCATCAGACTAGTTTGAATAATTGAACTTTTGCTTGTATCAGCTTGTGAGGGGGGTCACATATGAAATCCTAGATTTGTATCGCTTCTTGGTGACTGAGTTAGTCCTTTTGGACGATTATTTGCTTAACTATATGAGTTTGATATGTCACAGAGACAAAATTTAAAAATTCGAAAATTTGCAGATTCTTGAAGGTGTTAGTACACAATTACAGTCTTCCGGTTTGGTAGCCCACGAAAATAGTACCTTTAGAAATTTAGCACTTGCCGTTTCTGGGCCCTTTAAGGCGTAAATGGGTGCTTTATTCGACTTTAAATGTACATGTGATTCAACATTGGTCTATGTTTGTCAGGCTGATGCAGAAAAATGCATCTTTGTGTGGACTATTTTGTCACAGACTCCCCGGCGCACTCCCCAGGTAACGTCTGACGCGGGTCGGATTTCAGCCCGGATTTTTTGACTGTTCCCCAAAGAACGGAGAATGCTGAGAAAACGAGATTATCAAGGTAGGTTGTCTTTTCACTTTTTTGATAGGTGAATGACAGATCTTGCCACTCACAGACAGAAAAAAGTCCAAGCAATGTCCTGGAAAAATTTGAAGATGCTCGAATTCTGCCTTTTTACATGGAGTTGAATGGGACCGATTAATTGTGCACCGAACCCTTGTACCGATTTGTGTTGCTGTGGAGCAGAAGAGGACTCATGTAAAATATTGTCAGTGATCAATATGCTTATGACTTTTGAACAACTATTTTCATGTGGATTCAGATATTTCTTTAGCCGTATCAACAAGAATGTCTTATTGTCCGATTGTGACCTTTGAAGACGATTCTACCTATAAGCATGCGAAAGATAAATCAGATTGTAACAGTTTCTATTGCCCGTGCTGTCAAAGTACCATGGATAACTTGTAGAGGGTTTTAATCCTTATTTCAATATTATGAACTACTAAGTAGACTCTTCTAACGTTTGGTCCATCAGGGTCAAAATGGGACTAAAATGAGTTTGGTTGATATTGTGTGCAAATGATTATCACTACTATATTTTCTTTGGGTGAAGGATAAGCAGCTACAGATAAACCAAAAGCTTTGAAGTGTGACTCTATTTACAATATTGATATGTTGTTCTAGAAAAAAGGGTTCCATGCATTTATATACATTTACTATAAAAGCTTTGACGTACACATATTATTCTAGCCGGATTGGCTCATTTTACGTATTCTGCATCAATCGTTTGAAATAGAAAGACCCAAAGGTCATTGATCAGAGGTCGTGGTAGATCTATATATAAATATATAAACATAAGATTATATATTTACAAGAGTTTGTATTCAGTCATGATAAGGCTACCAGTTCATTAAAGGAATATTTCCATGCGTTGGAAATGGACAAAACGCATATATATGTGGTATTTATATATAAGGCGTCATTTCAATGACGTCATCTTTTTGTTCTGATGCGAAAACAATATGGGGGACATGTTAAGTTTAATTATTTACCCCCTACAATTAAATTTGGTGCATTTCGACTGAAATTGGCAAACAAAATGCAAGAAAGTCCTGATCGCTATAGACTACAATGGACATACCGTTTAAATTGCACTGATACAATATACGTTATTTTGATGACGTCATAATGACGTCCAGACGTGAAACCCAGATGGGTGACCAGGTGATTTTCATTAGTTATCCCCTAAAGTTTGATTATTTGGTATAGGTCACCATAAATCGTCATCAAATTCGCACGGCCGAAGTATTAAGTCCTCAGTTTATTTTACAGTTTTAAGAGGGGTTCCAATGGTTTTATTGCTGAGAAAACTATACTTATACTTTAAAAAGGATCCAGAGGCGGGCCATTATTTTCCGGGAGCGGGGGGGGGGGTGTCCAACTTTTTTCAGGGGGGGGGGTCCAAATGCTAATTTCTATAGAAACACATATACGTACTTGTTATTTTCCAGGGGGAGTGTCCGGACCCCTATCCCCCTCTGGATCCGCACATGGGCAATGTCATCATAACGGGACAATATTTATCACAGTCCAGCCTCTAACCATAATTATCAGGCATTGATTTGTCAGGATTATTGACAGGTGAGGTTTTCCAAATGATTCACTGATACTGCGCACGTTTGACACCTTCGAGAAACACAGCTCTTGGAAGTGGTTGTTTTTGCAATTCAGCTTTTTTTCTCCAAAACATCCACCACCTCAACGCAGTGAGTCGAACAATATCTGCGACTGGCTAATGCAAAGTAAGAAAGATGGCAAAGATCAGGAATCGATACAATCAAGTACCACACCTGACCCAGGATACCAATGGGAAAGTAACAAACTCTTAGTTAGACATCACAAACGAGAGCTAAGAGGTCAGGACAATTTACAAATATATTACTCTAGTGCATCCGCCACAGTGCTTTCTTAGGGCACTGAGCCGAGGTGAAAGAATGCTTCGTGGATAGAGTCTCTAGCATAGCTAAATGCCTGCCAATATGATTTCTTGCTCTTTCCTGACATTGAACAAGTTAATACTAGCACCTGAAAGTGCATGGAATTCGATCAGAGCCCTGGTTGTGGCATCATGGCGTATTGACATCTTTAATAAGTGTCCTGATCTTAGAAACTTGATGATATATGCGCAAGACTGTTTAAGAAAATGTAAAATATCAACACTCTGCAATTGTTTTGTATGTGTTTTATTTAAGCGGCGAAAACAAAATTTGCTCCTCTGCAAAACTGGGGGTTGGGTTGTGCATTGGCTCATATAAGATAAAATATTTAAGATAGAAAAGAAGATAGAAACTTTGGTTTTGTATTCGTCAATTGAGTATATGTTTGTTAAACCTAATCTAAAACGGTTTGAAACAAACTCAGAGCAATCGTTAAACTAAATGACGATAGCCAAAATTACCACTTTTAAATTATATTTAAGTTCATGCAATGCACATAATACAACATGTAGCCGTATTAATGTTAAACAGCTGTCATGTGTAGTAAAGACATCCAGTTATTTGCAGACTATTAGAATGTTCATTGATTAGCTAGTTTTAATGTCTTCTTTCTGTACCTAAAACTTTCAATTTTCTTATTCTCAAATTGATAAAATAACATATGTAACAAGCTGATACAGGCTAACACCCATGCTTACAGTGTGCAAACATCTCCTATTCGACGTACCTTGAATTGGTACATACGATAGAATATGTCTAAAGGGGTTTGGGATGGAGCAGGTCATTACCCAGCTTGCAGTCAATATCTTGTTTGATGATTATTCTGGTTTTTATGATATGAGGAGGACAATTATTTTACCAGAGAAGCAGAAATAATAATCGATATTGAACATGTATATGACTTGGATAAGGATTGGTTTAGAATATTTACATTAGAAAGGGACATTTACTAAATCGTTCTGTTTAAATGTGAAAAGATTATTTCCTATGTTCCTCTAGGATATATCTTTATTTTAGAATTATTCATATCAAGAAATATTGAAAACTAATACTCATAACATCTGTAACAAAGGTACAGGGGCTTAACAATCATCTATACCTAAGATTTTGGCACCAGAGGCTAGAGACTTTAGCTAGGAAAACATGCGAATTATATTCATTTTTTCCTAAAATATCATTTCTTATATCAAGTCATTGTCCTTGCTCATTTATTATGTCATGTAACATATGTTACAGCCTTTAACAAGTGATTTAATCTTGTTGTTTAACCTGCAAAATCTATAATCCTTTATAATATGAGCAAGACAATCCCAAAAATGCAAGATATCCAACAGTAGCAAATGTTGTCATACATTTTTACTTAAATGAAGCCTACCAAATTCGGCTCCTTAAAATTGGGTGTAGCCTTTAGGTTGTTTTTATAATTGCTCGTATAAGACACTTTATTTAAAGTTTAAAAGCAAACTTTGGATTTTCTCTAACCCAAATGAGTTTGTTAGTATAAAATAATCAAAACATTTTCGAAAATGCACATATCAGCTAAAAAGTAAATGATATTGGTCACAATTTTCATGTTTAAAGGGTAATCTAATAAAAGTAACGCACATTACACCACAGGAAGCTGTAATTTTGCTCCAAAAGAATTTAAATGTAGCTGAAGTAGTCAATATCCAGACCGTATGAGTAATTAAAATAATTAGCCTTCTTTCTTTAGCTCAAACTTTTAATTTTCTTTTTTTTCTATATTTAATATGGTAACATATGTAACAGGCTGTCAGAGACTAACGCCCCGGCGAACATAGTGCAAACATCTATTAAAAGACGCAGCTTAAAATCCTCTTTAAGATAGGATAAGTTTGCGAAATTCCTGAGTGAGGGCAATAACATTCTCAGCCATCAGTCTTAAGGTGGCCCGATAAGCTGGGTATTAATAGGAAATCTACGGTATTTTGCATGCAAAATATAGTTATCGAGAAATAATTCATTGTCAAAGTCAGGTAAAGCATTGATGTAACCATCTTATGACTAAAATAATTGATATTATGTTAAAAAAAGCGTTCGTGTTGGATAAATATGACCATACCAACACAAACCATAGCTTTAATTAACGAGCAGTTTCTCATTATGGTCGCCATATTTATGACGTCATAACTAGCCTCAGGCGCGTATTTGAGATAGGTGACCACCTTTAAATCAAAGGTTAGTCTCCATTGAAGGTTTTGATATAGGTCACCATAAATCGGCACACAATTCGCACGGGACCTATTTTTTGTCCCTAAGGGCCCTGACTAAAAGATAAAAATTGAATAGCCGCACGCTGGCTAAAAGTCTGTCCTTCGCGATTACCGATTGTCATCACTCGGCAAGCCTCGTGATGCCAATCGGTGATCATCGGGACGGATTTTTCTATCCCACCATCACACTCATGATGGATACTTATAATCTGGACCTTTGATTATTATTTCAGGTGGACGTTTCCATGGAAATAGCAAACATACTGAAATTTGACATGACAACAGGGAAATTGGTATGTCCCGGTTATATGCAACTCTCTTGGATAGATGAGGAACTTGTCTGGAACACAACAGAGTTTAGTGGTATTTCTCATCTCAGTTTACCACCCGAGGATATATGGACACCTCAATTTATTCAGTGGGGAGCAGAGGAGGTCGGCACTTCTTTTTTACCCACACTAGTTTTAAGTAATGGTACCGTCTTCTGGATGATGGGTAGTCTGTTTGAAGGCTCCTGTAAGTTAGACATGAGAAAGTACCCCATTGATAGCCACTCCTGTGTGTTTTACCTTCAGCCAGCGGCCATTGTGGCATCTGATATTGAGCTCACCGTTTTAAACACAAGGTCAAACACAGAGCTGTTTGACGAACATGGTGAGTGGAAAATTATCAAGTCTGTCACGACACTGTCATCTTACATTGAACCCACTTCTGGAGTCAAATATTATGCGTTGTCAAGAACTGTCCAATTGTCAAGACGGTATCTATTTAAAGTGATCCACACCTGTGTCCCTGTGATCTTATTGTCCATGCTGGATATTTTGATATTTTCCATTCCTCTGAAATCAGGGGAGAGAATCGCCTTTTCGGTAACAGTTCTACTCACCTTTGTTGTTTTCACGTCTAACAGCGCAGATGACCTACCAAACACCTCATTAACAATTTCCTATTACTCTATTTCCATGGCGATATTAAACTGTACAACAACACTTGCAGTCATAATTAGTGTAATATTATGCCGTATGGCTCATGAAACTATCAGACCAGTACCAGAAATGCTGTTTGCACCAGCCCGTAAATTTATATCTATTAATAAGCGCATGTGTAAGAGAAAGAAAATTCAAGCAACAGCAGTTAAACCCTTTGCAAATGATGAAAGTGTGATTGGAAGTGACATACCAAAAGAACCGTTAGAATTTGTGAAGGATGATGTCAATGCTGAGGGAAATGACATTACCTGGGAAGTGGTGGCAAATATGTTTGATACAATTTGCTTCTATTTGAACTTTCTACTGGTTCTGATTACAGGCATTGCTATGGTGGCTTTGTTTGCAATCTAATTAGGGGATAACTGTATTCAAAATTTTCATTTGGGGAGGTATATTGTCGGATATATGGTCGGAAATTTAGTTTTGTTTTACGGCAACGCGTAACCCATTCTAATGCACTATTAACATTTTCCCTTCAACAAGACAGTGAAAATGTACTTTGTTGCGCCTATACGTCCAGCAACGCCAGCTGCATAAAACCGCTTGCAAGCTGCATATATTCACTTGTCAACCAATGAAAAGCGACGTTACGTAATGACGTCGGGTTTCTGATAGTATATCGCAGGATATACTGTTGCAAATTTATGACGTTATCCAATCAGACGTCGCGTTGCATGTGCAAGTGCATTAGAATGTACCAATTTAATATCGTTTAGATAAACAAGTCATCGATTCGGCTCTTTTGAGTACACAAAACATATGTTTTGGTTAAGAAATAAGTAGTCAGGGCCCTTAGGAACAAAAAATAGGTCCCGTGCGATTTGTGTGCCGATTTATGGTGACCTATATCAAAACATTCAATGGAGTCTTACCTTTGATTTAAAGGTGGTCACCCATCTCAAATCCGCGCCTGAGGCTAGTTATGACGTCATAAATATGCTGACCATAATGAGAAACTGCTCGTTAATAAAAGCTATGGTTTGTTTTGGTATGGTCATATTTATCCAACACGAACGCTTTTTTAACATAATATCAATTATTTTAGTCACATGATGGTTACATCAATGCTTTACCTGACTTTGACAATGAATTATTTTTCGATAACAATATTTTGCATGCAAAATACCGTAGATTTCCTATAAATACCCAGCTTATCGGGCCACCTTTAGACTGATGGCTGAGAATGTTATTGCTCCCCCTCCGGAATTTCGCAAACTTATCCTATCTAAAAGAGGATTTCAAGCTGCGTCTTTCAATAGATGTTTGCACTATGTTCGCCGGGGCGTAAGTCTCTGACAGCCTGTTTCATATGTTACCATATTAAATTTAGAAAAAAAAAGAAAATTAAAAGTTTGAGCTACAGAAAGAAGGCTAATTATTTATATTACTCATATGGTCTGCATATTGACTACTTTAGGTACATATAAATTCTTTTGGAGCAAAATTACAGCTTCCTGTGGTGTTATGTGCGTTACTTTAATTAGATTACCCTTTAATCATGAAAAGTGTGACCAATATCATTTACTTTTTAGCTGATATGTGCATTTTCCAAAATGTCTTGATTATTTTATACTAACAAACTCATTTGGGTTAGAAAAAATCCAAAGTTTGCTATTATACTTTAAATAAAGTGTCTTATACGAGCAATTATAAAAACAACCAAATGCCACAACCAATTTTAAGGAGCCGAATTTGGTAGGCATTATTTAAGTAAAAATATATGAAAACATTTGCTGCTGTTGGATATCTTGCATTTTTTGGGATTGTCTTGCTCATATCATAAAGACTTATAGATTTTGCAGGTTAAACAACAAGATTGAAGCACTTGTTAAAGGCTGTAACATATGTTTTATGACATAATAAATGAGCAAGGACATTGACTTGATGTAAGAAATGATGTTTCAGGAAAAAATGAATATATTTCGCATGTTTTCCTAGCTAAAATCTCTAGCCTCTGGTGCCTAAATCTTAGGTATTATGATTATTTAGCCCCTGTACCTTTGTTACAGATGTTATGAATATTTGCTTTCAATATTTCTTAATATATATAATTCTAAAATAAAGATACACCCTAGAGGAACATAGGAAATAATCTTTTCACATTGAAACAGTACAATTTAGTAAATGTCCCTTTCTAATGTAAATATTCTAAACCAATCCTTATCCAAGTCATATACATGTACAATATCGTTTATTATTTCTGCTTCTCTGGTAAAATAATTGACCTCCTTATATCATAAAAACCAGAATAATCATCAAACAAGATTTTGACTGCAAGCTGAGTAATGGCCTACTCCATCCAAAACCCTTTTAGACATATTCTATCGTATGTACCGATTAAAGGCGCATCAAATAGGAGAAGTTTGCACACAGTAAGCATGGGTGTTAGCCTGTATCAGCTTGTTACATATGCTATTTTATCAATTTGAGAAAAAGAAAATTGAAAGTTTGAGGTACAGAAAGCTAACATTAAAACTAGCTAATCAATGAACATTCTAATAGTCTGCATATTACTGGATGTCTTTACTACATATGACAGCTGTTTAACATTAATACGGCTACATGTTCTATTATGTGCGTTACATGAACTTAATCATAATTTAAAAGTGGTAATTTTGGCTATCGTCATTTAGTTTAACGACTGCTCTGAATTGGTTTCAAACTGTTTTGGATTAGGTTTAACAAACATATACTCAATTGACGAATACGAACCCAAAGTTTGCTTTTCTATTTTAAATATTTTGTCTTATATGAGCTAATGCACAACCCTACCCCCAGTTTTGCAGAGGAGCAAATTTTGTTTTCGCCGCTTAAATAAAACACATATAAAACAATTGCAGAGTGTTGATATTTTTCATTTTCTTAAACAGTCTTGTTCATCTAAGACCAGGACACTTATTAAAGATGTCAATGTGCCATGATGCCACGACCAGGGCTCTGATCGAATTCTATAAACTTTCAAGTGCTGGTACTAACTAGTTCAATGTTAGGACAGAGCAAGAAATCATATTGGCAGGTATTTAGCTATGCTGTAGACTCTATCCACGAAGCATTCTTTCACCTCTGCTCAGTGCCCTTAGAAAGCACTGTGGCGGATGCACTAGAGTAATATATTTGTAAATCGTCCTGACCTCTTGGCTCTCGTTTGTGATGTCTAACTGTGAGTATGTTACTTTCCCATTGGTATCCTGGGCCAGGTGTGGTACTTGATTGTATCGATTCCTGATCTTTGCCGTCTTTCTTACTTTGCATTAGCCAGTCACTGATATTGTTCGACTCACTGGGTTGAGGTGGTGGCTGTTTTGGAGAAAAAAAGCTGAATTGCAAGAACTACCACTTCCAAGAGCTGTGTTTCTCGAAGGTTTCAAACGTGCGCAGTATCAGTGAATCATTTTGAAAACCTCACCTGTCATTAATCCTGACAAATCAAGGCCTGACAATTATGGTTAGAGGCCAGACTGTGATAAATATTGTCCCGTTATGATGACATTGCCCATGTGTGGATCAAGAGGGGGATAGGGGGTTCGGACACTCCCCCTGTAAAATAACAAGTACGTATATGTGTTTCTATAGAAATTAGCATTTGGACCCCCCTGGAAAAAAGTATGGACACCCCCCCCTGGAAAATAATGGACCGCCTCTGGATCCTTTGTAAAGTATAAGTATAGTTTTCTCAGCAATAAAATCATTGGAACCCCTCTTTAAACAGTAAAATAAGCTGAGGACTAAATTAAAATGACAAAAATTCCTGGATCCGCGCATGTTGCCTCCTGCCCCCCGAAACCCCTCTGCAGCTGATAAAATGTGGTTGCAGCATGTCTGTATGCGAAACATCTCGGTGTAAGCAAACCATTTATATTGTACTGATTTGTGTTGCTGTGGAGCTGAAGAGGACCCATGTAAACTATTGCCAGTGATCAATATGCTTATGACTTTTAAACAACTATTTTCATGTGGATTCAGCTATTTCTTTAGCCGTATCAACAAGAATGCCTTATTGTCCGATTTTGACCTTTGAAGACGATTCTACCTAGTAGCGTGCGAAAGATAAATCAGATTGTAACAGTTTTATATTGTCCGTGCTATCGCAGTACAATGGGTAACTTGTAGAGGGGTTTATCCTTATTTCCATATCATGAACTACTAAGTAGACTCTTCTAACTTTTGATCCTTCAGTGGTCAAAATCGGACTATAATGAGTTTGGTTGATTGTGTATGCAAATGATTATAACTACTATCTTTTATTTGGGTGTAGGATAAGCAGCTACAGTTAAACCAAAAGCTTTAAAGCGTGACTCTATTTACAATATTGATATGTTGTTCTAGAAAAAAGGGTTTCAGGCATTTATTTACATTTACTATAAAAGCTTTGACATGCACATATGTTCTAGCCGGACTGGCTCATTTTACGTATTCTGCATCAATCGTTTGAAATAGAAAGACCCAAAGGTCATTGGTCAGAGGTTGTAGTACATCTATATACGTAACAACATATTAAACTCCTGATGATCTGTATAACAGTGAAACCGGTAGAGGAAAGAGAAAATTATGTTAAAAAAATTGTGTAATCGGACTTAATCTTGTTTTATATATATATATATATATATATATATATATATATATATATATATATATATATATATATATATATATATATATATATATATATATATATATATATATACTCCGTTCAACATCAAAAACACTGTTTGTTTTCCATTCACTCCACTGTCTTTTTATTCGTAAATCGTGGCGGCATTTACATCCCACCCTCGAACTGACTTCACCATATCTGAATATATTTTGTATGTTACGATTAAAAAGAGTTTGCATTCAGTCATGCTAAGGTTACCAGTTCATTAAAGGAATATTTCCAAGCGTTGGAAATGGACAAAATGCATATATATGTGGTATTTACATATTAGGCGTCATTTCAATGACGTCATCTTTTTGTTCAGATGCGAAGACAATATGGGCGACATGTTAATTTTAATTATTTACCCCCTAAGATTAAATTTGGTGCATTTCGACTGAAATTGGCACACAAAATGCAAGAAAGTCCTGATCCCCATATACTACAATGGACATACCGTTTAAATTGCACTGATACAATATACGCTATTTTGATGACGTCATAATGACGCCCAGACGTGAAACCCAGATGAGTGACCAGGTGATTTTCATTAGTTATCCCTTAAAGTTTGATTTGGTATAGGTCACCATAAATCGGCATCAAATTCGCACGGGAGTCCCAAGCGCCCCTGACTAAAGAACACCATTTATCTGTACGCACTCTTAACATGCTTCTTTATAAACTCTCTACTGGTTTTGATGACAGGCATTGGTTTTGTTTCTTTGCTTGCAATCTAATGTATTGATCTAATGGAAACATGTTTGATACAATTACATAGGTTTAGATACCCAGGATAACTTAAAAAAGAGAAAGTGATTTCTTTTATTTCCATTGTGGTCCTTAAGTATTGATTGCAAGCCATAGTGAGGCACGAAACTAAAACTTGATAAAGCAATAAAATACTAGTACATGTTCATTTTAAATTGTATTTCATTTTATTCTCGTAATACACATCTTTTACCCCCTAAACCTAAATCTTCTTTTCGTCATCTAAAACGAGGTATCCAGGATTTTCATATGAACTTTGTTTTGGTTCCAGCAGATAAAGCTGCTAACAAGTTTGAAGATTGTTTATATTAATACCTTTAAGCGTGAGCTTGTTGACACTAATGCCTATAAACTGCAGCCATCTTTGAGTGAGAGGGTGATTGTTGACGGGCATGGTTGTCATACAGCCCTACATTTTGGTGTCAAAGCTAAAGAAAATCAAGACAAAGTTCCTACGTTGTACTGGTTACCAAAACTCCATAAAAACCCCTATAAAGCAAGATTTATTGCTAATTCTAGTTCTTGTACGACAACAGAACTTTCTAAATTGTTAACCTCGTGCCTTACAGCTGTTAAAAAAAACATGTTATCAAGTATTGTGAAAGGTATATGAGAGATCCGGTAAAGGCCTATTTTGGTCTATTAAAATTCAGGTTTGATTTTTACAAATATGGTTTATTGAACTGCATGCTTGGTTGCTTATATGAGGCTGCCTGTGTATTATTTTCGTTATTGTGCTCTCGCAGAAAGTATGTGAGGGTTATGCAAGGATTGTAATCTGTCTCATGAAATTGAAAGAGGCTTCACTCTACTGAATTATTTTGTATTAATGTTGGATCCTTTGTATGGTACTAGGTACTGCACATTAAATCATCACAGTTGGTTACATTTGCCAAGGTGTATTCAAGACGTAGGTCCTTTATGGGCATTTTCTTGCTTCTCGTTTGAATCCTTTAATGGTGAATTGCTGAAATATTTTATGGCACACAAGCAATAGAAGCGCAAATGGTTGGTGCTGTTAACACTCATCAGATGTTGCCTGCTCTTGAAAGAAGTATCATCTTCAATCTAAGAACTCCCAATTATAAAATAATTTGATAACCGCAGTAATGTGTATTGACCATGATTTATCATATGACGTTGCATCTGGGAGTGACATAACGCCATGCAATAAAATCGATAAACCACTAGTGGTTTATAGATTTACGGGAAACGTTAAAAACGTCCATAAAAACGTTGCGTACATAATGACAAAATTATAACGTTTTTACGCCAGAAATGAGATTTCAAAGTATTTGTCAAATGATAAATAGAATCTAACATTCGTACTCTTGTATTATTGAATTTATTAAACTCGTTGGGAAAAAGAGATTAAATGCGCGGCAACTCGCATTTTATCTCTTTTCCCCAACTCGTTTAATAAATTCAATTAAACATGAGCACTCATGTAAAATCCTCTATGTATATGTTGTTGGAAATACGAAACTTATGCTGATGCTTTGACTGTTGTCAGGCACACCGGGGTTTACCTGTTGGATTTCTTTTGCTCCAGTATTCAGTTTTATCTACTGTTGAGTCCTTATCTTTGCTTTATCTCCTTTCGTATATCTTGATTTATGTGTTCTATGAGATGATGCATTGATAAGTTAGGGGTCTTTCATGCAAATCAAACATCTATGTGTCTTGATCCACATCTGAACGAAGGGTGAGGTTGGCGCGCCGTGAAACCAGTTTAAGCTCTCCAGAAAAATATTTTTACTGACCATTCCAGAGCGGTGCTTCTTTTCTGGATCATTTATGTTATTTCTGTCTTGTTTTTGTTATGATTTCTTGCACGTCTGTTTTTTTGTATGCCTTGTGGTCACCTGCTTGGAATGGGTTGACCTCTTGGCACTCGTTGGTGATGTCTAATTGTGACGTTGTCACTTTCCCATTGGTATTCGTGGTGTGCTGCTTGATTGTATCGATTCCTGATATTTGCCCCTTTTCTTACTTTGTATATATAGGAGCTTTTGTAATTCTCATTGTGATGTCAGTTTCCAACATGCAAGATTCTCTGGTCGTCAACCTATACCACCTGTATGGTCATGAATACAGAATCTATATTATTTTTAAACGAACTTTTAAGTAAATATTTGTTTTGCAGGTAATGATTTTTAATAAAATGTCCCAACGGTCACTCATAAACAGAGAAAACAAATATCTTATTGACAATGGTAGCTTAATGAAGATTAAAAGTATTGCAGAATGCTCCCCTTGGAGCATTATGCAATACTTTTGACCTGCATTAAGCGATAATTGGTCTTGAAAAACAATTTTCAGTCTTTTTGAGAGTGGCCGTTTTACACAGGTTTTACTGTATTGTGAAATTTTGTGTGCTTTGGTAAGTACAAAAATGTTCATAATGATGTCTGTTATTTCCATATGAAAACAATTATAAGTTGTTTCTGTAAGATTTATTTTGTGATTTCAATAATATGAGTAAATCTGCTACTTATTAATTGCTGTTGGTTTCATTTTGACTCTCCTCTCTCTTACCATATTGTTGGCAATCAGAAAACAGCTTTGTAGAGCAAATATAGCAGTTTGAAACAGATTAAAGTAATTGTTGTTCGATTAACAATGAGAACGCCCCAAGAAACCAGTATAATCTTAAGAAAGTGCCAAGTGACTTTATGACCAGAGATTTATGCATGTTGGCTATTTCGGAATTTGTATCATCAATGTAAGCAGCAAGGGAAAATCAAGAAAAAGTAGGAAGTATAAAACTTTTGTAAAACTATTAAAGCAGTAATGAAGGCGCCATTGCCATGGTATGAAAGAACACGACGCCAAAGTAAATACTTTAAAAACGCAATAACAGAAAACTATACTGGTTTCACGAACTGCATTTTAGTTGTCCTGAACCAACCATAAGAGAAAGTGACAACGAATGGTTTACGTTTCGTCTAGAAATATTTTCGATAAAGCCCATTAGACAAAATGAAAGCACATACAGAAGGTTAAAGATCATGCCAGCACAATTTCATTCACCTATAGCAGGTTTATAGATTATGCCAGCACAGTTTCAACCATTCACCGATAGCAGAAGGTTACAGATTATGTCAGCACAGTTTCAACCATTCAACTATAGCAGAAGGTTACAGATTATGTCAGCACAGTTTCAACCATTCAACTATAATAGAAGCTTACAGATTATGCCATCATAGTTTCAACCATTCAACTATAAAAGAAGGTTACAGATAATACCAGCACAGTTTCAGCCATTCACCTATAGCAGAAGGTTACAGATTATACCAACACAGTTTCAACCATTCAACTATAGCAGAAGGTTACAGATTATGCCAGCACAGTTTCAACCATTCACATATAGTAGAAGGTTACAGAAAATACCAGCGCAATTTCAGGCATTCACATATAGTAGAAGGTGACAGAATATACCAGGACAGTTTCAACCATTCACGAATAGCAGAAGGTTACAGAATATACCAGCACAATTTCAGGCATTCACATATAGTAGAAGGTTACAGATTATGCCAGCACAGTTTCAACCATTCACATATAGCAGAAGGTTACAGGATATACCAGCTCAGTTCCAAGTATTCGGCTATAGCAGAAGGTTACAGATTATGCCAGCACAATTGCAGTCAATTACCTATAGCATATATAGCAGAAGGTTACTGATTATACCAGCACAGTTTCAACCATTCACCTATAGCAGAAGGTTACAGATTATGTCAGCACAGTTTCAACCATTCAACTATAGCAGAAGGTTACTGATTATGTCAGCACAGTTTCAACCATTCAACTATAGCAGAATGTTACAGACTTTACCAGCACAGTTTCAACCATTCAACTATAGCAGAAGGTTACAGATTATGTCAGCACAGTTTCAGTCATTCACCTATAGCAGAAGCTTACAAATTATGCCAACACCGTTTCAACCATTCACCTATAGAAGAAGCTTACAGATTATGCCATCATAGTTTCAACCATTCAACTATAAAAGAAGGTTACAGATAATACCAGCACAGTTTCAGCCATTCACCTATAGCAGAAGGTTACAGATTATACAAGCACAGTTTCAACCATTCGGCTACAGCAGAAAATTACAGATTATGCCTGAAAAGTTTCAGTCATTCACCTATAGCAGAAGGTTACAGATTATGTCAGCACAGTTTCAGCCATTCAACTATAGCAGAAGGTTACAGATTATTTCAGCACAGTTTCAACCATTCAACTATAGCAGAAGGTTACTGATTATGTCAGCACGGTTTCAACCATTCAACTATAGCAGAAGGTTACATATTATGTCAGCACAGTTTCAACCATTCAACTATAGCAGAAGGTTACAGATTATGTCAGCACAGTTTCAACCATTCAACTATAGCAGAAGGTTACAGATTATGTCAGCACAGTTTCAACCATTCAACTATAGCAGAAGGTTACAGATTATGCCAGCACAGTTTCAACCATTCAACTATAGCAGAAGGTTACAGATTATACCAGCACAATTTCAGCTATTCGCCTATAGCAGAAGCTTACAGATTATACCAACACAGTTTCAACCATTTACATATATAGCAGAAGGTTACAGATTATACCAGCACAGTTTCAACCATTCAACTATAGCAGAAGGTTACAGATTATGTCAGCACAGTTTCAATCATTCACCTATAGCAGAAGGTTACAAATTATGCCAACACCGTTTCAACCATTCAACTATAAAAGAAGGTTACAGATAATACCAGCACAGTTTCAGCCATTCACCTATAGCAGAAGGTTACAGATTATACAAGCACAGTTTCAACCATTCGGCTACAGCAGAAAATTACAGATTATGCCTGAAAAGTTTCAGTCATTCACCTATAGCAGAAGGTTACAGATTATGTCAGCACAGTTTCAGCCATTCAACTATAGCAGAAGGTTACAGATTATGTCAGCACAGTTTCAACCATTCAACTATAGCAGAAGGTTACTGATTATGTCAGCACAGTTTCAACCATTCAACTATAGCAGAAGGTTACATATTATGTCAGCACAGTTTCAACCATTCAACTATAGCAGAAGGTTACATATTATGTCAGCACAGTTTCAACCATTCAACTATAGCAGAAGGTTACAGATTATGCCAGCACAGTTTCAACCATTCAACTATAGCAGAAGGTTACAGATTATACCATCACAATTTCAACTATTCGCCTATAGCAGAAGCTTACAGATTATACCAACACAGTTTCAACCATTTACATATATAGCAGAAGGTTACAGATTATACCAGCACAGTTTCAACCATTCACCTATAGCAGAAGGTTACAGATTATACCAGCACAGTTTCAACCATTCACATATATAGCAGAAGGTTACTGATTATACCAGCACAGTTTCAACCATTCACATATATAGCAGAAGGTTACAGATTATACCAGCCCAGTTTCAACCATTCACATATATAGCAGAAGGTTACAGATTATACCAGCACAAGTTAAACCATTCAACTATAGCAAAAGGTTACAGATTATACAAGCACAATTTCAGCTATTCGCCTTTAGCAGAAGGTTACAGATTATACCAGCACAGTTTTATCCATCCAACTATAGCAGAAGGTTACAGATTATTTCAGCACAGTTTCAGTCATTCACCTATGGCAGAAGCTTACAAATTATGCCAACACCGTTTCAACCATTCACCTATAGAAGAAGCTTACAGATTATGCCAGCACAGTTTTAACCATTCAACTATAGCAGAAGGTTACAGATAATACCAGCACCGTTTCAACCATTTACATATATAGCAGAAGGTTACAGATTATGCCAGCACAGTTTCAACCATTCACATATATAGCAGAAGGTTACAGATTATGTCAGCACAGTTTCAACCATTCAACTATAGCAGAAGGTTACAGATTATGTCAGCACAGTTTCAGTCATTCACCTATAGCAGAATGTTACAGATTATACCAGCACAGTTTCAACCATTCAACTATAGCAGAAGGTTACAGATTATGTCAGTACAGTTTCAGTCATTCACCTATAGCAGAAGCTTACAGATTATATCAGCACAGTTTCAACCATTCACCTATAGCAGAAGGTTACAGATTATACAAGCACAATTTCAGCTATTCGCCTATAGCAGAATGTTACAGATTATACCAGCACAGTTTCAACCATTTACATATATAGCAGAAGGTTACAGATTATGCCAGCACAGTTTCAACCATTCAACTATAGCAGAAGGTTATAGATTATACCAGCACAGTTTCAGTCATTCACCTATAGAAGAAGTTTACTGAATATGCCAGCACAGTTTCAATCTTTCACCTATAGCAGAAGAGTACAGATTATGCCAGCACAGTTTCAGACAACCACATATACCTAAACGATAAGCTTTCTGCATCTACATGCATGTCGGCTCATTACTCAAGAAGGACATGTCTGTAAAATATTTTATTTTCAAACTTGGATCATAAGCCCAAGATATTTGAAGCGGCAATGAATTCTATATATACAGGTGGCATTTGATCTGCCTTTTACCTTGAACTTGGGGTGGGACAACTGAAACTGTGCTGTGCTTTTCTTCTCAGTAGTTTCAGATTCGGACCAAGTGTTTAAAGATACATGTTTAATAAAACCTGTCTAAAGCGACCGCTCTCAAAAAGCCCAAAAAATGGTTTTCAAGACCAATTATCGCTTAATGCAGGTCAAAAGTATTGCATAATGCTCCAAAGTGTAGCATTCTGCAATACGTTTGATCTTCATTAAGCTACCATTTGTCATTAAGATATTTGTTTTGTCTATTTTCGAGTGGTCGCTTAAAACAATTTTTACTGTATTAGAAAAGTTAACAAAATGTCTCCAACGAATAGACAGGCTGGAATATAGACATCTTTCACAGGGCACTAGAATAGTTCATTTGCCAGAACCACACTCTTGCAGAACTACTTCTTCAAACAGGCATGAGGCAATCGATGTTGGATTCCTTCAATGTACAGCTAGCAACTATTCGGCCTTAGACGCTGCATACTGTTCTTAGCTATAAACCCTTTGTATGCTAATGGATTCTTCCTTCTGGTTTGATACCATAAACTTGAGATAGTCCATAATACATATCGTGGGTGTCACGTTATAATTAAAACAAATTTTATTTATGTCTGAAGATCTTTTTCATCATAATAAACAGTGTAAACCATAATGAAATGCCGCATAACGCGGCATTTCATCTGGGTATTCACTGTTTGTAAAAATACTTGTTTATGGGTTTCCCGTATTCAAAAGGTTAAAAGGTGTGAAAGAAAATACATAAATCAAAATGTAAGTGAGTTTGATCAGGAAATACTACAGTCACACACCGCAGACCAACCCACGGCACCTTGGGAAAGAGTCACAGAACATTTACATTAATAAGACATCCGTAAGACAATAATAGCAAAGCAAACGGCTTTCTCTTCCTCTTCAAAAAAACTAGAATGGACACAAAGTAATGCATAACAAGACCAACACAGAACTCCCACAAAAATGGGAAATACATTAAAACCCATAGATCAACAGCAAGACAGAAGGAAGACAATTAAAGTAAATCAACCAGCTCTCCTGTCTTCGGAAATTTCAACAAAGTCAGACTCAAACCAGTCTGCTAAATACAGAGACTAGTTAGAACATTGAAATATATCATGAAGCGTAATACTTTCTAATAAGCGAAGAGCATAGGCTCAGATCTGACTTGGCGGATGTACATACTACTCTGCGCGTTTGTTGTTCGTGTGCACAGATGTAAGATTGACTCGTGGCAAGGCCCATTTGTTTTTTATCCGACGAAGTCGTAATAATTCCATAGCATGATCTCTACATGTCATGAAATGGTAATTGATCTATTCAAGTGTTTTAGTTGCATGAAATGTTTATTTTTTGCACCTTTTCATTAAAATTTAAATGAGCCGGTGCATGAGATTTCCAACAATGTGGTATGTGCGAGCAGCAAAGGCTTAGACCAGCCTGTGCATACGCACAGACTGATCAGAGCCTTTGCTAGTCGCTTGAATATTTTATGACTGTTAAGCTACTGACCGAACATCATTTGAGGTTTCTAAGCTTAACAGGAGGCTGCAGAGACTAGTCCGAGTCTACACATGTCAAAATGCCATATTATTGGAAATCTCATGCACTGGCTTAAATATAATTTTCACTTTGGCACTGTAAAAATGGTAGTTAGAAAATGCCTAACGCGAAAAAATGTCAAGAAGTATCTACTTCGATGGATTTAAAAAACAAAACAAAGAGCCCATATATAAAAGGTATTTACATAGAAGGAAAATAAAATAAAACATCCCTTCTTACAGATGATGCTCCTTTATATTGGATGGATCAAACAGACTTTTGAAAACTTGATAAGAATACTGGATAGATTTACAAATATTTATGGGCTCAAGTTAAATGCAAAAAAGTGCCAAGTTCTACGCATAGGTTCTCTAAAATCAACAACTATTGAATTAATGAAACATAGAAAGTTCTCTTGGAATTCAAACAAAGCAAGCTGTCTAGGAATGGTTTTTAAAACAAAGAAAATTCGTTATCGTCCAACTTAGAACCAAAAATTATAGAATTTGAAAAATGTTTAATGCAATGGCGTCACAGGAAACTGTCACTGATGGGCAAGATTGTTGTAATAAAATCATATGCACTTCCAAAACTCATATATCCTTTAACACCCTTGCCAAATCCGCCAAATGAAACTATCAAACGTTAAGTAAATTGATGTATGATTTTATATGGGATGGTAAACCAGATGAAATTAAGCGGGAAATACTAACATCTGATTATGACAAAGGAGGGCTTAGAATGATCGACATAGAAAAATTAATATGGTCACTAAAATAAGTTGGGTAAAACGTATCCTGCAAAAAGAAAGCAATAGTCTACTGAAACATCTATATGAAAAGGTTTTTCAACAATTTGATGGTAACATTTTATTTGATTGCAATTTCAGAGTAGCTGACATCATTAAACATTTCAATAAAAAAAAAACTTTTCTCAGAGATTTACTACTGGCATGGTCAAAATTTGCCTACAAAACAGTTATATCAAATAATCACAATGAAATCATTTGAAACAATTATAACATTCGCGAAAACACGATTTTTTTATAAAGAATGGTTTCATTTAGGTATTATGCACATAAAAGATATTTATGACCAACAAAAACCAAAGATACTACTCCTTTTATAAATTGCAAGAGAAATAGTAAGTGAGTACGATCAGGAAATACCACAATCACAAACCGCAGACAACCCCGTGGCACTGCGAGGAAGAGCCGCTCAACCATCACGAGACACCAGGAAGACAAATTAAGCAACGCAACAGCTCTCTATTCCCCATCAAGATGATTGCAATACTAGAATGGACATAAAGTAACGTAAAACAAAACATAGAACAATCTACCAGCTACCGAGTTTTTGAGATACATGAGTCTTATAAGCAGTATTCCAAAAGACTGGAAATATAAACTTAGACATGAAATCTAAAACGTTCCTATGGAATCTAACTTACTTAAACAAATAAGAAATCAAACACATGTCAATAAATTTGTTTACAATACTTTTATTAAATATAGTCAAGGTGCTGTAAGAAAGGCAGAGATCAAGTGGAATGAACAATTTTCAGATGAAACGCTTCAATGGAAATATATTTACCTAACTTTTTTTAAGTCAACGAACGATATTAAATTGTGCAATTTTCAGTATAAATATATAATGCGTATTGTACCAACTAACCAGTTCTTAACAAAATGCAATATAATTGTTGATTCAGCCTTCTGCGAACTTTGCAGTATGGAGATAGAAACCGTTTCACATCTGTTCTGGGAATGTGCACACTCGTAAAAACAATAAATTTTGGAATTTGCCACTGAAAACCTAAATGTGATGCCATAGTGATAAACTTTATAATATTTTGGCAAAATATTTTATTTTTCAAAACAAACAAAATAAAGAAAAGTGCCGAACATACATGTTTTCAAGCACTACCTGTCTAACAGAATTAAGATAGAAAAAAGCTAGCTTTGCTTAATGACAAGCTTGCTTTTTTAATATAAATGGGGAAAAGTTTTAGATAAAGTTAACATGAAGTAATTACTAAGGGCACGTGGTTCGCGGGGGATATACCCTTTTCTTTTCATTTTTTTAAAGATATTGTTGCACTTTGTGTAAATGTTTGTACATATCAAGACCATCACTATGTGAAGGTAAATTCAAGAATGTTTCTTAAGGCACGTAAATGCTTTTCTTACCAATGATATATGGAGCAATTTGTGTTTGTATTGATCTTTGCAAAGTTGTGTGAAAATAATAAAGAAATAATTTTTTTTAAAAAGAATCATCATATGTCAGATGTACATTTATAAAACTATTAGACGCCTGACTTACATGTAGCTCACATCACTGACTCACATAAGCCAAAAGCTTTACTGAGCTTAAATGACTGAAACAAATAAACTCTCCAGCAGTCAAGTAAAACCAACAAATTTGGTGTTTTCTTCTCGTTTTTTTAGTTTTATGGGGTTTTCTTTTTTTAATAAAATTCTCATATTACTCATATCTAACATTTCTTCTTTCACTTCATCGTATATCTGTTTTTAAGATAATTCTTCTTAACCTTAATATTCATGTCGCATTGGCTATCTCCACCAGATTGCGAGAATAGCCAGGCTGGTGGTATTTTGCAAAAATACAATTTCTATCAATACAGTAAAAAATGTTATCTACCTCCCAACCTACTTTTCTGTCAATATGAAAAAAATTAAATAATTATTTTCTAGGAAATTTAATATCCTCTAATATAAAAGTTGTACTCATTCATATTGGTAATTCTTTTGGCTACTCCACTAGCCAATACTGCTAAGTCTCTAGACCAAAGATCGTGTTTAAATAAACAGCTGCGCCAATGATTAAATTTTCTATATTCTGACACATGAAAGCTGTTTAATCTAAGGGTTTAATAATGTTTCTGTATATCAATCTGTGACAAGCAAATGAGCTGCCAGTGGTCAAAACGGTTCCCATTGGCACGGATCGACAGTATTATCAGGTTAGTATATATATTAAAGATTACTTAACGTAGTACGGGACTCATTGAAACGATAACCCAGAGTTTTTATAAAAGTAAGGAGTTATCGTTATTTTTTGCCTTAAAATGTACAAGTATTGGCATTCACAAAAACGTGCGTATCGTTTATCAACACATCTGTATGACCAAGTATATATTTAGGTCCACGCCAACGAGTTGGCGGAGCTCTATTATGTTTGGCTTGTCCGTCCATATGTCTTTCCATCTGTCTGTCCGTCCATCTGTCCGTCCTTCTGCTGGTGTGGTCACTCTAACTTAGTCATTTTCAATCGGATTTCTTCCAAATAGCATTTATGGATTGCTTGCATCAACTCTGATTCAAATTCAAATATGGATTTTTCCGACAAATGATAATCAAGATGGTCGGCAAAATGGCCGCCGTCTATCAGTTTGCATCCATCGTGGTCACTCTTACTCAGTCACTTTTAATTGGATTTCTTCCAAATTTCATATATGGTTTGCTTCCATTAAGTGATACAGGACCCATGTCAAAAGATAACCGAGTGTTTTTAAAAAAGTAAGAGTTTATCTTTATTTATTGTCTTAAAACGTACAAGTATTGGCGTTCACAAAAATATCATTTATCAACACATCTGTATGACCAAATATATTTTGATCGTCTGGTCCAGTTTCATCTCAATGCGTTTCGAGTTATACTGGTCAGGCAATTCTGGTCAGAAAATTTAATATTCATGCTTATTCAATGTATGTACTATTAGCTGATAAAGTGTCTTGCCCCATGACACAACACTTTGACTCTGGTGATTCACAAATTAATAATTCTTCGATCCCTAGTTTAACACTCTAAGAAATGCTGAGCCACTGTGCTTCTTAAGTCAATTATCTTTGTAAATATGACGTCGTAGGTGGGAGGGCTCCATTTTTTAGCTTGGGTGAAACCCAAGAGCAACATATTGGACACTGTGAGAGCGCTCGCCAAATAATGGGGCGTGCCTTTGTGCTATTTTTAGCTAGCCAGTGGGGAGTTTTTTGACTGAGGCTTATTTTGTATATATATATGCGAGCTGTGAATAATCTAATATGGCCGTTCACAAATGCATGCTTGTCTTAGCATTAACTAATTGCCTTTATGAAAAGAACTAAACTAGTGTATCATCTCTTCTTTACCCATTGCCGCATTGGTAGAATGTTCAACTTAAGACCAAGTAGTCCCTGGTTTGGGCCCTATTGCTTGTTTGTTTGTTTACTTATTTATTTGTTCGTTTGTGTTTTTCATGGGAGTGATATAATGACAAGTACCACTAGTGGTTAACAAATTTTGGTAACGCTATCACGTCGCTATGTAATGACGTCCGTAATGATTTCTCATATAATAATATGGCAACATCAAAGCATAGTTCCACGCAATTTCTAAACGCGATTTAAAAGTTTTGGGGTCATACAATAAATAGAACCTAACAGTCGTGCTCCTGTATTATTAAATTTATCAAGCTTGCCACGAAAAAGTGACAAAATTCTTGACAAGCCTCGCATTTCATCTCTTTTTACAGCTCGTTTAATAACTTCAATATTGGGATCAAACGTGATTTTCTATGCATTACCACCTGCTAGAACACCAGGGTGGTGTTGAAACCCAAACATGAAAGGCGAGGGTTATGACTACCCCTGAGGGGTCTAGCAGATGATAGTGTATCAGAAAACCATTATTGCATAAGGTCATTTTCTCGCTTGAACACTTGCAACAACGTTTTCGAAATAGAACCTTTTTCCAGATCAAAGACTTGCGTCATCCTGACGACACTTCTATACCCGTTACTGCTGATGACGTCAATTTGTAACGAATCCAGAATACTTATACTGTACGTAAAGTAAAGAAAAAAAAGAAAAGAATAAAAGCATCACAAAATGCTATGAATCATCAGCACGTTAATTGCCCTCTCTCTCTCTCTCTCATACACTCACCCTCATTTTGGCACACACACACAAGCGCGCACGCACTTATAAAGGTCTTAAGGGGTCCTAGTACGTGCCAAATGAGGAGTAGACAAATAATAGGCTTTTTTTGCACACGGACATCAACTCAAACAATACGCTGTCTACGCACACGGACCTAAATTAAACAATGAAGCAGGTATGGCACTCCATGCCTGTTTTTATATCAGAGGTTAAAAAAGAAAATAGCACAAAAAAGAAAAACGAGCACGGTGACATATGCTTTTTAATTAATTATAAGTTTCTATGCGAAATTTCCTTCAAATTAATAAGTTTTTTGTTTCTGTAGTTACATTGTGTGACATTTTTTACTCTAGATTTAAACGATTTTTTGAGCTTAATGTTTTTTTACAAAATAGAAATTTTGCTTAAAAAATAAGCGACGTGCAGTTTTTTCGCTGTTTTTTGTATTCTTTTATTAGCCAATAGGATGTAGCGTATTCCCAGGAAAAAATATGGCATTTCTCACTTTCAATTTTTTTAAAATATGAGAAATTGATATTTTGAAAAACTCATATTTTACGATTTTTAAAGTTTAATAACTTTTTAAAAAGCACGGTAAGGTCCTGTTATTTTTGTCAAAATAGATGAGTTTTGAGCTATTTTTTAACATGTCAAAAGATGGTAACTTTTTGGACATATGCTGGTGAGTCCGGTACTACCTTAATGTAAATTATTTTGTCAGTCATATTAATGTGTAGAGGATCTTACATGATTGTGTGGCTTGACGAGCATTGTATCGCTTTTACTCAATGAGTTTAATAAATGTGATAATACAGGAGAATAAATAATATACTCTTCTTATCAAATACCTATAAATGTACTTTGAACCCACATTCTTGAAGACATATCTATTCGTATAGCTGTTTTAACCCATTGTCAAATGAACGAAAATCCATGTTCAAATGAGGAGATTCGCATGCTGTTTGAGCATGGGTTTGAATTTGAAAATACTTAAAATGAGCCCGGAGTTATTTGCATGAGGTTATACGGAAAGTGTTATGAACCAGACTGATCATTTCGCCGAGGTTTTAGTTCGCTAAAACGTTGCGTCCGGCTATGACGTTTTGACGACGTTATGACGCTCGAAAGTTTCCAGCTGACGCCATTTTGTTTGGAGAAAACCAGTTTAAGAAAAATGGAATTTTAAGGTTTTAGCGATGTTTTCAGTGGACTTTTGGTTAGACTCAGGTGAGATATGCAAGAATAATCATCACACATGTTTGTTTCATTGCATTAACACTTTCCGGGTCCCTCGAGAGATGTTTGAACACTCGACCTAACGGCATTAAGTTCAAACAGCTTCCTCGGGATTCAGCAAATGTTAATGCATGAAAAATCATGACTGTGTGATCCCTACATTCTCGCATAAAATTCGTTACGCAAAGCTGTTTGAAGCCATGGTCAAATGAAAATGAACGATTATCCATATTCAAATCATGAGATTCACGTGCAATTTGAACATGGGTTTTAATTTTGACACTGATTTAAATGAGCCCTGATTAATTTGTCTGACATTACATGTACAAGGGAAAATCTTCCTGCCGGACTGCCCGTTACGTAGACGTTTTTGTTCGCGAAAACGTTGCACGCGTTATGACGTCATGACGACGTTATGGCTTTCGAAAGTTTAACGACGGCGCCAATTTGTATGGAAAGACCAGTGTATGAAATTAGTATTTTTAGGCTTTAGCGATATTTCAGTTGGCTTTTGATTTGAATCAGGTAAAATATGCAAACATAACGATCACACATGTTTGTTACATTGCATTAACACTTGCCGGGTCCCTCGGAAGAAGTTTGAACACTGGGTCTTAAGGCCTCTTGTTCAAACAGCTTCCTCGTGTCCTCAAGAAAAACGTGTGTGATCCCTATATTTAAAACGATTTTGCATTTTTTACGCCACGTTGTTATGATCGTCATTACTATAGGAATCTACCATGAGTGTGAGGATGGGATAGAAAAATCCGTCCCGAGGATCACCGATTGGCATCACGAGGCTTGCCGAATGATAACAAACCATAATCGTGAGGAACGGGTTTCTCTCTCCCATCCTCACACAAATAATGGATTATCTTTCTTGCTCACCACTAAATAACTCATTTTTATTGAAAAAAAAACCGTGGAAAAGGCTTCCAAAAAACCCTGAATACGCTGAGATGCGACATGGCGACGTTTTTTAAACATGACAAATACGTCACTGATCGACGTGCGGCAGGCGTGCGACTGTTCGTGTTTTATCTTTCCCACGGGCTGGTACGGGCATGTGAGATTATAACAATCCATCATGAGTGTCCATGTAGGATAGGGAAATCTCCCCCAAGGGGTTGGAATTTCAACCAGGGACGAGGCTTGCCGAGCCCCGAGGGGGAGATTTCCCTATCCTACATGGACTGGCTCATGATGGATCGTTTTTCTCCCACTTTTTGAGTGAAAAAAGGGGCTCCCGTAACAGTTGTGTCAGGAAGTGAAAAAAAATCCACTTTTTTATTACTGCATTTCACGCCTTTAAAATTGGCACAGCTGAAGAGGCAGCATTTTTAAAGTACATACTCAAGAGTATTTACCGCGTACAGCTTTCCGAACAGTTATTGATTTATTTTCAGTTGAAAAATAAATCGAAGGTCATATGGCGTCATCAGCGTAGGAATAAAATAAAATAAACAAACCATAAAAACACACTTTTTAAGATAAATACATTATTCATTCAAGTCAAAAACAAACAAATAGTGACTAGAATGAAATTAGGTTAGATTGGTTTGAAACCAAATATCAATTTGATTAAGTTATTGTTTTCTAATTTTTGGACTATGTTATAGCGGCGTAACACACGGTAGATCGGTCAAGAAGTTCATCGTGTTGCTTCATTCAAAATCTAATCAGTATCGGAGTCACTCATGATCATTCTCTTGCGTTTTGGATTAATATGCGGACTGTTATGACTAAAATTAATGTTTATGTTGCAATTATTCATGGTGCTCCCAGCAAACATGCCTTCAACAATGCTTTTGGATGTGTTTCTATGTTGTGACAAGGATTGTGGACGCATGTCACGCTGACTTTGTGGCAAAACAGCATGGCATTGAGCTGGAGTCATTGAGCTTGATGTTGATGGCAGCTCAAAACTTCTGGCACTAGAATCAGTCCTAGAGAGGATATTTGATATAGCCACTTTGTGATTGTCACTGAGTGATCGATAGTTGTTCAGAGAGCCGACGTTCTTGTGACCAATTACATAGACCTGCAGGGTATCCGGAACATTGTTGTCCGTCATCTTTTGAACAAGGGTTTTACGGACACTTGTGTTGGTGAATCGCTTATTCTTGGGTAAGTCAGCTTCCTCAGCCATCTTTTTCATAATACCCTCGATTTTGTTTTTTCCTATAGGCGCACGAAGGAACCACCTTGCATTAACAGCTGGTTGTTTGTTATCTGTAACGACCGCAAGATAAAATGGGTCATCTTGACGGCAAAAATCATCCGGCCTTTTAGATTGGTAAAACATGTATGTTGCTACAGGGCACCGGTCTCTGTCTTCGGGAACAGCATACATCCGTGGAGGACACACCCGCATATTTTCTAAATCGTCGCCGGTCCTTGTTTTAGTTGTCCGTTCATGATACTCCAGATAGTCTTGTTTTGTTGCAAAGTCATGTTTGAGCTGTATGTCACCCCAGCAAATTTGTCTGTGCTCCTCCGAACCACCTCTGATGCCGAAATGTAATGTATTCAGATACCAAAGAGTGTTAATTAAAGATGTAGGAGTATATATGCCTAGTTGACAAGTTTCATACAGTTTGTTTATATCACTGTCATTGAGAGGATCAGCTTTAAAGGGTCTGTCACCTTTTCCTTGGGACTTCAGATGCCGTTGTTTTAATCTCAGGGCCTCCCTAGTGTCCGCAAATTCCGCAGATGAAATGATCACAGAGCCATACTTATGTCTCTTTAACTGTCTGTCAAAGCTGCTAATCATCCCACGTAAATAAGAGGGCTCATACTCCGTACCGTCGGCCTTGCGCACATTAATAACAAACTCCGATAGGTAGCGGTCTAGCTCTGCAGCTGGAATTGTGTGGATTTCCCTTGACTCTTGGTGCTTCTCAGTCAGGAATTGCTTGAGAAGTTTCACGTGGCTTAGAGTTTTCTTTAACGTATTCTGGTTTTCATTGTGTGCTAGAAAATCTTCAGTGTTGATTGTTTGGAATCTGGAGGCGGCCATTTTGTTTGTTTACAAGCAGACGATGTAAAAGTAGTGCTGTATGCAAATGAGTTGGTCATGTGCTCATGTAAGAAAGCTGTCACGTGGTCATGTAAGATAGAATTTTCTTCCATGGGCTGACAGCCTATCTTACATAGGCAAAGGTGGGAGAATGAATTATCTCACATGGACTAAAACGACAGAAATCCCGATCTTGTGTGCGAGAAATAGAGGAGCTTACATGGGTGCTCAGCTTTTATTGAATTTATTAAACTAGTTAAGAAGACGCGATAAAATGCGAGGCTTGCCGGGTATTCTATCGCATTTTCGCAAATCGTTTAATAAATTCAATAAATGTTGATCACTCATATAAGAATATATTATCATATGACATTAGAACTATTTTGAAATCTCATTTATGGCGTGAAAACGTTAGGCTTTTGCCAATAGCGTGACGTTAAAAGTGTGTCATTTAATAACAAAACCCGAAAATCTGTAAGGTTATTCAGCACTTAATTTCATGAGATTGGCTCCGCCTATTCACTTTACATTAAAGCCAAGATGACGTTATTTGTTGATAGTCATGGTTGGCCTTTTTGTTTTGGCGTGCTTGATTGAAAAGTTGGATCACATTCCGTTTGGATTGTGGCACATTACATATGTACATGATAAATTCCGGTGTCAGATACATACCCGGCCAATTTTGCCTCCTATACCCGTAGATGGGGTATCAACATTGCGAAACATGGCTGCTCGTTTTATGTCAGTCGAAAATGGCATATTTGGGCTGTGATGAAATTTCAAAATGAGACAGGTTTGGTGTACTTGGTATTTGTCAAATTAGATGATCAAATGTTAACATAGTTGTCTACTGCGTTGTGGTCCTTGAGCAAGACGCATTTATCCTAGCTTAGTACTGGTTCAACCCAGGAAGACTCGTCCCTGTTTAACTGAAAGATTGTTGATGGGACGTAAAGAATCAAATCAAACAAACAAACATAGTTGTCTAAAGCAAGTAAGTAAGGGTGCAAAGATCAGGAATCAATACAATCAAGTACAACACCTGACCCAGGATACCAATGGGAAAGTGACAAACCAACAGTAAGACACCACAAATGAGAGCCAAGAGGTCAGCCCTTTCTAGGGTGTAAAGAAAACCTAATAGTGCAGTGCAACGGTAATTGTTGACTTACGGAATCATTCGTAAACTATTAGCTCACCCTTGTGTCTTCGGCTCAGGTGGGCTAATTAAGGACGCTAGACTATTCAGCTATAATACTATATCACTGACTTCACGATGTGTAGTTTACGTCTGGCAGCTATAACATTTTAGTCATTAAAAGAGAAAGAAGCAAAATGACCATATGTGAATAATATGACTGTTTACCCATAAAGTGTCGCCAACAATTTGCATACAAGCTTAAAGCTTACTGTCAGATCCTGAATATATTAACATTGTATAAATTTGTCTACATGCAAATTATCTGAATAAAATATTGTTTAAACCAACAATTTGCAGCAGACTATATTTACAAATGGGCACGTGCATTAAGGGGCTAATTTGGCCCCCTCTGGAGCCAAAATCTTAAAGTTGTTTTTCATCAATTTCTTCTGATTGGTTTATTAGAAGAATAACTCAAATGTAAAAATTCTGGCATTTATTCAAATTTTAATGGTTGCTATGGTAATAAAAATGGCTGACAAAATATGCTTGAATTAGAGAAATCGCCATTTTGGACCAAATTTAAGGCTTTTGGAGACCAATTTATTAAGAATTAGATATCAGCACAGCTAAATACCAAAACAAACTTTAAATATGTTGTGTGCCGTGATAATTCTCATCAAATGTTAAAATATATTTTTGGCATTTGTTAGTGCTCTATGTTAATTGGTCCGTCAAATGTCTCAAATTTGCTCCAAAATAGCCAATTTCCTGTTTTCAGCATATTTTTGCGGCCATTTGTGTTGCCATAGCAACGGTAAAAGTCAAATTAATACCAGATATTTATATTTGGGCTAATAAACTAATGAGATGAAAATGCTGCAAAACAATTTATTTTTAGCCGCCTAAGGGGGCCAAAATAGCCTCTTAACGCACGGACCTCTTTTTAATTTTCTTTAAACAAATTGGACTTGATACTTCATGTGAATCGTCAAGCCTTATTTATCTAAATTCAAGATAGATATTTCAAAATCTGTTATATTACAAAATTTGTTATGTTTCAGAACAATCTTCTTAGACATATAATCTTAGAATGGAAATTCTATTCTGTTCCCTTGGTATATGTGTGTTGTTTCAAACGAGATAGGAAGAATCCATTTATATAAACCGAGTGAGTACTCAGCTAGCTGATAAACAAACACAGATACGACCTCCCTATTGTTGGTTGTCCACTTCATGAAAAATCTTTCGATGGCAAAATCGGGTAGAATTAGTGCCCATACTTATTATGCTTTATACGTGTTTTAAAACCGATATGGATTGATGCCAAGCCTGAAAATGTCCCTGGGTCTCAGAATTAGGTCAAAGGTCAACTGGGTGCAAAATATCACAAACAAAAACTCCATCTGATCACATGATACCCATTCAATTCACTGGAACTATCCAGGCTGTACTCAAAATACAAAGTTGCATTTAATACATAACCTAGACAAAAACTGAGCGTATGCCCATGCTATGTTAAAGGTCATTTACGTGCAAATTTTGCAAAACCAAAGTATAAAATGTTTATGCTGCATTTTTTGTATTTATGATACCAAACCAAAAATACAAAATTATAATGAATCTGAATGGTTTAGAAGCTATGCATAGGAATAGATATATAATGTCACTACTGGTCAGACTAGGATTAAAGGTCACTTAAGTGCAAAGTTCGTGAAAAAGCATATAAAAAGTCCTAATTTAATTGTCAGCATACCTACCACATCAAGGACCTCGGACAGTTTCCTATTCAATCTGCCCAAATTTTGACAGCCTGTGGCTAGGATAATGCATAACTGACAACTATAGTTTTGTGCTTAAATCAAACCCTTACATTTAGCAAAATAAAAATATTTTGTAAATATTGCATAATCATGCCAGGACTCTAGGGTTTAGGGGGTGGGAGTATTTTTTGTGAGCAAATTTTATTTCACAGAAAGTCAAAGTTTCATCGAGTATTCACCTAAATACACATAAATATTATGTTTGCGGCATAAACCATGAGACGAAAGTGATGCGTTTGCATAAAGTTTGGGTTGAGAAGATTTCTTTGTTTCATCTAAATAAGTGTGCTGACTATTACTTGCAATGTGTTTGACTTGTGCACTGAGGTGTATCATATCTGCATACTGTATAAATCAAAGTCTAGATAAACACAGTTTTGGAGCGTAAAATCGTTAATATTTATTTACACATCAGATTTAACCTATAATTTGGTGCTTGAAAGAATCATCAATTGAGACGGTTCTTTTGAGTACCCAAAACATATGTTTGGGTTGAGAAATGAGGCAATTAATTACTTTGTAAGCACTCATAACTAAAGCCCTGATACATGCCATTGCAAATTTATATTTACCTACAGGTTTTTACAAAATAAGGTTCTAATAAGTTTTTAGAATAAAGTGTTTTTGAGCATTTCGACAGCGTTCCCCCCGTGACTAATCATGCCGTTTTATATGATGTATGAAATGTAAAACTACAACTGTATGCAAAAGGATTAGTTTGGTCACGGGGGGAGAAAGCACTTCAGTAAAACGTTTTCTATTTTCTATATGTTGAATAGCAAAAACTGAGTTTTCAACCCATATTTTTCAATTGGTACTTGTCCAGTGAGAAAACTGATTTTGTGGATAAGTCGAGGGTTGAATCTACTATCTTTTTCATAGAAAAAATATCCTTTTCTTTGAAACTTTTCTCTGGCAACTTTTATGGGCAATCCTTCATTTAGACTGTCCGAGGTCCTTTAACAAAGCATAAGTTAGAAAGACGTATAAGCGTAGGAAATATAGGTCTTCACTGAAGGAAATATAGGTATCAAATTGTAAACTAGCAGCAAATCCACTCGCGGGCCTCTTATTGGAATATGTGAATACAAAATATACTTTAAGCATATAAGAACAAGAACGGTGCAGATCAGTCTTTACATCCGTGCTGTCTGACTTGCACTTTTGTTGGTCGGTAATTTAGGTGCTAATCTTCCTGACTCTTGCTTAGCTCTATAACAAAGCAGGTCAGTTTGCGTCATGCCTGATTGGAAACGCCTAAAACAAATGAGCCAGTGCATGAGATTTCCAACAATGTGGTATGTGCGACCAGCAAAGCCTCAGATCAGCAAGCGCATACGCGCAGTCTGATCAGAGCCTATGCTCGTCGCTTGAATATTCTAAGAGTGTTAAGCTACTGACCGAAATATCTTTTGGAGGTTCTAAGCTTTAAATGAGGTTGCACATGCTCGTCTGAGTCTACACATGTCAAAATGCCACATTGTTGGAAATGACATGTCGCAGCTCAAATTTTCTCCTGACAGGGCTCAATGATGATCAAGTAAATGTAGATACTGGTTTTAGTCTTCTGCAGCTGCATTTTGGTCATTTCTTGTATATATACTGACCCATACTTCCAACGCAAAATGTTTCAGGAATATAACTTTAATTAATGTACGAGGTCTTGCCGTGATCATTGTAACGTTCAGGGGTTATGGCAGGCTTTCATCCAAAATCAGGTTATGATTAAAAGGGAGTGATTGACTGATGAAGCTCTACTCTCATCTTCATAAGTGTTTTATTTTTGATAAAATAGCATTACAATAGATCCACCAATATATATATATGTAATATTCAAGATTAGTTTGATTTTGTTTAGTTTAGAAGTGTGGCTTAGTATATTACAATCAATCCAAATAAATCATCTCTTTTGTGTAAGTTGCGTAGTGATAACTCACTCTTTGTCAGTGTGGCAGAACTCAAACAGTGATTTTTTTGCAATAATTATACTATAGCAGGTCTATTTTATGTAGCATATGAAGTATTTGTGCAGTCGGTGGTATCACATCCACAAGCTGCTGAGCATTAAAGAGATGATGTAGAACATTTGAATCTCGCTAACACGGATTTCTTCTTGCACCCACAGCTAAGTAGGTGCGTACATTCATTCATCTATGATTCCTGGCAAGCGCTTCTAAACAACTCCTAGTCTACCTTTACCTTCTCACCGGCCAATAGTTTCAGTTAGTTTTTTTAGATGTATTGTTACATGCTTTGCTTGAAGCCATACCGAAGCTTGACAGTTTGACCTTGTGATTCATTACTCCATCCTACTGTGTGCCTCTTCATGATCAGATGCCAGGTGGGGCACTTTATTTGTTAGAAGTTTGGGACTTTTTTTACTTGCTTATGATCAGTTCAAAGAACTAGGTGATAATACGTATGCTTTGACTGATGTCTTGTCTACTTTTGATGGCCGAAACTCTCGATTACATGAAGCCTTACATGTACGTGAATTGAAAATCCCCTCAGAGGTACATCTAATAAACGTGTCGTGCCACTCCCTAATGCGTATCCGGATAAAAGTATGGTGTTACATGCGTACGACACAACAGCAGTAGGATATTAAAGAGACATTGTTAAAAGTTGCGACACAGACCGGCGACACAGGCGGGTTGATATTGTTACTGTATCACCTTTGGGACTGCAATATTGAAGTTTGGATGCTCCCAGGAACGGCTGGAGTAATGAAATGCTTAAGTGCCCATCCTGTTGCTGAACAGATACCCAGTGCAGTATTGTCAAGAGTTTAAATCAAAAAGTTGCATAATAAGCTCTAACAGGACGCAACACACCATCTTTATTCTGGCAAAGTAAGTAAGGGTGTAAAGATCAGGAATCGATACAATCAAGTACCACACCTGACCAAGGATACCAATGGGAAAGTGACAAACTCACAATTAGACACCACAAACGAGAGCCAAGATGTAAGCCCATTCCCAGCAGGTGACCACAAAGCACATGTAAACAGACGCGCACAAATACATAGCAAACACAAGACAGAACAAAAGCATAAAAGATCCACAAAAGAAGTACCGCCTTGGAACGGTCAGTATAATATTTTACTGGAGTGCTTAACCCTTAATTCAGATGTGGATCAAGACACATAGATATTTAGTTTATCATCTCTTAAAACATAAAAATCAAGATATGACAAGGAGATAAACCAAAGATATCGACTCAACAGTAAATAAAACTGAATACCAGAGCAAAAAAAAATCCAACAGGTAAACCCCGGTGGGCCTGACAAACACCCAAAGCATCAGGCCCCTACCATCTCATCAATAGATAAGTCTTTAAGACAGAACCATCATAGAGTCTGAAGTCCGACCCACCTGCGTGCAATTAAAGAGGAAAGCAAAGTTGCCAACCGTGATTGGGTTGACCACCAAGCATGCAGTCTGTTGCAATACAATAATGCTATAGCCAATCTTTTTATAATGGGAAATTATTTTAATGAACTGCACTGAAAAATTATTAGAGCCAACAATCTTCTTCAATTTATACACCAAGTCATCATAGAAATCAGCAATACTACATGCTAGAAAACGTTAATTAAGTATTCCCACCCTCTTAATGGAACAGGAAGGGATAATAATGTCGACGCTGCTAGGAATGGTGTATGGAATTAAAGAAACGGGTGTCAAGGGTATTGATGATGCAATGATGACCTAGAGATGTTGCTTTTGACCCATTGTACATAAGAGTAACATATCAACATATCAAAAGACAAAACTATCCAGCTAAGATATTGCCGGGATAACGAATCTAGAAAACAAACCAACTGGAACAATTGGCTGGCAAGAAGGTACAGATGAACTAGAAGTTGTTCAGAAGCGCTTGCCAGCAATCCAATATGCATGCAACTTATTAGCAGTGGATGCATGGTGAAATCGCCGACTGCGCAAATCATACATATTCTACTTAAAATAGATCCGCTATAGCAATAATTATTTGAAATTATTCACTGAGCTCACTGTCAACAGTCAATTATTACTCAGCAACTTACACAAAATAGCTGATCTTTGTGATTGTAATATAGATTGTTACGCCCAGGTATGCTTTGCAAGCCTAGGTGCAACAAGATAGTAATACAATTCAAAAAAACTCAACTTAAATGAGCCCAAATGAGCTATAAATGATTTTTCCCAATTAAGACAGAGCTATCTGCTCCAAACAATGATTGAGTCACCTACTTGGTGTTTAATGATAAGACCATTCACTGTGGTCAACAACAAATTATGACATGAGCCAAAGTTGACAATAACTATAATCAAAGCAGTCCAAGTAGTAAAAATGTTAACCCTTGATCAATTATATATAGTGAGCCACAGTGAGCACAAAAGTAATATCAGAGCAATATTTAGCAGCTCAAACTGACATATTCAAAACAACCTTAACAACCTTGTTATTTGAGCCCAAAGACTACAAAAGTACAACACTATGTCAAATACTGCAAGAGCAGTCAAAATCCTATAAAGGAAAATAAGTATAAATACGCTGTCAAAGCAGCTAGCCGTTGGAATAACCAAAGCTAAATAAGTATTATACTGTGTTGTACAACAAATACCGGAGTGACAACACTGCCGGAGCAACCACAAGGTTAAATATATAAAACAGGCTGTCACAGTGTGAGCAGCCACAAAGTTGTCTTGTAAACTAATGAGCTTCAGTGAGCCAGGTCTCCCAATCGCCTTATACAGGATTCATGAGAGGCCTAGCCACTAAATATATTTGCTCTTGTCTGTCAAATTGCCTTCTAAGACAATGAGCTGAAATGAGCCAGATGTCTGAGGCTCCACTATATACTGTGATAAAATATACTACAAAGCTCGGTAGACATGTTTCAGTCAACTCCTCACTTTGTAGATAAATTACCAGTAAATATCTTCTTAGCTGTCCAATAGCATTTTTAGCCTCCCAATTGATCTTATTAAGACCTTTCGGTTTAGCAGTCATAAGCCAACTGATCAAATGCACTCCTTTCAATGCTTTATATATGGACAAGTTCATTTCAAGGGTTATTCCATTAAACAAATATCTGATTGGCTGTTAATTAACTCTCCTGTCTGCTGATTGGATAAAAATGGTAATTATTGATTGGTCAACACCTGGCTTCTGATTGGATGAAAAAGTTAATCACTGATTGGTCTAACAAGAGGTTATTTCAATCCTATTTTATGATCAAAGCTTGAACATCAATATATATATAAATACACCAAACAATTAGTGTGTCTAGACATGACAAAAAAGCATAACAAATGCCAGGGGAGAAAATATATATATTATGGGTGTACATAACAAGATGAAATGACAAAAACATAAGTCACGAACTACCACAATCACCCACTGCAAAGCAAACGACGGGACACATAACGCTTATAGTCACAAGACAGCAGGAAGACAATTAAAGAAAACAGCCAGCCCTCTCTTCCTCAGAAAGAAAAGATGGTTGCAAAAATAAAATAAAAAAGGACACCCAGTACTGCATAGCAAAACTAGAACCAAACTCAAAACCACCACAAGTAATGGGAGCAACAATAAACAATGACTCAACCACTACAGAACCACAGCATTAGAACTGACATCAGCCGAAGCCACTGGAGCCTGACAAGCCGTTAAACCGATTTAAGCCCTCCAGTAAGATATTTTACTGACCGTTCCAAGGCGGTACTTCTTTTGTGGATCTTTTATGTTTTTGTTCTGTCTTGTGTTTGCTATGTCTTTGTGCGCGTCTGTTTATATGTGCTTTGTGGTCACCTGCTGGGAAAGGGCTGACCTCTTGGCTCTCGTTTGTGGTGTCTGCTGTGAGTGTCACTTTCCCATTGGTATCCTGGCTCAGGTGTGGTACTTGATTGTATCGATTCCTGATCTTTGCACCCTTACTTACTTATACTGGCACCAAATATTGACCCTAGATTCTGCTTTTGTTAAAACACATAAAAGTGTTTAGCTCGCAAGGAGGCTTCCTAAAGTAAGCAATGTATAATCACAGAGAAACAATCTAACCAAATTAACACACTATAATGAAACAAAGAAACGGCCTTATGATTCTAGTTAGATGTATTATATTCTTCGTTATCTGCCATTTGGGAAACATGCAAAAAATGTACAAATGAGTTGCAGGCGATGTGTCAGTGAGTTAGAACCCCATTTTTATAGCAGAGCACAACATATAGTCTTGGTCTATACCGATTTATCTCAAAATCTATTTGGCAATATGAACATAGCTGCTGGCCATTTCTGTGAATAAGAAAATCCATTTTGCTGTTTATAATTAGCGATCTCAAATGCCAGATGTGGCGTGATAAATAAATGTACAGTCCAGTTCAAATAAACAAGCATTTATTAGTGAAAAGTGTACATTACGGCAACACTGACATTAAATCGTGAAAACATACCCATAATCAAGTGAAATACTATTTTCTGTCTGGAATATTCAGCATGTTCGGTACCTACTATTACATATAATGACTTAGAATGGCCACAAAGTGCAAACGGAATCTCTTGGATCAGACATTAACTTTATAAAATAATGGAGTGTATTAGGACCTATTAATAACCAATTAAAATGAACAACCATGACCATATTATCTGAAAACCATCCAATTAAAATATCATGAAATGAACATTAAATATATATTATGTCATAATCGAAAAATAATGGGGCCATTTATTTTTTTGTTTTATCTTTTTTCACGCTCATTGAGTATAATGATGAGAAATGTATAAGTAATGACCATTATATGGTGAACAAAATGGAAACGTATGGCTACAAAGAAAGGCGCATAAAACTTAATGGTATTTTGGTGAGTTTCATGCCCATTAAAATATCAATGTGGCGATTACCCTTATACATATTATATTTAAATGGAAATTATCATGACAAAAATGTATAACATGCCCATGATATGCTGAACAAAATGATAACCTATGGTCACATAGGAAAAGGACATTAACTCATGGATGTTCATTAGGTTCATGCCCATCAAAATAGCATTTAACCAAACTCATTGCCATCAACGTCTAATACAATTGGCCTAAGATAAAAAAAAAAAAGATACATTATAATGCCTATAAATCTCAGAGCTCGTGTTATGTGCATTGTAATGTCAATTACATATCATACGTTGATTTGAAATACCATTAAAATGACATATGAGAATTCATTGCCTGCAAATTTCTCTGTCACGGGCATGAGAAAAAGAAAGGTTATATTTAATACATGTCAGTATGTCAGACACTAATTCATTCTCATTAATTGCATTAATACAGAATATCAATAAATACTGGCCAAAGAACGGACACCATCACAGTAAAGAAAAGAAACATTGCCATCAATATTAAATTTCATGGGCATAAGAAACAAAAAAAATGCCTTTAAAAATATAGGCCGCTGCATCTCAATTGTGTAATTCGTTTTTTTGTTTTTTTTTGGTTAATTTCTGTTTGTTACCCTTGTTAACTGAATAACCTCTCGAGAGGACTGTGTCAACGACATCTGTGTTCCATCATGGAGGGTTTGTTACATGTATTGGTTTACCCTAAATTAGATATCATAAACTTGTACAACTGTCTTAACAAGTTAGTTTTCTTTTATTTACTATCCACCAACTAATTTCATTTAAAAGTTCACAGCCGCCAAGAAAAAATATTGTAAGTTAACTTACTTAAACCCATTTCTTTCAAAAATAGTAAGCGAGTATGATCAGGAAATACCACAATCACAAACCGCAGACAAACCTGTGGCACCGAGAGGAAGAGCCACACAACAATCACGAGATACCAGGAAGACAAACAAAGCAAAGCAACCAGCTCTCTCTTCCCCATCAAGGTGATTGCAAAACTAGGATGGACACAAAGTAACTCACAGCAAAACATAGAACAATTACAAAATCCCACAATGGGAGTAACAATCAAGAACGAATCAACAACAACAGAACCACCGCTTTAGAACGGACAGTAGCCTAAGCAACTGGGGGATTAAATGCATTTTACTGGTACCGAATCTTTGCCCTAAATTCTGCTGTAGTCGAAGCACAAAAATGTAAAGCCCGCATGGAGGCTTCCTAACTGTTTCGAGTTATCATCAATAAGAAACAATCTAATCAAATTAATACACTATGATGAAAAAAAGAAAAGGGCTCACAGCTCACAGTCAGAGCTAAAGATAACCTCAAGTTTAGCCACTGTGGGCCCAGCTACAGACAAGCGTCAGGCATTAACCCACCGATTAAATTTTTACGCCAGAGCCGTCATTACGACTGAGGCCTGACTAACCATCGTGCAATTAAAGACGAAACCTTAAACTTGCAGACAAATTGATAAAGGGACATCTGATTGGGAAAAATATAATTTATGCTCTTACAATACCAACAACTACATAGTTTTAATGTTGCAAGCGTGTGTTTTTTTTTAATTCTTTGCCTCCTAGTATCATCTGCTGATAACCTTTGGAAACATTTTGGACCCGTGTCAGGCCTGACAAAATGACCAGCCTGATCTATTTTGTTGGACCAGATCTGGATCCAAACTGTTTGAAACTCTGATGGTACTTCTGGAAGAAATTTTCGAAAAAGTTGATTTTGAAAAAAATCAGCTATTGATTAAAAAGCATGCAAAATTACTCAAGAGGCAAAATTGTAAACCAATGCAGGCAACAAATACAAAACCTTTAATTATTATAAGAACAGTCCCTTTTAAAGTAATACACAATTTCTCATTGCCAGCTCAATATTCAATATTGCAAAGGTTTGCATACTAACATTGTTTCGAAATTAAATGATATGAAAATATTGAGCAATAACAAATTAGCGAAAATGGTGATTTTTCATGACTAAATATTGTTTTATTCAACTGTGACCTTTCCGAACAGCATTGTAATTAAAAGATTTTATTAAAAATAGAAATCTCCTTTCTGTTTCGTTGGCATTTATCTGAGTAGAAAAGTACAGAAGTATCCTGTGCCCTTGAAGTTATTTTAAATAAATGACCATTTATTATTATCTAACCAATGGCCATGAAATGGAAATGTATGTTTCAAGGCGGTACATCTTTTGTGGATCTTTTATGTTTTTTTCTGTCTTGTGTTTGTTATGCCTCTGTGTGTGTCTGTTTATTTGTGCCTTGTGGTGAGCTGCTGGGAAAGGGCTTATCTCTTGGCGCTCGTTCGTGGTGTCTAACTGTGAGTTTGTAACTTTCTCATTGGTATCCTGGGTCAGGTGTTATATTTGATTGTATCGATTCCTGATCTTTGCACTCTTTCTTACTTTTATCAACAGAATATAAAGAAAAAAATGAATGGCCCCTGAAAAAATATTCCCTTTCAGATTGGCATTAGTTTTCTAAATGACAAATAGTTTTTGGCCCAATGACTTAAAGAAGAGAATAGAAGAGCCATTTATACCCATAAAAAACAACACACTTTTTCATGGCCCATTAAATAGTTACCTTGAATGGCCATTATTCTTGAGTTATAGCCATTAATATATAATTTTGTTTTAATGTCTGTCAAAATATGATTAATAAAAATACCTAAAAATGAATGCCCATTTATTTAAAAAATAAATAATGGGAATTTGAAATTACAATTGGCATTAATTTGATGTTATGAAATTAATTTGCGTGTTAATTGCATATTTAATGTCCAGCTGACCATTTCATGCCTATTAATAATATCGCCTTTAATGGCTATGATTAACTGGCAATATTCATGGTTAATTCATGGCCGATCCATGGCTGTTTCTGCTGTAGTGCACACGCACGCACGTAAACAAGCAAGAAACGCATACGGTAGAATATGACTTAAGCAAAGCAATCAGCTTTCCCTTCCTGAGCAAGAAGAGTGATGCCGAATAACATTTATTAATACACTCCTGAAAGGGATCTGAATAAATATTAACTTTGTAGTTAAGCCAGTGCTAGCAGATTGGATGGATTAAAGAAGAAGTGCAAAATGTAATGAGTAGGTGTCTGATATTAAACAGATCAAAGGGGAGAGATAACTAGGTGATTATTTTGTCCTATTCATGTTTGTCTAGACATTTGGGTTCTCCTTGAGATAATATTGGAATATGTAGAAATAAACAGCATAATATGCACTTTGTTAGACTTGTACCAGTCTCCTTATATTTAAGTCTACCAAACAAAGGGGGAAACTTATTGAATGTGTTCCGTTTCTTCTTCTTTACCTTCTTATTAAAGAACTTTTTCTGTTATTTTAGGTTGTGGAAACCAATAAATGGACTCCAGAGCTAGATTTCATAAGAAAACAGAGGCATAAAAATTATGCTAATACACAGTATATGAAAATTAAATCGCCAGTATGAACTTTTAAGAAGAGGGCTATCAAGGAGAAACTGTGTTATTACCAGTTGATCAGATAACCGTTGTTTGTGTATGTGATTGGTTGATGAAATGTAGCACTTCATCACTTAACTTTTACATAATATCATTGTATATGTTTAACCCTTAATGCGATCTTTTCTAATTTTCGCAAAAAAGAAGGTATGAAATATCATGCCTTATTTGTCATTTTTAAAAGGCAGCAAAATTTGAAATTGTCGTCTGCTGCAAATTATAGGTGGCGCATTAAGGGTTAATGGTTAGGGTATCGTTGCTTGTATATGCTATCCACCATTCAGACATGGAACAAATTCACCAGATGAACAGAATATCTATGTATGTTTACATTCATGGAATTAAGTTACCAAATAAAGTATATGACTTTATCATTGCATGTGTGCGCTATCTAGGTCTGGGACATGAAACAGGATACCTGTGTTGGTCTACATAATCAAGTGACGAGGGAATGGACCGTATTATTGGCTAAACAGGATAACAATGTTTGCGTATGTGATACATGTACTGAAATACAGCACAGGACATACTGACAAGCTAAACAAGATACCATTGTATTCGTATTATACAGTATTGTGGCATGGAACGTTATCATCAGATAAATGGGACATTCTTTATGTGAGTACATAATACAGTAATAATGCATTGAACGTTATCATCAGATAAATGGGACATTATTTATTTGAATACATAATACAGTAATCAGGCATGAAATGTAATTACCAGATAAATGGGACATTATTTATGTGAGTACATAATACAGTTATTAGGACTGGTCAGCTTAATGCAACTTCATTGTTTGTAAAGCTTACCAATTCCATTGTATGGGTATACTATCAAGTAATGGTTTATGGAGCTGAATTATTGGTTAAACAGGAAATCGCGGTGTATGGATGATATTCATTGATGTTTTATGAAATAAAACCATCAGCTACATTGTATAAGGAATATTACAGTATGTTAACGATATCTAGTGATGATATATGAAACCTTTTTTATCAGCTAATAAACGGGACATCATTGTGTTCGTTATCCAGAAATGATATAGTATATGAAAATTACCAGGTAAACGGGACATCGTTGTAGTGTGTACGTTATCTGAAATTTAATTATCAGGTTAACGGGATATTGCTGTAGACTTTTAGCGTTTACGTTCTCCAGTATATAGACATGGAACCTAATGACCAGCAAAACGGAGTTATTATATCATTATATGCATGGATACCCTTAGTTATAGGAGTGTTTGGCATCACTGGTAATGTGCTAACACTAATTGTTGTACTGAGCAAGAAATACAAGAAAACTTCGTTTTCTGTGTATTTAGGAGCATTGGCAATTGTTGATACATTATCATTGATTTCATTGTATTGCGGTATATTGGTTTTGCATATTTTTACAACAGACGTAAAATCAGTAAGTGCTTTACATGCAGTGTGCAAAAGTGTCTTCTTTTGCATGATGTTTTTTACTGGTTTCTCACACTGGATTATTACTATTCTAACAATGGAAAGAGCGATATGCCTGTATTTTTATCAACAAAATTTAATTCCTGGTCCAAAGACGGGGTTCATTGTAGTGGGAAGCATCGCGGCTGTCTTTGTTGCATTTTATTCGCATCTCTTGTACGGGATAGCAGGTAGCCAGGATGTCAAGTCATCTGCGTGTGGATTAACCGATGAGGCTTATGCTAGTTTCTATTCTAACTACTTTATTCTGGTAGATTCTGTTCTTTACTACTTTCTGCCAGTAACCTTGATAATTATTTGTAACATTGCAAGTCTGATCAAGGTCTACAAAACAGAAAGAGCAGTAAGACCGCTTACTGATGATCCACCACCAAGCTTACAGCCAAAACGCAACACCAATTATGTGTTAAAAATTACACTATTAGTTAGTGCAACTTTTGTTATAACACTATCACCAATAACACTTTATATAACTTTAGGACCGGCTGTTAGTTTTGACAATGACCATAGCGTCATTTCTTTTATTCTATTTTTATTGTACATGACAAATTATGCTTTGAATTTCTGCCTTTATGCTATTACTGGTAGCGCATTTCGTCAGAAACTAAAAGTGATTATTTGCAGCTGCACGAATCGATAAGTGAAACGCCGGTGATGTTTTGGTCAGTAAAATATAAATTATGCTCAGCACGGTGGCTACATTTTGGTGTCCGCTAGCCTACAGTAGCGGGCGTCTTTTGTTTATTCATATATCTTTATGTTTACATTTCCATTGTTGTTACCTTATTGGCGTGCCAACAAAGAGTGACAGTGACGCAGTCTGTTGTTTACAATTGTAAAGTAAACATAAACATAGTTTGCTTTATTTCTTGCCTGTCACCACCTGTAGCTAGGGAAGATAGGACCGGTTGTTATGCTTAACATTATATGCATATCACTTGAGTAAGAGTATTCCCTATTTCTGGCTTGTCACCACCTGAGCTTAGGAAGAAAGGACAGTTAATGATGCTTAACATAACAGGTCTATCAACTTGGAAAGTGGCCTTAATTGTAAGTATTCTCTATTTCTGGTCTGTCACCACACGTAGCTAGGAAAGACAGGACAGGTTGTTATTCTTAACATAATAGGCCTATCAACTGGGTAAGTGGTCTTAATTATAAGTTTTCCTTATTTCTGGCCTGTCACCACCTGTAGTTAAGGAAGGTAGGGCAGTTTGTGATACTAAACACAACATACTTATCAAGTGGAAAGTGGCCTTCATTATATTTTCCCTATTTCTGGCCTGTCATCACCTTTAGCTAGGGCAGATAATGTAGGTTTTGATGTTTAAAGATCATACACTGAAGGACTTTAAAAACGCAAAAAATGATAATTATTATTTTTTGAACCCAGAACGTTTTCAGTCTTCTTTAACAAGTTAAATCGGCTGGAAATGACACTCTGCCTCTATCTATACCTAAAACCGCTGTTTTTAGCGACAATGGCTACCACAAGCTACGCATCCGTGATTAACTAGTTTTTGCACGTGGCGTCCCCATGAATCAACAAAGCAAAATATTTTATCATTTCACAAATAGCTTGTAGGCATACATGTATAAAAAAACACAGTAGCTTTAGTTTTATAGCTTTATTATTCGTGCCACGTTTGTCTGAACATGAACGACCTGGCGCAATTGGAATGTTAAAAGTTGGGATGCGTCTTTCTGGCGTCGCCATATATAATAATTGCCATCCGTCAGCTTTACAGCTCCTCAGAGATTGTAACCCGGTTACTAGGACAGTTAAAGGTCAACACAAGCCTGGCCAACTAAGAATGGCGACCGACATTAAGACGGAAACTAAGGTCGATTATATCGACGATATTTACATCGACGATATCCGTTCCGGCTGGCTACCAACACTGCCAGACGAATAGCAGGGCTCCAAGGATATTTTGTTTCAGATTTTTAATAAAAATATTTTATAACAATAACTTTAAATCATGCCCAATTTCAAGAGAAATTTCAACTTGCAGTTTTAGAATCTAAGGGTATTGTCTTTTGATAGACTGATGCTCTAAAATTATTTATCATTTTGATATGAAATTTAAATCATGTTTTCATGACATATTGATGTTTATTTTTGCCAAATCTCAATAAAATCGATACATTAAAAAGTTGTTAGTTTTATGAATTTCGATTTTTGCGTTTTTAAAGTCCTTCAGTGTATGAAAAGGTTTAAGAAATGATTTAAATGAAACAGCTTATATCATAAAACAAAATGCTGAAAACTGTGTCAAAAAATTCCAATTATTAAAAAAGTTTGCCTATTTGAATTTCAGACTTGGTTTTGGTTTTCCAAAACAGACTTGGAAAACTAAAAATAGATTCTATCCAACAATGCACAATTCTATGACATCATATGAGGATTTAAAAAGGTAGATTAACTTCAAATATCACAATCTGTGTATTTGAAAAGATTATTTTCAGTTTGAAAATGCCAAAATCTTAATTGCCTTAATTACATTTTGTCTGATAAAATGATTTTTGGTAATTTTGCGTAGTCAAGAGAGAAACCTAATTTTGAAATTTTGAAATATATTTTTTTCCTTTCAGACAATATGTTTTTGGATTTCGTTTTAAATATTTCAAACTAAGTTAACATACGAATTGGATTTTCTTATTTTTGTATCATTTAGAATAAGTAATACATGGTTAAAGTAAATTTATTTTTTTTTAATTAAATTTGATATTTAAGCATAAAATTGTTATCAAAATATATTTAACATACAGAAAACCATTTATGCGAGATCAATTTTCGCTGTTTTGCAGAAAAGCATACTAAATTTTGACAAATTCTTTGCATTTGCAAATATTTAAATTCATTGAAAAATTTCTAAATCCTCACATGACATCACAGAATGATGCATTGTTGTATAGAATGTATTTTTAGTTTTTCAAGTCTGTTTTGGGTAAAAAATTCCAGTCCGAAATTCAAATAGGCATAACTTTTGAATGGATAGGAGTTTTTAGATGCGGTTTTCAGCAATCTCTTTCTCACAATCACTTCTATTATCTGAAATGTTTGGTTAAAAACTAATTTTTACCTTTTCAGTTGATCTTTAACATAATAGGCCTATCAACTGGGTAAGTGGCCTCAATTACCATTATCCCCTATTCCTGGCCTGTCACCACATGTCGCTAGGAAAGATAGGGCAGGTTGTGATGCTTAACATATAGACTAATAACATGTCCATCAACTGAGTAAGTGGCTGCAATTATCTTTATAAGTTTTCCCAATTTCTGGCCCGTCACCACATGTAGCTAAGGAATCTAGAGTAACATGCATATAACTGAATAAGTGGCCTTAATTACAATGCCCCCCTATATCTGGCCTGTCACTACCTGTTGCTCGGGAAGATAGGGCAGGTTGTGATGCTTTACATAATTATTTCTGAAATTATGAAGAAATACTGGAATTTATAGCCAGACGCATCCTTTTTTCATGTTGCCATTGTTAATACCTAGATATATTCTTGAATTTATATTTATACCGTCTGTACGTTTGATAAAAACACTAACACATGGTGTCAATTCCTGGTGGTGTCTGTAAAACATCTTGTTTTTGCATTTGTACTTTTACAAAATATTGTACTTTCTTACCTGATAGTACAATCGGAACTGCCTCTGCCTATTCCGTGGAATCAGACCTCAGATGTTCATCGCAGGTCTACTTTGATAATGTGACGCTGACGTCAAAGAAACCATGCCGAGTCAATAACAAGTGTGATTGCCGCGAAACAACCGGTTACAATATTCCACAATAAAATTTGCTATAAATGAAGTTTAGATGTTTTCAATAAAGTATCGCAAAAGCGATATTTTACTGAAAAAAGCATTAACTTCATTTATTTGTTTCGGCTTATCAGAGTAATGGATTTTAATAGGACTGAACCCACATGCTACATTACTATTTTTCCTTACGCCGATTCCGGCTTATAAAATGCAGCTTTATCATACATAGTACTACATCGTACATTCATCCGAGACTTGATTCTCAAATTGAGCCGAAATTTTCCGATTGCTGACAGTAATGTAAAATCTATTTGCTGAAAAGAAGTCTAAAAGACGTTTCCTAACCATGTACAGAGCTGCTTACAAACGGAATCTGACTAGTGTAACGTCGATTTTGCGCTTGACAGCGTCCCACAAACAGATTCGCATGTGTTCAATCCCCCACAACCAGTCGAGGTATACCTTACAGTTAGTGGATTTAACTCTTTGCATTCCGGTCAATTTTTATGCGTTCTGTCGTCTGCTGATTTTTTCGAAAAATTCTTTCAGGAATAGCATAAGATTGTTAAACAGTTAGGATCCACTTCGCTTGATCTGGGTACAAACTGTTTGCAAAGGTTATCAGCAGACGACACTAGTAAGCAAAACGTGGAAGTAGGCGTGGTTTTTAGAAAGGGTGAATGGTATTTATTTGAAATGTAACTTTCAATTAGAAACATTTTATGGAAAAAAATCGACATAATATCCAACATGTAATGGTAAACACACTGCTAAAATATTCAACGAAACATAAAAGGTGATAATGTTAACCCCCATCTAATAGACAATATAGTATGAGGGTGAGATAGAAAAATCCGTCCCGAGCGTCACCGATTGGCATCACGAGGCTTGCCGAGTGATGACAATTCGTGATCGCGCGAGACGGATTTTTCTATCCCATCCTCACACGAATTATGGATTCTTTTTCTTGCTCACCACTTAATTCCTCATTTATATTTGAAAAAAAGCCTTTAAAAATACTCCCAGAAATTCCTGAATACGCTGAGATGCGACATGGTGACGTCATTTTAACATTACAATGACGTCACGGATCGACGTGCGACCGGCGGGCGGCTTATAAGAATCTATCATGAGTGTGAGGGTGGGATAGAAAACTCCGTCCCGAGGATCGCCGTTTGGCATCACGAGGCTTGGCGAGTGATGACAAACAGTGATCCCGAGGGACGGATTTTCTATCCTACCCTCAAACGAATCATGGATTCGTTTTCTTGCTCACCACTGTTTTTAATTATTTATTTATGTATTTATTTATGTATTTATTTATTTATTTTAAAATAAGCTTCCAGAAGTCCCTGAATACGCTAAGATGCAATTTCACATTATGACATTACTTGGCGTCCTAGATAGCATGGGTAAGATTATAACAATCCACCATGAGTGTTCATGACGGACATCCAACGATCTTACTACTGAGAGCTAAAATTGGAGGAGCGGCAAACCGTTAAACTGCAAAAAGTAGACGGTCAATGTAATGATGATACTTTCAAGGTAGCAATAAAGTTGTCATACCCACAGTTGGGTATACTGTTTTCAGCATGGTTGTCGTTTAAAACTGAACGAATAGTTTGCTTCTGTCTGTGACCATTTCATTTCGCATAGCATTCCCGTAGATGCACCAGATATGAATAAATTAAATAAGTTTATAAGTAGCAAAGTTCCATCGCATATTGACTTTTCTGTCCCATATATAACAACTCAACAAGTGGTTGAATTCACATGCGGACTAAATCCCACGAAAGCCACAGGCCTGGATTGTCTTGGCCCTAGGAATCTAAAAATGTGTTTTGGCACCATCCATAACCTCTCTCATTAACAAAAGCATTGACTCGTCATGTTTCCCGTCACAACTTCAGATAGCAAAAATATTCCTGATACATAAAAGTAATCCAAGTCCGATCCCTTCATTTATAGACCAATCTCAATCCTACTCACGATCTCTAAGCTTTTCAAAAGGCATACTTATAAACACCTCGTGGCTTTTTTAAATAAATATATTTAATTCGTGAAAACCAGCCTGGTTTCAGACCAAAACATAGTTGTCAGACTGCATTAATAAGATTTGTAGATCAATGGATGACCTGTATCTATAAAAAGAGACATTGTAGTAACATTATTCATAGATTTTCGCAAAGCATATGACCCCTCTGATCATTCCATTTTATTAAAAATAACTTTCTCATTATAAATTCAAACATTTTTGCCGCGTACATTCAAAACCGCGCGCAAGTCATGGATACCGGAAATGTATTGGAAAAACCAGCCACCATTAAATCCAGGGTGCCACAGTGCTCTATATTGGGCCCTATATTAATTTTGATGTTTTTGAATGACTTGCATGTGTAAATTGAGCAATGTGAGATTATTGTGCAGATGACGCAACGGTTCACACAAGCGGTAAAACTAAATCTGACGCCGAGGCCAAATTATAACATGACGGAAAGCAATCAAAACAACAGGACAAACGAAACAAAATGAATATGCTCTACGAAAAAACATCCTGTATGTTACTAGGAACGAGACACAGCACTCAGAATTCTCAAGAAATGGACATTTATATTGATAAGTCATAGGTAATAAGATCAAAAACGTAACTAAACAGAAACTATTAGGTATATACATTGACAAAAATCTGCAATGGTCTGAACATAGCGACTATCTTTGCTCAACAATGTCATCAACAATCTCTCTTCTCAAACAATTTTCTTTATATATTCCAGTCGAGCACAAAAACTTTATTATCTAGGTTACATCCTTTCATTCATTGACTACGGATCCAGCAATTATGGCACGACTTTTAAAGCAAATATAGAAAGAATTTCAACACTACGGAAAACAGCGGCACGGATGTTTCTTAATGCCAACAATACCACTTCTTCTGAAATGTTCAATACACTAGGTTGGCAAACAGAAACTAAGCGTCATAATTATAACAAGGAGAACTTAAACATTTTTGTACCATTCCATATGTATAATGGTGGTTAACAGTCACTATGCACACATTGTGAAATCAACCCTTAAAGGTCACAGACCTGTAATTGGTAAAAAGGGCATTGATTGGCTCAAAAGCTCAGCGCAATATTTAAGTTGAAAAGTGCTTCGTAATTGGTCAATAATAAAATTACGGGAAAGAAATGATATTTATTAGACGAATAATTTCCACCAATTTTAGAAACAATATCTCTCAGCTTTTGTTGATTAGGTTTACTGGTGTGTCTTAGAAAAACTGACCTTGCAGTTTTCCTCTCATGTAGAGTGCCCACCTTCAGGCGCCAAAACGTGATAAAACATGGCGGTCACCAGGGTATCTAATTCTTGTTTATAGATTTAATTAGAGTAAGTAAGGGTGCAAAGATCAGGAACCAATACAATCAAGTACCACACCTGATCCAGGATACCAATGGGAAAGTGACAAACTCACAGTTAGACACCACAAACGAGAGCCAAGAGGTCAGCCTCCAGCAGGTGACCACAAGGCACATTTAAACAGACGCGCACAAAGGCATAGCAAACACAAGACAGAAAAAACATAAAAGATCCACAAAAGAAGTACCACCTTGGAACGGTCAGGAAATTACTTGACTGGAGGGCTTAAACGGGTCTAACGGTGCACCAACCTCACCCTTAGTTTAGATGTGGATCAAGACACATAAATGTTTGGTTTGCATGAAAGACCTCTAACTTATCAATGCTACATCTCCTAGAACATATAAATCAAGATATAAAAAGGAGGTAAAGAAAAGATAAGGACTCAACAGTAAATAAAGCTGAATACTGGAGCAAAAGAAATCCAACAGGTAAACCCTGGTGGGCCCGACAAATAGCCAAAGCATCAAGCCCCTACCATCTCATCAATAGATAAGTTTTTAAGGCAGAACCGTCATAGATTCTGAAGTCTGACCCACCGCCGTGCAATTAAAGAGGTCCAATCTGTAATTCTATGGCAGCCTTATTATGCTTAAAGTTTTATGATGACCACAGCTTACTTAAAATCTATAATGGAGGTATATGGAAAATCGGTCACATGTCTGGGCCCTAAAGAGGAATAACAGGTCTGTTTTGTTGGATTCCTTGGCTGCTATGTATTTTTGTCCTGTACTATGTTTTTGATGCATTGTTTTGATTTCAGTAGGATACTTGACTGGAGGGCTCAAACGGGTCTAACGGTGCACCAACCTCACCCTTAGTTTAGATGTGGATCAAGACACATAAATGTTTGGTTTGCATGAAAGGCCTCTAACTTATCAATGCTACATCTCCTAGAACATATAAATCAAGATGTAAAAAGGAGGTAAAGAAAAGATAAGGACTCAACAGTAAATAAAGCTGAATACTGGAGCAAAAGAAATCCAACAGGTAAACCCTGGTGGGCCCGACAAATAGCCAAAGCATCAAGCCCCTACCATCTCATCAATAGATAAGTTTTTAAGGCAGAACCGTCATAGATTCTGAAGTCTGACCCACCGACGTGCAATTAAAGAGGTCCAATCTGTAATTCTATGGCAGCCTTATTATGCATTAAGAGTTATGATGACCACAGCTTACTTAAAATCTATAATGGAGGTATATGGAAAATCGGTTACATGTCTGGGCCCTAAAGAGGAATAACAGGTCTGTTTTGTTGGATTCCTTGGCTGCTATGTATTTGACCTGTACTATGTTTTTGATGCATTGTTTTGATTTCAGTAGGACCTATAATGATTTCAGCTTTCAAAAAGTCAACCTTTTAAAACAAAAACCATTAAGACTGCAGAAAAAGAGCCTTTGCACCCTTACTTACTTTTATTAGTGGATAGGGGTGATGATTGGTTCAGTTTTGCACGACATACTGGGCATGAAGCATGTGAAATGCACTTCTGCACTATGAGGATGATACCGTAAGCATCATTGCATTTATCAGAAACTCACTGGTTCTCTTATCAGAGCATTTGTATTTTTATTGTTATGCAGGAGTATTTATTGGAGTATTTGTTTTTAGAAATGTCAAAATATGGTAAAAATGGCCCTTCGCAAGTTTCCGTAAACGGTATAGTAATCAAATGCAACTTAGTTGAATAGTGGTACATGTGTTAAACCCATATTTGCATGCTCATCTATTGTAATGTGTCTAAGTTGAACTTAGAGATAGTACAGGAGTCTGTATGACATTGACCTTTGCAAGTCTGACCGTACAATTGTGTATCAGTGAAGAACAGCTTGGAAACCTGTCTGTTATTGTACTGTCCACATAGCTAAGTACTCCAGTTAAGTCAGTTGTGGTTGAATTGCTGTCCAAATTGACCCTTGACCTTATTGATGACCATAGCCTTGATAAAAGAGCCATGTAAGATGGATATATGTATGTGCATTAATCTGTTTTAGTCACTACTATTGAATCCGGCAATATAATTGACACTTTGAAAAAATGGCATAATAGAACTGCAGCAACATAATACTTCACAGGTATGTTTTACCTAATTTACCCTCTTATGACAAAATACTGATGTAAAGGATATGAAATACCAAGGCACCCACCCATCTCTTTGTTTGCTGAGAGGAAAAGTCATTATACCCACGACTCTTACCATGAACCTAACATTTAACTAACAATTTATGAAATCATTCCAGGGGTAAATGAGATAGGGTGTAACATAGAATTAATGGCTCAAACTTTTGATAACTACTGGTGACCATGACTTTGTAGTCATGGTCAAATTACACGCTTCGCACGTCATCTAACTTAGACAAATATTCGACCAAAATTAAATATGGGACAGTCACAAAATTCAATGTTCCATCATTTAACCTTCAACTGTGAGCTTGACAGTGAGTCTGCAGGGTTGACCTATGTGTTTTGCACAACCTCACACTGAGATGAACATGTTATTAAAAATAGTAAGTGAGTATGATCAGGAAATACCACAATTACAAACTGCAGAAAACCCAGTGGCACCGCGAGGAAGAGCCACTCAACCATCACGAGACACCAGGAAGACAAATTAAGCAAGGCAACCAGCTCTCTCTTCACCATCAAGATGATTGCAATACTAGAATGGACATAAAGTAACGTACAACAAAACATAGAACAATTACAGACTCCTACAATGAGAGTAACAATAAACAAAAAGTAAAGAACATCCTTCAAGGGGTTGCGAAGATACGGAGCATGCACAAAATTAAAGGCTAAATACAATTACCTGTAACCGTCACCCTGACCTTGAGTTTGCGTTATTGAGTCATGGGTTCTGCACACCGTCTCATTGAGGTGAACATTTGACCAAAGCTTAGAAATTTTTTAAAGTGTTCAGGAGAAACAAAGTTATGGATAATTTGATGAATAGACACAGGAATTCCTATAATCCCTTCTCTGCTTCGGGTTGGTAGATTTATGAATGTGGAGTTTACGTTAAGCGCTGTGAGGCCAATTTTAAAACATTTGACCTTGACCTTTGACTCGAAAGTCATATTGGTGAACTTAAACTTTTGTTGTTATCTACACAGCACAAAAAAAACATTGTGCCAAATAGGAACACCCTTAATCAAAACATGAAAGAGGGTTTTGCTTTAAGAGCCATAAGACGAATAGATTTTAAGTATATTTGACCTTAAACTTCAACTCCAAGGTCAAATCGATGATCAATTCTGAGGCCTATGTTATAACTTACACACACCAGTTAATTATTGTGCCAAATATGAACACCCTCTGGCAAGTACAATATTGTGTAAATGTAGTTTATATCAACAATTTGGAGCGGCATGAGCACTAAACTACAAAAAAACTTTGTCTGGCTAACATACTTTGATATATGTATATGTGTATCAATAGTTCAATGGTCGCCATTTCGATGATGTCATTCTTCATTCCAGAAGCGGATCTCAGATGAGTGAACTAGATAGAAATGATGGTTATGCATCAAAGTTTAATTTGATACAGCTCGCCAAATATCGTCACGAAACTTACACGGGGCTAAATTTTGTCTCATTCTACAACGTGGCTCATGCTCTAGGGTCATGTGCAAGATGGCCTTTTGAATTTTAAAGTAGATTTCTGCGTAAATATTGTTTCTGCCCCATGTAAGGAGCGTATTCGACATTGAGTATTCACAAAATGAAATGGACCGGCGAAATATTCATGGCACCCTCCTGTACAAAAGAGAGGAATGGCATCATGCTCTAGGACGTAACATTAACCTCTCGTGGTCAAGAGCGTTGACTCACCCACCTATGTGTAACCGCATGCCTTACACGGTCATCCGAGGTTGAGAGGTTCAAGTCGGACGGCGACCATCTTTGATTCGATGTCGTAGTTTGATTTGGATTTCATGGCGTCAATAACACTGAAACTGGGCCCACACTACTCCCAATCAAATCTAATTATGCCTGCAAAGTTTAGCAATTTACCACTTAATCTACATGTCGTCCCATTATTCACGGAGGACATGTCTCTGAGATATTTTCAGAATCGTGCCAGAAGCTGAAGAGATGTGAAGTTGACATGTGTCTATGTATATATATGTGTCTTGATCCACATCTGAATAAAGGGTGAGGTTGGCGCCGTTAAACCAGTTTAAGCCCTCCAGTAAAATATTTTACTGACCGTTCCAAGGCGGTACTTCTTTTGTGGATCTTTTATGTTTTTGTTCTGTCTTGTGTTTGCTATGTTTTTGTGCGCGTCTGTTTATATGTGCTTTGTGGTCACCTGCTGGGAAAGGGCTGACCTCTTGGCTCTCGTTTGTGGTGTCTACTGTGAGTTTGTCACTTTCCCATTGGTATCCTGGGTCAGGAGTGGTACTTGATTTATCGATTCCTGATCTTTGCACCCTTACTTACTATGAATTCTCTACAGGTGACATTTGATCTCTGTATTTTACCTTGCACTTTGGGTAGGGCAATTTTCCTGTGCTTTTCTTCTCAGTGAGGTGTGTAAAATAGTTTTAGATTCGTGCCAAGTATTTTAAGATATTAGAAAAGTTAATCAACTGAAATATGGACATTGATAACAGGGCACTAGAATAGCTCATTTACCTGCACCACACCCCTGTGGAACAAACGTTTTCAAACAGCCATGAGGCACCTTTTAGGTACAGCTAGCAACTCTCGAGCCTTAGACGCCACATACTGTATTGCGTGAGTTTGGTCAGGAAATACCACAATCACACACTGCAGACCAACACACGGCGACACAGAACACCAACAGTAACAAGACAGCAGGGAAACGACTAAAGTAAACCAATCGTCTACTGTAAATACGGAAATTTTCGCGAGGGTTTTATTTTCGCGAAACTTCACGGATGCGGAGTTTCGCGATAATAAAACCCTTGCGAAATGGCGAAATCACTCTGTCAATTACTGATTTATTTTGTTTTGTTTGATTTGATTCTTTACGTCCACTCAACAATCTTTCAGTTATGCGGGACGGGTCTTCCTGGATTGAACCAGTACTAAGCTAGGATAAATGTGTCTTGCTCAAGGATTACTGATTTAGGTAAAATATGTCCAAGTCACAAATTTTAAACGTGCCAACTTCTCGCGAAATTTCCGAATTTACAGTATTCTGTCTATGTTTTATTTTTTTAAAGTGGAACTCATACCAGCCTACTCAGCTACAAAGAGTACCTAGAAAATTGAAGTTTTGCTTGTATCAAGTTTAGATATGATACTTTCCAATAAGTGAATAACGAATTTAAGGTGCTGATCAGACGTAGATGAGCAGGCTGATCTGTGCTTTTGTTGTTCGCAAAACCTAGGGACAGATTTTCTCGCGAGACCTAGTAATTAGAATGTTTAATCTACTGTATATAGCCTATTTTATTATGTCGCACGGGCTATATCCGCCACATTGCGAGAATAACCAGGTTGGTGGTTTTGATAAATAAGTAATTATACTTCAGAGAAATTTTATTCCCTCGAATATAAAAGTATTCTTTAGTCATAGGCTATTTCTCTAACCAATACTTCTTAGTCTCTAAGTTTAAGAATGTGCTTATATTAGGCCATGGGATAGATATGGTTTTGCTCTCCCTCAGGGGGAATTTTGCAGACTATGATTTTCATAAAGGCCAATGTCTAACCAGTGTTTTGAAACAAGTATGCCTTCTGACAAGTGTCGCATAAGCCTGTAAGCGGAAGCAGATTTAAACAAGCCTTAGACTTATTTCTGTATCCCTCAAATGTATTGTGCTGTATATATGATGTCATTGTTGCATCTTGATGTATTCTATATTTGAATAAAATACTGTTTACACTTAGCCCATAACATCATGTTACGTACGTTACCCCCAAAAACCCATTTAAACTACATGGAATTTTTGAAAGCAAAAATTGTTATAAGAGGCATTAAATTTAATTAAAGTTTAATATTTTTATATAGCCCAATCATAAAGCAACAAAATATTATTACTTAAAACAAAAATATGCTATCTACTACGCTACGTCGGTGACATTTTGTATTACTACCCTATTTCTGAGAAATTATTATGCCCGCCGTTTCTTCTGAACTGTTTATTTCTGATTATCGGATCTAGTTTTCGATTATGCCACAAGGACACCCAAAACTGTAAAAGACCAGTTCCCTATCTTTTATAGAATATCTTTTGTAGATATTTGAAAATAGCTACCACTTGATAATTTTCTAATAATAACAAACGTATTTTGTTTGCTAAAAAGCGTGGAATAAAGTCATACCGTTTAAAACACATATATACAGCTGGCATATTATGGGAGTGTTTACATGTACCAGTAGTAAATTATACTTTAGTAGTATGCTAATCTTGAAACCATAATGCAAATAGTAACATATGTAATATCCAAAATATGCTAATAGAACCTCTCCCTAAATTGAGGGGTTATTTTGTACACAATGACTTTATAAAGCTAAATCAAATGTATCAAAGAATATAATATTCAAAACGGCCCATGTTAGCTTATGGCAGTTGGGGCTTCACTGTTATAGCCATGTGAACTCCGTTACCCTATAATTTTCTCCAATTCTATTGTGTAAATACAAAGTTAAATTCTTATTTATTGATACGCTAATAGCATTGAGCGCTCTTAAATAAATGGAGCCTACAGCCAGTATGCAACAAAACAATCTACATCTATGATAATACTGTTATATACGTTACTAAGTTTCAAATAAGTATATAACTACATCTGTATTTAATACAATGTTATCACTTGACCATTGACTGTCGTATTATATCTGAAGCTTTATTCATTATGGTTTACTACAAACTCATTATATAAGCCACAAAATAATATATGGTAGGTTATACACAGAGGGAGGATTACCCTGCAATATCACATTTACTACGTTATCCTAAAAGATAGTAACTTCTATAGCGAAATAGGAACTTCGACAGTGATAATATAGGGATCACACATGTTTTTTCATGCATTAACATTTGCCAGGTCCCGAGGATGCTGCTTGAACACGAGGCCGATAGGCCGAGTGTTCAACATCATCCGAGGGACCCGGCAAGTGTTAATGCAATGAAACAAACATGTGTGATCGTTATTCTTGCATATTTTACCTTATTGTCCATTTTCTTACACTGGATTTCTCTAAAACAAATTGGCGTCGGCTGTGTACTTTCGGACGCCATAACGTCGTCACAGCGTCATAACTGTAGGCAATGTTTTCGCGAGCAAAAACATCGAAAAAAATGATCAGTCTGGTCCACAACGCTTTCCGTATATAACGTCATGCATAATGCAGGGCTCATTTTAAGTATTTTCAAGTTCAGACCCATGTTCAAACAGCACGTGAATCTCCTGATTTGAACATGGATTTTCGTTCATTTGACAATGGGTGTAAACAGCTATACGAATAGATATCTATGCAAGAATAACTAATTATATCTTATTTTTACATGTCAATATTAATTTTCTTTAATTGGAAGCAAATGACTAGCAGTATAATTGTAACTAATATGAACACATATTTTTACAATTAAATATGTTATTTTCTTTTATATACCTTATATTAGTAAAATAGAAGCACTATATGTGTTTAATCTACTTGTGGATATAAATTGCTGTCATTTTAGGGCTCCATTATGAACGAAATAATGATTATTGTCTTTATTTAATATATTGCATATTACTGAAAAATCTGATTAAGAAGAAGATACTTGAACTTAAAGCACATAAAAACAATTTTTTTATTTAACATGTTAACAGCATTCAAAGTACTGCCATTTTAATGGTCAAATCACTTTCTTCAAAGGTTAAATGATATTGTTTATCAGAATCATGATAATTCAGGTCACATATGGCAACCTTCATGCATATCCCAATACTTATCATCTATAAGTATCTAAAGCATGTCCAGTTTGGCTCAATCTAATGCGAATAATAAATCAAACAAACCAGAACATTTGATTTTGGTACTTATCGCAGTGTGACACAATGAAGGCTCAGTCGAGCCTTTGCAAATGTAATTATTTGCCAGAGCCATCGATGCTGCCATAAACAAAGAATATATATAGATTAAGACTCAGACCAGAAGGACCTCTGACAGAGGTATTGGAAATCACAGGGTATCGCTGCCTATAATTTCAATAAAAATTGAAGTAAAATTGATTAGTCAAATGCGTCCATAAACAACCTCGCTGTAAGTCTCTATTTTACAAAATTGCATCTAATTTCCTATTTCTTATTGTGTAACTAAATGGTCATTCGTTATATTAAACATATAGGAAAATTGAAATATATTTTTAAGCATTATCTCCCCCCCCCCTCCGAGTCTGCAAGTGACTGTGTTCTCATATTTTACATAATATATGAGCCGTGACATGTGATTTCCAACAATGTGGCATTTTGACAAGTGTATACTCAGACAAGCCTGTGCAGCCTCCTGTTAAGCATAGAAACTCCAAACGATGTTCAGTCAGTAGTGTAACACTCAAAAAATATTCAAGCGACTAGCAAAGGCTCTGATCAGGCTGCGCGTATTGATAAGTTAGGGGTCTTTCATGCAAACCAAATATCTATGTGTCTTGATCCACATCTGAATTAAGGGTGAGGTTGGCGCCGTTAAACCGGTTTAAGCCCTCCAGTAAAATATTTTACTGACCGTTCCATGGCGGTACTTCTTTTGTGGATCTTTTATGTTTTTGTTCTGTCTTGTGTTTGCTATGTCTTTGTGCGCGTCTGTTTATATGTGCTTTGTGGTCACCTGCTGGGAAAGGACTGACCTCTTGGCTCTCGTTTGTGGTGTCTACTGTGAGTTTGTCACTTTCCCTTTGGTATCCTGGGTCAGGTGTGGTACTTAATTGTATCGATTCCTGTCCTTTGCACCCTTACTTACTTTGTTGGTCGCACATACCGCATTGTTGGAAATCTCATGTCCCGGCTCATATGTGAATATCGTGTTGGGACTCTGGGGGAAGGATACCCCACAGCCGTAAATGTGAAGTCTGGGCGAGCCCGAACATTAATATTTGGATTTTTTGCGTTCTTATGAAAACAAATTTCCAATATAAAGCTATAATTAGTACAAGTACGTTTTGTTTTCATAACCTCTTAGTCATAAAATATTACGACTGTTTTAGCATATTTTCATTAGATTATGAATATTGTCCTTTTACTTAGTTTTGTTCATATGTAATTTTTTTTACATAAGCTGTATATATCCAATATGTACTTTACGCATGGGTAAATGATTATTGTACAGTGCAGCGTAATGTGGCACCAGGTAAATATATTGTCATTAAGGAAGAATATACTACAGTTGCACTTCTAAATTGTTTTTTTTTTAAAAAATCAGATAAAAACAACAACAACATTATCATTTAAACGCTTATGATTTTGGACTTTAAAATACTTCCACTATGACTTGTAACCAAGTAATGATGCTATAATACCCTTAAGCGTGAAAATAATTGATTACTAAATATTTTGATGAAGGCAATTAGGCAACCCTTACCCCCTTTGGTAGCGTCTCCTGCTTTGCATACTGTTTTGATTATTTTTGTTGTAGTTTTCTATCTGATTATAAAAAATATTTTGAGGTGCAACTGTAGTCTTTATTCTACCTTGATTACAATATATTTACCTGGTGCAATATTATGCAGCAATGTACTATAACCATTGCACACCTATTCAAGGGCCATGTAGCTTTTGTGTATTGGATAGATACAATATATATACAAAATAATCTATCAACAGAATTCAGTAAAAGGATAATTTTCACAATCTAAAGAAAATTAATCTTAAAAATTGTAATAATTTATGACTAAGGGGTTATGAAAAAGAAACTTAATCATATCAATATATTTGGGAAGAAAGATTATCAGGAAAACCCACAAAAAATCCAAATACAAACGTTTCGGGCTTGCCAAGACTTTTCATTTTCGGCTGTGGGATATCACTCCTCCCCTACTCCCCGAGTCCCAACTAGCTATTCAGATATATTGTGTAAAATATGAGAACACATTTACCTGCAAAAGGATAAACATTTTGGTCCGGGTCATCATACTCAGCAGCTTATAACTCTTATAATTTCTATGGTTAAAGTAAGTTATTTGCAGTTATGAATTTGCCAGTAAATTGCCTTTTAGGGGCATGGTATTGTGATCTAAAATGCATATTAAACGTTTATCAAATGAAAATTAAAAAAAGAAATCAATGATTTTAGGGTGTAGTTCACGAATATAAAATTATGTAACATAAAGTAATGTAAGTAACACATTTCTGCTCTGATAAATCACTTTTAGAAGCCACTCCTTAATAAATTGAGTATACAAGTTTAAAATCTAATATGTATTTATGTCTAAGAGTACTTTAGTATTGACACAAAAATATTATTCATCAGAATTTTTAGAGTAACGTTTACAATTTTGATGTAACATGATAACACTTTTCAGAGGGCTAACATGTCTCGTTTTGTAGCATATTAATTGTAGTATCCAGTGATTTATTTACAGTTTTGAGCTTATGGGTCCTGGGACTCGCAGTTTCCCATATCAATGAGTCAAACTGCAAGTTTATGAGTCCAGAACACTATTCTTAATGACAAGTCTGCAATACCTTTGCATCCTGGGACTCGCTGAAATAAAAAAAATTGCATCCCAGAGACAAAATTATGCGCAAAAGATGCAGGATGCGCATGTAAGAAAAACTAAGTATCACGAAATCATAGCGGCTAAGATTCCCCCTGGGGGAACAGGGTATATAGCCATCAAAAGGTATATATATAAACAGCCGCGCCAATGATCAAGTCTATTATTTTCTGAGACGTGATAGCTGTTTAAAATGAGACTCTTGATTTATGGATTAATAATGCTTTTGCAGTATATGAATCTGTGACAAGTCAATGAGCTGCTAGTGGTCGAAAAGGTTGCCATTAGTAAAGGATCTACAGTATTATCAGGTAAGTAGGGTAAGTCGGGTAACTTCGGACGTCAGGTTAATTCGGACAGTGCCTTGTTTGTTTCATATATTAAATTTTGGAAGGAAAAAAATAATTTACTCAGCAAACAGTAAAAATTCTGATGAGACGGCTCATAAGGAGCCGTCTCATCAGGATTTCCACTGTTTGCAAATGTATGTCTGAATTTACATGATGTCGGAAGTTACCCGACTTCACCCTACATATTGTGGAATACTTAGCGCATATTATTTTGTCTGACATATAAATCTGTTGGGGATCTTATATGAGTGCTCATGTCTTATATTACTTGAGGAAAAGTGAGAAAATGCGAGGCCTGACGAGCATTGTATCACTTTTACTCAACGAATTTGATAAATTCGATAATAATAATAATAATAATAATAATAATAATAACAGTTATAATAATAATAATGATAACAGATCCTATTTATCATATGCCTATAAAAGTGCCTTGAAACCACAGCCGCACACAGCTTACAACTTTGCTTTTTATACTCGACCTTGTTATGGTCGACATTATATAACGTTGCCCAATGACTCAAAGGCTCGACGTCATATGATAAAATAGGCTCAAAACATTCACCTTCGTTTATAAATTTTCCATCGCCTTGCACATGTGATAATATTTACAACATTTTGCAACCTTTCATATGTTTTGATCATGATGTGAAGATATAATCCTAACAGTAATAATGTCACTACTTTTACAATTTAAGCGTACGTCTTTTTAATACATTTATTACTATGAAAGGTACCTTGTTTTATGCAGTTTCTTTTCATATGTTTTGGTCATAATCCGAATATGAGGATAAGGTTTTTATATATACTCAAACAAAAAAAACGTCTGATTTTCATGGTACTGTATCTTTCGATCCAGTTAAGATTACACAGCAAAAATTAAGACAAAATATATATCAAACATCCGACACATAAAACTTGGTAATTATTTGATTTTATCTTCTTATGGGGAAGAGTTATTGTACCTAAATGAAAACAGCTAATTACATTATCATCAGCAAGTTGATCATCAAAACGTGACAAATTTTGCGTTAAATGGCAACCAGGAATGTCCAATGATGAAATAAAAATCTAAAATCACAAATGTGCTTATTAAGCATTCAAAACCGTTAATCTACGAAATTAACTGAAATTACCTCCCTTTGAATCAAACAAATAACAATTTAGGAACCTCATCATTTGACACCGCTTTTGTTTAAATTTGTTGTGCCCGTGTATGACAACGATAACACAAAGAATGAAAAAAAAAACATGTCTGATATCGACCATTACATGTTCACTAAATCTGTGATTTATACCCCACTCCTTACTGAAAATACACAAGTGAATTTCCAGTATCAATTGTTTTGATGCTTATTAGTCTTGATTAATGTAAAAATGTTTGTTATGACGAAACAGAAATTCAAATTTGACAGACTCTATAGATTATCAAAATGCTGGACCAACAATAAATTTTCTGAGTGTCTACACGCACGCTCTTGATCGATTAATTGTGATTAATTGTGACGTCAGAGTATGTTACAAATTAATGGTTGTGACGGTAAAAGTAATGCATACAGCTAACAAGCATAACACCTTTTTAGAGAGTTTACAAAGTGATGCTTAAATATGTTTGAACGGTTCGGAATTATGATGGACACCCAAGTTATTGATGTTGTGACTTTTTATTTTAAGGGTACTCGTGTTTTTTGAGTTTGCAGTGGCTCTACTGATTATCAAATGAATTTTGATTAGATGTATCACGTTTCTAAATGATAACAGTTTGTAGTGTAAAAATTAAATGATATGCGTTCATACATTTAGAACTGGCAGACATAAACGTCAAGTGGACATAACTTTATTGTTTCATTATTTTGTCACTTTCTCACAAGTTGAACCTAGCCATTTTTGGACAATTATTACTAGCAGAGTCAGTACATGGTTAGTACCTTGAGATTGATTGTGACTCCGCCTATAGTTGTATTTCAATTATTTTGAAAATTTCCATATGTTTTGGTCATTATCTGAATATGTGGATATGGTTTGGATATAATCCTAACGTTATATTTGAGACCGTTTTCACAATTTAAGCTTAGTCATTTTAAGCATTTATTAATATCAAAGTGAATAGATAATGGGTACCTTGTGTACATTATTTAACTCCTCCTACAGTTTGTGCCAATCTAAGGCAATTGTCCAAAGATGTGCATTTTCTTTAGATATAATCCTCAGATAAGTTGGTGTTACTTTTTGCACAATTTGAACTTAGTCTTGATATACTCCTAGCATTAAATTTGTCATTTTGTTCACACGGATAACTTTTTAGGCATTTATTACTGTCAAAGACAATAGAAAGTTAGTACCTAGTGTGCGCAAGCCTTCTTACAATAAGTGCCAATTCTTTTGAAACTTTACAGGTCCTTTTGTCATGGTCTGAAGATGTGCATGTTTTGTTCACAATTTCCAGGATATAAATAGATATTTCAAAACGAAGCAGAACAAAACCACGATTCCTTTATGTGTTATCTCTGAGATGTTGAAAGCAGCTGATGAAGAAGGCCTGAATAAGTTAAGGCTGTCAGCTAAATTAGTATTCAGCAGTGGTGATATACCAAATGATTGGAAGAAAAGCCTCATACTTAACCTCTACAAAGGTAAAGGAGAGGCCCTAGATAGAGGCAAATACCGTCGCCTCAAGCTCACTGACCAAGTGATGAGGTTACTTGAGCGAGTACTAGACTCCTCCATCCGCAAGATGGTAAATATAGACGACATGTAGTTCAGTAGGGACAGAACTGACACCATCGTCATCATCCTTCAGCTTCAGGAGAAGTACTTGGCCACAAACAAATGACTTTATATTGCCTTTGTCGACCTAGAAAAGGCTTTCGACAGAGTTCCAAGAAAAGTACTATGGTGGGCTCTGAGGAGTTTTTTTGTTGAGGAGTGGGCTATAAGAATTATACAGGGAATGCACACGAATACCAGAAGTCGTGTTAGAGTAAATGACAGTACAGCAAGGAGTTTGGAGTTGGGGTTGAAGTACATCAGATTCTGAGTCCCCTCCATTTTATATAAGTACTTGAGTCGCTTTCATGGGAGTTCCGCACTGCTGTACCCTTGGAGCTACTGTACGCTGATGACATCGCGGTGATTGATGATACACTTGAGGAATGCATCACTAAGCTGAAAGCATGGAAAATGGATAATATGGAGAACAAAGGGCTGAGAGTCAACATACAGAAAACAAAATTCATGATCTCAGGTGCTGGACTTGATATGTTACGTGACGCCAGTGCTTTCCCCCGCGCTGTCAAAGTGGAGTTGCAGCAAACTCTATTAGCTGTTCCCAGTGCAAAGTGTGAGTCCAAAAGAAGTGCAGTGGTATCAAGGGTAGACTAAATGTAAATTTTGACTATGTGTGCCCAAGATGTCTTGATCAGGCCTGCCCTTTTGATGATAGACATATCGCTCAAGTAGAAGTTGATGGTACACTGCTCTACGTGGAAGCCAGCTTCTGCTACCTTGGCGACATGTTATGTGCTGGTGGAGGATGTGCCCCCAGGGGGGGTACTCTGATATTTTCATACATACGTAGGCTCGGCCCATTTTTTTGGGGTCAAATTTTTGAATTTCAATATTTTTTGGGGTTTTCAGAAAAATGAATATTTTTTTGGGTATGAAAATTTTGTGGATATTTTTTTGGGATCATCCCAAAATTGGACTAGTTTTAGGGGTTATTTCTATGTATTTTTGGGCCTTTTCTTAAAGTAAATATTCAGAATCGGGATATTTTTTTGGGTTGCAAAAATTTCAAATATTTTTTTGGGGTGCTTGAAATTTATGATATTTTTTTTGGGTGAACGGTAGATGCTGGGTCCGAGCCTACGTATGCAAAAGAAATTAGAGTACCCCCCCCCCCCCCTGGGGATGTGCCCTTGCTATCGCTACAAGATGTTCTGCTGTCTGTGGAAAGTGCGGGAAACTACTTCCAATACTGACTTCCAAACATGTGTCACCTTTAACTCGTGGAAAAGTGCTTAGCGCTTGCATCCTATTACATGGAAGTGAAACTTGGGCACCAACAGCCCCAGATTGTCGAAATGATAGTGCCATGATCCGCTGTATCTGCGGTGTCAAACCACTTGACGAAAAAATAGTAAGTGAGTATGATCAGGAAATACCACAATCACAAACTGCAGACAACCCCGTGGCACCGCGAGGAAGAGCCGCTCAACCATCACAAGACACCAGGAAGACAAATTAAGCAAAGCAATCAGCTCTCTCTTCCCCATCAAGATGATAGCAATACTAGAATGGACATAAAGTAACGTACAACAAAACATAGAACAATTACAGACTCCCACAATGGGAGTAACCATTAACAAAAAGTCAACAACAACAGAACCACCGCCTTAGAACGGACAGCAGCCTTAGCCACCGAGGGGCTTAAATGCATTTTACTGGTACCAAATCTTCGCCCTAGATTCTGCTGTTGTTGAAGTACAAGAAATGTTCAGCTCGCATGGGGGCCATCTAACTAATGCAATGTATCATCATGGAAAACACTCCAATCAAATTAACACTTCATGATGAAACAAAGTAAAGGGCTCATGACTCACAGATAGTCAGAGCTAAAGAAAACCTCAAGTTGAGCCACGGTGGGTCCAGCTACAGATAAGCATCAGGCACCAACCCACCGATTAAAGCTTTACGTCAGAGCCGTCATAGAGTCTGAGGCCTGACCCACCGTCGTGCAATTAAAGAGGAAACCATAGCTATAAACCGTGATTGGGTTTAAAACTAGGCTAAATCCCCATTGAAATCCTGAACACAAAGTTAGCGAATCAGGAGGTAGCTGTTGCACTATCATTTAAACGTCTGAGATGGTATGGTCATGTCGCGCGTGCATCTACCTGGACACATTCAGTTACAGGTATCGCCATCCCTGGCCCTAGAAAACGTCTGAGACCAAGGAAGTCTTTGAGTGAGTGAGTTAAAGCGGATGTCGATGTTTGCAACCTTATAGGCATCGATCTCCAGAACAGAGAAGCGTGGTGATCTGGTGTGAGAAGAACAAGCCAACTGCAGCTTACCCCAGGAACTGGGAAACTATCTGCAGTCTAAATATCAAACCAGGTTTAAGTTAAGTTGAGTAATTAATAGCTCAATGCTATCAATGTCCCTATAGAAGGTACATTGTGTATGCAACTTCTTCTACAGCTTTATACAGTTCCTTTTAAAATTTTGCATGCTTGAAGCTATGAATGTGCTTTTTCGTGGAAAATGTAGTTGGTTTGGGCCTGGAATTATCCACTAAAAGGTTTTTCTCATTGAACTAGTACATTAAATTATATGGGTTGAAAACTGTTTCTACCAAATAACATATACGAAATACAAATAACAAGTTTGTGAGCTGCCTTCCCCCATTGATCAATTTAATCCGTTTGCATCCAATAGTAGGTTTTCTCATTACACACATCATAAACAAATGACATGCTTGATCAACGGAGAGAGAGGAGAGGCTGTCAAAATGACTAAGAACAAATTATTATAAAAGCTCATTAGTCACTAACTATGTACCAGAAGTTTAATATCCCTTAACAATGGCATTTGTACAGTACGTAAATATAGTACACCTCATTGAATGGGTCCTATTGGCTAAACTTTTAACAGAACAGGTATAATCTGTATGTAAGACATTTACAGGCAATAGTCAAAAGTAATGACAACATACATATTTACCAAAAACAATAAAATATTCTAGATACAACTTCTATGCAGACGCAACAATTTCGTTTCCATTTTTGGAATGCAACATTATATTTCCATGTTTTAGATGAATATCTGACAAGACTTTGGCTCTCTGCAGAAAATAAATAATCACAAAACTTCCACCAGCCCCTAACCCTAAGGCTCTGGAATTAATACGGAATATTTACCACATATATTTATTTTGTTAGATGCACTGAATGTCAGGTTTCAATTAAACCATAAAACTACAGTTGTCAAAAATACGTAATCCTAGACACAGGCTCTCAAAATTGGAGCAGATTGAAAAGGAGACTGTTCGAGACCCTTTGCTTGTGTATTTACAGATATCAAAACTGGTATTTTGGAATGAAGCATTTATCTGCGTCTGAACTATTTCTTAGAAAATACATCATTTTTTAAATTACTAGCATATGTCCATTGATATATATTATGAACCCATCCAAGTTTATTGTATCAAAACTAAGTGTAAAATACATTTACAATCAAGCACCCGCCAAGTTAGCATGTCTTTCCAACGAAACATCTAAAGACAAGCTGTCAATAAAATACAATTCGCTTTCTATTATTGTCATCCAGGTACATGCCAAACTACACAAAACCTTGTTCATTTCTACATACTCATTTCATTGAAACATAAAAAAGTAGTCGGGATTTTTTGTTAAAATAAGTTTATGGTGAAAAACACTCATTTATTGAATTGTCATAAGTAGTAATGGATGGCCTGAAAAAAAACTAAGTTCTTTTCAGGCTTAAAAAAATTGAGGCCAAAGTGCCATCCATTACTACTGTCATAGGTGACATATGATGTTAGTGCACATTGGAATTGCCTCTATGAGGCAATTCTAATGTGAACCAATAACACGTTACTGAAATTAAGGAAACGAATTTTGAAATATACACTAAACAATTATCATGTCCATTGGCTTTGCCTTTTTTAAACATCTCAAACTGCCAATAAGTATTAAAATACCTGTCACTATATGGAAACCTGTTTATACAGTACAGCTATATCACCAATTTTGATTTCATGAACTACGCTTATGCTAAGCTGGTAATTACATGGTTGTATATACTACTTATAACAGATCTTTAATTGTTGTTTTAGGTTGTGTAATATGTGATTCTGGCTGACAAAACAGAAAGAAGTGGACCCAAGAACTAGATCTCGTATTAACAACTGTATGGAACGTATGCTAATATATGAACATTACATCACCAATATAACTCTTAAGGAGAGGAGCATCAATGAGAAAAAACGTAACAAGCCTACAGATAAGAGTGTGTATTAGAAAATCAATTTTCTTATTTCTCAACCAAACATATATGTCGGGTAATCAATAGAGCCATCTCAAACTATTTATGATCTTATATATATATATAATTTTGGAAAGTTATCAGCAGAACTTTGTTATTGATGAACAATTGAACTTCATCACTACCTAAACATTATACTTGTATCATGCGTACAACAAAGACACAAACCATACTGAACTTATTAATCAGCTATACGGAATGTTAGTGTGTGTGTGCGATACCTGGTGATGATATATTGCACTAATTAATCAGCTTTACGGGATATTACCTTCTGTACCGGAGTTATATATCAGCTGAGCGGGATATAATAGTGTACGTTATCCAATAATGAAATATACTAAAACCAAGTTCTAATCGGTCACTTTTCAAACTCATTATTCCTGACCAAACGCTTATCAAATTGAAATGGATTTTTGCCTATATATGTGCATTTAAATGGGCAAACGTTTAGCGGTGTTTTATAACAGTTTTCTTTTACTTCAAAGTTTTTGGGGTTAGAAATGCAAAACAAATGATTTTTTAAAGAAAAAATGGTTTTGAGAGTAGGTTTTTTTATAAAATTGACGTTTAGGTGGTTACAAATTGGTCTGCCCGACTTGAAAAGCACCAAACAATTGAATTTTTCTTATGGGAGATTTTTTTTCGCATTTTTAAAAATGTTACATTTTTCAAAATTGTTCGAGATTTTTTAAATTCACCAGTAGCTCCTAGTAAAATTGTTAAATGTGCTTAATTTGATTTGAACACTGTAGGCCAAACACGGTAGAACTTGATTAGTCCATTTTTGGCGATTAAAAATACGACTACTGTACACTTTCGGTTTCAATGTGAGAGTTTAAAAATCGATTTGGTAGCATTATATTTTTGTTTTTTCAATTCTCAAAGAAGAGCGGTGACGTCTGGTGATAATAAATAATCGCTGAAAATTTCAATGCCGTGTCGCTGATAATAAAGCGTACAGAGCAGTGCAAATCACTATGTAAATTGCAAGCTTAAAGCTGAATTTCAATGATTTACCTGCTAAAAGTGTCTTATGTAGTTGAGTAGCAAAAACGACGAGTCCAATGGAAACAAAACTTTTGAGGTTTCTTCTTCTTATACCATGGTAGCCAGTAACATCTTCAAACAAACAATAACGTTAATTGATAAGGGCTCTGTGTTATGGTTTATATCGTAGAAAAAGTGTGACTGTTTGAAATGAGGGTACCTTTACTTTAACTTCGTCCGTGCGAGAAGTACAAGTCATTTTTAAATGAAATAACTTGCAGAGTCTTGGCAAAGTATTGTTCTATTCTAAAAAGCATGAATTTTGTATACCCTATGTTTCACTTTCTGAACTAGCGTAAAAATGTAAGGTGACCGATAAGCACTTTGTTTTAGTATATGAACCTACGGGTTATCGTTGTAGTGTGTACGTTATCCAGGAATGAGCCATGGTACTTAATGCCCAGCTAAACGGAGTTGTTATATCTGTGTATGCGTGGATATATACCCCCTTAGTTATAGGAGTTTTTGGAATCACTGGAAATATTTTAACACTTATTGTTGTCCTGAGCAAGAGTTACAAAAAAACTTCGTTTTCCGTTTACTTAGGAGCATTGGCAATCGTTGATATATTAGCATTGATTTCAGTGTTTTATTATCAATTGGTCTCCCGTGTATTTGCAACAGGTGTGGAATCGTTAGTTGCTTTTCATGCATTGTGTAAAAGTGCCTTCTTTTGCATCATGTTTTTCACGGCTTTCTCACATTGGATTGTTACTTCTCTAACAATGGAAAGAGTGATATGTCTGTATTTTTGTAGGCAACCATTAATTCCCGGTCCAAAGACTGGTTTTATTGTAGTTGGAACCATGGCTACTGTCCTTGTTGCATTGAATTCGCATCTCTTATACGGAATAGCAGGTATCCAGGAGGCCAACTCATCTGCATGTGGATTTACCAATGAGGCCTATACTAGTTTCTATTCTAATTACTTTATACTGGTAGATTCCATTCTTTACTACTTTCTGCCAGTAACCATGATAATAATTTGTAACGCTGCGAGCTTGATCAAGGTCTATAAAACAGAAAGAGCAGTTAGGCCATTTCCGCATGTTCCACCAACAAGCTTACAGCCAAAACGCTACACTAATTATGTGTTAACAGTTACACTATTAGTTAGTTCAACTTTTGTTATAACACTATCACCAATAACACTTTACATAACGTTCAGGCCGGCAGTTGTATTTGACAACGAGGACAACATCATTTCTTTTATTCTATTCATTCTGTTCAACACTAATTATGCACTGAATTTCTGCCTTTATGCTGTTACTGGAAAGGCATTCCGCCAGAAACTTAAAGTGATCATATGCAGGTGCTTGAATTAATAAGTGAGAAACGGGTAGTTTTGGTCAGTTCCATGTTAATATAAATCAAGCCCATGATGGTGGCTACATTTTGGTGTCGGCTATGGTGGCGGTCATCTCTTGTTTATTCATATCACTATGTGTGGTGCTTTGTGTTTGCTGATGATATGGTGTTTTGTTTTGTGCTTGGCATTGTGTCCTTTCTAGCTTGGCGATAATGTATCCCTCTACGGAGGAAATAGTGTTTGTTTTAATCCTTCATACACTAGTGACTCCTAAATGAGTACTTTGGCAAACAGTATAGACCAATATGCAGTATCCTGACTGGAGGTCTATCGAGCTGAACCAATGGGTCCCTGTAAGAGCATCAAAACAGTCATCTATACGGGGAAGTGGGTATGAAACAGAAAAGGCTCTATGACAGTAGGATAAGTAAGCACAAATACAGTGTCGGTGATGCTGTATGGTTAAGAGAGTACACAAAACCCCGCGGTCTCTCTCGTAAACTTCAGTTACGCTGGGACGGTCCCTTTAAAATTATAAGAAAGATTTCCGACTTGAACTTTAAAATTCAACGAGGCCCAAAATCCATGTGTAAGATAGTACATTTTAACCGCCTCAAACCGTTCAAGGGGAAACTTACCGCATGGTTCAGAAGCCAGTGAGATATCCCTAGGATATTGATATCAATGATATCAAGACTGCCAAGTAGTGGCAGCACTATAGTATTGACAGTTAGCTCATATTTGTCCTACATGTGAGATATCAAAAGGATATCATTTTTTTTTTTCCATTGAAAAAAAAATGGGGTATCTTTAAGATATGAATTACATGTACACTAATGTTTGATATGTATGTTATTTAATTTTTATTGGCTTTGATGACCAATTTAAAAAGGTTGTTGTTGTTATAATACATTGTTTTCCATAGCCAATAAAGCAATGCATTTTTTTTTTTTTTTTTGTAAAATGGTACTGGTTAGGTATCAGCATTTTATCCATGTTGTTAGGAATCTATTTCCTAGGCAGGCTGTTTGACCATTGTTGACAAGCTCCTGTTGAATGTAGGAATGCTAACAAATAAGTATAGCAAGTAACACAAGGAATTAAACATTCTATACATGTACAAATTTTATTGATTCGCACAAATTATCTGAAACCCAATGTATGAATGATCAAGTAAAACACAATTATTAAATATATGACTCCTCAGGAAACAGCTTATGATGATTTTTTTTTTGTTTTCTGAGGGGAGCCGTGGTTGTACGGCATGTCTGTGTTGATCATCTTGTCATTCTTATACTAGCCAATTCCCATCATTATTAGATGCATGTACAGCAACACTCCATTATTGCCATTTATCATGGGGCTAGTTTGTTGAAATTATTTGAGTAGATATCTATTTGAGTAGATATCCGCCTCTACTGTGTGGCGAACTATCAAAGAAGACATAAATGCTTCTTCTTGTACTAACATATTGTTATATGAGCAGTGGTATGTGATTTCCAACAATTTGACATTTTGGCGGGTGTGGGCTCGGATGGGCCTGTGCGGCCTTCTTTTGGGCTTGGAGACTCCCAGTTGTGTTCGGTCAGTGGATTAGCGGTCATGGAGTGTTCAAGCGACAAGCAAAGGCTCTGATCAGACTGCGCACATGTGCAGGCTGATCTGGGGCTTTGCTGGTCGTACATACCACATTGTTGGGAATCTCATACACTGGCTCATATTCTATGGCTCATGGGTATACTGATATCCTATTTCAATGTTTTTCGGTCACGAGCACTCTGTGAGAACCCCGGCGACAAAAACATTGTATGGTATTTATATTGGTACTAAAACTACCCCCATAATGAGCCTTATGTAATGGCTATAGAAAACCTCAAGCTGCCAAACGTGTTCCCTTTATGCAGCTTAGAGTAAAATTATGGTGGGCTTAACCCGTTATTGAACCCCCGTTTTAACTCTTGCTTCAGATGAATGGTCAACCAATACCAGCCCTAATGAATGTGGTGCCCAGGGTGGACCGCCTGAGATTCAACCAACTAAGGTGCTACACCTGTATTCAGTGTGGTCGTTCTTTTGAAAAGAAACAGAGCCTCAAGAGGCACATAACAGATAAACATGTGACCAAGATCAATTGTGACTTTTGTGGATATAAAGTGGGTGCCTCCAGAAGAAGCCTTATGGACAGGCACTTGTTACTAAAGCACCGTTTCCCCGTCGCTGTCAGCCAGAGACAGGAAACAACTATGGAGATGGCGCCAACCCTACCAGAACTGGAAACTCCTTCCACCGATGCCATAACCCTGGAGGACCAGCCGATGGAGGACACTGACTATATCAATACATGTACTCCCATGCCTTCTACCCCTGGCTTTGTCTCTCCTGCCCCTCCCTCCTCTCCTGAACCTGGCAAGACCCTCCCCTTATACCCAGCTGACCTGGATCTGCAATCCACAGCTGGGTATGTTCCCACCTCCGATCACTCTGTGATAGCTTCTGCCCCTGTTTCTGTCTCTGACCCTATGCCTCCTATTGTCTCCTTTCCCTTCCCTGATCCTGCTTCCTCTCTTTGGCCTGAACTTCTTCCCTCTTCCTCCCCTGGACCCGTTCCCTCACCTCTGTCTGCTATTGTCTCTGTTTCCTCTCCTGTACCTGCTCCTGTTTCCTCTCTGCCTGTTCCCTCTTCTCTGCCTATTCCCTCCCCTGTGCCTGCTCCTGTTTCCTCTCTGCCTGTTCCCTCTTCTCTGCCTATTCCCTCCCCTGTGCCTGCTCCTGTTTCCTCTCTGCCTGTTCCCTCTTCTCTGCCTATTCCCTCCCCTGTGCCTGCTCCTGTTTCCTCTCTGCCTGTTCCCTCTTCTCTGCCTGTTTCCTCTCTGCCTGTTCCCTCTTCTCTGCCTATTCCCTCTCCTGTACCTGCTCCTGTTTCCTCTCTGCCTGTTCCCTCTTCTCTGCCTATTCCCTCTCCTGTGCCTGCTCCTGTTTCCTCTCTGCCTGTTCCCTCTCCTGTGCCTGCTCCTGTTTCCTCTCCTCTGCCTGCTCCTGTTCCCTCTCTGCCTGTTCCCTCTTCTCTGCCTGCTTCCTCTCTGCCTGTTCCCTCGTCTCTGCCTGTTCCCTCTTCTGTGCCTGCTCCTGTTTCCTCTCTGCCTGTTCCCTCTTCTCTGCCTATTCCCTCTCCTGTGCCTGCTCCTGTTTCCTCTCTGCCTGTTCCCTCTCCTGTGCCTGCTCCTGTTTCCTCTCCTCTGCCTGCTCCTGTTCCCTCTCTGCCTGTTCCCTCTTCTCTGCCTGTTTCCTCTCTGCCTGTTCCCTCGTCTCTGCCTGTTCCCTCTTCTGTGCCTGCTCCTGTTTCCCCTCTGCCTGTTCCCTCGTCTCTGCCTGTTCCCTCTCCTGTGCCTGCTCCTGTTCCCTCTTCTGTGCCTGCTCCTGTTCCCTCTCTGCCTGTTCCCTCGTCTCTGCCTGTTCCCTCTCCTGTGCCTGCTCCTGTTTCCTCTCCTCTGCCTGTGCCCTCTTCTGTGCCTGCTCCTGTTCCGTCTCCTCTGCAGACTATCCCTCCTCTGCCTGACTTCCCTGTGAGTTTGGAAAGGCCAAACCCACTTGACCCGCGATATTTCTTTTTGGGCGCCCCGAGTGCCGCCGAGGACGATTCTCCTCAGGCACGCCTCATACGTGAGGCACGGGACAGGGCAATCCGGGCGGGACCAAGGCACTATTCAGTGCAGTTTATTCCCATGACCCTCTTTGCCGTGAAGAAGGTCGAATCTGTAAGGGTTGAGGGTAGGGAATACTCTCTATCCTCATATTGGATAGAGGAGCCCCAAGCTAGTTTGACTAAGGAGGTCAGTACTCAGACCTCCACATTGTCCTAAGAGCCCTTGGTCTAGTTTGACCCAAATTTTCCCCACCATTCTTCCTGCCCACCTTATCCCCTCCCCATGAAGCCCAGTCCACTTCCCCTATGATATATATTGTTGTTCATTTATATGTTTGTTGTTTAAAAAAAAAAAAGAAAAAAAGTAATAATAATATTAAGAAGAATAACTAATTTTAGATTTTAACCCACATACGTTTAATGTCCTTTCTGTACGACAAAGACAAACAGTGCTGACCTAGATCAGATGCCACAATATGCGGTGTCTGATGTGAGTCTACACTGTTTACTAACAGATTGATCTATTGAAATAAGAGATATGTAATAAAATATGGCCCGCCCCTTAAAACAGAAATGGACTAGCCCAATTTATACCAAAAGAAAATTTTATGCAGCTTAAATGGGTTAAAGTCTTTACATACTTTTATGCAAGGGAGAAAATACATTTAGATTTACATGCAATTTTGAATATTAGGTTACTTCCCTTGTTTAATACATTTTCTTCTAACTTGGATTAATTCAGTATCAATTTCTTACTGCAAACTTAAATTTAAATAATACCATCATCTCTGTAGAATTTATATATACTGTATTACTATATGATCCATCCAAAAAAAAAAAAAAAAAAAAAAAAAAAAAAAGGAATTAGAATCTGAAATATGAAATAAAAGGATGCACAGAAAACTCAGAGTCTGCTAGAAACTTTAAATATGTCTTTCTTATTAATCCAGACCAAGTATGGTCTGCAGTGTGTAAACTTCCAGTCTCATTCTTGCAGACCTTGACATTAATATGTACTAGTGAGTTATACCAAAATTTTAGTTTCATTATGTGTGGAGCAGTTTTAGCAAGGTTTGCGTGAATGGTCTGTGAATGTGACACGATGTGGTGAGGTAATGGGCCATCACTTCACCATATTGTGACAAATCCCCAATTTTTCATAGTGGAAGTCCTGAAAAAAAAAGATCTCCTCTCATTCCATCAGTAGGTCAGAGTCTGTTTATTTCGGTTCTGTAAAATTTTAGAAAACTGCTGCATTTTCTCTAATGATGGACTGTGTGGAATCTTTGTTGTCTGGTCGGTTGAGCTGTTGAATGAAAGATAAAATAAAATAAGTTACTTATGGCAACATAGGTCACTTATATTTGACTTTTAAAATTTTATGAAATATAAATGTTATTGTGGTGTTCCCTTCGTTGATTCATCTGTGGAAGGTGACACAAGGTAGCACAATTTAACAGCCTAACCAAAAATGTATAGTCCAGTTCATGTAAAACAAAGAAGAAAAAAAAAATCAATATTAAAGTGAACCTCACCGGAACTTAATACCTGGGAGTAAAAGTCTGTACCAATAATGGTATTGGCTTTTCTTCTGTGTATTTTAAACCATAGAATTTTCATGAAAGATGACATATTGAAGAAAGAAAGAAAAGAAAAAAAAAACATTCATAAACGTATGTTCTATGGTGGAGTTCACTTGTAAGTTGGGAGCGAGACCCATGTTGGGTAGACATCGGTGTCGCTTCCCTTCATGACGAATCATAATTGTGAAGTTCGAGGACGAACTTTTTCGAGGAAGGAGGGTAATGAAACGGACCTGGCATGGTCCTCCTCCCTTGAATATGTGCGAATTATGGTTCGTCACGAAGCCTGTCCCCAGGAGGAAATCTAATGCTTATATGCGCTGTTGTCAGCAATGCAGCCAGTGCCGTGCCGTAAATCAGGCCTGGATTTATCATACCTTAGGTGACCTTTGTCCCCGTACTCGGAAATGACTGGGATGACAACCCTAAAGCTGTAGTTAGCGAGAAGGCATCATTTGTCAATGTTGACAACATGTGGGAAGCCATCTTGGATTGTTAGTTGGAGTGCTTCGGCTCTCGTCGCTATACACCTTTATGTCACACGTCGTGACATCACGTCGCTGCCAGCGGCAAATCAGCGGGCCTGAAACTGTGACAAGACTCTCTGGTTGGCTGAGCAGTGATGATGTCACGATTTTGTCATATGTTGTCATTCTTGTCATAGGCGGGCTATTTAAATGACAAGCGTTTGACAAACGCCCGGAATCTGTCTCGGGATCGAGTAAACAAACTCACGTCAAATTTGATTAAGAATTCTTGTGTACATTTTCGTACCCAATCTCTTCAACCTTAGTAGTGGGTAGCTTTTGCTAACTTTAAAACAATCCGCTTAAGTGTAGAGGAGAGAATTGCAATTTCGTATTAAGGAAAGGTATTTGAACAGAACTTTTGGCCTTAGTCTTAAGTTGTTAGTACCTCATAGACGCCGGGAATTCGTTCTAGGGAGGTCGGGACGTAAGGTGCCCAGCTTGGTGATCTTAACAGGATCTAAAACGAAGGAGTCGCGCTCCGTTTTTATTGTATCATTTTTACTGTGGGAACTTCCTGGGTTGAGCTAGGTAGAGTGCCTCTGCTACACGTACTCTTCGTCTGGGGCCACAGACCGCACGGCCTATTCCTGCGCTATACACCAAACCATGGCAGTTCCCACTGTGGGCTAAAAGTTCTATAGTAAAATTGAGAGGTTAATATACATGGCCAAATGTTGACCTGCTAGTGAAAGGTTTATATTGCAATTCTCGCCTCTAGACTGAGCATCGTACCCATCTCACTACTCACCCCTGTCCACAAGTTCCCCCCATATCAATGGCTCACTGTAATAGGCTATAGGCGCAGCAGCACTTGCATATTAAACTGTATTATCATAGCATTGATTAAGCACTTGCACAATCATATACATGTTTTACTGGTTTCTCAGTGTGTGCCCAGCCATTCAATGTAGGCTAACTTCATACGTGCACATTCTGATAAGTTCTTTGTGAACTGAGACATTTAGTAAATACGCTACCATAGTTAAGGCTGAATTAGTTTAAATATTATAGCATGCAAGATTGACTGTTAGGTGAATACGTGGGTAAATCTAAGCAGCAGACGGGCTCTTAGTCGTTATTTCACTCCCCATTGTTGGTCCAGTATAACCCCCCCATACATAGCCCCAAACGACCGGGAATCTACAATCACCACATTCCCCCTTTATTATTATTATATGCTCGGTAAACCCTGTATGTGAGACCGTGAGGGACGTTACATTATTACATGTAATAATATAATGAAACGGACCTGGCATGGTCCTCCTCCCTTGAATATGTGCGAATTATGGTTCGTCACGAAGCCTGTCCCCAGGAGGAAATCTAGTGCTTATATGCGCTGTTGTCAGCAATGCAGCCAGTGCCGTGCCGTAAATCAGGCCTGGATTTATCATACCTTAGGTGACCTTTGTCCCCGTACTCGGAAATGACTGGGATGACAACCCTAAAGCTGTAGTTAGCGAGAAGGCATCATTTGTCAATGTTGACAACATGTGGGAAGCCATCTTGGATTGTTAGTTGGAGTGCTTCGGCTCTCGTCGCTATACACCTTTATGTCACACGTCGTGACATCACGTCGCTGCCAGCGGCAAATCAGCGGGCCTGAAACTGTGACAAGACTCTCTGGTTGGCTGAGCAGTGATGATGTCACGATTTTGTCATATGTTGTCATTCTTGTCATAGGCGGGCTATTTAAATGACAAGCGTTTGACAAACGCCCGGAATCTGTCTCGGGATCGAGTAAACAAACTCACGTCAAATTTGATTAAGAATTCTTGTGTACATTTTCGTACCCAATCTCTTCAACCTTAGTAGTGGGTAGCTTTTGCTAACTTTAAAACAATCCGCTTAAGTGTAGAGGAGAGAATTGCAATTTCGTATTAAGGAAAGGTATTTGAACAGAACTTTTGGCCTTAGTCTTAAGTTGTTAGTACCTCATAGACGCCGGGAATTCGTTCTAGGGAGGTCGGGACGTAAGGTGCCCAGCTTGGTGATCTTAACAGGATCTAAAACGAAGGAGTCGCGCTCCGTTTTTATTGTATCATTTTTACTGTGGGAACTTCCTGGGTTGAGCTAGGTAGAGTGCCTCTGCTACACGTACTCTTCGTCTGGGGCCACAGACCGCACGGCCTATTCCTGCGCTATACACCAAACCATGGCAGTTCCCACTGTGGGCTAAAAGTTCTATAGTAAAATTGAGAGGTTAATATACATGGCCAAATGTTGACCTGCTAGTGAAAGGTTTATATTGCAATTCTCGCCTCTAGACTGAGCATCGTACCCATCTCACTACTCACCCCTGTCCACAAGTTCCCCCCATATCAATGGCTCACTGTAATAGGCTATAGGCGCAGCAGCACTTGCATATTAAACTGTATTATCATAGCATTGATTAAGCACTTGCACAATCATATACATGTTTTACTGGTTTCTCAGTGTGTGCCCAGCCATTCAATGTAGGCTAACTTCATACGTGCACATTCTGATAAGTTCTTTGTGAACTGAGACATTTAGTAAATACGCTACCATAGTTAAGGCTGAATTAGTTTAAATATTATAGCATGCAAGATTGACTGTTAGGTGAATACGTGGGTAAATCTAAGCAGCAGACGGGCTCTTAGTCGTTATTTCACTCCCCATTGTTGGTCCAGTATAACCCCCCCATACATAGCCCCAAAAGACCGGGAATCTACAATCACCACATTCCCCCTTTATTATTATTATATGCTCGGTAAACCCTGTATGTGAGACCGTGAGGGACGTTACAAAAAAATTTTGTAACGTCCCTCACGGTCTCACATACAGGGTTTACCGAGCATATAATGATAATAAAGGGGGAATGTGGTGATTGTAGATTCCCGGTCTTTTGGGGCTAGGTATGGGGGGTTATACTGGACCAACAATGGGGAGTGAAATAACGACTAAGAGCCCGTCTGCTGCTTAGATTTACCCACGTATTCACCTAACAGTCAATCTTGCATGCTATAATATAAACTAATTCAGCCTTAACTATGGTAGCGTATTTACTAAATGGCTCAGTTCACAAAGAACTTATCTGAATGTGCACGTATGAAGTTAGCCTACATTGAATGGCTGGGCACACACTGAGAAACCAGTTAAAACATGTATATGATTGTGCAAGTGCTTAATCAATGCTATGATAATACAGTTTAATATGCAAGTGCTGCTGCGCCTATAGCCTATTACAGTGAGCCATTGACATGGGGGGAACTTATGGACAGGGGTGAGTAGTGAGATGGGTATGACGCTCAGTCTAGAGGCGAGAATTGCAATAGAAACCTTTCACTAGCAGGTCAACATTTGGCCATGTATATTAACCTCTCAAAATTACTATAGAACTTTTAGCCCACAGTGGGAACTGCCATGGTTTGGTGTATAGCGCAGGAATAGGCCGTGCGGTCTGTGGCCCCAGACGAAGAGTACGTGTAGCAGAGGCACTCTACCTAGCTCAACCCAGGAAGTTCCCACAGTAAAAATGATACAATAAAAACGGAGCGCGACTCCTTCGTTTTAGATCCTGTTAAGATCACCAAGCTGGGCACCTTACGTCCCGACCTCCCTAGAACGAATTCCCGGCGTCTATGAGGTACTAACAACTTAAGACTAAGGCCAAAAGTTCTGTTCAAATACCTTTCCTTAATACGAAATTGCAATTCTCTCCTCTACACTTAAGCGGATTGTTTTAAAGTTAGCAAAAGCTACCCACTACTAAGGTTGAAGAGATTGGGTACGAAAATGTACACAAGAATTCTTAATCAAATTTGACGTGAGTTTGTTTACTCGATCCCGAGACAGATTCCGGGCGTTTGTCAAACGCTTGTCATTTAAATAGCCCGCCTATGACAAGAATGACAACATATGACAAAATCGTGACATCATCACTGCTCAGCCAACCAGAGAGTCTTGTCACGGTTTCAGGCCCGCTGATTGGCCGCTGGCAGCGACGTGATGTCACGACGTGTGACATAAAGGTGTATAGCGACGAGAGCCGAAGCACTCCAACTAACAATCCAAGATGGCTTCCCACATGTTGTCAACATTGACAAATGATGCCTTCTCGCTAACTACAGCTTTAGGGTTGTCATCCCAGTCATTTCCGAGTACGGGGACAAAGGTCACCTAAGGTATGATAAATCCAGGCCTGATTTACGGCACGGCACTGGCTGCATTGCTGACAACAGCGCATATAAGCACTAGATTTCCTCCTGGGGACAGGCTTCGTGACGAACCATAATTCGCACATATTCAAGGGAGGAGGACCATGCCAGGTCCGTTTCATTACCCTCCTTCCTCGAAAAAGTTCGTCCTCGAACTTCACAATTATGATTCGTCATGAAGGGAAGCGACACCGATGTCTACCCAACATGGGTCTCGCTCCCAACTTACAAGTGAACTCCACCATAGAACATACGTTTATGAATGTTTTTTTTTTCTTTTCTTTCTTTCTTCAATATGTCATCTTTCATGAAAATTCTATGGTTTAAAATACACAGAAGAAAAGCCAATACCATTATTGGTACAGACTTTTACTCCCAGGTATTAAGTTCCGGTGAGGTTCACTTTAATATTGATTTTTTTTTTCTTCTTTGTTTTACATGAACTGGACTATACATTTTTGGTTAGGCTGTTAAATTGTGCTACCTTGTGTCACCTTCCACAGATGAATCAACGAAGGGAACACCACAATAACATTTATATTTCATAAAATTTTAAAAGTCAAATATAAGTGACCTATGTTGCCATAAGTAACTTATTTTATTTTATCTTTCATTCAACAGCTCAACCGACCAGACAACAAAGATTCCACACAGTCCATCATTAGAGAAAATGCAGCAGTTTTCTAAAATTTTACAGAACCGAAATAAACAGACTCTGACCTACTGATGGAATGAGAGGAGATCTCTTTTTTTTTTATCAGGGCTTCCACTATGAAAAATTGGGGATTTGTCACAATATGGCGAAGTGATGCCCATCACCTCACCACATCGTGCCACATTCACAGACCATTCCCGCAAACCTTGCTAAAACTGCTCCACACATAATGAAACTAAAGTTTTGGTATAACTCACTAGTACATATTAATGTCAAGGTCTGCAAGAATGAGACTGGAAGTTTACACACTGCAGACCATACTTGGTCTGGATTAACAAGAAAGACATATTTAAAGTTTCTAGCAGACTCTGAGTTTTCTGTGCATCCTTTTATTTCATATTTCAGATTCTAATTCCTTTTTTTTTTTTTTTTTTTTTTTTTTTTTTTTTCTTTTTTTTTTTTTTTTTTTTTTTTTTTTTGGATGGATCATATAGTAATACAGTATATATAAATTCTACAGAGATGATGGTATTATTTAAATTTAAGTTTGCAGTAAGAAATTGATACTGAATTAATTTAAGTTAGAAGAAAATGTATTAAACAAGGGAAGTAACCTAATATTCAAAATTGCATGTAAATCTAAATGTATTTTCTCCCTTGCATAAAAGTATGTAAAGACTTTAACCCATTTAAGCTGCATGAAATTTTCTTTTGGTATAAATTGGGCTAGTCCATTTCTGTTTTAAGGGGCGGGCCATATTTTATTACATATCTCTTATTTCAATAGATCAATCTGTTAGTAAACAGTGTAGACTCACATCAGACACCGCATATTGTGGCATCTGATCTAGGTCAGCACTGTTTGTCTTTGTCGTACAGAAAGGACATTAAACGTATGTGGGTTAAAATCTAAAATTAGTTATTCTTCTTAATATTATTATTACTTTTTTTCTTTTTTTTTTTAAACAACAAACATATAAATGAACAACAATATATATCATAGGGGAAGTGGACTGGGCTTCATGGGGAGGGGATAAGGTGGGCAGGAAGAATGGTGGGGAAAATTTGGGTCAAACTAGACCAAGGGCTCTTAGGACAATGTGGAGGTCTGAGTACTGACCTCCTTAGTCAAACTAGCTTGGGGCTCCTCTATCCAATATGAGGATAGAGAGTATTCCCTACCCTCAACCCTTACAGATTCGACCTTCTTCACGGCAAAGAGGGTCATGGGAATAAACTGCACTGAATAGTGCCTTGGTCCCGCCCGGATTGCCCTGTCCCGTGCCTCACGTATGAGGCGTGCCTGAGGAGAATCGTCCTCGGCGGCACTCGGGGCGCCCAAAAAGAAATATCGCGGGTCAAGTGGGTTTGGCCTTTCCAAACTCACAGGGAAGTCAGGCAGAGGAGGGATAGTCTGCAGAGGAGACGGAACAGGAGCAGGCACAGAAGAGGGCACAGGCAGAGGAGAGGAAACAGGAGCAGGCACAGGAGAGGGAACAGGCAGAGACGAGGGAACAGGCAGAGAGGGAACAGGAGCAGGCACAGAAGAGGGAACAGGAGCAGGCACAGGAGAGGGAACAGGCAGAGACGAGGGAACAGGCAGAGGGGAAACAGGAGCAGGCACAGAAGAGGGAACAGGCAGAGACGAGGGAACAGGCAGAGAGGAAACAGGCAGAGAAGAGGGAACAGGCAGAGAGGGAACAGGAGCAGGCAGAGGAGAGGAAACAGGAGCAGGCACAGGAGAGGGAACAGGCAGAGAGGAAACAGGAGCAGGCACAGGAGAGGGAATAGGCAGAGAAGAGGGAACAGGCAGAGAGGAAACAGGAGCAGGCACAGAAGAGGGAACAGGCAGAGACGAGGGAACAGGCAGAGAGGAAGCAGGCAGAGAAGAGGGAACAGGCAGAGAGGGAACAGGAGCAGGCAGAGGAGAGGAAACAGGAGCAGGCACAGGAGAGGGAACAGGCAGAGAGAAACAGGAGCAGGCACAGGAGAGGGAATAGGCAGAGAAGAGGGAACAGGCAGAGAGGAAACAGGAGCAGGTACAGGAGAGGGAATAGGCAGAGAAGAGGGAACAGGCAGAGAGGAAACAGGCAGAGAAGAGGGAACAGGCAGAGAGGAAACAGGAGCAGGCACAGGGGAGGGAATAGGCAGAGAAGAGGGAACAGGCAGAGAGGAAACAGGAGCAGGCACAGGGGAGGGAATAGGCAGAGAAGAGGGAACAGGCAGAGAGGAAACAGGAGCAGGCACAGGGGAGGGAATAGGCAGAGAAGAGGGAACAGGCAGAGAGGAAACAGGAGCAGGTACAGGAGAGGAAACAGAGACAATAGCAGACAGAGGTGAGGGAACGGGTCCAGGGGAGGAAGAGGGAAGAAGTTCAGGCCAAAGAGAGGAAGCAGGATCAGGGAAGGGAAAGGAGACAATAGGAGGCATAGGGTCAGAGACAGAAACAGGGGCAGAAGCTATCACAGAGTGATCGGAGGTGGGAACATACCCAGCTGTGGATTGCAGATCCAGGTCAGCTGGGTATAAGGGGAGGGTCTTGCCAGGTTCAGGAGAGGAGGGAGGGGCAGGAGAGACAAAGCCAGGGGTAGAAGGCATGGGAGTACATGTATTGATATAGTCAGTGTCCTCCATCGGCTGGTCCTCCAGGGTTATGGCATCGGTGGAAGGAGTTTCCAGTTCTGGTAGGGTTGGCGCCATCTCCATAGTTGTTTCCTGTCTCTGGCTGACAGCGACGGGGAAACGGTGCTTTAGTAACAAGTGCCTGTCCATAAGGCTTCTTCTGGAGGCACCCACTTTATATCCACAAAAGTCACAATTGATCTTGGTCACATGTTTATCTGTTATGTGCCTCTTGAGGCTCTGTTTCTTTTCAAAAGAACGACCACACTGAATACAGGTGTAGCACCTTAGTTGGTTGAATCTCAGGCGGTCCACCCTGGGCACCACATTCATTAGGGCTGGTATTGGTTGACCATTCATCTGAAGCAAGAGTTAAAACGGGGGTTCAATAACGGGTTAAGCCCACCATAATTTTACTCTAAGCTGCATAAAGGGAACACGTTTGGCAGCTTGAGGTTTTCTATAGCCATTACATAAGGCTCATTATGGGGGTAGTTTTAGTACCAATATAAATACCATACAATGTTTTTGTCGCCGGGGTTCTCACAGAGTGCTCGTGACCGAAAAACATTGAAATAGGATATCAGTATACCCATGAGCCATAGAATATGAGCCAGTGTATGAGATTCCCAACAATGTGGTATGTACGACCAGCAAAGCCCCAGATCAGCCTGCACATGTGCGCAGTCTGATCAGAGCCTTTGCTTGTCGCTTGAACACTCCATGACCGCTAATCCACTGACCGAACACAACTGGGAGTCTCCAAGCCCAAAAGAAGGCCGCACAGGCCCATCCGAGCCCACACCCGCCAAAATGTCAAATTGTTGGAAATCACATACCACTGCTCATATAACAATATGTTAGTACAAGAAGAAGCATTTATGTCTTCTTTGATAGTTCGCCACACAGTAGAGGCGGATATCTACTCAAATAGATATCTACTCAAATAATTTCAACAAACTAGCCCCATGATAAATGGCAATAATGGAGTGTTGCTGTACATGCATCTAATAATGATGGGAATTGGCTAGTATAAGAATGACAAGATGATCAACACAGACATGCCGTACAACCACGGCTCCCCTCAGAAAACAAAAAAAAATCATCATAAGCTGTTTCCTGAGGAGTCATATATTTAATAATTGTGTTTTACTTGATCATTCATACATTGGGTTTCAGATAATTTGTGCGAATCAATAAAATTTGTACATGTATAGAATGTTTAATTCCTTGTGTTACTTGCTATACTTATTTGTTAGCATTCCTACATTCAACAGGAGCTTGTCAACAATGGTCAAACAGCCTGCCTAGGAAATAGATTCCTAACAACATGGATAAAATGCTGATACCTAACCAGTACCATTTTACAAAAAAAAAAAAAAAATGCATTGCTTTATTGGCTATGGAAAACAATGTATTATAACAACAACAACCTTTTTAAATTGGTCATCAAAGCCAATAAAAATTAAATAACATACATATCAAACATTAGTGTACATGTAATTCATATCTTAAAGATACCCCATTTTTTTTTCAATGGAAAAAAAAAAATGATATCCTTTTGATATCTCACATGTAGGACAAATATGAGCTAACTGTCAATACTATAGTGCTGCCACTACTTGGCAGTCTTGATATCATTGATATCAATATCCTAGGGATATCTCACTGGCTTCTGAACCATGCGGTAAGTTTCCCCTTGAACGGTTTGAGGCGGTTAAAATGTACTATCTTACACATGGATTTTGGGCCTCGTTGAATTTTAAAGTTCAAGTCGGAAATCTTTCTTATAATTTTAAAGGGACCGTCCCAGCGTAACTGAAGTTTACGAGAGAGACCGCGGGGTTTTGTGTACTCTCTTAACCATACAGCATCACCGACACTGTATTTGTGCTTACTTATCCTACTGTCATAGAGCCTTTTCTGTTTCATACTCGCCTCCAAAAGAGATGACCTAGCAAGCTCATGAACATTTTTCATATGATTTTGTAACCTTACTACATACTCATCTGAGGGCAAATCGTTCTCTGTTGGAGGTGGTGGATATAACAGGTCTACGGGTAGATCAATTTCGCGACCTAACATCATCATACAAGGGGTCATATTTATGCTTTCTTGCTTTGATGATCGGTAGGCCATCAGAATCAGTGGAAGGACCTCATCCCAATTTCTTTGATCTTTCTGAATATATTTACTGAGCATGTCTTCAATACTTCTGTGGGCCCTTTCAATAAGACCGTCCCCAGTGGGGTGGAACGCTGTAGTCCGGGTCTTATCGATACCCAACAACTTACACATTTCCTGGAACAACTGGGACTCCCACTGGGCCCCTTGGTCAGAGTGGAGTTCAAGGGGTATTCCGAACCGACTTATAAATTGGGTTACTATGGTTGAGGCTACGGCTTTCGCTGTAATTGTTTTTAAAGGGTAACACTCTATCCATTTGGTAAAACAGTCTGTAAGGGACAGGACATGCTTATGGCCCTGGGGAGTTTCAGGTAATGGAGTAATAATGTCTACCTGTATACGCTCAAGCGGCATGCCAACTAGGTAGGGCTTTAAAGGGGCTTTACTTGGGGTAGTTGGCATTTTTCGGGCCTGTTAGGTGAATACGTGGGTAAATCTAAGCAGCAGACGGGCTCTTAGTCGTCATTTCACTCCCCAATGTTGGTCCAGTATAACTCCCCATACATAGCCCCAAAAGACCGGGAATCTACAATCACCACATTCCCCCTTTATTATTATATGCTCGGTAAACCCTGTATGTGAGACCGTGAGGGACGTTACAAAATTTGGTGGCAGCGGTGGCGGATATAAATAAAATCAGATTAATTATTACGCTATTTATCAAGTTGTCTTAGAAGACGATTATACGCAATGCAATTGCATAACTGTTGTTCTAGAATGAGTAATTTTTAAGTTTTTGTTAATGAAATAGGCTATTTTTTTATGTGAATACGATATCAGTAAATTAGTGTTACTGAGCCTGTGTATGGCAACGTTGTAATATTTTGAGGTATAAGTGAGCCTATAATTTAGTTTTATTCAAAGATTGCATTGCGTTTTGGTGAAGAGCGTTGTAATTGCCTTAGCGTACCCTCACGACTCATAGTTTACATATCACATGTGATTGTTGCTGCGCCAGAATATAAGGCCTAGTTGAGCAGTTTCCCTCCCCGTCCTGTTATCACTTTGTACATTTTTTTTTTTAATTACACAAACACATCCAAATGGCTTCTCGTGATGAACCAAGCATTGATGTTGGCCTTAGTCCTGGCCGAGAGGACACTGGAAATACCATCGCCACTGGGTTTGGTCAGTTGGGCGAAGGTCGTCCCAGGCCTGTCCCCGATCTCGAGTTCCGATTCCCGTCCTTCGCCCCTGACAATTCCCTGGTGGACGGAACTCCTAGCGGTGAGGTCCAGTTAAGAGTTCCCAGGCGTATAGAGCATGTTGGTGAGCCCGCCCCTACGATATTGACCGTCCCAGGCGCGCGAACCAAGGAAAATGACGACTTAATAGGACAAATTGCTTCAATGCAGGCTGCTTTGAAGGTGATTTCCGCTAGATTAGAAAATCAAAATGTGAATCCCCAGCCAAACCGAGACGCTGTCAGTACACACTCATATAACCGTAGCTCAAGTATGCCCACTGTACATGACAGATCCGTAATCGGTGACCCCCAGCACATGAGCTCGAGATTAGGCCCCATGCATACGCATCGCGACCGGTCTCTTTCACCAAATAATCGATATGCATCAGACACAATCCCAAGATCTACTTATTCCTCTCCCTTGCATTATGAAAGTAGATCGAAATGCGAAAATATAAAAGTGGCTGTCTATGATGGTAAAACTAGCTGGAAAGATTATTTAGTCCAGTTTGAGCTCGCGGCACGTGCTAATAAATGGGATAAAGCCACTAGCGCTGTACGGTTGGCGTGTAGTCTGAGGGGTAGTGCGCAGTCATTACTAAGCGACATAACTCCTGACGTTAGATATGACTATGATTTGCTGGTTACTGCCCTTACTAACAGATTTGAACCCGAGAATCAATGCGAGATCTATAAGGCCCAAATTAAGCAAAGGATCAGGAAAAGAGATGAGCCCCTTACGGAATTAGCGCAAGATATTAAAAGGCTTACTCGCATGGCGTATCCATCGGCTGTACAAGATCTCCGTGACACCTTGGCCAAAGACTGTTTTATTGAGGCATTAAACGATGTCGAAATGGAGATGTTCATTTGTCAAAAAGAACCCGATACAATGGAAGATGCCATCCGAGTTGCCTTGAAATATGAGGCATTTTCTCAAGGCCGCCGTAAGAGGCTAATGTCTAACAAAACTGGCATACGCATGCAGCATGAATCTAGTTCCACAAATACATTTTTAAATGACGATATTAGGGAAATTAAAGAGGACCTGAAAGACTTAAAAACTGCGAACAAACCCCAGCCAGGACGCGGTCGGACCCCTCAAGATGGTAGGAAATGTTATATATGCGGTGATAATACCCATCTTCAGCGATCCTGCCCTCGCAAGAATAATTTATCAGGAAACCCTACACCCTTATTAAGTGGGTACCAATCCGGTAACCGGAACGGGCGCTATTATGCAATGCCCAACAATCAAAGCACTGAGAGTAATGAAAATGTTAATAGATCCTGGTACCCGTCTTCTGCCAACCGTTACAATAACCGCAACCGAAATCAGGAAAACAGGCAGTAGCTGGGACCGAGGGTCGGGCCTCAGCTTCTGTAAGTGATAATGAAAGACCCAACAACACCAGTAAATATGCACATGATGACCAGAATGCATTATACATCCCTTTAAAAATTTTTGGTGTTGAAACCCAAGCCCTTTTAGATACTGGGAGCAGTGTAACTGTATGCAATCCCAAACTGCTCGACAAGATCCCTAGTCACCTCAGACCCCAGCTTACACCATGGAATAGAAGTCTATGTATGGCAAATGGCGACACTTCCATTCCACGGGGTAAGGCCGACTTCCAACTGGAAGTTAATGGCACCGAACTATGGCATTCTATGATAGTAGCCGACCTCGAAGTACCCCTTATTCTTGGCTACGATTTCATGTATGACCACGATTGTTCATTAGATGTTAGGAAGGGTCACTTGAAAATAGGTAAAAACCATATTCAGTGTAACGCTGAGGGTCAGCGTAACTTTGTGTTTAGGATAAAGCTAGAGAATGATTTTACCGTACCCCCCGGTTCCGAAATGATAGTAAATGGCAGTATTGATGACGAAAGCTACTGTCTTGCGGGTATTAGTGAAGCGATACTTGAAGCTAAAACTGATAGCAGCTTAGCAAAACAAGGAATTATGGTCGCCAAAGCCCTTGTGAACCCTAGCCACGGCAAGGTCCCCCTAAGATTGATGAATCTAACTGCTGAGCCCCAATCCCTTCGCCAGAGCACTGTGGCTGCCACAATTGAAAGTGTGGAAAGTGTGACTGCCATAGAAAATGCCCAGTGTCCCAATGACCCACTTTTTGTTCGGTCCCTTCATGACCTTGACCCTAAAGACCTCCCAGAACATCTCCAGCAAGTTTGGGAGACAAATTCCCCTAGTCTCGATGACAATCAAAAGCAATGCTTTCTTCAGTTACTTTTAAAGCATCAAGAGGTATTCGCTAAATCCAAACATGACCTCGGCCGTACTGATTTAGTGCAACATGATATTGACACTGGGGACCACCGACCTATAAAGCAGGCTCCGCGCCGTATACCGCTAAATAAACGTGCTGTGGCTGAACAGGAAGTCCAATTAATGTTGGAAAATGGTATAATAGAGCCATCTATAAGTGCATGGAGCAGTCAGATTGTACTTGTAGAGAAAAAGGATCACTCCATGCGATTCTGTGTAGACTATAGGGCCCTTAATGAGGTCACCAAGAAAGATTCATACCCACTTCCCCGTATAGATGACTGTTTTGATGCTCTTACAGGGACCCATTGGTTCAGCTCGATAGACCTCCAGTCAGGATACTGGCAGGTGGGTCTCAGCCCTTCAGCCATGGAGAAGACAGCGTTTAGCTGTCCCTCCGGTTTATTTCAGTTCAAAGTGCTCCCGTTTGGGGTTTGTAACGGACCCCCGACGTTCCAACGCCTTATGGAGCACGTTCTTGCTGGGTTACAATGGAAAATCTGTCTTCTATACCTTGATGATGTGATAGTTTTCTCCAAAACATTCGAAGACCATCTAGATCGACTGAGCCAAGTCCTCGCGCGTATTGGTAAGGCAGGCCTTAAGGTGTCCCCTAAAAAGTGCCATTTCTTCCAGTCCTCTGTCCAGGTTCTAGGTCATGTGGTCTCTGCTGAGGGGGTGGGGACAGATTTTTCGAAAATTCAGGCTGTTAAGGAGTGGCCTATGCCCACAACGGTGAAAGAGCTGCGGTCGTTTCTTGGCCTCTGTAGTTACTACCGGCGGTACGTCCCAAACTTTGCCCTGGTTGCTAGACCCCTCCATAAGCTTACTGAGAAAGATTCCATTTTTAAATGGACCCCAGATTGTCAGACCTCTTTTGAGCAACTCAAGCATCTGCTTACTTCAAGCCCCATCCTTGCTTACCCAGCTGTGGGGGTTGAATATCTGCTAGATACAGATGCCAGTAATGAGGCCCTCGGTAGTGTCCTCTCCCAAGTCCAAAATGGCCACGAACGAGTGATCTCCTATTACAGTAGGTGTTTTTCATCCTCAGAACGCAACTATTGTGTTACTCGTAAAGAGCTCGTCGCTATAATCGCAAGTGTAAAACACTTCCATCATTACATTTACGGCTCTAAATGTACCGTCAGAACTGATCATGGTGCCCTAACCTGGCTCTTAAAATTCAAAAACCCTGAGGGTCAACTTGCCCGTTGGATTGAGGTCCTTCAAACTTATGATTTGACTATAAAGTTTAGAGCTGGGAAACTCCACAATAATAGTGATGCCCTTTCCCGCCGCCCTTGCCAGTCTTGTAACCACTGCGCTAAACAAGAAACAGCTGATCAGAATCGGGCCCAAGTTAAAGGTACATCCCCTGTCCCTGTAAGAAAAATGGTCCTTAGATCTGATACCCCAGCTGACAATGACCATGTTGAAGAAAATCCCCAAAGCCAAAACTGGGTTCAAGCTAAAACTCCCCAGGCCCTACGTGAAGGCCAGCTAAGAGACCCATTAATAAAACAAGTCGTACAATGGAAAGAGAATAGTCCTACTAGACCTGCATGGGATGAAGTCTCACACCTAGGCCCAGAATGTAAATATTATTGGTCCCAGTGGGAACGTCTTGAAATGATAGGTGGAGTCCTATATAGGCATTGGTATGGAACCAGAGATAACTCCCAGACCCTGCAACTAGTCCTGCCCCAAATTTGGCGTGATGAGGTCCTGCATCTCCTTCATGATAACATTTGTACTGGCCATCTTGGAATTCACCGAACCATAGGCCGCTTAAGAAGTAGATTTTACTGGGTGGGATTCAAGCAGGATGTAATTGACAAATGTAAAACATGCTTTAAGTGCCAGGCCCGAAAAATGCCAACTACCCCAAGTAAAGCCCCTTTAAAGCCCTACCTAGTTGGCATGCCGCTTGAGCGTATACAGGTAGACATTATTACTCCATTACCTGAAACTCCCCAGGGCCATAAGCATGTCCTGTCCCTTACAGACTGTTTTACCAAATGGATAGAGTGTTACCCTTTAAAAACAATTACAGCGAAAGCCGTAGCCTCAACCATAGTAACCCAATTTATAAGTCGGTTCGGAATACCCCTTGAACTCCACTCTGACCAAGGGGCCCAGTGGGAGTCCCAGTTGTTCCAGGAAATGTGTAAGTTGTTGGGTATCGATAAGACCCGGACTACAGCTTTCCACCCCACTGGGGACGGTCTTATTGAAAGGGCCCACAGAAGTATTGAAGACATGCTCAGTAAATATATTCAGAAAGATCAAAGAAATTGGGATGAGGTCCTTCCGCTGATTCTGATGGCCTACCGATCATCAAAGCAAGAAAGCATAAATATGACCCCTTGTATGATGATGTTAGGTCGCGAAATTGATCTACCCGTAGACCTGTTATATCCACCACCTCCAACAGAGAACGATTTGCCCTCAGATGAGTATGTAGTAAGGTTACAAAATCATATGAAAAATGTTCATGAGCTTGCTAGGTCATCTCTTTTGGAGGCGAGTATGAAACAGAAAAGGCTCTATGACAGTAGGATAAGTAAGCACAAATACAGTGTCGGTGATGCTGTATGGTTAAGAGAGTACACAAAACCTCGCGGTCTCTCTCGTAAACTTCAGTTACGCTGGGACGGTCCCTTTAAAATTATAAGAAAGATTTCCGACTTGAACTTTAAAATTCAACGAGGCCCAAAATCCATGTGTAAGATAGTACATTTTAACCGCCTCAAACCGTTCAAGGGGAAACTTACCGCATGGTTCAGAAGCCAGTGAGATATCCCTAGGATATTGATATCAATGATATCAAGACTGCCAAGTAGTGGCAGCACTATAGTATTGACAGTTAGCTCATATTTGTCCTACATGTGAGATATCAAAAGGATATCACTTTTTTTTTCCATTGAAAAAAAATGGGGTATCTTTAAGATATGAATTACATGTACACTAATGTTTGATATGTATGTTATTTAATTTTTATTGGCTATGATGACCAATTTAAAAAGGTTGTTGTTGTTATAATACATTGTTTTCCATAGCCAATAAAGCAATGCATTTTTTTTTGTAAAATGGTACTGGTTAGGTATCAGCATTTTATCCATGTTGTTAGGAATCTATTTCCTAGGCAGGCTGTTTGACCATTGTTGACAAGCTCCTGTTGAATGTAGGAATGCTAACAAATAAGTATAGCAAGTAACACAAGGAATTAAACATTCTATACATGTACAAATTTTATTGATTCGCACAAATTATCTGAAACCCAATGTATGAATGATCAAGTAAAACACAATTATTAAATATATGACTCCTCAGGAAACAGCTTATAATGATTTTTTTTTTGTTTTCTGAGGGGAGCCGTGGTTGTACGGCATGTCTGTGTTGATCATCTTGTCATTCTTATACTAGCCAATTCCCATCATTATTAGATGCATGTACAGCAACACTCCATTATTGCCATTTATCATGGGGCTAGTTTGTTGAAATTATTTGAGTAGATATCTATTTGAGTAGATATCCGCCTCTACTGTGTGGCGAACTATCAAAGAAGACATAAATGCTTCTTCTTGTACTAACATATTGTTATATGAGCAGTGGTATGTGATTTCCAACAATTTGACATTTTGGCGGGTGTGGGCTCGGATGGGCCTGTGCGGCCTTCTTTTGGGCTTGGAGACTCCCAGTTGTGTTCGGTCAGTGGATTAGCGGTCATGGAGTGTTCAAGCGACAAGCAAAGGCTCTGATCAGACTGCGCACATGTGCAGGCTGATCTGGGGCTTTGCTGGTCGTACATACCACATTGTTGGGAATCTCATACACTGGCTCATATTCTATGGCTCATGGGTATACTGATATCCTATTTCAATGTTTTTCGGTCATGAGCACTCTGTGAGAACCCCGGCGACAAAAACATTGTATGGTATTTATATTGGTACTAAAACTACCCCCATAATGAGCCTTATGTAATGGCTATAGAAAACCTCAAGCTGCCAAACGTGTTCCCTTTATGCAGCTTAGAGTAAAATTATGGTGGGCTTAACCCGTTATTGAACCCCCGTTTTAACTCTTGCTTCAGATGAATGGTCAACCAATACCAGCCCTAATGAATGTGGTGCCCAGGGTGGACCGCCTGAGATTCAACCAACTAAGGTGCTACACCTGTATTCAATGTGGTCGTTCTTTTGAAAAGAAACAGAGCCTCAAGAGGCACATAACAGATAAACATGTGACCAAGATCAATTGTGACTTTTGTGGATATAAAGTGGGTGCCTCCAGAAGAAGCCTTATGGACAGGCACTTGTTACTAAAGCACCGTTTCCCCGTCGCTGTCAGCCAGAGACAGGAAACAACTATGGAGATGGCGCCAACCCTACCAGAACTGGAAACTCCTTCCACCGATGCCATAACCCTGGAGGACCAGCCGATGGAGGACACTGACTATATCAATACATGTACTCCCATGCCTTCTACCCCTGGCTTTGTCTCTCCTGCCCCTCCCTCCTCTCCTGAACCTGGCAAGACCCTCCCCTTATACCCAGCTGACCTGGATCTGCAATCCACAGCTGGGTATGTTCCCACCTCCGATCACTCTGTGATAGCTTCTGCCCCTGTTTCTGTCTCTGACCCTATGCCTCCTATTGTCTCCTTTCCCTTTCCTGATCCTGCTTCCTCTCTTTGGCCTGAACTTCTTCCCTCTTCCTCCCCTGGACCCGTACCCTCACCTCTGTCTGCTATTGTCTCTGTTTCCTCTCCTGTGCCTGCTCCTGTTTCCTCTCTGCCTGTTCCCTCTTCTCTGCCTGTTCCCTCGTCTCTGCCTATTCCCTCTCCTGTACCTGCTCCTGTTTCCTCTCTGCCTGTTCCCTCTTCTCTGCCTATTCCCTCTCCTGTGCCTGCTCCTGTTTCCTCTCTGCCTGTTCCCTCTTCTCTGCCTGCTCCTGTTTCCTCTCCTCTGCCTGCTCCTGTTCCCTCTCTGCCTGTTCCCTCTTCTCTGCCTGTTTCCTCTCTGCCTGTTCCCTCGTCTCTGCCTGTTCCCTCTTCTGTGCCTGCTCCTGTTTCCCCTCTGCCTGTTCCCTCGTCTCTGCCTGTTCCCTCGTCTCTGCCTGTTCCCTCTTCTGTGCCTGCTCCTGTTTCTCCTCTGCCTGTTCCCTCGTCTCTGCCTGTTCCCTCGTCTCTGCCTGTTCCCTCTTCTGTGCCTGCTCCTGTTTCCCCTCTGCCTGTTCCCTCGTCTCTGCCTGTTCCCTCTCCTGTGCCTGCTCCCGTTTCCTCTCCTCTGCCTGCTCCTGTTCCCTCTCTGCCTGTTCCCTCGTCTCTGCCTGTTCCCTCTCCTGTGCCTGCTCCTGTTTCCTCTCCTCTGCCTGTGCCCTCTTCTCTGCCTGTTCCCTCTCCTGTGCCTGCTCCTGTTCCCTCTCCTCTGCAGACTATCCCTCCTCTGCCTGACTTCCCTGTGAGTTTGGAAAGGCCAAACCCACTTGACCCGCGATATTTCTTTTTGGGCGCCCCGAGTGCCGCCGAGGACGATTCTCCTCAGGCACGCCTCATACGTGAGGCACGGGACAGGGCAATCCGGGCGGGACCAAGGCACTATTCAGTGCAGTTTATTCCCATGACCCTCTTTGCCGTGAAGAAGGTCGAATCTGTAAGGGTTGAGGGTAGGGAATACTCTCTATCCTCATATTGGATAGAGGAGCCCCAAGCTAGTTTGACTAAGGAGGTCAGTACTCAGACCTCCACATTGTCCTAAGAGCCCCTTGGTCTAGTTTGACCCAAATTTTCCCCACCATTCGTCCTGCCCACCTTATCCCCTCCCCATGAAGCCCAGTCCACTTCCCCTATGATATATATTGTTGTTCATTTATATGTTTGGTGTTTAAAAAAAAAAAGTAATAATAATATTAAGAAGAATAACTAATTTTAGATTTTAACCCACATACGTTTAATGTCCTTTCTGTACGACAAAGACAAACAGTGCTGACCCAGATCAGATGCAACAATATGCGGTGTCTGATGTGAGTCTACACTGTTTACTAACAGATTGGTCTATTGAAATAAGAGATATGTAATAAAATATGGCCCGCCCCTTAAAACAGAAATGGACTAGCCCAATTTATACCAAAAGAAAATTTTATGCAGCTTAAATGGGTTAAAGTCTTTACATACTTTTATGCAAGGGAGAAAATACATTTAGATTTACATGCAATTTTGAATATTAGGTTACTTCCCTTGTTTAATACATTTTCTTCTAACTTAAATTAATTCAGTGTCAATTTCTTACTGCAAACTTAATAACATCATCTCTGTAGAATTTATATATACTGTATTACTATATGATCCATCCAAAAAAAAAAAAAAAAAAAAAAAAAAAAAAAAGAGGAATTAGAATCTGAAATATGAAATAAAAGGATGCACAGAAAACTCAGAGTCTGCTAGAAACTTTAAATATGTCTTTCTTGTTAATCCAGACCAAGTATGGTCTGCAGTGTGTAAACTTCCAGTCTCATTCTTGCAGACCTTGACATTAATATGTACTAGTGAGTTATACCAAAATTTTAGTTTCATTATGTGTGGAGCAGTTTTAGCAAGGTTTGCGTGAATGGTCTGTGAATGTGGCACGATGCGGTGAGGTGATGGGCCATCACTTCACCATATTGTGACAAATCCCCAATTTTTCATAGTGGAAGCCCTGATAAAAGAAGATCTCCTCTCATTCCATCAGTAGGTCAGTGTCTGTTTATTTCGGTTCTGTAAAATTTTAGAAAACTGCTGCATTTTTCTCTAATGATGGACTGTGTGGAATCTTTGTTGTCTGGTCGGTTGAGCTGTTGAATGAAAGATAAAATAAAATAAGTTACTTATGGCAACATAGGTCACTTATATTTGACTTAAAATTTTATGAAATATAAATGTTATTGTGGTGTTCCCTTAGTTGATTCATCTGTGGAAGGTGACACAGGGTAGCACAATTTAACAGCCTAACCGAAAAAGTATAGTCCAGTTCATGTAAAACAAAGAAGAAAAAAAAAATCAATATTAAAAGTGAACCTCACTGGAACTTAATACCTGGGAGTAAAAGTCTGTACCAATAATGGTATTGGCTTTTCTTCTGTGTATTTTAAACCATAGAATTTTCATGAAAGATGACATATTGAAGAAAGAAAAAAAATCATTTATAAACGTATGTTCTATGGTGGAGTTCACTTGTAAGTTGGGAGCGAGACCCATGTTGGGTAGACATCGGTGTCGTTTCCCTTCATGACGAATCATAATTGTGAAGTTCGAGGACGAACTTTTTCGAGGAAGGAGGGTAATGAAACGGACCTGGCGTGGTCCTCCTCCCTTGAAGATGTGCGAATTATGGTTCGTCACGAAGCCTGTCCCCAGGAAGAAATCTAGTGCTTATATGCGCTGTTGTCAGTAAGGCAGCCAGTGCCGTGCCGTAAATCAGGCCTGGGTTTATCATACCTTAGGTGACCTTTGTCCCCGTACTTGGAAATGACTGGGATGACAACCCTAAAGCTGTAGTTAGCGAGAAAGCATCATTTGTCAATGTTGACAACATGTGGGAAGCCATCTTGGATTGTTAGTTGGAGTGCTTCGGCTCTCGTCGCTATACACCTTTATGTCACACGTCGTGACATCACGTCGCTGCCAGCGGCCAATCAGCGGGCCTGAAACCGTGACAAGACTCTCTGGTTGGCTGAGCAGTGATGATGTCACGATTTTGTCATATGTTGTCATTCTTGTCATAGGCGGGCTATTTAAATGACAAGCGTTTGACAAACGCCCGGAATCTGTCTCGGGATCGAGTAAACAAACTCACGTCAAATCTCTTTAAGAATTCTTGTGTACAGTTTCGTACCATATCTCTTCAACCTTAGTAGTGGGTAGCTTTTGCTAACTTTAAAACAATCCGCTTAAGTGTAGAGGAGAGAATTGCAATTTCGTGTTAAGGAAAGGTATTTGAACAGAACTTTTGGCCTTAGTTTTAAGTTGATTAGTACCTCATAGACGCCGGGAATTCGTTCTAGGGAGGTCGGGACGTAAGGTGCCCAGCTTGGTGATCTTAACAGGATCTAAAACGAAGGAGTCGCGCTCCGTTTTTATTGTATCATTTTTACTGTGGGAACTTCCTGGGTTGAGCTAGGTAGAGTGCCTCTGCTACACGTACTCTTCGTCTGGGGCCACAGACCGCACGGCCTATTCCTGCGCTATACACCAAACCATGGCAGTTCCCACTGTGGGCTAAAAGTTCTATAGTAATTTTGAGAGGTTAATATACATGGCCAAATGTTGACCTGTTAGTGAAAGGTTTCTATTGCAATTCTCGCCTCTAGACTGAGCATCTGAAACGGACCTGGCATGGTCCTCCTCCCTTGAAGATGTGCGAATTATGGTTCGTCACGAAGCCTGTCCCCAGGAGGAAATCTAGTGCTTATGTGCGCTGTTGTCAGCAATTCAGCCAGTGCCGTGCCGTAAATCAGGCCTTGGTTTATCATACCTTAGGTGACCTTTGTCCCCATACTTGGAAATGACCGGGATGACAACCCTGAAGCTGTAGTTAGCGAGAAAGCATCATTTGTCAATGTTGACAACATGTGGGAAGCCATCTTGGATTGTTAGTTGGAGTGCTTCGGCTCTCGTCGCTATACACCTTTATGTCACACGTCGTGACATCACGTCGCTGCCAGCGGCCAATCAGCGGGCCTGAAACCGTGACAAGACTCTCTGGTTGGCTGAGCAGTGATGATGTCACGATTTTGTCATATGTTGTCATTCTTGTCATAGGCGGGCTATTTAAATGACAAGCGTTTGACAAACGCCCGGAATCTGTCTCGGGATCGAGTAAACAAACTCACGTCAAATTTGATTAAGAATTCTTGTGTACATTTTCGTACCCAATCTCTTCAACCTTAGTAGTGGGTAGCTTTTGCTAACTTTAAAACAATCCGCTTAAGTGTAGAGGAGAGAATTGCAATTTCGTATTAAGGAAAGGTATTTGAACAGAACTTTTGGCCTTAGTCTTAAGTTGTTAGTACCTCATAGACGCCGGGAATTCGTTCTAGGGAGGTCGGGACGTAAGGTGCCCAGCTTGGTGATCTTAACAGGATCTAAAACGAAGGAGTCGCGCTCCGTTTTTATTGTATCATTTTTACTGTGGGAACTTCCTGGGTTGAGCTAGGTAGAGTGCCTCTGCTACACGTACTCTTCGTCTGGGGCCACAGACCGCACGGCCTATTCCTGCGCTATACACCAAACCATGGCAGTTCCCACTGTGGGCTAAAAGTTCTATAGTAATTTTGAGAGGTTAATATACATGGCCAAATGTTGACCTGCTAGTGAAAGGTTTCTATTGCAATTCTCGCCTCTAGACTGAGCGTCATACCCATCTCACTACTCACCCCTGTCCATAAGTTCCCCCCATGTCAATGGCTCACTGTAATAGGCTATAGGCGCAGCAGCACTTGCATATTAAACTGTATTATCATAGCATTGATTAAGCACTTGCACAATCATATACATGTTTTAACTGGTTTCTCAGTGTGTGCCCAGCCATTCAATGTAGGCTAACTTCATACGTGCACATTCAGATAAGTTCTTTGTGAACTGAGCCATTTAGTAAATACGCTACCATAGTTAAGGCTGAATTAGTTTATATTATAGCATGCAAGATTGACTGTTAGGTGAATACGTGGGTAAATCTAAGCAGCAGACGGGCTCTTAGTCGTTATTTCACTCCCCATTGTTGGTCCAGTATAACCCCCCATACCTAGCCCCAAAAGACCGGGAATCTACAATCACCACATTCCCCCTTTATTATCATTATATGCTCGGTAAACCCTGTATGTGAGACCGTGAGGGACGTTACAAAATTTGGTGGCAGCGGTGGGATATAAATAAAATCAGATTAATTATTTCGCTATTCATCAAGTTGTCGTAGAAGACGATTATACGCAATGCACCTTGCATAACTGTTGTTCTAGAATTAATAATTCTTAGAAGTTTTTGTTAATGAAATAGGCTATTTTTATGTGAATGCGATATCAGTAAATTAGTGTTACTGAGCCTGTGTATGGCAACGTTGTAATATTTTGATGTATTAGTAAGCCTATAATCAAGTTTTGGCTAAAGATTGCATTGCGTTTTGGTGAAGAGCGTTGTAATTGCCTTAGCGTACCCTCACGACTCATAGTTTACATATCACATGTGATTGTTGCTGCGCCAGAATATAAGGCCTAGTTGAGCAGTTTCCCTCCCCGTCCTGTTATCACTTTGTACATTTTTTTTAATTACACAAACACATCCAAATGGCTTCTCGTGATGAACCAAGCATTGATGTTGGCCTTAGTCCTGGCCGAGAGGACACTGGAAATACCATCGCCACTGGGTTTGGTCAGTTGGGCGAAGGTCGTCCCAGGCCTGTCCCTGATCTCGAGTTCCGATTCCCGTCCTTCGCCCCTGACAATTCCCTGGTGGACGGAACTCCTAGCGGTGAGGTCCAGTTAAGAGTTCCCAGGCGTATAGAGCATGTTGGTGAGCCCGCCCCTACGATATTGACCGTCCCAGGCGCGCGAACCAAGGAAAATGACGACTTAATAGGACAAATTGCTTCAATGCAGGCTGCTTTGAAGGTGATTTCCGCTAGATTAGAAAATCAAAATGTGAATCCCCAGCCAAACCGAGACGCTGTCAGTACACACTCATATAACCGTAGCTCAAGTATGCCCACCGTACATGACAGATCCGTAATCGGTGACCCCCAGCACATGAGCTCGAGATTAGGCCCCATGCATACGCATCGCGACCGGTCTCTTTCACCAAATAATCGATATGCATCAGACACAATCCCAAGATCTACTTATTCCTCTCCCTTGCATTATGAAAGTAGATCGAAATGCGAAAATATAAAAGTGGCTGTCTATGATGGTAAAACTAGCTGGAAAGATTATTTAGTCCAGTTTGAGCTCGCAGCACGTGCTAATAAATGGGATAAAGCCACTAGCGCTGTACGGTTGGCGTGTAGTCTGAGGGGTAGTGCGCAGTCATTACTAAGCGACATAACTCCTGACGTTAGATATGACTATGATTTGCTGGTTACTGCCCTTACTAACAGATTTGAACCCGAGAATCAATGCGAGATCTATAAGGCCCAAATTAAGCAAAGGATCAGGAAAAGAGATGAGCCCCTTACGGAATTAGCGCAAGATATTAAAAGGCTTACTCGCATGGCGTATCCATCGGCTGTACAAGATCTCCGTGACACCTTGGCCAAAGACTGTTTTATTGAGGCATTAAACGATGTCGAAATGGAGATGTTCATTTGTCAAAAAGAACCCGATACAATGGAAGATGCCATCCGAGTTGCCTTGAAATATGAGGCATTTTCTCAAGGCCGCCGTAAGAGGCTTATGTCTAACAAAACTGGCATACGCATGCAGCATGAATCTAGTTCCACAAATACATTTTTAAATGACGATATTAGGGAAATTAAAGAGGACCTGAAAGACTTAAAAACTGCGAACAAACCCCAGCCAGGACGCGGTCGGACCCCTCAAGATGGTAGGAAATGTTATATATGCGGTGATAATACCCATCTTCAGCGATCCTGCCCTCGCAAGAATAATTTATCAGGAAACCCTACACCCTTATTAAGTGGGTACCAATCCGGTAACCGGAACGGGCGCTATTATGCAATGCCCAACAATCAAAGCACTGAGAGTAATGAAAATGTTAATAGATCCTGGTACCCGTCTTCTGCCAACCGTTACAATAACCGCAACCGAAATCAGGAAAACAGGCAGTAGCTGGGACCGAGGGTCGGGCCTCAGCTTCTGTAAGTGATAATGAAAGACCCAACAACACCAGTAGATATGCACATGATGACCAGAATGCATTATACATCCCTTTAAAAATTTTTGGTGTTGAAACCCAAGCCCTTTTAGATACTGGGAGCAGTGTAACTGTATGCAATCCCAAACTGCTCGACAAGATCCCTAGTCACCTCAGACCCCAGCTTACACCATGGAATAGAAGTCTATGTATGGCAAATGGCGACACTTCCATTCCACGGGGTAAGGCCGACTTCCAACTGGAAATTAATGGCACCGAACTATGGCATTCTATGATAGTAGCCGACCTCGAAGTACCCCTTATTCTTGGCTACGATTTCATGTATGACCACGATTGTTCATTAGATGTTAGGAAGGGTCACTTGAAAATAGGTAAAAACCATATTCAGTGTAACGCTGAGGGTCAGCGTAACTTTGTGTTTAGGATAAAGCTAGAGAATGATTTTACCGTACCCCCTGGTTCCGAAATGATAGTAAATGGCAGTATTGATGACGAAAGCTACTGTCTTGCGGGTATTAGTGAAGCGATACTTGAAGCTAAAACTGATAGCAGCTTAGCAAAACAAGGAATTATGGTCGCCAAAGCCCTTGTGAACCCTAGCCACGGCAAGGTCCCCCTAAGATTGATGAATCTAACTGCTGAGCCCCAATCCCTTCGCCAGAGCACTGTGGCTGCCACAATTGAAAGTGTGGAAAGTGTGACTGCCATAGAAGATGCCCAGTGTCCCAATGACCCACTTTTTGTTCGGTCCCTTCATGACCTTGACCCTAAAGACCTCCCAGAACATCTCCAGCAAGTTTGGGAGACAAATTCCCCTAGTCTCGATGACAATCAAAAGCAATGCTTTCTTCAGTTACTTTTAAAGCATCAAGAGGTATTTGCTAAATCCAAACATGACCTCGGCCGTACTGATTTAGTGCAACATGATATTGACACTGGGGACCACCGACCTATAAAGCAGGCTCCGCGCCGTATACCGCTAAATAAACGTGCTGTGGCTGAACAGGAAGTCCAATTAATGTTGGAAAATGGTATAATAGAGCCATCTATAAGTGCATGGAGCAGTCAAATTGTTCTTGTAGAGAAAAAGGATCACTCCATGCGATTCTGTGTAGACTATAGGGCCCTTAATGAGGTTACCAAGAAAGATTCATACCCACTTCCCCGTATAGATGACTGTTTTGATGCTCTTACAGGGACCCATTGGTTCAGCTCGATAGACCTCCAGTCAGGATACTGGCAGGTGGGTCTCAGCCCTTCAGCCATGGAGAAGACAGCGTTTAGCTGTCCCTCCGGTTTATTTCAGTTCAAAGTGCTCCCGTTTGGGGTTTGTAACGGACCCCCGACGTTCCAGCGCCTTATGGAGCACGTTCTTGCTGGGTTACAATGGAAAATCTGTCTTCTATACCTTGATGATGTGATAGTTTTCTCCAAAACATTCGGAGACCATTTAGATCGACTGAGCCAAGTTCTCGCGCGTATTGGTAAGGCAGGCCTTAAGGTGTCCCCTAAAAAGTGCCATTTCTTCCAGTCCTCTGTCCAGGTTCTAGGTCATGTGGTCTCTGCTGAGGGGGTGGGGACAGATTTTTCGAAAATTCAGGCTGTTAAGGAGTGGCCTATGCCCACAACGGTGAAAGAGCTGCGGTCGTTTCTTGGCCTCTGTAGTTACTACCGGCGGTACGTCCCAAACTTTGCCCTGGTTGCTAGACCCCTCCATAAGCTTACTGAGAAAGATTCCATTTTTGAATGGACCCCAGATTGTCAGACCTCTTTTGAGCAACTCAAGCATCTGCTTACTTCAAGCCCCATCCTTGCTTACCCAGCTGTGGGGGTTGAATATCTGCTAGATACAGATGCCAGTAATGAGGCCCTCGGTAGTGTCCTCTCCCAAGTCCAAAATGGCCACGAACGAGTGATCTCCTATTACAGTAGGTGTTTTTCATCCTCAGAACGCAACTATTGTGTTACTCGTAAAGAGCTCGTCGCTATAATCGCAAGTGTAAAACACTTCCACCATTACATTTACGGCTCCAAATGTACCGTCAGAACTGATCATGGTGCCCTAACCTGGCTCTTAAAATTCAAAAACCCTGAGGGTCAACTTGCCCGTTGGATTGAGGTCCTTCAAACTTATGATTTGACTATAAAGTTTAGAGCTGGGAAACTCCACAATAATAGTGATGCCCTTTCCCGCCGCCCTTGCCAGTCTTGTGACCACTGCGCTAAACAAGAAACCGCTGATCAGAATCGGGCCAAAGTTAAAGGTACATCCCCTGTCCCTGTAAGAAAAATGGTCCTTAGATCTGATACCCCAGCTGACAATGACCATGTTGAAGAAAATCCCCAAAGCCAAAACTGGGTTCAAGCTAAAACTCCCCAGGCCCTACGTGAAGGCCAGCTAAGAGACCCATTAATAAAACAAGTCGTACAATGGAAAGAGAATAGTCCTACTAGACCTGCATGGGATGAAGTCTCACACCTAGGCCCAGAATGTAAATATTATTGGTCCCAGTGGGAACGTCTTGAAATGATAGGTGGAGTCCTATATAGGCATTGGTATGGAACCAGAGATAACTCCCAGACCCTGCAACTAGTCCTGCCCCAAATTTGGCGTGATGAGGTCCTGCATCTCCTTCATGATAACATCTGTACTGGCCATCTTGGAATTCACCGAACCATAGGCCGCTTAAGAAGTAGATTTTACTGGGTGGGATTCAAGCAGGATGTAATTGACAAATGTAAAACATGCTTCAAGTGCCAGGCCCGAAAAATGCCAACTACCCCAAGTAAAGCCCCTTTAAAGCCCTACCTAGTTGGCATGCCGCTTGAGCGTATACAGGTAGACATTATTACTCCATTACCTGAAACTCCCCAGGGCCATAAGCATGTCCTGTCCCTTACAGACTGTTTTACCAAATGGATAGAGTGTTACCCTTTAAAAACAATTACAGCGAAAGCCGTAGCCTCAACCATAGTAACCCAATTTATAAGTCGGTTCGGAATACCCCTTGAACTCCACTCTGACCAAGGGGCCCAGTGGGAGTCCCAGTTGTTCCAGGAAATGTGTAAGTTGTTGGGTATCGATAAGACCCGGACTACAGCGTTCCACCCCACTGGGGACGGTCTTATTGAAAGGGCCCACAGAAGTATTGAAGACATGCTCAGTAAATATATTCAGAAAGATCAAAGAAATTGGGATGAGGTCCTTCCACTGATTCTGATGGCCTACCGATCATCAAAGCAAGAAAGCATAAATATGACCCCTTGTATGATGATGTTAGGTCGCGAAATTGATCTACCCGTAGACCTGTTATATCCACCACCTCCAACAGAGAACGATTTGCCCTCAGATGAGTATGTAGTAAGGTTACAAAATCATATGAAAAATGTTCATGAGCTTGCTAGGTCATCTCTTTTGGAGGCGAGTATGAAACAGAAAAGGCTCTATGACAGTAGGATAAGTAAGCACAAATACAGTGTCGGTGATGCTGTATGGTTAAGAGAGTACACAAAACCCCGCGGTCTCTCTCGTAAACTTCAGTTACGCTGGGACGGTCCCTTTAAAATTATAAGAAAGATTTCCGACTTGAACTTTAAAATTCAACGAGGCCCAAAATCCATGTGTAAGATAGTACATTTTAACCGCCTCAAACCGTTCAAGGGGAAACTTACCGCATGGTTCAGAAGCCAGTGAGATATCCCTAGGATATTGATATCAATGATATCAAGACTGCCAAGTAGTGGCAGCACTATAGTATTGACAGTTAGCTCATATTTGTCCTACATGTGAGATATCAAAAGGATATCATTTTTTTTTTTCCATTGAAAAAAAAATGGGGTATCTTTAAGATATGAATTACATGTACACTAATGTTTGATATGTATGTTATTTAATTTTTATTGGCTTTGATGACCAATTTAAAAAGGTTGTTGTTGTTATAATACATTGTTTTCCATAGCCAATAAAGCAATGCATTTTTTTTTTTTTTTTGTAAAATGGTACTGGTTAGGTATCAGCATTTTATCCATGTTGTTAGGAATCTATTTCCTAGGCAGGCTGTTTGACCATTGTTGACAAGCTCCTGTTGAATGTAGGAATGCTAACAAATAAGTATAGCAAGTAACACAAGGAATTAAACATTCTATACATGTACAAATTTTATTGATTCGCACAAATTATCTGAAACCCAATGTATGAATGATCAAGTAAAACACAATTATTAAATATATGACTCCTCAGGAAACAGCTTATGATGATTTTTTTTTTGTTTTCTGAGGGGAGCCGTGGTTGTACGGCATGTCTGTGTTGATCATCTTGTCATTCTTATACTAGCCAATTCCCATCATTATTAGATGCATGTACAGCAACACTCCATTATTGCCATTTATCATGGGGCTAGTTTGTTGAAATTATTTGAGTAGATATCTATTTGAGTAGATATCCGCCTCTACTGTGTGGCGAACTATCAAAGAAGACATAAATGCTTCTTCTTGTACTAACATATTGTTATATGAGCAGTGGTATGTGATTTCCAACAATTTGACATTTTGGCGGGTGTGGGCTCGGATGGGCCTGTGCGGCCTTCTTTTGGGCTTGGAGACTCCCAGTTGTGTTCGGTCAGTGGATTAGCGGTCATGGAGTGTTCAAGCGACAAGCAAAGGCTCTGATCAGACTGCGCACATGTGCAGGCTGATCTGGGGCTTTGCTGGTCGTACATACCACATTGTTGGGAATCTCATACACTGGCTCATATTCTATGGCTCATGGGTATACTGATATCCTATTTCAATGTTTTTCGGTCACGAGCACTCTGTGAGAACCCCGGCGACAAAAACATTGTATGGTATTTATATTGGTACTAAAACTACCCCCATAATGAGCCTTATGTAATGGCTATAGAAAACCTCAAGCTGCCAAACGTGTTCCCTTTATGCAGCTTAGAGTAAAATTATGGTGGGCTTAACCCGTTATTGAACCCCCGTTTTAACTCTTGCTTCAGATGAATGGTCAACCAATACCAGCCCTAATGAATGTGGTGCCCAGGGTGGACCGCCTGAGATTCAACCAACTAAGGTGCTACACCTGTATTCAGTGTGGTCGTTCTTTTGAAAAGAAACAGAGCCTCAAGAGGCACATAACAGATAAACATGTGACCAAGATCAATTGTGACTTTTGTGGATATAAAGTGGGTGCCTCCAGAAGAAGCCTTATGGACAGGCACTTGTTACTAAAGCACCGTTTCCCCGTCGCTGTCAGCCAGAGACAGGAAACAACTATGGAGATGGCGCCAACCCTACCAGAACTGGAAACTCCTTCCACCGATGCCATAACCCTGGAGGACCAGCCGATGGAGGACACTGACTATATCAATACATGTACTCCCATGCCTTCTACCCCTGGCTTTGTCTCTCCTGCCCCTCCCTCCTCTCCTGAACCTGGCAAGACCCTCCCCTTATACCCAGCTGACCTGGATCTGCAATCCACAGCTGGGTATGTTCCCACCTCCGATCACTCTGTGATAGCTTCTGCCCCTGTTTCTGTCTCTGACCCTATGCCTCCTATTGTCTCCTTTCCCTTCCCTGATCCTGCTTCCTCTCTTTGGCCTGAACTTCTTCCCTCTTCCTCCCCTGGACCCGTTCCCTCACCTCTGTCTGCTATTGTCTCTGTTTCCTCTCCTGTACCTGCTCCTGTTTCCTCTCTGCCTGTTCCCTCTTCTCTGCCTATTCCCTCCCCTGTGCCTGCTCCTGTTTCCTCTCTGCCTGTTCCCTCTTCTCTGCCTATTCCCTCCCCTGTGCCTGCTCCTGTTTCCTCTCTGCCTGTTCCCTCTTCTCTGCCTATTCCCTCCCCTGTGCCTGCTCCTGTTTCCTCTCTGCCTGTTCCCTCTTCTCTGCCTGTTTCCTCTCTGCCTGTTCCCTCTTCTCTGCCTATTCCCTCTCCTGTACCTGCTCCTGTTTCCTCTCTGCCTGTTCCCTCTTCTCTGCCTATTCCCTCTCCTGTGCCTGCTCCTGTTTCCTCTCTGCCTGTTCCCTCTCCTGTGCCTGCTCCTGTTTCCTCTCCTCTGCCTGCTCCTGTTCCCTCTCTGCCTGTTCCCTCTTCTCTGCCTGCTTCCTCTCTGCCTGTTCCCTCGTCTCTGCCTGTTCCCTCTTCTGTGCCTGCTCCTGTTTCCTCTCTGCCTGTTCCCTCTTCTCTGCCTATTCCCTCTCCTGTGCCTGCTCCTGTTTCCTCTCTGCCTGTTCCCTCTCCTGTGCCTGCTCCTGTTTCCTCTCCTCTGCCTGCTCCTGTTCCCTCTCTGCCTGTTCCCTCTTCTCTGCCTGTTTCCTCTCTGCCTGTTCCCTCGTCTCTGCCTGTTCCCTCTTCTGTGCCTGCTCCTGTTTCCCCTCTGCCTGTTCCCTCGTCTCTGCCTGTTCCCTCTCCTGTGCCTGCTCCTGTTCCCTCTTCTGTGCCTGCTCCTGTTCCCTCTCTGCCTGTTCCCTCGTCTCTGCCTGTTCCCTCTCCTGTGCCTGCTCCTGTTTCCTCTCCTCTGCCTGTGCCCTCTTCTGTGCCTGCTCCTGTTCCGTCTCCTCTGCAGACTATCCCTCCTCTGCCTGACTTCCCTGTGAGTTTGGAAAGGCCAAACCCACTTGACCCGCGATATTTCTTTTTGGGCGCCCCGAGTGCCGCCGAGGACGATTCTCCTCAGGCACGCCTCATACGTGAGGCACGGGACAGGGCAATCCGGGCGGGACCAAGGCACTATTCAGTGCAGTTTATTCCCATGACCCTCTTTGCCGTGAAGAAGGTCGAATCTGTAAGGGTTGAGGGTAGGGAATACTCTCTATCCTCATATTGGATAGAGGAGCCCCAAGCTAGTTTGACTAAGGAGGTCAGTACTCAGACCTCCACATTGTCCTAAGAGCCCTTGGTCTAGTTTGACCCAAATTTTCCCCACCATTCTTCCTGCCCACCTTATCCCCTCCCCATGAAGCCCAGTCCACTTCCCCTATGATATATATTGTTGTTCATTTATATGTTTGTTGTTTAAAAAAAAAAAGAAAAAAAGTAATAATAATATTAAGAAGAATAACTAATTTTAGATTTTAACCCACATACGTTTAATGTCCTTTCTGTACGACAAAGACAAACAGTGCTGACCTAGATCAGATGCCACAATATGCGGTGTCTGATGTGAGTCTACACTGTTTACTAACAGATTGATCTATTGAAATAAGAGATATGTAATAAAATATGGCCCGCCCCTTAAAACAGAAATGGACTAGCCCAATTTATACCAAAAGAAAATTTCATGCAGCTTAAATGGGTTAAAGTCTTTACATACTTTTATGCAAGGGAGAAAATACATTTAGATTTACATGCAATTTTGAATATTAGGTTACTTCCCTTGTTTAATACATTTTCTTCTAACTTAAATTAATTCAGTATCAATTTCTTACTGCAAACTTAAATTTAAATAATACCATCATCTCTGTAGAATTTATATATACTGTATTACTATATGATCCATCCAAAAAAAAAAAAAAAAAAAAAAAAAAAAAAAAAAAAAAAAAAAAGGAATTAGAATCTGAAATATGAAATAAAAGGATGCACAGAAAACTCAGAGTCTGCTAGAAACTTTAAATATGTCTTTCTTGTTAATCCAGACCAAGTATGGTCTGCAGTGTGTAAACTTCCAGTCTCATTCTTGCAGACCTTGACATTAATATGTACTAGTGAGTTATACCAAAACTTTAGTTTCATTATGTGTGGAGCAGTTTTAGCAAGGTTTGCGGGAATGGTCTGTGAATGTGGCACGATGTGGTGAGGTGATGGGCATCACTTCGCCATATTGTGACAAATCCCCAATTTTTCATAGTGGAAGCCCTGATAAAAAAAAAAGAGATCTCCTCTCATTCCATCAGTAGGTCAGAGTCTGTTTATTTCGGTTCTGTAAAATTTTAGAAAACTGCTGCATTTTCTCTAATGATGGACTGCGTGGAATCTTTGTTGTCTGGTCGGTTGAGCTGTTGAATGAAAGATAAAATAAAATAAGTTACTTATGGCAACATAGGTCACTTATATTTGACTTTTAAAATTTTATGAAATATAAATGTTATTGTGGTGTTCCCTTAGTTGATTCATCTGTGGAAGGTGACACAAGGTAGCACAATTTAACAGCCTAACCAAAAATGTATAGTCCAGTTCATGTAAAACAAAGAAGAAAAAAAATCAATATTAAAGTGAACCTCACCGGAACTTAATACCTGGGAGTAAAAGTCTGTACCAATAATGGTATTGGCTTTTCTTCTGTGTATTTTAAACCATAGAATTTTCATGAAAGATGACATATTGAAGAAAGAAAAAAAATTAATTCAGAAAACGTATGTTCTATGGTGGAGTTCACTTGTAAGTTGGGAGCGAGACCCATGTTGGGTAGGCATCGGTGTCGCTTCCCTTCATGACGAATCATAATTGTGAAGTTCGAGGACGAACTTTTTCGAGGAAGGAGGGTAATGAAACGGACCTGGCATGGTCCTCCTCCCTTGAAGATGTGCGAATTATGGTTCGTCACGAAGCCTGTCCCCAGGAGGAAATCTAGTGCTTATGTGCGCTGTTGTCAGCAATTCAGCCAGTGCCGTGCCGTAAATCAGGCCTTGGTTTATCATACCTTAGGTGACCTTTGTCCCCATACTTGGAAATGACCGGGATGACAACCCTGAAGCTGTAGTTAGCGAGAAAGCATCATTTGTCAATGTTGACAACATGTGGGAAGCCATCTTGGATTGTTAGTTGGAGTGCTTCGGCTCTCGTCGCTATACACCTTTATGTCACACGTCGTGACATCACGTCGCTGCCAGCGGCCAATCAGCGGGCCTGAAACCGTGACAAGACTCTCTGGTTGGCTGAGCAGTGATGATGTCACGATTTTGTCATATGTTGTCATTCTTGTCATAGGCGGGCTATTTAAATGACAAGCGTTTGACAAACGCCCGGAATCTGTCTCGGGATCGAGTAAACAAACTCACGTCAAATTTGATTAAGAATTCTTGTGTACATTTTCGTACCCAATCTCTTCAACCTTAGTAGTGGGTAGCTTTTGCTAACTTTAAAACAATCCGCTTAAGTGTAGAGGAGAGAATTGCAATTTCGTATTAAGGAAAGGTATTTGAACAGAACTTTTGGCCTTAGTCTTAAGTTGTTAGTACCTCATAGACGCCGGGAATTCGTTCTAGGGAGGTCGGGACGTAAGGTGCCCAGCTTGGTGATCTTAACAGGATCTAAAACGAAGGAGTCGCGCTCCGTTTTTATTGTATCATTTTTACTGTGGGAACTTCCTGGGTTGAGCTAGGTAGAGTGCCTCTGCTACACGTACTCTTCGTCTGGGGCCACAGACCGCACGGCCTATTCCTGCGCTATACACCAAACCATGGCAGTTCCCACTGTGGGCTAAAAGTTCTATAGTAAAATTGAGAGGTTAATATACATGGCCAAATGTTGACCTGCTAGTGAAAGGTTTATATTGCAATTCTCGCCTCTAGACTGAGCATCGTACCCATCTCACTACTCACCCCTGTCCACAAGTTCCCCCCATATCAATGGCTCACTGTAATAGGCTATAGGCGCAGCAGCACTTGCATATTAAACTGTATTATCATAGCATTGATTAAGCACTTGCACAATCATATACATGTCTTACTGGTTTCTCAGTGTGTGCCCAGCCATTCAATGTAGGCTAACTTCATACGTGCACATTCAGATAAGTTCTTTGTGAACTGAGACATTTAGTAAATACGCTACCATAGTTAAGGCTGAATTAGTTTAAATATTATAGCATGCAAGATTGACTGTTAGGTGAATACGTGGGTAAATCTAAGCAGCAGACGGGCTCTTAGTCGTTATTTCACTCCCCATTGTTGGTCCAGTATAACCCCCCCATACATAGCCCCAAAAGACCGGGAATCTACAATCACCACATTCCCCCTTTATTATTATTATATGCTCGGTAAACCCTGTATGTGAGACCGTGAGGGACGTTACAAAATTTGGTGGCAGCGGTGGGATATAAATAAAATCAGATTAATTATTACGCTATTTATCAAGTTGTCTTAGAAGACGATTATACGCAATGCAATTTGCATAACTGTTGTTCTAGAATGAGTAATTCTTAGAAGTTTTTGTTAATGAAATAGGCTATTTTTTATGTGAATACGATATCAGTAAATTAGTGTTACTGAGCCTGTGTATGGCAACGTTGTAATATTTTGAAGTATTAGTGAGCCTATAATTAAGTTTTATTTAAAGATTGCATTGCGTTTTGGTGAAGAGCGTTGTAATTGCCTTAGCGTACCCTCACGACTCATAGCTTACATATCAAATGTGATTGTTGCTGCGCCAGAATATAAGGCCTAGTTGAGCAGTTTCCCTCCCCGTCCTGTTATCACTTTGTACATTTTTTTTAATTACTCAAACACATCCAAATGGCTTCTCGTGATGAACCAAGCATTGATGTTGGCCTTAGTCCTGGGCGAGAGGACACTGGAAATACCATCGCCCCTGGGTTTGGTCAGTTTGGCGAAGGTCGTCCGCGGCCCTTTCCCTGATCTCGAGTACAGATTCCCGTCCTTCGCCTCTGACTAAATCCGAGCTGGACCGAACTCCTAGCTGTAAGGTCCGGTTGGGAGTTCCCCGGCGTAAAGAGCATGTAGGCAAACTCAAACACTTATTAAATGAATATCAATCCGGTTTAGTAACCGGAAGGGCGCTATAATGTAATGCCCAACAATCAAAGCACTGAGAGTACATGTATATGTATTTAGATTGGCTACCATGACCGCTAGTTGTTGTTGTTAAAATATATAACTTATCCACAGCTAAATAAGCAAGGAACATGTGTTTTTGTAAAATGATACTGGATAAGTATCATTATTTTTTCCATGTTGTTAGGGATCTATTTATTGAGTAGGCTGTGTGACCATTGTTGATAGGTTCCTGTTGAATTAAAGAACGTTTACATATACGTAGCCAGTAACACAGTGAATAAACAATTTATACATGTATATATTTTATTGATTCACATCAAATTATCTGAAATCACATGTATGAATGATCAAGTAAAACACAATTAATGAAAAAGACTCCTCAGGAAACAGCTTAAAATTCTTTCTGAGGGGAGCCGTGGTTGTACGGCATGTCTGTGTTGATCATCTAATCATTCTTATACTAATCATTATATGCATGTACAGCAACGCTCCGCCATTTATCATGGGGCTAGTTTGTTATAATTATTTGAGTAGATATCTATTCAAGTAGATATGTAGTTATCTATTCGAGTAGATATCCGCCTCTGCTGTGTGGCAAACTGTCATATAAGACGCAGATGCGTCTTCTTATACTGACATATTTATGTGTATTGTATTTGTATTAGCCACCCCCATAATTAGCCTGATGTAATGGCTATAGAAAACGTTCAAGCTGCCAAATGCACTTTCCTTTATGCAGCTCTGAGTAATATTATGGTGGGATTACATGTAATTTGTAACTGAAGACCTTACCGAGTTGGTGCTTCCAGACGAAGTTTGATGGACAGGCACTTGTTGCTGAAGCACCATTTCCCCGTGGCTGTCAGCTAGAGAGAAGAAACCACCATGGAGACGGCACCAACAATACCAGAGTTAGAACCCCCCTCCACCGACGCCATAACCTTGGGAGACCAGCCGATGGAGGACACTTATTATATTAATACCCCCATGCCTTCTACCCCTGGTTTTGTCTCTCCTGCCCCTCCCTCCTCTCCTGAACCTGGCAAGACCCTCCCCTTATACCCAGCTGACCTGGATATGCAATCCACGGCTGCTTCTGTTACCTCTCCTCTGCAGACTATCCCTCCCCTGCCTGACTTCCCTGTGAGTTTGGAAAGGCCAAACCCACTTGACTGGCGATATTTCTTTTTGGGTGCCCCAAGTGCCGAGGACGATTCTCCTCAGGCACGCCTCATACGTGAGGCACGGGACAGGGCAATCCGGGCGGGACCAAGGCACTATTCAGTGCAGTTTATTCCCATGACCCTCTTTGCCGTGAAGAAGGTCGAATCTGTAAGGGTTGAGGGTAGGGAATACTCTCTATCCTCATATTGGATAGAGGAGCCCCAAGCTAGTTTGACTAAGGAGGTCAGTACTCAGACCTCCACATTGTCCTAAGAGCCCCTTGGTCTAGTTTGACCCAAATTTTCCCCACCATTCGTCCTGCCCACGTATCCCCTCCCCATGAAACCCAGTCCACTTCCCCTATGAGATCCTATGATATATATTGTTGTTCATTTATATGTTTGTTGTTAAAAAAAAAAAAAAAAAAAAAAAAAAAAAAAAGTAATAATAATATTAAGAAGAATAACTAATTTTAAATTTTAACCCACATAAGTTTAATGTCCTTTCTGTACGACAAAGACAAACAGTGCTGACCCAGATCAGATGCCACAATATGCGGTGTCTGATGTGAGTCTACACTGTTTACTAACAGATTGATCTATTGAAATAAGAGATATGTAATAAAATATGGCTCGCTCCTTAAAACAGAAATGGACTAGCCCAATTTATACCAAAAGAAAATTTTATGCAGCTTAAATGGGTTAAAGTCTTTACATACTTTTATGCAAGGGAGAAAATACATTTAGATTTACATGCAATTTTGAATATTAGGTTACTTCCCTTGTTTAATACATTTTCTTCTAACTTGGATTAATTCAGTATCAATTTCTTACTGCAAACTTAAATTTAAATAATACCATCATCTCTGTAGAATTTATATATACTGTATTACTATATGATCCATCCAAAAAAAAAAAAAAAAAAAAAAAAAAAAAAGGAATTAGAATCTGAAATATGAAATAAAAGGATGCACAGAAAACTCAGAGTCTGCTAGAAACTTTAAATATGTCTTTCTTATTAATCCAGACCAAGTATGGTCTGCAGTGTGTAAACTTCCAGTCTCATTCTTGCAGACCTTGACATTAATATGTACTAGTGAGTTATACCAAAATTTTAGTTTCATTATGTGTGGAGCAGTTTTAGCAAGGTTTGCGTGAATGGTCTGTGAATGTGACACGATGTGGTGAGGTAATGGGCCATCACTTCACCATATTGTGACAAATCCCCAATTTTTCATAGTGGAAGCCCTGAAAAAAAAGAGATCTCCTCTCATTCCATCAGTAGGTCAGAGTCTGTTTATTTCGGTTCTGTAAAATTTTAGAAAACTGCTGCATTTTCTCTAATGATGGACTGCGTGGAATCTTTGTTGTCTGGTCGGTTGAGCTGTTGAATGAAAGATAAAATAAAATAAGTTACTTATGGCAACATAGGTCACTTATATTTGACTTTTAAAATTTTATGAAATATAAATGTTATTGTGGTGTTCCCTTAGTTGATTCATCTGTGGAAGGTGACACAAGGTAGCACAATTTAACAGCCTAACCAAAAATGTATAGTCCAGTTCATGTAAAACAAAGAAGAAAAAAAATCAATATTAAAGTGAACCTCACCGGAACTTAATACCTGGGAGTAAAAGTCTGTACCAATAATGGTATTGGCTTTTCTTCTGTGTATTTTAAACCATAGAATTTTCATGAAAGATGACATATTGAAGAAAGAAAAAAAATTAATTCAGAAAACGTATGTTCTATGGTGGAGTTCACTTGTAAGTTGGGAGCGAGACCCATGTTGGGTAGGCATCGGTGTCGCTTCCCTTCATGACGAATCATAATTGTGAAGTTCGAGGACGAACTTTTTCGAGGAAGGAGGGTAATGAAACGGACCTGGCATGGTCCTCCTCCCTTGAAGATGTGCGAATTATGGTTCGTCACGAAGCCTGTCCCCAGGAGGAAATCTAGTGCTTATGTGCGCTGTTGTCAGCAATTCAGCCAGTGCCGTGCCGTAAATCAGGCCTTGGTTTATCATACCTTAGGTGACCTTTGTCCCCATACTTGGAAATGACCGGGATGACAACCCTGAAGCTGTAGTTAGCGAGAAAGCATCATTTGTCAATGTTGACAACATGTGGGAAGCCATCTTGGATTGTTAGTTGGAGTGCTTCGGCTCTCGTCGCTATACACCTTTATGTCACACGTCGTGACATCACGTCGCTGCCAGCGGCCAATCAGCGGGCCTGAAACCGTGACAAGACTCTCTGGTTGGCTGAGCAGTGATGATGTCACGATTTTGTCATATGTTGTCATTCTTGTCATAGGCGGGCTATTTAAATGACAAGCGTTTGACAAACGCCCGGAATCTGTCTCGGGATCGAGTAAACAAACTCACGTCAAATTTGATTAAGAATTCTTGTGTACATTTTCGTACCCAATCTCTTCAACCTTAGTAGTGGGTAGCTTTTGCTAACTTTAAAACAATCCGCTTAAGTGTAGAGGAGAGAATTGCAATTTCGTATTAAGGAAAGGTATTTGAACAGAACTTTTGGCCTTAGTCTTAAGTTGTTAGTACCTCATAGACGCCGGGAATTCGTTCTAGGGAGGTCGGGACGTAAGGTGCCCAGCTTGGTGATCTTAACAGGATCTAAAACGAAGGAGTCGCGCTCCGTTTTTATTGTATCATTTTTACTGTGGGAACTTCCTGGGTTGAGCTAGGTAGAGTGCCTCTGCTACACGTACTCTTCGTCTGGGGCCACAGACCGCACGGCCTATTCCTGCGCTATACACCAAACCATGGCAGTTCCCACTGTGGGCTAAAAGTTCTATAGTAAAATTGAGAGGTTAATATACATGGCCAAATGTTGACCTGCTAGTGAAAGGTTTATATTGCAATTCTCGCCTCTAGACTGAGCATCGTACCCATCTCACTACTCACCCCTGTCCACAAGTTCCCCCCATATCAATGGCTCACTGTAATAGGCTATAGGCGCAGCAGCACTTGCATATTAAACTGTATTATCATAGCATTGATTAAGCACTTGCACAATCATATACATGTCTTACTGGTTTCTCAGTGTGTGCCCAGCCATTCAATGTAGGCTAACTTCATACGTGCACATTCAGATAAGTTCTTTGTGAACTGAGACATTTAGTAAATACGCTACCATAGTTAAGGCTGAATTAGTTTAAATATTATAGCATGCAAGATTGACTGTTAGGTGAATACGTGGGTAAATCTAAGCAGCAGACGGGCTCTTAGTCGTTATTTCACTCCCCATTGTTGGTCCAGTATAACCCCCCCATACATAGCCCCAAAAGACCGGGAATCTACAATCACCACATTCCCCCTTTATTATTATTATATGCTCGGTAAACCCTGTATGTGAGACCGTGAGGGACGTTACAATAGTGTTTGTTTTAATCCTTCATACACTAGTGACTCCTAAATGAGTACTTTGGCAAACAGTATAGACCAATATGCACTGCCGCATTATGCGGCATTTCATCAAGGTCTACAATATTTACCAAGACATAATATTATGTTATGAATCAAGTGATTTCGTATTGGCGCAGTAACAGGTCCGAGGTCAGCTGTATACAGCTGACCAAGGACCTGTAACTGAGCCAATACGAAATCACTTGATTAATGACATTTTTTATAAATTAACTTTCAATGACAGTCAATATGTGGCGAATTAATTCAGATTAAGGAAATTCTTATTAGTTATCATTGAAACTTTTGAAACTACCTGAGAGAAAATGGCCCACCTATGAGTTACCGGGCGCAGTTTATGATGTAAGGCAAATTTCAGTCTGTAACGGCGTAGATTGAAGAAGAAAAATACCGAAGAGCAAAGATCAAATATAGACTATATGAAAGTGGAAACGTCACAATTATGATACCGACACATTTTGCTGTATAAGTGCTGTATAAGGCTTTGTAAAGAAATAATTTAGAAGCAAACAGACCATAAAACCCTTTAAAATCAGTTGTGCCCAGTAGAGTGCAAGTTAGCCAGATCAAGCATCTTTTGCTACATACCAAGATACATCCGTCCTAGTCAACTGTCCAGTTCAACTGTTGGAATGTCTTGTATTTTCCTTACCTCTAAGTTCTGTTTTGCCCATTAGTAGAATAAATTGACATCGCTGTTAGTTTTGTGTTTAGTGTTTTTGTTAACATTTGCTGACAAGAACTGATCGCAGTCCTCTGAAGAGACTGGTACGAATCTTTCATATACCTGAACCCTCGAATTACCAGTGTCGTCCGAAACAGTTCCATCCGGTCTTCTATCCTCTAGTGGCAGTTGAATAGGAAACATCGAGTGTCCCACTACTTCCTCGAGAACGGATTCTGTTTTCTCTGGTGTCAGTAGCTCATAGCGGCTTAAAACATCTAAAATTCGCATTATGTCCTCGCCATTTCTGGCAGTTCTGTCCGATAATATTCCCTACAACAAGGGCGGACTTGATTTGCTGAGTGAACAGTCGAAACGTCCCCAAGTCAAAATGTCCCCAACTCAAAAACGTTTGTGTTGTTGTTGTTGTATTTCTATTTCAGCATTTCTTACCGAAATCAAAAATTGGTCTGACTTTTATAAACTCCCACGAAGAGCGCTCTCATGTGACCTGACTGAGCTTCTGACCAATCAGATGCATGGATTTCTGTATAGTCCAAGATGAAATCCATATAGTCCAAGGTGAAGTCCATATAGACCAAGGTGAAGTCCATATAGTCCAATGTGACTATATGAAAGTATAAACGTCACAAGTATGACACCGACGCATTTCGCTGTATAAGTGCTATATATTGAGTAGTTAATTAATAGACGATAGTTATAACCTGTGGCACCTCAATTTATACAATGTAGATGTACCATCCCATAATTATTGTATCTAACCAAAAGGAAGCATGCATTAGTGCATCAATGGTTAATTCGCTTTGCAAGTACCGACATGTGCGACATGTTTGTTGATCTCAGTACTCCCTTTCTCTTGGTTACATATGTAGTAACAGCGTTTCAATTCTTTTCCCTTTTTCCAAGAAATCTTGTATGCCCCATAACTTGGTAACCGTTTGAATTATCCACATGAAACGTTATAAGAATGTATATCTGATCAAGATCATGTTTAGCGAACACTTTTGGTTTCTTTCTGTTTCTGAGTTATGGATTTTATGCTTATTTTGTAGAATTTTCATTCTTGTAAACTCACTCAGAATTTATTCAGGACGAAAGATTGCTAGATTATAGTTCTCTGCAATAATACTTAATTGTGGCAAGTAACAATCAACTTGCCGTGTCTTCGGTAGAATTCTGAAATGCTAGCCCTGCACTTTTTCAGCTTCTGTTGCAAAGCAGTGGTTTCTGCTGTTATTCATCAAAGTAAGAAAAATGACAAAGATTAGAAATCGATACAATCAAGCATCACACCTGATTGGAAAATGACAACTTCACAATTAGACATCACAAACGAGAGCCAAGAGGTCAGCCCTTTCCCAGCAGGTGACCACAAGACATCAATAAACAGACGCACACGAAAGCATAAAAATCAAGACAGAAATAACATAAATGATCCACAAGAGAAGTATCGTCTGGAACTGCCAGTAAAAATATTTTACTGGATGACTCAAACAGGTTTCTCTCATTGGCTAGATAACGAGCATTTATTTGAAAACTTGCACAAAGGGGTTTCTACATAGGGCAAGTGGGTGTGTTAACGTAACCCTATGGTTATTGTCAAGAATTATCAACAACGCAAATGTACAGAATGGTTTTAAAACATGTGTATAGTGTGTAAAATATCTTGTGTATTCAAGTAAAACTAGAACTGTCAGATATCCTGTCTATAGCCCTGCTGCAGCGCGTTTCATGAAGTGAAAAGGCTAAGTTCTAAAGATACAGTACTTACAGGAAAATCTAAAGATATTGAGCAGGAACCAATTCTGACATCAATAAAGGGACATAAGTCTGTAACAAACTAGATATTGTCAATATGAATGCATATTTAAAATTTCATGAAATTCTGTCAATTCGTCCAAAGATGTTGAGCGGAACAAAATTTTGGTGTAAATGAAGGGCCATAACTCAGAATAAAAATTGCAAAAATACCTGTGTACTGATCCCAAACATGAGGTTGTCAATATTAATGCATATATAAAATTTGGTGTCAATTTGTTCTCAAGATATTAAGCGGAAAAAATGTTTGGCGTAAATCAAGGGCCATAACTCTGGTACAAATTTTGGAAAAATTACGTTAAACAATCCCAAGCTAGATCTTGTCACTATGAATGCATATATAAAATTTGGTGAAATCAAGTTCATGTACAAAGTCAGAAAGGGTGCAAAGATCAGGAATCTATACAATCAGTACCACACCCGACCCAGAATACCAATGGGAAAGCAACAAACTCACAGTAAAACACCAAAAACGAGAGGCAAGAGATCAGCCCTTTCCTAGCAGGTGACCACAAGGCACATATAAACAGATACGTACAAAGGCAAAGCAAACACAAGACAGAAAAAAACATAAAAGATCCACAAAAGAAGTACCGCCTTGGAACGGTCAGTAAAATATTTTACTGGAGGGCTTAAACCAGTTTAACAGTGCTCCAACCTCACCCTTAGTTCAGATGTGGATCAAAACACATAGATGTTTGGTTTGCATGAAAGACCCCTAACTTATCAATGTGTCATCTCCTAGAACATATAAATCAAGATAAACAAAGGAGATAAAGCAAAGATAATGACTAAACATTAAAAACTCACAGTCACAGTAAAACACTAATTAATATTGACAACCTCATGCTTGGGATCAGTATACAGGTATTTTTGCAAACTCACAGTAAAACACCACAAACGAGAGCCAAGAGGTCAGCCCTTTCCCAGCAGGTGACCACAAGGCATATATAAACAGATACGTACAAAGGCATAGCAAACACAAGACAGAAAAAAATAAAAGATCCACAAAAGAAGTACGGCCTTGGAACGGTCAGTAAAATATTTTACTGGAGGGCTTAAACCAGTTTAACGGTGTTTCAACCTCACCCTTAGTTCAGATATGGATCAAGACACATAGATAGTTGGTTTGCATGAAAGACCCCTAACGTATCAATGCATCATCTCTTAGAACATATAAATCAAGATAAAGAAAGGAGATAAAGCAAAGATAAAGACTCAACAGTAAAGCTGAATACTGGAGCAAAACAAATCCAACAGGTAAACCCCAGTGGGCCCAACAAACAGCCAAAGAATCATGCCCCTACCATCTAATCAAAAGATAAGTCTTTAAGTCGGAACTGTCATATAGTCTAAAGTCCGACCCACATGCGTGCAAATAAAGAGAAAAACAAAGTTGCCGACCGTGCTTGGATTGGCCACCGAGCATGCTGTCTGTTGCAAATCTGCCAAAAAGGACAGGTAACTATCCCAATTTAGATCATGTCAATATCAATGCACGTACAAAAATTGGTTTATTTCTATAATGTTGTTCTCAAGTTATAGAGGGAAAACAAAATTATGACGGACAGACAAACAGTTGTCACATGTTCACATGCTTAAATGTATAAAGGAAAATCATCCATATAAGTAATCTGCTAGCTTCATACAAAATATCAAGGCTCCAGGCCTTGTGACAAGGCCTAGAGCCTTGATATTTTGTACGAATCATCACCTAGAATATGTCTACCACCAATTGTAAGTGAGTATGATCAAGAAATACCACAATTACAAACTGAAGACTAACCCATATCACCGCGAGGAAGAGCCACACAACAATCACAAGACACCAGGAAGACAGACTAAGCAAAGCAACCAGCTCTCTCTTCCCCATCAAGATGATTGCAAAACTAGAAGGGACATAAAGAAACGTACAACAAAACATAGAACAATTACAGAATCCCACAATGGGAGTAACAATAAACAACAAGTCAACAACAAAAGAACCACCGCCTTAGAATGGACAGCAGTCTAAGCCACTGGGGCTTAAATGCATTTTACTGGTACCAAATCTTCGCCCTAGATTCTGCTGTTGTTGAAGTACAAAGATTGTTCAGCTCGCATGGAAGCATCGCAAGTTTGTTCAAATTATGCCCATTGGGCAATTATGGCCCTATCCAGGGGGTAAAATGTTTTACATAGACTTAAATAGGGAAAACATGAAAAAATCTTCTCATAAATTCAATTTCATGTGGGGTTTTATTGAAAGTGCTGTCAGATCCATTATCATAACTGTTTGGTTGGCTTTATGATGCTTATCCCTGACATTATGAATAGACATTCTCAGCTGAGCAACCCAAGGCCATTGGGCCCTCTTGTATTAAGTAACATTAATATCAAAACACTAAAATAATTAATGAAACATTAAGAATAAAGAAACTATAGCATGACTTTTTGAAGAGTTTTAAAATTTGCTATTAAAGGTGTAAATTACCTCATCATTATCCATAACTATCATATTAATTTTGATAACACAAATATTAAAATACTGATCCAGTCTTCTCACTTCTCACAACCATCTTATAGAAACATCATCTTTTGTCATTTTTTAAATATGCCTTTTGGGTCAAAATTTCAATTTATTTGTACCTTTATAAATCGATGGGTGTAGTAAATTAGAGACCGGAAGATGTAGGAAAGCTCATTTTCAATGTCAGACCTACATTTGCAAGCTCTTTATTCAGAGTGACAGAATGTTTAGGGGGTGGGATGGGTAGCCATTTAATTCCAAGCCACATAAAGTGATTATGGTAACATTGAGAATAAAAAAGATGATTTTTTTGGATTTTTTCATGGTTGCTAAGGCATAATCAAGTATAGTTTTCCACCAGTTACCATAGCAACAATGATGTTTTTGTTATCAACACCAAATTTTATTTGACCATATACAATTATCTTTTTTACAGTTCAATTTCTATAATATATAAAAAATGTTTTATTTCAAGAAAACTATATACATAAACAAGGGTTTTCATATGTGGTATAAGTGGGTGGGGTAACAAGTACTTAAATTTAAGGTCAAGACTGAATAGAATTCCTGTTTCTACCCTTTTTATGTTTACGATAGTAAGTTTGCAATAATGTAGTTTATAAAGTTATGATATCTTAAGTTATGTTAAGTAATAAATATATCATTTGTTTGGTAATTTTCAAGTTGAATATGGAAACTTTTTTAGCTTCCATGGGAATAACATGACCCAAATGCCAACAATCTCAAATTTTAGTTTTTATTTCATAGTCTTTTATATTACCTTTTAGAAAAAGAATAAAAATGGGGGTCACCAAACTAATTTTCTTTCAGGAGCGCAAATGGTACCCCAACCCCCACATATTTTGAGGATAATTCAATATAAAACGTTATGGAGTGTCCTTTTTGTCATTTATATTAATTCATTATACTTGTAGGAAGAAGTAATTTATTATTATAAAGCTGAAAAAAGAAGACAAAAATAATGTTTAAAAGGTGCCCACCAAGGAATCGACCCTGGTCCGCTGGTTCAAGAGTCCAACGCGCTAACCGCTAGGCTACGAGGTCAGATCGTGCGCCGGCCAAATTAACCGTATATATTGGACACACAATCCGAGTACCGGCCATATTCGTATTCGCTTACACGGTCTAAACTTTATAATTTTGCATATTGTTTGATTTCACCAGATCTATTTATCAGTATTTCGTACTAAGATAACGAGTCAATCGATATAGAACTTAATTTTGTTCTGAAAATGAGTTGTAATATCCATCTGACGTTTTTTTTTGTTTGTTTGATTTGATTCTTTACGTCCCATCAACAATCTTTCAGTTATATAGGAACGGATCTTCCTGGGTTGAACCAGTACTAAGCTAGGATAAATGTGTCTTGCTCAAGGACCACAACGCAGTGACGCCGGTGAGGCTCGAACCCACGGCCCTTCGGTCTTGAGTCAAGCACTCTACCACTGAGCCACTGCGCTCCCGCCATCTGACGTAAACGTATTGTAAAACTGTATTGGTGCGAATTTTGAAATGGTCGAAAGACGGGACTCAGACCCCGCCGCAGGAAAGGTGCGCGTGGACAATACCCGAAAGTGCCCTTAAGTGAAAATGCTCATAACTCTTGAACAACTAGGTAATATATAATACAAAATTCTACAGGAAATTACCAATTTGCTTTCCACACATTCTTTCTGCAACAGGATACTGATGAATCTACGTTAACCACGGGTCGTGCACATGTCGGTCGATTTCCAAAATAAAATATATTATATCCAGTTCATTTTTTTCCGAGCCTTCCATGATGCGACTTGCAAAGGCTCTAGTGAGCCTATTACAAAGGCTCTAGTGAGCCTATTACAAAGGCTCCAGAGAGGTTATTACAAAGACTCTAGTCTCTAGTGAGCCTATTACAAAGGCTCTAGTGAGCCTATGCAGCGCACAACCTCACCGGGCCTTCGCTGATCGCACCAACGATAAGTACATAAAGTAAAAGTGTATTAAGCGGCCACTCAAAAAGAAGACCAAAATTGGTTTTTAAGACCGATTATCGCTTAATGCAGGTCGGAAGTATTGCAGAATGTTCCAAGAGAGTATTCTGCAATACTTTGTCTTTAAGACCTTTATTTTGTTTATTTTGAGTGCTTGCCGCTAAAGACAGGTTTTACTGTATTGCAGGTGACTCAGAGATTACCCTTATCACGTTCATTGTGACTTCGCAGACCATAAGTGACAGTTTCGTGTGTAAAGGTGAACTATTTTAATCCAGTATTTGTAATTATTCTGATTTATTTTCTGTCGAAGTCAGATTATCAAAGTTGCTCCATTTAATATGAAATCTGTATGCCAATTAATGGCCAGATATTGTCACGTTTCTTTTTCTATGAGTTTATATTTGTCAGATTTTTTAGGGTAAAAAAGTACGCCGGATAAACAAGTTAACATTTTTAGGTGAGTTCAAACACCGCTTTTCTACTAGAAACTAATGTACTTCTAAACTGCCATGTAATTATAAATAACAAAGGATTAGAAATGTACGATTAAAGCCAGGGAACAATTGTGCTGACCACGGAGGGGTCATTTTCGTTCCACCGGGCTTCAAAATCAAGTCCGCATGCACGCACACAGTCAGATAGACAAAAAAAAATATAATTTACGCTTAGGACATGGACTATGGTAGTTCCCTCTTAATCGAGGCTAACATACACTAAAGAAACGTAACTATACTTAAAACCAAAAGTAACTTTACTCTTTGAACTACCGAATATATGGTTACTGTGTTTGATTTCAACCAAATTAAATATTGCAATGAGTTGCTGGTACCCGCCCTAACATAATTCACGGAAAACAACTTAGGTAAATTAATCTTCTTTCGAGTTATCTGTGCCATCAGTAAAAGTACAAAATCAGCCTTTCCTGACAAAATCCAAGGTAAACCTAGGATTTGAACACGCTTTTTTAAGGGCCATCGATTGCCCATTAAAATACTGCAAGACATTTTGCCTCTGGCGTATAGTTATTTTTTTCTTCTTCTTCTTTTTTTGCAGCATCTTAAAGTTTGTTCTCATTGAAATTATCTCCCTTTGAATTAAAACAATAGTAAACTATAGTCCCTGCTAAAAGCTTTATCATTGATGACATTTGATTTTTTAACCATTGATTTGTTTGGTGTTGTGCCCTGAGTATGTGATAAAATAATCTGATAAAAAATTACCATCGGTTTGGAAGAAAAATGGCAAATAATTTATTATGGGAAATTCCATTGAATGCATCTGGGCGACTTAAAGAAAGAAACTTCTTCATTTGTCCGTATTTTAGATTTTATAAGATGCTAGCAGTTGAAATTTCGTGCTCAGCTGAGTTGAGCATGAAAAAAATTAATAACCTAGGGACCTGGTGTCTGCCTATGCTTACCTTTTTGTTCTTCCACGTTAACCCTTACATCGCCAATCGCAACAGAAGTCGTCTGCTTTTCTCGTCTGCTGAAATGTTTAAGAACCCTCGATGGCAAACAGTGTGGACCCAGATCAGACAGCTCCTATAGGAGCAGTCTGATCTGGGTCCACGCTGTTTGCTTCTATACTTAATTCGTCAGTGATGTTAGGCAATTATTTGCAGCAGACGACTTCAGCAGACGACATTTTCAGATGCATTTTTTTCTTGGCGCTTTAAGGGTTGATAATGAAAAGGCCTTTATAATTTTGAGAAATTGGATAGGCATGAGTAAATGCACATTTGCTGGCTGATCTGTGACTTCCTCGAATTCTGCAGCCCATTTCCATCTATTGCAACATTTTTGACGATTGCTTCAACTCCCTATCCAGACAAAGATACTTTATTGATTAGAATAATGCTCCAAACAGGTAGTAGTAGTAGTAATAGAATTAGTAGTAGCTGTTGCTGCTCATGCGCGGATCCAGAAAGTTTTTTCAGTGAGGGTCCAACTTTTTTTTAACTTTTTTAAGTTGATTAGGGGAGAGAGGATACAATTACTGCAATAAGTGGGCCATTATCGGCCCGCCAGCACTGAATGCTGGCTTGTAACCTTTGTGGTTTTACAGGGGATCCGGACCAATATTGCTAAGAAACCCTATATTTTTGTGGTTTTTGAGGGGGTCCGGACCCCCTGTTGCCCTCTGGATCCGCACATGCTGCTGCTGTTGAAGTAGTTGTTGTTGTTGTAGCAGTAACAGCATTATACGCTCGATTGAAAAGGGAGGTAATGTTTTTAAGGGCGGTTTTTCATCTCTACTGCTCCCGTAGGTTATCGAAAGGTGTCAAAATATTATGCAACTTTGCGCAACTGGGCAATGACAAAAAGGCTATTTAAGATAAACGGCAGTGTGTTTGGTGATAAAGACGAAAACATATCAGGCCACCCGTTAGATAAAATTGTAAACTATATGACGTGTTTTTCTACACTGGTCGGATAAATATTGAAAATATAAAGTAAGTAGTATTATTTATTTTCATTTATTTATCATTGCTGTATTTGATTCCCCTGCATAATATCATCTGCCATATAAAACTTTAAGTCGTGTCTGTCTCACAGCATGGTCCCTTCTAGACAATAATTAATCATAGTACGAAATTAGTTGAAATTCCAAATTTTATGTATTGTCAATTTATCTATACAACTTTATTGATTGCACAATACCTTGGTATAACCATCTCTGATAATATGGACTGGGGTCAACACATTTCAGAAATTTCTTCCAAAGCAACTAAAACACTCGGTTTCCTTCGCAGGAATTTGGATTTTTGCACCTAGAAGTACTAAGGAAGTTGCATACAAAACTTTGGTTCGGCCTAAACTAGAGTATGCTACTCAAAACTCTGAATAATCAGGTAGAGAACGTTCAGAGAACAGCAGCCCGTTGGACCTGCAGGAGATGGCGAAACACACAAGAAGTGTCTGTGAGATGCTTGATGAGCTTGAGTGGCCATCTCTGGAGGCCCGTAGAGATCGGTCCTCCCTGCTTCTCTTTCATTAAATACATTCTAGTGCTGTGTCTATAGAAAAAGACAAGTACCTGACCCCTGCTCACAGTTTGAAATCAACCAGGGCATCACACAGCGCCCAATATTGTAGATACCAAACATACAGTTATGCCCTGAAGATCTCATTTTCCCCGTACTATTCCACAGTGGACTAGTATTTCTCCTTCGGTGGTCAATTCCCAGACTACTGAGGAGTTTAGGGCACTCCTCAATTAGTCAAAACACAGCCGATAATTTTTTCTTGTTTTTTGTTCTCCCTGGCGTAATGATCAAAATTTGATCGTGCCAGTATGATAAGAAAGAAAGAAAGATTGTCATTTTCATATTATATTCTGATTATTTTGACAAAAAATGTATGCCATTTTCGCGCGCACTCCATGTTATACTCCTCTAGAGGCGTTTGGAGTATCCTGCAGATACAGATAATAATACTGTGCGTTCATCCCTCGTATATAAGGTAGACTTCTATTTTTCATATCCAGGCCCCGAGGTTATAAAAGTTTACTCATGAAGCATCAAAGCAGAAATTAACATTCTGCTCGTTTCATCGAATAGAGCAGAATATTTGTCTAGTCGGTACTAGCATTAGCAAAGGTTGTACAGTATATTATTATTCAGGAGAATAATCAGGCATTAGTGAACGAAGTGTCGTGAAAAATCAGTTCTAAGGCGGCTTCACAGGCGTGAGCAACACACAAAGGATCATTGACACTTGCTATGGGTAATAGCCTATGGTTTTCAGTAAGAATAAAAGTTGGTCAATCGTCACTTTCTTCACCTTGAAGCTACCCAGACCTGAGTACTTTATGGCAGTGAAATCTATTTTCCATATTTTATGCTTCAAAGATGTAAAATTTTGGGTCGAACAATCAGTTTTACATTAAAATATATAGAAATCAGAGAACATTTTTTAAAACATCACCCCCCCCCCCCCGTGTGCCAGCAAAAGCTTTTGCCTGTATACGTGTTACCATGTTTTACACATTGTATAGAAGTGGCTTGCTGGCACAAGGGGGGAAAGATGTTCAGCAGCCCAAAAACCCAGGGCCCAAGCCCATAAAATGCCTTTTCTACCGAATAAGAAATGAATGACAGTAATGAAGTTCTCTAGAACCAACCTCCTACATCGCTTTGTATTCTGTGGTAGTTTAATATAAAGTACGTTAAGATTAAAAGAAGAATTAGCAAGGTTTATGCTTTTTTTCACAAGAAAAAAGCTCACTGTTATTTAACGACACAATCTTTTGCAAACGTCCTGTACTTATCTATTTTTGCATGCTAGGGAATTGTTCATGTTTTTATTTTCGTCTGCTGACTTTCTTCAAAATTAAGTTTTTTACAAATAAACCCCCGGGACCACCATCGGAGTGTCAAACAGTTCTGATCCAGATCAAGACCGACATTCTGTTGGTCTTATCTGGGTTCAAACTGTTTGCAAAAGGCTATTGGCAGATGACAAAATTCTCCGCTGGCATGCAAAGAGTTATATCAGGTAAATACTTTAGTGTTCAATATATACTCAGAAGAAAAAGTTTAGTCAGTACAGACACTGTGTGCAACAATTTTGTTAGACAGTCTTAATATTGACAAAAACCTTACTCAACATAAAATTCTTTTAAGTTCCTATAATGTGAACATTTTCAACAAAACATTCTGAAAATTAACCCATTTTCTTCATCAAAATCACACATCAAATTTAAATTTCAAAACTCAAAAATCAGTGATGCACCCCTTAGACGATTTCTGTCAGTATAGACGGAAATCCACGTACCTGTTGCATGTCTAAGACGTTTAAGAAGTTTCCGAGCGGCCATGAAGCGATTACGTCATGATGACGTCACTATGACCCTACATTCAAGTGGCGTCGTTATCCGTGGTCTCCCTGGCGGAGGTTTGTCTTTTTTACTGCCAAACTGTCGAAACATGTTTGCAGACGATAAATTAATCTTTCATTACATCCAAAACTACGTGGCACGTCAGCAGCACGTGCACCTGCTTCCAAACGTCCAAACGCTGTATTTCTGTAATTTGTCGATAGCCTGGACGGCGACTTAAGCTTGCTAACACTGAAATTTCTCCGGATAATTGCAACAGGAACAACTCTCTTTCAATATCAAACAGCATATGAGAAAATAACCCTGCCGGTTTACCGCAGCACGTGCACGTCGTGTATTTTGAAATTTGGTTGATACAGTCTAGTAGAGGCATTATTTTTCACACAATAAACAGGTACATGTAAAGTTACGATAATACAACTCATATATACAATTTGACAATGGTATATCCAGTATTGTTGATTTTATGAGAAAGCATAAATACTGACTAAACTTTTTTTTCTGAGTATATCACCTCATATAGGTATATACACATGATACATCCATATGTATACCATAAATATGCGGACACTTTAAATACATTTTGACATGCTATCCTTTTATAAACAAAGCAAAACTAATATTCAAAGGAGCTCGTTAGAATCAGTTTTACTTTCTAATGCTAAATGGGACACTTTCATTCCTTCAAAAGCATTTATTTCTTTTGTTGAGCTATCAGTTTGTATTATTTACGGTACAAGTAGTCAAAAATGTACAGGCAACTTCTAAATTATTTCCCCAAAATCATTTTATTACAAATTCTAACACACCTCGCCTATAGAGCCAACGGTAACAAACTGGGATATATCGGACAATAATTCATAGCTGCTAAAGTGTGTGATAGCTGACGTCACTGGAAAATGACGTCATTCATGGCATTAGTCTGTGTAACGTCGTTTTAACGCTTGAAAGACGTTACAATTATATGTAAACGTATGCGACGTAGTCTAAGTATTGGCGGGAGTTCTTCAGTACAATGGCGGAAAGTTGGAAGAAGCTGAAGACTTAGAATGTCTTTTCGTCGTTTATTGTGTGTTAGAATCGAAATAGATCAGCACCATTGCGTGAGTTGTTGAGTAATAATTCACTGTTCGTCGGTCAGTTGTACGAAGATAAATCACTCGCGCTGCGCGCTCGTGATTTGATCTTCTTTACAACTGACCTCCAAACAGTGATTATTTACTCAACAATTCACTGCTGGAGCTGATCTATTTCTTAAATATATTTTATTTCTAAAACAATTTCAACAATTATCGTAATTCGTTAATACTCTGCATATGATATGTTTAATAGATATCACCATGCCTACCAAATAAATGAAGAAAAAGTGCAGAAATCACTTTTTAAATCACTTTTCATTGTCATGAAATTTCAGACCACCTCCCCTTTCTACCCGCCATATCTCTCGAGTATGGAGGTAATTTGAAAATATTTTGCTAGCTAGCTCTTGCCATTAGATTCACCTATTGCACTGATACTACATGCATCATACCAGAAGCTCAAAAGCAGCGTTCTGGGAATCAGAAAAATAGGCGTATAAGGCCCAAACCGTCAATGATCCTTTTTGTATAGATTCGAGCAACAGATCTTGCCGTGTTGATTTGCACGTCGTCATTGCTATGTGGTATACGTACTGTATAAAATTACAGCAAGTTTTCGCCAAACAAATAAGAGAAAGTTTGGTGTCATGTGGGCTAGACGGCAGGTACTTCGGCAATGAGAAGTAAGCTGTGTTACTGGCAGGGCTTTTACAAGCATTTCTTAAATAGATCTCATCAAGGTCTACAACGTCCTCCCATGTCACGCTGCTCATTTGCTCACATTACAGCGCGCCAACATGCAAACTGTGTTTGGTTTTCTTTGTTAGAAGTTAAGAATAGACTGGCATGTGAGTTGATAGTTATATATACTGTTCACAAAAAGTATAGTAAGGGTACCGTATTCGTCTTTTTCCTGTTCCCTCTGTCATCGTGTTTTAATACATATTCATGTAAGAAAGGCATCGCTTTTGTTCTGATGAAATGTTTTGAAAAGTGCTTTTTTCCGTAGACTAGTGATACTGAATTTTGTATGGAATGTTTGTTAAAGCATCATGATTGAAGTCCACATGATTTAGGTTTTGTGCTTCGGTAGTTACAATTTGCAACACGTGAATAATGCCAAATTTCAGGATAATAAAATTGCCCTTTTGTTTCTTTGTTTCTGCACACTGCAAAAACAAGTTTGTATATCAAAACAGCATAAAATGAAAAATGGAGCATTTCTAATACATATACGAGTTTGGTATTGAAAAAAATGTATAACTCAGAACCGCATTACCATACAATATCTGCATTTGCACTGATTTCTATGGAAACAGAACATTGTTATGATGTATAATGTAAGGAACAACAGAATCAGTGATGGTTGCGTATACGCACAAATTTGCAAAGGTTTAGGTATGCACCTGGTCACCTATACGAACCGTGATACGGTACCTTTTCTACTAGTAGTCCAATAAAAGGGCAGTTTGTCTGAGATGAAATTCATTGTGTCTTTATTTAGTAACACTTGGACGATTTCGTTACTTTTCTTGAAGATCTTGGAGAACTTATCACAATATAAAGGATAGAATTTCCCATTCTTGTTAGGGGACATTATAAAGATACCGTAGAGAGGTACGATATAGAGACGCTATTCATTATTATAGAAAGGTACGTGAAGTTATATATATTTGACTGTGTTGAAATTGTACATGACAGGGCTATGGCGATTTGTGTTATTGCATTGAATCGCGATGTCTCTGGCAAGTCACATTGTATTGAAATAATAAGTCACTCGTTTTCTATTTTGTCGTCTGTTGAATCGGCCAGCATTCCGTGTACAAGTTCTATCGGGTGTTATCAATAACGTCCCATTTTTTTGGCAAAAATAGCGATTGTTACGCACTTGCGTATTAATCTACGCACATGCGTAGTGCCTAAAAATCTGGTGGGACCATTCTTGTGGCTATAGTAAAACTGTCCAGATGGACTCGATGGGTTATTTTGGCCAAAGGTAGTCGCAGGCCATATCGGGTCTGCACATAAAACTATAATTGTATGCTGGAAGATTTACCGGAGACCGATAGGTGAATAAACAATTTTAGCAGCTAGGTTTTAAGTTGTTGTGATTTATATTGCGTTGTTGGAAAGACGATTTAACTGCCAGTGATAGTCGACTTTCTGTAGCGACCTGTATGTGTCACATCGAGTTATATCTAACGCATATAAGAATAAGGGTTAGGTGCATACACTACAACACACTTACATATATAAGGTGATAGCTAACATGTATGTTTAGAGATTAGGTAGGTGTTTTTTCCACCAAAATACATGTAAGAATATTGTACGTTTTTACACGCATAAAACAGCAGAATGTAATCTCTCAATATTGATGTAAATATGTTTGACGAGAGGTCATAATTAGTTGTTTACAACTGATACGTTATACAAGTACGAAATTAGGGTGTGGGCAGGTTGATGTCCGACGTAAACGTCCAAACGTTACGTTGGCACCACGCTGTTCAACGTTTTCCTGGAATTTTAAGAGAATTTAAGAAAGGCCACGGGTTCTTGATGTTTCGGCTGCGATAACGTCTCAAACCAGGGTGACTTTACGACAGCGTACTGGAAATTTTTGTAACATCTGGGTTTGTTCCTTTGGCATAGGAGGTATTGTTTAGCGCTGACATAGGCCAGTCACTAAAAATACTTCTCTATTACATATTTTGAGTGTGGATATTTAGAAGAACCGATCCATCCTAACCGCATGGGAGCCGTTAGCCATACACCCACAGGTGAGGGCTAATCGCGCGCTTATAGGATTAGGCGGGCTTTTTAAAAAAAATAAGGCCACTGAAATTATTTTATTTTTGTAAACTTGAAACGAACAACTCCATTATTGACGCAACAGAGTGATTCTGAGATTCTAAAATTAGATTGATTTTTGCAGAAACGTCTCTGATTTGTGTTCCCTCCTACGTTGGAGGCCGAATGTTGGTGAGCCACAAGATTTAGCACCTGAGGGCACTTACCAGCTGTCCCCTCAGGCCACGAACAGCGTGGAATCTGGTCCCAATACTCGCGACCATTTACGTAGACCAGATCGAGTTGTTAGCCAACCGGCTGGAATTGTGATAAATAAACCTGACGTCCCAATATGGGGAGACGATCAGGAACCGTCTTATAAGAAGATCCACTTAAAATAAACTTGACGTCTCCATACAAAAAGACGATCAAAGCATCTTATAAGAAATCCTATATAAATCATTTGATGTTCCGATACGAAGGAACGATCACAGCCATAATATCTTAGAGCCAATTGACTGGAAGTCAACAACGTGTGGCCAAGAAGATATAGTGTTCGCGAAACGCATTTAAACACCAAAAGTACTTAACAACACGATACTTAAGTATCAAAGGGCCCAAGTTTTTTTCTCTTAGAGCTTAGATTGTATGTGAATCATATTCTTTACGTCTCTTATTTCTGACTAGTTGACGTACATCTAGAGCAGGACACTCTAAGATTGATTCTAATTGAAATGATCTTAGAGTGGCAACTTGCCCTAGTATAGGATGGTCAACTAGCCAGAAATAATAGTGTCGGTGGCGTCGTTGTATTATTAATGTGTTGTCGATGTTTTTTTAGTACATAAAGTACTGAAAAATTTTACTAGGTGTGTGCATTATTTTTCCCTGTTAGCATTATTATCGCATAAAGGAATTTTCCAATAAGATTTCCCCTCTTCCTTCCTGACCGGCTTTATGTCGTAACAAACATATTTGACAATTCCCAAATCAAGCCTTAATTGGATAATTCTGCTGTGACTCTATGACCAGGATGTGTTTTATGAAAGTCTTAAAAGAACATGTTCAATTTCTGGCCCAAATTTAACAACCTGCAAACAGGCAAACATGGCATATCAGAACCTATATTTTATGTTGATTTATTTAATAAATTCATAAGAATTGCTGGAAAACCTAACTTTAGTGATTAATAAAAAAAGATTATCAAGCGTTATAAAAAGGTTGGATATAACTTGGATGTCATGCCTGGTTTTGAACCCAATCACGCTTTATAGCTATGGTTTCCTCTTTGATTGCACGGCGGTGGGCCAGGCCTCAGACTAGACGCTAGATTTTTTATAGGTTAACTCTTTACATGCTGGGTAATTTTTCATGCTTTTGCTGTGTTCTGCTGATTTTTTTTTTCAAAATTATTGTATCGGTTTTCAAACACTTCTTTCAGAAACACTATGAGAGTGTCAAACGGTTTGGATCCAGATCAGGAACGACGTTTTGTCTGTCCAGATCTGGGTCCAAACTGTTTGCAAAGGTTTTCAGCAGACGACCCAAGTCGACAGTTAACAAAATATGTTGAAAATCCATCTTGCAGGATGACGGAATCTGCACAGGATTATGTTCTAAACGTCACTGACGTCAACGTCAAACTGCAAGACACGTCTATATTACACGACGTCACCTTTACAGCCACAAGTGGCAATATTCTTGCTATAATGGGACCAACAGGTAAGTAAAAATAATTCTTAAATAGCAAATTTCTTGCAGGGTAGAATATAAGAATAGTTCATGAGTTTGAGGGTAGGATCGATAAATCCATCCCGAGGATCATCGTTTGGCATCACGAGGCATGACAAGCGATGATGACGAGGGATGGATTTTTCAATCCCATTGGATACTTTTTTCTTGCCCACAATTGAATATCGCATTTCATGTTTTATAAAAAGCTCCCAGAAGTTCCTGAACATGCTGAATATGATCTATCTATCTATCTATCTATCTATCTATCTATCTATCTATCTATCTATCTATCTATCTATCTATCTATCTATCTATCCATCTATCTATCTATCTATCTATCTATCTATCTATCTATCTATCTATCTATCTATCTATCTATCTATCTATCTATCTGTCTGTCTGTCTGTCTGTCTGTCTGTCTGTCTGTCTGTCCGTGAGACGGGTATTCCGGCACACCAAGGCCGATGGGGGTTAACAGGAAAGTTGGTGAAATTAGTTTGTAGAGTGCGAGTAGGAGTGTTAGTATAGTAAAAAGTGGTATTTAGGGAGACACATGGATCCCCTTGCAGACAGCACCAGTATGCTGACTGGGAGGGCGTTCCAGTTGATAAAATTCCCGGGAACGAATGTGAACCTGAAATTGTCTTTTAGAGTTTGATTTTTTCCAAAGACCAACGAGTGGGTATGTCTTAATACTCTTAAATAAGTTCATGCATAACGAATTGTAGAATATGCAAGTGTGACTAAAATTATATGGGTGGTCTACTATGTTATTATATCTATTCATAGGTTCTGGGAAAACAACTTTGCTGAATAGTATATCGGGTCGCATAGAGCCCACATCAGGTCACGTGACATTAAACCAGAAGCGCTTCAGCAAGAGACTTCGACGAAGACTCGGATTTGTCCTACAGCAAGATGTATTTCTCTCAAATCTGACACTGTGGGAAACACTTTATGTAAGTGGAATGGAATATAGCAAACTCTAGTCAACTTTTAATGCTCATTGCAACTCAACTGAGCATGAAATTAATCCTGCTAATAAATGTTAAAATTCCAACAATTGTTGGCATGGCAACATTTATTAGCACGATAAATACATCATACGAGAGCTTAAAAGCAAGAAATACCTATCTTTTTTCAGCATTTTAGTTTTTATGAGCAGTTGAAATTTTATGCTTAGTTGAGTTTAACATGAGAAAAGTTTGATAATAGTCCATTGTCCATATCTAGGGGTGTCAGGCTATAAGTATGCTGCATTTCATCTAGGTCTTCATCACAGTTTGCAAAAGTACTCGTTTAGGGGTTTCTTGAATACAAAGGGCTATGTAATCCTTGCTGGTCGAATTTTTATCCTAGATTCTGTTATTGACTGGGGCCAAAATTACAATGCCTCCTTAGGGTTAAGGAATACTTAAGTTAAGTAAAATTTTTAGGATGCGAAAAATAACGTTTCGAACTTATTAAAATCAAAATAGTTTCATTTTTCTGTAGGTCACCATATCTTACACCATAAGTCCTGCGTCGACCCTGGCAATTTATTGATGTTTGTAACATGTTGAAATACCAAGGCCAGGTATTGCCTAAGTTAAGTTTCAGTTTTTAATACAAAACAAAAATGTTAATTTCTTAAAATCAAAATTGTTTCATATGTACTGTAGATCACACTGACATCTTTGTCCAATGATAGTACGTAACTTTAAGAAGGTATTATGATATCGGGCCTAGAAACAATACTTGTTAAGGTCATCTAAAGACTTTCTTACATTATCACCATATCATCACATAAAACAATCAAATGAATAAAACTGCTTTCATACGCGGATCCAGAGAGGGGGCGGGGGTCCGGACCCCCCTCCCCTGAAAAATCACAAAAGTATAAGGTTTCTTTGTAATACTTGTCCGGATCCCCTGATAAATCACAAGACTACCAAGCCAGCATTCAATTTTGGCCATCTACGGCACGCCAGCAAAACGCCATTTAAATAGCGTTTTGCTGCTGGGCGATGATGGCCCGCTTATAGTGGTATTTGGATCCTCCCTCCCCTCATAAACTTAAAAAGAAAACGGTGTCAAAGCTTGACCCCCTCTAACAAAACTTTCTGGATCCGAGCATGTTTTCTCTCTCAGTTTACAGCAATGATCAGGATCTCTGAGAAAGTATCAAGGAAAGAGAAATTAGCAAGACTGGATGACATCATCGATAGACTGGATATAAGAGGGTGTCTAAATACAGGTGAAGCTCTATTCGTCTCAAAGGTTATAAAACTTTTTCATGATCAACTCGCTTGACTATGAAATTTTGTTCTTAAATTCACAATACAAACATACGAGGGATGTTCAAAAAGAATTGCTTTTTTGTATCTGGAGACCTCAAATGTAAAGTTAGCCCAAAAGTGCTCGTTTCATGCCATTGAAGAACTCTCCGTGGCTAGAAGTGCAAAGTTTCAGCCGATGTAAACACTACTTGAAGGCTTCACGGTATGCTGATTTGGGCACAGTAATACGGTACTGTTGAATAGCAGATCCAAGTGCGTGTGAGGAGTGGTATTTCCGCCCAGCAAGGAATTATTTCAATTTCAGAAACATAAAGAAATCACATGGGGCAAGTTTTAGGGAATACGGGAGGTGAGGCAAAATATTTACTTTTTCTGGTTTTTAAAACACCGTAACTATTTCAGAGGCATGAGCAGGGCCATTGCTATGTAGAAGACGGGTATGTTTAAAACCAGTGACAGAGCATCGTTTCTGATATTTTTTCGACTTCTCCAGGAGTATGTCTTTGTAGTACTCTCAATGATGTATTTGCCCTTTTCCACCTGCACTTTTATTGCGACTCCTTCACCAGAGAAGAAATTGCATACCAAACCTTCCTTGTACTTAAAGACCGTTTGACAATTATTGGGCGTCTGCTATGTTTAGTGACCGAGATTTTATTGCTAACCTTTTTGACCGGCTCAAAATAATAGACTCGATTTTCATCACCTGCGATGACATTGGCAAACTGCTTTTTGTCATAAGTATGAAAGATTTGAAGCAACTTTTTGGCCACTTTAACCTGTTGTCTGTTTTGCTCATCAGTCAACAGATGTGGCACCCATCTAGCAAAAATATTTCGGACTTTCAAATGCTTCTTCAAAATAAGGTGAACCGTTGATAGTGACATGCCTACTTTTCATGCAATATCACGAACTGTAAATCTGGCATCTCCTCATTTTTGAAACGATTTCTTTACGAGCTGCAAATTTTGGCCTACCTGATTTTGGTGCATTTTTGATGGACTGTACACCAGATTAAATTTTATTTTTCTAGCGCCTAACGGTGTCATAAGACACACAAGTAGGTCCGTAAGTAGTAGAAAGTTCAATCATTAGCTGCTTCAACGAACAGCAAAGTTTTGAGCTTTGTAACCCCTTATTTCATCTTTCTTGTCGACGCTTCTACCAACTATTTTTATTACAATGGCCAATGACTGCGTGTATAATTATGACAAATTTTGTGTCTTACATTCAGTCTAACGTGTGCTTTTATACACCGTTGTGTAGAGCTTGAATAAACCTATATAGGTATATATTGGTTTTTATCGTACCCCAAAGGGATATCAAGATATAGGAGAATAAGCAGTTCAATTTCGAACATCCCTTCTATGAGGCAATTTTCTTCCTCATAACAACAGACAATTTCATTTGTTCTCACTGGTAATAAATTTTAAAATGTGTTGTTATATGGTTGTTGTTGGCATTTTAAAATTTATGACCAGAACAAATTTTAAGCTCATGATAGCTCAGTTTTGAGTTGAGTTTAAAAAAACATTCTATAATCTTGGGGTCAGGTTTAACATCTCAAAATGGTAAGTGAGTATGATCAGGAAATACCACAATCACAAACTGCAGACAAACCCGTGGTATCGTGAGGACGAGCCACACAATAATCACGAGACACAAGGAAGACAAACAAAGCAAACAACCTTACCTTTCCACCAATTAGATGTGTCGTTAAACATTCATTGTCTGAACTCACACTGCTAGAATATATCTCATCAGCTTTCATTACCCTCTTCTTCTGATGATGACCATGAGTGCATACCTTGTATCTGTTGGACACGTGTTTGCTCTACAAACAGATTAGTAATGTTTGAATTTTCTACAGACTTTACACTCTGTACGATCGTATGTTTATTCCTTTTGGATGTGCCCAAAATAATCCACAGTAGCTGCATGGTTCTGCTCTTTGAGCTCTCTCACTGATTTCCAAATTTATTGATTCCCAGATTCTTCTACGTACCATTACTGTAGCTATCTCCCTTGCTCCAGGGATCAGTTATCATGCCATGCACTTGTTCTGAAATAGACTATATGTGTCCAGCTTCTGTCAAATATTATTGCAATGTCCTGGAATTTGTTATGCATTTTTGAACCTATGTCTGATTTTCAATTGTCTTTATTAAATGTTCCAGTATTTTGCATTACTTTGTATCCTTTCCAGTTTTGCAATCATCTTGATGAGGATGAGAGAACTGGTTGCTTTGCTTTAAGTGTCTTACAGATGGACTGTGACTGTTACTGTTCTCTAACTCTTCCCCACGGTGCCATGGGTTGGTCTGCAGTGTGTGATTGTGGTATATCCTGATCATACTCGCTTACCTTTTGGTTTCCTCTACTTGTGGGCTTATTTGTAGAAACCTATAATGAAAATCGTTGGACTAAAGTAATTGTTCAAGATTTCGCGTATAGGTTAAGACCTCTATTTACTGGGTCAGATAGACTTCTCTAAACTTGAAATTGCTTGACCTCCATAGATAATAAAAGCGTAATTATTATTGTCTGAGGCATCTGTGATTTGGAAACACCTAAACTCTTTTTCTATAGACACAGTCTTTTACTGGTGACATGAGGTCTTCTGTAATCCTGAACAGCAATGCTCTTAAGTTTTTGGACTACAATGCAATGCTCTTAAGTTTTTGTGGATCATTTATGTTATTTCTGTCTTGTTTTTGTTATGCTTTCGTGCGCGTCTGTTTATTAATGTCTTGTGGTCACCTGTCAGGAAAGGGCTGACCTCTTGGCTCTCGTTTGTGATGTCTAATTGTGAAGTTGTCACTTTCCCATTGGTATCCCGGTCAGGTGTGGTGCTTGATTGTATCGATTACTGATCTTTGCCCTTTTTTACTCTGTTATTATGCTGCTGTGTTATTAGCTGTATCTCATCTTGTATTGACTCTTTTTATTATGAAATGTTCAAATAATCTGCTTATCTCTTATTCTACTGTCTTTTCTTCTTATTTTCTTTACGTTTTTGTATTTCATTAGTCCATTCGTATTGTTTTTTCGTTCTGTCGTTTGTACTTTCTTCCATCACGTTTGTAAAAGCTTCATATTTGGACAATCGGCACCATTCATAGTTGGCTTGCACTCAACGACTTCAGGCCCTTGGGCTGATGACATAGGGTTTGGCTAGAGGCCCCCATCTAGGACATATTTGATTAAAATTACTCAAGAGGTGTATATCTCAGTAACTATTTATCAGAAAATATTAATATACAGTCAGACATAAGTTAAGCATCTCCCTAACATTATTTCAGAGACGTTTTTCGTGTTAACATTTATTCAGAAGAACAACCAGTTTGTACTATTTTGTTACCCTAGTCTTTCTTTTGTCTGCTGAACATATCAGAATGTTTATTTGGTCATTTTGCTGAATTTCTACGGTGTCCTGTATACACCAGCCTCTATTTTTGGGTGAACCCTTAAAAAGTGTCACAGCTTAACCCAAAGTGCTTACTTTGAATTCAAATAAACGCAGAAATAATCCAGGCATATTTTTGAAACTAGTGCCAAACTGATTCTGTCGAACTCGAAGTTTCATGTCAGTTATAGAGGATCATAGAGATAGTTAATCGCGTGTTTATAATTTGTACATTTTCACTATATAATATTCCATTCTTTACACATACAATCATTTATTAAAAAGCACATTTATATTCGGAAAATTCGTACTATTTATAGATGTAAGCACTCAATAGCTTCAGACACTTGGGTCGATGCTCCAGAGTGGGGGTTAGAGATCAAAATCCAGGACATCTGAAGACTTTTATATATACCATCCGTATTTGAACAACATTTATTTATGGGGCTGAATTTCTCTCTGTGACTTCGGATCTTAGGGTTCATAGCAGCATCCAAAGGGCGGTGATTTGACCACTAAACTAAATTTAAGCCATTCTAACAGAAGGTTGGGGCTGCTGTCCGTTCAAATGTGTATCTATTTTTTACATTAAACCATCATCATGTATCATGGCATTTTTGGATAATGTATGTGTATTTGTTAAAAATAAATATATTTTTTTGTTAAATTTTTTTATGCACTTTTATACTTTCAGTGATTGGTGGCATGTTTACTAGAGGCTTGTCAGGAGGCGAAAAGAAGAGAGCAAGTATAGCTTGTGAGCTTTTGACTGACCCGGATATACTTCTTTTGGATGTAAGTACACATAGTGCTTATAAAAACAGGTGGTTGGTACCATATTTAAACCCAAAACGATCGAAACAGTATTGCATACATGAGATAGAAGCAGGGGTGTAGTAGCTCAGTCCCCTTCATTCAACAACCAGAACATTTTAACTTTAGCTGTATGTTATAAACTGCGCCCGTATATTATATGACTTTGGGTACTGTAAAGGCGGAACCTCATGAATGCCTAATTAAGACTGGTCAACCTTAGACATAGGTAATAGCTGAAAATGAGGCGTGGTTTTATTCAAAAGTAACTGCCATTACGTCAGTATAGACGAAAAAACATTATTTAGTCCTTAAAACGCCAACAAAATAACTACATCTGAAATGTCTAGTCTATTTTACTTAAGCATAGAGGCAAACATTGTGGACCCAGATCAGACTGCTCCTACTGGAGCCGTCTGATCTGGGTCCCCACGGTTTTTGTCTATGAGGCTTCAAATATTTTAGTGGGAGACAAAAAGCATACATTTTGTGATTATGTGCTTTAAGGGCTAATAAATGTGAGTTCAGGGCCCGGAATTACAATGCCTCCTTAAAGTTAAGCAAGACTTAAGTTACGTATTGATATTTCAACATGCTATATTAAATGCAAAATAAAAATATGGTTAGGATTTTCATGAAATGCACGCACATTTGCGCGGCCCAAACGACGTATAAATTCTTCACCAAATTATAAACAGAACCTGATTTCCCTTGTTTTAGCAGATGAAAACCAAGGTATGAATATTAAAGTTGCCGCCTTTACAGTGAGTGAAAAGTCTATTAATATATACCAAGGTGCGCCTTTTGAATATCTGAGGGTAAGCTTATAAGCAACATGTGGAGAATTTGTACATGTTATTTATTCCCTCATGTAAGCTAATATGCATAATGTGGTGCATGTTGACCATGTGACTTGCGTGACGTATTAAATAAATGGTTTATTCTTGTTTGTGACAACGTATGACGGTGGGATACAAGCAAACAAATTAATTAAGCTGAAAGCTATCATGTTTAGTTTGGTTAAAATTACAGATGAGGTGCCTATATATCAGAGATTTGGATACAATGACTTTCTAGCTGAAGTAACAACGACACTTAACACTGCTAGTAACCTAAGTGACAAAGTCTGTCTGTTCTATCCGGCTTTTTATTGTTCTTCATAATAATCTTCACAGGAACCAACGTCAGGCCTAGACTCCAGCACAGCGCTTTCTCTGGTGAAACAAATCAAGCTGCTGGCGGAGAGTTTTAACAAGATGGTGATTTTGACCATTCACCAGCCCTCCAGTCAGATATACCAGATGATTGAATCTCTTCTACTCCTTACACATGGTCAGGTAAACATTTACTATGTCACACAGTTAATGTCTTAACAGTGGATGCAGGTGCGGATCCAGACGGGGGGACAGAGGTTCCAGACCCCCCCCCCCCTGAAAATTACTAAAATATAGGGTTCCTTAGCAATACTGGTCCGCATCCCCTTAAAATCGCTGACCATTCAAGGTTGGGCCATCATCGGCCCGCCAGGTCTCTGTGAGTTATTGATCCCCAGGATCTGGCTAGTTAAGACCCCAGGGACTTGATTGACAGGATTTATGTAATGGTCTGCCAGGCATTGCTTTATATTAAGTATATAAGCGGTGGGCCTTATGGTATCAGAGGAGAATGAGTTTATTTCTTTCACTTTATAAATCTTATGGAAACTTTATGCTGTCATGGTAACAAGAGTTCAAATTCAATTAGCTCACAACTCTTATGTAGCTTTTACCTTTAATACCTGTTAACGCTTTACAATTCGATTGCAATTGTCCAGCTTACTTTAGAGACATTCTCCTTTGAAAATGGAGCAGACGACAACGGACGCAGGACTATTCTTGAGGCCCTGGAAGAGGGGTCATTGTATCCCATATCCATTTAATTATTTTGAAAAATATCCCATATCCCTAAAATAAATATGGCAAATATCCCCAAAATTCAGAAAGCCTTGTATACCCATATCCCTAAAATTGATCCAAGTATCCCATATCCCTTTAAATATTTACAAAAATGTCACTTGTCCCTTTAAGTTTTTGGCAAATATCTCTGTATTCCTAAAAAACCTTCCAGGGCCTCATTCTCACTTGAACCTTTGGTCCAGATATGCCAAAATTCAGACCAACCTGTAAAAGCCAATCAGGTTACTTATAGCATTTGTTTAACTCTTAAAGCGCACCTATAATTTGCAGCAGATGACAATTTCAAATGTTGTCGCTTTTTTCAAAAATAACATATAAGGTATGATATTTTATGAGAATCGTCTGCTGGTTTACATAGTGTTAAAGCTTGCAGACGTGGCTACTTGATTTAGGAGAACTAAATATCTATCGATTCTGGTCTCAAACTTAACCTGCAACCGCCAATTGTATTAAAACAGTGACCCTATGTGATACAGCTCAGGCATTTGTACTACAAAAAGGTATGTGTGCGTTTCCAACATCATTGGATTTAAATCAACGCAATGTCAGATTCATGAATATCCATAAACGTTGAGACACACTGATACGTTAACCAGAACGATATGAATATTCGATATTGAAATGCGTTAATTCTGTTAATGCTAAATCTGGTTTAATAATTGTAAAATCTGCAAAACAATATTATTTCTTATCTCTATATTTTATCTTGCTTAAAAATCATTTTAAACTTCTATATCGCTCCTTTTTCGATTGACTATGCAGCTTTGCGTTTCACCACAGAACTGCGCTGATAAGCGCTGTGTCGCGTTGAGATATCAGCTGAATTGATTGGTAGAAACTGTAAGTAAATGCGTTATCAGGCAGTCGAACGCGTTATTTGTAGCGCGTATTGATGGGCCCATATTACCTGCGTTTTAAATGCGTTTTCAATTCAATTGGACCGTTACAGACTCGCAGTTGGGAGTATACCAAGTCCATATTGATCATTTGCAGTCAGTTTCCAGGCCATTATCAGTGACCTATATTAGATATGTCACCGTCATTATGAACTTCAGAAGCTCAGGTGGTCTTCGCTGGATCATGTTATTTGAGTAATATAAATATTCATCTCTGTAAGGCAATGAAATAGACATCATGTGTTTAATATCAAACACTGATTAAGATACATAACTGCGTCATCATATCTGATGCCTTAAGGTCGCTTAATTAATGCCTATAAAAACGCTCAACCCATTTATACAAAAAGAGCATTCCGTCCATAATGTTATTCATAATAAGAGGTTGTTGCCTCACTGTGAGTGAAAACTATATGAACAAGTTTATGAAGGGAATGGAAAAATCTATTCTGGTCAATAAAAAATTTGAAAATATTCTTAATGAATTATAATCTAAAGGTTTTCTAGCATCCAATTTGTTTACATATGATTTCTTTACTTTCTATAATACATTGCCTCATAATTAATCAAAGAAAACTGACTGAAATAAATAGACAAACTGTAATAGAGAGGGCTCGTTTTATTTGACGTGTAATGAGAAATGCACTGTTTTACTTATGGACAATATAAAATATATAATTTGTGGTCATGTCAGAAAGCTTGTGAAGCTCTCCATTATCTTTTAGGCATTTTTTTTTAAGATTTGGTTCTTAATTTATACAAATAGTAGGTTTTCCAATGGGTGCTCAGTATGCTCTTCTTGATACAGATTTGTTTTTGTTTTTGCTTTGCTGTGAGAATGACTTAATGTTTCCTCCTTCTGACAATAATCAAGCTGGTGATATTGAACCATTTAACTCTACCTCATGATATCTAGTTATTTTCTTAACATCGATAATCCTCTCTTGTACAAATGGACAAAGTAAGAAAGGTGGCAAAGATCAGGAATCAATACAATCAAGTACCACACCTGACCCAGGATACCATATGGGAAAGTGACAAAAACACAATTAAACATCACAAACAGGAGCAAACAGGTCAGCCCTTTCCCAGCAGGTTACCACAAGGCATTAATGAACAGACGCAAAAGCATGATAAACAAAATGCATAATAAACACAAATGATCCACATAAAAAGAAACAGTCAGTAAAATATGTTCCTGTAGGGTTTAAACCGGTTTCATGGTGCCAACATCACCTTTAGTTCAGATGTTGAACTAGACACATAGATGTTTGGCTATATTTCAGATATATCCGACAGAACTTCAGTTAAATAGACAAATTCTTTTGATACAGAAGCCCCCTTTATAGACTGATTTATCCATGAAAATGGCATTGTCTCATCTAAAATGTACGATAAACGAGATGATTTTAATTTAAAAATAGTTTATTTGCCATTTCCTGTTAAAGATACTCTTCGCTGGTGAATATATTTCACAGCTTATTTCTTGTGTGATAGTATGTTCTAATGTTAGTGACTTCAACAATAGTAACCAATTTTGGAATGCTAAGTTACTAAAACCAAACTATTGATATCACAAACTTCGTACAGTATTTTCTAAGTTCTATCTCAGACACTCAGAGTTGATTGTTAAATACAATGTTGAGTTTAAATCTCTTCTGCAACCAGGTATATTAGAACAAGAAAGTTATAGTGATTTAGTTGATCAATTCAAAGAATCGTTGGAAAACCTTTTTTCTGATATACTAATCAAACGGTACAATAAAGGGATCATGTGACAGTATGCATGCCTGGTTATAAATCCAATTATGGTATATAGCCATTGGAATGGTGTCTGATGCTTGTTTTGACTAGGGCCACAGTTATTGGCGTAGCTTCCATTACGCAGTTACGCACGTGTGTAATAAAAATACAATGTAGTAACATTTAAGGTAGGTCACCTAATGTGGTAAAAGCGATTTTAATGCCATAAGGAACTGCTCTTAAAGGAAAGAATTCGCTCCCTCTGGTTCTCTTTAGCTCTGACTATATGTGAGTCATGAGCCCTTTTCTCTGTTTTATCATAGGGTGTTAATTTGATTAGATTGTTTCTCTGTGATGATGCATTACATGAGTTAGGAAGCCTCCATGCGAGCTAAACCATTTTGTGTATTAACAATAACAGAATCCAGGGCAAAGATTTGGCGCCAGAAAAATGCATTTAAGCCCCCCCCCCCCCCTCCCCCGTATGCTTAGGCTGCTGTTCGTTCTAAGGCGGCGGTTCTGTCATTGTTGATTTATTGTTTATGTACCTCCCATTGTTTGTTGGGTTCTGTGTTGGTCTTTGTTTTGGTATGCATTACTGTCCTTTTTAGTGTTGCAATCACCTTGACGAGGAAGAGAGAGCTGGTTGCTTTGTTTTTATTGTCTTTCCGATGTTTTTTACTGTAAATGTCCTTTAGCCCTTCCACACGGTGCCGTGGGTTGGTCAGCAGTTTGTGATTGTGGTATTTCCTGATCATACTCGCTTACTTTTTTAGCGTAAAATTGTAAAATGTTCTTATCCATTAGTTTTAACATATGTTTTGGGTGCTCAAAAGAACCGTTTTATTGAGACGGTTCCTAGAGTACACACTACATATGTTTTGGTTAAAAATAAGAAATTTTAATTTCGCACTTATATCGAGGGACATGTAACAGTAACCTGAAAATCTATAGACAAACAAAGTCGCAGCTGTGATTAAAGTCGTAATATCATTAGTAAACGTATTGACGTCGTCACAAGAAAACATGTTGTCGTCGGGGTTTATGACCAAGTAAGGCCCTAATCAGCCAGCTCAGCTACAGAGACAGGATGGAAAATTGACATACTTCATTATGCAAGGTAAATTAACTGTTATTCCTGCCAGAGAGCGAATAACAATGACGCTAACCAGACTGTGTGGAGTCGCGGGCTGGATTTGGCTTTGATGTCCGCATGCACCAAAATCAGGGTTTCTCCTGGCGAGACCCATATCCTTTTACTTTGATCTGTATGTCCGAGACTTAATTAAAATAACGCAAACTTTGGCCATAATTTGTGCCCTAAGATTACTGCCCTTTCACAACAAATATAGGCCTCATTGTGAACGAGGTAGATTTAAACTAGCCTGCTCAGCTACACAGACTCACTAGAAAAGTGTATCTTTGAATGGTACAAGTTAAGCTATTAAACTTTACAGAGAGTGAATAATAATGTGCCCTTGATGAAAGGTCAGCTTGACATTTGGTGCTGTCTCATTAGGTTTAACATTTCTTGCAAGTATTATGATTTCCATTTAAACAGTTATAGAAACATGAACATTTTAAGATTTTCCCCATATACATACATTAGGAATCAAACTGGCATTCTCGTAAAAAAGGTCAACACCAACCAAGATTCATCATTTGTACAAACCTGATAGGGCCCACATCCCCAATGTTATATACTAAGTCACAGGGCCATTGGTCTTTGGTTCCAGAGAAGGAGATTTTTAAAGGGTTTTTACATTATATGGGCATGGTGACCATCATGGTCATGTGACCATATATATGTGTTATAAAATTATTCCTCTCTCTTCATATGAAATTTGAGTTCAATTTGGCCTAATGGTTTCATAGAAGAATGTTTTAATAAATTGGTGTGAATCAATGTGCCGTTTTGTTAGAGAGGGCCCATCTCTGAAAACGTTCGCTGGCGTGGCGATAATGGCCCAACATTGAATGCTGGTTTGGTAGCTTTATTGTTTTTCAGGGCATCCTGACCAGTATTGCTAAGAAACCCTATATTTTTGAGATTTTTCAGGGGGGTTTGGACCCCTACCCCCCTCCCCCCTCTGTATCCGCGCGTGTTTTTGTGTTCCAAGTTTCTCTTGTTCTTGGTACGTGTATGATGTATGAGCTGTCAATATGGTCTCTCCTGTTGTCTGAATCATATTGCCCTTCCTTCTTTCATTATGATGATCCATAGGTTTAGATAAACTCATATTTTCAGCGTAAAATTGTGAATATTTTTTACCCATAATTTTAGCATATGTTTTGGGTGCTCAAAAGAACCGTCTCATCTCAAAAAATTCGTCTCATTGAGACGGTTCTTTTAGTACATACAACATATGTTTTGGTTTAGAAATAAGAAAAATATTTTCTGGTACGCACTCTTAACTGAAGGCCTGGATCATAAATTATCAGAAGGTTGGTGTTCTTTGGGTGTCTATTTTACATCTTATGTCCTTGGTTTATAAATATTACTCTAGTTTCATAATGAACACTCCTTAGTTATATATAGGAAGACTATCAACAGCGCCCTCTGAGTCATGGTCTTCTTTCTTGTGACCTTTCTTTGAAGTTAATTTGCTTGTCTGCGTGTGGGATTAATTTATTTTCTTATTTCTAAACCAAAACATAATGTTGTGTGTACTCAAAGCAACCGTCTCAATGTGAATTTTCTCTCTTTAGCACATAAATCTTAAAACTGGTGAATAAGAAAATATTTACAATTTAACGCTAAAAATTGTGTGTCTCAATAACAACTCAATATCTGAGCCATCATATAAGTATCATGCGCGGATTCAGAGGTGGGGGACAGGGGGTCCGGACCCCCCTGGAAAAATACAAAATTAAAGGGTCTCTTAGCAAAACTGGTCCTGATCCCCCCCCCCAAAAAAAATCACAAAGTTACCAAGCCAGCAATGTTGGCCCATAACTGGCACGCCAGCGAAATGCCATTTAAATGGTGTTTCGCTGGCGGGCTGATGATGGCCCGTTTAAAGTGGTATTTGGATCCCCTCTCCCCGAATCAACTAAATAATGATAATTTGAAATAAAAAAAATCAAATTAAAAAAAGGTTCTCTAAGTTGGACCCAATCTGGTAAAACTTTCTGAATTCGTGCATGCGTTTGATATTTATATGCAAGTAGCGAAGACTCAGATGATACTGCGAAAACGTTTAAGTATTGAAGAAGATGAATGCTCAGACCAATTAAGGCCTCTAGCTCCAAAATGTACATGACTATTTCAAGAGTGAGTTCACATATCGTTTCAACGTTTTACTCTTTGCCTACAGCACTAAAACGGTGTCGTATTCTGATAACCTTTGCAAACAGTTTGGACCCAGATCAGTCCTGACAAAACGTCAGGCCTGATCTGAATCCAAACTCTTTGAGACTCTGGTGGTATTCTTGAATTTATTTTCGAAAAGGCTCTTTTTTATTTAAAAAAATGAGTAGACCATTTGCGGATCCAGAGGTGGGGGACACAAAAAAAATGAGTAGACCATTTGCGGATCCAGAGGTGGGGGACAGGAAAAAATCACAAAAATATAGGGTTTCTTAGCTATACTGGTCAGGATCCCCTTAAAACTTACAAAGCTACCAAGCCAGCATTCAATGTTGGGCCATCATCGGCACGCCAGGGAAACGCCTCATCAAATAAAAACAAAAGTTGTCAGAGTTGTAGAGTTGGACCCCCTCTAACAAAACTTTCTGGATCCGCGCATGGTAGACGACAAAAAACATGTAAAATTACACAGTAGGCATAGAGTTAAGAACTGACACATTCGTGTTTTCTTTTTATCCTTACTCAAAAACTAATTTTGTGTTTAAGGAACAATCTTTGTATTTCTATGGGAATGTCATCATCAGCGCCCTCTAAGTCATGTTTTCCTTTCTTATGTCCTTTCTTGGTTCTCTCATCTCTCTTGTCATTCAGAGAAAACGTTGGAGGATTTAACTCGTCATACTCCTTCACTCGCCTCGTCCTTGCCCATTGCTCATAGTAGCTAGGTGCAACCTCAACTGGCGATTCCAGCCTCACATTGTGCCTAAAAGATAAAAAAATATTTGCGTAAGTTCACAAGATAATCGTACTAAGCATATATGCGTATAATCACTAATTAGCCCATTTAAACTTATAGACGTTCCCCTTTTATTAATTGGACCCGTCCTTTTCCGTTTTAAGGGTTGTTGGATGGTGTTTTTCATTTTTATTCCAATTGTAATAGAAATTGTGTAAGCAAACAGTGGAACTCCTGATCAGACGCCGCATTCTGCGGCGTCTGATCTTGGTATGCACTGTTTGCATATATGTCCCATAAAAAGGACGCTATATAGGCCTATTGGCTTAAATGGGTTAAGTATGAATTTTATTCAGATCATAGACAAAAAGAGTAAATGTGTTTTCTCTTTACCTTAATGCTAAGAATTTGGGTTCAGAGAATTATTTAGCAAGCTCTTTGTATATTTCTCTATCAATTTACGAATTGTATAACCTTGGGGTCTGGCTGCTATTAATATTTAAGAAATAAATTCGATATAGTGCTGCCAAGATCTAATGATTATGTTAACATTTGCTTGTTTGTTATCATTGAAATCAAACTATCAGGCTGGCATATTCAGCAGTCAGGTGTCTATTTGCTGTCATCTTGCATAGCTCAGTAGGTAGAGTCGCTGGCAGCAGAAAATGCATTTATTTCCACTATGCGCAGGGTTCGAATCCCATCAATAATTTCATTGTTTTTCGTCATTTTATTGTATCATATTTTCACATGTATCATTTAAGCATTTTTGGAAATCAATTTTGGAACATTAGCAAACACGAAAACGCATATATGCGAGATGCCACGGAATGCATCAACTCAATAGGGTATGCATTGTTTGCTGTCATTGAAGTGATATTTAGCAACCCAAATGGTTTGGAAATGATATGAATTATATTCAAACAATTGTCTGTAGATATAAATTAATTAAGCAATAAAAATTTAAAATAAAAAAAAACAAGGAACGGTGACGGGGTTCGACCTAGCAACCTCCATGACAACGTACAAGCATTTCATCCACTGTGCTACGAATTCTCTTGTGATTGGTATGTGCATATAACATTTTAGATGTAATAAAATGCATGTTTTATTCTAAAAAGAGTGAGTTAAAATAATTTTGTTATTGTTAAATATTATAGTAAATACAAAATGTCAACATAGTCAACATAACTCAGGACTCGATCTGGAATGTTAAGGAATCAAGTTAACTTTGCATTCATGATTTCATGTACATTCCAAAACTTGAATTTATTGAATGTATAAATTATATTTATATTTTATTATACAACTCTACTATATAAAAATTATTTATAATTTAGGAGATAAAACAGTTTTGTATATAGTATTTAATCGTATTAATGGTTTTGTTGGAGCGCAAAACGGAGAAGCGGAAAAGCCAGTGTGAACACGACAGCCAATGAAGCAAATAAGAAGTTTGTTTGCACGTGTGACTCAGGTGTAGCTCGTTGTCAATCACAACACCAGTGTCACTTCTGGCGAATGAATTCTATGTTCGAAGCGTATTGCACGGGCAAGTGAGTTTGGCAGCTGTCATTCAAATGTATGTCTTTCATGAGGCTATGAACGGTTGCAAAAATCTAAAGGTGCATTCGAAAATGTAAATATATTACTTGATTCCTTCTGGTACTTTAACAGAGCGCAGCATTAGGTCTGTATGATTGACATGGAAGTCTCTCTCCACCTGTGATCGGCTTCTCAAGTTCCTCACTGTGTCACCAGTATCAACACTCAATTTTCCACTCTCCATTGCTCACTGTTTCTGTTGCTAGTTTTTTGTTGTTGTTTTTTGTTGTTGTTGTTTTCTAATTATGATGTGCAGCTAGTGGTATCCATAAACAATAGATTAATAGTTTTTTATTGATATGCACGGGTTTTAAGTTGAGCTAAACAAATTTGATTAAAAAATCGATTGTCATCTGTGATATCTATTGTCAATCGAGAACTGCCACCTCTTTTGGTGTTAATTTACACGAGTTTTACACTTTACCTGACACATGTTTCCCATTTTTACTATATTTGCATGTAAAGCACAATCCATGTAATGTGGTTACTTTTGTGTGGATATATCTCTGTGATGCTAACGAATCTAAATAACCTATTTAAAAATGGTTGTGATTTCCGTGAATGAAGTTTTAGAATCCCTAATTTTAATTGCCTGATGACAATTTGTTCAGAATAAATACAGTAATACTATAATTTGCCTACAAAGTCCCAGAAATAGCACAACGAAGAACTAGCACAAATGAACTACTGTGGTTTCTTTTTAGCAGCTAAATCAAATAGATTATACCGTAAATACTTACATGTATTGTAAAAGTAAAGTTTGGCGTCATATTTTAGTCTAACTACCAAGAATATTGAACAGGCACCAAAGTCTGAATTCAGAAAGAAAAATCAAATAAAACCAAAGTTCTTCTTTATTTAGGCATTGTTAACTTGAAGTACAGAAATAGTTTTTGTTGATCCTGACTTACCATTCACGGACATTCTATGCCAATATTTAGTCTAAATACGACCCTACCTCTTAGAAATTAAACCAGGAGTTTAACAGGGTTGTTCATAATTGATAAGCTATTGGTGACAGTTGCTATTCCATAATGACAACACGTGCTAAGATGAGCAATCGACCACAAAGCTTGTTAATGTGTTCAGTATAATTATTATCAGGCATTAGTACGAATTCTGTAAATAATTAAAATGGTATTGCTGTCCTGTTGGAACAATAAACTGGTGACAAAATAGTTTTATCTATCATGACATCGGGTCTGCGAGAGATAAAACGGCATAAACCACTAGTGGTTTTACAATTCAAAAACGTAAAATTTTATTGGATTGTCCAGTTCAGGCTCACATGATAAGATTGTGACCTGACTGAATTGATATTTATACTGATCTTAGTTTTTGCTGGATGAACATGTCATTGATTTGGGTTTGTCATGCAATTGTTCAGTATCTGTTTTGCAGGTAGCGTATTTCGGCAAGGCCCATGAACATCCATCAGATTTCTTTCGACAGTTTAATTTCATATGTGAACCGCATTTCAACCCAGCTGACTTCTACCGTAAGTGCTGACTTCTACCGTAAGTATGTTTGTTGTTGCTGCTGCCATTGTAATGTTATTTTGGTGGAGGTGCTTATGAACAAACCAACATTCAAGTACTAGAGTAAAGTCAGGTAACTTCGGATATCAGGTAAATTCGGACATACATTTGCAAACAGTGGAAATCCAGATGAGACGGTTATGAGCCGTCTCATCAAGACTTTCACTGTTTGCATAGTAATTTATTTTTTCATTCCAATAAATAAAATACGAAATAAACAAGGTCGCTGTCCGAAATTACAAGATGTCCCAAGTTACCTGACTTTACCCTATATACATGTTTTTTGGAGAATTGCTTTAAAACACGTCATTCTAATGTTGTTACAACAATAACTTGACTTCTGATTGGATAACGTTCACAACCTTTTCGACATTTCATTCCAATATAAAAATAATGCCACGCACCAGCCGTTTTATTTTTTTAGGTTGTTGTTGTTGTTGTTGTTGCTGTTGTTGTGTAAGTGTATTGCATTATAATGGGGATGACATCATCCATTTCTCTTTTCAATTCTTGACAATGGAGAGTTTACTTGCTTTGTTGTAAAACTACATTCCCAACCATAGTCCAATAGTATACCTTAATTAATAATTAAAGATACGAATCAGTACATTTATCTCCTTATTCAATTTGTATTGTAATTTTTTGCAAATGTTCGATTGGCGAGGAAAGTCCGAGTTCCAACCTTTCGCTAGTTCATTTCGCCATATTTCTGGTTGTACTTATCTTTTTTTTTAGTAAGGAATGTTGAACTTATCCTTATTTTTTTTGTCTCTATAGAGATTATTATACTTAATCCTTATTTCTGGTGGTTTTCAACAGAGTTTTTTTGGGGTGTTTGCATAGTAATATCATCGGATTATTCATTAGAATAGTGTATTTACAACGGGTAGGTAGCACTCGAAAACGCTCTTAACAATCGACGAAAGCGGATAAAAAATCGCAAGAAACAGTTTTCGAATGCCATTTGTCGCCAGTTGGGCGATAAATGGCAATCAAAAACTATGTTTCTAACGATTTTTTATCTGCGTTCGTCGATAGAATTTACGTTTTCGAGTGCCGCCTACCCGTTGTGGTATTGGTGTACATTTGTTTCGTTTCAGTTGAAATACTAAAATCTGATGAAACTGTTCTGAACGAAATTATTGATGCTCATCGAAAATTAATTACAACGTGAGTAAATATGAAACCGTTTATGTGTTTTTGATAGTTACCACACATGCATAAAATCATTCTTTAAACATGCATGCACAGCTGTCTAGTGGGCCCAGATGCCTAGAACTTGGCACAAACCTTCATCTTTGTCCAAACTTAGAGTATGTGAACACAAGATGGCCAATCACGTGGTCTGCTAATTAGGTACACGGAATTTACGAACCAGTAATTGGACATCACAGGTAATACCCCGGCATCCAATTTAGGTTACCTTGCACCCCCCAGGACAATTTTTCATGGGTGCCAAATTGTTTATTGGGACCCCCTGGATGGGAAACGAAGGTGTCCTCAAAAAAATTGGTTTGGGCTATGTGAAATTGCATGGTTTCTATGCCAACCCATAGCAAATTTGAGAAGGGGGGTCTGCCTATAAAATCACTCATATCTCAGCTCTTACTTATCCTAGACTACTAAAGTTAATACCAAATTAAAGCTTAGACATATGCCTATTATCCCCTTGTTGCATATGGAAATTATCTAATTTGCATATTCATAAATATTTATGAAAACATTAAAAATGTGTTTCACGAATGGGGGTATAAGTACAAGATCAATAATATCTCAGCTGCTTTTAGTCGTAGAGTACTAAAATTTGTACTAAAATAAAGCTAAGACATATACCTTTTCTTCCATGGTCAAATATGCAACGTACCTTATTTGCATAATTTGCATATTCATGAATATTAACAAAAACGCTAAAAAATAAGGGAAAATCACTACAAATATAAATAGGCTTATTTCATCCCAATATTGTCATTGTTGCATGTTTTAATATAATCAATGTTACAATTTGACAGGTCCAATCATCCAGTGGTCCTATATGAATATTATCTCATTTAAATATTCATGAAAATGCATGAAAACTTAAAAAAATGAGGGTAAATCACGTAAAAACTATAAGCCCAGGGGAGGGGTTAAGGTACGATCTATCCTGCACTCCTAGAGCCTTTTAAATTCATGCCAAATTGTTCAGTGGGACCCTCAGAATGTGAAATGAAGTTTTCCTCACAAGAAAATAGGTATGGGCTACGTGAAAATGCATGGTTTCCATGGCAACCGCTTATATGATTCTCGAGATTGGGGGGTAGGCCTACAAATTCAATCATATCTAGAGTTATACTTATCCTAGAGCACTAAAATTGGTGTCAAATTAAAGCTTAGCCACATGTCTTTTTTCCTGTGGTCAGATTTGTAAATCATCTAATTTGCATATTTATGAATATTAATGAAAACCTACAAAAATGAAGTAAAATCATAAAAAATAACATAAATGAACATATTTCAGCACAAAAACATCATCAAACCACCAGTGTTGCCAGTTTTTATATCCTCAGTGATTCAATTTGATAAGTTCTTTCATCCAGTGGTCCTATATGAAAATTATCTCATTTGTATATTCATGTATATTAATGAAAAATTTTGTAATTAAAGAAAAAATCTTAGAAAAATTAAGGGATGTACATATAAAATGACAAATATTTCACCTACCACGTGTTCCAGTGTATCAAACCTAGTGCCAATTTAATGCTTAGACATTGTTTTTTTACATAAGGTATAATAAGAAAAATAATTATCATGAATATTCGTGAATTTTAATGTAAACAGAAGAAATGAAAGAAAAAATGCGGAAAAATCAAGGGGTGCATTTCCAAAATTACTCATATCTCAGTAGTTAAGTGCCCAATAGTGCCAAACCTGATTTTAAGTCAATGCATAGACACAACATGCTTACCAAAAAGATCCAATTCATAACACATCAAATTTAAATTCTCATGAATATTGATGATAACATGAGAAATTAAGAGAAAAAACAGATAAATTAAGGGGGTATAGCTACAAAGTGATTCATATCTTGGCTTCCAATTGCCCAATAGTAACAAGCTTGGTACCATATCAAACAGCATGATCCTAAGTAAAATTGAGCAAAAGAAAAAAAGTATAAAATTTATAACAGCTGAGATATGAGTAATTTTGTAAGTACACTGCTATCAAATTGTATACATTTTTACTTGTATTTTTAAAGTTTTTATTAATATTGAAATTAAACAAATTAGTTAATTCTTATATCTTCCCACTAAGTAAAACTGCTATGCATAGACTTAAATTAAGTATATTGTTTACTACTCTAGGACAATTAGCAGTTAAGATATTGGTAATTGTGTAGGTATACCCCATTCATTTTTCGGCGATTTTTCTCTTTATTCTAATGTTTATATTAATTTTCATGAATATGTAAATGCGACAACTGGCAAATATTACCTTTGAGATAAAGGGCTGTATCATAGCAATAAGTTGGCACCTTGTTTGCTACGTAAGGGCTATAAGCTGCTGAGATATGAGTAATTTTGTAGGTATATCCCCTTCATTTTCAAATATTATTCTCAAAATGCTCATGGTTTCATCAATATTCATAATTATTATAATATGACCATTTTAAAATTTGATAATTTGTTAAACATACTATTGTCTTAGCATTAGTTTGAAACCAATTTTGGTATTCTAGGGCACTTAGCAATTGAGATATTATTAGATTTGTAAGTACACCCCCTTGATTTTTCCGCGATTTTTCATTTGTTTCTTCTGTTTGAATTAAAATTCATAATTATTTATGTTAACTATTTTTCAAAGCTGAACTTAAGGTAAAAGTATTATGTCTAAGCATTGACTTGGCACCAAGTTTGATACACTCGGACGCATAGCTGCTGAGATATTGGTAATTTTATACATACACCCCTTAATTTTTCTGAGATTTTATCTCTCAATTCTAAAGTTTTTATTAATATTCATGAATATGGATATTAGATAATTTGCTTATCTAACTACCAAATTAAACTGCTATGTCCAGGGATTAGTTTGGTACCATGTTTAGTAATCTAGGATGAGATCTTGTTAAGATATGAGTATTTTTTTACGTATACCCCCAATCTTTACAGTCTGCATAATGGGTTGCCATGGAAACCATGAAATTTCAAAAACCCAAATAACATTTATTTTTGAGGACAATATTTTTTTACATTTAAGTGGTCCTATTGGACAAATTTATGCCCATAATAAAATGTCTGATGTGTTCAATTTAGGTCTGATTACCCCCGTTGCATACTATAGTTTACCCATGCTTTTTTCCATCATTTTAAGATTTCATTAATATTCATGAATATGCAAATGAGATAATTTTCATATAGGACCATGAGATAATTTTAATATAGGACCACTGGATGAAAGAACTTATCAAATTGAATCACTGAGGATATAAAAACTGGCAACAATGGTGGTTTGATGATGTTTTTGTGCTGAAATATGTTCATTTATGTTGTTTTTTATGATTTTACTTCATTTTTGTAGGTTTTCATTAATATTCGTAAATATGCAAATTAGATGATTTACAAATCTGACCACAGGAAGAAAGACATGTGTCAATCCTTTAATTTGACACCAATTTTAGTGCTCTGTGAAAAGTAGAACCCTAGATATGATTGAATTTGTAGGCCTACCCCCCAATCTCGAGAATCATATAAGGGGTTGCAATGAAAACCATGCATTATCACGTAGCCAATACCTAATTTCTTGTGAGGAGAACTTCATTTCACATTCTGAGGGTCCCACTGAACAGTTTGGCTAGAATTAAAAAGGCCCTTGGAGTACAGGATAGATCGTACCTTAACCCCTTCCCTAGGCTTATAGTTTTTACGTGATTTTCCCTCATTTTTTTAAGTTTTCATGCATTTTCATGAATATTCAAATGAGATAATATTCATATAGGACCACTGGATGGTTGGACCTATCAAATTGTAACATTGATTATATTAAAACATGCAACAATGACAATATTGGGATGAAATCAGCTTATTAATATTTGTTATGATTTTCCCTTATTTTTTAGCGTTTTTATTAATATTCATGAATATGCAAATTATGCAAATAAGGTATGTTGCATATTTGACCATGGAATAAAAGGCCTATGTCTTAGCTTTATTTAAGTACAAAATTTAGTACCCTACGACTAAAAGCAGCTGAGATATTATTGATCTTGTACTTATACCCCCATTCGTGAAACACATTTTTAATGTTTTCATAAATATTTATGAATATGCAAATTAGATAATTTCCATATGCAACAAGGGGATAATAGGCATATGTCTAAGCTTTAATTTGGTATTAACTTTAGTAGTCTAGGATAAGTAAGAGCTGAGATATGAGTGATTTTATAGGCAGACCCCCCTTCTCAAATTTGCTATGGGTTGGCATAGAAACCATGCAATTTCACATAGCCCAAACCAATTTTTTTTATGACACCTTCGTTTCCCATCCAGGGGGTCCCAATAAACAATTTGGCACCCATGAAAAATTGTCCTGGGGGGTGCAAGGTAACCTAAATTGGATGCCGGGGTATAAGGAAAATCGTTTATAACTTTCTTTGTACTAAGTCCAATTTCATGCGGTAAAGTGCAAAAAACTTATATTTTTCTGCACAAAACTGTGTAAAAGTTTTACCTGGGTTCGCTGCAGTTTTTCAGATTACTTCGACCAACTGAAGTGTGTACCCAATTGCGGAGAATTTTCTTTTTTTCTTTTCTTCATTTGGTCGAGATAATCTTGGAAACTACAGCAAACCAAAGAGAAACTTTGACACAGCCTTGTGCAGAAAAATATGAGGGGGTTTCACACTTTACAGAATGAAATTTGACTTAGTATTACGAAAGTTATGAATGATTTGGCCGGTTCAGGAAGTCTGTGAACCCAATCATGCTGACCACGTGATTGGCCACCTTGGAACATCAAATGCAAGACTGTGCAGATGTGCAGGCTCCCTTTGCTGTTCACATATGCGATACATATAAAAATCTCATGAACTGACTAATTTGTTAAATATATTTCTTGGCGCATGCGAGACTCTTTAACAAACATTTTTACTAAAGAATGTGTAATTTATCCAGGTTAATGCTAAATTGTGTCTGATCACGCTACAACCATCCCACAACTCGTTGTAGAATACATACATAATTGAAATAGAACGGCCATACTTCTCTTTGATTGATATCACTTAAACAGTTTCATTTAGTCTTAATTATTCGAGAGGCGTCTTTCTGTGTAAAATAAATCTTATAATACAGTCTATGGGACCAGAGATTTTGTGTAAGCTATTCGTATTTTATTTTTCAAAAGAAGATGATCTGTAAGCTCTGCTGTATCAAAGTTATAAAATGGTTTTTAAATACAAATGTACATGTAGTTCTTTTACTGTCAAACATGTATTGGAAAATCTTCCTGAGATATATTGCTCAACCATTTCCGGTAAATGAGGTTACCATCCCTGCAGCCAAGTTTGCTCAGCTCTAATTTGATTGGTCAGAACATTTTAGTAAGCCTACCATGCGATTTTCAAAAGAGTTAAACAGATCCCTTTTAGTATCCCCTATTCCAACACTAAGCATATAGGCTTAGATAAACACAATTTTTGAACGCAAAATTATAAATATCTTCTTACCTATCAGTTTAAACATATGTTTTGGGTGCTCAAAAGAACCGTCTCATTGAGCCGGTTCTTTTGAGTACCCACAACATATGTTTTGGTTGAGAAATAAGAAAATTAAATTTTTGCTACGCACTCTTAACTAAAGTCCTGTTATTATAGGCGTGTAACGCCTCCACATTCAACGGCGGGGCACATATGTGTTTATTATTTTGTCTATTGGTGCAGGTATATTTTTGTGTGTCCATGCAACTGTCTAAACTTTGAACCTCACATAAGTACCCAGCCACGTAAAACCTAACAGGATTACATGCATCAGTAAATTAGGTTTTGCTATCGTAGCGCTATAGAGAATTGGTTGGTTGGCCTTTGAGAGACTGTTCCCTTTTATATCCACAACATTAATAAGGTAAAATCTATAGTTGGGTAAATAATTATATAAAAACTAACTACATTTTTTTTCTAAATTTAGTAACAATGCGAAGCTAAAGCTGGTTCCATGGACTTCGGTTTAACGAGATTAGTATGTATATTCTTTGTTATTGGTATATGATCAAATATTAGTTCATTTGGAATGACACATGTGAAAACGTCCATTGGTCTTTTCTTATTGGAAACAGGAAGATCAAAGAAGCTACAAGCAAATCAGTAAATGGCGAAACTGATATTAATAGAATGGAAAAGCAACATAAATCAGATACCGCTACATGGCCTTCAAAGGACTCCGTTTTTACACCAAGAGGTGAGTCAGAAAGAAAATAAAAATAAAGCTAATGTTACTAAGAAACGCCACATTCACAGGTCATAGCCTGTCTATGGCACCACGAGGAAGAGACACAACAGTGAAATAAACATAGTGATACTGACAAAGTAAGAAAGGTGACAAAGATCAGGAATGGATACAATCAAGTACCACACCTGACCCAGGATACCACATGGGAAAGTGACAAAAATGTAATTAAACGGTCAGTTAAAATACTTTTACTGGAGGGCTTAAACCGGTTTCACGGTGCTAACCTCATTATTAGTTCAGATGTGGATCAAAACACATAGATGTTTGGTTTGCATGAAAGACCCCTAACTTATATATGCGTTATCTCCTAGAACATACAAATCAAGATATAAAAAGGAGATAAAGCAAAGATCAGGACTCAGCAGTACATATAACTGAATACGGAGCAAAAGAAATCCAACAGGCAAACCCCAGTGGGCCTGACAACAGCCAAAGCATCAGGCCCCTACCATCTCATCCATAGATAAGTCTTTGAGTGGAAACCGTCATAGAATCTGAAGTTTAACCCACCAGTGTGCAAATTGAAGAGGAAAGCATAGTTGCCATCCGTGAGGCAAAGAACTGTCAGGAAAATAAATAAACATACATTTGCTGATCAAAGAGTGTGTATTAATTGAAAATTGTTATTAAACACCCAAAATATATACATATATTAAAACTGTTTGATACGAAACTAACCACCAACTTTGACAAGTTTTTAGAGGAAAGAGATGATCCAAGCAGATACCACTATGAGTGGCCCATTATCGGCCCGCCAGCGAAATGCTATTTAAATAGCGTTTCGCTGGCGTGCCAAAAATGGCCCAAAATTGAATGCTGCCTCGGTGGCTTTGTTATTTTTTCAGGGGATCCGCACCAGTATTGCTAAGAAACCCTAGATTTTAGTGATTTTTCAGAAGGAGGGGGGGGGGCATCTGGATCCGCGCATGCATAAAACTGGACCTATGCTTCATTTTTATTCATACTAGGTTCAACAGACACTATCATCAAATTTGATGCAATCTCCTCTGTCCCATCTACTTCAAAGAAAAGAGACAAGTGGCCCACTAGCTTTCACACACAGTTTAAGATGCTAACATGGAGGAATTTTAAACAGTCAAAAGGACGAATACTACATCTCTATGACGTCATCAAGTACATTGTTGTTGCTGCAATAATTGGTACTTTATACTATCAGATCCAACAGAATGAAGACACTGTTAGGGATAGAGTAGGACTGGTAACTATGATTTTCTAAAAGAGCCGCGATATGAAATTTCCAACAGTGTGGCATTTTGAAAGATGCAGACTCAGATGAGCCTATGTAGTCTGCTTTTAGGCTTAAAAACTCCAAATGATGCTCAATCAGTAGCTTAGTCATAGAATATTCAAGCGACTAGCAAAGGCTCTGATCAGACTGGGCGTATGCGCAGGATGATCTGAACCTTTGCTGATCTCACATACCACATTGTTGGAAATCTCATGTCGCGGCTAATACATGTAATATCTCTTTGCTAGCGGCGACTTCTGCCATCTGCAAACAATTTGAACCCAGATCAGGACCAAAGTTCTCAAACCATTTGACATTCAGATCAAATGAAAATGTCCTATTGTTGACTGGGACATCAAGTATTAACACATAAATTCTAGATTTTCTGCAACTAGTAAGACTAGAAAGACCACAATCACACACTGTAGACCAAACCGCTGCACCATGAGGAAGAGCCACAGAAAATTAACAGTCACAATACACCAGGAAGACAATTAAAGTAAAGCAACCCGTCCTCACTTAGAGACTGTTAGTAAGTATCCTGTGTCTTTTCATTACGATGTTGTGAGTTGGTCTGCAGATATTGCCTGGTCATACTCGCTTATTTATTGATCAGATGAGTAAGTACTGTATGTACTTAATGACACAGTTAGAGTTTTCCAACCATTAAGTATTGATATGATTCTATGTGATAATTTTAATTTGAATATGGAAAACAATATAGTCTTGTTCAGAGCTGTCCACATATATAATGCTACTAAGCGTTTTAAAACAGTTGACTCTTTGTTTGAAGTTTTCCTTGAAACATATTTTGTATATTAATAAGTATACTTATGACCAACTTGTTCTATTCCCAAGTTGAAGGGGCTACTGGCAGTCGTACTATTTTTTGTTGTTGTTTTTTTGTTTTGTTTTTTTTGTTTTTCTTTTAATTATCCAATATTAATTACTTACTTACTTTTTTATCTACTATTCTGATGTTCGATTTTTTATTCTTTCATATATATTTATCTTCATTTATTTATTTATTTCCTTATTTATTTATTTATTTTATTTATCTATATATATATGCGTTTGTATATATAGCCATGTTTATAAGCTATTGTGTATATATAGAATGTAGGGGAAGGGTCGAAACTAATGTTGTGAGAACTTGTGACCCAACCCCATTGCTGTAAATATTTTGGCAATATAATATGTTTAAACTAAGTACTGTAAATTCCGATATTTTCGTGAGAATTTCATTTTCGCGAAAAGCCTTAAAAGACAAATTTCCGACGTTAGAAATTCGCAACTAAGGTATGTTTTACCTATATAAGCAAACTACAGAGTGATTTCGCCATTTCGCAAGGATTTTATAACCGCGAAACTTCGCTTATGCGCAGTTTCACGAAAATAAAATCCTCGCGAATATTTCCGAATTTACAGTACTTTTTCACAATATACAGTCTTGCCAGAGACTTTCCTTTCTGCATACACTAAGTTTTGTAGATGAAAAGTCAGACCATATAATAGCTGTCCAAACATGTTGAAGAAATAATTGGGCCAGTATATGTAAATTTGGTACTTATTACATTTCGAAACAATGAAGGTGCGCAAGAGCATGTACATCTACACAGTTTCCGCATTGCCTTAACAGCTCACATAAACAACATACGGGCCTTGACGCGATAAAACCTGTCTTCGGGGTTTAGGATAAAGCGAGACTCAAACCAGTCTCCTCAGCTACAGAGACTAGCTAGAAAATTGAATATTCACCTATGGTGAGGTTAGCTATGACACTTTCCAAAAAGTGAATAAAAAAGGCGCTGATCAGTATGTGCGGATGCGCAGGCTGGTCTGCGCCTTTGATGTTCGCACACCCCTAGGACAGTTTTCTCGCGTCGAGGCCCATATGGAAGAAGACAACGGCTTAATACAAAAATGTAGGCCTTCTGTTGCTTGGAAATATTACTTTCCAGCACAATATATTTAAAATGATAGTTGTTATTCTGGGTTATTCTGTCAGAAGATACTCTGACTGGACTTAATACTTTAATTTCAATACAATTTTGTTACTATCGTTTTATGTCCATCAAATATAAATAAGCATCGCATATAAGACATAATTGGACCCAATCATCTGGGACAGTGGTTTCAATAGCGACATGTGATTTCCCACAATGTGGCATTTCGACAAGTGTAGACTCAGACAAGCCTGTGCAGCCTCCTAATAAGCTTAGAAATTCCAAATTATAATCAGTCATTAGCTTGGCAGTCATAGAATATTCAAGTGACTAGCAAAAGCTCTGATAAGACTGCGCGTTTGTGCAGGCTGGTCTGAGCCTTTACTGGTCGCACATACCACACTGTTAGAAATCTCATGTCGCGGCTCAAATATCAGTGGAACAGTGGCTGTATCTAGTGTATCACTTAGACCCTCTGAGGGGGGTAATAGAGGGGGGGGGGGTAACTTCCTATAATAATTTTGAGCCGCGGCATGAGATTTCCAACAATGTGACATTTTGACAAGTTTAGACTCATAGCCTGTGCAGCCTACTTTTAATCTTAGAAACTCCAAGAACTGTTCAGTCAGTAGCTTAACAATCATAGAATAGTCAAGCGACTACCAAAAGATCTGATCAGACTGCGTGTATGGGCAGGCTGGTCTGAGCCTTTGCTGGTCGCACATACCACATTATTGGAAATCTCATGCCACGGCTCATATAGTACTGATGTGTGGCCAGAATAGCCCCCTTTTTACTTGGTCAATATATGATTGGCCCTCTCTTTGTGTCTCAAGCTCTTGTGACTTTCCATATCTATATAGATACATGTGTCTGGATCTGCTTTACTGCAATGAATATGGTGTGATTAAGCTAGCAAAGTCAAAACTATAATGAAACTGCACTATTGAAAGTTATTTCTTAGAATTTCACAGGTGATTCCGAACTAGGAAAATAAACTGGAAATGGGAATATTGGCGGTCTACTTCAAAGTCATTGTATGACACATAGCTGAGTCAATACGATACGAACTGAAGTTCATTTAGTGGAATGATAGTGCTTTGTGAACCCAAATATTATTTACTCTAAAATTTTTTGGAATCCGCCTTGAAGTAAAGGTGATTAGGAACTGGGAAATTAACTGTATTGACTTGTTAAACTCGTTGCATTTTGCTATATACCAACGCGTTTAATAAAGTCAATAAAACACTGTCCGTCATGAAATATCCTCTGTTTGTTGTTGTTTTTCAGCATTATGTTAAAGAAAATACCTTCATGTTATTCATTGCAGCTTTATTTTATCTTGACATTCTGGACGTTTGAGGCAACTATACAGACAATCTTTGGAAGTAAGTAAATATTCATACAGGACTCCAGGTAATAGGGTTTATCCAATAGGAGTAAGTCAATAAGTACATGGGTCAGGATTAGTCACATTTTAGCGTTAAATTGTTGATATTTTTTATTCATCAGTTTAAACATAAATTTTAGGTGCTCAAAACAACCGTTCCATTAACACAGTTATTTAGAGTATCCAAAATATATGCTTTGGTAGAGTAACAAGAAAAATAATTTACGATTTTGCAGTCTTATCTGGGGGTCTGTTGTAACAATCAGATTAATAAGCAGCATCTTTGATTCTGAAAAAGCAGATGTCAGTTACTTTAAAATTATGTATACATTAAACATGTTTAACCACTAAGTAACATGTACAGGAGTAGTCTATGAACTTAAAAAACATCACAATGCATTTTAAAAAAACAACTGCTGAAAAGTAATGTGAATATTGAGTCTGAAATAAAGAGTTGTAAAGAATAGCAAATAATTTGTTAATAAGAATGGGAAAGCATTTGTTGGTACATTTACTAATATGAAGATAAAGCTGAAAATGTTGTTGGACAGATTCAACAGCTTTTCCTGTTTGAGACAAACCAATGGCTTGGAGCTGTTATAGTGATACCTAATTATTCATTAAAAGTGAGCAAAGGAAATCTAGATTCACTTCACTAATGCTTTCAATAATGAGCTGACAGATAGCAGGTACGAATATATAGAGGATATTCAGATGTTTTGATAAATACGTCTTTTATTTCACGAGTGCAGTAAAGAATATCTATATTTCATGAATGGGGAATCCACGAATGAAATATACATATTTTACATTTCATGAGTGAAAAAGACATACCAAAAACATTTGAATTTTCTTTTTATTATATACAATTTTGAAGTTTACACTATGCCGTCATACTTGATCACACGTGACTGCATACATGATCGCAATTGACGTCATATTAACGATGACATAGCATAAGGTGACTGTCTTCCAAAAAAGAAACTACAGGAGCTGAAGTTAAGGAAATGAAAATTTCAGCATATCGCGACAATTTCATTACTAAAATGTTCCATATGATAAATTAAGAAAATGAGATAACTTTGTGTTTTTGTCCACCTATAAGAATGTTCAAGGCGTTTAAAAATCTGAAGTGGGCCCAGGGAAGTCAACAGAGAAAGCAGAGGATATCCAATTATGTTTTCACATGTGAAATACAACTTATTATATTTTCAAATGTGAAATATAACTTTTTTCAAATTCCATTATATTTAATAACTATTTTGCTGTACTTTGTTACTTTGTTTATAATAAAACGGCTTAAATTCCCACAAATGTATTTTAACTATAATTGCAATCGCTTAAGATTTACAAAATATGAAACCTGCGCAAAATTTCACATAGTTCATACTGTATATATATATTTATGCTATTACATGACCTTTTGATTAATTTTAAGCAATATCTACTCTGACATTGGTTTTTTGATTCGATTCTTTATGTCACGGCCAATTTTTCAGCTATGTCAGGACAGATCTTCCTGGGTTGAAACAGTACTAAGCAAGGATTTATGTGTCTTGCTCAAGGACACAATGAATTGACGCCAAAGGGAGCATTCTGCAAAACTTTCGACATTCATTAAGCTACCATTTTCCATTAAGACCTTTGTTTTCTCTATCTTAAGTGGTCGCTTAAGACAGGTTTTACTGTATTCTAACATGATGATTCAAATTTACCAAGGAGCTGTCTCCATATTGGTGACAGTTTTGATAGCGGATCTTACATGAATGTGCATGTTTTATTGAATTATTTAACGAGATGAGGAAAAGAGATCAAATGCGAGGCTTGCAACGAGTTTAAAAAATTCAATAAAACAAGATCATGAGCGTTAGATTCTATTTATAATATAATATTAAGATTACTTTGAAACCTCATTTCTGCCATAAAAGCGTTATAATTGTGTCATTATGTACGCAAGGTTGTTATGGACGTCATTACGTTTTACTGAAAATCTGTAAACCACTAGACAGTAAGTGGTTTATCGATTTTATTGCATGGCGTTATTTCCCTCCCAGACGCGACGCCATATGATAAATATTTTTATTTTTTTAACCTACGTTCTCAGTAACAAATCTAGTTTCAATGTTGTTGGTGGTAATGTTTTCACCATGATTACTTAACCAAACTTCTGACGCAGCTGATTCTCTACGATGTAATTGGTTTAGGGAAATTTTTCAAGATATTTTGCTCAACAATTCGTGAAGAAGCTATATTGCACGTTGAGTAAGCTGTCTGCAAACAGATTTGCTGAGCTTTAATCTAGTTTGGGGGCCCCTGGCACATGTAAAAGTTCTTAAAAATCTAAAGTGCATATTACCCCATACTCCAACAGTAGGCCAATAAGATGAGCTAGGTATCCCTTGAAAATTTTTTGGTTAAATTTCACAAAAATAGGATTTAATTTCAGTATATTGAGGATTTAGTGAATGCTGACAGAACGTCCATACAAGTCAATACATTATCGAAATTGCGTAATTTTCTGAAAGCATTGAATAATTCAAAATTCGAAGATGTCTGACGTCTGATGTTTAGAAATGCCTTGGAGCATAAATGGATGCATTTTACAACAACACTGCTTCATGTGCCCTTTTAGATAGTATACAATTTCCCGAAAGAAAGGAGGTAAGTGCAATTCTGTTTGAATCCTTTTTCTATTTTTTGGATAAGAGGATTTGATGCTCAGCATCTACGAAAGGCTCTATATTGTTTTTTTTTCCCTAAAAAATGACAAAAATCAGCTAAATTTTAAGATGCTGAAATGCATGTTATATATCGGATACTAGAACATTACAGTGCATTTCAATATTTTTACCACTCTTCATCATTTAAATGAGCTTTGAGGCATATGGTTAAAACTAAATAATGGTTAGATGCCTCATTAAACGAACTTTTGATTAGAGGAAACAATTAGCTAAGTGCATGCGTTTGGGCATAGCAATCTTCAAACAAAACAAAGCTGCGTTATCAGTTTGGCTTAGTACGAGTATATGTCTACAATATGGATTTAATAGGCGCTATTACCTGCAAATATTAACCTGATCCTGACCTTTATGTATGAATAAATTATTACAGTATTTACACTGAATATATATCTTTTTGTGAGGGATTAAGTGTTATCGGTATGTTCCGAGCAATTGCGGAAATAAACGTCTGCGAACAATTGCTATAAAATCTGCTGAAGTTGTACTGTCCGCCAAAGCTGTGCGGCTAGTCAACATAGCTCAAGATGCATAAGTTATGGGATGGAATCCTTACTAACCCCTCTTTTTTAATTTAATTTGTCTTTCATTTCATGTCAAAGAAATGCACATACATACTAGAATTTGTTGAGTAATGCTCTGACATGCTCTAAATGATTTCCTTTTTTTTTCTTTTTTTTTTTGCTTTGGAGCCAAGACAAGAGTTCGGTTGTTCTTGGACTTATTCGCTATCTAAATTCTGACTCACAACATCAAGAAGTTGTCAGTCATTGCATTTTCAAAGAAAACATGAAGATACAAAGTAAAAGAAATCGTTTATATCGCGTTGAAGCATTTCTCTAAAGAGCACAGGGGTTCATTTATCTGTAAAGCTGCAGAGTTGACGAGTAGTGTTACTGATCCGACAAGAGAAGGAGACCAGGGTGTTGCTGTCTGCAAAGATATCAAATTAGATAAAATGGGGAAAATATTGCAATAAAAAAGAAAATATAATAAAAAATAAAGTATTTTAATAATCATAGTAATAAATGGCGCATATGGGGCTCAAACTTACAACGCAGAGTTTGAAACAATAAAGTACTAGTAGTGGCGATATTTACGTGTTCAACCCACTTAGCCACTCAGTCAACCAATAGCCAGTTGAACCATTAAGGGGTATATACATCTATTGTGTTATACAGTATCAATAGCATTTCCGCATTAGCATATTTGATGAAAGCCGAAGATATAATAAGATGCTCATTCGGCCGTGAAATTATGTTAATGATAAAGCCCAGGATCAGGTTAATATTTTCCATTAATACTTTTTACATGCATCCATATGATGGCATCACCATAGCTTTTGCCATGTAGACGTAACTATACTTGAATTTTGTTTCTGTTTAGTTTAATCCAGAAAATGAAAATAATTTAATTTTAAATTACGTGAAAGGTCTGACAGAATGAGGAACCTCTAGGTTACTTGCAACATCTCTCAAAGGCGCGACTTTGAACGTACATGTAACAGTTGGCGTTTGGCGCAAGAAGTTATCACTTCATGACGTAACGTTAGGATTTGTAAGGTAATGTCACAAGGATTGCACAGGCGCTTGCTTGAAAGAGCTTTCATTAACTTTCAAGCTTTTGGTGATCAAAAGATCTATCAAGAGGATCACACAGGCGCTTGAGTTTTTAACTCTAACTGATCGAGCAAATCACTGGGAAAATTGACAGAAAGATATCTGATTTCTAATGTATATGAGCCTGCGTTCCATTGACCAGCATACCGACCGGGACGCACATATAAATACATGTAATGAAGCACTTCTTCAGTGGTACAGGTTCCATATAATATGGTATGGATTCAAATAGTTCTTTAAACGTCTATGAACAGAACTTTTATATAAAGGTCCCATGTGACCCCAAATGAGTTAATAATTACAATATGGGACCCATATATGACATGTGTGGGCAATTGCTGATGCTCTGCTAATATAGGTCCATGTTACCTTGTGGAATGTGGTAAAACTTTAAAGAACGAAGGTAACAAATTAAATATGTTCATGTTGTTGTGTTTTTGATTTTGTTTGTTGATGTCGTTTTCTTTGAGTCTTTTTATTATTGTTTTTGTTGCAGTGAAAGTGCTCACAATGTGTCTTCTGTATTAAGATATACTGTATTAAAACTGCATTTTCAGCAAGATTGGAAAGCTTTGTCATTTACATGTAGTTTGTGTTAAATCAAGAGCATTCATTCGAATGGAGAGTAGTGGCTCAGTAGTAGACTGCATGACTTGAGAACACAAGAGAGTTACTGGTTTGAACCTCACTGGAGGCACTTGTTTGTATTCTTGAGTAAGACACTTTATCCTTGGACTGCTTAAAATTAATAAAACCCCAAAAATGTCCCAACATGACTATAACATTGTTTGCTTATGATAAAAAACATCAGCTCAACCAAGACAGCATTCATTTGCAGAGTTATAAGATTAAATTTGTAACAAATCTACATTTACAGTTCCTGAGGAAAGGGGAGTAATAGCAAAAGAAAGAACAGCAGGATCTTACCGTCTCTCTGCTTACTACCTGGCAAAGACGGTAAGTGAGCTTCCACTGCATATTGTTGGACCAATACCATATTACTCGTTCGTCTACTGGATGGCAGGATTGGGAGATGTTTCACAGTTCTTTTCAACATTGTCTATTCTCCTTCTCGCTACAATAACAGCTCAGGTAAGATTACAGAGGAATAGTTAATGGGAGAAAATGTCCCCAACTATGAAACAAGACTGGAATATTTCAGTTAAAGTTTTGCCTAACTGCTTCCAGTTTTGGGGAGGGGGAAATAGAGAATCTTAAATGAGTTTTCATGTTTTATTGAATTTATTTAAACAAGATGAGTAAAATTGATAAAATGCGAGGTTTGCCGAGCATTTTATCGCTTTTTCGCAACGAGTTTAATAAATTCAATAACAGGAGCACGAATGTTAGGTTCTATTTATCACATGCCATTAAAATTACTTAAAAATCGGATTTTTGGCGTGAAAACGTCAAGATTATGTCATCTTTTTTGCAACGTTATAATGGACGTCGTTACGTTATGATGCCAAATCTGTAAACCGCTAGTGGTTTATCGATTTTATTGCAGGGCGTTATATCACTCCCAGACGCGACGTCATGTGATAAGGCAGGGTATTGTATCTCTGCTAGTGGAATTGTTTTGTCTTCTCCTTTAAGTGTTGTGTTGGAGAGCTGCTTTTATAACCTCTGCAGTTGAGTCTTAACTTACGTATGCTGGATATTTTGTACATTTGGTGTGCTTTTTTTTCAAAATTAACTTTTTCAAAACATGATTTCAGGACAATATAAGAGTGTCAAATGGTTTAGATACAGATCTGAGTTGACCTTCCGTCTGTCCTGATCTGCATGCAAACTGTTTGCTTAGGTTATCAGAAGACAGCAGAAGTCACTATCAGCAAGGAAAGAATTAACCGATAGTGGGATTCGATAGTTTTGTGTCATACATGCTAGGCCGCTATTTCAAAGGAAGCGGACCAAGGAAAATCTCTGACAAGAAATGGGAAATAAACTATTTCAACTTAAAATAACCATGTTTATCATCAGTTTTAGATTAAACTATGCAATTCGTTATGGACAAGTCCCAAGTCTAAAAAGGGGGCTTCAGTATCAAAGGAATTTACCTTATTTCACTAAAGTCAGTGGAATTTATCCATGTGCAGTTGCAGAAAGTTTTGTCAGAGGGGTCCAACTCTGACCCTGTTTTTTTTTGTTGTTTTTTTAGTTGACCAGGGGAAAGAGGATCAGAATACCACTAAGAGCATGTCATCATCGGCCCACCAGCAGAACACCATTTAAATGGTGTTTTGCTGACGGGCCGATGATGGCACACCATTGAAATCTTGCTTGGCAGCTTTGTAATTTTTCAGGGGATCCGGACCAGTATTGCTAAGAAACCCTATTTTCTTCAGCGGGGGGCGGACCCCCTGCCTCCCTCTGGATCCGGCCATGATATATGACTTATAATGTGTTCTAAATAAGGATTATCAATATTAAGGAATTTATCTAGATTTATTTAGGTATAGCTTAATGATTCAATAACATCAGCTTGATTATTGTCTAAAAGAGACAACATGAAGTCTCTCCCATAACAAAACAAAATTAAATCTGCAAAAAGTGACAAAGAAGTAGTACAAAATGGAATAACTACAATTTGTCTATACGATATTGAGCCAAATCAAATAAATATATTGTCCACACGTAATGGAGAGCATCACAAAATTTTTGACATGACCTCCAATTATATCTTATACCATATTTGTTTAGTTACTGACGTAGTACAGTTATATTTCAGGGTATGGGTCTATTGATTGGCTGTACTATCATGGATGTTAAAATGGCCAGCAACATAGGTACAGTGATAATCCTAGTGGGTACTTTGTTTAGTGGTTTTATAACGATAACAGTACCTGAGTGGCTAAGCTGGGGCAAGTATCTGTCCATCATCAACTATCCACAGAGTGCCATGTCCATCCTTCTCTTCCAAGACATGGATGATATACCGTAAGTAAAATAATCTAGAAAACAGAAATAGTGATAATCTGCAAAACTTGAAAACAGCATACCCTGTATCTTTGAGATATAATGGAATATGTAACAACTTATGCCTTATGTGTTTTACTATTAAACACATTTTTGAAAACATCAAACAAAAAAGTGAATAGCAATAGTTGATTAATACGAAATGCCGCAATCACAGACCACAAATCGCAAACCCTGCCACAGTAATGAAAAATGTAAAAGCAGTATTGTAGTCTGCAATGAATTGTCATTTTTGACTGTTTACTAATATGTATGCTCTTTAAACTGTGTTCATTCTAATTGGACAGTTCACATTAGCCTTCTCATTAGGAATATTTGGCACAATGATTGCGTTTGGCGTGTAGGGGCTAACCTAAGTTTTGGGTCCCAGGTGTCATGGATTAAAAATGTTCAGGGTAGAAATAATTCAATTCTGTGTGTATGGCTTGTAATTAACGCAGCCTCTTCATACAATTTATTTTTAATATAGGTGGTTCATATTTTGTACAATGATAGTCTATGTCATTTAGCGGACAACCCCTTCCGCTGATTCATTCAAGAAGGGTTGTTGTCAGTTACAAGCGAAAGTATGTGCACAAATTACTGGTTAACCACTTCATGCCTGCCCAGGAAAAAGTGTGGTTAGGTGAACTGACCATCCCGCAATGACCATAGCTGTTGACTTGGGACGTAAAGCAACAAAACAAACAAATTTAGCGGACAACGTAAGTTTCTAATTGTTTATTTGACCTTGGAGTCAATTTCAAGGTCAATATATGATAAATGTAACATCTGTTTGCATGACATTTAACTAAAACTCCTGACATTATATGTAGGTGGTGTATTCATATTGAGTACACTGATTGCCATTGGTGTGTAGATGACAAGGTTTCAGATTTCGGATATGATCTTAGAGTCAAAGATCATGGTCAAAAGTATTTCAAATTATGCAATATATAATACAAGTGCAGATATCTGTGATTGCCACCAATTCACCCCATACTAGCACATAATGTTTTGGGTCCTCAAAAGAACATCAATATCAATTACTGCTCTTTTGAGTTCCGAAATATTCTGTTTTACATGGCAAAACAGAATAAAATATATTATGATATGACGTGGCGTCTGGGAGTGAAATAACTACATGCAATAAAATCGATAAAACCAGTAGTGGTTTATAGATTTTGGGAAAACGTTATGACGTCCATAACAACGTTGCATACATAATTATAACGTTTTTACAGCAGAAATTAGATTTCAAAGTAATCTTAATATCATATGATAGATAGAATCTAACATTCGTGCTCTTGTATGATTGAATTCATTAAACTCGTTGCGAAAAAGAGATAAAATACTCAGCAAGCCTCGAATTTTATCTCTTTTCCCCAACTCGTTTAATAAATTCAATAAAACATGCACGCATGTAAGATACTCTTTTTATTACCCTCTTATCTGAAAGATCGTTAAATGGTACATTTTTTCTTCTTTTCAGATGCAATGCAACAAGTGTTTCAACATTTCCACAATGCCTTACAAATGGAACAGACCATGTGACATCGGATGACGTATTACGTAATTTTGGTATAGACATTCCATTGTATTGTCACGTGTCCAGTCTTGTGCTACTATTCTTTGTTTTAAGACTTGCTGCCTATGTTGCATTACGATGCCGTCACACAGTGCTTAGATGATGTAAACATGTATAAATATATGACAATATTGACGTGGAATATAAAATTATATCATGAGTGTGAGGATGGGATAGAAACATTGTCCTGAAGATCGCCGTTTGGCATCACCAGGCTTGCTGTGTGGTGGCAAACGGTAATCCTGAGAGACAGATTTTTTCATTCCAACCCACACACAAATAATGGATTCTTTTTCTTGCTCATCATTGACTGTTTATTTTAAAATCAGCTTGACGCACTTGACGACCATGTGTGTAGTTCCACTACAACCAATGAATAGTCCTCTCATGACAGCCTGGGTAAGATAACATGAGTATAAGATAAGAATTTTTTACCCAGGCTATAATCTCAGATATCTTATCCGTTATGCAAGAATAATGTGTCAATGCCCCAGTTACTTGTCTTGGACACTCCTGAGTCCTTTAAACTTCCAAAATATAGCAGAAAACTTTTTAAATTAATGCTCAGCTTTCCCTACGCCAGCTAAAAAGTACTGGGTAGTAAGTAATACTTTCTTTGCAAAAAAATGTGTCTCAGTATCCATCTTTCCATCTGTTGTCTGTCCGTGAAGTTTCTTTTTCCCTTTTTATTTTTGATACCTGCAAACAGCTACTTTGGCTAACAGCGAAGACCCATAATGCGTTATTTCATCAGGATCTGCACTGTTTACAATGACAAACATCTCCATCACAGAAATGCATCATCATTTAGAAATGTGTACCTGTGACCCCGTAAAATACAAAATGGGCGATTTAATACTCATTCCATCAACATGACGGGGAATATCCATCAGAATGAAAATGGCAAATTTCTCAATTCTCAATATTTAGGCTAAATGGATAGGCTTTGAATAAATATTGCGTAAACAGGTACATAAGGATGATTTAGGCTTTGGTTTAACCTAAGCTTTTTCGTCTATCTGTCTGTCAATGCAAAAGTAACAAAATATGTTAACCGATCAGTATTCTTGGGTCTACTGAACTTTACAACAGTGGCCTAGGCTAAAGCTTTAACTGACCAGAATAAGCAATCATTTTACCTGTACTTTTATTTAGTATTTTCATACTTCTACCATTCAACTTCCAAATTAGCTTTTCCCACCTCTGAAACCTCACAGGATAATCTGCCTGTAACAAAATTGGCTGCCTATAACTGTCATCTGGGTGTATATCAAACTACATAAAAAATATGTGTGTTAATATCATTTAACAATAAAACAGCTTGGAAAAGTTTGTGAAAAAGTTAATAGTGCAAGAATCTCATTCATTGGAAATACATGTGATGTTAGTACACATTGAAAATGCCTCTATGCAATTCCAATATGAACCAACATCATATGTTACTGAAAATATAATATAAGGAAAACTGTTTTGAAAGTTACACTTATCAAGTGGCCTGTCTATTGTCTTTGTCCTTTTACAACATTTCAAACTACCAATCATTATAAAAATACATGTCACAATTTGGTAGATTGATTATATTTGTATGTCAGCTTTTTTCATAAAATTTGATTTTTTTCCAATTTTCTAACCTGTTACTTTCACGTTTCTATATAAAAAGCCTAAAAACTAAATAACACAGTCGCATATTATAAGCTAAATGCACTTAAGCAATTTGCATGAGTACATGACAAACATGGATTTTAATTACAAAATCTGTTCACTGTCTTCTATGAAAAAATACAGGCATCTAGATGTGTGAATTAATGGACATATATTATTAATGCTTGTGTTCTTTAAACACAGTGACACTTTAATTCCATTATTGAAGATAAATATGCAGATGGTTTTCAAATAGAGGATTGTTTCATTGTTTTACATCTCCAACAACACCCCTGTTGCATGGTGTGACTGTGGCATTACCTGATTCAAATTCTAAAAAAGGGCCTAACATAAAAAGAAAAAGTTTGTTTATACCACACCAAAATATTGTCAATCATAATGGCTCACTTTACTACTGTGGATTGACAATGCCTGTTAACTTTGTGATGGACCAATGTTTACAATCAGTCAGTGCTCAACAAAGTCACGATTGGATTGTCAAATATTCAATGAGACAAGATAGCAGCGCCTACCTGTGTGTAAAGTGAATTATGGCATATTTTCAACATGTCAGTGAGTTTTGTGGTGTCAAATACCATGTATACAAAGCTTGCGCCCTAATCCATTCATCATTCTAATTGACTGTATTATTCCTGTATTGCTACAGGCAGATTATCCTGTAAGGTTTTAGTAGTAGGAAAGGCTAGTTTGGAAGTTCAAACAAAATACCAGCCTTCATTTTTATTTCAAATTTAAAATTAAAGTCAAAATGCAATTTGCGTTTTGAAGAATTTTGCATTTTGACATTGATTTTAAATTTTTAATAAAAATAAAGGATGGTGTTTTGTTTGAACTGTCTGCTGACAGTTGATTCAAATGAAACACCAAGGCTTATTCTGTCTAAAATTTAATAAAGAAATTGCACATAGCCATGATTGGCACTTACGTGTTTTAACGATCAAAGCGTATTTTCGAGTCTTTGAACTCAAAATAAAAGGATGTTGTCAATGACATTATAATCTATTTCTAGAATGTAGAAACTTTTTGGATGTTGGATAAGTTTGCATATTTTTGTCATTTACATTTCAATAAACCCTTTTGATCCAATTTTTAAGAGCATCACCCGAGCTTCTGACAGGGTGTCCAGATCGGGACTGGACTGGCTGTTCGTCGGGTCTGATTTTGGTTCAAATTGTGTTGCAAGGATTATAACAGTAAAACCTGTCTTATGAGGCCACTTCAAAAGAAGACCAAAATTGGTTTTTAAGACAGATTATCGCTTAATGCAGGTCAAAAGTATTGCAGAATGCTCCAAGGCATTCTGCAAAACTTTCGACCTTCATTAAGCTATCATTTGTCATTAACATCTTTGTTTTGTCTATTTTTAAGTCTCCGCTTCAGACAGGTTTTCCTTTAGTTGACATTAGCAGGCAAACAGTTAAATTATACAAACCTATTTGTGTCCAAATATGTCATCCAGAGTGTTCATAGAGTCGTGGTTAATAATTTAACACGTCACTACAAACCAATCTACATGCGGATGACTTTAGAATGTCCCGCAGACCAATGTCCATTAAAAGAACCTTGTATGTAGAAAGTTTAACTAAGACTGTTCTGATGCACAGCCTAGTTTGTGCTTTCAATTCTACCAAATTGGCCCTGGTCAATTTATTGCGTGACACCTCATACGTCAACGTAGAGATTTTCGAGCATGGCAGAACAATGACATATTTCGCTTTACACACGGGTAGGCATTGGTATATTTTGTGATGAAAATTTGACACTCCAATCAGTATCGACCATAAGGCTTTGTGATTAGCTGTTGACAATCTTTTTGTTTACGTTGGTGAATCGTTTTGTCCATGCTCATTTTTAATAGCACGAAACAAGTATATGACATAGCAAAACAGAGGAAAGAGGCCTGAAAAACAATGACTTTATCTGAAATCTAGTCCTTCAAGTAGCTAAAGGTAAAAAAAATGTCTTCTGTCTGTAAATTGGCAATGCTACGTGCAGACCATCTACGATATCTGGAGTGTTTCTATGTCACCAAATCACACTTTGTTAAAGCCATTTGACAGTGTATCTATCTCCTGTGAACTTACTTTTGACATACGATATGAGTGACCATGCTCTTTAGATACCGCCAACTACTCTTCTAGGGAAGGAAGTCAAGACGAAAACAAGTGTTTGAACCCTGTGACACAAGTTGGTCATAAGTTCAATAATTTGTCTGATTATAGCCCCGCTTTGAAAAAGTGGTGGATATACTGGATTTTGGTTGTCTGTCGTTCCTTAGTTCCATCATTGAATCATAATTTTGATTCTGATTATTATCTTGTGAACCAATGGGCAGAATTTCATCAAATTTTGTATATGCATCGATACTGACAATAGCTACCTTGGGGCTATTGCCTGCTATTTTTCACATATTTGTACCAGAGTTATGGCCCTTGATTTACGCTAAAATTTCGTTTCTGATTAATATCTTGAGAACAAATCGACAGAGTTTCACAAATTTTTATATGTGCATTCATATTGACAAGATCTAAGTTTGGATTGTTACACATCATTTTTCACATATTTGTACCAGAGTTTCTGAAGGATCCGTTTTTCCAGATTAGTTAAATAGAGGTGGCAACAGCTGTCATTGTTTTTGTATGGAGTTGGTAAATCTTCTCCCTTGCATCGATATAGTGTTGATATTTTTTTATATTTTTGTCCTTCAGGAATATTGAGTTCTGACGGAAGTAGCAGACCACTTAAGCCGGTGCTAGGGGCATGAGAATTGTTGCACTTGCCATAAGTTCCCAAGAACAGACTCAATAAAACCGAGTCTGCTGATTTCTTATACTGTTGGTTCTCTCTATTTCTGAAGGATCCGTTTTTCCAGATTATTTAGAGGTCGCACAGCTGTCGTTGTTTCTGTGTGGAGCTGGTAAAACTTCTCCCCATGCATCGATATAGTGTTGATATTTTTATACTCTGGTCCTTCAGGATTATTAGGATCTAACGGAAAACAGAATACCACCTAAGCCAGTGCTATGGGGCGTGAGAATCGTGGCACCTCCCATAAGTTTTCATAAACAGACTCAATAAAACCGAGTCTGCTATTTTCTTAAATTGTAGGTTCTCTCTATTTCCGTTTTTCCAGATTATTATGGCCCTTGATTTTGCCAGAATTTCGTTTCCACTCAAATTGACAGAACTTAAATGATTTCACCACATTCTATATATGCATTGATATTGACAAGATCTAGCTTTGGGATTGTAACACACCATTTTTCGCACATTTGTACCAAAGTTATGACCCATAATTTACACCAGAATTTCGTTTCCACTCAATATTTTGAGAATAAATTGACAGAATTTCACCAAGTTTTATATATGCATTTATATTGACAGTATCTAGCTTTGGGTTGTTACACATTATTTTTGGCACATTTTTACCAGCGTTATGGCCCTTAATTGACGCCAGAACCACGTTTCCGCTCAATATCTTGAGTACAAATTGACAGAATGTTACCAAAATTTATTTATGCATTGTTATGACAAGATCTAGGCTGGGATTGAAAGCTGTTATTTTTTGCTTATTTGTAAACCCCAGTCACACAGAGCTTATGACCGCGGCGCAACCTCTTGGCAACTGATTTTGATTGCGACCTTAGCAACCATTGCAGCTGTTTTCCATTACTTGTATGGTTGCGAATTAGTTGCCAACCAGTCTCCGATCAGTTGCTGGCCAATCGCCCCACGTTCAGCAATCGTTAAGCATTTATTCGGCGATCAGTCGGAGATAGATCAGCAATCGGTCGGCAACTGGTCGGTTACTGGGTCAGAGTAATCAGCGAGCATCAGCATCAATCTGCGACTGATTGGAGACTGGTTGGCGACTGGATGAACACTGTTCTAACATCATTTTTTTACAAAAAATAAAGGGTTTGGAAACAATAAAAATATTTCCATGAAAGTTGCCATCTTGATAATACATTAGATAAAGTAATTTCGCTTACAATAAAACAGACGCAGCAGTTGTGGTTGTGATGATTCAGCTGGGATCTACTTGATCTGAGCTTACATTTTTCAACATTTGATATACCTGGCTCAATTTGTCTCTAGTACAGCTGAGATCATCCTCAGAATCAGTAGTCTGGATTTCGGTAGTAATTTGTACCATCTGATTTGAAACTGCTGTCTATTTTGATCACCTCTATGCCCCATGATGCACTCACTTTCAACGCCTGTGGGAAAATGATGTCAGGTAGGCAATATTGCTTCACGTTGAAGCTGGCGGCACTGCAGCCTGTTGGTGATCAGTCGCCGATCGGTCATTAGTCATTCGCTGATTAGTCACAGACTAGTTGCTGAAGATTTCACAGACAAAGAATTCATGAAATCGCTCGGCGATCGATCTTCTAGAAAACGTTTGCAACTAGTTGGCTATCAAAATCAGTCATGGCTGGTCTTTTGTGCATGCTCAAAAGAGTGGCAGCGACTGATTTTGAGCGGCGACCGACAGGAGACATTGCTGTGACCTTGTTGCGATTTTTGTAAGACCTTGCCGTGACCTCTGCAACCTCTCTGCGATTTTAAAATTTTTATTGTGGCAAGTTGCTGCGCTTAACAAAGTTATAGCCCTTGATTTATGTCAGAATTTGGTTTCCGCTCAATATCTCGAGAACAAATGAACAGAATTTGACCATTTTTTTTATTATCATTTATATTGAAAAGATCTAGGTTGGAATTGCTATCTGTCATTTTTTTGCCAATTTGTAACAGAGCAATGGCCTTTGATTGGGGTCAGAATTTCATTTCCACTCAATATCTTTAGAACAATTTGACAGAAATTGACCAAATTTTATATATGCATTCATATTGACAAGATATAGGTTGGGATTGGTAGCTGTCATTTTCTGCTTATTATAGCCCCGCTTTGGAGAAGTGGGGCTATATTGGATATGGGTTGTCTGTCTTTTCCCCCTTCATTACGTCTATTATTCAGTCTGTCTTTCTGTCAGTCCGTGATTCCGTCCGTCATAATCAGGTTTCTGCTCAATATCTTGAGAACAAATTGATAGAATTTAACCAAATTTTTTATGTGCATTGATATTGACATAATCTAGATTGGGATTGTTACACATCATAGTTTTGCGCATTTGTAACAGAGTTTTAACCCTTGACTGATGTCAGAATTTCGCTTGAGAATGAATTGATAGAATTTGACCAAAGTCTGTATGTGCATTGATATTGGCAAGATCCAGGTTGGGACTATTACCTGTCATTTTCACCAAATTTGCAACAGAGTCATGTCCCTTGACTGATGTCAGAATTTTGTTTCCGCTCAATATCTTGAAAATGAATTGTTAGAATTTGACCAAATTTTGTATGTGCATTGATATTGATAAGATTTAGGTTGGGATTGGTACCTGTCATTTTTTGCAAAATTGTAACAGAGTTATGACCCTTTGATTTATGTCAGAATTTCGTTTTCTCTCATTATCTTGAGAACAAATTAACAGAATTTCACTAAATTTTATTTATGCATTCATATTGACAATATCTAGGTTGGGATTGTTACCTGTCATTGTTTAGCAAATTTGTAACAGCGTTATGGCCCTTGATTTATGTCAGATTTTTTTTTTCGCTCAATACTTGAGAACAAATTGCAGAATTTCATCAAATTTTGTATATGCGTTCATATTGGCATTATCTAGGTTAGTATTGTTACCTGTCTTTTTCACAAATTTGTAGCAAAGTCCTGGCCCGAGTCCTGACCCATGATTGATGTCAGAATTTTGTTTCTGTTCAATAAATTTAGATCAAATGGACAGAACTTCACCCAATTTTGTCTATACACTTATATTGACAAGATCTAGGTTGTGATTGTTACCTGTCATTTTTATTATTATTTGTAGCAGAGTTATGGCCTTTGATTGATGTCAGAATTTCGTTTTGTCTCATTGTCTTTAGAACTTGGTTCTTTTACATTGTGAAAAAAGCTGCATTGGGGATATATAGTAAGATTCTCTGACAGTTCTAGTTATCACAAACTTGGTGCATGGAATACCCTCCACCAGAGTTGCTTCAAGCAAAGAAGGGATAAATATCAGCCAAAAATCAACAGTTTTGAAATCAAAATCTATTGACCAGCTAAGTGTTGATCCCATCAGCTGGCCTTTAGGTTGCACTCCACTATAAGGGTTTCCATAGATGATAATGTTAACATTTTATTACCCTGTTCGAAATGTATCTTTAAACTGACATACTACTAAATACCATGTTTCATAATGTAGACAGTTTTTAAAATGGGGTCCAAGAGGTAAAACCCATCTGGCATTAATATGGTACCGGAATTTATCACATTAACCACCTCTACTTAAATGGACTTTGATTCACATCTTTTGATAAAGCACGCCAAATCACATGTCAACCAATGAATATTGACGAATGAAATCAGCTTGGCTCTAATATATTAAGTAAATGCACTCCTTTTTCTCCCCGAAAAAGGCGGAGCCAGATCTTATGAATATTTAGTGATGTGTACCCTCCTATATTATTTGAGGCTGGAATCCCAAATTAGGTGTTTGGATGCAACTTAATTGGGATGGCGGAGCGTCCTGTAACATTTTCGGGTCACTGTGACCTTGACCTCTGACCTTGTTCCAAGTATTATCATGTCCGGAGCATATCTCCTATATTATTATAGCCCTCACTTTGAAAAAGTGGAGCTATACTGGATTTGGGTTGTCTGTCATTCCGTCCGTCCGGCATAATTCAATTTCCACTCAATATCTTGAGAACAAATTGATAGACCTTCAACAAATCATATCTGTACATCCGATATTGATAACATCTAGTTTCGGAATGTTACACATCATTTTTCACGCATTTTTAATAGAGTTGTGGCCCTTGATTGATGTAAGAATTTCGTTCAAAATTTCGTTTCCGCTCAATACCTTAAGAACAAAATGATAGAATTTCATCAAATTTTGTATGTGCATTGATATTGACAAGATCTATGTAGGGATCATTGTAACCTGTCATTTTTGCATATTTGTACCAGAGAAATGGCCCTTGATTTACGCCAAATGTTTGAGAATACATCGACAGCATTTCAGCAAATCTTATATAGGCATTCATATTGACAAGATCTAGGTGTAATCTTTTTTGCTAACTTTTAACAAAGCTATGGCCCTTGATTTATGTCAAAATTTCGTTTCCACTCAATATCTGGAGAACAAATGGATAGAAGTTCACCAAATTTTGTATATGCATTTATATTGACAATAGCTAGGTTGGGATTGTTACCTGTTATTTTTTGCTCATTTGTAACCGAGTTATGGCCATTGATTGATGTCAGAATTTTTTGTTCCTGCTCATTGTCTTAAGATTTTCCTGCCAAATGTGTTTAGAACTTGGCCTTTTTACTGCATTAAAAGTGTTGCAGTGGGGCTTTAGTCAGATTCTGACGTCCCTAGTTTGAGGTGGAAATCCTAAATTTGGTGTGTGGATGCATCTTGAGATGACAGAGTGTCACGTGCCATTTTGGGTCAATGTGATCTTGACCTCGTTTCTAGATTTATTGTGTCTGGAGCATATCTCCTATATTATTTGAGTAAGGAATCCAAAATTTGGTGTGTGATTGCATTTTGGGATGTTGGAGTGTAACGTACCATTTTGGGGCACTGTAACCTTGACCTCTGATCTCGTTTCTAGATTTATTGTGTTTGGGGCATATCTCTTAGTTTATTTAGGTATGAATCCCAAATTTGGTGTGTGGGTGCGTTTGGGGATGACGGAGTGTCACATACCATTTTTGGCCACTGTGACTTTGACCTCTGACCTCTTTTCTAAAATTATTGTGTGGGGGGCATATCTACTATATTATTTGAGGTAGGAATCCCAGATTAAGTGTGTGGATGCATCTTGAGATGGCAAAGTGTCACGTTCCATTTTGCGGTCACTGTGACCTTGACCTCTGACCTCATTTCTAGAATAATCTTGTTCGGAGCATACCTCCTATATATGTTGAGGTAGGAATCCCAAATTTGCTATGTGGATGCATCTTGAGATGGCAGAGTGTCACGTAGCATTTTTTGAGTCACTGTGACGTTGATCTCTGACCTCATTTTCTTGTTCGGAGCATATCTCCTATATCATATGAGGAATTCATCCTAAATTTGATGTTTGAATGCATCATGGAATTCGGAGCGTCGCATTCCATTATTATGTCACTGTGACCTAGACATTGATTGCTGACCTTGTTTCTAGAATAATTATTTCCAGAGCATATCACCTGTATAAGTTTAAGTAGGAATCCCAAATATGATGTGTGGATGTATCTTGGGATGGGGGAGTTTCACGCACCATTTTTGGGTCGCTGTGACCATGACCTCTGACCTGCTTTCTAGAATTATCGTGTAGCATATCTCCTATATTATTTGAGGTAGGACGTGTGGGTGCATTTTGGGATAGCGGAGTTTCACATACCATTTTTGGGCCACTGTGACCCTGACATCTGGCCTCGTTTCTAAAATTATTGTGTCCAGAGCATATCTCCTATATTATTTGAGGTAGGAATCCCAAATTTTGACCTTGACATCATTTCTAGAATAATCTTGTTCAGAGCATACCTTCTATATTAGTTAAGGTAGGAATCCCACATTTGGTGTGTGGTTGCTTCTTGAGATGGCAGAATGTCACGAATCATTTTGGTCACTCTGGCCTTGATCTATGACCTCATTTCTAGAGTATTCTTGTTCAGAGCATATCTCCTATATTATATGAGGATTTCATCCCAACTTTGGTGTTTCAATGCATCACGGAATTTGGAGCGTCGCATACCATTTTTGTGTCACTGTGAAGTTAACATTGATCGCTAACCTTGTTTCCAGAATAATTGTTTCCAAAGCATATCACCTATATTAGTTGAACTTGGAATCTTAAATATTGTGTGTGGATGTATATTGGGATGGTGGAGTTTCACGTACCAATTTTGGGTCACTGTGACCATGACCTTTGACCTGCTTTCTAAAATTATCGTGTCTAGAGCATATCTCTTATATTATTTGAGGTAGGAATCCCAAATTTTTTGTGTGGTTGCATTTTGGGATGGCGGAGTGTCAGGTGCCATTTTGTGGCATGGTGACCTTGACCTGTGACCTCGTTTCTAGATATATTGTGTTAGGAGCATATCTCCTATATTAGACGGATGGCTGAGAATGGGTTTGCTCCCCCCTAGGGAATTTTGCAGACATATCCTATCTTGTAGGGAATTGAAAGCCGAGTCTTTTAAGAGATGTTTGCACTCTGTGCTCCGGGGCGTTAGTCTGTAAGAGCCTGTAACATACGTTACTTAATCAAACTAAGAAAAAGTAAATTGAAAGTTTGGGCTACAAATTAAAGACATTAAAATATTTATTTTTACAAATCATTCATATAGTCTGCATACTGGATATCTTAACTACATATGCCAGCCATCTGAACAAAATTGCGGCTTCCTAAGGTGTCATATGCGTTACATAAATCAGATAACCCATTAAAATTTGCAAGTGTGGCTAACATCATTTACATTCACAATCTCTCTGTGTGTTTTGCAAGATGTTTTTAACCATGTCTGACTAGCTTATGCAATTGGCTGACAGAAAAATTAGAGTTTGTTTCCCTAGCTTGAATATTTTTTTCTGGAATAAGCAATTAAACAACCTTACCCCTACCCTATTTTAAGGTGAAATGTTTGGTATTAAAAATAAAGTAAAAATAGTTAAAAATATTTGCAGTTGATGAATGTGTTTCATTGTTTGGGATTTATTTGCTTATATGAAAAGACTCGTAAATCTGCAAGTTTGTTGCAAAATTTTTAATATCAGAGGCTGTAACATATGTTACCTGATGTAATAAATGGGCAAGCTCGTTGTCTTTACGTAAGATATGCCTAAAAATGTTTTAATCTCCTCGAGGGAATTTTGCAGACATATTCCTTCTTATAGTACAATTCAAGCTGCATCGAAAAAGGGATGTTTGCACTCTCTATGTTGGGGCGTTAGTCTGAAACAGGGTGTTACTATATGAAATAAAGGAAATGTAGTTTGAAAGTTTGAGCTAAAATTGTGAAAAAACTTGCAGCTTTTGGATATCTTACATTGTTTAGGGATTTTAAACAGGCTCCTATGATGAAGACTTATAGATCTGCTAGTTGTCATCAAGTTTTAAAGATCAGAGAGTGTTACATATGTTAGCCTGATAAGTAAAATCATCAAACAGTATTTTGACATCAAGCTGAGTAAGGGCCTTCTCCATCCTAATCCCCTTTGGAATTCTGCAGACAAATTACATCTTATGTAACCATTCAAGATGCATTTAATAAGAAATGTTTGCACTCTGTAAGTTGGGGCGTTAGCCTGTAACAGCTTGTTACATATGTTACTATATCAATTTCAAAATAAGAAATTTGAATGTTTGAGCTACTAAAAGAAGACATTAAAATTATCTAATAAATTGACATTCTTATAGTCTTTATACTGGATGTCTTTACTACATATAGAAGCTGTTTAACATTAAAACGGCTAACTGTGGTGTTATGTGCGTTACATGAACCTAATTATAATTTAAAAGCTATAATTGTGCCTATCGTCATTTAGTTAAACAACTTCTATGACTTGGTTTCAAACTGTTTTATTAGATTTTACAAACATATACTCTATTGATGAATAGGAAAAACAAGTTTGCTTTTCTATCTTAAATATATTGTCTTATAGGAGCTAATACACCGCCCTACTCCCAGTTTTACAGAGAAGCGAATTTTGTTGCCACACACTAGAAATTATATTCATTTCTGATTATCAAGCCCATGGACTGTTTTTACAGATCATATCAATGACCTTTTGGACATATTTCCTAATACTGTGCATATAATGCTAAATATAAAGCCACAAATAGAAAAGATAGTTTTACATTTTTACAAGAAAATACAATAAATGAAATGGTCCAAGCTATTTCTCATCGATTTAACACTCATGTTAAACGTTTGTCATCATTATTATCACACGCCTCCTTGCAACTAGTAGAATCATCACACAATATTTCAATGATTTACTGTTATTCAATTTTACCACCAGTCCACTCAAAATTGATGAGCCATTATCAACTTTCCAATTTTGCCATTTATGGCTTGGAACATTCGGAAACTGATATGAATTCCTAATAGTTGGCTCTTTGAGTTTCAAGTGATACTCTGCAAGTAGGAGAAAGACTAAAGCTTTACAAGGAGGAAAACTTTGTCATTAAGAGCAATGAGTACCTGGACTGATGTACCTTGATATTTCTGTGATAAAGAATCATGTCTTAGCTGGTTAACTTTTATAAATGTAGCCTTTCCATACATGCAACCCACATATTTTCATCTAATAATGTCTCTGCATTTATTATCTTTCCCCAAGCATTCAAAAACTTATTTGAAGTCTTAGTACTTCTGAAGTGCTGAAACCAAGGTAACTATTTCCCTTCAGATAAACAAACAAGATGTATCACAGCAGGTAAAGCAATGAAATGCAGGTTGAACAGAGAGCAAATAGACCCTTTCAATTCAATGATTCACTAAGTTTCTAAGATAAGAGCGCTTATTAAAGGATGTAACATATATAACTCGTCATAATAAATGAGCAAGGGCATTGTCGTGACATCCTTTTTGATTTCACAGTCAGAGGCAAGTGTTTTCAATTTCAGTGTTTTCAATGGATTATGAAATGAGGCACCTAATCAACTTGTTTACTCTGTATAAATCTTCCATAGAGCATAATATAGAACTACTGGTTATCCCATTCTACCTATAGTCCACTTTCCTTCTTTTGAATGCAATAGCTAATGATATGGCTGCAAAAACTGAGAAATCATAGGTTTTACATTATCTTAAGACATGCTTCAATGTACTGACATCAAAAAACAACCTACTGCAAACATAATTGATGGCAATGTCCAACTTCATATTCTTTCTCTTATATCAGATAGGTTTCAAGGTGTAACAGAAATTGTTTCAGACGGTCTGCCAAAACCATCAAGAGTCAACATTGTAACTAAAGAAAACTTTTAAAGTTCTTTGGGCGCAGCAAAATACTATTGATCTAAAACCTGAGGACTTAAGCACCAAAAGACTGGATAGGTTCCATGGCAAATGATGCAAAAAAGCAGCCTATCGAATTTCAGTTTGACCAATGTCAGAAATCTTCAAAGTATTCTTAGAGGTACACGGTAGAGACATAGATTTTGCAAAATCAGAGCAAAGTCATCATTTGACTAGCACGGATGCAGATGCAGCTGTAGTTAGATTGCTCTTGCCACTTCACAGGAAGAGATATATACCAGAGTCATACTCTATTGTATGCATATATGTTAAATGGCATTAAACCCATATTTAATCAGGTGTTTGATCCCATGACACTGACATGCTGTTTCTGCTTTTGAAGAATGCTAAGGATTCAAGTTTGGCTGAGTCAAGTTGTTTGACGTTGGCACTGGCCACACATACAAAGAAAAATAAGTCTTTTGATGGCAAAAGAGGAGTATCACACAAAATGCTTATAAGTGATGTTTGTCACAATTACCAATTTTAAAAAGTAATTTTAATTAATGTAACACATATAACACCATAGGAAGCTGTATATTTGTTAAAAAATCTTTTCTTATGTATTCAGCATGCAAACTACATAATTAATTCAAATCAATAGATAGTTTTATGTCTTCTTTCTGTTTCTAAGACTTTCAATTCATTTATTCTTAAATTGATATGGTAACATACGTATCATACCATTACAGGCTAAACCCTTAGTTAATAGAGTGCAAACATCTCTTATTTGATGCAGCTTGAATTGTTCTTTAAGGTAGGATATGTCTGCACAATTCCCAAAGGGGTGGAGAGGAACAAGATTGTACTCACTTTGCAGTCCTATTAATACTATGCCATGATCTCACTGGTTGTGATGAAATGGATGATTATTTTGCCATAGAAGCAGACACAATGATAGACATTGTGAGGGTGACTTGAATAAAGATTGTTTTTGAATAATTTTATTTAATAGGAATATTTATTAGATTGTATCATTTAAATGAGAACTATTATTTTCTATCTATATGTCTAAATATTTTAATATTATAGGCATAAAGAAATATGTGATTAAAAAGGTTATATATAACATAGGTAACACAATTCCATGGGCTTGTTATCAGCAATGACTGTAATTACTAAGACTAAGGCACCAGAGACTAGAGATTGAATAGGAAAACATGTGAAAAACGATATTTTTCTGAAATATCATCTCTTACTTCCAAGAAAATTTCCTAGCTCATTCATTATGCCATGTAACATACGTTACATACTTAAATAAGTGCTCTGATCCTGATGTCAAACTTGCAAATGTATGATTCGTTATTGCATTAGCAAGACAGTGCCAAAAATGTAAGATATCCACGAGCGTCAAATATTTTCATATATTTTTCTTCAATAATAGATACCAAAATTGGATACTTAAAATCAGGGGTAGGGTTGTTTAATAGCTCATATAAAACAATGTATTTGAGTTAGAAAAGCAAACTTTGTTTTTTCTATTAGTCAAATGAGTATTTAAGTAAACTAAGATTAAAAACACTTGTAAAAATGCACTAATTGTCTGTAAAATGAATGATGTTAGTCACAATTTCAACTTTCAAAGGGAAATTTAATCTATGTAACGCATATAACACCATTGAAGGCTGTAATTTTGTTTAAAATGCTGCTTTTATGTAGCTTAGGCATCCAGCTTGCAAACTACATAAGAAATTTGAATAATTAGATGGTTTAATGTCTTCCATCTGTAGCTCAAACTTTCATTTTGATTTTTTCCTTAGTTTGTAACAGTAACATATGTAACAGGCTGTCAGAGACTAACGCCCCGGAGCACAGAGTGCAAACATCTCTTAAAAGATGGGGCTTGAAATTTTCTTCAAGATAGGATATGTCTGCAAAATTCACTAGGGGAGGGGGGGAGCAGGACCTTTTTAGCTCTAAGTCTATATTATTTGAAGTAGGAATCCCAAATTTGGTGTGTGAGTGTATATTGGGATGGCAAAGTGTCACATGCCATTTTGGGGCCACTGTGACCTTGACCTCTGGCCTCATTTCTACAATTGTTGTGTCCAGAGCATATCTCCTATATTATTTGAGGTAGGAATTCCAAATTTGGTGTGTGGATGCATCTTGGGATGGTAGAGTGTCACGTTCCATTTTGGGGTCACTGTTATCTTAACCTCTGACCTTATTTCTAGAATAATCTTGTTCGGAGCATACCTCCTATATTAGTTGATGTAGGAATCCCAAATTTGGTGTGAGGTTGCATCCTGAGATTGCAGTGTCACGTATCATTTTGGGTCACTGTGACCTTGATCTCTGACCTCATTTCTAGAATATTCTTGTTTGTAGCATATCTCCTATATTATGTGAGGAAGTCATCCCAAATTTGGTGTTTGAATGCATCTTGGAATTGGGGAGCATTGCATAGCATTCTTTTGTCACTGTAACATTGACCGCTGACCTTGTTTCAAGAATAATTTTTTCCAGAGCACATCACCTATATTAGTTGAGTTAGGAATCCCAAATTTGGTGTGTGGATGTACCTTGGGATGGCGGAGCGTCACATACCATTTTGGGGTCACTGTGACCTTGACCTCATTTCTAGAATTATCGTGTCTGGAGAATATCTCCTATATTATTTGAGGTAGGAATCCCAAATTTGGTGTGTGGATGCATCTTGAGATGACAAAGTGCCACAAACCATTTGGGGTCACTGTGACCTTGACCCCAACCTTGAGTCTAGAATAATCGTGTCCAGAGCATATCTTCTAGACGAAAATGGAGGGATTTAATTTTGGCCGTGTCAGTGCATCTGCCCGTTCATTTGTTCTGTCCGGAAACATATATTGGTACCTATTGGTTAGATTTGATGTGTTCTTTGTATAAATTATAAGTACCATGGGCAGTCGAAATCAACTCATTAACACTTGAGTTATTGATCTTGACTTAGTATAGGCAATTTTAATGCAAAAACTACATTGGCTTTTTGTGTAATGAACTTCACATTACCCTAAAGCTATTATATCTGACAACTTCTCACTATAGGCCATCATTGCCCTGTGTCTGTAGATAAGAATGGCTGTGTCAAAAATTTAACCCCAACCCATTGGTGGGGTCAAAGGTCAAATATTTAAATTTCTTAATAAATAAGCCAAATGTCAATAATTTGTATCAATTTTTATATGCAGAGGAACAACTGATATGAAACATACCAGATTTTAGTTTGAAGGCCTGGATCCAATCCCCTGTGTTGGCGTAGGGGGTAAGGGTGAGGCTAAAAATAGACTTTTTCGTAATAGGGTCATGTTGCATATCAAATTAAAGAGGACGACATATGCAGCAACATGGTAGTAAATAGTTTGCTTGCAGACTTACCCTTGAGGGTACACATCACTAAATAATCATAAGGTCTGGCTCGACGTTTTTGGAGATACCGTTTACTTTACATTAGAGCCAAGTTGACGCCATGTGTCAATATTCATTGATTGGTATGTGCTTTGGCGTGTTTGATTAAAAGTTGTGAATCATGGTCTGATTAAATGGAGATGGTAAAGGTGATAAATTCCGAAACCAGGTTGATACCAGATGGGTTTACCTCTTGGACCCTCTTACCAAAACTGTCTACATTACAAAACATGGCATTTTGTAGTATGTCAGTTTAAAGATGGAGTTGGTAAACATATAGTAATTATTCATTAAAACTAACTGACTGGGATGATATTTTAAAATGAGGCAGGTTTGGATGAATATTTAGTGATGTGTACCCTCCTATTTTATTTGAGGCAGGAGTCCTTAATTTGGTGTGTTGGGTGCATCTTGGGATGTCAGAGTGTCCTGTACCATTATTGGGTCACTGTGACCTTGACCTCGTTTCTAGAATTATCGTGTCTGGAGCATATCTTCTATATTACTTGAGGTAGGAATCCCAAATTTGGTGTGTGGATGCGTCTTGAGATGGCAGTCGCATACCATGTCGTGGTCACTGTGACCTTGAGCTTTGACCTCATTTCTAGAATAATATTGCCAGGAGCATATCTCCGATATTATATGAGGAAGTAATGCCATATGTGGTGTGTGTATGCATTTTAGAATGGCGGAGTGTCCATACCATTTTAGGTCACTGTGACCTTGATGGCTGACACGTTTCTAAAGTAATTGTGTCAGGAGAATATCACCTATATAAGTTGAGGTAGGAATCCCAAATTGGGTGTATGGATAGATCTTGGAATGGCAAAGTGTCACATACCATTTTTGGGTCACTGTGACCTTGACCTCTGGCCTCATTTCTAATATTATCTTGTTCGGAGCATATCTCCTATATTAGTTGAGGTAGGAATCCCAAATTTGGTGTGTGGATGCATCTAAAATGACAGTGTCACATACCATTTATGGGTTACTGTGACTTTGACCTCTGACCTCATTACTAGGATAATCGTGTCTGGAGCATATCTCCTATATTCCATATAACTTTCCACAAATGTGTCTTTACTAGACCCATTCCTTTGGGGACATTTGTCACGCTACTGTGGCATATCTTGTTTATTTTTGTATATATGTTATTGTCCTTCAAGAGGACATTTTTTTGCAACATAAAATAGTAAATTACCTTTTCATTGGCTCTTCAGGATGATTATGTCATTTTGCCACCGACTTTAAAAGGCAGTTTTTTATAAAGTACAAGTCGCTAGCCCCTATTGTGGGCTCCCTGTAGAACGACATAAGCCAAATCTTTTATGGATATTGCCATCCCAACACAATGTAAGAATTTCTGGTTTCAATCAATTTTGATCACCAGGGAGTGTTGACTTAAGTCCAAGTAACAGTGATAGTTATATCAAGGTATTTTGCTAACTGAACATTTTCCAAGGTTTAGTTGTGTACGCAATAGTCAAAATGGATTTGTAAAGTTGATGCTGGGTCACTCTCATAGACTCAGAACAAACCCTACCCCTTAAAATAAAGTGGGCTTGAGTTGGTCGCACCTGGTCATACCATGGACTCATGGGTGAAAGTTCAAAATTTCCAAAATCCTGAACTTTAGAAATTCAAATTTTAAAACTTGCAGGATGTCTACAAAAATGGATAATTTAAAGTCAAAATAATCAACTGTGTTTAGATAATTCAAAGACTAACTAATCAGAAGCTATTATAATCTCCTTAATTCAGAATTTTGAGGCTGACTTTCTATGGAAAGTCAGCCTCAAAATCCTGAATTCAGGATTAATCCTGAAAACTTTCACCCATGTGGACTCCATTATAGTGTTATAAATGTAAGAAACAGATGTATGTTCAATGAAACAATACTACAATAACAATATGTTGAATTTTATTCATTAAAAATATACAAAATCAGGCAACAGACAGTAGAGAGCAAAGTGAATAATGAGAATAAAAATAAAAAGAATCATATCACATGTTAGGGTCAACATAGGTCAAGATAATTTTGAGTGTAAAATTGCAATTATATTCTTACCTATCAGTTAAAACATGGGTTTTGGGTCCTCAAAAGAACCATCTTATTGAGATGGTTCTTTTGAGTACCCACAACATATGTTTTGGTTGAGAATTAAGAAAAAAGTTTTCAAATACGCACTCTTATCTGGAGGCCTGGGTCAATGAGTTATTTAACCCCACAATTCTGTAAAGGCAGGTCTGAACATGTACGTTTTTTGGATTCTCCAAAGAACCGTCTCAATGAATCTGTTCTTTTGAGTAACCACAACATATGCTTTGTTTGACAAATCAGAAAAATAATTTATAAATACGCCTCCTCGTATATGGAGGTCTGATTTAAAAAGTACACTAAAGGAAAATAGAGGATCTTACATGAGTGCTCATGTTTTATTGAATTTATTAAACGAGTTGGGGAAAAGAGATAAAATGCGAGACTACCCCTTGTAAGGAAACATGGGTGAAAGTTCAAAATTTCCAAAATTCTGAACTTTAGAAATTCAAAATTTTAAACTTGCATGATGCCTACAAAAACAAATAATTTCATGTTTAAATGGCTAATTGTGTTTAGATAATAAGCTATTATAATCTCCTAATTTGGCATTTTGAGGCTAACTTTCTATGAAAGTCAGCCTCAAAATCCTGAATTCAGGATGAATCCTGAAAACTTTCACCCATGCTAGTAAGGAAAGAGTTCAACTTAATAAGGGGTGGTAACAGTCCAAGATTCTCAATCAGGAAAATCTTTCAGCTCAATCTTGAACTTGATCAAAAATGTTCAGAAATCACCAATAAAATGTTTAAAAGAACAAAACATCCATAGAAAGCAATCAGTTTATGCTTATCTTATTGTAAATATCCGATTAAAAGATCATGGTAGGTTCTGATAACAAATTACAGCAATAATAAATTTGATCTTATATGCAAAATGCATGAGTGCTCAATCAGGAAATCCTGATTGATCCTGAACTTTATCACCCCTGCTTAATTAATGAGGGTGACTCATGAGTGAATAAACATACAAAAGAAACATCCTAACACCTTGATATGAAAGCTTCATAAAATATGCAAAAAATAGAGGATTATACTTTAGATCAGCAGTAGCAATACAACAACACATTTGGACCAGCTCATTACAGAATGATATGCTGGGTAATTTTTCATGTTTTTGTTGTCATCTGCTGACTTTTTTCAGAACTTTTTCAAAACATTCTTTCAGGAACACTATCATAGTGTCATACAGTTTGGATCCAGATCAGGACCGACAAAATCTGGATCCAAACTGTTTGTAAAAGTTATCAGCAGGTGACAAGTCCCAGCTAGCAGGGAAAGAGTTAATTCATAGTCTTTAAGGCTTTGCATGCTTATAATCTTTGCAAACTGTTTGGACCCAGATCAGGCCCAGCTAAAAGTCGGGTCTGAAATGTATCTAAGCCATTTGACACTTTGATGGTGTCCCTGAAAAAATTTCTTGAAAATGTTAATTTTTAGGAAAAAACCAGCAGAGGACAAAAGAGCATGCAAAATCACCCAGCATGCCTTGCATTCTTCAAAACTTTAATCTACTTCTATACCTTGTCAATCCATGCATGTTCAACAAAAGCTATGACAAGACAGTACAGATGTCTAGACTTCCCAGGGCCTTTGCTGGTCTAATATATGATGAGTATCATATCTTTATCATATGAGCTAGCCCAATTCATATCAGCTAGCCTAATTCATATACATCTATCCGAATGGGCCTCGACGCGAGAAAACCTGTCTTCCGTGGTTTGCGAATAACACAGGCGCAGACCAGCCTGCTCATCCGCACAGTCTGATCATCGCCTTTGTTATTCGCTTTTTGGAAAGTATCATATCTAGAATAGTGAGTTTGATCAGGAAATACCACAATCACAAACCACAAACAACCCCATGGCACCGCCAGGAAGAGCCACTCAACCATCACGAGACACCAGGAAAAGTAAGCAGCTCTCTCTTCCCCATCAAGATGATTGCAATACTAGGATGGACATAAAGTAACGTACAACAAAACATAGAACAATTACAGACTCCCACAATGGGAGTAACAATAAACAAGCAAAATTTCAAATTTCTAGATAGTCTGTGGAGCTGAGGAGACTGGTTTGAGCCTCTCTTTGTCAGAAACACAGAAGACAGGTTTTCTCGCGTCGCTGCCCATATCAGCTTGCCTAATTCATATGAGCTATCCCAATTCTTATCAGCTAACCCAATTCATATCAGCTAGCCCAATTCATATCAGCTAGCCCAATTCATATCAGCTAGCCCAATTCATATACATCTATCATGATAAATGAGCCAAGATGCGTGCATGAGAAAAACAAACATAACCCTTAAAGCGCCAACCACGACTGCAGCAGACGACAAATTTTGCCACATTTTTCCTAGTTTTCAACAAAAATAAGGTATGATATTTCATGAGAATCATCTGCCAGCAGACAATTCTCATGAAATATCATGCCTTATTTGTTATTTTTGAAAAAGCAGCAAAATTTGAAATTGTTGTCTGCTGCAAATTATAGGTGGCACTTTAAGGGTTAACACTTGTCCTGAATCTGGATATACTGTAAATTCAGAAATTTTCTCGAGAATTTTAGTTTCTCTAATAGAGTCAAAAGACATATTTAAAAGGCCCTGACTGAGACATGATTTACCTATATCAGTAAATGACGAGTGGTTTCACCATTTCACGAGGGTTATATTGTTGTGAATGCCACTACCGGGGAGTTCCGGAGAGTACCGAGGACTTCTGGAGAGTTCCCGGCATATACTGACAACCGTAAGAATCGCCCACACCACCACTACCACCACGGACTCCATGATCTACTGTTTCCGCCAATAATAACGTCATGGCGTTCGCCCTGGAGAATGGTCACTAGTTACCTTCCAGCCTTCTTCAAGACCAGTCGAGATTATCTCCTGCATTGAGGACCTAAGGGAAGTAACTCATAAATACACACACTAGGCAATTGGCAACAATATTTCAAAAAAAGTTGCAAACGCAAAGTTTGTGCGAAGTTTCGAGAAAATGAAACCCTCAGAAAAATTTTCAAATTTACAGTATATAATAAAGGAATAACTCCCTGGAGTAATTTCTGTTGAAAGATGTATGAAGTCATTGAATTTCAAACTGTGTAGACCTCGCTTAGGTTGTTTCTCTAATCTGGATTTACATGATTCGCCCAGGTCTATCTGTCTGAACAGTTACCCTCCTGCCAGCCAAGAGTGACAGTGATGTCATGTTTTGTTTACAAAGTTATCAGGGGCTTAGAATCGATAGATCACTTGTGTATTAATCCTATCCACAGGATAGGATTAATACACAAGTGATCTATTGATTCGCGTATGCTCAAGTGAAGTGTACATGTTAGTGTTTTACTTTGCAATTGTAAACAAAGTATTACGTCACTGTCACTCTTGGTTGGCATGACAGTAGCATGAGTCAAGTAACATCACATCCATACTTCCATATGAGCACAAATTATAAAGGTACGGTAAATGTTCTAAAATTTTAAACACTTTTCATTTTCTTTTTATGAATAAAATATTGGTTATTAGGACAGGAATTCACAAAACGCTTACAAGGACTGGAATTCACAAAATGCCTGTCAGATTAACAAACAGGGAAGACCCAGATCAGACTGCTTCTTCAGAATCAGTTTGATCCGGGTCTGCGCTGTTTGTCTAGGCCTTATTGGCAGGCAACTAGTGTTAGAAATTTTAGAACACTTAACGTAATACATTTTATTGCCATTATTTTCTTATCTAGAAGTCTAAACATATGTTTTGAGTGCCTAAAAGAACCGTTCTTTTGAGTACCAACAACATATTTTCATACAGAACTTAGAAAATTAATTTATCATTACCCACCCATTTATGGTGGCATATGCATCATGAAAAAAACACAGTAAAAATGGCATGATATATTATCTCAATATTAAAATGTCTCCTAATACATTGTCGCACATATAAAACATCAAGCTCAATATACAAGTAATTGTACATAAAAATGATTTCATAAAATCATCAGATCTCGACATTATGTAAGCATACTACAAAAATAAATATGATATTCCTACTGTTAGCAGCACAAGGGAACAGATTATCCAAATAAATTGCCACACTGAGTAGCTAGTATGCCCAATTTTTGGAGGGTTTTTTAAAAGCACAGTGCACCCCAAAGATTTTATGTATTTACACATTCAATCTGTGTTGTACACAGCTTTTCAAAGCACCTCAAACCGTTAATCTATAGATAATACTAATGCATAGATATATAATACAACAACATTTTTCCCATGTAACTTTGGCTAATTTTCATTTAATATACATTGTAGTAGAAAGCTGCATTCAAGAAAATTACTCATACTGTATATATTCTCACACTATATTCAAAGTAAAAATAACCCTTTATATATGGAAAACCCCTAAACGGATACTATTACACACAGTGGGAGTCCCGGATGTAATCATACCACATTTCATCAGGGTCTACACTGTTTGTTAAGGTAAAAAAGATCTTCAAGCAAAAAAATACAAATGTTTTTTAAAATTATAACCCGACACCCCTAGATATGTACAATGGACTATCCCAAGTTTATTTATCAAACCAGAAGGAAGAGTCCATTAGTATACAAAGGGTTAAGTTCCATATTATAGAAATATTGTGCCCAATACAGACTTGCATGAGGCGGAAGTTCACTTCAGTTACACTAAGACAAAAATACATTAAATATTGGGCCAGTGCATGAGATCTCCAACAATGAGGTATGTGCGACCAGCAAAGCCCCGGATCAGCCTGCGCATAAGCGCAGTCTGATCAGAGCCTTTGCTTGTCGCTTAAATATTCTATGACTGTTAATCTACTAACTGAACTTCTAAGCTGGGTTTCTAAGCCTTATAGGAGGCTGCACAGGCTCGTCAGAGTCTACACTTGTCAAAATGCTACATTGTTGGAAATCACATGTCACGGCTCATTTAATTTTCTATCACTAATTATGTCAATCATTATGAGAGTACTTCCTCGGTGAACAAAGTCCATAACACTGTGACACATTTGATGCATGCACAATACTGTGATAAAATGATGAGAAATACCACGTTTCATCAAGATCAGTCAATATAGACAAGACGCCATCAGCCAATCAGATGCCAGAACACCTAATTAATATGCAATCGTTTTATTAACAATCAAACTTGACCTACGTCTCATGGATAAACATGTTAAGGCACATATGAAGTTTCATCAAAATTGGTCAATACATGTAGTTAGAGGCAGAAATTTGATGCTGCGAGACCACCCATTTTCGAGCATGTCTAATAATTAATAACCAGAGGCAAGTTCAACGATGGGAGCGCTCTCCGGTGCTCGTTGTACTGATGCCAGGCTTTACACTTTACAAATTAAGATAGATACCAGAACTATCACCAACGAATGCTCGCTTTGTTGAACTCACCTCTGATTTTCATAAATGGAAAAGTGGTGAAAAAATCAGTGAAGTATGGCACTCTCAAGTGATTTGAGACAGTTTTGAACTGTACATCAGTACAAGTAATAAATCCTATTCAGATTAAGGAGTGCTGTGAAAATAAATGTATACATGTAGTGAATAAACAGTTTTTGTCATGTGACAAGCGCTATATTCACATTGTATGTGGCCACCCAGCTTAGATGGCTTTTTAGTTTCATATTTCTGACCTTTTATTGTGTTTTCGTCAGCATAAAATGCAAAAAACTGGAAATTTCTACCCATGATTCTTAGTGGATTGGTTCCGACAAAATAGCAATTAAACTGCATCTTACATGTAAGACTTGCTTAATTTTCTAAACAGGACTTTAGTTAAGAGTGGGTACAAGAAAAATAATTTTCTTATTTTTCAACCAATACATATGTTGTGGGTACTCAAAAGAACCGTCTCAATGAAAAATTATGGGTAAGAAAATATTTGCAATTTTACGCTGAAATTTTTTGTTTATCTAAACGTCAAATTCTATCATACTGGATGTCTGGACATCACTATTTGATTAAAGCGAACTTACCCGATGACTTTTCCACACAAATTTCTGCTTGATCATCAATATTCAAGAAACAGAATTTGGGATTCTATAACTTTTGAGCTATCTATTTTGCGTTCAAAATATCAACTTGTTTTATAGTGAATGCTGCCTACCCATTATAAGTATTATTCTGCCAGCCAAGAGTAGAAGTGACGTCATGTTTTGTTTACAAAGTTATGGGACTTACCTTTCATGACAGGATAAATACACAATTGATCTATAGAATTGCGGTAGCTCAAGTGGTAACGAGGAGGATTACTAAACCACTAAGAACATTTTTAGGTTCGAATCTCACTGGCTGCTATTTTTTTTATTCATTTTTTTATATTTTTTTCTGGGGGGGGGGGGGGGGTGAGGGGGGTGGAGGTCTGATTTTATTATTCTCTTCATGTCTTATTTATTTTTCTTTTTATTTATTTTTATTATTATTTTTTATCCCTTTAACATGTATAAGGTACATATATAAAAACTTGAGAGTAACAACACAAGCTACTGTAAATTATGAAATACACGCGAATGTGAGCGTTAAAGGACATATTTGCGATGTCAAAATTTGTGACTAGGGCATGTAAACAACAGAGTGATTTCGCCATTTCGCGATAATTTTATTTTCACGAAAATTTGCATGTGAGAAGTTTCGCGGAAATAAAACTTCGCGAAAACTTCCGAATTATCAGTAAGCTGAAATAATGCCTCCTGTTCCTTTTGGGCCTAGTAAAAATATGAAGAAAAAAAAAAACCTCTAAATAGGTTCGATCCTGGTACGCCTGCGTCCAACGCCGTAGACATAACCACCACACTACAGTATCTTCTAACGTGAAGAACACAAGTTAATATTTTATGGGTAGCATTGTAATATATACTCGACAATTGTAAACAAAATATCACGTGACTGTCACTCTTCGTTGGCACTATAGTACATGTAAACATTTTGGATGTTTTGAATGCAGAGTTTCATAAACATACCAATGCTCAGTACACCTACAGTAAAACCAGGTCCTGTCTAAAATGGCCACTCAAAAATAGACAAAACAAAGGTCTCAAAGACAAATGGTAGCTTAAAGAAGGTCTAAAGTCATGCAGAATGCTCTCTTGGAGCATTCTGCAATACTTTTCACCTGCATTAAGCAATAATCGGTCTTGAAAACCAATTTTTTGTCTTCTTTTTCTGTGGCCGCTTAAGACAGGTTTTACTGTTAATATCTTTAACTTTTTTACAGAGGTAAAAGGAGAAACATCAAATTTGGGAATAAAATTTTGAATATTTTTTTATCCATCAGTTGAAACATTTGTCTGCTCAAAAACACCATTTCAATGAGATGAAGCTTTTGAGTACCCAAAGCATGTTTTGGTTAAGAAATAAGTAAACTGATTTTTCATTACGCACCTTCATCTGCTTTGTATATACTCATTTTTTCCAGTATTTCAAGGATTAGTACATGCGTATAATAAATAGATTTCTTGTGTATATTTTACAGCAACTAAAACATGCAAAGATCATGCCATGCAAGGACCATAACCAGTAACCATTATACAGTGTATGCCTCAGTCTATCACCGCTACTATAATGTCTTCTGTACATTGCGCACAGGAAAAACAATCCCTAAGTTGCAGACAAGGTGTTTGGACCCTGACAACTCTGCTACCAAACAAAAGAATGCTGGCCATTGGTTACAAACACAAAACAACTGAAGATGTGCCTAAAGCCATTGCAACATATGGAAATTTATGATGTATGGTGCAGTTTATTTGATTTTGCAGTTATATTTATAAGATTAGCTTATCATCATGCACACACAATACGTAGACACATATGGTTATTTGAGTTACTGACATTTTGATCATGGAGGGTCGAAAATATGTGGTACACACTCAATCTGTCATTCCCAAATTTTTTTATTATTTCCTCAATTTTTTACCGCTCAAGAAAGACAGAAAATGCAAAAACTGGTAGCCCTATACCGTTTTTCTATCATCAAATTCAAAACCAGATGCCACTCTAATTGTTTCACATTCTTAACGGATGGTTAAGCATTCTATTGTTTGGAGGCATGATAGAGTGATCAGTTTGATCTGGACTCACACATTTACTTGACTATAGCGGTGAATGACTTAAGTAGTGCCTTCCAATGTCTTCTGCTGAATAGCTTTGCGAACAGCTTGGACCCAAATCAGGCCCGATATTTCATCGGGCCTGATCTGGACCCAAGCTGTTTGCAACTCTGAAGGTATTCCCAAAGAAATTTTTTGGAAGTCTATTTTGAATATCAGCAAACGACAAAAAAAGCGTGCGAAATTGACCGTCATGCAAGGATTTCAGTATATGACTACAAGGTAATCCAATAACAGGTATAATTTGGGTACTATCAGGGTGACAAAGGGTTTGGATCCAGATCAGGACCTTCATTTTGTCTGTCCTGATCTGGGTCCAAACTGTTTGCAAAGGTTTTCAGCAGATGAAAAAGGTCACTGCTAGCATGGTAAGGGTTTTAAAAGTACCCACAACATATGATTTGGTTGAGAAATAAGACAATTCGTAATTACCAGCACTAGCAAATAACTACAATGTACATATATATAGCAAGATACAGCAATATCATTATGTCAACTTTACTGGACGGTATAAAAATCAATCGAGCATAAAAATCACCTGGTATTGATCAACTTCAAATCAATGTTGACTATAACAATACTTAATCAACCACGATTCCAAGTTAAGCAATTTCATGGCTGTGTGACCATTGGAAAATAATCTTAAACAATATGAGCCAGGGTTATTCGCAAAGCATTGTTAGATGTATACTGCACATCAACTGATCAAAGCATCAATAACTCACTGCATGCTGGGTAATTCTTAAAGCTTTTGTTGTTATTAAGGTAAATTGCTGGTTTTAGAAAACATATACTATGTAACTTACGAGTTCTTGCAATATGACTGCCGGCTTCCAGCTTGTGATCAGTATTTGAAGGGCAGATTGGTTCAGGCATGTAGCCAGGCGGAGGCCAGGAAGCTTAAGCCTGGGCTTCAACATCATATGTGCCTCGATGCGAGAAACCCTAACTTTGTTGCTTGTGAACAACAAAGGCGCAGACCAGCCTGCGCATCCGCGCAGACTGGTCAGCACCTTTGTTATTCGCCATCTTAAAAGTCAAGTATCTAGGTCCAATATCTCTTAATTCTTCATGTTTTGGTAGGCTTCAACATGATAAAGCCTCTGGCTACGTGCCTGGGGTTCAATGTCTAAGTAGGCTGGATGCCTCTTTTTCCAATAAAGATTGCTTTTGGGCTTGGAATCAGGGGGTGCAAGAGTGGTGAATGAGTTCATAATCATGGATCTTCCTGTGTTGTACCAGTACTAGGCAGAGGATAAAGTGTCTTGCTCAACGACAGAATGCAGTGCGTCCGGTGAGGTTCGAGCCCGCAACCCCTCAATCTCGGGTAAAGCACTGTACCTCTAAGCCACCATGCTCCTGATCAAAAAATGTGATGCAAGACCTATATGTAGCTGATGAAAGAGGTGATTAGCAACTTTTGGATGTATAAGCAAATTGGCACATTAAGCTTTGTGTGCGTAGTGATCCTTAATAAAAAAGCAATTATTTAAGCACATTATGCTATCATTAAAGCCAAAATTTCGGTCAAATGAATGTTCGCTATTTCAACGACAAAAATTTTGCTTCCAGGTCTTTCAATAACATTTTTTCTCATAAATAACAGTGACAGGCAAGTTCAGGTAGATCTTGAAGAAACAGTCTGATCTGGCTCTTCACAGTCTGCTTGTCCTTTTGTCAGGTAACTAAGCATAGGTCAAGAAAAATACATACATTTATTACCCATCCTTTGTTACATCTATTTTGGGTGCTCAAAAGAACTGACTAAATATCTTTTAGTTATGTAGAGGCCTATAACTAGGGACTGAAAATATATATTGGTGAGGATAAACCAAAATATCCCAATAATCTACCAATATCCCTCATAATTGTGTATTTAATATCCCACATTCTTTAATCTGGAGTGATTTATCAGCCTTTGGACCCAGCAATGCTTTGATCTGAACCCGGCTCAATTGACTTTTACATGATTATCATTTCCATTCTGCAAGTGAATCTTTCTGTCTGGTTTCCGGCTCCACTGCTGAAGTACATCACTCTTAAACAGCCGCCAAAACAGGATGGGATTAATACCATTCAAGACAAACATGGCTAAGCGTACACCGTAAATATACAGCTTAGGTAAATGATGAGCTTCCATAATCATACTGTATGAAATTCGCACGGAGGGGTAACCACGAAATATTAAAAACGTCACTAAATTAAGGTACACCACAGATTTGTAGAACCAGTGATCTAAAGGAAAGTTTGTCATCCGCAGAAGTTTACGTGAGTGTAAGAAAAAGCTGTTGATTTCCATCATAAGCCCTACAACGTTGAAGCTAATGCAAACTTTTACATGAAAGTCATACCAGAGTGCTGTACCAACCTACAAAAAGATTATACCCAAAAAATCAGTGAGTCCAGATAACGAAACTTCTTGATTAAACAAGAGGGCCCTAAGGCCCTGGATCACTCACCTGAGTCAAGGCACATAAGTAGATGATGTACTGGCCTGTGGCTGAGGAGATATGATTTGAAGAAATTTCTTTTTTTAGCCCTGGTAGCCATGTTGATCTGTCAAGCTGAACCTTCTAAACAATTTTGTAGACAGCAACATAAGGACAATTTCTGTGAAATTATTTTGATTTTGGACCAGTGGTTGACAGGAGAAGATTTCATTTGAATATTTTTCTTATCTAGAGCTCTGGCAGCCCCCTTTTTGGTGGAGTTAAACCATTTGTGCCAACTTGGTAGACGGCATCATGAGAAGATGTTGTTTAAAGACATTTCTCATCTACAGCTCTGGCGACCCCTTTATTTGGCCGAACGAAATCATTTGTGCAATTTTGGTAGAAGCCACCTTGAGGAACAATTATTTGTTTAAAGACATACTTATCTAGAGTTCTGGCAGCCCCTTTAATCGTTGGAGCAGAACCATTTGTGCAATTTTGGTAGATGGCATCATGAGGAACAATTCTGGGAAATTATTTTAAATTTGGACCAGTGGTTCAGGATAAGCTGTTTAAACATATTTCTTATCTAGAGCTCTGGTGGCCCTTTTGTTTAGGGGAGCAGAACCATTTGTGCAATTTTGGTAGAGGGTATCATGAAGAGAAATTCTATGAAATTATTTTGAAGTTGGACCAGTGCTTTAGGAAATGTCATTTGTAAGCATTTCTTATCTGGAGCTCTGGCGGAGGGAAATCATTTAGTCAATTTAGGTAGAGGTCATTATGGGAAACATTCATGGGAAATCATTGTTAAATTTGGGCCAGTGGTTCAGGAGATGTCATTTAAAGAAATAGTTTACTGACGACGCACAACAGATGACCGATCACAATAGCTTGAACCTTGAGCCTTTGGCTAATCAGGAGAGCTAAAAACTGTGAATATTTTCTTATCCATTCATTTAAACCTGAGTTTTGGGTGCTCAATTAAAACGTCTCATTTTGAGTACCCACGACATGTTTTTGTTAAGAAATAAGAAAACTACTTTTGAATTACAAACTCTATTCTATAGGCCTGCATTTTGGATAAAAAGGCCAAAATATATGATGAATTACTTACTACTGAAAATTTCACCCCAATAAAAGATTACTAAAGTCTTGTTTTCTAAGCAGATGATGAAACTTCTCTCAGTCGGTAGCAGCGACACTTGTCTTTTTCAACCACAGTGGATACATAATCTAGATAAATATTTTGAAGAGTTTTAAGCCTTCCATTTCATAGCAAAACAAGAACATGAAAATAGCATGAAAAAGGTGAATATTAATATGACAATTAATGTGGATTACTAAGAGACTAGAAAAAAACTATTCCAAAGCAGGCAGAAAATATTAATAGGACATTAAGATTACATAGAGAACTAGAAAAACATTCTAAAAAGGCAGATTTTCACAAGAATTATCAAGGCAATCTTTTTCAGAAATTCAGCAGTTAGTAACTTAGGCTACTACAACCTTTTTTCAAATACTTCCGAATCCACATAAATTCTAAGCCTTTGGGACTTGAAGTTTTATTTGGAATTATCAGCAGTTTGAACTATAGGGTCCCCCGGAGGTAGACATAAAATATATAACCCACAAAAATTATTATTATCAATTCTTTCTGTAAAGCTTAAGTTTTGGTCACGTAAAAGAAACGTCTCAATGAGACGTTTCTTTTACGCACCCAAAACTTAAATTATTATAGATGGGAGCACAGTGACTCAGTGGTAGAACGCTTGACACGAGACAAGAGAGGCAGGCCGCGGCTTGGAGTCTCACCGGCGTCACAGCGTTGTGTCCTTGAACAAGACACATTAATCCTAGCTTAGTACTGGTTCAACCTAGGAAAACTCGTCCCTACATAACTGAAAAATTGTTGATGGGATGTAAAGAATCAAATCAAACAACCAAACAAAAATTATAGACATGCAGTTATTAAAAAAAAGAGCATGAAACTATTCTCTGAATCCACTGTGTCCCAAATTCATTTCTAATTAGCAAGTATTTAAAAAAAAAAAATCGAAGTTTGCATTTTCGAGGTTTTACTGTATTGTGATATAAGCTTTATATGTGGCTGACGACCGTGCTGCTTAGCATATTTTGGAGGTAATATGATTCTTCATAAGCAAAAAGGCCTAAGCATCTTGTGTGTAGCGTTCCTATATCAAAATAGCTATTATTTTACTCATATAAGCCAAGCTTCCTATTTGTGGGACATGGGCAAACAGTTCAAAACCAGATCAGATGCCGCCAAACGCGGCATCTGATCAGGTTCTCCACGGTTTGTTTACAGAAGTGTCTTTTGAAATCTTAATAAAAAAAGAAGAAAACCACCCAACAATCCTAATATTGGAAATGGACTGGTCCAATTGATAACATTGGGAAATTCCATTCGGCATAAATCATCACCAGGGTTAAGCAATCCTTTGGAGAAACCGTTCGCTGATAAGCATCTGCCATAGATTTTATAGGCATTCCCGGCTCCCTCAAAATGAGGTACTGCTGCACTGTGTTTACCGTCTAAACATTAAGTCAATAAAGCCAAATTTTTCATTTTATGTTATGATTTTCAATAGAAATATGAACACTTTTCTGTTTTCAACTATAACTTCCCCAGCGGTTCTTTCATTGACCAAATTATTCTAACAATAGTAAGCAGTGACAGGCAAAATGTGGAAAAGTATGTTTTTGAGGTGAAATAAATTAATATTATCCTAAATATCCCTATCATGTACAATTAACTAAATATCCATTGCATGTACTAAATATCCCTATCTTGTACTAAGTATCCATTTCATGAACTAAATATCCCTATCATGTACTAAATACATGTATCCCCTTCATGTACTAAATAAATATCCCTATCATGTAATAAATACATGTATCCCATCATGTACTAAATAAATATCCCCATCATGTCCTTAATAAATATCCCTATCATGTACTAGATATCCCTATCATCAAGTGATGTTCTCTAATCTGAAAACTTTATCATCTTTTTCACCTAACAATGCTTTGACTTGAACCCGGCTCAATTGGCTCTGACATGATCACAATATTGGAGATTTAAATCCATTTTGCTCTGAGTGAATCTTACTGTCTGGTTTCCGGTTCCATTGCCGAAGAACATCACTCTTCAACAGTCTCCAAAACAGGACGGGATTAATGCCATTCAAGACAAACATACATCCGTACATAGCATAAAGATATAATCTAGGTACCTGATGATACTCCATAAATAATGCGTACGTAATTCGCACAGAGGGGTAACCACGAAATATTAAAAATGTCACAAGATTTAGGTACACAACCGTTCTGTAGAACCAGTGATCAAACGGGAAGTTTGTCATCCGGAGAAGTTTACGTGAGTGTAAGAAAAAGCTGTTGATTTCCATCATTAACCCTACAATGTTGAAGCTTATGCACATTTTAACGTTCATGTCATAAAAGAGTATTGTTGCCACCTGAAAGAACACAAGATTATATGGAAAAACAGTGACCAGATAACGAAACTTATTGACTTTTAAAGCTAGATTATTTCTTATGCATCAGTTTAAACATGTGTTTTGGGTGCTCAAAAGAACGTCTCATTGAGACTGTTCTTTTAAGTACCCACAACACATTACTTTAAAAGCTAGACTGTTTCTTATGAATCAGTTTAAACATGCGTTTTGGGTGCTCAAAAGAACCGTCTCATTGAGTCTGTTCTTTTGAGTACCCAGAACATATGTTTTGGTTAAGAAATAAAGAAAATTTATCAATAGGCCTGCAGTTTCAATAAAAGGCCAAAATAATTGATAAATTACTTCCAACGAATATCCACAGTGTATGCTTTTGGGGAAAAAAAATAAAGATTAAAATCTAGATACGGTAAAGAAACTCAGGATTTAGTAATGTCATAAGGTCAGTGTTTTTTTCAGTCCATGATTTATAGGAGATTTAAGTTGCTCCAGATTTTTTCTCGACCATGTTATGAGGTCAAATGTATCAATTTTACTTGTTTGTTTTTTTGTGAGAATTTAATATTCATTACCTGAATAAAGCTTTATTCATATTCTTATCTTATTTTCAATTTGTCCCCTCAGCTGATAAAATCTAAAAAAATATTCAGCAAAAATGAAATAAAAAAAAATAAGACTTGAATATAAATAAATGTTTTCATAGCAAAACAAGTGGAATATTAAGCAAATAGCATGCAAAAAATGAACAATACTATAATCATGCAGGTTACTAAAAGAACTGGAAAAATAGCCTTCAAAGCAGGCAGAAGATTCATAAGAAATTTCAAGCCTTAGTTTTTCCTGAAAACTAAGAAAGACATCACAACGGCTATATTATTCTGCTTCATTTATGATTGGACTTTCAGGATCACCAATTGAATGCCAAACAGTTTACAGATCTGGCCAGACTTTTAAGTTCAGTCTGATCCAGCTCATAATTGTTTGCAAAGGTGATCAGCAGATGACAAAAGTTAACAAAAGTACCCCCTTATTGGTTACAAGAACAATTTGCAACTGTCTAGCAGTTTTTCCACAAAGTACAGTAAAACCTGTCTTAAACGGCCACTCAAAATAGACAAAACAAAGATCTTAATGTCAAATGGTAGCTTAATGCAGGTCAAAAGTATTGCAGAATGCTCCAATGAGCATTCTGCAATACTTTTGACCTGCATTTAACGATAATAGGTATTGAAAACCAATTTTTGGTCTACTTTTTTAGTGGCAGCTTAAGACAGATTTTACTGCACAATTTAAAATTTAGAGCACTTATCTTGACTACAGCAGAGGACAACTTTTGTGACATCTTTGATTTTTCAGGGAAAATAAGGCTAGGGGTTTCACACCATGAAATTTCCTTTTTTTGGTTTCTAAAGCAAAGGTCCGGATAAGCAAAATTTTTTCAAGTAAAATTGTTTGTTATTTTCTTACCCATCAGTTTAAACATGTGATTTGGGTGCTCAAAAGAACCGCTACATTGAAATGGCTCTTTAAATACCCACAACATATGTTTTGGTTGAGAAATAAGAATTTTAATTTTCAAATACACTCTTACCTTGAGGCTTGTAAAGAAGCAAAAAGATTTGAAAATGTCATCTGCTTTAGATGGTACTTTATAGGGAATCAGAATTTCAAGAAAATGAAAATTTCTAATAATTTGCTGACTCGAACATCAAGACAGATAACTCACTATAAAGAAGTGTCCTACAAAGGAGTTCTAGCGATAAGGCGTATATTTTCCCTAGTTGACATGATTGCAAAACCTAAATTTTGAAATTGCCCTAATGTTTTTAAAATTGGTCTGTTCCGGTAGTAAAATTTACATAGAAAGCATCAAAATAGGTTTCAAAGCGATTCATCATTTACAAAACCGTTAAAACTTGCGCCTTCTACTCCCACCCCTCATTTTACGTCTTTAGACTGGGTGCTGTTTAGACGAGAGTTTTAGTAAATCCTTTGCAGGTTTTCAAAAAGTAAAAGTGCTAAAATATTAAGGATATAAGTATCCTTCATTTTCGAAACTTTGCGGTTTTTCCTCTGCGCATGCGTACAAAATATACTTAAAATTGTGACGTTTGTCATTGAAAAGATGAAACTGGCGTCTTTCAGTTTGTTTTTAGATGCTTTGCCCCCCTAGACCCAAGATGCCCTTTGGACAATTAAATGTCGCTATACAAATACTTAACATATGTAAAGGGCGTCTTGGGTCTAGGGGGGCAAAGGGGTTGTATAAGCGAAAGAAGACATCAAATATCTGACAAAAAATAGACCACTTTGCAAGATGGTCGTTTTTATTGTACATCAACTGTATAAATAGTTTTACTGTACATAGCGTGATAGGACAATTGGTTCCCTTGTTTAACGGTCTAGTTCCCATATATGTTACTGAATAACAAGTACAGTTGATGATCGAAATAAATTCCCATTCAATAAGAAGTAGAGTTATTACATGCACTAAGGAAATCCCGTTTTAAATATACAAATTCGGGGGCAATGGTGCATCGACGGCCCGTCTATATATATTTGTTTAATGTGCCTAGTTTCTCCAGTCGTCATTTCAACAAAATAAAACGAACGTCTCGTTTAGGGAGATTGCTCGCCTTATCGCTAGAAATTCTTTTCACTATCTGTTCAAAAACTATGCTTATATGTCAAAAAGATGCCTTTTTCATGAAAAAAATTGTTTCTTAGAGGTACATTGGAAGTGCCACGAAAAACTTTTTCAATTAAAAGCGCACAACATTTGTTTCCTTTTGAAAAATAAGAAAATTAATTAACCCTTGTAACTCTGAACCCAAACTTATCCGTTTTTAAAAACACTGTAGATCCATATCAGCCAGCTTATGTTGAAGCCATCTGGTCAGGGTCCACACTGTCTTCCACTCTAGTTGAAAAAATACATGCTTAACCCTTTAAAGCGCCAATCACGCCTGCAGCAGATGACAAAATTTTCATCATCTTTCGTCTTCAATTAGGTATGATATTTCATGAGAATCGTCTGCCAGCAGACGATTCTCATGCAATATCATGCCTTTTCTGTTATTTTTGAAAAAGCGGCAAAATTTGAAATTGTCGTCTGCTGCAAATTATTGGTGGCCCTTGAAGGGTTAAAACTGGAATACTGCAAGTTAACGGGATAAAAAATGGGGTGGAGTGTTGTACATTTTAAAAATACCCTAAGTCAGCATCACATATAGACAACGGTTTTCAATATAAATAATGTTCTCAGCTCGGGCACTGAGGTTATAATACATTTTTCATACTCAACTCAATTGAGCACGAAATTTCAACTGCTTATTAAAACTAAAATACCGACAAATGAAGAATTTACAATTGTTGGCATTTTAACATTTATGAGCAGGATATATTTCGTGCTCAGCTGAGTTGAACATGGACACAGTTTTATAACCTCGAGTCCTGATTTAAAACAGTTCTGCTTATTTATATTTGACCTAAACATTTGAAATCAGCTGCAAGATTTTTAAAAAAAAAAAAATCCCAATCTGATCAGTGTCTGTCTTACTCCCCATTCTGCAGAATATGGCATATGAAGTTAAAAACTAACAAAATTGTTAGCAAATCAAAAAATTAAAATTGTTATTTAAAATATGGCGACTAGATTATCTATTAATTAGCTAAGTTTAAAGATACAGAAAATATGCTGGTATTTATTTGCTAAAATATATGTTAGCTATGTGCAATATCAATTTATGACTAAAATTCAACCACTTCTCAGCTAATGATGACTTTTGTCTGAGACGACCATTTCAAAGAGTTCATACCCAGATCAGACCAAATAAAATCAACCCCCTGATCTGGACATAAACTGTAAGTTTAACACACTGATGGTATTCTTGCAAGATTCTTTTGATAAAAGCTGATTAGAAAAAATTATGTGTAAAATTACACATCATGCAATAAATCAATGCTTTATATATCGGTAGCTCCAAAATGTGTACTTTGGCAAACAGTGAAGACCCTGATTAAATGCCACATGTGACATTTCATCTTGGTCTACACTTACTGTTATGACAGAAACCATCCTCAGAGAATGAAATACTATCTTATTTGGAAATTTTAACCTGCGACCCCTCAATTTCAAGTTTGTTTGTTTTGTTGCTTTACGTCACAAGTCAACAGCTATGGTCATGGCGGGACGGTCAGTTCACATAACCACACTTTTTCCAGGACAAGCTTGAACAAGCAGTTAACCAGTACTTCGTGCACATACTTTCTCTTGTAACTGACAACAACCCTTCTTGAATTATTCAGCGGAAGGGAGGAGAAAATGACCGTAGAAATTATTTCATAATCAATCTCTACGAAAGTACGGGGCCTGGCCTGGATCAAACTCGCGACCCTATGTGACCCCTCAATGTATCCCAAGTTAATTGTATCAAACCAAAAGGAAGAATCCATTAATACTTAACCCTTTCTTTCATGAATATTCATGCTAAGCTCCACCCACTATGATTAATTATATAAATGAACTTTCATGTTTGCACATAGAACAAAGAAATTACTTGTCAGGTCCACTAGTGTTGGATCATATCTAATCATATTTCCATTTGTAAGCAAACAGAGGAGACCCTAATCAGGCATCTCTTGCAAGAGCTGCCTCATCTGGGTCTGCTCTGTTTGCAGAAGTGTCAAACAGCATCTCTATGAGGTTAAGAGTTAATATATAATCATCCTTAGTCCACCAATGACTTCATTAAGCTAACAACACTTTGAATCATCAGCTTGATATTTTGAGGGTTTTTTTTGTTGCTGTTGTTTTTTGCTTGCTGGGTGATGTATGCAATTTTTTCAAGTAACTTTTTCAAACAAAATCTTTAAGGAACACCATCAGTGTCAAAATGTTTAGATCCAGATCGGGATCAACATTTTTGTCCGACCCAATCTGCATTGATTTTACTGCCTTTTTTATACAGCCTGTGCCTTTTGAATTTGGGAATAAATCGCTGTAAAATCCTCAAGTTGGGGAAAAAATCTTCAAAATTTGGAATATACAGGCCTTTTTAGATTGGGGAGCAGCCTGTATTTGGCTGTAAATTAGACAAAATAAAACCACTGATCTGGCTAAAACTGTTTGCAAATACATCAGCAGACAGCAGGTCGCCACTAGCAGGGGGCCGTATAAGAATTAAAGAAATATATTTGCGTATGATTGCAATAAATGACTTTGTTATATGTATTTACACTAGAATGTTAATGGATATCATATGTAGTTAATGGAAATTTACACTAAGTTAATGGAAATGCATACCAAGTTAATATATATTTACATTTAAATGAAGGAAATACAGTAATACCTGTCTTTAAGCGGCCGCTCATATAAGACCAAAAAAGGGTTTTAAAGACCAATAACCCCTTAATGCAGGTAAAAAGTATTGCAGAATGCTCCTGTGGAGCATTATGCAGTAGTACTCTTGACCTGCATTAAGCTGCCACATGGCTTTAAAGACAGGATTTTCATTTCTGGGTCTGGTTCTCTGTAGACTTTCAATTAACCAGTACATGTAAAGGTGTGAAAATGTATTCAGCCAATCAGGGGACAAGAAATGGTTAATATTCACAACTTTGAGGTGTTATCTGTATGAGATTTAGAGATAGAATGACTGAGAGACTTGACTTTTTATGGTTCTGTTGACGGTGTGTTGAGCGGCCCCGGCACGTGAAGCATATACATGTATAACGCGTACCACACACCCAGTTTTATGCACCCACTGAGGCTTTAATAAAGGAATTCTGACTGTGTCCGGTCAATATCCTACGCCTGTTTGTATTAAGTAAAAGTGTGGGGCATTATTAGTTTGAATTTTGGAAATGTTCTAAAACAGGCTTCAATCTTATAGGGATCGACGTGAAAATTTCGTCTGCACAGTGTCACCCCTACTGGAATGACTGAGAGATACATGTGTGGCCTTTTATACTCCAGTTCTATCTTGAAGACCTTTATTTTGTCTTTTTTTTGAGAGGCCGCTTAAGACAGGTTTCATTATACAAAGTGCAATAAGGCAACATTTGGTTCAATGGTTATGTCAATATTAGCATACCCCAAATTGTCTATAGCTGAAAAGCAAGCTAAATTGCAAAATTGATAAAAATGTAATACATGTACATCTTTCCTTCTTTTTGCAGAAAGAAAAAGATAAAAACAAAAAGCTATTTTTCATCCATTTTAAATGCAACTTTTCTGCATTCAGTACATCTAACTGAAAGCAAAGTACCCCTTTAAGAATTAAAAGTACACCCTGGGTATTAATAATTACTGACTATATTTTTTTCTTTTTCTTATTTTACCATGAAAACATATGCTTTGGTGCTCAATGGAACCATCTCAATGAGACAGTTCAAATGTGTACCCACAACATATGTTTAAATATAGCCATAAGAAAAATAGCAATCCAGATATTCAATGGTGTTTTTAAACAAAAGATGGAAAAATTATAAAACTTGTTTTATTCCCAACTTGTTTTATGCCTCTGTCCAAGAAAATCTGATTTTGCTACATGAGAACAAAAGAGCAGACCAGCCACCGCATCTGCATTGTCCGATCAGCCCTTTTGTTGTTTACACACTAGAAAACATAACTTAACACAGGCAAAATTTCAAGATTCTTGCTAGTCTATGTAGCTGAGCAAGTTGAATTGAGCATGACCTGGTGGCAGAACACAATGACAGATTTTCTCGTCATGAGGCCCATATAACTGTTGAGCAATATGACTAATTTACCACCTAGGAACACCCGATTTTCTTGGGCCATACCCACTTTCTTGGGCTATATACCCACTATTTATGGGCTATACCTACTATCCTTAGGCTATGACTTTGCATAAAGTGCCTAGCTACTAGCTAGCATTAATCTGATTTATCCTTGATCAAATTATTATTCCCATTCTGTATGACTTTCATCTTGCGGGGTTCTTTCTTGTTCCAGTCCCGCAGAACATCGTTACGTAAAAGTCTCCAAAAGAGAATAGGATTTATCAAATTCATGACGATCATAGAAAAACATATAGCATAAAAGTAGGACGGCGGTACCAGATCATAATCTACGAATATGCTGCAAGTTATCTTCGTACATGAATAACCACGACACACTAAGAATGTTGCAAGATTAAAGTATATCACAATTCTGTAGAGCCAATTCTCGAAACTGACGTTCGTCATCTGCATCAGTTTACGGGAGTGCAAGAAAAAACTGTTGATCTCTGCCATTAATGCGATCACGTTGAAAGCTATACACATTTTCGAGTGAAAGTCGTACCAGAACATTGAGGCCACCTGGAAACAAACACATTACGAGACAGTGCTCAAGATAAGAATGTCTTTCTGAATTATAACTAAAATAGTACCATATTCGAACTTAAAACTGAACATGTACACTGGGTATTATTTTGTTTTCTATATTATCCCTTAAAGTGCCTATCAAATTTTGCGACATCTTTCCTAATTGTCAAAAAAATAAAATATGATAGTTCATGAGAATCGTCTATCATGCATTATTTGTTATTTTTGAAAAAGTGACAAAATTTGACATTGTCACCTGCTGCAAATTATAGGTGGCGCTTTAAGGGTTAACTTCTAGTTTTCAGTCAGTCTGGAAGAGTATTTTCATTATCAATATGATTTTATCATGTGGATGAAAAAAAGTGTGGATGCTGATCAGCTGGTTTCATTAGAAGCCAGCTGATCTGGATCTACACTGATTGCTATTATGGGTATTGAAGTTTGAAAAAATCATGCACACGATGCATACTAGGCTGAATATGGTATTATGTTGTGTAAGAGATATTTTTTAGGTATCCAGATCTCAAGATATGAGCCGATAATTGAAACATAAATTTCCTTAATTCTAAACCAAAACATGTGTTGTGGGTACTCAAGAGAACTGTCTCAATGTTTTGGTTCTTTTAGGCACCCCAATCATAGGTTTAAAGTGATCGATAAGAAAATATTCACAATTTTATGCAAAATTGAAAATCTCTTCTCATGACCTATGGTACCTAAAACATGTTTTAGTTGAATGATAAAAGATTAATCAAATTTTAACACTCAAAATGAGGGCTTATCTGGAGGTCTGACAAGAGTTCGGATACATTAAAGCAGTTATCGAAATCTGCAGATCAATCAAGCATGCCCACAATTACAGCATTGGAGTAGCTCATTATACCCTGGCATATATACAGAAACTCAAAATTTCAAATTTCAAACTTTCAAAATTATAGAACATTTACCATTCATGGTTTCTAATAAAAGTAGAGGGATACCCCTCGTATATTATATTTATTATTATATGAGCCAGTGCATGAGATTTCCAACAATGTGGTATTTGCAACCAGCAAAGCCTCAGATCAGCCTGCGCATACGCACAATCTGATCAGAACCTTTGCTAGTCGCTTGAGTATACTATGATTGTTAAGCCATACTGACTGAACACCATTTGGCGTTTCTAAGCTTAAAAGGAGGCTGCAGAGGCTCGTCCGAGTCTACACTTGTCAAAATGTCAAATTGTTGGAAATCTCATGCTGTGGCTCATTATTGTAATTATTAGCTAGGCATGGCATTCTGCTTTGGATCTGCACATTTCAAACAAAAATTAAGCGACTGTTCTACTGTAAAGACAATAACTATTAAACTCTTTTCCTGCATGAGTTGTCATCTGATAACCTTCACAAACAGTTGGGATCCAGATCAGGCCTGACAAAACATAGGACCACATCTGGATCCAAAATGTTTGATGGAAGGGTCAATTTGGTATATCAAATTGAAATGGGATAAGCAGGTATTTGGAGATATCAAGATTTTCCGTTTTTGAGAGCTAACTCTACCGTATGTGTCATGATAAGCACATAGTGTTTAAAAAGAACCACTCACAAAGGTGCCTGAGTTAGGTCCTGTAAATGCATTTAACTTAATATTAGGTAAAACCTAATCTAATATGCTTGAATATTTAACTCTATCCTTGCAGGCGGCTGCTGATAACCTTTGCAAACAGTTTGGTTCAAGACCAGGACCAACAAAATGTCGGCCCTGGTCCGGATCCAAACCTTTTCACACTCCGATAGCGTTGGTGAAAGAAAATGATTTTTAGGAAAAGTTAATTTTAAAAAAACTAAAGCATGAAAATTACCCAGAATGCAAAGAGTTTTAACATTCTGAATATCTTTGAAAAAGACCTGTGTGGTGTGCCAGTGTGAGTTTATTAGATTGTGTGCATTATCAAGACAAATACAGCATACAGAAATAATTCCACCAAAAGCCACCTATAGTACTGTCCTGCCAGCCATGAGTGACAGTGATGTCATGTTTTGTTTAAAAAGTTATCAGGAACTTAGAATCAATAGATCACTTGTGTATTAATCCTATCTGCATGATAGGATTAATACACAAGTGATCTATCTATTCACATTAGCTCAAGTGTAGTGTACAAGTCAATGTTTTACTTAACAATTGTAAACAAAACACAACGTCACTGTCACTTTTGGCTGGCAGGACAGTAGGTTAAACTACATCTATAACATACCATATGGGACCTAATAAGGGTACTGTGCAAGCACCTTACTTTTATAAGACTGTATACCTTTTTTGAAAACTGTGTGGCAGGGATAATTCTGGCTCACTCGCAAGAAAAACTACCTCATCCAGCCAACTGATGATAAATTTTGACTTTTTAATGAGGATTTTAGCAAAATTCCAAACTATATTACAATTTGCTGTGAGATTATTTCTCCCATTTAGCCAATTTCAATGAGATTTTTAGCCAAGTCTGAGAGATAAAGCTAATCTCTCAATATCTCTCCAAAAATAATCCCTAGTGTGGGTCCTGATCAGCTGGCTTCATTTGAAGCCAACTGATCAGGATCCACAGTGTTTTTCACACACATGATGAATCCATATAAATAATGAACTGTCTGGAAATTTGAAGTTGATACCATCAAGATCATTCACACCTCTATAAAGAACTTGGTGTGCACATATACCAGCATGTGTACTTCTAAGATCAAATATGGTATTCTAGATATTTCTTAACTCTTGTTATATTACATACAAAATAGCTAAATCATATATTGTAGAGTTTAGAACTTAAAAAGATTTTTGGTTATAAGAATCACTGGTGGTAATGTCGTAAGGGGCGATCAAAAGTTATGCAAACGGTCGCCTTACGAGAGCATCCAGATATGAGTGACGGGATGAAAATAAAACGAGCAAAACAGGTAAGTTAGCGACTTCTACATTTATTTCAATGTTTGCAGATTAATATTCAGAAATCATGCAATGCTATTCCCAATAGTTATCATTTTTGTATAATGGGAAGCAATAGCGGAAGTGGAAAACCAACTAGTTAGTCTAAAAATCAATTTCTCCTGGAGGAGGATGTGTTGATTTTTTGGTTTTGATCCTAAATGGCATGGTTTAGGGGCTTTTTAACATGTTTAGTGGCAGGTTTAGTGACACAAATATACCGTACATGAATTTTCTTTTATGCCTAAATAGCGTTTAGTCGAAATCGGGTTCAAAATGTTGACATAGACTAAATAGAGAAAAAAATCATGAATTACGACATTGACTCCCCCTTACAAGTTAGTTAACCCTTACGAGCCAGTGTGGTAAACGCCATTAATCTGATAGACAACGGATTACTCTTAATTGTCTGCTAGAAAATTCTTTGTCTAGCGCTTGCACATTATCCATACATGATAGAGGGTCTCAATAGGGTACCTTTGAAATCGCTAATCAGTAAAATTTGGGCCACATAGATCGCTTATTTGTAAAGTTATGCCCACAAATCTCCAACTAGTAAAATTGGGACCCCCAAATCGCTAATCAATTAAATTTTGGCCCCAGAAATCAGTAGGCCCAAAATCAGTAACCTGTCTGGAGACATTTACGAGGTGGAATAGCGGAAAAGCGTTTTTCTATCAAGTCTGTTAAGTGATTAAACGCGCCACTGTGCTATTTGGTATTTCTTTGCCGACAAATTGCTTATCATTATATTTTATGCCTTAATTTGCTAACCACTAGAAGCTCTCATTCCACTATTGGTTAAATTTACCCTAAAAATTCGCTAACAGGTATATTTTAGGACCATACTTCGTTAATAAGTAAACCCCGTTGATACCCTCATGATATGCACTTGAAATTAATCATCTTATCTTTAAAGCCTTTGGCAAAGATTAAATTGCTTTTGAGACTGTTTTCTGTTGTTCTTTGTTTAAAGAAGAGTAAATTATGACAGTAGTACCGCATGGTTTGAAACCATTACGAGAGCAACCATGTGATCAGAATTCAAAATAATTCAGAAGAATTGATTACTGAATGATCTTGTTCCAAACTAGCGAAAACATTACACATCAAAGACATGGCAACCAGGTTGCTTCTTTTCCTATATAAGAATCATAAAACATCTTCTTTGAAATAATGATCAGAGTTTGAAAAAATAACACTAATTCACCCTCTACAAAATAGCGAAAACGCTATAAACGAATATGACCTTTCAAAAACATGGTCACCAGGAGTCGTGACTTATTGAAGAAAGGAAAAATTAAAATATCTTCCCTTAGAGCAACTCACATTACAAAAGTCGTAAAAACATGGATTTTATAACCCCTCCCCTTTATTTCTGAGTTTTCATCTTTCAACTGGGTACACATTATTGACCAAACTGAGTGAATGCATTAACTTTTTTCGAAGAGTAAGATGCACTTAAATTTTAAGGATAGGTGGGCCCGTTAAATCCAAACGTTAGACGCCTTCTTTCTGCGCATGTGTACGAATAATGCTAAGATATGCGACGTGTGACCTAAGCTGTGTTTTACAAATATATGTTGTGTATGTATTTAGCGACATTTCATTGTCGGAATGCTATCTTGGATTAATGGAGAGGTGGGGGAGAGAAGCATCTAAAACTGAACTAAAAGACATGTTTCCACTTTCCAGTGACAAACGTTACGTATCTTAGCATTTTTCGTACACATGCACAGAAAGAAGATATTACACTTTTTGATTCAAAGAGCACTTCTATCCATTCCTTAATAATTCAGCACGTTTACACTTTGAAAAAATAGCACTGCATTCGTGGTCGAAACGGCACCAGGCTTAAGGATGACACATCAGGTATGGGGTAGAAAATGTAAGTTTTCACAACTTTGTAATCGGCGAGTTGCTTTGAAACATATTTTGATGGTTGACTCAGTGGGGACTAAAACCTTGTGCATACCAAAAGGGCAATTTGTTCGAAATAAGGATTTAAAATATAGGAATCAAGATTGATTTTTTGCTTGTTTTTGTTTGATATGATTCTTTACGCCCCATCAATAATCTTTCAGTAAAACAGGGATGGGTCTTCCTGGGTTGAACCAGTACTAAGCTAGGATAAATGTGTCTTGCTGAAAGACCACACTGCAGTGACGCCAGTGAGGCTCGAACCCGCGGCCCCTTGGTCTCAAGTCAAGCACTCTACCACTGACCCTATGCTCTCCCGAATCAAGATGGAAGTAGAATTGAACATTTCAACAACATTTGCCTGATCTTGTCATAAAGGGACAGCATGAAGTCCTTCTTATAACAAAACAACAACACATGTCTGTTGATAGATATATGCGCAGTTTTAAAACGCCCCACCAACAACTACGGTCATATGGAGACTGGACCCAGGCATAAATTCTCATCCGACAGACTGGTGAAACTGGGGATCTTACCTGCGACCCCCCGGTTCATCCCATACACCACGGCAGCTCCTAGATGTATGAGGTGATGTTATTGCAGACCTGAGGAAAAATATAAACGAAACTGTAGCCCTAGGCAAGTGCTAGCAGAGGAGCTGGGGTATAGGAAAGAGTTTGGTTGTGGTGGTGCACTCAGATTCGCTGCAATTGCATTTTTTAGCTCTGTTCAAATCCTTACATGTTAAAATACCAGGTTACGTAGCGAAATCGCTTGGGATACACCACCACCCTATAATGACCAACATGTCCAGTGGAAGGTGTGTGAGGAGGGGGGGCGTCTATTTTCATTGATTTCTTGCTACATTATCTAGTCGGCTTACAATCCACTGACTACTTTGCTCCTCACCCCTTCCTCAAGATATTATATCAAACATGCCCCAAAAACATTTAAATTTGAGCATACCTCACCCCCTAAACTATTCCCAGTCTTAGCCTTTGCCTTAGAGTGGCCCAAAAATGACCCTCCGACCCCCCCCCCCCCCCCCCCCCCCCCCCCGCAAAAAATCCCATTTAGTAGTAACCCAAACATCTCTCCCGCCCCCAGCACAAAAATAAAGAATAAATGAAGAAAATCATTAAGTGTAAACATGCACATTGGTTGGGGTGGTGGAGGGGGGGGGGGCTATATTCAAAAGTTTCCGTCTACAGTATTAGTTCCCCCTCAACTATTCATTTCTAGCACGTACCCCACCGCACACACATGCATGAAATATAGCTTACCCCCTTCCCCAAAGTATTCCTATCTTACCTTAACCTTAATGAGAGCCTAAAATGACCGAACATCCCAATTCAATGGCAAAACCCTCCCCCCACCCACACACCTCACACGCACAATTATAATACTATTCAAAACTTCGTTGATCTTAAAATCAGGTTTGAACCTGTACCAAGCAAAGAATCAAGTATTTGTTAGAAGCCACAACACAGCGCCTTTGCTGAGGCTTGGACCCTCAACCTCTCCAGCTCGCCAATTAGTCACCGCGTTCCTCAATATAATCATCTTGGAATTGAGCCATACCATGCGAAACTGCGTCTTAGGGATTTCTAGGCCAACCAGGTAAATTCAAACCAGCCTCCTCAGCCACAGAAACAAGCTGCATCATTGACATTCTAGTTTTAGCATGATTATGCAGGCTTTAACATCAGTAGATATCCTGCTATCAAAGAAGCAAAATAATGGATGCTGTTCAGACTGCGCATGCAGGCTGATCTGCGCCTTTGTTGGTCGCAATTGACATTAAGCAGGTTTTCGCATGACGAGGATAAATTGAATTTATATCAGTGACACATCATGCATCACAACGAGAATATTTTCTTAAACTTATCTGTTCTACTTTTATCTTTGAACTATCCAAGTTTATTCGTCTTGTAAGGGGCAATCGTACCGTTAGGGGAAGCCAATGTCGTAAGGAGTAATGGGCACCAAAAACTTGTCGCAGACACAAAGTGACGTCAAGAAGATGGTGTATACGGCTTATGCTTGAAAAATAAGTTGGAATGGATACGATTTTTTACAAAAATAAAGCATTTAAGAACATTTATTGAATTGAACACCTTCATTAGCAACCAATAAAATGATATTATGCGTATACCTTACTCAGGAGAAAGTTTATCATTCGTTAGATGTAATTTTTCTTACGCCAGATTCTTTTGCCTCTTGTACAGAAATGGACATTATTGGGAATAGCATTCTCCGTTTCCTTATATTAGGCTTCAAAACGGTAAAAACAGTTAAGACAGGACTACTCGAATAGCTGATTCCATTGTTTATTGCTCCCGTAGCTCATGTCCGGATGATCTCGTAAAGATTTCATTTGCATAACCGTTCGATTGCCCCTTACGACATTACCACCCGTGAAGAATAAATAAGTGCCTTTCAAATCTAACAAAAAACAACAACAGTGCAGTCCCTTTATATAAATAAACCTTTGTTTAGGTCCATAGGAATGGACCATGTTAAAACTTGTAAGTGAATTGTATTTTAAAGGGACAGTTTTCCAAATGAATTATAGGAAAAGGGTATTTTCCTATAATTCCTTTGTAAAATTCCATGGTTAAAAAAACTACAACATGACAGTGTTATATCCAATTGTGTTATAATGAGGTTTGTTATAAAGGGACTACACTGTATGTAAATAAGTCTTTAATTAATCAGTTATAAGAAAGGTTTTATCTTTCAAATCTATTCTATCTAGATGATGATGATGATGATGATGATGATGATGATGATGATGATGATGATGATGATGATGATTTGAGGCCTTTGAAAGCAATGGTTTACCCTCATCACAGTCATTAGCATTTTTATATACTATACTCCTCCAACTTTTATTCCATTACCTTACAGCATTCCAGCTAATTGCATTTACAAGCTGAGTGGACAACGGTGTGGATCCTGATCAGCTGGCATATTTGCATTTAAGATCGCATTCAACACTTTTATGTACTCTGCAAACAGCTTCGGCTTATAATGTCTTTAAAAATGCAGTTGTAACGAACAACAAATCAGATTAAAATATTTTTAATTGGGACAACATTTTTAAGAAACAGACCATATATAAGAAGAGTTTGTATGATATGTTTCTTGCTACAAAATGGGACATAGAAAATAAAATCATTCTATATATAAAATTTTAGGCACATAATGGCTCCAGTCACACAGCAGAATGAGGTGTCTACCTTATTACAACATAGTATCAGCAAGATAATGAATATCAAGCATAAAAGTTTAAAACTTCTTGAAATATTCATCAAAGCAATTACTCTATCATATAACTGGTAGATACCAAAATGACGACTCCAGCCACACAACAAAATGACGTTTTCTATACAACACAGCGTCAGCCACATTAAGCTATTACAGTGAATACCAAGCATAAAAGTTTAAAACTTGTTGTTTTCTTCATTGAAGCAATTGACGATATAACTGGTAGATACCGAAATGACGGCTCCAGCCACACAACAAAATGACGTTTTCTATACAACACAGCGTCAGCCACATTAAGCTAAGATAGTGAATACCAAGCATAAAAGTAAAAAACTTGTTTTTTCTTCATTGAAGCAATTACTTGACGATATAACTGGTAGATACCAAAATGACGGCTCCAGCCACACAACAAAATGACGTTTTCTATACAACACAGCGTCAGCCACATTAAGCTATCATAATGAATACCAAGTATAAAAGTTTAAAATTTCTAGAATACATTCACTCAGGTGAGCTAATAATAAGATCTTTCAACGTCAGTATTGAAATTTAAGCTTGGACTAGGAACGTTATGAAGAGAAAAACAGATTTAAATTTCATTGTCATTCAATCTGGATACAAAACTATTTGTTTCCTTAAATATGTGAGTAAAATTTGTTATTGCCTTCTACAAATTCATTATGTTAAGTTACTATTGCTATACAATACATGAAGTGCCAACTACTAAAATTATGAGTAAAAGATTATATCAATGATCCCTTAGATCCCTTAGATTCAATCGAGTGGCAGCTGCGTAGGTGCCTTAATATAATGAATGTCAATGTGGTTAAAATGAAAGAATGAATGTTATTTTGGTTAACATGAAATCTCTTAGGACACTGTATGCTTAGTGAGGCTATTATGGCATATTGCAAAATTCAGAGACATCACTTCCATATAGCACTATTAGACTTAACTCTTTGCCCCATGTGAAATTTTTCACGCTTTTTTGTAGTCTAATTTTTTTTCAAAATCAACTTACTTGAAAAATTCTTTCAGGAATACCATCTGAGTGCCAAACAGATTGGACCCAGATCAGGCCCGACATTTTGTCGGGCCTGATCTGGGTCAAACTGTTTGCAAAAAAGTTATCAGCAGATGACACAAGATGGCAATGAGTTAAAATGGAAAAAAAGATTGGTTTGCCACTTAGTCATACCCAGTCAAAACATTGTACCGAACTACCACATACAAAAATTAATACCTCAGAAAGTATTTATAAAGTTTCCTTTTAAAAGGATAGTTTGCCCAGTTTTCCTCATGAACTACTGCCCTAAAATCCCTAGGAAACCATCCAAGGTTAAAACTGGCAAACCAAATTTTTTCAAGCATGGCCTAATAAGGACCACTTGTATTAACCCTTGAAGCGCCAATCACGACTGCAGCAGACAACAAATTTTGCGACATCTTCCCAAATTTTTTGAAAAAAATAAGGTATGATATTTCATGAGAATTGTCTGCCAGCAGTCAATTCTCATGAAATATCATGCCTTACTTATTTTTGAAATAGCGGCAAAATTTAAATTTGTCGTCTACTGCAAAATGTAGGTGGCACTTTATGGGTTAATCCTAAACCTTACTAACTCTATCTCTCTTTTATCAAATTATTGTTGCCATTCTGCATAACTGGTTTCCTGTCCGAGTCTTTCTTTCTCCAGTTACGTAGGACATCATTTCGGAAAAGCCGCCAGAAGAGAACAGGATTTATAGCATTCATTACGACCATAGCACCACATATACCGATAAAATAGGACGGAGGAACTAAATTGTAATCTATAAAAATGCTACAAGTAATCTTCACACAAGAATAACCACGACATATTAAAAATGTTAGAAGGTTCAAGTATATCACAATTTTGTAAAGCCAGTGCTCATAACTAAAGTGGGTGATCTGCATCAGTTTACGAGAGTGCAAGAAAAAGCTGTTGATTTCTGCCATTAAAGCTATCACGTTGAAACCTATACACATTTTGGCGTGAAAGTTGTACCAGAACATGGAAGCAACCTGTAAGCATATATTCAGAGTTAAAGGGGTATGCAACATTGATTATGAATCTTTCCTCAGTGAGAGCTATCTTACAAACAAGCATTTTATGCAAATTTAATCAAAATCTGTTGAAAAATATGGAAGCTATAGGTGCATGAATCTGGCCCCCAGGTAAGAGTGTGTAACTGAAAATGATTTTTCTTACATTGTATATCTCAGACAAAACATATGTTGTGGGTACTCAAAGAACCCTCTCAATGAGACAATTCTTTTGAACACCCAAAACATATGCTATATATTATAGGTAAGAAAATATTTACAATTTTACGCCCATGCGCTGTGGTAGAGTGCTTGACTTGAGATTGAGGGGTTGCGGGTTAGAGCCTCACCAGAGGCACTGTGTTATGTCCTTGAGCAAGACACTATATCCTCTGTTTAGTACTGGATCAACCCAGGAAGACCTGTCCCAATATGACTGTAGCCCAAGATGAGACATGGGTTCACCACTTTGACCCAGAGTCAAAACTGCAGAGCAAACAATGGAAGCAAACTGGCTCACCCCCTCCTTAGAAATTTAGGAGAGTTCATTCAGCAGGGAAGATGATGGCCTCGATCTTTTGGGATAGTCAAGGAGTGATTATGATTGATTATCTTGAGCAAGGTGGCACAATAAACAGTGCATATTATACAGGTAAATTGAGGCAGCTACGACAGGAAATCGCAAGAACGAGGCCAGGAAAACTGACTTGCGTTGTTCTGGTCTTGCAGCACAATGCTACTGCCCACAAGTCACATGTTGCTATGACTGCTGCAACTGAATGTGGATTTGAAATCCTTCCTCATCCCCCATATTCTCCTGATATGGCTCCCTCTGACTTCTATCTGTTTCCAAAACTGAAATCCAATCTTCCTGGTACACAGTATGGATGCAATGAAGGGGTCATAGAGGCAGTTTACAAGTACTTGGGGGACCAGGAAAAGGCCTTCTATTTTGAAGGAATAAGAAAGCTTGAATAAAGATGGGCTAAGTGCATTGCCTTGAAGGGAGATTTTATAAAGTTCATCAGCCAACAGGTAATTCTGATCAAATTTTATGAAAATGCTTGGTATGAAAATATCTTTCTATTTAATTACTCTTTTTGTTAGAAGTTGCATTCTACTTTAAGTTAGTGCAAGGGCGTAGCTTCCAATACAAGCTAAATTCTATAAGCATGTTTTAACTTTCAGAAAATGGTGAAAACCCCCTAAAGTTATATAGGATCTTCCTCTCTTTAACTCTTAAGCGCTAATTTTTCTATATGATTTGGACTATACCATCCTAGTTTTCAACAAATATTTTGCCAAAGGCGACAAAAAAATAGTTCCTGATTTGGGACTATTTGTTTTGCAAATGCTTTTCCTGTCTGGCACTAAAAGAGCTATGGTATGCACCCTTTACAAATTTGTTAACATGTAATTTTCTGGGGAAAAATGTTTTAAATTACATGAAATTCTCATGAGTATCCCAAATAATATATTTCTACCAGATAAAGCTGCTACGCCCCTGAAAAGCAAACTAAAGTTATGTAAGGCCAAAATTAAATAAATGTGTTCTGTGGTTCCTAACAAATTATGAGGGCTTCATATTTTTAAAGAATACATATATAAAACAATGCTGCTTATAAAAAGTATATTCCAAAAACTGTTCCCATCTGCATTGGTCATTCTTAACTATTCTTTTGAAGTGACTAAACAAATGTGAAACAGTGTAGATCAACACAAGATGGCTCATTATATTAGCCATCTCATCTGAAGCATCACTGTTTGGAGGTACTTAAATTTTCTGTAGGTTTGGGGCAATTAAAGACCACAAAACATTTAAGGGTTCCTGATAAAACCGAGCTACTTAGTGAGGGAACCTGGAGCAACATATTTATTTTACTTTGGCCTACAGACTAAAGTAAGGCCTAAATGAAATATATGTGTGGTTCCTGTTGCCTACCTACCCTATTTTTTATAACCCTTCCCTGAACATTAAAATGGTCTTTTGAGAAAAAATACCTAAAATGGGCACGTTTTCAGATTTTGTTACTATTTTCTTTGTTAAATGTTATAACAAAATTTAATAATTTCCCTACCTACCCTAAATTTTGTTGGTTTGCAACAGGAACCACACATATATTTCATTTAGGCCTAATGTGAAATATAGCCTTCATCAAGTCCAAAATAAGACCAGACCAAACGTAAGCAAGGAAAAAATACCATACTGTCTCAAGCTAATTAAATAAGTATTGGCCTCGTCGCGAGATAACCTGTCTTCCGGGTTCCCGACAAAGTGAGTTTCAAACCAGTCTCCTTAGCTATAGAGACTAGCTAGAAAATTGAAATTTCACCTGTTACAAGTTAACATATAATACTTTCCAAAAAGCGGATAAAAAAGGCGCTGATCAGACCCCACAGATGCACAGGCTGGTCTGCGCCTGTGCTGTTCGCAAACCCCTGAAGACAGGACTGTTTGCTCCCACCGAGGCACATATGAACATTGTTCTTTTTTTAGTTGTGATTGTGAATGCTAATTTCCACTGCTGATTTCCAGCCAGCGGTGCAATTTCAGCTTTATTAATAAGAATTCATACCAGTGTGGATCCCTATCAGCTGGCTATGTAAAAAACCTACTGATCTGGGTCTACAACATTTTACAGAAATGGTACAAAATTTTGTAAATGTTACCCCTGCAATGCACTAATATAACTGGGATTAAAACAGTATGTCAATATCCTGATAGCCCAAATATTCAAAACACAAAATTTTGAGTATCCTCAGTAAAATAAAGACAGTACACATTCTAAAATTTCAAAAACTAGTTGGCTACAAAAAGGTCTAGACAAACAGCGCAAACCCAGATCAGGTGATCTGGGTCTGCGCTGTTTGTCTGGACCTTTTTGTCTTCTCCATTTGCTATTCTGGCATGCGTTTTGTAAATTCCAGTCCTTACAGCCAAAATTTTATTTGTGAAAAGAAAGTGAAAGGTGTTAGAAGTTTTAGAACATCTACTGTATTTTCTAAAAATAGCAGTGACAAGAACCACTAGTAAACAATGTTGACCCATTTAAGCCAAATGGAATTTCACATTATCATCAATTGGACAAATTTATTTCCTTTCTAAGTGTTGTTGGGTGGTGTTTTTCATTTTATCAAAATTCTAATAGAACTTTCTATAAGCAAATAGAAGAAAACCTTACCAGACGCCGCATTTTGCAGTGTCTGATCTGGGTCTGCACTATTTGCCTTTGTCCCACAAAAAGGATGCTAAAATTAAATGGGTTAATATTTTCAGAAAATAGCAATGATGTTGAAGCTACCATTTGACCATCTAGAACTGAAGCAAAATTAATAAAAAGTAACTCGAGAAAAATGTTTGATTTCTCTAAGTGTATAGAATATATGTATGTAATAAGCTCAATAACTACCCAGAAACTACCCAGCAGTTATATGAAAAGTACAATAATGAGATTTATTTCCTTTTTGGAGCCCCTCAACTTGGGAAATCAACATTGAAGGCTTGTACCATTTCAATAAAGAAGGGCGCTATCAGATGTTGTTAGTAAGGTAGCCAGGACAGCCTGCCATGAAATGTTAACACTACTGACAGCCAACTGAGAGCATACCTAAAATATTGTGCAGGCATGAAACTGACACTTTGATGCAAACCATGTCCACATAAAAATGAAAATATGTGCCCCCTCCCTTTTGGTTGGAGATTCATTCCCTTTTGGAGCCCCTCAACTTGGGAAATCAACATTAAAGGCTTGTACCATTTCAACAAAGACTGGCTTTACCAGAAGGATTTTTCTAAGGTAGTCATGAAATTTTAACACTACTGACAGCCTACTGAGAGCATGCAGGCATGAAACTGACACTTTGATGCAAACCATGTCCACATGAAAATGAAAATATGTGCCCCCTACCCTCCCCTTTGGTTAGAGTTAAGGACAACAATACAGGAGGGCAAGTGCATGAGACAAAAGCGTCACAGCAAACAGTTTAATTTAGTATTCATGATTAAACAGATGGAGAGGGATGGTGCGGGATGGAAGATCAAATACACAGCAAAAGCTGTTATGGTAATACTGTCAAATTTAATACTGTCAAATTTTGCAATCAATTCATTTTTTTCCATATTTACCTAAATATTCCAACAGCTTAATATAAATATAATTTCTAATACTCTAACAAGTCCTTTTTACACCCTTATGAGGTGTGTAAAAGGGAGTGACGAATTGGCAAATAGTGTAAACTCTAGTCAGACCGCTCCTTCAGGAGCATTCTGATCTGAGTTTACACTATTCACACTGGTAAATGTATCCGTCGCTTTGCCGGTATTCATGTGTATTGCCGGTACTTCATAGAGCGGATGTGGTAGGTATTTTCATTTTTATCAGTTTTAAGGGCAATTTCGGGTATTGTCCACGCGCATCATTCCTGCGGCGGGAAACGGGGAAAGTTGTCTTGGTCCCGTCTTTCGACCATTTTCAAATTCACATCAATACAGGTTTAAGATATGTTTACGTCTGGTGATTGTTTCCGCATTTTCTGGACAAAAAAGTAAATAAAATGTGTCCGAAATATCTATTGACCCGTTATTATAAATGATCGTCTAATTACCAAACACTGATAAAAATAGGTCTGGCAAATTCATTACAATATACAATATTATCAAGTGTTTACTGTGTATGCGAATACGAATATGGCCGGTACTCAGATTGTGCGTCCAATATATACGGTTAATTTAGGCGGCGCACGTTCTGCCCTTGTAGCCTAGTGGTTAGCGCGTCGGACTCTTAAACCAGCGGACCAGGATTGATTCCTGGTTGGGCACCTATTAAACATTGTCTTTTTTTCTTCTTCTTTTTCAGCTTTATAATAATGAATTACTTCCTACCTGTAATACAAATTAATATAAATGACAAAAAGTACACTCGATAACGTTTTATATTAAATTATCCTCAAAATATGTGGGGGTTGGGGTAAATTTTGCTATCCTGAGCGGAAATTTGTCTGGTGACCCACATTTTTTATTCGTTTTTCTAAAAGGTTATATAAAATTCTATGGAATAAAAACAAAAATTTGAGGTTGTTAATGCCAGATTTTTAAAAGTACACTCCATAACGTTTTATACTGAATTATCCTCAAATATGTGGGGGTAGGGGTAAATTTTGCTCTGCTAAACGAAAATTAGTCTGGTGACCCCCCCATTTTTATTCGTTTTTCTAAAGGTTATATAAAAGTCTATGAATTAAAAAAAGCTTTGAGATTGTGAATGCCAGATTTGTAAAAGTAAACTCCATAACGCCTTATATTGAATTATCCTCAAAATGTGTGTGGGTAGGGGTAAATTTTGCTCTCCTGAGCGAAAATTAGTCTGGTGACCCCCATTTTTTATTCGTTTTTCTAAAAGGTTATATAAAAGTCTTTGGAATAAAAACAAAACTTTGAGATTGTTAATGCCAGATTTTTTAAAAGTACACTCCATAGCATTTTATATTGAATTATCCTCAAAATATGTGGGGGTAGGGGTAAATTTTGGTCTCTTGAAAGAAAATTAGTCTGGTGACCTCCAATTTTTATTCTTTTTTCTAAAAGGTTATATAAAAGTCTATGAAATAAAAACAAAACTTTGAGATTGTTAATGCCAGTTTTTTAATATACAATTTAATCTAAAAATCATATTCCTATTTTGGGGGAATAACCAAAATATATCATTCAGTATCTTGTCACGGCTTGGGAAAACAAATAATTTTTCACTTTTCCTATAAAGCTTGATGTCTTGAGTAATAATTAAAAATAAAATAAAGAAGCTGGGTGGCGATTACAACTATTTTAACTTAATATTAAGGACTTGAGGTTTTTTTCAGAAAATTGGTAAAATGCTGAAAACTTCAATGTCAGATTATGAAAAATCGAGCTCGGTGACATATCCTTTTTGTTTCATAAATCGACAGTCCATACATTAAACAAACTGTATGCAAAGAATTAAAAAGATCTTAATGCGGGAAGTATTTCCCGCAATTGCCCTTAATACTATATAGAAAAACATGCCATATGCCAAACGGAATAGAGACTTCAATCATTTTTAAGTATTCAGTATGTGCATGACCATTTATTGTAGCATTTAGGAATAAATTGGAGTACCGGTCGAATATCTATCATCCCGGATGGTACTAGAATCTATTCCTAAATGCTTACATAAATCGCCATGTGCATGCCGAATACTTAAAAATGATCTAATTTTATCGTCCCTTTGGTAACCGGCATGTTTTTCTATATTATTGTAATAACACAAATATCTACCACATCTGGTCTATGAAGTACCGGCAATACGCGTAAATACCAGCAAATCAACATATACATTTACCAGTGTGCTATTTGCCCATGTCTATCTGTCTGAATATCAAGTGCAAAAATGGTAGCTTTACTCAAACACAATACCATCCTAAAAGTGCTTGTGGAATATCAATATCAATCTGTAGACTCTGACCAGACTGCCTATCCAGTCTTTGTTAACTATAAATCCAGTGCAGCCCCTTTATAACGCTATGTTTGGGATCCTCAGGAATGGATCATGTTATAAATGAACGGTGTTCTTAACTTATAACTTTTTTTTAAAAATATCTGTGCTATATAAATGTAAATTTCTGTGATATTAACCCAAATTTCCTGTGATTTGTTTATACTTGTACAGTCTTTCACTTTGTCGGTAAAATAGCCTTGATGGCTAATGTTTGATATGTTAAAATTGAATGCCAACTTTACATAAAGTTTCTTGTATCTTGTATCTAAATGGATCATTTCATAAAGGAATTACAGGAAAATGATAATTTCCATGACTATAATTACATGTACTTTGTAAAATTCCGTAAAAAAAATATTGGGATCCACAACATGGCTGTTTTGTATCCAAATCTGTGTTATAATGAGGCTTGTTACAAAGGGGCTGCACTCTATGATTTATAAAATTAATTCCAATTTCTGTTACTCTTACTCTAAAGACTATACTTATATTAAAGAGATGAGTTATATACATACGGCTATATGGTGCAATGATACTTCCCAATTCTTCAAGACATTCTTTGAGACTATCAGATCTAAAAAGTCATATACAAAATACCCTGAAAAGAGAAAACAATGGCAGGATGAGCTAAAACAATTCAAGGGCATTCAAGGGCAAATGGCCCTTGGCCTAAATTAAAATTTTGTTTGATTCTCCTTACCTGACCGACCTGAAAAAAAATGCCATTCCCAAAAAAAATTCATTGCAAACTTAGAGAATTGTCCAATGCAAACAGTGTTATCTTTAAAAAATATTCTTAGCAAATTGTTTCTGTATTTAATTTTATTGTCTATATAGTAGGACTATTAATAATTAAGTTTAATGGGTATCGAATTTCCTATTAACTATTACCCTTAAAAGAAACTTTTATTTTAAAGAGGCTGTTGCCCCTACAACGGTAAAGTCCCAACTACATGTATATATTAAAGGCAAGCTACATGCTTCCGTTCCACCAGCGATGCCAACCCTAAATGTCGCCCATCAGGATGATGAAAGGTACTGACCCTTACCTTATTGTTTTAAATTGTATTCAATTATATTCATCATGTTTAAATTAGGTTATAGTGTTTAACTGCAATATAGTTTGGAATCACATAAAATATGCAAGAATGACGATCACATACCTTTTTCATTGCATTAACCATTGTCGGGTCACTTGGGAGATGTTTGACAACGCAGCCTAGCGGCCTCATGTTCAAACAGCTTCCTCAGGGCCCAACAAGTGTTATGGCATGAAAAATCATGTTTGATCTGTATATTTATTAAAACAGAGATTCAACGGCTAAACGATCTGATGTTAAACTTCAAATCAGGTGGTAAATATTCACTGACTGCCTAACTTGCTCTATGCTAAATTTTCTAAAATATCAAACACTTTTTTCTTTCTATTCTAAAATAAAATGTTGGTTTCCAGGGTTGGAATTTAAAAAATGCTTGTCAGAATACAAAAAAGAGAAGACCCTGATGTCTGACCTGGGTCTACTCTGTTTTTCTAGGCCCTTTCGGCAGGTAACTACTGTGTTTCCAGGTTTGAAGTGACCCCCGTTTTTCTTTTATTTAACAACTTTAATCCTTACTTATACGATCGACGTTTAGCATGTTGGTGTAGCACACAGCGTTACTAAATCTTATCTCATTTTTGAGAGCAGCTCTTCTTTTGAACTAAGGCCCAAATGCCCTGCAAATCAGAATAAATTAGTACTTTTTCTTGAGATATATACCCATTTGTGCCTCTATACCAGTTACCATAAGCTTAATGTATGAGTTTACACTACTGATCGGTAGTTTATTTATATATCGATAAGCGATAAGGTATACTTGGGGACTAATTGAAAGTGGAGTAACAAAAAACACAGAAATTCCATCTAATCCCAGCCTTTATAAAATATCATACTTCAGTGAGAAAAATAATCTAATTACGCTGTTTATATCTAAATTCATTTCTGTACAGGGATTTATTCAACCTTTTTGGGAAGGGGCCCTAGGGCCTTTTGCTTTGGGAAATTTTCAGCATTTTAACCGAAATTGGGAAAATTTCTTTGTTCATTTTTATAGTATTTTCTTAAACAGGGACCCTAAAACTGTATTGAATCACTCTTATTCCAGATTATATGCTTTATTTTGATTAAATGTCCATTGAAAATGAAGGCAATTTGTTAACTTATTGATTTACATAAAAATGACCTTCTGATTGGGATTTTTTTTGTTCAAATTGGGAAAAAATGTAGGCATTTGCCATTGGGACAGGGGCCTTATAACGGCCCCTGAGACACCCGAAAAAAATCCCTGCTGTAATTTCTTTTTTGATTGTAATGACCATTAAGGAATAAAAGGCAAAAAACAGGGGTCATATTAAGCCTGGAAGCACAATAGTGTTCAAAATTTTAGAACATTTAGGTATCTGGAGTACTGAGGACATACTCACCTGTAGAAAAAGCCACCATGAGGTAGGTGAAATAGTTTATATGAAAGAACAAGTCATCAAACAACTCTGGATATAACACCAGGCTGCAATAGAAAGAACTAAAATAAGTCACTGAACAACTACAGTTCTCACAACTGCCTACAATAGATTGGGGGATAACTGGATTTAAAATTTTCATTTCGGGAGGTATATCATCGGATATACGGCCTTTATTTTTACAGAGCAGAGCCATAAAACACCATTACCACCGTATATCTGACCATATACCTCCCCAAGTGAAATTCTGAATATGGTTATCCCCAAATGCACTTCTGCAGTCTCATCTCAAATTGGGGTGTTGCAAGCCGCATAAATCTGCACATCATCAAATGAAATGTGACATAATAAATGACGTCAAACTATTTCTGACAGTATATTGCAGGAGGTACTGTCACAAATTTTGACACTATGACAATCCAATCAGTAGTCATGTTACAAATGCAAGTGCATTAGAATTTGTTAATATGTAGATATATTGTGTGTGTGCCGGCCCCATAGCACAATCAGTAGCAAGTCAGTTTGTTAATTCTGGGGTCTTGAGTTTGATCTGGGCCGAGGCCCTATACTTTCATCGTATTTTCACCCTTTTTAAAGATGGGAGAAACATTTGCTTGTCACCACTCATCTGGTGCATCTCCGAGCTAAAGGCTCATTGTAGATGAGTGCCAGTATAAAAGAGATCTCATTGCTACACTCTTTAAGCACTCTGGCATTCAGTCCATCCGGGCCAAAGGCTTTATGAACATTTAGTGCATCCAACAGTTTGGCGACCCCTTTCGGGTCAACTATTATGTCCCCCATGGAGGAAAACGGACTAGCCACTTTCAGAGTCGTCTTCACGTGTGAAGGCTGATTGGAATTGCCTATTACAAATGTTGGCTTTTTCCTTAGAATCTGTCTTAAGAATTCTGTTTTCTCTGAGCGATGTGATCCCAAACGCATGATTTGATAAATGACCTTTTTAATCTTTTCAGGCTTAGGAGTGTCGGGATCTGAGCTATCGTTCTCGAACATAAATATATAGGAAACCTGTTTCCAATAGGCATCTCTCAATACATTCTGAAAATGTGCACTGAATCGCTTGTAATGAATCTTGACATCAGGTCCTTGGATTTGCGAGCACGAAGGTAAAGCTTAAGTCTCTTTTCTAAAGCCGTTTGATCGTTACATCAATCCATGGCACAGAGTATTTTGTTCATTTTTGATGGGATAAACCTTTCTACAGCCTCTACAAAGCCTGTTTTGAATTTGACCCACATGTCATTAACTGACATGTGACTGTGGTCTTCAGAAAGGTACGCGTCCTTAAATTGGGCCATGTGGTCTTTAAGGCCGACCATGTTTGCATGTTAATAGAGATAGATCTTGCGTGATGCCCGTTTTATTCTTTTAGCATTAATGTCATACTCAACATACACAATGTCGTGATCAGCTTTGCCGATGGGGGCATCCCCTTGACTCTATTCACAGTCTGTTACACTCTGTATGCCCCTCAGGTACATTGGTCGCCAGGACATAGATGCTGTGTTGAAACTATTTGTTTGTTTGATTTGATTCTTTACGTCCCATCAACAATCTTTCATTAAACAGGGACGGGTCTTCCTGGGTTGAACCAGTACTAAGCTAGGATAAATGTGTCTTGCTAAAGGACCACAATGCAGTGACGCCGGTGAGGCTCGAACCCGCGGCCCCTCTGTCTCAAGTCAAGCACTCTACCACTGAGCCACTGCGCTCCCTATGTTGAAGCTTACAGCATAATTTGTTTGTTTTGTTTCTTTACGTCCCAAGTCAACAGCTATGGGCATGGCGGGACGCTCAGTTGACCTAACCACACTTTTTCCTGGGCAAGCTTGAACAAGCAGTTAACCAGTACTTCGCGCACATACTTTCGCTTGTAACTGACAACAACCTTTCTTGAATGATTCAGCGGAGGGGAGGAGAATGACCATAGAAATCATTTCATGATCAATCTCCACGGAAGTATGGGACTGGGCTGGGATCGAACTCGCGACCCCTGGATCTGCAGTCAGACTCGCATCTGTTGCCAGACACATTACCGACTGCGCTACGCGCCCCTGTTATTAGCATAATGATACACTGATTATACAGCCTTGTTGTCAGAGATGGCATTGGTAGGTTAAGCAACAGAGAGCTTAGTCAGTAGCTGGGAGTGGTTATTATGAATTGTATTTTGTCAATGATGTAAGCATGTTCATTGTACACTGGAAACATCCACATTTATTTCAGTTTTTCGCAAAAAATGACATCTAACACCTTAGTATGTCAAAATGATATCTGATGTATAAGCGTATAGCTGTTTTACCAGAGAAAATCCCAGGTTCCGCATATAAGACCGTGGATCCAGGATATGAGCAGATTTCTCCATCTCCATTCGTCATCTTTTACCGACTTCGGTTTGCCGATCTTAAAAACGATGAAGTTCAATATACTAAACGAAATTATACTTGAAAAGAACATGTAATAGCCATGTCTATAATCGACTTTGTTTTCCGGGTCATAAACTATCTCGTGTTCCATGATTATGTCGAAAATGTAACACTCGAGTTGAATCCACTCAGCCCAATGAGTCACGTGATATATGGTGGTATGTCGCTTATATCACTGAAAACATGTAAACAATAAACACACGTGGTTGTCAAGAAATTGGAGTTGTTACTCCTGGGGAGTGTTAGCTCTCCGGACGTCCCCAAGTCAATACGTTACATGGGGTCCGTGGAAACACCCCAAACCACCCAAAAACACCCCAAACCACCACAAACCACCCCAAACCACCTCCAAACCACCCCAAACCACATCTAAACCATCCCAAACCACTTTCTTAACACCAAAAATTATGTTTTTGTGATAGTATCAATAATATAAGAAGAAATTTAAAAGCATTTTTATTACGTTGACCTGCCATGTTAGCCCCAAACCACCACCAAACCACCCCAAACCACCTCTAAACCACCCCAAACCACTTTCTTAACGCCCAGAATATGTTTTTGTGATAGTATCAATAAATGAAGAAGAAATTTGAAAGCACATGTATTACGTTGACCTGCCATGTTAGCCCCAAACCACAACCAAACTTCACAATGAAAGGTGTGACGCGAAAAAAGGGGATTTACTGTTTGTGTGTGTGTTGGTCCAGAGAGAGAGGGGGGGAGAGAGAGAGAGAGAGAGAGAGAGAGAGAGAGAGAGAGACAGAGGGAGAGAGAGAGAGAGAGAAAGAGAAGGAAACAGAGAGGGGGAGGGTGTGTGTGAGTGGGCTTGTTTGCATCCAGGGAGACTGGTCTGAGGTGGTTTGGGGTGGTTTGGAGGTGGTTTGGGGCTAACATGGCAGGTCTACGTAATATACGTAATACAAATGCTTTTAAATTCATTCTTCAAGTCTTCATACTATCACAAAAACATATTATGGGTGTTAAGAAAGTGGTTTGGTGTGGTTAAGATGTGGTTTGGGGTGGTTTGGTGGTGGTTTGGGGTGGATTGGGGTGTTTTGGGGTGGTTTGGGGTGTTTCCACGGACCGCGTTACATGTACCCCTCCGTGTAGGGCTGAACTAGCGGCTTGTTGCTATGTCTGTTTCCGAGCAAGCCCACTGTGGTTCTTTTCTCTGGGCACACCGGCTCCTCTCCACACAAACAAAAACAGACTCTGGCCGTTACGCTGGCATGACGCCTCGATAGCTTAGTTGGTAGAGCGTCCACTTTCCAAGCTGGAGGTCGTGGGTTCGAATCCCACGACGGAACCAAACCAAAGGTGTAAAAAATGGTGCTAGCAGCTCCCTTGCTGACGCTCGCAGAAAGGGGTTGTGATAGGAAGATAGAGTAAGGCAGGTAAGTATCTGTTAAAGATATAATTGTTATGTCGCAGAATAGCTCGTGAGCTAATGTTGTCTGTTACATTATAAGCGACGTTAAATAAGGCTTCTTTGTCTTTATCTCTTTGGTGCCCAGTGTACGGTTCGGAAACTCACATTTAACCCCACAGTTTCTTGTGCTTTTTTTTACCGTACGATGGCCTCGGGCCCATGTCTTGGGGTTTAGGGTGACCAGTTGTAGCAACATTTCCCCTGCCATAAGGCTTGCGGAGTTGAGTCTACATATGCTGGATCCCTGATACAACAACAACAACAACCTTACCAGGTGTAATTTTAATGATTTCTAGTCAACTTGCTGAGGAAGAGTGGGAGTTGGTTACTTAACTTTTTTGTGTTCTTGCTGCCACGCGTCTGTGCACTGTTCCATGGGTTGGTCTATGGTCGGTGCGACTGTGGCATCTCCTGGTCAAACTCAATGTCCTCTGTATACTATGTGGCTCTGCAATCTCAAATGTCACATGTCAATTCATATATGAATCTTTTAAATGGTTCAAGATCATAGCCATTTAGCATGCGTGGTTGAATGTTGTTTGTATTCTGATAAATACCTAGAGCCTGTCACGCCCAAGAAAAAAGCAATAAAGTCAAAAACTCTTCTTTTTTCAAAAATATACCAGAAAATTGACGTTCCCTTTTTAACGTACTTGTATAAAACAGAAAACAAAATAAATGCATTCATCATCTCGCTGGGGAAGAGAGAGGTGGTGGCTTTGATCGTCTTCTTGGTGCCATATGTGTGTGTGTGTGTGTTAATAGTATTCTGTGTCTCTTCCTCACGGTGCCGTGGGTTGGTCTGATTTGTGTGATTTTAGCATTTCCTGATCATACTCACTTACTTTTTCCATGAGAAAGTAATTAAGTGAGTTTGACCACGAGATACTACACTTAAACACTAGATTAGGTATTTATATTTGTCATTATTTGTATACACTAAATGAAGTCACTCTCGTTAAATAAAGTGCCTACTTACTTACTTCAGATTAACCCAAGACACTGCGAGGAAGAGGCACAAGAACATTAACAGTCGCAAGACACCAGAAAGATGATTTAAGTAAAGCAACCAGCTCTCTCTTCCTCAGCAAGAGGATTGCAAAACTAGAAAGGACACTAAGTACTGCCTTACAAAACAAGGACCAACACACAAAAAAAAAAAAAAACAACGGGAGCAAATATAAACAATGATTCAACAACAGAAGCCTTTAAGCAAACCAATAAGCGTTATAATTAAACCAAGCAACATTTTATCTTCAGATTTTTCTTAGAAAAGATAACATATAATGATAGTCGTGTATCTGTGCAGCTTCTGACAATGAGCTGGATTCATCATCAGTCATACTAATATTATTATTGCAGTTATGCCACTCAGTCTCTTCACATTTTTTGTTGTTGATACTTTGCTAATTCCATTCTTGGAATTGAAACTTCACTTTCTTAATACTCACGTTCATGTCTGTAAAGTTTGTCTTTTTCACTGTTATTACTTGAAAAAAAAATAGATTCAGCTGCAACAATGTAGTGTGATTTTCTTATTTACTTCCGGATTTTGCCAATTGTCTATATATGCCTTTTCAATTCGATTAGCGTGACATGTGCACAATTAACTGATCTTTTTTGTTTAAAATTCACAGGTGATGTCTGCTCAATGATCCGGTAGTAAGGTATCCAGTTGCTGTGCAATTTACTCTCAATTTGTACACCTTATTATAAACTGGATCCCTTATTTCAAAATTTATGTAATAAACATCTTTACTTGCATAATTTGCCTTGTGTCTCTTTGTTTCTTTTAGATGTTTGTGTATCAAAACAGGTCTAATGCTACTGATCATACAATTTTATGTAACGCTTCCCTCAAACGTATTTTTTAATATATTGTAGAGGCTAAAAAGTAAGTGTGCATGGCCAGGAAATGCCACAATCACATACCACAAAGTGGCGTAGCCAGAACGCTGAAAAAGTTACGCACATCAAAGGGAGACTACTGGATCAATCAGTGATTCTCTTCAATTACGCCCCTTTTCGAAAAGGAAATTTCTTTCAAAGGAAAGAATTTGCTCCGAGAGGTAGTGAATTCTTTCCTTTAAGAGCAGTTCCTTATGGTATTGAAAATCACTTTTACCACATTAGGTGACTTCCCTTGAATGGTTCTATTTTTGTTACGCATGTGCGTAACTGGGTAATGGGAGCTACGTCAATGCTACAAGCCAACCCATGGCACCGCGTGGGTGATCATGAGTCAAAGAAGGATAACAGCGACATGGCATTCAGAACACAACAAAAAAAGTAACCACCTCTGAGGCCCCCCAGGGGGGTCTGTGCTCCCTTGATCCCTGAAAATAATGCGTTAATCTCCCCGTCTCCCTGCAAATAATGTCCTCGTCTCCATAAAAGTATTTGCTTTTGCTCCCCAAATCCCTAAAAATAGTTCAGCTTCTCCCCAAATCCCCAAAAAATATAAGCCAATTCTCCCTAAAATGTATTTCTCTTTCCGTAGAATTAAAATCACATTCTTAAAAACTATGAAGCTATATAAGAGCGCATGACTTAATGATCACTTAATAGTTTGTCTTATACATGTAAAGAGGGGTCTTTGCCATGGAATACATGACATATATAAAAGCCATGGAATGCATGACATATAATTAATTTCAATGAAATGCATTATATATGGCTCAAAGTATGAGGCCATCCTTAAAAGGTTGTTGTTGTACCTGGTAGGGTAGGCTTGGAGGTTTAGGGAATACCATTCGGTTTTCTTTTTGGGAACAGGGGCTGATTTTACCAACAGCTTAAACTAGATTTTTCTAGACACTTAAGTGAAAGCATTTAACTATAAAAACTATTTTCTACAATTGCTTATTAGTGCCTATATACTTGTTTAACTTCAGTTAAATCAAGTAAGTATATATCTGATAAGCATTCTTCAAAAATTCCCTTAAAAAGGGCTAATAACTTAAAAAGATAATAACATAGCAGGTGTGTAGGTGGCCCCGTAACATTGAGTAGTGACACTGTTGCTAGGGGGGTGCGGGGGGCATTCTCCACCGGAAATTTTTTGACAAAAATGGTGTGATCTGGTGCAATCTGGGGCGTCCCAAAGTATGTTATTACCAACCTAAAAATCAACAATTTCAAGGGAAAAATCAACAAGAAAACATAATTGCCATATTTCTCTCTCAGATCAATCTTGATGAGCATGTTTGTGCGAAAATAAATGCATTTAGAATTTACAAGGGGGTCTGGGGGGGGGGGGGGGGGCTAGCCCCCTAGAAACAGAAGAAATTTTGAAAAAAAAATCAAACAAATTGGAGGCTTTTTTTTTGCTTTTGGCAAGGCTCCCTTTATCCCCAAAATTATTAGCTTGCTCCCTAGCTCCTCTTAAATAATTACCAGTGCTCCCCAGCTCCCTGAAAATAAATAGCCAATCTCCCCAGATCCCCAAAACCCCTGGGGGCCCCACCTTTCTCTTCCCCAAACGAGATGATAGCAAAACTATAATGTACACAAAGTACTGCAAGACCTAAAACCAACCCCCACAAACAATGGGAGCAACAACAAACAATGAATAAACAACTGTAGAACCACCGCCTTAGAATGGACAGCAACAGACGAAATGGTTTAACATAATGTATTCATTGACATTAAATTAAGGGTGCAAAGATCAGGAATCGACACAATTAAGTACCACACCTGACCCAGGATACCGATGTGAAGGTGACAAACTCACAGTTTGACACCACAAACGAGAGCTAATGTCATTGACATTAAACCTTTTAGCAGCTAGTTCAAATGTAAGTCCCACATACTTACATTTAACAACGATATCATGCAACATGCTCTTGGTTCCCTCAACATTGACATTTGTTTGATGCCTATATATGCTTGACGGGGAGTGCTTGGAACATATTCCTCAGTTTTGTTACGGCTTTCACTACCACTGTCAGTTACCTATTCCAGTACCACACTGGTCAATGTAAACGCACCGGTGGTTGCTACAACGAGCTGGTGGTTGCATTTTAAAGCACCGGTGGTGGCGTAAAAGGTAAAAAAATCTATACCTGTTGACTTTATTATTTATTTATAAACTTGCATTTATTTTATTTGTGATGACACCTGGCGCACAGACCACCGGTAACATTGCAGTTTATGGCTCTGCCAAGCAATTGGTGATTTAATTCATGGTTTGGACTGCAAATCCAACAAAGTTCTGGAGTTTTGCCGTGACAGGTGCTTTTTTCAAGTGTAACTGCCAAAATTGAGTGAAATCTGCGCGTCTAAGCGCAGCAGTTGTCATATTCCCTTGAAATAACATCCAAAAAACGATTACTACTTTGTTTTTTTTTCTTGGTAAACTAGCAAATGTTTTATTGAAGAATTTTTATTACAACGCACTGGGAGCTTTTTTTTTGACGCATTGATACAACGCACTGATGGTTGCACAGAATTCCTGTGGTTGCTGGTGCAGCCTCAGCACAGCATTCACTGTTCTTATAAACGGTACATAAATCGTTATTTGAGCCAGCACATGATATTTCAGTACCAGGACGAAGACTCAGGTGAGTCTGTGCAAATGTGCAGACTCGCCAGAGCCTTCTCTGCATAGAAAAAATAGAGAGTAGTAATCGTTTTTGGATGTTATTTCATGGGACTATGATAACATAGCTGCAGCTGTGCTTAGACATGCAGAATGTCCTGAAGTTAGGCGGTCACAATAGAAAAAGCACCTGTCACTGTCAAACTCCACAACTGTGTCGGATTTGTCGGTCAAACCATGAATTGAAACGCCAATTGCATGGCAGAGCCATAAACTGCAGTGTTTCTGACGGTTTGTGCGCATTGGGTCATCAAAAGTAAAATAAATGCAAGCTTATAAAGAAATCATACAGTCAATAGGCATAGATTTTGTTGTTTTTCTACACTGATGAAGGCTCAAGCGTGACTCTGCAAATGTGTAGCCTCACCAGAGATGCTCCAGAGCTAGCCCTGTTCGCACTTTGAGAGTGTTTTCGCCTATTTTTCAGATTGGCCCCAAAACTTTTAATTTAATTAGATTGTTTGTCCGTTATGGTACATTGCAATAGTTAAGACGCCTCCATGCGAGCTTACAATTTTTGTGCTTCAACAACAGCAGATTCTAGGGCGAAGATTTGGTACCAGTAAAATGCAATTTTAGCACCCCAGAGATATAGGCTGCTGCCTGTTCTAAGGCGGTGATTCTGTTGATGTTGATTCGTTGTCGATTGTTACTCCCATTACACAGGATTCTGTAATTGTTGTATATTTTGTTACTTTATGTCCATTCTTGTTTTGCAATCACCTTGATGGGGAGGAGAGAGAGCTGGCTGCTTTGCTTAGTTTGTCTTCCTGGTGTCTCGTGATTGTTGTGTGGCTATTCCTCTCAGTGCCATGGGTTTGTCTGCAGTTTGTGATTGTGATACTCACTATTTTTGTGTGTCATTCATACGAACAGCGATGGCTTTGGCCACATTTGCTTGGTCTAGTCTGAGCCTTCATCACAGTTTAAAATTCTCACGTGGTGACTCAAATGGCGATTGAATGCCTTTTTGTGCGAGCAGCGAAGGATCTGGCGAGTCTGCACATTTGCACAGGCTTACCTTAGCCTTCGTCACTGTACAAAATCTCTTGTGCTGCCTTAAATGGCGATTTGTGTGCTATTCACGCCAGCAGCGAATACTCTGGTGAGCCTGCTCATGCGCAGGCAGTCACTGGACAATGTAATAAATATCAAGATCTCTTGTGCTGGCAGCAAAGGCTCTTGTGAGTATGTACGTTTGCACAGGCTCGCCTGAGCCTTCTATACAGTATCGAAATATCATGTGCTGGTTGAAATGGCGATTTTTGCAACGTTTATGTGAACAGCGAATGATGTGGTGAGTCTGCACCAGCAACCATAGAAATTCTGTGCAACCATCAGTGCGTTGTATCAATGAGTCAAAAAAATGCTCCCAGTGCGTTGTAATAAAAATTATTCAATAAAACATTTGCTAGTTTACCAAGAAAAAAAACAAAGTAGTAATCGTTTTTGGGATGTTATTTCATGGGAATATGACAAAAGCTGCGCTTAGATATGCTGATTTCACTCAATTTAGGCAGTTACACTAGAAAAAAGCACCTGTCACGGCAAAACTCCAGAACTTTGTTGGATTTGCAGTCCAAACCATGAATTATATCACCAATTGCTTGGCAGAGCCATAAACTGCGATGTTACCGGTGGTCTGTGCGCCAGGTGCCATCACAAATAAAATGAATGCAAGTTTATAAATAAATAATAAAGTCAACAGGTATAGATTATTTTACCTTTTACGCCACCACCGGTGCTGAAAAATGCAAACACCAGCTCGTTGTAGCAACCACCGGTGCGTTTACATTGACCAGTGTGAGTACTGAGTAGAACATATTTCTTAATTATTGTCAGCTATTGTGCTAGCACACTTATCTGGTAAAGGGAAAGCGTCAGAGAGAAAAAAAACGTTAAACCAGTTTACAAATGTAATAACGTACCTACTTCCTGACATTGGAGTATCCTGAACAAGGTTCAGAAAGATTCCATTTCTTTTACAGTGGTTCCTTTTGGTACTTGTTTTGTTGTGCAGTACTCAGTGCCATTTCTGGTTTTGCAATCATCTTTCTGGAGAGGAGAGAGCTGGCCGCTTTACTTTACTTTCAGTTTTTCATCATGTGACTGTTAGTGTTCCGTTTCTCTTCCTCACTGTGCCATGGGTTGCTCTACAGTGTGCGACTGTGGCATTTCCTATCCATACTCCCTTGCTTTTAAGCCCCTTAGGCCACTGGCTGGATATGGTTTACCTCCCCCCCCCCCCAGGGGGAATTTTGTAGACCATATTTTTCATAAAGCCTAATGTCTTGCAAGCATTTTGCAACATGTTAGCCCTCTGACAATGGCAGCGTTAAGCTGTAACAGCCCGTTACATACGTTACCCTACAAAATATTTGATAAGTAAAATTCTTTTTAAGACTTCAGAAAAGTGCAAAAGATTAGGTAAGATTTTTGAATTGGTTATATTTTCTAATTAAGCTATTAATGGGCCATAGATAATGCCATTTGAAAACAAATATAGTCATCCCCAATGTAGTGTATGTTACATTTTTTCAGTGAACCCCCTTTAAAATGATAAATGAATATAATATAGTTTGTCTTAAATTTTATTAAAACCAGTTTATGTTCATTAATTTGGTATTATATTAAAGCTTTTTTATTTACCTTTTCAAAACTGCAAGCCTTACATTTCTATCTTATATACTTTTTGAGTTATTAGATGTTGAACAGGGTAGCCCTATATCACAAAAAAATGTTAAATGTAATTCTCTAGGCCTTTCGCTGGCTATAGTCCCCCTTGCCTCCAGGGGGAATTTTGTACACTATGATTTCCAGATACTAAATTATATAAGCCACAAAATGAAATATGTTAGCCCTCTGACATTGGCAGCGTAAGCGTGTAATATCATGTTACGTACGTTACCCCACAAAATAACATTACATTTTCCTGACAATGTCTCCAACATGACGTATTTACACTTTTTGAAGTCTGGTGCAGGTTTAAGAACTTCTTATAACACAGTTACATAATTTTAGCATTTATTTTATAAACGTCTTGAGTTTTTGCTGTTGTATATGTTACTGTGTGTTCAATATGTTATTTCCAAGTATCAGTATGGCAGTAATTGACTATACATGTATTACATCCATCAGTGAATATAGCAAATCCATAAGGCTGCTATTTAAATGAATTGAAGTTCTTAATTATGGTGTCTTATGCTATTTTATAGCCCAGGTTTCATACGTTACTCTCAGAATACCATTAAACGTTCAAGATAAGGTCTCAAACACGACCTGTTTGTACTTATTTGCATGCTGGCACAGGTCCATGTATTTCGTTTTACTCTGGCTCATTTGCTGAGGAAGTAATTCAAACATATACTACCATAAACACTCTTTTTCTTTTATAGAGACATCAAATATAGTTAACATAATACTCATGGAAAGTTTGTAACATACAGTGCAATATGCGAGTAACAACTTAAAAGATCAAAGAAAATCCATCAGGATGTTTCTTGCCAAGCTAGCAACTTTTCATATATTATCCAAAGGATAAAAGAATTGTCCAATACAGCTTATTAATCCTCTATCAGATTCATCTTGCAAGGAATTTGCAATATGCTAGCACTCTGGTGATGGCACCATTACCTTGTAACAGCAAAATACATATATTACCCATCAACATCTGTGATAATTTTAGTAAATGACATGACTTCTGATAAGTGCAAACCATTAGGTAAGATTTCCAAACTGGCTATATCATCCAAGTAAGCTATTTTTGGATCGCAGATATAGACCTTTGAAAGCAAATATGCACCCAAAGTGTTACGTATGTTACTTTTTCATTATTCCTATGGAAATGATTTATGAAACTAATATAGTTTGATATTTTTTTAAAATATGAACGTGCTTACTAATTCATTTTGTATTAAAGAATGTTATGTAACTTTTGGAAACTGCAAACATTATGTTTCTATCTTTTATAAGGTATGAGTTGTTGAGTTTTGAACATGGTAACCCCATATCACACAAAATGTATAATATAATTCTGTTGCTCTTTGTTAGGATACAATCAAGTTTCTTTCAGCCAGAGGTACTCCATTTCCTTCCCATTTATTTTCCACACATTGTGTCCATATCTGGAAAGCCTTACTTGTTTTCATGGAAAAGACTTGATAGTAAAAAGTTCAATCTTTGTATGTACATCTTGAGGACAGAAAAGCAGGATGGAAGTACGCTCATGTTCATTCCATTTGAAATAGTCAGTATATGTGGATGGCACTTTTTCAGAAACATGTCGTACTGCAGCTTATTCACATTTACATAAATAGCACATGTTAGGGCTTCATGTCACTGATGAGTGCCTAGAGCAATTCTTAGTTTGCTTTTCTATCCTGCTTAGAATATAGATGAACTAGTGAGGAGGGGTTCTCTATCAGTTTGATAGGAACAACCTTTCCATGGTACTATCACGTTGGCACATTGATAGTGTCACAATCTGTTAAACAGTGTATGACTGTAGATCTCTTACCTCATATTATGGCAAATGTTGTTGACATTCAAACTGAGCACCTTTATTTGCTTGCACCAATGTTGAACAAAACATCCAGGTTATCCTCTACGAGAATATTTGTAAGACTTTATAGACTGCGGCTTATACATTGTATATATGTATCAGTGACAAAACCAACAGGTCCTACCTTAAGTGCCTGGTTGAATAGTGCCTGGTTCCATCAGATCCTTGAAGGTGACAGGAAAAGCTATTATGCCCTGTAGTATGGCATTACCATCAAAGTTATGTGCAGCACTACATGGCCAATCTAATGTTGGTTCAATGTGTGATTGCAATCCATGCAGAAGTTTAGACTTGTCAGTTTTGGTGGAAATTCTATCAGGAGTTGGCAGTATCCATGGTACAGGTCCCCGAAGGAACTGCAGTGTCAACTCAAGGTCAACATTATGGCCAATATAAAGAAGGTCATGCTGACCAAAGACGCTCCTTTAAGCTCTCATCTGGCTGATTACAATTTGTATATTGGACAATCTCTTCTTGACCTCGTAAGCCTCAAAGCTTTATATTAGCTTGTAGCATTTAATGGGGCTGTGAAAGACAGATTTTCGACTAAAAGTGAGTCAATGAAGTCTGCAACAGCCTTCCTGGCAATGTCATCAGCCTCAATAAGATCCATAGCTATGCCAGGCTTAGTAGGAACACCAAAAGACAAAAAGTACGGGTTCATTGTCTTCAAAACTAGAACTAAAAAGATTGGTGAAGCCAGAAACTGCCTCAAGTACTCCTTCTACTTTGCATTGGAGCAGATTGAATATTTCATTTCAGTGCATTGAAGAGATGTTTCAATATATTGAGCTCTGATGTGATGAGTAATACACCATACCATCTGTAGTACGAAGTGTAGTTCTAGCTGCTGAAGCCTATAATACCTCTTTATTGTTTGTCTGATAGTTATGTCAAAAGCATTTCTCAAGCAAAGAACCAATGATTGTGACACACCAAACCCATTTTGTTGAAGTTCTTTGCATCTGTGATGTGTATCAGTTAAATTATGAGTGTAATCAGTTACACAGGTACATATTGTGCGTAGTTGTTGTGATTGTGTGCAATGAACTTTGGGTACAAGGCATACAGATAGAGCTGACATGCAATTCAAAGTTGTTTTCTTTGTTACCCTAATCAGTGTCAACACCATCTGAATTATATCCATATACTTTGCCCAGAACTGAGCTGTTTCACATTGACTGTCTTTCAGAACTTCCGATTGGAAGGCATGGTTTCTACTGTTTATGTGAGCAAACAGCGAAGGTTGACAGATCACATTATCATAATAGTTTAAGTCACCATACATTAATAAAGAACTTGAATTTGTTTCAGCCTTATAAATTTGCTAAATTTTCTGACAGACTTTATACATGTAAGGTCAAAAACTGCTATACAGATACTCAGAATAACTAATGTATCATTTGGTAACGCACATAACAGTTAAAGTACAAGGCATTTATTAAATGAATACCTAAAATAGGTAAACCTAGTTAAAAGTACACAAACCTGTGCCAGCATGCAAATAAGTATAAACAGGGCTTGTTAGAGACATTAACTTGAATGTTTAATGCTATTTTTAGGGTAACATACATAACATGGGCCTGAAAAAAAGTGTAAGCGACCATATTAAAGAACTTTAAATCATTTGAGTAGCAGCTTTATCAATTAACAATATTCTGTGACAGATGTAATACATGTATTGTCAATAAATACTATACTGATACTCGGAAATAACGCAGGAAACACTAAGTAACGTATACAACGGTATTAACTCAAGACATTTATCAAATTAATACTAAAAATTTGTAACTGTGCTATAAGAAGTTCATAAACCTTTGTCAGCATGCAAATATATGCGAACATGTCATGGGGGGGGGGGTAACGTATATAACATGATGTTACACGTTAACGCTGCCACTCTCAGAGGGCTAACATCTTTTATTTTGTGTCTTATATAATGTAGTTTCAGAAAATCATAGTGTACAAAATTCCCCCTGTTGGGGAGGGGGGTCTATAGCCAGCTCAAGGCCTACCTGATGGCTTTGGCTGCTTCTGTTCTAAGGTGGTGGTTCTGTTAATGATTCATTGTTTATTGTTGCTCCCATTGTTTGAAGGGTTGTTGCGTTTGGTTCTTGTTTTGTTGCGTACTTAGTGTCCTTTCAAGTTTTGAAATCATCTTGCTGAGGAAGAGAAAACGTATTGCTTAATTTAATGCGTTCTTGCTGTTGTGTGGATACCATTGTTCTGTGTTGCTTCCTCGCAGTGCTGTGGGTTGCTCTGTGGTCTGTGATCTGATGGCTCAATAAGCCAAATATTGGCCTGATAAAAGCGGTTTGCAAACAGGTAAGGCTTAAACGAGCCTGTGCAGCTGTAAAGACTCTGAAGAATATTCTACATGTAGTCATGTGCGGATTCAGAAGGGGGTCCGGACGCTAAGAAACCCTATATTTTTGTGATTTTTCAGCCCCCCCCCCCACCCTGAAAAATCACAAAAATATAGGGTTTCTTAGCATTACTGGTCCGGATCCCGGAAAAATCACAAAGCTACCAAGCCAGCTAGCTTAATTTCAATGTCAGGCCATCATCTGCACAACAGTGAAACCCCATTTAAATAGTGGTATTTGGATCCTCTCTCTCCCCCCATTAAAAAAAACTTGTCAAAGTTGGACCCCCTCTGACAAAGCTTTCTGGTTTCGCACATGGCTGTTATACATCTAGAACAGGAATAACAGTGACACTGATCAGACTGTGCACATGCACTTTTTGGCCCATCCTCAGTAACCCAGGTGTTTGTTAGATTTGATTCTTTACATCCTAGTCAACAGTTTTTCAGTAATGTCGGGATGGGTTTTCCTCGGTTGAACCAGTTGGTCGAACAGAGGATAAAGTGTCTTGCATAAGGATACAATGCAGTGCCTCCAGTGAGGCTCAACCCCGCAACCCCTCTATCTCATGTCAAGCACCCTACCACTGAGCCACCGTACTCCTTAGTAACCTAAGTGTAACCCATTACGTTACTCTTCATTTGTAACGCAATATATCACACCTGGGTAACCAAGGATGTTGTTAGCCTGCCCCTTTGTTGTTCACTTCACTAGAATAAGGTTTTCTCTTGACAAGGCCAAAATATAAAATAGACTGAGTAGTATTGTTGAAATATTTAATTATATTAAAAAGCACCACCATAAGAATTAGGCTTTACATTACATTTCAGACATAATTTAAAAGATCTTATTTTAAAAATCAGCATCAAGTAAAAAAAAAATACTACAGTCTATAGTTGTACCAGTTCATGAGACTTAGACTGGCTCCAGTCCTCAAAACAATTTTTCATCAATGTGTCATATCATATACTTGTAGCCAGTCGAACTCTAATGGCTCTGTTTAAAAACAGAGCCACCAGAGTTAGACTGGCTACAAGAGACTATAAGAATCTTTCATGACTGTGAAGGTGGGCTAGAAAATCACAAGACAATCTTTGTCATTTTTCTTACTTTGGTCTTGCTCTTGCTTACCATTATATCAAAACTAGAGGAACAGAAGGTCCTGAGGCGCTCACCTGATCTCTTTAATAATGTTAAAATAGGTCAAGGTCAACTACAGCTTATAATGAAACATATTTTGTTTTACCATATATGGGTGTTGCAGCCATTTAAGTCAAGTGACCTTAGCAATCTAATGAATAATCCATCAGTGATTTCTGTGAAAAAGAAGTTTAGATAGGTATGTGGCAGTGCAAATGAGTGGCCTTGGATAAAAGGTCACAGTTCAGCTTACATAAAACCATGGTCTCATTAGGTTAAACATTTCTCGCAAGTATTATGATTTTGGCTTAAACAGTTATAGAAAAATGAACATTTCAAGATTTTTCTTATATAAATGCCTTTGCCTTGCCATAAAGTAGGTCAAGGTCAACCTAGATTTATCATTTATGCAAACCTGGCAGGGCCCACATCCCCAATGCTACATACCAAGTCCTAAGGCCATTGGCCGTTTGGTTCCAGAGAAGATATTTAAAGAATTTTTTACCTTATATGTGCATGGCGGCCATCTTGGTCTTGTGACCATTAACATTCATTATGAATTTACTCCCCTCAACTTAAAAAAAAATCCATATGAAATTTGAGTTCAATTGGCCTAGTGGTTTCTGGGAAACAATGCTATAATATATTGATGGGACTCCATATTCGCGACATTGGCTGAATGGTCAGATGTCAACCTTGACCTTCGGAGCCTTTGTCTCATAAGGTTTAATATTAGTATTTAAAAAAATCAACTTTTCAAAGTTTTTCCCAATTTAAATGTATTAGGAAGCAAATTTGACCTTAATGTTAAGTAGATCAAGGTCAACCTAGGATCATCATTTGAACAAACTTGGTAGGCCCAACATCCCCAATGCTACATACCAAGTCCCAAGGTCATCAGCCTTCTGGTTCTGGAGAAGAATATTTTAAAAGGGTTTTTACTATATATGGGTATGTCAGCCATCTTGGTCATGTGACCACAATAATTTGTACAAATTTTTGCAAACCTATCGTAAGGAGTCTTCGTATGAAATTTGAGTTCAATTTGCCTTATGGTTTCTGAGAAAACTATTTTTTAATATATTGATGGGACTCTTTGCACCCTTACTTACTCTAATATGAGTGTCATTTGCTGAAAGGTCAAAGGTCAACCTTTACCTTTGGAACTTATTTATAGTCATTGTATCATTAGGTTGAACAAATCTAGTGATTACAGTTTTCAAAAAAATCATCTTTTCAAAAAAATCCCATTTAAATGCATTAGGAAGCAAATTTGACCCCAACATTAAGTAGGTCAAGGTTAACCTAGGACCATCATTTGAAAAAACTTGGTAGGCCCCACATCCCCAATGCTACATAGCAAGTCCCAAGGTCATCGACCTTCTGCTTCTGGAGAAGAAGATTTTTAAAGTGTTTTACCATATATGGGCGTTGTGACCATCTTGATCATGTGACCAGGACAATTTGAACACACTTTTGTTCCCCATCTTAAGGAGTCTCCATATGAAATTTGAGTTCAATTGGCCCAGTGGTTTCAGAGGAAATGTTTGAGAATATTGATGGACGCACGACGGATGCACGTCAGAGTCAATGGTATACTAATAGCTCACCAGGTGAGCTAATAATCAAATAACAAAGGCACAGATCTGACTGTGCAGATGCGCAGGCTGGTCTGCACCTTTGTTGTACGCAAACCCCCTTAGACAGGTTTCCTTGCATTGAGGTAAAAAAAAATGTTTGCATTAGCCTTTATAAAGTTGAAGCATCTTCACTAAAAATCAGCGTTACTACAATATTTCAAAAACATACAACAGCAATAATAAGAGTAAAAATTAAAGTATGTTAGAAAAAAAAATGCTTTAACAGCAGAGCACCTCCATTTTCAGTTAACAGTATTGTAAATGTTCTAAATTTTTGAACAATTTTCCTCTTTCTAATGCTTGTCAGAATAGCAAACAGGGAAGACCCAGGTCAGAATGCTGCTTTAAGTCTGTTTGTCTAGGCCTTTTCAACAGGCATCTAGTGTTTGGAATATTAGAACATCTACCATACTTTTTTTTAACCCATAAAGCACCACCTACAATTCGCAGCAGACTACAATTTTAAATTTTGTCGCTTTTTCGAAAATAACAAAGATGTCGCAAAATTTGTCGTCTGCTGGAGTTGTGATTGGTGCTTTAGGGGTTAATACAAATGTTACTGAGCCAGCTTATTTAGGATTGGTAAAAAAACCTTCATAAATTGATAATTATAAGCCTTTTGACACATTCCATGACTGTTAGAAAATCTCTTATGGTACCATTCAGGTCCACCTTCTTTAAGTGAACCGTTCCATTGTGTCATTGTTTTATTATTAACTAAAGTTTGCTTATTCAACATCACAAACACATACGAGGGGGGTTCAATATGTAATGAAAACAGCCCAGTATATCCCAAAGTTTTATATTTACACACTTCATAACTACTTTTCTTAAAAGATCTGTTTCTTGGCTAAATAAATGTAAAATTGCAAATGTCGAGCTCCTTACCTAATTTACACAAGCCACTTTCAAGATAGGGTACTGAAGTACACTGCGATATGAAATAAAACAATGTTTTAAAAAGCAGATAGCTACATGAACGAGGTGTGTTTTCAGTCTGCTCCTGCGTTTGGTAAATATCCATATATTGGTGAGTTATACCTGCAAAAACTTTTGATATTGCTTTATATTCTTTGAAATACTGAGGCTGTCATTTTGGTTAAAGTCCTCCTTGATGCTACAATTTCTGGCATTCCATTGACGGAGTCGTTTTTGCCTGAACGAATGCATAGCGAAAATTTATACGAAAATCATTGGTAACATTTTTTCTGGTCTCTTTGATGTTCATTTGCAAGTAATACAGCCAATTTTAAAATTTCCATATTTAATCTCACTCATAAAGTACCCCCAAGTACGTCATTTAAAATAAGAAAAGCACTTAAAAGAATGCCATCTCTGGCTTACACTGAAATGGATCAGACAAAATAAAACATTTCATCGATGTTTGCATTCGAATGCATTATTTGGACATTGTTACACGTATTTACATGTACATAATCTGGCTGGCTAATTTTAGACAATAAAATTATTGGAAACGAAAATGGTATACCACTCAGATGAGATACTCCTAGATATTGGTTTCAGTTTAACTGGTCTGCTGCCTATGCACTGTGTGTATTGAAACTTCGATACAATCAAAAATGTCCTTTCCTGGTACAAAGCCACATTTCCGATTTTCAAGAACCGTGCGTATTTTAGTGTAACGTCCATTGCTTTAAACGACGTCAACGTAAGAGGGGGTAATGTAATAAAACCGTTTGCACGAGAAATCAGTAGCGTTCAAAATTTCTATCGTTATAGCAGATAAAGGGGAAATGAGTCAGAAAACTATGGATATGTGATTCATGCTTGTTAAATGTTTGTTTTAGAAAATACAGCATGCCTTTCTACCTTTGTTAAAATGAGTGTTTACAATTCGGAGGAAAATATATGCAGTGTATATAAGTGTGCTTTTTAAAAAGTGTGTAACTTATTAAATTTGGAAAGATAAAATAATGTTTCATGCACCATTTTAACGGCAACGCTTTGATCTTTCGTTTGGCATATAACATAAGATTCTAACGTGTTTGTGGATGGAGTTATGAATGGGTTTTCATTACATATTGAACCCCCCTCGTATTTGATAACACTATTGGTTAATGTAAAGCGTCAAATGTGTGGACCCAGTCTGATCTGGATCTCCACAATTCGTCGAAGACGCTTCCAAAACATTTCAGCAGACGACAAAAGCAGACTTTTTTTGTGTTTTCCGTTTTTAGGAATAAATATATTTGGCACTATGGTTTATTTTTCTTATTACCAAATACTGGGCCTTTCTTTTTCTGTAAATAAGTTCAATGTCTCCTTATTCACTTTATCAAATATACATTTGTAATATTTCTTATATTGTTTATTAATTTATGAAGAACAAAAATATGATATACTTATTGATAACTAAATAAACTTATGATATGACCTTTCATTACAAAGTACAGGTCTGTATATATTGATTTATCATATGACGTCGCGTCTGGGAGTGAAATAACGCCATGCAATAAAATCTGTAAACCACTAGTGGTTTATCGATTTACGGGAAACGTTATTACGTCCATAACAACGTTGCGTACATGATGACAAAATCATAACGTTTTTACGCCAGAAATGAGATTTCAAAGAATTTGTCATATGATAAATAGAATCCAACATTCGTGCTCTTGTATTATTGAATTTATTAAACTCGTTGGGAAAAAGAGATAAAATGCTCGGCAAGCCTCGCATTTTATCACTTTTCCCCAACTCGTTTAATAAATTCAATAAAACATGAGCACTCATGTAAGATCCTCTATATACACCATAGGTAAATTACAGTTGTAGTTGTGCACTTCAGTCAGAACTTCATTTGCACTTCAGTTGAACTTCTTAGTTCACATGTTGTTCACTCCGTGTGCAACCCAAGTGTACCTGGGTGTAAACTTTAGCTCTGACTTCACTGTAGATTGAAGACAGTAACTTCTTGAGGCTCAAAAAGCAAAAAACAAAACTATTTGAGCCGTGACATGTGAATTCCAACAATGTGGCATTTTGACAAGTGTAGACTCAGACGAGCCTGTACAGCCTCCTTTTAAGCTTAAAAACTCCAAATGCTGTTCGGTCAGTAGCTTAACAGTCGTACAATTTTCAAGCCACTAGCAAAGGCTCTGATCAGACTGCACATATGCGCAGCCTGATCCGTGGCTTTGATGGTTGCACATACCACATTGTTGGAACCTCATGTCCCTGCTCATTTGTTGGTACCAAATACAATGTATTTGGGGTTTAGTTTTTTGTTTTCTTGCCTTTTTTTCTAGATAAGAAAATATATAAATTTGATTGTGTACATATTATGATGTTTTGTTCATAAATTAATATGGGGTATCAAGTACTTTAAAATCGGAAGGGACTTCAACTCTTGCCCTGTAAAGTGCGACAAAAGCTGTAGCTGTACAAAAGTATGGTAAATATTCTAAAATTTCAGACACTTTTCTCTTTCTCAGTTTCTGTTCTCAAATAAAATGTTGGTTATCATCAGAGCTGGAACTCACAAACTGCTTGTCAGAATAGCAAACAGGGAAGACCCTGATCAGACTGATTCTTCAGAAGCAGTCTGATCTGGGTCTGCACTGTTTGTCTAGGCTGTTGTGGCATGCAACTACTGTTTGAAATTTTAGAACATTTACAGTAACAACAAAAATATAAATATGCCAGCTCATGAAATTTTGGTACATGTACTTATTGCAAAGTATGAGAAGCCAAGGCAGAGCCCAGCCTGCATAAACCAAGGGTCTTGCCAACCTTCACTACTTCATCTTCGTCTTACAGTAATGCCCCAGGTTATTCTGGAATATACTCACACGAATGTCAATATTTACATGAGTGGCAGAAGGTCCACAGTGCAGGTTCAACACAGTGATTGCACACACCAAGAAGGGAAATAGATAAGACTCAGACCAACAATGACGCTTCTAGCCCCACTAAATAGTTGTGCATGTGTGTTTAAAGAATGACTTTCCACAATGTGATATTTACATTTTCAAAGCAAGTCGTTAATGAATCTTTAGATTTTTGCAACCGTTCATAGCCTCATGAATGACATAAATTTGATTGACGACTGCCAAGCTCACTTGCCCGCGCAATACGCTTCAAACATGGAATTAATTCGCCAGAAGTGACACTGGTGTTGTGATTGACAGCGAACCACACTTGAGTCGCACACGCAAAACAAGCCTCTTGTTTACTCCATTGGCTGCCCTGTTCACACTGGCTGTTCCGCTTTTTCGTTTTGCACTCCAACAAAACCGTTAATACGATTATATATCACATACGAAACTCTTTGTTTCCTAAATTATGAATAATCTCAATATATTAGATATTTATAATAAAATGTATCTATAAGTAATAAATTCAATTTAGGAATGCACTTACTTTGCAAGAGACCTGAAGCATTAATGATTCCACTGACTTTCCAAAAATCGAATTCATTTCTAAAATAAGTACCAAAAACCTCATGAGCTGATACAAATAGTATGATAATGTAGCACTTGTGAGCTGTAAAAATTAATCAAAATTTGATATATGCCATGATTTCTCTCTTGAGGATATGTTAAAAACAGATCTAGTTCAAATAAATTATGTCATACAACTGCTCAAGCAGCAATTTAGCATTTCATGTCAACAAATCATGACAAAAGCTGCCAATAACATTGATGGTCAAGCTATCATAATATCCAAGTATTTACCAAAGTACATGAAGTACAGTGTGGTAACTTTATGACTGTGTTATAAAGATACCATTTTTTAAAAAGGAATTATAGGAAAACGAACATTCCTTAAACATTTTCCTATAATTCCTTTCTAAAGTTTCAAGGATAAAAAAAATTGGAGCCACATCATATCCAAATTTGAGTCATAAATCAGGTGTGTTATAAAGGGACAGCACTATATGTTCATTTCCAAATGCTGGTCTCACTGAAACACTTCCCAAGCTTGAAAATAAAAAGTTTTCGGTGTTAAACTTTCTCATTCCTTCAAAAGGCATGTGTTGCTGGTGCACATTGGTATTAACTCTTTGAAGCATTCCAACATGTACTCAAAACCTATGCTTACTGAAAACTTAATGGAAACTATTTTGAAAATGAGATATCCAATGTATTTGTCTCCTCCTGTTATCCAAACTGCCAATAATATCACTATTATGGCAACTTGTGTATATTATGTGATAGTTAAGTCACCTAATTTGATTAAGAAAAGACCAGTTTGTTAACTTGCTACCTGCACTGTTGTAAAATTTCAAAATTAATACAATTATTTTCAACATTCATTTCAAACAATTGACAGTATCATTATAGCACTACTCATTTTAATATCAAATGGCTACTACACATCCATGTTTTGGCTAACTTATCTATTTGACTATTTATAGATCTGGGTTTTCCCTCCTTCCAAAAATACCCCAAATACATGTCTTGTTTAATTCATTTCAATGAAAATAGGACCAAAGCAATGTAGACCCAAATGAGATATATTGAGGGCACTTTTGGAAGTAGAAAACAGTCCTATCTTATAACCAATTGAACACGGTATAACAAACATGAGAATAGTTATTGGCAAGCGAGTATCTTAAAAGAATATATCAAAAACAAGGTTATTCAATGTACACAATGCACCTTTAAATACAGTAAAACCTGTGTGAAACGGCCACTCTCAAAAAGACCAAAAATTGGTTTTCAAGACCAATTATTGCTTGATGCATGTCAAAAGTATTGCACAATGCTTCAAGGGTAGCATTCTACAATACTTTCGACCTTCATTACTATAAGCTACGATTTGTCATAAAGATCTTTTGTCAATTATGAGTGGCTGTTTTACACAGGTTTTACTGTATTTGAGAATTACAAGGACACGAGCAATGTTCTGGCTACAATATTGTAAATTCGGAAATTTTCATGAGGGTTTTATTTTCGTGAAACTTAGCATATGCGAAGTTTCACGAACAATAAAATCCTTGCGAAATGGCAAAATCACTATGTCGTTTACTGATATAGGTAAATCAAGCCCTAGTTGCGAATATTTAACGTTGCACGCTTTTCGCAAAAATAAAATTCTCGCAAAATTTTCCCGATTTAAAGCATTAAATTGAATGACAATATGCTGAGGTTACATGAAAGCCAGGATGTTTCATTATCATGTTGGTTTTCAATCAAAACAGTGCAAGGAGGTAATTATCTCTGCTCATCATAATGGTGCAAACTGTATATTGAGCACCCAAAACTAATGTTAAAACTGATGGATAGAAAATATTCATATTATTACACTGAAAATTTGTGCCTGGAACAAACATCTGACTCATGTCCAAATAATTCTCACATAACAATATTCTATAATTTAAAGAATCTAGCTTTAATTCATCAAATATATACAATAAACATTCATCAAATATGTACAATAAACATTCATCAAATATGTACAATAAACATTATATAGTAGACTGTAACAATACAATGTTCACCGGGTATCAGCCAAATGTTTCTTCATGCACCCACCACACTGACATGACTGTCTGAATGCAGTGTATAGTCCGAAACATTTGCTAGAACACGCCCCACAACTTGACATATAAACTTGTCATTTATCAACCAATTAGAACTTTAACTCTTTTCCCACCAGTCACAACTTTTGTTGTCTGCTCTCTCTCTCATCTGCATAAAGACCTATATTTTTCTAGCCTTAATGTGGTACCACTACTGATTACTTTATGACCTGACTTTATCTCTATACTTAGGCAGTTCAAAGACTTGTCCTAATAAAAGGATTATGAGCTCTCTGCATGAGGTCATAAAGAGGCTCTTGAAGGGTTTTCAAGGTGGCCAATCATGTTGTCTGCCTGATTAGGTTCACAGACTTTAAGAACCAGTAATCGGACATCACAGGTAAGGAAAATCATTCATAACTTTCGTTTTACTAAGTCGAATTTCATGCGGTAGAGTGCAAAAACCCCCTCATATTTTTCTGCACAACACTGTGTATAAGGTTTTCCTGGGTTCGCTGTAGTTTTCCAGAGTACTTCAATCAACTGAAGTGTGTACCAAATCGCGGAGAATTTTCCGGTTTTCTTAGGTTGGTCAAGATAATCTGGCAAACTACAGCAAACCTAAGAGAAACTTTGGCACAGTCTTTTGCAGAATAATATGAGGGTTTTTTTTGCACTTTACCGCATGAAATTTGACTTAGTATTTCGAAAGTTATGAATGATTTGTCTGGTTCAGGAAATCCTTGAACCCAATCATGCTGACCACGTGATTAGCCACCTTGGTTTTGCTGTTACACAGAAGACAGAGCTTAGAAAAGGCAGAATTTACAGTTTTTTAAGCTGCATAGTCTGTAACTTTTGATATTTTTGAATTTTTTTATTTTCTTTTTAAATTATTTGTAAAAGTAGAATTAAGTTATGTTTTCGCAATAAATCTGTTCACTATAGCTGAAAGCTGCACGGAAAAGTGAATTATCTTATAAAACAGGCATGTTTTTCTCTTGTTTGTAATTATTTGCGTCCCTCCAATAATTATAGACAGTTAATTTTAACATAAATGCTGTTGTTTTGATACTGATAATTTGTTAAGATTTACGAAATTGGTAAAATGCTTACCTGAATTTTAGTTATTTTACTGTGTTCTTGAAAAATCAAAACATTAGTTCTAAAATTAAAAGATCAAAAGTTACAGACTATGCAGCTTTAAGGATGATGACCTTGAAATGAGGTGACCTTGAAAACTAGGTCAATGTCACCTCCCGGTTGGGGGACATCAGTGGCCCACATTGCAAACAATATGAACCCAAGGGTTCATAGTGTTTACTTCACAGATCATATCTAGTCTGAAGTGCACTTGAATATATGCAGCAGACATAATAAGCAGACAACATTTTCAGGACAAAAATATTGGCAAGTTAAGAGCTAACCCTTAAAGCGCCAAGAAAAAAATGCATCTGAAAATGTCGTCTGCTGAAGTCGTCTGCTGCAAATAATTGCCTAACATTAGTGACGAATTAAGTATAGAAGCAAACAGCGTGGACCAAGAACAGACTGCTCCTATAGGAGCAGTCTGATCTGGGTCCACACTGTTTGCCATAGAGGCTTCTTAAACATTTCAGCAGACGAGAAAAGCGGACGACTTTTGTTGCGATTGGCGCTTTAAGGGTTAATAATACTTTAAAAATACTAAGTTATCAGTATGGTAAAAACTACAGTAATAAAATATTTCATAACCACTATAATGCATCAAACATGCCAAAAAGCAAACACACACTTCTACGCTAAAATAAAAACATACATAAACTAGAAATTTTGTTTGAGAAACACAGCACCTCCAACTATATGCTTGTCCGTAAGTGTTGTGCTCATTCTTAATCAAGGGCCATAACCCTTTCGAGCCTGCCTTCCCAGCTCCTGCAACCCTACTAGAGCCACGCCTGTGACCTATATGTAGTTTTGTCTGGAGATTTGGGGCATTTTACCTGTTTTATCGAGAATCACATTTTTGACACAGGGTAACCTACAATCTGAGAAGATTACTACTCTGACAGTGGAAGAAGAAGAACTCCAAGAATTATTTTTCAGAGTTTCTTTAAATTTCTTCATTTTTTTACCAACTGACCAGGTTTCAAGGCTGTAGCTCAAACTAAATGAGATTTCCTAATATCAAGGTATGCATGATGAATGGAAGGACAGACAAGCCAAAGAATTATGCCCCCCTCAAATTAATCAACAATGGGAGCATACAAATATACATGTAAAATACACCACTTATTCAATAAATAGACATGATGGAATTACAGAATGAACAAGTTAATGCTATATGTAACAGAAATGTTTTGACATAACTCTGAATTACCTATACAAGAGGGCCCTGGGTCACTCACCTGAGAATGACTGTTTATAAAGGTATAGGAAAGCATAGCTTCTCCCTAAGTCCAGCTATGAATTTTGATAGATCAGCAGTTTCATTAAGACTTTACATGGAAAAAAGTTTCAATAAATTTTGTTGACAAAATTTACAGGTTGTGGAACCTTAACTTTTCTTTATATAAGTCTATGAAAAAACATGTGAAATCTGGGGCCTGACCATGTTTTGGGGTTCGCTAGATGATGCTACATACATAATATCAAGGCTCTAGGCCTATACTAGTAGTTTCAGACAAGAAGATTTTTTTATGATTTCCCTTTTTTAGCCTATGTAAAACATATGACCCCCAGATGGGGCCATTTTTGGCCCCAGGTGCATAATTTGATCAAACTTATTTGATAATGGGGAATTAAACACTAAAATCTTCTAAGAACCTCTTCCCAGGATGATAGGATCAAGCGAGATAACCCTAATTACTTTTTTCCACTAATCAAGACAGATAACCACAGCTGCAAATGCTGTCTCCCTTACAAGAGCAGATTTTAAGCATTCCCTATATTAACATAAGAAAAACTGACCACGCCCCCTGGCAGCCATGTTTTTAACTAATCAGAATAATTTGAAAACTCAGGTAGATGGTCATCCATGGACCATATCATATAAATGGGTAATTTTGTATGCTTTTTATCATCTGCAATTGTTTGTTTTTTACAATCAACTTTTTTCAAAACAATCATTCAGGAATATCATCAGAGAGTCACACAATCTGTATAGAAACCCAGATTTCCAAATTATGATGTATTTCTGAACATTCTGCAGCATTTCTTCTGGGGCTTCACTATTTAACTCTTTGCTAGTGGTGCCTTTTGTCATCTGCTGATAACCTTTGCAAACAGTTTGGACCCAGATCAGGACCAATAAAATGTCGGTCCTGATCTGGATCCAAACCGTTTGATACTCCGATAGTGTTCCTCAAAGAATTTTTTGAAAATGTTCATTTTGAAAAAATTAAGCAGACGACAGCAGGGGAATGGTTAAAGCACTTAATATGACAGCAGCAGACAACAAATTTCTTTATTTTTCAGCAAAATAAGGCTTGACATTTAATGTGATGCCGACAATTCACATGAAATATTAAGCCTCATTAGGTTTCATAAAGTAGAAAAAAAATGAAAATTCCATCTGCTGAAATTCTTCTATGGTGCTTTAAGGGTGAAGATAAATCTCACATTGAACATTATAAAAATATAGATGACTAGATAATTAAAATTTTGCTTGTTTGTTTGATTTGATTCTTTATGTCCCATCAACAATCTTTCAGTTATGTAGGGACGGGTCTTCCTGGGTTGAACCAGTACTAAGCTAGGATAAATGTGTCTTGCTCAAGGACACAACACAGTGACGCCAGTGAGGCTCGAACCTGCAGCCCCTCGATCTCTAGTCAAGCACTCTACCAATGAGCCACTGCTCTCCCATAATAAAATTTTGATAGATACCAGTATATTAAAAATCAGAAAATAGCGTTCTTGACTTTCTCATTTCTATTGGAAAGCTTATGCTTTCAAGCCGTAGTTCTTTTTCTATAGAGGAGTACAGTGGCTCAGAGGTATAATGCTCAACTTATGATCAAGGGGTCACTGGTTTGAGGCTCACCCGAAGCACTGTGTTGTGTCCTTGAGCAAGACACTTTATCCTCTGCTCAGTACTGGACAGGCTCCTCAGTGTTTAGCTATTAATTAAACCCTTAAAGCGCCAATCACGACTGCAGCAGACGACAAATTTTGAGACATCTTTCTCAATTTTCGACAAAAATAAGGAATGATATTACATGGAATTGTCTGCCAGCAGACCTTATTTGTTACTTTTAAAAGCAGCAAAATTTTTAATTGTCTTCTGCTGCAAATTATAGGTGGTGCTTTAAGGGTTAGTGTACACATACTATCACCAGAAACTGATTTTTTTCGATTTTTAACCTTGGTGGCCAATTTTTTCTGTGGAGCAAAACAATTGAACAACAGTAAAACCTGTCTTAAGCGGCCACTCAAAAATAGACAAAACAACAGTCTTAATGACCAATATGAGCTTAATGAAGGTCGAAAGCATTGCAGAATGCTCTTGTGTAGCATTCTGCAATACTTTTGACCTGCATTAAGCGATAATCGGTCTTGAAAACCAATTTTGGTCTTCTTTTTGAGTGGCCGCTTAAGACAGGTTTTACTGAATTTTGGTAGAGGGTCTTATAAATGAGCAACATATGTGTGAAATTATTTTGAATTTGGGCCAGCTGTTCTGACAGGAGATGTCATTTAAAGATTTTGCTATTTTTATCTCTGGCAGCCATTTTATTCGGCGAAGCAGAACCGTTTGGGTAATTTAGGTAAAGGGTCTGAGGAATATTTATGTGTTTTTTAAATTTGGGCCAGAAGTTCAGGAGGAGATGTTGTTTAAAGATTTTTTATTTTTAGCTCTGGCTCTGGTGAGCATTTTATTTAGTGGACCCATTTGGAAAAATTCAAAATTTTGGTAGAGGGCATTATGGGGAACATCCCTGTGAAATTATAAATTTGGACCAGTGGTCGTTGAAAGAAAAAGGTTACACACAATGCAAGACAGATGTTGCACACGGGAGGAAAACAGATCACAATGGCTCACCTTTAGACTTTGACTCAGGTGAGCTAAAAACCTCACCCTAGCATAATCAGATCACTCAATTTCACTGACTTTGTAGCTCTGGGTGTAATGCTGTCAATTAAAGCTATGCTATAAACTAATCATAGTAATGTTTACTAGTGGAATCAAGTTAGTCTGATCATTAATTTTCTAGCACCCAGTAAGAAATCATTTAACCCTTAAAGCGCCAATCACAACTGCAGCAGACGACAATTTTGCGACATCTTTCCCAATTTTCGAAAAAAATAAGGTATGATATTTCATGAGAATCATCTGCCAGCAGACGATTCTCAAGAAATATCATGACTTATTTGTTATTTTCGAAAAAGCGGCAAAATTTGCAATTGTCTTCAGCTGCAAATGAAAAAAGTCAATAAGCAATGCTTATTAGATACCCCCCGCACAGTAAGAGTCAGTGAAAAAACATGGCAAGTTATAGTTCAAACCAGCAGACCTTAGTTTTGAAAAGATTTCAGTAGAAACTGTGCAAACAAAAACTATAAACTCCTTCATGCATATGTTCAATGTGTCTACATTGTATAGGGATAGTATCAAATTGCTCCATCAAAAGCTGTGGTAGGAGTTGATCCGCCCATGAAGGCACCATCTATGCATACACAAAAGCCCTATTAGGGAAAAATTGCCTAAGTTCTCACAGCTGTCATTTAGTCAAAAATTATTTTTTCTGAACCAAACTCCTTCATGCATATGTTCAATGTGTCTACATTGTACAGGGAAAGTATCAAATTGTTCCATCAAAAGCTGTGGTAGGAGTTAATCGGCCCATGAAGGCACTATCTATGCATATACAAAAGCCCTATTAGGGAAAATTGTCTAAGTTCTCACAGCTGTCATTTTGTCAAAAATATTTTTTTCTGATCCAAACTCCTTCATGCATATGTTCAATGTGTCTACATTGTATAGGCAAAGTGTTAAATTGTTTTATCAAAAGCTGTGGTAGGAGTTGATCGGCCCATGTATGGACTAAATTAGCATAAAGCCCTATATAAAAGCCATTTAGAACTACAAAGGGAAATAACTAATAGAATTGGCCCCTTGCCCTTACTTTTTTGTTTAAAGTATTTGTCTTGCATATATGAATATTTTTGCAAAGTTTGATGAAAATCCAGCAATTACTCTTCAAGTTATTAAGAAAACAAAACGTTACGGACGGACGGACGCACGCACGGACGGACGGACAGACAGACGGACGGACGGACGGACAACGTGAAAACAGTATACCCCACCACAAACAAAGTTTGCGGGGGGTATAATTATAGGTGGCCCTTTAAGAGTTAATGCTTTATGAGGATTTATACAGGCAAGACTATATCAGATTCAATATAGGGTTCAAACATAATGTTTGCCAGGTCCTTCAGCACCTAGCAAACGTTGATGTATTGAAAAATCATGTTTGATCGCTATTATTGCATAAATTAATGAAATATTCATCAAAATTTGCCAAAAAAAAAATATGGGACTATATTTTGTCACCATTTCACAGTCAATAGGTTGCTGGATGATTTCCGTCACGATCCATCTTCCAGGGCCATTCATAATATAAGGGAGATTAACAGATCAGCAAACATGAAAATTAGTGGCCTGGGATGAGTATATTTAAGATACCAAAACTGTGCATCAACAACATGTGAATTGCCCTGTTAATACATGGGTTTGTGCTTGTTGAAACAATTGACTGTTAAAAACATGTGGCACAGATTATATGCAATAAGGTCTTTTCAACTATCCTACATAGCTTTCAATATTTTTCCCCACAAATAATCAAATGAACATTTGATATCACATATATAACCATTAATTTGTATGCTTTTCAGGCCTTTAGTTAACAGTGCGTACCAAAACAATAATTTTCTTATTTCTCAACCAAAACATATGTTGTGGGTATTCAAAAGAGCTGTCTCAATGAGACGGTTCTTTTGAGCACCAAAAACATATGTTCAAACAGATGGATTAGAAAATATTTACAATTTTACGTTAAAAAATTTTGTTTATCCAAACCTATGGCTTTTGTTTGTTCTTTACGTCCCAGTCAACATTTATCAGTCGTATTGAGACATTTCAAGTCTTCCTGGGTTGAACCAGTACTAAGCAGCGGATAAAGTGTCTTGCTCAAGGACACAACACAGTGACTCCAGTGAGTATTGAACTAGCAACCCTTCAATCCCAACTGAGCAGCTGTGGTCTGCGATAAGTATGCTTCAAGGTACCCAATATAGTTTCTTCATGTGGTAAGTGAAGACTCTGATAAGCCTGGACTGATCCAGGACTTTAGTTAAGAGTGCATACCAAAAAATAATTTTCTTATTTCTCAACCAAAACATATGCTGTGGGTACTCAAAAGAACCGTCTCAGTGAGGCGATTCTTTTGAGCACCCAAAACATATGTTAAAACAGATGGGTAAAAAAATATTTACAATTTTACGCTCAAAAATTTTGTTGGTCTAAACCTATGTTACAGCCTTTATGTACTAGCATCCTTTAACTCCACATACTGGTGACTCAAATTACACACTCAGACCTTGAGACTTTAAAACTTTTTTCATGCTCAACTCAACTGAACATGAAATCTATCATGCTCATAAATGTAAAAATGCCAACAATTGTTGGCATTTTATCATTTATTCGCACGATAAATAAAACCTCTGAGAGTTTTAAAGCATTCTAGTTTTATGAAAAGTTGAAATTTCAGGCTCAGTTCAGTTGAGCATGAAAAAAGTTTATAACCCTCAAGACCAGGCCTCAAGCTCAGGTTATAAAATTTGAGTTTGAGAATGAACTCAAGTTTTATAACCTCGAGGCCTGGTCATATTGACTTCATATTGATGAGCTGACTGTCAAATGTACAAGATCTTTCATTCCCTTTTTGCGACATTGTTGTTGCCGTTCCTTTTCACTATTTTCTTTGGGCCGAGATTTCTGATAATGTCGTTCTTCACCAGTCTCCAGAGAAGGATTGGATTAATTATGTACATCAAGATCATTGCTACAGTCAAGAAAACAGCAAATGTGACAGTCATACGATCCCATTCAACGTACATGCCATATCCCACAAGGAATATGCCGCTTAATCTGAATGTAACGAAGGTCAGAAGATTCAGAAGGACTACAAAACGATATAGCCAGTGGTTGTATGGCCACTTGTCAAGTAACATGAGTTTACGGGCATGCAGGAACACACTGTTGACCTCGGTCATCAAGGCGACGATTGTATAACCAACATTCATTCGATATTGGACATTGTAACCAAATGACCACAGTACCTAAAACATAAAGAACAATTTAATTGCGTCATGACTTGAGGTAATACATTACATACAGAGCTCACCCTACCATTAGCCATTGTAGCCATTTGCTACTAAAAAAAATGTAGTAGAGTGGCTACAAATATCAGTCATTGGCTAAAAGTACAGTCTAGATAGTTCAAAGTTACATGTTTGCGAAAAAGTATATTTTGATCTGCTTTTTGATTTTCCAATAATGCTTTTATTATTTTTTTCACACTTTATTATTGTGCCATATTTTACTCTTTGGATGCTGGATTTTTACAATACCATCAGGGTGTCAAACAGTTTGGATCCAGATCAGGCCCGGCATTTTGTCGGGCCTGGTCTGGGTCCAAACTGTTTGCAAAGGTTATCAGCAGACAACAAAAGTCGCCTCTAGCAACCAAAGAGTTAAATACAAAACAACTTGTTGATAGTACTTTCTGGCTAAAACCTTGGCTAAAGTTAATTTCATTTGGCTCCAACTTTTTGCATTTGGCTTAAGTGTTGGCTACAGCAAATTCTGAGACAGGGTAAGCCCTGACATACCAAGTAAAATATACGAACTTGAAGACAAAGACAACAGATTTGATGATAATAGTGCTCTGTTTATTTCTTACAAGTGTGCTAAAAAACAACTGTTGTTTTGTTTTGTTCATTTTTAACTAGGCATTTTACCTCTAATCATGTATAAGGCCAGAATTTTTTTAATAGTTGATTTATAAACCCTTCTACTGTAATTTTCTGGAAAGTAGAAAAAAAAAATTCTAAAATTATTTTTATTTTATCTGCCGACTCTAAATACTATTTGTTTTGTTGAAAAAAATGATATATTTTTAAGGTTCTGTCTGTGTATTTTTGAGAGTGGCACTGTTAAAAGTGATTGTCTTGTCCAGAGCTTTAGGTACAGTGATGAAATATTTAAAGATTTAACACAGGCTGTTAGTGTAAACAATATTTTATTCAAATATAAAGTACATCGAGATACAACAGATACATCATAGTACAATACATTTGAAAGGGATACAGGAAATAAGTCAAGACTTGTTTGAATCTGCTTTAGATTCTGTTGGTTTACCTTACAATAGTTTAATGTTTTTTCTGGAAATATTTAAAAAAAAAAAGGCTCTGAAAATGACCAGTGAACTGGTCATTTTCAGAGCTTTTTTTTTGTCCCCGCCTCCCCCTGACCCTAGCTCTGAAAAAAATCTTCCGTAAATCAACTAATAAAAAAATACTGGCCTAAATATAGAATTTAAAAAATTTCAAGTCGAGCAAGTTAGTGATTCTAATATTGTTAGAACATTAAATGGCATAAATTAAATAAATGTATTAATTCAGACGTGGGTAGTTTTGATACCTGTACATCACACAGTATTAATGGATTTTTGTATAAATCCATTTTGCTCTGGATACCTGCAAACAGGTGCTTTGACAAACAGTCAACACCCTGATGAAATGTCATACGCAGATCTAGAAAGTTTTGTCAGAGGGGGTCCAACTTTGACGTTTTTCTGTTTGTTTGTTTTTTAATTGATGAGGGGGGGGGGGGGGGGAGGATCCAAGTACCACTACATGTATAAGCAGCCCATCATCAGCCTGCCCCCAGCGAAATGCCATTAAATAGCGTTTCGCTGGCGTGCCGATGATGGCCCAACATTGAATGCTGGCTTGGTAGCTGCGATTTTTCAGGGGATACGGACCTGTATTGCTAGAAAACACCCTATATTCTTGTGATTTTTCAGGGGGGTGGCTGGACCCCCTGCCCCCCTCTGGATCCGCACATGAATGTCACATAGAGCAGCATTTAATCACTGTATATACTGTTTGCAAAGATAAAAACAAATCTTCAATGACAGAAATGCATCATGATTTAGAAATTTCTATATGTGACCCATTAAAATACAAAATGAACAATTCCATACTTAATCTAAATATATGAACAGGAAAATCAAGGGTTAAATTTGTGTCACATGTATTGCTTATAATATATTTATACTCTGTCTGCTCCCACATATATATTCCATAAACAATACAGAGCATTTAGTATAACATATACATATCCAATGCCTTTATCTTTTTATAATACATTAAGCTGCCAATCAGTATTTTTTATTTGACAGCTACATTATCAAATCTGATTTCATAAACTACCAATTTGACAAACTGCTACTTGCAATGTTGTAAAGGAAAGTTCCATATTCAAACCTTTCTGGATTGGAAACCCCTAAACAAGTACTTTTGCAAACAATCAAGACCCAGATGAAATGCTGCACAATGCAGCATTTCATCAGCATCTGCATTGTTTGCTAATTTTCACAATTGATGAATAGAGGAAGAAATACACTATATTTTGGACATTATAACATGTGACCACTCAATATAAACAATGGAATCTCCTAACTAATGGAATCTCCAAGCTGTATCAAGCATTATGGGGAACTTTAGAGAAACACAATGTTTTTTGGACATTATAACATGTGGCCCCCAAAATATATATAATGGACCATCTTGAAAAACTGTATCAAACTTTATGGAAAAGTTTACTGGTTTACAAAGAGTAAAAAATCCATTTTCTTAACATACTTACGGCAAGATGATGAATAATAACTTCATAATTACTCAGTACCCTCTTGTTATACACATGGTCAAAGAAATCATACACAAAATAACCTGAAAAACACAATCATGTCACATGGTCAAAGAAATTACTCATAAATAACCCGAAAGATAGACACATGGTAAAATAAATCATACACAAAACCAATAGAACCATAAGGTCCGAAAGTGCTCTACTGACACAGAGTGTAAAAACGGCCACTCTCAAAAAGACAGAACATTGGTTTTCAAGACCAATTATCGCTTAATGCAGGTCTAAAGTATTGCAGAATCATTCTACAATACTTTCGACCTTCATTAACCTACCATTTGTCATTGAGATCTTTATTTTGTCTATTATTGAGTGGCCATTCTACACAGGTTTTACTGTTACTATGTCACTCAACCTAAGGATCATTTGAAAAAAACTTTGTATGGCATGCATCTCCTGTGTTACATACCAAGACCAAAGGTTATTGGCCTATTGGTTCAAGAGAAGATTTTTGAAGAGTTTTTACTTAACAAGGGTATTAAAACATTTTGGTCCTGTGACCTGGACCATGCAGTCTCATCCAAAAGATGCTCCACATGAAGTTTGACTTAAATTGTTCTTGTGGTTTCTAGTAAATATATGTTTAAATATGAGCGCTGATCTGAGAAAATGGTCCTTAAGGCATTTCAGCAATTATTACATAAGAGACATTTGAAAAAACATCTAAAATCACAAAATTTTGGATGCTATTATACTACCATGAAAATATTGTTATAGCTTGATGTCATCAATGTAACGAACGTTTCTGATTATATTTAATGTTTTGTATGGATGCTGTTGCCATGGCAACGATTAGGCAATAACACCTACAACTGAACATAATGAAGAGTAGGTCATTTTAATTGTCTATAATATGACTTAGAAAGTATAAATTCATACAATTTCATTTGCATTTACATTATAACATAGCAAATGCATGTAAATACATTAGGTTTGTTAGATATTTATACTGAGACAAAATTAACCATCAAGCAACTGGAGACCAGCACTCAAACGTCATATTTAAATTAACGTTTTTCCTGACGTCACATACAAAACGGGTTACATTTGTCGCTTCTAACCTCCATATATTCGTTAAAATTAAAGATAGTTGCTTCAAACTTTCAAGAAATGCTATTGAGAGGTTGTCCTTTGCAGAGTTAACATTAGCTAGATTTTGATTATCACAACCATAAGGTACCTTTTGTCATATCCTGACCCATATATATTTATGGCAGTCCAATATGAGCAACCTGGCCTGAAGGTCAAAGGCTAACCTTGACCTTTGGAGTTTATCTCTAATATAGCACTGACATCCCAGTAAACATCTAAATAAAAGCTGGCCAATATTGGCCCACCATAATGGCATTTGGCTATCGGGCCAATGGTGGCCCATTGTACAAACTTGGCATGTTGATAAATCAATATAGGATGAAGTACAGAGTGCAAGCACCATAACTTAACTTCAGCTTTCTTTTTAGTTACAGTAAAATCTGTCTTAAGCAGCCCCTAAAAATGAAGACCGAAATTGGTTTTAAGACCAATTATCGCTAAATGGAGGTCAAACGTATTGCAGAATGCTCAAAGAGAGCATTCTGTAATACTTTCGACCTCCATTAAGCTACCATTTGTCTTTAAGACATTTGTCTTGTATTTTTTGAGTGGCTGCTTAAGACAGGTTTTACTGTATTTCCCCTTTTCACATAAATTAATTTTATGCTGCTCAAAGCTGGCAATTCGTATGTCAGTGAAAACCATGTAATAAAAAAATCATTTGTCTAAGTTTAAACTTACCAAGGGAGAATGCCAACAGGAGATAGGAGAAGTTGTCACAGAAGAGAACTAGGTCATGGAACATGTCTTTAAACATCAGACTGAAAAAAAAATGAAAGTCAATCAAGCCTTAAAAAAACACAATCATGTATTACAGGGTTCATACAAGCATGTATGAGTAAAATTCAAAGACTTTTCAAGGACTTCTAAAAGCCTCTACAACAGTTTTCAAGGACTTAAAGTTAATGAAAAATACTGATCTAAGTGTTAAAATTCTACTTCAGAAATGCTAGACTGAGATAATGGAGATCATGCTAGAGAACCACTGTGCTCAAACAGCCCAGTCATTGTGTGGTGGCTGCAGTTGATGAGTGCACACAAAAGTGTACCTAGCTGACAAACAAGTAGCCCAATGGGCAACGATCGCTCACCATGGAGCCAGCATAATGTTTGGAGACACCATAATTTACGATGCTCAAAGGCAGATAACTCTGAACTTGAAACAGTGACCAGGAATTAATTCAAAAACATAAGATAATATGCCCGTTCTAGTTATCTGCAAGTATTAAAAAGATCTGAATAAAAATTGCATTGGAAACCTGGTGAAAGTGTAGTTTTCAGATACTCAATGGCAGCTAACTCCGTATTCAGTTATGGGATCTGACCGAAATTCAAACTCATCCATACTTTTATGTATGTCCTGGTAACCTACAGGGATGAAGAAAATCAAATGAAAAATGAAGGTGCTTAAGTGGTCACAACATTATACAATTATATTTTAGATGCTCAAAGGCAGCTAACTCTGTAGCTGGTGGATGGGTGTGGCAGAAAATCAAACTCATTCAAACTTTTATGGAAGTCCTTGTTACCTACAAATGAGGAAGATCCATTCAAAAATGAAGGTGCTAGAGTGGTCACAACAGATCTCCCATTGTAAGTCTATGCAGATTTTTTATGATGCTCAAGGGAAGTTAACTCCACAGTCTAAAATTGGTTCTACTTTAAATTAAACTCATCCAAGCTTTAATGGTTGTCCTTGTTACCTGAAAGAATGAAGAAGATCCAATAAAAAATGAAGGCGCTAGAGTGGTCACAACATTATCAATCAATTTTTAAGATGTTCCAGGGCAGCTAACTCCATAATATGTAATAGGATCTTGACTGATTTCAAACTCATCCAAGCTTTTATAGTTGTCCTTCTTATCTGCAAGAATGAATCTGATCTATTATAAAATGAAAGCACTAGAGTGGTCACAACAATTCTCCCATTATAAGTCTATGGGGATTTTTTAAGAGGCTCAAGGGCAGCTAACTCCTTAGTCGCAGGTCTGATCTGGCCAAATTTTGAACCCCTCTAAGCTTTTATAGTTGACCGTGTTACTGGCAAGAATAAAGAAGATCCAATTAAAAATGAAGGCGCTAGAGTGGTCACAACATTATCCATCAATTTTTAAGATGAACAAGGAGAGCTAACTCCATAATAGGTGATGGGATCTTGACGAAATTCAAACTCATTCAAGCTTTTATAGTTGTCCTTTTTATCTGCAAGAATAAAGAAGACCCATTCAAAATTGAAAGCAATAGAGTGGTCACAACGTTTCTCCCATTATTAGTCTATGGGGATTTTTCCAGATGCTCAAGGGCAGCTTACTCATAAGTCCTTGGTCGGATCCTGCAGAATTTCAAACCCATCTAATTTCAAACCCTTTTGAACCCATCTAAGCTTTTATAGTTGACCGTGTTACTGGCAAGAATAAAGAAGATCCAATTAAAAATGAAGGCGCTAGAGTGGTCACAACATTATCCATCAATTTTTAAGATGAAAAAGGAGAGCTAACTCCATAATACGTGATGGGATCTTGAAGAAATTCAAACTCATCAAATCTTTTATTAGTGTCCTTGTTAGATGAAAGAATAAAGAAGACTCAATCAAAAATGTAGCACTAGAGTGGTCACAACATTATCCATCAATTTTAAAGATGCTAAAGGGGAGCTAACTCCAAAATAGGTGATGGGATCTTGATGAAATTCAAACTCATCCAAGCTTTAATAGTTGTTCTTATTGTCTGCAAGAATGAAGAAGATCCGTTCAAAATTGAAAGCACTAAAGTGGTCACAACATTTCTCCCATTATAAGCCTATGGGAATTTTTCCAAACGCTCAAAGACAGGTAACTCATAAGTCCCTGGTCGAATTCTGCTGAATTTCGAACCCATCTGAGATATTATGGGTTAACTTGTTGTCTGTAAGAATGAAGAAGATCCAATCAAAAATGAAGGAGTCAGAGTGGTCACAACATTTTTCATTAATTTTTCTGATGCTCAAGGGCAGCTAACTCCTAAGTCAGTTATGGAATCTTGCAGAAATTCAAACCTATCCAAGCTTTAATAGTTGTCCTTATTGTATGCAAGAATGAGGAAGATCCATTCAAAATTGAAAGCACTAGAGTGGTCACAACATTTCTCCCATTATAAGTCTATGGGGATTTTTCCAGACGCTCAAGGGCAGGTAACTCATAAGTCCCTGGTCGGATCCTGCTGAATTTAAAACCCATTCGAGATATTATGGGTTTACTTGTTGTCTGCAAGAATGAAGAAAATCCAATAAAAAATGAAGGAGCTAGAGTGGTCACAACATTAATCATTAATTTTTCTGACGCTCAAGGGCAGCTAACTCCTAAGTCAGTGATGGAATCTTGCCGAAATTCAAACTCATCCGAGCTTTTATTGTTGGTCTTGTTATCTGCAAGAATGAAGAAGATTCATCCAAAAATGAAGGTCCTAGAGTGGTCGCAACATTTCTCCCATTATAAGTCTATGGGGATTTTTCCAGACGCTCAAGGGCAGCCAACTCATAAGTCCCTGGTCGGATCCTGCCAAATTTCGAACCCATTCGAGATTTTATGGTGGTCCTTGTTACCTGCAAGTAAAGAAGAACAAATCATAAATGAAGGAGTTAGAGTGGTCACATGATTTTCTCCATAATAACCCTATGGGAGCTATCTGTTGCCATGGAAACCAGAGTTCTGATCCGATCTTACCCAAAACCTCATGCAATCAATCCCCCACCCCAATGATGCTTCTGATGAAATTTGATTATGATTGGCCAGCTGGTTTCAGAGATATTCATGTTTGAAAGTGTGGACAGACGCACGGACGCACACACAGACGCCGGCTCGAGTCCCATACTATAAGCTCACCCTGAGCCTTCGGCTCTGGTGAGCTAAAAAGGATAATATTTAGATCAATTTTTAACTTCTGAAAATATTCATCTTGAATTATTATCACTTATAAATCCAGCTGTGTATCTGCTTAACAAAATTTTGTGGGTTGAGCGATAGTCGCTACAACGCCAGAGTTATGCCAAACATGTGATTTTTTTCCTGTAAGAGAGGATGAAAGAAATTTTTGCTTATGTTCTGAAATGTATGCTTACTTTCGATAAGATGCAAAATACCAATCCTTTAATGTGCACAAAAGTTGAAATCTGAGGACGGAGCATTTTGAAAGTTATTCAAGCTTTTCATACTGTACGATGCATACATGTACCTTCTGCATATCGGGTGTTCTGGCCCAGTAGTCAAGTGTCTAAATAAAATCAATATGTTGCAGTGAACAATCTGCATAAGTCAGAAAAGAAGAAAAGCACTTTTTAATGGTGTCCTAGATTTTGACCGCCAGCCCCACCCAGGGGTAGAAACCCTGGGGTCTAGAGCCAGGATGTGAATGCCGATCCTCCAAGGTAACCCGTCTCTAGATTTGCTATGGCATTTTGTTGTTTTCCATGGAATTTGTCAAATTTTCTACAGATTCAACAGAAAATCATCAAATTTGCCGTGGATTCCATAGAAAATTGCCGTAGATTCTACGAAATAAGTAACTTTCCGTAGAAAACGTTTTCTATGGATTTGTTTTCCACGGAATTAATGGCATTTTTCCGTGGTTTCACTTTTTTTTCTATGGATAATTGTTTTTTGGCCAGGGATTTCATATTTTATGCTGTGGAAAATGGACTTAACAAATTTTCAGAGCCAAAAATGAACGGCAAAATAACTTTGTCAATTTTTGGAATGGAAAATGACTTAGTTTTATTCTGGTACCTGAGAGCATTGAACAAATGACTATAAATTTCTTTCAAAAACGTGTGAATGAGTGCCTTGAGATATTGATAATAATTATTGTTATTAAGTACAGGCCTTGCATCCAGCTACATCTTTGTACTCAGTGGTGATTTTCTAATTTCATTTGTTAGCAGTGGTCAACATAAGGCACATTGGGTGTTGTCAATGACATTCAAAAGTAGATTTTAAAACAAAACGCAGGCTTTACCTAGCAACCCACCCTGTTTTGGTGCTTTCTATGTGATATTTAAGACTATAACTGGATCAGAAGGAAAATATGAATTCTGCAAGGTTAAGTGAAAATCTCTCTTATATATTTACAAACAATAAAGTCACAGGTCAGCCTGTATAGCTGCCTAATCAGATCAGCATCTTTGCTTAAGAGCCAATGCTGACAATATCAGTTGGCACAAGTACCTATTGTGTAGGCAGTAGATAGATAGCCATAGATTCCATGGAAAAGAATCACGACAATTTTCTACGGAAAAAAAGTGACATCACTTCCTGTTTTGATTCAATTTGGAGAAAAGCATTTGAAGCACATGTTTGGTATGTTGTTTATTTCAATTTCTGATATTATTTAAGGCTAATTTGATTTCTCTTCCATGCCATAAATGTATTATGGTTTCAATATTGCCAAAGCATTGCCTGGTTTATTCACGTGAGTGATACTCAACTTTGTTTTGAATAATCATTTAATGGCTCTTAGGAGCCTATACCCCACCCATCACAAAACAATGTATATCTGTTCAATGTTGTTTTTGTTAGTGTGCTTTTCGAAAATATGTTTCTGCCTTATGTACAATAATCTTATTTGCTCATTTTTTTTCAATTTTTATTCACTTAAAATTTAATGGTATTATCAAATGTGAATAAGATTTCAATTAACAATGTTTCAGTCATATTGAGCCAATGAGTACATTGGTGAGAAACTGTTCTGCTCTGTTTTGTGGAAATTTCCGTGGAATTAATGGAAGATTTTCCATAGAATCTATGGAAACTTTCCATGGAATCAACGACATAATTCCGTAAAATCTACGAAACATTCCATGGAATTAACAGCATATTTCCATAAAATTTACGGCATTGTTCCATGGAATCCACTAAACTTCCATGGAATCAACGTCAAAAATCTATGGCATTTCATGAACTTCCACAATTTTTGTTGTTGGTTTATTTGCCATCAACTGCCATGGAAACCTTAAAAACGCCGTCCGAATACTTCGTAGGTTTTAACCGCGGATTTCAAGGGTTTTCCATGGCAAATCTAGAGAAGGGAACTACGGTCCAAATATGAATGCTTTCTGATAAGTGGTTACTGACTTTTTAAAGGTGTCCCAGATTTGACCGTCAGCCACACCCAGGGGCATGGACCCTGAGGTCTGGAGTCATGATATGAATGCCAACCCTCCAGGGTAACTATGGTTCAAATATGAATGCTTTCTGATAAATGACTACTGAGATATACACCACTGGAGAAACTTCAACCAAAACTTTGTCGTAAATTCCACAAACGTAATAGAAGGAAGTACAAATGAAAATACGAACGAATGAATGTAAATTACGAAAACTATATACATAAATGCTGAGGATATAAGAATAACTATATGTGTGCTCATAAGAGGGAGTGCAGTGGCTCAGTGGTAAAGTGTTAGACTTTGGATCTAAGAGTCGCTAGTTTGAGACTCACTGGATGCACTGTGTTCTAAATTGTGACACTTTATCCTCTGCTTTATAGTACTGGCTCAACCCAGGAAGACATGAAAAATATCCAGACATGACTGAAAATTGTTGACTGGGACATGAAGCATCAACACACACACACACACACACACACACACACACACAAATAAATGTATGTGCACTTTTAAGGTCATATAAGGTTTTATGCTAATTTTGAGAAATCATAATGACAACACTAAATACATTTTAAAAAGAAGACGTTTAACCCTTTGTATTCTGGTGGATTTTCTGCCCATCTCTAGGGGCCAAATTTCGGCCCCATCCCCAATCCGAAAATAGCCACATTTTTTCCCAATACCATGTCTGATTTTCCCAATTAAGAAAAGTAAAAATTTTTTTTTTAGAGACCACTACTACTTATGAGAAACAATGACCCATATCAGAATGATACTTAAACACTTGTGCTTAAGTGGTATGCTTGACATAATACAATAATATAAAATAACTTGATTTTGAGGTTATATTTTGCTACCCTTTTATGTTCTATGTCATTAATTTCTCCAAATTTTGATGTTAAGTCGATCATTTATTCCTAATTTTGATCAGGGGCCTTTTCCCAAAATTGCTGGAAATAGCCCTGGGATTTTCCCATAGGGTCACAGGTCGGGATTTTCCAATTATAATGTATTTCTTGTCGTGAAGATTGTTTTTACCTTAAAAAACAGTGTAGACCCTGATGAAATGCTGCATTATGCGGCATTTAATCTGGGTCTGCACTGTTTGCTTAGAATAAAAACAATCTTCTGGGACAGAAATAAATATTTGGAATTTATAACCTAATGACCCCTCAGTCTATACAAGGGACCATCCTAACATTGCTGTATCAAACTTTATGGGAAATAAAGGGTATAACAACTAAATGTGATGTGAGAATCATTACCATAAACACCATAAGCTGGACATCCATCTGAAAACATTAACCATTTTAACACTTTGTCTGCTGTGTGGAGCGCAGTGGCTAAGTGGTAGAGTGCTTGACTCGAGACCAAAGGGCCGCGGGTTTGAGCCTTACCGGCGTCACTATGTTGTTTCCTTGAGCAAGACACATTAATCCTAGCTTAATACTGGTTCAACCCAGGAACACCTGTCCAGACGTAACTGAAAGATTGTTGACTGGGACGACATAAAGAATCAAATCAAACAAAAACGCTTTGTCTACCAGTGCCATCTGCTGATAAAAACCAAGGTTCATACAGGCAAGTTTGTGTAAAATTCAAGGACTTTTCAAGGACTTCTTAAAGACTTTCCTACTGTTTTCAAGGACTGAAACCTTAAGATTAATACTGATTTACACATCAAAACTCTATTTCAGATATTTGTTTTAGAAAATTTGTATAAAATTGTGATGTCTTCATTTGGTGAAGCATATGCTGCACCACTGCACCAAATAAAGGCACCACAATTTTATACTAATTTAGGTCTCAAAAGACAGTGTTAAATCCTCATGTAAATGGTAAAATTCAAGGACTTTTTAAGGCCTTTGTAGGTTATTCAAGTACTTTTCGAGGTAAATTAAATTTTCAAGGATTTTTCAAGACAGTATGTATAATCAAGTACTTTTCAAGCCTGTGCGAACCCTGCCTTTATAAACAATTTGGACCCAGATCAGGCCTGACAAAATGTCATGCCTGATCTGAATCCAAACTGTTTGACATTCTGATAGTAATCCTGAAAGAATGTTTAAAAAAGTTGATTTTATAAAAAAAATCTGCAGACTGATATTAAATCATGAAAAACATGTCCAGCATGAAAAAATTTAAGCAGCATTTAGACTGTATTTGAGCCGTGACATGAGATTTCCAACAATGTGGTTTGTGCGACCAGCAAAATCTCAGATCAGCCTGCGCATATGCTCAGTCTGATCAGAGCCTTTGCTAGTCTCTTGAATACTCTATGAGTGTTAAGCTACTGACCGAACAACATTTGGAATTTCTAAGCTTAAAAGGAGACTGCACAGGCTCATCTGAGTCTACACATGTCAAAATGCCACATTGTTTGAAATCACATGTCACGGCTCATTTGTCTTATGCACAAGTCTGCCTTGAAATTCACTTTATTAAGTCCAGACCATAGGGGGGCCAGTACAGCTTTACAAGCCATCTCTGCTCAACCCATATAAGCCTAGCATCCTTTTTATGGAACATCAGCAAACAGTGAAAAACCAGATCAGACGCCGCAGAACGCTGCGTCTGATCAGGTTTTGCACTGTTTGCTTACAAAATGTTCTTTTAAAAATTGAATAAGATTGAAAGCTAATACCCAACAACCCTTAAATTCGAAATAGATTGTTCAAATGATAAGAGTGGTAAACCCCATTCGGCTTAAATGAGTTAATGGACAATAAAATCTTAGTGACATACTGTAAAGGCTGTACTGGTGACTGTGGGCCAGCCAGTGTTCAGCATAAATATTGATTTTCGTTCTTTGGAATCCCTTAATTAGTAAGCACTCAAGAATGCATCAGTACATATATAGCGGATACTTATCATTTTCAAAATACATATAATTCCCAATTTTACTGAGATTTTAATTTTTAATTGATGATTTTGATTTGATGTAAAAGCAAGCAACAACCAATTTGAGTCATGATTATTATCAGAGATGGCAACTTTGATTTTTGACATGAAAGCCCTTATTAAAACCATGCAGTCTGCCACAAACCTGATCAAAATCGGATATAAAATAAGAAAGTAGGAGCAATTTGAAAATCAAGATGCTGACTTCTATAAAGCCAATGGAGGCCGCCATTTTGAATATTTAATTAATTTTCTGTAAATTTGGAAAAGCCAATAAAATCTCAAATTTCAATGCAAACTGTACAGATTTTTTTGGAAATCAACAAATTTCAACAGAACAATCAACAAAAATACAATGAAGTTAAAATCAATAGCAGGAAACTAGTTATTCTGTTTATGCATATTTAATAGGGGCTTTGTGACATCACAAAAATAAAAATGGCTGCCCTTCAATGCTTTTAATTAACTACTATACAAACATCTGTAACTTTCTTATTTTTCATTCAATTTTGATCGGGTTTGCAATATATAAGAGGTGGCATGAGATTTCCAATAATGTGGTATGTGCGACCAGCAAAGCCTCAGATCAGTCTACGCATACATGCAGTCTGTTCAGAGCCTTTGTTAGTCGCTTAAATATTCTATGACTGTTAAGTTACTGACTGAACACCCTTTGGAGTTTCTAAGCCTAACAGGAGGCTGCACAGACTCATATGAGTCTACGCTTGTCAAAATGCCACATTGTTGGAAATCACATGTCACGGCTCATATTGCATGATTTAATAAGGGCTTGCATTTCAGATGTATTTGCTGTCAATGTTGCCATCCCGACCCATAAAATACTGAGATAAGATACCAATGCTAAAAATACCCATTTCCCCCTCTTATCTGGAGTTTTTGCAATCAAAGTGACAAAAATTCAATAATAGTTTGGCCAATCTCATTGCAATATGGGCATGGGTGAACCTGGCTAATGGCTACCTGCATCAAAGTTTGTAGCTGGATCTAAAATATGATTTCAGAATTGAAGATTTTTTAAGTTATCCCAATTATAATTCTATAGGATATTGATCCCCAGAGCATGGCAAGTTTGAACCCCAGGCGCTTGATTGGCAAGATTTATGTTGGGGACCACTAGACATTGCTACATACTGAATATATTATGTTGTGAGCCTCAAGCTTTCAAGATTTTTAAAGTTTCACCATTTCTGCTGCCGGGATAATTGTCGCTTGGTGAGCAGAGCATTTTATCTTTTTTCACAAAAGGGTTAATAAATTCATTAATACAAGAGCATGAATGTTATATTCTATTTATCATATGACATTAAGAATACTTTGAATTCTCATTTCTGGTGTAAAAACGTTATAATTTTGTCATTGTATACGAAAGGTTGTTATAGACGTCATAACATTTCCAATAAATCTGTAAACCACTAGTAGTTTATCGATTTTATTGCATGGCGTTATTTCACTCCCAGACGTGACATCATGTGATTAGGTGCTTTACGGTACTCATCCAATTGGACAAATATAGGTTTTTCTTTCATACTTCTAACTGTAAATCTGTTTCATCACCCTACGCGTATCGAGCAAGGACTCTACTAGTGTCATCTGCTGAAAACCTTTAAAAACAAATTGGACCTAGATCGGGCCCAACAAAATGTCGGGCCTGATCTGGATCCTAACTGTTTGACACTCTGATGACAGTTTTGAAAAAGTTAATTTTGAAAAAAAAATCAGCGGACAACAAAAAAAAGTTGAAAAATTACTCAGTAGGCATATTCTAATACCTAAAATTCAACCTACAGTAAAACCTGTCTAAAACGGCCACTCAAAAATAGATAAAACAAAGGTCTTAACGACAAATGGTAGCTTAATGAAGGTCAAAAGTAGTGCAGAATGCTCTCTTTCTGCAATTCTTTTGACCTGCATTAAGTGATATTCGGTCTTGAAAAACAATTTTTGGTCTTTGTTTGAGTGGCCGCTTAAGACAGGTTTACTGTAAACCATTTTATAACCTGCTTAATTGTTTTCTCATGCTGAATATTTTTATGTAGACTAGTACACTCCTCCCCATTTTTTATCTTGTTAATCTGCAACATATACCTGATATTTACAAGAAGAAAGGGAAACAGTGTGGATCCTGATCAGATGGCTTTGCCAGAAGCCAGCTAATCTGGATCTACAGTGTTAATCCCGGTTCAGCAGGACAATGGTAAAACAGTTGGAATGGCAAACAATGTTAACCCCTTCAGGAGGGCGCTATAAGAAGAGGTACATTACCAGTATAATACACCAGCACCAACAATGGCCGCATGTACAAAGGACACAAATGTATTTCTCCACCTCCAGATGTCGCCAGTCACGTTTGACGGTGGTCCTTTCACGATAGCAACAACATTGACGATGAAAAATACTGCTGCCCCACATACTATCATCACGTATCCATTTGCAACGTCAACAGCTGGAGACCCTGTGTAAGTGTACGGGTCAAATGTGGGTGGCTTACTGCCTTCATTCATCTTGATTTGGACTTTGTCCTTTGAATCCTGCAAAATAAATCTCAGAAAATTATTTTTTGATTATTTTGGAATCACACATTTTGACTTTGACATGCTTTTTGATGCCAAACATGAAGAACTTTCAATTAGAAATATGCAGGCCTTAAGCTAAGAGTGTGTAACCAAAAAAATATGTCTCTTATTTCTCAACCAAATCATATTGTTGTGGGTACTCAATGAGAAGGTTCTTCAACATGTTAAAACTGTTCAGTAAGAAAATATTTACAATTTTATGCTCAAATATTTTGTTTATCTATACTTTTTCCATACAAAAAAGTTTCCATAACAAAAAATGCCTACTTACCAACCCCCTAAAATATTGTTGTTGTTGTTAGTGATATTGGTGACGTAAACCGTAAACAAAGGTCGGGTATGAAAACCATGGCTGCGCCGTGCTGCCGAGCCGAAATCTGCCACGTCAGAAATAAATTTTCCCTTTCCCGATTCACAAAGATGTGCAATTCCATAATTTTTTTGCTCTATCATCTGCAAATAATATCATTAACAATAATGCCAATAATATAATACATTAGTTTTCCCGAAATAATGATTTAATGGCGATTTGACATGTGTCAGGGGTATGAAAGCCTCTGCCGCGCCATGCCGTGCCACTCGCGTATGTGGCAGTTTTACTGTAAACTTTTTAACATTTGATTACTGAAACATTTGTCCTGGTTGTATTTTTACTAGAAATGTGGGCGAGGATGATTCTTAGTTGGTGTTTTTGGCATGCAATGGAATATATTAATAATAATCATGAATAATAATAACACACAAACTCAATAGGCCCTTTTCATGCGTTGTCACAGCTGGCCAACTAACTGGTTAGTTAAAATTGTGTTCACGGTCCGCTTGCATCATACTATAATCAAGGGCCCATCATTAAATTAATAAACAAGAAACCTACATGTATATATTCTTGATCAGTAATAGAACCAAGCAAGTTCATTAAAGATGTATGCACATTTCTTTAATCTTATCAATTAGTCTAATTTACAGATTCTAACACCTTCTTTAATCATTTTCTAGAAAGAAGTTTGTGAACTTCAATAAGCGAGACATTAATTTGTGTTACTCAGAATCCTATAAAACCTATATGCAAAGTCTCATCATAGCCTCTACTGCTGGTTTATACAAGATGATAAAATATTGACCGCGTCGCTCATCTCAGTAATGAAACTAGCTAGAATATTGTTATAATAAAAGATAGATAACGTTCGTACATCATAAATTTGTTCAGAGTGAAGGCTCAGACGAGTTTGCACATCTTGCGCGGATCGAGAAAGTTTTGCCAGATGGGATCCGACTTTGACAACGTTTTTTTTTCCATGTTGATGAGGGGAGAGACGATCCAAAGCAACCATAAGCGAGCCAACATCGGCTTGCCAGCGAAACGCCATTTAAATGGCATTTTGCTGTTGTGCCGATGATGGTCCAACATTGAATGCCCGCTTGGTAACCTTGTGATTTTCAGAGGATCCGGACCAGTATTCCTAGGAAACCCTATAGCTTTGTGATTTTTCAGGAGGGGTCCGGACACCCTGCCCCCCTCTGGATCCGCCCATGCGCATATGCACAGTCTCGCCAGAGCCTTTACTGCTTGCTTTCGGCAAGGTAGTGGATATACAAGTTAGAAAATTAAGCACACCTTGTCTGAAAGAAGTAGATTGTATCCTCGCGAGCTATATAGCCTACCGGAGTTCAAATAAAACTCAGTTCTGTTCAATGGTCATACATACATCATAAGTTAGTTTACAGTGAAGACTCAGGTGCTCATATGCACAGTCTCACCAGAGCATTTACAGTACTGAGTAAATTGTTTGTATGCAATATAACATGGTTTCTGTTAAATGACAAGACATGAAGCGCACATAGGACTCAGAAAAAAAATTAGAGTGTAGTTAAATATTTAAACAATCCTGTATTTGTGCAGGTAATCTTCTTGTTTGAGCACTGGCATCAATGACATCATACATGGGTGTACTATAAACACAGTAATATTTCCCAAAGCATGTAAAGAACATAATTCATTGTTATCCACGTTTTTAGTTAAAAATACATGATACTTGTGGGTCAGTTAATTTTCAGATAACTGGGAAATATACTAACTAATACAAGTGGCAAGGCACGGCGCGACAGGGGCTTTTATGCCCCTGACACAGGTCAAATCACCAATAAAATCATTATTTCGGGAAATCTAATGTATTTTTATTGGCAATTGTTAATATACCATTTGATGATGATAGAGAGAAAAAAAATATGGAATTACACCTCTTTGTGCTTAAAGGGATAATTCAGACTTTTTTCCATATGCATTTTATAGAGCCAACAGTATACTGGGAACCGCGTCCATGACATTTCGTCAAAAGCCCTTTCGTCGAATGCGACCTTCCGTCGAATCCGACATCACGTCGAACGCGACCATTCGTCGAATTTTCGTCAAAAGACAACTCGTCGAATGGACATCTGTCGAAATTTCGTCGAAATCCGTCGAAATTTGGTCGAAAAATGAGATAATGCGAAATTGAAAATGTGTTGAGAATGTGAATAAATCTGCGATCCAAAAGTAGATCTAAATAATACCAATAGTGAAAAGTCGAGCTGATCTCACAGCAATTCAAAATATACTAGCCAAAAGTTCTAACCGGCCACCTGCATTTTATTAATTTTCTTCAAATCGTGAAATGCTTTGACTAGTCCTTTTGCATCTCGAAACAGCCAGACATGTCATGTACCCTTAGCAGTAGAGATATTGAAAAGTGTTTAACAGTACATGCAGGATGCCAATTTGAATAGTGGTACCCCCATTTTCAAAATTCGCATTTTCGCACAATTTGTGAGTCGTGACTTTTTGAAATAACCCCCAATCACACGCAAAACGTTTTCATTTCAAAAGCCAAACTTATATTGAATTCTAATATGTTAAAATGAACACTCCATCTACGGACGTGGCCGGTTAGAACTTTTGACTAGTATATATACCTATCTATTTATCCTATTGTTAATCCTGTTTACCGATGCCAGGTAAAATATTATGATACAAAGTCTTGTTTCGAAAAGCTCAGTCCGACACTTGGTCGATTTTTTTTCGACTAGGTGTTGTACTTCAGATAAAAATAAAATCGACCAAGTGTCGGACTTGGCCGTTTTTTTCGACCAGCAGTCGTATTCGACGAGTTGTCATGTTCGACGAAAGGGTTTTCGACGAGAAGTCGTGCACCGACTGGGAACCATATGACCATTAATTTTGTTAAAACTGCTCCAATTAGCCCATAATTTAATTGCACTCACATGCCACAGGGGATCGCCATTAACCACTTGAATACTCCAAGAAGTATTCCTCAGGCATCACTACAGAAGTGGCAGTTACCAGGTCAAATAGATTAATTACAGTCAGTGTATAGCGTCGGTCTGATCTATTTCTAAACTGTTTGGAAGGTTTTTCAAAGAGTATCAAACAGTGTGGATCCAGATCAGGCCCGGTAAAATGTCAGACCATTCTCTTGATAAAAATTTTTTTAAAAGCTTATCAGCAGACGACACAAACAGGTTTAAAGTTAAATGGTTTGAGCATCCAGCATCGCATCTGCATTTGATTATAGTCTGATCAGTGTTTTCACAGAACAGGAACATAATGGGTAGGTAAGTATCCAAGCTTTGAGGACTGACTAGAATTGGCAGATGCATGAACAAACAGCCGAGACTCTGATCAGCCTAAATATTGACATTGTTTGGTCAGAGTCTTTGCTGTCTGCATGGACCAATGCGCAGGCTGATCTGAGTCTGCTTGGCTTGCAAGCCATTTTGTTGGTTTGAATTTTCAAGAATTTGCTCAGATTTATAGAAATTATAATAGGAATGATAAAAATTATGACATTAAATAATGCTCTTTGCGAATACAGGATTATTTTGAATGTTTTAATTGTCTGCCTATTTCTTTAAGAAATCACGTTTTCAAAAAACTTTTCAGGAATGCGATCAGAGGACCAAACAGTTGGGATCCTGATCAGGTCCCTTATTTTGTAGGACCTGGTCTGGGCCCAAAATGTTTGCAAATAGCAAAGCAGAATACACCATGAACAGAGCTAAATGTTACAATTTCAATTAATGCTAAAAACTATCACTTACTTATTGGCTCTCAACCAGACTGCTTAATTATGCAGTGCAAAAATGTAACATGGGCTGTGTCTAAACCAATTCTCATTCTTATCACTTGAAGCCATCATTACTCAATGAAATAATTGAATGGAATCATAGTGAATTATAGGCCCCTCTTCTAATAATAATAATAATAATAATAATAATAATAATAATAATAATAATAATAGTTTTTATTTTCAGGGAGCTGATTTCATTTAGTCACAGTTGAGGTAAACAGACGCTCAATAGCATGCTGTTAAATGTACCAGATGAAAAAGATGTCTGCAGTCAGTTATTGGTTTTCAGAGCAATAAACAGGGCTTAAATCACCTTAGCTAATGAAGAAGCAGAGCAGTGAAAACAAATTAGTAATTACTGAGCAATTTATTTTTGATCAAAATAAACTTTCAAAAGATCCAAACAATCACTTTAAGGAAAGGAAAAACATATTCCTGACATGGCAGATTTCGGCGAGCGGCACTGTCATGGCTTTCATACCCGACCGTAAATAAGGCCTTTTTTCTTTGGAAGTGTCTATTGCCCTATTGCAGCCGGTATATGCCTTTTGGCTTAATTAAGCCATGCAATGATAGTCATTCAAAATATGCAGCAAGCGCGCTGACATCTTGTGCATAGAAAAGTGTTAGCCACTCACTTCGTTGGGGCGTTTAGAGAAAATCTCTGGCTTTTTGACTGAAAAATTATGGCAGGCCGGCTGTCTCTAAAAAAAAACTCAAATCTTACACCTGATTATTACTGTCATAAGAATAAAAGATACACATAAGTCATTTCCATTAGACATATTCCATATCTGGCCTTCAGGCTCGTGGCACAAGCTTCATCAAAGTAAAGGGCCATGCTTTTTGTAAGGCACTGTCTCCGAGTCCGGTACCGGACCCCTAGACTACGGGGCTACGGGTCCGGTACCAGACCCCTAGACACTGATTCTAGGGGTCCGGTACCGGACCCTGAGCCACGCCTATGAGGACTGTCTCCGGGTCCGGTAGTTTGTGAAACAACTACTCGACAAGTCTAGGGCTACGGGTCCATACCTGCACGTATATGTAGTAACAGTTATTTTACCAACAAAAACTCATGTTGAAGTTTCACTTTGCTTCGTCCGCCATCTTTGATCCTCAAAGGGAAACCAATCTGTATTTACTGTCATGCGTCAAACTATTCAAACAATTAAGCTTATACAAAAGGTATAAAAAATAACGGTAAAGTAAAAAAGAACTTAACTCACCTGTAACAAATCAATTATTTTCTCATCAGAATTAAAGGAACCAATTAAACTACTCGTTGGCAGCTGATTAGTGAGATGAGTGAGCAGTGTCAAATAAGCTTACATAGTCTGTAGTGTAGATTCATTATCCAACTAAAGCTTTCAAAGAGACTCACTACTGGGACAACGGCAGTGGATCTTACTGGTTTCTTTTGACATTTGGACATAGCTTTATAAGAAGACTCTAAGTCTTTTTTTGTCTTTTTTTAAACAACTGATATGGTCCAAAAAGGAAATGACTTTTTAGCGTAAAGACAAACAGTGTTGAACAAGATCAGACTGCTCATACGATAACAGTCTGATCTGGATCCACACTGTTTGCTAAGGTTGAAGACTCGATCGTGGAAATGCATCTAAAATAATAACAAACAGTGATGAACAAGATCAGACTGCTCCTATGATAACAGTCTGATCTCGGTCCACTCTATTTGCTACAGAGACGTTACAAATGGAACGACTCAATCGTGGAAATGCATCTAAAATTTACGTCTGCAGGAGTTATTTGCTACATGTAAATGCTTACACCAACGGCTAATTTCGCCGTGGACCCTGATCAGACTGTTCCTAGGAGAACAGTCAGATTTGGGTCCAAACTGTTTGCTACAAAGACGTCTTACGGACAAACATTGCGAATCCGGTTCAGGCTGCTCCTAGGATAGTAGTTTGATACGGGTCCACACTGTTTGCTACAAAGACGGCTTATGGGTTGTTATGTCAGGGAAATAAAACTTATGCTTACGTCAATGGCTAATATCCCCGTGCAGACAAACATTTGGGACCAGGATCAGACTGCTCCTATGAGATCTGGGTCAATATTGATTGCTTCAAAGACGTATTTCAATAACGAACTAGTAGACGACATATGGGTCGTTATGTAAGGAAAATGCAACTTATGCTTACGTCAATGGCTAATTTCTCCGTACAGACAACCATTGTGGACCTGGATCAGACTGCTCTTAGGAGAGCAGTTTAATCCGGATCCACACAAATTTGCTACAAAGACTGGACTGGAATAATCGAGCAGAACATATATGGCGTTTCGCTGGTGTGCTAATGATGGCCCAACATTGCTGGCTTAGTAGCTTTTTAATTTTTCAGGGGATCCTGATCAGTATTGCTAAGAAACCCAATATTTTTCTTATGATTTTTCAGGGGGAGGGGGGTCCGGAGCACCTGTCCCCCACCCTCCTCTGTATCTGCGCATGAATACGCCCAACTGATGTTAGATCCCTATCATAAATTTCTGAGCACCACATTTCGTAGAGCTAAATTGTCATAATATATAGCTGTTATGTTGTGAATAACGTCCTGTGCAAGCATGCTATTGCCGAGCCACCATCGGCCCATGCGTTTGGCTGGTGTTCGACAGTGGTCTGATTTTGTGTGCTTATTTGGCCTTAAGCTTTTGGGTGCTCAAAAGAACCGTCTCACCGCTGTGAATAACTTCCCATGCTAGCATGTTATATCGGGCCAAATTCGGCCCACGTTTTTAGCTGTTTTATTTTGAATAACATCGGCCCATGCGTTTCACTGGTGCTGGTGATAGATGGACGGGCGGACAGACAGACAGAAATGTGACCAATTAGCCGGTATGAAAGCAATTAAACAATGCACCTGCAATCACCGTTTGCTTACTTCAATGAAAGTGCAAATTGGTATAAACCTTTAGGTTAATAATCAAGTAGACAGATAACAACAATAAATTAATAAGAACATTGAGAAAAACATCAATTAAAGAACATCAAACCCTGCGCCAATTCACTGATGCGATAGTAAGTTCCCCCTGACATAAATTACCTTTATTCATGACCTTATTGAAAATATAAGCATAAGAAAAAGAAAAATAAAAGGAACAAAGTAAGACAAATTATATCTAGTTATGTTTTTTGTCACTCTTGTCCGTTAAAAATCTTATACCTTTTGTATAAGCTTATACTTGTTTGAATAGTGTGACAGTAAATACAGATGATCAAAGATGGCGGGCGAAGCAAAGTGAAACTTCAACACGAGTTTTTGTTGGTAAAATAACTGTTACTACATATACGTGCAGGTACTGACCCGTATCCCTAGACTTGTCGAGTAGTTGTTTCACAAATTACCAGACCCCGAGACAGTCCTCATAGGCGTGGCTCGGAGTCCGGTACCGGACCCGTAGCCCCGTAGTCTAGGGGTGCGTTACCGAACTCGGAGACAGTGCCTTTTTGTAAAAGCTAATACTTGTATCTTTTATTTTTTACTACACCTTATGTCTTGTTACAGTCGCCCGGATAACACGAAACACTCGAAAGTGAGATCTTGGTGTAGAATGTAACCAGTCAACACAGGAAAAAAGGATTAAGGCTGAAAAAATCCAAATCTAAAACATTTTCCGTATTCTCTAAAATATTTCTCGAAAACCGGAAATAATGGAACTGTCAAAGAAGGCTTCCTCAATTGTTGGTTGAAGAAAATAGCCGGACTATGGTTCGGCTTTATTAACTCCCCAGTAGTGTGTTCTGAAGTGGCTTGTATTATTTTTAGCCCCACTCTAGTCCAGATAGATCAGCTATGTATTCCAAAGAAAAATATAAGCAGTGATAAGGGACATGGGTAAAATGAATTTCTACAATGGAAAACGCATATGACAAGAATAGACACTAGAAAGCAGGAGGGCGAATGACAGACTTACAACACTGGTCAAAATTGGGCATGGTTCGGTCAACATGGACACTGGTGACGTTTTACGACTAAATGACAAACGCATTAGAGGTCAGTAGAGACTATACCAGCCTACAGCCAGTGTCGCCAAGGTCTACTCAGTAAAAAAGAGGGCAAAGATCAGGAATCGATACAATCAAGCATCACACCTGACCCAGGATACCAATGGGAAAGTGACAACGTCACAATTAGACAACAATACAATACAATACAAAATTTATTTATATAGTCGGGAACCATATAGTCGGAGATACAAACAGTATAACATTAGCTATGAATAGCTATTTACCGACTTGAGACATCACAAACGAGAGCCAAGAGGTCAGCCCTTTCCCAGAAGGTGACCACAAGGCATCAACAAACAGACATGCATGAAAGCATAACAAAACAAGATAGAAATAACACAAAGGAAGTGTCTACAGGTACATGCCCTTATCCCTAGACAGCGAGTCTAGAGGTACGGTCTCGTATCTCTAGACTACAAGTACCTGTATACAGTCCACTTAGGATTGGCTAGAGGTATAGCTATAAACATTTCAGCTTTATTTGGTAACAGTTATTTTGAAAATTTCAGCTATATTTGATAAAAGTTATTTTACAGTTTGAGATATTCTTCTCCAACAAAATATTGTGTTGCAATTTCACATCTGTTTGGTCGCCGTCCTTGACAGTTGAAAGGAAGCGATCAATTGTACCACTAAACTCAATCATTGCCCGATGTCATTTGTGAACAAAAGTGGAAAAACTGCGAAAACCAATTTGATATTTTCTTTTTAGCATCCCCTAATTGCTCGTCTGCAGTGAATACACAATTAATGTCTTCTTTTACGAGGGGTGATCCAGAAATACGCGGAAAAGTTCCATTTTTTCCACAATTTTAATGCGAATTAAATTATTTTTGTGCACAATCAAGCAAAATTTATGCTGATTTGAAATTTGGTATTTATTTTTTTTTTAAAGTTTAACGACGTCATTTTAAACGACGCCATAGCAACGTCAGATCGCGCGACCCGGCGCACTAGTATAAAAAGTATGTTCCATCATTGTTAGCAACCACATTGGCGCATAATACAATGCGATTCTCTCTCAAAATAGTGTCCCTTGCAAGCCACACACTTTCTGCAGCGTTTTACCCAAAAAAGAAAACACTCACTACACGAGGTAACTGGTATTTCAGCGATAGCCTGCTGAACTGCAACTGGAAGATCAGCAACGTCTTCAAATCACGTACCTCTCAAAACTCTCTTGATCAATGGAAAAGGAAAAAGATCACAAGGGGCCAATCTGGTGGGTAGGGGGTGGTCTAAATGTTCAAAGCCGAGTCTTTTTATTGTCTCCGTAGTCTGTGCTGCTCTATGTGGCGGTGCGTTGTCATGATGAAGGATAGCTATTTGAAGCATACCAGGCCTATTTTCATTAATCATGTGTGGTATCCATCTCGCACAGATTCTCCTCATACATAGTACATTTTGAATAATTCTAAACACGGTACTGAAGGTATTCCAGTCCTAATCGTTATATCTCTAATAGTCATCCGACGACCAGAGTCCAATAGTCATCCGACAATCAGAGTCCAACAGCTCTTTGACTGTTTCAATTTTCTTTGTTGAGGCGGGTAAGGGGCGGCCTGGCCTCCGTTCACCAGCAACATAATTATCGCCTTGCTCAAACTTACTGTACCATTTTCTTCATAGCAATGTTCCTAAAAGCCGTTTTTAACATTTCAAACGTTTCATGTCTTGATTTTTATTTGCTACAAAAAAATTAATCGCAGACCGCTGTTCAAGGGCAGTCATTTTTCTTATTCGGATTATCTGTGTCACGTGCTTGTGTTCGGCGTCGAATAACGTCAAAATTGGCATTTGTCGTCACTAACGTCAACCTCAAATCAGGACTGTTGTTAAGATATAACTCAATACAGAAAGTGACTGTCGCATAGCTTCTGTTTAAAAACATAAAAATTACTGGTTAAAACGCATGAAAACGTTAAATGACGTCATGTGCGCCGGGTAGCGTTATCCTTGCGTCGCTAAGGTAACGATTCCATTAAAACAATACTTTCCACGTGTTTTGAAATTAGCTTCCAATATTCGAAATAAATCAAAGATCAGATTTCATAAGTATCAAAGGGATTGCTTAATTAACCAAACTTATAGAGCACTTGAAGACCTGTCTTAGGCATTTGCGAACAACAAAGGCACAGACCAGCCTGTGCAGTCTGATCAGTGCAATTATCATTCACAAGTTTATTAAAAAGTTTCATATCTAGTCTTGCTATGAACAAATTTTCAACTTTCTTGCTATAAATATGACTGTGCTGGAAACCCCGAAGACAGGTTTACTCGACATGCTCGTGTCATGGCTCTATTATTTAAATTTGTCTGACAGGTTTCCTTGCGCCACAGCACAATTAATAGCTGGGCATCCATCCATTAAATATCCAATCCATAAACATACTAAGTCATCTGGTCAAAATGGCTCAAAGTCCATATAGGGCAACAATTTTACATTTTTTCTGCTGAATGCCGAGATATCAAGTTTTTCACTCGATCATCGCAATAGAGACAGCTCAACGTCAGATGCCAAATAAGTCGTTCAACACTGACATAAGGTTAGTTAACATGTTTGTCCGTTTCCTCCCATACATGCACGATGTGGAAGCTATAAAAGCCTTTGCTACCAGCAATTATCAGTGATGTGATTTAGCCGTGGAATAAGTATACTATCTTGACCACAGTACACCCGTTTTCCCCCGAAATGGAGCTGATTTTTTTTTGCAATTGGAACTATAGTTATTGTTGGATTATACATCTCAAAAGGTAAAATAAGTAACAACATATACATGTATTGAAATTTTAGAGCCGTACCCCTAGCCAATCCTAAGTGGACTGTTTACAGGTGCGGGCCCGTATCCCTAGACTAGTAGTCTAGAGATACGGGACCGTACCTCTAGAATCAAAGTCTAGGGATACTGGCCCGTACCGATAGACACTTCCTATCATAAATGATCCACAAAAGAAGCATCACCTTGGAACGGTCAGTAAATATTTTACTGGAGGGCTGAAACCGGTTTAACGATGCACCAACCTCACTCTTAGTTCAGATGTGGATCAAGATACATAGATGTTAGGTTTGCATGAAAGACCCCTAACTTATCAATTCATCATCTCCTAGAACATATAAATCAAGATATAAAAAGGAGATAAAGCAAAGATAAGGACTCAACAGTAAATAAAACCGAATACCAGAACAAAAGCAATCCAACAGGTAAACCCGGGTGGGCATGACAATGGCCAAAGCATAAGGCCCCTACCATCTCATCAATAGATAAGCCTTAAGTCGAAACCCTCATAGAGTCTGAAGTCTGACCCACCGGCGTGCAATTAAAGAGGAAAGCAAAGTTGCCAACCGTGATTGGGTTGACCACCAAGTATGCAGTCTGCTGATATACATTAATGTTATAGCCAATATTTTTATAAAGGGAAATTATTTTAATGAACTGCGCTGAAAAAATATTAGAGCCAACAATCTTCTTCAATTTATACACCAAGTTACCATCGAATTCAGAGTCCAAACGTCCTTGGCACAAGACAGATTTAAGTCCAAATTGGAATTTAGATATCAAATCATAGTATCGTCTAAAAAAATTAGAAAAGGTTTTGTGAAGTTTATGATACCGATAGCCTTGTTTAAGAAGATTCTGAGTTAACAATTTATTGCGAGTGTTGATGTCAGCAACATGGCTAGATCCACTAGCAAAACGAATGAGTTGAGATATATAGACTCCAAAGGATGTAGAGCTAGAAACATCACCATCTAAAAATGGGAAATTGACAATTTCAAAATCAAAGTCGTCACGTTTATCATAAATTTTGGTAGAAACAATATCATTAGAAATTGACAAATGCAAGTCTGAAAACGCGGCTTTGGTATCAGAGGTATTAGCTTTATTAAGTTGGAGCTCTGAAGGGTATATTTTAATTACCATAGTGTCAAAATAAACATCATTAATGTTCAAAATATCGTCCAAATATCTGGATGTAGTGTTAAAAGCATCAATAATATCAGCCTGCTTATCATCAGAAAGAGACATCATAAAAACCCTTTCATAACAAAACAGAAATAAATCTGCAAACAAGGGAGCACAATTAGTGCCCATAGATATCACAACTACTTGTCTATACAACTTGGTGCCAAATCGAATAAAAATGTTGTCCAACAAAAAGGACAGCGCATCGCATACATTTTGACAAGACCATGCATGATATTTTTTAGGTTTTTCTGAAGTAAAAAATGCGTTACTGTCGTTACATGCAAGGTAAGCAGGTTAGGAGTCTTCTCTATTGAAGGTTCTTTCAATAAGATCAATAAGTTTATCTTTAATCAAATTATGAGGTAAAGTTGTGTAAAGAGTAGAAAAATCATAAGTAGACACACTGATCGCATTGAAATCTCTAGCCTTAAGTTTATCCATAATTTCACCTGAATTTTTAATAGACCAAAATGGATTTCTATCGGATCTCTCAAATACCATTTCACAGTACTCGATGACATGTTTTTAACAGCTGTAAGACATGAGGTTAACCATTTAGAAAATTCTGTTTTCGTACAAGAACAAGAATTAGCAATAAATCTTGCTTTATAGGGTTTTTTATGGAGTTTAGGTAACCAGTACAACGTAAGAACTTTTTCTTGGTTTTCTTTAGCTTTGACACCAAAATGTAGGGCTATATGACAACCATGCCCATCGACAACCCTATCACTCAAAGAAGGCTGCAGTTTATAGGCATTGGTGTCAACAAGCTCACGCTTATGAGTATTGATATAATACAATCGTCAAACAACTACAACATTGTTGGCAGCTTGATCTGATGGAATCAAAACATAGTTCATATGAAAATCCTGGATACCTCTTTTAAGGTGACGAAAAGAAGATTTAGGGGGTAAAAGATGTGTATTATGAGAGTATATCAATAGTTTTAGAAATGTTAATTTCCATTCCTTCAAGGGATCAGGTTCAACATTTTCTCGTTTACACCAACAATTACTGAAGTCATTTAAAGAAGCAGCGATCTCTCTACGACTCCTTCTTTCCCAGAACCATCCAAGACTGTTACATGTTGTATAATATTCGACACAAAATAAAATTTCTATGTCTATGTCTAGACTGGAAAGGGAAAAAGAATAGTAATTTTGTCTAAAGGAAAGTAGGTGCATGTGGTGATCGAGTGTTACTTCTCGGTTACTCGAAAAAAAAACTGAAGAACTTTAAAAAATGCAAAAAATGAAAATTATCATTTTTTTGCATCCAGAACATTTTTGCCTTCTTTAACAGATAAAAACGGGTGATAACGACACTCTGCTTCTATCTATACCCAATACTGGTGTTTTTTTAAGAAACTGGCTACCATCAGCTATGCATTGCTGGTTTACTATGTTTTGCACGTGGCGTCCCCACGAATCAATGAAGCAAAACATTTTATCATTTCACATGTAGCGTGTAAGTATTCGTGTATAAAAACACAGCAGCTTAAGTTTTATAGCTTTATTATTCAAGCTACGTTTGTCTGAACATGAATGATCAGGCGCAATTGGGATGTTAAAAACTGGGATGCGTGCTTCTGACGTCGCCAGATATCATTAATGCCATCTGACATCTATACAGCGCCTCAGAGATCGTTACCAGGCTACTGGGACAGGTAAAGATCGACGCAGGTCTAGTCAGCCAAGAATGGCGACCGGCGTTAAGAGGCAACTTACAATGATTGTGTATTGACGATATTTACATTGACGTATTCCGTACCGGCTGGCTACTGTCAGTGCCAGACGAATAGTAGGGCTCTAAGGGTAATTTGATTCTGATTTTTAATAAAAATATTTTATCACAATAACTTTAAATCGTATCCAATTTCTAGACAAATTTCAAATTGCAACGTTAGAATCATAGAGTATTGCTATTTGATAGCTCTAACATTAGTTATTATTTTGACATAAAATTTAAAACATGTTTTGCGGACATATTGATGTTCATTTTTGCCAAATATCAATATAATTGAGACATTATAAGTTAGTAACTATTATGAATTTCGTTGTTTGCGTTTTAAAGTCCTTCAGTGTATGACAGTACCAGTACTCAGGGAGTTCGCAAGAGGGTGTTTTAATTACAGACCTATATAAAGTCTACCAGGATGAGAGCATTTGTTAAGGGTGGATACCATATAGGTGAGATTTGCTGAGTGGTTCCTACTTGTGCCGACGATTCAGCCCAAATGAGCGAATAGTTATCTCCTTACCAGTCTCAAGTATCCACAGCTGAAGACTACAGCTAGTGTCATAGAGTAATTCCTGATACAGCCTATCAAGAGTTTTGTGTTGCCCATCCCATACAAAACAATCCTATATTCAAGACAGTGATATACAGATCAAGGTTGCTGATAAGACCATGCCAGTTGTGACACAAACCATGCACATGGGATTATGCGCTCAGCCAATAGCTAAGAATCAGCGGTGCAAGAGAACACCAAGAAGGCCAGAGAAGAACTGTCCACAGACTGATGGGAGCAGACCTGCATGGTGAGAACGACTTAGATTCTGATACATCTATCCATCTTCTTCAAACATATGTCATTCCTATGCTCGTGTACGGTTTGGAGATTGCTCTTCCCACCAGATCCCACTTGGACAGGCTAGACAGGGTTCATAAGAAGTTCATTAAACAGATACTGTCATAACCCCAGAGTGTTGCTGATTCAGCCATATAGATCATAGCTGTGGCGCTTCCAGTTGAGGCAATTAAACTTACCAGAGCTCTCACCCTCTTTGGCAGTGTTTCTCGTCTGACAGAGACATCAGTTGAGAAGAGTATAACAAGAAGACAACTTAGTTTTAAGGCATAAGGTGGAAACAATCAGGAAGCTTTGTGTGAAATATAGTCTACCAGATCCCTTCATGGTGTTAAATTCCCCACTTCTAAAGGTCAATGTAAAATACAGTGCATAAAGCCATCTATACATATTGGGCTGATGATCTCAAGCGGAGGGCCTCCCTTTATAGCAGCTTGGAATTCCTGTGTGTTACTGGTTATTGGCCAGGGAAGAACTAACTTTTGATACAGAATATTGGCTGTGTGAGCTATGTCCCTAAAGTTCATACTAAGCTCAAGTTAGCATCTGGAAGCTACATACTTCAGGTGAACAGAGTTTGGTTAGACCAGAATGAGATTGATGCTACCTGTCAGTTATGTCATCAGGCCAGACTTGGGGTCAATTACTTTGAAAAAGTAATTAATTAATTAATTAATTACAATTACATTGGAAATTGTTCAATTAAATTACAATTGCAATTACACGACTTTTGAGCAAAGTAATTAATTACATACAATTACTTTGCCAAATGTAATTAATTACATTACAATTACATTTCACGCCACATAGATAGTTTCATCAGATTTTAATTTCAGAAATATATGAAATGAGTTAAAACTCCTTAAAAAGTCTGAGTAACATTGGCATTCTAAATTCAATACATGTCTATTAGGTTGATTTTATTATTAGGACTTCTTGTATTATTGTCAAGTGATGCAACTTAAAAGAAATGAATACACATTGGCCTGAGAAAAGTCTTACAAGTGTGGAAGATAAACCATGGAAATGATTTTGTAAGACTAGCTTAAATGCCAGAGAATAACTCTTCTCAAAAAGTGTTGATTAGAAATCTGTGTGGCCCTATGAGACATGAAAGTTGGCAAAAAAAGTACAAAAAGGAATGATTATCAGACAATGATGAACTAATATATTACTTGTGTGTGAAATGCTGGCTTTGCAAGCAAGAGGATTGCTATTTCGGTCCCCACTGGAATATCTATTTTATTTAGTTTTTCTTTTTTATTATTATATCAACAGTGATAGGTCCCAGGTTCACTGAATGAGTGAAATCCAGTTTAATATCTGAATCACATTTTTTAATATTATTATTATTATTAGGCCTCCAGATAAGAGTGTGTATTGAAAAACTTTTTTTTTTATTTCTCATCCAAAACATATGTTGTGGGTACTCAAAGAACCGTCTCAATGAGACGGTTCTTTTGAGCACCCAAAACACATGTTTACATTGATGGGTAAGAAAATAATCATAATTTTACACTCATATTTTTTTTTTGTTTGGATCTATGTATTATTATTATTATTATATTGAAGATAGCAAATATTATAAGCAGTTTAATGATTTAAAATAATGTAGTGAATAGATTGTGTCATGCACCTTAGCATATGAGTGTGTTGATTCCAGGTGTGAAAATTTAACAAATAGCCTTTAAGGAGTCAATTCATTAACCAATACTATTGTCTCAGTAAATACTATTGTTGAGATTTTGACACCTTCTTTGTTTTTGTACTGTTTTGGTAACTGAACTATTAAAGGTTGGTTGTCACAAAGCCTTATGTTTTATAAGCAGATGAACAAAGAATATACAATTTGCTTAAATAGGGTGCTTTCAAAATAGTAGAGGTAACATACAGTCTGTGTCCAATTCTCATTTGTTCCATGTTGCATTCAACTTTTCATATATTGAGTACAGCAAATGATATATGCATTTAGGAAGACCACAAACCATTTAGCAGCATTTTAAATATCTATGATATTCTTAGATTAATGAAGTTCATAACTGATCTGAAAAGTAATTAAAAAGTAATTGAAAGTAATTGTTAATTACTGCCATTTTGACAATGTAATTAATTACATTCAATTACTGTAATTAAAGAAATGCCTTAATTACAATTATATGCAATTACTTTAGAAAGTGTAATTAAATTACAATTAATTACAATTACAATTTTAATTACCCCAACTCTGCATCAGGCCGATGAGACCCTCGAGTACTTCACCCTAGATTGTACCGTGTTAGAGCCAGCTAGGCAACCTGCACTGGATGCTATACTGGAAATTGTCTCTGAGCTATTTGAATGTCCTATGAAGCGTGATCAGTTATACTCAAGCTAGTAGTCTGCGGTTTGTGATTGTGGTATTTCCTGATCATACTCACTTACTAATTTTGGATGGCAGCTTCTTTAATGGCGCTGAAGCCACTCTCCATAAAACCTCATATAGAGACCTAGATATGCATACCAGACGTCTCTATCACAGTCTTCATACTGATCGATATAAGAGTCTCATTGATCGTCAAAAGAAAAAGAAAGAAAACTAACTGGGAGATGTAGCGAGGCACACACCAGCATGGGACATTCATTGGATATAAATTGAAGTATACACAGGGTGACAGGCATTTGGCTTAAATTGATAACATTAACAAATTAAGAAGACTACTTTGAGAGAAAGTGTCTCTTGATTAGGAGAACTACTACTACAACTACTACTAGTAGTAGTAGTAGTAGTAGCAGTAGTAGTAGTAGTACTTAGTAGTAGAACTACTACTACTATGACAACAAGGCCATGAACTACGCTACAAAACAAAGCGAGGCATGCATCTTAATGCTGGTCTCCAGTGTTTTTCTGGTCAATTCGTACCGAAGTCAACTCGAACCTAAGTCAACTCGTAGCCATTTTTGGTCAACTTGTACCTATGGAAACCATCGAGTGCCGAAGGCACGAGAGGGGGGAGAGCATGAGAGGGGGATTATTCCCCCTCTCCTTAAAGGGGAGGGGGTCTCCCCCAAGAAATTTTTAGAATTTTGAGCGCTTCTATGTGCGTTTTAATATTTTTTATGCGTTTGGGAACAGATTTCTGGTACGATTTTTTGCTAGAAAATATATTTCTTGGTGAGTGAAAAACCAAATGCTGGACAAAATCGTTTTCAGACAGTCACATTTGTTTTACTTTTTTCTTCAGCATGCTTCTTTGACATTATTTCGCTGATGTTTCCGCAGGCTTTGGGAAGGTACTTTTAGCACTGATCCTTAGTGGTACTTCAACGAGTTGTGTTTTCGAAAAGATATACACAAGTGTCTTTTCAATTAGAACCCCCGTTAAGGATGCAGGCTTCATCTAAATGTTGGCTGCACAACTTTCCTTGACGAGTACCCTTATCGATAGGCATAACGTGAGACCTTTGGCTACATTGTAATGAGGCCAGGGCCTACTGTCGAACCACAACGGCTAAACAATGTCTTCTCTGCTCAAGCTTCTTAAAGTCGAATGAACATTGTTGGAATCGAAAAGTCTTGAGCTGAATTAGAACAGGTGGAACTTGTATATCCGTAACGGAGTGCATAGTGTAAATTCAAAACGTTTTTTGTCGCTTGACATGTTATTAGATTAAGAGTAAATGTCAATTGGAGGGAAATGAAACTGGCTCATAGAAGTTATCTGGACCTCAATGCGAGAAGGCATGTCTTCAGGGTTTCCGACCATGTAAGACTCAAACCAACCTGCTCAGTTACAGAGATTAGCTAGAAAGCTGAACTTTTGCGTTAAGCAAGTATATCAATTATACTTTCCGGAGAGCGAACAACAAATGCGCTGATCAGACTGCACAGATGTGTAGGCTGGTCTGCGCCTTTAATCTTCGAATGCAGCTATGTCAGGTTTTCTCTCGTATGATAATATATATATGATCATATATCGGGTAAATACCGTAGCGGTACCGATAAGGTAGATATACGCTTGCTAAAATAGCAGGTTCTATTTGATTGATTATGGCACATACCCTGAATCAAGCCCTTTTTGTTTCATTTTCGGGAAAGGCTTGGTAAGAGAGATCAATATGAAGTTTATCTACCAGCACATTTAAACAGAGTCTTCCATCCTTCATTTACAAAATGAAGGACAGGTTTCTGTGAAATAAAAATAAAGTGTATTACATGCAATAGTATCTATCAGTGTGAGTATTTGATGTGTTGACGCGCAAAAGAACCGCACTGAGATACCTTTCTTTTAAGCATCCACTTAAAGAATATAATATATTATTACTTTGGATCAAGCAGTTATGCTATATAACTAGATGCTTCCATTTATAAAACCTTCTCCACCACTGATCTGATATGAAATAGTAACACATTCTGCTTAAACTACACTGTCTACTGCCATGTTTGTATATAATATTATGTTGTGTATCCAGATCAGATCAGATGGGCGTTCGGGAGCGCAGTGGCTCAGTGGTAGAGTGCTTGACTCGAGACCGAAGGGTAGCGGGTTCGAGCCTCACCGGCGTCACTGCGTTGTGGTCCTTGAGCAAGACACATTTATCCTAGCTTAGTACTGGTTAAACCCAGGAAGAACCGTCCCGCATTACTGAAAGATTGTTGAGTGGACGTAAAGAATCAAATCAAACAAACAAATCAGATGGGCGTTATTGCCTACTGGAATTTTCAAATAAACTATCTGCTCTGTTCTGTTCCTTAATTGTCATTATAATAATTGCATTGTTTTTCAAAATTTTCTCTCCTTGGCTAGGTCGGTCAATTGATGACACGCGCAACGAGCGTTTTTGATTAAATTGACCATCAAAGAAAAATGAGCCGAAACGAGAAAAAAGGGTCACGGCGGAAAGCACATTCGGTTAAAATAAAAAGTGGTCCGGCGCTCGCCGGACCTACCGAACCGGCGACGACGGCCATGTGCTGACGTGTCTCTGGATCTCTGCAACACAGTTTACAGGTTGGATTCACAGAATATTGGTTAAAGGTAGCTCTATTTGCCTGTAAGTTTTCTTCGTCCAAGAAAAATGTGCGGCGCAACCTTAAAGTTGTTTTGTGGGAATAGCGTCCCTTAGTTTACCTGTGAAAATTTGTTTCGCTGTGAGTGATTTCCCTTGTATTACCTGTGTTTACGTTTTGTGACAGGTAATTTACACACATGTAATATACAGCGACTACTGCATGGTGTGAAACTTATGGTATCGGTTAATTATTTTTGAAATACCTTTGTTTAATTGTTTTAATCAAGGCTAATTGTGATGGGTGTCTAATTCCTCAGTTGATGTGCGGGATATAAAATTGAAAGAGGATCTTTAAGATAAGTTTTTGGTTTGAATTTATTAGGCAAACTCAAGGTGATATATGGATTTGATTCAAGATGGCCGATATCATAATCTGATAATTATACAAAAGAATTTTAATATTATACATCTAGCGACAAAATGTCAGTGTGATTCCAGTAAGGATTATATATGTTTTCCTCCAAGACAATGGAGACAGCTTCTAAAAAGAAGGAAAAGGTTTGTATAAATACTAATATTGGCTACTGTTGATCTGAAAATGAAATGTTTGACTAACTTTATTTTATACTCTCTGTGCTTTCAGCCTCAGGAATCCAGTTTATGAGAGAAGCCAACTAGTCTATGTAGCAACTAGCTAGGGCATTTACCCAAAATATTCGGACAGATTCTGGTCATTAACAATGGCGTATTGATCAGTTTTGAGTGCTGCCAGTAAGAAAGAGATAGAACAGGGGGCATTGGTCCAGATAACCCCATATTTAGAGAGTAAAACTGTGAATATTTTCTTATCCATCAGTTTAACCCTTTGTATACTAATGGATTTTCCCTTCTGGTTTGATACAATATGCTTGGGATATTAGTCCTTTGTACATATCGAGGGGTGTCGATCAGGTTATGATTTAAATAAATATTGTTTTTTGTCTGAAGATCTTTTAAACCATTTAATACAGTGAAGACCCAGATGAAATGCAGCATTATGCTGCAGTTCATCTGGGTCTTCCCTGTTCTTTAAAAGTACTTGTTTAGGGGTTTCCGAATACAAAGTGTTAAACACATGTTTTGGTAAAAAATTTATCAAAAGATTTACCATCTTATTGAGACGGTTCATTTGAGTACCCAAAGATTACCATCTTATTACCCGCAACATGAGACTTGGTTTAGTGATATATACGTAGGAATACAGTTACGCATTAGTGAACTTCAGACTCGGACTTCAAGGCAGCAATTAAGCTCTTGCAAATCTCCCCTCAATCACCGACAACCTACATAGACGCTTTCATCAATTACTTCAAAAAATGTAGTAATTCAGTTAATTTACAAATTTTAAATTAATCTTTAAACCAAATTAAAATATTAGGACATCTTTATAGTTAAGATGTCCCAATATAGAGTTATCACCACAAGATTTACCCTAAAATTTAAGAGTAGGGTAATTTGGTAGCACTTGAATGGAAATAGTGTATACCCTGATCTGACTGCTCCTTGAGGAGCACTCTCATCTGGGTTTACACTAATTGCTCAAGCCTATAATCTCTCTAAGTAATGGTAAGTTATGGTAAAAGAAAAATCCCTTTTGATAGGTCAATTAAAAATACCTGTGTTTAAGACTCCTGGGTAACCCAACCCTACCTAAATTCACTGGTGAATTTAGGTTTTCATGTTGAAAGGTATTTCTGTAGAAAAAAAATAAAATGAAAAAAAAATCAGGTGTACCTACCCTACTCAATATTTTCAGACCTGTAACCCAAAACACAATTATTTTTTATTTGGCCTGAATAAATGTCTTTTCATACAAAGTAGTTTGAAGAGTGGCTAATTTTTAAAGAATTTCTAAAATTTTTGCAAGTAATTGTGTATGGTCATTATGATCTGTTAGAGATACATGTTCAAGCTTTTATTGTCTTGTCATGTTAATTGTCTCTACCATAGAGGTATTTCGCGATACTTACTTCACAGGTTTAGATAAACAAAAATTTTCAGTGAAAAATTGTACATACTTTCTTACCCATCAATTTTAACATATGCTTTGGGTGCTCAAAAGAACCGTCTCATTGAGACGGTTCTTTTGAGTACCCACAACATATGTTTTGGTTGAGAAATAAGAAAATTAAATTTTCATTACGCACTCTTATCATAAGTCCTGGTGATACTTACTTCACAGATTGCCTTTAAAAAATTGCTATATTTTGAATTCAGCCAAATTTTAGTGTTTGAAAACAACAAAGAAAAATTTGATGTTGCTCCAACAATGAATTGTAAATCTGTATCAGATCAGCATTTAAATATTATACTGAGTAGCCCAAAGTCAGTCTGCTCCAGTCCTTTCTAATAAAGCAAGCATTTATCTATTGTAAAAATTATTAGCCTTTACCATGCTGGATATTTTTATTTACAACACTCCTCCCCGAAGTTTTTTTTCCAATTCCAGTGATAAGCATGTAATGTCAAGCAGAGTGAAAAACAGTGTGCATGCATCCTGAGAAGCCAGCTGATCTGGATCTACACTGTTCTCTGTTACAGGATATATCAAATTTCAACAGGACGAGGGCTAATATTTTTCTTTATCCATGCAAATGTGGGTTATGGTGGTGCACAGTGGAAGATGAGATATGTTTCTATGCGCTATATATAATTGTATTTTCTTTGCTGAGTTCTTGTCATTAGGGAATTGCCCGTCACCATATTAAATTTTAAGGGCCTGCAACTTTTAACTCCGCTCAATTCATCTTAGTAAGGAATGTGATAAACATCTGGTGACAGGCGTTGTATGTCCTATTGGGCCGTTTAAAAGTTTTCGCCTTTGTTCTCATTTTAAAGTTATAGTCTTTTCTTTGTGTTTGAACTTGATAAAGTGTACCTAAAAATATGAACACGCCTATGTGATATTGATTTGGTTTCAGGGCTTCCATCCTGATCAGGACTTTGACTTTTATGTCATTTAAAAGTTTTCAGGGCCTAAGATACACACTGGATACCAGGGCGGGGGAGGGGGGATATACACTGGTTACCTGTTGCATATGAGCCAGTGCATGAGATTTCCAACAATGTGGTATGTGCGACCAACAAAGCCTAAGATCAGCCTGCGCATACACGCAGTCTGATCAGAGACTTTGCTAGTTGCTCGAGTATTCTATGATTGTTAAGCTACTGTCTGAACACCGTTTGGAGTTTCTAAGCTTAAAAGGAGGCTGCAGAGGCTCATCCGAGTCTACACATGTCAAAATGCCACATTGTTGGAAATCTCATGCCACGGCTCATTATAATGCACCTGTAGCACACACTGCACCATAAGATATTTGGTCAACCTCGCAAAAAACTTGCTTCTGGGTTTCCGACAAAGTCAGACTATATAGCTAGAACACATTGCAAGCTTACATTATATATAGCTGTTATACTTTTCAGAGAGCAAATAACAAAGGCCCTGATCAGACTCAGCCTGCGCATCTGCGCCTTGTTGTTTGCATTACAAAGTCAGGTTTATCGAATACTTCAAGTCACTGTTGAGTCAACATCAGAGGTTAGATGAAATGAGTCTTGGGTAATTTTTATGCCTTGGTCACCTTCTTATCAATTATCTTGTATACTATGTAAAGGTGTTAATACAAAAATCTCTCTTATTGTGATATATATCCCTTTCACCCATTCTTTCCATCCCAATATCGAAAATAAACTAAATGATATCCATTAAAATTCTGATAAGAGAATTTACGATGCAGTCAGGTATTGTCATACCTCTGAAAAATCAGATAGTATAAGACCACTAGAGATTAACCTATGTATTGAAAATCTTTGGAACATATTTTTGTCAATGGTAAAAGGGTTGAAGAGTCCTCATGTTTGATTTGTCCTCACAAGATTATTTATTAAACACAGTGTGTCAGATAAGACTTTTCCCTTTACTTCTAAATATTGAAGATACTTTTTATTTCTAAATTCTCCATGAAAATGTATATGCTGTGGAAGTCAGTGGAACATGCACAGATCAAGAGGCAGTCCGGACCTACCCCCCTCCCCCCACCGAAAAATCACAAAAGTATAGGGTTTCTTAGCAATACTGGTACAGATCCCCTGAAAAATCACAAAGCTACCAAGCCAGCATTTAATATGCTGGAACATCATCGGCACACCAGCGAAACTTCATTTAAATGGCAAAATGGCGTTTGCTGGTGGGCCAATGATGGCCCTCTTATAGTTATTTAAATCTTCCTCTCATCCAATAAAAAAACATTGTCAAAGTTGGACCCCCTCAGACAAAACTTTCTGTATCGGCACATGCTGGAAGCATTGAGAATCAAATACACATTATGTCAACTGCTGATTATCTTTGCAAATGAACAGATTGGATCCAGATCAGGGCCGACAAATGTATAGGGTATCGGTCAATCCTGATCTAGATCCAAACCATTTAATAACCGCATGACACTCTGATAGTGTTCCTGATATTTTGTTTGGAAAAAGTAAGAGGATATGACTGTTGAACAGTCAAGCTAAGAGTTAATAAGTCAAGTTAAGAGTTAATACAGTCAAGATATGAGTTAATACAGTCAAGTTTAGAGTTAATACAGTCAAGTTGAGAGTTAATACAGTCAAGTTTAGAGTTAATACAGTCAAGTTGAGAGTTAATACAGTCAAGTTTAGAGTAAATACAGTCAAGTTGAGAGTTAATACAGTCAAGTTTAGGAGCGGCTGTGGTGTAGTGGATAAACTAATTATTATATTAAACTGCTTGCCTTGTAAGCCAGGAGTCGCAGGTTCGATTCCCATGTTTCTTCAGTCTGTCGGATGAGACTTTAAGCCGTGGCCCCATCTCCATATGACCTTAGCTGTTGGTGGGACGTTAAACACAAACACAACAACAGTCAAGTTAAGAGTTAATACAGTCAAGTTAAGAGTTAATACAGTCAAGATAAGAGTTAACACAATCAAGTTAAGAGTTAATACAGTCAAATTAGAGTTAATACAGTCAAAAAGTTTTTAATTGACTTAAATTTGCCGAAGAATTTAAGCATAAAATCATACATGTACACATTGGATTTAACAACAGACATGCCCCAACCTTGGTTTGGCAGTGCAACTAAAGAGTTGATTTAAAAATCTGATAAAATTAAACTTCCCCTTAAACATATTAAGTCTGAGTAAAGCTTTATTCATGTTAAATCTTTTTCAAAGGTAATACTTTGGTCCAATTAACGAAACAAAAACATGCACATTTTGTTCACGACTGCAACTGCCAGGTAAAAATGCAGCGGACAATTAGTCTGCTGTTTGTTTCAATTCTTCATATGAAAATCTAATTAAATAGTTCATACAAACAATTTGGACACAGATCAGAGTGCTCCAATGGAGCAGTCTGATCTGTGTCCATACTGTTAGCTACAGAGGCTAGCTTCCAAAATATGTTAGGCTAAATCAAAAAAAAAGTGGCCTCATTTATTTTATTCATATATGTCAAAATCAAAATTTCAACATTTTTAAACTTAAAATGAAGAAAAAAAAGGTGCCTCATTAGTTTTTGATGAAATAAAAAAAAGTGGCCTCGTTTTTTTTTTTTTATGAAATTAATAATAAAAAACTGCCTGCCTCATCTGTTTTTCAAAAAAGTGGCCCGAGAAACACTTGTTTATATTTTTTAGCTTTAGCTGATGTGACACACAGACAACTTAACATTTTGTTGACTGGTTACATGGACAGTCTTGTTATTGTGTGTGCATTTATTGGCATTGAAATAGCTCTTAAAATTTTTTCAATCTTATCAAAAACATACAAAAATATTATCTTATGGATCCTAAGAACATGATAGTCACTGCCAAATTATTACATGTAATAGGGTGTAAACCGTTTTAGAGACTGTTTTCGATTACTTTTTAGAGTAAATAAAAAGATGAATACTTACAATTGTATCTGTATATGTAGATGTGATTTTGGAAGAAAAATATTAAGAAAATTTTTAAAATGGTATTGCGCCATGTCAGACTAGCCAGAAGCGATGAGAATTATGAGTTTTTACAAAATGTTATTTTTCTAATTCAACCAATTAAACATACCTAATGGTACTCATTGAAAGTAAGAGAACCACAACATTTTGTTTTTATTGAAAATAAGAATACTACATTTTGTTTGAAGGGACTTAATTGGCTGTATTCTCAATATGTTCAGCATTGGCAATGTGCATGGCCAAAACATGTTGCACATTGCCAAAGGTTAAACATCAAAGGACCTGGCATCTTTTCAGAGTGGGCTTCTCCGGGGGGCTGCAGAAGACATAGACCTAACATTAACAGGGAATAAGCTAGGGGGCGACTAATGCGAAATAGTCGCCCTAGGGGCCAAAATTTCACCCTAAATGGGCCCCAGGAAGAAGTGGGCGTCTCCCTAAAAAAAAGATTTTTTTAGGTGAACTCATTTTTATTCTGTCACCACACAAACGCAAGCTACTATAGCTACCACTGCATCTTCTTTCTCCTTCAATTTAATGGCAGTAGTATGTGTAATGGCTAATTTCCTTCTAAACTGACAGAAAATGTCGTAATTTTGCGCTATAACTTCTCCCTATCTGACTGTCACTTCTCCCTAACCTAGAGGGAGAAGTCACTTCTCCATACTGTGAGGGCCCAGCTTGAACCCTGATTAAACTTCTATAACCTCACTGGATGCACATGACTTAAACTTTGCTTGCTAGATTGTCTGCTGATAACCTTTGTAAATCCTGAACTAAAATGTTTGACACTCTGATGGTATATTCCTAAAAGAATTTTTGGAAAAAAATTGATTTTGAAAAAAAATCCGCAGAAAAGCATGCAAAATTGCCCGCAGCATTCATAAAGTTAAGACAGCGGTCAGATCAGCCGCTTCTGTGCTGTTAATCAGGATAGAACTTTTTAGCCATTCAGATTCTGACTTAAGTCTTTGCATATTGCTTTTTCGTTGCCTGCTGATTTTTTTTAAAATAATGTTTTGGGGAGGAGAAAAAATCAGGAATACCAGAGTTTTAAACAGTTTTGATCAGACTCTAAAGATTAGCAGACAATCACATAGCAGGTTAATAGAAAGATATGGTACAGTAAAACCTGTTTTAAGCAGCCATTCAAAAAGAAGACCAAATATTGGTTTTTAAGACCAATTATCGCTTAATAGTAGTATAGAGAGTTTTTTTTTAGTCTAGCTGATGGCTAATGCCTGTTCCCTGTTCCAAGATGGCGGCCCCCATGTAAACGATTGCACAACATCATGTTAGGCCTGAGATATGGTGTCCACGATGACATCCGGTTCCTGTTATTGCACCACATTGCGTCAGACGGTAAAACAATAGATCTTAGATGGCCGCCGATTTCACAACATTGCGTGAGATCGAAAAAAAACAATTAATATCAGTAGCGCAACTGATCAGATTTTATGATTTATAAGTATTATATATATGATCATCGTCACAAAAAATCCAGTTTAATGTCATTGCAAAGAATTAAGAATAAAGGCGCTGATCAGCTTGCGAATTTTAGCACCTTGATCGTTTGCTACTTAGATAGTATAATACCTATGGTTTCTCTTTTTAATGTAAACCATGTGTTATATTCAGCAGGCTGGTTTGAGTCCTTAATCAGTCCGAAACACCCGAGACGGTTTTCTTGCTACACTGCTGTCATTGTTGTTGAAATACTGTACACCTGAATGAACTTTAACTCATTTTAACCTTGTCTCGGATGTCATGATAATTGATGCAATCAACGAGATTGTATTTTTATCGAAAAGCTTCATGTTTTGACAGTGGGGACTCTGATCAGGCTAAATATTATTATACACTGAAGAACCATTTTAAGCCACCTTTACCATATTGCACGCTAGCAGAGCGGGTTACAAGAGTATTTTACTATAAAAGAAAGAAAGAGGGGCAAAAAATTTGTCTTGTTTGTCTATATACAGTGACTGATACTTTTCCTTTCATCAGCATATCAATTACACAGGGTAGATACCATTGCACTATGGTTTATGACTCTTTCAACAATATTTGAGTTGTATTGGGGTGGTGATGCATGTATATATTTGGCAGATTATGTTGGTCAGACTGCATTTTAGTGAAAGTTTTTGTACAAACTCTTACGAGCCTTCGCTGCTCGCTGACACAAAGTATGGATGTAGATAAAGACTCGGTCAAAGAGTCAGACCTATAGCCCCACTAGATAGCTTCGCGTAGCATGACTATACGGATACGCGATAAGTACCGTGGTTCTTTCATGATCTGGTCCCAAAAATGCTTAGGCGAGCCTACGCAAATGCGCTATCGCCCTCAGACCCTTCGCTGCTGGCATACACAAAAAATGTATGTAGATAAAGACTAGTCAGAAAACTAGTCCCCACTAGATAGCTGCGCATACACGTTTTTGTTATCGGGTTTGAAATACTGCCAACTATTGTATTGAAAGTTTATTTATATCGTTGTGCAATATTTCAATTGAAAAAAAAGTTGTCTTGTGTCAATAATAGGGCTCTCAAGTAACATGATATGGCTGTTTTGTTACTAAATATAGAATGACTCATCAAAATGGCCGCCAAAAGACAAAAGATCTAAGCATGACGTAGGATATCCGTTTTTTTTTTTACAAATATAAAGCAAATGAAAACGCTTTCATACTAATTTCAGTAACGCAACTGTAAAGACTACGAAAAATTATCCGCTTTATTATGGATAGAAAGGGTAGCTGTGCCACACTTCTTAGACTGCCGCTCGCGCAGAATAATAAAAGAAAAATAGCAGACGTTGATGAAAACGCCAGCGATGGATACGACCAGCCTGGTCGTCTTGTGATAGACACTAGTAACAACTGTTCGGAGAACATGCCTGCTAATGACTGGTCAGAACACTGGATGAAAACTGTTAGTGGCCGAAAAGGAGACCAACAAGAACAATTGTGCCAAATAGATCTCGGATATCAGTGTTATGTTGTTGGTAAATTGTTTAAGGGGCAAATGTTCATACATGTAAGAAGGTATGACAGAAGAGACGATGGGACATTATTTCCAACTAAAAAGAGGATCGCTTTAAATCTTGAAAAGTGGAAGAAACTTCAATATTGTTTCTTAGAAAATGTTGACAGTGCTGTTGACCAATACCAGGATTCTAAACCGGTGGACTTGTTTATACACTTGGGTGGAAATTATCACGTTTCTGTGAAAAGTGGATATCCCCTGGTAAACATCAGACGCTGGTTTGTACCAGAGGGCCAGGAGACACTAACCCCAACGAAAGCTGGCATAGCCCTAACGTTTCTACAGTGGGAGAAACTAAAATCGGCTATGCTGTTAGTAGAAGAACTTTTGAACGGTGAACTGGACAATGTAAATTTCTGTGAGGAATCTCATCAGAATCAAATAGGGGCTCTGGCATGTTCAAACTGCAACCCCAATGACTTTATGAACCATTGAGAAAGAGTGACAATATATCAGCATTTACAAACATATGTCTGTTTTTCATATGTTTTAACCCATATAAGCATTGCGTTCTTTTGGCGGACATAGACAAACAGTGCAGACTCAAATCAGACACTACAGAAAGTGGCGTCTGATCAGGGTCTCATATGGTTGCTTTCAGAAGGTTCTATTAATATTAGGATAAAATTTAAACTACCTACTGGAAAACCCATAAAATGAAAATGGACTAGTCCAAAAATGTGAAGAGTATGAAATTCTATTTTGGCTTAAATATGAGTTAGAATGATGATCAATTTAACCTGTATTTTATTGTCGTATATATGCTTACAAAAGTTACATGTAAATTGTATATATGCAAAATTGAATTAATGATATCTTATATTTTTGTTGATGTCTTATTTAGCTTGCAATAATGTAACAAGAACACGAACTCTCGAAAAGAAAATACGAATATGCGCGTTTTAATTAGTTATGACACTCACGATTTTAATGCGCAGTAAGATTCTTTTCGATATATCATGTGTTTGTTACAAAATATCCCCCACCCCCAAGAAATCGCTGGTCTGGCCATCACACATCACAAAATCATACTGATTATTTAACACAACAAAAACACCTTGAATAGCTTAACTCTTGGTATCAGATTGGGAACATGTATATCCGAAATAATGATGAGAGGTCATAGAATGCATTCAGACCATCTCAATCTTTTAGTCAAATATTATGCATACATCACTTTCCCAATGTAACTGAAAAACTGTTGAAATGGTCATAAAACCACATTGAAAGAAAAAAGTCACTGCATACTGTTGAAAGGGCCATTAACATAAGAATGAAGTCCAGAAGATCCATAATTCTGGCCTGTAAATTTATTCAGTTATTCTCATTGGAACATTAGTAAATGGAATTTCATGTTGTGCGCTCTATAAGTTAAAAATCGTTAAAGCCATTTGAAAAAAACTTTGTATACTTGTAAACAACGATGAGACCATGTGTCATGCATAAGAAACATATCTCTGGCTTATATATTTTAGATTTATACCCCTTTGATTAATTTAATACAATTCTATGTCTACACAGAAGATATTTGATGAAATTTGATAATTTGTAAAGAATTATGAGAAGACATGTCATGCAAAAGAATTATAACTCTGACTTGTATCTTTTTTCGAGTTATTTCCCTTTGATCAGTTTAAACGCAATTTCGCGTCTTGTCTATAATTTGAAAATCGTTCAACGATACTTTGGTGAAACTCAATACATTTTATAGGCGCGCGAGTCAACTGGTCATGCACAAGATCTATAACCCTGGTTTGTACATTTTGGGTTATGTCCCATTTATCATTTTAATTGCAATTCAATGTCCTCTCTAAAATTTGAAAACAGTTGCTGTGCAGATATATTGATGAAACTTCATCCATATTGGAAGCATTATGTGATGATATATGATGTAGAAGAACTATTACTCTGCCTAAGATATTTCTATCCTTCCAACAACAAAATGGAGAAACATCTTATTTTCTTAATTTGGAGGAAAAAAGCAAGTTCTAATTTCACTTACATCTGGTATATACCTCATGTTCTGTTTTTAATGGCCATCTCGAGAGCATTACATTTTTATGAGGGAATCTGGCTGCAATATATTGTTTTAGGTTCTTTTAAACGTATTTTGATTACCTTTTCAGCCCTCTCAACAGTGTTTTAGTTGAATGGCACTAGTACTGGGGACGTTCATGTTATGATTAGAGGTGGTGGAGGCTATGCTGTAGTGCTTACAGCCAAAAATCACTATGTTTTGTCCTTGAGCAAGACATTTATCGGCTACATAATACTTATTCAACCCAGGAAGACAAGAAACCGTCCAGACATGACTGAAAAATTGTTAAATAGGACGTAAATAAACATAAAAAAACGAACATATAATACATATCAAGATTTTTATCAAAACTAAAATATTATTTTTCCAGAATGAAAAATACTTCTTTAAAAAGCGAAATTAGTTACTTTACATATGAAAGTTATTTTCTTCAAAAATAAATACTTTTTATTTTGACAATGAAAAACAACAAAATCGTTTGTTTGAAACGAACTGCCATATGATAAAAACATGCAAAATTAAATTGCATGCAAAGAGTTAACCCTTTAAGCCAAGACTGTTTAAGTATTTTACACCAGGGAAAGGGGCAAATACTGTAAAGCTTCTGCACTGGCTGGAGTGGACAGCGCACAGACATGGAACAGGCTGCTTCTAGTAGGTGCGCTTGAATATTAACGCAATATGTTTGTTTATCTTCGAAAAAGCTATCATTTGCCAAGTTGGGCACATGATATATGGTAAGTGTGATTACAGAATGGCTATAAAGGTTGTTTTCCCATTGTGCAGCTCTTTCTTTACACTTCTTTTGTATAATTTAGATCAAGTTGAGACATGTTTTGCTAAATATACCGATTACAACACTTTCTCACCTATAAAAGTAATATATTTTTTCAATACTTGAATCCAAAGCAGACGAATTTTCTTTCTATACAGGTAAATCTTTGGTACCCTGTTCTCTAACGTCGCACAGGTATTATCATAAAAGATGGGGTATCAAAGTCAAAGAAACAGTTTCGCTTTCCCCTATTGAATATAACATTTAACAGAAAAAATAGTTTTTTTTCTTGGATCAGACAGCTTTAGAATGTGTAAAATAGATTTGCCTGCAAAATTTTGTTAATTTTATACAATAAACGTGTTGCTTGAACTCTTAGCGTCGCCTGCTGATAATGTTTGCAAACAGTTTGGATCCAGATCAGACTGAACAAGCCTGATCTAGACCCGAACTGTTTGACACTTGAAAAAACATCAGCAGAAGACAAAAAGGCTTGAAACATTTCCTAGGGGCAATCGTTTAAGTGGGGGAATCCCAATATTCTAAAAATAAAACATTTGTAAAAAGAGAATTTTCATTTGTGAAAAAACTAATTTTCATTTGTAAAAAAAGTATTTTCGTTTGTAAAAAAGCATTTTTATTTGTAAAAAAAGAATTTTTATTTGTGAAAAAACTAATTTTTATTTGTAAAAAAAGTATTTTCATTTGTGAAAAATTAATTTTTATTTGTAAAAAAAGTATTTTCGTTTGTAAAAAAGTATTTTTATTTGTAAAAAAAGAATTTTTATTTGTGAAAAAACTAATTTTTATTTGTAAAAAAAGTATTTTCGTTTGTAAAAAAAGTATTTTCATTTGTGAAAAAGCTATTTCAAGCATATCCGGAGTATATCTCCTATATTATATGTATTATATTTAATGGATACCACAAGATGAAATGGATTGGTTTGACCATAGTTATGTGACAGAATCGAGCTTCTACCCCATCTACTACTAAAAACATCATTTTAAAAGGGTTATAAGCATCAGAGCATAGCCACCACCACCTCTGGTCATAAAATGAACATGTCCTCCCAATTTCAGATCCTAAGAAAAAAAGCATATGCATTTGCCCCGCCCACTTCCTTTTGTTTTCAGCCAATCAGGTGCAAGAAAGAAAATTGTATTGTATTTACAATTGAACAATACAATTTCCTTTCTTGCACCTGATTGGCTGAAAACAAAAGGAAGTGGGCGGGGCAAATGCATATGCTTTTTTTCTTAGGATCTGAAATTGGGAGGACATGTTCATTTTATGACCAGAGGTGGTGGTGGCTATGCTCTGATGCTTATAACCCTTTTAAAATGATGTTTTTAGTAGTAGATGGGGTAGAAGCTCGATTCTGTCACATAACTATGGTCAAACCAATCCATTTCATCTTGTGGTATCCATTAAATATAATACATATAATATAGGAGATATACTCCGGATATGCTTGAAATAGCTTTTTCACAAATGAAAATACTTTTTTTACAAACGAAAATACTTTTTTTACAAATAAAAATTAGTTTTTTCACAAATAAAAATTCTTTTTTTACAAATAAAAATACTTTTTTACAAACGAAAATACTTTTTTTACAAATAAAAATTAATTTTTCACAAATGAAAATACTTTTTTTACAAATAAAAATTAGTTTTTTCACAAATAAAAATTCTTTTTTTACAAATAAAAATGCTTTTTTACAAACGAAAATACTTTTTTTACAAATGAAAATTAGTTTTTTCACAAATGAAAATTCTCTTTTTACAAATGTTTTATTTTTAGAATATTGGGATTCCCCCACTTAAACGATTGCCCCTAGGAAATGTTTCAAGCCTTTTTGTCTTCTGCTGATGTTTTTTCAAGTGTCAAACAGTTCGGGTCTAGATCAGGCTTGTTCAGTCTGATCTGGATCCAAACTGTTTGCAAACATTATCAGCAGGCGACGCTAAGAGTTCAAGCAACACGTTTATTGTATAAAATTAACAAAATTTTGCAGGCAAATCTATTTTACACATTCTAAAGCTGTCTGATCCAAGAAAAAAAACTATTTTTTCTGTTAAATGTTATATTCAATAGGGGAAAGCGAAACTGTTTCTTTGACTTTGATACCCCATCTTTTATGATAATACCTGTGCGACGTTAGAGAACAGGGTACCAAAGATTTACCTGTATAGAAAGAAAATTCGTCTGCTTTGGATTCAAGTATTGAAAAAATATATTACTTTTATAGGTGAGAAAGTGTTGTAATCGGTATATTTAGCAAAACATGTCTCAACTTGATCTAAATTATACAAAAGAAGTGTAAAGAAAGAGCTGCACAATGGGAAAACAACCTTTATAGCCATTCTGTAATCACACTTACCATATATCATGTGCCCAACTTGGCAAATGATAGCTTTTTCGAAGATAAACAAACATATTGCGTTAATATTCAAGCGCACCTACTAGAAGCAGCCTGTTCCATGTCTGTGCGCTGTCCACTCCAGCCAGTGCAGAAGCTTTACAGTATTTGCCCCTTTCCCTGGTGTAAAATACTTAAACAGTCTTGGCTTAAAGGGTTAACTCTTTGCATGCAATTTAATTTTGCATGTTTTTATCATATGGCAGTTCGTTTCAAACAAACGATTTTGTTGTTTTTCATTGTCAAAATAAAAAGTATTTATTTTTGAAGAAAATAACTTTCATATGTAAAGTAACTAATTTCGCTTTTTAAAGAAGTATTTTTCATTCTGGAAAAATAATATTTTAGTTTTGATAAAAATCTTGATATGTATTATATGTTCGTTTTTTTATGTTTATTTACGTCCTATTTAACAATTTTTCAGTCATGTCTGGACGGTTTCTTGTCTTCCTGGGTTGAATAAGTATTATGTAGCCGATAAATGTCTTGCTCAAGGACAAAACATAGTGATTTTTGGCTGTAAGCACTACAGCATAGCCTCCACCACCTCTAATCATAACATGAACGTCCCCAGTACTAGTGCCATTCAACTAAAACACTGTTGAGAGGGCTGAAAAGGTAATCAAAATACGTTTAAAAGAACCTAAAACAATATATTGCAGCCAGATTCCCTCATAAAAATGTAATGCTCTCGAGATGGCCATTAAAAACAGAACATGAGGTATATACCAGATGTAAGTGAAATTAGAACTTGCTTTTTTCCTCCAAATTAAGAAAATAAGATGTTTCTCCATTTTGTTGTTGGAAGGATAGAAATATCTTAGGCAGAGTAATAGTTCTTCTACATCATATATCATCACATAATGCTTCCAATATGGATGAAGTTTCATCAATATATCTGCACAGCAACTGTTTTCAAATTTTAGAGAGGACATTGAATTGCAATTAAAATGATAAATGGGACATAACCCAAAATGTACAAACCAGGGTTATAGATCTTGTGCATGACCAGTTGACTCGCGCGCCTATAAAATGTATTGAGTTTCACCAAAGTATCGTTGAACGATTTTCAAATTATAGACAAGACGCGAAATTGCGTTTAAACTGATCAAAGGGAAATAACTCGAAAAAAGATACAAGTCAGAGTTATAATTCTTTTGCATGACATGTCTTCTCATAATTCTTTACAAATTATCAAATTTCATCAAATATCTTCTGTGTAGACATAGAATTGTATTAAATTAATCAAAGGGGTATAAATCTAAAATATATAAGCCAGAGATATGTTTCTTATGCATGACACATGGTCTCATCGTTGTTTACAAGTATACAAAGTTTTTTTCAAATGGCTTTAACGATTTTTAACTTATAGAGCGCACAACATGAAATTCCATTTACTAATGTTCCAATGAGAATAACTGAATAAATTTACAGGCCAGAATTATGGATCTTCTGGACTTCATTCTTATGTTAATGGCCCTTTCAACAGTATGCAGTGACTTTTTTCTTTCAATGTGGTTTTATGACCATTTCAACAGTTTTTCAGTTACATTGGGAAAGTGATGTATGCATAATATTTGACTAAAAGATTGAGATGGTCTGAATGCATTCTATGACCTCTCATCATTATTTCGGATATACATGTTCCCAATCTGATACCAAGAGTTAAGCTATTCAAGGTGTTTTTGTTGTGTTAAATAATCAGTATGATTTTGTGATGTGTGATGGCCAGACCAGCGATTTCTTGGGGGTGGGGGATATTTTGTAACAAACACATGATATATCGAAAAGAATCTTACTGCGCATTAAAATCGTGAGTGTCATAACTAATTAAAACGCGCATATTCGTATTTTCTTTTCGAGAGTTCGTGTTCTTGTTACATTATTGCAAGCTAAATAAGACATCAACAAAAATATAAGATATCATTAATTCAATTTTGCATATATACAATTTACATGTAACTTTTGTAAGCATATATACGACAATAAAATACAGGTTAAATTGATCATCATTCTAACTCATATTTAAGCCAAAATAGAATTTCATACTCTTCACATTTTTGGACTAGTCCATTTTCATTTTATGGGTTTTCCAGTAGGTAGTTTAAATTTTATCCTAATATTAATAGAACCTTCTGAAAGCAACCATATGAGACCCTGATCAGACGCCACTTTCTGTAGTGTCTGATTTGAGTCTGCACTGTTTGTCTATGTCCGCCAAAAGAACGCAATGCTTATATGGGTTAAAACATATGAAAAACAGACATATGTTTGTAAATGCTGATATATTGTCACTCTTTCTCAATGGTTCATAAAGTCATTGGGGTTGCAGTTTGAACATGCCAGAGCCCCTATTTGATTCTGATGAGATTCCTCACAGAAATTTACATTGTCCAGTTCACCGTTCAAAAGTTCTTCTACTAACAGCATAGCCGATTTTAGTTTCTCCCACTGTAGAAACGTTAGGGCTATGCCAGCTTTCGTTGGGGTTAGTGTCTCCTGGCCCTCTGGTACAAACCAGCGTCTGATGTTTACCAGGGGATATCCACTTTTCACAGAAACGTGATAATTTCCACCCAAGTGTATAAACAAGTCCACCGGTTTAGAATCCTGGTATTGGTCAACAGCACTGTCAACATTTTCTAAGAAACAATATTGAAGTTTCTTCCACTTTTCAAGATTTAAAGCGATCCTCTTTTTAGTTGGAAATAATGTCCCATCGTCTCTTCTGTCATACCTTCTTACATGTATGAACATTTGCCCCTTAAACAATTTACCAACAACATAACACTGATATCCGAGATCTATTTGGCACAATTGTTCTTGTTGGTCTCCTTTTCGGCCACTAACAGTTTTCATCCAGTGTTCTGACCAGTCATTAGCAGGCATGTTCTCCGAACAGTTGTTACTAGTGTCTATCACAAGACGACCAGGCTGGTCGTATCCATCGCTGGCGTTTTCATCAACGTCTGCTATTTTTCTTTTATTATTCTGCGCGAGCGGCAGTCTAAGAAGTGTGGCACAGCTACCCTTTCTATCCATAATAAAGCGGATAATTTTTCGTAGTCTTTACAGTTGCGTTACTGAAATTAGTATGAAAGCGTTTTCATTTGCTTTATATTTGTAAAAAAAAAAACGGATATCCTACGTCATGCTTAGATCTTTTGTCTTTTGGCGGCCATTTTGATGAGTCATTCTATATTTAGTAACAAAACAGCCATATCATGTTACTTGAGAGCCCTATTATTGACACAAGACAACTTTTTTTTCAATTGAAATATTGCACAACGATATAAATAAACTTTCAATACAATAGTTGGCAGTATTTCAAACCCGATAACAAAAACGTGTATGCGCAGCTATCTAGTGGGGACTAGTTTTCTGACTAGTCTTTATCTACATACATTTTTTGTGTATGCCAGCAGCGAAGGGTCTGAGGGCGATAGCGCATTTGCGTAGGCTCGCCTAAGCATTTTTGGGACCAGATCATGAAAGAACCACGGTACTTATCGCGTATCCGTATAGTCATGCTACGCGAAGCTATCTAGTGGGGCTATAGGTCTGACTCTTTGACCGAGTCTTTATCTACATCCATACTTTGTGTCAGCGAGCAGCGAAGGCTCGTAAGAGTTTGTACAAAAACTTTCACTAAAATGCAGTCTGACCAACATAATCTGCCAAATATATACATGCATCACCACCCCAATACAACTCAAATATTGTTGAAAGAGTCATAAACCATAGTGCAATGGTATCTACCCTGTGTAATTGATATGCTGATGAAAGGAAAAGTATCAGTCACTGTATATAGACAAACAAGACAAATTTTTTGCCCCTCTTTCTTTCTTTTATAGTAAAATACTCTTGTAACCCGCTCTGCTAGCGTGCAATATGGTAAAGGTGGCTTAAAATGGTTCTTCAGTGTATAATAATATTTAGCCTGATCAGAGTCCCCACTGTCAAAACATGAAGCTTTTCGATAAAAATACAATCTCGTTGATTGCATCAATTATCATGACATCCGAGACAAGGTTAAAATGAGTTAAAGTTCATTCAGGTGTACAGTATTTCAACAACAATGACAGCAGTGTAGCAAGAAAACCGTCTCGAGTGTTTCGGACTGATTAAGGACTCAAACCAGCCTGCTGAATATAACACATGGTTTACATTAAAAAGAGAAACCATAGGTATTATACTATCTAAGTAGCAAACGATCAAGGTGCTAAAATTCGCAAGCTGATCAGCGCCTTTATTCTTAATTCTTTGCAATGACATTAAACTGGATTTTTTGTGACGATGATCATATATATAATACTTATAAATCATAAAATCTGATCAGTTGCGCTACTGATATTAATTGTTTTTTTTCGATCTCACGCAATGTTGTGAAATCGGCGGCCATCTAAGATCTATTGTTTTACCGTCTGACGCAATGTGGTGCAATAACAGGAACCGGATGTCATCGTGGACACCATATCTCAGGCCTAACATGATGTTGTGCAATCGTTTACATGGGGGCCGCCATCTTGGAACAGGGAACAGGCATTAGCCATCAGCTAGACTAAAAACAAACGCTCTATACTACTCTTAATGCAGGTCAAAAGTATTGCACTCTGCAAAACTTTCGACCTTAATTTAGCTACCATTTGTCATTAAGATCTTTGTTTTGTCTTTTTTTGAGTGGCCGCTTAAGACAGGTTTTACTGTATTAATCAAATTGGCCCCAAATCGGACATAAATCAGACATAGATTTCTTCAGCAGAGCTATGGGGTTAATCCTATTATTTTCTACATTGGCTCTGTATCAAATATTCCATAGATCAATAGATAAAATCCACTTAAATATTCAATAATACTTGGACAAAATGTCTTTGTCTCCTAAGAAAAACAAATTACAAGCAATAAATATCATTGTATAATTGCAAAATGCAGGTAAAACTAGAATTTTAAGCATGTTAATCCAATGACTGACACTCCGGGAGCACAGTGGCAAAGTGGTATGGTGCTTGACTCGAGACCGAGAGGCTGTGGGTTCGAGCATCACCACAGGGTCACTGTGTTGTGTCCTTGAGCAAGACACATTTATCCTTGCTTTAAGTACTGGTTCAACCCAGGAAGACCCGTCCCGGCATAACTGAAAAATTGTTGACTGGGATGTAAAGAATCAAATCATAAAAACAAACCAACGACTGTCAGTGAGTCCCTGGATTGAAATATGTATGGTTTTATCTAATATTTGACATTATCATATGACGTCGCGTCCGGGAGTGAAATAAAATGCAATAAAATGGATAAACCACCAGTGGTTTATTGATTTACGGGAAATGTTATGACGGCCATAACAACGTTGCGTACATAATGACAAAACTATAACGTTTTTACGCCAGAAATCAGATTTCAAAGTTTTTGTCATACGATAAATAGAATGTGACAATCGTGCTCTTGTATTATTGAATTTATTAAACTCGTTGCGAAAAAGAGATAAAATGCTCGGCTTATGCTCGGCAAGCCTCGCATTTTATCTCTTTTCCCCAACTCGTTTAATAAATTCAATAAAACATGAGCACTCATGTAAGATCCTCTTTTTATACATTTGTTACTGGACTACTAACAGACTTGAAACAGATTCTGTGTGAAGACCCCATGTCTGTTAGATGAGAGGTAATATCAGTTCCTCATACGTTCATCATGAATTACAGTCTGTATTGATGTCTGGTTCTATGGTCATCGTATGTTTCATGTGCTCGATACATCCATCGCTGGGCCGGATAGCAGCAGCAGGAAAACAATTACTAATGGACACCAACGCCCGAAAATACTTGATTTTGCCTTTTTTTAGCCATTTCACGTATGTACGTACGTACATCTGTTAGTCCAGTATGACTGAGGCTTAATCAGTCATTGCCCAACTGCCTTTAAGCTTGCAATAAGGGCTTGAACTTCTGAAAGCGCATATGTTTACAAATTAGATAAGAAATACAATATAGGGATAACAGAATGAAATTTAGCCATGTGTCCGGTTCAAATCAACAGCCTTATATGTAAATTGCTACATGTACATCGAGACTCCATCTACAAGTCTTAAAAATTTGGCAAGAACATGATTGTACTAATTAAGATATGATAATAGCCCTAGCTGGGCTTGCAAATAACATAGGTGCTGATTAGACTGTACTTTAGCACAGTCTTATCTGTGCTTTTGTTGTTCGCATACAACAAACATAATTTTTGTTTTCTCACAATATGATCTAAATTATACCGAATCGAAATCATTTCTAAAGACATGGAAAAAGTATGTTGGTAACTTCTGGTGAGGTAAAAGCGGAACAGTATAAATATTGATCTTTGGATTATTAGCGAAAACATTTCAAAAGTTTTATACTGCTTCGTTTATCAGCTTGGAGCTCTAGATAACAGGAGTGTCCCAATTGCTATATATTGCTACGACCAGCCTGGCCAATCATCATGACAATCCAATTATGTTAAAATGTTAGTGACTTCTTCAGAAAATTGTTCAAATCAGGTCAAATAGTCTTGGCCGGAACATTTGTACATGCCACAAAACTTTTTATGTGTTGTATTTTTCGGCTTTTAACCATCACCAGATACTAGAATTATTATTCATTTTGTCAAAATTAGTAAATGCTTTAGTTTACCCTCGGCAAATAGCTTTTAATGCTCCACAATGTGACGTGTACCCGCAAAATTCTCTTTGTAATACATTTTGGTGCATGCACAAATTAAGACATTAATTGATAAAGCAAAATTAATGTACTCGACAATTTCAAAACCCCAGAATATTTCAATTCAGAACAACAGGGGCAAAACCCTGTCCAGAACATTTAAGAGTATCGTGAATACCAGAAGCCACATCCTGTTCAAGAGTTTAGTTCTTCATAGTGTCAGTTGCGTTGGATTTTTATGCATTTGATCAATATTTTCTTTGATATTTATTTCATGTTGAAATTTGAAATCTCTATTAACTGACAAAAAAATTGTGAAAAATTTACAATATATTTTGAATAAATCACCACCAGTTTTATTAAGAGTTGAAAAGGTGATGGTAATTTATGTACATCTGAGGGAGATTGGTTACTAGACAAAAACATCACAACCCAGTGAACCAGATCAAAAAATATTTTGCAAACAAAATGTTATTTTTAAAATAAGAAACTAGAAATGTGTCCAGGGGACATGGATGCAAAAATCGTATATTCTCACAAAGACAATAAGGTCCAATTACTTCTTGAGGGAAGTTTGTATGCCCCTCTGTGAAATATGCTGATGACTACAGGACTTAGTTAAAAGACCAAGCCTCCCATTTTATCTCTTTTCCTCAACTCGTTTAATAAATTCAATAAAACATGAGCACTCATGTAAGATCCTCTATGTGTGTTGCTTTAGTGGTTAATGAGGAACCTACTGTCATTCCGGGCCAAATTTGTCGCCTGCTAATATCTCTTTGCAAACAGTTTGGACCCAGATCATGCCCGACAAAATGTCGGGCCTGTTCTGGATCCAAACTGTTTGACACTCTGATAGTGTTCCTGAAAGAATATTTCAAAAAAGTTGATTTTGAAAAAAATCAACAGACGCAAAAATGCATGCAAAATTACCCAGTAGGCAAAGTATTAATGAGAAACCCTGTCATTCCAGGGTAGATATTAGTGGGTAATGTTAAGTGGATTTTTCACTTGAGGCAGTATTTGATGTCTACCTTTTATCTACTTTTCATAAAGACTTTGAAAGAAATTGATATATCTAAAGCATTCCACCCTAAATTCTGTCATTTAATGTATCCGCTTTCTTGATATAGCGTGCATAATTTGTACATCACGCTAAAAAGGCTAAAAATGATATGAGGAAGCAACATGAGAATGTGGGGCTTCATAAATGCATGGCTCAGACGAGCCTGCGTAATTCCATGCAGTCTCCACAGAGCCTTCGGTCGTTCGCTTAATTACACAAAGTGTGGACTGCTGGATACGTCAGCTGCAATGGTGATGATGATGGTTGTTTAAAGGAGGCTTTTACGTATATGCAATTAGTACCAAAGTCTAATATGTCCAATTATGATAGTCTTCTCTCGATACCTCAACCTCTTCTTTTAACCCTTAAAGTGCCAATCATGACTGCAGCAGACGACAAATTTTGCAACATCTTTCCCAATTTTTAGCAAAAATAAGGTATGATATTTCATGAGAATCGTCTGCCAGCAGACGATTCTCATGAAATATCATGCCTTATATGTTATTTTTGAAAAAGCGGCAAAATTTGAAACTGTCGTCTGCTGCAAATTATAGGTGGCGTTTTAAAGGTTAAAGCATCAGGGTAATTGTGATTGCCTCTAGATCTTTCTGTCTGTCTGTTATGCTATCTCCCCCATACCACTTGACTGATCCAACTGAATTTGTTGAATGGCTTGCACATTTGTGGCATCAAAGAGCAAATTTTTTTCTGGCTGTGCACCTCAAGGTCCAATCAGGAGGGGAACGTTGGGATATGGGGCAGTATGTGTCACTGCCATTGACTGTGCGATTCTTGATATTTTCTTCTTTTTCAGGGAATATATCATGTATATGGGCGTTGACTCGACAAAACCTGTCTTCGGGGGTTTCAGACAGAGTGAGACTCAAACCAGTCTTCTCAGCTACAGAGACTAACTTGAAAATTAAAATTTCACCTGTAGCAAGTTTAGAAACGATACTTTCCAATAAGCGAATAACAAAGGCGATGATCAGTCTGCACAGACTGATCAGCACCTTTGTTGTTTGCAAAAAACCCAGAAGACAGGTTTTCTCGCGTCGAGGCCCATAATAGAAACCTGCGCTATATATGGACATTTCAGGAAAATTCACTGAATTTTCATTGAGCTTGATCTTATTTTGGTTTCTTGTAGGGGTTGATTGGGGAAAATGCTGTCTGCTGCAATTTTTTTGAAAAAATCATTTCAATGTACTAATTAATCCAGGACTTTCCTGATTATTTTATTTCAGGCTTCATACAGCCGCCAATCATCCACTGGCTCTACCTCCTCAAATACACAAGCTCCACCCACAAGTTCTAATGTCTCCGCCCACAGTCAGGCACTCTTTCTTCAGAAAGTCCGGGAAAGTAATGAGGCAGTGAATTGTGGAGACTTCCGGAGGGCCATCAAAGCATACACAGAGGCCATTACACTGGATCCTACAAATCATGTGCTGTATACAAACAGATCTACGGCATTCGCCAAGATTCAACAGTTTCAGAAGAGTTTATTGGATGCCAGGAAAGCAAGGGAATTGAATCCAAAATGGGCAAAGGTAGGTCAATGGGCTCATCTCGATGCTGTTCGATTTACTTTTGAGTGCTGTTACAGTGTACCTTTTTATAGCTCAACTGAACACAGGGTGCCCAGGGTGAGCTTTTGTATGTGATCGTTGGATGTCTGTTATGCATCGTCAAGAATTGCTTCAAAGGAGACCTCCCCATAAACTTCTGGTTGGATTTTGGCCAAACTTGGCAGGAATGATTTTTATATGGCCTTTATTATATTGATGTGTCCTGTGTTATTCTCTGCATGCTGGGTAATTTTGCATGCATTTTTGTAGTCTGCTGATTTTTTCAAAATTAAATTTTTCAAAAATTTCTTTCAGGAATACCATCATAGTGTCAAACAGTTTTGGACCGGATCTGGGTCCAAACTGTTTGCAAAGGTTACCATAAGTTGACAATAGCAGAGTTAATGGATACAGGTTAGCTTATTGCCAGGTGTTTGTATATTGTTTCTTCTGTGAATCAATGTTAAAATCGCAGACAAAAGAGCTTGAAATGCAGGTACGATAACGTTCAATACATATCGATACATTTATGGTATTGTTACACCTACTGATAGTCACAGCCGATATATTCCAATTATGTGGTCAACTATTTTCTTACAGGGTCGACTGATAATTTAATTAATATCAACAGTTAGTTTTTAAACTGGTTGTTCAATAACATCAACATTTACCATATTTGACCTTCTAATTTGTGTTCAAGCTCCTAGATTTCTTTATTAAGTGTTTTGATACACTATAATATGAAGTGTTTTGATACACCATATGAAGTGTTTTGATACACTATAATATGAAGTGTTTTGATACACCATATGAAGTGTTTTGATACACTATATATATGAAGTGATTTCCCGACAGCTACAGTGATGTTTGTTTGTTTTGTTTGTTTGTTTTGTTGCTTTACGTCCCAAGTCAACAGCTATGGTCATTGCGGGATGGTCAGTTCACCTAACCACACTTTTTCCTGGGTAGGCTTGAACAAGCGGTTAACCATTAATTCATGCACATACTTTCGCTTGTAACTGACAACAACCCTTCTTGAATGAATCAGCGGAAGGGAGGAGAATGGCCGTAGAAATCATTTCATGATCAATCTCCATGAAAGTATGGGACCTGACCGGGAGCGAACTCGCGACCCCTGAATCTGCAGTCAGACACGCTGGTAATACTCAGTGGTACTGGTAAATAGGTGTTGGGAACAGACTGGAAATAGGAAACATTATGTGGTTATACAGTAAAACCTATGTAAAACGGCCACTCAAATATAGACGAAACAAAGATCTTAATAACAATTGGTAGCTTAATGAAGGTAGAAAGTATTGCAGAATGCTCCCCCTTGGAACATTCTGCAATACTTTTGACCTGCATTAAGCAATACTTGGTCTTGTAAACCAATTTTCTGTCTTTTTGATAGTGGCTGTTTTACACAGGTTTTACTAGAACTGAAAAGCTGTTAAAAATGACGTAAAGAAGCTAGCGACTTGTTTTGCAATAGTAAAACACAGTCTCATCCGTGTGATAACATGTTTGCAAACATAAAATAACCAAATTCTTTATATTGCACTATAGCCAATGATGTCCTCGAAAAACCTTAGAAAGTTGAAGTAAGTAACACTAAAATGTGTTGCATAAGGATTAACTGGTATCTCTTTCTCGTTGTTACAGTTCGATACATATCTAACTTTGTTTGCATAAAATCTTTTGACTAGGTTATTATACCTGTAAAATTATATCTGACAGATAGATGTCTGGATCAATGGCTCTTATCGTGTTTTCGATCAGTTTGGTTGAGTCTCTTCCAGTAGTTCAGTTATCATAGCCATAGGCCCAGTTGAACAAATAACTTGTTCGTAAGATTTCAATTATTTTCTTAGACATCAGTTTAACATATGTTTTGGGTTGTCAAAAGAACCCTCTCATTGAGACTGTTCTTTTGAGTACCCACAACATATGTTTTGGATGTGAAATGAGAAAAATAGTTCATAATTAATACCCCTCCAATTTGAAAACCTTCATTATTGGTTATTTTTAGCACATCCCTTTCTTGCCTGATAAATTCTTCCAACCAGATTTATACCAGTACAGGCAGGAGAGGAATATAAAACCTGTTCTCATAAATCCAATAACAACCGAAGAGTCAACATCTACAGCAGCCACTGTAGCTAATATCTCTAATTTGATTGGTTGTTTGAAAATTACCTGTGAAATAATTGACAGCTCTTATCAGCAGTGCTTATCAGCCAGATGAGATCAGTTGTCTAATCTAATCTGACAGTAGCTAAGCTCCGCCCTGACTTACTGTCTCATATTTGCCAGAAATCTGCCAAGTTCAGATGGTTTCTTATATATATGGAGAGGTAATAGGTGACAGTTTTCAAATTGGTATTTTGTTCCATTCTAACAAACAGTGCAGATACTGATCATGACATTTTCAGCAGCATCTCTGAGTCTTCTACACCCTAGCTCTTATCTAGATATTCGCTGTATAGCATCCTTTATAATATGGGCCTCGACGCGACAAAATCTGTCTTGGGTTGTTCTGACAAAGCCAGACTCAAACCAGTCTCCGCAGCTACAGAGACTAGCTAGAAGATGAAAATTTCACTTGTAGCAAGTTTTGATATGATACTTTCCAAAACGCGAGTAACAAAGGCGCTGATCAGTCTGCATGGATGTGCAGGCTGGTCTGCGCCTTTGTTGTTTCCAAACCACCAAAGACAGGTTTTCTCGCGTCGAGGCCTATATGGTAGCTGACCAATTCAGCCATACACTGATTTTTAGCATGTATGAGTCATGTATAGCAAGGTTCATTTCCATGGATGCCAATAATTGAGTTAAAAAGGGACTGCATTGTAAATGTACATACATTGTGAAATATTGGGATGCCCTATTGTATTTTCTTCATGCTTAATTGACATTTATCAAGATCAAACTGCGGAAATAGGTAATTTTTAATCAAACAAAACAATACTCCAATATAAGCCTCAGGTTAGGGTTAGGCCAGACAAATAAAAAAATAGGTTTTAGATCTGTATATAGCTTTTCATAATCCATAAGACTAATGCACCAGTCATTAAAGTGCTTCCAATATTTTATGCCCCCACCTAGGGGGATGGCCAGGCAATGGTGGGGATAATGAATTGCAAGGCAACAACCTATTGAGTTACCTTAAGCCTGTACGACACAGAACACACGGCTTATACCGTTGGCCATCCATGTAAACCGTACATACAACCGAACCAACCATCTATGGCCTTATCCGAGTTACACTCGGGCCATTCTAGTGTATCCGTGAAAGCTGTGTATGATTTTTAAAACTTTTAAAAAACTTACACGGGTGCCATGTCCGTGTATGATCGTATTTTCAATCGTACAAGACGGTGAGAGACTGTGTGAACCATACGAGACCGTACAAGACCATGAGAGATTGTATATACAACCCCACAAAAAGTCCACTCCACGAGTGACCTCAACCGCTTCAATATCGTATATAAATCATATGGAATCGACCTAGAAAAAAGTCATTGGGGCCCTATATAAACCCTGTAAATGTCTATATCGAGTTAAAATCGAGTTTAATCATACTAGGCCGTAACAGACTGTACTTGGAACCGTACAACATTCGTATGAAAATCGCTTTGCAAATCGTGTTCAAACAGTGACAAACCTTGCTTGATTGAGTATATCTGTGCTTTGTTCTTACATACTCGTGCTACATTTGAGTCTAAATAGTACCATCTCATCCCCAGGCACGGTTAGAGCTCAATACTCATACCAGTCAACACATGTATAACCGAGTATACCGTATTGGAACCGTGTGCCCAACTGTGTTCTGTGTCAGACAGGCTTTACAGTGCTTGGTTAGTGCCTGGATAGTGCCATTATGTAAACTACAAGGAATTTTTCATTGTAAAGAGTGGGGCAATGATCGACCATTGGATGGTATCTGCAATGCATGGCTTTTAGCCGCCTGTAAATTATGAAGAAGTTATTATCCCTATCATTTCATTTAGGTGTGGGGGGAGGGGCGGTTGTTACATTTAACGAATGGTGCATAACAAATTCTTATCATCTTCCTAGAATAGTAAAACCACAGGCTAAGATAAAATATGGAGAAAAATATATGCCTACTTTTGTAAACTTCTGTTGCGAGTCTATATATAGTTTGTTTGAGAAAATATTGTCTGATTATAATCTTACAAAATGATTGCAAGATTAAAGGCTTATACAGCTTAAATTTTTAATTATTGAGTTTTTAAATTTGTTCAAACATGCATAAGCAAAAATGAATTTGTGGTTTTACTGTTTTGTCACAATGAGGGTGTGTTTGTGGTGGTTTATCTGCCTAGTCAACAGTATGTCGGTCATGTGAGGCTGTTTGAGTCTGTTTGATCAGTGTAGAAATGAACCTCACCAACTGAACTGTCTTCAACATTATCCTGCATATTTATAGGCCAAAATTTTTTATTAGTTGATTTACGGGAATTTTTTTTCAGCATTAGGGTCGGGGGGATGAAAAAAAATAAAATAAAAAAGCTCTGAAAATAACCAGTTAACTGGTCATTTTCAGAGTTTTTTTTTTTATAATATCTCCAGTAAAAACAGCAAAAGTAGTAAGGTAAACCAGTAGTTTGCATTAAATCTTTAAATATTTCATGATTTTCCTAGAAATCTGCAAAGGACAATCACTTTTAACATTGTCACTCTCAAAAGTACACAGAAAAAACCTCCAGAAAATATTATTTTTTCAACGAAACAAATAATATTTAGAGTAGGCGGATAAAATAAAAAAAAAAAAATTGAAATTAAATTTTATTTTTTTCCTACTTTCCGGAAAATTACAGTAGGAGGGTTCGTAAATCAACTAATAAAAAAATTCTGGCCTTAGGCCGCTATTTCTGCAAGAAACAATTGTGTTGTAGGAACTGAAAAAAATCAACAGATGACAAGAAAAGCATGCAAAATTTCCCAGCATACAGAGTTTTTACAGATATCCCATTTTATGATGATAAATTTGATTTCAAGTCTACATGTCAGAAGCTGTTCATGACGACTTACTAAATGTTTTGGACATGAAGCTGGTCACGATGACTTACTGAATAATTTTGGACATGTCTATCGAATATAATAATGCAGCCATTGTAAAACTGTATCAAATCAGGTAGTTCAGGGTTTAATCCATTTTGTTAAGATCAATAACGCCTATAGAAATACATATTTGATTTGAAATATTTAAATTTTGTCATATTTGTAAGTATTAAATAAAAGCCTCGGGCAAAACTTAGTTAATTATTTCGGTCTTGCATTAGCTTAAACTATTTATTTTGCACTTTATTTGTACTTAAACCTGTTGTTTGACTGCAAAGAGGTAAAATCATCACTCCTTTTGTTAGGAGGGTTGAAGAAAGTACATATTCCGAAGCTAAAAGCCATATGAGCAGCATTGAGGCAGTTCGTTTGAGTACCCACAATATAAGTTTTGGTTGAGAAATAAGAAAACTAATTTCTTATAATGCACTCTTATCAAGGGGCCTGTTTGAGCAAGCTCATGTTGCAAATGGTACCTAACCCTTAAAGCGCCACCTATAATTTGCAGCAGACGACAATTTCAAATTTTGCCGCTTTTTCAAAAATAACAAATAAGGCATATTTCATGAGAATCGTCTGCTGGCAGACGATTCTCATGTAATATCATGCCTTATTTTTGTCGAAAATTGGGAAAGATGTCGCAAAATTTGCTGTCTGCTGCAGTCGTGATAGGCGCTTTAAGGGCTAGAGATGTTGGATTGTTTCATTTTATAAAGCTGCAAAGTCATCTATGATTTGTGTAATTAGTCATCTATTGAAGATAGACAACTTGAAATTAAAACCCATTTGTTCAAAGTATTGTTGGCTTGACAGTTTAATTTATGACAGAACCTGCACTTACAGATTTGGCCATTTATAATGATACATATTACATTGCAGATTTTGAGAAAAGGACTTTTATTTTAATCTTTGAATGTATTACTGTAGACAAATTTTCAAATTTTATATCTTTTTTAAAGTGAATAAGAATTATTAGTAATTTGATACATGTACTATCATGAAATGTCATACCATTGTTGCCCCTATTCCACACAGACCACGAGTCCCACGAAAAGCCAAGAATAGATCAATTTAGGATTTGTGCAAAATTGTAAATTTTTCAGTCAATTCATGATGTTCTAGGATGCAGTGACAAAACAGTTAAGATGTTGTTATGAATACTCATGGGATTTGGCTAGAATAGCATGGTATTGATATGAATTCACTATGATGTATAAGAATCTATTCGGAAACACGTGCTGCACTAAAGTTAGGAATCGGTTAGAATTTAATACTAAGTTAAGAATGCCTAATGCATGTACCAATCAGGTACAAATGATAAGAAATTTGTGACTATTCTTGATCAACCATGGGTTTTTCTCTCAAGATATAAAAAGGCCCCCATCCATGCTTCCAGGGCACCTGGGTTTCAAAATGAATGTTCGTCATAGAACAGATATAAATATTAATTGACCTATATATACAGCTTGAACCAGGGGGCCCCCTCTCAGTAAGTATCTCCCACTGGATTGTTAAAAAAAACTTTTAAAAAATATTTGGGCAGAGGATAATCATCAGAGTGGTGCTGTTTGGATCAACATCAGGCCCAACATTCCGACATTCTGTTGGGCCTGATCTGTGTCTAAATTTACTGCTTATAGTTACTTATTAGCCAGTGAAAAAAAAAGTAATTTATCACTGCTGCAGACAGTGGTGTTGTTTTACTACCTGTCAACACTTTGGTATTAGTTACTGTCATAAGGCGCTCACCAGGTAACAGAGACAGAATCTAGTAGCATTTCTATTAAAACCGGTAGGTGTATCATTTATGCATTACAATAATAGATGCATCATTTGCTGCCTGGCTGTTCAGCCCATTTGGTATCAAACAAACCAGAAAGTTTTTTGGATCTCCTGTAAAATTTACTAAAGTGCACGTACGAGGTTTTGTAATCAAACCAACGATATAATGAATGTATCAAATCAGGTTGGCAAGTGGACCTTAGGTTATAAAAAAAATTTCATTCTCAACTCACTTGAGCATGAAATTCAATATTTTCATTAATATAAAAATATAAACAGATGAGACAATTGTCTTGCTCAGTATAGAAGACAATGTCATGTCAGATAAAATTAGGCCACTGAACTTTATTTTGTTTGATTTGATTCTTTACGTCCCAGTCAACAATCTTTCAGTTACGTTGGGACGTGTCTTCCTGGTTTGAACCAGTACTAAGCTAGGATTATTGTGTCTCGCTCAAGGACACAAAACAGTGACGCCTGTGAGGCTCGAACCGTGCGCAGCCCCTTGGTTTCCAGTCAAGCACTCTACCACTGCGCTCACATGGGGGGGCCGGGCTACTGTCAGAACAAATTAGGCCACTGAACTGATCTAGCTGATATTAGCAGCATGGTCAATGAGCTTATAAGAGCTGTCAATCATTTCGCAGGTATAGTCAAGAGTGGGTGGAGCTTAGCTTCAGTCAGATTAGGCCACTGAACTGATCTAGCTGATAAGCAGCATGGTCACTGAGCTGATAAGAGCTGTCAATTATTTCACAGGTAATTTTCCAACAGCAAATCAAATTAGAGATATTAGCTTCATGAGCTGCTGTAGATGTTGACTCCTTGACTGTTGCTGTATTTATGAGAAAAGAAGATGACTAAATTAGCCTTTTATAGTCCACTGCTACCTTAAAGCGCCAAGAAAAAAATGTATCTGAAAATGTTGTCTGCTACAAATAATTACCTTACATTACCGACAAATAAAGTATAGAAGTAAACAGCATTACCGACGAATAAAGTATAGAAGCAAACAGCGTGGACCCAGAACAGACTGCTCCTATAGGAGCAGTCTGATCTAGGTCAACACTTTTTGCCATAAAGGCTTCTTAAACATTTCAGCAGACCAGAAAAACAGGCCAATTTTGTTGCAATTGGCGCATTAAGGGTAAGCTGAACTGAGAATGTGTGATTCACTCAGCCCTTCTGTAAAAGTGCCATCGATTTCGATGGAAAACGATGGAGTATTGGAACGAGCTAAGATGGGTATTTTCCATCAATGGTGAAAAAGAGTGAAAAAACAGGGGATTGATAAAGAGAGTAGAAAATGGTGGCATTTTGTCCATCATTTGCCATCATTTGCCATCACGATGGAGTATTGGAACATATCAGTGAAAATCGATGGTATTTATGCCACCAAGTGCCACTAATATCTTTTGCCATCGTTTTCCAGTACTGATGAAAAACAGTGGCAAATTTTCCACCATTTGCCATGACGGTGGAGTATTGGAACATATCGCTGAAAATCGGTGGCATTATATGCCACCATTTGCCATCAAGATTGAGCAGGCATTCTTGCCACCGTTTGCCAGTGCTGATGGAAATTGATGGCAATTATTTCCATCGATTGCCACCATGATGGAGAATGGTGGCATTTGATGGCTAGTTAGTGGAAAATGGTGGAATTTAGTGGCATTTTTACCTCGTCAACCATTTGTTGCACTTTACACTCAGAAAAATTACAGTTCAATTGTTTAACCATTCTGAGTGCAATATATGTTGCAAAAATGTCACTTAATACCATCATTTGTACCTACCTACCAAAGAACAGGATTAGCTGTCACAAGTTGTTTTATCCGAAGGTTGAAAAACTGAGTTGAACACATCATCTTTTTTTAAAAATTTATAGTAGTATACGTCACTAAATTACCTAAAGCTGCTGTTCATTGGATGTATTTAAATTGAAACCAGTTTATGTAGCTAGGCCTCCAGATAAACAAAACTTTGGTGTGTAGAATTGTTCATGTTTTTAAACATCATTTTCAAAGTTTCTTTAAGGTGCTCAAGAAAACCGTCTTAAAACCATCTCATTGGGACAGTTCATTTGAGTACCCAAAGCATATGTTTTGGTTGAGAAATAAGAAAAATATTTTTTTTATTAACCACTCGTATCTGGAGGCCTGATATCCTAATGATAAAGGTTCCTTTTTATTATCACAGTTTTCTCTGATTCCTTGGCAGTCTCTCTACTCAAAATGAAAGTCTTCTCTTCAAAATCTTTTGCAACGAAAGTTACGAAACACAGGTTTGCTGCATCTGAAACATAAATAAAAACAAAATTAAACACAGGTTAACTCCATTTTACTAACTCTAACCATGCTGATTTTTCATAAATAAGCCACAACCACCTAAATTTTTATCTAACAAACTAACTTTATGGATATCAGTTTTGAGCCACTTATTCACAAGCAAATCAGAAAGGACCTCTGACACTTTGATAGGATATCTGCCTATTTTTCAGATGCTTCCCAAATTTTCCCTATGCATAAGATATCGCTGCTATTCTTTTGAATAGGACGCTTGATGTATTAGGAACGAATTAAGGTTATAATTAGACAGACAGAACCCTACGACAAAACAGGAGACGCTACCAAAGGGGGTAGGGGTTGCAAAATTTGACTTCACCAAAACATTTAGAAATCAATTATTTTCACGTGTAAGGGTATTTCTCATCAATCCTCGATTACATACCACAGTGAAAGTAGTTTAAAGTCCAAAATCATGAGCATTTTAATGATTAATTTTGTTGTTGTTTTTTCTTTCTGATTTGTTAAGAAATATTTTGAAGTGCAACTGTGGTCCATATTCAACCTTGATGACAATGTATTTACCTGGTGCAATATTATGCAGCAATGTAATATAACCATTCATCCATGCATAAAGTACACCAAGTCAATGGCCATGTAGTTTATGTGTATTGGGTAGATACAGTTTATGTGCAAAATATTCTACCAACTGAATTTAGTAAAAGGACAATTTTCATAATCTAAAGAAAAATATGCTAAAACGTTGTAATATTTCATGACTAATGGGTTATGAAAAGGAAGCTTACTTGTACTTATTATTTCATTATACTGGAAAAAAAGATTTTCAAGAGAGCACACCAAAAATCCGAATGCTAATGATCGGGCCCGCCCAGACGTCACATTTTGGGCTGTGGGATATCATTCCCCCCCGAGTCCCAGCTAGCTTTTCACATATATTATGTAAAATATGAGAACACACTTACGTGCAAAAGGATTAGTTGGGACTCGGGGGGGAATGATGTTTTAAAAATATTTTTCTATTTCCTATATGTATAATACAAAAAGTGACCATTTTAGCCCCAAAATAAAGCCGTACATTTATGGAAATAGGAAATCAAATGGAAAATCATAAAATAGAGACCAACAACGAGCTTATATATGAAGATGGAAGCATTTGATTGACTTTATTTTTTATCAAATTAATAGGCAGCGATACACTGTGATTCCCATTACCACCGTCAGAGGTCCTTATTGCAAATCTGGATCATCTGGTTTAAGGGAAGCCAGCTGTTCTGGCTCTTCACTGTTTTCAAAACAGGGCATTTCTAGGTTTGTCACATGAAGCATTTGCTTGTTTTACATTTGGATATTTTTAGCAAACTTATCTTAACCTTTATCACACCTCTATTGTTTTATCATGAGGGTGTCGTCTGCTTTTTATGTCTGCTGTGTATACTGTAGAGTATGAAGAGCATTTAAGTGTATAACAGTCCTTTTTGTGAAACATATAGGCAAACAGAGCAGACACAGTTCAGGTCCCGCAAAGCGGCATAATGTGGTGTCTGATCAGGGTCTCCATTACTTGCTCACAGAGATTTGAATCAAAATGAAAAATACCACCCAGCAACTCTCAAAATTGAAAAGGACCAGTCCAATTGATAAGATTGGGAAATTCCATTCAGCTTAAATGGGTAAATAAACAGGGTTTTTTTTTTTTTTTTTTGGGGGGGGGGGGGTTTGCGAAAGGCAAAGACCACTTTATCACTTAATTGCGGGATATTAGCAAAACTATACTCTTTGTACTAATCATTTAAACCAAGAATACATAATATTTAACCACTGGATGCTGAAATTTGATTCTGGATGGAAAGATGGAGGGTCAGGCCGAAAATATTAAAACTATACCCTTCCTTAAAAGGGGGTAGTTTCATGCTTATATTAATAACCCTTTGTATATTGTAAAACCCTAAATGGGTACACTTTAGCAAACAGTGAAGACCCAAATGAAATGCAGCATGATGCTGCATAGTGCATTTCATCGGGGTCTGCACTGTGTTTTGCCAGGACTAAACATTCTTTAGGAACTGAAGTGCATCTTAATTTGGAATTTCTAACCCATAAGTTAACCCCTTGATATGTTCAATGAACCAGCCGGCTCATTATTTAAAACCAGTTGGAATAATCCATTTGTAAACAAAGGGTTATATAGACAGACTTAAAATTTACAAAGCTGTGAGTATTTGAGCTAACAGTGGGTTTAGAGGTCTAATTTTTGCCTGAATCTTCATCTACATCCATACTTTGAGAGCAGCAATGGCTGTGGCAAGCATACACACTTTCACAGGCTCTCCTGAGCCTTCCCTGCTTGGCAGGTCAGTTAGTACCTGACTGAAATTTGTTCACAAAATAAATGAAAAATAATTTAGAAACCTTAATTTGCATCATCACTGACTGGTCGTCTAGATTGATCAACGCTCTGCTTCACCTTGATGGACAGAAACTGTTAACGCAAAGAGCATGGTCCTAGCTATAGTAACATTTCTTTGTCCTCTATGACTGAAATAGAAAGCAAAAATGTTTCTTTTAAAAAAGATAAACAAGCACACAAACCCCATAAAGAGATCGTTAACTTGACCTCTAAAACTTCCTAATTTGGTAATGGGGCCAGGGCCCATGGAATAGGGAAAATTAGCGGTGTTTCAACTAAAATTGGGAATATTTATAGTCTTCATATATACAAGTTTCAATTGCTAGCAATTGATTCCAAAAAGTTTACCTTTATACCTTGTTTCTTGATATATAATCATAGATCCAGATAAGGAAGTTTTATTAGCGTACAATAATAATTATTTTCTTACCCATCAATTTAAACATGTGTTTTGGGTTCTCAAAAGAACTGTCTCATTTAGACAGTTCTTTTGAGTACCCACAACATAATTATGTTTTGGATGAGAAATAAAGAAAATAGTTCCACCTGATACCTGTGAGGTGTGTTCAACAATCGGAGCACTTGGAGTGCTTTCTCTCTGCTCGCAAAGGCGCTTGCAAGCGCTCTTGATTTAAGTTGATAGGTGTTTCACCCGAAATTCGAAGATGGCTACCAAAACAATAATGGATTTCGTGAGGGACTATGCACGCTATACTTTCAGATTCTATTTTTGGAACGACAACGTATGTTTCTTTGTGTTGATATATGAAATGGAACAATTTAAACAGAAGATGGAAAGGGGTTTTTCCCTTTGCTTTTCAGCCATTGGCACGGTTTTCATCCTCATCCGTAAATGCCTACCATTGGGTGTGGAAGAGTAAACCATTGAAGTTGAAGTTGGGGGCGCTTGATTTGTTTGTTACAGGGCGCAGCCATTTTGTGTAGAGCAAGCGCTCGCTATCGTTCAGTAATGTAAAGCGCTCGTGTTGAACTCGCCTACTGTAATACAAAACAAGCCATGGCCGAAAATAATCTGCAGAATTCGATCTCGGTACGAAAGAAAAAAAAACAACTGAATCGTCAATAATTCTTCCTAACTTCTCTTCAAATGATTGCAATCAATAGTTTTATTTACGTTCAAGTAAAAATTGAATTGATAAGCAGATTACCACAGCAATATTAGCTACGATTACGGGCAGAAAACACTCACATGGATCTTGATTCGCTCCATTATGAAAGGGGTAAGGGAAGTTACTCGTGCATTCCGAAAAACGGTTATACTAAATACCACATGGTGCGCGAAAAATGACTATGTTTTCTTGTCGTTTTAAAAGAATTTTTCAACTGATACATCTACAGTTTTTTTTGTGGCCAAGTAGGCTTGGTCAGAAACGAAAGTTTTCGTCTGAAATTGGAGAAAATACGTACTTTTTTGCATTGGGAATGGGGCCGAATTTAATCAAATTTAATTTAGGCAGTGGCTAGAGGTACGGATCCGTACCCCTAGCCTGGGAGGCTAGAGGTACGGACCCGTACCCCTAGTCTATTCGCTACAGGTACAGACATATAACCCTGATGAGAAATTATAAATTATCATGATGACAAGTGTTAGAAAATACCTTGTTGTTGTGCGGTCAGTCTGATTACCGCAGGATACCACAGGGTACCACAGGATACCGCAGGATCCCTAAATGCTATAATTTATATCATTTTATTCTATAAAAAGCTCAATATATTTGATTTGGTGACATTTTATTTTGAAAATTAGCAATCAATACTAAAAACTGCCTAAAAATAGTATGCACGAAAAAGTTTTAATGAGTTCAAACCAGCATTATACAGCACAGGTAGGCTACCGCAGGATCCCTTAAAGTGCTACCATATTGTTCATTCTTCAATGAAAAGCTGGATACATCATTCAAGACATATTTTTTTAATATTTCCAAAAAAAATAAAATAACTCTAAACTAAAGATATAATGGGGGAACCTATTTTATATAGTCACGCATGTGATATTGCATGACAGGATATATACCGCAGGATTCGTAAAAAAAAGTATTTCAAATTTCATCTTAATCTAGGAAAACCTTAAATCATAGTTTCTAGTTATGAAAAATATATCAAATATAAAAATAGGAAATAATAATATAATTTGTCGAAATTTAGTATTTGTAATAATAACTCCAAATTGAGTTATCCTTAGGCTAATGTTACAGGGTGTCTTTTTAATCATTTGGTTTATTGCATGGCTATTTTACCAACAAATACAAAAACAAGTGAAGATATTTACTGTTATTTATTATAAAATGCCTATTACATGTAATAATATGGTAAATTCCATTGAAAACGCCTATATAAAGGGATCCTGCGGTATCCTGTGGTATCCTGCGGTATCCTGCGGTAATCAGACTGACCCGTTGTTGTGTTATGAAATACCAATCCTGTAAGTCGCCATTTGCAATGTGAGATAACTCTGTATGGTAAATATAAAAACGAAACACGAATTCCGAATTGGAACAAGTGGCGCGGGATTTATGTCGTGTTGTTGTTATTATTATTATTATAATTATTATTATTATCATTATTATTATTATTATTATTATTATTAAATCAAATTAAAACTTGTTATTCATGATTTGTTTTTTGCTGTTTTCACTTTCGGTTTGTGTCATTAGCGAGGGTGCGAACAACATTCTGTGATTAATTGGTCGGCATAACGCACTACAAAGGCATCTTTAAACTTAAAAGAACAAATTACAATGATTGGCTGAATCTTTTAATGTCCAACCTCAAAGACATCAGAAGAACTTAAGAACGTCCTTAATTAGCCTTATCCGTGCAAACAGTATCTAGACCTATAATTATACCTATAATAATAACTATTTGATGTAACCGCCTAATTCTCGCTGCTCATTCATAAAACTCCCAAGAAAATTATGTTCAGTCTCACTTTGTCAGAATGGCTCAAACGCTGACCATAGGGAAACAGTTTGAGGACTTTTCCTCTTTAGAAATTGCCATCCAGCAGTATCAGAAGGAAGAAAATGTTCAATTCTTTAGGCGCAGTTCGCGAACCATTGAAAAGGCACAGCCACGGATGCCAGACAAAAAACTTAACGAACGTCTGAAGTATTATGAAATATCATTTCATTGTATACGCGGTGGCAAGAACTTTAAATCCAGGAGTACAGGAATTAGGAACAGAGGTAATCTATCTATCTATCTATCTATCTATCTATCTATCTATCTATCTATCTATCTATCTATCTATCTATCTATCTATCTATCTATCTATCTATCTATCTATCTAATGAATCTACACTATAGACTATTTAGTTAAGTACAGGTGAGCTTATTTGACTCTGCTCACTCATCTCACTCATCAGCTGTCAATGAGTAGTTAATTGGTTACTTTAATTGAAGATGAGAAGATAATTGCTGGTGAGAAGATAATTGATTTGTTACAGGTGATTAATTTCCTTTACTCATGGTCTGTTTTAAAAAAAAAGGATAAGAAAAAAATATATATAGAATTATGTTTTTTTTTTTATTCTTTTAAGCTTATACTTGTTTGATTTATATACGACGTATGACGTCACAGTACATAGAGTAGCTTCCCTTTATCGATCAAAGACGACGGACAAAACAAATGTAAAACTACAACACGAGTTTTCGTTTAATTAAGCTATATTAATCATGATAACTTCTCATCAGGGTCATATATCTGTACCTGTAGCCTGACATGGTAGAATATACTAGGGGTACGGATCCGTACCTCTAGCCTCCCAGGCTAGGGGTACGGATCCGTATCCCTAGCCTCCCAGGCTAGGGGTACGGATCCGTACCTCTAGCCACTGCCTTTAATTTAACCAAACTTGTGCATACGTACGCCTTAGGAACCCGTTAGGAAGGGTGTCATTGGTCTTACCATCAAATTAAACATTTAGTTACCTCAGCGGAGGCTTTGACGAGACTGTGCAGATACACAGGCTCACTGTGTCTTCACGTGGAAAAGTTTTATATGTTAAAAATACAAGTGTTGAATAGATTATAACGCCAGTTTTTAGCCTCATGCACCCGCCCTGGTCGCGCACACGTGTGCGCGAGTTCACACACACATGGCTGTTCATAAAAAATCTTTGTTTTCTTCTAATAGTCTGATAATTATCCATCAGAAATTCAAATCAACTTACCTACTGTATCCGTCAAAGCGTAGTCAAATTCCTGAATATTCCACCAAATGATCAAGCCACGATCGCCCTCTTTAGATGTTTCCGCATAACAATCTCTTGGAAAGCAAAAGTTAAAATGGCGTTCTGTAGTGACAATCATTCAAATTTCACCATTTAAACTTTACACGTTAGTTCGTTTCTCCGAAGAGGCACCAGGCAGGAAAACTACAAGTCATGTTTAGCAGTCAAAAGCAGCTTTCCTTTTATTATCCCACTGTGTACCTATTCATTGAAATCTTCGACTATATCAGAGTGGCAATCGGTGGCAACAAAATGCCAGTGTCATTATTTATCGCTCTGGTTTCAAACACAAATGGACCAGACCATAGAACGTGTGTAGGACCCAGCTTCCAGTTAAGTTGCACATATCAATGATGCTCCTCATTTCCGTAAAGAATCTGTAAAATTCTTCAATAAAAAAATAAAGTATTATGAAACAAAGTACAGTCCTATATGTGCAAATGCGCAGACATCCGTTTTCAGTACGTAAAATATCTACCAGGGCTAAGCATCAGAGTTTCTCTTGTCGATGTGACATGGCCATTTGAATACACGAAATTTAGAAGATAAGTCTTTGTAAAGGGGTCTAGTTAAAAGAAATTGTGCGAAAAATCTTAATGCCTACTCTTTGTTTTGGGTGCTAAAAGAACCGTCTCACTGAGACGGTTCTTTTGAGTACAAAAAGAACCGTCTCATTGAGACGATTCTTTTGAGTACCACAGTTTATGTTTTGGTGGTTGAATAACGACACAGAGGACAGAGCGCAAAAACGTCGATACAACGTCATTACGTCGCATCGATGTTTATACATTGTTTTGTTGGATACGCACTCCTATCTAGATATGAAAGGCTCTTAATTTGCATGTGGTCGATGCCTTGTCAAATTTGCATCCAAATTCCAAGCCTTCAGAGCACACCTTCGCGTTAGGTTCGATCGTCCCTCGGATTGTCCTCTCTTTCTGCCTTCTTCTGGACAAAGGTTCTAACCGTTTGCGGACCGAAATATCTGTTTTTCTTATTTTTCAAAACTTACATTGTTGGATCTCACTAAAAGCAAGCACTTTCGATGCATATAGAATATAATCTTATGAAAATAAGAAAAACAGTTTCTTTAACCATCTTTTCTGGAACTTTGCTTTAATAAGATTACGTCAGAGCGTCTGTCATGAAAAGTTCCTGCTGTATCGAGCTTGAACGTGACTTTACTGACGTTTTTTCGTGATACTTCTAACCGTGGCGACACCATTCTGCAACCGGGTCGCGCGAAACGCACGCGGGCCTCAAAATAAACGCAAATAGTGCATGACCCGTCTCTCTCTCTCTCTCTAGTTGTGACTGTGGTCTTTGTAGAAATACTTCGTGCATGCTAGGACATTTTTCTTCTAAAAATGCGCTATATATATATAGATTGCAGATTTTAACCTATGAATTTTATAGGACAGACATACAAACGTTCATCGATGCAAAACAGATCCCACAATGTATCCTTACATTGCCGCCTGTGTCTTTGTTATATCGACGGGTAGGAAAGGCCCAGGCGAGCCTGCGCATCCGCGCAGACGCTTACCGCATGCACAAATTGTTGAGGCAAGTCTGCTTTTTGTATGCGTGTAAACATGACGACTCTTGCGCATATCGATGTATATCAGACTTGTGGTCAATTACTTTGAAAAAGTAATTAATTACTTACAATTACATTGTAAAATGTTCAATTAAATTACAATTACAATTACATGGCTTTTGAACAAAGTAATTAATTACATACAATTACTTTGCCAAATGTAATTAATTACATTACAATTACATTTCACTGCAACTTAGATACCTTCATCAGATTTTAATTATGCCCCCGCTATTCGTAGAATGCGGAAGGGCATTAAGCGTTGCCCATGTCCGTCCGTCCGTGCGTCCTTCCGTTCGTCCATCATTTAGGTAGGTACTTTGTGAGCGCAACTCCTCCTACAATTTTTTCCCAATCCTTTTGAAACTTTACAGGTGTTTTTGTCAAGGACTGAAGATGTGCATGACATTTGAATATAACCCTCAGATTAATTTTTGTCACTTGAACTTAGTCAATTTTGGGCTCAACTACTACTGAAGCTTATGGCCATTAGGTACCTTGTGAGCGCAACTCCTCCTACAATTTTATCCCAATCCTTTTGAAACTTTACTGTTGTTTTTGTCAAGGACTGAAGATGTGCATGACATTTGGATATAACCCTCAGATTAATTTTTGTCACTTTTTTCACAGTTTGAACTTAGTCATTTTTGGGCTAAATTACTACAGAAGCTTATGGACATTAGGTACCTTGTGAGCGCAACTCCTCCTACAATTTTATCCCAATCCTTTTGAAACTTTACTGGTGTTTATGTCAAGGACTGAAGATGTGCATGACATTTGGATATAACCCTCAGATCATTTTTTGTTACTTTTTTCACAGTTTGAACTTAGTCATTTTTGGGTTTAATTACTACAGAAGCTTATGGACATTAGATAGAAAACAATAGGCGGGGGCATCCGTGTCCCATGGACACTTTTTCTAGTTTCAGAGATATTTGAAATGAGTTAAAATCTCCTTAAAAGTATGAAAATGAGTTAAAATCTCCTTAAAAGTATGAGTAACCTTGATGCAACTTAAAAGAAATGAAATGTACAAAATCAGTTGTTGTTGTTTTGTGATTGATGACATGATCCCACAAGAGAAAATACAGAAACTATTTTTTTTGGGGGGGGGGGGGGGAGGATTAATTGCCAAAATTCTCAAACTAGCTGTTAACTGCAGAACAAAGTTCAGGAATACACATTGGCTTGAGAAGTCTTACAACTGTGGACGATAAACCATGGAAATTATTTAGCAAAACTATCTTAAATGCCAGAGAATAACTGTTTTCAAAAAGTGTTGATAAAAAATCTGTGAGTTCTGAAAGTTGGCAAAAAAGTACAAAAAGGAATATTAGATAGTGACAAACTAAAATATTACTAGCCTGTTGAAATGCTGGCTTGGCAAGCAAGATGTCGCTAGTTCGTTCACCACTGTAATATCTCTTTTATTTTTATTTTTTGTTATTATATTAACAATGATGGGCCCCAGGTTCACTGAATGAGTGAAATTCAATCTAATTTTCTGAATCACATTTTATGATTATTAATTTTATGATTGTTATTATTATTATTGTTATTATTATTATTATTATTGAAAATGGCAAATGAGCCGTTTAAGGGCTTTAAATAGTGTAGTGGATAGATTGGGTCATGCACCTTAGCATATTGTGTTTATCCTAGGTGTGAAAATTTAACAAAGTCAATTCACTAACCAAAACACTATTGTCTATGTAAATACTATTGTTGAGATTTTCACACCTTCTTTGTTTTTTGTATTGTTTAGGTAACTTAACTATTAAAGGTTGATTGCCACAAAGCCATATCTTTTATAAGCAGATGAACAAAGAATAAAAAAAATTGTTTAAAAAAGGAATAGTAGAAGTAACATACAGTCTGTGTCTGCTGTAAAATTGTTATATTCTATTTTTATGCATATAGATACTAGCATGACTAGTCCCAATTCTCATTTGTTTCATGTTGCATTCAACAAGTACAGCAAATGATATATGCATTTACAAAGGCCAAGAACAGTTCATTTAGCAGTATTTTAAGCATCTACATTGTAATATGATAATCTTAAGTAACTGAAGTTCATAGCTGATCTGAAAAGTAATTAAAAAGTAATTGAAAGTAATTGTTAATTACTCCCATTTTTGGCCATGTAATTAATTACATTCAATTACTGTAATTAAAGAAATGTCTTAATTACAATTACATGCAATTACTTTAGAAAATGTAATTAAATTACAATTAATTACAATTACAATTTTAATTACCCCAACTCTGATGTATATGAACTTGAAACTGACATGATCAACGTTGATATTCGCACGGTGCATGCATTTCGAAGCCTCACGTGCGCTCTATATGAATTTGTGGGCGTGCAGACATATGCTAGCGAACTTCCAGATATATATGTGGGCATTATGCACAACGGGCCAAGATACGTAACCAGTTTAATGGGACAGACGGATGGCACTAAAACATTAAATTATTAATACCTTTGTCATCTTCTGACAAACGTTGCAAACGGTTTGGTTTCAGTGTAGGACTATCACAATGCTGGACCTAATCTGGCTCCAAACTGTTTGACACTGACAGCAGTCCTGAAATAAGTTTTTTTTCTTAGGAAAGACAAAAAAGAACGACAACAACCATATATGCAAATAGGCTCAGTTGATTTAGCCCCAAAACTTAGTCTCTTCCCAACAACAAAATAACTAAGTCATTTGCCACCGATTTTCATTCCTAAAAAATTCTAAGTTATCTTTTTTCACCATTAATGCTATTTGGTTTATTTTCTGAGTTCTTTTCCATCGATTTGCCATCCAAAAAATTTGCAAAGTTCGTTTTTTCCAGTCTTTGCCACTGAATATTCAGTCTTTGCCACTGAATGCCACAAATTTTCACCACTACTGGTGGCAATTGATGGCAAAAAACAGTGGCAATTTGAGTTCTTCCATCATTTGCCATTACTTTCCATCAAATTTCACTACTTGCCACCGTTTTTCATTAAATTTCATGGCATTCGATGGCATTTGGTGGCAAATCGATGGCAAATCGATGGAATCGATGGCACTTTTACAGAAGGGTGGCGCCTAACCCTTTGTATTCTGATGATTCTTCCCTTATTGATACAATAAGTATGGTGCAGTCCATTATGTACTTTAAGGGGTCATAGGTATTCTTTTTTTATTATGATGTAATTCTGGCCCTGAAGGTTGTTTTTATCTTAGCAAACAGTGCAGACCCTGATGAAATGCAGCCTTATGCGTTATGGGTATTCACTGTTTGCCAAAGTATCCGTTTAGGGGTTTCCAGTATATACAAAGGGTTAATCCGCTAAGAATTTAAGGAGCCTGCGCAGAACAGTGTGAGAACTGAAGCAGAAAGTAATTTTATTCAGAATCACTGAAATCAAGAATTCCAAATCAATATCTCAAACCTTGAATGAGTAACAAATAAATCATTTTCTTTGGCCTTTATATAAAACAGCTGAAACACTTACATATTTGGTGTATTTTTAACGCATGCCTCAGAAAGACTTCATTGAGTCAAAAAGATTTGAAATTCAACCTGTTAATTTTTTAGCTTCCCACTTAATTCATTCCTAAATTCAATTGCGACCTTAAAAGGGTAATTTGATCGCAGTAAGATTTGCGTGTGATAAATTTGGAAAGGCACTGGGTTGACAAGTTTTGTTCCGGTTTTCTATTGCATACAACTGCTACCCTTAATACTTTGCCTGCTGGGTAATTTTGCATGTTTTTGTGTAGTCTGCTGATTTATTTTTTCAAAATCAAATTTAATTTTTAAAAATAATTGGGAATACCATCGAAGGGTCATAGTTTGGAACCAGATCTAGCTGGCTCGACAACCGGAATGGCCTGATTAGGTTCCAAACTGTTTGCAAAGTTCATATCAGCAGACGGCAAAAGTTGTAGATCACTATATAGTTTTAGCTTCACAAGCGGGCAAAAAGTTGAAGTGGAAAAGAACAATTTTGTTCATTGGCTTTAAAAACATAGTTATTGATAGACAGGGTATTATTGATTATTAATTTAGTATAATTTTAGTCATAATTATCAATATTGAATAGATATAGTTCACATTAAACTAATTCAGTTTGTCAGTGTCTTGCTCAAAGTAAGTGCTTTGAAATGTTTAGTACCGCTGAATTGCAACATCATACTGGAGGGAGCCGCTGTGGTTTAGTGGTTAAACCGCTTGCCTTGTAAACCAGGGGTTGCAGGTTCGATTCCCAGCTTCACCAGTCTGTCAGATGAGATTTTAAGCTGTGGCCCCGTCTCCATAAGACCTTAGCTGTTGGTGGACGTTAAACACAAACACAACAACAACAACATCATACTGGTACCTCACATTTTTGCTTGACACTTGGGTGTCATGTGAATCCATGATATCAAACATTTTGAAACAAGAAAAGATATAATAAAGAGTGTCATATCAATCGACTTGATTGTTACCGAATGGAGTGAAAAAGTTGCAATGGTCAACAATTTTTGTTGTTGTATAGTTCTAAATTGAGACCTTTAACCTTAGGCTGCCCTTTGCTTAACCCCTAAAGCACCAAGAGAAAATGCATCTGAAAAATGACGTCTGCTTAAGTCGTCTGCTGCAACAAATTGCCTAACATTACTGACAAATTTAAGTGTAGAAGCAAACAAGGTGGTCCCAGATCGGACTGCTCCTATAGGTCCACACTGTTTGTCATATAAGCTTCTCAAACATTTCAGCAGATGAGAAAAGCAGACGACTATTTGTTGCGATTGGCGCTTTAAGGGTTAAAACATAACTTGTTCAGAATGACAATTTTATAGACCACACTTTTTATGAAAGCTTACACTTGTTGTAGACTTTACTACTGTTGGAGTTATACTTGTAAATCAGGAGTTCTCTCTCTTTAATATTTTCCTTCAAAGTTTAGAGAAATGAATGGTAACCCATAGGCTGGCATTGTTGAGTCTATTAGAAAATGGGATTCATCAGGCTCTTTTTAAACTATAATTAGTGCACACATACTGAGTACACTTTATGTTTATGGGCAATTTTCTGCCAGTAATGTAATTTGATTATTAATGGAATCATAAATGGATGGAACAATATGGATACTGATAAGTAAGCTTCACCAGAAGCCAGCTGATCTTGTCTACACTATTTATAATTTTGTAAAAGTTGTGCACTTATTTAAGTTATTTAGGTCAAATATATACAGTATTTGATCAAGCCCAGTCCCTTTATAAAACACATGCACTCATGTTGTAACACCTATTTGGATATAACAAGTTCATGCTGTGGCTCCCCAAATTCATTACCGCTAAGTCCTTATAACACTATGTTTGAGGACAGTGTTATTAGCCGGGCTAATAACACTGTCCTCAAACATAGTGTTATAAGGGGACAGCGCTGTAATTATGGAGAATTTAAAGCTCTCACACGTACTTTTGTCATCTGCTGTAGTTGGACTCTTGATCAGTACACCTATTTTTTCACCACAATTAATATTATGCACATGCATACATTCAATGACCTTGACAACATAATGTTACAGTTGGTGTTACTGCTTTAGTTGACATATTTATATTAAATATCAATTATATATGCATGACTTAATCAGTTCTATAGAATTATGAAATTTTTGCAAAATAGGTGCATTAAAACACGAAATTAATTGGGTGTCAGATTTGAGACCACACATTCATTTTGCAGTGACATATCTAACACTGTATGGTGTCAGAAGTGTACCAAAATTGGAAACTCTGTGTTACCTGTAGGGGACAAAAATATTTCAATATTGCACTTGTCCTGCAGGACGAGTGACTTACAATTTTTACTCGTCCTGCAAACACATGCACGTGTCCTTTAAAAGTGTATGCAATAAACAACATTAAAGGGAGTAATACGTAATATGACTTCCTCGAGTGATTCTTTCCAAAGCACTCATCCTACAGGATGAGTTCTTTGGAAGGAATTGCTCGTCCTTTCCAGATTTCACTCGTAATTACCAGCAGACGAGTGGATTTTTTGTCCCCTGACCTGAGCTCGAGAATTCTTGTAATTGTTATGGTTTTGTTTTGTTGCTTTACGTCCCATGTAAACAGCTTACTTTGACTATCTATAAGAAACTGTCCTACTCTTAAGGTTTCGGACTGGAAGGAAGATTTCATCTATCAAGAAATAGTAAACTTTGCATTTTAAGCTGTTTCATATCAGAGGCCATGATGAAGATGGGCTTTATTGAAAATCTTTTTGACAATTAAGCTTTGTTGACATCTGAAAATTTCTCCTAATAGGTTTTCATATGCTCCCAGTTATTGGGACAGCCTTCTATTAGATTCAATGAATCACTGTAATTCAACAATTTATAGAAATACTATACTCAGAAGCTGGTTAGAATTACCTTAAAAGTCAAAAACATGAGCAGCCTATTTTCACCTCATTAAATTTAACAATCTAAGATTGCCATTTTTTTCATGGTTGGTGTCCACCATGAAATGGGATCTGATTTATAAATTTCATCTTGAACACAAAATAGGGGTCAAGACAGGAAAAAATTAAGTGGCTATGGTTTGATTTTTGACCACCTTGTCTTTTAATGCCATGCACGGATCCAGGAATATTCGTCAAGGGGGTGGGGGTCCAGGTCAATCTGACAAAAAAGCTCTTAACAATGTTTTTTTATAATTATTTTTTTTAGTCTTCAGCTTATTTTACTGAAGTCAAATGGTTAATTTCGAAGAAAACTATCATTTTTCAAGGTTCCTGAGGGGGTCCGGGGGGGGGGGGGGGGGGGGGGAGGGGGGGGGGGAGGGGGGGGAAAGCCTCTGTCCCACCTGAATGGCCCTACTATGAAAAAGAGGAGGAAGGGTAGATATTATAAGTCTGTGTACAAATGTGTTTAATTTTGTATGTGTGTTCCAAAATCTGTGAATCATGACAATGTCATTTGGAGTTATGTCATAAAACATTGCAGGAAGGAGAAGATATGTCCTTAACAAGAACAACCACCCTCTCTGACTCAGTTTTTGAACTATCTCCCTTAGTCTGAAATTCTTGTTCTGACCAAATCTTGTGTAACGTTTGGAGTATATACCATGAAACTTCACAGTATGGTGCACCATAAGGCTGTTCCAAGTCTGTTTGGTCCAGACAGTATCTTGTGTACATTGCCATTTGGAATAGTGTACAAGACATAAATAACACAAATGATCCACAAAAGAAGTACGTCTTGGAACGGTCAGTAAAGATATTTTACTGGAGGGCTTAAACCGGTTTAGGCATGCCAACCTCACGCTTAGTTCAGATGTGGATCAAGACACATAGATGTTTGGTTTGCATGAAAGACCCCTAACTTATCCATCCATCATCTCCTAGAACATATAAATGAAGATATAGAAAGGGAAGGACTCAAAAGTACATAAAACTCTCTCACTGATGGTATCTATCATGCTAATTAATTTTAAAATGCCAACAATTTTTGGCATTTTAAGATTTATGAGCATGATAAATTTAGTGCTCAGCTGAGTTTAGCATGAAAAAAAGTTTTATAACCTGGAGACTTGGCCAAAAGTAGATGTGCTCTTGCATGTGCAACTTGTTAAGCAATTTTGGTTGGATTAAGTCTAAATAATTTTTTTTGTCATGTTTTCTTTAATTTTTGAAAAAAAAAATGGTTTAACTTTTTCTCTAGATTTCGTTTGACACATATTTGTCACAGTAAATTAGCGTGATCTTGATTAATTTGTCACTTATTTATGATTAACCTTAAGATTTATTGATGAAAATGATAGAAATTATTTTGAAATTACATTTTTATTAACCACTCGGTGAAGGACTGGGTGAAAAATAAACCTTTAATTGATGATTTTATAGCATTTATCCACGACTTGAGAATTTAGGGGGTAATTATAGATTAATTTTCTTGTTTCTTAACCAAAACATAAGTTGTGGGTACTCAAAAGAACCATCTCAATGAGACGGTTCTCTTGAGAACTCAAAACTTATGTTTTGACTGACGGTTAAGAAAATAATAGCAATTTTGCGCTAAGATTTTTGCTCGTCTGGACCTTTGTTTTCTTGTCAAGTGAGCTGGTTGAGGTGAAAATTTAAACAATATTTAGAAATATGCGAGTATGTTATACAATGTTTTTAACAAGATTTATCATAATGACATCACGTCTAGGAGTAAAATAACGCCATGCAATAAAATCAATAAACCACTAGTGGTTTGCAGATTTTCGGGAAACCTTATGACGTCCATAACAACATTACGTAGATAATGACAAAATTATAACGTTTTACTGCAGAAATGAGCTTTCAAAGCAATCTTGATGTCATATGATAAATACAATCTAACATACATGCTCTTGTATTATTGAATTTATTAAAATTGGTGAGAAAAAGAGATAAAATGCTCGACAAGCCTCGCAATATTTATCTCTTTTCCCCAACTTGTTTAATAAATTCAATAAAACATTAGCACTCATTTAAGATCCTCTATTTTAATATCATCAGTATGTATAATGCAAATCACATTATAAGTGAGGCAGGTCCAATACATTGCATGGCATAGTTAAAACATGCCCAGAATCAAACTGGATGAGATACAACATTTTAAATGTATGTCACTATTAAAACTGACTTAAACTCTATATGTTTTTTTATGGACAAATTATTCTCAGAAAAATTACAAGTTGCAGCTTTCACAAGCTATTAAATTACAAGTTGCAGCTTTCACAAACTATTAAAGGACCTCGGACAGTCTTAATGAAGGATTTCCCATAAAAATCGCCAGACAAAAGTTTCAAAGAAAACGATTGTTTTTCCATCAAAAAGATAGTAGGTTAAACTCTCGAATAATCCGCAAAAGTATGTTTCTCATTGGACAAGCACCTATTCAAAAATATGGGTTGAAAGTCCTGTTTTTGCTATTTAACATATAGAAAATAGAAAAAGTTTTACTGAAGTGCTTTCCCCCCCGTGACCAAACTAATCCTTTTGCCCACTGTTGTAGTTTTACATTTCACACATCATATAAAAACGGCATGATTGGTCACCGGGGGGAACGATGTCAAAATGCTCAAAAACAACTTATTATAAAAACGTATTATGAACTTATTTTGTGCAAACCTGTAGGTAAATATCAATTTACAATGGCATGTATCAAGGGCTTTAGTTATGATTGTGTACCAAGTAATCAATTGTCTTATTTCTCTACCAAAACATATGTTGAGGGTACTCAAAAGAACCGTCGCAATGAGACGGTTCTTTTAAGCACGAAATAATAGATTAAATCTGATGATTAAGAAAATATTTAAAAAAATAAGCTCAAAAAGTGTGTTTATCTATGCTCTGATATATACAGAATGCAGATATGATACAGCTCAGTGAACATGTCAAACTGGCTGAACCACAGGTAATTGTCAAAAGTTGTGGCCAGCACATTAATTTAGAAGAATGATGAAATCTTCTCAACCTGAATTTTATGCAAACGCATCACTTTCGTCTCAAGTTTTATTCCCCAAACATTATATCTTCATGTATTTAGGTGAATACCCGGCGAAACTTTGACTTTCTGTTAAATAAAATTTGGTCACAAAAAATACCCCCACCCCCTTAACTCTAATGTTCTGGCATAATCATGCAATATTTATAAAATATTTTTATTTTGTTTGGTACACTAAATGTAAGGGTTTGATTTAAGCACAAAACTATAGTTGTCAAATATGCATTATCCTAGCCACAGGCTGTCTAATTTTGGGCAGATTGAATAGGAGACTGTCCGAGGTCCTTACAAATTGCAGCTTTCACAAGCTATTTTTACAAGTTGCAGCTTTCACAAACTATTTAATTACAAGTTGCAGATTTCATAAAAAGCTATTAGCTGTCCAATTAGTGCTAAAAGTTGTAAGCGGAAAGTTACTATAGAATAAATATGGTAGTTCAGAATAATTTGACAGGTATGCAAGTGGACAATAATTTTTGGTAACCAGGAGGTAAGAGAGTAGGAATGCTGAAACATGATAATCCGGTTGTTGCTGTGGGTTTATTTGTTTATTCATCAATCAGCTCTGTATTTTGATAAGATATCTGTCTGTCATCAGCTCTCATTGTGTCAATATTGTCCTAGCATGCTAGTGATTACTGATTAGAGGGCAAGTTTTATCTTACAAAATAACAACATACCTGGTATCTTATGAGCATATATGACTTAAATTTAGTTCTGCTCAGAACCAAAATTGCAGATAAACAATACCAAGTTGTCTTTTGGAGCAGTTACCTACATATATAGTCATTTGCCTTGTAATGGTTTCTGAAGGACAGACTTCTGAAGCGGCAACTTTTGTCCTCTGCTGATAACTCCTTTGCAAACAGTTTGGACCCAGATCAGGACTGATGTCCCAGTATGCAATGAGATAAACAAATTGTGCTCAGAAAGGGCAAAACTGAAATGATTTTTTTTTTACATGTATGTTTTTTTTTGTTTTTTTTTTTTTTTTCAGACAGATGCGTTAAATCTAGTCAAAATATTTGAGAATTTATTTCACTTATAACTTGATTTAAGCAAATATGAAGAGGTATAATCATTGTGTGTACAACACACTTCTTCGGAGTACTTCAGAAGATTCCGGTGTATTCAAGTTAAAACATAACAAACTAGGTATGTGGATATTTGTCAGAGAAAGTGTGTAACTCATTTTTATATTGTCACTTTGCATGCTGGCAAATTTGGTGTTGCCTGCAATTCATGGCGGACACATAGGGATTACGTGCCTCTGTTCAGTGTCGTCTGTGTCGTCATCATCATCGATGTTGGCAGTTATAATCTAATCACATTGGTGTCCGATCATTATCTTTTGAAGCATTTTAAGTTTACAGAATGGTAATGCATTGTAAAATACAGGGCTATAGTTTGAATTCGGAGATCATCTGCAAAATTATGACTGAGTTATGGTCCTTTTTTGACTCTGGTATTTTGTTGGGTTAAAATAGTGGTTTCCGTTTGATAACTTTTTAAGGCAGTCATTGATTTCATTCAAATTTTGCAAAAGGGTTTATCATTATAAAATAAAGGTCATCAACAACATTTTTACGGAGTTATGCACCTTGGATTATATAGTTTTGGCCTTAAGTGGAGCCTCCAAAACATGATCTCTCCTGAGCCTATAGGTCAGACTTGATGCATACTTGGTAAACAGTGGGTTGATATTTTTTTGGTTTTGTCAATATGAACTTGTTAATATCTTGAGTTACTGCCCTTTACCTATTCAGAATAGGCAATTACAATGCAAAGGCTTCAAATTCAGTATGTAACAACTTAATACTATAAACTGTGATTGTTCTGTGCTGCTAGATAAGCATAACAGTTCCCATCCTTTTACCCCACCCACTTGACCTCTTTCAGGGCAAGGTCAAAGGTCAATTTGAAGTATATGCAGTAACGGAGTCAATTTATTTCAGTTTAGCTTCATCTTTTGCATGAAAACAGAGGACCAAAAGATACAAAACATATACAATGTATAACAAGATTTATGTTAAGATACCTGGTTCAAATCCTCAGGATGCATGGCTTTGGGCTCGGCTAAAAATCAACTTTTTCAGAAACAGGTTATGTTGAATATCAAATTAAAGGGAATGAAGAGTAGGACAACATGCAAGGACATTTTTAGCTATTTAACATACCCTAACTCCTTTGGTGGGGCTAGGGGTCAAAAACAACTATTTTTCAGAAACTTCGTTGTCATCATCATGCATATGATGCATATCAAATTATAGGAAATCAAAAGTATATATATTTGTATTAACAACATGCAAGCATAACTTTTACACTAACATACACCTGTGACCTAGGGGTGGGCCAGAGGTAAAAAATCAACTTTTTGTTATAAGTTGGCATGTTGCATATCAAATTGAAGGGGGTGAAGAGTGAAATAATGTATTCAAGCAAACAATGTAAATAGATGAAACTGTTCAGTTCAATATTAGAAGCCACCAGGTTGGCACTAAGCAGGCGGCTCATACGATTCTCATGTTTTTGTTGTCATCTGCTGTTATCACCTTTTCAAAAAATTCCTTGAGAGTCACACAAGTTGGATCCAGATCAGGGCTGACTGTTTGCAAAGCGTGTCAGCAAAAGACAACAAAAGCATGAAAAATGAGCCCCAACATGAGATTTCCTACAATGTGGTATGGCTCATACGGGCAGTGTGATCAGAACCTTAGCTTGTCACTTAAACAATCTATGAGTGTTAAGTTTCTGACTGAACATCAGTTGGAGTTTCTCAACTTAAAGGGAGGCTGCACAGGCACGTCTGAGTCTACACTTGTCGAAAGGCTACATTGTTGGAAATCACATGTCGCGGCTCAAATTACCCAGCATGCAAAGTGTTAATGGGTTAAGGAAAACAGTATTTACATAGACCCGGGGTGAACTTTGATGACGATTACGAGTGTGGTATACTATATTGTTCGATTTACTGAAAATCTATACGTTTCCTCTCCATTCATGTAACTCCTTTGAGTTGAAATAAAGTAACTCAAATAAAATAAACTTTAATAAAAAGGAAATTAGACTTCAAGTTAATCCATTCCTAAATCGAAAAATCATGTTTTCTCATAACAAACGAAGGTCATTTTACCCCAAATCTGTACTTTTTTAATTCTTGGACAAAAGTGTACAGTATTTAGAATCATATTAGCCCCTAGCATTTGGAAAGAGTTAACGAGACGTTGTCCGCTTTAATTAGATTTTTGGTTGGTTGGTTTTGTTGCTTTACGTCCCAAGTCAACAGCTATGGTCATTGTGGGACGGTCAGTTCACCTAACCACACTTTTTCCTGGGCAGGCTTGAACAAGCGGTAAAACCAGTAATTTGTGCACATACTTTCGCTTGTAACTGACAAGAACCCTTCTTGAATGAATCAGCGGAAGGGAGGAGAATGACCGTAGAAATTATTTCATGATCAATCTCCATGAAAGTATGGGACTGGGCCGGGATCAAACTCGCGACCCCTGGATCTGCAGTCAGACACGCATCTGTAGCCAGACACGTTACCGACTGCGCTACGCGGCCCGGTCACACTTTAATTAGAGGCAAATATAATGTTTGAACTCTTAATATGGTAACAAATAGTCCTGAAAGATTTTTTTGAAAATTTTGATTTTGAAGTAAATCAACAGATATGATAAAAATAAAATTTAAAATTTCCCAGTATGCCAATATCTTGCCTATTTGGGGTTTTTAAGGTATTTTCATTTCTCCAAATTATGGGCAAACAGTATGCAATTTTGCATGCTTTTTTGTCTTCTGCAATTTTTTTAAAAAAATCAATTTTTTCAGGAATACCTGATGTTTCACTTGCAGTGAGTATTTGAAATTGGTTATAAATACATAACGTGCTTTTATATATTTAAATGAGTTGAAGTTAAACTTATGGCTCAAAATAAAAAAAAGTCATTGTGACACATAATAAATATTTATCATCTTTGAACTTATTGCTTTAGGAACTCTCAGATAATTGGTCTCCCTGCTCTGTACCTGCAGAGAACTGTGAACAACCACAAATTAATATACTACTATTAGTAGGGATATAATTGGCTTGATACTAATATCACACTCTAGAACCACTGTACTCAAACAGCGCAGTCATTGCGTGGTGGTTGCAGTTGACGAGTGCACAAAATAGTGTACCTAGCTGTTAAAAAGGGTAATGTTTTTGTTAATATTTTCATTTTTTTTCTTTCATCCTCTTTTTCAGTAAAAATTGAACTATTTGGAGCCCTGATTGCATTTTTCTTGATTCATGGACCATGCAAAATTACTGCAATCAAATATAATATAGCTGTCAACTTGCAAAATGAATCCTTTGAAGTCATTTTTCCTATGTAAGGTATCAACTATAACTGTCTAAGGCAACTTATGGTTTAGTGAGTAATCTGTGAGTGCCCTAATGCAATTGAAACCACTGCACTGCGATTGCCGGTTGATCATATAGCCGGGATGAGCAATCTATGTTAGGGCAATGGCCTCTTGACAAGTTTCAGGAACACTCTTTTGTACAGATTTACTATGGGTCTGTACCTAGCTGCTGTTTTAAGAAGGGCAGTTGTCAGTTACTAGCAAATATGGATATGCACTTAGTTCTCATTACAGTTTGGGTGAAGGTAAAGGGTGACACCATGCATCTCTATTTATATGACCGTATTTGTCCATAATGTGACAGTAACTTTTGGTAATAGTCAAAATTAATTGACAGACGTTTTCAATATTTGACAAATGGTGTAAATGGACACCATCTGAAGATTTTGAAATGATATACGTTTTTATCACATCTTTATTTTTGTAATGTGTGTTTTGGTTTCCCATAACCAGTCATCCATTAGACTTTAATAATTCTCTGTATTTATCTGGTATAAAGTAGCAATTTAGACTGGTATACCTGACTTAATAGCGGTTGCCGTAATGTTAACAATCAGACTGCAGCAGACGATAAATGTTGTGAGATTTTTCTTCATTTTCACGAATTAAGTTTTGATATTTCATGGCAAATCCTGACAATTGCTGTGGCAGACGATTGCCATGAAATATCAAGCCTTATTTGGTTTATTAATGATTAGACACAAAAATTTTGATACGTCGTCTGCTGCAAATTGTCGGCGGTACTTTATGGTTTAATAGTGGTTGTTGACAACAGTAGCTTAAGATTATAGCAATCACATTCCTTACCTTCAAATTTCCGTGAAATAAACTCTATAATAAAGTGAGTCTCATGCAGCTTAATAGTTTGTATAATAGGAAACGGCAAATAGGTTCATTATCTAACAGTGTAGACCCAGATGGGAATGCCACATCCCAGCCCGGTCCCATATTTTCGTGGAGATTGATCATGAAATAGTTTCTACAGTCATTCTCCTCCCTTCCGCTGAATTCAAGGGTTGTTGTCAGTTAAAACCGAAAGTATGTGCACAAAGTACTGGTTAACTGCTTATTTGAGCTTGCCCAGGAAAAAGTGTGGTTAGGTGAACTGACCGTCCCGCCATGACCATAGCTGTTGACATGGGATGTAAAGCAACAAAACAACGGAAGTCTGAGCAAAATCTCAACATGACTCAGTCTAGCGTTGTTGACTAGGTCAACTTTAGCTGCAATTTAACTATTTGCCCACTGTGTTCGTTGTCTGCTGATAACATTTCCAAACAATTTGGACCCAGATCAGGCCTGACAAGGTGTCAGGCCTGATCTGGGTCCATGCTGTTTGACACTCTGATGGTAGTCCTGAAAGAATTTTCTGAAAAATATTAACTTTGAAACAAAATATAGTAGACAACAAAAAAACATGCATAATTACATACCCAGCACACATTAGACGTTAAAAATGCAAACATTTCCTTCATTGTTTTAAGCAAACAGTAGACCGCGAAGCAGATGCTGCAGTCTGATATTGATCTACATTTTTTGCAAATAATTTTTAGTGCCGAATTTATATATGTTCCTGTTACAGTAATGATTTGTTGAGGTCTGTTGCATTTTATGTGGTAAGGGCTGTTTTCGTTAGATGTGAAAGTGATTTGTAATCTTTAAATCCATATTTTAGTTACATTTCATAGATTTCTCATAGATTTTCCATGCTGTGATGCACATGGTGTGACCGATTGAAATTTGAAACGTTATTTAATTGAGTGACAAACAGAAGAAAAAACACAAGCAGAGTTTGTATGATGTAGAAATCCCATCCCATGGATTAACAAAGGATTTTAAAGATCGAGAAAATATTATCATAAGACAGCAAAATGTCAGAAATCGATCAATCATTTATCAGTTTAACCATTAACCCTATTCACACCACTATTTTTTGTCTTGAAAATGTTGTCTGCTTTTTATGTCTGCTGCATATATTTGAGTGCAGTCTTCAGATTATATTTTCCATTTTCAGCAAACAATATGACTGGGTACTCCTGATCAGACTGCTCCCCTTATAGGCTACCTTAAGAACCTATTAAAGTGATGAGAGAGCAGATGACAGAAATTGTGACTGGCTAGATATCGAGTGCTTTTACCAAATTAGGATTTCTTGCACACCAGATAAGGATATCTGAGAATTTACCCTGGGATAGAAAATCTTATCTTACCCATGCTAATATCTTATCCAGGACGTCAAGTAATGTCATTATGTGAAATTGCATCTTAGCATATTCAGGGACTTCTGGAAGCTTATTTCAAAATAAATAAATAAACAAATAAGTAAATAAATAAATAAAAACAGTGGTGAGCAAGAAAAAGAATCCATTATTCGTGTGAGGGTAGGATAGAAAAATCTATCCCTCGGTATCACCATTTGTCATCACTCTGCAATATAATCATAGGGGACTGCTCTTTTTAAGAGAAGTAAAAAGGGACACAATAAATGAGAATCACTGCTCATTTCAGTAGTCTCCATTCAATGCGCGTAACTATTACAATGTTCTAGCTAGGCCTATGTTGTCTATTTAGCTTGTTGCGACTGTCCTTTGGATAAAGTTTGTGAGATATTTGTTGGTTTATAAAGTTGTCAAAAATTATATTGTCAGTTTGAAATATGATAAGATCAATCATCTTTTGCTTTTGCCTGCTGGTTAGTTTTGCACAATTTATTGTCATCTGCAGATTTTTTAAATATATATTTTTTTAAATAAATCTTTCAGGAAATTACCATCAGCCTCAGTGCCTAACAGTTTTTATCCAGTGGCCCCTATCTACATAGAGGTCTAAATGGTATCAGCCGATGACATGCCAGTCTAGCAGGGAAAGTGTTTTATTTAAATAGCTCTAATTGTGGGAACCTAACTTTTCAATCCAGTTGGGGATCCAGATACACAATTTCAGCCTCCATATTTGATTCTTTTTGTGACTTTCACTAGGTTTTTGGAACGGGCCGCATAGCGCAGTCGGTAATGTGTATGGCTACAAATGCATGTCTGACTGCAGATCCAGGGATAGCGAGTTCGATCCCAGTCCGGTCCCACACTTTCGTGGAGATTGATCAAATAATTTCTACGGTCCTTCTCCTTCCTTCCGCTGAATGAATCATTCAAGAAGGGATGTTGTCAGTTACGAACGAAAGTATGTGCACAAAGTACTGGTTAACCGCTTGTTCAAGCTTGCCCAGGAAAAAGTGTAATTAGGTGGACTGACCATCCTGTAATGACCATAGCTGTTGACTGGGACGTAAAGCAACAAAACAAACAAAAACAAAACTAGATTTTAGGTATTTTTAAAATTCCTTTAATGATTGGAAATTGGTAGTTTTAGAAGTAAATATATCATTTCCTCATCTCAAAAAGGGCTGGTTGCACTCATGTTAGCTAAACCCCCCATTCCACTGGAGGGCGATTCCGCAACGCTCATGGCGATCATGTATTTTCTCTAAAATTATTCCAAATCGCCGGGGAAGCGTAGACAACCACACCATTTGGGAACTTGATGCTTCCAGTACGCTTCTACTACGCTTCTGTTACGCTGCTGCTACGATCCCACTACGAAAATGAAGATACGCCTATATGCTTAGTCTACACTGATAGCGATGCAGCTGCGACCTTGCTCCGACCTAGGCGATGGAGCTACCCTTTTGCCCTTCTATATAAAATGCTGGTTCAAGCCTCACCCGAGGCACTGCGTTCGTTGTGTCCTTGAGCAAGACACTTTATCTTCTGCTTAGTACTGGTTCGTCCAAAACATTGGTCCTGATCTAGATCCAACTGTTTGACACTGATGATCAATATTCCTGAAATTTTTTTTTTTAATTTTATAATTCTGAAAAAAAATTCAACAGACAATAAAAAAGCATGCCAAATTAACCAGCAAACAAAGAGTTAACATGCATATGATGTAGTATGTTACACGGTCACTTGTCAAACACCGTGCTAAATACATTTTTCGGGACACAATGTGACAGTTATTATTGTTTTATGGTTGATGAGTAACACATCTACCTTAGTGGGCAAACAGCAACTTGGGCCAAGCTGAATAAATCTGCCATAATATAATGATTTGAACTGATCTTTGTATGCATTAGTTAGGCCATTGAAAATAGCTGGATCTTTGCAGGGAAAAACAATCAATGAAAGCCCAACACTGCATGTGAGGACTTTTTTTGATAACTGATGCCATGAAGACCTATATTTTACACTATAAAAGTGGTACCACTCATTAATTTGTTTATGACTCTCCCTAGGTGCTATGCCAGGCAGATAAAAGGCATATCATAATAAGGTGATATTGAGCATTAAAGAGGTCCCATGATGGGTTTAGGTATTTTCTGATAAAATATTTTGATTTTTATCTTGGTGAAAGAAATTTTGTTGTATATACTAGTAGTAAGTCCCCTCTTGGAGGCCCCTTACTAGTCCAGTGAGATGTGATTTAATCTGTCCTTCTATTGTCATATTGTCAAGGGGGGGGGGGGGGGGGGGGGGGGGCAGGCCTGAAAAATCACAAAAATATAGGGTTTCTAAGCAATACTGGTCCGGATCCCCTGAAAAAACCAAAGCTACCAAGCCGGCCAACATCAGCACAGCAGTGAAACGCCATTTAATGGCTTTTCCCTGGCGAGCCAACAATGGCCCGCTTATAGTGGTATTTGGATCCTTCCTCCCCTCATCAACTAAATAAATTGTCAAAGTTGGACCCCCTGTGGCAAAACTTTCTGGATCTGAGCATGTATACATGTATAGGCCTCTTTACTGAAAGCCTGTAAACATTGGAAGTGGGGGGCGGAGGTACTGAGTAAACAGGTACTTTTTCTTTCTATCCATCAACATTTAATATGGATCAAAAGTATACAAGGAATCAGAAAAGCTGTGGGCCTTACAAAAAAATGAATAATACAGGAAAATATTTAATCTTATAATTGGTAGAAAAATCTTTTCTCCTCCCATAAGTTGATTGATTTTTTTTCTTTATTAAATCATAATCACCTAGGCAACACATGTTTGAGGTAAATACACTCGCTCCACAACACTATTTATTTTGTAAAAGTATCAAAAATTAGAATACAAATCTTATAAAAAGAATTTGCCAATGTGTAGCGAGAATGTTCAGTAATTTATGCAAAAGTCCTTTCAGTATATTATATGCACTCTTTTGTCAGTGTTAAGAACTAAAACCTCAAGTAAGCATGCTACCTATTTAGAGATCCCTTTCAAAAAGTTTGCAATCTAGGTTTAGATAAACAAAAAATTTCAGCATAAAATTGTAAATATTTTCTTTCCCATAATTTTTAGCATATGTTTTGGGTGCTCAAAAGAACTGTCTCATTGAGACGGTTCTTTTGAGCACCCACAACATATGTTTTGGTTGAGAAATGAGAAAATCATTTTTCTGGTACGCACTCTCTATCAATCATGCCTTCTCTGGTGAAAGACCTGGGCCAGCCTGTGTGCAACTTCATATTCTTCTCTGCTTCTCGTGTTTTCTATTGAAAATAATTTATCTGGTGATTTTAGGCAAGATTAAACTCGACAATGAAGACGCTAATCAGACTGTGCATTGCACAGTCTGATTAGCGTCCTCATTATCGAAACAAACTAGGTCACAAGCTACCTTTTCCTGTGTTTTTGCACAGATTTTTTTGTGGGACATGTTTGTTGCAACACATGTTTGAAAGGTTAAGCTCTTGTGTTGTTCACAATGGTTTGAATAGACTAGATCTTTATTATGCAAAATGTGTATAGAGTTACTTTCTAAAGATTCTCGGTCGTTTAAATAGACGTTTTACGCGGTTTCTTTTCATAAGTGAATCATTGCATGTCAATCATGGAATGCCGCAGTCATTAGTATGCATAAAGTGATGCTTGAACTTTTTAACCCCGAAGAGATGTGCTTCCATTCTTTTTTAATCCATTTTATTGTTGCTCTTCGGTTTAACCCTTTATGCATTAATGGATTCTTCCTACTGGTTTATAAACTTGCGTTGGTCCATTTTATAATTCTTGGGGGCACAGGTTTTAGGTACCAAAATTTATATCTTTGAAGATCATTTTTGTCTAATCAAACAGTGTAGACCCTGATGAAATGCAACATTATGCAGGTGGGCAGGCAAGCGGACTGACAGACATTACTGACAGACGGATGGATGAATGTTAAACCAAATGACCCCTTAAACTAAGTTGAAAAAAAGAGCAAAAACTACATGTTCACAGGGCCCCGTAGAGCAGTCTGTAGCAAAAGCATCTGCAGATCCAGGCAAGTGCGGATCCAGAGTGGGGACAGGGGGTCCAGACCCCCCCTGAAAAATCACAAGTTCTATGGGTTTCTATAGGGAATAAGCAATTGGACCCCCCCCCCTGGAAAAAGTTGGACCCCCCCTGGAAAATGTTGGACCCCCTCTAGAACCTTGAAAAATGATAGTTTTCTTTGAAATTAACCATTTGACGTCTTTAAAATAAGCTGAGGACCAAAAAAAACAAACGTCAGAACTTTTTTGTCAGGTTAACCTGGACCCCCCCTGACGAAAATTCCTGGATCCGCGCATGCCAGGGGTCATGATGTCAATCCCGGCCGGGTCCCATAATTTCGTAGAGATTGATCATGAAATAATCTCCTCCTTTCGCTGGTTCAAGAAGGGTTGTTGTCAGCTACAAGCGAAAGAATGTGTATGGAGTACTTGTTAACCGCTTATAGTCAAGCTTGGCCAGGAAAAAGCGTGGTTAGGTGAACTGACCATCTTGACATGACCATAGCTGTTGATTGGGGTGTAAAAAAAAATCCTCAAACCAAAAAACTATATGGTCAAGGTAGCATAACAAATGCATACTTCAAATAGCAAGGTTTATAGCAGTTGCTTCCCTTAGATTATGAAGTGATTTAGTATGTAAGGGAAGTAATAACAAATGGTTTAACAATGTAAGATAACCATCAAAGAGGATTTCAGCTAAGCAATATTCTGTATATATTTGGTTTACTGTATGGGAGGAAAGGGTAGTGCTGAGGGGTGGTGTTACACCCTGAGTATGAGTTGACCCTTCATGACTTTGGTTGTCTGCTTCCTTGTCTGCTAGCTTATATTGCAAACAATATGCACCCAGATCAGACTGCTCCCTTTGAAGCAGTCTGATCTGAGGGTTCATAACTAAATGTTTGCTTCAATGATAAAATCTAGTTTGAGGTGCATTTGAATATATTCAGCAAACGTAAAAAGATGACAAAATTTTTGGGACAAAAGAATATTAGTGGGATTAGGTTGATAAGGTCAGTACCAAAATTTGGGGACTCTTTTAACTGGAAAAAGCCCTTTCTGATTATAAGTTCAATCAATATATGGTATGCGTACCAAGAGTGAAGCATGACATTGTTGCACTCTCAGACCAGAAGTCTTGCTTAGAAATAATCTATCGCCAAGAATTTTGCGCCAGTCCATGGTAAAATTGTACTGCTCCAATTTTTATGAGCCACATAATGTGCAGCTCATGTGATTTTGGTACTTCTATTGTATATCCCAGCAGCAAAGGCTCAGATGAGCCTGCGCAAATGCACACAGTCTCACCTGTCTTCACTGCTTGCACACACAAACTTAGAACATAGATGAAGGCTCACGCAAAAATTTAGGAATCTAGCCCCACTAGATAGCCATGCATGGTAGTAAGTTGAAGAATGACTATGCATAAGCAATAAGTAAAAAATCTCATTACAGTGCAGTTCCCTTATTACACACCTCATTATAACACTGATTTGGATGTAACATCTGATCATGCTGCGGCTCAAACTTTTTTGACCATGAAACTTTTCAAAGGAACTATAGGAAAATGAGCATGTGAGCATGGTCATTTTCCTATAATTTCTTTGTAAAATTGTCCCTCTATAACATGCAATACTAGAACATGTTCAGTCCAATTACTATTGGACCCCAAACTTTGTTTTATAAATTTTAAAGGGACTACAGTAAAACCTGTGTAAAACCGCCACTCAAAAAAAAAGACAAAACAAAGATCTTTATGACAAATGGTAGCTTAATGAAGGTCGAAAGTATTTCAGAATGCTCCCCTTGGAGCATTCTGCAATACTTTTGACCTGCATTAAGTGATTATTGGTCTTGAAAACCAATTTTAGGTCTTTTTGAGAGTGGCTGTTTTACACAGGTCTTACTGTGCTGTATGTACTGTCTCATAATCATTATGGTGTTTTCTCGTCACATGGATCATATAAGCCTGGACAAAGCAGCTACGAGACCTTTCTGATGAAATCTGACAGCGTGTATTGTATGTCTAAGATTGAACTAATTACGAGAGCTCTAAACTCCCCAGCCGTTCTGTTTTATCTTCCCATATTTGGTTTCATGCTGATTGAATATGGTTTTATCATAACCAGGTCCAGACTTCATTCTTGTCATAATCAATCATGTACATCTCTTGGGATGCTGCTGCTCTCAGGTCGGCATTGAAATCATTTTTAGCAATATGTTAACTCTTTCCTTACTAGCGGTGACTTTAGTCATCTGCTGATAACCTTTACAAACAGTTTGGATCCAGATCTGGCCCCGAGGTTATAAAAAAATTTCATACTCAACTCAGCTGAGCACGAAATTTATCCTGCTGATAAATGTTAAAATGCCAACAATTGTTGGCATTTTAACATTTATAAGCATGATAAATACAACATCTGAGAAACTAAAAGCAATAAACTTCTTTATTTGTCGGTATTTTAGTTTTATGAGCAGTTGAAATTTCGTGCTCAGTTGAGTTGAGCACGAAAAAGTTTTATAACCTTGGGGTCAGGACAGCTAGAATGTTGGTCCTGATCTGGATTAACTCTTTCCTTGCTCAGACAAATGTCATGCCCTTACAAATGAATTTTAATTAAACTTGAATGTTCAACAAGTGTTCTAAACCATGCAATTAAAACTGCTTTTGAAGCTCATCAAATTTAACTAAAAATAGACAAGAAATTAGACTTTGTGCATGTTTTCGATGTTCTATAAGCCATGTTATTTTTCATTTACAAATGTATGACACTTAAGACAGACACTGGCAGATGTCCTATGATAAACTGCTTCAATCTGCAGCACTCACTCGATCACTGGACATATATATTATAGGTTTAGATTATTAAAACAACATTTTTACACGTAAAATTGTAAATATTTTCTTACCCATCAGTTTAAAATATGATTTGGATGCTCAAAAACCATGAGACAGTTTTTTGAGTGTACCCATAACATATGTTTTGGTTTAGAAAGAAGAAAATTAATTAGTTGGTATGCAGTCTTTTAAACTTAAGTCCTGGTATGACACTTAATTAAGACAGACACTAACAGATGTCCTACTATAAACTGCTTCAATCTGCAACAGGACATATATGTAGGTCCAGTTATGAAAACTTCTTGAGTATTTTCTTATCTATCAATTGCTCTGTAACCTGCCAATATTTTCTGTCCTGAAAACGTCAATTTTTTTAGGAAGCAAACAATATGAACTGGAATTTTTGTATACACTCCCATGCGCAGATCCAGAGAGGGGGACAGGGGGTCGGGAACCCCACCATCCCCCCCCCCCCTGGAAAATCACAAAAATATAGGGTTCCTTAGCAATATTGGTCCGGATCCCCTTAAAAATCACAAAGCTTCCAAGCCAGCATTCAATGTTTGGCCATCATTGGCATGCCAGCGAAATGGTGGTGTTTGGATTGATCCTTCCTCCCCTCATCAAACTATTTAAAAAAAATCCGTCAAAGTTGAACCCCCTCTGACAAAACTTTCTGGATCCGCGCATGACCCGTGTAAAGTTTGGTTTAAATACCGGGTGTTCCACTGACAAAGTTTAATGTGATATGTGGTGTTTAAAAATAATTGTGTCTTAAAATTTGTCATCTTTGCTTATAATGAGTGTCGAAACCAAATTACTCAGACAGCAGGATCAACAAAATAGTCCCAGATCAGACTGCGTAACTTGTTATCTGTTGCAGTCATATTTGGCTGATTTTCTTTAATCACTAAATGATGCAGCCAAAAATTTGGAGTATAAAAATCTTTGCTGAATGCTGTATTTTTTCAAATAAATGTGACACCTTTTCAACCTGTTATAACAGGTTAAAAAGGTGTCACATTTATTTGAAAAAGTACAGCATTCAGTAAAGATTTTTTTTATTGAACATGGGGCTATCTTATAAAGAAATGATTTTTATTTCTTGAATTTTTATGGAACGACAGCTGTATTATATGCAGTTATTTTTATTTTTATGAAATAAATATAAAATTTTAGGATTTATGACACAATCTTAGCAATTTTGATATAATTTGAGTTCATTTAAAAGAAGGATAGCAGCTGCTTTAAACCTGCACCATTTTAATGTTTGACAATTTTTGTCAATTAGAGATTGCTGGGTGGCCCATTTGCATTGTAACCTGTTGTTCAGATATTTGTTACTGGATCGAGACAGTCCTGTGGGCTAGAGCTATAGTGGGTAGAGTTTAACTTTGGGTTGCTGAACCCCTCTTACTTAGAGGGAGGGGAGGGGGGAATGCTTTAGAGGGAGGGAGGGAGGGGTAGGGAATGCCTTAGAGGGAAGGGAGGGGTTAGGGAATCCGGGCTGTATATCCATTGTCACAACCACCCAGTTGAGTTTTTTTATAATTGAGGATGACCAAATGAGATATGAGCTGCGACATGAAATTTCCAACAATGTGGTATGTGCGACCAGCAAAGGTCTCAGACCAGCCTGCGCATAGGCGCAGTCTGATCGGAGCCTTTCCCAGTCGCTTGAATATTCTACAACTGTTAAGCTACTGACCAAACAACATTAGGTGTTTCTAAGCTTAAAAGGAGGCTGCACAGGTTCATCTGAGTCTATTCATGTCAAAATGCCACATTGTTGTAAATCTCATCTCACAGCTCATATATATACTGCCTATTATTGTCGGTGCAGTTCACAAAAATAAAAAAAATACGTCATAATCGCTAGTTTGAAGAGTGTTCAACAATGGGTAAACTGATAAAAAGTATACCAGGTTCGTGTATTTTGATATCAAGTTTACCAGGCTCGGCTTCGAGAATGCATGTTGAATCGCTCGGCAAGCCTCACGATGTACGTCAACAAGCGTTCTCAAAGCCTTGCCTGGTAAACTTGATATCAAAAGACACTCACTTTGTATTCTCTATATACTGCCTATTTAATCGTCGGTGCAGAATTGTCCGTGCAGTTCCCAAGGATCCTATAACTCTTAATTTGTCTGCTAGTGATGTCTACTGATAATCTTCATGCGCGGATCCCGAAAGTTTTGTCAGATGATGGCCCAACATTAAATGCTGGCTCGGTAGCTTTGTGATTTTTCAGAGGATCCAGACCAGTATCGCTAAGAAACCCTATATTTTTGTGATTTTTCAGGGGGGGGGGGGGGGGGGGTGTCTGGACCTCCTTCCCCCCCTCTGCATCCGTGCATGATCTTTGCAAGTAGTTTTGACCCAGATCAGGCCCAACATTTTCTAGATCCAAATGATTTGACATTTGATGGCATTGACCTGAAAAGTTTAGATTTTGAAAACATTATCCACAGACAACGAAATGGAAAGCAAAATTTCCCAGCATGTAAATAGTTAAATGCTGTATATCAGGTCACAAAAAAATCAGGACTACATGGGCCTCGTCGCGACAAAACCTGTCTTCCGGGTTTCTGTCAAAGCGTGACTCAAACCATTCTCCTCACTCACTCTGAAACTAGCTAGAATATTGAAATTTCGCTTTAATCAAGTTTAGATATACTTTCCAGTAGCTAATAACAAAGGTGCTGTTCAGTCTGCACGGATGCGCAGGCTGGTCTGCGCCTTCGTTGTTATATAGCAAACCCCTGAAGACCGGTTTTGTCGCGACGAGGCCCACATGTTTTCATGGTCTGCTCCTAGTTAAGGAACAAAGATTCCTGCTCTATTAGCTGCGCAGGGACTTATAGCTACAGATGAAGCATGGTCGACTATTTCTATTACCCAGATGGCATTTAATAATAAGGGTGCAGATCTGACTGCACATTTATCTGTGCCCATGTCGTTCCCACGAATAAAAAACAGATTTTCTCAATTCCGTTGCTAATTTACATATTAAAATAAATTTTGGCTCTTTTTATCATTGCAGTTTTACAGGTTCAGTTGCAACAGACATGGTTAATGGTGGCTGAAAAAACTTCTTATTTTTCTTAATCACATGCTTTGGCTTTTAAATAACATGTCTTAGTTTGTTGAAATTATCTACGAATGCATCATAATGTCAGAATATCGTGTGTCAGCCACAATATCAAATAGTCCTTAAGTTTTGTATTCATTCCTGGGAAAATATAGACCCCATAAAGGACTGATACATTGTTGCTGTTGGTTTAAATCACACCTGGATAAGACATGCATTCCAGACTGTTATCTTTCTTATTTCTCAACTAAAACATACATTGTGGGTACTCATTAGAAGCGTCTCATTGAGACGCTTCTATTGAGCATTGCAACAATTTTTTTCGTTGTGAAATAAGGAAAATATCGCCATTTTTCGGTTGAAAAAAAGTTTTTTCAAGGGCAATGTAAATTGATTGGAGATTTCATAGAAACAATGGAAGTATTAGTCAAGACCAAGACATCATGAAGATCTGATCTCATCTATAGATTTAAACTGATATGCAAAAATTGACATTCTTTAATGCTTTGAGATTACAATAAATGTTGATGGATCTTAACCCTTGTCCTGCTGAGCCCGGATTTACCCTTTTTTGAAAACACTGTAGATCCAGATCAGCTGGCTTCTGACAAAGTCATCTGATCAGGATCGATCCACACTGTTTTTCACTCTCAACGAAAAAAACCCCAACATACTTACAACTGAATCCTGCAGAATGATAAGGAAACCAATTAAATTGGGGAGGAATTTTGAGCATTTAAATATTCAGCAGGACAATTTTTTAAAGGTTAAAATGAAATTATAGCAAAATCACACCGCCAATCGAAAACTCTCTTAATAATCGACGAACCTGGATCAAAAATTGCAAGAAACAGTGTTTTTGATTGCCATTTATCGCCAATCAGGCAACAAATGGCAATTGAAAATTCTGTTTCTGACGATTTTGATCTTAACCTTCATCAATATTATTAATGTTTTAGATTTCCGCCTATACGGTGTGAAAATAGCTCTCTCGTTGATTTGTATTGAGTTGAAAAGATAATGAACTGCAACCTGTAATTTACCTCTGGCTCGGTCATTGTACCTCATTATAGGGCTATATTGACAAGGCGAGACAGTTACCAGGAGGGGGTGGGGTAGACTGTATTGAGATATTGTGAGGTAATTACAGGTTTGATTTGTGAAATATTCATCATCATCCTCTAAGTTTAAATGTCTACAGAAGATAAAATTAGCAGACAAATTGAAAATGGCATGATTATGCTGATTTTTTTATCCCCGGGGCGGGCCCTCCCCCATCTAAGATTGATGGCATAATTCTGTTCTATTGTTTCTGGTGTGAGTGCATTTTGCGTCATCATGACACTTTCTTGTGTGCAAGATATCTCAGATTATAACAGTTCTGGAAACTGTTCATGAATTATTTTAAGAATTAATGTACTTGAACTGTTCAAGAACATGGTCCAACTTTCTCATAAAATTCTCTCAGGAATACCATCATAGCGTAAAATGCAGTTTGGATCCAGATCATGCCTGACTTTTTGTCAGGCCTGATTTGGGTCCAAGCTGTTTGCAAATGCTTTCATTAGATGAAATGCAGCAAACAAAGAGTGAGCCTTTCACCTGCTACAGAAAAAAATGCATCTGACAATGTTGTCTGCTGATTTGTTTGTTTGTTTGATTTGATTCTTTACTTCCCATCAACAGTCTTTCAGTTAAACAGGGACGGGTCATCCTGGGTTGAACCAGTACTAAGCTAGGATAGTTGTCTGCAGAAGTCCTCTGCTTTGTGTAAATGCTACCGACTATAGACTAATTTTGGCATACAGACAAACACAATATATGAACCCAGTTCAAACTCTTCCTCTAGAGGAGCAGTCTGATGTGGGTGCACACTGTTTGCTACAGAGCAGTAAATGGACTTGCAGACGATATTTAGTCGCCATTCAGCAGCTAGGTGAAGATCTAAAAAAAATAAACAAATATAATGTTTTCTGGAAATCTCAGTCTGAAGTTGCTGCTTGAGAAGCCAATTCGACTAAATTCGATTAAAGTCTACGTTATAGATACATTTGTAAAATCTGATTGGCATTTTGATTGGCTCCCGCATTCACCTTTAGTGCTTATATCTGTAATTGTTACATTTGCAGGAATGCTATCAAGAAGGAAAAGAAATTATTTTGATTGCTGATTTCAGGACTATAGTTAAGAGTGCGTAACAGAAAATTAACTTTCTTATTTCTCAACCAAAACATATGTTGTGGGTACTCAAAAGAACCGTCTCATTGAGACGGTTCTTTTGAGCACCCAAAACATATGCTAAAAATTATGGGTAAGAAAATATTTACAATTTTACACAGAAAATTTTTGTTGATCTGAATCTGTGTGATTTTATAAAATGTCTGGGTTTGTCTTAGGGCATGATAATTTGGCGGCTTCATGAGAGGTCTGTTTGCCAACGTGAAATATGGGAACAACAAGAGTGCAGATCAGCCTGCACGTACGCTTGACAGATCAACACCATTGTTGCCAGCTGCTGGGGTAACAAAGTTTATACAGTACAGTCCCTTTATAACACACCTCATTATAACATGTGGATATAGCACGGTCATGTTGTGGCTCCCAAATTTTTTTATCATGAAATTTTTCAAAGGAATTATAGGAAAATGACCATGACATGTAGCCAAATTGAGGCTCCTTTTTCCATGATCAAGATTGACATGGGTAATATTGATTTGATCTTAAAATCTTCAGTTTTTTCCAATATAATGCAAACTGTTTGTAAAGGTTAATTATTGTAGTACCACCTGTATTCTCCGATAATGGGTCGGGCACTTGATGAAAAAGTGGTAATTTCTTCCATATTAGGAGACACCTGCTCGACGTAGCTCTGCTAAATATTTCATAAATGTACCTGGTTCATGGGCGGATGAAGAGGGGGTGGGGGCAGGGGATGCCGACCCCCCTACTCCCCCCCCCCCCCCCCCCCCAGGAAAATCACACACTGCTATATGTTTCCTTAGAAATACTGGTATGGACTCCCCTTGAGAAGTTCTGTACGGCCCACTGTGAAATATGATGATGACTAAGAAAAGTTTTCAGGATGTCCCCACCCCCTCCCCCCCACCCCCTTCTCATCTGACGGAATTTTCTGGATCTGCACTGTTTCATTCATAAAATAATATGATGACGCATCAATGCAGAGAGTGGTGCATGGTATTCCTTTCGCTCTTAGCACAAAAAATAAACTGCCAACTGAAAATACCACTGAAAATACCACTGAAAATATCGGCTGATGTACAATTTTTCGTTATGCTTACAACTCAGGAATGCTGCAGGGTAACAGGTATTATAAATTGGGCAGGAGTTAGGATCACCTAATGTTGCTTGAGATATTGTTTTCCCAGAAGGGACTGCTCTAAATGGAAACAATTTGCTCCCTATGGGAGCGAATTCTTCCTTTAAGAGTTATTGTCCCCATTTTGAAAAAGCAATAGAGAATCACTGCTTGTTTCAGTAGTCTTCTTCATTTAGAACCTCTCGGCCAATTCCATGGAATCAGATCAGGGATGTACAATATATGGGGCCACATGATTAAATAAAGCATCGACACAAACAAAACAAAAAACAGCGTTACATTTTCACTAGTGATATCATTCATTTAAAGCCATGCAAGCAAATCACCTCATTATCCAACCTTTAAGAGCACTTTTGTTCAACTTTGTGGTCAAAGAAGCACATCTTGCCAATTGATATTTATTTCATTCTTTAAATATGTCCGCTGTCCTTGAAAATTGGACCATCGCTCAATTAACTCAACGTGAACATTGTCCAATTCTGTGTGAAGACGGACAAAGGCTGAACGTATTGCTTTTGTATGATCCTCTGGTATTGTCGCACACCTGAGCACATGGAGACGGTAATTGGTGAGCTTTACGAAAGATTGCAAAGGGCTCTACTTGGATCCAATTATAATTATACAACAAAAGATTGATGGATGAACGAGTTAAGAAGATTTCAATTACAAATGACAGCTTAAAACATATTTCTGAAAATTTAAGTGGTTCTATATCTGCAGCGTCTATTTAAAGCCTGAAAATTTGTAAGGTTTGTTTTCCGCAGAGAAAAATGATTCTATTTTTATTATTTCTTCCTGCCATTGCGGTTGTGGTGCTTGTATTGTTTGCATCTCATTGAGTTAAGAAGATTTCAATTACTGACGACGGCTTAAAATATCATATTTCTGACAACTAACACTGAAAATAAAGTAGTTCTATATTCTGCATCATCTATTTTAAAGGTGTGTATCATGCGCGGATCCAGAGGGGGGGGGGGGACAGGGGGGGGGGGGACAGGGGGTCCAGACCCCCCTGAAAAATTGCAAAAATACAGGGTTTCTTAGCATTATTGGTTCGGATCCCCTGAAAATCACAAAGCTACCAAGCCAGCATTCAATGTTGGGCCATCATCGGCATGCCAGCGAAACGCCATTTAAATGGCGTTTCGCTGGCGGGCCGATGATGGCCCGCTGATATTGATATAAGGATCCTCCCTCCCCTCATCAACTAAAATTAAAATTTATAAAAACGCTGTCAAAGTTAGCCCCCTCTCACAAAACTTTCTGGATCTGCGCATCATAAATACAACTGCGTGAAATGTTTTGTACAGGTTTCATATTTTGTACATTTCCTGCAAAAGACTAATAGAAAATAGAACGATTACATGCATCTCTTGAACCATAGACTGTATTCTGACCAAATTGTAGCACTAAATTTTGGACACAATAAGGAGTTGATTAGATTGTGCAAGGTGACCCTGACCTAATTTTCAAGGTCATCATCCTATAAAGACTGTAATATCAGCATTGTATGCATTATAAGCTATGGCTGTTAGTCTTTCACCATTACAGATGGATTTTGTCCAGACTTGCACATAAGCAGTATGGTACATCAAAAAGAAATGATTCTGGTTTGGTGACATTGACCTAATCCACAAGGTCATGCCAGCACATTTAATTTTTTTAATTTTTGAGAAAAAAGGCTTGTCTGTAGCCCATCTCTAGAACTGAAAGATGGATTCTGTCCAAACTTATTGTATTTTAGCATTGGAACGCATTTAGGAGTTGGTTAGAATTTCATAACCTTGACCTTATTTTCAAGGTCTCCATCCAATGAAGACAGTAAAAATCAGCCTTACCTTGAACTCTATCTCCTTAAATAATTGATGGATTTTGACCAAACTTGCACATAATGTGTAAACAACAGTAGCACATGGAAAGAAATGATTAGATTTTGGCCATGGTGACCTTGACTTTTTCATGTTAGCTTGCGCCTGCACCATGCAGCCCATGAAATGACATTGCTAAATTAGAGATTTCAGATCACTGTTTTGATTAGCTTTGCCATCAGAAATTTCATGTCTATTTAGAATCTTTATGGTAGGATATACAGTAAGATGTCAATAATATTGCATCAAATTAAAGAACCTAATAAGTGTTCTGACCATGAACCTCATTATCATGAATTTGATTAGTGTCAATGGACAGGCATAATCAAAATACATGTAGTCACAAATCAGTCAAGTTTCGAGTATACACTTCTAGCTGGGTAATTTTGCATATGTCTTTTTGTTCTGCAGATTTTTAAAAAAATATAACTTCTTGGAATATCATCAGAATACATGTCAACCATAATATCAGGCCTGACCTGATGATACTCCAAGAAAAAAGTAATGGACCATGACATTCAATGGTATGTAAAAACTTTTTTTCAGATTGATTTTCAAAAACTTCTTATCACACTATTCTGCAACCACTTTCCGAAGGATACAGTATTTTTGAAAATCTAATCATGAAGGAATTCTCTGAAAAATGTGCAAAATGTTCACAGGTAAAGACTTCAGATACCATGCAGCATGCCACAACATTCAACTAGTCTATAGAACATCAGGAATTTTAGGAGCCTCCATATTGTTTACCATCAGAACGTGTTTGCTGAACATGTAGTATGCAGTTTTTGAAAATCCATTTAGAAAAAAAGTTTTTACACATCTTTGAATATTGCATGGTCCATTACTTTTTTGCCCAGTATATTTATAAACCAAACGTTTTTTTGAAAATGTTGTCAGCAGCAAAGAAATCGCTGTAAGAGCTAATTAAAAGAAAAAGTAAGAATCTTCTGAAAGGGCAGAATGACATTGATTGATCAAAATTTGCGGATCATAATAGATTAATCGGAACCCAACATGGCCGCAGGTAGCGCTTGGTGAGTTGCATTATTAGAAGGAATTAACCCTGGTGCTGTCAAATAATTTAATTTCCACAGTATCTTGTGGCTTTCAACCGAAAAGATTATTTGACCCATTTTCATTTTTGCAATAAATTTACGAATCGTACTGCTATCAGTATTGATGCAGATCAGCCAAATGGCTGATCTGTATCTACACTGTTAGCATTGACTAGATTTATCCCAGTGTGGCAGGATTAAGGTTTATATTGAGTAATTTAGCCGTTTATTTTGATATAGATTTTCATGAATATTTTATGCAAACTAATTCATACAGCAAATATTTGGATTTGGTAATACTTTGCTTTTTATCGCCTGATCTCACGATTAAAATGGTTTCTTTTTGATGAAATTTCGTTGCTTTAACTAGCACATATGATCAATTATTATGACTTATCCACCGTGTCCTGTCATGGAAATTGGTGTGTGCAATTTTGTATTTCCGTTATTTTTGCTTAAATTTAAGTCATTGACTGCTCTTAATGAGTTGCTATTTATTATTAAATGCTTTCACAGTATGGAGGTTGATCCAACATTTCAAGAAAAAAACAACAAAAAAAAGTTAAATGGTTGCTCCATTCAACAAAATACTAAACTAGTAAGTACTATTTCACTGTCCATCAGAATTCCTCCTACCGGGTTTCTCTTCAGGGCTTTTTTCAGCAATTTTGGGAATACGTCCCTGGCCTAAATTGGGAAAAAACAATCGACTTAACATCAAAATTTTGAGAATATAACGACGTAGAACATAACAAGGATAGCAAAATATATCGTTTTAGATTGTATTATATATGTCAAGCATACCACTTAAGTACATTAGTGTTTAAGTATCATTCTGATATTGGTATTGTTTCTCATAAGTAGTAGTGGTCTCTAAAAAAAAGTATTTTTTTTTTTAATTGTCTTAATTCGGAAAAACATACATGGTATTGGGAAAAAAGGTGGCCATTTTCGATAGGGAATGCGGCCGAAATTCGGCCCCTAGAGAAAGGCAGAAAATCCCTTGTCTATAGCTTACATTTTAAGATTTGCATTTAAAGATCTGGCACTAACCCTCGTACCTCGGGAGGGAGATGGGGTGATCTGAGGAAGCCCTCAATGGACCGCAGTGATGAGTGGGGGTGGTTACCAAAAAAAAAATGCAGAATAGCAACATTATAAAATTTTGTTGCCCCTTTTGAAAACCACAACAGTTGGGGGCTTCGTTGATCATTCATGGTTGAATCATCTGTTGGCAGAGTATTAAGTCTTTTTTCACAAAAATTGAAAAAAATACAGCACAAAATAGCCGTAATTGTCTCTTTTATTATCTTTATGAGTATCAAAATGGGTAAAATTTACCCCAATGGAGTGTAAATGGTTGACATTTTTTGGTTGAATGATTGGTTTTAAAAGTCAATCAGTCTAAATCAATAATCAGTAAGTTTTTATAATGCATGATTGGTTTACGTTATGTTTTTGTCTTCAAAACCTATGTCGTAAAAGAAAGGACTATGGTTGAATTCAGCAATTGAAAAAATATGAATTCAGTCGTACTTTCTGCGGCAGCTCATCTGGGTCTGTACAGTATGTCAAATTATCCATTCATATGTCAAATTATCCATTCAGAGTATTACTCTAGTTGAGAAAGAGCACCTGCAAAAAATGCATTTGAAAATGGTCTGCTTAAGTTGTCTGCTGCATATTTTTACTAACATTTTTGTCCAATGGAAGTTTTGAGGCAAACTGTGTAGACCCACTTCAGGCTGTGACTTCTTAAACATTTCAGCAGACAACAAAGCAGACAACTTGTTGTGATTGGGGCTCTAAGGGTTAACCCCCTTAAAGCCCCATTATGACAAAGTTTATGATATCTTTATTCACTTTCGCTCATACTTGATATTTCATGCTGGCAGACAATTTACATGAAATATCAAGCCTTACATGTATTACCAATCCCAACATGACTGAAAAATTGTTGAAAGAATCAAAACAAACAAAAAAACTTACATGTATTTTTAAAGTTTTGCGAGCACAGTGTAGCTCATGCAGTTGGTAGAGTGTGTCAGACTTGTGACCAAGAAGTTGGGGGTTCGAATCCCACTGTCAGCACTGTTTTGTGTCTTTAATTGAGCAAGATACTTTATCCTCATTGCTTTAGTACTGGTTACGTAAACCCAGGAAATGTCCCAACATGACTGCATGAGATTGAGTAAAGCATAAACAGCTCTAACCAACAAAAAACTTCTTATTAAATTAAAAGCAATTAAATTTAATGTTGTCTGTTGCAAATTATAGGTGGGACTCTCTAAGTGCAGCTCAAGCGAGTAACTACATTTTTTTTTCAGAATAAATCATCTTTCCGGATTTCACTATCTATTTATTGTGCTATTACCTTTGATCCTGTGATAGAAACATTTTCTAATTCCCATCCAATATCACCCAGAATATTTTTCATTACCCTTAATGAATTTTGCACTTGTAGCTAATTCTTATTTTTACTTGGAAATGTTGTCTCCCACAAGAAACTGGACCACCCCATGGTATTTGAGAGCTCAATGACAATAATATTGTATAACTGTTCTAAGACGGACTTGATTTAGCTGTTCCCGTTACTGCTTTTACTCCGAACAGGCAGAACAGAAATCAAGTGTTCTGGAACATCATTCTGTGCTGGCGTACTCCGACTACTCTGTCTTCCAAGATGGTGAACAGCAATTGCTTGATTTACTCGGGAGTACTCCAAAGTGCCCAATTTCACTTGTTTAAGATGGCGTACTCCGCATACTCTAAAATTGCTAAATCAGGTCCGCCCCTATATATACAGTGTAGTCCCCTTATAATGCTATGGGGACCATGATCTGGATCCAAACCATTTGACTATCTGATAGTGCACTATGTTCCTGGAAAAAATTTTTGAAAAAGTTTATTTTGAAAAAAAGCACTGTACAGTAAAACCTGTGTAAAATGGCCACTCAAAAATAGACAAAACAAAGATCTTAAAGATAAATGGTTTCATAATGAAGGTCGAAAGTATTGCAGAATGCAAGAGGAGCATTCTGCAATACTTTTGACCTTCATTAACCGATAATTGGTCTTGAAAAACAATTTAAGGTCTCTTTGAGAGCGATCATTTCACACAGGTTTTACTTTATACAACAACAAAGCATGAAAAAGTATTTAGCATGCATGTAAAGAGTCAAAGGTTCCTTGATTTTGTAACTCAAATCTCATGTTGTGTGTAAAAAAAAATTCCAAAGGTAAAAAGCTATAATTATGTCTATTATTGGCTCAAAATGATAGAAATATCGTTGGTGTGCCATTAAAACATGAGATCTAGACTTGCAAATATTCAGAAATTATAACCGCTTGTCTTAAATACCAGTCCGATGGGGTTGAACTACCCTGTACTATGGTTTACCTGTAATTTTTACCTGTACAATACATTGTTAGGCTGTCGTAGCTGACTAAATCGTTGATTTTTATGCTTTGTGCAGCGAAGTTCGTAATCCATTCATATAAATCTGATCTCTGATCGCCAATTACTAGTTACATATTACAAGAATACTGGTGCCAGCGTAGTAAAATGTGACTCGCGACGGAAAGATATTAAACGTGTGTTAGTGCAGTTTATTGTAGTTCGTGAACTTCAAAGAGACGAGATAGTTAAATATCAGCTTATAGTATTGTAGTCTAGAAAAGGAATGGATTATATTTCTAAACGTCGCTGCAAGTGAGAAAAAGTGTTATCAGTTTTCGGATTCCGTATCTTAATAATTATTGGAGTAAAACTGGTAAATAAGGAGAATACGTCAGAAAATAAGGAGTATGTATTATAGGGGATGATTCATAAAAAAAAAAAATATATATATATATATATATATATATATATATATATATATATATATATATATATATATATATATATATATATATATATATATATATATATATATATATATATATATATATATATATATATATATATATATATATGGTGCCTTTTATTTAAAAAAAAAAAAAAGAAGAAAAAAACAACAATAAAAATAATAAGGAAAAAAAAATTAAAAAGGAAAAAAAAACAAAAAACTGTTAAGACTTAATATTCCGCAAAAAATTGCAGCAATGACATTTTCAAAAAAAAATTTTTGCTTCTTTATGAAACCAATTATATATAAGTCTTGGCATTTCATATGAATCCTCTACCAGCAGATAATTCACATGAAATGCCAAACTTTATATATGTCAAGAAAATCCTGAAAATGTTTACAAAATTTATTGTCTGCTACAGTTGTGATTGGTGCTTTTAAAATCAGAGTCAAAATAATCAATTTTAAATAATTATAAGTTTCAATCATCAATAAATTACAATTAATTTATTTTATTTTTCAGAATTTAAAAATAATTCTTACTCGATAGGTGTAATCGTGTCAGATCCATAAGATGTGGCCATAAAGATGTTTGCAACAAATAGGATGTTGAATGGCGTTACAATCTCACATTCTGAGACAGTGCAATATTCTTTGAAGTATTACATTTTGTGATCCTATACGAAAGAATATTAACTTGTCCGATTATGTTGATATTACCATTTCTTTCGCTAAGAGATTTTCACAGTTGGTAGCAGACAGAGAATTTTGCATTAATTTGTATAGCAGTGATATAGATTTGGTTTTTTTGGAAATTCTCAGAGGGATTTTTGGTAGACTCTTTACGGAATGGTAGAACGAAGACAGAAATGAAAATGTACTAAGCCCTGGATAAGAATTTAGTTCAGTTGAAAAATGGTCATATTTACATATATTTTTTTCCATGAAAACATATATTGTGGTACTCATTGGTAGCCTCTCTGTGAGACCCTTCCAATGAGTAACCAACAACATGTGTTTTCAGGGAATAAAAAATGGTATACAGCTATAGAATGCCAAAGAAATTTATTAAAAAAGCATATAGGCAGAAAATGATGTGTCTGTATATTTACATATTCAGGAACTATTTATGGTTCGACCATTGATTTCGAACAGAATCATGTATTGTCTGAACTGGTTATTTTTTTTCAACGTCCATTAGTATTTTAGTTATTTTCATTAACTCTTTGCACGCTGGGTAGTTTTTCATGAATTTTGTTGTCAGTTGATTTTTTTCAAAATTAACTTTTTCAAAAATTTCTTTCAGAAATACCATCAAAGTGTCAAACAGTTTGGATCCAGATCTGGCCCGACTTTATGTTGGGCATGATTTGGGTCTAAGCTGTTTGTAAAGGTTATTTATAGACAAGACTATAGCAGGCAGAGTTGACAGTGCAATTGTCTGAAAGCTTTATTCAAGACGTTAGGGAGCGCAGTGGCTCAGTGGTAGAGTGCTTGACTCTTGACCGAGGGGCCCCGGGTTCAAGCCTCACCGGCGTCACTGCCTTGCGGTCCTTGAGAAAGACACATTTATCCTAGCTTAGTACTGGTTCGATCCCAGGAAGCCCAGTCTCTGTTTAACTGAAAGATTGTTGATGGGACGTAAAGAACCAAATCAAACAAAGAAATATTCAAGACGTACGCAACACAGGACACAATGATAAAAATTTCTGAATTTCTGAATTATCTCCCTTATTTGATGATCAACGGTACTTAAAAGCACCTTCTCCGTGAGATGGTTCTTTTGTGTACCCACAACATAAGTTTTGCTCGGAGAGTAAGAAATTAATCAAAATTTACACCTAACCCTTAAAGTGCCAAGAAAAAAAATGCATCTCAAAATGTCGTCTGCTGAAGTTATCTGCTGCAAATAATTGCCTAGCAATACTGACGAATAAAGTATAGGAGCAAACAGCGTGGACCCAGAACAGACTGCTCCTATAGGATCAGCCTGATCTGGGTCCACACTGTTTGCCATGGAGGCTTCTTAATCATTTCAGCAGGCGAGAAAAGCAGAAAACTTTTGTTGCGATTGGCCCATTACGGGTTTAAATGTTGGCGCTTCACTACAGCTGTGGTGGCCATTGATCAACTGCGTCCAGCAACAGAGATATGTAGCCATTCAATATTATTATTGTTGTTGACATTGCTATTTCACACCCGATCGTTTTAAGGTTAAAATCAATGAAATCATTGTTTGAAGTAATGGCAATATTTTTAGCTATTGGGGAAATTTTTGTGCCTTATCTACATCCCAAAACCTAAAACTACCCGATTTTGACAGTTATATACTCAATGGAATTAATAGGGCCTACTTAAACCATTTTCATTGTTTTAATTGCGAAATATGAGAAGATAAAAATTGTCATTTTTGAATGAAAAAAAAAGTATTTTGAAAAAAAACGAAGATAAATTTTTTTTTTTTTTTCTTATTATTATTTGTGTTGGATAAAATGGTTATTTTAGCGGATATATACCCAGTGCCATTTAGACAAGTTGTCACAGACATTTATTCATTCCACATAACATTGAATAACATAAAGTAGGATTAGGCAAGTTTTAATAGGACAGACAGAAGGAATTTCCCAATCCTAAATGACTTTAAATTACATAAAATTGGAATTATGACCAATTTAATATTGGGGCAGACAGAAGAAATATTTAGATCCACACTTTAATTGTGCTAAACTTATCACCTAGAAATCTTTTGATCCTGTTATTTTTTATTGCTTATTTACATAACATTACTTTTATCCATTTTAGAATATTGGTTTGATTTTCTTTTCAATATTGTAAATTTTGACAATGGTATGGATAGTTCAAGCCCCATGATATGAAAAGAGTCCGTAAGATAAAAGGCCCAGGGTGGGTCTACATCTACTCTGTTTTGACATAAATTATTTGCCATATTGTAATGAAGTGAAGGACCAACCTGTCACTTAATCTACCTGGCTTCTATTGAGTTTTGAGCGCAACAGTGTTAATTAGTAAACTTAACTTATTTCAGCAATAAAAGAACTAAATCAGGATTATGAAAATATGGTACTTATCATATTAGAAATACAGTCATGCAGAAGGGGTTTTCTTTAACTGAACAGCACATTCAAACTATACAAAACAATTGTAGCAGTGAGACTTACGTGAGACTGCGGGGATGCAAGTCTACAATAAGTGCCATTTTCTCGTGAGCTGGATAGGATATCCCCAATTGTATATCCTTCTGAGCTAGTGCATTGCCCTCTCTCTTCAATCATGAGGATGAATTTCCATGATTAATTAGGCAATTTCGATATTTGCAATAAGGGCTCTTTAAGCAAGTTTTGGCTTTTGAAAAAGTTAAATTGAAAGGACCTAGCTAAAAGGGGCAATGATCAAATAAGGTTATCTAAATAGAAAATGTAAGTTAAGATGTAATGTACTGATGATGATGAGACACACAATTTATCACATTTTCTATATTTACAAATATTAGGGGCTCTTTTAACAAGTTATGGCTTCTTGAAAAGTAAAATTGGAAAGATACTATAAATAAGGCAATGAATTAAAAGACATTGTAAGGATGAATTTCCATAATTACATTTTTGATATTTACAATAAGGGCTATTAAAGCAAGATATGGCTTCTTTAAAAGTTAAATTGAAAGGATTAGAGAATAAAAGAGACAAGGATTAAAAGCTTGCGACTATAAATAAGGCAATGAATTAAAAAACAATAAGATAGGGGTGAAGAAAAATCCAAACAAGTTTGTTGACATGTCAACTAAAACATTAAAGAATCATGGGTCCTCAGTGTTTAGGTGCTAATGACATTTTCATTGGACATTTTAGGACATTTTATTTCGTTTTGCCTGCAAGGTTTTGTCTGTCATCGATTGTCATAGGGAATGATAGTAATAGGTGCGACTGTCAAGGAAACCATAGTAAATGATTCTGTTGAAGAGGCTCTAGTGAGAGAGATTGACAAATTACTTGTGTGTATTGGAGAGGAAGGGTGAAGTGCTTAATCCTGAGAATACCTCTTTTCTGCTCCTTTGATGTTCTGACTTCCCCTTTTAACCATTCTCCTGCTGAAACTGGATGGGTCTGATTTTGAAAACAGTGTGGATTCAGATCAGCTGGCTTCTTCAGAAGCCAGCTGATCTGGGTCCACGCTGTTTTGAACCATATACTAAGAAATGGAATATAGCAGGTGAACTGGATTGCAAGCGGAATGATGTTGATGCACATTGGCTTAGTAATTTTTCATCTTCAACTTCAGCTGGACATTGGATAAAAACTGTTTTAGTTAAGGACGTGACAAGCAAAAAAAAGATGGATACAATAATGGAGTGGTATTATATTGGTCAACTTTACTACGAAGGATTTACAGATTTAAGGGAACTGTAGTATATGTAACATATCGGAGGCAGATTTAAGGGAACTGTAGTATGTAACATATCGGAGGCAGATTTAAGGGAACTGGAGTATGTAACATATCAGAGGCAGATCATTTATCTGGCACCGAGACCATTAAGGCATCTTTTGGAAAGTTGCCTGTTTCTTTTAGGAATCAAATAGATCAGTTTATCAGCGTAACATTAATGCCCTCTGTGAAGGAAAATTTATTGAACATTCTTGTGGTTTATGAAAGACATTTTGACTGAAAGATTTTTTTTTAACCTTTTGAGGTGTAGAGTTAATGTTAATCTTTTCTATTGGATTATATGGTTGGAGTATATTTTTACAAGACATTACAATTTTTGGATAGTTTGAATTTTCTGAGAATATGTGATTTAAGATTTTTCATAAAATTGGATTTTGGATAAATCACCAAATACCTAATTTATACAGTTAGAATTGACTGCCGGTTTTAGGTGGATATTTGTTATAATGGGCAAAACAGACTTGATTGGTGACACTCCAGTGAGAGTCTGTGAATGCGGATTAATTAAAACTTAGAGAAACCACAATGCTCAACATTTCGCTGACTCTGAGGGGCTGTTTGCAATTTTTGCCTCTTGAGACTGGGGTTAATAAATGATAAATTTATTCATATTGTCTATCAAATTTGAGAAAAAGTGATGATAAAAATATAGGATATGGCGACTGTGGTTGATGGACAAAATAGCTAGCATATAAAACAAATTTTGAAAATCACGTACAAACAATTACAAATGATGGAAGAAATGTTTGAAGATCCTCAATGAGTGAAAATCAATCAATTTGTCTCTCTTTCTCATTAAGCTGTCACATCAGAGAAACGATCATAGTTTAACAAAGTTATAGTCCTTCACTTAATGAGAAAACTTGTTTTTTGTTGTATTTGAACAAAAAATGGGATATCAGCACGATCAGCATCCTTGTTCTTTGGTGCTTAGATAGAATAATACAAAAAAATTATGGACCTTGTCATGACAAAAACTGACTTTGTTGCATGCGAACAACAATTAAAGGCGCACACCAGCCTGCACATCTCCGCAGTCTGATCAGCACTTTTGTTATTTGCTCCATGCAAAGTATGATATCTAAACTTGTTACATGCAAAATTTCAATATTCTAGCTAGTCTCTGTAGCAGAGTAGGCTGGTTTGAGCCTTACCTAGTCACAAACTCCAAAGACAGATATTCTGGTGGCGTGAGGACCATTGTAGTTTAACACTGGCTTGTGACACCAAAAATTTCAAGTTGTATGCTGCATGAGCAGCATAATTACCACACCAGAGAGGCGGCAATCGAAAATGTATATACTATTGACAAACTTAGATAAAAAAAAGAGTTAGAAACGGAGTTTCGATTGCCATTTGTCGCCAGTCTGGCGACAAATGGCAACCAGTCTGGCGACAAATGGCAATCAGACGCACCGTTTCTAGCGATTTTGATCCACCTTCTTCGATTGTTAAGAGGGTTGCCGCCTATCCGGTGTGATTACCAGTGGTTGCAAAACCTTAATTAAGACATGTTTTCTACCATATTGCTTTAACTGCGTGATTGATATTTATTGGTCGTTTGGTGAAAGAAAATGAAATGGTACCTCGTCGTGTGGGGAAAGAAACGGCATGCATCTGCGTTACTCCGTATACGTTTTGCAGTTTTATCAATAAATTCTGCTTTCAAATAGATCTCGTATGCGCAACAAGCCGAAAGGTGGCATCAAAGAAGGATGCGCCAAAGAGCCTTTTTCACCGTTACACGACTTGATATAGTACTGATTTTAATTATTTCATTGTCTTTGTTTACACAGAGTTATTCTGTTCTCTACAATTTACTCTAAAAAGAATTGTGAAAAATTCCCAATAATTTGTACCTGATGGCAGAGCCGATACCCTAAACCTTTGATCACAGATTAAAATAGATAACAAACGATTGGAATACACTGATGATTCAATATCGCTGAAAACGGATAAAGCAGGTTACATTGTATTGAATTTCAATGTCGGACTGTTTAAATTGTTCGCGATTTCATGAGACAAATATAAAGTCCTTCATTACTTGAGTAAATTGTTTAAAAACTTTTAATGTCTAATGTGTTAAAGGCCGAGTGTTTAACAGCCCTACGTACACATCATTGAGTGTTCGGAGGGTAATATACGAGCTATTTCAATAGACTTTGTTTGTACAAGATATTATAACCTGCTTAAACATTCATTAACAATACATGTTCACTCTTGAAGTTGTACATTGTCTTCTGGGTTTTGTTGAAAGGTAGGGAAAACAAGTATATGTTTAACATGTCAAAAATGGGAGAAGTGACAATAGCTAGACAGACTTGGATATGGATTGTAGTAGTTTTTTTCTGAACCATTAAAGGAGAAAAAAATGCTGTGTGTTTTAGTGCTAAGTTTTAATGTTATTTATAATTCTGATTTTTTATCTCATGAGGTCCCGTCTAGGAGTGATGTAAGGCCATGTATTAAACTTGATAAACCACTGGTGGTCTTCATACCTTTTAACTCCATAAATATGTCCATATAATCGTTGCATACATATATGACTAACAATTTTTTTATCTTAACGTTTTCATGCCAAAAACTTCAAAGTACTTTTAGAGTCATATGATAAATAGAATCTAACATCATTATTCTGTACTTATTGAATATAAAATTATTAAACTATTTGTGAAAAAGTGATTAAATAAAATTGCAATATAATAATGAGCATTTTTCATCAGACACAAATAATCATAGAAATATGTGAGTTTTTAGAAATGTAAATGACTGTAAAGCAGGGATAATTAGTATGAGGTTTAACTATTAAAACATGCATGCACAGCTATATAGTGGAGATAGAAAACTAAATTTTTGGTTTCAGCCTTCATCTGCAGTTAAACCTGTCTTAAGCTGTCACTCAAAAATAGACAATACAAAGGTCTTAAAGACAAATGGTAGCTTAATGAAGGTCGAAAATATTTCAGAATGCTCCCCTTGGAGCATTCTGCAATACTTTTGACCTGCATTAAGCGATAATTGGTCTTGAAAACCAATTTTTGGTCTTCTTTTTGAGTGACCGCTTAAGGTAGGCTTTACTGTACTTCCTAACTTTGCATATGCCAGCAACAAAGGCTCTTGCAAGACAGTGCGGATACATATCAGTAGTATCGACGTCTGAGCCTTAGTTGCTCGCCAATGCGTTACATACCAAAATATCATATACTGGTTAAATTTTCAAAATACCGTTAAATATGATTAATTTGAATACTTATGATACCAAAACAACAGAAATCAAGACATTTAATCCTATTTTCTTAAAACCCTGACAAACTTTTAATTTTTGCTGTGTCTTTAATTGCCATCATTCTGGTTTTAGTTAAAAGCTGTCATAGCTGAAGAACAAAAAATAGTATATATTAAAAATTTATTAGATGGGACGAAATATTCTAGAAAAGGATTACACACAATGGATGCGGGCTACCATTCTCAGTTACATTAACACTGTGTAGAAATGAACTTCTTGACAGCTGAAATATTCTTGATGGAGCGTTTGCATAGATTCTGTGTTAAAGTAATTGCTTTGGATAAAGTTGACATAGGAATTATCTGGTCTTCCCTTTAACATTCTATTATCTGACAAATCCGTGTTCAGTAGGAGAACATCGATGTTTGGATTAATTTTGTTCGAGTTTGGCTGGTTTCCACCCAGAAAGAGCAGCTAGAATGATGAAATGGTCCTATCGTAAAGAATGTCTCTCTGGAGGGAGAAAGGTGAGAACATTAGTCAGTGCAGTTACAACCCCCCAGGGGATTTTTTGCCCATCTCTAGGGGCCGAATTTCGGCCCAATTCCCAATCGAAAATAGCCACCTTTTTTCCCAATACCATGTCCGTTTCAATACCTTATACCACCTTTACCAACTTTAGCATGAAACATCACTTGATGTGCAGGGTCTACACTGATGTAGGTGGTATAAAATAGTTATACCATGTTTGTCCACCTGTACGTAAGATAATCCACTCGCTAAAGCTCGTGGATTATCTCCACGTACAGGCGGACAACCCATGGTATAACTATTACATGTCCGTTTTTCCCAAATAAAGAAAAGTAAAAAAAAAAAAAAATTTTTTTTTACTTTTTTTTTAAAGACCACTACTACTTATGAGAAACAATGACCCATATCAGAATGATACTTAAGTGGTATGCTTGGCATAATACAATCTAAAATAACTTGATTTTGAGGATACATGTATATTTCTACCCTTGTTATGTACTATGCCATTTAATTTCTCCAAATTTTGATGTTAAGTCGATCATTTTTTTCCAGTTTTGGCCAGGTGCCTTTTCCCAAAATTGCTGGAAAAAGCCATGTCCCCTGTAAAACTCTGACCATGATAACATAGTCTACCGTGTTTGATGATGGTCAAACCATGATTGACCATGGTCATATGACCATAGTCAACCATGTTTTAACCATGATCGACCATGGTTTGACCATGATCCTGTGACAGGGGACCCTTTGTGTACTAATGGAATCTTTGTGTACTAACTTGGGATGGTTCATTGTATATATTGAGGGGTCAACAGGTTATAACTTCCAAATAAAATTTTCTTTCTCTGAAGAGTCGTTTTGTCTAAGTAAACATTGTAGAATCGGATGAAATGCTGCATCAAGTGGCATTTCATCATGCCATAGTAAGCATTGAACCCTTAAAGCGCCAATCACGACTGCAGCAGACGAAAAAAATAAGGCACGATATTTCAGCAGACGATTCTCATGAAGTAATTTTTGAAAAAGAAGCGAAATTTGAAATTGTCATCTGCTGCAAATTATAGGTGGCGCCAGTATACAAAGGGTTAAACTTACATACGCAGCTGTCTAGTGGAGTGATCAGTCACATACCTAAACAAGGGGACAAAAATTCCACTCGTCCGCACGTAATTGCGAGTGAAATCTAGAAAGGATGAGTAATTCTTCCCAAAGCAAGTCAGGACCAGTGCTTTGGAAAGAATTACTCAAGGTAGTCATATTACATATTACTCCCTTATGTTCTTGATTGCATACGCTTTTAAAGGACAAGTGCATGTGTTTGCAGGACAAGTGAAAATTGTAAGTCACTCATCCTGCAGGACAAGTGCAATATTTAAATATTTTTGTCCCCTGCCCAAACTTTGGCCGGAGTCTTCATCCACATTCTATATTTGTGTGTGCAAGTTGGGGAGACTGCACAAGGTCGATGACAAAAATCATTTGTTTGATTTGATTCTTTACGTCCCATCAACAATCTTTCAGTTATAAAGGGACGGGTCTTCCTGGGTTGAATCAGTACTAAGCTAGGATTAATGTTCTTGCTCAAGGACAGAACACGGTGATGCCGTTGAGGCTCTAACCTGAGGCCCCTCGGTCTCGACTCAAGCACTCTACCACTGAGCCACTGCGCTCCCTATCTTGCATGGTTGGATATTGACTGTAGCCTTTCTGTTTCATATCTGCCTGGATTACTGTAACATTGTGAAGTTACTATACTACAAATCTTTAATATCATAATGATGGAAGTTATGAAAATTTCGGCCAATAATCATATAATTTTATCATCATGATATAGTTATCAAAGTATTTATTGCATTGGAGATTTTCAGTCAGAAAATGGGACCTTTAGCTAAATGATGCCATGCCTTTAAAGAGTGCATACCAAAATTTTTTTTTTCTTATTTCTCAACCAAAACATATGTTGTGGGTACTCAAAAGAACCGTCTCAATGAGACGGTTCTTTTGAGCACCCAAAATATATGTTAAAAATAAACATACAAATCATAAACCCTCCTGGCTGTACTGGTTACTACCCAGGGAAAGCCACAAAAGGTAGATCCCCTGCTCTCCCAGCTAGTCTGAAAGATTAGACTTTAACCCTTTTAAACCAGAATCACTACAGGTTGAGCCTTTGGGTGGGTCTGGACATAAAACCATAAGTTCTTATTCTAGAATTGTATAGCTCTGGAATTCTAGAATTGTTCCACAATTTCTCTGAAGTACTTGAAGGGGAGGGGGGGGGCTTTGTCTTATTTATAGTCCAACAGCTCCATAGTTATTCATAGTTTCACTGGAAAAGTTTTTTCTCACAATTCAACATGGTCAAAATGCGTAACCTGAATATGGTATATAACTGGGGCTTTATGTTGTTTTGGCTTATTTTATGATATTCATAATGGGTGATTTTAATTTGCTTTCATGTTGTGATAAGGCATACAATTTAGGGTGAAATTTTATGTCTAATTGATAATTCATCTGTTTAAATTTACTTAACATATTTAGGTAAGATTAAATTCATATTAGTTGAGGAAGACAGATATGAGGGTGCATCAAGGTTATTGTAGCAACCATAACACTTGGTTTAATTTAGAATGTAGTTAGATAGATGGTATTAGTCTTGCTAGAGGGTCCTGGCATAAACAAAACAACATGTACAGTAAAACCTCGAAAATTTTAACTCCGATTATTCCAATAAATTGCTCTCTAATTCGAATTAAATTTCAGAGAGTAGGGTCTATTCATGATCTATTTTAATTACTGTCTAAAACATGTTTTTTACGCGCCTAAAACTTATGTTTGATAGAAAAAATGATTAATGATTAATTTGGGAAATTTTATATTTTTTATGTCGTATCATTCTAAAATTTGAACTACGGATAATTAAAAAAAACCCCGCTAGTCCCGAGGACTTTGAATTTACGAGATTCGACTGTAGTTTGATAATCCTCAGGGATTTGGACAGGGGTCTCTGTTAAAAAATCTTGTCGATGGATTGATTAATACAACTGAGTCTCCATATTTTAGGGAGCCCAATTGATATCTAAAATGTATGATATCTTAAATGCATAACATGGGCTTCGAGGGTTTGTAAACAACAAAGGCGCAGACCAGCTTGCGCATCTGTGCAGTCTGATCAGCACTTTGTTATTTGCTCATTGGAAAGTATAATATCTAGACTTGTTACAAGAAAACTTACAATTTTCTAGCTTGTTACTGTAGCTTAGCAGGTTGTTTTGAATCTCACTTTGTTGGAAACCCCAAAGACAGGTTTTCTCTAGTTGGCCCCTGTTAGACTTCTGTTAGGAGCAATTGGTTATGTACAGGATCAAGTGCATCTAATTCAGATAAACCTTTATTTATTCATTTTTTATTGGATTAGGATAATATTTTGTAATAAAATGCAACTCTTGGCTAAGGCTTAATTCGTAGACTGCCGACTTAGGATCAATTTTAAGCTCAATTAAACAGTTTCTATCCGGGAGGAATTGTCCGCATGTTTTGGCCTATTATTTCCTTATAGGTTTGCCTTCTTGTTTTAAATAATCTTGTAACATTGGATTAGACTTAATAAACCAAAACATTATTTTCCTTGCTGTCCAAACAGGGCAAGTCATTGCACAAATTAATGTGTTGGTGTATTTGTAGAGCAACTTAAATGGGATTAAGAAGCGCCTTAGACATGAAAACAGGAGATTAAATAGAAGAGATATAAGAATTTAACCCTTATAATTTATGTAGATTTATGAGAGGACGTATTGACCTATTCAACATGTAGTATAGTTGATAGGAGTAAATTTGTAAGAAAAATCAGAAATCTGTTGACTCAATATATGTCAATAAAATGTTTAAAAATGAACTGTTTAACATGCTTGTTATACCCGCTCAGAGTAAATGATATATTAATATCATACTTAAGTCGCTTTGTCGTCTGTCGGAGCGCCATTCCGTCATATTTCTTATAATTGTATTTTCTGCTCAACCGTTGGATGTTGCAACTTCAAACTTTGCAGGTGCATAGGTCACATGATGTAGAGGGTACTGGGAAAGCAATGTTTTGTTTGACCGTGATGAAATGGTCAGATAATGTATTTCTTATAAATGCACCTCCTAAACTGTTGGACATAGCAATTTCAAACTTTGTAGGTGCATTATAGGTCACTTGATGAAAAGAATACTGGGCATTGTTTTGTGTGACCTTGACCCCAAGGTCATGGTCAAAGGTCAAATAATTTATTTTCTTGTAAATTCATCTCCTAAACTAGCAACTTCAAATTTTGCAGGTGCATAGCTCACATGATGTAGAGGTTACTGTAGGATGTTTCATGTGACCTTGATTCCAAGGTCAAGTGCACATTTTAAGGTCATTTTATGTATTTTCTTGTAAATCCATCTCTTAGAGACAAAAAATAGGTTTTTGCCATGGTGTACCATTGACCGAACACAGTCTAGTGATAGTTCTATCGCAGGATTATGTACAAAATATGAAACATTTTACATTTTACACCTCTAAGACATAAGTAACTCTGGTCCACTCTACTTCTTTCTGCCAATAATTTAGATGTATTATATTCTGTATTCCTTTATGAATTTCTCATAAATCCCAACAATATCATGAAATGTAAATTGAAGGCTGTTTTTCTCCCAACCAATTATTTAAACAATTGTCTCTGTCTGCCTGATCCATTATCTATAATTGGTAAAATGGAAGAGATAAATATTTACATCATAATATCTCTACCAGACTTTTTGGAACTCTCAAGTGTCTCCGCTTCGACTCTAGAATCCCTGATGATAAATCAAGGGAGCGTGTTTTTTTCTTGTTTTTTATACATATGTCAGTCAGGCACATCCGTTCGAACGAGATATAATATGTCGATCTAGATATGACCACTTGTAATATATCTAGAACGAAATATGTTATGTCAATCGACATATCCCATATATTTCGATCGAAATATTGTTTTTTCTCAATCCGCACACGTGGTCTTTCTTGCGTCATGCGCAGTCTCGTATCGATTTGCACATAGCGCGAAATTTTGAATTCGAAAGAAACAATTTATACCTACAAAAAAGCCAGCGTCATGGGTAAGTTCACCAGGGAAATTTTATACAAAATAGTGTCGAAGTTCTCGTCCTCCACTGCTGAAGTAAATCCAAGTAACGTTTCAAATATTCCACCCGACGCATTGTCTGTCACGTTTTTGGAAACCTGGATACATCACCCTGGTCCGTCATTACATTACAGGCACCGAATAAAATCTACAGGTTTCGTAATTTTAACGTATATGTTATGAATAAAATGGAGAAAAAAGATCGTGGCGGATCCATAAGAGTACATTCAATGTTAAGGTTTTCAATTATGCTAATTGCCTTACGATCCCCACAAATTATGATTAATTTTATTTGGAATATCTAGAAACGTCCCTGTTGAGACATATGCAAGAAATGCAATATCTACTGGAACCAGCGAGTTCTGATTTCACTTTCTGAAGTATGAACTGTCGTTAGAATATCGTCAAACGTATATTATAGGAACATACTTATGCTAGTTTCATTATGTGAACATGGAACTGTACATGTATAAATAACTGACCATCATATAGATTTAGCCCGCTTGCGAAACAAATAAACTGTATGAAGATATTGCCATTTATTGCTACAATGTTGTTGACATCGAACATCAAACAAACAACAAACTCTTTTTTGGATTATTGCCCACCCCCCCCCCCCCCCCCCCCCCCTCACCGCACACAGGCACGCTCGCGCGCTCACAGTGGCGACAACGTCTGAGACTTCTACACTCACTTGCTTTACGAGAGAGGCATGTACATGTTGCGATGGAGAGGCAATTTGTGTAATCCCTGATCAGACTACTCTTTCGAGAGCAGGCTGATCTCGGTCAACGCTGATTGATCAGACCTATCATTTCAAATATCTAGTCAAATAGCGCACACACAAGAAAACTTCCACGCCACTGAAGTATCATAGTATTAATTTGAACACACCTCGCCTATAGCCAATCCTAAAAAATCGTGTTATGAAACAACAAAGTCGCAGTTTTGAAAGCGCGAGGAAAGCGCGCGCTATAGCTGACGTCAATGTCCACTGCAAAATGACGTCAGTCATTACGTTAGACGGTGTAACTTGAAAGACTTTACAAACACATGTCAACATACATGCGAAACAGTTCAACTATTGCAGGATTTCGTCAGTGCAGTGGCGGAAAGTTGGAAGAAGCTGAAGACCAATGTGTTTTCGTCGTTTATTGCGTGTTCCAATCGAAATATATCAGCTCCAGCGCGATCGTGATTTTATCTTCTTTACAGCTGACCTCCAAACAATGAATTAGAATCTATTACTCAACAATTCACTGCAAGAGCTGATCTATTTCTTAAATACGATTTCGCTTAACGTTTATATCGATACTAAAAGGCTTATGTTTAGGTAGTTTTGTTACAGACAAGCAGGCAGACAGACGGATAGATTTTGCTGCTATAGCACACAGAGCTCGCGAAACTCTATGTCGATGAACTGTCTTCATATCTGTCGGTGAACTGTCTTCAAAATGTATGTCAGCGAACTGTCTTGTCACATCTGATATTAACGCCTTAAAAGATCAAGTTAATTGAAATAGCCTAAACTTATATGTCGTTGTAGATATAATATTTCCAATGAAATATAGATATCCTGATGTAGATTTATATGTATCTCGAAGGAGATATTATATCTAAGTTGAAATATAGTATGTTATATCTCGATTAAGGTATGTTATTTCGAATTAGATATTATACTTGGAACGACATAATATATCTCGTTCGAACGGATGTGCCTAACTGTATGTAGGAGAGTTTAGTGGGACATCAAAGACGCATTTGGTTATCATTTGATATGAGGTTCAGATAAACTTTCTTTCTGTTCAAGTGGATTTTTACCCCCCCCCCCCCCCCCCCCCCCCCCCCCCCCCCCACCTACCACCATCCTCCACCCCCGATTTGCCCAGATTTTTATCAATTGCTATTTTTGAAATGCCTTCTTATTGCCTATTCTTAGTATATACAGGCGGACCAAAAAGCTTTTCATTATCCCCATTATTTGGAAAACAATAGCATTTTAAACAGAGCAGATAGAAAAAATCCATGTTAGGATATCATTGTTTTACATCACAAGGCTTTCCCAGTGATATTAACTCTTTACATGCTCAGAAATTTTGCACTGGAGGCAGGTTTGTTGCAGTTGATAGTGAATAAGAAGTGTAGATTTGGACTAACCTGTGCAGCCTCCTTTAAAGCTTAGAAACTCCAAAATTGATGTTCGGTCAGTAGCTTAACAGTCATATAATATTCAAGCGACTAGCAAAGGCTCTGATCAGACTGTGCGTATTCACAGGCTGATCTGAGGCTTTGCTGGTGGCACATACCACATTGTTGGAAATCTCATGCACTGGCTCAATTATAGTATAAGCTTGACCATGTCATGGCCATAATTCTTTGTGTTTTCTGGGTTATTATAAAGTTGTCTCTGTATCAAAAGATCTCTCAAACATGAGTCAAGTTTTGAATCTTCCTGTCCTGTGTTGCGGTCATTTGCACCTGACAATAACAGGTGCAATTTTAAAAATTAACTTTCAACTGGATACTCCTTTATAAACTGATACATTTTGTTGACAATATGAATTATACGATATTGAGAGTGTGTCAATATTTCATTAATGGTGAGGTACTTAAACATTTAAGGACCACCTGATCAATATCAAAAAATTGCTTTGATCAATTTTGATCTGTGCGAACAAGGTGCTTGTCACTAATTTCATTGCACACACTTTCACATCAATAATCGCCTAATTCAGAACTAATTTCTTTTAAGTTAGATTGTATTGATTTGATATACATCTAATTCATAAAGCAGCCTGCTCGTTTGTAAATGGTTCTCACAACAAGGACGATCAGCTAATTACCCTCTAATGATGTACGTTATTTGCTCAGGTACAAGCAAAAAATGAAATTTCAGACCAACTATTCTACTATACAGCATTTCATCTTGATCTATCAGTGGTTCATGCAGTTATAGGGCTTTTATTTCAACAACAGGTTAATTAACATTTTCAACTCTTTCCACATTGGTGGTAACCATTGTCACCCGCCTTAATTATGTATGGGCCTCAATGTGATAAAACCTGTCTTTGGGGTTTCCGACAAAGCAAGGCTCAAACCACTCTCCTCAGCCTCTGAGTGACTAGCTAGAAAATTGAAATTTCACCTGTAGCAAGTTTAGACATGATACTTTCCAAAAAGCGAATAACAAAGGCGCTGATCAGTCAGTCTGCGGGAAAGCGCAGGCTGTTCTGCGCCTTTGTTGTTCGCAAACCCCAAATTCAGGTTTTCTCGCATCGAGACCTTTATATATATATAGCTGGTACTGATAACCATTGAAAACTTTTTGAGCCCAGATCAAGCCAGACATTATGTCAGCTGGTATTCCTGAAGTATTTAAAAAAACAAAACATGCAAAATTACCCAACATGTAGTACAGGTAATTTAAAGTCAGAAAACAATTGAATACTCATCTTCACAAGCCATTTAGTTCCATGTGGATATGCGTACAGAACAAAGTGGACTTAGTACCAAGCTTGACCTCAAGGAAAATGGAATGAACTGGACTTAGTAGCTTTAATTGTCTTGCGAAGCCAAATACTTGACCCAGTAAAGTATCATAATATTTGACAGAAGTGACCAGTAGTTGTCAAATGGTTGAGACAATCATTATCCTCGCACCTAAGTACAACATGTCTTACCATTTCATATGATGATGGATTTATGAGAGAACCTGACAGATTTATTCAATTTGTCCTTTCTTTTCCCAGGACTATGGAAATATATCACCATGTGAGGCACTTTCAAAGGCAAGAAAGATGCATATGTATGCGATAATGCCATTTTTGCTGTATGTGTGAAATTCAAAGACTTATAAATCTATTGATGAGATGGTAGGGGCCTGATGCTTTGGCTGTTTGTCGGGCTCACCGGGGTTTACCTTTTGCTCCGGTATTCAGTTTAGTCCTTATCTTTGCTTTATCTCCTTGTTTTATCTTGATTTATATGTGTTAGGAGATGATGCATTGATAAGTCAGGGTTCTTTCATGCAAACCAAATATCTATGTGTCTTGATCCACATCTGAATTAAGGGTGAGGTTGGCGCGCCGTGAAACCGGTTTAAGCCCTCCAGTAAAATATTTTACTGACCGTTCCAAGGTGGTACTTCTTTTGTGGATCTTTTATGTTTTTGTTCTGTCTTGTGTTTGCTATGTATTTGTGCACGTCTGTTTATATGTGCTTTGTGGTCACCTGCTGGGAAAGGGCTGATCTCTTGGCTCTCGTTTGTGGTGTCTAACTGTGAGTTTGTCACTTTCCCATTGGTATCCTGGGTCAGATGTGGTACTTGATTAATTCGATTTCTGATCTTTGCACCCTTACTTAATTTACTTGAATTTGTCTGATTCTCTTTAAGAAGGAACATACGTAACCTGTTGTTTATGTAATAGTTATACCATGGCTTGTCTGCCAGTATGTTCAGATAATGATTACCGTAAAATCTCTATTACAGGCCCAGGCGTCTATTAGAATCATTACCGTTCAAAGAGATCGGGGTGGGCCTCTATTGGAGGCTACAAGTGCGAGAAAAGTCTGTAGCTCCAATTTGTTGGTAAGGGTCGACATCTTGACCGATTTGTCAAGCAATTTCAAAAAAAAGTGTCCTCTAAAAAAGGCCCATCCATGAATATTGAAAAAAAATTGGTCCTACGTTATGCAGAAACTAATGTGATGAGTAAATTTTTTTGTTAAAATAATGTCTTATTTAGATGTGATGCATATGTATGCATTAATGCCATTTTTGCTGTATGTGTGAAATTTAAGCCAAGGTCTTTTTCTGTAACTTAGGTCAGTTAATTGATGACTGGCTGCTTTGGAAAGGTCTCCCATCATTAGATAACAATTTGTATCAGTGAATCTTTAATTGACCTCCAGACACTACCATCCTTGTCCAATTATGTGGTCAGTCGTGTCCTGTACTTCCTGTGCAACAACAGCGGGCCATCGAGGGTGCTTTGTGTGTCATCATGGGAAGGTGTCCTGTACTTCCTGTGCAACAACAGCGGGCCATCGAGGGTGCGTTGTGTGTCATCATGGGAAGGTGTCCTGTACTTCCTGTGCAACAACAGCGGGCCATCAGGGGTGTGTTGTGTGTCATCATGGGAAGGGCATTTTGCAGTATGCATTTGTCACCTGAAATATCAACATAGTAAAATATTAACAAAGTAATATGTCAAAATATCATACGAAGTATCAAGCCTTGATTTTTTTATCTGGTAAGCGGCACATTTTTCCTCTGCTGCAAATTTAAGATATAGTGCTTTAATAGCTTGTAACTATGGGAGGACAAACAGGACAATTGACCCATTTATTTAAAAAGAATCCTGGATTAATTCTTTATCATAGAGTCCACATCTGAACATAGTCTTATTTTAGACAAAAGTGGCATTTTAAACAATGGAAATAAAAGATCAAGGAGCCAGGAAAGGACGGTCCAGAACAGATCTGATGGTATAATGACAATGCCTGAATGATTTTTTATGAAAAAGTTTATTTCAAATGTAAAAATACTCAGACTGAAAAAAGCATGCATCTCACTATAAAAGCATGCAACCATGCACAGCATGCAAATTTGCATGCTGTGTATGGTTGCATGCTTTTTCCTCTTAATTAATTAAGAGCTAATATACAGCATTCACTGTTATAATCATCTCTTAGAGTATCATCTGCATCTTGAATATAAATCTCTTGGCGGCTGAAAAATTCCAGATTTATCACAGACGATTGGGGATCGAGGAATCTGAGCAGACACATTGTCATTTGGGTGTCTTTTCTTGCATGCCAAATGGCCATATATTTTGTCCAGACATATAACTCACATTTTCCGCCATTTCACATATCAATTAAGTAATCAGTTGAGCTCTTTGCTAGGGTTAAACCCAGTGTTTCTGACCTCGTCATTTTAAACCAGTGAATTATTAATGTTCTACTCACTTCGCTTCCTGTGTGCATGTCTGTGAGCATACATTTGGTACCCCTTTCATGAGTTTATTTGCATGAGTTTATTTGCATATATCCACTACTTCAATATACCATAAAATTGTTGGGTATGGAGTGCAGTGGCTAGGAGCCGTTAAGACTTGGGATAAAAGGGTTGCTAGTTTGAGTCTCGTAGCTGGCGGAGCCACTGTATTGTGTCCTTGAGCAAGATACTCTATCTGCTGCTTATTACTGGTTCAACCCAGGAAGACCCGTCCTGACATGACTGACAAGTAAATTGTTGACTGGGATGTAATGCGTCAAAACAAACAAAATAATGTTTTGTTCTTACAGTACATTGAAAATTTTGTTAAGTTCATTCAGGCATTTAGACAGTTTATGTTTGTACATTCGGTAATTGTGTTTTGTTTTTCCAAGTCTTACAAAATTTACTGGGAATTTCCTTAATGGCATTGTTTGGAACCGTGCCCCAGACAAGCCTAAAAGCTCTCGCAGACAATGGTCATTCTAAATTGGGAGCAACTTGATGAGTTTCTTAGCGGTTGGCAGTTTCTTAAAGTGCCTTATATATTACAATACAATTGTGACGGCTTTATTTTGCATGTTTTGTGGCCATATATAAGCTTGTTATTTCAAGAGAATCATCTTCTACTAGCAGATAATTCACTTGAAATATCAAGGCTTAATATTCAAGGCTTCTACAAAATTTCAGTAATGTCATCTTATGCAAGTCCTGGATGGCACTTTTAGGGTTAAAATGCACCAGTCATTAATTTGGCTGACATTATAGAGACAAACAGCGCTCAAGTCTGATTATGAATCAGTCGAGGAAAATGGGAAATGTTTCCAGTTGTTTTCTTGCAGAGAAATTGTGAAAATGAAGCATTATACAATACTAAGTAATTCTTAGTGTAACACTTAATGTGAGCTTCCTAAACCAATGAATTTTTGTCCTGAAAGTTAATGTCTGCACTTTAGACTACTTTTGATCATGGAAGCAAACATCATGGGGGGGGGGGGGGGGGGGGGGGGGGGGGTCCTAACCCTCTCTGAGAAATCACCAAAAATATAGGCAATACTGGTCGGGATCTCCTGAAAAATCACATAGCTACCAAGCCAGCATTCAATGTTGGGCCATCATCTGCCCGCCAGCGAAACGCCATTTCAATGGCGTTTCGCTGATGGGACGATGATGGCCCAATTGAAGCGGTGAAAAACAACAACAAAAAACATGTAATCAAATTTGGACCCCTCTGACAAAACTTTCTGGATCTGCGCATGAACACTATGAACCCTGATCAGATCGTTCCTAAGGGAGACAGAATGTTAATTATGATCTGGATCCAATCATTTGGCTTCCTGAATTTTCTTTTTGAAAAAGTTAATTTTGAAAAAATCAGCTGATGACAACTAAAGCATGTAAAATTACCCAGCATGTTGATCTAGTTATTTGTCACTATTCATATGTTTCTTTTTGTCTTGAATTGTGTAAAAGTTGACAGTTACTATGAAACAGTATGATTATTTTGACATCATTTTTTATTCGCTTGTAATTTATATGTCTTTTTCACCATTCCGTTGTTTCTTGTTACAGTTATTTGATTGTTTTCCTTACCACTTGGTTATAGAAAAGACTTCAAATCTGGCTATAAATGACATAATTATTGAGAGAGAAATGTAGAGATGAGTCTTTATTGTTCATTGTCTTAAGATCATTGTGAAAAAAGTATGTTACAGTCGATCAATCATACCCTTAGTAGATTTTGCATAGCTTTTAGCTTAAATAGAATCTTTGATGATTTTATCAGAGAGCCAACTTTGGTAGTACTGTTGGTACAGCATTGGAATTTAAATGACCTCATGGAATTTGAGCCTTGACATGTGGGCATTTTGACACCAGCCTATGCAGCCTCCTGTTAAGCTTAGAAACTCTAAATTATGTTCAGTCAGTAGCTTACTCTCATAGAATACTCAAGTGACATGCAAAGGCTCTGATCAGACTGCGCGTATGCGCAGGCTGGTCTGAGCCTTTGCTGGTTGCACATACAACATTGATGGAAATCTCATGCACTGGCTCCATTTATCAGCTGGGGGTGGGGATCTCATCGTTGATTTGACTAAAGTGCCAAAATGAACCTGTATCATCCAAAATGAAAATTTCAATTTTAGCACCTATAATACAGACATAAACAGAAAAGTTAATTGTCTTTTTTAAGCAGGCTTCATTCAAGCTAAGCAACTTTTCTGTGTTAACAATAACAGAATCTAGGGCGTAGATTTGGTACCAGTAAAATGCATTTAATACCCCCAGTGGCTTCTGTCTGCTGTGATAGGCTGCTGTCGTTTTTTAAAGGCTGTGGTTAAATTCTGTTCTTGTTGTTGCTCCCATTGTTTGTGGGGTTCTGTCGTTGGTCCTTGTTTTGTTATTCAGTACTTTAAAAGGGTTCTTTCTAGTTTTGCAATCATCTTAATGGGAAAGAGAGAGCTGGTTGCTCATAAGACATCAGGAAGGCAATTAGAGTAATTAATTGCCTTCCTGATGTCTTATGACTGTTGGTCAGTTATGTGGCTCTTCCTCACGGTGCCATTGGTTGGTCTGCAGTATGTAATTGTGGTTTTTCCTGATCATACTCTCTTACATTTTCAGTATGAACTTTAATTTCACAGTAGGATCAGGGCTATTATTATATATATTGTGATAGATCCAATTGCTTCATCCAATTCTTTCAAACTTCTTGGGAGTCCATGTAGCTGAGCAGGCTTTATTCATTTTCAACAATGATAAAGTTTTCTCAATCACATTGAAACTCACAAGAGTTAAAAATGTTTTGCTTTGAATGGGTGGCTGCATCCATAAATACGACAGCGGTGGGTCTGACCTAGCTTGACATCATCATTTTGGTGATTGACTACTGAAGCATGAAGGTGTGAACATAAGGAAAGGGAAATTCCATTGAAAATAGTTTTATTCAATTACCTGGTCATGTAACCTTTGAAGACAGATGGGTGTCCATAGGTCTCACTATAGGCTTTTATAAATGGCCAACAGAGGTCACTTGTCACTAACTTTGACCATGAGAGTCAATGAGGTAGAAAGACTCTAAAGTTCAACAAATTATTGGGGGCCCATTTTAAAGTGGCCATGAGTTTGCAAAAAGAAAGTTAAAAGAAAAGAAAACAATTCAATTCTACATTGGGTCATTGGGAGGGGGCATTGTACTTCCAAATGCTCCCAATTTTATTTCCCTTGGCTGTCCCCAAAGACTTCATTAAATGGATAATAGTAAAGATAAAAATTGCATTTTTTGGGTCAAAGCCTGGTTATGAAGGGGTAATGAGGCTGTTTATAATTAGATATTAAGGAGAGCAAAAATATAATTATTACTGTACCCTAGTTTCAAAACCAGTTGGAAACTCTTGAGTCTCATTATGAGCTAAAATGGAAATGATCATTGTGACAAATGTCTTGTAAAACCAACAAATTCCTACAATAAATGAAGACAGGCTAAAACTCATTTGTAAAGTGGCCAAAACTGACAGTTCTTGAATGTAACACAACATTTATAAGACAACTATATAATCATGGCACTGTATAGAAAATGTTTTCTGAGCCAATGGTCTCTGAAACAAGACACAAATCATGCGGCAAATTAACTTGCCTGTAATTGGCCTAGTCTTTACCAAATGAGCTTCATTTTAAACTACAGAATGTATAGGGGTTCACAATTATCATAGTGGATTATTAAAAATTATCTTTTTCAAAAATTTCTTTCAGGACTGCCATTCAGTCCAGAAAGAAATTTTTGAAAAAGAAAATTTTGATTTTTTTTTAAATCAGCAGACAAAAAAATCACAAAAATTCTGTGGCATGCAAAGAGTTTAAAGGGTTTCCAGAGGCAAAGTAAAGTTGGACTTCTCATTTGTATATCCTAATAGGAAAACTCCCTTTTGAAAAAGGACAAGAGAAATCAGACCTCACCTGACAAAATCTGAACAGCTTTGACTCCCATAACTGAGCCGTAAACCACAATTAACACAACAAAACAAAAAATTAACAGCCCTTAGTGAACTCTGACTCATGGGCCCTTTAATTTCCATGGACAATCCTATCTGAGCTAACTTAAGCTCATTATAAACATGAAGATTTAGCAAAACAATTTATTTTTTATATTAATCAATAATTGAGTGAAAGACCACAAACAGAATTATGGATGTGATTTACCATTTTAAAGTAGTTTATTTCCGATTGATTGACACTCCTCTTGATTTTACAGATTTAATGCAAAACTCCCCTTAACAATTAATGAAGTCCAAAAGGTGATTAAAAAGTGTAAGCTTTTTCTTTAACCATATGTTGCAAGTAAGGCCAATAAAGCTTTTCAGATCATGTTGGTTCTTTGGCAATGGAAAAGATTGTACTGTCTCAATTTTGGACGGCTGTACCTTGATACCATGCTTATGATGTGCCCAAGATAATGCACTTCTGGGGCAGCAAAGATACATTTGGAAATTTGCTCTACAGTGAGTGGCTCGTCTTGTAAAAAATTCATTGAGATGATGTAATTGGGTTGTGAAAATGATCTTATCATCAACATAGTATAGAGCAACAGGCATAACTATAGAAAAGCTTTCCTGACTATTGACTAATCCAAGTGGGGATTAGAAGTTACAATCCACTTTAGGAAGAAAATTTTGAACATAGCTACTTTTTTGGCCTTTGAATGGACAACAGGGGTTTTAACCCTTTACTCCATTAGGCTATTTTTAGATCATGACCTCATTTTCTATTTTTAGACAACTTAGAAAAAATTCAATAAAATTTACGTGAAGTTTTGAATACTTTTGAAAATATTATGGAAAATGGACCATTTTCCATAATATTTTCAAATACATGGTAATTCAAAGGCATCAGAAGGCGTTAATAATGGTTTAAAGGGTCAAAGACACCTGATTTGAACTTTTCATTTCAGCAGTTCAGTACAAGGAATGAAATTAACATTTGATATCATAAATATGATCATTAAACCCTTTGTTTTGTTTGTTTGTTTGATTTGATTCTTTACCCATGATGTCGTCATAAGGTAACTTGTACAAAGGACATTTAGGTCTCATATATTCCATGTGACATTGTACAATTATTGTTGCCTAAATTCGATGACAGGCCCATTTAAAAATCATGTGTAAGCTTTGTCTCAGAATTGAATGGTCATTTTCTGACATTTCCATGTTGCACTTTACGGGATAATATCTTAAAGCAGGCTGGTGCCTCAAGAAACAATGCAATGGACAGGCTGGCACAAACAGATATATCAAATCAATATATACAAACAAGGACAGCTATTTATCTGATTGTATCAGGAGTCACAAAGCTCTGGCTGAAATAAGAAACTACAGCAAGAATCTTAATGAAACAGTTCTTACATGTCAGAATAAACATGGAACATTACAACAGACATACAACACAGAATTTACCTTTTTCCAGACCAATATAATTATGTGAATCAGAAACCCATAAATTAGGGTATTTTGGCAAAACAGTGAAGACCCACGTTAAGTGCCAAAAAATGCTGCATTTTATCAGAGTCTGCACAGTTTGCTATGTACGTAATATAGAACCAATCTTCAGAGAAAGCTAGAAGTACAATAGTTTTTTGGAGATTATAACCTGTGAATTTCAAATATATATATATATATATATATATATATACAATAGACCATCTCAAGTGTATTGTATAAAACCAGGAGGAAGAATCTATTGGTATGCAAAGGGTTTTATCCTAGCTTAGTACTGGTTCAACCCAGGAAGACCCGTCCCTATTTAACTGAAAAATTGTCGATGGGATGTAAAGAAACAAATCAAACAAACAAAATTTTTTGTGGTGCTATTCCACAATTCTTGTATACTTTTTTGTCACAGATCTAGAACCAAAAGCAAGCAGCTACAAAATAAAAGCAAAGACTCCTTTGTACCAAATGTTTACCTGAAAATTGATTTCGGATTGGAAATCTTTATATTTCTCAAATATTCTACCTCCTTAAAGAAGCACTACAGCTCTGAGGGGGTATGCAGAAAATAAGAAACACAACTTTTATATTGATCCTTCCAAGCTCTCAATGTCCTGCTGCGTAGGTTGAACCTGCTAGTCACACTATATCCAAACTTTTGTCTATAGTTTAACATCCCACCAAATTTACTGGTATTTGAATGACCATATAGTTACTGCCAATTTGTAGTACCATATTTGCTGCAAATTTGAGAACCATATTTATTGCCAATTTGAAGGTCCATATTTATTACCAATTCAAAGAACCATATTTTCACCCATTTGAAGGACCATATTTATTGCCAATTCGAAGAACCATATTTGCTGCAAATTTGAGAACCATATTTATTGCCAATTTGAAGGTCCATATTTATTACCAATTTGTAGTACCATCTTTATTGCCAATTTGAAGGACCATATTTCTTGCAAATTTGAGGAACATATTTACTGCCTGTTCAAGGATCATTATTACTGCCAATTTGAGGATCATAATGAAATTACTGCCAATTTGAAAAGCATTTAAAGGACCATATTTATTGCCAATTTGAAAGACCATGATTTACTGCCAATTTGAACATGTTGAACCATATTTATTTCCAATTTGAAGTACCATATTTATTGCCAATTTGAAGTTCCATATTTGTTGCCAATTTGAAGAACCGTATTTATTGCCAACTCGAAGAACCATATTTATTGCAAATTTGATGAACCATATTTATTGCCAATTCAAAGGAACATTTTTTTTCCAATTTGAAGGACGGTATTCACTGCAAATTTCAAGTACCTTATTTATTGTCAATATGGAGGACCTTATTTACAAAAAAAAGAAGGATCATACTTTATTCCAATTTTAAGCACCATATTTATTCCAATTTCAAGAACCATATTTATTGCCGATTTCAAGGACCATTATAATTCACTGCATATTCACTGCCAATAATTAGGCTAAATAATTTACTGTAAATTTGACAGATCATTATTTACTACAAATTTGAAGGACCTTATTTATCGCCAATTCGAGGAACATTAAAACCCACATTAAAACAGCACGGCATATGGGCAATGCTGAAGTCAAAATCCATTTTTGTTTGACTTGACTCAGGGGACTGGTCATAAAGACCACAACAAAACAATTATTTATGTATTTCAACATATTGAACTTAACTAGCAGAAAGTAGTTTATTATCAGGTAGAAAGTATTTCATTGTTTGATGTATTTTGTATGGCGTCAACTGCTCCGAACAAGCGGAGCACGCGACTGTAATCATTGATCTCATTTTCTATTATTGTTTGGCTATTATGTGAGTTAATTCTTTTATGTGTCAGATTACATGCATGGATCCAGGGTGAATGTGTGTGTGTGGGTGGGGGTGTGGTAACACCCTTTATAGCAGGGGGTGGGGTGCAGACACTAAAAAATCCAGAAATCACTTTTTATCTCCCAATAATAGAATATTAGTTGACTTTGGATCTTGGGTAATTTTTTTTCATATTTTGTTTGTTGATCATATATATTTTAAAATTTTATTACCTTTTTCAAAACATTCTTTCAGGAATACCATAAGAGAGTGTCAATCAATTTGGATCCAGAGCAGGCCCGCTGGGTCTTAAATACTTGCAAAGTTTATCAGCAAAGACAAAAGTCACCGCTATTGGTTGAAAGGAGTTAACATTTTGAATCTTGGTTGTAGTTATGTTAGTTTTTTGTCTATTCAATTCAACTTTAATCATAGGTCGTTCAAAAGATTTTAAAATCTTTAAAATTAATTTAGATCAACACTTGAGTATATGCCTATTTGTCAACAATAATAGAATTAAAGGCTATTCTATTTATTGAGTCATTGTGTTAGAATTCCTAATCTTTAAGAAATATGGTGAAATATATTTGTACCTAACCACCCAATACCACCCATGGGTAAAACAGTAATTAATTTGTTAATGTTTGAAACTTTGAATTTTCATATACCTATATTCAGGTGCTTGTATTTTTAAGGGAAAACAGTAAAAGGGTACTTTTGCAAATAATGTAAACCCAGATGATCATGGGATGCTGCAAACGCGGCATCTCATCAGGGTCTGCACTGTTTATTGCTTAGATTTAAAACATTTCCTTCATGGACAGAAATACATCATGATTTAGAATGTTTTACCTGTGACCCTTTAAGGTACAAAATGGACAATCCCATATATATTTTATCAAAGTGTACCAACCACCTACCCGTGAGATTTGGACCATGATTAACCAACTCTGATAAAACTTTATACAATATGTTGTATATGGTGATACTAGCTCAATATTAACCCATAAAGCGCCACCTATAATTTGCAGCAGACGACAATTTCCAATTTTGCAGATTTTTCAAAAACAACAAAATAAGGTATGATATTTCATGAGAATCGTCTGCCGACAGACGATTCTCATGAAATATCATACCTTATTTTTATTGAAAACTAGGAAAGATGTTTCAAATTTTGTCGACTGCAGCAGTCGTGATTGACCCTTTAAGGGTTAATCGTTGTTAGTCACCTGTTCACCGAAGTCCTATCAGCTTTCTTTTTGTGACAACTGTCAACCCCCTGTGTAACATTTTTGTCTCTAGAATATATAAATGACCCTGGGATTGAAATGAGGAACAGCTATGGCATGTCTTGCCTATTGCAGTCGACCACCAGGCTTTTGTTATGAAATCCAAAGACTTTAAAAAGGTATTGTAAATCAATTCATTAAAGTAAATTCCAGCTAATGAAATTCTGGTACAGTAAAACCTGTCTTAATTAGCGGCCACTCTAAGGGAGCGCAGTGGCTCAGTGGTAGAGTGCTTGACTCGAGACCGAGGGACCGCGGGTTTGAGTCTTACTGGCGTCACTGCATTGTGGTCCTTGAGCAAGACACATTTATCCTAGCTGGTTCAACCCAGGAAGACCAGTCCCTGTTTAATTGAAAGATTGTTGATGGGATATAAAGAATAACTGAGCCACTGGGCTCCCTAAGGTTGGTTTCATTGGTTAAACTCAATGATAAAAAGGGTTGTTACGTGGCTAAAATGTCTGTCCCTATTCAGGCTATGTACCTGCCGAAGATGAGACTTTGTAAGAATAAACCAATCAATAAAATTAGCCAAGACCACTTAATCTACCCTAAAGCCAAATTGCTGACAGCGCAATCAGTTAACACGCCATTTAGTGTGACCAATCTTCTCCAGGTGTCCCCACAAAACCAACTTATCGGACAGAAATGAGCTGACCCTCATTTATCATTCAACAATGATCCAACAATAAGCTATATGGACAGTGATGCAAGAAAACCTGTCTTCTGGTAAGGCTCAAACCAGTCTACTCAGCTACAGAGACTTAAGTCAGATTACATAGCAAGTGAAATTCACTATACTTTCCAGGTAACGAATAACAAAGGTGCTGATCAGACTGCGCGATTGTGCAGTCTGGTCTGCCCCTTTGTTGTTCAAATATACAACAGAGTCAGGCTTTTTCACATCGACTGAGGCCCCTATAACACTAGCTGTCACGCAATAATATAGCGGAGTTCTTTGATCCAAATTGGGACAATTATAATTTATGCATTATTTGTATTTTTAATAAAATCACAACCTTTTTAGTAATGAGGATGTTTTTTGTGGTTGATATTAATAAACATAAAGTGCTGGATGAAATCCAAAACTATTTAAGACCTCACCAAGATAACATCTTTAAATGGGAATAAAATGTTAAACTGAGAAACTTTTTAATTAAACCTTAAATATCTCTAACTGAAACCAAAGTTTTACCATGTCAGGTTTTCATCTGAGAGTTTCCAACCCTGCGGTTCATTTGAAGAACCCACGGCATGTTGCTTGTATTTTTGAACAAAAATCTGTTTGGCTATAAATGAATTTGAAAAAATTCAATAAATACTTTTGAAAATATCATGGAAAATGGAGCATTTGCTCTTTTTGAAAATATCATAATATTTCCAAATACGTAATATTTCAAAGGTGTCAAAAGGCGTTATTATTAATTTTCCAGATAGTCTCTGTTACTGAGATTTTTGGCTGCAAAAATTGAGTCATTATATATATCAGGTTATGACAATTGACTCAATTCATCATGCCTGATCTTGTGTTTTCAAATAAATTCTTGTTTATTATTAAAGAAAAATAGAAAGATAATTAACCCTTCAACTCCTAACCTACTAGTGTTGTCTGCTGATGACTTTTGCAAACAGTTTAGATCCAGATCTGGATCCAAACTGTTTGGTACTAGCTGACATGTACTATTCCTGAAAGATTTGTTTCAAATGTTATATCTATTTAAGTCAGCAAACGACAAAAAAAAAGCATGCCAAATTACCCAGCATGCAAAGAGTTCTGAAAACAGCATTGTTATAATTTTGAAAGACTATCTACAAAGTATATTGGAAGTTTACTTTTGTCTGAAAATACAAATAAAAAAACAAAATACAAGGTAGAATTACCCAGTTGAACAAGTGATCTACAATTCACTGGGTCATAAGTCAGTGTAATGGGTACATTTTATTTTTATTGCGGCAATTATGTAGGTTTATATTATTTTGTTGTGAAGTATGCCACTGTTTTTATTTGGTAACACCAGAACTCAACTAAATATGGGCGACAGATATATCCCTAACTGGTTCCTTTTGTCATCTCAGCCCACAGCTTATAATATTTGGAAACAGTTGCGACTTAGATTAGGCCTGACAAAATGTCATGCAGGCCTGAACCCGAGGTTATTAAACTTTTTTCATGCTCAACACAGCTGAGCATGAAATTTACCCTGCTCATAAATGTTAAAATGTCAATTGTTGGCATTTTAACATTTACTAGCAGGATAAATGCAACGTTTGAGAGACTTTAAATAGAGCAAGAAACTTCTTTATTTGGCGGTGTTTTAGTTTTTATTAGCAGTTGAAATTTCTCGCCCAATTGAGTTGAGCATAAAAAAGTTTTATTACCTCAGGCCTGGATCTGGATACAAGTTTGATGGTATTCCTGAAATGTATATCTTATCGAAAATTTGTCTACGGAAAAAAGCATGCAAATTACCCAGTAGATATAGAATTAAACCAATATACAATAGCTATTCATTTTTTTGTCACAATGGAAACTGTTTACATATGAATGGAAGCTTCATTTGGTATGAAAATGATAAGGATAGCTAGGCTATTACAAAAACTTGTGCATTGAAGACTTTAAGCACCAATGTAATTTAGATGCCATATTCTATGCATAAAGTAACAGTAAGAGAAAACCGTCACTCTGATTTCTCAGAAGTGTTTGAAACTCAAAAAAAAGGGGGGGGGGGAAATATCTCTTTCTTCCAAGACCAGAAGTTAACAGTCTTCATTATTATGTAGTAATTACTGAGTTGAACCTAACCACCTATCAATATAAGTCTAATTAAGTCATCAACTATATTGACAGTTCACTGGACTAACAAGAAAATCTAGGCCTAACTGTCAATATGTCATTACTAATTGGCACACAGCTCCTTGAGACATTACAGCACAAAACTGGACAATCATAAAGCTCATTCAATATCCTTGATTTGAGCCTGGACATGTGATTTCCAACAATGTGGTATTTTGACATGTGTAGACTCAGACGAGCCAGTACAGCCTCCGTTTAGGCTTAGAAACTCCAAATGATGTTCAGTCAGTAGCTTAATATTCATAGAATATTCAAGCGACTAGCAAAGGCTCTGATCAGACTGCGCGTATGCGCAGGCTGGTCTAGGCCTTTGCTGGTCGCACATACCACATTGTTCGAAATCTCATGTCGCGGCTCAATTCAGCATTGATTTGTACCACTTTTCCATGGTATACTGCATTGACAAATAGGACACTCAGTCTCCACTTGCCAGGCCCTGTAGTGCAACCGATAGTGTGTCCAATTGCTGATCCACGGGTCTTGAGTTCAATCCCCACTAAGGCCAGCCCCATACTTTTGTGCAGATTGATCATGAAATACGTTCTATGGTCATTCTCCTCCTTCCGCTGATTCAAGAATGGCCACAAGCAAAAGTACAATGCATGTGCACTAAGTACTGGTTATAACCACTTAGTTTAATTATAAAGCTAATGCCCAGGGAAATTTTTTTTAGTGTGGTTCAAGTTAAATGACCTTCTCGACATGACCATAGCTGTTGACTGGGATGTTAAACCACAAATCAAACTCCACTATCCCAGGCACCATAGATGCTGTGATTACAATTGATGTTATATATAAAGCCCAATATAAATTTTTCCTATATTTATGCCGAACATTTACAGGTTTTCTTGTTCTATTCGACTGTTAGGGCGCCTTTTGGTCATCAGCGGATCAATTATCAACTTCACATTATTATCATAATAAATATTTACAATACATATATTCAAATAAAATTGAAAGTTTAGAAATTATCACATACATATTAATGTGATCTCATTGTTATAATATTTACCATAGGTCTTTCATGTAGAACTTTCATTTTTATACGACTGACATAGAGCCATCTTATGAGAAAACGGGGCTAAAGAGCTTGCTCGAATGACTACAGTATTTGACCCTTTGTATTCGGGAAACCCCTAAATGGGTACTTTTGCAAACAATGAAGACCCAGATGAAATGCAGCAGAAGACCCAGATGAAATGCAGCATAATGCTGCATTTCATCAGGGTCTACACTGTTTGTAAAGGTGAAAAAGATCTTCAGACAAAAGAATGCAATATTTTTCGAAAATTATAATCTGACACCCCTAGATATGTACAATGGACTATCTCAAGTCGTTGTATCAAACCAGAAGGAAGAATCTATTAGTATACAAAGGGTTAATAAGTGTAGTAACATGCTCCAGTGTATAATATATAATCAGAAACTTTCCAATGTATTACACGGCAATAATATCCAGTGTATTATCAGACTATTGCCAGTGTGTAGTCTGTTAGATTCCAGTGTATTTTCAGCCTATTGCCAATGTGTTATCATGTGGGATGCTGCAACAATCACATGGGATGCTGCAAAAAAGTTTGTAACTTTGCAAATCTGCTAAAAAGTGTATTTAAGTGTTCTTACCGTAACAATATCGTCCAGATCCTAAAAGAAAACCTGTACACAAAACTTTGATTAAATGTAACGAAATGTCTTAAAATATTAAGAATTTTAACTCTAACAAAAACTTTGATGCTGAATTGCACTGCTTAAGCCTCGTTCTGATTTGTCTGCGATAAGCTGCGTTATCTCTCGTTGGAGGCCCATTTGGGAGTTATGCAGGGGATGAAATTGGTTCCAGTGTATTATCAGACTATTGACTGTGAATTATCTGCAGTTAATAGGTACCATTTTATTATCAGGCTATTGCTATAGTGTGTTGTCAGTTAGGTTCCAGTGTATTATCAGACTAATAATTTTGCCACTGTGTTATCAGTTAGGTTCAAGTGTATTATCACAGACAGTCAGGTACATGTAGGTTCAAGTGTATTATCAGATAGTGCCAGTGTGTTGTCAGTCAGGTTCCAGTGTATTAGTGTGAAGTCAGTTAGGCGCCAAAGTAAAAACAAAAGCTAAACTGTTAGGACAAATTTCAAAAAAGAAGAAGTTCTTTCCAATATTATAAATCAGCAGAAATATTCAGAGCGAAAAAAAGTGTTGACAGCTAGCTTTGATGTTATCAGAAGCACCAGACAAGAAGGGTTTATGCTGTCTGGTCAGTAGCTTAATTAATGTTCATAGAATATTCAAGCGGCTAGCAAAGGCTCTGATCAGACTGCGCGGAAGCTTTGCTGGTGCACATACCACATTGTTGGAAATCTCATGTCACGGCTCAAATATTTTGTTGTGTATATCGAGTTTGCTCTTAAATCATTTCAAGTCGGAGAAGATACACTCCAAAGCAGCACCATGCATAGAGGAAAATGAGGACTTAGAATAGGGGCCTATTCTAAGTTCGCAACTTCCTCTCATGTTTTCATTTTGTAACTTAATTATCTTGCTTATTTATAATCAGCACAGATTCTGAGCGAACAGACACAGGGGGGCCAATGCGTTGATATGATCCCCACTTTTTTGCACATGCCCTTTGTTGGTTCTTTTGTCTTGTGGCCCAATTTTTATCGGTGTTTCACGTTTGAAAGCATTGTTTTGACAGGTGATACTCAACTCATGGCTAATCACAAAGTCTTATCTTGCGTCTATCTGGTCTTAGGTTTGCCGCATGGTCTCGGGTTTCACTTCGACTAATTTGTCATTTTGAAGTAGACTTGAACCATGTTCATTAGTTTTGTTAATTTGGCCCATAAATTACCTCGTCCATTACTTCATGATGGCTTTGATCATTAGCATACGCTTCGTCAGGTTATTCTTTTTGTCGGATTGGGTAAATTCATTCATGCATTCCACTATCGCAGACAATTTCAATCATTAGCCCCCTTCAAAGTATTATAGAATCTTACTGATTAACGCAAGTCAAAGCATCAGATAAGATTTGAGGCAGATGGCACTTTCAAAGTTTTCCCCACTTTAAGAAATCTAATAAGACTTGACATACTTGGCTGCGAAGTGCAGTCGATAAGGTGTCTCAGGCTGCAGATCCAGGGGTCGCAAGTTAGATCCTCGCCAGATCCCATACTTTCTTGTAGATTGATCATGAAATAATTTCTATGGTCATTCTCCTCCCTTCTGCTGATTCATTCAATAAGGGTTGTTAACAGTTACAAGGGAAAGTATGTGTACGAAGTACTGGTTAACCGCTTGTTCAAGCTTGCCCAGGAAAAAAATTTGTTTAGGTGAACTGACCGTCCCAACATGACCATCGCTGTTTACTGGGATGTAAAGCAACAAACCAATAACAAGTCTTGACATTTCATCGGATTCATCTGGTCAGATGATTTACCTATGCAATAAGTACCAAAATCTCATGGGCTGACAAGAACTTTATCCTCTGCTTTAAGTACTGGTTCAACCCAGGAAGACCTGTCCCCACATGACTGAAAAAATGTTGACTGGTACGTAAATAATCAAAACCAATTTATTTGGCTGAGCCAAATTTATGAATGCTGTATAGGGCAACTAACACGCTGACCTGGAAGCAAGTTTTATTTGAAAGCCACAAAAACTAAATACACTATACTCGCTCTGATCAGAAATTTACTGCACGACCATCAATCAGACTGCTCTAATGTCATTTGTTAAACCCTCCTTGAGATGTACATTTTTCATTGAATCCAATTTCAAATTGTTGGAGAAATTAAACATTAAGGCAAAGTTGTAGAACTCAATATTCTTAACAGGGACTTAACGACAGTAAAACCTGTGTAAATCAGCCACTCTCAAAAAGACGGAAACCAATTATTTCTTAATGCAGGTCAAAAGAATTGCAGAATGCTCCAACTGCCTGGGAGCATTCTGCAATACTTTTTACCTTCATTAATCTGCTATATATGAGTGGCCGTTTTAGACAGGTTTTACTGTATTACAAATTGCTTCTGTATATAACAGTCATGAAAGGAAGTCTTCTCCTACAGGAATGAATCAGAAGTTGCCTCCTTTGAGCATGTTTTCTACGCTCATATTGGGTGGAGCCTAGCATGAATATTCATGAAGGAAAGGGCTAAGACATATTTTTCACTGAAATTCAATCCAATTTAAAGTAAAGAAAACAATCTTCCAAATACGCTTGTGTCTATGTTTCTTTATATTTAATTAGAAAACTTGGTAGATCTTTCAATAAATGTCTGCCGCTAGACATTTTTCAGGACATTTTGACAGGCCTGATCTGGCTCCAAATTGTTCACCCAGCAGTGATAAGGAACCAGTTAATAGGCACATGTACTCCCATTAGCATTGACAATTAATTTCTAAAATGTTTTGATTTCTATCTTGTTTCAGATTATTTTTTGACATTTTCTATATAATTTTCGGTAAAATTTGCATTATCTGATAGAACTGATGTGCCTGTTTAACAAACTCTGTGATAATATGACATTAATTTGTCATTCCAAGTTTATGATGCCCTATAACACTAAATTGATTTATATCGAGTGAAATTTATCTGGATACAGATTGATACTCCACAAGGCAGAGAAAATGGTCATTCAGAACTTAATTCAGTTTACAAATATTCTGCATGACGAGGGTTCATACCCGTAATTATTAAATTTTTGTAAGTTTGCTCATTCCGATAATGAAAACGTCAGATCAAATTCATTATTTGAGCTGTGGTCCGAATCGTTACCCCTTTCACCTTTAGTACAGGTTATCGGACAAATGCCACCGCACTCCATTGTCTTAGGAATGTAAACACTAGAAAATCCTCACTTTGAAAATAAAAAGCTTTTTAGATGTTTATCTTAATGTCTAACTTGCCCTTTCAAGGCGACTAGACTGGAAAAAAAATGAGCCGAGGCATATGCATGAGATTTTGGTTTTGTTTTGTTTGTTTGATTTGATTCTTTACGTCCCAGTCAACAATTTTTCAGTTATGTTGGGACGGGTCTTTCTGGGTTGAACCAGTACTAAGCAAGGATAAATGTGTCTTGCTCAAGGACACAACACAGTGACCCCGGTGAGGCTCAAACCCGCAGCCCCTCGCTCTCGAGTCAAGCACTCTACCACTGAGCCGCTGTGCTCCCTGTGATTTTGGTACTTATTGCATAGGCGAGCAGTGAAGGCTCTGGCCAGACTGCGCTTTTGCCCAGTCTGGCCAGAGCCTTCACTGCTTGCACACTCAAAGCATGGGAGATGTTCAAGGTTCAGTTTAAAAATGAGACATCTAGCCTCTCGGGGAAGATGAGCTTATCACATTCAAAGTATGATTTTACGGGTGTTTGATAAGTACTGTTATCTTATGGTCTGGCCCAAATGTTCTTTTCACATTGTAAGTAAATATACAGAGCAAAGAAAATTAAGCTTCTGTAAACAAAATAGTTATTTTAGCCTTTCTCCGATAGTGGCGACTTTTGTCACCCACAGGATAACCTTTGCAACCAGGTTGTACCCATATCAGTGACTCAGTTGGTAGAACATTTAACTGGAGATTGAAGGGTTGCTGGTAAATTGAGCCTCACTGCCAGCGGAGTCGGTGTGTTGTGTCCTTGAGCAAGACACTTTATCCGCTGCTTAGTACTGGTTCAACCCAGGAAGACCTGTCACAATATGACTGAAAATTTGTTGACAGGGATGTAAAGAATCAAACCAAACAATTTCGATCCATTCTGTTTAACACCCTGCTGGTTACTTTATAGACTTTGAGAAAGTTACATGTAGCTAATGTTTGAGCCTGCAGCAAGAACCTAACCTTCACTTTTTTGATGGTCAGGATTAAATAGAAATAGCTTTTTTTGCTCAGTATAGACACACAAAAAAAACAACTTTGAAGATAAAAATTTAGTGCATTCTGGTATAGTTATTATTATTGTTTATTCATTGCTTGTTCTGTGTTAGATGGTTATCTAAGTTCAGAATTAATTGATTCACATGTTCTTTGTTCCCCTTATATATTAGTCATTTTAAATCCTTACATATGGTATACCAAACTTGACATGCCACCACAAAAGAAAACCTGTTTTTCATGAATTTGAAGAACATTTGCGCAGTCTCGCTGCAGTCTGACCTTAGGTTTGTTATTAGCTCTTGTGAATGAATTATAAAGATTTTTCTTGCTTTAAAACTCTCAGATGTTTTTATCCTGCTATTAAATGTTAAAAGGCCAACAATTGTTGGCATTTTAACATTTATCAGCAGGATAAATTTCATGCTCAGTTGATTTGAGCAAGAAATTCTTTTTATAATCTCAGGGGCCATCCCAACCTCATTGTTTGCTTTGCTTATAATGTTCCCTTTCTTGTCTATTTTCAGGCTTACATTCGTGAAGGGACGGCTCTACAACAGTTGGGTCAGCATGCTGATGCTCTGGCAGCTTTTGCTCTGGGCCTCGCCAATGACACAAACAATACACACCTGCTCAATGGCCTTACAGAGTCCGCGCTCAAGTGTCCACTTCAAGGTAAGAGAATCACAGCACCACAATCTTCCCAGCTACATTACCACTTTCACTCTGGGCCTGGCCAATGAAACAAACAATACACACCTGCTCAATGGCCTTACAGAGTCCGCGCTCAAGTGTCCACTTCAAGGTAAGAGAATCACAGCTAGCACCACAATCTTCCCAGCCCTGGAACATGGGTCAGCACCAACACTCTGGCAGCTTTCGCTCTGGGCCTGGCCAATGACACAAACAATACACACTTGCTCAATGGACTTACAGAGTCCGCTCTTAAGTGTCCACTTCAAGGTAAGAGAATCACAGCTAGCACCACAATCTTCCCAGCCCTGGAACATGGGTCAGCACCAACACTCTGGCAGCTTTCGCTCTGGGCCTGGCCAATGACACAAACAATACACACTTGCTCAGTGGCCTTACAGAGCCCGCTCTCTAGTGTCCACTTCAAGGTAAGAGAATCACAGCACCACAATCTTCCCAGCCCTGGGACATGGGTCAACATCCGATTGCTCTGGCAGCTTTCGCTCTTAGCCTGGCCAGTCACACAAACAATACACACCTGCTCAATGGCCTTACAGAGCCCGCTCTCTAGTGTCCACTTCAAGGTAAGAGAATCACAGCACCACAATCTTCCCAGCCCTGGGACATGGGTCAACATCCGATTGCTCTGGCAGCTTTCGCTCTTAGCCTGGCCAGTCACACAAACAATACACACCTGCTCAATTGACTTACAGAGCCCGCTTTCTAGTGTCCACTTCAAGGTAAGAGAATCACAGCACCACAATCTTCCCAGCCCTGGGACATGTGTCAACATCCGAATGCTCTGGCAGCTTTCGCTCTGGGCCTGGCCAATGACACAAACAATACACACCTGCTCAATAGACTTACAGAGCCCGCTCTCTAGTGTTCACTTCAAGGTAAGAGAATCTCAGTACCTCAATCTTCCCAGCCCTGGGACATGTGTCAACATCCGAATGCTCTGGCAGCTTTCGCTCTTAGCCTGGCCAGTCACACAAACAATACACAGCTGCTCAATGGACTTACAGAGCCCGCTCTCTAGTGTCCACTTCAAGGTAAGAGAATCAGAGCACCACAATCTTCCCAGCCCTGGGACATGTGTCAACATCCGAATACTCTGGCAGCTTTCGCTCTTAGCCTGGCCAGTCACACAAACAATACACACCTGCTCAATGGCCTTACAGAGTCTGCCCTCTAGTGTCCACTTCAAGGTAAGAGAATCTAAGCACCACAATCTTCCCAGCCCTGGGACATGTGTCAACATCCGAATTCTCTGGCAGCTTTTGCTCTTAGCCTGGCCAGTCACACAAACAATACACACCTGCTCAATGGCCTTACAGAGCCCGCTCTCTAGTGTCCACTTCAAGGTAAGAGAATCACAGCACCACAATCTTCCCAGCCCTAGGATCTGTGTCAACATCCGAATGCTCTGGCAGCTTTCGCTCTTAGCCTGGCCAGTCACACAAACAATACACACCTGCTCAATGGCCTTACAGAGTCCGCCCTCTAGTGTCCACTTCAAGGTAAGAGATTCACAGCACCACAATCTTCCCAGCCCTGAAACATGTGTCAACATCCAAATGCTCTGGCAGCTTTCGCTCTTAGCCTGGCCAGTTACACAAACAATACACACCTGCTCAATGGCCTTACAGAGCCGGCTCTCTAGTGTCCACTTCAAGGTAAAAGAATCTCAGTACCTCAATCTTCCCAGCCCTGGGACATGTGTTAACATCCGAATGCTCTGGCAGCTTTCGCTCTTGGCCTGGCCAGTTACACAAACAATACACACCTGCTCAATGGCCTTACAGAGCCCGCTCTCTAGTGTCCACTTCAAGGTAAGAGAATCTCAGCACCACAATCTTCCCAGCCCTGGGACATGTGTCAACATCCGAATACTCTGGCAGCTTTCGCTCTTAGCCTGGCCAGACACACAAACAATACACACCTGCTCAATGGCCTTACAGAGCCCGCTCTCTAGTGTCCACTTCAAGGTAAGAGAATCTCAGTACCTCAATCTTCCCAGCCCTGGGACATGTGTTAACATATGAATACTCTGGCAGCTTTCGCTCTTAGCCTGGCCAGGCACACAAACAATACACACCTGCTCAATGGCCTTACAGAGCCCGCTCTCTAGTGTCCACTTCAAGGTAAGAGAATCACAGCACCACAATCTTCCCAGCCCTGAAACATGTGTCAACATCCGAATGCTCTGGCAGCTTTCGCTCTGGGCCTGGCCAGTTACACAAACAATACACACCTGCTCAATGGCCTTACAGAGCCCGCTCTCTAGTGTTCACTTCAAGGTAAGAGAATCTCAGTACCTCAATCTTCCCAGCCCTGGGACATGTGTCAACATCCAAATGCTCTGGCAGCTTTCGCTCTGGGCCTGGCCAATGACACAAACAATACACACCTGCTCAATAGACTTACAGAGCCCGCTCTCTAGTCTCCACTTCAAGGTAAGAGAATCACAGCACCACAATCTCTCCAGCCCTGGGACATGTGTCAACATCCGAATGCTCTGGCAGCTTTCGCTCTTAGCCTGGCCAGTCACACAAACAATACACACCTGCTCAATGGCCTTACAGAACCGCTCTCTAGTGTCCACTTCAAGGTAAGAGAATCTCAGCACCACAATCTTCCCTGCCATCAGCATCCCAAAGCTCTGGCAGCTTTCGCCCTATGCCTTGCCAATGATTCAAATAATACATATCTGCTCAATTTGCCTTACAGTCTCAGTTCGCCCTCTAGTGTCCACTTCAAGGTAAAAGAATCAGTGAGAACGACAATCTTCCCAGCTACACTACCACCTTAACCCTTATCCTGTTCTTTATCCAGAAAATGTAATCTGCTTATTACATCTGCTGCATATATTCAGATGCAGTAATGTGAGACTGATTTTATCACAGAAGCAAACACTATTAACAAAACCATCACACATGTTTGTTTCATTGCATTACCACTTGCCGGGTCCCTCAGGAGATGTTTTTTAACACTCAGCCTAACGGCCTCATTTTCAAAGAGCTTCCACGGGACCCAGCAAATGTTAATGCACGAAAAACAAGTGTGATCCCTGTATTCATAACTAAAAAAAAAATCTGTGTGTGTTTATATAAGAGCACAATTTTATTAGGTCAAATATGGTTTGTTTGACATAGGTTTAGATAAACCCAATTTTTGAGCGTAAAATTGTAATTTTTTTCTTACCCATCAGTTTTAGCATATGTTTTGGGTGCTCAAAAGAACCGTCTCATTGAGACGGTTCTTTTGAGTACCCACAACATATGTTTTGGTTGAGAAATAAGAATTTAATTTTTTGGTACACACTCGTAACTAAAGACCAGTCCTGTTTGAATAGGCATATATATATACTATGTTACTAACTGTCTTCCAGTTTTGTTTTATCAATAAAATATTACTTTTCTTCCAGAAAAATTGGAGCCCATCTTCTCACAGCTTCAGAAGTTGAAGTTAGACAAGAGTCCATTTGTTATCATCTCTGTGATTGGTCAAGAACTCCTGCAGGCTGGCCACTACAATGCCTCGATACAGATGCTGGAGTCTGCTCTTAAAATAGGATCATGCAGTCTGAAGCTGAGGGGATCAGTGTTTTCCGCCCTCAGCAGTGCCTACTGGGGTATGGGGAACATCGACAAGGCAATTTCCTATATGCAAAAGGATCTTCAAGTGGCCAAACAACTTGGTAAGCAAGGACATATCCAAGGGCTGATATAAATATGCACATCAAATGAAATGACAAGTGATTCTTGTCAATTGCTTTCCTTTTCACTTAAAGGAAAGAATTGGCTCCCTAATTTTTTTCCTGGGAGCAAATTCTTTCCTTCAAAAGCAGTCATTTGTGGGTATGTGAAAACAATATTTCTAAATTAGGTGATTTTCTTGATGTTCACAATTTTCATTGCGCACATGCGTAACTGAGTAATTGGAGCTACCCTATGGTAAGACATGTCTGAATATTTACATTTCCACTGCGAGTCTTTAAATGAACCTTTACATTTGAGATCTTGTTCATAGCTTCATGAACGATCTATTTAAGCCACGCCAACACACCCACTGTTTGGGCAGACAAACGCCAACGCCATCCAATAATGTTATTTGTTTACTGAGTTTGTCTTACGTCAAGCGCGTATCGTCATGACATTAAACACGGGAAATTAGCATTTTGGCTGTTCCCAACCCTCAGTTTTGTCTAGTATAATTTGAAATATCCAGAAAACTAGCCAAATTATATGAAAATTGAAAATTAATACTTGACTGATAATATAAAATGTAAATATAAGTAATAAATTCAATTTTTGGAATGTTCATGGAATCCTGAATACTTCTGGTCTCTTGCAAAGTAAGTGAAGCCCAAAGAGCTTCATGTTAACTTTGCAAGAGACCCGAAGTATTCATGATTGCTGAACATTCCAAAAATTGAATTCATTTCTTAAATGATAAAAATTTGGGAGGATTATAGTACACGAAAATATCTAGCAATTTAAAAGTAAGTTTTATAGTACTTAACTTTTCAATCAGAAACATTATCTATCATTAATAAACACTAATAGGCCTGATATCAGCCTTTTGACTTCAATTCTACTGTTTTGGAGTACCTCATTGATTGAAATATCACAAAAGATAAACATTTGATTTGCCTATATATCATACTTTTATTGAAATACAATTGTTCTTATGTATAGTTTATCACATTTTTGTCAAAAATCTCCGCCTAATGACCAAAATTGGGAATTTAAAACATCTCACGAAATGTATTATTCATTTTGAACATACTTTCATATCAATCAGATGATATAAAATAGTCCTTTAAACATATTATGTGCCACTCGATACAACATTAAAAGTGAGAACCGGGATAAGTTATCAGCTTGATAGTTTTAATGATAAATAATTGACCTTCAAATGATAGTAAATTAATAACATATACATCATATAGCATTTCATCAGGACTTTAGTTAAGAGAGTGTGTAACGAAAATTTAATTTTCTTATTTCATATGTTAAAATTGATGGGTAAGAAAATATTTACAATTTTACGCTGAAAATTTTTGTTTATCTAAACCTGTGATTAGATTATATATGTACGTCATAAGAAACTTTTCCTGTGGGTTTGTGATCAGACTGTTTTGTGTCACCTGTACAAACAACAAATGTTGCCGCTAGCAGGGAAAGAGTTTAAAAATCCACCCTCTCAATTGCTTGCAGTTTATCAATCTGAAGAGAGCTCAACAGAGCATTTTGTAACAAGTGGTTATGTGCCGATACATAGCATATCTGGGGGAGCGCAATGGCTCAATGGTAGAGTGCTTGATTCGAGACCGAGAGGTCGCGGGTTCGAGCCTCTCTGGCGTTGCTGCATAATAGTCCTTGAGCAAGACACATTTATACTAGCTTAGTACTGGTTCAACCCAGGAAGACCCGTACCTGTTTAATTGAAAGATTGTTGATGGGACGTAAAGAATCAAATAAAAAAAACGATAGCATATCTGGGCTACGTCACGAGAAAACCTATCTTTGTGGTTTCGGACAAAGCGACACTCAAACCAGTCTGCTCAACTACAGAGACTAGCTAGAATATTGTTATTTCGCTGGTAGAAAGTCTACATATGATACTTTCTAACATGCAAATAACAATGGCGCCGATCAGACTGCGCGGATGTGCAGGCTGGTCTGCGCCTTTGTTGTTCGCAAACACCCAAAGATAGGTTTTCTCGCGACGAGGCCCATCTTAAGGTGACTCACGAAAAGCAATTGTCCTTTTTGAAGCATATTAAATGGGTTTGGCACATGGTTTGACCCAAATTGGTATGCTCAGCTACAGAGAATACCTAAAAAATTGAAATTTTGCTTGAAGAAAGTTTTGATATGATACTTTCCAAAAAGTGAATAACAAATGCACTGATCAGACTGCGCTGATGCCCAGGCTGGTCTGCACCTTTGTTGTTCGCAAACCCCGGTGACAGGTTTTCTTACATCAAGGCCCATAGTATATAGTTGTTGCAAAGGGCCAAGCTCAGCCCAGCACAGTAACCGATGTAAAGGATAAATAGGGTAATAGAGGGTGCCTGAATGATGTTTTTACCCCTAGCTCTCAATGAACATATTTATAGTACAAACTGCAAAAGAGTTTTTCCGATGCATTTCAAATCGATTTCTTTTGTCCAATTGATCAGCTGTCAAAATATTCATTTAACATTTTTATCTTAAATTTCTATTCATTTAACTTCTACACATGGTTTAATTTGTCCTTCAAGCACGAAAGTGGAAAATTTCCAAATTCTGTTTTTATGAAATTTTTTACCCTTTTAAGTGCTGTCTGCAGATAACCATTGCAAACATTTTAGACCCAGATCAGCTCTTTTGAGCCCGATCTGGATAAAAAATATTTGCAAGGCAAAAGTTGCTCCTAGCAGGTCTTGAGAAGGTTGAGAAAATTGCTTAAAATTTCAGAATATTTAGCATAATTTTGCGAATGAAATTCTTAAAATAAAATTTAGTAATTTAAAAAATAATCATGAAATATAATCTGATGTTTATTCGCTGAAATTAAAGATACATATATACAATTTTACGTTAACTCTTTGCATGCTTGGTAATTTTTCATGGTTCTGTTGTCGTCTGCTGACTTTTTTTTTCCAAAATTAACTTTTTCAAAAAATTCTTTCATAAAGACTATCAGAGTGTCAAATGGTTTGGACCAAGGTCAGGACCGACATTTTGTCGGTCCTGATCTGTGTCCAAACTGTTTGCAAAGGTTATCAGCAAATGACAAAAGTCACCTTAGCATAGAAAGAGTTAATAATTCTACTTTGGTCTGTTTAAGAAGTTAAAATCAATTGAAGGGATTAGAATTTCAATGTATTCGGCGTAACAAAGACACGATGGCCCATTTCTAACGTATTTATACTATAATCTGCTTTAGAAATGTTTAGCTGACTTTTTATGACTTAACAAAATAACTTAACCTTCTAAAATTGCTAAGTCCTTTCACTGTAAAAACTATGCGGTAGTACAGTGTTATGAAAAGTTTTTGTGCCCCAGCGGGCATACAGGGGTTGTCTCAGATGTGCATTCATCTATCCCAGCCCATGAAATGAATCTGATACGACAACTGGCTATACTTAGTTTGGCATACAGTAAAACCTGTCTTAAGCGGCTACTCTGAAATAGACAAAACTAAGATCTTAATGACAAGTAGTCACTTAATGAAGGTCCAAAGTATTGCAGAATGCTCCTCTTGGAGCATTCTGCAATACTTTTGACCCACATTAAGCGATAATCGGCCTTGAAAACCAAGTTTAGGTGTTTTTTTTGAGTGGCCGCTTAAGACAGGTTTTACTGTTGTTACATAATCGTCAAGTCTATGTAGGTCAATCATAAAGATTTTGTAATATCTTTCTTGTTTAGAGGGAAAATAAGACATGACCTTTCAATCAGATGATTCACATAAAATATCAAGTCTTGTTTGGTTTCATTAAGCATGGACAAGAAGTATGAAAATGCCGTCTGCTGAGAAATTTTGGTGACCCTTTAATGGCTAAAAAAGGGTCAAGTAGAGGTACATGTACAAATTGCATGTTCTTCAAGTTCTACTTTTTGTCCTTTGGCCCCGCTCCCTGCCCAAGCCATTCCTCACCCTCCTCCCCCAATAGATAACAATGGTTGACACATATTGAGATGCTGACATCTATCGTCACATAGTTATATACTAAACAGGTGGCTGACATTGTCTGTTTTTTTATTTTATTGTTTGTTTTTTAAACAAATGCTTGCAGGTGTGTGTCATAATGTACTTTTAACCTAGAAAATCAAGCAAAGTGGTTCTGTTGTTGTTGATTCGTTGTTCATTGTTGCTGCCATTGTTGGGGTTCTGTGTATGTTCCATGATTTGTTGTGCAGTGCTTTGTGTCCATTCTACTTGATGAGGAAGAGAGAGCTGGTTGCTTTGCTTTAATTGTCTTCCTGATGTCTTGTGACTGTTAGTGCTCTGTGGCTCTTCCTCACGATGCCGTGGCTTGGTCTGCAGTGTGTGAAACAGTGATAGTGGTATTTCCTGACCATACTCACTTACTTTTTTGCTATAGTGAAGTCTTGCAAATGAAACAGTTCCTTTGAGCACCCAAAACACATATAAGTATATATTTCGTCCTGACATGACTGAAAAATTACTGCCTGGGACATAAAGCATCTAAACAAACAAAATTGATGGATAAGATGGATAAGAAAATATTTACAATTTTAGCCCAAATTGTTTTTGTTTATCATGACCTATGAGTTCATTAGATCAACTGTCAGTGGCAGCTGTGATTAGATTCATTTTCATTAGGAGAGAACTTGATAGCTGTGATTGAATACCTGATTCTCTCATGGTGAGCATGTTCAAGCCTATCTATTTACATTGAAATGAAAAGATACACCTATGTAAAGTAAGTCTGGACCCGGATCAGGCCAGACAAGACATCAGACCTGATCTGGATCCAAGCTGTTTGACGCTGATGGTATTTCTGACAGAATTAAAAAAAAATCGACAAAAAACAAAAAAGCATAAAAAACTACCCAGCATGCAAAGAGTTAATTAAAGTGTTGACCAAAAGATAAAAATTTAAGTCCAGTTAAGCACATTTTTTAACATAAAATTGCAATTATTTTCTTACCCACCAATTAAAACATATGTTTTGGGTGCTCAAAAGAACCGTCTCATTGAGACGGTTCTCTTGAGTACCCACAACATATGTTTTAGTTGAGAAATAAGAAAACTAATTTTCAATTACACACTCTTATCTGGAGTCCTGGAACAGTGTTCACAGCTATTTAATTCTCCCCTCAGCATGCCTTGCATTTTATCTCTTATTCCTCAACTCGTTTAATAAATTGAACTAAACAAGAGCACTCATGTTAGATCCTCTATTTATATTCTATATTTCACAGGTGCAAACCAGGAAAATAATTTACTTATTTCTCAACCAAGACATATGTTTAGGGTACTCAAAAGAACAGTCTCAACAAGACGGTTCTTTTGAGCACTCACAATATATGCTTAAAATTAAGGATAAGAAAATATTAACAATTTTACGCTGAAAAATTTTGTTTATCTAAACCTATGTTTCAGGTGATCAAGATGGTGAGTGCCGCGCTTACGGAAACTTGGGATCAGCATTCTTCTCGAAAGGTCACTACAAGGAGGCGCTATCGCACAATCGGTTTCAGCTTGTACTTGCCATGCGACTGAAAGACCGACAAACAGCTACTATAGCTCTGACAAGTCTGGGTCATGTCTACACGGCAATCGGAGATTATCCAAACGCATTACAAAGTCACAAACAGTGCTCCTTGCTGCTGAAACAGAGCAACGAGAAGTTAGCCGAGGCACGGGAGATAGGAAATGTCGGAGCTGTGTATCTAGCAATGGGGAACTTTGAAAGTGCTGTGGAATGTCATTTGGAACACTTGAAAATTGCAAAATCATTGAAAAACAATGTAGAGGAAGCAAGAGCATTTAGTAATCTAGGTAGTGCTTACCATTATAAACGGAACTACGAAAAGGCAATAGTCTATCATAAACAGGTGCTTAAAATAGGTGAACAAAGAGGAGACAAATCTCTTGAAGCTAGAGCTTATGCTGGTTTGGGACATGCTTCTCGGTGTTTACAGGATTATGGTGTTGCCAAAACGTATCATGAAAAACAGTTAGACAATGCTTTACAGACTCACGATAAAGTCGCGGAAGGACGTGCATGCTCAAATCTTGGAATTATTTATCATCAATTAGCGGAATTTGAAGCAGCATTGAAACTTCATAAAGTTCATTTAGAGATTGCAAAAGACTTAGGTGATAGGGCTAGTCAAGGGAGATCATTTGGAAACATTGGAAATGCTTATAGTGCTTTAAGTGAGTTTGAACAAGCAATAAAGTTTCATAAACAGGAGTTATCAATATCAACAGAAGTGAATGATAGACATTCGGAAGGATCAACTCACGGAAATTTAGCAGTTGCATATCAAGCTCTAAAAATGTTTGATAGTGCTCACCAACATTATGTCGCTCATTTAAATATATCAAGAGAGTTGAAAGACTCATCAAGTGAGGCGAGAGCGGTGTGCAATCTAGGAAACTTCCACAGTTCACGTGGCGAGTATACAAACTCTATTCCATATTATGAGCAATATTTAATGTTATCTCAGGATTTACATGATTCCGAAGGTGAAGCTAAGGCATGTTTCTGCCTTGGATACGCTCACTTTGCTCTCGGCAATCATCTTGAATCTGTTAGATACTACGAACAAGATCTCTCTATTGCAAAAGAATTAAAAGATCAGCTAGGTATTGCCAGAGCTTACTGCAACCTAGGACTAGCTCACAAATCTTTAAGCAATTTCAAAGAAGCATTAGATTGTCAGAAAAAGTGTCTCAACTTAATGACTGTTCTCAAGAATGTGAAAGGAAGATTTAGATCTTTAGGAAATATTGGTGATATTTTACTAAAAACCGGTGAAACAACAAAAGCAGTAGAGTACTACAATCAGCAATTACAGTTAGCCAAACAGTGTAATAGTAGGGATCTTCTAGCTTCAGCTAATGGATCTCTTGGTTCAGCTCATCGGACTCTGGGACAACATGACAAGGCCCTGGGCTACCATACTCAGGAGCTGAGTGTAAGGCAGGATATGAACGACATGAAAGGAGAGTGCCGTGCTCATGGAAATCTCGGAAATGTGTACATGGCACTGGGGAAATATATGAATGCATTTAAATGTTATGAGGAACAACTAGAGAAGAGTCGTGAATTGCAAAACAGTGGACTTGAAGCAAACGCTTGTGGCAATCTCGCAATTACCAAAATGAATATGGGGAACTTTGAAGAAGCTATAGGTTTGTTTGAGCAACAGTTGGCAATGTTAGAGCAAGTCCATGGTAACACTGCAACGTTTGATAAAGGTCGAGCCTTCGGTAACCTTGGTGATTGTTACGAAGCTCTAGGCGATTATGAAGAATCTATAAAGTGTCATGAACAATATTTGATCATTGCTCAAAATGCTTCCAGTCTCTCTGATCAGGACAAAGCATACAGAGGCTTGGGGAATGCCCATAGATCAGTAGGTAATTTACAACAAGCCCTGGTCTGTTTCGAAAAAAGGCTTGTTGTTGCTCATGAATTAAATAGCTCAGCAGCAAAAGCATCTGCCTATGGTGAGTTGGGATGCTTGCATAGTCTACTAGGTAACTTTGAGCAAGCAATATCCTGCTTGCAGCATCAGATGTCAATTGCCCGGGAGATGGAGGACAGGTTATGTGAGGGCGAGGCGGCCTGCGGGCTAGGTGGGGTGTATCAACAGATGGGAGAGTATGATAAGGCTCTGGAATATCATGAGATGGACCTGAAGATTGCTGAGACCACCCAGAATACAGCTTGTCAGTGTAAGTATTAATATAACATTTTTAACATTACAGCCATGCAACTAGCATGTTAGCAAAGAGGTAGTTATTGACCTCAAATTTGGAGAAATAGTTGTCATGCAAATATAAACAATTTGCAGTAGAGTGACAGGAATTTTAATACTGATTGGCAGTTTGGGATGTTTAAAAGAGGTAAAGACAATGGACATGATACTTGGAAAATGTAAATTTCCAAATAGTTTTCTTCCTTATTTTCAGTAACATATGTTGTAGGTACACATTGGAATTGCCTCTATGAGGCAATTCCAATGTGTACCTACAACATATGTCTTTTCAATAAATGAGTTTCACACCATAAGCTTTTTTAAAGCAAATTCTCAACCACTTTCATTTATTCAAAAGAATGAGAATGTAGTAATTCGTGCACATACTTTCGCTTGTAACTGACAACAACCCTTCTTGAATGAATCAGCGGAAGGGAGGAGAACGACCGTAGAAATCATTTCATGATCAATCTCCACAAAGGTATGGGACCGGACCGGGATTGAACTCACAACCCCTGGATCTGCAGTCAGACACGCATCTGTAGCCAGACACGTTACCGACTGCGCTACGCGGCCCGGCCATTATTGGTTTTGAAATTGCCTGAAATTCGGGTCGTTTTCAAACCGGAAGCGGTAAAAAAAAGATGAAAAAAAAGACGCTGTGGTATAATTCCTGAAACGACCTTACACAAACGTTGACTCTGTCTAACAGCATATCAACGTCTTTCAAGCATCTGAAGATGTTAAATCTGTACGACAGACATCAATGCGAGCCAATATAACATATTGTTTTTGGATATTTTACACATTTTGTATCCCCTTTCAAGTTATTTCCGCATTTCAAATACCAATGCTTCATTGATAAAACTTGTACGTATCTGTTTGTGTTGCAATTTAGACCATCAGGCAACAGCTACTTTCGGTTTCAAAAAAGATGGCGGATGACAATGACAAATTATTGTAGTGAAATATCTAAGAGGGAAAAGCAAAAATTCAATCATTTCTCCTTGAAAAGCAGCCAAGGGACACAAGGAGTAGCTGAAAATATGACAGTATGTAATAGTTGCCAATTTTATGACTCTTGAATTATATTATAAAACTGAACTAGGGGCAGTTATAGACAGAAATAAAGATGCTAGGTGTATCGAAATATAGGTTTTCCATATCGCTATATATCCCAATACGCTTTTTGACGTATTGTTGCATCCCTAGTCAAAGACCCATTTAAAGTACTCCGTTTGAGCTTATAAGAGCCTGCATTGTACCGTATGCTCATTAGGTCGAATCAGGCTTGTTCAAGTTAGAAATCAATGTATTATGCCCCTGGCCCCTCAACTTCTTTCTCTTGATTTCAAGGAAGTTACTGGAGCATATTGCTATCACTTTATATACCCATTTTTCTGTCAATTAACCAATATATCCTGCCATCATGTCCAAAACCTTATGTCAACTGGATATGCTAACTATTTTGGGGTCATTGTCCTAGAAATGCTGCTCATATATATATGTAGCATAATTTGGCTTTGTGTCGCAAAGACAAGATGTCATCTTATAAAAAGTCCTGGCTTAATTATTATATGAATAATGTTTTGGTGTCAAACCCCTCAGCACTGGCATTAGCCTTGACAGAGGTTATCAGATTTTGGTGACCTTGACCTAATTTTCAAGGTCATATACACTGGTTTGGATGGTAAAAAAACAACACAGATATTTTAAAAAGAGGGTTAAGTTAGATTAATTTGGTTATCAAATCTGCAATTTAAGAACTGCTGTTCAATGATAAACAGTTGAGGATCATCTGATGCAACAGCACCATCAGCAGCAGTCTGTTTTTGTCTGCACTGTTTGTCTTGGCTTTTTGTCAGAACAGTAATCTGTCATTGATCTAGTGAATGTTTAGAAGTTTAGCAGAATTACGAGAAATCAGAGCTGCTGTATTCTTGTCAGGGGATCATCCCAGGGGAAGTGAGATTTCAAGCTTCATTAAATTGGAGATGATACAATACCAGTTTAGATCTTTACTAATCCAGCTTCACTGGTACTGATTAAACCTTAATCCTATATATGGAGGAAACCTTTTTCTCATACATTTATAGTAAAACCTGTTTGAAAGGCCACTCGAAAATAGACAAAACAAAGATCTTAATGACAATTGGTAGCTTAATGAATGTCGAAAGTATTGCAGAAAGGCATTCTGCAATACTTTTGATCTGTATTAAGCGATAATTGGTCTTGAAAAACAATTTTCGGTCTTTTTGAGAGTGGCCGTTTTACACAGATTTTCTGTATATTAACATCAATGGCACAGGTCAGCTTGTGCATCCGGGCAGTTTGATCACAGATTCACAGCACCATTATTTTTCTATGCCTAGTTTGTTTAATTTCAATGCTAGTGGCGACTTGTTGTGTGCTGATAACCTCTGCCAACAGTTGGACCCACATCAGGACCAACTTAACATTGGTCCTGATCTGGATCCAAACTGTTTGACACTCTGATAGTGGTTCCGATAGAATTAAATGAAAAAGTTAACTTTGAAAAAAAATCAGCCAATGATAACAAATGCATGAAAAATTACCCAGCATGCAAAGAGTTAATAGCTCTACAATTTTGAAATGTTTAACTTTAAGATTCTGGCTGGTGTATGTAGCTGAGCTGACTGGCTTGAGTCTTGCATGGTAGAACACCTTGAAAATGTTAGAATTCTAATCTGTGGCTTGAGTTGTAACTTAATTGCTTTAATGATTTCAGGTCGTGCATATGGAAATCTTGGACTGTCCCATGAATCCCTGGGGGAGTACACCAAAGCCATCCGATACCAAGAACAGCATCTCACCATTGCAGCACAAATGAATGATCGAGTAGCGAAAACTTTGGCATACAGCAGTCTTGGCAGGGTCCATCATGCCTTAAACAATCATCCCCAGGCAGTGGAGTACCTGCGACAGGGCCTGCAGATTGCCGAGCAGCTGGGCCGCATGGAAGACGAGGCAAAGATTCGTCATCGACTGGGGCTAGCTCTCTGGGGCAAGGGTGACTTTGACGAGTGTCAGCAGCAGCTTTACAAGGCTTCTGAGTTGTTTGAGAGTATCAGGCGCGATGCCCAGCTCAACAGCGAGTACAAGTTGTCCTTGTTTGACCTTCAGACAGCCTGTTATCAGGCATTGCAGGTAAGAAAAGGGGAGACAACTGGAATGAAGCACAGTAAAAACCTGTGTAAAATGGCCACTCAACAATAGGCAAAACAAAGGTCTTAATGACAAATGGTAGCTTAATGAAGGTCTAGAGTATTGCAGAATGCTCTCTTGGAGTATTCTGTAATACTTTTGACCTGCAGTTAGCAATAATTGGTCTTGAAAACCAATTTGTGGTCTTTTTGAGAGTGGCCGTTTTACCCAGTTTTTACTTTACTTAAAAGTACACTACTACAGGAAAATGTAAAAAATATGAAACCTGTGCAATTTTGCACGGGTTCCTGTGGTAAAACTATCACATGCATTCTAAGCAATTTATTTAAAGGAGCTGCTGTGGTGTAGTGGATAAACCGCTAGCCTTGTAAACCAGGGGTGGCAGGTTTGATCCCACATTTCTTCAGCCTGTTGAATGAGACTTTAAGTTGTGGCCCGGTCTCCATATGACCTTAGCTAGCACTGTTGGTGAGAAGTTAAACACAAAACCATGCAATTTATTGAAGCATGTTGGGTCGTTCTTAAAAGTATTGGTAAATACATCTAGATTTCTACCATACAATTGTATAGAAGGACAAGATCTGTGTTCATCTTCCAGCTTAGCAGTGGGGAGTTGGAGCCATAATTTCATAGAAGTTACTTTCTTTCAAGGCCAAATAAAAAAATAAGTGTGTTTCAGGCAACATAAACGGGTCTGAAAATCTTAGGTAGGGTAGGCACACATTTTATTTTTAATTATTTATTTATCTGGAAAAAATATCATTTTATGCATTTTGAAAGGCATTTCACCTTTCAAATGCATAAAATTGTATTTTTTTTTCCAGAGAACCTGAAAAAAATCTAGGTTTCACCTGTAAATTTAGGTACGCTAAAAACACAGGTATTTTTTTTATTTGGCCCAATCACTGATTGAAGTAAGGCAGTTGTCAGTTACTGATTGGACAACTGCTGAAGAACAGCATAACTAATATCATTATATGACTGAAAAATTGTTGTAAATGACATAAAATCACTAAACAATGCTTAATAGATGTAAAGTATGGCTAAATTATTTGAGCCCTGACATGTGATTTCCAACAATGTGGTATTTTGACAAGTTTAGACTTAGACCAGCCTGTGCAACCTCCTTTTAAGCTTAGAAACTCCAAATGATGTTACAGTCAGTAGCTTAACAGTCATAGAATATTCAAGCGACAAGCCAAGGCTCTGATCAGACTGCGCGTATGCGTAGGCTGGTCTGAGCATTTGCTGATCACACATACCACATTGTTGGAAATCTCACGTTGCGGCTCACATAAAATCACTTAACAAAGCTAATAGATGTAGAGTATGGCTAAATTATTTCATATTCTTACTATTTCAGCGTGTTCTAGTCACCTTGGATCGCCACAATGAGGCTCTTGTGGTGGCTGAGCGAGCGTGCACAAGGGCTTTCATTGATCTTCTGATGGAAAGACAGGCAGGAAGTGAAGGTTTCTTTGGTAATCATGTGACCGATCCTCCACCAATCACAACAGACCAGATCACCAGTATGGTTAGTAAACAGAACAGCCTGGTGTTATGTTTCTCTGTAGCGGCAGGATTTCTCTACAGCTGGCTACTTACACCAAGAGATGGTAAGAATGAAACTATCTGCTGATCTTTTTCAAAATCAACTTTAAAAAAAAAAAAATTTCAGGAATACCATCAGAGTGAATAACAAAGGCACTGATCAGACAGCACATCCAAGCAGGCTGGTCTGTGCCTTTGTTGGTCGTATGCAACATTACAAAGTCAGGTTTTCTCGCTTCGAGGCCCATATGATAGGTTTTATACCGTTAGATCATACGCTTCGTAGCTACTATTATGTACCGAAGTAACCCCTTGAACAAAAACAGATGTAAACAACAATATTAAACAAAAACAATAAAAAAACCTTCTTGTGGTGTCAGTTAAAGATGACATATGAGCCAGTGCATGAGATTTCCAACAATGTGGTATTTGCAACCAGCAAAAACTCAGACCAGCCTGCGCATACGCGCAGTCTGATCAGAGCCTTTGCTAGTCACTTGAATATTTTATGAGTGTTAAGCTACTGACTGAACACCATTTTGAGTTTCTAAGTTTAAAAGGAGGCTGCAGAGGCTCGTCTGAGTATACACATGTCAAAATGCCATATTGTTGGAAATCACATGTCACGGCTCAAATTTTTTTCTTCATGTCTATTTGTTTTTAGCACAGATAGCCTTACACCTGGGTGATAAATTTGTTTCCACAGCTGTTAGTCAACATTTGAGTCCTTTCAGTCACTACTTGATATGTCTGAAGTAGACTGACCCCAGTCTCTAATGTCAATTTATTTTTAGTTAAACTGATAATCTCTCTAAGATAGCAATTTATAAACTTTACTTGGAAATAGAAGTTCTCGGCTTGGACATCAGACTAAATTTGACTATCAGAGAGGATAGAATTTTTAGAAGATGATTTTTTCATAGTTAAATATAATTATAAATGTAGTTATATATATTTAGTGGACTGATGCCAGTCTATGTCTGAAGGTGTAATCTATATGGCAGATTATGTAGAATCTGACCAGACTGCTCTTTAGTCTTTATTGCTGCAAGTTATTAAAGCATCTTAGATTAGCAAAATGCTCAGATTATTTGTCCATCTATTTAGCTCTATTAGATAAAGATAAAGAAGCTTTATTTAAAATGGCTTATTTGAAACAAACAACATAAGCTCTGTAGAGCTTTTATTCCTAGCACAACCCCTTTTATGCGAGCGTCAGCAAGGGAGCTGCTAGTAACTTTTTTTGCACCTTTGGTATGGTGCAGCTGGGATTCAAACCCACAACCTCCCGCTCCGAAAGTGGACGCTCTACCAACTGAGCTATCGGGGCGGTTGACTATTGTCTATTGACTGCCCTAGTTATAAAAAAATCAACATTGCCCCAGTAAAATTTTACATTTGCATACATTGAATGAATAAAATTGTAGAGAATAGAATGAGATCACAAGACATGTACATGCTAATGCTGTCTCTTAAATACTGGGATTAAAGATTCATTAGGGACCCACAGCAGAGATAATGCATGAAAAGACATGTAGGATCTTAGCAATAAAAGTCAAAGTTTAGAGAACAAGGTTTCAAAATTCAATAACCTCTTGTACTAATGCTAATGTTAACTCTTTCCTTGCTAGCGGTGACTTTTGTTGTCTGCTGATAACCTTTATAAACAGTTTGGTCCGAGATCAGGACTCATAGAAAATCGGTCCTGGTATACTCTGGTATTATAATTCTGAAAGATTTTTTTGAAAAAGTTGATTTTGAAAAAAAATAAGCAGACGACAGAAAAGCATGCGAAATTACCCAGTTTGCAATGGGTTGAAAGGAGTTCTATTTTTCTAAATATTATGGCAGACAGATCATGTTCTTGCTTATTTAACCCATTTATGCCAATTGGAATTTCCCACCATTATCAATCGGAACAGTCCATTTCTATTTTAAGGGATGTTAGGTGGTATTTTTCATTTTTATTCAAATTTTAATATAACATTCTACAAGCAAACAGTGGAGACCCTGATCAGATGCCGCGTACTGCTGCGTCTGATCTGGGTATGCACTGTTTGCCTATATCTCAAAAAAAAGGACGCTAGGCTTATATATTGTCATTATGGTGCTGAATTGAGGGTGAAATTAATATGGATCATTTCAGTTAAATTTCAACTTATGTGTGGATGGGGTAAGGGGTAGCGGTTGGCAGGAAAGTGTGTTTCTCTGCAGCAATCATATGAAAGCTTTGAGTGTAGTGATTGTCCTTGGTGTACTCTTCTAGCTATCACTGTGACTCTACATTTTATGTTTCTTCAGAACCAGCTAGCTGATCTTGATCTACAACATTTTATAAAAAGGACACATATCCTTCATGTTCAGTAGCACAAGGAATATTAGGTTATAAATATGGAATGTTGTCTTGTCTTCGGATCCAGTATACCCAGACTAGTCACTGACAGGAATGAAAATATTTTGCTGTTGCTTCATTTTATAAGCACTATTTCAAAGTTCTACAACCATTAAAATATATTCTGAATAAGATATGTGAAGTTGAAATATTACAAGCAACAGTAAATAAAATTGAAGTTTTATCATCATTTTAGGTGGATATCTGATGAATTTTGGGTAAAAGTGACAAAATATATAGGGAGCGCAGTGGCTCAGTGGTAGAGTGTTTGACTCGAGACCGAAGGGCCGCGGGTTCAAGCCTCACCGGCGTCACTGCGTTGTGTCCTTGAGCAAGAACATCAATCCTAGCTTAGTACTGGTTTAACCCAGGAAGACCCGTCCCTTTATAACTGAAAGATTGTTGATGGGACGTAAAGAATCAAATCAAACAAACAAACAAAGGAAATATATAATGATACAGACTTAAAGATAATAATTATACTGAACTATTGTTTTTTTGAAGAAACATCACAGATAAACAAAGAAATAATGGAGATATGAGCTTTTAAACTTAAGCTTACACAGTCTTGAAAGCTAAGCCAGGACAACATATTTTCAATACAGTAAAACCTGTCTTAAGAGGCCTCTCAAAAATAGACAAAACAAAGGTCTTAAAGACAAATGGTAGCTTAATGAAGGTCGAAAGTATTGCAGAATGCTCTCTTGGAGCATTCTGCAATACTTTTTACCTACATTTAGGGATAATTGGTCTTGAAAACCAATTTTTGGTCTTCTTTATGGGTGGCCGCTAAAGACCGTTTTTACTGTATATACATTTACCTGTACGTCAGTGACCAGGTCCGAGTCTTGTCATCTTTATCTCTAAGACGTTCAATGATTTTCTTGTAGGTGTTGTCAAGTTCCATGAGACGAGTATGGCAGATGTAGAGAATGAGACTGACTCGTGTGACACTGTCAGTTTGAAGTCCACTGTCAGTTTCTCCTCCTGTTCCCTACTGGACAACTACGTCGGTCATATACGGGAATCTATGGGCGTAGAAAGTCACGCTCCAAGTGGACTACGGTAAGGAAGAATTGCTGTTTACTTCAAGGGAATAATTCTTACCCCTTCATTGCCTGAAAAGTGTCACCTACTGATAACCTTTGCAAACAGTTTGGACTCAGATCAGGCCCAGTCGGGCCTGATCTGGTTTCAAACTGTTTGACACTGATGGTATTTACCTGGGGGAAACCAACCCAATGTGAACATCTTTCTATCCACATTGTCTTCATTTTGGGGGAATTAATTTCTATCTGAAATCAACTCATTTCCTCCACATTGCAGGATCCAATCATGCACTGACTTGCCTGCTTGTACTTACACCCTTTAAGCCTTCAAGCTGTCTGTCTGATTAACCTGTTTCAGTTAGGGGTCCGCAGACACCAATTGGCTGGATCAAGTCCACCACAGACTCTGTGGCCGTGACCGTGTCCACCACCCTGACTTGCAGGCTCATACTCTGACATAGTGCTCCACTAAATGCTAGGGCAGACCCAGCCTGGCGACCTTGGTGACTCTAACTGTATCAGTCAGCTATCTCTTCAGATATTCGTGGCTATGCAGGTCCACCATGTGCAGGGTCAAAGTCAGCTGGAATCCTATGTAGTGGCTTGTGCTATGCCAGACTGCATGTACTTTGCCATGCTGCACATTATTATCCTCTGAACAGCACGTACTGGGCTTAAAGGTCTGCAATCATACTAGCTGAGCCAACGCTGGCTGTCATTCATATCTGGGTTGGTTCTTCATGGCCAAAGTTATGTTGTAAATAGAATGATGTTAGTTTAATAAATGTAGAATCTGACCAGCGTTTTTACTTGAGTAAAATCATATAAACCTGAAAGAAAGTTTGAAAAAAAACTGTCAGCAGACAACAAAGAATGCAAAATTTCCCAGTATGCAAAGAGCTATGCTTTGATTCAATTCTTTGTCGGGATGGGTCTTCCTGGGTTGAAATATTTCTAAGCAAGGACTTATGTGTCTTGCTCAGGACAATAATTGTCGCTAATAAAGTAAGAGATAATTATCTGAACCCAATGTGTTCATTATTGTATGAACGTTTGAAAATCAAAATTAATATTTACAAATTCATGTGTTACCAAATATTTTGATAGAAGTCGTGAGAGACCTTGTTAACAGAGCATTGATCAGCAGATACTATGAAATGATGTGAAAATCATTTGTGTGTGTAACATCACACGACTGTTTGTTCGTGAGAAAATAAATGCATCTTTCAAAGTAAGGTTAAAAATAAGGTTATGAAACAAAGAATATGTGTATTGAAAGTGTAAAATTACTATTTCCTTGCTAGCTGCGACTAGTCTGCAAACAGTTTGGACCGAGGAACAGAACCAACAGAACATCGGTCCTGATCTGGATTCAAACGGATAGTATTCCTGAAAGAAGTTTTTGAAAAATATAATTTTGAAAAAAGTCAGTAGACGACAACAAAAAAATGAAAAATTACCCATGATCATTCAACATTGAAGCCATTGAAAATAAAATAAATGTATTACATACCATATTAAAAGGTAAACTCCAAATTTTAATAAAATATTGTGTTGAATACTGTATTTGACCTAATAAACATATGTATGCATCTTGTAGATAAACACAATTGTTTGTTACCTTTTCAGTTTTAACATATGTTTTGGGTTCTCATTGAGATGGTTCTTTTGAGTACCCTTAACATATGTTTTGGGTGAGAAATAAGAACAAATAATTTTTGATTACGCACTATTAACTATATAGAGGCCTTTATTCAATATGTGTGGTTTTTTTTCAGGTTTGCCTCAAGGTCTATCAGCTTGGACGCAGGGGCAGATAGTGACTCAGAAGATACCTGGGAGCAACATATGGAAGAAATTGGCGACAAATTAAATGCCGAGAATGACAGAACTGGATTCTTGAGGATTGTGAATAGAAATCACTTGTTTAATAGCAGTAACTACAGTTTAAGCAGTTTGTTCAGTGTCTCCGCAAGTCTCAATGGCTGTAGTGCCTCCTTCCCGGGTGCCGGCATTAGTCGGAAAAATAGTATGAAGACTAAGTTAGGGAATAAGTCTGCTGTTTCGGCTTTGTATCATTTGTTGATAGAACCTTTCGAGGAGGAGATTGAAATAGCGAGTGAGGAGATGGGGCCAGGGACCCCTAATTTGATTCTTGTGCTACAAGGAGATTTATTTTTAATTCCGTTTTCTGTGCTACGTAAAGATCAAACTATGGAATATTTATTCGAGAGGTTTAATCTTGTTGTTGTTCCGTCATTGACGTCGTTGCAAAGTGTAAATAAGCATGATAAACATGGCAGACCTGTGATAGATTCGTCTGGCGCTGTTGTCGTTGGCAATCCTAAATTGACTCCCGCTATTTGTCAGCACTGGCATTTACATGACATTCCAACAGCCGAATATGAAGCCAGGATTGTGGGAGAAATATTGACAGCAAGGCCTTTGATTGGCCAGGAGGCAACTAAAGGAATGATACTCAGTCAAATAGAACAAGTTGAAGTCATACATTTCGCTGCTCATATTTCGTGGAAACTTTCGTCAGTGATATTGTCTCCCGGGGAGGTGCCTCCTCATCCAGCAAGATTTCAGACAATTGACTCGGATGATAGCTCTAGTGATATTGGTTCATTCGATGGACCATCATTATCGGAATACTTGCTGACAGCGGCTGATATATTGAATCTCAAACTTCGGACAAAGCTTGTCGTCCTCAGTGCTGGTTACACTGATGATCGAGCAGGACGGATAAATTCTGACGGAGTTGTTGGACTTACTAGATCGCTGCTTTCTGCTGGTGCCCAATGTGTTCTTTATTGCCTTTGGCCGGTTCCCGATCAAGCATCCAAATTACTTATGAAAACAATGTATGTTTGTCTACAGGAAGGGAAACCAGTTTCACAGGCGCTAAGCTTTGCAATAAAAACTGTTCAGTCAACAAAGCAGTTCTCACACCCTTCAAACTGGGGTGGATGGGTCCTGATGGGTCATGATATAAAGTTGAGCAGTAAGGTGGCTTTAATGGGCCATGCCATTTGTGAGCTTCTACAACATCCAGTGCAATGTAAGGAGTCCATGCGGGTCCTTCTCCATCTGGTATGTATAGGAACTGGTGACAGAAAACTTAATCCTTAAACCTTAATGCGCCAATCGCAACAAAAGTTTTCCGCTTTCTCGTCTGTTGAAATGTTTAAGAAGCCTCTATGGCAAACAGCGTGGACCCAGATCAGACTGCTCCTATAGGAGCATTCTGTTCAGGGCCACGCTGTTTGCATCTATACTTATTTCGTCAGTAATGCTAGGCAATTATTTGCAGCAGACGGCTTCAGCAGACGACATTTTAAAATGCATATTTTTCTTGGCACTTTAATGGTTAAGCCCAACATGAAATTTGTAGCAGATATTTTCAAATTTTGTCGCTGCACTATGTAAGAAATAAGGCTTGGTATTTCATTTGAATCCTCTGCTGGCAGATGATTCACATGAAATATCAAGCCTTATCTTAGCAAAAAATTAAACAGCACAAAATTTGACGCCTCCTGCATTTAAGTGACACAATAATTTCAATAAGATTTAAGAGCAATAACAACAATTGTAATCAAAACTTTTTTGTCATCTTATTTCCAATAATCCGTGGAAATATTATTCAAATTATCTTGTTTATAGAACGCATTGTGTAATTTTCATCATACAGGTCTTCATGATCTTTTTTTCTAATTTGAGCTTTTATTTATTAGTTATTATTCAATTATACTACGTTTTTTTGCTGAATGGCAAATTTTCTTGTCAGTTTTGATGGTCAATTCCTAACCATTTACTTAGAAAAGGACTCCATATAAAAGAGTCTATTTCTGGTTTAGCTCCATCATTACTCAGTCAAACATGTGTTGTGGTACTCAGATGAAGCCTCTAACTGAGACAATTTATTTGAATATGCACAATATATAAGTTTTGGTTGAGAGATAAGAGAATAAACTATTTTTTTTAGACTCAAACTTTCGCTTTAACTGGAACTGTGGTTCATCTGTTCAACTCTTTGCAAGCCGGGGTATGTTGATTGCTGTTTTCTTTCAAAACTAAATTTTTCAAAAAAAATCTTTTAGGAATACCAAAGGAGAGTCAATCCATGAGGATCTAGATCAGGCCTAATATTTTGTCGGGCCTGATCTGTGTCCGAACTGTTTGCACTAGCAGGCAAAGAGTTAATTTAAATGTCAGCAGACAATATCGAAAAGTTTCTATTTTTTTCAAAATTTTGAATGGTATAATTGTCATATTTGATCTAAATTGTCTTTTTTAGGAGTCATCTGAGCACCAAAAATGTGGGCGAAAACAGCAAACTGAATACATTTATTAACTCATTACCTACCAGTGTCTTCTGCTGACAACCTTTGCAAACAGTTTGGACCCGGATCAGGCCAGACAAAATGGCGGGCTTGATTGGAATCCAAACTGTTTGACACTCTGATGGTATTCCTGAAAGAGTTTTTCAAAAAAGTTAATTTTGAAAAAAAATTCAGCAGAAGACAAAAAAACATGCATGATTTCCCAGTAGGCAAAGAGTTAACTAGAGCTAGGATGTCAGAAATTAATTTATGATAATGGTAAATCAATTAGAAAATTAGAAATATACTTCTATTACTGGTCATTGTTGTTGTTGGCAGTAAACAAAATTATCCCTTTGTTAGGAAAGAAAAGTGAATATCATATTTCACCTATTTCTACAATTATTTCACAAAACTTATGTCCTAATTGTATTTAGGAATGTTTTGAATGACCTGCTGATTTTTAACTCATTGCATGCTAGGTAATTTTTCAATTGATTTTTTTCAAAATACTATCAGTGTCACAGATTGGATCCAGATCAGGACCGACATTCGTTGGTCCTGATCTGGGTCCAAACTGTTTGCAAAGTTTATCAGCAGATGACACTGGCAGGTCATTTGGGGGATAACTGTATTCAAAATTTTCTTTTGGGGAGGTATATCGTAGGATATACTGTCGGAAATTTAGTTTTACGGCGTTGCGCAAGCGGAGCCGTAAAACGTGATTTCCAAACGTACAGTATATCCGACGATTTTACCTCTCCAAATGACAATTTTGAATATAGTTATCCTGATTCTAATGCACTTCTGCAGTTAGGTCTGGATTTGGAGCATTGCAAGCCAATAAAGCCGCACTTCATTCAACAAAATGTGATGTAATTAATGACTTCAAACAATTTCAGACAGTATATCGCATGATATACTACCACAAATTCTTGACTTTATCCAATCAGATGTCGCGTTACAAAAGCAAGTGCATTAGAATCTCATGTTATGGAAATTCCAATGTTCCATATTTTCTACTTTCCTGCTATGCTAGTGGAGACTTGTCACAGACATTTTGTCCATCTAGATCCATACTGCTCGAGATTTTGATGCTATTCATGTTCCATACTTTTGGAAAAATAAACACAGCATAATTATGACAAAAAAGCATGGCATGCAGAGCTAAAAGATTAATTCCATATTTGAACTTTTTTGTGCCAGTGGAATTTCCCATAAAGTTTGATACAGTTAAGTCACGATGGTCCATTAGATGTATTAAGGGGTCAAAGATTATAATTTTAAAGAAAGTATTGTATTTTTCTCTTCGAAGATCGATTTGGTCTTTGCAAACAGTGCAGACCCTGATGAAATGCCACATAATGTGGCATTTCATCTGGGTCCTCACTGTTTGTCAAAGTACCCATTATGGGGTTTCTGGTCAACAAAGGGTTAACACAGAATCATGTATTTAACCCTTTGTATACTGAAACCCCTTAAATGGGTACTTTGGAGAACATTGAAGACCCAGATGAAATGCAACAGAATGCAACATTTCATTTCGGTCTGCACTGTATGCCCTTAGATAAAAATAATCTTCATGGACTGACATGTGTGAAGGGTACCTTAATTTGGAAATTATAACCTGTGACCCCTTGCTATATACAATGAACCATCCCAGGTTTATTGTATCAAACCTGATGGAAGAGTTCGTTAGTATACAAGGGTTAACAGGCCTTAAGTTAAGAGCGTGTAACAAAAAAAAAAAAATTCTTATTACTGAACCAAAACATATATGTTGTTGGTACTCAAAACAACCGTCTCAATGAGACGGTTCTTTTGGGCACCAACAACTTAAATTATGTTAGAAATGATGGGTAAGAAAATATTTACAAATGTACGCTGAAAGATTTTGTTAGTTAATATTCTTCCTCTTTACAGATTGAGAAATCACTTCAACGTATCCACCAAGGAATGAAGAACTCCATGTACACAACTGCCCAGTCCATCGAAAACAAGGTCGGTGGACTCAGTGGTTGGAAGGACCTGCTGCAGGCAGTAGGGTTCAGGTTCGAGCCCTCGACCAATGGTCTTCCCCCAGCGGTGTTCTTTCCACAGAGTGACCCAGCGGAGAGGCTGACACAAGCTAGTGCCAGTCTTCAGGCAATATTAGGTCTACCTCACGGGTCATTTGTTGCTCTTGCTAAGTTCCTGGCAAGTTATGAAGCTGGAGAGGCCATGATCAGAGTGGTGAGTACGATCTCACAAATTTTACGTAATTTTTGTTTATATCGCAAATAGTGTCAAATACCTGCCAAATATAAGTGTTTTACAGAATACTACCCAGGATCCAATCTATGCCATTGCAATGTACAAGTGACAGGGAACAAAAATATTTCAATATTGCACTTGTCCTGCAGGACGAGTGACTTACAATTTTCACTCCCCCTGCAAACACATGCACTTGTCCTTTAAAAGCATATGCAATAAAGAACATAAGGGAGTAATATGTAAAATGACTTCCTCGAGTAATTCTTCCCAAAGCACTCATCCTGTAGGATGAGTGTTTTGGGAAGAATTACTCGTCTTTTTTAGATTTCACTCGTAATTACAAGCGGACAAGCAGAAAATTTTGTCCTCTGAGTGATATTAACCCATATAAGCCTAGCGTCCTTTTTGTGAGACATAAGCAGATAGTGCAGAATCTGATCAGCAGCATCTGATCAGGGTCTCCACTGTTTGCTTACAGAATGTTCTGTTAAAATTTGAAAAAAAAGAAAAATACAACCTATCTACCCTTAAAATGGAAATGGACTGGTCCAATTGATAAGAGCATGAAATTCCATGTGGCTTATATGGGTTAATTCTTTCTTGTTAGCTATGACTTGTGCTCTGATAATAGCCTTTGCAAACAGATTGGACCCAGATCAGGACCCACAGAATTTCGTTCCTGATCTGACCCTGAGGTTATAAAACTTTTTTCATGCTCAACTCAGCTGAGCACGAAATTAATCCTGCTCATAAATGTTAAAATGCCAACAATTTTTGGCATTTTAACATTTATTAGCATGACAAATACAACATCTTAGAGACTTAAAGCAAGAAGCTTTATTTGTCGGTATTTTAGTTTTTATGAGCAGTTGAAATTTCGCGCTCTGTTGAGTTGAGCATGGAAAAATATTACAACCTTGGGGCCTAGATCCAAATCCATTTGACACTCTGATAGTGTTCCTGAATTTTTTTTTTTAAAAAGTTAATTTTGAAAAAAAGTCTGCAGATGACAACAAAAGCATGAAATATTACCCAGCATGTGAAGAGATTACATGTTTGATCTCAGCATATTCAGGAATCCAGAAACGCCATAGCTCAGTTGGTAGAGTGCCAGACTCATGATCTTGAGGTCTCGGGATTGGACTCCCACTTTGGGGTCTCGGGATTGGACTCCCACTTTTAGTATGGTATTTTGTCTTTGACCAAGACATTGTGAATTGCTTAGTACTGAATCAATCTAGGAAAACATCCCAACCTGACTGAAAAATTGTTAACTGGTCGTAAAGCATCAACTCATAAGATCAATTTAGTCTTAGCCTGGTGAAATGTTGCTTTCTTCACAGTTTGCAAAAAATATCTGTTTAGGGGTTTCACGGAGGTACTTCTTTTGTGGATCTCTTCTGTTTTTTCCGTCATGTGTTTGTTATGCCTTTGTGCGCGTCTGTTTATTTGTGCTTTGTGGTCACCTGCTGGGAAAGAGCTGACCTCTTGGCTCTGGTTTGTGGTGTATAACTGAGTTTGTCACTTTCCCATTGGTATCCTGGGTCTGGTGTGGTACTTGATTGTATATCGATTCCTGATCTTTGCACCCTTACTTATTTTCATTGTTTCTACAAACTATTAATTAATATTGCCATGATTTAATTTCAGATGAGAGACATTTTGAGCAAGATGGCTGCCAAAGAGACAAATGTTGATGTGAAGGTTGGTGTAAAAGTTTGGCGCGTCATGGGTTGTCATGAATTCCTAGCAGCACTTGGTAAGTAATTGCAAAATTTGTTTATTTAATGTCAAAAATTTCTTCAAGCCTTCTTACAAGATCTACAATCTAGGGTTTGTCATTGTCCTTGCCATTTCAAGTATGGGATTCATAGCCCAACAAACACGATTTGCAACTCGGTTGTTAATGCAATAATAAAAGAATGTTGGAACCCATATCATCCAACTATCTTGACTAACTTTAAAAAGCTGTGTTATACACTATTAACAGTCAGGTTTTAGCCAGCACAAACCCATATATTAACAAGGCAATTCACATGCTGTAAATGCATGGACTTGGTACCTTAAATACACTCCTTTCAGGCCACTTTATTTTACATCTAATCCATTAATCGCTCTTATATATATGCCTTGGCCCTAGAAGATGAATGAAAAAGTCCAACCACTTGCTGACTGTTAAACTGTGACAAATATAAAAGAATAGTTTGCTGAATTTATGCAACCTAAGAACATAAGCAGATGAAAGAAGAGAGGACAAAAGTTGTGATTGGTGGGGAAAGGGGTGAGAAGGGTTTATAATGACTGCAACACCAGGCTTACTCGTTGAAATAGCATTCATGCCTCAAACAGAACTCAATATGCGTTTATAGGAGGAGCATACATGCTTATCAAGTCAAATACATTTTAACTCGGACCCAGTATAACCGGAGAGGTCATTGATGGAAATACAAAGGTATGTTGTCGTGGCTTCATTTTAGTGCTATTTCAAAGTACTACAGCCAATAAAATTGATTCTGAATAATACCTTAGATTATAAGAAGTTATTCTCGGTATGCCAAGTAAAAATATTACAAGTAACAGTAAAATAAAATTGAAGTTTTATCATCTAAAAAAATAGCTAAAACGGTACCTTGGTTTCTTGCTGATGTTCATAAAGACGAATAAACTTTCAATAAATATAACAATACAGTCTTTTAGATTATATATTGAGCCATTGCTTTTTGATGAAAAAAATCACAGATATGCAGAGAAATAATGGAGATAACATTTGTCAGTTTTGAAAGCTCAGCCTCCACAACATATTTCCAATATATACCTTAACCTGTTTGTCAGTGACCAGTCTGGGTTTACTGGGTCCAAGATTTTAATGACATGGCCACTGATTAACAGCAATGTCATGTGATTCATGTTTTAGACAATATTGATTTAAATGTCTTTGTATTTTTGTAGGTATGGACCTGGTAGAAGTTGGAAATGATGAAATCACTTTACGCCTTGGAAAACAGGCTAACAAGCGCCATTTACAATTCGCACTGCAGTCACTTGTTTCGGTATTCAGTAAGTACTTGTTTCTTCTTCTTTGCATTTTATTCTTAATAATCTGGAAAAACAGATCCTTGACCATCCTTCAGAAATATAGAGAACCTACAATATAAGAAAACAGGAGACTCAGTTTTATTGAGGCTGTTCATGAGAACTAATGGAAAGTGCAACAATTCTCTCGCCCCCTAGCACTGGCTTAAGTGGTATTCTGCTTTCCTTCAGAACCCAATATAAGGACCAGAATATGAAAAAATATCAACACTATATCAATGCAGAGGGAGAAGTTTTACCAACTCCACAGAAAAACAATGACAGCTGTTGCGACCTAAATAATCTGGAAAAACTTATCCTTCAGGAATTAAATTAGAAATACCTTTGTGAATAGTAGGTTAAAATCAAAAGTATGCTGAACTCTGATGCGGTATAATGCTGCTTTTGATCAGGGCGAAATAAGACAAAAAATTAAATGATGCCCGTAAATAGTAACTGAACCTGTCATTTGAGCAAGGTAGTATAGGGTCTACTAGACAGTAATGGGTCAATTTTCAAGAATTTTTTTATCATCTCCATTCTCCACAGTTCATATGAGAAGCTCTTTTTGCAGAAAAGTAAGAAAATCGTTCCTGAAAATTGCTTTAGATAGTTGAATTGTAACCGACATCTCCTTAATGTGGGTTTTTCCTTCTCCGGTCCTAGTTTTGTGCCTTATATAAACTGGTAACTGTCTCACTAAGGAAGAGAGAGCTGGCTTTACATACCCTCTTTTGAAAACAGTCTAGATCCAGATCAGCTGGCTTTAGTGAAGCCAGCTGATCAGGATCTACACTGTTTTCCACCTGCTTGTAAATACATGTTACATCATAAATCAGAATATTTATTACACAGACACGCAGGAGACTTTTGAAAACAGTGTAGATCCAGATCAGCTGGCTTCAGTGAAGCCAGCTGATCAGGATCTACACTGTTTTCCACCCTGCTTGTAAGTACATGTACATGTTTCATCATAAATCTGAATATCTATTACAGACACGCAGGAGGCACCAAGATCTCTGGTGATAGACAGTTCCAGTTCTCTAGAGAGCCTGTCCTCCTCACACAGTGGCTCTACATCCACGTCCAACTTCTCAAAGGGCAGCTCCCCACCCCTTTCACCTCGCAACAAGAAGAAATCCTTCTTTGACCCGGCAGAGATGGAGAAGATGAGAATGACCAATAGGATGAACAGAATGAGTCAGGTACTGATTGTGCATAGCATGAACCTTTTTGTTAGGGTAAACAATCTAAAATTTCGAACACATTAAAAGGTTTGAATAATGGTTGTAAGAGCTGGAATTTGAAAAATGCTTGTCAGAATAGCAAACAGGGAAGACCCTGATCAGACTGCTTCTTCAGAAGCAGTCTGATCTGGGTCTGCACTGTTTTTTTTTTAAAGCAACTAGCGTTCAAAATTTTAGAACATCTGCTGTATGGCGGATTCTTCTATTCAGATTATACAAGCCTTGTCTGTCAATACAGCCTTATAAACACATTTATTTAAACATTTCAGGGCATTCTTATGCACTTATATATGAAATGGCCGTATAAGTTGTATTTCTGCAATGTTAAAACTAATTTTATGGAAATACCACTGTGTAAATACTGGTAAATTTTATGAAAGTGATGGAATTCATCAAATATGGCTACAGGAAGTAAAGCTTCAAATATGGCTAAGTCTGTGTCTCTATTAATTTTCATAAACTACTATGCCCTTTTATTGATAATTATCATAATTATTCAATTTTGTGTTAACAGAAGCAAATTCACGCTATGTATTTGAAAAAAAACACTATTGTAGAAAATAGTGTCTATAAAAAATTGAATTACCCTCCTTTACCTGTGTAAGATGCCTGACAAAGCTACTTGAGAAAAGCATCATATTTCACTGAAATTTCCAGTCACTGTAATATAGGTCACTATTACAAATAACAAAAGCACACAAGGTTCACACATTTAAATTTACATTTTTAGGGGCCACAGGCAAGACACATTAATCCTAGCTTAGTACTGGTTCAACCCAGGAAGACCTGTCCGGACCTAACTGAAAGATTGTTGACTGAGACGTAAAGAATCAAATCAAACAAACAAAAAAGGGGCCACAGGTTGACTTTTCAAAATTGTAATGCATTTCTCTCTAGTTTTTTTTTAAAATCTTGGTAAAAAGCCTTAATCAAGGGCATCTAAGTCTTTGCGGTGTGCTAAATGTGTAGCTAAGTAATAGTTATACCATGGGTTCTCTGCCTGTACGTAGAGATAATCCACGAGCTTTAGCGAGTGGATTATCTTACGTACAGGTCGACAAACATGGTATAACTATTTTATACCACCTACATCAGTGTATACCTTGCACATCACGAGATATTTCGTGCGAAAGTTGGTAAGGGTGGTATAAAAGGACATAATGTTTAAACAATTGGCTAGCAATGTCTCTGATTTCGCTGGGCTGATGTCTTGTTGCATTTATTTAAACATGAGCCAAGCACATGAGATTTTGGTATTTATTATATCACTGTTTAGAAATGAAGGCTAAGGCAAGCCTACTCAAATGCACAGACTCACTGCTAGCATATTCAAAGTATGGATTTAGATGAAGACTCTGACCCTATTGAAATTGTTGGCATGGGCCTTTATTGGAAGCTTTTGGAATTTATGTGGTAAGTACCAAAATCTCATGTACTGCGCCAAATGTGGTCACACTGAACCTTTTTGTTTAATTAATTCCATTGACCTCTTGCAGGGTGGCCTATCGGGCAGAAAAGTCCATCATGGAAAACCTGTGAAGACTACAGTGAACGACCCAGCTGTCTGTCTCTCCTACCAGAACCAAATCAAGAACATGTATCCGCCAGGAAATAGTGGCTACCTGGATGGCACCGAAGTTTATGTGACAGCTCTAAGTGATAGTGATACTCCAATGTCGGCTACCGCAAGTCCGGATCCAGGAAGCAGTTCTGCCAGTGATAGGCTGCATAGCCTTGCTGAGGTTGAACATCTTGATCTGAATAATGAACAACTAGACCTCAGCGCTGAGTCGGACAGTTTGAGTAGAAGTCATGATAATGTAAATGATATTGCACTGAGAATGGCCAAAACTCAGTTGAGTTTTGGCCATTCTGAGTACAATACAGGTAATGTGAATAAGCAGGCAGATAAAGTGTCTCGGACTTCAGGTGAGGAAAACAATAAGCTTATTGGCGGAAATGCTGCAGATAGACAACATGAACATAAGGAAAATACCAATTGTGATAATAATGATATACATAAAGAAAGTGTAATTATGTTTGAAAGAAATGGATTAAACAGAAATTCGGACACATCAGATGCAAGTAGTATTAGTCAAGGAAAATTTGATAGGGATTCAGGAATAAGACATTCTGATATGTCAGATCTAAGTATGGACGGCGATGGAAGACTGACACCTAAAAATCAGCGTGATCTGGAAATGTTTCTACAGCAGATTGATGAGACTAGTGTTCATCACATGTCCGGGGAGTCCGGAATCGTGTCTGAATCAGCATCATCCAATCACAGCGAAGGATCTCAGCAGAGTGATCAAAGTGATTTCAGATTTGATCCGTCGGAAATTGCTCGTAAAGTTATGAGTGAAGTATCTGCTCACAAAAATGCATTAGATAACATGCAAAAGAGAAGTATGGTTCACTCTCAGCTGGAGTCTAACAATTTAAGGAATGAGTTCAGAAATCAGACTCAGCCAGTGATAATGTCAAAGATGCCTCCTGAACATTCCGCACATTTGCCGGACTCAAAATTAAGTGCAAGTGCAACTGAAATGAAATCTGAAAGTTCTGTGCAATCAAAAATATCTGTGACAAGTCCTTCAAACTCTGCTTTCACTAGCCCAACACATAAACCTCGTGTTCCTCCACCCGTGCCCGCCAAGCCATCATATACATTCCAATCGAATCCTGCAGCATTCCGAAATCTTTCCGTTAATGTCTCAAACCTGGCTTTGTCATCTGTTTCTGAGAGTTCAGAGAGCCTTACAGAGAACACAGACTGTGATAAAACAAGGCCACCTTTGAATGTTCAGGAATCTACAAAATGTGATATTGCCACAACAACTGCTATTACTGTGAATAAAAAAGAGTTTTCCTCACCAACAAGTGTCAATACAACATTGTCATTCAGTTCGTTTAGACCTAGTAGTAAAACAAATTTGACTGATGGAGAGAACCAAGGCCCTGGGTCATGCTACCGCCCTGACAGTGCAACAAGTACCAGTAGCTACTGTTCAACACCCTCTAGTATGCAGTCAGTGATTTATAAGCCAATTCTTAAAGACAATGAATCAGCAAATGTTACAAATTATGATTCGTCGAGTGAGCAGACATCAGGGTCAGGATCAACTAGCACAGTTACTCCAACAATCAATTTATCAGATAGTCAAAATAGTGGTGCCCAGAAACGTGATGCATCACCTGCTCTGAGCACTGGTTCCAGTGCTTCAAGTAAGAGTGGTAAACCAAAGAAAAAGGTCAGCTTCTCGGACTCGGAACCAAGTGATACACCATCTCCTCTCAATCTCAGTTCAAATCAAATTTCATATTTCGATATCAATAAAGGAACTTCTCATTACACACCCAACTTACCCACCTGGTCATATGGAGTTGACAATGTATCAAAGGGTCCAGGTAGTCATCTTAGTGGGTTAAAACAGGTTTTAGGTTTGAAAGACTCGCATCAGAAAGCAAGGAGCAAAGGACCAAGTCCACCAGTGAAATACTCTCAAGAAAATGTTCCAAAGTCACCTAGAGACTATCTGCCAAAAGCTGTTATTCCAGTGACTAGTACAGACGTTAAGATTAGTGACAATAGTTCTAGAGAAAGTGCAAGCATATCAACCTTGAGTAGTCCTAGAGATAGTATATCCTCTATAAATAGTGCCAGTGTTTCCTCTCTCAGTAGCCCTGTATCTCCTGGTTCCCTGTCTTCTTTGAACAGCCCCTTATTGCCTGGATCTAATCGAGGTCCCATGGGTTCTGTTTTGCAGCAGAACCAGAGACCACAATACAATCAGCCTCCACCATATGGTCATCGACCACCTTCTTACAGACAGGCAATTCAAAAAATGAACTCTTCAGTAAATCCTCCAAATAATCTACCTCTCTCATCTCCAAATTATCCACCTTATCCATCTAAATCATCAGAGATAACCTCAGAACAACCAAATGTTTCGGCAATTTCAAATTCAGTGGGGTTTAACCCCACTGAATTCGAAATTGCCAAAACATTTCCACAAGAATCAAAAGCTGCATCGCCAAATAGCTTCCCATCTCCACCTCCAGGCTTTGGAGGAACAAGTGCCAATGTCAGTAGAGCACCTTTAAGAACTTTTCCAGAGCCAGGCCAAAGTAACCAAGGTAACAACAGACACTATCAAGGTCAAATCAACGGACCACAAGGTCATTACTTACAAGACCAGCTAAACAAATCACATGGTCATAACCCACAAAGTCAGGCTAACAGACCACAATCAATTCAAGGTTTGAGTTCTCAAGGTCAGTTTAATGGTTCACAAGGTCAATTGCAAGGCCAGACAGCACTGTATCCAAATCAAACGCCAAATGAAAGTCAATCATATAGAGGTCAAGGTTTTCCCAAGCAGCAATATGGATCACAAACCAGCATTCCACAGTCCTCTCCAAGTAGAAAAGTGCCACCTTTTGGCGACCAAATGGACTATAGTCCCTCACGAGAACCTTCAGCCTCACAGAGCCTCAACAGTAAATACACTGTGTATCCTGCACTAAACAGCTCTAAAGAGCAAGTAGAAATGAAGAACTTACAAAGAGCACCCAATCATAACTCGCCCAACTATCCTACAAGTCTTCAGCAAAGATCACCCAACTATAACTCCCCCAACTATCCTACTGGTCCTCAGCGCCGTCCTCCTGTTCCCCCGGCTAGAATAGACAGCTGGGAAAACATGGACAGAAAATTGAATCCTCCCTTGTCACCTGATCAGCCATTATCCATGAGCTACCCACTTCTCTCCAATCAACAAATTTCCCCTAAACATAACTTTCATTTCAATCCAGCTTTCTCCCAGGCCAATCAAATAATCCCCCAGAGCCCTAGTAGCAGACCTGATATGGGTCAAAACTGGGGTCGAGATCCTTTATCACATGATATCACTCAAGATCCAACTTTTAGGGCTCCACCAGGAGATGGGAGAGGTAACTTGCATAATTACAGTGTGACACATACACAGGCTAAGATTCCAAATGGTGTAGCAAATGTCCACCAGTATCCAAATGGTAATATTCCAAATAGTCAGAACATTCAAAGAGATTCTCTGGCAAATGTTTTGAATAACACTCAGTTACCAAATGGGGGACAACTCCGTAGAGTGACACTTGGCAACGAGAAGAAAAGTTTTACTCGAACTAATGTGCTACACTCATCCAAATGCTAGTTTAATCATAGATCCAGATAAGGAAATATTATGAGGGTAAAATTGTCAATATTTTCTTACCCATTGTTTAGACATATGTTTTGGGTAGCTCAAAAGAACCGTCTCATTGAGACTGTTCTTTTCAGTACCCACAAGATATGTTTTGATTGAGAAATAAAGAAAATAAATTTCCAATATGCACTCTCATCTGGAGACCTGTAAATGATACACCTTTGTATAATGGAAACCACTTAACAGGTACTTTGTCAAACAGTGATGACCCAGATGAAATGCCACAGAATGTGGCATTTCACCAGGGTCTGCACTGTTTGCTAAGATAAAAATAATCTTCAGGGACTGAAGCACATCTTGATTTAAAAAATCTAACCTGTGACCCCTTGATATTTACAATGTGCTATCCCAGGTCCGTGGTGTCAAACCATGCCCCAAGGTTATAAAACTTTTTTCATACTTAACTTAGCTGAGCACGAAAATTATCCTGCTCATAAATGTTAAAATGCCAACAATTGTTGGCATTTTAACATTTATTAGCATGATAAATACAACACCTGAGTAACTTTAAGCAAGAAACTTCTTCATTTGTTGGTATTTTAGTTTTTATGAGCAGTTGAAATTTCCTGAAGTATATCTCGATTTGAAAATTCTAACCTGTGACTCCTTGATATTTACAATGTGCTATCCCAGGGTCATTGTATCAAATCAGATGGAAAATTTTGTTGGTATACAAAGAGTTAACCTTTCTGTACTTATTGGATTATTCCAGCTACAAAAATGTTGATATTGACATACAGGCCTTTAGTTAATAGTGGGTAACAGGAAAATATTTTTTTGGGATTACCGTCAGTCTCAAACAGTTTTGATTCAGCTCAGGCCCAATGTTTTGTTGGGCCTGATCTGGATTTGAGCTGTTTGAAAAGGTTTATCAGTAAAAGACATTAGCAGTCAAAGAGTTAATAATGCATGTTCTGAATATACAGCTTTTTAGATGTATATAGTTCCCCTATTTGTATTGAAACAACTAAAATATTATGGTATGTTTAACCTTGGGAAAAAATAATCAAAACTAACCCTGAATCTCATGTATAATAAGAGCTTCAGTATCATGGCTTCCATGCACACCAATATTTACCTCATTTATTCCTACTGAAGCAGTTGCCCTAGGCAATAAACAGGCCCATAATAATAATAGTCTTTATTTTCAGATGGCTACTCATTTAGCAAAACACAGGCTAATCTTCCATATTGACACTATATACAACAATCAATGATGAACAAGTTCATATTCTATGATCAACAACAAAAAACATTCTTTGATTACATATATACACTACATATTGGTGTATCTTTTGAGTTGCCTTGTTTCATTTAAACAAGGCAAATCAGGTACATCACTTGGTGTAAAATGCAACAACTGATTCCGTCTTGCCAAAAGCGAAACACAAGGACTGAAAACAGATTATCTACTAGTGTCCATAGCTAGGTGGAGGCCAGGGCTTCAATATCATATGGGCCTCGATACAAGAAACCTGCAAACAACAAAGGCGCAGACCAACCTGCGTATCCATGCAGTCTGATCAGCGCCTTTATTATTCACTATCTGAACAGTAAAGTAACTGGGTCAGATATTTCTTAATTCTCTATCTTCTTGGTGGGCTTCAACATGACAAAGCCTCTGGCTATGCCCCTGATAAGTTCCATAACCTGGCTCACAGGTTTCTGATTTCTCAATGAAAATCTTTGATGTGATGATCATTGGTATCCTCTCTGTTAGATTAGGGTTCACAAGGGAAAGTTCGTGTAAAACTCAAGGACTTTTCAAGGACTTCTAAAAGACTTTCCTACTGTTTTCAAGGACTGAAAACTTATGAAAAATACTAATTTACATGTTAAAATTCTACCTCTGAAATGCAAGAGTCCATTACTAAAGATAATAGTTTTAGAAAATTAGTATAAAATAATGGTGCCATTATTTGGTGCAGCATATGCTGCACCAAATAAAGGCACCACAATTTTACACTGATTTAGGCCTCCAAAAACAGTGTTTAATCCTCTTCCAAATGGTAAAATTTTTCAAGACAAATTTTATTTTCAAGGACTTTTCAAGACAGTACTGTATATTCAAGTACTTTTCAAGCCTGTGCGAACCCTGTAGATAATTCCAATGATTACCCACAACATATGGCTTAGGGAAATGAGAAAATCTGAATTCACATCTGCAGTTGAAAGTCTCAGTGAAACCATTGTCTCAAAATATTATTTACTACTTGAACATTTTGATATTGAACATTTTGATAATCTTATTTGTTAGGTGAACTGGAAATGAACCATCTCTTACTATTACCCTTTGTAAATCGATGAATTCTTCCATCTGGTTTGATCCAATAAATTTTTGGGATGGATCATTGTACGTATCAAGGTGTCAGAGGTTGATATTTCCAAATTAAGATGAACTTACAACCCAGCATAGTCTCTTACCACCATCGGTCCACCAGTGAAATGCCATTTGAATGGCGTTTTGCTGGTGGGCAGACAGTGGTCCCCTTTTAGATGTCTAGTGGGTTCAGTCACGGGAGATTGTTTGTTTTCGCAAATAGTGCAATGGAATGCTGCCGTCTGAATTTATATATAGATCTGATTCTTATCAAAGTTTTCATAGTATTAGATAATGTCTCGAGTCTCTTTACTAATGTCTCTGATGTATTTATTTTGCCTCTCACATTTTCCATTCTCACATTAAATTATATTTTTCAATGTTGCTACAAATATTTATTGAGGAATTTGTCTTGTCCGTAATTTAAACAGGTTCCGTTTTAAATAATAGATCTATTATTTCTAACCCTTGATGTGTAGAGTAAATTTATTTATACACTAATTCCCTTATGTTTTCCAGCAAATTCGTTTGTTATAAGGTCAAATTAAATATGTTTTATTTTGGGATCTTTTAATATTAAGCATTATACGTGATAAGTATACGAGTGTGTTGCATCAACCAAATGAATTATAATAATTAGCCATTAAAACAGTATTTTTGATTGGATATTGGCAATCTAAGATAGTATTTCTAAAGGCCTGTTTAGACGGCATGATTTTGTCAGCCTGACAAAATCATACATGATTTTGTCATGTATGATTTTTCTGTTTAGACGGCATTACAATGTCATGTGTGATTTCTTTAAACAGTGAAGAAAACTGGCTGGACACCTTGAGCTATCTCATCATGCTCTACATTTGTTGCATTGTTATAGCTAAGTACATGTGTTAAAACTCATTCCCGCAAGTCACAACTTTTTTCATCTGCTATTTCGTCTGCTTATGTTCTTAGGTAGTCTTTATGGCGAAGAATATCGACCCAGATCAGACTGTTCCCTGGAAGCAGTCTGGTCAGGGTTTATAGTGTTTACTTCCATGATAAGATCTCCTCTAAAGTGCACTTGAATATATGCAGCAGACATCATTTTCAGGACAAAATACTGGCATGTTTAGGGTTATCTCTTTTATCTTGCTCCGAAAGCAATTAACCCCAGTGACCTCAAAGCTGATTGGCTATTTCGCCATGATTTTGTAATGGCAAATAGAACCAGTTCTATCCCCCATGACATGTCGTCCTGACTCTAAAATCATATCTGACTCTGTAATAGCAGTGTTTACACGAGCTGATTTGTAATGTAGGACTAAGTCAGGACGACTAAATCATGCCGTCTAAACACCCCTTAAGACTTATTCATCAGTGTTAATCGACCTGAGGAGGAGCCCAGTGACTCAGTGCTCAACTTGAGATTAATGGGTTGCTGGTTTGACTCACCGGAGGCACTGTGATATGTCCTTGAGCAAGATATTTTATTGTCTGCTTCATTCTGATAGGAGTATGATTGTTTATGAAACAGTATGTATGGGGTAGAAAAAAAGGTATGATCTGATGGCCTGAAATGCACATCTTTGATTTTATACAGAGTGTGTCAGAGATAAAGATCTGATAATTGAGTCTCAACATCTATGTAAAGAGGTCTACACAGCTCTTACATTATACAAAATAAAGATCTGAAACTGAGTCTCAACCTCATCTCTAATTTCATTCTTTTTCCTAATATGGCTATGTAAACAGGTTTATCAGTCACCCTAATATTAACGGAGTTGTTTCAACATAACCTAATAAACGTTTCCTATCTCACGGCATGTTCCCTTTATCAGGTCATGATGACGTTGCACTTTTTAAATGACGTCGCTAATGACGCTGAATCAACACAAACATCAAAAATTACGTCATAATCGCTAGTTCGAAGAGTTTTCAACAATGGGTAAACTGATAAATAGAATACCAGGTTTGCGTCATTTGATATCAAGTTTACCAGGCTCGGCTTTGAGAACACATGTTGAATCGCTCGGCAAGCCTCGCGATGTCAACAAGCGTTCTCAAAACCTTGCCTGGTAAACTTGATATCAAAAGACACCTAGTATTCTCTATGTACATTGCTATCACACGAACAATACAGTTTTATTTATATTATGTAATAAGCATCATCATTAATTCTTCCCAACAACTTTGGTTGTCTTTTGTAACGTATGCTGACTGCAGCTTCTATAGATATAATTTTGAGGCACTGGCCTTTAGTCAGGCAATTTCTTATTTTTGTGTTATGTAGTAAATGTTTATTTACAACAGCATGAAAATTACTTTTAACATTGCCTAATTAGCAGCCATGCAATGTCACTTGTGACATTGCATGGCTGCTAATGAGTCAATTATAATAGAAGAGACTCTTTCACTGTTGTTATGTATTATTAAAAGTATGCACTGCTGATAGAGGGCAAGATTTCCTCCTGTTTGTGTGTAAAGTATGCACTGCTGATGGACGGCAAGATTCCCTACGGTTTGTGTGTAAAGTATGCACTGCTGAGAGACGGCAAGATTCCCTCCTGTTTGTGTGTAATGTAGAAAATGTCTACTTACAACAGCCTGAAATGACATTTGCCTTACTAGCAGCAATGCTGTTTCACTATTGCTATGTAAAGTTAAAAAAGTGCATTATTGCTAATAAGGTAATGTTATTCCCTGCTTGTTTGTAATGTAGAAAATGTATATTTATAGCAGCATGAAATGACATTAACATTGCCTTATTAGCAGCTATGCGATGTCATTGTTTCTAATTTAGCAGTATTGACTCATTCACTGCTATGTAATGTACATTGTAAATATAAATGAGCCGTGACATGAGATTTCCAGCAATGTGGTATGTGTGACCAGCAAAGCCACAGATCAGCCTGCGCATAAGCGCAGTCTGATCAGAGCCTTTGCTTGTCGCCTGAATATTCTGTGACTATAAAGCTACTGACTGAACACCATTTGGAGCTTCTAAGCTTAAAAGGGGGCTGTACAGGCTCGTCTGAGTCTACACTTATCAAAATGTGACATTGTCGGAAATCACGTGTCACAGCTCAAATAACTATACAACTAGTGTGCTAATGGGTAAATTTTATATAAAATACTTGTAACTGTAGTATATATGTACATATATGTATATACTTCCTGCGGGGAGAGATAATTTTACAGTATTTATTTAAGAATGTATTTGTATATTTTGTTGTTCTTGTATATGCCCATATATATGGATATTCTTAAATGTGATGTTTTTATATATATATACAGTCGAACTTTGGTCGCTCGAACTCGCCTGTCTCGAACACCAGGTATCGCTCGAACTCGTTCGTCAGTCCCAGAAATTTCCCTATACATTTAATGTTAAAATACACCCCAGGCTCGAACAGCGATGGCTCGAACTCTCGAACTCAGAGCACGGTCCGCAGGGCGGTTTTTCATGTAAGAACGCTATGATGTCTCGAACCAAATATTTCTTTACATGAATCAGTCACACGCTTGATTTAAGTTCATTATTATTTCCTTAAACGCTCCGTGGCAATGATGATTTCACCCTTGGGTTACCTAACCGACGAGCGGAACGTGTGAAGCAATTAGCGGCAATTTACCAGATCAAAGATTTGAGTAAGTTCTTAATTGTCATCATGTAGTAAGGCGGCCGAAAATGATTAAAGACAATTGTTTTTTAATCAAGAATTCGCGTGTCAAAATGAGTAAAACATGCCTGGCTGGATAAAGACAGACATCGGATTGTGCGGCGGTACAGTCTGATCCGCGTCTTTGTTGTAAACATCATAAGGAGTTTGTCATTTTTTCATGTTTTATTCGTTTTTATTAATTGAAACTTGCACATTGTGAATAAATAATAAGAAACAAACTTGTTTTGTTTTTCTTTAATTGTTCTAAAGGAAACGAAACGATAAACAACCGAACATAAACTGTAGCGACACATAAACAGGAACATTAACCCACTGGAAGAAAAACAGTACAGCTTACTCGATAGCAAATGCATTGATCCGCCTGCGCATATGCGCATGCTGATAAATGTATTTACTTTCAACAGGTTCATTTGCTAACACCTTTGGCTTATCATTTTAACTCTAGCGTGCAAAGAGTTTTTGATCAGTGACAGGTGTCACGTGCGCTTTGCAACTTTGGTCGATAAAAAACGTGATGTCCGTGATGACATAAAGTACACATGAACCAACTTGAAAATTGTCAGGCTAGGTATCGTTCGAACACATGGATGGGTCGAACTCGCACCGACGGTCCCGACGAGTTCGAGCCAACGAAGTTCGACTGTATCTAACAAAGTTCTACTAATGTAGAAAATTAAAATGGTCTAATTTACAACTGATTTGGCCTTTTGTTTTCTATATCCTTTGCAAGCAAAGAACAAACTGCTTGAGAAATTGTCTGTCTTTCCATCCCAAATTTGGGCAGTATAGCTGTCTATTCCAAATGGAGAAAAAATGTACCCGAAGTACTGATATATGTTTAGGTATTTTAATTTGCTGTATCAAATACAATATCCTATTACAACTAGGCAACTAGCAATATACTCCCATGAAACGTCTCAAGATAAGCTGTCAGAAGCATGAAATTGACAGTCTATTATTGTCAGCCAGGTGCATGACAAACTACATGAAAAGTTGTTCATTTCTACATGCTCATTTCTTTGAATAAATGAAAGTGGTTGAGAATTTGTTTAAAAAAAAGCTAATGTTGAAAAAGAAAACTATTTGGAAATTTACATTTTCCAAGTATCATGTCCATTGTCTTATCCCAGACTGCCAATCAGTATTAAAATTCCTTTCACTTTACTGCAAATTGTTTATATTTGCATGACAGCTATATCTCCAAATTCTAGTTAATGAACAACCTCTTTGCTAACCTGCCAGTTGCCTGGTTGTCTCAACCCTATATGTATACTACTGACTCCTAAATGCATACTTCTGCAAACTGTTAAGACCTAGATGAAAAGCTGTGCATGATGAAGCATTTCATCAGTGTCTACATCATTTCACAAATAGAATTCCAATTGTATTTGGAAATTATAACCAGACCCCTTGATCTATACAAGAAGGCCCTTAGTCGCTCACCTGGGATTGATCAGTTACAAGGTCAGGGAAAAGATTTTTCCTGCCCAGCATCGAGCATACTTGGTAGGCCCCTCATCCCAAATGTTACATGCCAAGTCCCAAGGTCATCGGCCTTCTGGTTTGGGAGTAGAAGATTTTTAAAGGATTTTTACCACATATGGGTATGTCGGCCGACTTGGTATTGTGCCCAGAACAATTTGTATAAATTTTGGCTTACTTAACGTAAGGAGTCTTCATATGAAATTTGAGGTCAACTGGCCTAAAGGTTTCTGAGAAAACTAGATGGGACTCCAATATGATCGTTCTTGGCTGAAGGGCCAAAGGTCAACCTTGACCTTTGGAACTTATTTAGCCATTGTCTCATTAGATTGAACATATCGAGTGATTATAATGACTTTGGCTTGAACAGTTTTCCAAAAACCATCTTTTCAAAAAAATTCCCATTTAAATGCATTAGGAATCAAATTTGACCATGATGTTAAGTAGGTCAAGGTCAACATAGGACCATCATTTTGTCTCATTTGAACAAACTTGGTAGGCCCCACATCCCCAATGCTACATACCAAGTCCAAAGGTCATCGGCCTTGTTTCGGGAGAAGATTTTTAAAGGGCTTTTACCATATATGTGTGGCTGCCATCTTGGTCATGTGACCAGGACCATTTGAACAAACTTGTTCCCCCATCCTAAGGAGTCTCCATATGAAATTTGAGTTCAATTGGCCCAGTGGTTTCAGAGGAGATGTTTGAAAATGTTGACGGACAAGACGCCAGATTCATTGGTATACTTATAGCTCACAAGGCTCAGGTGAGCTAAAAAGTGAATCAAATCTGATCACTGTTTTTAAAAGCGGCTCTAATTGAGCAATCAAGCACCCAAGGACTATTTTGAAATCAGCCCAGCAGCTTCTGACAAGATGATTTTTTCGAAGCTTTCCCAATCTATACATAGGAAAAACTGGTCCCGTCCCCTGGCGGCTATTTTTTTCAACCAATCAATATAATTTGAACAATCTTTGTAGAGGTTCACCATTGGAACATTTGTACCAAATTATTTTCAAATTTGCTCAGTAGTTTTTGAAAAGATGATTTTTTAAAGTTATCCCTATATATATATATACATGGAGAAAATTGGCCCCACCTCCTGGTGGCCATGTTTTTCAATGGATCAATATGATTTGAACAATCTTGGTAGAGGGTCGCCCAAGTCCCATTTTCAAATCGGCCCAATGGTTGACAAGATGATTTTCAAAGTTTTCTAATTCTGCCTCACTGGTGGCCATATTTTTTGTTGGTCAACAACTTTGGTAGAGGTTCACAGCAGGACCATTTGTGGCAAATAATTTTCAAATCCGGCCAGCAGATTTTGGCAAGAAGATTTTTAAAGTTTTTCATTTTGTTTGCTCTAGGACCCATGGAATCGAAAACTTTGAATGAGGACCATCTAACGATCATTCTGTAAGGTTTGGTGAAATTCCACCCAGTTTAGATTTTGTTTAAAGCAAACTGTTGACAGACGGACGCACGCAGACATCAGAGGATCACAAAAGCTTGCATTGAACCCTTGGCTCAGGTGAGCTAACAATGGACCGTCCCAAGTTTATTGTATCAAACAAGAAGGAAAAATCCATCAGTGTATAAAGGGCAAAGAGAGGAACACTTGAGATAAACATTTTATTTTATTAAACAACATTTTATTTTATTAAACAACATTTTATTTTATTATCTACATGTAAAAATGAAAAAAGTCAATAAGCAATGCTTATAAGATACCCCCGCACAGTAAGAGTCAGTGAAAAAACTTGGCAAGTTATAGTTCAAACCAGCAGACCTGAGTTTTGAAAAGAAGAATTCAGTAGAATCTGTCCAAACAAACAAAAATGATAATCCTTCATGCATATGTTCAATGTGTCTACATTGTATCGGCAAAGTATCAAATTGCTCCATCAAAAGCTGTGGTAGGAGTTGATCAGCCCATAAAGGCACTATCCATGCATATATAAAAGCCGTATAAGGGAATAATTGTTAAGTTCTCACAGCTGTCATTTTGTCAAAAATTATTTTTTCTGAACCAAACACCTTCATGCATATGCTCAATGTGTCTACATTGTATAGGCAAAGTATCAAATTGCTCCATCAAAAGCTGTGGTAGGAGTTGATCGGCCCATAAAGGCACCATCGTTCCATATACAAACACATTATTAGGGAAAAATTGTCCAAGTTCTCACAGCTGTCATTTTGTCAAAAATTATTTTTTCTGAACCAAACTCCTTCATGCATATGTTCAATGTGTCTACATTGTATAGGCAAAGTATCAAATTGCTCCATCAAAAGCTGTGGTAGGAGTTGATTGGCCCATGAAGGCACCATCTATGCATATACAAAAGCTTTATTAGGGAAAAATTGTCTAAGTTCTCACAGCTGTCATTTTGTCAAAAATTATTTTTTCTGGACCAAACTCCTTCATGCATATGTTCAATGAGTCTACATTGTATAGGAAAAGCATCAAATTATTCCATCAAAAGCTGTGGTAGGAGTTTATCGGCCCGTGTATGGCCTATAATAGCATAAGCATAAAACCCTATATTAAAAGCCATTTAGAACTACAAAGGGAAATAACTCTAATAGAATCAGCCCCTAGCCCTTACTTTTTGTCTAAAGTATTTGTCTTGCATATATGAACATGTTTGCAAGGTTTGATGAAAATCCAGCAATGACTCTTCAAGATACTAAGGAAACAAAACGTTACGGACAGATGCATTAACGCACACACAAGTTTGCGGGGGGTATAACACAAATGAGCAAGGCCATAAAACAATATGAGCCAGCAGGGTTCATACAGGCAAGATTGTGTAAAATTCAAGGACTTTTCAAGGACTTCTAAAACTTTCCTACTGTTTCCAAGGACTGAAAACTTAAGAAAAATACTGATTTACACGTTAAGATTCTACTTCTGAAATGCTAGAGTCCATTACTAAAGATTAATTTAGGATAATTAGAATAAAATTGTGGTGCCGTTATTTGGTGCAGCATATGCTGCACCAAATAAAGGCACCATGATTTAATACAGATTTAGGTCTCCAAAACATCGTTGTCCTCCTGTAGATGGTAAAATTCAAGGACTTTTCAAGGCCTTTTGAGTGTTTTTCAAGTACTTTTCAAGGCAAATTTAATTTCAAGGACTTTTCAAGATAGTCCTGTTTATTCAAGTACTTTTCAAGCCTGTGGGAACCCTGGCCAGGCCCAGAGGTTATAATTTTTATCATGCTCAACTCAACTGAGGATGAAATTCAAATGCTCATCAAAATTTAAATACCGACAAATTAAGAAGTTTCTTGCTTTAAGTCTCTCAGATGTTGTAGTTATCATACTAATAAATGTTATGTTAAAATGCCAATGATTGTTGGCATTTTAACATTTATGAGGATTAATTTCATGCTCAGCTGAGTTGAGCATGTTAAAAGTTTTATAAACTCTGAGGCCTGATCACCAGAAAACCAGTTTTGGGTGGTTCGCGAACAACAGAAGCACAGACCAGCCTGTGCATGTGCGCAGTCTAATCAGCGGCTTTGTTATTTGCTTATTGGAAAGTATCTAAACTTGCTACAAGCAATATTTAAACTTTTTAGCTATTCCTTGTAGCTGAGCAGGCTGGTTTGGGTATGAGCTGGTCAGAAACCCCGAAAATAGGTTTTCTCGCGTCAAGGTCCATATAACGTGTCAACAAACTAAACTCTCACCTGACTGGTCATCATTGGAGTCTGATCAGTGTCTCAAAATGTATGGCCTGATCTGGGTCCAAACATTTTATAAAAGATATCAGTAGATGAGAAAAAGTTAAAGTTGCCTTCAGCATATAAAGAGTTAAATAAAGATTTACTCAGCGTCAATGAAAAGTTACCCGTAAGTCACATACACTATATATAGGACAATATTTAGTTCATTCTGGACGAAGAACTGCTGATACTTCAGCACTCAATTTTAGTGCATAGAGTCCCATGCATCACCACTATTGAAAATGGTATACATCACATCCCAATACATTATACCCATTCCTTGACGGACCCCAGTAGTTTCTATTGCAGTGTATAGGAAAATGCAAAGTTTTGGTGCTACCTTAAAGTTTGATCCTCATTTCTTTAATGCGATAATTCAAACCATTTTGGTGGTGTTTAATGACAATGTCTAGGGCATGTACAGGCAAGTTGTCTTCTGAAAATGATGATTTCAAATACTTAAAAACTGAGAAAAACATTAAACGCACATGTACTATAGTTCCAGGGCTCGTAGAACTGTTTTATCACTCCAAACCAGTATGTCATTGACCAGAAAAATAAACTTAAAAGTAGCCATAGAGCTGTTTTATATATTTTCCTAAATATCGAAATTTAGACATTTCATTTGTAACTGTTCACTGACGCTGAGTATCATTAATTCTGCCTGCTGGGTAATTTTTTATGCTTTTCTTGTGGTCTGCTGATTTTTTTTCAAAATTAACTTTTTCAAAAATTCTTCCCAGGAAAACTATCAGCATGTCAAACAGTTTGAATCTGGGTCCAAAACTGTTTGCAAAGGCAGAGGTCAAAAGTTGCTTCTCTAAAGGAAAGTTGAATAACAATTTGATATCCTAAATATAACTTTTTTTAATTGATACTGACAGTGCAAGAAAAATAAAACATGATTATGTGCCAAAATGAAATGGCATTTATTTAATTAACATCTATTCAATCAGTTCTATCATAGCAAACAGTACAGCCATTGACAATATACTGCTGTCTGCAGCATCTACCCTGGCCCCACACTGTTTGACTACCAAGATTAAGACATAAATAAGTTAATATTTAATTAATCTACAATTATAATAAAATGACAATATATTTTGATCGATTTTCAGAGTTGATTGTTTATGTTCTTGTCAATAATTACAGTTACACCCATTCTTGCACCTGGAAAATCCATTGGTGAACTTGCTTTACCCGCTTTTTTCTTCAGAGAAAAAAGGGTATATTAATTTCGTACCAAAGTCCGTCCATCGAATGTGCGTCTGTCTGTCACATTTCTTGTAGATGTATCTCCTCCCAAACCGTTAGACATACCAACTTCAAACTTGGTACATGTAGCTGCATGGATCACATGATGTAGAGGGTACTGGGCAACATTTCCTGTGACCTTGAACCCAAGATCAACGTCAAAGAATGCATTTTCTTGTAAATGCATCTCCTCCTAAACCGTAGGACATGACAACTCCAAACTTTGCAGCTGCATAGGTCACATAATGTAGAGGGTACTGGGCTACATTTTGTGTGACCTTTACACCAAGGTCAAGGAATTTATTTTCTTGTAAATGCACCTCCCAAACCGTTCGACGTAGCAACTTCAAATTGTGCATGTGCATAGGTCACATGATGTAGAAGGCCCTGGCCTATATTTTGTGTGACCTTGACCTTGGATCAAGGTCAAATAATGTATTTTCTTGTGAATGCATCTCCTCCTAAACCGTTGGATGTAGCAACTTCAAATTTTGCATCTACATAGATCACATGATGTAAAAGGTACTGGGCTACATTTCATGTGACCATGACCCCAATGTTAAGGTCGAGGGTCAAATAATGTATTATCTTGTAAATGCATCTCCTAAACAGTTCGATGTAGCAACTTCAAACTTTGCAGGTGCATAAGTCACATGATGTAGATGGTACTGGGCAACATCTCGTGACCTTGACCTCAAGGTCATCGTCCAAACTGTATTTTCTTGTAAATGCATCTGCTCCTTAACCCTTGGAAATAGCAACTTCAAAAGTCGCAGGTGCATAGGTCACATGATGTAGAGGGTGCTTGGCAATGTTTCATGTGACCTTGATGCCAAGGTCAAGGTCAGATAATGTATTTGCTTGTAATTGCATTGCCTCCTAAACCCTTGGACGTAGCAACTTCAAACATAAAGGGTACTGGGCAAGGTAAAGGTCAAAGATAGAAAAACGGGTATATATGATGGTGTACCATTGACTGCAGTCTAGTTTTTTTCCCTATTGGACCAAAAAATAGTATCCACTTTTACCCTCAGACCAGAATAATTTCTTCAGAAACTTGGAAAAGCCTCATTTCTGACATAAGGCCAAACAAAAAAAAACTGTGTTTAGGGTAACATGACCCTACCTAAATTTACTGGTGAAACCAAGATTTTTTTTCAGGTTTTCTGGAAAAAATATAATTTTATGCATTTTGAAAGGCGGATGCCTTTTAAAATGCATAAAATTATATTTTTTTCCACACAAAAAAATAGTTAACTAGAAATTGTGTTTATGAAACACTATGCCCCCAACCATTAGCTTGTGGTTCGGGTAACAGGACTCTGCTCAAGCATACTTTTCATAGAAAGCAAACTGCTTGCTCAAGCATACTTTTATAGAAAGCAAACTCTGCTTGCTCAAACATGCTTTCATAGAAACCAGACTCTGCACAAGCATACTTTTCATAGAAAGCAAACTCTGCTTGCTCACGCATGCTTTTCATAGAAACCGGACTCTGCTCAAGCATACTTTTCATAGAAAGCAAACTTTGCTTGCTCAAGCATGCTTTTCATAGAAAGCAAACTCTGCTTGCTCAAGCATGCTTTTCATAGAAACCAGACTCTGCTCAAGCATACTTTTCATAGAAAGCAAACTCTGCTTGCACAAGCATGCTTTTCATAGAAACCAGACTCTGCTCAATCATATTTTTCATAGAAAGCAAACTCTGTTTGCTCAAGTATACTTTTCGCAGAAAGCAAACTCTGCTTGCTCAAGCATACTTTTCATAGAAAGCAAACTTTGCTTTCTCAAGCATGCTTTTCATAGAAAGCAAACTCTGCTTGCACAAGCATGCTTTTCATAGAAACCAGACTCTGCTCAATCATACTTTTCATAGAAAGCAAACTCTGTTTGCTCAAGCATACTTTTCGCAGAAAGCAAGCTCTGCTTACTCAAGCATACTTTTCATAGAAAGCAAACTCTGCTCAAGCATACTTTTCATAGAAAGCAAACTCTGCTTACTCAAGCATACTTTTCATAGAAAGCAAACTCTGCTCAAGCATACTTTTCGCAGAAAGCAAACTCTGCTTGCTCAAGCATACTTTTCATAGAAAGCAAACTCTGCTTACTCAAGCATGCTTTTCATAGAAACCAGACTCTGCTCAAGCATACTTTTCATTGAAAGCAAACTCTGCTTGCACAAGCATGCTTTTCATAGAAACCAGGCTCTGCTCAATCATACTTTTCATAGAAAGCAAACTCTGTTTGCTCAAACAAACTTTTCGCAGAAAGCAAACTCTGCTTGTTCAAGCATACTTTTCATAGAAAGCAAACTCTGCTTGCTCAAGCATACTTTTCATAGAAAGCAAACTCTGCATACTCAAGCATACTTTTCATAGAAACCAGACTCTGCTCAATCATACTTTTCATAGAAAGCAAACTCTGTTTGCTCAAGCATACTTTTCGCAGAAAGCAAACTCTGCTTGCTCAAGCATACTTTTCATAGAAAGCAAACTCTGCATACTCAAGCATACTTTTCATAGAAACCAGACTCTGCTCAATCATACTTTTCATAGAAAGCAAACTCTGTTTGCTCAAGCATACTTTTCACAGAAAGCAAACTCTGCTTGCTCAAGCATACTTTTCATAGAAAGTAAACTCTGCTTACTCAAGCATACTTTTCATAGAAACCAAACTCTGCTCAAGCATACTTTTCATAGAAAGCAAACTCTGCTTGCTCAAGCATACTTTTCATAGAAAGCAAACTCTGCTCAAGCATACTTTTCGCAGAAAGCAAACTCTGCTTGCTCAAGCATACTTTTCATAGAAAGCAAACTCTGCTTACTCAAGCATGCTTTTCATAGAAACCAGACTCTGCTCAAGAATACTTTTCTTAGAAAGCAAACTCTGCTTGCTCAAGCATACTTTTCATAGAAACCAGACTCTGCTCAAGAATACTTTTCGTAGAAAGCAAACTCTATTTGCTCAAGCATTCTTTTCATATAAAGCAAACTCTGCTTACTCAAGCATGCTTTTCATAGAAACCAGACTCTGCTCAAGAATACTTTTCGTAGAAAGCAAACTCTATTTGCTCAAGCATTCTTTTCATATAAAGCAAACTCTGCTTGCTCAATCATGCTTTTCGCAGAAAGCAAACTTTTCTTGCTCAAGCATGCTTTTCACAAAAAAAAAAAAACTGCTTCCTCAAGCATGCTTTTCACATAAAAACAAACTGCTTGCTCAAGCATGCTTTTCACAGAAAACAAACTGCTTGCTCAAGCATGCTTTTCACAGAAAAGCAAACTCTCGCTTCCGTTTTTACAGAAAGCCACCTCTGCTTTCTGAAGCATGCCTTTCAAAAAACTCTGCTTTCTGGAGCATTATCTTTCCAGAAAAGCAAATTCTGTCTGCTAAAGGCAGATCATAGGTTTAGATAAACAAAGATTTTCAGCGTAAAACTAAATAATTTCTTAATCCTCATTTTTAACTGATGTTATGGGTGCTCAACAGAACCGTCTCATTGAGACGGTTCTTTTGAGTACCCACAACATATGGTTTGGTTGAAAAATAAGAAAAATATTTTTTCATTATGCACTGCAGATGCTGGTTTATAAAACCAGTCTATGAAAACGTCAAAAGCATTAAGAAACAAGATCCATTATTTGGAAGGGTTGTGACTGTATATATTCAAAGAAAGTGGATTCCGAACTGTGTCATAATAACTATTAAATGCACATCAAATCAATCAATAACTATTTCGGTCAAGTAATTAACATCTAAACAGTCACCGTCCTCCATTTCTAGTGATTCGGCACTGTCTGCTGGTGATACAAATTCCCCGTCAAACCAAAACTGAAGCGACGACATGGTGGTACCCGTTCTCCCAGAATACTCCTCCATAAGAACCCGTAATGGCTGTTGCTGTAAATAAATCAGAAAAAAATATTTGAACGGCAACAATGTGAGATTTTTCTACCTATCAGTATAATTGCAAATGCATGAACGATGAAAGGCTCATTTGAGTCTGCGGGTCCATGCAGAGCATTCACTGCTCACAAACACAAAGTAGAAATGTAGATGGATACTCAGGCTAAAATTTAGACCTCTAGCCCCACTAGTTAGCTATACTCATCCGTCACTGTATTGCGTTCCTTAAGCAAGACACTTTATCCGCTGCTTAGTACTGGTTCAGTTCAGGAAGACGGGAAATCATCCCAACATGACTGAAAAATTGTTGACTGGGACGTAAAAAATCAACACAAACACACAATCTTGATAGCTATGTATGTATGTGTAACCCTTTACTCCATAAGCTATTTTTAGATCATATCATTATCTATTTTTGGATAACATTGAAAAAAAATCAAGAAAAATTTAAGCAAAGTTTTGAATACTTTTGAAAATATTATGGAAAATCATTTTCCATAATAATTTCAAATACGTTGTATTTTAAAGGCATTGCGTTATTATGGAGGTAAGGGTTAAAGAATTCTTTAGGCATATGCGATAAGCTCATGAGCTAGCTTGTTTGGATAAGCCTTTGTGCTGGCTCACGAGATTGTGGAACTTATTTAAAGCAGGTTGACCAGACCACCCCGGAATTTCCCTGACAAAATTCTTTCTTCCCGTACAAAACTGCTGTAGACCAGAGAACCCTCAATGGGCAATTCGGCAAACAGTGAAGACCCGGATGAAATGCCGCATAATGCAGCATTTCATCAGGGTCTGCACTGTTTGCTAAGACAAAATCGATCTGAGATAAAGAAATGCATGTACAATATCTTTCAGAAATTATAACCTGTGACCCCACAAAATACACAATGGACCATCCTAACTTTATTAGTGGCTTTAATAGAAAAATCCATTGGTCTGTAAAGGGTAAAATTTTATGACCTATTACACTTGTCAAAGTAGTAAATAGTAAATATCGTTTACTATCTCATTACTACAGCAAAAAGTATAAGCATTCACAAAAAAGCTTGCCTCACCATTAGCAACTTATTTTAATGAACAACAAGATGATTTTAATGATCATCTTCTGGATCGTCAAGATGTTGAAACAAAGTTCTGAAATTGAATAATGCACAAAGGTTTTGCTTGGAACAGGAAAAATATACTGTAAGTGCATGGGTGAAAGTTCATAATTTTCATAATCTTGAACTTTTGAAGGCCAAATCTTAAAACTAGCATTACCCCTATAAAATAAAAAAAAAATCAAGTTTAAACTGTCAATCGTTTTAAGATAAACTGAAAATAAATCAAAAAAGCTATTATAATCTACTTAATTCAGGATTTTGAGACTGACTTTCTGTGGAAAGTCAGCCTAAAAGTCCTGAATTCAGGAATAATCCTGAAAACTTTCACCCATGTAAGTGGCGAAACATCCAGGATATGTAGTTTAAGTACTTGGTGATACATCAAATGTTCTTGTCGGTCTATTTCTTGCATTTGCGGATAATTTCTAATATATTTGTTGTTTATCATACAGGCTCTTGTCCAATCAAAACATAGATAATCCTCACTGCCTAGTGGGTAGGATTAAGGGTAGGCTTTTTTATCTGATACTTACAGGATGGAGTTTGATGACTTCTCTGTGTCTAGATGACCTAGACTGGACAAACAATTCTATCAAGTCAGAATCTTCCCCTTGTGAATTGCTTAAACTATTGTTTACCTTGAGCTCTGATACTTACCGGATGAAGTTTGATGACTTCTCTGTGTCTAGATGACCTAGACTGGACAAACAATTCTATCAAGTCAGAATCTTCCCCTTGTGAATTGCTTAAACTATTGTTTAGGTTAAGATTTTCATTGATGTGACACACTGAAAATAGAGACAATATAAGATGAAACCCTTTTCCCGCTATTCATCTCACATGTAGTTTGCACAGGTTTAGACAAACAATATTTTTTAGCGTAAAATTGCAAATATTTTCTTACTCATCAGTTTTAACATGTGTTTTGGGTGCATAAAAGAACCGTCTCATTGATACGGTTCTTTTGAGTACCCACAACATATGTTTTGGTTGAGAAATAAGAAAATAAATTTTTTGATACACACTCTTAGAGGCCTGAGTTTGGTAAGTTTGGTAGCCTATATGCATATCAATATGGACTCAAATCAGACTGCTCTGATCAGGCAGGGTTCATAGTGTTTGCATACTTGAAAACGACACGGACAGTTGATATACCATTAGCATACTGCTGCTAGCTGCTAGAAAAATTGTAAATAAATGTTGCACCAATATGAAACTCGTTGCTACGCCCTTCTGGCTGAAAGGACAAAGATCATCCTTGTCCTTTGAAACTTATTGATTGTTTCACTAGGTTAATCATTTCCAGTAAGTAAAATAACTTTCTTTTCAAAAGTTTCCTAAAAATCACCTTTTTTCGAGATTTTTACCATATAAATGCATTAAAGCTGCATAGTCTGTAACTATGAACATTTTTCGAAATTTTTTATTTTCTTTTTAAATCATTTGTAAAAGTAGAATTAAGTTATGTTTTCACAATAAATCTGTACACTATAGCTGAAAACTGCATGGAAAAGTGAATTATCTTATAAAACAGGTGTGTTTTTCTCTTGTTGGTAATTATTTGCGTCCCTCCAATAATTATAGACAGGTAATTTTAGCTTAAATGCTGTTGTTTTGATACTGATAATTTGTTAAGATTTACGAAATCGGTAAAATGTATACATGAATTTTAGTTTTTTTTAATGTGTTCTTGAAAAAAAGAAACATTAGTTCTAAAATTAAAAGATCAAAAGTTACAGACTATGCAGCTTTAAGAATCAAATTTGATATTGCCTTAAAGTATGCCAAGGTCAACCTAGGATCATCATTTGATCAAACTTGCCTGGAACTACATCCACAATGCTGTTCCAAGGTTCAAGCTCATTTAGTTCTGAGGGAGCACAGTGGCTCAGTGGTAGAGTGCTTGACTCGAGACCGAAGGGCCGCGGGGTCGAGCCTCACCGGCGTCACGGTGTTGTGTCCTTGAGCAAGAACATCAATCCTAGCTTAGTACTGGTTCAACCCAGGAAGACCCGCCCCTTTATAACTGAAAGATTGTTGATGGGACGTAAAGAATCAAATAAAAAAAAAATCATTTGGTTCTGAACAATGAGATTTTTTAAAAGTTTTTACCATATATGGGTATGGCTGCCATCTTGGTTATGTGAACAGTATCAGATGAACAAACTTATGTTCCCCAGTTAACTCTTTCCTTGCCAGTGACAACAAAAAATAGCAACAACATTTCTGCTGCTGATCTTTGCAAACAGTTTTGACCCAGATCAGGACCAACAGAATGTCGGTCCTGATCTGAATCCAAACTGTTTGACACTCTGAAACTGTTACTAAAAGATTTAAAAAAAAATTAATTCTGAATAAATTCTGCAGACATCAACAAAAGCATGGGAAATCGCCCAGCATGCAAAGAGTTAAGGAGTCTCTGAAACAAATTTGAGATGAATTTAATGTGTGCGCATGCGCGGATCCAGAAAGTTTTGTCAGAGGGGGTCCAACTTTGATGGGTTTTTTTTGTTTTGTTTTTTAGTTGATGAGGGTAGGGAGGATCCAAATACCACTATAAGCGAGCCATCATCGGCCCGCCAGTGAAACGTCATTAAATGGCGTTTTGCTGGTGTGCCGATGATGGCCCAACATTGAATGCTGGCTTAGTAGCTTTGTAATTTTCAGTGGATCCGGACCAGTATTGCTAAGAAACCCTATATTTTTGTGATTTTCCAGGGGGGTCTGAACCCCCTGTCCCCCTCTGGATCCGCGTATGGTGCACTTACTAATTATATCTGCTGTATTTAGTCTGATGGTTGCTGGTGTATCTGTGGGTCGTAACGTCTTGTCCCTGTGCACCATCATCACATGACAACAATCCACATCCTCTGTACGAGCCAGTTCTGCCATTATGACTGAAAAAGGCTGATCCTGAAAAATGACATAGAACCAGATAATTGCTTGAGTATAAAATTTAGATATTTTCTTATATTCCTGTGACCTGTTAAAACATGAGTCTTGTGTTCAAAAGAACCGTCTAATTGAGATGGTTCTTCGAGTACCCAAAACACAAGTTTTGGTTGAGAAATAAGAAAATTATTTTTTAATTATTTACTCACATCTGAGGATTATTTTAGTTACATACTCGTATCTGGGGGTCTAAGAAGAAGCAAACATATTTGAGCACACCTACCCTGCACATGTTAAAATTACTTTTTTTTCTTTTGGCATGCTGTGTAATTTTTCATTTTTTTTTCAAAAAATATTGCTCTCCGCTGACTTTTCAAAATTGAAAGTTTAAAAAAAATTCTTTCAGGATTACCATCTGAGTGTCAAACAATTGAGATCCAAATCATGCCCAACATTTTGTGGAACTTATCTGAGTCCAAACTACAGAGGACAAATGTCACCACTAGCAGAGAAAGAGTTAAAATGAGTATGCACAACTATCTGTTGAGACTAGAGGTCTAATGTTGTTAATGGGCCTTCATCTACTTTCACATTTTACCAAACTGTACAAAGTTGCAGGGTTCTTTGAGTCTTTAGTTAAGAGTGTGTTCTCTTATTTCCAATTAAAATATATGTAGTGGGAACAAATTATGGGTAAGAGAATAGTTACAATTTCACGCTCAAAAAAAATGTTTATCTAAACCTATGGTTCTTGAGTCTACGCTATTTGCCGGCGCAAAAAATCTTAGGAGTTAGTTAATAATCCTTTCTGGAATGATGGAATGGCTCATCCAGTTTTTATCAATTTATATTCATGCTAGGCTCCACCCACTATGAATAATTATTTAAACTTTCATGTTGGTACCATTTGTGTAGGATCAGATATATCATATTTCCATGAGCAAACAGAGTAGTCTCTGATCAGGCAGCAATTACAAGAGCTGCCTGATCTGGGTCAGCTCTGATTACAAATGTGTCAAAATGTGTCTCTATGAGGTAACGGGTTAAGGTCCTTAAAGTCTTAGATAGGGCTGGGACGATACGGCTGTCATCCGATACGATATGTATCGGGATCCATGCATTGCGATATGATATGTATCACGATATATCGACACCGATACAGCAACACTTAGAAGCACTATTCCTGTAGTATATTGACAAAAAGTTTGCACTTTTTTCTATTCCATTTGCAAATCATTCAGTAAGACACTTATTTTTGTCACTCTTTTTGGAAAATTGACCATTAATTTGATATTTATGTTGTTTACTGATATTTCATGTCTTTGTGTAGTGAAGCATGTAATGCACAATATTAAGACCAACAAAAATGAAGAGAGCACAATCTTAATGGATAGATCTCAGCAGGTCCTGTATACCATGCAGCTACTGCTAAACCTTAAAGTTATCCCTATTTTGTGGAAGCACGACCCTAAATTAAAAAAAATCTATACAGGCATTTGAATAACAGCAAGTAATTGGCATGTGGTTGCCCTATGAGGGCACAATACGGTAGATTTTTTTAATCTATAATTACTTTGCCTATTTGTCCATTTGATCTTGTTTTAAGTAGCGAACATTTACCCTGTAAGAATAGAATGTACCTGTATATATATTTTGAGGTTAGAAATTACCAAATTTGTTGCTAGTAAAATTTCTGAAAGTATCGCTAAACGGCACCCAAGCATATCAATACAGTATCGGCTTAGTCCATATCGATACATATAAATATATTGTCCCAGCCCTGGCTAAGGACATATGCTACTAAATACTTCCCATGTTGAAATCTGTTCAATACTTTGCATACAGTTTGCTTTATACATGGGCTATCCATTTACGAAATAAAAAGGATATGTCACCATGCTTTTTTGTTCATAATCTCATCTGGAAGTCTTCAGCATTTGACCAATTTTCTAAATATCGAGCTAAAATGATTGTTATCTCCAGCCAGCTTCTTTCTTCTTACTTATTATTGCCCATGACCTGAAACCTTTTAGAAAATGTGTAAGTTAATTTGATATCCCAAACTTTGAAAAGATACTGCAATTCGTAGAAAATTGGAATTTGTTTTTAGAATAAATCACATATTAAAAAATCTGATGTTGAAAATCTTCAGATTTTTTTTTTTTTTTTATTTCATGGACTATTATAATACCTTTCATAAAAAAGAATAAAAATTTGGGGTCCCCGAACCGGTTCTCTTTCAAAAGGGCCAAATTTAACCCCACCCCCATAGGTTACATGCATAATTCAATATAAAAGGTTCAGGAATTACCATTTCGGTCCTTTAGATGATGCCATTTGACTAGTATGAAGCAATTTAACATTAAAAAGCTAAAGAAAAGAAAGAAAAAACACACTGAAAATTTTGTGGACATCCAGGAAACAATCAAGGTTCTCTGGCTTCGTAGCACTAGGCCTAGAGATCGGATCGTGGGCAGCTTTAAATAACTGTACTTATAGAGGAGACTTGGCCACTTTCATATTTGTAACCAGGGTAATTGCGAACATCATTTGATTTCGTCTGAGCTATATTTATCTGTCTTTGGTACTGAGACGATCAGTTCTGATAAAAGGACAGTAAATACTTCGGACACACTTTAATTACTTTATTTTGTCAAGAAAATATCGGAACATCGATATGACATAGGAGTTTCTGAAAGCTACGTTGATCGGAATCCGAAAATGGTTGAAAGACAGGACCCAGACAACTTTACCTGTTTCCTGACACGGCGATGATGCGCATAAAAATAGCCGCATTTGTCTCTAAGATGGATCAGTAAATACATTTTTAGACCAATAGCCTTGTTTGGCCTGTGGTTGAACATGTTAAGCGAAAGTCACATATATATATGGCCAGTTAAGCAAAACATCTTAGCGTAAAATTACAATTATTTTTTTATCCATCAGTTTAATCTTGTGCTTTGGGTCCTCAAAAGAACCGTCTCATTGAGACAGTTCTTTGGAGTACCCACAACATATGTTTAGGTTGAGAAATAAGAAAAATAATTTTCAGTTACACACTCTTACCCGGGCGCTTGGTCACAAGCGCAGTAGACAACTAATTACATGTAGATGATATCTTGCTTGGTTCTGTGGATAATACGGCTTGATATGCCAGCCAACAAATCACATGAAATATCAATCTCAACCCTTATACAGCCATTATTTTTTTCATCCTGAAAATGTCTGCATATTGTGTCTGCTGCATATTAATTTTCAAATGAAATCCAGTGCACTTTTACCAAAGTTGCAGATATTTTGAACCTTAGGAGCAGTCTGCTCTGGATCCATCTTGTTTGTTTAAAAGGCTTCCAAAATGTGTAAGCACATTAGTGAGCCCAAAGCAATTGTCCAGAATGGCTTGAAAAGGGCTAAAGCAGTGACAAAATCTGAAAATGTCTACTGCAGATTCTTGCTGGAGTTTTAGGAACTATCAAACTTGTCAAGGAATATTTGGTTCGAGTTATCAAGAGTGTACGATTGTTAAAAGTGCTTGGTATTTGTATCTATACTTAACAAAAAAAGTTAAGAAAAATGCGTTTGAGGGCCTATGACTAAAGATCTAAAACATTTAAAGACTTTTGAATTTCACAATAGTATAATGTGACCATTTTTCTTGATAATGACACTTTATCTGGGTCTGTAGCGCCCATAGCAGCTTAGTAAATCTATGTCAAAGTTGACTGGTCTTCACTCCATTTTTCGCAAAAATTCAATTTAAGGAGCAAACATAGGTTTTCATACATTAACATTCGCCAGGTCCCTCGGGAGATGGAGATGTTTAAAACCTAGGACGACAGAACTGGTGGTTATAGAGGGACACCTGATCAGTCAAGTGCACATTGGATGAGGTGTTGAGGTCTGTTGTCCTGCCTTTTTGTGCGAAAACCAGTGACAGTACCAGGCCTAGGATGACAATGTCAGAACACACCTCACTAGAATCAGCAAAACAATGTTGTGCCCATTGACTGGTCAGTTCGCTCATCAGACATGTCTACAATTTTAACGGATCTATGACATTTTTGGACAGAGGGTCCAACGCATAATAATGGCATCAAAAAAACCGCCAGCCTCTCGATGCAGTGTTGCAGGAGATATTGATGCTGATCCCTCAGCACCAAACCACCAGTATTCAGAGTATGCAAAACTGGTGCTAATCCTAATTTGCCGCTGACTTGGGACACACTCGTTACTGATGAAGGCGTTTTCGTCTTCAAAATGTGATGTTTAAGGCTATCAAGTTAATTTTATGTGACATTCAAAGGAATTGCATTTCGAGTTATGAAAACTGACATGTTTTTCATGTGTTTATGAGGGAATACTCTGTAGTCATTTTTGCGAAAAATGACTTTGACCCCTGGGTTAGTTGACACTGTGCCACAACAAAGGTACTGGTGCTAGCAAACTAAAGTAAACATTTTTCCTAACCGATGACATGTATCTAAACAAATAAATAAAAAATGAATAATTGTTGGCTTTGGTGTTCTCATGTTGCATGGTTTTCTGAGATTTCCTTAACTTTTTTTGTTGAGTATATAATTAAAGATGCTAAAGCGATATGTACATGGGCGAAGCCCTTCATCTAATTGAGCAACATGTTTTGGGACACTGAATATCTATTCTTTTATCCTTTTCTTATGTCGTCTTTCTGTTATAGAAACGTATATTCTTATTTAAAGGAATTCCATGGAATTTTCTGTCTGTTCTTTTAACGTAAGGGGATTGCGCAACAAAGTAAAAAGGGAACAACTTTTCACATGGTTAAAATCCAGCAATCACACATTCTGCCTATTACAAGAAACCCACTCAGGAATAAATACCCATAAGTTCTGGCAGCAGGAATGGGGCCACGGAGCATATTTTAGCGGTAACAGCAATAACAGCGAAGGGATAGGAATTTTAATCAATCCAAAAGTATCATTTGTCGTTCAAAAGTATACAGAAATAATTGTGGGTTGGATGCAAGCTTTAGAAGTAATAATGAAAAAGAAATAACCCTTATTAACCTTTATGGTCCAAATAATGACGACCAAACTTTTATCGACCAGTTAGAAAAGTTCATCAATGATCATAATGAAAAAACCTTCATAGTTGGGGGTGATTTCAATACCGTAATAAACAAAAGTATAGATAAAAGAAACGGTAGGGTTAACACGCACAAATTATGTAGACAAGCCATCAACAACATTATAGATACCCATAATCTTATTGATATCTGGCGAGAAATGCATCCAAATTTAAAACAATTTACTTGGCACTCGCATCAGGAACCACCTGTCTTCTGTAGACTTGATTACTTTCTCATCTCTGACAACCTACTCAACTCTATAACATCTAGTAAACACAATATTGGTTTTAAGTCTGATCATAGCCTAGTTTCAGTAAACATAGACATACTAAATCTCACTTGAGGGCCAGGTTATTTTAAACTTAATAACAGTTTGTTACTCAACAATGAATACAAAGATATTATTAAGAAAAACATAACAGAAATTGCCTCAATAAATAGAGATGCAAACCCAAACACTCTTTGTGAAACCATAAAGGGCACAATCCGAAATGAAACATTAAAATTCGCAACCCATACAGGGAAACAAACTAGGAAACAAGAAAAAATCATCGAAAGCGAAATTCTAAAGTTACAAAAAGACATTTTGGAAACATCAGATAACGACAAAATTTAATCTATTAAAAAAAAATTTACTGGAAAAAAATAATGCATTAGAAAAAATAACTGAAGAAAGAATACAAGGGTTAATACTTCGCTCAAAAGCAGAAATGGTTGAACATGGTGAAAAGAATAGTAAATATTTTGCTAGTTAAGAAAAGAAAAGGTCTGAAACAAAACTCATCTCGAGACTTAAGGTAGTACCGGACTCACTAGCATATGTCCAAAAAGTTACCATCTTTTGACATGTTAAAAAATAGCTCAAAACTCATCTATTTTGACAAAAATAACAGGACCTTACCGTGCTTTTTAAAAAGTTATTAAAATTTAAAAATCGTAAAATATGAGTTTTTCAAAATATCAATTTCTCATATTTTAAAAAAGTTGAAAGTGAGAAATGCCTTATTTTTTCCTGGGAATACGCTACATGCTATTGGCTAATCTAAGAATACAAAAAACAGCGAAAAAAATGCACGTCGCTTATTTTTTAAGCAAAAATCTATTTTGTAAAAAAACATTAAGGCCAAAAAATCGTTAAAATCTAGAATAAAAAATGTCACACAATGTAACTACAGAAACAAAAAACTTATTAATTTGAAGGAAATTTTGCATAGAAACTTATGATTAATTAAAAAGCATATGTCACTGTGCTCGTTTTTCTTTTTTGTGCTATTTTCTTTTTTTTACCTCTGAAATAAAAACAGGCATGGAGTGCCATACCTGCTTCATTGTTTAATTAAAGTCCGTGTGCGTAGACAGCGTATTGTTTGAGTTGATGTCCGTGTGCAAAAAAAGCCTATTATTTGTCTACTCCTCATTTGGCACGTTCTAGGACCCCTTAAGACCTTTATAAGTGCGTGCGTGCACGCACGCTTGTGTGTGTGCCAAAATGAGGGTGAGTGTATGAGAGAGAGAGAGAGAGAGAGAGAGAGAGAGGAGAGAGAGGAGAGAGAGAGAGAGAGAGAGAGAGAGGGCAATTCACGTGCTGATGATTCATAGCATTTTTGTGATGCTTTTATTCTTTTCTTTTTTTTCTTTACTTTACGTACAGTATAAGTATTCTGGATTCGTTACAAAATTGACGTCATCAGCAGTAACGGGTATAGAAGTGTCGTCAGGATGACGCAAGTCTTTGATCTGGAAAAAGGTTTGTTGCAAGTGTTCAAGCGAGAAAATGACCTTATGCAATAATGGTTTTCTGATACACTATCATCTGCTATACCCCTCAGGGGTAGTCATAACCCTCGCCTTTCATGTTTGGGTTTCAACACCACCCTGGTGTTCTAGCAGGTGGTAATGCATAGAAAATCACGTTTGATCCAAATATTGAAGTTATTAAACGAGCTGTAAAAAGAGATGAAATGCGAGGCTTGTCAAGAATTTTGTCACTTTTTCGTGACAAGCTTGATAAATTTAATAATACAGGAGCACGACTGTTAGGTTCTATTTATTGTGTGACCCTAAAACTACTTTTATATCGCGTTTAGAAATTGCGTGTAACTATGCTTTGATGTTGCCATATAATTATATGAGAAACCATTACGGACGTCATTACATAGCGACGTGATAGCGTTACCAAAGTTTGTAAACCACTAGTGGTACATGTCATTATATCACTCCCACACAAACGAACAAATAAATAAGTAAACAAACAAACAAGCAATAGAGCCCAAACCAGGGACTACTTGGTCTCAAGTTGAACATTCTACCAATGCGGCAATGGGTAAAGAAGAGATGATACACGAGTTTAGTTCTTTTCATAAAGGCAATTAGTTAATGCTAAGACAAGCATGCATATGTGAACAGCCATATTAGATTATTCACAGCTCGCATATATATATACAAAATAAGCCTCAGTCAAAAAACTCCCCACTGGCTAGCTAAAAAATAGCACAAAGGCACGCCCCAGCATTTGGCGAGCGCTCTCACAGTGTCCAATACGTTGCTCTTGGGTTTCACCCAAGTTAAAAAAATGGAGCCCTCCCACCTGTGACGTCATATTTATAAAGATAATGGACTTAAGAAGCACAGTGGCTCAGCATTTCTTAGAGTGTTAAACTAGGGATCGAAGGATTATTGATTTGTGAATCACCAGAGTCAAAGTGTTGTGTCATGGGGCAAGACACTTTATCAGCTAATAGTACATACATTGGATACGCATGAATATTAACTTTTCTGACCAGAATTGCCTGACCAGTATAACTCGGAGCGCATTGAGGTGAAACTGGACCAGACGGTCAAAATATATTGATGTGTTGATAAATGATATTTTTGTGAACGCCAATACTTGTACGTTTTAAGACAATAAATAAAGATAAACTCTTACTTTTTTTAAAAACACCCGGTTATATTTTTTGACATGGGTCCTGTATCACTTAATGGAAGCAAACCATATATGGAATTTGGAAGAAATCCAATTAAATGTGACTAAATAAGAGTGACCACGATGGATGCAAACTGATAGACGGCGGCCATTTTGCCGACCATCTTGATTATCATTTGTCGGAAAAAATCCATATTTGAATTTGAATCAGAGTTGATGCAAGCAATCCATATATGTTATTTGGAAGAAATCCGATTGAAAATGACTAAGTAAGATAGTAGAGGAGCCAGGGTTCAAAAATGTCAAAAATAAGCATTTAGGTATGTCCCCTTTTTAGCAGAATTTTCACTGGTTTTATCTTTTAGTACATGGTATAGACAGTATGAAACCAGATATTGCACTCAATTTAAGTCTTGCAAACATACCTGTAACAGTGTGTTAATACGTTACCCCTCACTTTCTTAAAAACAAAAATATGTAATTAAGTCTACTTAGGTAGAAGTTAAAGTATTCAAATGAACAAAACATTTATGCAATCTGTAAGAACATGCTATTCTCTACACATATTGATGTTTTTAAAAGTTTTTTGGGCCCATTATAATGTCATTTACGTTACATTTTCAACTATACCCTTAAATTATTGATATTTTGTTAAAAAGTTTCATTTGACAAAATTTTTAATATGTGTTTAACTTCAGGATTGCATGTATTTAATAGAGTGTTAACTGACCATTTCAAAACTGCAAACAGATACGTTCTAACATAAATACTTTGTCAGATAGAAGCTGTTTAATTAGATGACCATAGATAAAACTTTATATAAGTCAAGAACATCTTAAGTTTGAAAAAATACGTGCATTTTTTGTTAGCTTTTAAACACCTTATGATAATTGTTTTGGTATCACCGACTTCAGAGTTATACTACACAACATTTCTGAGGTAAAATATCATTTTGTTGTTCGATTTTCAATATGTAACGTATAAAACAAAGTTGAAAACAAACAAATATTGCTTAATAGCTTTAATTATACATCACTGGCAAGTTTATTTCATTAAAAAGGAGGGGGCTGTGTTTGATAGGCATAAAAAGAGCATTTGTTCCAAAATAAGAAGTTATCAGTACTAATTAGGAGACTGTGTATATGGTTGTAATTTTCTCTTTTAAAAAATGGTATACTCCTTGACTTAAAACAAAACACATTGTTTGCTAATTTTTCTATGTTATGTTATGCAATTTATAAACTTATAAAATGATGTCTAATGCAACATCTAAACTAGGATACATTCCCTTAAGCTTGTTCAGTCAAATTTGCTAAAGTAACATATATAACTATAATAAATGAAATATATATCATAATTATATATTTGTCTCAACCGTTTTCCATATACAAGTGAGCCTGAAAACCTTAAACAAATTTAGATATTTGCATATTTTTTCTTTTAATTGAACAAAACAATCTAATAAGCTATTCAGAAGCAGCCAAAGCTTTGTGTCCAACCTGTTCACACTCATCACAATATATAAAATAGTAAATAACATATCTGATCTATCAAATCAGATTCATCTATGATAAAATATCTAAGAATTTCTGAAATGATGTGTGGGTGTTGGAAACTTTGTTTGTTTTATTGTTCCTATTGGTTGTGGGAGTTTTGTATCGTGCCTTGGTTTTCTAATTTGTTTCTAGTTCAGCAATCATCTTGACAAGGAAGAGAGCTGGTTGCTTCACTTTAATTATATTGTATATATCTGTGTTCCGTGTCCCTACTTAAAGATGCAGTGGGCCAGTCAGATGTCTGTGATTGTGACATTTCCTAGTCATGTTTATTTATAGAAAGAAGGCATTTGCTGGCAATCTAGACAGCATCAGTCCTTTATGAATATATAGAATAAAATGTTGTTTACGTTACATTAAATTTAAGGAAACATAAGTGTTTGTTATCGTTTAGTCTTTAAGAGAGTGGCTCTGTTATGCAAATTGTTTAAGCAACATCTATATATGCATATATCAAAACTCAGAAGGTGACTTTTGAATTTATTCTAGCTTTGAACTTTAATTTCAGCTCATTTTTAACATGGCTTTTATTGTTTGATTAATATTACTGATAGTCCTTTTAACTAAACACTACTAATTATTTGTCAAAGCAATGTAAACTTTAAAAATGAATGGGTTATTCAAAATGAACTATTACCGTTGAAATTGGAGAACTCATCCATAAGGATGGGTTTTACAAGGCAAGGCAGTGATCATATTCAAGAAATCTAGATTTCTTTAGTTGTAATTGACAATACCAAATTTACTTTCTAAAATTTCAACAGAGAGGAAATGTTTAAGCCAAGTTTAACTTGGACACATTAGAATTACCGTTTGAAAGATTACTTACTTTAATCAGAATGTTGATAGGAATAGCAATATCTTAGAGTAAAAATAGCAGTCATAAGATCAAACTTAGTTTTAGCAATTAGCTGATGTTAAGTTCTATCATAAAACCATAGCTGTTGCAGGAATCCTGTCACTTGATTCCTTTTATATGCGTTAAATAATAGATGAGTTGTAAACACATCAGGGTATAGAGACAAAAAGGCATACAATAAATTATCTACTGTACTAATGAAATAATAATTCTATGGACAAAAGAGAACACACAATAGTTAGTATCATTACTTACACAAATAACAGATTTGCATGTTATGTTAAGAAAGTATGCATAAACTTAACAAATAGTATGTATGCATGTTTAACTTATCTGTCGCTCTTTTTTATCAATCGTCTGCATAAGAATTTGTATTTCTTTCGATTTGTAAAAGTATAATGATACATCTCAGATAGTGATAACATAGTCTCTTTTGCCAATTGCAATATATATAAGTATGGTACAGCATAGCAATTGTTGAGTATACTATCTGAAAGTATTCTTTGAAAGTAGGATAAGTATGGATTTTGTTTCTATTACATGAACTATCGATATTCCATAAATATAGTATCGTTTAACAAGTTAATACATGTTTTATGGGTATTAATTAGTTAGTTTTTAGGACTGAATGACAGTTGTTATGATTACTGATTGTGAGTGTAAAAATAAATAGTGTCCTGCTGAATAAAACAAACATTAAAGCAGATTCTATCACGTATGCTGATGAGCTAAATAGCTAAAAAGCAAACCTATGCAAACATTCTGGAATATATGATCAATCAAGTCCTATTCTAGAAAGTTGTTTGCTCAAGATCCTGATTATCGAAGTCAAATCATTTATAAATTTCTACAATACTAACAATGCAGGGGAACTTTCTAACTTATTAACAGACATGTGTCTGTTTCTAAAGTATTTAAATGGTAATTTAGAATAAATGCTGTCCTGTTTCATTGCTTCACAAACGTGTAGAACCAGGCAACACAATGATTAAAGTAATGGTCTTTATATTTTTGTTATATACGTTACCAACATAAATAATACCCTTTTTCCTAAGCGGACACGCTGCAGATACTAAAATATTATAACCCCAAGGATAGCTAAGGCGGGTGCTAAATCAGAGACAGAAACCATCACGATTTCCACAAACTTCAGTTTTGTTTCATATAACACCGATGAAGGTATATTTAATGTTTCACGTCTTGATTTGGACTTCTGCTTGGGATATCTTACATTTTTAGAGTTTTGAGGTATATTTTGTGCCTTATTGCTTTAAATATAGCTGCTGTAACGAATAACTCTTTATAAATACATATATTTGATGGCTTTTACGATGTCTGATGGATCTGACTGTGTTACTGCGTGCTTTTTATTTATTCATTGAGCTGTTGGTGGCGAAAGAAAATGTCTTGTATATGTCATTTAACGCAATTTGATGCATAAAAAGAAGGAAATACATGGTAGTGGCACAGATTTTAAAGAATCATTTAAGCTTTTTGAAACAATTTAGTTATGAATAGTAAATAGGTATCAATTATCCTATCTATATGATTCCTAAAACATATACTTAATGGCATTTATGTGCTTTATTTTCAAGTTTTACCCTTTAAACCAAATATGATTTTGTTGATGTTGCATTTCATTCATATTAAATGTTTAAAAATACAATAGTTCCAATCTAATTTTGAGCACTAAGATGGTTGTCAATTTCATTTTCACCTACTAGCTGTTTGAACGCATATACACATAACATTACACAAGAATATTGTTTTAAAACAAAGTAACATATATAACAGAGGCTCCAGGTGCCTAAACTAATATTATTATTCTGCTATTAAGCTGCATCTTATTAAAATATCAATCATAACGATATGCAAGGAAACGATACAAATGATAATAACACTATACTAGGAGTTTCCTTATTATCTAAAATAACGTATAAGACTTGGCTATCGTATGGTATATGCACATGTGCACCAAAAGCTAACAGACATTTTATAATATATAAAGTAGCTAAGAAAATGTTAATGTACAAAAATCTCCCTCCACAAGTCTTTTGGCAGCCCATGGGCAAGTAAACAATAGTAGTACATTTGAATGTTAGTAACGTATATAACAATTACGTAAGCGTAAGTCATTTAAACTTATTGTCAGTTTGGTGCTTTTAATTAAGTTACTGTAAAGCAATATGCAGATAGTAGGAAATGTGGCCTATCTGGTCTAAATAACTTTTCTTTTTAGCAATGTAGCGAATAGCCTACTACATGAAGCCTGTATGAGGGTAGCTATGGTTACCCCATAAATAAACATCTTTTGCAAGACTTAAAATTTGTGCAATATCTGTTTTCACACTTCTGAAACATCATACTAACACAGGATATAGTCTAAAATTCTGCTACTTTCCGGCCACTTTTTTCCAATTTTTGAATCTCTGGCTCCCCTACTAAGAGTAACCACACCAGCAGAAGGACGGACAGACGGACGGACAGACAGATGGAAAGACAGATGGACGGACAAGCCAAACACAATAGAGCTCCGCCAACTCGCTGGCGTGTCCCTAAATATATACTTGGTCATACAGATGTGTTGATAAACGATACGCACGTTTTTGTGAATGCCAATACTTGTACATTTTAAGGCAAAAAATAACGATAACTCTTACTTTTATAAAAACTCTGGGTTATCGTTTCCGTGGGTCCCGTACTACGTTAAAATTAATAAGAAAATTAATACAAACCAAACAGAAATACTTTCAGAAACTGAACTTTTTTATAAAAATCTTTATAATAAACGGGAAGTAGGACACTCATCTTATAATTTTTTTGACAACTCAATTCGTAAACTGAATAACTTGGACAAAAACAGCTGTGAAGGACATATTACAGAAGCGGAATGCATAAACGCACTTAAAAACATGAAAAATCAAAAAAGCCCAGGATCTGATGGAATCACAATAGAATTTTACAAATTATTTTGGAATGATGTGAAGGTATTCTATATTAATTCTATAAACTACTCCTTTCAAACTGGTTCTCTCACTGATTTACAAAAACAAAGTATAATCACACTTTTACCTAAACAAAATAAGGATATAACATCACTGGAAAACTGGAGACCTATATGCCTGCTAAACGTCAATTACAAGATTGCCACCAAAGCCATAGCCAACCGCGTAAAAGGTGTTATTTCAAGTATAGTACATAACTCACAGACAGGGTTTATAAAGGGAAGATACATAGGAGAAAACATCCGTTTACTCTTGGAAATTATAGACAATGCTGAAGATGAGAATAAACCTGGATTAATCTTCTTTTCTGATTTTGAAAAAGCTTTCGATAGCATAAATCACACATTTATTATACGTTGCCTGAAGCACTTTAACTTTGGAGAAGATTTTATCAGATGGGTAAAACTTTTTTATCATGACGCCAAAAGCTGTGTCTCAAATAATGGTAACATGTCGAATTTCTTCCCCATATTGCGAGGTGTTAGACAGGGATGTCCACTTTCTACCTATTTATTTATTATGTGTATTGAACTACTTTCATATAAAATTTCAACAACAGAAGATATAAAAGGTATTACGGTAAATCTTGTATTAGTTCGTACAGTAAAAAATAATTATTTTTCGCTGTGTACGAACTAATAAAAATTATATTTCTGAGAAACTGGACTGTACGAACTAATAAAATGAAATTCTGAAGATCGAAAAATGGGACCAAAAACATGCGAAAATTGCCAAAGAGGGCGGAATTTCTGTTTATCCTTTTAGCCTAAATCCAGAGGGGGATCAGGGGGTCCAACTTTTTCCAGGGGGGTCCAATTGCTTATACCCTATAGAAACCCATATAACTTGTGATTTTCCAGGGGGTCCGGACCCCCTGATCCCCCTCTGGATCCGCACTTGCTATCTCGGCCAGCAGGAGATAGCTTTTTTCCATTTAGTCGTCTTTGGGTGGTATTTTTCAGTTTTATTTAAATTTTGATAGACCATGATTCTGTAAGCAAACAGTGGCGTCAGGGGACCCACGTGCGGATCCAGAGGGGGGTTAGGGGGTCCGGACCCCCCTGGAAAATCACAAGTAATATCGGTTTCTTTGGACACCCCCACCCCCTGGAAGAAGTTGGACCCTCTCCTCCCCTCTGTAATAAAACCATTGGATCCCCTCTGTAAACTGTAAAATAAGTTGATGACTAAAAAAAAAAACATTGTCCAGACTGTTTTCTGGCCGTCGGGCCTTGGGCCTCGACCCCCCCCCCCCCCCCCCCCCCCCCCCCCCCCCCCCCCCTCTCGCCTGACAAAAATTCCTTGATCCGCGCATGAACCCTGTTCGACTTGTTCATAACGCCAGGGCCACTGTTTAATGTGTGATGTACATTTTCTTGCGTCAAGGCCTTCATCATGTGCGACCCCAAACTTTAAAACAACACGTGGCCGGAATTTGATGTGCGCGGTCTCTTTGATCTTAAATAGATCATGCTGTCTTTGCCCGTGGCGTCAGCTGATATAATTAGCAGACGTTTTGTGAATTGACCAGGCTCAGCAAAAAAAAAAAATAAAATGCGAATTCAAACAGTTTGAAACTCTGATATGGGCGGAGACAGAGGGGGCAGGGGTCCGGACCTCCCCATGAAAATCATAAGTTGCCATTTGTTTCCTAGAATAAAAGCTGGTACGAACCGCCCTCGAGAAGCAATTCGACCCCCCCCCCCCTCCGTTGGAATTGTCTGGATCCGCGCACGCATGTCTGACAGGAATTTTATTTTTTATTTTTTGCATGTAGCAGGTTTAGCTATCATACTTTCTAGAGATAATTGGTAGAACTGCACAGGTGCGCTGGCTGATCTGCGCCTTTGTTGTTTGCATACAAAAATTGGGTAAAAAAGCTAAGATACACGGACGGTAAACGAGAGGCTTTTTCAACCATTTTTTTTTTGCAATTGTTGCGGTAAGCCTAACTTTAGACATGCACCTTCATCTACATTCCTTGTATGTGAGTATTTATGCCCCTGGCAAGACTGTGCGGATGTGCATGCTCGTCTGAGCCTTCGCTGGTTGCATGTGCGAGAGGTACTATAATCTCATGAACTGGCTCGTTTCATAGACAGCCCAATGTAAAGCATGATGCAGAAGCATGCTTAAATCACTTTTCATCTTGGTTTGTGCGTCTGTGCGTACGTCTGATGATCCACAGGAATCATTTAATGTGTAAGACCCATAATACAATTTCATGAGGACGCCGCGCTAGGCTCATCAGTGTCGTCTTTGTTTGATAAAAAGTTCCATCGGATATACAATGTATATAGTTATTTTATTGCGTTTATTGCGTGCACATTTTGGTGAAACTTAGAATTGAAATTGATGAACGCACATTTAAAGCACAGCTAATTAGTGGGAGTACGTAGGTGTCTGGATTCTTCATCAACTCCAAAACTTTGAGTTACCCGACGAGATTGCACAAAAGCACAGGCTCCCCTGAGCCTTCCGTGATAACATTTGTGATAAACACCAGCCATTATGGTTTCATCATGCTCGGATCCAGTGAATCAAAAAAAAAAAAAAAAAAAAAAGACGCTTGGGCATTTTTATGGAAAGGCTCAATGATCACAGACACGTAGGACACTGTGTGCACGCGCGCGTGGTTGTGTACATGTATTTGATTTTTGTCATGACTGGACAAAATATCTCCACGATTTGCATCAGTCCGACGTTCATTGAACCTAGCATTTATCATTGAATAAAAGTTTGGCATGCATCAATGCTGGATGCACGCGCACAAGCGACACTGACGATCGCACTGACAGGCGAAACGCTCCTGTTCCGCTGATATGTTTGTTAACTGACGCGCTCGACGAAAAACGAAAGCATCGTAGACAGACACACTGATTGACCAAATGAACGGAAAAAACGTTGTGTACGAACTATTAAAAATTACAAATAGGAAAAATGACCACTGTACGAACTAATACATGACATTTTGAGCTGACCGGTCACGAATAATTTATGGTGTACGAACTATTCGAGTGTACGAACTAATACAAGATTTACCGTATCTACACAAAACAAGAATTTAAAAAATCTCTATTCGCTGATGACGCCTCATTTATACTTGATGGTTCATTTAAATCATTTCAAACACTAATTGATATCTCAGACAACTTTAGTTACATTTCTGGATTAAAACTTAACTCTAAAAAACGTCAAGTCTTGCGAATAGGCAGCATGAGTAAAAGTGACATTGTATACTTAAAAGGCAGAAAAATCCGATGGAGTTCCACTGAAGCGAGTTCACTTGGTATGACCTTTTGCACTAACAAAGATGATATATTCCGAGCAAATCTAGAACCTAAACTTAAGCTCTTTGAAAAATGTTTAAAGCAGTGGCATCACAGAAAACTGACATTAATGGGTAAAAAAATTATGCCCTCCCAAAACTTCCACATTTGAACTAAGTGTGAGGTTGGCGCCGTTAAACCGGTTTAAGCCCTCCAGTAAAATATTTTACTGACCGTTCCAAGGCGGTACTTCTTTTGTGGATCTTTTATGTTTTTGTTCTGTCTTGTGTTTGCTATATTTTGTGCGCGTCTGTTTTTATGTGCTTTGTGGTCACCTGCTGGGAAAGGGCTGACCTCTTGGCTCTAGTTTGTGGTGTCTACTGTGAGTTTGTTACTTTCCCATTGGTATCCTGGGTCAGGTGTGGTACTTGATTGTATCCATTCCTGATCTTTGCACCCTTACTTACTTTGTATATGTTCTTTCCTCTTTACCTGATCCGACTAAAACTACTATCAAGAAAATCGAAACAATAATGTATGACTTTATATGGGCCTGCTAGGATAAAAAGAGATGTACTTACCATGGATTATGAAAAAGGGGGGTTAAAAATGATAGATCTAGAAATATTTATGAAATCTTTAAAAATATGCTGGATTAAAAGAATGATTGAATCTAAAGATGATGGATTATTAAAAAACCTATACCTAAACAAACTTAATCAATTTGGAGGAAAGTTATTATTTGAAAGTAACTATTCCGAAAATGAAATAGATATATTTACACAAAACGTTTTTTTAAAAGATATCTTAGCAGCGTGGTGTCATTGTGTCAAACATCCAGCCATCAGTAGCTACAGACACGAGATTTTATGGAATAATAGCAATATAAAGGTAGAAGGTAGACAATAATGTATTCACAGTGGTATAGCAGTGGTATAAAATATTTTGAAGACATATATGACAATGCAGCAAAATCGCTTTACACATTTAGAAGGCTAAGAGAAAAATACGCAATCCCAGAAGGTGATTTTTTGAAATATTTAACCCTCATACATAGTATACCCAATTCATGGAAAACTAATATTAAAACTGAAAATGTTGATATACCAAAAAAGCCATCTATTCTTGAACAAATAACTAAATCGAAACAAACAAACAAGTACACTTATAAACTACTTATGAAAAAGAAATTAACACCAGAAATAAAATCTGAACAAAAATGGATAGAACAATTCGGCGATGAAGGTCTAAACTGGAACAAAATATATACCAATCGCTTACAGGCAACTAAAGACATCCGACTTCAGAATTTTCAATATAAATGCTTAATGCGAATTATTTCTACCAACAAATATCTTTTAAAATGTAAACTTGGAGAGACAGCTTTATGCGAATTCTGTACAATGGAAATAGAACCTATTAATCATCTTTTTGGGGAATGTAACTATGTACATTTTTGGGCAAACCTGGCTACGTTTTTGCTGAGATATAACATAACAATGCATTTTAGCTTAAAGTATGTTACTTTTGGTATCACAGAAAGAGCACATTGTATCGAGACTCAGGTCAAAAATTTCATTATATTGCTCGGAAAATATTTTATATTTAAAAACAAATGCCTTAAAACTCAACCAACAATATCACATTTTAAAGTGTACCTTAGTCAAAGAATAAATGTTGAAAAGCATATCTATTTTATAAAAAATAGACTTGCCCAATTTGACACAAAATGTGTGAATCTTAAACCATTAATAGAGGACAATGCATAAACAAGAAAGGCGACTATCTCTCTATATCTCTCTCTCTCTCTCTCTCTCAACTCCCTCTTTCCTTTTCTCCCCCCGCCCCCCATTTTCTCATAAGTTGTTTCTGAATCCACCTTGTAAAACATATAGAGCTTTGATAAGCGAATATCAACTAGTCATACATTGTTTTTACTAAAACGTGACAAAATGTATAACTCTGCAATGGAAAATAAGGCATGTATAAAATCTGTCTAAGAATTGTTCAAGACCTCCTTTTCTTGCTGATATAATGCACACTGAAGTAGCTTATCTATGAATTTAAAGAAATTTGGGAGAGGAGACATACATATTGAGAATACATCTTGTCATGTTTTTATTGATAATGTGACACCTAAAGATTCATATTTTGTAGTATGACTAACTTATACATGTACCTGTGTATTGTAAAATGTATTGTGCTTGTATATGTTGTATGATTTTGTTTCTGAAATAAAACAATTAATTACAAAAAAAAAAAAAACTTGTCAAGGAATTTACATCGCTGCAGCTTCCATAAAAACCTGGAGATTCAGGTGACTTAGTCGCTTTTTTTTCAGTTTCACCAAAAATATGGTATTCATAACACAACTGTCTCATATTTGCGATAAAATCTGAGTCTGTAAAAAGCTTGTAACTTACAGCACTTAAAGCATATCTTCTCATCTCTCCTTGAAACTGTATTCTGACAGTGACCTCATCATCCTGGTCTATAGGGCCAGTTAAGCAAAAATAATTTGTGTAGAATTGCGATTATTTTCTTATCCATCAGTTTAAACATTTGTTCTGGGTGCTCAAAAGAACCGTCTCATCGAGACGGTTCTTTTGAGTACCCACAACATATGTTTTGGTTGAGAAATAAGAAAAATAATTTTCAGTTACACACTCTTATCTGGGGGCCTGATAAAATCTGTGTCTATGAAAAGCTTTTAAAGCGTATCTTCTCATCTCTCCTTGAAACTGTATTCTGACAGTGACCTCATCATGCTGATCCATAGGGCCAGTTAAGCAAAAACAATTTGCGTAAAATTGCCATTATTTTCTTATCCATTAGTTAAAACATTTCTTCTGGGTGCTCAGATGAACCGTCTCATCGAGACGGTTCTTTTGAGTACCCACAAGATATGTTTTGGTTGAGAAATAAGAAAAATAACTTTCAGTAATGTACTCTTATCTGGGTGCCTGATACAATCTGTGTCTATGAAAAGCTTGTAACTTACAGTATTTAAAGCATATCTTCTCATCTCTCCTTGAAACTGTATTCTGACAGTGACCTCGTCATCTTGATCTATAACACAAGTTTCCCCGTCCGGACTAGTGATGGTGGACTGTAATGTATTCTCAGTCAGGTATCTTCTGGCGCTACATATATCTTTGGTTAAATTACTGTAAAGATAAAAACCGCATTCCATGGGTGAAAATTCAGAATTTTCAAAATCCTTAAATGTAGATATTCAAATCTAACAATTGCAGTATGCATTCAAAATATTGACAATTTCAAACAAAATATTAAAAATTTCAAACAAAATTATAACAATTTCAGGCTTTGCAGGTCAATAGGCTTGAATAAAGGAATGAAGTCTGTTTGAATTACAGATTACACACGAATTACATAATGTAAGCACTCCAAAGGTGGTGTAGACGTTCAACACTCCCAAAAATATCATCAAATGTGCACAAAATATAGGGTGCACAAAACTGCACATGTTCAATGTGCGAACAATCATAACATACATGTACAAAGTTTGAATATGAAGGAATGAAAACTGCTAGAGTTTCATATTACACAAACCAGACACCCTCTAAGCATTTTATGGAACAAAATTCTAAGTTCAAGACCCCCAAAAATGAAATTAAAATCATGAAATGACTACAAAATAGGAGGTGCACATCTTCAAAGTGTGAACAATCATTATACAAAGTTTGCATATAAAAGAATGAAAACTGTTGGAGTTACAGATTGCACAAACCAGACACCTACTACGCATTTCAGACGAAAAAATGTCATAAGTTCATCACCCATCGAATATGAGATTATATTCATCAAATGTGCACAAAATGGTAGGGAGGTGGACATCTTCAATGTGTGAACAATGCAAAGTATGAATATAAAGAAAAGAAATTGTTCAGTTACAGATAAGGCCATGAAAAAAATGTGTGGTTCAGGCTACCTGACCTACCCTAAATTTTTACCTCCTACCCTAAACTTTTTTTCTCCAAATTCTAAAAATAATTTTGTTCTGCTATTCCCTTCCAACTTCAGAATTTGATAAAAAAAATATATCAAAATGACCATCTGAAATGGAAATCTAAATTTCTATCCATTCAGTCTTTGGTATTGGAAGTAGAAGTATTAAAACAAGGTTAGACCCTTTTAATCAGTTTTGTCTTATTTCATTTTCAAGCAGGTCTGAATATTCCAAGAAAAAAGTTTAAAAAAAAATCGTATCCTACCTACCTACCCTAATTTTTTTCAGGGTGTAACCTGAACCACACATATTTTTTATTTGGCCTTACTCAAACCAGACATCATCTAAGCATTTTTGGACAGAAAAATGTCTAAGTTCAACACTTATCTGGGGTCTCTAGGTAAATACTGACCTGACAGATTGAAGTAGCTTTTTCTTCCCTCTGATACCTCTCAAACTTGGGAAAATATTCATGAAATGTACACGAAAAACAGAAGGTGCACATCTTAATATGTGAACAATCATTATGCAAACTTTGAATAAAAAGGAATGAAAACTTCTGGAGTTACATATTACACAAACTAAGCACAGCAAAAGTGTTGCAGACAGACAGATGGACTGACCCATTACTAGACCTGCGTCGCTTTAAGAAATGGACCCATTACTAGACCTGCTTTCACTAAAGCGACACAGGTAGAAATCAGAGATGCTATGATATACCAAATTCTGTATTTTGAGGCTGACTCTCTGTTGAAAGTCAGCAGATTAGCCAAATTTATGCAATGTGCCCTCCTGCAAATAGTTTGGTACCCAGATCAGAACTGACAGAATATAGGTCCTAATAAGGATCCAAACTGTTGACATGAACTCTGATAGGGTTCCTGAAAAAATGTTATGAAAAGTTAATTTTGAAATAAGTCAGTAGACATCAACAAAAGTATGCTGTCTGCTACATAACATTTTACATGCATGATTAGTTGGTTCTGGTGAATTGGTACAAAGCACCAACCTTCCAGATGCCAACTGAAATCATATTCAAAAACGGACCCCATATGCAATACGTGCTATAGTTACGTGGGCTGCATCATTTGATGAATTGCTATTGTTTTTACGATTATATCTATAGACTGGCAGGCACTTGAAGCAAACGAATAACGAAAAAAAAGTAATGAAACAACAGCGCCGGGTTAGCGTCGATGAGGCACTATCACGTGACATTGACTTTATCACGATGTTTTTGATTCAGTTCACTCAAGTGCCTGCTAGAAAAGGAGCATCTATCTATCTATCTATCTATCTATCTATCTATCTATCTATCTATCTATCTATCTATCTATCTATCTATCTATCTATCTATCTATCTATCTATCTATCTATCTATCTATCTATCTATCTATCTATCTATCTATCTATCTATCTATCTATCTATCTATCTATCTATCTATCTATCTATCTATCTATCTATCTATCTATCTATCTATCTATCTATCTATCTATCTATCTATCTATCTATCTATCTATCTATCTATCTATCTATCTATTAAATGTGTTTAGACTACTCATGCCATTCTCAAATATTGTAAAATCAACCTGTATTAGGAAATTAGGAAATGACCAAAATAAGCCTTACCGCTTACTGTCAGATCCTACTTCTATGATATTGTACTTATGTAAAAGTGATTGATGAAATAAAATATGTTTAAACCAACAAAAGTATAAAAATTATCCAGCATGCAAAGAGTTTAGTTCCATTTTATCTGAGGTCTCTTGGTAAATACTAACCTGACAGATTGGAGTAACTTTTTCTTCCCTCTGATGGCTCTGTTGTTACCTCTCCTGCCCCCTCGCCTTGTTTTACCGCCACTACTGGGTGGGGACGGGGGTATTGGTAAATACTGACCTGACTGACTGGAGTAACTTTTTCTTCCCTCTGATAGCTCTGTTGTTACCTCTCCTGCCCCCTCGTCTTGTCTTACCGCCACTACTGGGTGGGGACGGGGGTGGGGGTGGAGAGGGTGATTGTACCAGACCAGCTGTTGTTGATTTACTTGGAGTTTTCCTGAAATCACAATAGCTCTTTACCTGCCAGTGTTGTCTGCTGATAAATACATATTATCATAATAGTAACTTGATCTGGCGTACTGTATCACGTCGAGTGGATGAGGTCATACCATCGGATCACCTGAGACGCGTAGCGTCGAGGGTGATCCAATGGTATGGTCTCATCCACGAGACGTGATACTGTACGCCAGATCAAGTTACTATTATGATAATATGTTTATTATAGGAAGTGTCTGCTGACAACCGGTTGTCACAAGCAAAAAGTCTAGTGACAACCGGTTGTCACCAGCAAAAAGTCTGCTGACAACCAGCTGTATTTTTCCAATACTACTGTATACTTTATTATTTAGCATGTTCTCTGGAAAATCTACTACCTGAGTCTAGTGGCATTTTAAATACAGTTATAGAAAACTTGAATAAATATTGAATAAGAAAATAATGAATTTTCAATTTGGTAATTTTATTACAGAAAAAGATTTATTTAGTTTGCATTGCAGAAAAATACCAGACAAAGATTTATTGCTTACAGTTTGCATATATCAAGGTTCATTTATCTGACACTAGCACAGCTTTAAGGGAACAAATATAGTATAAACCTATATAACTGCATTGTTAACAATGGATGGACAATATCATTTTAGCATTATCGGTATAAACTCTTGAAGCACCAGAATCAAACTGAATCCTAATTTTTTTGGAGGAAAAGATTGCACACACCAATCAGGTACCTGGAAGAGCAATCTGATACTAGGTAAAGAGATATCTGATCTTGGACTATTTGTAAACTTATCTTTGGCAAATTAATCATCAATAACCAGATTGGATTAGTAAAAGTCCAAAAAATCAATTGGAAGTTTCCATTTACCACACTTGTCCACCTAGCACCATCAAACATGTAACTACTTCAGCTAAAACGCCTAGTTAAGAATTTGCAGCTCTGCATTATTATGTTGTATCTAGATAAAGTCAAAACATATTGAATTTGAAATAAGCTTTGAAATAAGCTTGAAATAAAAATGATATTTCATCAATATTACCGTAATTCTTTAAGCACCAAAATCAAATTACTCACCAAGGAAAAGTTTCCACAAACAAATTAATCATGGATTAGCATGTCCCCTAAGGGGAGCTGAGTGAGTCTGACCAGGTAGTATTTATTAACTTTTATAATGAATAAGCTGTAAGAGTCCAGATAATCAACTGGAAGATTCCATTTTATAAGAGTTAAAAGAATAGTACCTTAGCTTTAATCATGATAAGTCAATTTACTAATAATTACCAAGCACTTAATATCATTTAATCATTATACACAAATGTATATTTTTTGTATAAAAATCTCTATATACAGACTAACATACATAAGTGTAGAAAAACAATTTATTGCAGAGTATATCATTAAATGCCTGATATTGTTGAATAGGGTACATATTATTATTGAAAAATATACAGCTGGTTGTCATCAGACTTTTTGTCACCGGTTGTCACCAGACATTTTGCAAGTGACAACCGGTTGTCACCAGACATTTTGCTGGTGACAACCGGTTGTCAGCAGACCAAAAAGTCTGTTGACAACCGGTTGTCAGCAGACCTCGCCTTTATTATATGCCTCTTCTGACATTCTTTCTGATTTTAAAACTTGTTTTGGTCTTTAATCCTGAAAAAGTGCGGGAAAGTTTGCCATAACGTTGCATTTCCTGACGTCACCTCAATATGTTTTCCGTCACTGGTTCCATGCTTGCAATTTACTTAATGTAACGTCGCCGCAAAAGCAGGTAACCGACGTTAGCCTCGTTTTAAAGGATAGTAATATGGATTCAGAAAACCTCAGTTCGTTGATCCAGCTTTCTGTATCAGATGGCCAGAAAACTGACAGTTCTAAAGTCGTATCATTTATAGGTATATAATAAATTTTGTAAACAATGTGGACCCAGATCAAAATGTACGGCCTGATCTGGATTCAAAATGCTTGAAACTCTGATGGTATTCCTGAAATAATTTTTAGAAAGATTATTTGCGGAAAAAAGCAGACAATGAAAAAAAGAAGGAAAATTTTTCCTTCATGCAAGGTAGAAGATAACTGCTTACAATGTATACTACAGAGAACAATGAAGGACACTTTTTTTTCCCCTAAGCCTTAATTCGGTAAATGTTCTAAAATTTAAACACTTTTCTCTTTTGTTCTCAAGTAAAATGTGGGTTTTCAGGGTGAAAATTCACAAAATAGCTGTCAGAATAGGGAACAGGGAAGACACTGATCAGACTGCTTCCTGTGCTTAGCTGCTTTAAACCATTGTCAAATGATAGAAGCCCATGTTCAAATCATGTTAGAGCTGGATACCACGATAATTTTTGTACCACTGCACTTTTTTACAGTGAATACCACGGTATGTATCAAGGTATACACATGAGTCAAGTGGGGATAGCAAATCAGCAAACTACTTGGGGGTCTGGAGGCATGCTTCCCCTGAACAATTTTGAAAGCTAGATGCAATTTCCTGTATTCATGAGCAGTTCACACCATGATTTTTGATTCAACAAACAGTCACTTATGGAATGCAAATTCTATAACGATTATGCTTCTTTCTCATAATATTTCCTAGTGTGGAGTTATTTTCCATCTTAGAATGCATGACAACCAACTTCAGAATGAAAGAAATGAACAGCCCTATATACAGGGATCAAATTTAAGATTTTTAACTACTTGCTAAAAATAGCAAGTGATCATTTTCCTTACTTGCTAAAGGTGAAGATCAACTTGCTAATTCAGTCCATATGTGGCTAATTAGAAAATTGAACAAATTAATTAGCATAATATGTGTTGACAAGATTATGTGCCAAAATTTATTTTATATATTTTATCTCCTTTCTGAAAGCATATTTTGGTTATATTGAAAACAGTGTAGATCCAGACCAGAAGCTGGCTGATCTGAATCTACACTGTTTTTCAAGCAGTTTATGCTATGTTACATAATTTGGAAATATTAGAGTTGATGTGAGAGGGACTTGTATTTACTTGCTAACAATAGCAAGTGATGGTAAATTCAGCTTGCTTTTTTTGAAAAATTACTAGCATTTAGCAAGTTAGCAAGTGCTAAATTTGATCCCTGCTATATACCATCAGTAGCACTTGAAGAGCCAGCACAAAAGATTCACCTGAACATTTTGTCTGCTAAGGTTGTCTGCTGCATATATTTTTCTAATTTTTATGCAAAATTTTCCGCAATCATTCTAACCCTGTTGTTTCTATGTTACAAAATATCATATTTTAATAAGCATTGTACTCATCTGAATATGCCATATTCTTTCTGTTTCAAATATGGCCTGTTTCCAATCTGATACAGCCCTGTGTGTGCTTCCCACATGATAAATATGGTATACCATGGTACATGTATTCCTGATCTTGCCATGGTATTATATCACAAAAATTGATAACGTGGTGAACCGTAATACCTCCCACCTCTAATTCATGTGCTGTTTGAATATGGGTTTTAACTTGACAATACTTTAAAATGAGTTGGAGTTGTTTGGATGACGTTATACTGAAAGTGTTGCCGCCCAGACTGATCATGTTGCGACCATTTTTTTCGTAAAAATATTTTGTGCTGTTCTGACCTTAGAATGTTTAAAAGTTTACAGATCACGTCATTTTGTTTAGAGAAATCCACTTGTAAAAAATGGATATTGTAATATTGTAAGGAAAGTACAGGCTTCTAAATGAGCCGTGGCATGAGATTTCCAACAATGTGGCATTTTGACATGTGTAGACTCGGACGAGCCTCTGCAGCCTCCTTTTAAGCTTAGAAACTCCAAATGGTGTTCAGTCAGTAGCTTAACAATCATAGAATACTCAATTGACTAGAAAAGGCTCTGATCGGACTGGGCGTAAGCGCAGGCTGATCTGAGGCTTTGCTGGTCGCACATACCTTATTGTTGGAAATCTCATGCATTAGCTCAAATAAGAGTGCATAATCAAAAATCAATTTTCTTATCTCTCCACCAAAAAATGTTGTGGGTACTCAAAAGAACCATCTCAATGGATAAGAAATTTTTTTTTTTTACACTAAAATCTGTTGTTTATCTAGACCTATGAGTAGACTTATGAAAGTCATTGTCAAATGAGCTGGTATCCAGCAAAGGTACAAGTTGGCATGTGCAGCCATCAATTCTCAGATCAGACTTCACATTATACACTGTCCGATCAGTTTTTAGTGGGCACTCTAGGGGTAGCCAAGGGTCAGACATTTCTTCAGGTGGAAAACTAAGACTCTGATCAGACTGTGTGAATGTGCAGACTGATTTCAATCTTTGATGAACGCATATGCCAACTTGTACCTTATGATAGACACTGGCTCCTTCCTTCGATCTGTCACGCTATCTCCTCCTAAACCATTGAATGAAATCCAACCAAATTTGGTGTGTGAGCAGCTCACATGAATGGGGCACGCAATGGCACAATTTTTTTGCCCTGCCCTCTGGGGCCCTGGGGAGGAGCCAAAAGGTCATGTATCATTAAATTTCAATTACAAAGTCAATTTCAAGTATTTTTTAACCAAACTTTGTGTCTTCTCACAAATGAAAGATATAAAACATTTTAGATGGGATTTTCATTCTGTCGTCTAGGTCATACCCCAGGGGGTGGGACTTGTTTGGGTGCAGGGGGTTAGGGGTCAAAAATTATTTTTTTCCGAAATTCAACCAAATTTGTTGTGTAAATCACTCATTTGAATGGCACGTGCAACGGCTTAATTTTTTCGTCACCACCCCCTGGGGAGGGGCCAAAAGGTCAAATATCATTAAATTTCAATTTAAAAGTCAATTTCAAATATTTTTAAATCAAACTTTGTGTGTCTTCTCACAAATGAAAGATATCAGACAGGATTTTCATTCCGTTGCCAAATTAAATTTTCTGAACACAGTCATGTGGCATATCAAATTAAAAAGGGATGATCAGTAGAAAAAATTTACTCAAGAATCAAACTGGTGACCTTTGGATTGGGGTCAAAAGTTCAAATACCATTAGATTTCTTCCGAGAGCATGGGGATTTGGGATGGCGCGCCATCGAATGTGTTCTTGTTATTTCCTTGCTAGCGGCAATTATTGTCGTCTGCTGATAATCTTTGCAAACTGTTTGGAACCAGATCAGGCCCGACAAAATGTCTGGCCAGATCAGGATCCAAACTGTGACACTCCATTAGTGTTCCTGAATTTTTTTTGAAAAAAATAATTTTGAAATAACGCAGTGTTTTCAGAGGAAAACTATGTCCCCCAACCTCAACTTGAGCCGGCAAGCATGCTTACTGCTCTTTATTGTGTCACAATGATCCATCAATTATTTCAAGGGAGAGCATGCACAAACACAATTTTGGTCAAACTTTAAAATTACAAGGTACTGTGGTTACCGTGATTATAAGGTCAAGGTCATTGAAATCTTATTAACTCAACAATGTATCTTTGCAAGATTGGCGCAGAAAAAACAACTGATTCAGAAGACAGAGTTCAGAAAAGGCTGAATTTACAGTTTACAGATGATGACCTTGAAATGAGGTGACCTTGAAAATTAGGTCAAATTCACCAAAATCATATCAACTCTACATTTTGCCACAATGATACAATACATTAGAGCGCCGATCTGACAAAAGGGTCCTTCGGGCATTTTAGCAGTTTTTGTATAATCAAAATTTCAAAAAACGTCAAAATTTTCAAGATTTTGCACGTTCTTACTTTAGAGTCAAATTACTTCTAACATGTAATACAATCAAAGGCGCAAATAGTTCTGATAAAATTTAGTGATACATATAATGTCTGTTGCCATGGCAACAGCTGTGAATATGGACTATGCATTACCTTTAAAACAGGGTACCTCATTTCAAATGCTTTTGTAAACAAAGGATGAGCGCATGTGGGCTATTTGTGCAGTATATGCAATTGTATACACATTAAATAAAAAAATATGGAGCATTCTTGAAATATTGCTCCTAGCGTCTTTGTTTTAGCGACATATGTTAACACAATGGTGTTGACGTCAGAACGTCATTAACAACGTTAAGTGACGTCATGTTTAGAACGCATTAATTATACGAGTTCAAACGCTCATATCTTTGTTGTTTGTAAAGATAATCTGTTCAAATTTTCTGTAATTGTTCACAACAGCTGGGTCTTACTTTCTCTGTAAATATCTCACTTTTGACTTTTATTGCCTGAAGGTCCCTTATGTCAGATCTTGGCTCATTAAGTTTACCTCAAATACATTGTTCATTTCAAGAGATGATACAAAAATCCTATTTTGGTTAAAATTTTACATTTCAAAGTGACCGTGAGAATAAGGTCAGGGTCATCAAAATCTAATGAACTCTTAACCCTCTCCTAACAATATATCTATGCAAGTTTGGTTAAAATTGAACCACAGAAGACAGAGCTCAGAAAAGGCTGAATTTACATTTTTTTAAGGATGATGACCTTGAAATGAGGTGACCTTAAAAATTAGGTCAAGGTCACCAAAATCATAACAACTCTACATTTTGCCACAATGATACAATGCATTAAGTATAGCTAGGCTATATTGTTAATTTCAAGAGATATCATACAAAAACCATATTTTGGTCGAAATTTGACATTTCAAAGTGCTGGACTGGGCCAGGCCAAGAAGAGTTGTTGTCAGTTACAAGTGAAAGTATGTGCACGAAGTACTGGTTAACTGCTTGTTCAAGCTTGCCCAGGAAAAAGTGTGGTTAGGTGAACGGACCGTCCCGCCATTACCATAGCTGTTGACTTGGGACGTAAAGCAACAAAACAAAACAAATTCAAAGTGCTGGTGTGACCTTGAAAATAAGGTCAGGGTCATCAAAATCAAATGAACTCTTAACCCTCTCCTAACAATATATCTATGCAAGTTTGGTTAAAATTGAACAATTGGTTCGGAAAATAGTCTGTGGAAATGCCTGATTTGTACTGTCTTTATATGAGGGTGACCTTGCAAATTATGTAAAAGTCACCAAAATCTAATCAACCCTTCTCACCCTTCCAACAATGTATCTATGCAAGTTTGGTCAAAATCCCTCAACTGTTCAAAGTATAATGCAGGGAAACCCTATTTAGGACATTTCAATGATTTCAGAGTGCTGGTGTGACCTTGAAAATTAAGTCAAGGTTACCAAAATTTAAACAACTTTTACCTCCTCCCAACAATGTATCTATGCAAGTTTGGTCAAAATCCATCAACTAGTTCAGAAGATAATGCTCGGAAACCATGTTTTGGACATTTCAAAGTGCCCCCGTGACCTTGAAAATAAGGTCAATGTCACAAAAATCTAATCAACTCTTCCCCTCCTTCCAACAATGCATCTATGCAAGTTTGGTCAAAATCCATCAACTGGTTCAGAAGATAATGTATGGAAATGAAAAAGCAGACGCTGACGCCGACGGGATCTGCACCAAAAACAATATATACAATGACATAAAAAAATCAGCAGACAACAAAAGCATGAAAAATTACCCAACTTGCAAAGAGCTAATGATCTTACTGTGAACTGGTAATACTTTCTTGGCTGTTTTCATCATCTGTAAGAATCAGTAGTTCAGGCTCTGGAATCAAAGGTAAGGACTTTGTGCTGTGACTAGCACTCAACAAGTCATCTTCTACATCTGAAACAGACAAATACTTTAGGCCAGATTTTTTTTATTAGTTGATTTACGGGAATTGTTTTCAGATTTAGAGTTGGGGGGACGAAAAAAAATGAATAAAAAAGCTCTGAAAATGACCAGTTGACTGGTCATTTTCAGAGCATTTTTTTCAGAGCTTTTTTTTTTCTTTTTTTTTTGTTTGATATCTCCAGAAAAACAGTAAAACTAGTAAGGTAATCTTTAAATATTTCATCATTTTCCTAAAAATCTGGACAGGACAATCACTTTTAACAGTGTCATTCTCAAAGATGCACAGACAGAACCTCAAAAAAATGTTATTTTTTTCAACCAAACAAATAATATTTAGAGTCGGCAGATAAAATAATTTTTTTTTAAGAATTTAAATTTTATTTTTTTTCCTACTTTCCGGAAAATTACAGTAGGAGGGTTCGTAAATCAACTACTAAAAAAATTCTGGCCTTAAGCGAAAATATATCTCAACTAGGAATGATATTATTACGTAAATGGGTCCCCAAAAAAGGAGGCTATGGTGGTGATATCATTTCTAGGCCTTGACGTGGGAAAACAGGTCTTTGTTAACTTACATGTGAATAAAAAAAAGGTTCAGACCAGCCTGTGCATCTGCACAGTCTGATCAGGGCCTTTGTTATTCACTCTCTAGAAATTATAATAGCTAACCTTTTTACATGCAAAAGTTCAACATTCAATCTAGCCCCTGAAACTTAGTACTAGACAAGTTTGACTGGAGCCTTGTCGCAAAACCAGGTTTTCTCTCGGTGAGGCCCAAATCTTATATGTACGTGGACAAGGAACATTTACATAATGAAACCTTTCAAAATAACAATCTATATATAAAATTCAAACTAGTTGTCAAGAGTATCTTAAAGTAAGTAAGGTGCAAAGATCAGGAATCGATACAATCAAGTACCACACCTGACCCAGGATACCAATGGGAAAGTGACAAACTCACAGCAGACACCACAGACTAGAGCCAAATGGTCAGCCCTTTCCCAGCAGGTGACCACAAATCACATATAAACAAACGCGTACAAAGACATAGCAAACACAAGACAGAACAAAAACATAAAAGATCCACAAAAGAAGTACCGCCTTGGAACGGTCAGTAAAAATATTTTACTGGAGGGCTTAAACAGGTTTAACGGCGCCAACCTCACCCTTAATTCAGATGTGGATCAAGACACATAGAAAAAGCAAAGTTCAGCTTTTTTTTCTTTAAAATAAGAGCGCAGCGGCCCAGAGCTTGTCTTAATATTGAGGGGTCCCTGGTTTGAGCCTCGTCAGTGGCACATTGTTGTGTCTTTGAGCATTTCACTTTGCCCACTGCTTAGTCCTGCTTCAACCCAGCAAAACGTCCCAACATGATTGAAAAGTTGTTGTCTGGTACACAAAGTATCAACTCAAATAAGCAGATTTTTCTTTAAAATATTGTCATGGACAAAAGTACAAATGTTCCCAAATCCTGAACTTAGTCATTTAATATCAAAACACTGACTGCAGGAATCAGACCTCAAGATAAGTGTAACTGAAAATTATTTTTCTTAGTTCTCAAAAGAGCCATCTCAATGGGATGCTTATTTTGAGCACCCAAAACACATGCTCTAACTGGTGGGTAAGAAATTTAAGAATTAAAATTCTAATCTAAAAAGAAATCTTTATAAATCTGGAACTACCTGGAAAAATCTTGAAAACTTTCACCCATGTATTGTTGGTTCATTCTTGCAAGCATGTGTGTATTGGTAAAGTGCAGCTATTAGGCCCAGAGGTTATAAAACATTTTTCATGTTCAACTCAACTGAGCATGAAATTTATTCTGCTAATAAATGTTAAAATTTAACATTTATTAACAGGATAAATACAACATATGATGAGTGGTTTAAGCAGACAAAATCATTATTTTTCAGAAATTTAGTTTTTATGAACAGTTGAAATTTCATGCTCAGTTGAGTAGAGCATGAAAAAAGTTTTATAACCTCGGGAGCTGGTTTCCCCTGTACAACTATAATCATTAACGTATAAACACATACATGTACAAAGCAGCACATTATTAAATATAAACATGAGATCATTTCATAAAATTTTGAGGATCTTACAGGAGTGCTCATGTATGTTTGAATTTATTAAATGAGTTTAGAAAAAGCTATAAAAATTCATTTTAGAAGTACAATGTATAGAAATTCTAAATTTCACCTTATAGCTGTGTATAGTCAATGAGTCTCTATATTTCATATTATTTAACAAGTTTGATCAAAGATTTCTGTTAAGGGATTTCAGATGCATAAAGGGGGGTTTGATTTGCTGATCTTATCTAATTTTTCTTCAATACCTTAATCAAAATAAAATAAGTTGGTTTCAAAGGGGGAGGGGGAATCTTAAAAGCAAACCCACTGACCCCTCTCTGGATCTGCAACTGGATGGTAGACATTTCTATGCATAAAACACATTGCACACTCTAAAGATTCAACATTGTTTTGAAGAAAATACCCACAGGGACTTTGGTGTTATTTCATTTGCATTTGTTACTCTTGGATATAATCTATGATTGGATATCTTTTCAGGGCCTTTTCTACCCATCTCTAGGGGCCGAATTTCGGCCCCATTCCCAATCAAAAGTAGTCACCTTTTTCCCAATACCATGTCTGATTTTCCCAATAAAGAAAAGTAAAAAAAAAAAAAAAAAAAAAAAAAAAAATTTTTTTTTTTTTTTTTTTTTTTTTACTTTTTTTTTAAAGACCCCTTCTACTTATGAGAAACAATGACCCATATCAGAATGATACTTAAATACTTGTGCTTAAGTAGTATGCTTGGCATAATACAATCTAATATAACTTGATTTTGAGGATATATTTTATATTTTGCTACCCTTGTAATGTTCTATTTCGTTAATTTCTCCCAATTTTGATGTTAAGTCGATCATTTTTTCCCAATTTTGGCCAGGGGCCTTTTCCCAAAATTGCTGGAAAAGGCCCTGCTTTTTATATTAATTGGGTGTACAACCATGCGGCTCTTTTCATCTAAGAATTTTTTAATCCCTTGTCCTGCTGTCCCTAGATTTATCCTTTAATAGAAAACCCTGTAGATCCAGATCAGTTGGCTTCTGGCAAAGCCATCTGATCAGAATTCACACAAAATTCCACTCTGCTTGTAAATACATACGTTTATTTACACTTTCGAAGCAAGCCTTTAATGAATCTTTAGATTTTTGCAACAGTTCATAGCCTCATGAATGACAGAAATTTGATTATTAGATGCCAAGATCATTTGTCTGTGCAATATGCTTCAAACATCAAACTCATTCGCCAGAAGAAATGACACTGGTGTTGTGATTGACAGCCAGTCACACCCGAATTGCACATGCAAAACAAGCTTCTTGTTTGCTACACTGGCTGTCCGTGCCCACACTGCCTGTTCCGCTTTACACTCCGACAAAACCGTTAATACGATAACATATTAAATACAAAACTGTTTTGATTCCTAAATTGTAAATAAGTTTTGATAAATAAAATGAAAATCATGAATACTTTGGGTCTCTTGCAAAGTAAAAGTTCCATGATCATACCAAAAATTAAATTCATTTCTTAAAATAACTCTAATGCTGCAGGTTAAACAGAGTTCTCACTAACTCCAAATTTGGATTATTTTACTCCAACTTTTTGATTCTGACTCCAACTTTTTCAAAAGAGCCAATAGAAAAGTATGGTAAAACTCCAATTTTTTCTGGCAAACAGAATTTTTACTCCTATTTTCAAAATCCTAGTGAGAACTCAGTTAAACAGGATTAAAGTTTGGGATGCTGCTGGTTCACGGCCTCAAATCTCGGCCTCCTTCTCCAAAAAGAGCAGAACGTAAAGTGAGGCGAAGGCCCTTCCGGGAAGCAGGCAGTGGGCAAAACAATGGAACACGGTAAGTTGTGTTGACACATTTTCAATCATAAGTAAAATTTTAGCGCAAAACTCGAAAATCTAAGAATGCTATGCTTCGGGCAATTGTTCAAGCTATCCGTAGAGCATGCTGTTTGCACATTTGAACTTAGTTTGTAAGCGTGAGAGCTTTTCTCCCGTTGCACAGTTGTCCAAGAAACGGTGGTTCCCGCATGGTTTTGCCTTCTAACCAAACGTATAGTAGCGTTTGGACCCTTATTCATACTACCGAGGCCCCTCCACACCCATGTTGTCCCAAATGCAATTTTTCAAGATATTTCAATGATGATTGAGTGATTTAGAGCCAAATTTCTTTAGGAGCAGGAGGCGAAGGGCAGGAGAAGGAGGCTGGGAGAGGAGAAGCAGGCGGCGATGATATCAAAATTTGCATTGATTTTGCTTATTTTTAATAATATACTTATCCAATCCACAGTACAGCTCCGGTGGTTTTTCACAGACCCACCCAAGCCAGTGGGGAAGGATTTTTAGCCCAAAGCAACCCCACCCGATGTTCCGTGCAAGTCTCCACCGCGGGAAGGATTTTTCCCGCCGTAATTCCACCGCAACCACACCGCGGGTCAACATTTTTACCTGTATGATAAAACTGCTGGCTTGTGACGTCCAAATGATTGACAGCTGTAAAATGGATTAATCAATAGATATGCCATACATGCAGAAAATAAATACAATTTATGTACATTTATTGTTCAGTGTTTTCTTTTATCTTCTAATTATAATCCATGATCCACATTATCGCCAAGTTATAATTTTAATTTATTTGACAAGCGATGCTCATAATCTCTATGTTTGCATGTAAGCTCAGAAACTTGTGACTAATTATTTCACTACCTTGCTTGGAGGTGAGGTCATTTGTCTTAAATGTACACTGAAAAGACATCCAATTATATGCAAAAAGCAGTTGATTGGCGACTACAATGCGTGACAGAGAGAGCATAGCATATTCAGGAATATTTTCTTCTACATTGTCTGTTGCAGAAACTTCCAATGAGCGCATAAACTGTCCACTGTTTTGCAACGTGCGTTGAGTCACGTAGGCACACCTGGCCACATGCAGAATCACCATCAGAAAAAGGCCATGTCGTAGTGTAATGCTGTACATGAGTTCCCTACCGTATTAACCAAAATTCTCAATCTACTGACCACGTAATATAATGAACAAATTTTTTTCCCATTTAAAATAATTTTGATGTTTAGAATCGCATTGAAGACATGCGCGGACCTAGAGGGAGGACAGGGACTCCCCCCCCCCCCCCCCCGAAAGTCATAACGCTATAGGGTTCGTTAGCATCCCTGGAAAATTAAAAATGTCGCTAGCGTTGGATGCTCTCTCAACTCATCAACTAAAAACAGTTGTCAAGAGTTGGACCCCCTCTGACCCCCTTTCTGGATCCGCGCATGGAAGCGACGATTCTAAGGAGTAACCACAACATATTCACATGGGTGAAATTTCAAAAATTCCTAAATCCTGAACTTTAGGAAATTCAAATATTAAAACTTGCAGGATGCCTACAAAAGGTTAAATGATCAAGTGTGTTTAAATTATCTGAAAACTAATCAGGGACACTGTCATAATCTGCATAATTCGGCATTTTGAGGTTGACTTTCTATGGAAAGTCAGCCTCGAAATCCTGAATTCAGGATTAATCCAGAAAATTTTCACCAATGTATTCAGAAGACGGGGGGGGGGGGGGGGGGCCCTGTGCCCCCTCCCTCTAGATCCGTGCACGCAGCGCAGTGTATTTATACTGCAGAAAAAAAAAGATGCAAGACCAAAATTTAGACTTCTAGTCACGCTGAATTGATTAGCATGAGCATGTAAAGGAGTCCTTTGCGCTGCCGCATTGTGCATACGCGTTACAAAAGAGAATCTCCCACAAGAATGATTATTTTTCAGTATTTCATATCATGTTTTCTGTGTGTTTCAATAACCACCAAACACTCCTTGATCTCTGAATCCACTGTATCACATTTGAGCTCGCCTGAACAACGGTCAGTACGTTTCTATTATACTTAAAAATTGATTCTATTACGGAGAGCTGCCCTTCTCGATGAAGATGGAAAATATGCATGTAAAATAATGTTAAAAGATACAAAATACGGACCGTCACTCCCGCAAAAACGGTAAATATCCTACAATAAATATAACGAACATGATTGCCTGCGATATTGTACTTGCGTAAGTAGTGGAAAACTAGAACGATCTTTACCAGAGTCGGTCGTTTTTGTCATTACAACGATGGGAAATGTACAAAGTATGAAACCTGTGCACATTTGCTTATATAGGTTTTATATTTTGTTCATTTTCAGCGCTTGCACTCGTTTAAATCAGCTGTATGACATGGAGTCATCCTCGTTAACCCAGGCGTGAGTCGTGACCCGTTCCGTACCCACTACATTCCGTACCCACTGGGATGAATGATGGGTCAGGCCTGGATTACCGAGGACGTCATCGGATTTGATTCTTAAAATATATCGGGCTCTTGCACGGCGCAACGAAAACACGTGCAAAACAAGAGTTTCAGATGTCTTACTGTTCAGCATGCGCAGATCCAGAGGGACAGGGGTTCAGACCCCCCCCCCCCCCCCCCCCCCCCCCCCCCCGAAAATCATAAAACTACCAAGCCTACATTCAATGTTGGAGCACATTGGTCCGCAAGCGAAGCGCCATTTAAATGGCGTTTTGCTTTTTGTGGTATTTGGATCCTCTCTACCCATCAACTAAAAAAAAACGCTGTCAGAGTTGGTGCTTCAGTGTCTAGGTCAGTTCGAGAGGTCAAAGGTCCCATGTGCAGAATTTTTCTGCTTTCCACTGTCTGCTTCTACACAATAGTTCACAAAGATGTCCACCTTCTTGAGACAAGTTTTCAGACATCCTCTGTCAAGGTCATAGCGAGAGGCCAAAGTTCACCACTACATTCGAGCTGCGACGTGCGATTTCTTCCAACAATGTGGTATTTTGACAAGTGCAGACTCAGATGAGTCTGCTCAACTCCAACTTCGGTACCTTAATCATAGTATAGTCAAGCCACTAACAAAGGCTCTGATCAGACTGCGCGTATGCGCAGGCTGGTCTGAGCCTTTGCTGGTCGCACGAAAATCTCATGTCGCGGCTCAATTATCTCCGATTCTTGAAATAATACATACATGTCAACACACCTTGCTACAGAGCATCTGTGGAACCCCAGTTTGCAGATACAAAAGTACGCAGCAAAGACGGTAAAAGTCGAGATATAATGTCATTTTTTTTTAATGTTTTCCTTGCATAGAAAGCAAACACCTTTTGTTGTGGTTGGTTCTTTAAAGATTTATGAAAAATTGCATGATCTGGGGTGGTATGGGCGACGGCTCTGTGGAGACTTCCCTACTGTGTTTCTGTATGAGGTGGGGGCATGCGCGGATCCAGGAATTTTTGCCGGGGGGGGGGGGGGGGGGGGGGGGGGGGGGGGGGGGGGGGGGGGGGGTCCAGGCCCGACTGCCAGAAAACAGCTCTGACAACTTTTTAGTCCTCAACTGTACAGAGGGTGTCCAATAGTTATTTCAAACAAAACTATCATTTTCAACATATTCCGGGGTGGGGTGGGGGGGGGGGGGTCCAAATGCTAATTTCTATAGAAACCCATATAACTTATTATTTTCGCCCCTCTGGATCCGCACATGGGGAGACTGTGCGTGTGCACATGCCCATTTTGAGCCTTCGTTGCTTGCAAATGCGACAAGTACACGGATGAGTCTTGTCTTGAGAGACGCTTGCAATGAGCAAATGATCAATTGTAATTGTACACATCAGTCTTCATCTTCGCAAGCCAAGGGTACTAACTCCACTTCGTTCCTGGTGTTAGTACCCTTGGCTTGGGAAGATGATCAATCTTTTGAAAACCATCCTCATATTTGGACCTGCTCATGAAATTTTTGCAGTTATCGCATATATTTGCCTACTAACTAGTGTCGGACGCTGATAACCTTTGCAAATAAGTTGGACCCAGATCAGACACGACAAGATGTCGGGCTTGATCTGGATCCAAACTGTTTGACACTTTGATAGTATTCCTGAAAAATTCAAGGTTGTTTTGAAAAAAAAATAGACGACAGAAAAGCATGCATAATCTGTCACTTGTGAGCGATGAAGACCCTGTCCGAGATATACATGTATGTTATTCAATCGCTGCATTTTTTCACGTACGTACATGAAAGGGGCCTTTCATTTATACACAAGGGCGATTTTGGCTTTGAAGTTTGAAGCCGACAAAGAATGTTCAACCTCAGACGTCAAAGATCATGTCAAACTTTATAAGCGGTGTTTCTGTAAAAATCCATGCTGTGGGCACTCCTAAGAAATGCCTCTCCAAGGCGCTTCTACCGAGTAGCATCAACATGTAGGATACACAACATTTTGTCGAAAATAATTTGGTCGATACGATTTTTGGTTGTACATACGATCTTGAATCGATGGATCTTACCGTCTAATACGTTTGCATTTAATGAGTTGAGAAATTTCTTAAGAAATAAAATTTGAAAAACATACGAGTTTTTTTCATGTCGGTCAATTTTTTGGACGAGTTTTAGACAATATGACGCAGTCGATTGAACGTCAAAACTAATAAAACGTCGTATCGACTGTATGTCGCATTCGAGCAAACGCCGTATCGACATAATATCTTTCGACCAAATGTCATAGAAGCATGCACCCTCGGAATATGCAAAAGAAAACTGCATTTTATATTACTTTACTGTCCTGCCAGCCAAGAGTGACTGACGACGTTTTGTTTACAAAGTTATAAGGGGATCACTTATTTATTTATCCTATCCGCAGGATAGGATTAATACAGAAGAGATCTCTCGATTCGTGTATGTACAAGTTAGTGTTTTACTTAACAATTTGTTAACACAATATTTCATCACTGTCACTTTTGGTTGGCACGACAGTAGTTATCGTCAAATATGGCTGCTGATTGGCGGAAAATTAAAACAAGCCAGGCGTCGTGTTAATAAATCAAAATAACGGATTAATGGATTAATAAGTCATTTACAGGTAAGGACATTTTGTTACCATTTTCTGGACCTATCTCGTGGGATACCGATTTTCACGTCAGTTTGATCATTCAAACCGAGTGAAGAAGGCAGCATGCACACGAGGGAATTAGTTCATAGGACAGTTTTGGTTTTGTTCAGTATCTTGATTCTTCGAAATGCATGTAGCCCAAGACTGTCATGAGGTAGGGATATCACATGGGTGAAAGTTCAAAAAAAATCAAAATCCTGAACTTTTGAAATTCAAATCTTAAAACAAGCATATCAATACTTCCATGTTTTAGCTGTCATAAAATGTCTTAAGATAAACTAAAAATAAATCAGAAAAGCTATTTTAATCTACTTCATTCAGGATTTCTGTGGAAAGTGGATAGTCGACCGCCAAATCCTGAATTCAGGAATAATCCTGAAAACTTTCACCCATGTCATCAGACTGAGAGGATGCACAGGCTGATCTGCGCCTTCGTTGTTCGCGAACTCCCGTCAGGGTTTAAATATTGTTTCCCCATCTTCCCCATGTAAAAACTTTTAACAAACTGAAAGATAGTTCCCTACCTACCGTCACAATTTTAATATTGAATGTAACCTGAAACACGCATATTTTTGTTTGGCCATAGTGACGCATTGCACACTAGCTTAAAGCAAACAGTGAAATGAAACGCTAGTTGATCTGGGTCCACATTGTTTGTTTAGATACATGACTTCTCGGGGGTTGAACTATAACTTTAAATTAAGTTAAGATTTAAAGTATTTCAGTCATGTCGGTATATCAAATTAGACAAGATACCTAATATCTTTTTTAACATATCTTTACCCTATAATTCGCATGTGCGAGCAGTGAAAGGTCTGGTGTGGAAAATAATTTTAGGATCATGCCCAAACCACCTGCACGTTTAAGACCATATACAAAACATCTGCGAAGTTTCCAAATTATCGGAGGAGTTACGCTCATAAATAAATACACATTGTATCCGAGATTGGCATAAGGTACAAGTTCACAAGTCGAAAAAAGTGAGAAAAAAATAATTTGACGATAATGGACCAAACCAAATGCACATCCTCAGTCCATGGACAAAACATCTGTGAAGTTTAAAAAAGATCGTACTAAAACATGTAGGGGGGAGTTGTGCTCATTAAGTTAAAGTACCCCCTCATTTCACCAATGGACAAACTCATTTTAATAGTCTCATTTCATATACGTCAGGAGACAATTAAAAAATCTCCTTGCCGTGAAACTATTTACTACTATATCCGTTTTAAGCAAAAGTGGTCCAGATCCCTTGAAAATCTGTAAGCATTTAATATTGGCCAATCATCGACACGCCAGCGAAACGCCATTTTAAATGGCGTTTCGCTGGCGGGTCGAAAATGGCCCGCTTGTAGTAGTATTTTGATCATATCTCCCTCCTTACCAAAGTACGAATACCCCCTCCCCCAAAACAACAATAACAAACAAATAACAAAAAATGTACTTATTTTTTTAATGGGAGTAGAAAAAGCTTTGACGAGACTGCGCAAATGCGCGTTCGTTGCTCGCAAATGCAATATAAATCACAGTCCATTGCATGTCTTCGTCTTCTACATCTATAGTTATTTTTAATGGGGGTAGCGAAGGCTCTAGCGAGACTGCGCCCCTGCGCGCAGTCAATCAAAACACCAACAACTGCATGTCGTTTACGTTTTTCAATGAGAAGAGCAAATAATAATGGGCATTAGTTGCTCGCACATGCAATAAAGCCACTTTCCACTTATAAATGTATAGTTATGTTTTGAAAGTGAGCAGCTAAGGCTCTAGCGAGGCTGCGCATCCTGAGCTTTTGTTGCTCGCACGTGTAATAAAACCCCACCATCGATTACATGTATATATCTACCAGACGTCCTTAAGTTTTTAATTGGGGTAGATAATGCGCTAACGAGTATGCGCAAATGCGTATTCCTTGCTCGCACATGCAATATAAATCACCGTCCATTGCGTGTCTACGTCTTCTTAATGTGCGTATTTACGTCTTCTAAGGCCATCCTTAAAAATATATTTGTTTGCCGTGCATTTCAGTTTGGGTAGATAGGGTTTTTTTTAGAAATTCAAAACCAACAACTGCATGTCGACTACGTTTTTTTATGAGAAGAGCAAATAATCTTACGAGACTACGCAAATGGGCATTTGTTGCTCGCACATGCAATAAAGCCACTGTATAGTTAGGTTTTGAAAGTGAGCAGCTAATGCTCTATTGCGAGGCTGTGCATTTGCGCAGACTAGCCTAAGCTTTTGGTGCTCGCACATGCAATATAAATCACCGTCCATTGCATGTCTACGCTTCCAAAGGTAAGAATGCATACAATAACAATCAATGTAACCTTTCTTCAATATTCAAATACAGCTTTTAATGATTTTGAAGACGAGTTTGTTAACAGAATTAGAGAAAAAATAATAAAGATTCTCAGAAAGGCAATAATTTTTTGGGGGTAGGGTCTGTTTTGGGTGGGAAGGTAGGAGCACGGCTAACCAATATTTTTTAAGGTTGGCCTAAATGTATAGTTTTGTTTTGTATGCTCAATAGCGCTCGTTTCGAGCTTTCCTTGCTCGCACAATCAATTAGAAAACACCAACGACTGCATGTCTATATATGTCTACTAAATGTACTTATATTTTGGAGAGTAGAAACGGGTCATCATCGGCCCACTAGCGAAACACCATTTAAATAAAACATGACATTAAACCATCTATTAAATTTATTTGTATTATTCATGTAGTTTGCATACTGCGCAGATCTGGACTAAGTTTGCCAATCTCGGGTATACAAGGTCTTCACTTCTACGTTTGAAATTAAGACTTCTTTACAGCGAAGGTTAAGAATGCGGACTTGGTTGATGTGAGAAAATTAAAAAGACAGAATAACAATTCTTATTAAAAAAATAATCATTATTTCATCAACAGAGAGGGAAAAAGACACAGCATCCAATAATAAGTAGTATTTTAGTTCACGCTGTCGCCAACGGCGTGTTCTAATTAACTAGCTAATTGGACCATGGATCCTTTATTCAATATAGGGTCGGTAATTGGACATTATTGTTCTCGCTAATTAACAAAACTAAACGCCTATTAAACAAACTAAACGTATAATAAATGGGCAATTATCGAAGCTGTTAGAAGTAAACCAAATGGGTTTATTTTGCAATTGTCTACCTAAATACTGATGGGAAGAATGGGTTTGTAGGCCCCCCATCGGTAAAAAGATGTGTTTAAATATTTAATAATTATGTTGATTTAAGTAAGAGTCTATCTATTTATGATTTATAGGCGTAGGAGTCTCGTAGAACGGTCAATGGGGCGCCCCGATGTGCAAATTTCAAGGAACACTTGGTTTGAATTCCTCTTTTTTCTGCGTCTAAGTATTTCGCACCATCAGTAATTGTTGCTCTTAATCAAAGCTTGAGAGGGGGTGGGTATAAAACAGAGGTTCGACCCAGTCTGAGATTTTTGATAATCCTTTTCCCAAGAACTTAGGGAGAAATACACAAGTATCACTAATCTGTGAGCATTACATGATTCCAATGAGAAAAAAAGTGAACCACACATTACGTTGGTGGTGGCATTTAAAGCGAAGTAATTTCGATTTATTTAAATGGTTTGAAATATTCATACATGCAAGTTTGATATAGATTGGATAAGTATATTATTAAAAATAAGCAAAATCAATGCAAATTTTGATATCATCGCCGCCTGCTTCTCCTCTCCCAGCCTCCTTCTCCTGCCCTTCGCCTCCTGCTCCTAAAGAAATTTGGCTCTAAATCACTCAATCATCATTGAAATATCTCGAAAAATTGCATTTGGGACAACATGGGTGTGGAGGGGCCTCGGTAGTATGAATAAGGGTCCAAACGCTACTATACGTTTGGTTAGAAGGCAAAACCATGCGGGAACCACCGTTTCTTGGACAACTGTGCAACGGGAGAAAAGCTCTCACGCTTACAAACCAAGTTCAAATGTGCAAACAGCATGCTCTACGGATAGCTTGAACAATTGCCCGAAGCATAGCATTCTTAGATTTTCGAGTTTTGCGCTGAAAATTTACTTATGATTGAAAATGTGTCAACACAACTTACCGTGTTCCATTGTTTTGCCCGCTGCCTGCTTCCCGGAAGGGCCTTCGCCTCACTTTACGTTCTGCTCTTTTTGGAGAAGGAGGCCGAGATTGGAGGCCGTGTGGTTACACTAGGATAAAAATTTGAGAGGAGTGTATTACTCCTCTCAAAATATTACCCTATTAACCTGCAGCATTGCAGGAGTGCAGTACTAGTTGCAGGGTTGCCACTCAATATCGATTTCAAAATTCCCTGACTTTTCCCTGACTTTCAACCGTTTTCCAGACCCTTTTGGAAGGCCAATTTTAGCCATTTTCATCCATCGACTATTCGAAGATTTTGCACAAGTATTTGAACTTGCTGATTTAATCTTTAAAGAAATATCTTAAACCATAAATATTAGAAAAAGAATGTTTCTGAACATAAATTGCTTGCAATTTATGTTCAGAAACATTCCTTTTCTAATATTGCTTGCAAATTATGGAAACTAAAATTTCCAGAAGCCTGTTAACTAGCATCTTTTTAGGAAAATTTTGAAATTCCCTGACTTTCCCATGACTTTTTTCATTTTTTTTAAATTTCCCTGACTGAAAATGTAATTCCCTGACTTTTCCCTGACCTGGAAAATTTTTCATTTTCCAGAACTTTTTCCCTCACCGTGGCAACCCTGAGTTGGGTGGAAGATTCTTATTCTGTTAACCTGTAGCATTCCAGTATTTAAAGTATATAAAAATATCCAGCATGGCAATGTTTAAAAAGTAGCTCCTCTTATCTGGAGCAGTGTATCCCACCTACCTGATACTACCGTCTCCTGCTCTGCCTGATGTAGCTCCTCGTCATAATCATGGGCGTTCATGTGCCCGAAACAGCGGACAACTTTTGTGGAGTACACATGTGAGTTTGACGCCAGGGGTATCTCAATTACGCTATCTGATGACAAGATGGATGAGCTTTTCTTCTTTAGGCCTCTACATCCCCTAACCCCTTTGGGTTTCTTTGCCTTTAAGTATTCATCATCACTAGAGTCACTCTGGAGGGAAGAAATACAGCCTATAATATGGGCCTCAACGCAAGAAAACCTGTCTTTTGGGATTTGCAAACAACAAAGGCGCAGACCAGCCTTCACATTCTCGCGGTCTGATCAGCGCCTTTGTGTTTCGCTTTTTTGAAAGTATCATTTCTAAACTTGCTACAGGTGAAATTTCAATTTTCTAGCCAGACTATAAAGCTGAGGAGACTGATTTTACCTTAATCTTGCTCTGACATAAACCCTGAAGATGGGTTTTGTTGCGTCGAGGCCCATATCATATACAATGAACAACCTAATTAGAGCACTTTGTGCAACTTTTAACCATTTGAGTTGAATTGAATTTCCCATTCTTATCAATTGGACCAGTCCATTTCCAAATATAAACCATGTGAATTTTGACAGGGACTCTCTATGCAAACCCTTTGTATAGAGAGTCCCTGATTTTAATCATAATCAAAGTATTTTCTGTAAGTAATGCGGAGGAATCATGCAAAACAGTTTTTCATGTATCGATTTGTTACTTCAAATGGGCAATTTTAGTTGGGGTCCTACTTACATAACGATATCTTGGAAGATTTCCAGTCTAGCGGTCCCCAGTAATTGTATGAAAAAGGTGCGCTTTGCCCGCACCTAAGTTTGAGGTGGCCCTACAAAGGCGTGCTTCGCACGTAGGACACTATAAAGAGTCATGCGATAGCATGTCGATCTCTTAAAATCGACAAAAAAAGCAAAAATTACCCCAAAAATGAACTCTGCATGCGATTTTACATTAATACCTTTGGTATGTTATACCAAAAGGTATTAATGAGTTCTTGAAGATGAAAAGAAAACATGCATTGGTTTCCATTTTTGGCGCATCAACAGTCAACAAGTATCACGTGATGCACCGGAAGCAAACGGGCAGTTTCCAATGTAAACAAAGAGATGTCAAAAGCGTTTCACTCCGTTAAAAACAGCTGTATAAATGCCTCTTGGGCTAAGAAATCTGTTTAAGCTCTCGGAAAATATTGAAAGTCTTGTTCACTGGCTATTCCAGTTAGGTTTGATTTTAGAATTAAGTGGTATTTTGTGTAGATTTTGTGAAAAGGGTCGTTTTGGCCTCAGAAAGGACTCATCTTTTAGTACAGATCAGTGTTGCTGGCATTGTCAGGGTTCCCACAGAAATTCAAAAACAAAATTCCATGATTTTTCCATGATTTTTCCATGATCAATAATGTAATTTCCATGATCATTTAACGCGCGGCATCCAACCTCCCCTCTTGGCAGCATCCTCAGTATTCTTTACCGCATTGAGCATAATTAGTACTTACTGTTATTAGAACATGTCTTTTTTATATCTTTTCAATATTTCTTTCAATAATTCATCATTCTATATCTTTTCCCAAATAACTAGACGAAAAGGTCACTTATATGGCCAATTTTAATATCAGAAACACCAAACTACCTGGATGATTGAATTGAAATGGCTCCAAAAGTTTTATGATGGTGTATTTTGATTAACTTTTATTCAGGATTTCAAGTGCCCTTCCACAAAAAAGTAGGGAAAAAGTAAGGATAAATTTTTTGAAAAAATAGGAATTATCCAATGTAAAAGGTAGGGAAAGTAGTTTTTTTTTCAAACCAATAATTCATAACACTGAGTTGTTAAATTAATGATAATATATCTAAATAAGAAGGATAAAAGTGGTGACAATAAAATTATCCAAAAACAGAGTGACGTTTGCAGCTGAAAACTTCAAAGTGAGAAATTGAGTGGTCATTTACCAAAAAATAAGTCTAATTATTGAGAAATCTGAGCGAGCAGAACGAGCGGGGAAAATTTTCTGATGATTTTATTGCATAAATGACATTTTAAGAAAGAAAGCTAGGATAGTAAAAGTAAGAAAGGTGGCAAAGATCAGGAATCGATACAATCAAGTACCACACCTGACCCAGGATACCACATGGGAAAGTAACACAACCACAATAAACATCACAAACAAGAGCCAAGAGGTCAGCCCTTTCCCAGCAGGTCAGTAAAAATATTTTACTGGAGGGCTTAAACCAGTTTCACAGCGCCAACCTCACCCTTAGTTCAGATGTGGATCAAAACACATAGAATTTTGGTTTGCATGAAAGACCCCTAACTTATCCATGCATCATCTAGAACATATAAATCAAGATATAAAAAAAGGAGATAAAGCAAAGATATGGACTCAACAGTACATAAAACTGAAAACCAGACCAAAAGAAACCCAACAGGTAAACCCTGGTGGGCCTGACAACAGCCAAAGCATCGGGCCCCTGCCATCTCATCAATAGATGTCTTTAAGTCGGAACCGTAATAGAGTCTGAAGTCCGACCCACCAGCGTGCAATTAAAGAGGAAAGCAGTAAGGTATTTTCATGAATATGTAGGGAAAAGTAGGAGAACAAAAAAGTATGAATTGTAGGGTCCGCTTGAATGCCTGTTTTATATGATTCACCCTGCAAACTAAGAATCTGATAGGTCAAAAGATTCAATGTGGCTTTTACATTCCATTCAAAAAACGTACGAACATCTTTTGGTTAGACCTTATATACGAATAAAAGAATACTTCTGACATGCCTAAATTGCATACATTTTTTAAAGCTACATTTATCTGACTATAAAATATCAGGCACAATAAGTGCAGGCCCTGTTGTGGACACAATAAGTGCAGGCCCTGTTGTGGACCAAACATGCATTTTGAAACAATAATAACTTAAATCACCAGTAGCCAGAAAACAAGCAGTCAAACACACAAATTATTTCACAAAATTCCATGATTTTTCCATGGTTTTTCAGTTTTTTTCAAATTCCATGATTTTTCCATGCATGGAACTTTTTTTTGCGATTTTCCAGGTTTTCCAGTGCTCGTGGGAACCTAGTTCTGGAACCATAACGTAGTTTGTAAGTTTGTTCTAGACTCAAACTACGTTATGGTTTTTATGCACGATAGAATGAAAATTAAGTCACGTATTTTAATCAATGCAATTCCAGCTTGCGTGTACTGCTGTGCACTTCTGGCAATTAGTAGTCATGAAGAAAAATGTTGAAATATTTGAAATACAATAAGTATGTCGTATATTGACACTTACGATGTGTTAAAGAGTGAAAAAACAAAAGTGTTTTGTAAACAGAGAGATGTTGTTGTCCGACATCATGGCGTGTGGTTCCCAGTGTTATCAACATCAGTATAGGAGGCAGGGTACCAAACTTGACAGATATTAGGGTATAACTAAACACCGAAAGGAACGTTCCTTACGCGGAAGAATGCTCCTTGTTACTCTTCAGCATGGCTTAACCTCCACATTGGACAGCGGTGTACAGACAGACATGATTGTCTTGGAATTTTCTAAAGCTTTTGACAGAGTTCCAAACATTCAGTTTTCCCGGGAAGCTACACCACGATGGCATCAGGGGATACCCAACAGTAGATCAAAATACTTCCTTTTTCGGCAGAACCCAGTGTGGCTGTTGAGAGTTGTTTTTCAGAAAGTGTGCCCGTCTTTAGGGGGGGGGGGGGGGGGTGGTCCTGTATGTGTCAGTACTGGGGCCCTTGCTATTTCTGCTATTTATTCTGTACATTTGTATGTGCCAGATACTCCAAATACCTCTAGGAGAGTATTTACTATTACGCTGCATTGAGTGCGCACTGAAATGGCAATGAATTTTTAGTCAAAATAATCAGAATATAACATGAAAAGGACAATCAAGAAAGATGTGTTAATAAATTGACAAAACGTAAATTTTGGAATTTGAACTACATTTCGAACTATAATTAATTATTGTTGGAAAGGGGGGAGGGCATGCTGTGAGACTGACACGACAAAAAAATTTAGATGATATTATGCTTGAATGATTGATGATAGATGATTAGTGTCATTAAATATCTCCAGACAAACTCATATCCAGACATGTTAGTTTGCAGATGACTGCATAATGTATGGACCGTTATATGAGCATTGACATTATGTCGTCCTACAGCAAGACCTCGATGCTTTGGCAGAGTGGGAATCCAAGTCGGGCATGGAATTCCATCCTCAGAAATGCAGTGTCCTGAGTGTATCAAGATCCAGACCCCCTTCAGACCCCCTCCCACAAGCTAATAGGACACATCATGAATACTGAAGATGCAACAAAGTACCTGGGTGTCGACTTCCAGGCTACCGTTTCTTGGAAGACACACATAGAAAGTATCTCCAAGAAGCCCAACAGCATGCCCAGGGTCTTAAGACGCAGCCACAGGTCTTGTGGTGAGGATTAAAAAGCAAATACCTACTTCAGCCTAGTCAGCTTGAACTTTGAATACTGCTTGTTTGTTTGGACCCAGCACAAGAAGTGTCAGATTCGGAAATTAGAAATAAATCAAAGAACAGCTGCCTGGTACACAACAAACCGAAACAGGAACACCAGCAGCCTGCCATCAATTCTCGAGCTTCTCCAGTGTGAATCTTTCGATTCCAGGCGTTACAAAATTCAACTGATACAGACAGATAGTATAATGTGTCCTTATCATATGTACAAGGGAGTATGCAGGTTTATTTGTGTTGTTATTGCTTCTTTGGCTTTTATGTAGTGGTTTTGGATGTATTTTCTTATATCGTCTTTAAATGCTCAACAGTTGGCCAGGCCTTTATAATGACGATTGTGGCATAAAACTTTCATGGTAGCCGATGACTATTCTGCTGCTGCACCAGTGCCTGTCTGTGATATTCTTTTGAAAATTGGCGCCATTATGTGATTTTGTGACTTTTACTTATGGTGTGATATTTTTATTTTCTAAGATTTGAATTTACCATTGAATCGATTGAAAATAAATTTATGCCAGGTATGTACCATGCTTATTCCCAATTTTAACGCAATCTGTCCACACATTATTAAATTACATAACATATATAGTAAGTATTGCATTAGCTGTGGTCTTGAGTGCATTCTATCTCCGTCAGGTCTGGTACTTGATTGTATCTATCTGATCTTTGGATTATTCTTTACCTTTCCTTTAGCTGCAATCAAATACCTATTCATGCAGATATAAGTTATTACTTACACACCTGAATGCTTGTAAGTAACAAATGCTGTGTTCTAAAACATGCATGGCAATCAATAAAGTAAGGATGGCTAGGAATGGAATGGTAACAGATGTCAGTCATATAACAGAGCAATGCAGCATATCATATTTCCATATGCCTTATTTGGTACGTAGGTAGGTGGTGGGTGGGTATATAGGTATGTGGATGGGTGAATGGTTAGGTAGGTAGGTTGACCGGTAGGAAGGTATCTAGACCTGCATGTAGGTGGGTAGATCTGTATGTAGGAAGGTAGATATTCCTGTAGGTAGATAGGCAGACTTGAAGGTACGTAGGTAAATAGATAGATAGGTAGGAAGGTACAGATAGATAGGTTTGTACACAGACCTGTAGGTAAATAGGTAGGTAGACCTGTAGGTAGTCAGACCCGTAGGTAGGTAGGCCTGTGGGTAGGTAGACCTGTGGGTAGGTAGGTCGGTAGGTAGATTGGGTTATGCAGCCCTTTGAAAATTCGTGGAAGAACAATTTCGGTATTTAGTATAACCCTAACAACCTCTTTCTCAAAATCATGACCGGTCATTCAAAAGTCTACAGAATATGTAAACATATGATTGAGGTTGAATAAAACCGATCAGGTGAGTTTTTTCCACAAAACATTCCTAGCGGCGTAAAGATAAGCATCTAAGGAACATTTCTATATAATTTTTATAAGGCTACGTCATAAACTGAAGTGAAAATTGAGTCCACTCTTATCAATTAGAGTTTTGAACAAAATGTGCACATAAATATTACGCCGTAGAATGTGTCAAAACCAAAAATGACATTCGGAGGCGTAATCTTACACCTAGTGGGAACCCTGCATTGTTCCAACAAAGCTAGTGGTAAGGTGTCAATAAGACAAGGATTCTGGTTTTCTAATAGTTATCTCACCCTTGAAACAATCGCTTGGGATACAGATCCGTACCCCTAGCCTCCCAGCCTAGGGATACTGATCCGTACCCCTGGCCACTGCCTTTACAGAAAGCCAATACTTGACATATTGTTTCGCAACCAAATGAATATAATAAAATCGCAACAAACCCTTGATGTTTAACCTTTTGAGAAACATAAAAAAGTTAAAAGTAATTAAATCTGAACTGTGAAATATTTTGTGACACAAACAAGCGATTTATTACCATATTTTTGTGTTTTCGCAAGACACCAAAAAGTCATGAAAGGGTTTGAAGTTTCCGCTTTGACAGCAAGCGCTTACCTGACCATGACTATACTAAATTGCGATCCGTCAAACTTCGGTTTTTGTAAACTTCCAAGGAAACGTTAGTAGGTTACTTATTATTATTATTATCATTATTATTATTATTATTATTATTATTATTATTATTATTATTATTATTATTATTATTATTATTATTATTATCATTCCGGAAAATTAATAATTTAAAACTACTTATATTTTCCGGCATAACATCACCAACCTACTGCATACCAATCCAGGCACTGTGAGGAAAAGCCTAAGAACACAAACAGTAACAAGACACCAGGAACACAATTTAATCTGCTGTTGTTGAAGTACAAGAAATGTTCAGCTCGCACGGAGGCCTTCTAACTAATACAATGTATCATCATGGAGAAACACTCTAATCAAATTAACACACCATGATGACACAAAGAAAAGGGCTCATGACTCACAGATAGTCAGGGCTAAATAAAACCTCAAGTTGAGCCACGGTGCGTCCATCTACAGATAAGCATCAGGCACCAACCCACCGATTAAAGCTTTACGTCAGATCCGTCATAGTGTCTGAGGCCTGACCCACCGTCGTGCAATTAAAGAGGAAACCATAGCTATAAACCGTGATTGGGTTTAAAACCAGACACGCATGACGCATGACGGTCGCATGACATCCATGTTATATCCAACCCTTATATAACGTTTTACAATCTTTTTGAATTGATCACTAAAATTAGGTTTTCTAACAATTCGTTTGAATTATAAACTAAATCACCATAAAATATAGGTTCTGATATGCCTTGTTGCAGAAGAGTTTTAACCCAATGTTGTATTTAACAATTAACTCTGATTATCTGTGGTAGAATTTAGAAGATGCTTTTCGAATTTTATGACATCTATAATCTTTTTTTAATAACTTAGCAGTTAAAAATAAGTTTCTGTTGTTGAATTCATCAACATTAGAACACACTCTATCAAAACGAATAAGCTGAGAAAATTATACACCTTAGGAATGGTAGCGAGGAACATCTTCACCAAGAAATGAGAAATATACTATTTCAAAATTAAAATCATCCCGTTTATCATAAATTTTAGAAGAAACTATGTCATTTGTTATGGACAAGTTCAAAAATAGTAAGTGAGTATGATCAGGAAATACCACAATCACAAACCGCAGAACACTGTGGCACCGCAGGGAAGAGCCGCTCAACCATCACGAGACACCAGGAAGACAAATTAAGCAAAGCAACCAGCTCTCTCTTCCCCATCAAAAACGGATCTCAGTATCAGAAGAATTCGCCTTATTCAACTGAAGTTCAGTAGGATATATCTGACCTACCATTTGTTCAAAATAAGGATGATCAATATTATCTATCTATCTATCTTCCTGTACACCTAAACCTCCGAGGAGGACGTAAGGTGGTGTTCCGGTATATACCAGGAGCTAAAGGGTGTTAGATGGAATAAAAGCATAGAAAAAAGTGGGTGAAATGAGTTTGTACAGTGCGATGGAGAGTGTTAGTAAAGTTAAAAGATAAAACAGATGCTGGTATCTAGGGAGTGGAGTGGGCTACCTGGCAAACAGCTGTACTGAACTGTGCCAAGGTAGGCAGGGTGGGTATGTGGTGTGGTAGGGCGTTCCAATGTATTATTGTCCGAGGAAAGAAGGTGAATTTGTAGAAGTCTTTTAGAGTTGTGATCTGTCGGTACGCTATCGGGTGATTTCTTGAAGAGGGGCGGGTGTTCCGGATCAGGTAGTCAGAGGCAGGAATAGCCACTAGGTCGTATGTGACCTTGTATAGAAGGACCAGTCGACTATATATGCGTCGTTGGTCGAGGGTGCGCCAGTTGAGATCCTGAAGCATTGACGACACGCTAGATGTGTATTGGTAATCACGGGTTACCCATCTAGCGTCCCTACGTTGTACGGACTCAAGTTTACATGTATTTATGTCTAGATCTGTGTTGGGGGACCACACAGTAGAGGCATACTCTAGCTGTGGGCGGACAAGGGCTTTGTATGCTGTCGATTTCAAGTCCTTGTTATGGACCCGAATGTTCGCTTGAGAAAACCTAGTGTTTGATTTGCCTTTTTGGTGATGTTGTTGATGTGTTCGGACCATTTGAGGTCTTCTGATATAGTGACCCCTAAGTATTTTGCAGATGGGACACTTTCAAGTACACAGCCATGGAGATGATATTTTGTTTGTAGGGGTGTTTTGCGCCGGGTCACATGAATGACCTGGCATTTGGAGGGATTAAAGCTCATGTCCCAGAGCTTTTCCCAGTTTTCTAGGATTTCTAGGTCTTTCTGTAGGATCTCTGAGTCAGCTTGAAGCAAGTCATCTAAATATCCGAAGCTTGTATAGGGGTTCTAGGGATACAGGATATTTGCCATTTTACTTCCAGGGATATAGGATACTTTCCATTTTACTTCCAGGGATATGGGATACTATGTTCAATTTCAGGGATACTGCTATCTTTCATACAAAATATACAAATACAAAGTAGAAATACCAACAAAACCAACAAAAATCCTTTCAAGTTTACCACTAAGGAGCAAGTACACGACATGGCAAGTTTATCTCGATAGTGTAAATGCACTTATTATATATTCCCTCGCCGCCAAAGATGTCGAAGGAGGTGGAGGTGATTGCATACTGTATATAGTGGACTCTATTTGGATCAAACTTCCTTATCCATTGCTTGATTTTCCTCAGACTTGTGTGGTGTTTTGTGTTTCCTCAAGTTTCTGAGGAGAATTTACAGTCTCTGATTCTGGCAAGGTCATGGTCGCACCCTCCTTTCGATTTTCATATCACTGTGCAGGTGTGCAACATAACCAGCGGATAATATATACATAAGTCCAAGGGCAAGGTCACAGGCAAATATCAAAAGGAAAATTTCCTTCTCTTGATTATCACAGGGCACACATGTCCAACATAACAAGATGATTTGTCCAGTACATACTCTAGTCTGTATGGTCATGGTCACAGGCCATGATAAGAATTCTTTAAACATTCATAACCATCGACCTATCAAAAAAAAGTGTTCACAATGACAAGACGATGTGTCACATATATCCCAGGGATGAAGCGAGTACTAAGAAAAAGTACTTAAGTAAGTACTGAGTACTGACTGTTTTGAAAGTACTCGAGTAAGTACTGAGTACACATTTTGTAAATGTACTCAAGTAAGTACTGAGTACTTTAGAAAAGTACTCGTGAGTACATCTGAGTACTATGAGTACTATAAAGTATGCAATGAAAATTTAAGACAAGAGCCCAATTAAATAACTAAACAGGCTGCAAATATTTATAATATTTACAAGCAAATACGTAGCAGTGACATCTAAGATTCAATAGATAAAACCTGATACAAGTTATTAAGGATTTAAGCACTAAATAAAACAATAGCTGATTCTGCAAGCTCTGCAGATCCGAGCCACCTGATCTGAATCTACAGTGTTTTTCTTCTAAATTTTGGCGCTTTATGTGAGGCCAAAAAAAAAAATAGGTGTGTTTACGGTTTGCCGACCGACCCTGTTTTATAGCTGCCGACCCTACCATTTTTTCTCAACAAATAAAAAAAAATGAGGCTGTTGTCCGACCCTGCTTGAGCGGTCCCGGATTTTAGTACTCTTATTCAAATTTTTCGCTGATTCTATTCTATTCGGTATGTAGTCAAACCTTTTACGGATACCTTCGGATTTTGTCTATCCAAGATGGCGCCGTTCTCGTCGCTTTTCGTTTCAAAAATGTGATCACCAAGATCAGAAAAGCTTGTTTGAAGCAACAAGTCATCACTAGATGACTTGAGATATTAAATGACAACTATCCATGCGATGGTGTCTTTCTTCTTTGGTTTTATTTCCCTCTTCTGTTGCTTGACGTTGTAAATAGAGGTTTAGAACTATCAGAAGAAAGAAAGTTAAACGTCTTTATCACTGACTACATTGACTCGCGCTTTATTATTTACAAAAGTGCCAGGTAAATTCCTTTTGTTCAGTGTCGAGGGTAATGTAGGGGAAAATCTGTGCTTTGCCTTTGGACTTTGACATAAATGAGCCAGCCAATGGGCAATCATGTTTGATTTTCAGTTTGAGAATATTTTCTTGTTTTATAAATTCCAGTCTTTTCTCATCTCAATATTCTTTGGTCCACGCTTGGATCATATAAAACAAAACAAATCAAGTAATTTGCAGTCACTTCTTATTTTTCTTAACAAACCTTGGTACATAAATAGTAAAAAAAAAAATCGAGTAAAAAAAAAAAAAAATTGACCTGACCTACCTACCCTATTTCAAATTTAAAAAAAAAAGAAAAGAAAAAAAAAAAGAAAATCGACCTACCTACCCTGTTTCAAATTTTCATCAAATAGTAAACACACATATTTTTTTTTTTGGCCTGATGAGCTTGAGAACTGTTCTGTTCTGTTTTAAGGATTATATAAATCTTGATATTTTTATTCATAAATATTTGGACACCAAAAATTATAGACATAATTGTCTGAAAAAGTGATCAGCATGTTTCACCAATGCATACATGTACATGTCAGAATGCAGATCAAATGTCAAACAGTTTAGACCATTATCAGACTGCTCCTGATCTGGGTGTGCACTTTTGCTCAGGTATATATCTCCCAATATTTGGGTAAATACAGCCTCTTATTTTGCAGCAAGTGTGAAAAATACAACAATATACTAATTAAAGTACATTGTACTAATCCAAAATAGTGTTGCTCCTGGCCAATTATATGCATCATTAGGCATTTCATCAAGTCCATTGTTAATAAAGAAGTCAATGTGGCCACACTAACCTAAAAAAGCTTGATAGGTAAAACACACTCTTTCTAAATATTAGGATATGGCTAAAAAAGCAATGAAAACAGATGAGGCAGGCACTGGCATGTTTTTTATCTATATTTTTTATTTTTCATAACACATATGAGGCCACTTTTTCAAGTCTGAAAAAAGACAGATGAAAGGCATTTCAAACAGATGAAGGAGGGTAACTTTTTTTATCTGATTAAATTTAAAAAAAAAGGTACTCAGTGGTACTCGTAATGTACTCATGAGCACATGTTTTTTGTAACAGTACTTAAGTAAGTACGAGTACATTTACTCATGAATTTCGCTAAGTACAGAGTACAGCTAAGTACTGAAAAAAGTACTCGAGTAAGTACGAGTACAAGTACGAGAATGAGTACTCCATCCCTGATATATCCAAGGCTGAGGTCGCAGGTCGTTTTTGCTGTTGAAATGTGTTGCAAAGCCTTCGACCAATTATTAAATCTTAGCACTTAGCATAAATGTCCACCTTAAAGGGAAAATTCGCACTTTTTTTCAAATGCAATTATTATAAAGCTTTCAGTATGGCAGAATAATCCCTCATTAAATTTTTGTGAATGGTCTTCAATTAGCCTGTAATTAATTACTTTAGCTAGTTCATGGGGTCTGGCTATTTTCATGTCAATGTGCTCTATACAAGAAAACTGGAAGCACTTCCACCTGCTTACACACAACACAAGCAAAGTTATATATCCTTGATAATGTCAAAAATAACAATGTTTCATAGTAATATTTTTAGCAGTGGGTGCATTGATAATTTTATTTTGATACCTGGCCGATATTTAATATTCATTTCAAAAATTTAACCCTTAAAGCACTTATTATTACTATAGCAGACGACATATTTTGTAACAATTTTCTTCATTTTGGGTACGAAAAGATAGACTAAAATCAAATGAAACAACTTAAAATACTTTTCTTTTGACAGTTGTAGCATTCTAATTTGCATTGATCTGGCTGGTGATTGTAATTTTAACAGAATATCAATTCTCCAATACTGAAATGAAGAAATTGACTGAAGGTGCTCCTTCAATCATTCAGCTGACCTGCATAAAGAGGTAAACTCAGGTTAATGTGAGTGTGTTGTTGTAAGATGGCTGCTTCCAGATGTTTGCATAAAGCTGATAAATAGTGCTGTAATTAACTTAGCAGATGAATAAATGATGTGTGAAAATTAAATTAGTACATAATGAAATATTTATTTTTGATTCATGTAAAATGTTAAAAGTCAAGAACAAACACTTTAACAAGACAATGTGCTGTATAAAAGCTCTAAGGTTATATGTCTTAAGTCGAGGTCACATCCATGTTCAAACTGGGAATGTATGTACCATAAAAACCAATATGCAGTCAGGACATGGTTTGTAGGAATTGTATTAGGGTACCACTAATAGGTCTTGAGCTAGCTATAGACCCCCTCCCCAGGGGGGGGGGGGGTTTAGATTATGATATCCTGAAACTACATTTTATAAGCCATAAAATGAAATATGTCAGCCCCCTGAGAGTGGCAGCGTTAACATGTAAGCAATACAGCAGAAAATAGAAGTTGCTCCTTGGTGTATGACCAATGTAGTTTCCAGGGACACGGTTGGCAGGATTTATGAAGGACGCCACTAGATATTGCTAAACATTAATTTTTGAAACTGTGGGCCTCACTAAGCTGTAAGTTATTTCAATTCTGAGTTTATTGAATAGACGTGGCCAATTTGGACTCCATGGACATGATTGGCAGTATTTATGTAGGAGGCCACTAAACATTACCACAAAGTAAATATGTAGGTTGTTTTTATTCAGGTTTGTTTAGTGATTTTACCCACCAGCTATGGTCAGCTAAACTAATCACACTTTTCCTGGTAAAGCTTGACTAAGGGGTTAGCCAGTACTTCGTCGTGTATATACCTTTGCTTGTAAATGACACGACCCTTCTTGAGTTAGTGGAAGAAGAAGAATGATGGTAGAAAATATTTCATCATAAACACAACGAAATTATGGGACCAGGCCAGAATCAAGCTCATGGCTTCTGGATCTACAATCAGACTCACTACTGATTACCCTCCGGGGCCTGGTAATGCATGTATAAGCTGTAAGCATGAAGGATTGAGGAATATTTATAGTTGTCTCAATAAATAATATATAGGAGCTGTTAAAAGGGGCTTGATGGCACAATTTATATTGGAGACCACACGATCTTCTTACATGCTACATATGTGAGTTGTTTGCCATTATGGCAAGTATGTTAAAGATTTCCGATTATAAGTCTAAGGAAAGCTTTATGTTGACATGACAACCACATGTCCAATACAATCGCACATAAAACATATGTAACCTTTCCCATTATACACATGTAGTTTGATCACAATTGGCCGACTGACATTAGAAATATACTTCTTCAAAATTTAAATGGATGACGAATACAACGATGACAATACATACCAAAGAGGCCAGACCATTGCCATTCTAAAGCCTCGCTCGAGCTTTCGGATCATATGAGCTTATAACTGTAAGGGTGATTACTGCAACTGGTGGAAGATATTTTGAGGCAAAAAAAATGATGATGTGTAGTGTCTGTTTTGCAAACTTGAATATTATATGGAAAAGCTAAGTCGATGAAATAGAACAAAATGTTCCTGTACTCGTAGGTCTATTTTGTATTTGTAATTACAGGGATATTTTTGTTTCCTTCCAGGGATACAGGATATTAAGAAACTTTAATTAAAGGGATATTTTCCAATTTACTTAAAGGGATATGGGATAAATTCCTGTTTACTCCCAGGGATATAGGATACTGGTAACCCCCTATCATATCTGGAGGTGGAGTTTAAAGCTTCAATAATATCAGATTGATCATTGTCTGACAGAGACAACATAAAGTCTCTCTCATAACAAAACAAAACAAATCTGCAACAAGAGGAGCACAATTAATACCAATTGGAATGCCTACAATTTGTCAATATAATTTCGAACTAAATCTTATAAATATATTGTCCAAAAGATAATGGAGAGCATTACACATTTTCTGACATGACCACAATTTATATCGTTAGGTTGTTCAGAAGTAAAAAAGGCATTTTTATCATTACAAACCAAATAAAGTGAGCCCTCTCTGTTAAATGTTTGTTAAGCCTATGTTCTTTCGAGCTGTCGCGTACATTAATACTTTATTCCTTCTATGTCATATAAATGACTTAAGAGAAAAAAGTTTTTGTCTGTCTGTACTCGAAAGAAAATAGAGATATTGGCTTTGAGGTCTGTACAAAAACAAATACCCCTATCTATATGCTCTTAAATATAATGACCCTCCATGTAAAGAATCTTTATCTTTATAAGCGGTTAAATAGAGACTAATTTTCGACTGCTGAGTTACTCAAGCAAGGATATCACAGGGCGGACCCAGGATTTCTGGAAAGGGGGTTCAGATATGTAAAGGAGGGGGTTCGCTTTGCTGAATTGATCTCTTTTGTTCTCATTTTTCTAAAATAACCCATGAAAATGAAATAATTTATGAAAATGAAATAATTTGGTCTCAGTGAGACCAAATTATTTCATTTTCATGGGATATTTAAAAACTGGGTGCGGGGGGGGGGGGGAGGGGGGGTTGTGGGTTCGATCGAACCCCCTTAATCCCCTATGAATCCGCCACTGTATCAATAAACTATACTTCGCAAAACATTTTCTAAATTCTACCACTGATACTCGAAGTTCTTAATAAATTGAAGTCTAGAGGTTTTCTAGCATCTGGTTTGTCTACATATGATTTCTCTACTCTCTATACTACATTGCCTCATAATCTAATCAAAGAAAAACTAACAGAATTAATTGAGCAAACATTTAACAGAGAGGGCTCACTTTATTTGGCTTGTAATGATAAAAATGCCTTTTTTACTTCTGACCAACCTAAACGATTTAAATTGTGGTCATGTCAGAAAATGTGTGATGCGCTCCATTCTCTTTTGGACAATATATTTATAAGATTTTGCTCGAAATTATATAGACAAATTGTAGGCATTCCAATGGGTACTAATTGTGCTCCTCTTGTTGCAGATTTGTTTTTGTTTTGTTATGAAAGAGACTTTATGTTGTCTCTGTCTGACAATAATCAAACTGATATTATTGAAGCTTTTAACTCAACCTCCAGATATTTAGATGACTTACTTAATATTGATAATCCTTATTTTGAACAAATGGTAGGTCAGATATATCCCACTGAACTTCAGTTAAATAAGGCGAATTCCTCTGATACTGAAGCTCCGTTTTGGACTTGAACTTGTCAATAAAAAATGGCATAGTTTCTTCTAAAATTTATGACAAACGGGATGATTTTAATTTTGAAATAGTAAATTCCCCCTTTCTTGGTGGAGATGTTCCTCGCTCTCCTTCCTATGGGGTATATATTTCTCAGCTAATTCGTTTTGCTAGAGTGTGTTCTAATGTTGAGGATTTCAACAACAGAAACTTATTTTTAACTGCTAAGTTATTAAAACAAGGTTATAGATATCATAAAATTCGGAAAGCATTTTCTAAATTCTACCACAGACACTCAGAGTTAATTGTTAAATATAACATTTGGTTAAAAACTCTTCTGCAGCAAGGCATATCAGAACCTATATTGAATGGTGATTTAGTTTATAAATTCAAACGAATTGTCGGAAAACCTAATTTTAGTGATCAATTCAAAAAGATAGTAAAACGTTATATAAGGGTTGGATATAACTTGGATATCATGCGACAGACTGCATGCCTAGTTTTAAACCCAATTACGGTTTATAGCTATGGTTTCCTCTTTAAATGCACGACGGTGGGTCAGGCCTCAGACTCTATGACGGCTCTGACGTAAAGCTTTAAAAGTGGGTTGGTGCCTGATGCTTATCTGTAGCTGGACCCACCGTGGCTCAACTTGAGGTTTTCTTTAGCTCTGACTATCTGTGAGTCATGAGCCCTTTTCTTTGTTTCATCATGGTGTTTTAATTTGATTAGTGTGTTTCTCCATGATGATACACTGCATTAGTTAGATGGCCTCCATGCGAGCTGACTATTTCTTGTACTTCAACAACAGCAGAATCTAGGGCGAAGATTTGATACCAGTAAAATGCATTTAAGCCCCCTGGTGGCTTAGGCTGCTGTCCGTTCTAAGGCGGTTGTTCTGTTGTTGTTGACTTTTTGTTTATTGTTACTCCCATTGTGGGAGTCTGTAATTGTTCTATGTTTTGTTGTACGTTACTTTATGTCCATTCTAGTATTGCAATCATCTTGATGGGGAAGAGAGAGCTGGTTGCTTTGCTTAATTTGTCTTTCTGGTGTCTCGTGATGGTTGAGCGGCTCTTCCTCGCGGTGCCACGGGGTTGTCTGCAGTTTGTGGTTGTGGTATTTCCTGATCATGCTCACTTACTATTTTTGGCTGTTAACGACAATGTTGACTTGAAAATGCCTCTGATTCAAGGCATATCAGAGTCAGTGTTTTATGGTAATTTAGTTTATAAGGCAAAATAGTCGCTTAAAATTTTCTCTTTTTGGTTGTTAACAACAATTTTGACTTGAAAATGCCTCTGACTCAAGGCATATCAGAGTCAGTGTTTTATGGTGATTTAGTTTATAAAGCAAAATAGTCGTTGAAAATTTTCTCTTCCTGATCAGTTCAAAAAGATCATCAAACGTTATAAGACATAAGACAAATTTTATTTAAAGACGGAGAGTATAAACAGAAAATAGAGTGGTATATAAAATGGACATTATGTGGTAGTCTGCATGTCCCAATCATGGTTTATCCAGTCTATTTGTTAGTGACGTGCATTAGAGTGCATAGATCACGGTCGGGTCTGAAAGCCCCTGCCGAGCCGAGCCGAGCCGAGCTGCCGACTCGCCGAGTCAATTTTTTATTTCCAAAAACATCATCCGAGGAGATAAATCATAAATATTTTTTATATAAAATCATCACTTAGACTAAAAACAATAAGTGGAACATAAAGAAAAATTATAATTTTTTATAAATTTGATTTAATTTCCATTTTATTCCTCGCAGGGGGTATGAAAGCCCCTGCCGAGTGGAAATTCCTTTTTCAGCTTACTATGCAGCCAAATCACCAACGAATGCATCATTTTTAATATTTTTCCATGCAAATTTATTAGTTTATCGATATATGTACAACAATTGAAAGAAAAGTTACCTGCTATGTAATATATTCCTATTTTTCATTAAATTTTGACAATCCAGAGCCACGCTATAAAAGTCGATCCGAATCGGATTTTAGGGGCCGCTAATTATGCAAAACAATTTTAATTGAGCCGAAACGTCCATACCGCTGATTAGCGATTTGAAAGTCGTTAAAGGTGACCACCAGTCACACAATAGTTAGTGAAATCAATTAGATACAAATTAATTAGTAATTATAATGTTATGATTAATAATTTTAGTTCATTAATTAGACTTGACTAATATTTATGATATATGTTCAGATATACAGCTAATTAAAGAAGTCCGACAAAGTAAATGGTATGATTAAATTTTTAAGTACCTGAACATCTTTTAATCTGACACTAATTTGAATTGCTCTTTTAAAAGCAAAAATGATATGAATGGTACCAAGAATCAGTCTCTGTATTCATTTTTTTTGGGACCAACCGTTACCCAATCACCGGTGGTCCCTGTTTTTGATAACTTGTTTGGTGTGGCGATTGAGTCCACAGTAGAGGACTCAGGTCCTTTGCGCTTTCTGCTGGGGGTGGGGGTGTGCACCGTATTTCTACCTGTGGGAGTGGAGAACAGACTCCTGTTTATCTGGTCTGTTCTGGGGATTTTCCCAGGAGTCTCTATTGGTTATGGCTCCTGTTCTTTCCGTTTATTTCGCGGTGTGGATTCGCTTGCATTTTCCGCCAATTTTCGGTTGGGAGTCGTGAATGCTCCCATTCCTGGTTGGGACTTTTTGCTCCCTTATGGGATTTTTTCCGGGATCATATAAAGCGCGTAAGTCAATGGGGTTGATGTAGATGAGGGGTTGGATTTTTCGGAGGACAACAATGAGTCCTCCGAGAAAGACGCTTCCAATGAGCGCGACGCTTCCAATGAGCGTGACATTGGGTTCGAATCCTCATTAGGGAATTCCGGGGTAGCGAGATTCCCCTTAGAATTTAATAATGGGGCGGGTTGCATGGGACGCAAAGGGGGGCACCCCCTCCAGCCAATAGCTTTGTCACATCTTGAGTGGGGACCTCTTGTGAGGTAAGAGTCGGAGATACTCAGGGCTTCTGGGGAGGGGGTTAGACGGCCCATAAAAAGTCCTAGTGGTCCCAATAATACAGGGACCACTGGACTTAAACCCCAAAGAAAAACAATCGAAAAGCAAAACAAGCACAAATATTAACTCGGGAACTAATTTAGAAGCTACGAAGACCCTCGAATCTAGTGATATTAATGTTGTGGACAGCATGATAGGAGCTTCCAGACAGCTCAGCACAAGTTTTGAGATGCAATTTTTGCAGTTGTACGGCAGACAAAAATTAAACGCATCTTTACTGAAAGTTCAACAACAGAAAAATCTCGTTGACTGTGGAGTATTCGCCATTTCACTTTGTACAGAATATTGCTACACTGGACGAAAAGGGGTGTTGCTGGCTGAATTTGACATTATGAGAATGAGAGACCATCTCCACAACTGTATTGAAAATATGGAACTCACTCCCTTTCCGAAATTGAGAAGGAAGTTGAAACTGCGAAAACAAACTGAAAAAGTGCTTAATTATTCTATAGCAGCAGACTGTGCAGCTTCGTGTGAGTTTCCAAATTCGTATGATGATATGGTGCAGTGCGATACCAAAACATGTCAGAACTGGTTCCACTACAAGTGTGCTGGGTTGAATTCGCCAACCGATAGTTTACTTTAGGATTTGTAGTAAGTGTAAATCTTAAACATCATAATTGAAGGAGGTTATGGGGTGGTCACACTGTGTATCACCCCTCAACAACCCACAATTATTGTATGATTCCACCCAGTGTTAAAAATTTAACTCAAACCCTTCTCCCATTTCATTACTCTGTTTGGCAGTATCGACTCAGTCAGCATACAACCTCGGACAGTCGGACAGTCGGACAGTGGGGGGGGGGGTACTCCCATTTTTTTCTAAAAAAAATAAAAAAAATAAAGAAATTTAAAATTTCGAACCCCAAAATACCCTACATATTTATGAAAATATCAGAGTACACCCCCCTTTAGGCCCTCCAGCCGCACGCCATTTGAAAGACGTTTCGATGGCAGGTCGATGGTGATCCGATCTAGTTTGCTTACTGCATACCGTACGTGGTGGTATTAGGCCGTTTACATTTGTCCGTTTCCGGTTATTGTTGTTAATTAAGTCGTAAATAAATAGAAATCGAAGTGGCCGTTATGAAACTATCATTTTCGCGAAATTAACGCAGTTTTACGTAAGATGTCTTTATACATTATCTTCATTTATATTTTTATTTCACATTATTTGTCAAAATCGCTTGAAGACTTCTCAATTTCCCGATTAAGATCTCGAAAATCAACTGAAATCGCGATTCACTCGGCAGGGGCTTTCAGACCCCCTGCGAGGAATAAAATGGGAATTAAATCAAAATTATAAAAAATTATAATTTTTCTTTATGTTCCACTTATTGTTTTTAGTCTAAGTGATGATTTTATATAAAAAAATATTTATGATTTATCTCCTCGGATGATGTTTTTGGAAATAAAAATTTGACTCGGCGAGTCGGCAGCTCGGCTCGGCTCGGCAGGGGCTTTCAGACCCGACCATAGATCACTGCAGAATTTTATCACAGTTTGTGCGGGAGATTTTTCCCCGTTAAAATGACAAGTCAAAAACTCGTTCAGCTAATTTATTGTATTACTGTTTACATTTTACATAAGAAGGTATGTATCACAGCTCTATTTGAAAGGAATCGAGACAGTTCACCGACAAGACAATTCGCCGACACCTATTTTGAAGACAGTTCACCGACAGAATTGAAGACAATTCACCGACACAATTGAAGACAGTTCGCCGACAAATTAAAATGAGATTCTTATGTTTGAGAACGAATTTATTTTGTACAAAAAATGATATGATGCCGTTAAAATGTCAAAAACAAAGTAATTTACTGTAATTGCGGGATTGTTCGGCACTAATTGGATTTTATCTGAACTGGCCATGCACGTTGTTATTACATGAACGATGGCTTGTGACTGTTAATCATAGCTGGTTATTGTAAATTAGCAAATACTTGTGTACGTTGTATGTTTATTTAATCTGTAGATGTCTGTAATAGGCAGAGAATTTCTGAATAATTTTGCAACTTATTTTGACCTGACAAGTGGAACAACTGTATGTACCATATAGGACATGGCATATATATGCTTGTTTAAATTTCAATGATATGGAGCCATCAATATAGAGCCGAAGCCGCATTTTAATATTCAAAAAAAAATTAGTGGATACTGTGTGTCATGCATGACTTTGTATAATTGAATACAGCAGTTTCAGGAATTTTCACCGTTGGACAGGAGACATAAAACAATGAAGTCAGTTAGAATATTTACATATTTAATTATATTATTTCTTCAATGTGATTTTTTCATATTGGACGAGACACAAAAATAGCACATAAAACAAAAAACAATGATCAATGACATGTGATTTCCAACAATGTGGCATTTTGACAAGCGCAGACACAGACGAGCCCGCGCAGCCTCCCCTTTAAGCTTAGTAACACTGAATGATGTTGAATCAGTAGCTTATCACTCGTTCTAGCGACAAGCAAAGGTCCTGATCAGACTGGACATGTGCGCAATCTTATCTGATGCTTTGCTGGTCGCACATACCACACTGTTGGGAATCTCATCTTGTGGCTCAATTATTATAAAGCACTTGATATTGTAACGCAACGTATGTTAAGATAATCTCAAAAAGATTACGACAGTGTATCATGCGATATAGCCTATGTACTGTCGGAAACAGTTTGATTTTATACCTCACATTTCGTTGCATGGTGAGACGAAACTGCATAAATGCATTAGAATGGGGATAACCATATTCAAACTTGGCATACGGTTGGATATAATGTCGGAAATGAAATGTTTGAATATAGTTTTCCCCTAATTAATATATACAGATTAAATTCTTAGCATATCTAGGGATGGCTTGCCCGAAAAACGAGGCGTGGCATCAGGTTCTGCGCTATTTGCCACGTTAAACACATTCTTGGTAAGGGTGGACCACATAAAATAATACATGAACCAGGGTCTTGAGCAGATAATACCATCACAAAATTAGATCAGATACGGATTTCCTTTCCGCACACGATTTTGTACTTCAGCGGATCCAGAGGCAGAGGTGGTCGAACTTTGACAACGTTTTTGTCACTATAAGCGGGCCATCATCGGCCCGCCAGCGAAACGCCATATAAATGGTGTTTCGCTGGCGAGCCGATGGTGCATCAACATTGAATACTGGCTTGGTAGCTTAGTACTGCTCAGAAACTCTATATTTTCCGGACCCCCTGTCCCCCCTCTGGATCCGCTCATGTTGTATGCGTATCTTCAAACTAACTTCAGAACTGGAATACTGCTTTTCTAGTCAAATTTGTACGCAAATGCGTTTTTTGTATATTGTAGCTACGCCTCAGAATTACTATTATGTGAGCTTCTTAACTGTAAATAGCGGCGACTTGTATGTCGTGTGCTGATAACCTTTGCAAACAGATAGACGTCGGCTTTGATCTGGATCCAAATATAAGTAAAACTCGAAAAAATATATATATATATATACACACTATCTTTTGGACCTTTTATGACACATAGTTGGAACTATTGACAGACAGTATCTGCAAATGAATGAACTCTACTTTGATTTTTCAGTATTTTGAACTACAGGGGATTTAAAACTTAGTTCATGCTCAAATGTGACTCACCTGAGCATGAAATTTCAACTGCCATAAAACTCATGTTTTCATCCTGCGTATAAATTAGTTGAAATGCCAAGTATTGTTTAGCATTACAGAATTTATGAGCCTGATGAATTTCATGTTCAATTGATGTAAGCATGACCAAATGTCTCAGATGTATATCGTCTTTGGTAAACCATAACATATTAGGACTGCGACGCGAGAAAACCTGTCATCGGGGTTTATACAAAGTGACAATCAAAACAGCCTGCTCAACTACAGAGACTAGCTAGAATAATGAACTTTTGTGTGTAGCAAGTTTTGGTATAAAAGTTTCCGATAAGTGGCTAACGAATGGGCTGATCAGACTGCACATATGCGCAGGCTGGTCTGCGCTTTTATTTTCAACCCCCCGAAGACAAGTTTTCTGGCGCCAAGGCCCATATAAGACCTACATATTGGGGATAAAGTTTTTAATTTAATGCAACAGGTCCATTGATACGAGCACAGATACGAAGGAGTTCCTTCAAAGTTAAGTTTTCTGCTTCAAAATCTTCCCATGCCTTAACAATCACACCCTGGTGCCTGACATATCTGCACCTCTGGTACCGAAGAATCTTCCCCTCTGATACAAACCCAACCTGCCGATTGATGAACCGAGTTTCCCTATACAAAATCTGAATCAAAAAGTACAAATTCAAGCCTGATTGTCCCGGAGCCAAGTTATTCAATCGACGATGCCAACCTTCACAATCATTATTGGTACGAACAGTTCTTTTGAAAACACACCAAGATTCAATAGGCCAAACAGAGCTTTTCATCCAAGTTTGATCAATATATTCCATCAAATTAGCGTAAGGACCCGATCGAACAGTGGACTTAAGAGAGCAAAACATAGGGTAGATAGATTCAGCAGGAAGAAACGGAAGAGCCATGACACGTCTACAAAATTTATAGGCTGAATCCTTCTTCATATAACTGCTGACAAGACCAAGATGTTGTAAGTGTCGCCAAATAGCCTGATTCCAATGGAACAAACAGCCTCGCAGACAAACAGAGGGGAAGACATTCCTTAACGCTAGCCAAGTTGCAGCTTCGAAATCCAAAGTGACAGTTTTAACGCCAAGATTCTCACCAGCTAATAATCCAAGAAGAGCTTTAAAAATAGCCTCATAGTCTTTAGTAGACTTGCCCGACATCAAGAAATAAACCAGAGGGATCTGCTTAAGATTATCACCCTGTCGAATGAAAGCATGAATAGAAAACAGCTGAGTGAAAGGAGCACGCACAACCTTGAAAGTACCATCCGATTGATATATAAAAATAAATCGTTTTTCAAATCCTTGAATACGAATAAATTTGTCGACGAACTGTCTTCAAATGTGTCGACGAACTGTCTTCAATTCTGTCGGTGAACTGTCTTCAAAATAGGTGTCGGCGAATTGTCTTGTCGGTGAACTGTCTTGCACCCATTTGAAAAACACATATAGCTCGTAAAGTATCTGATCTTGCTTAGCGCTGACAATCTCTGACGTTTGCATTAACTCGTCTACTTCGTTCGTCTCAAGAACTTAATTTTTTCCTAATCAAACAAATGCTTGGCTCTGAGGTGGAAGTTTGTGTTTTTTTTGTTTTTCTTGAAAATGACTCGACAAAATGAAATGTCAATGTCAGAAAAATTGATACAAATAAATAAACATTGACGATGTAATTTTTTGTCATATCAGCGGCCCAAGCGCTAGGGCGATCCTACTGCAAATATTGAATGTAATGTATTTTCGCGGTTTTCGGTTTCGCCCCATTATTTGTTCGTGTGCGCCCGGTCGTTTCGCTCAATATAAGGTACATAGACAGAACACAATAGATGGATGGTCGTGTGGACTGAAAATTATTGCCACCGTGATTTTTGGAAAATAATAGAAACCGTTGTTGTTTGCTGATGACTGTCTGCTTTATCAGACCATCAACAGTGTAGCTGACCAGAACCAACTACAACAGCACTTTGATTCCCTTGTCATCTGGTCGCATACTTGGTTGATGAAGTGTAATGCAGCAAAATGCCATCTACGGAAGATCACCAGTAAAAAGACTTACATGGACACACATTATGCCATAGGAACTGACAGCTTTCGGAGAGTAGACCACCAGCCATACTTGGGAGTGGAACCAGACTTCAACCTTAGTTACCTCAGACTTGACAGGGAAGCATCACATCAGCAACATCACCGGAAAATCCAACAAAATCCTTATCTCCTTTGCCGCCACCTATACAACTGCAACCGAGAAGTCAAGCAGAAAGCATTCACCACATTCGTCCATTCGCACCTCAAGTTCTCCTCTTCACAGGCCTCCAGATAAGAGTGCGTAGCCGAAAATTATTATTCTTGTTTCTCAACCAAAATATATGTTGTGGGTGCTCAAAAGAACCGTCTCAATGAGATTGCTGGGTTTGAAAATAATTGCAATTTTATGCTTAGCATTTTTGCTTAACTGGACCTATGTGACTTCAGTATGGGATCACAACCACTACAAACAGGACATCTCAGCTTTAGAGAAGGTTCAGCATCATAGAGCTCAGCTCATAACAGGGATCTACTCCTACCAAGAAAGTGTAACCTCCATGCTCCATGACCTAGAATGGCCTCCACTACAACATCAGAGAAGAATTAGAGACACACTACATTCTACAAGGCAGTCAACAAGTCTATGCTGGTCACCATTCCAGATTACATCAACCCCTCAGTCCGATAAGGCACTAGAGAATTTTGGAGAAAACCTGGCCTCAGAATTTCCGACCAAAATGCCATACCTAAGAAATAGATCAGCTCTAGCTGTGAATTGTTGAGTAATAATTCACTGTTTAAGAAGATCAAATCACGAGCGTGAAGCGCGAGTGATTTATCTTCGTTCAACTGACCGACAAACAGTGAATTATTATTCTGTTTAGGGTAACCCGACCCTGCCTAACATCATGATGCCCTCTACCAAAATTGCACAGATGGTTACGCTCCGCCCAAAAATAAAGGGCCACCAGAGCTCTAGATAAGAAATATCTTTAAAAGACATCGCCTCTTGAACCACTGGTCCAAATTCAAAATAATTTCACAGAATTGTTCCTCATAATGCCCTCTACCAAAATTGCACAAATGGTTTTGCTCCACCGAACAAAAGTGCCACCAGAGCTCTAGATAAGAAATATCTTTATACGACACCGCCTCTTGAACCACTGGTTTAAATTCAAATTAATTTCACAGAATTGTTTCTCATGATGCCTTCTACCAAAATTGCACAAATGGTTCCGCTCCGCCAAACAAACCTGCTGCCAGAGCTCTAGAGAAGAAATATCTTTAAACGTCATTTTCTCCTGAACCACTGGTCCAAGTTCAAAATAATTTCGCAAAATTGTTCCTCATGATGACCTCTACCCAAATTTCACAAATGGTTAAGCTGCACCAAACAAAGGGGCTGGCAGAGCTCTAGCCTTCTCCTGAAACACTGGTCCAAATTCAAAATAATTTCACATAAACATTCATCATGATGCCCTCTACCAAGATTGATCAGAATTTTCAGCTCAGCTGAACATGGCCACCAGAGCTAAAAATAGAAAAAAATTAAATGATATCTCATTAGTCACAGGTTAATACATCATACAGTGTGTAATTGAAAATGAGTTTTCTTATTTCTCAACTGAAACATATATTGTGGGTACTCAAAAGAGCTGTCTCAATGAGACGGTTCTTTTGAGCACCCAAAACACATGCATAGGTCCAGATAAGGACAGTGATTCATTTACAATTTTTGGCTTTTGGGTCCTGGGACTTGCTGTTTTCCATATCAATGAGTCCCAACTGCAAACTTATGAGTCCAGATCACTTTTTTTCATGATAAGTCTGCAATACCATTTCATCCTGGGACTTGCTGAAATAAAAACTTTGCATCCCAGAGTAAAAATTATGCGCTAAAGATGCAGGATGCGCAGGTAAAAAAATCACTGAAGGATAGTTTGTGCACCTAATAATGCATTTGTTTCCTTACCCATCAATTTAGACATATGTTTTGGTGCTAAAAAGAACCGTCTCATTGAGACGGTTCTTTTGAGTACCCACAACATACGTTTTGGTTGAGAAATGAGAAAAATAAATTTCCAGTACACACTCTTATCTGGAGGCCTGCACATGTTTGAATTGATGAGTTGGAATACGATCAGAAAGTTCCTTAACTGGACCATTTCCTAATTTGCCTATGTCGATCATCTTTGCACATTGCAGGTCAATAATTAGAATTGGTACATCTATATATGAGGTGGACATGGATGGCAAGTTAATGAAGGTTGTGTTTGTATGGCTTCTACTGGTTTGTCTCCTTGACACCGGTTCATCTACACTCTCTAAGAGTGACAGAAGAAAAAAGAAGAAAAAGGAAGAGGTAGGACTCTTTATAGATTTTACCTTTTCTTAAATGATAGATTCGTCCATGCATTTGTAGGAAATGAAGTTTAGAAGGTCTATTATATACTTGGATGGGTCAGAGGTTACAATTTTCAAATTTACATTTTGTGTCGGCCATGAGAGTTGTTGCACTTTCCATTAACTGTCATGAATAGTTTTAAAGAAAGTAAGTCTGCTGTTTTCAAATTTGTAGGTTTTCTTTATTTTATTTTAGGAACTTTTTTTCCAGATTTTTTAGGGTCTCCTAGCGATGGCATCTTAAGGAGCATTCTGTTTTGTGACATAACCCAATGTTCATGAAGGACAGAAATATAAAAAATATCAACACTATATCGACTTACAGGGAGATGTTCTACCGACTCCAGTGCAGACCCTGATGAGATGGTGCATTCTGCAACATGTCATCTGGATCTACTCTGTCAATTCTGAATATGGTTTCCCATCATGAAAGAGTTTTGCATTCATATCTCAAATACTTATCAAGGTATTTTGGGAAAAGGCCCCTACCCAAAATTGGAGGAAAATAATATTGACAAAATGCGGCAATTGGGATAAAGATATCGACAAAGACACACACACAAGAAAACAATCAGGAACATTATTTATACTTATATTCAAGGTACAGTAAAACTTGTGTGAAAAAAACACTCTCAAAAAGACCAAAAAATGGTTTTCAAGACCAATTGTCGCTTAATGCAGGTCAAAAGTATTGCAGAATGCTCCAATGGGAGCATTCTGCAATACTTTCGACCTTCATTAAGCTACCATTTATCATCAAGATCTTTGTTTTGTCTATTTTTGAGTGGCCGATTTTGCACAAATTTTACTGTATCAATGATAAGTTGTTTAGGAGGAGTGCAGTGGCTCAATGGTAGAATGCTCGACTCAAGATTGAGGGGTTGCAGGTTTGAGCCTCACTGGAGGCACTGCATTGTGTCCTTGGTCAAGATGCTTTATCCTCTGCTGGGTACTGGTTCATCACAAGAAGACTGGGACATAAAGAATCAACACAAACAAACAAAACAAAAATAGTAAGTGAGTATGATCAGGAAATACCACAATCACAAACTGCAGACAACCCCATGGTACCGCGAGGAAGAGCCGCTCAACCATCACGAGACACCAGGAAGACAAATTAAGCAAAGCAATCAGCTTTCTCTTCCCCATCAAGATGATTGCAATACTGGAATGGACATAAATTAACGTACAACAAAACATAGAACAATTACAGACTCCCACAATGGGAGTAACAATAAACAAAAAATCAACAACAACAGAACCATTAGTTGTTTATGCCATACAAGCTTAAAGGCATTTAAGCCATTGAAGTTTGGATGTCAATGGAATTTCTTTCCTTCTGTTAGTCCCCGCCAACTTCTGATGTGAATGTTGTTGCCAGAGGTCTTGTGCAGAAAGATGTGAAGGTGAAGGATATTGTAAAACACCATTCAGTCTACTGTCAGAATGAGAAAGATACAAAGATGTTTGGTGGTGAAACACTAGGATATGTTACTCCGGTAAGTGAAACACCGGCGTCACTGCGTTGTGTCCTTGAACAAGACACTTTAATCCTTGCTTAGTACTGGTTCAACCCAGGAAGACATGTCCTGACATAATGGAAAAAGTGTTGACTGGGACATAAAGAATCAAATCAAATTAACAAACAGGACGGAATAAAAAGGGCATTTTAAAATCTGATTCGGTCTCAGCTAATAGAAACTGGCCCAAGATTGAATTTTCGTGTTTTCCTCGACACCTGGATTAGATTATGGACTGGGCCAGTAGTCAATATAGAGGATTTTACATGTGATCATGTGTTGTTGAATTTATTAAGCGAATTGGGGAAAAGAGATAAATGGTGAGGCTTTCTGAGCATTTTCTGACTTTTTGGCAACATGTTTAATAAATTCAAATATAGTGGAGCATGAATGTAAAGCCCTGGTCCCACAGAGCTTGTGACTGCGCTGCCACCTCTCCGCGACTGCAAAAATTGGCAATAGCAGAGAAGTTGCAGAGGTCGTGGCAAGGTTTTACGAAGGTCGTAACAAGGTCGCCTATCGGTCAGCGATGAAAATCTGTTGCGGCCAGTCTTTTGAGCATGCACAAAAGAGTAGCCGCGACTGATTTCAATCACCCTGTAGTTGCAAAGGTTTTGTAGAAGTCTGTGATCAGTCAATTCAGTGATCAGTGCCAACAAGTCGCCAAAGAGTCACAGATCATTGGCCGATCTGTCGCCGACCGATTTCATGATAACTTTGAAGACACATTTATCCTAGCTTAGCATTGGTTCAACCCAGGAAGACCCGTCCCTGTTTAACTGAAAGATTGTTGATGGGACGTAAATAATCAAATCAAACAAAATGATAACTTTGACTCAGAAATCTTAAGCAACTAGTCTGTGACTGATCGGTGACCGATCCCGACAGGTTGCGATGCCAGCTTCAACAAAAAGCTATCTTGACATCATTTCGCTACAAGCATAGAAAATGTTTGCATCATGGGGCATAGAGGTGGTTAGCACCAAAGCAGACGCTGATATTTACTACAGAAATTTAGACTCCTGATTCTGATGATGAATCTCAGCTGTCCTAGAATCAATTTAGCTGGAAATATCAGGTGCTGAAAGTGTAAGGTCTGAGCAAGTAGGTCCTAGAGAATCATCACATCCACAACTGCAGCGTTCTATTTGTTGTAACTGAAACAGCTTTATCTGATGTGTGTTATCATGATGGCAACTAACACAGAAATGGTTGTATTCTTTCCAAACACATATTTTTTAAAAAAATGATGATCGAACAGTAGAACAGTCGCCATCCAGTCGCCCACCAGTCGCCACTTAGTCTTCGATCAGTCACCGACCAGTCTTAGATTGGTTGCTGACGGTCGCCTATTACTCTTAACTAGTCACCGACCGATCCCTGATCTATCGCCAACCGATCAACGACTGAATGCTAAACAATCCCCACACATGGGGCGATTGGTCGGCGACTGATTGGAGACTGGTAGGCGACCAGTGGGCCACCATACCAGAAATGGAAAAACAGTTGCAATGGTTGCAGAGGTCGCAATCAAAATCAGTTCCGAGGGGTCGAGCCACAGTCGCAAGCCATGTGGGACAGGGGCTTTAGATTCTAGTAATCATTTGACACTAAAACTCATTTGATATCTCGTTTTTAGGCATGAAAATTATAAGATTTTGCCATATATACATGGTGACATTGGTACAGACATCATTACTTAACATTTAACTACATTTGTATAATGTAAGCCATTAATGGTCTATCGATTCTAATAGATGGCGTTTTATCACTCCCAGATGCAACATCATGTTTATAAACTGGTATAAGCCGTCGTTTAGTGGATGTTGCTGGTCAATTTGTGGTTATTACTGGTCAATAATCCTGAAAATTATTCCTGAATTTAGACTTGATTTTCGAGTGAACAGGAAGATCAAACAGAGTATTTTTATGTGATTTTCTTATGAAAATAAGTAGAGTTATACAGTGTACTGTGTAAAACATATGATAACAGGCTCATAATTTGTATTAAGTTGTCAGTACGGTAAATTCATTTTATCTTTCGTTTGAGTTTTGTGTAGTGAAATTAGTAATTTAGTGCACTGGAACGCCTTAAAAACGCGGTCGCGTATAACACGATGTTCCATAGAATGCTGGTATAACGTGGTCCCCGTTTTTTCCCCCTAAAATTGACCTTTTTTCTAGAGATGGCAGGTGAGACAGAATGTCAGATGTCTGAAACGGTCAATTCAGTGAAGCGTAAAATAGCTTTGCCATCTCTATTGTTGTATAGATTTCAATGTATTGATTATACCTGATCAATTTAATTGTTGGTGTTTGTTTTCTTTTAGAATCCAATGAGCCATTGTTGTTGTCATTTTGACATGCTTGGGTAGTCACTACTACTACTACCAGTGTGTAATTATTCGGAACATCTCACCTAATATCAGATCTAAATTGAGTGCTTTATTGTTGTGAAATTTGCATATTTTAAATCCATTGTTAAATCAAAGAGTGAACTAGGAGTTTAATATATATATCGCTAAAACAGCATTTAAACCTAATTATTATCCTTATAAAAAATCACATTTCTTTTTTTAGTTTTTGTTTTTTTCAAAAGTGTTGAGCATTTGCGAACTACTTTTAGCATGTTTAAAAAAAGCCCATTATCTCCCTTACTATTGTTATAATATATAAGCGTTATGCAGCATTTAGCTCCCATAAACAAGTACTAGCTTCAGGAAAAAGTTTCAGCATCACAGAAAAACATCAATGTGCCGTGGCCAGGTGGATGGGATATCGCGTTGTAGCAGTCATAACCACTTATTACGCTTAGGGCAAACTGTGGCGCCCAGGTACCGCGTTCTAAAGGCGTTACAGTGTATAATATAAGGAAAATGTCTCGACGGGGCTGTCAGTTCGAGGTATATAATGCATAGTGTCAGTTAATGACAGTTTGCGGAATGTTAAATCTCCTTGCTAGCAGCGACTTGTTGTCCGCTGATAGCATTTGAAAACAGTTCGGACCCAGATCAGGACCAATTGCACGTCAGTCCAGGTCTGGATTTAAATAATTCGTCACTCTGATATTGTTTCTGAAAGAATTTTTTGAAAAGCGCATTTTGAAAAAAAAGTCAGCAGACATGCCAGACAACAACAAAAGCACATAGGTTAAGATAAACAAAATGTTTGAGGATAAAATTGTAAATATTTTCTTACCCAACAATTTTAACATAATATGTTTTGGGTGCTCAAAAGAACCTTCTCATTGTTCTTTTGAGTACCCACAACATATGCATTAGTTGAAAAATAAGAAAATTAATATTTGGTTTTTGTTTGTTTGATTGATTCTTTACATCCCATCAACAATCTTTCAGTTATATAGGGACAGGTCTTCCTGGGTTGAACCAGTAATAAGCTAGGATAAATGTGTCTTGCTCAAGGACCACAAGGCAGTGACGCCGGTGAGGCTCGAACCTGCGACCCTTCGGTCTCGAGTCAAGCACTCTACCACTGAGCCACTGCGCCCCCCTTAATTTTTGGTAGGCACTCTTAACTAAAGGCATGAAAGCATGAAAATTACCCAACATGCAGAGTTAATTTGTTTTTCAGTGGAATGGACATGGATATGATGTAGCCAAGATATTCAGTGGCAAATTTACCTATATTTCTCCAGTATGGTTACAAGTCAAATGGAAACCAGGCGGCCATTTCGTCATCACAGGAGGGCATGATATAGATAAAGGTGTGAATCTTTTTTATTTACTTTTTCTTAACAGACTGGCTCAGAGGTTATAAAACTTTCACCCCTCAAGATGTGTGTCTATCTGCTGTTGGCAACCTTAGATATCTCATACAAATTGCCAACTGCTTGTAACAACTAAAATGCTGATTAAAAAAGACTTTTCATGCTTTAAAACTCAGGGCTATTCCAGAAAAAAATACCTGGAGGGGGAAGAAGGCACTTTTTTTTTGGACCCCACCACCCATGGAATTAAATTTCCACAGACACCGACCACCCTTGTAATCAGAAAGGTGCATATACCAACCACCCATAGAATTAAATAAGATATGTATACCGATACAAAATGTTCAATAATCTATATTGAGTAAGCAAGTCGAACGTCTATCCATGTGAATTATTTTAATAAGCTTGCGTAAAAAAGTGGAAAGTGCAAGTCATGCACTTTGTCTAAACCCATCAAAGTATCACATTTCCAATAAAGGCCTCTTCAGAAAACAGCCACTGTCAATGAATGAAAAGCTTCAAGCTTTTAAGTTTTGAACTGATTGGTTTTAAATTAACTTGCTAAACTTCATTTGTTTTATTTTTCTGTCTGAAATCCTCATCATTGGTCCCTCTCAGCTGTTAATACAAGGGTAATAACTGGGACAGCCAATGTTTCAACCAATCCTACACCACTAGCTATATATGTTGCATTAGGAAACTTTCGTAGTTTATCGTGTTGCTTTACGGAATGCATACTGCAATTGTGTTTGACAAGCAATAACAGCTTTATAAACAAAGAAAACAACTTTGTTTTGTTTTATTTTCACACAAAATATATTAATTTATGCGTAGATTGGATGATTTCACACAACAGAAAAACAGGCAGATTGGGATTCGATATTTTGATTGATACAGGAACATTCCATTTGATATACCTATCAAACGTCAGTAACGGATTTTCCGATATAACCTCACCACCCATGTAATCAGATTTTTTCAAACACCAATGACCTATATAATTTGAAAAATGTCAGCACCAACCACCCATAGAAAAATATATCGTCTGCCTTTTTTCACCCCTAGGTACTTTTTTCTGGAATAGCCCTCATAGAATATTGTATTTAGCCTGCTAATAAATGTTAAAATGCCTACAATTGTTTACAATTTATGGCATTTTCACATTTATGAGTACAGGAAGGATAATTTTAATGCTCAGTTGAATTGATCATGAAAAAAGTTTTATAACCTCGAGACCTGGCCCCGAGGTTATAAAACTTTTTTCATGCTCAACTCCGCTGAGCACAAAATTTATTTTGCTCACAAGTGTTAAAATGCCAACAATTGTTGGCATTTTAATATTTATTAGCATGATAAATACAACATATGAGAGACTTAAAGCAATAAACTTCTTCGTTTGTTGGTATTTTAGTTTTTATGAGCAGCTAAAATTTCATGCTCAGTTTAGTTGTGCATGAAAAAAGTTTTATAACCTTGAGACCAGGTGTTAGAATGATAAACAATGTAGATAATAAAATAACCCCCCACCCATGAATATTGAAATAAAATAGGTCCTACCCTATGCAGAAAAGTACCAAATCACTACAAAAAAACAGAAGTCTCCCCTTTAGGAATAAAAAAATCACAAAATTGCATTTAGTTATGTTACAAGGGGAATAATTTTAAAAATATACATGCAAGAGTTATGGTTCTTGTGTATGACACGCCATCTGAATGTGCATTACAAATGTATGAAGTTTCGTTAAAATACCTCTAACAATTTTTTAGTCCTCCGCCTCATTCAAAAGTCCCTCTAAGGTACAATGTCTTTGACCCTACTTTCATTTTGGCAGGAAATACCAACCATCGCTAGCAAGATGTGAACCAAGTACCATGTTAAAGCCGTTCCTTTTGCCCTGGAGAGAGTATATTAAAGTTTTATCAATCAACCCTTTACTATGTCAATAGTACACTAATAGTTTATCAAGATGGCGACCCTTACAGATAAATTGGAGCTACATGATGTTCTAATGATTTTTCTCACACTTGTAGCCTCTAATAAAGGCCCACCCCATCTCCATGAAATGTAATGATTCTAATGAATACCCGGGCCTCTGATAGAAATTTTACGGTAGATAGTAAATATTTATTCATTTTTCATGCTTCAGGTTGGGTTTCTGATGTCAAGAAGAAGCAGAAAACAAAAATGGGTAAGAAACTGTCTACTTCCTGTTTGAAGAAAAAAACTTATTTACCATAAATTTTATCCCTCATCCCGCCACTATTTTTTTGTCCTGAAGGTGTTGTCTGCTTTTACGTCTGCTGCATATATTCAAGTGCATTTCAGACTAAATTTTATTATGGAAGCAAGCACTGGTTATCCATCATTCTCGAAGCTCTTGTCTGTGAGTATTCACAGCAACCAACATCACTTGGAAACTGCTGTATTAAGCAAACTGCAATATTAAGCGTAAAGGGGCATATTGCTAGCAGGAGGATTTTTCCTGGAGTAAATGTACTTATTTAAACAGTATTTTATGTGATCAATCACTATTACATAAGTACAATATCATAGAAGTAGGATCTGACAGTAGGCTGTGAGGCTTATTTTGGTTATTTCCTAGGACAGGTTGATTTTACAATATTTGTGAATGGCATGCATAGTCTAAACACTTTAAGATAGATAGATAGATACATAATCTTGAATTAAAATATAAGATATTGAGAACTTGGAACCTGCAGTATCAACAGTAAAGAGGCATATCGCTAGCAGGTAATCATGGTTATCATTGACCTTTAATAAATCTTGTATTAAGATATAGGATATTGAGAACTGGGAATCTGCAGTATCAAGAGTAAAGGGGCATATCGCTGGCCAGTAATCATGGTTATCATTGTCCTTTAATAAATCTTGTATCAGGATATATAGGATATTGAGAACTTGGAACCTGCAGTATCAAGAGTAAAGGGGCATATTGCTGGCCAGTAATCATGGTTATCATTGTCCTTTAATAAATCTTGTATTAAGATATAAGATATTGAGAACTGGGAACCTGCAGTATCAAGAGTAAAGGGGCATATCGCTGGCCAGTAATCATGGTTATCATTGTCCTTTAATAAATCTTGTATTAAGATATAAGATATTGAGAACTGGGAACCTGCAGTATCAAGAGTAAAGGGGCATATCGCTGGCCAGTAATCATGGTTATCATTGTCCTTTAATAAATCTTGTATTAAGATATAAGATATTGAGAACTGGGAACCTGCAGTATCAAGAGTAAAGGGGCATATCGCTGGCCAGTAATCATGGTTATCATTGTCCTTTAATAAATCTTGTATTAAGATATAAGATATTGAGAACTGGGAACCTGCAGTATCAAGAGTAAAGGGGCATATCGCTGGCCAGTAATCATGGTTATCATTGTCCTTGAATAACTCTTGTATAAAGATATAGGATATTGAGAACTGGGAACCTACAGATTGATCAGAGTCATTGAACGGAGCTCTATAGGTAACCAAGGGACCAATGTTTTTTCAGGCAGAAAACTAAGACAGGTTGGCATGTGCATTCATGGAAGACTCAGATCAGCCTGCACATTCACACAGACTAATTAGAGTCTTCAAAGGCACTACTCTATATTGGAAGGTGTTGGAAGGGTCCAACATTTCTTCAGGCAGAAATTTAACCCTTAAAGCGCCAAGAAAAAAAATGCATCTGAATATGTCGTCTGCTGAAGTAGTCTGCTGCAAATAATTGCCTCCAGGGCATTACTGACGAATTAAGTATAGAAGCAAACAGCATGGACCCAGAGCAGACTGCTCCTATAGGAGCAGTCTGATCTGGGTCCCCACTGTTTGCCATAGAGGCTTCTTAAACATTTCAGCAGACGAGAAAAGCAGAGGACTTTTGTTACAATTGGAGCATTAAGGGTTAAGACTCTGATCAGATACCGGCTCAGTTGATGAGTGTTTGTATTTTTCAGTTCCTCGAGTATTGTTTGATGGCTGGACGGGTCAACAATATCAGAAGTTATTCTCTAGTGAAGACTATATGGAAGACTGTGTTGAGGCAATACTAAACTTTATAAAGGTGACTGGTTACTTCTAGACCTACAGGGGTGGGAGAGGGTAGGGTTGGGGTGGCTATCAGGAAGACTGTGTTGAGGCAATACTAAACTTTATAAAGGTGACTGGTTACTTCTAGATCTACGGGGTAGGGAGAGGGTAGCGTTGGGGTGACTATCAGGAAGACTGAGTTGAGGCAATACTAAACTTTATAAAGGTACCTGTTGACTCCTAGATCAATTGGGTAGGGAGAGGGTAAGGTTGGGCTGGTATAATAATACACATCCATCTATCCAGAGGAGCATAGTGGCTCAGTGGTAGAGTGCTTGACTTGGGATCGAGAGGTTGCTAGGTTGATTGAGCCTCACCAGATGCACTGTTCTTTGTATTTGTATCCTCTGCTTAGTACTGGTTGAACCAAGGAAACATCCCAACATTGTCTTGGACATAAACCGTCAACACAAACAATCCATCCATCTATTCATCTGTCCATTCAGCCATCCATCTGTCCATCCATCCATGGGAGGCAATGGCTCAGTGGTAGAGTGCTTGACTCAAGACCGAGGGGTTGTGGGTTCCAGCCTCACCAGAACCACTGTGTTGTGTCCTTGAGAAAGACACATTGATCCTTGCTTAGTATTAGTTCAACCCAGGAACCCATGTCCTGACATAACTGAAAAACTGTTGACTGGGGCGTAAAGAACCAAATTGATCCATCCACCTTTAACTTGGACATTGAAGTGTGATTCCAAGTGATTTATATTTAAGATAGGCTACATAAAATGTGTGACTTATCTGGCTTAACTCTAAGGCAGCCTATTTCTAACTGTTTGATTAACCATTGTATAATTTTTGGTATGTTACCTATTTTGTTGGTTGAAGCTGTTGGAAGGTCCATGAAAGGTCCTTGAATCTGAGTAAACCTTTTTTTTCTTATATTAACACTGAGTAAACTATTGGAAGATCCATAAAAACTCATTGATTATGAGTAAGAATTTCTTTTCTATAAGAATACAAAGTTGTTAATGCATTGAGTTTTGCATTTTTTTTTACAGGAGAACAATTTTGATGGAGTAGTTATAGAAATATGGTCTCAGCTTGGTGGTCAGGCCAAAAAGTGAGTGATACTTTATTTATGTTTAACCCTTTGTATTCTCCCGAATTCTTCCACCCGTATTTTAAGAAATGAATTTGATATTTGGAATGTTCATTGTATCATGAATACTTTGGGTCTCTTGCAAAGTAAGTGAAGCCTGAATCATGATTCCATGAGTATTTCAAAAATGTAACTTATTGCTTATATTTGCTTTTTATTATTAATATGTAATATATAGAAATTATTCATGATTTAAGAAACAAAACAGTTTAGTATTTGATATTTAATTGTATTAACGGTTTTGTTGGAGTGTAAAATGGAAAAGCGGAACAGTCAGTCTGAACACCGTCAGCCATTGGAGCAAACAAGAGGCTTGTTTTGCACGTGCGACTCAGGGGTCTTCGCTGTCAATCACAATACCAGTGTCACTTATGGAGACTAAATTTGATGTTTGGAGCGTATTGCACTGGCAAGTGTTCTTGGCAGCTGTCAGTCAAATTTATGTCTTTCATGAGACTATGAAAGATTGCAAAAATCTGAAGATTTATTAAAGGCTTGCTTTGAAAATGTTAATATTTTTCCGTGATTGTATGTATGTTTAACATTCTAAAAATTTCTAACATTCTCTTTCTGTTCTCAAATAAAATGTTGGTTATCAGGGCTGGAATTCACAAAATATTTGTGGAATAGCAAACAGGGAAGACACTGTTCGGACTGCTTCTTGAGAAGCAGTCTGATCTGGGTCTGCACTGTTTGTCTAGGCCATTTTTCCAGGCAACTAATGTTCAAATATTTTGAATATCTACTGTACTTTATTATAAATGTAGTGATTGTGATTTGCCTGTTTTCAGAGAGTTGATCCACTTCTTGACACACATGGGTGCATCTTTTAAGACAGCTGAAAAAACATTCATTCTTGTGATACCACCTGCAGTTTATGATGGGTAAGTTTAATTTTTTTGCATATTAAATCATTGGTATATCTGTTTACAACCAGGCAACCACCAAGTTAGCGTTTCATTCCAATGAAACATCTAAATATAAGCTGTCAATAATATAAAATTGGCTATCTATTATTGTCATCCAGGTGCATTCCAAACTACACAAAACCTTGTTAATTTCTACATGCTCTTTACATTGTAACATGAAAAAGTAGTTGAGAAATTTGTTAAAAAAGTTTATGGTGAAAAACACTCATTTATTGAATTGACATATGTGACATATGTTGTAGGTGCACATTGGAATTGCCTCTATGAGGCAATTCCAATGTGTACAGACAACATATGTTACTGAAAATAAGGAAACCTATCTTGAAATATACACTTATCAAGAGTCATTTCCATTAGCTTTGCCCCTTTAAAACATCTCAAGCTGCCAATTAGTTTCAAAATACCTTTCACAATATGTTGACTTCTAATAAATTATGTTCCACTAACCGTTGAATATTGTTGGTTCTGTTTTCTCCTCACTCTCCTGATTAATATGGCAAATTGTTTATATTTACTTGACAGCTATATCACCAAAAAAATTTGATTTCATGAACTACGCTTTTGCTAAGCTGGTAGTTGCATGGTTGTAATTTATATGCACATTAAATCATCAGTATAGCTATTTAATGAGTCTGTATGATGTGGTTTTGATGCACCTTACTAAGGGTGTTACATGTGTACAGTTCATTGGTTATATTAGAACTCATGTGACATAGCTATCTAGTGATGTCATTGTTATGTCAAAATGACATCATCATGTAACATTGCATCTCAGTCTAGTCAGGAACTTCTGGAAACTTATTTGACCCTCCACCACCCCCCCCCCCCCCCCCCCCCCCCCTCCACAAAAAAAACAAACAAACAAAAAAACCCAAATAGAACAAACAATGGTGAGCAAGAAAAAGGTATCAATTATTGTGTGAGGGTGGGATAGAAAAATCTGTCCCTAAGGATCACCATTTGTCAGCACCCAGCAAGTCTTGTGATACCAAACGGTGATTCTCTGGACAGATTTTCCACATAAGCAACAGCCAACCAATTTATATTGAAAATAGATTAAATGTTGCAGAAGATTCCCTATGCTGTGCAGATTCCCTATGCTGTGCAGATTCCCTATGATGGGCATTGGGGACCTTTTTGAGGCATGTACATAGTTGGAAGCAGGCTTCTAGATAGGAGAGTGTAATTAAAAATTGATTTTCTTATTTCTCAACCAAAACATTTGTTGTGGGTACTCAAAAGAACCGTCTCAATGAGAAAGTTCTTTTGAGCACCCAAAACATATGTTAAAACTGATGGGCAAGAAAATATTGACAATTTTAGGCTCAACAATTGTGTTTATCTTGACCCACGTAGTTTATCATTGCAGGAATGTAGCAGGTATGTTTGTGAAAGAAGATTTTGAAGCTTTAGGTCCGGTAGTGGACAGATTCAGTTTAATGACGTATGATTTTTCAAACCCTTCAAGGTAAGATAGTGTAACAGGTGACAGGGGCAGATCTAGGAATTCTGGAGAAGGGGTTCATATATATATAAAGGTGAAGGGGGTTGCTTTGCTGATTTTATCACATTTTTTCCTAAATATCCCATGAAAATGAAATAATTTGGTCTCACTGAGACCAAATTATTTCATTTTTATAGGATACTTAAAAAGAGGGGTGGGGAGGGGATTTTGGAGTGAACCCCCTGAACCTCCTCTGGATCTGCCACTGGGTGTAAATAATAACAATTTTACTCTCAGAAAGTTTCTGGACCTATATGTGAGACCTGTCATTTTGTTGGTCATATCATGTGATGACTTATTGTACATTTTCATTCTAGAAACATGTCTTATATTGAATGGACGGTGATTTGTATAACTTTGTTAGATTCTTGATATTTTTGTAATAAGTCGATAATGCAATGAAGCAGACGACATGGTTATGTTGTAGCCGGCTGATGTCATTACGATAGGATAATATTTTTATCACATGATGTGGCGTCTGTAAGTGATCTAGTGCCATGTAATAAAATCCATAAACGGTAATAATGTGGCATATACATGTTACATGATGTATATAGCAAAGCCATAGTGTTTTCACGCCAAAAAGAAAACGATTTCAAAGTAGTTTTAGCTTCAAATGATAAATAGAATCTAACATTCATGCTCCTGTATTGTTCAATTTATTTAACCCCTTCAGGGAGCGCAGTGGCTCAGTGGTACAGTGCTTGACTCGAGACTGAAGGGCCGCGGGTTTGAGCCTCACCTGCGCCACTTTGTTGTGTCCTTGAGCATGAACATTAATCCTAGCTTAGAACTGGTTCAACCCAAGAAGATCAGTCCCTATATAACTGAAAGATTGTTGATGGGATGTAAAGAATCAAATCAAACAAAAAAATTTAACCCCTTCACTGCGGTATATAAATGCACGCTATATTCTGGGGAAATAAGGCTATTTTGATGTTATTATGATGTTACGTATAATTTCATACAAAATCTTAACTACTGGAGGGATTTACACCAAGTTTTCTAATGATTTTTATTTCTTTTCCTACTGGGTAATTTTTAATGCTTTTTTGTCATCTGCTGAATTTTTTCAAAATCAACTTTTTCGAAAAATTCTTCTAGGAACACTATCAGTGTCAAACAATTTGGATCCAGATCAGGCTCGACATTTTGTCTGTGCAAGATCGGGGTCCAACCTGTTTGCAAAAGTTATCAACAGACAACTCTAGAAAGCAAAGAATTAACCTGCAAACTATGCTCACCTTACAGAAAAAAAAGATGTGTCTCATGTGATACAGTAAACAGTCTTCAGCGGCTACATAAAAATAGACAAGACAAAGGTCATTATGGAAAATGGTAGCTTAATGAAGGTGGAAAGCATTGCAGAATGCTCCCTTTGGAGCATTCTGCAATACTTTTGACCTGCATTAAGCAATAATCAGTATTGAAAACCAATTTTTGGTGTGTTTTTAGAGTGGCCACTTAAGACAGGTTTTACTGTATTTAACATTTTCAGACCAGGGCCAAATAGTCCTTTTGAATGGGCTGTGATGTGCATAACAATGCTAGATCCTACACTGAGCTCACCCCACAGAAATAAAATACTTCTTGGTCTAAATTTCTATGGAAACGACTATGCAAAGGGACAAGGGGAACCCATCTTAGGAAACAGGTAACAACTGTAATTAATGATTTTTTAGGCCTTTAATTCTCTCCATTAAATGGCTGTTAGCTGTTTATTTAGCAACAACTGTCAGGTAAAGAAGGTTTTGGCCAGTGCATAAGATTTTTGTACTTATACCATCCTTACTGACTTTAGCTCGAAATATCTCATGATGTGCAAGGTCTCCACTGATATAGGTGGTATGAAATCAAGGCTCAAGATAAGAGTGTGTATTGGAAAACTATTTTCTTTATTTCTCATCCCAAACATATGTTGTGGGTACTCAAAAGAATTGTCTCAATGAGAAGATTCTTTTGGGCACCAAAACACATGTTTAAATTGATGGGTAAGAAAATAATTTCAATTTCAGGCTCATAACATTCCTTATCTGGACCTATTAATTAAAATAGTTATACCATGTTTGTCCACCTTTACGTAAGATAATACACTCGCTTAAGCTCATGGATTATCTCCACGTGCAGGCTGATAACCCATGGTAGAACTTTTACTTATCCCATCATCCAGCAATGAAAGCTCACGCAAGTTCGATCTATGTTTCTACACAAAACACCTACGCAGAACTTTAACGGCTTGTTACTGAATGCAATTTGAACACTTTGTTTGTCTGCAGTATGACAACGATTAATTTGCTCAACAGTAATATTTGTCTAATCAAATTGTAGTCTTTTGAACACATTAAGAAGTCCTTAGCTGTTTGACTGTAAATAAACTACATGAGGACTTACTAAGCTGGTTTTGTTGAATGCAATGTTTTGCAATTCAAGCCATAATATCACAAATTAACAGTAGATTAAATCTGGGACATACTTGCACAGTAGTTAGCCTCTTGGACATTTAGTGGCCGAAAGGTCACTGGCTGTCCCCATCAGGTTGTGTCCTTTCATAAACTACATGTCTACAGCTATTTTGTACATGTAAATATGTTGTTTGATTGCTTTCAAAATGCTTCTTGAAAAAGGCAGCACAGCCGAAACTACAGTAAAACTTCAATGGCTCTAACTCTGATGGCTCATTTACTTGGTCTGGCTAGAACTATCTTCATGGTCCCTGCAGGTCATTTTAGGCATAATCCACCCTGGATGGGTGGAACTACCCTTGGCTAGAACTAATTTTCATGGTCCTAAGCCTGTTTGAGCCATTGAAGTTCTACTGTAGTTGGGAGAATAAAGAAATTAATTCTAGGTTTGATTTCTCGTTCATATTACTGCACGGCAATTGATTGGTTCAAATATGCTAACTATTCGCAGAGCGCACACAGAGAGTACACACAACATGTTAAGCGTTTGTTGACAGATCGTTGAAATTCTTTTCTCATTCCCTGGTGGTTGTTAGTGGGTCGTTGCTCGTATGTTATGAACATGTTCTGGGTTAGTTTTAAATTCACTTTCAGTTCGTCATGTCATGCCTAGATAATCACCTTCATCAGATTTTTCAGCAAATGTCTGCGTATTCGAGATTTTTTTAATTTTTTCAATTTGTTGAGGGAACGTCCAGTAAATTCGTTATAGTGTAAGATAGTGATTTTATCAGGCCTCCAGATAAGAGTGCGTAATTGAAAATTATTTTTTTCAATTCTCAACCCAAACATATGTTGTTGGTGCTCAAAAGAACCATCTCAATGAGACACCCAAAACACATGTTTAAATTGATGGGTAAGTAAATATTCACAATTTTATGATCAAAAAGTTTCCTTATCAAGACCCATGCTTTATGCATATATGAAAAGTATCATTACCTCATGGGGTGTCTCACTTGTGTTGGATAAAAAGGTTGATACAAATATATTTTCGAAGCAATCGTTTAATGAATCTTTAACTTTTTGCAACCATTCATAGCCTCATGAATTACACAAATTTTATTGACAGCTGCCAAGCTCACTTGCCAAAGCAATACACTTGGAACATAGAACTCATATCGCCAGAAGTGATACTGGTTTTGTGATTGACAGTTAGCCACACCTGAGTAGCACATGCAAAACAAGCCTCTTGTTTGCTCCATTGGCTGTCCGTGTTCAAGCTGGCTGTTTTGTTGTTCAATTTTACACTCCGACTAAACGGTTAATATGATTATATTAAAAAAACAAAACTGTTCTAATTCCTAAAGAAAAATAGTTTTTATATTTTAGAGATTATTATGATATGTAAATATAAGCAATAAATTCATTTTTTGGAATGTTCATGGAATCATGAATACTTCAGGTCTCTTGCAAAGTTAACACTTTGCAAGAGACTGAAGTATTCATGATTCCATGAACATTCCAAAGATTGAATTAATTTCTATAGAGGATCTGACATTCTTTAATTGTTTTTCAGATATATAGAGATTTTAGAAAAAAATAAACCCAAGATGACATGGGAAAAATCTGTAGGGGAACACAGACTAGATTACAAGTAAGTATATCTTGCAATAAAAAGATATGGGTCTTGACACGAGAAAACCTGTCTCGGGGTTTCAGACCAGTTCATGCCCAAGCCAGCCTGCTATGCTACAGAGACTCAGACTGGCTAGAACATTGTAGCAAGTTTAGATCTGCACCTGTGTTGTTCGCAAGCCCCTAAGGCCAGAATTTTTTTATTACTTGATTTACAAACCCTCCTACTGTCATTTTCCGGAAAGTAGAAAAAAATAAATTCTAAAATTATTTTTGTATTTTATCCGCTGACTCTAAATATTATTTGCTTAGTTGAAAAAATAATATATTCTTGAAGTTCTGTCTGTGTATTTTTGAGAGTGACACTGTTAAAAGTGATTGTCCTGTTCAGATTTTTAGGAAAATGATGAAATATGTAAAGATTTAATACAGGCTGTTGGTTTACCTTACTAGTTTTACTAATTTGTTCTGGAGATATATAAAAAAAATTTCTCTGAAAATGACAAAAAAAAAATTCTCTGAAAATGACCAGTCAACTGGCCATTTTCAGAGCTTTTTTATTACTTTTTTTTGTTACCCCCCCCATCCTAAATATAAAAAAAATCCCGTAAATCAACTAATAAAAAGATTCTGGCCTAAGACAGGTTTTCTCCTGTAGAGGCCCATAGGTTCTGAATATTCTAGACAACTGTCTTTTATATAGAGGATCATACATGAGTGCTCAGAGGATCTTACATGAGTGCTCAGAGGATCTTACATGAGTGCTCATGTTTTAATTTAATTTATTAAACAAGTTGGGGAAAAGAGATAAAATGCAAGGCTTGCCGAGCATTTTATCTTTTTTTCACAACAAGTTTAACAAATTCAACAATACAAGAGCATGAATGTTAGATTCTATTTATCATATGACATTAAGATTACTTTAAATCTCATTTCTGCCTTAAAAACGTTATAATTTTGTCACTATGAACGCAACATTGTTATGGACGTCATAACATATCCCGAAAATCTATAAATCACTAGTGGTTTATCGATTTTGTTGCATGGCGTTATTTTACTCCCAGATGCGACATCATATGATAAATATTTTTTTTAAATGAGAGAACTACAGGAGGTCAGCCCAAAAATCTTAAATGCATGTTTAGTTATATAGTTTGTTGGTTGGGCCATGTAGTGCAATAGTAACTAGTCAGATTGCTGATCCACTGGTCATTACTTCAATTCCAGCTCGGCCCCTTCCTTTTGTTGATATTGATAGTCAAATATTTTGTACCTTCAGTCTCCTGCTGATTCAAGAAAGGCAGGGAATAAGCTAGGGGGCAACTAGGGCAAAAATAGTCGCCCTATTGGCCAAAATTTTGCCCTAAATGGGACCCAGGGAGAAGTGGGAGTCTTTTAGAGGGACTCCTTTTCATTCTGTTAACACACAAACACAAGCTGTGGTAACAATCTACTACCACTGCATCATATTTCTCCTTCCATTTAATGGCAGTAGTATGTGTTATGGCTAATTTGATTCTAAACTGACAGAAAATACTGTAACTTTGTGCTATAACTTCTCCCTCTCTGACTGTCACTTCTCCCTTATTTTCCTGGAGGGATTAGTCAATTCTTCCTACTGTCAGGGCCCAGCTTGATCCCTGGAAAGGCTGTTTTCTGTTACAAGCGAAAGTATGTGTATGGAGTTCTGGTTACGGCTCAGCTCAGTCTGAGCATGCCTAAGAAAAGTGTTGTTAGGTTGACTTGTCATCTCAACATTATCATAGCTGTTGAATGGGATGTTAAACCATAAACCAAACAAACAAATTTTAGTTTGTTTATTACTCACACCCTGGTAAATTTATATCATAAATTGATTTTTTCTGTCTTACAAGACTTATTGTTATTGGTGTCAGTAGTGAGCTTAAAATTCAAGGATTAAAGTTCTAAGGACAGGTATCTTAATGGGCATATAATCTTTTCATAATGATTGTTTTAGGAATGGGATATCAGAATTCTGGATTTTTGAAACTTTCACTCATGTCCTGATCTGTAAGCTGAGAAAGAATATGCAAGGATAAATAATAATAATAATAATAATAATAATAATAATAATAATAATAATAATAATAATAATAATAATAATAATAATAATAATAATAATAAGTGGAAAGAGGGTCAAGTAACACCCTTATATTAAAAATGGCCCGTGAAGGACACTAATAATTATAGACCTATTTCCATTTTGCCCGTCATATCAAAAATGCTGGAAAAGCATGTGCATGATTCCTTAACGACTTATTTGACCTCTCATAAATTGCTTCATTCAACACAATCAGACCCAACCATTCTTGTGAGACAGCCCTGCTTCAGATGTTCAATAAATTCCTAGAATACTCCTTATAATGACACTCTTTATAACAACAAAAATCATTACCACGTTGGTAATATTTGGACAAATGTACCAGTTTAGCTTATATTTGAGTTCATTACAACAGAAATTCAGCTTAACCTCAAATTATTTCGGAACAAACACTGTTAGTGTAAAGAGGATTAAATGTAACAGTCAGATATTTGGTAGACCGGGCCGCATAGCGCAATTGGTAACGTGCCTGACTACAGATGCACGTCTGACTGCAGATCCAGTGGTCATGAGTTTGATCCCAGCCCGGTCCCATACTTTCATGGAGATTGATGGTGAAATAATTTCTACAGCCATTTTCCTCCCTACCGCTGATTCAAGAAGGGTTTTTGTCAGTTGCAAGTGAAAGTATGTGTGCAAAGAACTGGTTTGCCCAGGAAAAAAGTGTGGTTAGGTGAACTGATCGTCCCGACATGATCATAGCTGTTGACAGGGACATAAAGAAACAAACCAAACTAAATTTTTTTTGTTGTGGCTAGTATATATGTATGAGTCTGCACATAGCTGCTCATGCACATTTAAAGAGTGACTAAATATGTATGTGATCAGGACTTTAGTTAACAATGCATAACGAAAATTTAGTTTTCTTATTTCTCAACCAAAACATATTTTGTGGGTACTCAAAAGAACTGTCTCAATGAGACGGTTCTTTTGAGCACCCAAAACATATGTTAAAACTGATTGGTAAGAAAATATTTACATTTTTATGCTGAAATTTTTTGAATATCTAAACTAGTGGTGATAATCACCAAAATATCATGAACTGTCTCATTTGTTATTCATTTCATGGTAAACTCCCCCCCACCCCCAAAAAAACAAACAAAACAACACACACACACAAAAAAACAACAACATGAGAAAGCAAATTGCATCAGTGTTGATAAGATTGCCAAATCTCGTCTGCACTTTTATGTTCGCATTCAGCTGCAAAGTCTGGTTTTTTTTGCGCCAAGGCCCATATCTTGTGGACCATCCAATCTTCTGTTGTGCCAGCCAAGAGTGACAGTGACATCATGTTTTGTTTATAATTGTTAAGTAAAAAATTAACGTTTACACTCCACTTGTGTTAATGCAAATAAATAGATCTATTGTGTATTAATCCTATCAAGTGATCTATCGATTCTTAGTCCCTAATAACTTTGTAAACAAAACATGACATCACTGTCACTTTTAGCTGGCAGCACAGTAGTTTGAAGATTCCATTAGTGTATAAATGATTCAAGTTACATATTTATTCATATTTCAGGTCAGGAGGTACTACTCATACTCTGTATTATCCTAGTTTATTTTCTATACAAGAAAGATTGAATTTAGCCGAGGAGCTTGGAGTAGGAATATCAATATGGGAAATAGGGCAAGGACTGGACTACTTTTATGATTTATTATGACGAAAATTAAAGAAAAAATAAAAAATGGAAAAAACTGAAATATTTCGTATTTGTTTACTTTGATATACTTATTTATTACTATTTACCCAAATACACAATCTTACAGATTGACCCGATCTAACCAGGTAAACCCTGAAGGTATAGTCTTGTGAGAGATTACACTGTCATTCAGAATCTTATCCCTTTGTATTCCGGAAACCCCTCAACGGATGCTTTTACAAACAGTGAAGACCCAGAATACAGCATTTCATCGGAGTATACACTGTTTTTAAAGGTAAAAAAGATCTCAGACAAAAAATATATTTTTTGAAAATTATAACACAACACCCCAAGATATGTTCAATGGACTATCCCAAGTTTATTGTATCAAACCAGAAGGAAGAATCCATTAGTATACAAAGGGTTAAAATAAAGCACTAAGTAGTGCCCAGGACATTAGATAAGAATGTGTACCAAAAAAAATAAATTCTCATCCAAAATATATGTTGTGGGTACTCAAAAGAACTGTCTCAATGAGACTCCACCAAACAAAATGACTGGCAGACCTAAAAAAAAAGGAACATCTTTAAATGACATCTGAACCACTGGTCCAAATTAAAATTGCTTCACAGAAATGTTCCTTGTATTCATGCTCAGCTAAAACAAAATGGTCAGCAGAGCTAAAATAGAATTATCTTTAGATGAATGTCTCCTGCATCACTGGCCCAAATCAGAATAATTTCACTGAAAAATGTTCTTCATAATGCCTTCTTCCATAAACAGAGCTAAAAGTAGATAGGTTTTAAGCATGATTTGCTTATGAGCCAGGACTCTGGCGAGTTATATAGGGTGTCATGCCCCTCTTATTTCTTTGTAATTGAAAAGAAAATCTTGTCAAAAACTTGAGGACTGATTTGGAAAAGATTTGCAACACATCATCTTTGTGTGACCCTTTACGAAGATTGCTAAAATTAATTTGAGCGGCACCTGGGATCTATATTTAGTTGGTCATTGATCAGGTTTGATTCACTTACACAGTCAAACCTGTGTAAAACGGCCACTCAAAAATAGACAAAACAAAGATCTTAATGACAAATGGTAGCTTAATGAAGGTCGAAAGTGTTGCAGAATGCTCCCCTTGGAGCATTCTGCAATACTTTTGACCTGCATGAAGCGATAATTGGTCTTGAAAACCAATTTTTGGTCTTTTTGAGAGTGACTGTTTTACACAAGTTTTACAGTATAATTGTTAAATGATAGTTTTTATTGAGGTACCACATCCTTTTATTGTATTCAACATTTAATAAACTTTTCCATGTAGAGTGTTATTGAAACTGCTGATTCATCAAATATTTCATAGCTGGATAAGGCTTTCCCTTGACCTTAACCCTTAATGCGCCAATCACAACAAAAGTCGTCTGCTTTTCTCGTCTGCTGAAATGTTTATGAAGCCTCTATGGCAAACAGTGTGGACCCAGATCAGACTGCTCCTATAGGAGCAGTCTGTTGTGGGTCCACCCTGTTTGCTTCTATACTTAATTTGTCAGTAATGTTAGGCAATTATTTGCAGCAGAAGACTTCAGCAGATGACATTTCAGATGCATTTTTTTCTTGGCTATTTAAGGGTTAAAACATTCTATATAAAGTGAGTAAGCTGACATTGGGCCAGAGGGCCCCATGCATGGGTCCAGAGAGGGAGAGGGGTTCTGAACGCCCCTAGAAAATCACATAGCTATACTGGTCTGGATCCTCTGGAAAATAACAAAGCTACCAAGCCAGCATTGAATGTTGGACCATTATTTTGCTGGCAGGCCAATGATAGCCTGCTTTCAATGGTAGTTGGCTCCTCTCTCCCTTGGGAGCGCAGTGGCTCAGTGGTAGAGTGCTTGACTCGAGACTGAGGGGCCGCGGGTTCGAGCCTCACCGGCGTCACTGCGTTGTGGTCCTTGAGCAAGACACATTTATCCAAGCTTAGTACTGGTTCAACCCAGGAAGACCTGTCCCTGTTTAACTGAAAGATTGTTGATTGGACGTAAAGAATCAAATCAAACAAAATGCTCTCTCCCTTCATCCACTAAAAAGGTCAGAGCTGGGTTGGATCCCTATGACAAAACTTTCTGGATCAGAGCATAAGCCCTTTTGTAGACAAGACCTAACTTAAGGTTGATACTAGACAACGCCTTGCGGATGGATTAGATTATCTAGTCTCCAATTGCTTGATGTGTTGCATACTCTACAGACTGTATTAACCCTTTTCATACCAATGGAATTCTCTATAAAGTTTTGATTCAGTTAACCCATTTATGCCTAATGGAATTTCCTACCCTTCATATATTGGATGAATCCATTTCGAATTTAAGGGTTGTTTGGTTGTAAATTTCACTTTCATTCAAATTTTAAAAGTCCATTCTGTAAGCAAACAATGCAGAACCTGATCAGACACCGCGTTGAGCGGTGCCTGATCTGGTTCTGCACTGTTTTGCATGTGTGGATCCAGAGGGGGGATAGGGGGTCGGGACCCCCCTGGAAAATCACAAATTATATGGGTTTCTATAGAAATTAGCATTTGGACCCCCCCCCCCCTGGATCTGCGCATGGTATGCCTGTGGCCTATAAAAAGGACGCTAGGCTTAAATGGGTTCAGTCTTGGTGATCGCTTGTATATATTGAGGGATTGCAGATTTTAATTTTCAAAAGTACTATATTTCTTTCTCTTAAGTACCAAACAGTGCATACCATGATGAAATGCGGCATTATGCAACATTTCATCTGGGTCTTCAGTGTTTGGCATAGTACCTGTTTAGGGAAGGGGTTAACATACCAATCTTGAAGATCTTTTGTGTGAGCCTTCATATGAACAGGGTCTAAATTAAGTTTGATAAGATTCAAAATCAGGTATACGAGTATAAGCCTTAAAAAAATAAGTGTTTCTCAGGCCATTTATTTGAAAAACGGACGAGGCAGGCAGGTTTTTATTTTTCATTTCCCCCCAAAAAACAGATGAGGCCACTTTTTTTTATTTTTTATTTCATTGAAAACTAATGAGATCCCTTTTTGTGGTTCATTTTAAGTATAAAAATGTTGATATTTTGATTTTGATATATGAAAATTAAAATAAATGAGGCTGCTTTTTTTATTCAAATCTCAGAAAAGACATAGGAGGGGCATTTGAAACAGATGAGGGAGAGCCTGAGAAACGTTTTTTATTTGGCCTAAACATTGAATATTTTACATTGCTTTGCTTGTATAAGCATACAGCACGTGGCAGATAAGCCTCTATATTAGGCCACATTTCTTGGGCATCTTATAACGCCCCTTTTTAGGGTGCTAAAATGGGATGCTATGCATAATAGGTATATCATTTCAGAAACAAATGAAAAGAAACGCTTTATGCAAAGATTGCTTTATTTAAATGAGATAAGAGAATACAGAGGGGTTCCTTCCCAGTTCTCACATGGGTGAAAGTTTTCAGGACTAATCCTGAATTCAGGATTTTGAGGCTGACTTTAGGAAAGTCAGCTTCAAAAAGCTGAATTAGGGAGATAATAATAGCTTCTCTGATTGATTTTTAGATTATCTAAACACAATTAACCATTTAGACTTGAAATTACTGTTTTTGTAGGCATCATGCAGGTTTAAAAATTTTAATTTCTTAAGTTCAGGATTTGTAAATTTCGAACTTTCACCCATGTTCACATTCTAATCCATGCACTTGCAATAGTTATCATAGCAGTGGTAGGTGGCCTGGTCCCCAGAATCCTTGAAACACGTGGCATTTGAGCAGTCTCCTTTTGTGATACAAGCTGAAATTTTCAGAACATAATCTTAACAAAATCTATGCATGCTGGTTATTTTGTTATGCTTTTAGCTCACCAAGGTAAGCTATTGTGATCGGTCTTCATCCGTCGTGCGTCGTCCGTCTGTCCACCCATCCGTAAAACTTTTTCTTTAAACATCTCCTAAACCTCTGGTTAAAATTTCATATCGCTATACATGAATGTTCCCCGTGATGCCCCCTTTCAAAATTGCACAAACGTGTCCACTCCACCTTACAGGAGGGCTGCCAGAGCTCCAGATAAGAAATATTTTAAATGACATCTCCTGAACCACTGGTCCAAATTCAAAATAATTTCACAGAATTGTTCTCTTGATACTCTCTACCAAAATTACTCAATTGGTTCCGCTCCGCTGAACAAAAAGGGCTGCCAGAGCTCCAGATAAGAAATATCTTTAAGACATCTTCTTCTGAACCACTGGTCCAAATTCAAAATGATTTTACAGAATTGTTCTTCATAATACCCTCTACTAAAATTGCACAAATGGTTCTGCACCACTTAACAAATGGGCCACCAGAGCTCCAGATAAGAAATATCTTTAAAAACATCTCCTAAACCACTGGTCCAAATTTCATATCACTTCTCATGAAATTTCCCCATGATGCCCTCTTTCAAATTTGCACAAATGGTTCCCCTCCGCCGAACAGGAGGGCTGCCAGAGCTCCAGATAAGAAATCTTTTAAATGACATCTCCTCCTGAACCACTGATCCAAATTCAAAATAATTTCACAGAACTGTTCCTCATGATGCCTTCTACCAAAATTGCACAAATGGTTCCACTTCACTAAACAAAGGGGCTGCCAGAGCTCTAGATAAGAAATGTCTTTAATGACATCTCCGCCTGAACCGCCGGTCCAAATTAAAAAAAAATTCAATTTGAGAAAGAAAAGAATAGGATAGACTAAAAGGCCTTGACCCAAACACAAATTTGCCGCAAGTGAAGCAAATTGTATCCTAACAAGAAGCCAAATATGACAGGACAATATCGCTAATAGCTCAAGCAAAGTTCTCAGCTCCCTACCACCCACAGTATTCATCTGAAGAAAGTTTGATTTACAGAGAATACTAGGTGAGTGTCTTTTGATATCAGGTTTACTAGGCAAGGCTTTGAGAACGCTTGTTGACATCGCGAGGCTTGCGTTCTCAAAGCTTAGCCTGGTAAACTTGATATCAAAAGACGCGAACCTGATATTCTTTTTATCAGTTTATCCATTGTTGAACACTCTTCAAACTAGCGTTTATGACGTATTATTTTTATTTTTGTGTAGATTCTGCGTCATTAGCGACGTCATTCAAATAGTGCAACGTCATCATGACCTGATAAAGGTAACATGCCGTGAGATAGGAAACGTTTATTAGGTTATGTTGAAACAATTCAATTTATATAAGGGGTGACTGATAAAATCAGTTATTTAAACATTTAAAAGTTTACAAGCAACTGAATAGTTTTGTGTACCCAGTAAACTATTGCTCACATTGTACAAACATAGTCAGTAACATGATAAGGCTAATTTCCTTGCATATTTAAGTTCATTTACAATACAAAGCTGCAAATTACTAAACATGGTAGGATACAATAAGTATTTGCTCACAATTCATATGGAATTTAGCATCTATAAGCTGATACAATAAAAAAATACATGTTACTTTTGATACTATGCATTATTACTGTCTGCAATCAGTTACTGTTTAAAGAGACTGTCTCCATATCAAATGTTATATCCACATTTGTGTATACAGATGGGGACACATTCAATTATATTTAGCTTTTAAAATGAGTTTTTAGTTTATCTCCAGCATAGCGTTCAATGTTTGGTTAATAAACTGTTAATCATGTCACCTTTAGTCTTCTGATTTTTTTTTCTTGTCAAAGAGCAAATAAGTAATTTATTAGAAAAAAAACTGTAAAAATTGGGAAAACAGTTATAATTGTGGAATTAACATGGCAATGATCACATGACATATGATCATATCAAGGGAAACAGGTCAATTGTTACTTACGATACCAATTTAAATTTATAAGGCTTTTTCAGATAAATAGATAAGATCAAACTTGACCAGGTGACAGAGTAAATTTAGAATATATTTTAAATGTTTAATAATATTGGATGGAAATGTGTCAACATTGTCACCAGTACTATGTATATGTAATTTGCCAAATGACCTCCAAAAGAATTCATTTCATACACATTGTGAAGGATATCATTATAATTGTCATATAGTGTTATATAGTAGTTCTTCTCCTGTCATTTGTTTTATATGTGTTGTGTATGATATAGTATACCAAATGCTGAATATATCATCACAGATTTATCATTTGACAATAGCAAAAGTATCAGTTTCCTTGCCATAGGATAAACAAGAAATATCTTTAAAAAGATATTCAGCGGCATTCAAAGGAGAACATACATTTAAAGTCCTTTTGTAATGAGAAGATGTTTTATGCACAATAGATTGGTTTTAGATGTTGATTGATTGGATGAGGTGAAAATTGAAGGTTGCCAACGTGAAAGTTTGACTTAGAGTGTGAATGATGTCCTTTGCAGATCATAGGGATAAAGCGTATTGTAAGCCTGTTGTAGGGACACGGTGAAAATTTTAAAGTCAGTTGGTGGAGGATTTACATTGTAAAAGAGATGTACAAGTTTAAGCATTGATCTGACTGCGAAGGTTTCAAAGCCCCTGTTACACTATTGCAGAAGTAGTTCACAACTAAGAATGTTTGGAGTTATGGCATATTTTGTATATTTCATGTTTAATATTAAAATTTAGGGATTAAAAGTATAAGAGAATGTGTAGTGGGAAAAACTTTTAATACAAATGGTAACTGGAAATCACTAACTATGAAAGCACCTGATATGTTTAACAAATACAACATTAATTGAGATCATTGTCTAAATAAGTAAATTGTATACACTAGAAATTAGATAGTTTTAGCCTCATTAATAATGATATTAATATGGCATTCATCTACATGCGTAGGTAGAGGTTACAGTTAGGGCCAACTGCAAGTAGAACCTAGTGATGGCTAGAGCTGTGCTGGTGGGGCTACCATGCCCCTAAGCGGTCACCGTAGCCAGATTGGTCTAGTTTGAAGGGTCGAAAACACACTTGGAAATCTTTCTTTAAATTTTCTTTCTTTTCTTATTACTGATTTCTATCTTCCCTATAGTTACTCTTTCTCTACCGCCTACAATATCATAATGGTCAATGGTGACAGACGATACTTAACTGTTAGATGTAGATGTAGGCTATTTATATTTACTACATAGAAACTTGGTGGCAGAACATACCGAAATATACCGGAATGTCGCTGACGGCGAAACGTTTTTTGAGACAACTCGTCGACAGATTTTGAGACAATTCGGCGACACTTTATGAGACAACTCGACGACACCTTTATTCTTAGTGAGGCACTTGAAGGGTTTTATGGATACAGAGATATTGGCCAAAACATTAAAGGGATATAAAGAAAATCACATACCTATAATCAATAGGTTAAAACAGTGACCATTCGGTAAGTTCGGTAGGTTCGGCCGAAATCGGTCCGGTTACAGCTTTTAGACGCAACCGGGTGAAATGGGCAACTCGGGCTGAGCAGGTTACTACAAAACAAACAGCCCCAACATCTTTCAAACAAAAGGTGATTATGTTGAAAAAGTTTTGCGTTTTGTTGTATAAACAGGCAATTACAGACAGAATAAAATTCTTTTAAACAGGACCTGAAGAAAACTGCTGTGATTTTTTTGAAATTATAGTCCGTTTCAATGAGCATAGATAGCAGACTTGCACACCCCGTACAACCGACTGCTTTGATGACAGGTTACTAACAATGATGACAGATACCAGATTTTATGTCCTATGAAGGGTAGGTTATAATTAACGGTTGGCAAAATTGTAAGAGAAGACCTATGGTACTCTGTGGTTGATAAGAACACTTGTTAGTAATTAGAGATCCTGCAGAAACAAGCTGGCGTTATATCTCTCACAAATCTTGAGTTTTGTAATATCAGTTATTTATAATTTCTGCTTTAAGGACAGGGTTTGGTTTGGGTTGTGCCACTTCCTGGTCTTGCTCAAGTTATTTTTTCCATGCAGTACCAGTACCTGGGGACAATATTTAAAAAAAATTACACCTCCCCTATACGAATCAATGGAAAGTAGTGAATGCTTGTAAACAGATAATATCATGATCTTTCCACACAGCAAAATATTTTCAGCCTTGATATGGTATAAGTTGACATCATGTGATGTTGAAATCTAAACAGGTTTGGTGTCTACTGGCGTTTTGACTGTTATCTATTGTGTTGTGCTTTGGTAACAAAAGTATTTGTTAAACTTTTTTGGCTGTGGAATTTACAATTTGGAATATTTAGAGCTTGGGGACCCCTTAGGTTGACCCCTATTGATGGATTCCTATTGTCAAAATCTGAAAAACAAATACTTTGATCACCAAGGCACAACACAATAGATACCAGCCATGACGCAAGAAGACACAATGCCTGTTTAGCTGTCAACATCACATGATATCAACTTGCATACCATACTGGTACTGCTTTGAACAAAAATAACACGAACAGTGACCAGGAAGTTGCACAACCCAAACCAAACCCTGTCTTTAAAACCCAAACGTGCAATAACTGATATTACAATTATAAATAAAAAAGTGAGTATGATCAGGAAATACCACAATCACAAACTGCAGACAAACGCCACACAACAATCACAAGACACCAGAAGGACAAACTAAGCAAAGCAGCCAGCTCTCTCTACCCCATCAAGATGATTGCAAAACTAGAATGAACATAAAGTAACGTACATCAAAACATAGAACAATAACAGACTCCTACAATGGGAGTAACAATAAACAACAAGTCAATAACAACAGAACCACCACTCTAGAACAGACAGCAGCACAAGCAACCAGAGGGCTTAAATGCATTCTACTGGCACCAAATCTTCACACCAGATTCTGCCACTGTTGAAGCATAAGAAATGCCAAGCCCTCATGGAAGCCTTCTAACTATTGCAATGTATCATCATTATGAAACACTCCAATCAAATTAACACACTATGATGAAACAAAAAAAGTGTCCCACAATCCACAGACAAAACTCAAGATTTCACTGGAAAGTGTATATGCTCATTTGTCATCCAACTGATATCTGATCTTGACGTACATTTTGAGCTTATTTTTGTATCAAAATCCTCTAAGAAACAGTATGGACCCTGTTTTAGCTAAAGTGTATGGTCTGGATCTAGACTGTTTACCTATGCTCAATATCAGTTAACCAAATAACAGATAAGATTATTTTGACCTGAATGACATATGGAAGATGATTTATGCTCTCAGTTGAGACCAAAGGCTGAAGAAATATTTTGGTTTAAAGTAACTTTCTAGAATTATGACCTGTCATCAATGTTAGCCACTCAAATACATGACCTGTCATCAAAGGCAGCCACTTTAAAAATTGATCTGTTGACAAAGGCAGCCGTTTTTGCTCTACCTGTCATCTTTGATGGGCTCCAATAACTTTATGAAATCTAACTGTGGCTTCAAATTTGGCAGAAATGTAGCTAAATATATGAGTGCAGATAGCAGTCTTTGATGGAGAGACGCACAACTTGAACTGATAACCTTTTTTTTGTGACTCCTTGGGAAACCTCTGAAATGATGATCAAGTGTGGCTTTATTTGTGAGAGATATAACGCCAGCTTGTTTCTGTAAGATCTCGCATTACTTACCAATGTACTCATCCACCACAAAGTACCAGAGGGCTTCTCTAACAATTTTGCCAACCGAAACTTATAACCTACCCCTCATGGGACATAAAATCCCTTATCTGTCATCATTGTTAGTAACCTGTCATCGAAGCAGCCGGTTGTACGGGGTGTTGCAGATGTAAGATTTATTCTGATTGGTGGATAATTTAGATAGTCTGTTTCAATGAGCATAGAAAGCAGACTTGCAGATGTAAGATTGTTTCTGATTGGTGGATAATTTAGAGTAAAGTCGATTATAGACAGCTCCCGCTGAAAAAATGAACTTTTTATCATAAAATATAAATGCTCAACTGAAGGTTTGGAACAACACACGAATGTTTGATACTTATATCAGATAAGGGCCAGTGCTGACACAGTGGGGCTAAATTCTGGTCTGAGACTGAATCTATATCTATTCTTTGCGTATGGGAGCAGCGATGGCTCTGCTGAATCAACACCTTTGCACAGGCTCTACTGAGCCTTTGTTTTGTGTCACACTGCGATAAGTATTAAAATCAAATGTGCTGGCTTATTTGCCAAACATAACATTCTTTAGATACAAAGAGATGATAACCATAGGATAAGCATGAAGATTACCATATGTAGCCAGAATTATTACAATTAAAAAGAGAATTAATGCATGTTTCCTTTTTCTTTACTTGAGTTGGACCTACCCTTTAAATGACTTGCAATTTCAAATATTGCTAGTTAGCTTTTATCTTTGATTGTAATCAATTTAGTTGTTCTAATCAATAGCTGATGAGCTATATATGTTTTTATGGCTTATGCAAGGAATAATATATCTTCATTAGCTACTGAATGCTTTTTTTTGTTTCATCTATATTGACCTGTTAGTAAAGAAGAAAATGTCTTGCATATATCAATTATCTCATGACAATTAAGCAAACAAATATAAGCATAGGAGAGATAAACAATATCATTTAACCTCTTAAGAAAAATAATTTGATCATTAAAATAAGTAGTTCTTGAAATGCTATTTACATATTTATTAAGAAAAAAACTTCCAAGGTCCTTTAGATGCTATGTTCAAGTATTTTTCAAATGGCAGCAATTTATATCTACTAGTAGTTTTAGCTCATATAGTGCTTTTATTACACTAAATAATGTAAATAAAGAAAGTAACATATATAACAGTAAAAATAGGTGCCTTTATTAATTGCAATTATACTGCTAGTCATTTGATTTCAATAAAAAATAATAATTTTGATATGTACAGATAAGAAATAATTTGAAATAATCACTATAGGAGTTCCTATTTTTAGGGTAACGTAGTTAACTTTGATATTGCAGGGCGATCCTCCATCTGCTGAAGAGCTAACATATAGATATTAGTGTGTGGCTTATATAATGAGATTTTTTTTATAGTAAACCACAATGAACAACAGAGGTTTGGAGGTCTTTTGACAGCCCATGGTCAAGTGACAGCACTGTACTAAATATGAATATATTTGAAATTAAGTAACGTATACAACAAATATACAAAAGATATAGATTGTATACTGGATGTTGGCTGCATTTATTTAAGTGCTTTCAAATCAATCAGCATATCCATAAATAAAAAATAGATTTAACTTTGTATTTGCACAATAGGATTTGAGACTTTTTATGGTAACAGAGTTAACAAGGCTGTAACACAGTGAAGTTCCAACTGCCAGTACCTAACATGAGCCAGTTTGCATTTTATGTTCTTATATACTTTTAATGTAGCTTTAGAAAGTCACAGTGAACAAAATAACCTGTTATTGGGTGGAGGTGTTACATTAGCAGGTATTTGGATGTTACATACGTAACTATTTGCATTATGCTCTCAAGATTAGCATGCTACTCTAGTATAATCTACTGCTGGTGATCACTTTTACATGCCAACTGAATATACTTAAATGTGTTTGTTATTATTGTAAATTTATAAAGAGGTAGCTATTTTCAAATGCCTACAAAAGATATTCTATAAAAGATAGGGAGCAGTTTTGGAAAGGTCAATAAATTGCCTTTGTGGCAGCATCAAAGACTAGACCCAATTACCAGTCATAAACATTTCAGAAGAAACGACAGGCATAATAGTTTATAAAAATTGGGTAGTTGTGCAAAATGTCACGTAAGTAACATAGTGGATAGCACCATTTTGTTTAAAGTGATAAGGTTTTGTTGCTTTTTGATCGGGCTATATTGAAATGCTAAAATTTTATTCATTTGAATAGCCTTTAATACATTTTTGACTTTTAAACATTCTATGTCATTTGAACGATTTTTGATGGGTAGCATACGTAACATGATGTTAGAGGCTTATGTAACACTTGTAAGAGGGTTAACATGTTTCAAAAAAAAAATGTAAGACTTTTGGCTATATGGAAATCATAGTCTTCAAAATTTCCCCTGGGTAAAACCATATCTATCCCATGGCCTATACGTGTGTGCCTATACGTGTGTAACCGTAATAGTTCGTATTTAAACCGTAGAAATCCTTGGCGACTTTGGGACTACGAATAAGTAAGGACTATTTTTAAATTATTAAATACGACTAAATCGGATCAGTACGTTTTAACACGGTTCACTAAGGATGTGCTACGGAAATCTACGGCCCAACACAGATTGCCACGAATGATGCCAGATCATATCCGTGGCTTATCCTGCGTCAAATCCGTGAATGTGTGACCTGTGCATTACTGAACATGTCCGTATGCTTACGTTTTGGTTTGGGGACGCAGGTACAGTCACCGTTCACACATCCGACAGTTGCTAGGCTAGCGTTGCTACATTTTGTCGCGAGACAGTCCGTTGGTTGTTGACAGTTCTCTCCAAGTACATACACGTAGTAGGCACAAACTGAAATATGAAAATAAATCAGTCTAGCGTATGATATAATGTACTAATATACACAGCGTCAAAAGTAAGGCACCACTAACTTCGAAGCTATTTTTTTTTCAGAGCACATTTATGTGATGTACGTAAACCTATTAAATAACGGTAAATGCAACATATAGGGAACTAATCATGCTATTGCCAAAATATCTGATGATGAATTCAACAACAACAAAAACAAAACTCATAGGTGTCAACTTATTTTCATTGCAACTTTGTGTACATGAATGAATGTTGAAAATTTGTGTGAAAAAAGTACAAAGTTTGTTTCAAGATGTTAGGGGCTACTTCATGAAAATTCCAGGGCGATTGAGAAGTTTTGATAAATCGCGAAAACGCATGATTTTGTAACAAATGCATTTTTTTGTTTGTTTAAATATTCATGCAGAGTTTCATTGGCATCCTGGGTCAGGTGTGGTGCTTGATTGTATCGATTCCTGATCTTTGCCCTCTTTTTTTGCTTTCACAACGCAATATTAGATTTCCCATGTTCAATAAAATTTCTTCATAGGTGGTGCTTAACTTTTGACGCCGTATATAACTGTTAAAACCAGATAGTGCTACAATGCACAAGGCACAGACCAACCTACGGAACCGCGAGTGAGACAGTAACTATGTAATATAATACTTTGGAAACTTATAATCATTGCTAGCTTGATGTGATGTCTTCGAGACAAAAACAGAAATGCATAATTAATAGGGAGGCGGAGACTGTGCATTAATCTAACACATGCTACAGTCCAATAATTGACTGTCATGTGAATGAGCTTTCTTGGAAAGACTCATGATTGGTAACCTTAAAAATGCTAGTTGTTTAAATAGGCTTGCTCGATGCAGAGCGAAAGAACTTGGCTTATTGGATTTCGGCAATATATGCTTTACTTTTTCGGACATAAGTTCCAAATTAAGCAAGCCAAGAATTTCGGCCAACATTTGATTAAACTTTAGGAACGGACTTCTAAAACAGAAACTAAAACGTCAACTCTTCAAAAGGAACATTCGAAAACTATAAATATAACTTTGTTACTGTATAACCAGTGCTCAAGTGAACTGCTGCCTGCCTGAACTGAAACAATAACTTCAATTATTTGCTGTGTATTAAAACCACTTATAGATGTCTACAGCTCGTTGATTTACTTTTCAAATTTAATCCACTATACGATCACGAATTAGCAAATTGCTGGGACTTTATTACGATCACGAATTAGCAAATTGCTGGGACTTTATTACGATCACGTTGGGACTATAAGATCAGACGTTGGGACTAAATGCTCCCCCAACTTGGGACTATTCCAATGCTCCCATTGTACACGATCTATTGATTCCAGCGGCTATGTTACAATATGCCGTCATGGTGCCGTGACCAGGATCTGGACTTAATTACTAACTGTAATTAACTCTTTTAATTACCTGTGTTGTCGAGGCTACAAGCATGTAACCTGAAATTATTGTTCATGGTGCGTTTAACTACATGCTGCGCAGACGAGTGTTGTCGACCATCTATACCACCATTGTATACTGTGTTCTCACCAGGACTAGTCAATCATCATTTCGGGGATACATATTATTCAACCAGGAGGAAGATCAAGTGACTGTCATTATCGTGGTCGAGGAACGGCCTAGTGAAGATTATTAAGTGACAGTGTGGTTCATTTGACAGAATGGTGAGTAGGTTTTTTTTGTATTCTTGTAATACCCAGTACATCTGAGGTTATGAACCAAATTTAAGCTTTCGAAAAATTAAGCATGAAAAGAAAAACAATTAAGTAAATTAAAGTAAGAAAAAGAACAATGGCTGAGCAGCAGCAGCAGCAGCAGCAAGCGGCGCAACAACCGGGTGCCTTAAACCTACCTACATTGTTGCAAACGTTGTCGCAACAACTTATTTCACTTTCAACTGTTGTGCAAGCGCAGAGCTTGTGTAGCATCGTTCCAAGGTTCGACGGAACCCCAACAAAATTTAAGGCTTGGATTAAAGCCATAAACAAATATGGTATGATCACCGGTTGCGATGATGATCATTTAAAGATGCTAGCTTTGCAGACCGCAGACGGTCCGCTTAGCGATTATATCCATAGGTGGATATCAGCCCACCAGGACCAGACGTGGCTCCAGTTGCGAGTGGAGTTACAATCCCGTTTCGCCGAAGTAATAGACAAGAGTTATGCTCTTGGGCTATTACGCCGAATTAGACAGGAGAGAAATGAAAACGTTCAGATTTATGCTGAGCGGTTACTGAACCTTGCTGAGGACGCTTTCCAAGGTGAGGGTCAGAACCCCGCTGAGCTGGCGCCAATAGAGCGGCAGCTAGTTGGATTCTTCACCGATGGCCTTTACTATGATTATCTAAAAATTAAGGTCATGAGAGAAAACCCCGAAGAGTTGAGGCGAGCCGTGGCCCTTGCATTGGCGGAGCAGAATTTACGTAAGCGTATCAACTTGAGGACGGGTAGACAATTGGATGATCGCGAATACCGTGAGATTGAACCGATGGATGTGTCCGCAGCGAGGCCACAATATTGTCGCGTTTGTAGGCGTCAGGGCCATACAGCCGCAAATTGCAGAGCGCGTAGACCAGGGGCCAGCCCTGGGCAAAACGTTGCAGTAATACAAAGGGCACGTGCGCAGCGCGGTAGGAACTGGACGCCTCCAGCAATACGTTGCTGGCTTTGTAATAGAGTTGGCCATTTTAAGGCTAACTGCATTCTTCAACAGCCGTTTGTGAGACAACCTAACGCGTCTCAAGCGCCGGTAGCGTCCGCGGCGTCAAACTAGGATGCCCTCCGCACTATTGGGACAGTGCGAGGGGCATGAAAACACGGAAAACTATAACCTATTCTACCTCAGCAGCTGGCAACCCTAGTTCATGTTTAATAACATTAGAAAATAGAAAGTACCGTAGTTTATTAGACAGTGGGGCAGAAATGAGTCTGTGCCACCGTCGTGTTTATCAATCATTGTCCTTTCCTCCAAAATTGCTAAAGAAAAAACATTAGTTTGCAATCTGTTACAGGTCAATCACTCAAAGTTGATGGTTGTGCAACTTTGACCCTTAAAATAGCAGGAATTAAGATAGAGCACACTTTTGTTGTAGTGCCCGAACTTAATAGAAACATTATTTTGGGAAGAGATTTCCTCCAACAAAATCAAGTAAGATTGTATTTTGATTTGAATAAAATGAGAATTAGAAATAATTATGTTGATTTAGAGGAGGACTCTCACATTGCTTCTTTGGTCCGTTTAAAACAAAAAGTTGTGGTGCGACCACAAACCATGGTTGTCTGTCCTGCAAAGTTAAATCGCAATTTTCAGGTAAATGGTACTTCAAAAATTCAAATATCTGCAGTTGACCGAGGGTTTCTTGCTAATGAACCTGGTTTGCTAGTTGCAAATGCCGTTGCTGATTCAAATCGAACTAGAAATATTCCACTTATGCTTGTTAACAATACTGACAAATTTATGAGGCTGCGACGTGGAAGTGTCGTAGCAAGGGCGGATCTAGTGCCCCAGGAGTTAGTAAAACCGTTAGGCAGGGAAGTTGCTAGCGTGGAACGAAAAGAGAAATTAGACTTGTCTGAAATAGACACGCCGCTGGAATTTAAAGGACTGGTTACCAAGTTGGTGCAAGCCAACCGTGACTTGTTTGCGGCAAAGGACAAGGAACTTGGGTTCACTGATACTGTGCAGATGCGCATTCAGTTGAATGATCCGACCCCAATCCGCCTGAGGCCCTATCGTATCCCTATGAATAATAGACCAATTGTTGATAAAGCCATAGATGAGATGTTGGAATCTGGAATTATACGTAGGTCACATTCTAGCTTTGCTTTTCCCGTAGTTATTGTTGATAAGAAGGATGGCACAAAGCGGTTTTGTGTTGACTTTCGAAAATTAAACAAAGCAACTAAAACTGATTCATATCCACTGCCATTAATTGACGATATGTTAGCCCTATTGTCTGGAGCTAAGTATTTTACCGCGTTAGACCTAAAAAGTGGTTACTGGCAGGTCAAGGTCAAGGAGGAGGACAAGGAGAAGACAGCCTTCACTGTGCCCCACCGAGGTTTGTTTGAGTTCAATTCCATGCCCTTTGGTTTGGTAAATGCACCTGGGGTATTCCAATCTCTGATGGCCGAATGCTTGACCCAATTAAATCACTTTGCAGTGGCTTATCTTGATGATATACTCATATTTTCCCCCACAAAAGAAGCCCATATTGACCATATAAATCAGGTATTTGATAGGTTACGTCAGCACCGTTTAAGGCTTAAATTGAAAAAATGTTCCTTCTTCAGAACGGAGACTAAGTACCTTGGATTTGTTATCTCAGGAGATGGGGTAAGCCCAGAACCTGAGCGAGTTTCAGCTATGAGATCAATGTCCCCACCCACTAGTGTTAGGGAAGTAAGGTCATTAGTTGGTGTATTCTCTTATTACCGTAGGTTTATACCCAATTTTTCAGCAATAGCAGCACCTATCATAGAACTGACCAAAAAGTACTCACGCTTTAAGTGGGACACCACTTGTGAAAAAGCATTTGAATATCTGAAAGACAGCCTATCACTGATAGCTACCCTGGCTTATCCTGATAACTCCAAGCCATATATACTCTATGTAGATGCTTCTAAAGATTGTGTTGGAGCGTGTCTTACACAACCTGATGAGACGTTAGAGCCCCCTGAGAACCCCTATTTCAAGAATGAGAAACCTATATATTTCCTTTCCCATAGGTTAACAAAAACCCAACAACGTTGGTCCACAATTGAACGTGAGGCGTATGCCTTGTTTTTCAGTCTCCAACGCTTAAATTATTACCTAAATGGTGCCAAGATAATTGTCCGCACTGACCATAAGCCCCTTCTGTGTCTGTTTAATCAAGAGATTAAGTCCAAAAGGTGTGAAAGATTCTATTACAGTATTGCTAGCTATAATGTCACGCTAGAATACATACGAGGTGACCAAAACTGCATAGCTGACCTACTTTCAAGACTTCCTGACGCCCCAAGGAGGCCGCCCACTGCTGATTCTGAAAAAGACCCGGAGCAGACTGAGCCAGACATAACTGACAAAACATATGAGATTGGGTACATAAATTCAAACCGCATAGACCCTAAACAATATGTAAGTTGTCACGTAGGGAAAGCAGAAATTTTGGACCAAGAAAAACCGAGCATCGGTGACCTAGATATGGTCTTGGAACAGTCCAAGGACCCTGACATTTCCGAAATAATTGATCAGTTGAGACAAGGGTATGGCACTAAGGTTTTTCAGCAAAGACATATTGTTCTAGAGAATGTTTTATACTTTATCTCTGACCCAGATTACAATCCCATTCTGAGGCTTTATATACCTCTAAATCTTAGAGTACCAGTCAAACGTGAATTCCATGAAGAGTTAGGTCATGCAGGGATAGATCGAGCCTATGCTACAGCTAAGCTGCGTTATTACTGGCCAAATATGTTCAAAGATTTCAGTGAACATGTATCACAATGTGTTCAATGTAAGGAGAGAAGTTTACGTGTACAAAAACGCCCCCTTCAAAAGACGGAGATACCCCCTTTTCCCTTTGCAAAAATTGCAGTAGATACTTCCGGACCCTATGAACTGTCACATAGCGGAAATCGATATGTGATTGCATTTATTGACCTGTATTCGGGCTGGCCTGAAGCTTTTGCGACCCCTACTAAGGACGCAGAAACCGTAGCTCATTTATTCATTGAAGAAATTTATCGCAGGTTTGGTGCTGTTTTGCAAATAATCCATGACAGGGGAACTGAATATGTGAATGAGGTTTTCCGAAAAACACTAAGTACTTTAAACGTCAGTTGGGTGACAAGTAGTCCATATCACCCCCAAGCTAATGGGCTTGTTGAGCATTTTAATAAAACTTTCAAGAACATACTTGCAAAGTATACAAGGGACACGCCCCAAAGGTGGGACCTATATATCAATCAAGCGCTGGCAGCTGTGCGTTTTAGTGTAAACGTCAGCCTTGGCGTCAGTCCATTTTATGCAATGTATCTAAGAGACCCTGTTGTTCCGTTAGACAATATTTTGAAGCCTAGAGTCGTTATCTTGGCGAGGCGAACCATCTGGAGGCCTTGCAGCGTATGCATCAATGTTTTGTGTCGGTGCACAGGCACTTGCGGAAAGCACGGGAACGCCAAAAGCACTATGCTGATCGTCAAGCCAAAGACGTAGAATTTAAGGTTGGGATGCCTGTTTTTTACCTTAATCACCATAAGCGTAGTAAAATGGACCCCGGGTGGTTGTCGCATTTCAGGATAATTGCACAATTAGGACCCCAGACGTTCATTATTCGTCATCAGCTTACGGGTGTGCAGCATCAAGCTCACACAACTGATTTGCAGAAGGCAGAATTAGAGTGGGAAATCCCTGAGTTACCCCCTACAGAGAGGCCGCTTAGAAAAACCAGGCTGGCAGCCCCCCAAACTGAAAGTGCTGCACAGGACAGCTCTGACGCAGACAGCGAAAGCTCAGACGTCAGGCCTGGTGAAAAACCAATGGAATCTGCGGGTTCAAACAAGCGCAGACCCCCTGACTGGCTTATAAAGCGTAATAAGCATGAAGTGTCCAGCTCTCAGGACACAAAGCCACGTATGCACCTTCAAAAATTAATGCGCGCTAATAGAGAATCCAGTGAGTCCCATAGGGAGGATTCACAATCTGACAGTGACAGTGGTACGATAATTTATGACCCCTTTATAAAGACCGACTCCATGGCCAGTGGCGTGAAGTCTGAAGGTCTAGAAGGTTCAGATGACCCAATGACGGAAGCTGACCTTTCTGACCGCAATATGGTAGGTATTGAGGCCGTCAGTAAAAAGGTGGAATGCGAAAAATCTGTTGAAACGAATTCTGGTTCGATTGAGTCCTGTAACAGTAGGCAAAATGTTAAAGCACTTTTCCAAGCGATAGCACAAATGCTATGAATTGCTTATTTGAAGTCTGTGAATTCGTAACAGGGAATAGAGTTTTCCGTTGTCCCAAAGGAATATTTCATGTTGTAATTTGTAGTATTAATTAATGCGTAAAATGAATGTAAAACGTTGATACGCATGTTGATACGTAATGGTAATGCGTAATGTAAATGCATAACGTAGACGCACATGTTAATGCGTAGCGCTGATGCGTAGGTTTATGCGTCGTGGTAATATGTAGCGTTAACGCATGATAATTAATGTATAAGACAGTGTCTTGCATTAAGCAACCAACTTGCTGTTTATCGAAGCTATCGTTAGACAGGAGTTAATTGTGTGACAAGACTGGAAACAGCAATCGCTTATTTTAACCAATGTTCAGTCTGCGTGAAACTACTGAGCCCTAAAGTCTCTCGTGTGTCGTTATCATAAGAGACATATGGAATAACGTGCTGTTATTCAAATTAGGATATTTCCAAGCTAATAGCACTTTATCTTTATCGCTCGCTCTCTGAATATCCATTAAAATAAATGGAACAAGGGATTAGTTACATAAGAAGAGTGGTTGCTCGTGCTCAAAAGACATTGAAACGATTATAGTCATGTATTTATGACATTTGTTCTGTCCTTGTTGGTGTACAAATACGTAAGGAACACGCAACTGTCATTAGAGGCAATTGTATTCTATCCGTTTTGGCATTATATTGCAGTCGAAAATGACAATGCCACTTGAAGTAAATTACCCCTATGTAAGGTGATGCTACACTAATTGCAAGCAAGTTGTTTTGAAGTAAGATAATTCCCAAGTAATTCTTTCTTAATGTAAGGCCCATCTCAAATGTCTGACATCTTTGACTAGCTATCTTTAAAACAATAACGATAATGCTAATATGACAGATGGTCGCTTTATATTAGGCAGTTAAACTCGCTAATGGGAGACTCAAAATCTGATCTGTATTTTTCAGATCATGCGACGACAAGTACTGCGATTCTGGGAATTGGCTTCCTTTGCAATTATATTGGGAAGAGTACACTCACAACATTTGATTAGCCGTGGTGTTATCTTTCGACAGACTCAGCTCATAGAACAGTTACGATCTACTTGGCTGGTGACTCTAGTATATGATCTGACCACAGTACAAAAGTACGTCGGTGGATTAAGTGGAAATTTGGACGCTGCACGAAAAATCATTACTACCATTGAAACCGAGTATGATTTCCCGATGGAGGGGTCAAAATTATTTCACAATGATGTGTATAACATACACGTGTTTGCCGAAGAAGGGTATCGTCGCGTGTTTGCGCAGTTAAAACGTGAACTTGCGAACTTACAACGGAGTCATACTATACTAAAAAGTGAGTTGCGCACCTATGATTTATTAGGTGGCCGCTCAAAGCGTGGGCTAATTCCGATTCTTGGCAAAGCCCTAGGTTATATCGCAGGTTTAGTAACGACTGATCAATTGCGCAATGTCAAGGCCAGCATACGCAGTTTGGAAAGCAATCAAGACAATATTGTTCATGAACTTGAACACCAGATATCGGTCGTGAATATGTCGCGAAAATACATACAAGAAAATCGTGACGCCATCAATAAACTCACTATTGGGTTACGGGATGTTGAGGACAAACTAGATAACGTCACACACGTGTTATCTGCTCAAATCCTTGAGATAGACCGGTTCATGCAAATATATACGCAGCTTGATATAATGATTGCTCAAATACGACAGCTTATCGATAATGCAGGGCGTTACCTGGACAATCTCCGTGTCGAGCTATCTTTTCTTAGTCTCCGACATATAAGTCCGAACATAATTTCGCCAAAAGATTTACTTGAGTTGTTAAATGGTCTCAAAAACCAAATTCCAAAAGGCTTTAAATTGCCAATGCATCCCACACGAAAATTATGGGAGTTTTATCGCTTTTTGACCTGTTCTGCTCTATTAGATCAAGATCGTATCTTAGTGTTGCTATCGGTGCCATTACTCGACACAGATGCTTACTATGAGCTCTATTCGGCTACGAGCTTGCCATTCGCGTTCGAATCCGCATCTGATGGGTCCACGCATGGGTTGATGGCTTCATATAAGCTGGAAGCAGAGACGTTTGCCATAGACACCCATCGGACTAGATACGTCTTCCTTACCGCGGAAGAAACAAATGTATGCTTGCATAACGTTGGGGAGTATTGCAACATTAGAAAAGCGACTTATTCCGTTGAGCATAGCCATAGCTGTGCAATAGCACTCTTCCCTAAACACAATGAGAAAATTGAACGCTATTGTCAGGTCAAGGTTAACTTCAATGTTCAATTACCACAAGCACTTTATTTGGATGATGGAACATATGCAATCGCTAGTGATCGTGAAGTGAAACTAAGAGTGACGTGCCATCGAAACAGTTTGGCTACGAATTTGTTGACCATTAAGCCGCCAATAAGTATAATACAACTTGAATTAACCTGCACAGCTTACAATGACAAGATAACTTTATTACCGTACTTCTTCAGTGAAACTAAATATCGACCTAAACATGATCCGTTTCTTGGCCTTTTGAAAAGCACTAACTTCAGTATGACAAATATTTGGGAGCCGTTTCATGCAGCGTTGCCAAACTATACAAATATCGAATTACCCGATAACCTTCAGAAAGTTGAAGACGTTTCCATGACTGACTTTATCAACAAGATCCGCGATGAGCGCGAGATTCGAATGATAAATGCCAATATTGGAAAACCATTTCCACTATGGGCGAAATTTGCTATCGGTATTGGAGCTGGGCTGTTGCTGCTGATCGTCCTTGTAGTTTATAAAGATCTAATTACAACTTGTCTATCAATAAAATGTCTGGGTGTTAATAAGAATACAGAAACTGAAAACCAGGGGAGAACAACCACACCAACAAGAGACTGCCCACCGACAGCTGTTACTGCTAACGATGAATCTGGACCGGAGTTATGCCAAACTCCGTCGGTGGAGAGACCTGTCGACTTACCAGTCGGAAGTTCAGCTGAACCTGTATCGTTTATGACGGTGTTGGACAAAAAGGTGTCCAAGGACTAACTTTTGCTAGTGAAGAACTTTGTTCTGAGGTCATATTTCCCTAGCCAAGGGATACTAGCACATGTATTTTTGTTGTCATACCGGGTGACATGAAACTTGATTAATGTCGTGACATTGACGTATAACACTTGATGTTGTTCATGATATTGTGTTGACAATATGCTCTTTCTCCACTCCCCCACCTTAAACTACAATGAAACTCGGATTGATCACCCGATTTTCAATGTAGGGGTGGACGCATTGTAATATAATACTTTGGAAACTTATAATCATTGCTAGCTTGATGTGATGTCTTCGAGACAAAAACAGAAATGCATAATTAATAGGGAGGCGGAGACTGTGCATTGATCTAACACATGCTACAGTCCAATAATTGACTGTCATGTGAATGAGCTTTCTTGGAAAGACTCATGATTGGTAACCTTAAAAATGCTAGTTGTTTAAATAGGCTTGCTCGATGCAGAGCGAAAGAACTTGGCTTATTGGATTTCGGCAATATATGCTTTACTTTTTCGGACATAAGTTCCAAATTAAGCAAGCCAAGAATTTCGGCCAACATTTGATTAAACTTTAGGAACGGACTTCTAAAACAGAAACTAAAACGTCAACTCTTCAAAAGGAACATTCGAAAACTATAAATATAACTTTGTTACTGTATAACCAGTGCTCAAGTGAACTGCTGCCTGCCTGAACTGAAACAATAACTTCAATTATTTGCTGTGTATTAAAACCACTTATAGATGTCTACAGCTCGTTGATTTACTTTTCAAATTTAATCCACTATACGATCACGAATTAGCAAATTGCTGGGACTTTATTACGATCACGAATTAGCAAATTGCTGGGACTTTATTACGATCACGTTGGGACTATAAGATCAGACGTTGGGACTAAATGCTCCCCCAACTTGGGACTATTCCAATGCTCCCATTGTACACGATCTATTGATTCCAGCGGCTATGTTACAAACTATATAGACGGACCTACTTGACAGCATAAATACAAAATGAAATGAAGTGAAATGCAATCATTCCCCGAGGCTATTAAACTTTTCATGCTCAATTCAACTGAGCGCGAAATATCAACTGATTATAAAAAAAACTTAACTTTTTAAACTTAATAAAAGTTTCTTGCTTTAAGTCTCTCAGATGTTATATTTATCATGCTTAATAAATGTTAAAATGCCAACAACTGTTGGCATTTTAACATTTATGAGCAGGATAAATTTGGTGCTCAGCTGAGTTGAACATGGAAAAAGTTTTATAACCTCATGGCCTGGTCTCCCATTTCGCTGCGATATGATTGCATGATTGCCAGACTAGAACAATTTCTACGGCACAAATTCACCGGCGTCACTGCGTTGTTTCTTTTAGCAAGGCACATTAATCCTAGCTAAGTACTGGTTCGACCCAGGAAGACCCGTCCCAACGTAACTGAAAGATTGTTGACTCGGACGTAAAGAATCAAATCAAACAAACAAATCTACGTCACAAAACAAGGACCAATGAAAACACACAGAGGGAGCAGCATCATACATGTAGGCAGGCAACGAACCAAAAATAATAATTTAAAGAGACTAAGTCTGCAACTATGAACATTTTTCGATTTTTTTTATTTTCTTTTTAAAACATTTGTAAAAGTAGAATTAAGTTATGTTTTCACAATAAATCTGTTCACTATAGCTGAAAACTGCATGGAAAAGTGAATTATCTTGTAAAAACAGGTGTGTTTGTAATTATTTGTGTCCCTCCAATAATTATAGACAGTTAATTTTAACATAAATGCTGTTGTTTTGATACTGATAATTTGTTAAGATTTACGAATTTGGTAAAATGTATACCTGAATTTTAATTTTTATTTACTGTGTTCTTGAAAAACAGAAACATTAGTTCTAAAATTAAAAGATCAAAAGTTACAGACTATGCAGCTTTAAAAAATCATGATGTTCACGTTCTTTTGATCATATGCGTTTGATTTGATTGAGCCCTGTCCCAAGGTTATAAAACTTTCATGCTCAACATAACTGAGCATGAACTTTCAACTTCTCTTAAAAACTAAGATGCTGAAATATTAAGACTTTGCTTTCAAGCTCTCAGATGTTGAATTTATTTTGCTTTTAAATGTTAAAATGCTGAGTTGAGCATTAAAAAGTTTTAAAACCTCGGGCCCTGGCCATGGCGTCACAGAATTTCAAACATAAAATCCAGATATAAGTGCAAACACACAGTTATAACCAATATTATTATATAGCCTATAAATAGACATCTTTTGATTGGCCCAGATGCCTATCCACTCGAGTCTATAAAACTACATATCACATGGGCTGCTGGTTTTTCCCATTCAATATTAGTTACTAAAAATAGACTTCATAGAAACTTTCAATAACAGGTGTGCTTTCAGCATGAAACTTGCATGATTTGCTGTAAATACAATTCAGTGAGTGACAGCAGCATGAAATTCACAAGATTTGATGTTTCATCATATACATGATGATGTAATTCAGAGTTTGCTGTTGAATATAGTAATTAGCAAAACTTTTAAATCAACTAAAGAATACTTCCTTCTGGATTGATGCAATAAACTTGGAATGGTCCATTGTATAATACAAGGGGTCACAGGTTTTAATTTCTTAACAAAATTGTAGTTTTTTCCCTGAAGATCATTTTTGTTATAGCAAACAGTGTAGACCCAGATGAAATGCCACATAATGCGGCATTTAATCTGGATCTTCTCTGTCTGCAGTTGTAATTACAAATAAAGTATGCATTCAATCCTCTTTTAAATGAATGAAATCAGTTAGTCATCATGTAAAAGAATAAATTCAAGACTGTCCAAGACATAGTCCATAGCCAAGATTTTGTTGTTGTTGTTGCTTTTTTTTGTTTAGAGAAATTATATAATAAAAAAATTGTTGACTATTGAGGCATTGGACATGATATGATATCGACCTGAGAATACCAATATAGACCTCGGCTCTGGACCGGTCAATATTGGTACTCTCAGGTCGATATCATATCATGTCCAATGGCTCAATAGTCAATAAATGTATAATATACGAGGGCTGTTCAAATATGAATGCAAGTAGCTTCATAACTTTCTTCACATATATGCTACGACAAAATAGTGAACGTTTCTATAAAGGGCTATATGTCACCTTGAAACTGGCACCAGACCTTAAGAAAAATACAGTATACTTATCGATCTATAACCCTTTGAATGAGGGTCACGTTAGTATACTAACAAACTCAATGCTTTGAACATATAGCAGTGATATAGACGAGCGTATAATTTTTCGATAAACAGGTGAAATTTCTTGAAATTTTTAAGGAAGTATCCCCATATTCTTATCTAATGATTCTGTGAAAGTTGCGAAAATCTGACATGCTTTTGTTAAATTACAACGAATCGTTTTCACTAAAGTCTCCTTATGTTTGCAAATAAATAGTAAACAAAATACCATCTTTCAGTTTTCAGTTAAACTTATCTCTAACAAATTGCACGAATCAACATTTAAACTAGTTTTAACTCAAAGACAATATGTTCATCGCTCATACTGAGTTATTGCTACAAATTATTGATGGATAGTGGTAAATTTTTTAAACGCTGTTAAGCATTTTTATTAAGTCAAAAATGCCTTGGGTTATAGAATTTATACTTATTTTTTGTCATAACATTGCGGTTTTATTCTAAATTTGAACGTAAACTTTAAGTTTGACCACTATATGCATCATTTACGATAAAACTACTCACCTGGTCTTGAGGACTAGACAGATTGAACATATTTTAATAAATGTTAACAAGTCATTAAGAAGCGGAAAAATGCTTGAAAAATGATATAAAATGTGATTACTCTGTAAATAGAGGATGGCGCGTTTTGAAAACTCCCTAATGACATATTTAGCATGTTTTCAGCAAAACACAAAGAAAACGACACAGCGATGTTCATTATTACATCACCAGTAGACAGTCCAAAATGACGTTTGTCATAAAATTAATGACGTCACAAATGTGCCTGTTTTCTCGAGATTGAAACAGGATTATATAAACTTTTTCCTGCAAGCACCTTTTGGATTGTTACTTAAACTTGCATCTAAAATTTGGTGCCATTTTGTCTAAAACTTACAAAGATATGACACTATATCCGCACATACATGTACCAAAACGTGCATTGCAATTTGCTTCAGAAAAGCTTCAGTATACAGGAATGACCTTTATATAAGGGTCTGTAACTCGAGAAATATAGTTATTGTTTCTTTATGATTGGTGCCATTTTAAAGGCGACAAATAGTTCTTTCCAGAAAGGTATGACATTTTGTCGTACCATATATGTGTAGAAAGTTATGAAGCTACTTGCATTCATATTTGAACAGCCCTCGTATTGCACGAGGACTGTCATCTGTCCATATGGAAGATTTTGCAAAAGTAAGTCAGGTATTTTTGTTTTTGGATGCTAAAAGACAAAGGCAATTTTTCGACAATTCAGTGCTTAATCACATTATTGCGCTGAATTTAGGGATAAATAGGGTTCATTTCTGCGACTTCAATGCTCACGATTACTGTTCTGAAATAGATGAACTACGCATGAACTACGCATATCACTGGCACATGATCAAAGTCCTGATATATTTGGTATGTGCGAGACCTTCTTGACTGCTAACACATGTACATAGCCCGCTTCAATACGACAGCACGTCAAGGTGCCCGTACAAAATAGTATTGGTGATATTGCGAAAATAAATTGTGTCTTGGTGATGTTGAGGTGTGTGTTGGTGGCCACGTGAAAGCTATATTTTATTTATTTATATATTGCACGAGGACTGTCATCCGTCCATATGGAAGATTTTGCAAAAGTAAGTCAGGTATTTTGTTTTTGAATGCTAAAAGACAGACTTTTTTGACGATTCAGCGTTTAATCACATGTTTGCGTTGAATTAAAAATAAATAGGGTTCATTTCTGCGACTTCAATGTTCACCATTACTGTCCTAAAATAGATGAATTAAGCACATCACTGGCACATGATCATTGTCCTGATATATTTGCTATGTGCGTGACCTTTATTTTTTGCACGAGGACTGTCATCTGTCCATAAAAAGAGCAACCAAATGGAAGATTTTGCAAACATAAATCCGGTACTTTGTTTTTGGTTACTAAAAGACAAAGACCTTTTTTGACAAGTCATTGTTTAATCACATGTTTGCGCTGAATTAAGAATAAATAGGGTCCATTTTTAAAGCAGAACTACTTAAAAGGCAATAATCCATCTGAAACACAATAGATAGAAATCGTTTTAATGCAATTCCTAGTATGATCATCTATTAAGAGCTGACATAATCGGATTGTTCTGAAAGTTGGTTGTCAATTGAGTAATAAATTAATTTTTTTTGAATGTTCATGGAATCATGAATACTTCGGGTCTCTTGCAAATTAAGTGAAGCCCAAAGGGCTTCACGTAAGGTAATTTTGCAAAAGACCCGAAGTAATCATGATTCCATGAACAGATCAAAATTGAATTTATTTTTTATTTTACATTTTATTATAAATATCTAAAATATAAAAAAAAGCTATTTTTAATTTGGGAAATAAAACAGTTTTGTATTTAAAATATTATCGTTTAAACGGTTTTGTCGGAGTGTAAAACGGAAAGGCGGAACAGCCAGCTTGAACATGGACAGCCAATGGAGCAAACAAGAGGCTTGTTTTGCACGTGCGACTTGGGGTGGCTCGCTATCAATCACAACACCAGCATCACTTCTGGCAAATGAGCTCGATGTTCGGAGCGCATTGCACGAGCAAGTGCACTTGCGGCAGATGTCAATCAAATTCGTGTAATTCATGAGGCTATGAACGGTTGCAAAATCTAAAGATTCATTAAAAGATTGCTTCGAAAATGTAAACATAGCTAAATGAACTCATCCATGTACATTCTTAATAGAATCTCAAAATGTAGAGAATTTTTTATAAAGACTGTTTAGGCAAGATATATGTTCTTCTACCAACAAAATTAAAAAAAAGAGGAAATTTAGGTCTAATTTATTTACTTTTCCTTATCTCCCATCTTTGAATATTTACAATAGTGAACAATACTATCTATTATAATTGTAATGCATTTTGTGTAGAATGTATTTTTTAAATCGATTTTACGATCTGGTCTAAAATTTTCGGACATCTTCAAGGCTCTATTGCCAAGCAAAACAGCAGAAAGAAAATTGTAGAAAATATTTCTGACATTAATTTTGTGCCATTTTAAAACGTGACCTAACTATTGGAATGTCATTTTTTTGTGTCTGATACATGAGCCACAGAACTTCAAAATGAATAAATAATGTTTTAGATGCTGATATCTCTGTTTTTGCATGATTTCATGGTGTTTTCATCCTATCTATACCACCCACCCCTTCCTGTGAGAGAAAATTGACCTTTTGGGCTGTGAAGTAATGACCAGCTTATGGGTCCAGACAGTTTGTTTTGGCGTTTGTCTGTAACAGTATTTGTACAGTTCGTTAAAATATTTTTTCAGTACACAAAAGCATAGAATTACAATTGAAAATCTGATTCTCGGTGGCCCAGAACAATCATTATTTTCAGAAAATACAACAATACCAAACACTCCAATGCCAGAGGTAAAAATGGTTGCTTCCCAGTTTAATTATACTTTTTAAAAGAAAGTTTGATTTGATGTCACTTTCATTCTGCTCGAATGGTGACAAAAGAATTTCTTTACCCCACCCACTGCCCTTTGAATGTGTGTGTTTTGAGAAACACAGTTAAGTGAGAATTCTGAGGCATTGAAATCAATAGCATTTATTCTTGATTTATGAGCTTAAACAGTAGAAAGATTTGGACCATATCTTGCAGCATTTAAATATTTGATCTATTTTATACTTTGGTCCTTAATTGTTTTGGGGAGTATGTGTTAATTTGCCATACTCCTCTGTTTCCTTTAAAATGTTTTAGATATGAAAATATTCGGTAACATTTTCCCCACCTGAATTTCATTTCCCTTTGTTATAGAAAGGAGCTCTAGCGATAAGGCGTATATTTTCCCTAGTTGACATGATTACAAAACCTAAATTTTGAAATTGCCCTAATGTTTTTAAAAGTGGTCTGTTCCGGTAGTAAAATTTACATAGAAAGCAGCAAAATAGGTTTCAAAGCGATTCATCATTTACAAAACCGTTAAAACTTGCGCCTTCTACTCCCACCCCTCATTTTACGTCTTTAGACTGGGTGCCGTTTAGACGAGAGTTTTAGTAAATCCTTTGCAGGTTTTCAAAAAGTAAAAGTGCTAAAATATTAAGGATATAAGTGCCCTTCATTTTCGAAACTTTGCGGTTTTCCTTCTGCGCATGCGTACGAAATATACTTAAAATTGTGACGTTTGTTATTGAAAAGATGAGACTGGCGTCTTTCAGTTTGTTTTTTTATGCTTTCCCCCCCCCTAGACCCAAGATGCACTTTCGACAAATAAATGTCGGTATACAAATACATAACATATGTAAAGGGCGTCTTGGGTCTAGGGGGGGGGGGGGGGAAGGGGTTGTATAAGCGAAAGAAGACATCAAATATCTGACAAAAATAGACCACTTTGCAAGATGGTCGTTTTTATTGTACACCAACTGTATAAATAGTTTTACTGTACATAGCGTGATTGGACGATTGGTATCCTTGTTTAACGGTCTAGTTCCCATATATGTTACTGAATAACAAGTACAGTTGATGATCGAAATAAATTCCCATTCAATAAGAAGTAGAGTTATTACATGCATTAAGGAAATCCCGTTTTAAATATACAAATTCGGGGGCAATGGTGCATCGACGGCCCGTCTATATATATTTGTTTAATGTGCCTAGTTTCTCCAGTCGTTATTTCAACAAAATAAAACGAACGTCTCGTTTAAGGAGATTGCTCGCCTTATCGCTAGAAATTCTTTCCACCTCGTATCTCTTCATTGTCTCTTAAAAGATTTCTGATGAGACCTAAGAGGCCGAAAGTAGCTAGTCTTTGGTTCTGCTTTCACAGAATAACCTTTTTACACTCTAAAAGTATCGATGTAGACACACAACACGGCTTAACAGAAAACAAGGGGCATAACTACTACTACTACTACTACTACTACTACTACTACTACTACTACTACTACTACTACTACTACTACTACTACTACAACAACAACATCGAAAAGCATTAGGGCGTGACCCCCATTGAAATAGTAAAGATTTGTATACAAGTCACAACACGTATATACCTCTACTATAGTCCGTGCTCGATAAGAGTAGGGTGACGAAACAGATTTACAGTTAGAAGTATGAATGAAAACCCTATCTTTTGTCAATCAGGTGAATAAAGTACCATAACGTGACCAACTACGTAACTCTACTTTTATCGAGCACGAGCTCTTCTACTGATGAAAATAATAATAGTAATAACAATAATGATAATAATAACATTAATGGCTTACGAATTGATGCTACGATTAAAACAGTCTTCATTTTGTGACAGTATATCACGAACCTCTTTAAAATTATTGTAAGCAATACCTTCAAATTGTCTTATCTATTTATTTGGAACTGTGCGCATAAAATAGTCATTTATCATACTTCCACTAAGGGTTCGGGGCCGTGAGGAGGTGGGCTGCACACATGTACAGGTTCGTAAGATGTCACTGTTACAACACACACCGTATGGGAGTTGTAGGTTCAGACCATATTCTAGCCCTACTTCGACTGGTAGCTGCCAGTGCTCTTATAAGGGGACAGAAAGGGTCATTATCTAATGGAACGGTTCATTTTTTTTGAAATCTTATACAATGTACTTATCGCTCAGACGATCAGCAAAGAATCAGGCGAGACAGCGTATCCACACAGTTTCGCCTGATCTAAAGCCCCATTCTCACTGTGCCGGTGTAGCCACGGTTCATCCCGATGCAGGACAGCCGGTATACCGTGATGCACCGGGACACATTTCATAAAAAATAAATTGCGTTCTCACTGTGCCGACGTTACCCCGGTATAGCCCCGGTTCTCGAGAAAGCAAGACGCCGGTTGAGCCCCGGTTCTCCACGGAGCACTTACGGTGCAGCACGGTGGAGCCACGGTTCGTGCCGATATACCCCGGTGTTACCCAGGTTGTTTACGGTGATGTCCCGGTAACTGCCGGTTGCGCCACGGTTACATGCCGGTAGGGCCACGGTTGCGTCCCGGTGCTACTCTACACTATAAAACCAGGATAAAAACGTGGAGTAACATCAGTTTTCTTCTGTCTCTATCGCATAACAGTTATGACACAAATTGGACTGCACATCCATATACGAGTTACTAGAGGAATCATGATCTTAGTAGCGAAAGCAAAATTGCCTAGTAACCTCGCAGCTCAGTTGCATGACAAATAAGCAGAAGCAGACCTGTTTTCTTACGACGAGGTTTAAATGTTGTTGATCTGGGCCCAGAATTACAATACCTCCTTAAAGTTAAGGAAGACTTTATTTAAGTCTTGATACTTCAACATGTACATTAAATGCTTAATAAATTGCCAAGACCGATGCAGTACTCATGGTCAAAGATATCATTGTGATTTACAGAAAAAATGAAACTATTTTGGTTTTAATCAGTTTGGAAACGTTATTTTTCGCATCCTGGAAATTCAATACTTAACTTAAGTACTCCTTAACTTTAAGGATACATTGTAAATCTAGGCCCAGATTGTCTTGCTTTTTCGTAAAAATATATAAACACTTTGAGCGGGGCATGTGATTTCCAACAATGTGATATTTTGAGGAGTGTAGACTCAGACAAGCCTGTGCAGTCCCCAATTAAGCTGTAAAGTTGTTCGGCCAGTAGCTTAACAGTCATAGAATAATCAAGCGACAAGCAAAGGCACTGATCAGACTGCGCCTAGGCGCAGGCTGGTCTGAGGCTTTGCTAATGGCAACTACCACATTGTTGGAGATCTCATGTCGTGGCTCATATATGCTTGACTCTTCAGTAATTATAAGTGCATTTAGTCATATTTAGCTTTGTAAATGAGCACATTTATACTGCTGACAATTTAACCAACTTGTGACGAATGGACTTTCCCATCCTTATCATTTGGATGAATCTAATTTCATTTTAGGTGCAGCAGGAGTGACTTTTCATTTTTATTTTGCCTTTTATTACATATACATAGGCAGTGGAACCACACGGTTTATCACGGTGGAGACACGGATGTTCCCGGATTACGCCGGTATCGCCCCGACGCCGTCCCGGTGGAGACACGGTTGCTCCCGGCGTCTTCCCGGTTTATCACGGTATTTGACAGCCTTCCCGGTTACTCCCGGTGAGTCCCGGTTGTTTTAAACATTTTAAAACAACCGGGGACATGAGCCGGTTTAACACGGTTCAACACGGTTCATCCCGGATCTCCAAGGTTGTCCACGGTGCCGCCACGGTTGTGACACGGTTCATCACGGTTCATCCCGGATCATCAAACCGGGGTGAACCGGCACCTTAAACCGGGACAGTGAGAACGGGGCTTAACACTGCTCGCACGCACACATACACTATTGACGAACGGTCAAACATTAAGACATCTGGCATCACCATTCTGATATACTCGCCAGCCAATATATAATATGAGCCAGTGCATGAGATTTCCAGCAATGTGGTATGTGCGACCAGCAAAGCCTTAGATCAGCCTGCGCATATGCGCAGTCTGATCAGAGCGTTTGCTTGTCGCTTGAGTAATCTACGACTGTTTAGCTAATTACTGAACACCATTTGGAGTTTCTAAGCTTAAAAGGAGGCTACAGAGGCTTGTCCGAGTCTACACTTGTCAAAATGCCACATTGTTGGAAATCTCATGCCACGGCTCATATAGTGTCCACAATCGGCCCACCTGCGAAACGTCATTCGATAGTGGGTCGAGACTATGCCGACCATGTCTTGTCCCGCTAGTGGCTAGTGACGACTTCTGTACAAACAGTTTCATAATAATATCGGACCTGATCTGGATCCAAGCTGTTTGCCACTCTGATGGTACATGTATTTATGAAATGAGCCGCGACATTTGATTTCCAATGGCATTTTGGCATGTGTAGACTCGGACGAGCCTGTGCAGCCTCATTTTAAGCTTAGAAACTCCAACGTTTGTTCGGCCAATAGCTTAATGCTCCCCCCATTCGAGCAATGCAACCAAGAAGTCTGCGGCGCAATGATTTGCATAATAGTAAGGTGTTATCATGCCTATTCTGAAAGAACATGTGCATGTTTACCAGGCACGCAAGTAATTTGGGGAACGCGGGAAAACCTGTCTTTGGGGTTAACGTCCGAGAAAACCTGTTTTTGGGGTTAACGTCCTGGCCTTGCGGTTATTCATTTTTTTATGCTGAGTTCAAAATTGATCCTGCTCAATAATGTTAAAATGCAAACAATTTTTGGAATTTTAGCATTATTAGCATGATAAATACCACGTCTGACAGACTTAAAGCAAGAAACTTTTTTTTACTTTTCGGTATTTGAGTTTTATTGAGCAGTTGAAATTTCGTTCTCAGTTGAGTTAAGCATGAAAAAGTTTTATAATCTGGGGTCCAGGTAAGGCTCAAAACAGCCTGTGTAAGTATAGAAGCTGGAGGGAACAATGTTTGATATGTTTTGTTTGTTTGTTTTGTTGCTTTACGTCCCAAGTCAACAGCTGTGTTCATGGCAGGACGGTCAGTTCACCTAACCACACTCTTTTCCTGGGCAAGCTTAGACAAGCAGTTAACCAGTACTTCGTGCACATACCTTCGCTAGTAACTGTTTGATATGTAGCTTGTGCATACTATTTTTAATTCCAGAGAACGAATAACGAATGCGCCGGACAGACTGTTGGCTCGCAAGCAACGCATTCAGGGTTTCTCGAGATGAAGCCCTTTTTCATTCCAACAACCACAATCGTGACTAAGGTAAATGAAGTTTATCTTGGACTGAAAACGATAACAGCATGAGTTCCACGCCACCAAGTCGCAACAAAACTATGGGCCAGCATATGGAAGTTAGGTTCACAAAAGCCAAAGCCTTTAATTAACGCCCATGCTGGCGTCTCCAGCGGTACTAGATGCCTAAGTTCTTATCAGTGTCTTCATCTATATCCATACTTAGTATATATGCGGGATGCGCGGGCTCGCTTGAACCTTCGCTACTCGCTGATGCCGTTAACCCCGAAATTTCATGAAATGGTCCATTTGCCCAGAAAATAGTATCTTATACTAGATTCTTTTTACAAAAAAATGTGGAGAACAGTTTTAGTGAAAAGGGCAAATTGTTATTCTTAGTACTATGACCTCCATACAATAAGGAGAATACTAGGTGAGTGTCTTTTGATATCAAGTTTACCAGGCAAGGCTTTGAGAGCGTTTGTTGACCCTTGCGAGGCTTGCCGAGAAATAGAGATTACTAGTTGAGTGTCTTTTGATATCAAGTATACCAGGCAAGGCTTTGAGAAAGCTTGTTGACATCGCATGATCGCAAGGCTTGCAGAGATATAGTAAATACTAGGTGAGTGTCTTTTGATATCAAGTTTACCAGGTAAGGCTTTGAGAACCCTTGTTGAGATTCGCGAGGCTTGTCGAGATATAGAGAATACTAGGTGAGAGTCTTTCGATATCAAGTTTACCAGGCAAGGCTTTGAGAACGCTTGTTGACATCGCGAGGCTTGCCGAAAAGAGAATACTAGGTGAGTGTCTTCTAATATCAAGTTTGCCAGGCAATGCTTTGAGAACGCTTGTTGACATTGCGAGGCTTGCCGAGTGATTAGCAAGCGTTCTCAAAGCCAAGCTTTGTAAACTTGATATCAAAAGACGTGAACCTGCAGCTGACCAGTATTCTATTTATCACTTTGCCTATTAGGTCACTCTTCAAACTAACAATTATGACGTAATTTTCGATTTTTGTGTTGATACAGCGTCATTAGCGACGTCATTCAAAAAGTGCAACGTCATCATGACCTGATAAAGGCACATTCATGAGATAGATAACGTTTATCAGGTAACGTGCAACAATGCAGTTAGAATGGGTGGTAACTGATAATGTATACTTCCACACAGCGCTTTGAGGCGTGACTGTAACGGTAAATGCATTGAATGAATCAAGGGTAGTAGAAGAAGTAAACTAAAGTATTGTCCGATTTTATTAACCTGACACAGGTGCATAATTTCACGGTTAGTGCACAAGATATTTTTACCATCGTCGACTTTCGGTATTTACCGTAAGTTTTACAGGAATTTTTGCAAGTACTTATGCAGATAATGAAACGTTTTGCACTGTACTACTGACTAGTCAAGTGGTTTTGGTACAGAGTTTACAACCAAAAGGTCCTGAGTTCGAGTCCAAATAAGTTCTTGTTTATTTTTACCTTTTTATTCGATTCGTTTAACTTCATTATTATAGATGTACCACGACCTCTGAGTAATGGCCTTTGGATCATTATATACAAAAGGTTGATGCGTAACACATACAGTGAGCCATTCTGTCTGGAACATCTACGTGCTTCAAAATAGAATACGTAATAAAACGCCTGAAACCCCTATTTCTAGATCAGTATTTTCAATTTGTAAATATAGTCATGTTTCAAAGTTACTTGCATTTGTTATTGTTATTTTTTGTAGGATCCTCACCGAGAACGTTTACCGTACGCTCGATATGTGTAGTTGAATCTCTGTGCTTTCGCCATATTTTTTAAAGTAATCGCAGATATTTAAAAAAATCTGTTTTGCCTTAGTGCGAAGACTTGCTGCATACTTTTGTTCAGACGTTTTCCCACTGTATTTAAGTTCAAACAACTTATATAGTGAATACATTTTAACCATATGTTTTGGCTATAATATTGAACAGTATTTTCACGTGAATCTCGAAGATGTTTCGGACAAACTGGCTCATTTTACGCGTTACGCATCAGCCCCTTGAAATAGAATGATCCAAAAATTTAATTCCTCAGAGGTCGTGGGACATCTATAATAAATGAAATTAAACGAATGGAATAGAGGTAAAAAAAAAGAACACACGTGGACTCGAACTCACGACCTTTTGGTTGTAAACTCTGTATCATAACCACTTGACTAGTAAGTAGGACGGTACAAAACGTTTCATTATCTGCATTAGTACTTGCAAAATTCCTGTAAAACTTACGGTAAATACCGAAAGTCGACGGAAGGTAAAAATATCTTGTGCACTAACCGTGAAATTATGCACCTGTGTCAGGTTAATAAAATCGGACAATAATGTTTGCTAATAAAACTATACTAACGGACAAAAGAAACGCTACAATAGAATTGTGTCAGGATAGACATGTCCAGAACCTTGAGCAAAGTATCAGGGTTATTTGAGTTTATAGATTTTGTTTATCAATCATGTAGACTAATCCCAGGGGGGGGGGGGGGTAACCATGATATTTTCGTATATACATAGGCTCGGGCCTTTTTTGGGGGTTCCAAATTTTGAATTTCAATACTAATTGGGGTTTTCAGAGAAATGAATATTTTTTGGGGTATGAAGATTTTGTGGATATTTATTTGGGGTCATCACAACATTGGACTATATTTAAGGGTCATTTCTATGGATTTGAGTTTTTTTTCTAAAGGTCAATGTACAGATTGAGGGATATGTTTTTGGATTGCTGAAGTTTTTCAAATACATGATATTTCAAAGGTATTATGGAGTAAAGGGTTAAGTACAACACACGTGTATCTCGTAATATTCTAGGAATACACTGATGTAGGACAGCAATTATACACTGGCTGTCCACATGTATAGGCAAACAAATCACGGCATATCTAATTAAGCATATGATTTGCAAGAAGTAAGTGAGTATGACCAGGAAATGCCACAATCACATACTACAGACCAACCCATGGCACCGTGAGGAAGTCAAATGACATGACATTCAGAACACAACAAAAATAAAGCAACCAGCTTCCTCTTCCCAAGCAACATGATTGCAAAACTAGAAAGGATACAAACTACTGCAAAACAAAACAAAAACAAGAACATAACTTCAGATTGATTTTGAAACAGAAAGTGAGGGGACCCAATTATATCAGTTACCTCGCATATTAACTGCATTGTTGCGCGTTGCCTAATTTTATACAATTATTGACTTCAATGAGGTAGACATAAGGATTTATCTACCCGAAAAAGTGATAATTTACCAAGGCCGCTAGGCCGAGGTGAATATCACTTTTAAGGGTAGATAAATCCTTATGTCTACCGAAATTGAAGTCAATTACTGTTTTGTTATATGTCTTTTCTTAAGAATGAAAATTTTGCTACTTTCACTTTTATTGCTAAAGACATGTTTAACCTTCAATCTAAGACATCTAAGGACTTTCTCACAAGTTTTAGCAACTGTTATTTAAATATTATAATTTAGTAATTTGCATTTTCAAATGTATTATTAATTCTCTTAATGAGGAAAATAAAATGTTATCATAAAACTGTTTTTACAGTTTTTTTTTATTCAAACAAAGATAAATAAGCAAACAAAACAAAACAAAACTGTTGTAAAAATTCATGAACGACTTTAATTTACCTGTTGGGAGGTGAAACAGCAAATCATGTCGATTTCATGCAGCACATGCTAGTTTCACACTCGTCAGGCTATTTTAGCTCTATAGAGGGTAATATTGCAGAAGTGTCAACAATATAAACATCTTGAAACTAGTTCAACTGGTTTTCATGCAATATTATCTTGTGGACCGGTTTAAACCAGTTTCCAGGTAGATATAGAAATATAAAGACTAATTTGGCCAATCAGGAGACAGGATTCTTTCCAGTCATATAACAAAAATGTTATCAAAAAGACTGTGTTTACAGTTTTTTTTTATTCAAAAAAGGATAAATAAGCAAACAAAACAAAACAAAACTGTTGTAAAACTTCATGAACGACTTTAATTTACCTGTTAAGAGATGAAACAGCAAATCATGTCAATTTCATGCAGCACATGCTAGTTTCACACACACCATGCTATTTTAGCTCTCTAGAGGGTGATATTGCAGAAGTGTCAAAATATTAACTTCTGGAAACTAGGTAGACTTAGAGATTTATGAAGACAAAATGGGCCAATCAGGAGACATTATTCTCGCCAGTCATATAACGAACGTTGTTGTCTATCTCAGGGCATTTGCCTTCATCTAGTCATGATGATGGTGCACTTTTGAATGCCGTCGCTAATGACGCTGAATCAACACAAAAATCGAAAATTACGTCATTATCGCTAGTTTGAAGAGTGAAACAATGGGTAAACTGATAAATAGAATACCAGGGGTGGGTTACGAAAATAGTTTCGTTAGTTATACTTAACGATGGCCTTACGACGGACATAACGAATCAACAACGATACGACAGACCAGTAACAATATCGATTCGTCGTAAGAAGTTGTTTAGTTAGTTAGAAACGAAGACGCTGCTCTGTGTGAATGTAAATTCTTTATACAAGTTTGATTAAAAATTCTCAAGGTATAGAATGAATCGTGCTAAAATAGTAAAGCACCCAGATTACACAATAGAGCAATTTGAAGGATCCTTTCTGATGACGGAGAAATCAGATCCCCGTACTTCGCATTTCCTTTAATGCTGGGTGGGGGCGCTTTAATGCCAAAGAGAAAGTAGTAAGAGAACTGATGCGCGTCCGTTATTTCTCTTCTGCAACCCTCAGTGGCAATAATTTGAAGGTACAAGGCATCACTGTCAACCTCTGCCTCGACCACCCTAAAAAAATCAGACTACCCTGCATGGTTTCTCAAACTTCTTCACAGGTGGACCTCCAAGCATCTTTTTCTGTTGAAACACGAGGTATGCCGCTTTAAACATGAGGGTATAAAGGGGTACGTGCATTAAGGGGTTATTTGGCCCCCTCTAGAGCCAAAAACTGAAAATTACTTTTCACCAAATTCTTTTGAGTGGCTTAATAGAAGATAAAATGAAGTGTAATGTTGCGAAATTTATTCGATTTTTACCGTTGTTGTGGTAACAAAAATGGCCGACAAAACAGGCTGAATAAAGAGAAATTGTCATTTTGGACCATTTAAGGCTTTTGGAGACCGATTTTGTAAGAATTAGATATAGCCCAGGATGAATTTAGGCTACCGTGGGGCAATTTTTCATTGGTGCCAACTTGTTAATTATGACCCCAAATGTGAAACAAGGCCGTCCTAAAAATAACATGTTTGGGATATCTGAACATGCATGGTTTCCATGGCAACCCATAGCGGATTTGAGAATGGGGGTATGCCTACGGAATTACTCATATCTCAGCTGTTGTCTTTCCTAGACAACTTAACCTAGTACCAAAGCATATACATAGGGCTATTACCCCCTTGTCGCATATGCAAATTATCTAATTTACATATTCATAAATATTTATGAAAACATTAAAAATGTGATTCAAGAATGAGGGTATACGTACAAAATCAATAATATACCAGAGCGAGCATGCTATGCTTATTACCATAGACTACTGAAATTTGTACTAAATTAAAGCTAAGACGTAGGCATTGAATTCCATGGTCAAATATGCAAGTTATCACATTTGCATAATTTGCGTATTCATGAATATTAATAAAAACGCTAAAAAAGGGAGCATCATTAAGAATATAAATAGGCTGATATTATTTATGTTTCATGTTTTCATATCATAAATGTTACAATTTGACAAATCTATTTATCCAGAGGTCCTATATGAATATTATATCATTTGCATATTCATGAACATACATGAAAATTTAAAAAATGAGGGAAAATCGCGTAAAACTATAAACCTGGGTGAGGGAGGGAGGTGGTTGGTAATAAGATCTACCTAGCACTAATAGGTCATTTTTATTTCATGCCAAATTGTTTAGTGAAACATCCTGAATGCATAAAAGTTGTCAGAAAAAAATTAACATGTTTCGGCTATGTGATAATGCATGGTTCCCATAACATGATTATCAAAAGTCAGGGTGTTTCTACAAAATCAATCATATCTCAGTTACATATCCTAGACTACTAAACTTGACTCCAAAGTAAATTTTGGACACAGGTCTTTTACTCTATGGTCATTTATGCAAAGATGCTATGGCATGGCACTATTTAGTAATTAACCTAAATGCAAGCAATACATTTGCATATTCATGAATATTAATGAAGACATTAGAAATAAGACGAAAAAATGCAGAAAAATGATAAACAAAATGAACTATATCTAAGCTGCTTAGTATTTTATACTACCAAACTTGGTACCAGAATAATGCTAAGGTAAAGCAGTTTTTTAAATTACATTTAGGGGTATAAGATAATTAGCAACTGAGAAAGAAGTTATCTTGTAGGTAAACTCCCATTCATTTAAATTCGATTTTTCTTTTTGTCTTATGTTTTAGTTAACATGTTTGAATACATAAATTAGATAAATTGCATATCAAACCTTAGAATAAATGAATTGCAACAATGCTTTGATTAGATATCAAGGTTTGAAGTGTATGATTAGTGGCAGCTGAGATATTAGTAGTTTTGTAAGTACACAGCCCCATTTTTTTCTTCCATTTTCTCACATGTCTAATGTTTTAGCTCACCTAAGCCGAAGGCTCATGGTCGAGCTAATAGTATACCAGTCACTCTGGTGTCACTCCGTCGTTCGTCGTCCATCTACATTTTCAAACATATTCTCCTCTGATCCACTGGGCCAATTAAATTCAAATTTCATAAAGAGACTCCTTAGGATGCGAGAACGAAAGTTTGTTCAAATGGTCCTGGTCTCATAACCAAGATGGCCGCCACGCCCATATTTTAAAAATCTTCTTCTCTTGGGCCAGAATGCTGATGACCTTGGGACTTGATATGTAGCATTGGGGTTTGGGGCCTACCAAGTTTGTTTAATTAATGCTTTATTTATTTTTCAAGGATTCCAAACTTTTCCAAGTTTGTTCAAATGATGAGCCTAGCGTGACCGTGACCTACTTCAAGTCAAGGTCAAATTTGCTTCCTAATGCATTTAAATGGTAATTTGTTTAAAAATTTGTGTTTTTTTTAATACTGTTGACGCCAAAGTCATTATTCTCACTTCATATGTTTAACCTAATGAAAAAATGGCTATAAATAAGTTCCAAAGGTCAAAGTTGACCTTTGAACTTTCAGCTTAGGTCGCTCATATTGGAGTCCCATCAATATATTAAACACAGTTTTCTCACAAACCAATGGCCCACTTGAACTCAAATTTCATATAAAGTCTCCGTACGATAAGATAGCCAAAATCTATGCAAAATATTTTGGTCACAAAAATAGTAAGTGAGTATGATCAGGAAATACCACAATCACAAACTGCAGACTACCCCGTGGCACCGCGAGGAATAGCCGCTCAACCATCACGAGACACCAGGAAGACAAATTAAGCAAAGCAATCAGCTCTCTCTTCCCCATCAAGATGATTGCAATACTAAAATGGACATAAAGTAACGTACAACAATACATAGAACAATTACAGACTCCCACAATGGGAGTATCAATAACAAAAAGTCAACAACAACAGAACCACCGCCTTAGAACGGACAGCAGCCTAAGCTACTGGGGGGCTTAAATGCATTTTACTGGTACCAAATATTCGCCGTAGATTCTGCTGTTGCTGAAGTACAAGAAATGTTCAGCTCGCATGGAGGCCAACTAACTAACAAGACCAAGATGACGGCAACGCCTATATATGGTAAAAAACATTTTAAAATCTTCTTCTCCAGAACCAGAAGGCCTGTGATATTGGGACTTGATATACTACAACAGACTGCATGCTTGGTGTTCAACCCAATCACGGTTGGCAACTTTGCTTTCCTCTTTAATTGCACGCCGGTGGGTCAGACTTCAGACTCTTTGACGGTTCCGACTTAAAGACTTATCTATTGATGAGATGGTAGGGGTCTGATGCTTTGGCTGTTTGTCGGGCCCACCAGGGTTTACTTGTTGGATTTCTTTTGCTCTGGTATTCAGTTTTTTCAGCTTAATTTGTCTTCCTGGTGTCTCGTGATGGTTGAGCGGCTCTTTCTCGCGGTGCCACGGGGTTGTCTGCAGTTTGTGAGTGTGGTATTTCCTGATCATACTCACTTACTTCTTTTTTAATTTTCTGTTGAGTCCTTATCTTTGCTTTATCTCCTTTTTATATCTATGTTCTAGGAGATAATGCATTGATAAAGTAGGGGTCTTTAAAGCTGCATACTCTGTAACTATGAACATTTTTCGAAAAACTTTATTTTCTTTTTAAATCATTTGTAAAAGTTGAATTAAGTTATGTTTTCACAATAAATCTGTTCACTAGAGCGGAAAACTGCACGGAAAAGTGAATTATCTTATAAAACAGGTGTGTTTTACTCGTGTCGATAATTATTTGCGTCCCTCCAATAATTATAGACAGTTAAATTTAACATAAATGCTGTTGTTTCGATACTTATAATTTGTTAAGATTTACGAAATTGGTAAAATGTATACCTGAATTTTAGTTTTTTTACTGTGTTCTTGAAAAATAGAAACATTAGTTCAAAAATTAAAAGATCAAAAGTTACAGACTATGCAGCTTTAATGCAAACAAAACATCTATGTGTCTTAATCCACATCTGAGCTATGGGTGAGGTCAGTGCACCGTTAAACCGGTTTAAGCCCTCCAGTAAAATATTTTCCTGACCGTTCCAAGGCGGTTCTTCTTTTACGGCCATTTTATGTTTTTTTTTCTGTCTTGTTTTTGCTATGCCTTTGTGCGCGTCTGTTTATATGTACCTTGTGGTCACTTGCTGGGAAAGGGCTGGCCTCTTGGCTCTCGTTTGTGGTGTCTAACTGTGAGTTTGTCACTTTCCCATTGGTATTCAGTTTCTGGATCAGGTGTGTTTCTTCACTGTATCGATTCCTGATTTTTGCACCCTTACTTACTTTGGTTTGTAGCATTGGGGATGTGGGGCTTACCACATTTGTTCAAATGATGATCCTAAGTTGACCTTGACCTACTTAACGTAAAGGTCAAATTTGCTTCCTAATGCATTTAGATGGGATTTTTTTGAATAGTTGATTTTTTGAATACTGTTGAAGCCAAAGTCATTATTCTCACTTGATATGTTAAACTTAGACAATGGCTAAAAATAAGTTTCAAAGGTCCAGGTTGAACTTTGACTTTTCAGCAAAGGTCGCTCATATTAGAGTCCCATCAACAGATTAAAGCATTATTTTCTCAGGAACCACTAGGCCAATTGAACTAAAATTTCACATGACCAAGATGGCCACCAAACCCATAAGTTGTAAAAACCCTTTAAATAGCTTATTCTCTGGCATCAAAAGGCCAATAGCATTGGGACTTGGTTTATAGCATTGGGGATGTAGGCTCTACCAGGTTTGCACTAATGATGAATCTAACTTGACATTGACCTGCTTTATGACAAGGTCAAATTTTATTCCTAATGCATTTATATGGGAAAATCTTGAAATGATCATTTTTCTATAACTGTTTAAGCTGAAATCATAATACTTTCGAAACCTTATTAGACAATGGTCTTATATTAGTACCAACTGTCAAGCTGACTTGCGACCTTTTATCATTTGCCACTTATTTGGACTGCCACACTTCTATCCAAACGTTGGTTTCTCAGAAATCACTGGGCTAATTAATGGAGTATTCATTACATTGTTTTAGGCCACTTGACCAAAATGTCTGCAACCCCTATATATGGTAAAACAAAATGTTTTATTATAGCCGTAGTTGACCTTGACCTATTTTAACATTTTTAAAGATATCAGGAGATCGCCTACTAGTTATTAATATTCATGAATATAAAAAATCGATAGTTTAAATATCTAACCATAGTGTATGAGGGTTGTATCTAAGCATATATTTGGTACCACGTTTTGTACTCTAGGGCAATGGGCAACTGAAATATAAGAAATTATGTAGTCGCCCCACACTTATTTTTACGATTTTTTTCTCTAATTTCTCGTTTTATTAATATGTATGAATAATCAAAGTAGATTATTTGCATTTTAGATTGTTGGGTAAAAGAACTATTTCTTAGCATTGATTTGGTGCTACGTTTAGTAATATTGGGTAATTAGCAGCTGAGAAAATAGTTATTTTGGAGGTAGAACCCCTTATTTTCACTGTATTTTTCTCTCATTTCTGATGTTTTCATTAATATGAATGTTTATTAGATTAAGATAATTTGCCTATCAAATAAAAGATAAAAAGAAAATGATCAAGGCTTTGATTTGGTACAAAGTTCTAAGGCTTATAATAAATGGCAGCTGAGATATGAGTAGTTTTGTGTAAACACTTCTAATAATTTTTCTATGATTTTCTCTCATTTCTAATGCTTTCATTATTATTCATGAATATGGTTACAGAGAATTCGCAAATCTTATCATTAGGTAAAAATCTTGTATCCTAGCACCTATTTGGTACCAAGTGTGGTACTCTAGGGAATCAAACAACTGCAATATAAGAACTTTTGTAGGGACAACCCCTAAATTTTCCTACATTTTCCTCTAATTTCTTTCTGTTTCATTAATACACATACATATAAGAGTTAGATCATTTGCATATCAGGCCTCTAGGACAGTGTGCTATGAGTTAACATTAATTTGGTTCCATGTTAAGTACTCTAGGCTGATTTTGCAACTGTGATTAATTTACTTTGTAAATACCCCCCTTATTTTTCTGCAATTTTTCTCATTCATTAATATCCAAATTATATAGTTTGCACATTGGACCATATTGGTAATAGTGTTTTGTGTTAGCATTCATTTAGTACTAATTTGGTAGTCTAGGATAGTAAGCAGCTGATATATTCGCAATTTTGTAGGTACAGCCCTATACTTTTCTGTGATTTTTCTCTCATTCCTAATGTTTAATTAATATTCATGAATTTGCATATTAGAACATTTCCTTATCAAACCATTAGATAAACTTTCTTTATGCCATAGCATTTATTTGTTATCATGTTTGTGTGTTTTAGAAGGAGTTGCTGGTGGGAAATGAGCATTTTGTAGGTAAACCCCATTCTGTAAGATTGCATTCAAATCTAATTCAAATTATTGGGAGTGTACCTAATTTGCATATTTGACCATAGAAAAAAGGCCTATGTCTTTGCAAAAAGTTAGTACAAATTTTAGTAGTCTAAGGTAAACAGCAGCTGATATATTATTGATTTTGTACGTAAACCCTCATTCGTGAATCACATTTTTAATGTATTCATAAATATCTATGAATGTGTAAATTAGATAATTTGCAAGCGCGACAAGGGGTAATAGGCCTATCTCCATGCTTTAATTTGGTACTAAGTTTAGTAGTCTAGGATAAGTAAAAGCTGAGATATGAGTAATTATGTAGGCATACCCCCATTCTCAAAACCGGTATGGGTTTCCATGGAAACCATGCATTTTCACATGTCCCAAACAGGTTAATTTTTGAGGACGGCCTTCTTTCACATCTAGGGTCCTAATGACCAATTTGGTTCCCATGAACAATTGTTCTGTGTGGCTGCACGGTAACCAAAAATAGCCCCCGCGCTAATATCAGCACAGCTAAATACCAAAAAATCTTTTAATATGTTGTGTGTCGTGGTAGTTATCATCTTCTGTAAAAAAATATTTTTGGTATTTGCTTGTTCTCTATGTTGAATTATCCGCAAACTTTTCAATTTTCGCCAAAATGGTGTACTTCTTTTGTGGATATTTTAATGTTTTTTTCTTTCTTGTGTTTACTATACCTTTGTGCGCGTCTGTTTATATGTGCCTTGTTGTTACCTGCTGGGAAAGGGCTGACCTCTTGGCTCTCGTTTGTGGTGTCTAATCCCGTTTGTATCCTGGGTCAGGTGTGGTACTTGATTATATCGATTCCTGATCTTTGCACCCTTACTTACTTTTACACTTTGACTATTATTCGAATAAACTAATAAGAACAAATTGGTGAAAAGCAATTTTTATATTTTAGCCTCATAGGGGTCACAATTTTTGAAGCTGTTAAGCGATTAGGCGTTTATTTTCCCTAGTTGAGATGATCACAAACGCCAAATTTTCAAACTGCACTCTTGTTTTTAAAATTTGTGCGGTTCGGCAGCAAAATATGCAAAGCAAGCATCAAAATACGTTTCAAAGCAATTCATCATTAGCAAAGCAGTAAAAAATGCGCTTTCTACTCCCACCCCTCATTTTACGTCTTTCTACAGTGTTTCATTTAGACAAGACTTTGAGTTAATGCTTGCTAGATTTCAAAAAGTAAAAGTGCTAAACTGTAAAGGATAGAAGTGTTATTCATTTCCAAAAGTTTACAATATCCTTCCTGCGCATGTGTACAAAATATACTTAAAATTATCACGTTTTTCACTGGAAAGGTGAAACTGGTGTCTTTCAGTTTGTTTTCAGATGCTTCCCTCCCCCCCCCCCCTCCCCTAGACCCAAGATGCCCTTTGGACAATGACATGTCGCTATAAACATATACAACCTATGTTAAGGGCGTCTTGGGTCTAGGGGGGGAGGGAAGGGGTTATAGAAGCCAAAGAAGACATCAAACATCAGACAAAAATAGACTGCTTTGCCAAATGGTCGTTCTTATTGTACATCAACTGTATAAAAATATATACTCTATCGTGATAGACCATTTGTTACCTTAGTGTAACGGTCTATTTCACATACATGATACTGAAATAACAAGCACAGTTGACGATCATAATAAATTCTCATACAAAACGAAGTATACTATGCACAATAAATTTAGCAATGATTTTGTATGGGTGAGCACATCCACATCAGATCTCGAGTTTCATTTGTTGTCATGGAGATACAAGCGTCGATCATCTGACAAGATTTTCCTTTTAAAGAAATACAGAATTACCAAACGCAGCGGCCGTGCTAAAGTGACGTTTTATTTTAAGACTAGCGGGAAACGCGGGTATTTCTGATCATTAGGGGAAGCCGGAACCATTTTCAAACGATTGTTTAATCACTGAAAACCAAAAAAAAAAAGCATAGCAAATTCTGCAATTTTCTGAACTTTCTCAAAGAAATAAATGACCAAGTTTTCACAATTTGACGTTTTTACTAATGCCTTTACGTTATCGCCTTTAAACGGTGTTTCTAGTCGGGTTTTCTTGAACCACATTAACAAGTAAAACTGCTTGATGCCTTCCAACACATTCAGACAAATACTGTTGAATGAAACATCTTCACTACTACAGAGCACGAGCTGAAAGATAAAATCTAACGTCACCGTTATCTCGCAAATGCGTCGCATCATTTTTAGTAACTTAAGTTTTTTAATCAACCATAAGATGAACTACATTGTAAGCCTATGGCATCTTTGTAAACTGATACTCTGTTGAATTGAAATGCCAATTAACATTAGAAGTGTAATCAAATGAAGACTACGTTTTGACGTCATTGATGGCAGCTGATTTTTTCAGCATGAAATATGTATCACATCTGTCAAATAACCAATAGTTTTTATAAGCGTATGATGCATGAGGAAGATGAAAGACCACCAAACGAAAAACCACATGCTTATCATTTAAGCATTACTTACAACGGATGTGATATTTGCTTACTAACCCCTACTGCAATTCTTGCTCTCCCCAAATGTTTATTTAAAGGATGGCGTCTGAAATTTCGTGGTTTCATTTGCCTACGATCCTGTTCTCGTCATTGCAATTGAAATTGATCGGCACTGCACAAAGATGAGCACAAAAAAGATGCGAAACATAAGAAATTGCTAAACTTATTGTGCATAGTATAGGATTATTATATGCATTAAGGACAAAAACGATTATAATATACGGACTAGGCTGCAATGGTGCATATACGGCTGGTCAATGTGTATTTGTTGAATGTGCCTAGTGTCTCCAGTCCTTATTTCAACAAAATAAAACGAACGTCTTATTTAGGGAAATGGCACGCCTTATCGCTAGAAATTCTTTTGTCAGAGGGGGCCTAACTTTGACAACGTTTATTTCTTATGAGGGAAAAGAGGATACAAATACCACTAAAAGGAGCCATCGTCGGCCCGCCAGCGAAACGCCATTTAAATGGCGTTTCGCTGGCGTGTCGATGTTGGCCCAACATTGATAGCTGATTTTTTCGATGTTTGCCCAACATTGATAGCTGGTTTGGTAGCTTTGAGAGTTTTTCAGTTAAGAAACCCTATATTTTTGTGATTTTTCAGGGGGAATGGGGGTCCGGACCCCCTGCCCCCCCCCCCCCTCTGGAACCGCGCATGATTCTGCGACTGTTGGCATATTCATAATTGGCATTGATCTGTTTTTCTATCGGCGCGGCTTATTTGCATTATAAAACGATCAAACCATTTTAAACAAACATCAAGATACCAACTTATACATCTTAACCCTCCCGAATGAAACATATTTCCATTATGTCAACACCCTTTATATTCTAATTGATGAGCATGGGCCCAATGTAACAATAAAGATTTCAATACTCAAAAACGAAAGCCACGTATAAGGTGACAGAACCAATGTCCCCCGAAAAGATGCCAAAGAACGCGCGACATCTCACCAGGGCCTCTGCTGCTCGCTAATATACATGTATATACCAGATGGCAGTAGGTAACAAGCAATCCCTAACAACCCTTACAATGAAATATACATTGTTATTACAACAAATTTACATAGTGGCAGTTTTTTTTATTAACAATATACCTACTGACGTCGTCTGCTGATAACATTTGCAAACAGTTTTGACCCAGTTCAGGCCGGACCTACCGTCGGGCCGAACCTGAATCCTAACTATTTGATTGGGGAGCGCAGTGGCTCAGTGGTAGATTGCTCGACTCGAGACCGAGGGGCCGCGGGTTCGAGCCTCACCGGCGTCACTGCGTGTTGGTCCTTGAGCAAGACACATTTATCCTAGCTTAGTACTGGTTCAACCCAGGAAGACCCGTCCCTGATTAACTGAAAGATTGTTGATGGGACATAAAGAATCAAATCAAACAAACAAACTATTTGACAATTTGATGGTATTCCAGGAAGGTTTCTGTTGTTAACTAAAACGATATTGAAAAAAAATCAGCAGACGAAAAAAAGAGCAAACAAAACTACCAAGTACAGTAGTCAAAGAATTGAAAAAGATCCACAGAAGCTCTTTAAGCGGCCTGCAGAATGCATCTGAAAATACCGTTTGCTTACGGTCTCCTGCTGCATACACTTGCCAACATTATTCACATAAGTATAAAGGTAAATAGTAAGGGCTCGGATCAGACTGGTTTGTCAAAGAGACTTCTAAAACATTTGAGCAGTCGGCACAATAGACGACATTTGTCGTGATTGGCGCTTTGAGGGCTGAGGGTTGGTGCCAATATTAGGGAGACCTACTGAAAATCAACGTTGAAAGGACCATGTTTCCTGCCAATTTTTCACTTTTTACAATTTAAACACAATGTTCAAATAAGCCCGTTAAATAGTTGGTTTGCCCTTCTACGCTATTGTTCAGTTGAAATATAGATGCGCTTTGCCAATATCTTCAATAACGAGCTGACATGTTTTAAAAATTAACATTTTTAGATTATCGTATAATTGTTCGTACTACTTGCTGTTAGGCTCGCTTGGAATGTACAAAATATGAAACCTGTGCAATTGGCACAGGTTTCATATTTTTTCATTTCGCGTAGTCAGGAGGTTGTACATGTACATCTTAAGCAAGCGCCTAATAAGCCACACAATTATTTAAATATTAGACAGCCCATCTTAAATCACTAAACTTGCTGTACAAACATACCACATGGCCTAATTTGCTGGTATATAACTGATTCCTTGTGAAGATGAACAAACACAAAGATTTCTTTGAAAATATGGGTTTCTAAAAGAAGTACTAAAATTTATGTAAATACAGTCGAGTTTGTTCGTTCTGAAATGATTCGAAAGTTATTAAGAAAGCATGTATGCATTGCGTTAAGTAAACGTTTTACGTGTACATATCAGGAACAACCGACCATACGCTGGCCGATAAAATTCAACCTTGCAGTTGTCGATTAGCATTGGTTAGGAAGATGTTCTATACATTACGCAGTATTCTACGCTCACATATCAGCGCTTACAAATGTACAATTCACTCCCGTTTCGAAGCCATGCAGTAAAGGAGAGTAGCAGTATCTGTAAAGACAAAACGTATGGCATCTGATGAGCGCATAGTCGACCAACGAGGTGCTAGCTCGTCGTCGCGTCTGGGAGTGATACAACGATATAACGATAGACCACTAGTGGTATTTGGGCCGCCGTGGTGTAGTGGATAAGCCGCTCGCCTTGTAAACCAGAGGCCGCAGGTTCGATACCCGGCTTCAACAGTCTGTCGGGTGAGACATTCAGCCATGGCCTCGTCTCCATGTGACCTTAGCTGTTGGTGGAACTTTATACACAAATACAACAACAACACTAATGCATGATTTACAGATTTGGTTACGTTAGGCAACGACGTTCAAAACAACGGTGGGCAGGCTACATAATGCCAAAATCTTATTTTTTTCACGTCAAAAAAGCGCGAGTCCACAGTAATTTTAAAGGTCATATGATAGACAGAATCTAACTATCGTGGTCCTGTTCTACTCAATTTTGAACTCGTTGCGAAAAAGCGATAAAATATTCGGCAAGCCGAGCATTTTATCGTTTTTCATCAACTCGTTATATAAATTCAATAAAAGCGAGCACTCATGGAAGAGACACATATTTTTACCAAATATAGGCATATTCACGCCTTACTAGATATGTTCGTCTACGTTTAACGAATGACTGAACCAACATGAAAAAGTGCCGTTTTCTCACTGGCATGCCCAAATATTTTTTCTTGAACACTGCTGACTAAGGTTATTTCATTTTTCATTTTTTCTGTATTACGTACCGCCAAAACAAAATTGTAGGTTGCATGGTGCATAGGGTATGCATCTAGAAAATGTGCAGTATAAGTTCAGCAAATCAGATAGCATTTGGACCCCAAATCAGATATTGCTTTAAAAGCCTATAAGCGCTGATATTCTTTTTCAAATTATTTCTTCATTTAACGATCTGAATTAATTCATCCAACGTTGTATTTACTGAACAAATAGTCCCTGGTCAGACTGCTCGAGCAGTCTGACCAGGGACTATTTTGTTTGCGCATGTTTGTTATGTCTGAGTAATTAGGTTCTAGGACTCGAAGAGTTTAGTACTTTAAGTAAATTGCAAGGTAAGAAAGGATTGCTGATATCTATGCGACAAAGTGAGTTCTCTGATTGGCAGAACAACATGGCGGGACTTCGGTCGTGGTTTGCGATTATGTGTGTGATTCTGATGGCGGAGGAAATGCGAGCTTGTCAATGTAAGTACGCGGCTGAAATTAAACGTATAGCTTGTTTTATTAAACGTAGAGCTAGTAGAGCTAGCTTTCTTAAACGTAGAGCTAGTTTTCTTAAACGTTCAAAGTTTGTTTTCTTTTAAGACTATATACAATATGAATATATAACTTCTCACACAATAGCAAATATACTTTTAGTAAGAAGAGGTTTACCAAATCAAGATTTTGTACTAATATTGAGCATTGGAGACCATACCCAGAGATTGTAAAGCTTTTTTATGCCCAACTTAGCTGAGCATGATATTTCAACTGCTCATTCATACTAAAATGTTGAAAAATAGATATTTCTTGATTTTAAACTCTCAAATGTTGCACTTACCCTGCTAATTCACCCTGCTAATAAATGTTAAAATGCCAACACTTGTGGCATTTTAACATTTATGAGCATGGTAAATTTACGCTCAGATGAGATGAGGTTAGCATGAAATTGTTTCATAACCTCGAGGCCTGTCCTCGGTGAAATAAAATCGTATCCGTTACAATAAATGTTTGCAGAAAAAAAAGAGATTCGCCCTCTCATGCAAATGTGAAGTGGAAATAAAGATGTACTTTTACAATACTTTTTTCAAGATTGATAAAAAGAACACGTTTACGAAACTTTTATACTGCTTTAAATTCAAGTACATATTTCATATAAATTTTGCTATTTCACTCGCAAACTCTATATATTTTGCAAGAGAAAAATAAAACCATCGCATATGTTTGTTGGCAGTTAAATCCTAAAACCAGGCTCGGCTTTGAGAACGCATGTGAATCGCTCGGCAATCCTCGCGATATTAACAAGCCGTCTCAAAGCCTTGCCTGGTAAATTTGATATCAAAAGACACTCACCTATACTTAAAGAATCATGCATCGCATAAAGTAAGCAACGTACTACAAATTAAACAATTTCAATATTCTGTTATTAAGCACAAGTTCAATAGTATTCACAGCATTTGTGAAAATTGCAGAACACTTCCTTGTGTATTATGCAAAATACAGCTTATTAAATTTGAAAGGGTCAAAATCGAAAGTCACAAAAAATCGAGGTAAGTAATGCTTAAATCATGCTAAACAATACAAAACGTCATTTGAAATAAGAAATGCATGAACTTCACGGTGGGTCAGACTTCAGACCCCATGACGACTATGGCATATCACTTCCATCGGTAGGTCAGCACCTGATGTTTGCCTTTAGCTTGGCCCACTGTTGCCCAGCTGGGGGTTTTCTTTAGCTCTGACTGTCACTGAGTTGAGAGCACTTTTCTTTGTCTCCTGGCAATATGATTATATATTTGATTGTTTCCCCGTGGTGGAATATTTGGATACGTATGGAAGCCTCTGAGCGAGCTTAACATTTTTCCTTGTTTGACAACGACAGAATCTAAGGCGAATATTTGGCAGTAAAATTGAATTAACTTAAGCACTCAGTGACTTCGGCTGAGCATTCTAAGGCGATGGCTCTGTTGTTGTTGATTCATTGTTTATTATACCCGCTTTTTTCTTTAGAAAAAAAAGGGTATATTAATTTCGTGTCAAAGTCGGTCCGTCGTCCGTCCGTCTGTCCGTCTGTCCGTCCGTGCGTACGTCCGTCCGTCACGTTTCTTGTAAATGTATCTCCTCCTAAACCGTTAGAGGTAGCAACTTCAAACTTTGTAGGTGAATAGGTCACATGATGTAGAGGGTACTGGGCCACATTTCGTGTGACCTTGACCCCAAAGTCAAGGTCAAAGGTCAAATATTGTATTTTCTTGTAATTGTATCTCCTCCTAAACGGTTAGACGTAGCAACTTCAAACTTTGTAGCTGAATAGGTCACATGATGTAGAGGGTACTGGGCAGCATTTTGTGTGACCTTGACCCCAAGGTCAAGGTCAAAGGTCAAATATTGAATTTTCTTGTAAATGCATCTCTTCCTAAACCTTTTGACGTAGCAACTTCAAACTTTGTAACTGAAAAGGTCACATGATGTAAAGATTACTGGGCAACATTTTGTGTGACCTTGACCCCAAGGTCAAGGTCAGAGATCAAATAATGTATTTTCTTGTAAATGTATCTCCTCCTAAACGGTTAGATCTAGCAACTTCAAACTTTGCAGCTGGATAGGTCAAATGATGTAGAGGGTACTGGGCAACATTTTGTGTGACCTTGACCCCAAGGTCAAGGTCAAAGGTCAAATATTGAATTTTCTTGTAAATGCTTCTCCTCTTAAAGCTTTTGACGTAGTAACTTCAAGCTCTGTAGGTGCATAGGTCACATGATGTAGAGGGCACTGGGCAACATTTAGTGTGACCTTGACCTGAAGGTCAAGGTCAAATTATGTACTTTCTTGTAAATGCATCTTGTCCTTAACTGTTGGATGTAGCAACTTCAAACTTTGCAGGTGCAAAGGTCATATGATTTGGAGGGCACTAGACAACATTTGGTGTGACCTTGACCCATAGGTCAAGGTCATATAGTATATTTTTTGTAAATGCTTCTCCTTAACCATTGGACATAGCAACTTCAAACTTTACAGGTGCATAGGTCATATTATGTTGAAGGTACTGAGCAACACTTTGTGTGACCTTGACCCCAAGGTAAAGGTTATAGGTCAAAAAGCGGGTATTTGCGATGGTGTACCATCGACTTCTGCTCTAGTTGTTGACTCCATTGTTGCTGTTGTTGTTGTTGTTGTTGTTGTGTGTGTGTGTGTGTGTGTGTGTGTGTGTGTGTGTGTGTGTGTGTGTGTGTGTGTGTGTGGTCCTTGTTATGTTGTGTACTACTTAGTTTCTAGCTTTGCAATAATCTCGCTTGAAAAGAAAGAGAGCTGGTTGTTTTACTTTAATTGCCTTTTAATGTCATTTGACAATTGGTGTTCTGTGTCTCTTCCTCGTGGTGCTGTGGGTTGGTCTGCAGTGTGTAATTGTGGCGTTTCCTAGTCATACTACTTACTTTTTTATGTTATTATGCTCAGGTTAACTATTAAAATCCCCATTGTAAGCACCATCTGTGCGGCTCTGCTGTAAGCTAGCAGGATAAATGTTTACCATGTCCATCCTGCTACTCTGATCGAAACCCAGTCGAGCACATATGCGATACGACTGTCAGGAATTATCTAATTGGTTGCACGTATTGTCTGTACATGTTTATAGATAAAGAAGATAGAAATTGAAAGGTTTTCATTTTATTTTATGAATAATAGAATGCAAACTGACTTGCCTTTGAAAATAATTCAGAATCATATCGCATAAACTGGAATACAGTGACGAATTGCTAGTATTCTGTTTTCCGTTTTGATTTGTTTGAAAAACGGTAAATTTGCGGTTTGTGTTTTGTTTTTAAGTTTTCAACTCAAAATTCTATATTTTAAAAGTTCTAAGTCACTTGTCTTTAAAAATAAGCATTTATTACCGGCAAACATTGTGCTAATGTATTCGAAAATATTTTTTAAATTCAAAATTTAAGTTTTCAAGAAAATGCAAAATTATCTGTGATGAGTACGATTTTAACATGGGCCGATCCAATAATAAAAAAACAACTCAAAACCTAACTGCGACCATGTATTTATTGCCTTTTTTAAGTAATCACATACTGTCCTGCCAACCAAGAGTGACAGAGATATAACACTATGTTTACAATTGCTAAGTTAAACACGTATACGTGTACACTTCACTTAAGCTAACGCGAATCGATAGATCACTTATGTATTAATGCTTTTCTGAGGATAGGATTAATACACAGGTGGATTCGAAGATACATGAGAATCGGTGTAAACAAAAAAATATAAACTAATCCACGTAATAGGTACTCTATACAGGTATTGTTTGTCAAAATTGACCCGAGACATATGAATATTCAATGACCTTTCACTCAGTCTTCGTGAGTATTCGTAAAAAGTGCGCTTTAGATTGTTGTACAATTACTAATCTGAATGAAATTTATCACAGTTCCCCTATAGCCTAGTGGATAGTCGAGTGTTTAGCACTCAAAAGATATGGGTTCGAGTCCAGTAGAATATATGTATTTTTTTCATTTCTTTTTTCGATTTGCTAGATTCTTTGTCTTTATTCTTGATTTTGTGCACAACTGGATATATTTATTTGAATTTGTCATGCGTTTATATAACAAATACAGCGCCGTGAATAATTTCAATAAGCCTACATGTGATTAACTCTTTGCACGCTGAATAATATTTTTGAGACTTTTGTTAGCTGAACTTTTTTTTCAAAAATTCTTACAGGAACGCTATCAAAGTGTCAAAGGGTCTGTATCCAGATCAGAACCGACATTCTGTTGGTACTGAACTGGGTCCAAACTATTTTCAAATGTTATCAGCTGACAAGGAAAGAGTGGGGAACTTAGGGAATAATGAATACAAAAACGGCTAAAAACAAATGAAAGACGCAAAGCTCATTACAAGATGACGTAAAATATAAGAACAATATCAACTTAAAAAAGAAAGCAATTTTACAATTATATAAAAAAGGGTTCCTTCCAAGTTTCGATCCAGATATGCTTGATTTGTAAGTAATCAACTAACCACTAAGCTATCAGACCATTTGAATTAACGAATTGACATTATCTACATATTCTCTGTAATAGCATGACCAAGATCGGAGTACTCCACGAAAACGCACGAATATCACGAAGATTTTGGCGAAAAGTAATCAGTCTAAGGTCAATTTTGGCAGACTATATATATCATTTACTGCAGTATGATATACACCGTAATTTACCTGTTTCTATGAAAATAGCATTATCCTATTATTATGAATCTTTGAACCATCTTTTTTTGTATCGATAAAAAGTCCAAGAAAACTTGTAAACAAAACATGAAGTCATCGTCGCTCTTAGCTGGCAGCACAGTAGACTCGTATATTTTTGAGACCATGAGTTTACTACGTTTTATTTACTGTTTTTGTTATTTTTCAGTGGAGTTTAGAAACCTAAATGCCAGTATAGTGATAGAGAGCAGCCATCCTAAGGGAGAGGCAGTCTACATTCTCACCACAAAAAGTCCTTACCTAATTACTTCAGCAATCAAACTATCAGCAGAATCAAAGTATTTTGAATTGGACCGCGTATATAACAGTAAGTACTGTCCTGCCAGCCAAGAGCAACAGTGACACCATATTTTGTTTATAATTGTAAGTAAAACATTAACGTGTGCACTCCATAATCGATAGAAAACTTGTGTATTAATCCTATCCTGTGGATAGGATTAATGCACAAGAGATCTATCGATTATGAGTCCCTAATAAATTTTTAAACTAACATGATGTCACTTTAACTCTTGGCTAGCAGAATAGTATATTAACTTGTTTCAGTATATAGTATAATTAAGCTTTTGGGTCACTGTAAAGGCGGCAACTTTATTATTCACTAAGTCAGAACCCGCGCAAGCATGGGCGTGGGATGTTTTTTTTTAGATTACAATGCTTTGGCGATGTCAGGTCATCGGAAATTGGCAGGATGTCGATAATACATTGTATCAGGATGCAAAAGTTTGAAAATTGATTCATTGGCCATACTGAGTTAGAACTCTGTTCGTTGGTTTGCATGTATTATCCCATAAATATTGTAATGGGCACAACTGCTAGCATCTGCAACCACGCAAGTAGCAATTTAGCGCTTTAATCCCATGAAACACCTCAAGATAAGCTGTCAGAAGCATTAAATAGACAGTCTATTATTGCCATCCATGTGCATGAAGTTGTTCATTTTTACATGCTCGTTTCTTTGAATAAATGAAATTGGTTTAGAATTTGTTTAAAAAAGCTTATGGTGAAAAACTCATTTATTGAAAAGACATACGTTGTAGGTACACATTGGAATTTTCTCATAGAGGCAATTTCAATGTGTACCTACAGCATATGTTACTGAAAATAAGGAGGAAAACTATTTGAAAATATACATTTTCCAAGTATCATGTCCATTGTCTTTACCTCTTATAAACAGATCAAACTGCCAATCAGCATTAAAATTCCTGTCACTCTTCTGCGAATTGTTTATATTTGCTTGACAGCTATATCACCAAATTCGAGTTCATGAACTATCTCTTTGCTAACCTGCTAGTTGATTGGTTGTAAGTTTAACTCGGTACTATGCTAATTTCTTTAACTTCTAATAGATCTGATTTTATGAGTAATTAAGTTCACAGTGTACATACTTATCACTCTCACTCTGTGAACCGGTGGGCAGGTACTTTGGCAAGCAGTGCTGAACGAGATCATTATTATCTTCTGCAATGTTTGCAACTTTTGGGAAAGAAAAGCTTCATAATTAGAAATTTCTATTTGTTTCCCGTTAAAATACAAAAGGGCGATTCCATACTTAATCTACAAAATGCATGGAAAACTCCAAAATAGTGAAAAGGGTTATGATTTTTTCATGCTATTCAGTACTTCCAAATTTATAAGCTTTTTGTCTAATGTTAAGCCAAATTTAACGTGCGTCTGATTAGCTTGATGCATGAATGAAGATACTTTCTTAGGTATAAAAATATATAGTATGTTAATTGGACACAAGTCTTGAAAGAATAAATGTTTAAAAATGGGCTGATCAATGTTTGGTCTAACATGCTTACATATAATAAAACGCGTACAATGATTTGAGTATGTGCAATTGATTACTTTTGAAAATATTGGAAAATGGAGAAAATGATTTTTTAAAAAAAAATAATAAAAAAATCTTTAGTTTGGTGTTTTTTTAAGTCGGCTAGACGGGTTTAAAATCACCTGTTCTTCAATTTGAAAAAAAAAAACTGCACTCAAAACCCTTATTTTCTTCAAAAATTTGATTTTTGCATTTTTGAGCTTAAAAATGGTGAAGTGATAGAAACTCTTCCAAAGCACCACTTAACTGTTGTCTATTGAAATGCACATACTTGGGCAAAAAATTCATTTCAATATCATAAGCGCTAAGTCAAAAAAAAAAAAAAAAGAAAAGTGGCTACTTAGAACTTCGTTTCAGTGTACATGTTTAATAATCAAATTCCACCTCTCTGACTTATTGTTCACAGGAAAAGTTGTAACGAAATCCTGCCTACCTGCTGGACACGTGGAGACTCTGGAATTCTCTCTATTCGGTGACTATTGTGGTGACCATGGTAACTTAACTATTACAATATCACCAGTGGTAAGTTGATTCAAGTCACTATCTTAAGTTTCTCACCAATGCACACCATATATTACTACTAAGCGATTCATGATACTTTCCTTCTCAATCGTAGACTTTTCATATGAGATTGTATACAACTCGCTACTGTTCGTTTCATTTTCATATCCAATGACCACTAGTGTGAGAGCATCTATATATACTGAGGGGAAATAGTTTAGCAATTATTTATAATGGGGTTTCCCATAGGCGATCTTTGGAGCATTATATCTTTTTAATTGGCAAGTTCGCAAACATGTCAGTTGTTTGAAAATGACCTTATGGCTACCCGCAAGTGGTCAAAAGAAGCAAACTCCGACTACGGTTTGTAATTGTGGTATTTCCAGATCATACTCACTTACTATTTTTCATAGCGAGGATTTGATCTGCTGAGCATTTTAATTTCAAAACTTATTCAATTGAAAGGAAGGTAATTTGGAAAGATATGATTTTCAACTAAAACTGTACGAAAAGGGTGAACATTACATTCAGTTTTAAACCGTTTTTCACTTTCTTGCTTTTCGATCTAAATATTTGACAGAAAAATGAAACTTTTAATCGAAAACTATTCGCACTTTTGCCAGATAAGCTGTTTTAGCAAGGGGGCATTAAATTAGAGTTTTCATTATGTGAAATGTTAACCTGTTAATGTCATCGTACTCGTGAACGTTTGTCAACATATATTTTTGACACCATGAAATCAAAAGTCATATTTCATCTCAACTGTGAATCCTCAAAGTATATTGCTATTTTTTTCCCTCAGTAATATAGGAATAAAACATATTTTTCATGTCCGAACGTCTGATGTCAATTCATTGATCTAGACATAACAATTTTTGAGCATAGAATAGTTCATATTTGAACAATTTTATCATTTTTTGCGTGCTCAAAAGAACAACATATGTTTTAAAAAAGGAATAAGAAAATAAGTTTTTTAAGCACACGCTCTTATATAGAGTCACAGAAATACAGAAACAATAAAATTGCCGTTCCGGGCCGCAAAGCTTTCCTATGCCCAGGAGCAGTTTTAAGGAATATGAGCGGTGGCATGGGATTTCCAATAATGTGGTATGCGCGACCAGCCAAGCCTCAGACCAGCCTGCGCATACGCGCAGTATGATCAGAGCCTTTGCTAGTCGCTTGAATATTCTATGAGTGTTAAGCTACGGAAAAAACACAATTTGGAGTTTCTAAGCCTAATAGGAGACTGCTCAGGCTCGTCTGAGTCTACACTTGTCAAAATGCCACATTGATAGCAATCACATGCCACGGCTCATAATTATTATGTTGTTTGTATATTTTAGTCACCAGTATTCAACAACCCAACAACAGTTGTTGTACATGCAATGAATGGGGACTTTAATGAGCTGGATGTTTTCGACATTGCCATTACCAACACAGGGATATGTACATATTTTGTATGTGACGTTGTGTGCCTAAATGATGGCAAACTATTTTGGATCGATAAAGGTATGCATACAATATGTCTAATAGTATGTGATGTACTTCTTCTTGGAAGAGTTGGCCAATAAAATATGCTTTAGCTCCCCGTAGTCAGCAGCTAGTTACCTTTACGGCGGTGAGTCTATTGCTGTTGTTGGTAAACCGCTTGGTTTTGCTCCCACACCTGTATGTGGGTTTGTGAGCGACCCTGGTTTAACAATGCAGTTCTTTATATCCTTTCTAGATTGGCAATCATCCCGCTGAAGACGAGAGAGCTAATGTTTTATACTTTAATCGTTTTCGAATAAATATATACTGAAACCAAGTTCAAATTGGTCACTTTTAAAACTCATTATTGCTGACCAAACGATAATAAAACTGAAATGAAGTTTTGCCTTAATCTGTGTACTTTAATGGGAATAAGTTTAGCGCTGTTTTGGAATAGTTGTCTTTTACTCCAAAGAATTTGGTCAAAAAATGCTAAAATCGACTTTTTAAGGGTGTGTGTAGTTTGTATGACATTGAAGTGTAGATGGTTACAAACTGATCTACCCGACTTGAAAAACACCAAAAAATTGAAATTTTGCTTAGTGTAGATTTTTACACTTTTTTAAAATATTGCATTTCCCGAAATATTTCAAGATTTTTGAAATCTATCAGTAGCTCATGCTAAAATGGTTAAATGCACTTTATTTTATCTGAACACTGTAGACCACACGCAGTAGAACTTGATTGATTCATTTTTGAAGATAATAGTTTCACGACTGCTGCACACTTCCGGTTTCAATGTGAAAGTTTAAAAATCAATTTGATGGCATTTTTTTTCAATTGTTAAAGAAAAACAGTAACTTTTGGTAATGATGAATAACCGCTGAAAAATTCAACAACGTGTCAGCGATAATAAAGAGTACAGAGCAGTGCGAATTTTGTATGTTAATTGAAAGCTTAACGCTGAATTTAACTGACTGATCTGCTAAAAGTGTTTGACTTACGTTAGTATTTAGAAAAAACGAAAAGTCCTATCAAAACAAAACTTTTGAGGTTTATTTGTCTTAAATCACGGTAGTCAGTAACATCTTCTAATAAACAGAAACGAAAATCAATAACGTCTCTGTGGAATATTTTATATCATAGAAAAAGTGTGACCTTTACTCTAACTTCGTCTGTGCGAAAAGTCCACGGCATTTTTAAATAAAACAACTTGCAGAGTCTCGACAAAGTATTACTTCATTTATGAAACCATAAATTATATATGCCGTATTTTTCACTTTCGAAATAGTGTAAAATGTAAGGTGACTGATTAGAACTTGGTCACAGTATACATATATTTTTGGATTGTATTCCATAGAGAGATACGACCGTGTTAAATGCGCAAAAATAAAACCTGAGTATCCAATTTGCACAGTTTTCAAAATTGTACATTTCACACATGTGTAACAGCAAAATAAAACAACATGTGTGTTTCCAAACGTTCATTTTCAAACATGTTGTCAGCTCATTTCTAACAGTTTTGAAAAAGAACACTTGAATTCATTGACACATTAGTATAGACGGCCGATCAAGCACATAAGAGATACCAATGGTTCGGCTATTTGTATTTTCAATTTTTATTGTAGAAAACAAATCATCATCAAGCATCAGAAGTTACATCCTTTTATCACATGACTTCGCGTCTGGGAGTTATATAATGACATGCAATAATATCGATACCACGTAATGTAATGATGTTCATTTTTACGATGCGTAAAAGATGGCAAAATCTTGACGTTGTCACATAAAAAATGCGATTTTTAAGTAATTTTAATGCCATGTAACATTCATGCTTCGCTCCTGTTTTATTGAATTTATTAATGAGAACCTGCCTCGCATTTTATCTTTTTTCCTCAATTCGTTTAATAGTAAGTTCAATAAAACATGAGCACTCATGTAAAATCCTCTATTTAATATTTTATTCATCTTAACCACACTGGTAAATGTGTACGTCGATTTGCTCGTATTGACGCGTATTGCCGGTACTTCATAGACTCGAAGTGGTAGATATTGGTGTTAATACTATATAAAAAAACATGCCGTATGCCAAAGGGACTATAGAATTAGATCATCTTAAAGTATTCGGCATGCACATGGCGATTTACGTAAGCATTTAGGAATAGATTCGAGTACGGATCCGGATGATCCGTACTCGAATCTATTCCTAAATGCTTACATAAATCGCCATGCACATACTGAATACTTAAAGATGATTGAAGTTTATAGTCCCTTTGGCAAATGGCATGTGTTTCTATATAGTATTTACACCAATATCTATCACTTCGAGTCTATGAAGTACTGGCAATACGCGTAAATACCAGCAAATCTACGTATACATTTACCAGTGTGTTAACGGAGAAGGAAGAGTCACCATATTGGCACCAACACCAAATTGAAATAAAGCTTTTGTATATCAATATTACAGGAGGCACATTTATTCACACAAAAGAAGAAGGACTCAGACATAAATACAAATACGAACTTTTAGTGACCTGTTTGGACAAATCTGCAAACTACCCCATACAAATATCCTCTCTGAATTCAATGGAAGTTGATGTGACATTTATTGGTCAGACAATTAGCAAGGAAGACACCGTGACAGAAGTTGGACAAGCATATGGTGAACTACAGATGCCTATATTGCGAGATGGGACTGACATGACAAATACTGACGATGAATATAGTCCTGATGAACGTTCTGGTCTTGTAGCTGAAATGGATCTACTAGGAGGAGATCATAATGGAACCTTGGCTAGTATGAAAAGGCATAGGAGATCGGTAACGTCAACTTCATCACCAGGCAGTAGCATATATACAACAATCAGAGCCACAACAAGGTGTTTTTGTAATAGCAACTTTCCCAGATTGGGCGCAAATGGTTTCTATATTAGAAAATGTCGTCAACCTATTGTTATTGTTCCTCCCCCTACCACTACGACTACATCCACAACAACAACTACTACAACAACAATAATGACGACAACTTTTCCTTCCACATCCAGTACAACAGAAGAACCAACACCATCAACGTCAACCACGCCTGATTCGACATCCACAACAGAAGCACACACATCAACAACATCAACTATACCTGATTCGACATCTACAACAGAGGCATCCACGTCAACAACAACCATGGCTGATTCGACATCTACAACAGAACAAATATCAACATCAACTACTGCTGATTCAACATCTACAACAGAGGCATCCACGTCAACAACTACGGAGACATCTACTGATTCAACATCTACAACAGAGGCATCCACGTCAACAACTACGGAGACATCTACTGATTCGACATCTACAACAGAAATACCCACCTCAACAACTACGGAGACATCTACTGATTCAACATCCACAACACAAGAATCCACAACAGCAACAACTACCAAGACTTCCACCGATTCAATATCCACAACAGAGGAACCCACACCAACAACTACGAAGACTTCTACTGATTCCATATCCACAACAGAGGAACCTACACCAACAACTACGAAGACTTCTACAGATTTGATATCCACAACAGAGGAACCGACACCAATAACTACGAAGACCTCTACCGATTCGATATCCACAACAGAGGAACCCACACCAACAACTAGGAAGACTTCTACTGATTCGATATCCACAACAGAAGCACTTACGTCAACAACTACAAAGACTTCTACTGATTCAACGTCAACAATACAAGAAACCACAACGGCAACAACACACCTAAGCTCTGAATTGGCATCTACAACACCACAACCCACTTCAGCGACAACAAAGGGTTCAACTGATAGCACTGGTACAACACCCTGTGCACCTTTGCCCCTGCCACAAGCAACTGCAACACCAGCTATTACTCCTATATCTTCAGGAACAGATAGTACAACAGACCCTCCTGCAGCACCAACCAACACTGGTGCATTAGTAGATCCAGGAGATGGTGATGATGGGTTTTTCGACGATACAACAAATCTTATTTCAGTGGTTTCAGTCGCAGGTGTTGCGTGCATTTCGGGAATTGGAGTTGTCCTATACAAAGCAGTGATAGCGGGCATGTGTCGTTCCTCATCTATTGGAACGTAAGTTTTTCTTAAGTAGATTAAACCTTGACATCATATGAGCCACCCATTGGGTATTGGTACATTTTATATATATTCTAAGTCACTCAATGAACATACACTATCGCAGATATCTATTGGAAAGGGACTAGGGGCCTAATCTTTTACCAGAGTGTCAAAACTTCCAAACATTATGCATGCGAGCAGCAAATAGAGAGAGAGAGAGAGATATAGAGATTGAGAGAGAGAGAGAGAGACTACACAATTAACCCTCTATGCACTAATATATTCTTCCTTCTGGTTTAATACAATAAGCTTGGGGTTGCCTTTAGTTTATGTTGGAGGTCACAGGCTATAATTTTCAAAGAACAAATGTTTTTTGTTTTGTAAAAATCATTATGTTAAAGCAAACAGCGTAGTTAATAAAACCGAGTCTGCTGTTTATCTTATATTTGTAGGTTAACTCTATTTTTGAAGGATCCGTTTTTCTATATTATTTAGAGGTTGCAACAGCTGACGTTGTTTCTGTTTGGAGTTGGTAAAACTCCTCCATGTGCATCCATAATCTGTTGATTTTTTTATATTTTGGTCCTTCAGGAATATTGGGTTCTGACAGAAAGCATAATAGCGCTTAAGCTGGTCCTAGGGGACGTGATGATTTTTGCACTTTCCATTAGTTCTCATGAACAGAGTCAATAAAACTGAGGCTGCTGTTTTTCTTATATTTCTATACTTAACTACTAAAGAAACCTGACACATACTATGTGTCAATTTTTTGGTAGTAAATGAACACGATGTACACTTGTCTTTCCATTGCCTAAAGTTGAACAAAGGTAGACTAAGATGCACTGAGATTATTTGAAAATATGAACTAATTTCAGACGTCAGCTATCAAAACGTCACGTAACCCCGAAAATCAATTTTCACAAGAACACAGAAATCACGCAAAATTCACCAGAAACCGTTTTAGTGTGATTCATTGTTATTTCATTGACATATTCTGGGCATTGAAATAAAACATGCGTGCTTTGTTCAACACAAAAGCCTAATTTCATTTTCTTAGCGTCAATTTTACGTTTTCAGCGTTTTATGAGCTTTTAAAAAGCACTGCTACTTTATCAACTTTTTTCATTTTGTATGATGTTTGGAATGCATTTTGACAATGTTTCAGTGTTTTTGAACTCCCTAGTTGCTGCCTACGTCCATTTAGCGACGTCAATCGTTAAAATTGCATGCTGATATGTGTATACTGCAAAGCTTGAAATTCATACGCGATTAAAGTAAAGTGTAGCCAATTGGCACTATAACAAGGTAGATAGCACACACTAAACGGCGACAAACGTTGACAAAGAAAAAACGGTTACTATCTATAGTTTAAGTTGTTTCTTTATTGACGTTTAAATCGGTTTATTCCGCTTTTACCCTTTAACGTGACGCGAAACACAAGTTCTGATTTTTGGAAATGCATTCTTTTACAATGACTGTTTGACTCCAAGTCATTTTAAGTTTCTGAAAATTGCTTATACAAAGGTAAAAAACACTTCAGTTTAAATAACGTCAAAAGCATAAATTAAAACCTCCATATCATACGTCACAGCAAGAAATTACAATTTTTTAAAATGCACTTTTGTCTGTACTGGTATTGGCCTTGCATACATGAAAAAAGTTTTCAAAAAAATATCTAGACATACACTACCGAGGCAAAAGTAATAAAAACGGTATTTTTGACGTCGTGACGTCATGCTCTATAGTTCTTATATATTTTGTGAAGAATACTTTCTAATGTCTTGTTATTAAAATAAGCATAAAGGCTTAGGTCTATAATTTGTTATTTACGAGTTTGAAGCAAGTAAAAAGTGTCAGGTTTCTTTAGTAGTTCAGTATATGTTATCCCTATTTCTCAAGGATCCGTTTTCCAGATAATTTATAGGTAGGGATGGCTGTCTTCATTTCTGTGCAGAGTTGGTAAAACTTCTCCCTGTTCATCACGATATTGTTGGTATTGTTTTTATATCTTTGCCCTTCAGAAACATTGGATTCTGACAGAAAGCCGAATACCGCTTAGGCCAGTACTAGGGTGTATGAGAACTGTTGCACTTTCTATTAGTTCTCATGAACAAACTCAATAAAATTGAGTCTGCTTTTTTCTTATATGTGTAGGTTCTCTCTTTTTCTCAAAGATCCGTTTTTTAGATTTTTTAGACCAAGATGAAATGCTGCATCAAAAGCAGTATTTCACTTAGGTCTCCAAAGTTTACCAAATGCTGATTTAGAAGTGACTGGTATATGAAGGATTTAAAACAGCAGGCTTGGTTTTATTGACTTTTGTAAATGAGTGTAAATAAAAAGTACAACTCACACACCCTAGTACATTATTTGATGGTTGGGAAGCATGCCAGAGCACACTACTCCAAATTAAAGGACAGGAATTTAAAAAAAAATAAAATATAGCAACACTTAATCGATATATGAGAAGTTCTGACAACCCCACGCAGCACACCGACAGGCGTGGTAATACGGAAAACGGATCCTTTAACAAATTTAACAAAAAATGTGTTTCATTGAATTTGTTCATGTGTTAATAGAAAGAGCAACAAATCTCATGCTCTTTGGGCTAGTTTAAGCCGAATTTTGCAATGTTCCATCACCTCAACATATCCCTGAAGAACAAAATATTAAAAAGTCTGCCAGAACCTGAACGTTGGTGTATTCTTTAAAAGAGAGTAATGCAGTAAAATGAGATATACTTTTCTTATTTTTAAAACCTAATTTCCCTAAATAAGTCGGCCAAAGGATGTGGGGAGACTAATTGTTTGTGCTCTGTTTCTTACTCTTCTGCTTCTCGTCCAAACTTTGTCTGGACGATTACTCAGTAACCACAAGATGGATCATTCTGAAATTTGGGAATATCGTAGATTTGGATATGAAATTGTGGAGATTCTAAATGTTGGACTCTAAGTCTAAGAGTGGCCCAAGAGTGTGCCGAAAACTTGTCCAGATTCCTTACAAACCACTCATGGAATTTGTTGGATTATTTTTGGATATGGTATAGACTTCAAGTTAAAAAGGGCATGCTCCACCTTAGGAATATTGCAGGCATATTATATCTTCATGGAAATTAAAAGCTGCGTCTTTTAAGAGACGTTTGGACTCTGTACGCGGGAGCATTGGCCTGTAACGGCCTGTTATATACGTTACTGTAACAAACTAAAAAGAAAAGTTAAATGAAAGTTTTAGCAACAGAAAGAAATCATTAAACTACATGTATCTAATTATTCAAATTACTTATGTAGTCTGCAAACTGGATGCCTAAGCTACATTAAAGAAACATTTTGAACAAAATTACAGTTTTCAATGGTGTTTTGTGCGTTACAGCCGATATGTGCATTTTCCAAATGTTTTTATTTTCTAATTTGCCTAATAGCATAAACAAAGTTTGCTCTTCTATGTTAAATATATTGTCTTAACTTAGCTGTTACACAATTCTGCCCCCCTCTAATTTCAAGTAGCCAATTTTGATATCTATTATTGAAGAAAAATATGAAATTATTTGACACTGATGGATATCTAACATGTTTGGGACTGTATTCCTAATACAATAAAGAATCCTAGATGTGCAGCCAGAGCACTTATTAAAGGATGTAACATGTTACATGACATAATCAATTCTGTATCCCTTTCAAATATAATGCATTGTGTATATAAATTATGTGTATCTTGTTGTACTTATATTTGAATAAAATACTGTTTATACTAACTGAGCAAGGAAATTTCTTTGATGTAAGAGATGATATTTCAGATAAAAAACTATTTCACATGTTTTCCTATAAATAACTAGCCTCTGGTGCCTTTATCTTAGGAATTATAGTCATTTGTGATAACAAGCCCACTTGTGTTACAGATGTTATAAATAGTATTTTATCACATATTTCCTAATGCGTATAATACTAAACATATAGAGATACAAATAAAAAAGAACAGTTTCACATTTAAATAAAACAATTTAATAAATGTTCCTATTAAATATAAATATTCAAAACAAACATTTATTGAAGTCAACCTCACATACAGTGTCTATCATTGTGTCTGCTTCAGTGGTCAAATAATCCCCCATTTTATCACAATCAGAACCATCGCATAGTATTAAGGCTGTTAACAGAGAAAGGTCCTGATCCATTCCACCCCCTTGGGAATTGTGCAGACATAGCCTTAAAGAACAATTCAAGCTGTGTCAAATAAAAGATGTTTGCACTCTGTAAACCAGGAGGCTAGCATATAACAGAATATTATATATCTTACCATATCAAATGAAGAATAAGAAAATTGAATGTCTGCGCTAAAGAAAGAAGACATTAAACTATCTATTCATTTGTATTATTCATATAGTTTGCATGCTAAATACGTTTACTACATATGATTTTTTAAACAAAATACAGCTTCCTAATGTATTATGTGCGTTCAATTGATTAAAATTACCTTTAAAATTTAGTAATTTTGACAAACATAACTAATAAGCGTTAACTGTGTCCCACATCCTTTGCCCCCAAAGGACTTAATTGAATTTTGTTTTATGTGTGGCCTGTACCTGTGTCAAACAAAATGACTGAGCTATAACTTGAATCCTTAGCATTCTTTAAAAAACAGAAACAGCTTGTCAGCGTCGTGGGATCAACCACTAAATTAAATATGGGTAATGTTTGGTGCTGTTTACATATATACATAGAATGGAGTATGACTCTGGTATATTTCACTTCCTGTGAAGTGGCAATAACAATCTTACTGCTACTGCCTCTGCATTCCTGCTAGTCGAGTGAAAGCATTGTTCTGATTTTACAAAATATATATATATATCTACTGTGTAACCTTTAGCATACATTAAGATATCTAGCATTGGTCAAACAGAAATGTGATAGGCTGCTTTTCTTTACATCATTTGCCATCGAACCTTCACAGTCCTTGGTTGCTTAAGTCTTCAGGTCTTAGATCAAATGTGTTTACCTAGTAATGTCTCTGAACACTTATTATCTTTCTCCAAGCATTCAAAACTTCTACAAAGTCTTAAAACTTCTGAAGTGCTGAAAGAAAGGTAACTCTTCATCTTCAAATGAACGAACTAATATGACATAATAAATGAGCAAGGGAATTGTCTTGACACTATCCTTTTTCATTACACCATCAGGGGCAAGTGTTTTCAATTTCAGCATTTTCAACGGATCATGAAATAAGACAGCCTTTTCAACTTATTTACTCTGTATAAATAGTCCATTGAAAACAATATAGACCTACTGGTTATCATATTCTAACCATAGTCTAGTTTCGTTTTTTAATCAAACAGCTGATGATATGCCTACAAAAACTGAGAAATTAACGGTTTTATATTCTTCTAAGGCTTACTTCAATGTACTGACAAAATGAACTTGCTGCAAACATAATCGAAATTCTCTTCAAGATAGGATATTTCTGCATAATTCCCTAGGGGGAGCCAAACCATTCTCAGCCATCCGTCTATGAGGGATAGGTATCTGAATGTTTTCCCAGGAATTAAGCCTTTTATAAAGTAAATGTTGGAACAGGGACTTCGTGGTCAGTGTTATTGAATGTACTTTGTCATAAAAAACAGAATATAATATGGTTTATAGGTGGAATTCTAAATAGTTATCGAGATTTCAAACCTCTTATAAAGTAAACTGGGTGGGGCCAGCCCGGGCACACATGAGGGGACTACCTATTCAGTGCTATTAAGTGCGTCTTGTCATAAGAAAAATAAACATATATGGTTTAGGGGCAAGGGTACTTATAGTTTCCAAGATATTAAAAGTAAGTAATGGTGCAAAGATCAGGAATCGATACAATCAAGTACCACACCTGACCCAGGATACCAATGGGAAAGTGACAAACCTTTTATGAATAGAATGGGGTGAGGCGTGAATGGTCATGTCACAGTGGACTTCCCCGTCAGTGTCAGTGTTATTGATTGTGTGACATCAAAAGAAATATGAATATGTATGCTTCAGAGGTGTGGATCTAAAAGATTTCCGACATAATAAGCCCTTCATTAAGTAAATGGGATTTGCCATGCCAGGGCACACCCATAGGGGATATCCTGGTAAGTGTTATGGAATGCATCTTTTCATAGGGAATAACATAAAATATAGTTGAGGGAAAGGGATTTGAAAGTTTTCTGAGATATTAAGCCTTCTATGTAGTGAATGGGTCGGAGCATGCCCTGGCATGACACAGGGGACTTCCTAGACAGTGTTACCGAATGCTTCTTTTCATAAGAAACATGAATATATATTCAGAGATATGTTTTCAGAGATATAGGGACTTTGAGAATTGGTTAGGCCTGTTCATGCCTCTTGGTGAGCTCTTGAGATTTCAAATTTCATACTTTCTTGCAAAACTGTACATCAATAATTATTATATTGTCTCATTTTCTGTTATTTCATTTAATTCACACAAATATACACGCTATGGTGACGATTGTATTTTTGTTAATTTCTTAGAGGCTCAACCACTCTTGACGACAATATCCTTGGAGATTACCAGCCAGAAACAATCAGCGCGACACCAGATCTGGTGGCAAACACAGGAACTAATGATGGTATGTACATATAGATAAATATAAGCGTCTTTGTTGCAAAAGAAAAACCATAAACGCCATTATAAGCGCAAATTGAGCACTTTATGGTGTGTACTGCTCATTTCAGTCTATTAGGTGATATTATATTTTTTCTTGCACACCAGATAAGGGAATCAGCTTTTGTTCCCCTTTTAGAACAGTTCTTATCGTATACCCCATACCAATATGTGGGAAGGATTAAAAAGAGCAGCCGCATATTGGAAGACATATAACCAAATTCACTGTGGTCATACTACCGCGGCAATATCGGTATCGTCACTTATTCAGACGTTAAGGTAAGTTTCTCATCATGTTCAATGTCTTCATTTAATCACAGATGAACGCCCCGAAATGCTTGGGTTCTGATTGATTTTGTTCATCAAATTCACTTTGTATCTTTTAACTTTAGAATTATATAAAAACTTTGACGTACCATGTCTAGGCATGAAATAACAAATTACGGTTTTGTCATCGTGGATAATTCATCTATGACAAAACCGTACAATTATGACTAAACCGTAATGGACAATATTTTGATATAACTGTAAAAATCACATTTAATATCTGATTTTATTTCCGTATGACAAAACAACACAGAGGTTGTAAACTAGAAGATGCAACCTCGAAGCAAAAGTATTCAAAAATCTCATTTTTATCAGCCTTTATTTGAAAGTAATTTTACTATAACACCTGAGGAAGCTACATAATGCAAATTGTCGTTGAAGTATGACTACAGTGTAATTGTAATGTTAAAATAATGTCATCATGTTATATTGCAGGAATTTCTGTATCCACTTTTTTCCAAATATTAAAATGCCATGTTTATTGGTAAGCAGGAAAAGTGAGAATTAGATAGAAAACCCGATTCCTCTGAATCATTGTTTGCCATCATTCGGCAAGCCTCGTGATGCCAAACGGTCATCCTTGGGACCGATTTATTGATTCCAACCTCACATTCACGATATATCATTTTAATTATGTGGATCTGTATGGTGTCATCATTTTGATAAAACAATCTGGGTCACAATCAGATGACTTAATTAGATGCCAACTGGTATAGATTTGAAATGTTTAAAAGGCGTTATTTAATGTGACAAAACCCATACGCAAAATGCGCTTACATGTATTAGCTCGAATACTGAAACTATAAAACGAGATGATATCGTTCAGCATTGACTGTCTGTGAGTTATAATATGTACGTTTTAATTTTCTCTCCACAGTACTTTTATTGGAATCGATTGCTTCCCTATGATGATGCAATACATTAACTAATATGCGAGCTGAATACTATTAAAATAAACAGCAGCAGGATAAAAGGCAAAGATTCAGTAAATTATATTACGCTCCGACCTTCGTTGACCGTGGCTGCTGTTTTGAGACGGTGATTTTGTTGTTGATGATTCTGGGTTTTTTGTGTTCCAATGTGTGTGGGGCTACGTTTGGTCCTTGTTTTTTAATGTAGCATTTAGTGTCTTTTTCTGGTTTTGTAATCATCTCACCGAGAAAGAAATAGCTAGTTGCTTGCTTAACTTTAATTGTACATTTAGTTGTCATGGCCCTGTTAGCGTTCGGTGTCTCTTCATTGCGATGCCTTGTGTTGGTCTGTGGTCTGTGAGTGTGGTAGTTCCTGGCCATACTCACTTGCTCGTTTGTTGCACTGTTTTCTTAGTTTTTAGTTTAGCCCAAGAGACTTCTTTACTACTTCTTTCACATGCACCCTTTTGGGAATAGACACACATTTTGCAAAAATAACATCGGATAGCCCAAATGCCTTGAATAAAATGGTTTATTTTTGAGCCAAGATGTTGTTATTGGATTAAAGAGGCAAATATTGGGAAAACAAAGAAGATCAAACACATAAATGACTCGAGTCTTTAGGGCACCGATTCAAACAATATTTTATGTGTGATGGATGTGCATATAAGTGATAATCTATTTTTTGTCTGTTACAGTGGCACCATTGACGCCGGTAGCGAGCTAGTTCCAGACGCAAAAAGAGAGGTAGTACCAGGAGTTAACCTTTTCATTGTTTTGTTATGTTGTTCACAGAGTCTTTTCTTGTTTAACAATCATTTGCAGAGAATATACTTTTATTGTATTTATGTTGATGCCTGTGTTCTCTGTCTCTTCTTTGATTGAGCAGTGATCAGTGATGTTCATACTTGCTTGATTTTGTCATCTTTCAAGAAAGATGGCATATATAATTGACTTAGTTTGCAGCCTGTATGGTAGCACCAGCTTACTCATACTTGTATGCTTTGTCTCATGGTGTCACAACATAAAAATGACACACCCAGCTCATCACCATCTCCGCTCGCGGTTGTGTTTTTAATGACTTCATCACTTCCCTTTGAGACAGCTTTCAAATGGCTTCTGAACTTTCAGTCAGTAGACAACAACCCACTTTAGTTAAGTGCTGAAAGATGACAAGCTAATTTTGAAAAACCTATACTTGTTTAATGAGATAATGGTACTACTGACAGCAATTCAAGAGAAAACAACACTTTAGTGTATCACTATAAAATAACCATACACTATTAGTTCATAAATTCAAGTATATGCGCGAGCATTTCCCCATATCAAATACAACAAAATGTAAACATTGTTTTAGTTTGGTGGTTCCGGTTTCATCTATCATAGCGTCAGCATAACACATCTACACATTTGGGCAAAGATAAAAGGTCGATAACACCCAGTACTGTCAGTTTAAGTTTAAATGTACTATACATAGATGAGGATCGTTGTTAACAAACATATAAACGATTTCAGGTAATGGGTACTTAGAACAGGTATAATTATATCCTACATTGCCTTTACCTGTATTAAGATATTTTCTGATATTTACCCGTTCCTATGAAAATGGTATAGTTCTATTATCATGCATCTTTGAACTGACAGTTAACTCAATTTTTTCCTTTATTATTTTTTCAGGTGGGAACCCGCAGGTGGGGAGAGATAAAGGAGACGTTGGCACATTGTTAAGCACATTACATGTTCTGTGTTAAATGCTGTAAAACGGATACAGAAGACATTATATTATAGATATCAATGCACTAGGCATGAATGATCAAAATTAGTTCGATTGTACAACATTAAAGGAAATTTTAGACAACTGACATAATATTATGTAGACAACATGAAGCGATCATATCATGGCTTGCTCGTTTTGTAGATATTCTAAACATGTGCTGGTCATTTGTTGTTTATTGGTTCAATGTGGCTATACTGGTGATTTTCTCTTGCTATTGGCGACGATTCTAGTAATTACGCATAACAAGCTACGTTTACTTTATGGAAGACCCAAGCACCATCCTAAATATTATTCCCTTTCTTGTGCTGTAGTTTCCTCCCAGTGACTCAAACTACCCATATCTCGAACAAAATCCCATGATCTGAAATGTATTCCTCTAATTGGTTCGACTGAAGTATCCTCTTGTTAATTTAAAGTACATAGGACCAGAAGCTTTACTTTGAGTTATCATTAGTTCTAGACTAGCTAATCACAGTTGGTCTGTAAATTTGATAAAGCGATATCTTGTAAGAACTTATAATAAGGATCTCTATGAGGTGGTTGTTTTAAGTGCCCACAATATATCATGTAATAGATAATTAGAATACCAGTTTGAAAACGCACTCTATGATTTTTAAGCAAATGCCTAATATGCAGTACCGACGTCGCGTCTGGGAGTGAAATAACGTCATGCAATAAATTCGATAACCACTAGGAGTTTACAGATTTTCGGGAAACGCTATGACGTCCATAACAACGTTCCATACATAGTGACAATATTATAACGTTTTACGGCAGAAATGAGATTTCAAAATAATCTTAATGTCTTATGATAAATAGAATGTAACATTCGAACTCTTGTATTATTCAATTTACCAAAGTCGTTGCGAAAAAGAGATATAATGCTCGGCAAGCCTTGCTTTTTATCTCTTTTCTCCAACTCGTTTAATAAATTCAATAAAACATGAGCACTCATGTAAGTTCCTCGATATTCAAACCAATGTATTGTTCCAGTTTGACATGTTATTCTTCATTTTTCTCACTATTACATTAAAGTCACTATGTGCATGCTGAATGCGATTTTGGCAAATGTTGTCAAATTAACATTTGCTATTTTTGATATAATCATTAATTTGAACAATGACGATACAAAAGAAATCAGATGTCCACTTGGTGCCGAGAAGAAGGCCATTTAAAAGAATTTTATATGTATGTGTTTGCTTTCTTTTTGTGCTAAGCAGATGGAATTCTGATTTTAAACGCAAATTTACCATAAATATTTTTTCAATATCGGAATATAATATTTTAACACGAAAGTCTTTACCCCCCCCCCACACACACACACACACCACCACCTTATCAAACGCCGTTGTTTTTTGCTGTCTTAGGTTCTCTTTTTTTCGGAACGGGCATTGTCCCGTTATGGTGCTTGTATATTTTTTCAATACAGAACAACTATGATAGATTCTCGTTAACTCGAAGTCCACGAAACAAAAGCTATTCGTTGTGTCAAAACACTCATTATAAGGGGATATAGGTCTAGTGTCTTTTAATGACTTCAATTTGTTTTCGTTTTGTTTATCCTTTACCGTATTCTGCCTAATAAGCGCACTGTTCACATATATAAAGTATTTTCAAGCATCTAGTCGCTTTTTTTGAAACACGCGTTAATGTACACGTACTAGTAGATCCCGACTAGCAGGCTTTGTCGATACTGCTTTCATGCACATAGTGGTTCGGTATTAATTAACATGAATGACCATGACTGAATTGGATGGAAATCAGAAGTTCATATTTTAAACAATTCCAAAAAGCAAGTGAGTAAGATCAGATAATACCACAATCTCACACAGCAGACCAACCCACGGCACAGTGAGGAAGAGCCACAGAGCACTGACAGTCACAAGACATCAGGAAGGCAGTTAAAGTAAAGCAACCAGCTCTCTCCTTCCCATCAAGATGATTGTAAAACTTGATAAATGTTATGTAATACATAGATGATCTTACATGAGTGCACATGTTTTATTGAATTTATTAAACGAGTTGGGGAAAAGGGATAGGATGCGAGGTTTGTCGAGCATTTTATCTCATTTTCGCAACGAGTTTAATAAATTCAGTAATACAAGAGCACGAATGTTAGATTCTATTTATCATATAACATTTAGATTACTCTGAAATATCATTTCTGCCGTAAAAATGTTATAATTGTGTCATTATGTTATGGACGTCATTACGTTTCCCGAAAATCTGTAAATCACTAGTGGTTTATCGATTGTATTGCAGTCCGTTATTTCACTCCCAGACGCGACGTCATATGATACACATGCTTTCATTCTGATAAATCATATTCAAATCCGATGTGTTTGCCTTATGATAACTAAGACGTGCACACTCACTTGAAGATGACTTAAACAATTATCAACATTACCAACCTTTAGAAACATATAATCTCAAAGTTATATATGATAGCAAATGTTCCTCCCTAATAGATATACGTTACATGCACAACTACGTAAACACGTGCAGCATAGAGGATGCCACTCACTACTTTTTTCATTGTGCACAAAAATACAGAACAAAGGTAGGTTTTCAATTCAATGACACAGTTGGAGTTATTCAGCCCCTTAGCATTGATTTGAATCTTTTGGCTACAAACTCTGAAATACTGAAACCAATATTTTCTCGCACTCCAGATTGGAATTTCTGTTGTTTTTACCCATGTGAGATAATTCTCTCTCACATACCCATACTGGCCCTAGGGAAAGATAAAAAACGAACAGCCGCATGTCAGCCGCACGCTGGGCGTACGTCGATCTTTGACGTCATCGTCATGTTAAAATGACGCCACCGTGACGCATCTCAGCGAATTCAGGTCTTTCTGGAAGCCTTTTTTTTATGTTATTTCAATTTAATGCAGAACTTAGTGGTGAACAAAAAAAGAATCCATTCTTTGTGTGAGGATTGGATAGAAAAATCCGTCTCTCGGGATCAACGTTTGTTATCACTCGGCAGGCCTCGTGATGCCAATCGGTGATCCTCAGGGCAGACTTTTCTATCCCACCCTCACACTCATGATGGATTTGTAGTCTTGTTCAGGGCTGACTATAGACCGGGTACAGTTGTATGTAAACGTCTGAATAGAGGATCTTACATGAGTGCTCATGTTTTATTGAATATATTAAACGAGCTGGGGAAAAGAGATAAAATGCGAGGCTTGCCGAGCATTTTATCTCTTTTTCGCAACGAGTTTAATAAATTTAATAAAACAAGAGCACGAATGTTAGATTCTATTTATCATATGGCATTAAGATTACTTTGAAATATCATTTCTGCCGTAAAAACTTTATACATTTGTCATTATGTTATGGACGTCATAACTTTTCCCGTAAATCTATAAACCACTAGTAGTTTATCGGTTTTATTGTATGGTGTTATTTCACTTTCAGACGCGACGTCATATGATAAGCGATTTTATTCACCTTTTTGACTCTTTGTTTGAAACAGAATACACGTCGTCCTGATTTAACACTTTTTCTCAAGTTTCAGGGGTTACTATTTGCAGTCTTATTTTTTTTATAATACAATGTATTTCTATTTTTCATTTATAAATTTTCTTATCTACTTACTATTAATATAGTATTATTATCTTTTACCTGTCTTTTATTATTTATTTATTTTGTTATCACACTTGTGTTAATATTTTTCTGTCTGTATTTTTTGTTTCATATTCCTGATATTTTCTAGTTTGTGTTACTATCACTTTGCTTTCATAACTTATTTGGTAGTAATATGCATTTTGTATACATTTAGCCATGCTTATAATGAAATTCATTATTGTCTAAATGTATGGGAAGGGTCGTAACTAATAATGTGAGAAATTATGACCCAACCAAATTCCTGTAACCCTAAAATATGTTTAAACTAAGACGTGCACAGTATTTGTGTTTATGTTTGCAAATAAACATATGGGCCAGCCCATGGGAAATGATACTTATCGCACGTTTAAGAATGACACAAACCAGCCTGCTGAGCAACCGGGACTAGCTAACATACTAAAACTAGAAATATAGAAACTTTAGATAAATACTATACTTTAACAAGCGAATAACAAAAGCGGATGCGCAGGCTGGTCTACGCTTTTGTTGTTCTCATATATCAGAATCAGATTTTCTCACGACGAGGCCAATATTCATCAATAAGTATTTTACTGAAGAAAGCCAACAAAATGTCGCTGATCAGTCTGCTCATCTAGGAGCAGTCTGATTTATGACTTGTTTCCACATGCCATTCCGATTCTGGTAATCGAAGAGTTGGGCGTGCTCGAGAAGCTGTCTCTAGGAGCAAGATATGTAGTGTTTAAGATATACCCTTTTAGTCGTCGATATGTCTAGGCTTTTAACAGTGAAGACTCTTACAAGACATGCCGAAAATGCAGATTTGTCTTACCAATGCGATAAGGACCAAAAGTCACGTGGGCTGTCCCATAGTATTTTATGAATAGTTTGTTTCTCTCCTTTAACCTTTTTCCATTGAATTATCGTGAGCATGAGCGGAAAATGCCCAAAATCAATCACAAATAGCACCGTGAGAGAAGAGACACAGAACACTAACAGGAATATCATATCAAGATGACAATCAAAGTAAAGCAACTAGCTTTCTCTTCCTTGGCGAGATGAGTGCACAGCTGTATAGAATGGACACTAATACTGCATAACAAAACAATGAATATATTTATTAACCGATGCGATATTTATTTGGATTCTTCAAGTATTGAAGAAAGGTAGGATTTATAGAGAGGGAACTTGTGTTCTGTAATTGTATTACAGCAAATACGGTATAAAAGAACTCACTTGTTCGGCACGAGAAATTCATGGAATTTCCTTAGTTTAGCTCATGTTAGGTCAAGAAACTCGTGATTTAAGTGCAATGATTGTTCAGCAAGGGTATAAATCATCATTTATGATTTTGTATGGTCATTCGAGGCTAGACAGACCAAATGAGAAATTCTGTTCGGTTTATGTGCGATTTTGAGTAACGTCGAGGAAGTTATTGAGCAGAAGCCAGCAGAGAAAGAAAATCCGAGGGAGCAGCGGCAGGATGATAAGTATCTTATACTATTTTATGCTTCAGAAGCAATGTCATTGGACTTGTGTTATTCGCATATTAGAGCTGGTGATAGGTGTGCGATCTACGTACATGTCATCTGTGTCTCTGAATATGATAGTATTGGAGGGTTGCAGGTTCGAATTCATCTGGGTACAAAAAATATAACTTTTCAATTTTGGAGGGGCTGGTGTCACTGTCGCCGTATTGTTCCTAATGCGGGTACAAAACTCGGACCCCCTTGCTTTTTATCGTCATGATTGAATCTATATATTAAGGGTAGTCTCAATGGCGTAGTTGTTAGCGTCGATGTCTGGGGTAGTGCTAGGCGATGTCCGATTCAATGGGTTCGAATCTCGCTAGGGGCGAAATATTTACAACATCTATCGGCTCAGTTGATTTACTATATACTGGTCGGATAGTAGTCTGCAAAAATTGTAATATTTTAAGTAAACTAAAAGCTTTGAAGCGTGACTCTATTTACAATATTGGTATGTTGTTCTAAAAAATCAGGCATTTACTTACATTTACGATCAGGCATTTACATTTACGATAAAAGCGTTGACATACATATTTGTTGCAGCCGGATTGGCTCATCTTACTCATTCTGCATCAATCGTATGAAATAGAAAGACCCTTAAGTCACTGGTCAGAGGTCGTGGTACATCTATAGTCAACGCTACAGTGGCTAATGCTATTTGGGAATATCCATCAATTTTATTTATATATTTCGTATAGGCGATAGAAATATGTATTTTATAGTGGATTTAAAGATCGATGAGAATCGTTGTAAACAAACACTGTTGAGTTTACCTTAATTTTGGGCGAGCAGGTAGCCTCAGTTTACAGTTATATTGCACCTATCAAAATCACAGATTACTGCATGTACACGTGGCAGTGAATAGTCTTGCTTTACCTGTTTATAAGAAAAATAGAATTGCCTCTATTATCCATCTTTGAAACTACTATACATGCACTTTAGATGAGTTGTGTTCATGTTTATACGGTCTATGCAAGGAAACTTGTTCATCGTGTTGGCAAAGTTATTATTTAAAAGGAAACATTGCTTTGTATTGGCTTATGTCACGACGTTATTTAATTGCTATAGAAAACAACAAGATGTTCGTAGCATGGTGGGTGAATCCATTTAATATTGACATGGAGGGGGTGGCGACTTGAACCCTCTCATCATACTGTTTTGCTTCCTTAATATTTCATTTTTATGCTTAGAAAGCTATTATTTTTTTTATATAACATGTTCATTTGGGGTTTTATTTTAAATAAAACATTTTTCTCTTACAATGTGGAACATCGGGGGTTTTCTTTTGTTGAGATTCTCTTGTGTCTGACTGATGGTAAGGTTATCTGTGAAAGTTATGTGGTCTAAATATATTATTGGATTTCACTGCAACTGCACTGTAGAGAAATATTGCTCTGATTTTCTAGATTGTACGGTTGTTTATTTGGCTTTGAGAACATACTGTTTTAGTTTCGAAATCCCTGTCAAGCTGTTGTCAGATTCATTGAACTGTGTACGTGTTTCTATAGAGTATTAACGCTTACATATGATTCAAACATGCTTTAAGCGGAGTATTGAAATTGTTTGTTATCATATAGTATTACATCTAACTAGGATAACTGGAGTGTGCAAAAGAAATTATGGTGTGTTTTTTTTTTCAAGTAAAGATCACTTAAATTGAAACAAAGCTTTTGCGTCACTTCTGTTGATTGTTTTTCAGTGACACTAAAGTTCATCTGGTCAAATACGTAAAACTTATATTGGAATATACGATACAAAAATACCAGATGTGATATATGGTCGGACTGGTGGCATGCAAACGCAGAAAAGCTTAAAGATCACAAGTGTTTTGATAAAGCATAACTTGTTTCTATTTATATGCATTTTTGAGAGATCTTTGTGGCAGAGATAGGTTTTTAACTTCATATATGAGACATTATGTGTTTAGGTACACAATTCAAGAAGTTTTTGACTTTCAATGTGTGGCAGTTGTATGAACAAATGGTCGGCCCCCTATTTTTCTATTTGTAGTTGAAGGGGCGTTCAAAAATGTTTCAAATTAAAAAGCGATTCTGGCCTTTAATTTTCAAAGTTGATGAAGATAACCTCAAAATTGTAAATTATATCTATACGTAATATTTATATTAAAGCTATGAATATGTTTGTATTTTGTCATCAAGTCTTCAGAAGTAAAGTGTTCGATTCTGAGAATATGTTTGTATATTTAAGTGTGGGTTTGGTAATATATAAGTTTATATATATGGATTTGCTAAAGCAAGTGTATATAAATGGCCAGGATATAACAAAAGGTACCTTATGGTTGTGTTATTAGGTTGCCCCTGCAAAGTACCATCTCTTAGGATCAATTCCTGAAAATTTGAAGCAGTTACTTTCAATATTGACGAATATATGGTGGTTTGAAGCAACATATGTAATTTGGTTTGGAATGTGACGTCAAGGAGAACGTTAAACCTAATATGACGTCAGAGTGTTGGTCTCCAGGTACTTGTTGGTTATTTTTGACTCAGTATAAACATCTAACAAATATAATGTAACTCGCATGCGTTATCTATATTACAGTGTACATGGATGCGTTTATGTTTTCTAAGTCGTATTATAGGCAATTGAAGTGATCCACTCTTCATTATGAGCCATTGCAGGTAAAATGGCCTAATTGTTGCCATGACAACAGGCAGCTTACTTTAAATATAATCGGATACATTTGCTAATTTGATGACATCAAGCTAGAGAAACATGTTCGTGGTAATATAAAAGCACGTGTCATTTTAGGCATTTTTCAAATGTCTCTTATGTAATAATTGCTTGAATGCCTTAAGGATCCTTTCCTCAGATCCGCGCTCATATGTGTATGTATATGTGGGTATATTTATGGAATATAGATGTATATACGCATGATTGTTTTTCTGTACGTTACAGAAATACAGCTGGATTAATAGATAGACGAATAAAAATGGTCAAAAGATGTTAGTATTTGCAGTAGCTTTCTGATTCAGAGACTTGGTCTCCGTTTGAGAGAAGAAGCTACGGTTCTGTGCTTCACAGAAAAAGAGCTGAATAAAAATGATCAAAAGATGTTAGTTTTTCAGTAGCTTTCTGATTCAGAGACTTGGTCTCCGTTTGAGAGAAGAAGCTACGGTTCTGTGCTTCACAGAAAAAGAGCTCTGCTTCAGAGACAGATATGTAGAAAAAAATAGTGTTATTACATGCATGGCTATACCTATAGTAACTAATTTCTGATACAGAGACATAGTCTCTGTTTTAGAGGAGAAGTTACAGGTTATGTGAATTTTCTGTGCTTCACAGATTTAGAGTTCTGCTTCAGAGACAGATATGTTATGGATAATAGGAACGTCATAATTTGTATGGTGTGGCAGGCAGAAAATTTTCTGATTAAGAGACTTAATCTTTGTTTAAGAGGAGAAGCTACGATTCAGATAGGGTTTTTGTCTTGCAAATAAATAAAGCTCTGCTTCAGAGACAGATGTATTATAAAAAGGTAGTCAGAATGTCATTTCATGCACGGTTATGCAGGCAGTAAGGGTCTGATTAAGAGGCTAAGTTTATGTTTGAGATAAGAAGCTGTGGTAAGAAGTAATTTTCTGTACTTCATATATAAGCTCTACCTTAGAGAAATATATTTAAAAGAGATATAAGAACATAATATTATGTATGAATTTGCAGATGGTAATTTTCTTATTTAGAGACTAAGTTTTTGATTGAATCGTAGCGATTTGGGAATCCTTGCTTTAGAGATGAAGATTGGTGATATAATGTTCTGTTGAGATATCGTTTTAGAGTGACTAGTCTTAATAGCGTTTTAAAATTGCACCTTTCATGCAAGTTGATTTTAATGAGAAAATGGTCAGCTTATAACGCTGTTTTTTTAAGATAATACTTATCGAAACCTGAATATGTATATCATAAGTTTTTGTCACTACGTTTTTCATTATAATTAACATATTTAATTAAGTCTCTATTGGAGAATGGAAAGATATGCAAGTCAGATAAATACTGTAATAGCTGTTGAAAAGTTTAATGGTTACACAAACTTGATCTGATCCTAAAAGCATGTTACATGTGACAAGTTACACGAATGACAAGATATAAATTATAAGTTACATATAAAACTTTTAAAAAAGTTTTCTATTGTGTCCAGAAATTGGTTACAAACCGGTTTAAGAACCAAATAATCCTGTAACAATTATTATATTGATCTTAATTAAAGGATTCTCGTTATTCAGTTTCAGGAGTTAAGATGGCAGTTTATATTGCTTGGGCTTATGAAAGAGATAGACTACATGAACCATGTAAACAACTTTGGTGGAGCAGACAATGCAAAGAAAGGGGAACATGCATGTACTTTTCAAAAGGTTTGAGTGCAGTTCATGTAAACATTTCATTCAAGCATACAAGTACAAGAGAGTTGTCAGAATTGGTTAGATAAAAGACTGTAACTATATCTACTTTATTGCGCAAGCTGATTTACATTTTGATGAACTTGTAATTAGCATTAGGAATTATAGATGATTTGAAGCTTAACAAATAAACTTGAAAATAAAAGTAAAACTGAACAGTTTAACTGGGTATTCAGTAGTTATAACAAACACAGAAAGAATACATGTCCAGTCAAATATCTAAGTTTGTATAAGTATCATTTCTAAAATCAAGATTTTCAAGGAAAGTGGATCACATCTCAAACGCTAGATCAAGATAGAGTTTTGCTTTAGAGGTTCTAGTCCATAAAAACTTTAAGCTTTTGCTCTCACCTTTTAGGTACATAAGCATTTAACACATATTTGTGGTTTTGTACATGACTAGCTAGCAAACAACCACAGAATGAGCAGGGTTTAGAAAAATGATAATTATACCAAAAACAAAGTCAAAATCAAATTTTCTTTAGTTGTATTTAGACATTTAATATACATATGAATAGCTGCTTTAATTTCCCGTGCTTTTTTAGTCGAATAAAGAGAAAGTGCTCAGGTCTGTACTTGCCATCACACACGTATATGTTGTTACGTTTTGATATCTTATGCTTTAAGATATAGTACAAAGAAGTATAGACGGTTATGATGTACACGAAAAACGCTAAATACTGATGTTGCGGCATATAGGCGTGTACATCATAACAGTTGGTAATTCTATGTAGTGTATCTGGTTTCCAAAAAATTAAGAAGTCTAGGTAATAAATAATTTATGTTTCGTCTGAATGAAATGAAAGAGAACATAAATCAACAACAACAACAGAACCACCTTAGACCACCTTAGACCGGACAGCAGCGGAAGCCACGGGGGGGGGGGGGGGGGGGGGTGAGTAAGATTACTCTATTTACTGGCAAAATCTTTGCCCTAGATTCTGCTATTATCAAGACTTGTGTTTAGCTCACGCAGAGGCTTCTTATTTTATACAATGCATCACCACAAGGAACAATGAAAGCATTCATCATACAGAGATGCAACAAAAATTCGGTCCGTCAGAGCTAGAGAAAACCCCTAGTTTAGCCAGGGTGGCCCCAATACTGGGCATTGTACTTGGAAATAGAATGGTACACTGCACTTCTTTTATGCTTACTCCTAATTTAAAGTTCCTATGTACAGATGACTTAATAAGAAAGGCGAAAGGTGTTTACAAATGTCCCCTATATCATATATAGATCCAATGAAGTTGAGAAAAATTGCCCACTGATTGTTCACGTGTGCTGCTTTGTCAGGCAAAAGGGTCATCACACATACCCTATTTTTCCATCGTGTATAAGTAATGACATGCCGAACTTCTAGCAAGGCACCAACGCACCTTTGCCAAAATTGTCATGTATGCATTCTGGACGGCTGTTGACACTCCTTCACCACGCGAAAATGGATTAAGCAAACACGTTCTGTGACAGCATTGTAACAACATCTAATGTAATACAACCCCAAATGTAATAAACTATGTTTATTGCCTTGGAATAATAAGTTTATTTCATTTTGCGTTATTACATTTAGCGTTGAGTGCAACGCCAAATGTAATAACGCCTAATGTAATACAAACTATGTTTATCACTTTGGCGTTGTATCACATTAGAGGTTGCCACAATGTACTAATATGTGGTCTGAAAGTAATGTTACTCAGCAAACGTAGATATCCTGGGGCGGTTGCATGACGGCCTCTGAGTTTGACAAAATAAAACAAAGGCTTAAGTAAGAGTCGTTTCAAGAAAAAAAAGTAGGAGAAACTGAAAATTAAGTTAACCCTTAAAGCGCCAATCATTACTTCAGCTGACGACAAATTTTGCGACATCTTTCCTAATTTTCAAAAGAAATAAGGAATGATATTTCATGAGAATCGTCTGCCAGCAGACGATTCTCATGAAATATCATACCTTATTTGTTATTTTTTAGAAAAAAGAGGCAAAATTGGAAATTGACGTCTGCTGCAAAGTTTAGGCGGCGCTTTAAAGGTTAAGTAGAAATCTGATGATAAAATGTAGGAGAGTTCTTAAAACGACTCGTAATTTATCCTACTTCTTCATCAAGCCTATATTTTGTTGTGTCATTGTTATTCATTATAAGGTGTTGCGTGTGGAAATGGCATATATAATTGCAGCTGAGCGCAGCGGCTCTTTTGGTGGAGCGTTAGACTGGGGATCGAAGGGTTGCTAGTCGGCTAAGTCACTCTGTTGTGTGCTTGAGCAAGACACTCTATCCGCTGTTTGGTACACGTTTGGCCCAGGTAGACGCGTCCCGATATGGCTGAAAAATAGCTGACTGGGCGTAAAGAATAAAAACAAATTATATAATTGCTAATAAAGCAGATTCCAATTAGTTACCACATTTTACGGAGCGGGATCACTGTTTGTTAATGTCCCATCTTAGGAGCCACTTTTCAAATATTATGGGGGGGGGGGATATACCCGCCTTGGTACGCATTGCATCAGCAGGTAGCCAATGCTAAGACGGGTCTGCGTATACACACAGCCTCGTCAAAGCCTTCGCCGCTCGCGTAAATAAAATGGAAGAAGATCAAGACTAGGACCGTGGAGTAATATAACTCTTTCACCCCAAAGTTTCTGATGTTAACTCATCCACATTTAATTGTAGAAGAGTCCACTATGTTAAAAAGGGGTGTCAGACAAATTCTGAAAAAAAAACTGCAAACATTAAAGTTGAGAAAAAAGCAAAATGAGTAAGCAAACATTGTAGATCCAGATGAGATGGCTCATATGAGCCATCTCATCTGGATCTACACTGTTTGCCTAGACCTTTCTTCAGGTCTGTAGTGTTGAACGGGTTAACATGTTAATAACTATAGGTGCCTAATTCTCATGTGCTGGCCATATTGCATAGATAAACTGTAATAAGTTGGTATGATAATTCATTTTGTTTTTAAACTTAAAAGTGTTTTTAATCTTTTAAGTAGTTGTTTTAGGTAGTGTTTTACACAAGGGATCAATTGTTTGAACATCTACTAAAAGATAATATTTACATTTGCGAAGCAATCCTTTAATGATTCTTTAGATTTTTGCAACCGTATATTACCTCATGAATTACATAAGTTTGATTGACATCTGCCAAGCTCACTATTTCTTTCAATACGCTTCGAACATCGAACTAATTCGTCAGAAGTCAAACTGGTGTTGTGAATGGCAGCGAGCCACATCAGAGTCGCACATGCAAAACACGTCTCTTGTTTGCTCCATTGGCTGCCGTGTTCAAGCTGGCTGTTCAGCTTTTCCCTTTTACACTCTGACTAAACCGTTTATACGATTTTATTTTAAATACAAGACTGTTTTAATTCCTAAATTAATAAAAAAAATATATTTTAGATATTTAAAATAAATATGTTAATATATAAGCAATAAGTTCATTTTTCGGAATGTTCATGGAATCATGAATACTTCGGGTCTCTTGCAAGTCACTTACTTTGCAAGAGACCCGATGTATTCGCGATTCCATCAACATTCCAAAAATTGAAGAAGATTCGACTCCACCCCCACCACCCAATATTACATACTCATTTCGTTTCTTAACTTCACGTGAGAGGATGTTTCAGAATAAAGGAGATTCATAACAGAAACACAAAACCATGGTCTGTCGTGTGAGAGTCGGCCTTGAATGAGAGGCGGGGGAGATGGAGATCTTACATTCTTTTTAATAATAAAAAGGGGGGCACACTCAATTTTTCTCGCTACATAGACTTGGACCAAACCGTCACTGTTTACCCCCCCCCCCCCCCTCCCTTCAAAAAAATAAACATCAGAAGTAGCAGGCATACCCCTAACAATAATTGAAATTTAGCAACCCTCAACAAATATGAAGGTCTGGGTCGGGTATAATGATAAGTGAATAATGGCCTTTTTTATAATAAATAGTGAATAATGAGCCAAAACAATAATTAATAGTGAATTATGAGAGCCAAAATAATAATGAATAATCCTACTTTTTAATGAATTGAAGAAAAAATTAATGAATAGTGAATAATCAGATTTCTTTGCCACCTTTCTTACTTTTAATGAATAATTTGTCTTATTTTAATAAATAACCCAAAAATTTAATGAGATGAATAATGGGCTAAATTTTTTAATGAATAGTGAATACCAGACCCCTCCCCCATCCAGACCCTCAAATATTCCAATTCTGCATCTTGACCTTAAAAAAAAGCCCTAGAATGTTAAGTAAGAAATATCTCCCAAAAATAGTCTATTTTTGCGATTGTCCCTAAAAATTTCTACAGTGGTAATGCTGTATGTATACAACCACTTAGCTTTGGTTATCCAGTGAGCATGGTGATATGCCATTTCCTGCGGAAGGAAACACGTTTATGCACACGTTGGCCTGAACTCCAGGCTCGAACATGCAATTCAGCAGCTAGGTACAATAATAATTGAACGGTTTGCATGCTGAGAAATTGATCATGTTTCTTTTTGACGTCTGCTGACTTTTTTCAAAATTAACTTTTTTCATAAAAATCTTTCAGGAACACTATCATAGTGTCAAACAGTGTGTATCCAGTTCTGTCGGTCCTGATCTGGATCCAAATTATTTGCAAATGTAATCAGCAGACGACAAGGAGTTGTAGGCGGGTACCAGCTATCAGCCACTTGATGCAAAAGTGAACTTATGAACTAAATAGCAATATTACCAAGCTAAAGGTTGAATGAATGGCGCCGATAGAAAGTCGACATTTCATCCTGCATCATATCTTGTTTTGACATTTTGACTACTGGGTAATTTTGCTGGCTTTTTGTCGTCTGCTGATTTTTTTCAAAATCAACTTTTTCGAGAAATGCTTTTAGGACTACCACTAGGGTGTCTAACAGTTGGAATCAGATCCGGCTCGAGGTTTTGTCGGGCCTGATCTGGGTCCAAACTGTTTGCAAAGATTATCAACAGACGACACTAGTAGGTGAATAGTTAAGATGGCCTGACTCAAACAGTAAGCTGATACATCATTTTAGGTGCACATTTAGTAATCTATAGTGGCACTTGCAGTATGTACGGGTGAATTACTTGATACCGGCGGCAAACGATAGTCCCGCATCATACGTGCGCATGCGCGCACGTATGATGCGGACCATCGTTGCCCGTATTATACTGTAAGGACTCTTTATGCATGTTATGGTGTAGAGATACTCTATATGACATATCAAAGTGAATGGATGATACCTAAAACAAACCTAACACTCATGTTCCGTTATTACCCACCCAGGGACCGTATATAGAGATGGAAGGGAGTTTGGAAATAATGAAAACTCTAATACATTATTCCGCGCTTGGATGACACAGATCGGCGAGGCAAAAAGGTACGAGTTCATCCTTTATAATCTAAATGGTATACATCGAAAGAGGAAAATTTCATGAGAAAAATAGTGGCGGGATATGGATAAATCCTTAGACATCACCTGCACTATTTTCAATTTCATGTTGCTTGCTTTAGAATACTTCTTGTTCTATTTCGAATCGTCTGCAGCAAAACGACCACAGTTTGTCTACGAACCGGAAAATAATTCATGTAAAAAATCATATATACTGTTGCAGGCGTGCATGACGTTTTAATGATAATTTTGACAGCCATTAGAGAATACGTTCAGTAAGCATGATAGCCATACGTGTACATGAATGAATATAACAACTTGCTTTAAATTATTCTTATTATATCCTATGTCACGATAACGATGAGCTGTATATGCTTAAGTTCTGAATAAACAACTATTACTACTACTACTACTACTACTACTACTACTACTACTACTACTACTACAACAACTACTACTACTACTATAACTACTGCTACTACAGGTCACATTATTCAATAAGCAAACAGCAGATTGTATACATCTCTAGAAAAATACTAGTAGCTAAAAGAGCGGCTAGATAGATACTATTTAATACAATTGCCTAACTAACTTAAAAAATGTTGTAAACAGAGAAAGCATCATAAATAGGAGTGACGTATCTCCAAACCCCATTTTAACAGAATAAATCGCAGTACGCTACGATCTCTTATGAACAATTAAAGATATGCTCCAACAATAGTAAAAGTTGTCTAGTCTGACAGATACGCAAAACAGTGTCTAGGATTCAGACAAAGAAATACATTGCTCCCAAAAATGGGACATAAACCTGTTAACAGACAGTGTAAAACATAAATGTATAAAGATGCCGCGTCCTTCTGGTCTGCACTGTTGCCTTCATCTTCGCAAGCCAAGGGTACTAAGTCCACTTCGTTCCTTACGTGCGTAAGGAACGAAGTGGACTTAGTACCCTTGGCTTGCGAAGATGTGCTGCCTATAACTAAAAGCACTTATAAGGAATCGACATGTTTCGATACTCTCGCGACTAAAATCCCTTTTCAATAAATATCAGGTCATACCAACATGATAAGGCATAACGGGGTTAAGCACCTATTCACACTCATACCAGACGAGTGTCTTCCTTAGTAGATCGCATTTCAGACGTACAACTTTCGCACGGATCAAATCACATGAATTGAACATTGATGAGCTGGCATAGAATGACATATTGGTAATATAGAACGTTTTCATTACTGTAAAGGCGGCACCTAATGAATGCGTAATTAGGACTTGTCTACCTTAAGCTGAAACAAGTTGGCTTCCTTAAAAATAGGAATCCAATACGTGAGGTTGCAATTGTTAAAAATTTGGAGTTCATAAATAAACAAAAATGTTTTAATTATATTCAGTTTATTTACCTATTGATATTCAGTGGCAAAATAAAAAAAGAAGAAAATGAATGCATATTGCTGTTTCTTTTTCAAAAGGGATAGAAATACTTCAATGAAGTCAGACATCTATAGAAATTCTACCCGTAAATTTTCCAAGTAAATTCATACAAACTATTAAGCTCTCCTAACCCTCTGTTACTTTTGCAAATAAGGAAGATTAAGATGAAATAGTAGCCTCAAAAATGGCTGTTGTGAGAGGTTTGGAAGAAGCCACGGTAAAAAAGCTTCATGCGTCCAGCATAGTTTAGCTTTAGCTAAATGTACATGTAAGTGCTGATCTATATTATGTTGTGCAAATGCTTTCACTATATAAATATCCTACATTTCCACAACTATCATTTAAATGTGTCAGCTTTCTTAAGATAGAATTTGATTATGATTTTAATCAATATGTACATTATGTAATTCAAATTTGGTCTTTACAGCATGGCAAATGGGAGGTTCAAGAGAACTCCCACTGTTTTGGTTTATGATTTCTCTACTCTTTACACTACCTTACCTCATAATGTAATTAAAGATAAACTTATTGATCTTATTGAAAGAACCTTCCAGAGAGAAGGCTCTCCTTACCTTGCATGTAATGACAGAAATGCATTTTTTACTTCAGAAAAACCTAAAAAATATTATGCATGGTCGTGTCAAAATGTATGTGATGCGCTGACCTTTTTGTTGGACAACATTTTTATTCGATTTGGCACCAAGCTCTATAGACAAGTAGTTGGGATTCCTATGGGCACTAATTGTGCTCCCCTGGTTGCAGATTTATTCCTGTTTTGTTATGAGAGGGACTTTATGATGTCTCTTTCTGATGATAAGCAGGCTGATGTTATTGATGCGTTTAACACTACTTCTAAATATTTGGATGATATTTTAAATATTAATAATGTTTATTTTGACAATATGGTTATAGTCAAATATACCCTTCAGAGCTCCAACTGAATAAAGCTAATGCCTCTGATACCGAAGCCGCATTTTTAGACTTGCATTTGTCAATTTCTAATGATATGTTTCTACAAAATTTATGACAAACGCGACGACTTTGATTTTGAAATTGTCAATTTCTCATTTTTAGATGGTGATGTTCCTCGTTCTACATCCTATGGAGTCTATATCTCTCAACTCATTCGTTTTGCTAGAGCATCTAGCTATGTTGCTGACTTCAACACTCGCAATAAATTGTTAATTCAGAAACTTCTTAAACAAGGCTATCGGTATCATAAACTTTGCAAAACATTTTCAAAATTTTATAGACTATACTATGATTTGATTTCTAAATTCCAAGTTGGACTTAAATCTCTCTTACCCCAAGGACTTTCGGAACCCGATTTCTATGGTGACTTGGTGTATAAGTTGAAGAAGATTGTTGGCTCTTATAATTTTTTCAGCGCAGTTCATTAAAATAATTTCCCATTATAAAAAGATTGGCTATAACAATATTGTTTGCAACAGACTGCATGCTTGGTAGTCAACCCAATCACGGTTGGCAACTTTGCTTTCCTCTTTAATTGCACGCCGGTGGGTCGGACTTCAGACTCTATGATGGTTCCGACTTAAAGACTTATCTATTGATGAGATGGTAGGGGCCTGATGCTTTGGCTGTTTGTCGGGCCCACCGGGGTTTACTTGTTGGATTTCTTTTGCTCCGGTATTCAGTTTAATTTACTGTTGAGTCCTTATCCTTGCTTTTTCTCCTTGTTATATCTTGATTTATATGTTTTAGGAGATGATGCATTGATAAGTTAGGGGTCTTTCATGCAAACCAAATATCTATGTGTCTTGATCCACATCTGAATTAAGAGTGAGGTTGGCGCCGTTAAACCGGTTTAACCCTCCAGTAAAATATTTTACTGACCGTTCCAAGGCTGTACTTCTTTTGTGGATCTTTTATGTTTTTGTTCTGTCTTGTGTTTGCTATGTCTTTGTGCGCGTCTGTGTATATGAGCTTTGTGGTCACCTGCTGGGAAAGGGCTGACCTCTTGGCTCTCGTTTGTGGTGTCTTCTGTGAGTTTGTCACTTTCCCATTGGTATCCTGGGTCAGGTGTGGTACTTGATTGTATCGATTCCTGATCTTTGCACCCTTACTTACTTTAAACAAATTTTATTGAAAGCACGAAATATACAAAAATACATACATCGTAAGCATGCAAAAAATTCAGAATGGAAGCATAGCCTAAATGTTTAAACAGTTCCCTCCTGATGAGAGTCACCGTTTTCATTGTGGTCAAATAGCGGAGATTCAGATCAGGCTGCATATGTGCATGCTCTGATTATTGTATCAGTTGCCCATGTCTGAGCCAATGATTATCTTATTTCCAGTTCTTGTGTACATGTTATAAAATACTGAATGATTTCTCCATGTTGCAAAAGAATTAAGCTTATCGAAGCAATCTAAAGAAACAAGGGTTTATATTTTATCTCTATTAATTGAAAACAGGGATGAGAAGTGAGAAGTTTATAGGCATGAGATTTTATGAGCTTCATATTAAAAAAGATTAAGTGAGTATTATCAGGAAATACCACAATCACAAACCGCAGACTACCCCGTGGCACCGCGAGGAAGAGCCGCTCAACCATCATGAGACACCAGGAAGACAAATTAAGCAAAGCAACCAGCTCTCTCTTCTCCATCAAGATGCTTGCAATACTAGAATGGACATAAAGTAACGTACAACAACACATAGAACAATTACAGAAATCCACAATGGGAGTAACAATGAACAAAAAAAGTCAACAGCAACAACAGAACCACCGCCTTAGAACAGACAGCAGCCTAAGCTACCGGGGGCTAAAATGCATTTTACTGGTACCAAATATTCGCCCTAGATTCTGCTGTTGTTGAAGTACAAGAAATGTTCAGCTGGCACTGGCATGAAGGACATCTAACTAATGCAATGTATCATCATGGAGAAACATTCTAATCAAATTAACACACCATGATGAAACAAAGAAAAGGGCTCATGACTCACATATAGTCAGAGCTAAAGAAAACCTCAAGATGAGCCACGTAGGGTCCAGCTACAGATAAGCTTCAGGCACCAACCCACCGATTAAAGCTTTACGTCAGAGCCGTCATAGAGTCTGAGGCCTGACCCACGGTCGTGCAATTAAAGAGGAAACCATAGCTATAAACCGTGATTGGGTTTAAAACTAGGCATGCAGACTGCCGCATGATATCCAAGTTATATCCAACCCTTATATAACGTTTTACTATCTTTTTGAATTGATCACGAAAATTAGGTTTTCGAACAATTCGTTTAAATTTATAAACTAAATCACCATAAAATATAGGTTCTGATACGCCTTGTTGCAGAGGAGTTTTTAACCCAAAGTTGTATTTAACAATTAACTCTGAGTGTCTGTGGTAGAATTTATAAAATGCTTTTCGAATTCTATGATATCTATACCCTTGTTTTATTAACTTAGCAGTTAAAAATAAAGTTCTGTTGTTGAAGTCATCAACATTAGAACACACTCTAGCAAAAAGAATAAGCTGAGAAATATATACACCATAGGAAGGAGAGCGAAGAACATCTCAATCAAGAAGGGAGAAATTTACTTTTTCAAAATTAAAATGATCCTGTTTATCTTAAAGTTTAGAAGAAATTATGCCATTTGTTATTGACAAGTTCAAGTCCAAAAACGGAGCTTCAGTATCAGAAGAATTCGCCTTATTTAACTGAAGTTCAGTGGGATTAAGAGTATCCTTCATATGTATTGTTGTGTGACAAGGAAATCCCACCCGAGGACCGGAATAATTTCGTCAGAAACGAGGCTCTGCCGAGTTTCTGACGAAATTATTCGGGTCCGAGGGTGGGATTTCCTTGTCCCACAACAATACATCATGATGGATACTTTTTCTCGCCCAATTTGTGACTTTTTAAGGTTTTATATGAATTCTGTCAGTTCCGCATATTTTTTTAGATTTTTTGCGTTTGTTCCAATCTAAAAAATAAGTTCACCAACGAATTTTCCAGATGCAGAAATGGGTGTAAACATAGTTTAGCACCTAAAAACGGAAGCGAAATAGCATTTCAAGCGTCGGTTTTGATTTTATTGGGGTTTGAAACTAGCGTTTGTATCAGTATCTATTGACAAAGACGTCGTGCCGCCAAACTGTGTCAGTAACGTGCGTCACATTGTTGTTGCATTTTAGTGACGTCAGAAATGTTTTTGACGTCATTCAACAATGCGAAAATGACGGACGCACTAAATATTGCCGTTTTGATATTTCTACATAATATTTTGGCATGAATTGCTCTGAAAACAGCCTAAATTGTTATGATTTGAAGTCACGTGGATGGGATAAGCAGGTCATGTGGATGGGATAAGCAGGTCACGTGGATGGGATAAGGAAATTCCGCACGGCGTTTTGCCTATGGAACAGCTTGTCTTGAGCGATAAGTGGGCGAGAAATATCTGACCTACCATTTGTTCAAAATAAGGGTTATCAATATTAAGTAAGTCATCTAAATATCTGGAGGTTGAGTAAAAAGCTACAATAATATCAGTTTGATTATTTTCAGACAGAGACAACATAAAGTCTCTCTCATAACAAAACAAAAACAAATCTGCAACAAGAGGAGCACAATTAGTACCCATTGGAATACCTACAATTTGTCTATATATAATTTCGAGCCAAATCTTATAAATATATAGTCCAAAAGATAATAGAGTGCATCACACAATTTCTGACATGACCACAATTTATATCGTTTAAGTTGTTCAGAAGTAAAAAATGCATTTTTATCATTACATGCCAAATAAAGTGAGTCCTCTCTGTTAAATGTTGTTCAATTAATTCTGTTAGGTTTTCTTTGATTAGCTTATGAGGCAATGTAGTATAGAGAGTAGAGAAATCATATGTAGACAAACTAGATGCTAGAAAACCTCTAGACTTCAAATTATTAAGAATTTTACCTGATTTTTTAATAGACCAAGATAAATTTTTACCATTTCTTTCATAAACTGTTGTGCAATATTTAATGACAAGGTTTCTAATCGCAGTGAGGCAAGAAGTCAATAGAATAGACAACTCAGTAGTTGTACATGCACTAGAATTAGCAATAAAACGCGATTTATAGGGTCGTTTATGAAGTTAAGGTAACCAGTATAACGTAGGAAGCTTGCTATGGACCTCATCAACAAACAACCCAAACTTAGCCCGACATTTTGTAGGGCCTGATCTGGGCCCAAACTGTTTGTAAAAATTATCAGCAGACGACAGTAGAATGTAAACATGACTGTTCTAAGAATACACAACGTGATTCTTAATACACCTTTGTTTACACTTATGACGTGTAGTTACCGGCTGATATCGGTGGTCAAATAAACACCGGTTATTTTATTGCAGTCTGTCTAATGGTTATATGTTTTACCAACACATGTTACCTGGAATACAATTTGAGAAAGCGTCTTGCAGACATGAGCCTGCAACGCAGCGATGTCTCAATCTGTGAATTTGAAGCTTTCATAACACTAGACTGCTACACAATCCACTATCAAAATTGTAATACGTACGAGGTCGGTGTAGCAGTCTATAAAACAAATGCTTTTCGCAACCTAGAATACAATATTGAGAAAGCGCCTGCAGACTTGATCATTTTACAGAGCAAGGGTCTGAATCTCGCTGATATCTCTTTTACTGCTTGGGCCTAAGGGCTCCACTCAATGAGGCGAAATTTTATTCAAAAGTAAATGTATCATCTTGTGCCATTACCTTAGTAAAGACGCAAAACATAGTATTGAATCCTTAAAACGCCAGCAAAATAACTACATCCGAAAATGTCTTCAAGCATAGAGACAAACAGTGTGGACCCAGATCAGTTAATGATTTTTGTGCAGAACTCGCCAAAAGATAAATTTTCATTTAAAAGGTCTTTTTTTGCGACAATCGTTTCTTCGGCCTAATACTGGATTTCTAATTGGGTTCGTTTACAAAGTGCAATGTCCGTGCACTAACTCTTAACGTCATGCTGAATGTTTTAATATATTACACTCACCCCAGTTTTTATGCTTTTTAACATGCATCATTTCAATTGTAAGTATGCATTTTCAATCAGAGTGGTAAAAAGTGTGGATCCTTATCAGACAGTGTTTTCAAAAAGGATAAGCCTGGGTTCACATGTGCGTATCCAGAGGGGGGAAGGAAAAATCACAAAAATATAGGGTTGCTTAGTACTGGTCCTGATCACCTGAAAAATCACACAGCTGCCAAGCCAGCATTCAATGTTGGGCCATCATCGGAACGCCAGCGAAACGCTATTTAAAAGGCGTTTCGCTGGCGGGCCGATGATGGGCCGCTTTTAGTACTATTTGGATCATCTTTCCCCTTATCAAAAAAAGTTGGACCCCCTTCTGGTAAAAATTTCTGGATCCGCGCATGGTTCAGCACTGCAAGGATAAACAGTGCGAGAAAGCATCCGTCTGTACATAAACTTCTTTCAGGAATATGACTAAATATAGGCTAATAAATTGATCAGCTATTGATGATTTTCATTTAGATTAAGCTATCTAGCGGTAAGGAGTGTATTTTCCGCTCTAGTTGGCCACGGATTTCAAATTCAGAATGTATCATAATCGCTCTTTATGCTATACTGACGTCGACTAAAAACGCCTCATTCATTATCACTGATTTCTTACCGGTGATATACAAAAATGAACAGCCACGTACTGCTTCTTTATGTAGAGGTTGGACGATGTTGGAAAATGACTTTAATTGATACGCAGGTGACCCGTTATTCCGATGACGTCATACAGACTCAACGTACACATGACGCCATTATGCACCGATCGCGTATGGTTTCAATTGCCAGTCGTTGGTCTGCGTTAACGTCATCCAAAACGGCCGCCTGGAACACGTGCCAGATTGCGTTTCCTCAGCAATCGTCGCCGGTTAAATACGAAAGACTTTTGCGAAAAGGTTGGTGGGGTAAGTTGTTTCGTTCAGCAGACGCATACAAACATTGTCTGAACATTATAAACTTATTTTTGGTAAAATAGAGACTGTTTTTCAATGGTATAAACCGTTTTTCCTGTCAACGGATTCTGTCTGGAAACAAAGCAAATGTTGCTAAAATCTTGTGTCACACGAAACTTGTGACCCCTGTCTCAAACCGAGGTCGTTTTCTCAGCCTCAAATATTCTTTTGACATTTTTGTTTTCACGAGATACGCTTGACTTATAAGATGTTACGTATAATGAACTAAAATTCATAACTTTAGTCTGACAAGTCTAAGAGATATTCACGTATACTTTTAGATGAGGCATTTTTTCTTGACGTCAGTATAGTTTCATGATTCTATTTCTTCTTTCAGTGATTAGAGTGGCATATATGAACTATTCACAATCAAAGGTACAGGCAAACTTATTTAGCGATAATTGCGTTTTTTATCCATCAATTTTACATTTGTTTTGGGTGCAAAAAAGAACCGTGTCATTGACACTGTTCTTTTGGATATCCACATTGATAATTCATTTTAATTACGCACTCTAGAGTTTTTAACTAGAGACATGCATAATGTATCCATTTAATAGAGCGCAAATGTAATAATCAGGATTTATGTACCTCTGATATTATTTCAACAAGTTGACTCGAAGCATAACTACTAAATGTAACACAGACTATGTTGCACCCCATGGTTGTGTTTCAGTAGTATTAGCGCGACATTTTTGTTTTGGCACAGTGATTAAGATTTCAGCTAAATGTCGCATACATACAAAATTAGCCAGGCTTAAGGCTATGCATTTACAAAAATATATGACTCCTAACTGAAAGGTCTATAAGTACATGCACTATAAAGGTAACGGGTAAACATATCGTGAACCTTAAGATATATTCGTATATGCACTTCGTTTACTATTGCTCTATTTACTGGTCTGATACAAGTCTGTCATAAAATTCGTATGCTGATTACGTTTGATCACGTTTCGGTCCCCTAACCTAATGCCAAGGTCACTGTGGTACCGAATTCGCCGAGTCTAAAAGAGCAGGTTTATGTGCAAACGGTTATCAAATTTTTGTCAATTTTTCTAAATAGAATAAACGTCGTATTCAGGGAAGCTAGAAACTCTTATAAGTAATCATATAGAGCAAATTTGTGAATATTTTCTAACGAATCAGTATAAACATGTATTTTGGGTGCTCAAAAGCACCATATCATTGAGACGGTTCTTTTGACTGCCCACAGCATATATGATTTAGATCAGAAATAACCAAAAAAACATATTACGAATTCTTATCTGGAGTCCTGTAACTTTTTTTTATTATTTTAAAATTAGCTTGTGAGGTGCCAAAATGTCTGAGGAAAAAGGAGAAGATCTGGATTTGTTAAAGAAAAATGGCAGCGTGGTACCCGTGGCTTCTCAGAATAGACGTCATAACTCTCAAGTGGATAAACCATGGTCATTCGTCGTAGCACTAGCATCATTTACAGCTCAGGTATAACATCACCCTCCCTCTTGATTTGTCGAATACAATATAGGGATCGAACATGTTTTTATGCATTAACATCTGCTGGACCCTCGATTGTGATGTTGATACCCGAGCTGAAAGGCGACTGTTTTAACGACCCCCGATGGGTCTAGGAGATGTTAATGTATCAGACAACCATGTTTGGTCGTTATTATTGCATAAAGCCATTTTGTCACTTGAGAAACTTTAGAAAAAACGCTTCAAAAAGTTCATTTGGCGCGCAAAAGCATGAAGGATTCGTATGTATTGAAAACGCCTGTTCCAGAGCAAAGACTTGTGTCATCCTATCGTCACTAAATTACGTTCATTTATTTGCAAGTTACTGTTGATGACATCAATGTTTGTGACGGCCTAGAGTGCGTATATGTAAGGTACAAAAGCCGTGCATCAACAGCACGTGAATTGCCTGATTAATACATGGGGTTTTGCCGGTAAAAGCATGGCTGTTAATAGCGTGCGACATGGCTTTTTATTCAATCTTATCACATCATTATCACATGACGCAGCGTCTGCGAGTGATATAATGCCATGCAATAAAATCGATAAACCACTAGTGGTTTACAGATTTTCGGGAAACGCAAAGACGTCCAATATAACGTTGCGTAAAAGGGCTAATCTTGACGTTTTCACACCAAAATGCAATTTTTAAGTACATTGTAATCTAAATGCCATGTGATAAATAGAATCTTATATTTGTGCTCCTGTATGATAGAATTTGTTAAACTATTTTATCTCTTTTCCTTAACTGGTTTACTGAATTCATTAAACATGAGCACTCATGTAAGATCCTCTATGATAGTTTTATGTTTCATATGTTGGCCGTAAACACAATCTACTGGTTCTTGGCATTTCAGCATTGATGAACTGCATAAATGTCATCCTCACTTGTGTTTTTACCTCTGGCTAGCACTCTATTTCGCAGAGAGTTTATGCCAAACTAGAACAGACTAGGATTATATATATATATATATATATATATATATATATATATATATATATATATATATATATATATATATATATATATATATATATATATATATATATATATATATATATATATATATATATATATATATAAGATGGGAGCAATAACAAATCCGAAACACTGAATGCCCAAATCCTTGCTCTTAATTTGGTTGTTGTTCAAACGTAAAAAAATGTTAAACTAGCATAGTGGTGTTCAAATGTACTCAATGTTCATCTTAAAGAAAAGGAAAACACAGTTGGACCAGCCAAAACAAGCATCTATTAACAGCCTAACAGCGCAAATATTTGGCCAAAGTAGTTCTCCTATTTCTCAATGTTTTAAACAGCTTATCTCAGACGCCATAATAATATATAATAACATCACAATAAATGCAACAGTGAATAAAGTAACAACAGATACCATTATTTGTTTACCAATTTATACTTGAGTGCACTTATTTGTCTTACTAAATTGGGACAGATAATAACCAGGTCGTAATAGATAGAGTTACCCTATTTATAAAATGTACATAACGCCCTATAAATGGGACATACTCAACCATCGAAGGCCTGATGAGATGCCATAGAAAACAAAACCTGGCCTCTCATCATGGTCTATGCCGATTTCGATCAATAAAGTCAACTGTCTTTTATGTGCCATGAAAGCAAATACTTAAATTAAAGCAACACTTTAATTTAATATCGGTTATGAATTTTGATCCAGAGGCACACGTTAACCATGTACCTTAATTCTAAATGAACAAAGTGCATAGTATGTACACTTCCTGTGGCTGTAACAGCAAACTAAACTGGAGACATTCACTGCATTCTAAGCAGTTTATTTTTTTACAAAATAATGTCAGCTTATACATGTACTTGACAATTTAGATAAAGTCAAATAGTCGTTTTTCACTTAAGTCATTAAAAAGTGATACGATTAGACTTTTATATGTATCCAGGTTGGAGACAAAATTTTCATAAATTGCATAAATTGAACCAAGCATTACTTATCTTATGATACTATTCAAATGACCATCGGTAAGACATTACGAAAAAAAACACAACCCCACTCTAAAAACGATTGTATTCAAGAATGCAGGTGTATTCTGTTGTCCGATTACAACAGCTCACAAACAAGTTAAATTGAATTTAAAATTATTAAATATAAGTGAGTATGATCAGGAAATACCACAATCAAACACTGCAGACCAACCCAGAGCACATTGAGGAAAGGCCACAGACATCAGGAAGGCAAACAAAGTAAAGCAAACAGCTCTTTCCTCCCCATCAAGATGATTGTTAAGTAACGCAAACAGCTCTCTCTTCCCCATTAAGAGGATTGCAAAACTAGGACGCAAGGTACTAAATAACAACACAAGGACCCAACACAGAAACCGAACAAACAATGGGAGCAATAATAAAAAATGAATCAATAACAACAACAGAACCACCGCCTTAGAACGGACACCAGCCTACGCCACCAGGGGCTAAACTGCATTTTACTGGTAGCAAGTTTTGCCTATTTGATGACAATCATCAACAAAATGAAACCATAAATATACAATTATGTCAAAACAAATCTTATCTTATCAGGTACAGTTTCCCTTGAGGATGAATATTTTTATGTCGTATCTGGAATGCGATAAGCTAATCTACCAGGGGTAATAGTATATGTAAATAGTAACAATACTTTGAAACTGAATGAAATATTTTTGTCTTATGTTACTGCGGGTACGACTATATACAATATGATACTGGCGCACGATGATAAGTAAAAGTAAGAAAGAGGGCATAGATCAGGAATCGATACAATCAAGCACCACACCTGATTAAGGCTACCAATGGGAAAGTGGCATCTTCACAATTAGACACCACAAAAGAGAGCCAAGAGGTCAGCCCTTTCCCAGAAAGTGAACGCAAGGCATTAATAAACAGATGCGCACGAAAGCATAACAAAAACAAGACAAAAATGAAATAAATGATCCACAAAAGAAGCACTGCCTTGGAACAGTCAGTAAAACTATTTTTACTGGAGGGCTTAACCCGGTTTCTTGGCACTTCACTGGCGAACATTGATAAACCCGTTTCTCAGACGACTTCTAAGGGCTATGTTTTGGCCTCATTACGTTATCACCTCTAGTTCATAACACTTTTCTATACACATAATTGGTAACTGCTCTATTTTCTATTTCAAAACATAAGATATTTTTGAATCATATTATCAGTGTTGGTTAACACTAGAGATATCCTTATTTAAAAGCCTGTCTTCTTCACAAGATCTGTCTGACTTATAAGTGGTCTGATTTCATATAATGTGTGTCAACTCGTCTAGATAATTCATATATACTTTACCTGTTTTTCAAACATGATGCGATTAGCATAATATCAATGTATTGCAACAGACTGTATGCTTGGTGGTCAACCCAATCACAGTTGGCAACTTTGCTTTCCTCTTTAATTGCACGCCGGTGGGTCGGACTTCAGACTCTATGACCGTTCCTACTCAAAGAATTATCCATTGATGAGATAGTAGGGGCCTGATGCTTTGGCTGTTTGTCGGGCACGCCTGGGTTTACCTTTGGATTTCTTTTGCTCCCGTATTTAGTTTTATTTACTGTTGAGTCCTTATCTTTGCTTTATCTCCTTGTTATATCTTGATTCATATTTTCTAGGAGATGATGCATTGATAAGTTAGGGGTCTTTCATGCAAACCAAATATTTATTTGTCTTGATCCACATCTGAATTAAGGGTGAGGTTGGCGCTGTGAAACCAGTTTAAGCCTTCCAGTATAATATTTTACTGACCGTTCCAAGGCGGAACTTCTGTTGTGGATCTTTAGTGTTTTTTTGTCTTGTATTTGCTAATAGCTAGGCGGCTAAGAGCCAAATTTTGGCCTGATTGTGCTATTCCGGATACAAGCATGAAATTTGGCACAGTTGTAGACCATGACTGACTAAGCTGAATAGGATATAGAACCACATTGGGAAATGCCTACTGCGCATGCGCAACGCATTTTATGATTTTAGGCTATTATCATAGAGCTTTCATACAGTTTGACTTTAAAGGAGGGGTCATGTTGGCTGTAGAATAATAAAATGTGGCAGAACTGATGTTAATTGTTTGTAGTTTAGTCCACTTTATTCCTTAATTGCTGCGCATGCGCATAAAATTTGAATTTTTTAACAAAAATGGTATTCTGTTTCTCTTTTATTTTAACTGCGCAAAAGCAGATGCCCCAATCAAAGGACCAAAGCATGTCTTCAATATAGGGACCTACAGACCTGTTAAGATGTGCATGTGCAGTGGGTTTCTTTTAACCGGATGTTGTTTAGACGACAAACAAAGCCCATTTATTTACAAGTATAATCTTTCACAAAAAAGCTCTGTCTACGTTAAACATATATAAAATTGTTATAAGACTTAAAAGTCAAATTTTAAGCAAAGAAGATAGTAGGCTTGTGGCAGACAGACAGACATGCAATCAGTTTTTTTGCTCAAGCTCAAATCCCTTGGAACAATGGACAGACGCGCTTACCACCTGAGTTACCGGTCTGGTCCAAAGTCACCACCACATATTTTCTTTGTGTTGACCAGTTTGGATTGCTTTGTCTTGGGGACGTCTCTGAAAAAGTTATGTTTAAGACAAGGCATTGACGTAGTTTCTGGCCAAGGGCAATATACGTTTTGATAGACAAACAGACAGACTCACAGACAGCCAGACAGGTAGACAGACATATATATTCTGCTGTGCTTGATCTCACAGACCTCATATCACTGCCTGTCGATGGACTGTCTCCAAACTGTCAGTGAACTGTATATGTATATTTGTGTCTCACTTCCCGTAAATGAACCATACCAAACATTAGTTAGTCTACGCCAGTATGTTTTATGTGGGTATGATAGCGTTACATTTTTTTAGGGGGGAATGCCTGATATGCCTCATAGTTTTGGCTGTGAAGCTACTGACTGGCTTCGAGGCATTTGTTCCCCCTGTCAAAAGATTTCGCACTTGGAGTCAGTGTTGTCATTTTGGATGGAGCCTCCGTTGCTCAGATACTTAAAGGTGTAGGGGCTAGCCCTATTCAGTGAGCAGTATACCAAATATGTTTTTAAACGTTACGTAATATCCACATTTTGTGCAGTTGATCAAGTGGATTTAGTGTGCGGCACACATTAGGCGGACAGTTTAGAAGCAAAACAAGGGAAAAACGAGGAAACGACAACCACCGGTGGGTAGGTCCATCAAGTAACTGTCGTACCGAAAAACTGGCTAGGTTTCTTGTGATAAGATGACAATAAACTATTTCATTATCTTTCCAACTGCTGTGTTTCTGGACATAAGATATGCCAACTAAGAAACAATAACCACAGATTGAGATAGATGTTGCACAATGAAAGTGCAACAATACTCTTGAGAGAATCCTGCACTGTACGGGAGAAGAAGCTTGGTCTTACTGTGTCCAGTTTGCGATATGCCTTCATTTGCGCCTTGTTTGCATGAGGAGGCAGATGCAAGAATATTTGCTCGTGCTACGGAAGCAGCTAAAAGGCCAAACAAGAAAATAAGCAGTTGCGCTGTTTATACTGCAATGGTAGTTCTGGTCATACCTGTGGTGCAACAGTTGTGAGTGGATGAACTGTGGGGTTGGCAAAAATCGCTGGCTTTCGTTGGTGTGAAATCAAATTGTCTTGCTTTTTTATTCACTCACATGGTGCAATAAAACATCCTTTCTCATTGTTCGTGGAAAACGGTGGGTAAGCTTTCCAGCTGTAACTGGGTATTTTGTTAAAATTAACTCTCTCCCTGAAAAGCCACCTACAGATTGCCTTTGCACCATTGAACGATTCATCACAGTAATGTATGACTGTATGACAGTCCTTACGAAGGTGGCTTTGTACCAGCACAGTTTAAAGGCCATATATCAAGGCTCATGTGTTAGGGTCAGTACTAGAAAAGGGGAAATGATTACCAAGTCCAGCAAACTGTGATGGATAGAACTAGACCCTGGAATGTACAGTCCACTGTGGACCACCATACCACAAGCATCAAAATATTCTCTTGGTCTTGTGAGATATGGCTGTCTTCAAGGTCGCAGAAGTACAAAATGCAGCTTTCCATAGTATGGCCCTTTGTGACTGTGGTGGCAACTTTGAACACTACATTTCTGTAAATTGATGATTGTTTTTAAAATAGGTAATGTTCAATAACTGAAAATCCTTGAGAAGGCAGTGGCATATCAGCTTACATACAGATTATGGCACATATTGCCAGCTCTCTTGTTTAAATGTCACTTTGAAAATGTACACGTTTGTATATAAGATCAAGGTTGAATTGTCATCTTGGCCCAGGTGCCAAGTAACTAAAAATAAACGCAAACCAATGTATGGACATAAGTCCAAAAGACAGTCAAACACTCTTCAGTAAACTCCATAAAATGAGTTAAAGTCGAAGTTACATAACGGTATGTAGTCATTCAAGAACATGATGGGTAAGCCATGCATGTCCCCAGCATAACAAGAAAAATTCATGTCAAATGCTGCGCTATAGAACCACTGTACTCGAACAGCATGGTTATCACGGGTTGGCTGCTGTCAAGGAGGGCACAAAATATACCGTTTAAGCGTACCTAGCTGTTAAGAAGGGTAATATTTTTGTCAATATTTACTTTGGAACATATTCTGTGCGTATTATTGTCACGTATATATCCAGCTGTATATCTGCTTAACAAAGATTTAAGTGAGTTATGCGTTAGTCGATACAGCACCTGAGTTATGCCAAAAAGTTTATGTTTTCCTGAAAAAAGGAGGGAAGCCAATTTTATTTATGTTCTGGAATATATGCTTTCTTTAGTTAGGTTAGATAAAATGCAAAATATTAGTACTTTAATGCGCAAAAGTTCGAAATCTGATGGCAGAGCATTTTGAAAGTTATTGACTAGTGAAACTGGTTTAAGCCCTCCAGTAAAATACTTTTACTGACCGTTACAAGGCGGTACTTCTTTGGTGGATCATTTGTGTTGTTTCTGTGCTTTCGCGTCTGCTCATTGCTGCCTTGTGGTCACATGCTTGGAAAGGGCTGACCTCTTGGCTCTCGTCTGTGGTGTTATATTGTTAGATTGTTACTGTCACATTTGGTATCCTGTGTCAGATGTGGTACTTGATTGTTTCGATTCATGAGCTTTGCCCCATTCTTAGTTTCATACTGTACGCATAGTACTACATATATCGGCTGTTCTGGTCCAGTGACAGGGTCATAGATTGCATACAAATTGATTATATTTAGACCCTTGACTACTAATACAATGCCCTTCGTACTAAAATTTTGGGTACAGCTACAAAATGGTTTGTTTCTTTACAAAATGCAAAACATTTTATTCATTCACTTATTCTTCATTATGTGATGCCATTAAATCATTACTAATGACTAAAATAGCACCTCATTAATCTGTGAACACATTTCGTACACATAAAAAATCCTACTGGCTATCCATAAATTGGCTGGTACTTAGCTAGTTTTAGAAGTTAAGGGCTCCAATAGACCCAGAATGGACTACAATACCTTATTGCAACTGAAAACATCATCATGAAAATTAATAGCTGTAAAGAAGTAGCTCGTAGAATGGATCACATTAAACCAAAGTAATATAGTGTGTGCCCTCATCAACTGCAACTGACCCACAATGACTGCACTGTTCTAGTACAGTGGCTTTCTAGTTTGAACGCATACGCATCAGAACTTATTGGATGAATGATTGTGCAGAAAACAAATATTTCCCAGTCAATAGATATACGTATTCCATTTATTCAATGGTTTCTACCGTTTTGACATCTTTAAACGAGATAACCGGAAGCATTAGTAAGTTCGCGCATGCGTGATTATGGAAACTATTTAAAAATATATTTGTTTATGTCTTTTAGGATATCTAGAGATATGGTGGGTCGATTTTTACCACGTTAAACGTAAATATTGATCTTTGTAGTCAAGTGAGACCAAATTTTCTATAAGGGAAGTGAATTTTGCCTTGTGCATGTGCAGAGGAATTTTGTCGAGGTGGTTCTATATCTAAAAATCATCAGCTCACCAACTTTAACAAATGTGGAAAGTTTCATGCTTGTATCCGGAATAGCACAATCTTGGCTCTTAGCCGCCTAGCTATAAGCCTTTGTGCGCGTCTGTTTATATGTGCCTTGTGGTTACCTGCTGGGAGAGGGCTGCCCTCCTGGCCCTCGTTTGTAGTGTCTAACTGTGAGTTTGTCACTTTCCCATTGTTATCCTGGGTCAGGTGTGGTACTTAATTGTATCGATTCCTGATCTTTAGACCCTACCTTACTTTGCATTTGATTGCATTTTAATCAAAAAATATATTAAGCCCAATAACCAGCTATCTGTCTGGAAGAGAAGATGGCAAAAGCTAACAATAAGACATTAACAGTTTCAATAATCATTAACATTTAAACTTTACCTCTGAGGCTCAATCCAATAAATAAAATGCATATTGTTAATCTGTTCCATTATACCATTTTCTCAGACCGAAGCAATAGCATGTAACAGTAATCTTAGGTCATCAGAACATGGCGAATTAATTATACGAAAAACCAAGACGTCATTTTACACCGGCTCATTTACTTTCTCAGCCCCTAAGCTGTGGAACACTTTCCTTACACCAATTTAACAAGCAACATCGTTGAATATATTCAAAAGAGCTGTGATAGAACGTATTTTATTTTAGATACTCAATTTTCATAATGTTAAATACTTTTATACAAGGTTACTGTACATGTCTATCGGAACACACCGGGTGTAAACTGTAGAATACAAATGTGCCACTTAACATAAGACTGTGATATACTTTTAATTTATCTGAAACTACATATTTTAAGTCATACCATGCATGTTTCTATATATGTACATATTACTGTTCGTTTTGTTTCTATGTTTATGTATCATCTTATATGTGCATGGGGCCATATGGTAAACTGGCCATTGTGCTAAATATGCCACCCTCTTAAAATATTTATAAATAAATAAATAAATAACAAGCTATGTTTAGCGTGACAACATTAACCACTGCTTCAGTATATAATGCCAAATTGGAAGTCATTACATTGGTTTAAACAATGTTTATTGATCAATACTAATACATGTTAAGATTAAAACAAGATTAGAATATAGGATCTAACATTTTAACACTTCAGTCAGTTTAACATCTCATTTGTATTTTCTTTTTTGTCAGAAAACTATAGTGTGTTCAGCTTATATAAAATCAAACATAACATGCTGTTGGTTCATTATCTATTGTCGCTCCCATATTACTTTTGTGTGTGTGTGGGGGGGGGGGGAGTGTTTGGTCCATGTTCTTGTTTTGTTGTGCAGTGCGTAGTGTCCTTTCTAGTTATCTTCTGAGAAAGAGAAAGTTGGATGCTTTACTTTAATTGTCTTCCAGATGACTTGCGACTGTTAGTGTTCTGGTTCTCTTTATTCACTGCCATGGGTTGTTCTGCAGTGAGTCATTGTGGTATTATTTAAGTCATGCTCACTTACTATTAGAAATACACCATTATGATATGAGTATGCTTTTATGTATATTACAGAGTTTGTTAGGTGGCTATGTGTACACTGGTGGTATATTCTACAGTGTGTTCCGAGAAGAGTTCCCTGAGATCAGCACTGTCGCAATCAGCTGGGTATGTGCGCTGCCACTGACGCTTTGGTTCATTGGAAGTAGGTTACCGAATTCTTAACAATGTACGTTAGAGTAATCAAACAGCAATATGATTTAATATAATCTATTATCATATGACGTCGCGTCTGGGAGTGAAATAACACCATGCAATAGAATTGATAAACCACTAGTGGTTTATAGATTTACGGGAAACGTTATGACGTCCATAACAACGTTGCGTAAATAATGACAAAATTATAATGTTTTACGCCAGAAATGAGATTTCAAAGTAATCTAAATGGCATACGATAAATAGAATCTAACATTCTTGCTCTTGTATTATTGAATATATTAAACTCGTTGCGAAAAAGAGATAAAATGCTCGGCAAGCCTCGCATTTTATCTCTTTTCCCCAACTCGTTTAATAAATTAAATAAAACAAAAGCACTCATGTAAGATCCTCTATTTATTACATAATTCATATCTTCTACAAGTGTTTGTAACACTGAGTCAGTAGCATGAACTAATTTTTTCTTGCACTTTTGATATGGATAGTTGTAATTATACATATACTTGGGTATATGTAATAGTTAAACCATGGGTTGTCCACCTGTATGTGGAGATAATCCACGAGCTTTAGCGAGTGGATTATCTTACGTACAGGTGGACAAACATGGTATAACTATTTTATACCACATACATCAGTCTAGACCTTGCACATCATGAGATATTTCGTGCTAAAGTTGGTAAGGGTGGTACAAAAATTCTTAATTCACCCTTGTTTTCTCAGCCCGAACGTCACCTTTCTTGTACACTGGTTGTATATAAAATCACACACATCGTCCTTTAGTGACGTTATTGTAATGTAAAAGTAACGTCATCACCTGATATCGCATCTCAGTAAATCCAGGGAAATATGTGAGTTAAATTTTTAAATACACATGCGGAACTGAAACGTGAACGAGAAAAATAACATACATATATCATTTGTATGCGGAGCAGATTGGGAAATCTTGTCATCGAGACAACTTAATGTTAACACTCAGCAAACCTCCTGGTGCCTAATGGTTACCCTTGGTCCATAATTTCTACATGTACATGTATCAGCCCATTGGCATTTACGACACTTTTATAATTATACTTTATACAAACTGTACAACCAAGTACAATATTGGAACCGATGAATTTCGTATTTTGCATCTCTTATATATTTCAAAATGACATTTTATTACACATGAACTGCATTGTATTTCATTACGGAGCTATTTTTGTTAACGTTTGAGAAAATTGTATGTTAAAATTTTTCTACTTGAGCCTGTTTATTTAGTTTTGAAAAAAAAGAAAAAAAGAAAAATCGTTTACTATGAGTTGTTATATTTTAAGTTAAATTCGCACTAGGCAGTCTTGTCTAGCAGCTACACTGAGAATATATTCATTTTAGTTATGTAATACCGGGTGATTATTCCTTTTAACTATAGCTACAAATAACACACAGCAAAACTCTAATCCTGTAGACTTTGAGTAGACGAGATTAGTTTAAGCTTTATTTTATTTGTAAACTTTATTTGTACAATACATCAACAAATAAACACTTTAACACTGATAATAAAGCATTATACAGAGATTCAGAAAAAAGTCAGCAGACTTAATTAAATATATATCCCTTAATTATTCAAATATAATGGTCTCTATCCCATTCCTGCTTAATGGAATGTCCCACACGTAGTAACTGAAAAAGTAAATTTCCATTGTAGGGGTTGTTGTATGGTATTTTTTCATTTTTAGTTGAAATTTTAATAGAATTTAATGCAAACAGTGCAACCCCTGATCAAACGATAAGTGTGTATGATCAACGTGTAAGGTAGCAGTTGATTCTAATCTTCAAGTTCGCGTTGTGTTTTAAAAGTCTCTTTAAGAATTTCTAAGGCTTGTAAATTTCACCAACAACTTTCACAATTTTATAATTTTATTAAATCTTCTTAAGTCCAACTAAAATACTTCTAGAAACTATCTATAACCCAAAGTTCCGAAATCTGAAGCTCTGCCACTGGGTTTCATCTTATATACCATGAGGTCACGTGAAAGAAGCTGACCGCAGCGCCACCTAATGCTATCATCACTAACCAATCATATTTCAAGTTTACTATATAACGCCCTCTACATAGGTAAGCTTCCATTTATATCAACCAATCAGAAGATACAAAAGTGACTCATAGTCACACCAGTTGCGCAATTCCCCAAAGGTCATATGATTAAATGTATTGCGCAATCCTGCCAATCAATGTCAGAATTGACACAATCTATTTATGGGGCTTATGTAATTTTACTAAACTAAGTAACATCTGTCATCATGACCTTTTGAAAGTGTTAAAACATCCCATCAAAATTGACAGGTTAATAAATATGACATTTGAAAAACAATAACAAAATGGTGTCAGAATTCCCTATAAAAACATAAACATGTCAATCACAGATGTCAACACCGCACCTGGCTGAACACCTGCGTCCTATCCAAACCAAGCATTCACAAATATTGTAAATACCCACAGGCAATTCACAATTATTATGAACTCTCACAGATGAAACCAGTGGTTATTTTATAAACGACGCGTTTTGTGACGTCATATTGGGGTCTGCACTGTTTGCCTATGTCCCATAAAAAGGATGCTAAGCTTAAATATATTAGTATTTACTTCAACTTAGTACATAGGCATGGTAATTCATATATATAAACATTTTATTTAATTGAAACGTTTGATTTGATCTGTTTTCTATATTAAAGGTCCTATTGGAAGTGCAATCATCAATGCTCATGGATGTCGTCTATGTGGACTGATTGGAGGGGTAATGGCGTGTACCGGTCTCTGTCTTAGTTACTTCACTTCAAGCTTCTACATGATATTAGTGTTTTACGGACTTCTTGCAGGTACAGGTACTTGTATGCGTGTTCTTTTTTTAGGTACAGTAAAATCTGTGTAAAACGGCCAAAAACGGTTTTCAAGATCAATTAATGCATAATGCAGGTCAAAAGTATTGCAGAATGGGAGCATTCTGCAATACTTTCAAACTTCATTTAGCTACCAGTTGTCATTAAGATCTTTGTCTTGTCTTTTGTTGAGTGGACGTTTTACACTGGTGTTACTGTAGTTAGTTTAATATTGGTCCAGCACATAAGAATTTGGAACGTATCGCATTGTTAAGTAACGAAGGACTCTGCACCTATGCCAAATTAAGAAAGAGGGCAAAGATCAGGAATCAATACGATCAAGTATAACACCTGACCCAGGATATCAATGGGAAAGTAACAAACTCAAAATTAGACATTACAAACGATTGCCAAGAGGTCAGCCCTTTCCCAGCAGGTGACCACAAGGCATCAATAAACAGAAGCGCACAAAAGCATAACAAACACACGACAGAAACAAAAGGCCATATATACTACAAAACTTGATATTTCCATTGTTTCCACGCAACAAAATGATTTCATGCATGAAAATTAGAGTCAAAATCATTTTTAGTTTTATTTGATAATTGATAAATTTATATGAAGTCAATAATCAGGTGAATATGAAGCCCATGTATGGTACTAAGAAAAGGCCATACAATAACTGAGCTCAACTAATACCATATTTAGATGAAAGAATAAAGTAAAACATCTATAGCCGTCTTTTATTTCGTGAGCTATAAACCTAACCACCTCCGATCAGATGTATTTATTATCTAGACCTATGCTGAGCGTGCTCTTAAACTGTTGATTATTCATAATACATGTTCGGTAATTTATGTTGATACATTGGATTCAAACTTTCAATCGTTTTTATGACTTTCTATCGATTGCAGTCAAATTCAAATATGTTTTAGAGAGGTAGCGATGAAATGATTTTTTTGTTTTTATATATATGACGCACCAAATAAACAGACGCGCACAAAGGCATAACAAACAAAAGACAGAAAAAAACATAAAATATCCATCTATTATTAGCTCAAAATATTTTAAAAGGTGAACGTTTTCGCGGATCCAGAAAGTTTTGTGAGAGAAGTTCCGCATTTGACAACGTTTTTTTAGTTGATGAGGGGAGGGAGGATCCAAGTACCACTATAAGCGGGCCATAATCGGCCGCCCAGCGAAACACTCGAGTTACCAAGAGTTCACAAGAACTAAGCGACCATTGCTATATATTTTCAGGATTCGGCTTTGGCATAATGTATGTTGGCTTTATAACAGCTGTCAGCCAGTATTTTGAGAAGTACAGAACCAGTATGACTATATTGACGACAATAGGACCAACATTTGGCATGGCTGTCTACTCATTCCTCGTTCCTTACTTAATCAACCATTATACCTGGCGTGGAACACTCTTCATTCTAGGTGGAATGTCTTTAAACCTTTGCTGCTGCGCATGCGCTCTATTTCCACAACAAACCAAGCGTGGGGCAAAACGCTCATGTAATGTTATCATTTTAAAACGTACACATTTTTTCCTATTGTGTCTCCAATGTTTTGCTACGATTGTTGCTAATACAATGGTAGTAGTTCATCTTCCTGCATTGATTCTGTCAATGGACATTGACCCGTCAATAGCGTCTATGAGTTTGACTGCCTATGGCGCTAGTAACTGTGTTGCTAAGATGCTTTACAGTGTATTCGGTTACGTAACAGACGCCGATGTAAGCACGGTATATACTGTTTCTTTATTATTCTGTGCTGTGGCAATGGGATTAGTACCTGTGCTACCCAATGTGGAATGGGTGTTATGTTGTGTAGGTGTTCTAGGATTCACGTATAGTGTTACTGGAGGCCATATTCTTATGGTGATTTTGGAGTTTGTAGGAATTGAGAATTTCTCAGATGGTGTAGGAGTGAATCAGATATTTAAGGCAGGGGGAACGTTGGTCGGTGGTCCTTTAGCAGGTACGTATTAATAGATTTTTCGCTTACTGTAAAGGCGGCAACTTTAATATTCATATTTGGGCGTGGTTTGGCTATTTCATCTGCTAAACAAGGGAAATCAGGTTCTATTTATAATTTGGTGAATAATAAATAAGTTGTTTGGGCCACGCAAACGTGCGTGCATTTTATGAAAATTCTAACCGTATACACACTGAACTCACATATATTAACCCTTAAAGCGCATAATCACAAAATGTATGTTTTTGTTATCCACTGAAATATTTGAAACCTCATAGACAGACAGTGTTGACCCAGATCAGACTGCTCCTGTAGGGGCAGTCTGATCTGGGTCCACAATGTTTGCCTCTATGCTAATGTTAAATAGCCATTGTCAGATGCAGTTATTTTGCTGGCGTTTTAAGGACTAAATAATGAGTTTGGCGTCTATACCGAGGTAATGACGCAAGATAATACAGTTACTTTTGATTAAAACCACGCCTCATTTTCAGCTTTTACCTATGCCTAAGATTTCCCAGTCCTATTTACGAATTCATGAGGTGCCGCCTTTACAGTACCCAAAAAGTCATTTAATAGCACAGTTTGTCAAAATAAACAATTAAAAATGACGCACTTCCAAAGTACTTTTAGTTTCTTATGATAAATAGGCCTCACCGCGACAAAACCTGTCTTTGAGATTATCGAGAAAGTGAGGTTCAAACCAGTCTATTCAGCTACAGAGACTAGCTACAGAATTAAAATACCGCTCGTAGCAAGTCATGATATTATACTGTCCAATAAGGGAATAACAAAGTTTGAAAACCACCGAAAACAGGTTTTTCTCTCGTCAAGGCTCAAATAGAATCTTAATTGTTTCGCTACTGTATTATTTAAGTCGTCGCAAAAAGTGATAAAATGCTTTGCAAGCCTAGCATTTATCTTTTTCTCCAAATCATTTAACAAATTCAATAATGCTTGAGCACTTATGTAAGATCGTCTTTTATTTCAATCACGCTTTGACACATGTATTATGGATGAGCATCTTAAAGGCACTACTATACTTAAGGAATCTTCTAACGCATACAGTTAACAATTTACTACAAACGCTAAATTACGTTACATGTTTCCAATATTTTGTTGTTAAACAATAATTCAATATTATTCACATCATGTGTGAAAATTTAAGAACAATAGCATGGGTATTAGCCAAAATACAGCTTATTTAATTTGAAAGGGTTAAAATCGAAAGTCACATTAATTGTAATTTAGGCTCAAATCTGCGTTTTAGTGAGACAATTTCATTTGTCATGCTAAACAATGTAAAACGTTATATGTAACACGAAATCCACGTCAGACTTAGACTCAATGACGACCCTGGCACGAAAACCTTCATCGGTGGGTCAGTGACTGATGTTTGTCTTTGGCTGGGCCCAGCGTAGCTCAACATGTTTTTTTTCTTTAACACTGACTGTCTGTGAGTTGAGAGCCCTTTTCTTTATTTCATCACAGTATACTTATAGATTTGATTCTTTTTCCGTGATGATACAATGGATGAGTAAGGAAACCTCCATGTGACCACAACATTTTTTTCTGATTTGACAACAGCAAAATCAATGGCTAATATCTGGTAGTTAAATTAACTTAAGCCCCTAGTGACTTCAGCTTAGCGTTCCAAGACGGTGATTATGTTGGTGTTGCTTCATTGTGTATTGTTGTCCCCATTGTTTTGTGTGGTTGTGAGGGGGTCGTTATATTTGGTCATTGTTTTGTTGTGCATTACTTAGTGTCGTTTCTTGTTTTGCAATCGTCCGCTGGGGCGGAGAGAGAGAGAGAGAGCTGCTTGCTTTACTTTAATGCATTTTAACGCCATTTGACTGTTAGTGTTCTGTGGCTCTTCCTCACGGTGTCGTGACCATGGGTAGGTCTGCAGTGTGTGATTGTGAAATTTTCTGGTCATAGTTTTTCATGTGATTTTGCTCAATCCAAATATAAAAGTCCACACTGTAAGTACCATCAGCAGGGCTCTGACTAAATGCTTTACAAAGGTCATCTTGCTTAAACCTGGTCCAAACCCAATCGAGCACATCTGCGATGAGATTGTCGACAATTATGCAATTATTTGTGTATGCACAATTTTATAGATGTTGAAACTAGACCCTGGATGAGTTTTCTTATTTTATGAATAATAAAATATAGACTGGCCACTTACCTTTCAAACAGAATGCATTGACAAATCGCTATTTTGTGTACCGTATTGATTTGTTTGGAAAAAAAAGGATACATTTTGCGACTTTCGTTTTTTGAAGTTTTCAACTCAAACATCAATTATCTTAACGTTTATGAGTCAGTTGTCTCTGAAAATAAGCATGCATTATTGGAAGGCATTGGCCTAAAGTATTCCAAAGTACTTTTTAATTCGAAATTCAAGTTTCCCAGAAAGTGCCAAAACAAAAGTGCATGCGTTAGAAGATTCCTTTGGTGTATGTTAATGAAATTTCATCAGTTTTTATCTGATACAAATAATCAATAAATCAGTATATAATTAATATGATCATTCATTATAATATTAATGGCCAAATCTTTGTAGCACTTTTAAAATATGTATACATTTTTTCGTTTCTTGTTATTATCAAATTTATAAAGTGCAGGAAAAAGACAGCGCTTTGATTTTTACGTTCACTTTAAAACTACATTTTGCTGTAAAAAAGAAATAAACAAATATTAGTTTGAATCAAGCACAATTGAGAAAACAGGGCAAGCAATTATTACATAAGATACATTTGGATAACACCTAAATTGCATGATTTCACATGCTTTTATTTCACCACGAAACTATTTCTATAGTTTGATGCCACCAAAATAGCAAACGTTTCTGATACTTAAAGTTTTGTATGAGTGATGCCATGGCAACTATTAGGCGGGTGCATAATAAAGGGTGGGCTTGTGGAGGTTTTGTTGTAATACAAGGTGATCCTCGAGAGGAATTTATGTAATCAGCAATGTCAATGATGTATACTAAAAGCAATGTTGGCCCTAGAACTGTGCCCTGGGGGTCACCAGAAGTTACATTGGCGGGTTCGGAGGTTTCACCATCAATGACATCCTGTTGTTGATGCCCGGGTACGAATTATGTGACACAGTTCAGAGTTCCATTCCTGTTGCTGTAATATGACATTTTTATGTCAAGTCTTTGATGTGATACCTTGTTGAAGGCTTTCACAAAATCTAGAATTCCCATGTCGATCTGACGTCATTGATTAAGTCTTCTGTTGATGTTATCGGTAGTAAGTAATAGCTGAGATTAACAAGATCGATGAGCTAGAAATTCATGTTGATTTTCATGTAATATATTGTTGTAATGTAAATAGTAAATAATTTGCGCAACAGCGATGTATTCCAACATGTTAGAAACCACAAGTGTAAGGTTAACTGGGTGGTAATTTGTGGGTTTGGTTCTATCCCCCTTTTTGAATATTGGTACAATGTTTGCATTTTTCCAGTCAGTTGGTATGTCTCCAGTGTTTAGCGATTTTGAAAAATAATTTGAAGTACTGATGCTATTTAATTAGAAGTCTGCTTTAAAACCAAAATAGGCATTTTATCTGGACCACATGCTTTCCTTGGATTGAACCTCTTCACACAACCAATGATACCATTCAGAGATATATCTATTTTTGGCATAGACTGATGTTGTGGCTGACGGTTATCTGTCATATTCTTCATTGTTTTTCTTTTGTAAAAGCAGAACAAAATTGACAGTTAAACATTTCAGCCTTATCTTTTGCACTCTCAGCAATATTACCATTGCCCTTCAGGGTTCATTTACTTACATTGTCTTGTTTTCGTGATTTAGTATATTTCCAAAATGACTTTGAAGTTGAATCACTTTCAGGTTCAAGAAGATTGTTTATGTACTTATTGTAATCTGCATGTAGCACATTCTGCATGTAGCAGGTTCCGCACTGTTTTACAATAGCCATGGAATGCTTTGAGTGTGTTACTACTAGATTTTTGGCTTTCTTATATATGAGCGCCGATCTGACAAAAGGGTCCTTCGGGCATTTTAGCAGTTTTTGTGTAATCAAAATTTCAAAAACGCCTAAATTTTCAAGATTTTGCATGTTATTACAATAGATTCAATCTGCTTCTAACATGTAATACAATCAAAGTCGCAAACAGTTCTGATAAAATTAAGTGATACATATAATTATGTTGCCATGGCAACAGCTGTGCATATGGACTACACACTTATTTGAAAACAGGGTACCTCATTTCAAATGCTTTTGTAAACAATGGATGTTCGTATGTGGGCTATTTGTGCAGTCTATGTAATTGCATACACAACAAATTTACAGAAACAAGAAGCATTCTTGAAATATTGCTCCTAGTATCTTTGTATTAGCGTCATATGTTAACACAATGACGTTGACGTCAGAACGTCATTAACAACGTTAAGTGACGTCATGTTTAAAACGCATCGTATATACTAGTTTAAATGCTTATATCTTTGTTATTTGTAAAGATAATCTCTTCAAATTTTCTGTAATTGTTCACAAAAGCTATGTCTTTCTTTCTCTGTAAATATCTCAATTTTGCTTTTTTATTGCCAGAAGGTCCCTTTTGTCAGATCTTGGCTCATATATTTCTTTTTCCTGATCATCTATTTTATTTCATTTGTCATCCATGGGGTATCCGCTTTACCTTTAATTGTCTTTTTTGGTATGTTGCTGTCTATTGATTCAAAAATTTCCTTTTTAAAACTGTTCTTATCACTTTCAACTGAGGTTGATGAATGATTATTTTCGATATACTGGTCCCTAAAGGTGGCCATAGTTTTGCCAATCTGCTTTCTTAATGTCATAAACTGTACCTGAAGGTATTTTATTCACTATAGGTTTTGCTAATGTGGTAATTGAAAGTATATTGTGGTCACAATCTCCAAATTGAAGCGTTGTATCAAGCCCAGGTGGGTAGTGATCAATAAGTCTAAAATCCTTCCTTGGCGCGTTGGGGTTTTGTTGACTTGCTCTAAATTATAGTTCATGGATATTTTTAAAAGTTTCTTACAGTGAGTTTTATCCCTAGCCCCTGGTGGGCATAGTCAGTTATCCAATTCTATATCGCCTAGACTTAAATCTTCCATCAGGAACTTTCATGTTTTTATATGGGTGTAAAGTATCTGCCTTATTGAGAGACAAATCCAACTCATCAAGAGCGTCCAAAGTAGATTTTGTCACGTGCCAATCAATATTACAAAAGTCGCTTCTAACCTCCATATATTCTTCACTATGGAAGATAATTGCTTCAAATTTTCAACTAATGCTCTTAACATTAGCTGGATTTTGATCGTTTGATTATCACAGCCATAAGATACATTTTGACATAGCTTGGCCATTAAAATAAGAAACAATGATCAATTTTTCTTTGCTACATACGCCCTAGCCACATATATTTTTATTCAGTGTTACACTCTGATAATCTGTTTAATAACTCTTAACCTTTATATTTTCAGGTATTCTTTACCAGACCACGCAAAGCTACGGAACATCGTTTTATGTTAGTGGTATTGCCATGACACTGGGATGTCTGCTGATGATCCCATCTCTCATAACTAAGTTTAGAAACAGAAATAAAAGCTTGCCCACAGAAGAATACATAATATAAGATTACTTTTGTCAGCAGATGTAATGCGTATATGCAACAATGGCAGCAAATGTGTATTTACCATTCTATGTTTTATTGGACAATGAAGTTTTCGTAGAAGTTTGTGCAGTTATTGTTCAATTGAACACTCAAGCAAACTTATAAACGAACACCCAATAACTGCAATATAATTGCGTCATTTTTTTTAAAATTTAAAAAAAATCTAGGTCTGGCTTTAACATTTTTTCAACAATCTTGCAAAATTCCCTTTGAATGATCTAAATTTAATATGATAACAAGTCAATTTAAGTCTTTAACAATAAGAATATTCCCTCCGGGATTCGAAAGAATAACAAGGAACATTAACCTTATGGGAAGGATGTAATTTCACAATACATGCCTGGTAAAATTTGTAAATGTAGCCATAACAGCGCCCATGAGCTGTCAAACATTTTGAAATCTGTGTCAGTTTCATTTTGATGGATGGCATGTTTATCCAAATTGTTATAACATTAAATTAGCTTAATTTTGAATGAAATTTTGCATAATAATTGACTATAACTTATAGAGGCAAGGTCTGAAATGTTTTAAATTGTATAATCATTATGATTTTATATCGGAAAGGACCAGGTATTCATTTATAAGTTTGCTTGGGTATTTATGTGGATATATTCAGGAAGGTCTTGTGTATTCTTATCATGATTGTCGTCATGTTCTATACTTTGGAAGCCCATGGCCAAATGGTATGCTTGAACTGGCTTGCTGGAACCTCCGTTGGTGATCCAAACGAATAGTATAAAATTTTCACGAAGTGCCCATTAATTTAGATACATTAATAAAATATTTTTTCCATAAGAGTTTGTCATTTACATTAATGCCTTTTCAAACCAACTCGATGTGACCAAGATTTTTCTACACCATTTACATCACGGAACTAACAAAAGGCATAGTTTTTGTGTTTTTCTCGTTTTTTGTGCCCTTTAATCTGATATGCAGAATAACCTACATTCAAAAACCAAAGCGATTCCACAAAATTAATTCGCAATTTACTCTAATACAATTTCACACTTACCAAAAACAACTGCATATTAGAATTATTGGACATCAGGATTTGGCACTTAGAATTAAGTTCATTAATACGGATATGTAGAATGCAGTATGCAGCTTAGATAATATCGTTTGTTGCAATTTCATTTATATGATGCTTTGAAAATTTGAAAAAAAAAACTTTAAAATGCAACTTTTCCATGACGTTAATTGTCAAAAATTGTCCATAAAATCTTTCAAAATGCTTAAGCCCTGTAGCTATAGAATGCCAAGATAAAATGTAATAAAAAAATAACGAATGTTGCTTTATTTGTGTTGCGTTCAACAGGTATAAAACAACATTAAACTATGCTGATCAGAAGTCCTGACAAAAGGAGGCCAAGTATTTTTATAGATAGGAAAATGCATTGAAAAGTATTATCAGGAAATATCAATATCACAAACTGCAGACCAACCCACGGCACTGGGAGAAATAACTACATGAAAATCCAATTAACAAGACATCCAACAGACAATAAAAGCAAAGCAACCAGCTCTCTCTTCCTCTTCAAGGTGATTGGAAAACTAGAAATGACATAACGTAAAGAAATGTATACCAATTCAAAGACCAACACAGAACCCCCACAAACAATGGGAGGTACATAAAACATTGAATCTAAACAACAGAACCACCGACTTAGATCGGACAGCAGCCTAAGCCACAGTGGGCTTAAAAGCATTTTACTGGCACCAACTCTTTGCCCTGGATTCTGTTGTTGTTAATGCACAAAAGTGTTAAGCTCACATGTTGGCTTCCTAACTTATGCAATGCATCATCACTGAGAAACAATCTAAACACAATAACACACTATGATGAAATAAAGAAAAGGGCTCATGCGACTTTATGCGGCTTGTAACGCTTTTGAGAGAAAACAGATGAAATGCATTTGAATGGGGATAATCATATTCAAAAATTTCATTTGGTCGGATAAACGGTCGAAAATCACATTTTACGGCTCTGCTCGTGTGTAGCAGTACTACTAAATTTCCGACAGTATATACGATGATATGCCTCCCCGAATGAAAATTTTGAATACAGTTATCCCTTAAATCTATGAAATTACTGAGGTTGTGGAATTACATGGGTCCCTGCCTGTAACTGTGAACGAGCGTAATAAGCCAGTTAAGTAGCGCAGTGGATTCATTGTGTTGATTAACAACACTATAGATCCTGATGAGCTGGTTTTAATTGAAGCCATATGATCTCTATGGGACAGCGACAAAACCTGTCTTCTGGTTTAGCTAGAGACTAGATAGAAAATTGAAATTTCGTTTGTAGCAATTCTAGACATTATACTCTCCATAAAGCGAATAACAAAGGCTCTGATCAGCCTGCGCATCCGATGTTGTACGCAAACCCCCGAAGACAGGTTTTCTCGCGTCAAGGCCCATATAATCTGGATCCAAACTCTTTAACCCATATAAGCATAGCATCATTTCTATGAGAAAGCGCCAAACAGTGTTGACCCCGATCAGATGCCACATAATGCAGCGTCTGATTAGTATCGTCACAGTTTGTTTATAGTATGTTCTATTATAAGTTGAAAACCCCATCCAATATCCCTAAAACTGAAAATGAGCTCATCCTACAGATAAGGGTAGGAGAGTCTGTGCGGCTTAAATGGATTAAAATAGGCTCAAATATCTGTAAACAGTTATGCGCACATTGCCTTTATTAAGTATTACATGGTAATTGTATATAGAGGATCTTACACGAGTGATCATTTCATATGAAATCTATTAAACGAGGCCTTGGCGAGTTTAATAGATTTAATAATGATCACGAGTGTAAGGTTCTGTTTATCATGGTCTTTTAAATGCGCTTTTATGATATGTAACGGACGTCGTCATGACGTTACTTGTTCCCACTGAAAGTGTTATGTAACGTGTGGTCATACATTTGTACCAGTATTTATGACATGATGTTATCCACTGAATAACAGTAATGTCATAAGATAAAGTGTGACTATGTCAAGGACTGTAACTGAAGTATTAGTTGGTTGATAATGGCAAAGTATCAGGTTGTTGACCCGTCAAAGTATAAGACGGGTTACAAGTGTTTAACGTATTTAAAATGACTATAGTTCGTTTTTTATACTATTTTTATTCATTATGTTATAACACAATTAATGCAATACTTAAAATGTCAAACGGAGCCTTTATACCCTTTTGCTTGTTTTACACCCATTTGAAAATGGAGTGCTTTACTTAAAATTGTCACGTCTACCAAACGATCAAAGTTTTAATCACGGCTTAAATAAAAAGAACAATTAGATGTGCCTATTTTTAAATAACTGTCTCCAAAAATATATTTTAATCCAAAATCTAAGGCAGTACAACGTTTGTTTACCTTTTTATGACTTCCAATGCCAGACAGGATGTCGATCAAATTGATTTTCTTATTTAACCAGAGATAAAAAATTCAATAATTTGGTAGGCTTAATTGTGCAAAACCAATGAAATGGTCAAATCACTGATAGTTGTATAGTGATTATAATTTTTCGCAATTTTACAACGATGACAAGTTATGTTATGTTATGTTATGTTATATATATAGGATCTAATACTATAGGATCTTACACAAGTGACCTTTTCTTTAGAAAAATATTGAACAAGCTTTTGGCTGGTCTAATAGTCTGAAGTGATAATGAGTGAAATATTCTGTTTATCATATGGCCTTTTAAGTGCAATTTTTTCGCCTTCAAACTTTGTTTATTTCAATAAAATTTGCATTGTTTTCACTAACAATGTCATAATTTTACTTGCACCCGCGGAAAAGTGTTATGTACATGTAACTGAGCGTCATGTGAAAACATCGTATTTCTCAAGTAGATTTTAGCGTTGTTCAGACGAAAACTTTGAATATTACAATTATACCAAAAGTAAAGCAGAGTGACAAGTGATTCTTGACCAACAGACCAATGGAAAGACGGATGGACAGAAGAAAGGACAGGGACATAGGGGCGATGCCAAAATGGGCCTCATCGCGCCAAAACCAGTCTTCAGGGTTTCCGACAAAGCGAATTTCAAATCAGTCTCCTCAGCTACTGAGACTAGCTAGAAAGTTGAAATTTCATCTGTAGCAAGTCTAGATATAATACTTTACAAAAGTGAATAACAAAGGCGCTGATCAGACTGCGCGGATGCGCAGGCTGGTCTGCGCCTGTGTTGTTCGCAAACCCGTGAAGACAGGTTTTCTTACGTCGAGGCCCAAATTATATCACTGTGCCTTTGCCTAATGGTGATAAACTTGTATGGCGTTATATTCGAATATCAAACAAAATTACCCTTTTTTGAAAAAAGGTTTTTCAAATACATAACAACATAGACAATAGATTAAACATGAATGAATAGATATGAAATAAAAATAATAGAAAGTTTATTTCAAATACATAACAACATAGACAATAGATAAAACATGAAACAATAGAAATGAAATAACAATAATAGAAAGGAACTGTGTGCGTTTGGCAGACTGTGTTAAATATAACTTAGATTTAAAACTCCAATATTTTTATTACCTGTTAATTTGAATTAAGTTTGGGATACATCAATTGAGCTTAAAGGGCATAGTTATTAACTTTTTTGATAATTTTCCATTAAAATAGTTGTTTCCGATGCTTAAAAGAAACGTCGCAATGATGATTTACACTGCTTACACAATATTCTGTAGAAATTGTAGAAAAATTGTGTTTAAAAATAATGCTTATTAGATACCACAACACAGGAAGGGTCATTGAAAAAATCCTCCAACCAGCAGACTTTAGTTTTAAAAATGCTTCAGTAAAATATGTGCAAATGTGTTTTAAATTGGCAATCTGTAAACATTTGGTGACTCAATTTGTATGGCAAATAGCACACCTGAAAGTTCTTTGAATATATAGAATAAACATATGTATTTCCAATATAAAGCAAAGGGTCCATTAAATTAAAGCCTATATCAGAAAAAAATATCTCAAAAACAGCAGAACCTAGGGCAAAGATTTGGTACCAGTAAAATGCATTTAAGCCCCCGGTGGCTTAGACTGCTGTCCGTTCTAAGGTGGTGGTTTTGTTGTTGTTGACTTGATGTTTATTATTACTCCCATTTAGGGAGTCTGTAATTGTCCTATTTTTTGTAGTATGTTACTTTATATCCCTTCGAGTTTTGTAATCATCTTGATGGGGAAGATAGCGCTGGTTGCTTTGCTTAGTGTGTCTTCCTGGTGTCTCGTGATTGTTGTGTGGCTCTTCCTCGCGGTACCATTGGGTTGTCTGCAGTTTGTGATTGCGGTATTTCCTGATCATACTCACTTACTATTTTTAAGTTATCTTAACTGTCATTTTGTCACAATTTTGTTTTGTGCACCAAACACCTTCATGCATATATTTTATATGCCTACATTGTGTAGGTAGATTATTGGTTTAATTAATTATAAGCTGTTGTAGGAGTTAATCAGCACATAAAGGCACTATCTATGCATATACAAAAGCCATATTAGGAAAACTCGTTACGTTCTCTCATAGCTATCATTTTGTCAAAACTATCTTTTTTGCACCAAACTACTACATGCATACGTATAATATATCTACATCGTGTAGTAGGTAAAGTATTGGATTAATTAATCAGAAGCTGTGGTAGGAATAGATCGGTCCATGAAAGCACTAACTATGCATCTGCAAAATAAAATACTAAGGAAAAATTTTCTATAATCTCATAGCTGCCATATTGTCAAATTTAATGCATATTGAAAAGCCATATTAAGGAAAAATGGTCCAGGCTCTCATAGCTTTCATTTTCTAAAAAAGAAATTTTCACCAAACTCCTTCATGCATACGTATAATATGTATAAATTATGTATGTAAAGTATTTGCTTAATTCATCAAAAGCTGTGGTAGGAGTTGATTGGCCCATGAAGGCACTATCTTTGCATATACAAACACTAATATGAAGTGAAATAAATCTCAAAGGCTTGACCCATTATTTTTTTATCAAAAGTATCTGTCATGTAAATATAAAATATAATTATGTTTGAAAAGTTTGGTGGAATTCCATCAATGACTCTTCAAGATATAAAAAAAATAAATCGTTATTGAGGGACGCACACATGTACACACGGACATCATGAAAACAGTATACCTCCTCAAACACAGTTTGCGGGGAATAACATATATAAAACAGATGCAGCTTATAGTGGATGGGCTTGTGGTGAAGTCACAGATAACAACCATATTCATTCTGATGGATGTTTACGTACATATTGATACCAAACCTTTGAAATAGTCGATTGTGTATTTCATGGGGATGCTGGTCAATATTTTTACATTATGTATTTCAGTCCCTGAATATAGTTTTGTCTCAACAAACAATGCAGGCTCTGATAAAATGCCACCTTTTGTGTTTTTTCGTCTGGATCATCACTGTTTGCCATTATACCTGTTTACTGGTAACCAAAATGGAAAAGGATAAACATTAATTATCCCTAAGTTCCAAGAATAGCAGCCTCTTGGCAAATATAGTATTTGTGCATTATTAGGAATGATGACCATCCTCATGTGAACACTTCCACCATAAATAATGGTAAACACTTTTTTGGCGTAAAAGGCTGGAGTTTTCTTAACAATGAGTTAAGAAATGTGTCATTATACTAAAAAAGAACAGTCTCAATAATACTTTTTAGCAAGAAAGAGGTCAAAGATCATGAATGGATACAATAAAGCACCACACCTGACCGAGGATACCAATGGGAAAGAGACCACTTCATAATTAGACATCACAAACGAGAGCAAAGAGATCAACCCTTTCCCAGCAGGTGACCACAAGGCATTGTTAAACAGACGTGCACAAAAGCATAACAAAAAATATACAGAAATAACATTAATTGATCCACAAGAGAAGCACCGCCTTGGAACGGTCAATAAAATATTTTACTGGACAGCTTAAACCGATTTCCAAGCGCCCCATCCTCACCCTTAGTTCAGATGTGGATAACATTTAATTTAATTTGGTTAAAAATGTAACTTTAAAAATGCATCATATGCTAAGTCAATATATGACCCTCAAATGTCGTCTGCTGATAAACTTTTCAAATAGTTTGAACCTAGACCAGGCTCGGCAAAACGTCAAGCCTGATCTGGATCCAAACATTTGACACTCTGATGGTATTCCTAAAAGTTATTTTCAGAAAGGTTGATGGTGAAAAAAATCAGCAGAAGACAAAAAAGCATGCAAAATCATCAGGCAAAGAGTTAATGAGTTAATGATCAGTACACGTTTACACATGGTTCAACAATTTAGGATGACAGCGGTTTATGAAAATTCTAAGGTTTTGGATTTCCTTGTAAGCCAGGTCTTCAATGCCTCTGTCTCTTCTCATATACGTCGAGTAGCTCTGACAAAATATTCCCAAAGCTTTTGATATTTTCAGCCTTTTGCTTTGGCTTAGTGGCAAGCTCCAGCAGACAGTTAAGAGAAACCAGCATACGCTTCTGAAAAAAAATTGAACAGGTTGGTACTCACAATTAAGGCTCATTTCGAATCGAACCATAGTTTCTACTAAAGTTCTTACATAATAGATGCACGCTCACGTTTATATCCGAACTACAGTTGCAACATTAGTTGGTTGGCAAGTAAACAAAGTGAATAGCCCTTAATTCCCCCTTTTTTAAAATCTTCACCGAAGATGAAAAGAATGTGTATATACTGCACAGCCTACTCTAACTAACAATTGTGAATAAGTAGGTCCACAAATAGAGCACCACAATGATTTATTTTTGTGAAAAACATTTTGAGGCTACTGGCAGATCTACTGAAAGATCAGGAAACCGACTTGCTATATAGGTATAGAGAAGGGAGGAGGGGAGACATAATTATACTCACCATCTTCTATCAGCTGACCAAGTTTGAAGCTGCTAGCTATAAAAGTTTTTGAGATACATTTATTACAAGTTTTCAATACCCAAATTTGCAAATGGCAATAACTAAAAAATAATAAAATAATTTCTTTTTACAATTTTATCAGGTATTTTACTTATCATATTTTATCAGCTGACCAAGTTTAAGTTGCTAGCTACAATAGTTTTTGAGATATCATTATTACAAATTTTCAATGTCACATTTTACAAAAGGGCGATAACTCGTTTTTTTATATTTGTAACAGGTAATCAAATCATTATATTCTATCAGCTGACCAAGTTTGTAGCTCAAAGCTGTAGATTTTTTGAGCAATAACTCGGGGAAAACAACTTTCTGTAATATTTTCACCAGGTAATCTAATCATAATCTTCTTTCAGCTGACTAAAGCTCCTAGCTGTAATTCTTTGATATATATTGATTACACAATTTCATTCTGACCTTAAAAAGGGGCATAACTCCACAAAGGGAGATAATTCACACTAAAAAATATGGGTCATCTTCTTTTGATGATGAATCGATTTATGAAATTTCAAAACCCTAACTTAATTTTTTGAAAGGACACACAAACAGATGGACGGACGGACAGACAAGACCAAAGCAATATACCCCCTCAAATTTTTCAAAGTTTGGGGGCATAAAAATTAACCAATCAAAGTAAGAAAGATGGCAAAGATCAGGGATCTATACAATCAAGTACCACATCTGACCTAGGATACCACATGGGAAAGTGACAAAATCACAATTAAACATCACAAACAAGAGCCAAGAGGTCAGTCCTTGCCCAGCAGGTGATCACAAGGCAGCAATGAACAGACGCGAGAGCATGACACACACAAGACAAAAATACCACAAATGATCCACAAACGAAGTACCGCTTTGGAACGGTCAGTTAAGATATTTTACTGGAGGGCTTAAACCAGTTTCATGGCACCAACCTCGCCAAATGCATTACTTAGGAAATACATTTTATTTTCTTGATGTTGATATTATTTTACAGCCATGCATAAGTTAAGCATCAGGCAAACATTATTACAGAGACGTTTTACGTGTACAAATTGCTTCAGAAGTACAACAAATTTGTAATATTTTGTTTCTCTAGTCTTTCCATGGTCTGCCGAATATATCAGAATGCCATTTGGTCATTTTGCTTAAGTTCTTCGGTTTCTTTTATACACCTACACTTAATTTGGGGGTATACCCATAAAAGTGTCACAGTTTAACCCAAAAGGTATATTTTGAATTCAAATAAACGCAGAATTAAACTAGACCTACTATTCAAACTAGTGCCAAACTGATTATGTCGAACTCAATGTTTCATGTCAGTTATAGAGATAGTTAATGATGTGTTTATAATTTTTGCATCATCACTGTATTACATGTCATTCTTTACACAACGATAACTTTTATTTCTTTACAGACATGAATCTGAAATATTTAGACAAAACTTTTCTTTGATAGTGTAACAATATGACACTAACACTTTACATGTCTATGCATTTTGAAAATACCACAATGGGGTAGAAAATAGGGACATTTTTAGGAGTAAGTGTGCATTTCCCATGCCTGGTTGTTTCCCTTAATGATAATCAAATCAAAATTTGCTGTAAATTGTCACCACTTTATCTCTTTTCACAAATAAAACAAGAAAAATATTCATGACTGGAAAGCTTTCTTTGTTTTTCTAGTGAACTAAACTGGTCAAAATATATTAAGCCCAGCCGGAAATTTTCTCACATACTTAATGTTAATACATTCATGTTTGATTTATCATAACATTTTACTGAAAAGAGGTTTTTTCATAAAAAATTTCAACGAAGTAGCAGCGATATATCTGCTCAACATGATTTAGTGTTGCACTTTTATTGATAAATTTCCATAGAGCATCACACATTCCAGTAAATGTCTCATTTCGTTCCCTATCATTCCTATAGTAAAATTGGCAAAAATATTGATACTCTTGGAAAATGTTCACATGGCCTAAGGGAATTAGCATTTTCAATTGAAATATTTAATATAATGACACCTAAGATATTGATGTCTAGCTTGGGTAGAGTTAAAATTTTCAACTACCCTCGATATTTTTGAAATAAAGAACTAAACTTTGGGTATTTAACATTATGGCTATGGAAAAAAGTGGCATGGGGCTTAACGTATTTTGGCCAGTTTATTTAGGCGATGCTTAACTTATGTCTGACTGTATATGTTAAGTTTAAAAGTAACAACTCATTAAAACGGTATGTTGTCTATGGTATTTATTCTTCATAAACGTCTGGAAAAATATATTTATCTATCACCAAATCGTCACTTTGAATAAATATCTTTTGAAATTTATTTATACATTTTATATAAACCGCTAGAAATTTTCAATGTCTAATGATAATAATGATTTAATAGCCATGGCTGTATGCCAGTTTAGAGTATTGTTCTTTGTTTCATCGCAATAGGTAAATTTGATTTGATTGTGAGTATTTTTCTTTGTTTCATCACAATATTTTAATTTGATTAGATTGAGAGTCATTTTCTTAGTTTCATCACAGTATTTAATTTAGTTTGATTGTTTCCTTGTGATGATACACTTTATACGTTAGGAAGCTGCATTAGAACGTATATGCGCATGCCAATCTGGCATTCGCCATTTCTGGTTGACATATTCGAGTGCTTGTGTAAGCGAGGATACTACAAGGATATGTCATCTTTGTAATTTGTTTTCGAGAAGACTTTTTTTTTATAAAATCGTTTCCTTAAGTCTTTGTGGATCTTTTATGTTTTTTCTGTCTTGTGTTTGCTATGCCTTTGTACGTGGCTGTTTATATGTGCCTTGTGGTCTCCTGCTGGGAAAGGGATGACCTCTTGGCTCTCGTTTGTGGCTTCTAACTGTGAGTTTGTTACTTTCCCATTGGTATCCTAGGTCAGGTGTGGTACTTGATTGTATCGATTCCTGATCTTTGCACCCTTACTTACTATGACTCTGATCTCTGTCTGAGTATAAATTTTATTACGCATAGTTGTGCTAAAACAGGGATTAATCCGGTACAAGAATGTCCCCTTGTGCTGGAGTGGGGCAGATACCAGAGAACTGGAAAATCAGAAAGACATCCGGCCCACTTCTACTCATAGGGGAGGGGGTAGTGATTATGGATAAATAATGCATAATTTAGTACCATGATAATTGGCTTCCACCAGCTAAAGTTTATGCAGAACGGGGTTTAGAGTCCCAACAAAAGACTTGAAATGCCCAGTATCGAGCCCGTGAACCCTAGTCTGCTGGGACTACACCACATATGTTGAGAGAGAGAGGGAGAGTCAGACAGACATACAGACAAATACATGTATAGACTTAGACAGACAGACAGACAGATAGACAGACAGACACACAAAGAAATGCAAAAGACACACACAAAGACATTGTCCTCATCTAAGGGTGTTTAACATGCGCGGATCCAGACCCCCACATCCTGTAAGGGAGCGCAGTGGCCTAGTGGTAGAGTGCTTGACTTGAGACTGAGGGGCCACGGGTTCGAGCCTCACCGGCGTCACTGCGTTGTGGTCATTGAGCAAGACACATTTATCCAAGCTTAGCACTGGTCCAACCCAGGAAGGCCCGTCCCTGTTTAACTGAAAAACTGCTGATGGGACGTAAAGAATCAAATCAAACAAAAAACTACACCTTGTAAAATCACAACGCTATACGGTGACCCGGTACCCCTAAAATTCACAAGGCTATCAAGCGAGCATTCAATGCTGCGCCATCAAATAGCCTTTCGCAGGCGGGGCGATGATGGCCCGCATATAGCTCTCTCCCCTCATCAACTATAAGTTGGATTTGGATCAAAAACGTCGTAGGAACGCTTCAGTTCGCATCAATTCGCTTCTTGTAGTTACAATACGTATTGATTGGTATGTAAGCGTATACCGCTCGTTTTCCGAACGTTATAATTCGCTTTCAAGCGTCGGATTCAAAACGCTTCAATGCGCAGATATTCGCTTTATTTCGCAAATCATCGCAGAGATGCGTCTCTTGATCGTCATCTTTCGCTAGATATGCAAATTAGCTGACCACGATATGCAAATTTGTTCACAGCTGCGATCTCTAACGTAGGTTGACGAAGACTTACGATTGATAAACGTATTGAAGCGAATCGTTACGAATAACTGTGACGAACATTTATTCGTCAAAAATTTTTAAACATGCTAAAAATTTTCCGACGAACAACGCTAATTGTGCGATCACAAACGAATGCAGATGCATCCATGCGAACTTCACCAACGGTTTAAAACGTACATTTACGAACGATAACGAATTGGGCTTTAGTCCTATTCGTCAGTATGCGCATGATGACGTTGGGTCGTTTTCGTCTATGTGTGAGGAGGCCTTACCCATGCTTGTGTATGTGTCACCTTATATTATACCACCCTTGCCGAAATATATTGTGATACGCAAGGTCTACACAGTGACTGTCGTTTGTGGTATTAAATAGTTATACCATGATTGTTCGCCGGTACGTGGAGATAATCCATTTGGAATTTGTTATGAATTATATTAAAAACAATTTATAGTTTTTATAATAGATAAATGAATGAATAAAATTGAAAAAGAAACGATATCGATGATGGGGTTCGAACTCTAAACATCCGTGCCTGTATAAATGTGTTTCATCCATTATGCTACGTATCTCCTTACATATGCATATTATTGTCGTATTTTTTTGACCCTGAAGTTCAAAGGGAGTGACTTATGCTAATTTTATATCAGACCTGTTATCGATAGTTTTCGCCAAATATACGAGAATAAATTAGATAATCTGAAATTGAATGTATCATAACGGTAATAATACATGTATGGCTATCGTTTGCAGTGGTGTAGTGCGCTAAGTCCAGGACTCGTATTGTAGAAGAAGTACTCGTATTGTAGAAGAGGGAAGTTCGAATCTCACGAGTTCTTTTTTTCTTTTTTCTTTTTTTTTCAGAAGAATACTTTCAATGTAGATCTACTGATATGACGGAAAACTCTACAAAAGCGTGAAAATGTTTATTTTGTGTACAGTTGTGCTTATGTACACGTGGTCGACACGTGCAGTTGCCAGTAAAATAAGTCTGTTTCGCCCAAGAGCCAGGAATGGATGTCCGACATTTTTTTATTTCATTTTTTTCATGTGTTCATTTACATTTACTATACACAATTTGCACGAGCACAAAAAACGTTTCTCGCTTTCCTGGGTTTTAGCGCATACAAACCCTTTCTTTACAGGAAAAAAATAAAACGCTCCTCGTGAGATCGAACAAACATTGTACCTGCTATATGTTACGAGTCCTGCGTCTAACCCACTACACTACAGCGGACGATACTGTCAATTTGCTACTTATTTTCTCATATAGCACATTCCAATTCAAATAACCTAATTAGTTCCCGTATATTCGGCGAAAACTACGGAGGGATAAAATTAGCATAGGCCACTCCCTTTGAACTTCAGGGTCAAAAAAATACGGCAATACGATTAAATACAATAAAATGCGTGTGTGGTTCTGAAATAATGATTTGAAATAACTTTGTTATTGATAAATAGAGAATACTAGGTGAGTGTCAAGTATACCAGATAAGGTTTTGAGAACGCTTGTTGACATAGCGAGGCTTGCCGAACGATTAAACATGCGTTCTCAAAGCCGAGCCTTGTAAACTTGATATCAAAAGACGCGAACCTGGTATTCTATGTATCATTTTACCCATTGTTGAACACTCTTCAAACTAGCGATTATGAGTAAGTTTTGATTTTTCTGTTGATTCAGCGTCATAAGCGACGTCATTCAAAAAATAGAGCAACGTCATCATGACCTGATAATGGTTAGGAAACGTTTATTAGGCTATGTTGAAAAAATTCAGTTAATATTAGGGGTGACTGATAAATATTATATTAAATACAGAATGTCAGCAAAGCCAGTAATACCCTGTGGGTCTACACTACGAGACCCCAGGGCTGGAAGGCGTTACGCAAGTTCTTACTGAAATTCTTTGACAGTTTGTCAATACGATTGATTAATTCACAGGTTTAGTTATTATATAATAAGCAAACTTTTTCAGCGCAAAAGTGTAAATATTTTCTTACCCATTAATTTTAACATATATTTGTGTGCTCAAAAGAACCGTCTCATTTAGACGGTTATTTTGAGTACCCTAAACATATATTTTGGTTGAGAAATAAGAAAGTTAAATTTTCGTTAAGCACGAAATTCCTGGATTATTATAATTGGTAGACATATATTAGAACAACATGAATGCCCGTAGAATAAGCATTAGAATTATTATGTTTGAATGTTCCTTATCTTGAACACAATGTATCATCAAAACAAACGAAAAGATCACAAATTCTGGCATTTTATTTTACTTCACATTCAATATTGGTATAACCGTATCCACCAATGACTTGCATGTTGCAGAATTGTGCGATTGCAATGCAGTATATTGACAAAACACGCTCCTTTAGAAAAACAAGGAGGTGAGAAAAAGGCAATGGCCGCTACATGTTTACATGTGTACATCTGTAAGAACAGGTATAGTTATTTTCTTACCCGTGAGTTTAAATGCATGGCATGTGATTTGGTTAGGAAATCATATAATTAATTTTCAACGCATTTTTTCTGGAGGTCAGATCAAGCCCGTATTGTTTGGAATGGCATACTGTTCTTTGCATTTTTTTTAATTTTATCATTGAGTAAGATTAATGGTGGCAACTTGTATCACGGTGATTCATTCCTATATTTTTTATTTAAGGTAGTACCGGACTCACCGGCATATGTGCAAAAGTGTTTTATCTTTTAATATATTATAATATAGACTTATACTTATAGTCTAAGACAAAAAAACAATACCTCACCGTTCTTTTTAAAAAGTTATTTGATGTCAAAAACTGCAAAATCGCAGGTTTTTGAAATAAACAAACACAGATTTTGTTAACAAATAAACAAGAAAGGCAATACAGTTTTTTCAGCACAAATACTACTCACACCAGAGATATAAATAAAAACAAAAAATAGTGAAATAACATGTATTTACACAATTTATTTAGCAAAATCCTAATTAAGTCAAACGAATAAATGCCAAAAACCCCCCATTAATATTCAAAATAAACATATCAGAGAATGTAAATGGAATACAAAAAACATATTTTTACAAAGATATTTTCGTGAAGAATCTAATGATTGAATAAAAAATATGTGTCACCGTGCTCGTTTTTTGTTTTGGTGACTTTTCTGAAAAATCCTGAAAAAAAATAAAGACTATAATAAGTGTTGTCTCCCCTTTCAACCAATTTTTTTGTTTGTCTACGCCCTATGTATATCACTGGGCGGAGACATAGCTATTATTGATTAAGCACTGACAAATGGGCGTAGAAAATGACAAAAAAGATTTTGACCTAGCATATGTGACCCAGCACATTACATTATGATTCTTATTAAAGCATGGCTATAGCATGTCTTGATACTTTGATGCTTTCTTACACGTAGGATTTATGTAGATAAAAGCTAAAAATTATAGCTTTATTCCTGATGCATAGATCTAAATGTCATTTAAAGAATAAACTTACAAATATGCAATAAAAGGATAAAACATTCTTTTCCTTGTATTCATGTTTGGCAAGCCTGAATGTGATGTGTTGCAACCAGAACCACACAACGGTGAGGCCTGCAACACATTGTCGCACAAGGGCTTGACAAACGTTAATATACAGAAAGGAATGTTATATTGTCATGTTATATATTATAGGACTTTTTGGGTACTGTAAAGGTGGCAACTTTAATTTTCATATCTGGGCGTGGCTCAGTTATTTCAACTGCTCAAGAATGGAAATCAGGTTCTATCCATTGGTTAAGCGTTTAAAAGTTGCTTGAGCCGCGCAGGTCTGCGTGCATTTCATGAAAGTCCTGTCCGTTAATGCACTGAACCCACATTTATTAACCCTTAAAGCGTATATTACAACACAATCGTATGTTTTTATCGTCTATTGAAATATTATGAAGCCTCTTAAACAAACAGTGTAGATCTAGAGCAGACTGCTCACCTAGAGCAGTCTGATCTGGGTCCACACCGTTTGCCTCTATACTAATGTTAAACGATAAACAAACACTTTCGAATGTAGTTATAACGCCTCAGTTTCAGATTTTACCTATGTCTAAAGTAGACTAATAAGGCAGTCATGAGGTGCCGCCTTTGCAGTATCCAAAAAGTTCTAGAATACTTTCCTTTCAAGCAAAAGCATTTCCAAAAAAATGTCCACTGTAACAGAGTGAAGCATACAACAAAACCACACCTTATAGGCGCAATCGAAAACATCAATACTATCGACGATTATAGACCAAAAATAGTTAGAATCATAGTTTTTTTTATTACCATCACTCATCGAACAGGCGACACTTTGCAATCAAAACACTGTTTCTAGCGAGTTTTGATCCGCGTTCGTCAATGGTTAAGAGTGTTTTCGATTGCTTACTTTCCGGTGTGGAAGCAAACTTTTTTTTCAACAGAAACATGACTGAAAAACGTAGATAACTCCTAGCTCTTGTTTCAGATTGTTTTGGTTACGTATTCATTGTATCAATACACATCCCGGATAGGTGGCAATCGAAAACGTTGATGCTATCGACGAACGTAGATCAAATACCGTCAGAAACAGACTTTTTGGATTGCAGTTTGTTTGCCTGACTGGCGACAAATGGTAAATTCTAGCGATTTGCGATCCACGTTCATCGATTGTTCAGAGCCTTCTCGATTGTTGCCTATCCGATGTAATAAAGTAGCGTATCTTATGATAATTGAATATTTTGGTCATTTCTCAATAAAGCATAAGCGACGGTATCTTAACTCGCAGAGGATATCCGTGAGCAGGTTGAAATGGCAATTAAGCCCTCTGCAGTCATGTTATATCGGAAATAAAGCCCGCGGTCAGTGATTGGTCAACGATCAACCAAAATATGACACATTATTAAATAAAATGTACAATTGCCAGCGATTGAAACACCTCAAGTTTCTATAGTAAACACTTATTATAAGGTATATAACAATAAAAGGATGATACATTCTTCTGCCTATAAACGTTTGCTAAGCCCAAATGAGATAATGTATTGTAGCCTTAACCATGAAGCTGCGAGGGCTGCACCAAGTGCGGATCCAGAGGGTCGGACCCCCTCTGGAAAATCACAAATCATATGGGTTTCTATAGGGAATAAGCAATTGGACACCCCCTGGAAAAAGTTGGACCCCCTGGAAAAAATTAGACCCCATCTGGAGCCTTGAAAAACGATAGATTTCTTTGAAATTGACCATTTGACTTCTGTAAAATAAGCTGAGGACTAAAAAATCGTTGTCAGAGCTTTTTTGTCAAACTTACCTGGACCCTCCCCTTCCCCTGATGAAAATTCATGGATCCGCGCATCTGTACCATGCTTGCCAACCGTTAATATACAGAAAAGAATGTTATATTGTCATATATCTTCCTTTCAGGCACATGCAGTTCCAATTAATTTTATTAAAATGTATGCAGAAATGTCCATTTTATCATCATGAAACATGCAACGAAACAAAATAATTTTTTCAACAGAAACATGAAATAACTCCTAGCCCTTGTATCAGATTGTTTTGGCTACGTCTTCAGTATATCAAAAACACACTAGATAGGCGGCAATCGAAAACGTTAATGCTATCGACGAACGTAGTTTAATATTGTAAGTAACAGAATTTTGGATTGTTGTTTGTAGTCCGATAGGCAACAAATGGCAATCAAAAACACTGTTTCTAGCAATTTGTTATCAGCATTCATCGATTGTTTAGACTGTTTTTTAATTGCTGCCTATCCGGTGTGATAAGGTAATTGAAATAGTTACGTCATTTCTCCATAAAACATTAGTGACCATGTACCTCCATGGGACCTAAACATGAGAATGTCACATGCAAGGCATGTGCACGTCTACACCCCCCCCCTTTTTGGGGTGGGGGTGGGTCTTAGGTTAGTGGTAGCATGCAGAAATAGCAACCGAGACATGTATATAGTATGTATATTTATACGGTCCGCAACTTTTAACCATCAAAATACTGAATGACTTCATACTCTGGGTGATGTTTTTAAAAGCTAATACTTGCATTCCTTCTTTTTGTGAAAGCAAAATACTTACAGAATTACGTTTCAAGCATCAAAGAGTTGTCAGGGGAGAATAATATCTACCGTCTTAGAAATAAGTATTCTCTTTTAAAAACAAGATTCAGGAACGATAACTCTTACACTCTTACTTTTAAGTAAAAGTAAGGTTATCTTTTGAAATGGGTCCCGCACTACCTTAATCACTTTTGCAACCTACGTCAATATAGAATTGTATATCGAAACCATTGGCACAGTCTATCTTTTGTTTTGAAAATAATTAAAGATAAATTTTCCTTTTTAAAGGAGGGCTTGCCTAGTTGAAAAACAGCATGTGCACCTTGTTGGGAACACCTCCAAATTTGGTTATTGTTTACACTGCACTAAAACCACGTCATAGACGAACATTAACAATAGTTATTATACCCCCCGCAAACTTTGTTTGTGGCAAACTTTGTTTGTGGTGGGTATACTGTTTTCACGTTGTCCGTGTGTGCGTGTGTGTGTGCGTGCATCCGTCCGTCCGTCCGTCCGTCCGTAACGTTTTGTTTTTTTAATATCTTGAAGAGTCATTGCTGGATTTTCATCAAACCTTGCAAACATGTTCATATATGCAAGACAAATACTTTAAACAAAAAAATAAGGGCTAGGGCCAATTCTATTAGAGTTATTTCCCTTTGTAGTTCTAAATGGCTTTTAATATAGGGTTTTATGCTTATGCTATTTTAGGCCATACACTGGCCAATCAACTCCTACCACAGCTTTTGATGGAGCTATTTGATACTTTGCCTATACAATGTAGACACATTGAACATATGCATGGAGGAGTTTACTTCAGAAAAAAATATTTTTTGACAAAATGACAGCTGTGAGAACTTAGACAATTTTTCCCTAATAAGGCTTTTGTATATGCATAGACGGTGCCTTAATTGGCCGATCAACTCCTACCACAGCTTTTGATGGAGCAATTTGATACTTTGCCTATGTATACAATTGTAGACACATTGAACATATGCATGAAGGAGTTTGCCTCAGATAAAATAATTTTTGCCAATATGACAGCTGTGAGAACTTAGACAATTTTTCCCTAATAAGGCTTTTGTATATGCATAGATGGTGCCTTCATTGGGCGATCAAATCCTACCACAGCTTTTATTGTAGCAATTTGATACTTTTCCTATACAATATAGACACATTGAACATATGCATGAAGGAGTCTGGTTGAAAAAAATATAATTTTTGACAAAATGACAGCTATTAGAACTTATTATTACCTTATATGACTTTTGTATATGCATGGATAGTGCCTTTATGGGTCGCTCAACTCCTACCACAGCTTTTGATGGAGCAATTTGATACTTTGCGGATAAATGTAGACACATTGAACATATGCATGAAGGAGTTTATGATTTTTGTTTGCACAGATTCTGCTGAAATCTTCTTTTCAAAACTTAGGTCTGCTGGTTTGAACTATAACTTGCCAAGTTTTTTCACAGAATCTTACTGTACGGGGGGGGGGGGGGGGGGGGGGGGGGGGGGGGGGGGGGTATCTAATAAGCATTGCTTATTGACTTTTTTCATTGAGTCGGTGGGTAATATACTCTTTTGGAAAAAGTAAAACACAAACAGTTATCTAAAGCGGCACCTAGCACCATACACTGAAGGACTTTAAAAACGCAAAAAAATGAAATTAATAAAATTTACTTATTTTCAATGTATCATTTTTTTTGAGTTTTGGCAACAATGAACATCAACACGTCAGCAAAACATGTTTTTAATTTCATGCCAAAATAATAAATAATGTTAGGACAACAGTCTATCGAATAGCAATACCCTTAGATTCAAAAGTTGCAAATTAAAATTTGTCTAGGAATCAGACGTGATTTAAAGTAATTGTTTCAAAATATTTTTATTAAAAACCTGGATGCAAATTACCCTCGAAGCCCTATTATTTGTCTGGAACTGACGATAGCCAGCCAGAACGGATATCGTCGATGCAAATAAAATTGATACACTTGATGTAAGTTGCCGTCTATACGTCAGGTCGTCATTTTTGGTTAACCAGACCTGCCTCAATATTTAACTGTCCCTGTAGCCTGATAACGATCTCTGAGAGGCTGTATAGTTGATCGCCTTTCTCAAAGGCCTAGAACTTTTCAAATAGTCATTTCATGTTTCCCATATAAACATATTCCTTATTTGTTGCTTGTCTATAGGCTGATGCTAAGTTCTGATAATCATACAACTCCACTGCAGACAATAACATTTATAGAGTAATGAACATAACCATTTGGAAAAGAAAGAAATATTATTACAATATTTTATGTGTATAAATGACCACTTTTATTATCAGACTGGTAGCAATTCTATATAGATTACTGATGGCAATTATAACGGCCCACTTCAAATCGAAGTTTAGTTCCTACTATAGTAACTTAAGTTCAATTCGAACATCGATAGTCGCTACTATAGTGACGTCATGACCCTACTAAAGATCAATGGTGGGTCAGAGCACCGTTACTCTAGTAGCTTATCTGGTTCCCTCCTTTAGACATATCTAGCAAGATGGGTTCAAGATCTATCAATAGCGTTAAAATGTTTTTATTTTACAAAACAAATCCTTGATGTGTTCTATTTGCGGTCCCTCTTATTCGTAATTGTTAACTAGAGTAGTCTGTGCAGTTTATGCACACCCTTGTTGTCTATGATGAAGAATTGAGGTGGGACATACAGGGCTATTCACTTTGTTTACTTGACAACTAATTAAAAGGGAGCAACTGTAGCCATTCAGGTGTAAACGTACGCACGCATCTATTATGTAAGATCTTTAGTAGGAACTTTAGTTCGATTCGAAGTGGGCCATTATCATTCCAATTGTGCCAGATGGTTCATGTTTGGACAATCGTGGCATGATTAATAAGGTTATAAAACTAAATCTGCAGTGTTTTGATACATGCTTATGCAAGAGCTACATGTCATATTGACCAAGAAGTGTATGCGACACGCCATGATCCCAAAATATATCCTCACACCAAATTTAGGATTCTTACCTCAAATTATAAACAGATATGCTTTGAGCTCGACCTTGCTAGAACAGAAGCCAGAGGTCAAAGTCACAGTGACCTGGAAACATTTGGTGACTCTCCAGGGTCCAAGATGTATCTACATACCAAATATGGAATGCTACCATAAATAAAATAGGCGATCTGCTGTGGGTGCATTTTTTCAAGAACTGACTCCTAAGATCAAGGTCACAGTGGATGAAAACAGTGAGCGACATTCCATGACCACAACATATATCCAAAAATTGAATTTGGGGGTTAATATGGCATATAATATGAGACATGCTCTTACAGGGTTCGCACAGACCTGGAAAAATTTGGCCTTGGTCCTGGAAAAAAGTTCCTTTTGCCCTGGAATTGTGCTGGAATTTTGTAAAATCATCCTTGAAAATATGAATTAGTCTTTGAAAAATATAAAAATACAACTAGTCCTTTCAGATTTATGGGATGCGTTAAAAAATGTGTAAAAATCGAAAAAAAAAAGCTGAATGAAAATCGCTAGATACACGTCAAAGAGCGAGGTGCAACTCGTATTCCATTTTATTCAATTTGTGCGGTAGTCCCGGTTTTTATCATCCTTGTCAGAATCAAAGAAATCGATATTCATTTCGCCGCGTCTAACTGAAAAACGTGCACTTTAAAACGTTGTGTTATACAAAATTGGGAAGAAATTGAGTCCTTGAAAAATGAAAAAGTCCTGGAATAGTCCTGGAAAAGTCCTGGACTTCTGTTTTCCCATTTCTGTACGAACCCTGTCTTAACTTGCTGTCGGTGAGTTGTCTTGTCGTTGAACTGTTTTGTCCCATAACCACGACCGTTATGCTAACAGTTTGTTTATATAAATAGACAAACCAGGTAGAGGGTATCACTATTCCGACAGAAATGCTTGCGGCGAGAGCGCCGCAAGCAAAAAGCTTAAAATAACGTATTTGTTGGTGTTGTTGGTGGTGTTACTGAGTGAGGGAGTGCAGTGGCTCAGTGGTAGAGTGTTTGTCTCGAGATCGAGAAGTTGCGGGTTCGAGCCTTACTGGCGTCACTAAGTAGTGTCCTTAACACATGAAACCTTGCTTAGTATTGGTTCAATCCAGGAAGACCCGTCCTGACATAACTGAAAGATTGTTGACTGGGACGTAAAAATCAAATCAAACTGAGTGGGCGTTTAACCCACAACTGTTTATATAATTCCCACCCGATAGTTCATACACAAGGTGGATTGCAAGGAAACCAGTGTGATCCATTCGTTAACCATCCCATTAACAATATGATAAATCACATTTTATGGAACCCCCGATGTTTAACGTAAAATTACTGACAAAGTGCACGTGCTTGTTGGCGAAATTAACAAATGGTAGTATGGTTGTGGGCCTGTAAATTGAAAGTTATGTGGTGACTTGGTGAGTTTTGATCTATGAGAAGGGGTCAAGTACATGTCTTTATACAGACATAAGTCCACAATGCATCGTGTGGAAGTCTAATCCCTTTGGGCCTCAATAGTTGGTCATTTTTAATCGCCGAGCATGTCCCCAAACACTGCTATAGTTGCACCACCTCCTACAATAACAGGTGCCCGTCAGGAGCTCCTGAATTTCTTTTGACTTCAACGTCTTACAGACCTCCTCTGAAAAGCACTTGGACCGAGAGGATCGAGGGGTCGAATTGCTTCTCGAGGACGGTCAGTACCAGTATTTCTTAGGAAAGATATATAACAATTTGTGATTTTCCAGGGGTGGGTTCCAGAACCCCAGCCCTCCTCTGGATCCGCCCATGACCCATGTATGATTTTACGTCAGAAGCATTTACTGAAGAGCTTTTGTCGTCGTTTTTATGAGCAATAAGCCATAGCAGATTGTACTTTATTTGGCATTTTTGTCAGAATAAACCTCTCAAAAGCCTCTAAAAAGCAGGCTTGAATTCAACCCACATGTAAAGTGATATGCGACTATGGTCTTCAGAAAAGTAGGAGTCCTTAACCTTTAAAGCGCCAAGAAAATAAGCATCTGAAAATGTCGTCTGCTGAAGTCGTCTGCTGCAAATAATTGCCAAACATTACTGACGAATTAAGTATAGAAGCAAACAGCGTGGAACCAGAACAGACTGCTCCTATAGGAGCAGTCTGATCAGGATCCATAATGTTTACCATAGAGGCTTCTTAAACATTTCAGCAGACGAGAAAAGCAGACGACTTTTGTTGCGATAGACACATTAAGGGTTAATTTAAGCCATGTGGCCGTCCATATCTGCACAGTTGTAAAGATAGAATTTGCGTGATGCCTGTTTTGTTCTACTAGCTATTATGCCACACTCAATATAAACGAGGTCGTGGTCCACTTTGCAGACTGGGGCCATTCCCTTTACTCTATCGACAGGGGATGGAATGTTCCTACTTGTGACAGGTAGTGCTCAACTATGATATCCAAAATTTGTTGTAATATTGCCGGTTTGTGCCCTATGGGTACTTGCATTGTGATCCACTCTTTAACACATTTAAAGTTTCTCCTAATAAAACACAAGCATTTCTGTTTGACATGATCCTGCCCAGAGATATATTGAATACCCCAAGATATTCATTGTCATGCTTGTCATGGGGTCGATAGAATGAACCAATATACAACGTCCCACTTTAAATTGTGTTAAACATACACCAAACTATTGCACAGTTGGTGTCGTATCAAGATGTTTCTGTGCAGAGTAAGTCACGCCTAAAAGCTGCAAAGACACCTCAATGTGCATCACTTACTATGTGATCTTCGACTTAATAAAATGATGCTGGGAACATCAAATAGTTAGTAATGTCAGGGATTAACCAAGACTCATTCTCACGTTAACCAAGTCGGTAATAACACATGTATAAAAGTCAGCCTTCGTATTATTTTAACACTAACAATACATAACCAACATTCTTATTGGGTGGTTCAAGACAGTCTTGGTTCACTCCTTATCTTGTACTATAGGCGAAGAAGCTGCATGGGGCGGGGGGCAATAAGAATTTACCACGAGTGTGAGGGTAGGATAGAAAAATCCATCCCGAAGATCGCCGTTTGGCATTACGGGGCTAGCCGAGTGATGTCAAACGGTGATCCAGAGGGTCGTATTTTTCTTTCCTACCCTCACACGAATAATGGATTCTTTTTCTTGCTCACCACTTGTTTATTAACATTAGTATTTATTTATTTATTTATTCATTTATTTATTCATTTTAAAATAATAGCTTCCAGAAGTCCCTAAATACGCTAAGATACAATTTCGCATGATGACGTTACTTGACGTCCTGGGTAAGACGTACTGGGTAAGATAGCATGGGTAATATTTTCTATCCCAGGGTAAAATCTCAGATATCCTCATCCGGTGTGCAAGAATATTTTATCTTTCAGGGTCGAACAGAGATGACAAAGAACCAAATCGGTCATCACGGTTTATAGGTATGGATTCATCTTTAATTGCAATTAAACCGACTCTACTGTTTTTCTTATATTGTAGGTTCTCTCTATTTATAAAGGATTCGTTTTCCCAGATTATTAAAGCTGCATAGTCTGTAACTTTTGATCTTTTAATTTTTGAAGTAATGTTTCTACTTTTCAAGAATACAGTAAAAATACTCAAATTCACGTAAAGATTTTACCATTTTCGTAAATCTTAACAAATTATCACGATCAAAACAAGAGCATTTATGTTAAAAATCAACTGTCTAGAATTATTGGAGGGACGCAAATAATTACTTACAAGAGAAAAAAAACACCTGTTTTTATAAGATAATTCACTTTTCCATGCAGTTTTCAGCTGTACTAAACATATTTATTGTGAAAACATAACTTAATTCTATTTTTGCAAATGATTTAAAAAGAAAAGAAAATTTTTCGAAAAATGTTCAAAGTTACAGAGTATGCAGCTTTAAGAGGTTGCAACAGCTGTCGTTGTACCGCGTGGAGTTGGTAAAACTTCTACCCGTACATCGATATAGCGTTATCTTAACCAAAATTTCTTTCTTTGCATGCTTTTTGTCGTCGCCACAACAAGCAGATTCTGAAGTAGTTGCTTTGTTATTATACGCATTTTATATAGCAGATTTATTTGATAAATAATCCGAAAACGGATCCTTCAGAAAGCGAGAGAACCTACTTTATAAGAAAATAGCAGACTCTGTTTTATTGAGTTTGTTCATGAGAACTAATGGAAAGTGCAACAACTCTCTCGCCCCTTAGCACCGGCTTAGTAGCATTCGGCTTTCCGTCACTGGAACCCAATATTCCTGAAGGCCCAGAATATGAAAAAACAATCAACACTATATATCCCTGACTAATATTCCCTCTTCAGAGAATTTCAAACATAACATTTAATGTAAGTGAGTACAAAAGTATTTTTGAAATTGAAAATGAAAACATATGATAATACATAAGTACAACAAAATATATCGTATACATTTTATTGAATATGATTGATTATTGACAATGGTAGCCATCGCAGGCTGGGCACACAAGACCATTGTATTTCACGAAAATATCATAGAACTTTGGCACGCAATCGACTGGAATCTCCCACTGAGTACAAGCTATAGGTGGACATATATCTTCTGTAAAATAAAGAAACATATAAAATCAGTAACCAATAACATGTGTTTTACAAACTATCATTCAACCACAAAAGTAGACAGAATAAGTAACATGTCTTTTTCCTGTGGTTACAACAACTAAAACATAACAACAACAAGAAGTTGAAGCAGTTTTTTATCGTCGGTATTTTAGTTTTTATAAGTAGTTGAAATTTCGTGCTCAGTTGAGTTGAGCATGAACAAAATTTTATAACCTCGGGGCCTGGGTATCTTTTCTAATGGCCCAGTATCCTGCATTTTTAAATTTGTGTGATTTCAAGAATTTTGTTTTGACCAGGATCGTTGGGTTTGTGGGCTGGTGCCTGATGCTTATCTTTCGATGAGAGAGCTGGTTACTTTGCTTTGACTGTCTTCTATACTGACGGGCTTAAACACGTCACACAAGAATAGCAGCGTTAATGTATGTCTAAAAAAAGAATGCAAAGCAATCAATTTGATTGTATATTTGAGAGTGTGCATTTGTAAGTAACATACGCAAACATGTCCACTTCTAATTAATTTAAAGCATTGAAAATATAAACTAATTGAGTTAGGGGTCAACTGTTTCATTTGACAAAATTTTATAAGTGAAAGATCCCCTAGTTTTTTTTAACCAAGAAACACAAGAAGCATCAAATGTGTGTCATGAACTTTGTTAGTCATCGAGGAATTGCTTTCATTTTGATTGGCAGGTCTTTGATACAGCCGGGTCTATTTTTGACGTTAATCTGTGTGTACCCGTCCATTCGATGACTTAAAAAACTCCGCTACTTAAGAAATGTTTCAGTGACTAAAACTTTACGAAGCAATAACGTCGTCGAGTTTAGATGAACAATTAAAACTAAAGTGTTGACTGAAGAAGCCACTGCTTGGCGACATCATTGAAGAAAAGGGATTTTACATTCAACTGTCTTTTGAATGATATAACAGGAAGGTAGTATAGCGATTTTTAAGCCCGTCAGTATATATGTCTTGCGACAGTCAGTGTTCTGTGGTTCCTCCTCACTGTACCGTGAGTTGTTCTGCAGTGTGTGATTGTGGTATTTCCTGATCATTCTCACTTGCTTTTTAAGCTCTGGTTCTTTGTGAGTTTTGAGCCTTTTATCTTACCACAGTTAGTTAAATTGATTTGATTGCAATATATATCAACGTCGCGTATATTTGGCGCCAAAATAGTTTTATGTGTCATATAGCATTCGTGCTCCTGTATTATTGAATTAACATTGCATTGCGAAAATAAATATGACAAAATACTTGGCAAGCCTCGCATTGTATCTCTTTTCCTCAACTCATTTCTAAAAAATTCAAATGGCACGGGTACAAGAGCACTCATGTAAGATCCTCTTTTTATGGGCTTGACCTCTGTTATATCTTACCTACGCATCTCCTGCAAGCAGGGCACTTTGTTCCATCGTCCATGTAGAAGTATGTTTTCTTCATGGTGGATCCTTCTAGGTTTCTACACCATGTATCATGTTCACATTCCAACGTTGGACAGTTAGGGTCAACCACGTCCACCTCATCTGCCTCTGAAAAATGAAAATTAATTCTGTGTACAATTGTGTCTCGTTAATTCAAAGTCCCCAATTCCAGATTTTTACCTCGAATTATCAGTAGCTTGAATTAAGGGATATTTATTAATAAACATTTATCACATGACTTCGCGCCTGGGCGTGATATAACGCCACAATTTATGCCTAATATACAATAATGAAACGGAGCAATTTGCAAAGCAGGTTACGGAAGTCAGGTTTTGGACTGTGTTTGGCTTGTACAACCCTGTTCCCCACCCCTAGGCCCAAGACACCCTTTACATAGGCTGTGTATACATGTAGCGACATTTCGTTCTCCAAATGGCTGGACCAACTAGGGAAAATATACGCCTTATCGCTAGAACTCCTTCAAGACTCATTTTGCAACATAATCGTGCAGGCTAGAATAAAAAATATGCTATCAGCTCGATATTGAAAGACTAGAGTCTACTATTAGGAACTCAGTGGCTTAGTGGTAGTGCCCAGCTGGATATTGGGGTGTCGCTGGTTCAAGCCGTATCAGAGTCTCTGTGGTGTGTCTTTTAACAAGACACTCTATCCACGGCTTATTACTGATTTAACCCATAAATCATCCTGACATGACTGAAAAAGTGTTGATATATATATATATAGCAAAGCAAGAGTATTGGGCTAGACTCAACTATTATACTTAGACTTACTTAACAACACAAGACTACAGGCTAAAACCAAGAAAACTGTAAATGTGTTCGACTGCATCTCCGTTGGTTTCTTCTGTAGCGGTCACAAAGCGCTCAATCTGCAAAATAGGTAAAACTTTTTCATATAAAAATCTTAAAAATGCGACACTTGACAATATAATTTTGCACATAAGCAGTCATTTTGTGCAATACCCATATGCGCATTTTAAAATAAACACATAGGTTTGCTTATGACACGCGTTCTTTAGTGGGTGACTCATTCTCATATATGTATACATAAAATATGATAACATCGCTTAACCCATTTAAGCCAAATGGAATTCTCCCACTCTTATCGAGTGTAGGGTGTTATTTTTTTAATCTATTTCAAAATTTTAAAAGAACATTTTGTAAGCAAAGAGTGGATATCCTGAGCAGACGACGCAGTGGGGCGGCAACTCCTCCTACGATCAGGCCTCAGACTCAATGACGGTCCTGACGTAAAGCTTTAATCGGTTGGATGGTGCTTGATGCCTATCTTTGGCTGGGTACATCTTCGCTTAACTCAAGGTTTTCTTTAGCTCAGACTATCTTTGAGCTATGAGCCCTTTTCTTTGTATAATCAGTATATATTAATTTGATTAGATTGCTTCTCTTTGATGATACATTGCAATAGTTAGGAAGCCCCCATGCGAGCTAAACATTTTGTGTTTTATCAACAACAGATTCTAGGGCGAATTTTGGTACCAGTAAAATGCATTTTAGCCCCCAGTGGCTTAGGCTGCTGTCCGTTCTAAGGCGGTGGTTCTGTTGTTGTTTGTGGTATAGGATTGTTTACGCCTTTTAATGGGGACGAATTTCTTATGACCACATTCAATTTGTGTATAGCTAAACAAAGTTAAACTGGCACTCATTAATCTTCGACATCACTCGGCCTCGTTCGGTGTGTATTAGCTATTTTACTTGATTAATGTATGGACAAAGTATCTTTCAGCAAGGTGATCTAACAATGCTGAGGCAGTTGCGTAGTGGTAAGACGATTAACTCATATTCCGGATTTCGAGGGTTCGATTCCCACTGGCTATAGTTATTTTAGCCATCATTTTTAAATTTATATATTTTTTTAGTTATGATATTGTTTCTTGTTTATTCTAATTTTGATGGATAGTTGGCATGATGTCAGTTTTCATTACTGATAAGAGATTATTTATGGTTGGAAGCTGATGGCGCCTGCACATTGTTTCTGATTGCAACCTCATCAAAGTCGTCCACAGGTTTGTATTGTCCCCGTTTTGAATGTTGCGGCGACCAAGTGTACCGGTTTCTCGTACTAGGAAAACGGTTCTTCTGCTGACCCCAGTTGGCTGAACAGTCTGTTGAACACATGATGAGCTGTCCTGACCTGAGTGTTTCTCGAAAAGGTTTGAAACATTAGCTAGGAGAAATTTGTCTTTAGATTTTAAAGATTTATCAGTAGACATCACAGTTCCTAACTAATATAATGCTTAAAAATAATGAATTCTATTACTTTTAATTTATACGTAAGTCTTGTAAAAGTCGTGAAAGTCATGAGCATGATTTACGATAAAAAATGAAAATATTTTTTTTAAATATATTGCAGATCGTGAGACTCGAATCCACGATTTCAACCTTGACAGCTATACGCTCTATCCAAAGGGCTAAGCGGGACAGTAATCGATACAGGTTTAGAAAATACATCACTCTGCAATCAATACTTTTCATAATGTTTTCAAATCTAAATTAGTTATACGAGTTTATACAGCATATTCATTGAGTGCCAGTTTAACTTTGCTCATCTATACCCTGGAAAGCGCTGCATAAATACATCATATATAAGATATGATAGTTTAGGACTTGAGCGGGAGTTTGTACTTTCAAACATATATTTTAATTTTTATTTATATACATTATTTATAAAGCACATTGAAATAGCAATAGGTTTAGAGAAATCCGTATTTAAATATTTGTTTCAACATTATTACATGCATCTGAATATATAACTCAGACTCACTACATTTGATCTTTGATACAACCGTTTTCATAGCGTGTGTGAGCGCGCGCATGTAAGGGGAAATACTCAATATTTCACACGGCATATCAAATGTTTCCTATTTAATCCGCTACGTGAAAAGACGAAAAACGTGCACGAAAAGACGAAAAAAGCCATGCGAAATAATGCCATTTTTAATTCTTTTTTTTTTTTTTCGTCTTTTCGTGCGGCTAATTTTTGTTATTTCGCTTGGCATCTTTTAGTTATTTCGTCTTTTCGCCGGGTGATTTTCGTTTTTTTTCGCCTGACATTATTTCAGAGTGAAAAGACGAAAAAAAATAGAAAAGACGCAAGTGGATAAGAACAAATGCCAAGTGAAAAGAATACAAAAACTACAAAATGTATTGCATGCATTTTATACACATTTGTTCTTAATATTTACCTACTAAAAATCTCGATTTTTTTATATTTTTCACATTGATATTGGCGATAACTTTTCATTTTTTATTTTTAGCAAACTGTGTTCACGATGAAAGTTATAGAGACAAAATAACGCCTGTTTTCTAAAAGGTTCGAAGCTTGTGGCGCAAACAGATTTTTGAGTAATATAGATGAAGATTTAGCAATTTATTAAATTTAGTCTTTTATTGACAGGTAAATTTCGTAGAGTCGTGATAGAAAGAGTTAGTCTCAAAAGAATATTTACAAGTGGCGAATGTATCACTATTCAACGGTTATGCATAGCATAGTTCTGCCGGTATCATGCCTATAATTTACTGTGCATATGCAGAATCAACTTTAAGGATAATCATTTGGAGGAACTGAAGCTGGGATTTTGCATTACGTGTCATTTTCGGCTGAAGAAACCGGGGTTTACCTGTTGGAATTCTTTTGCTCCGGTATTCTGTTTTATTTACTGTTGAGTCCTTATCTTTGCTTTATCTCCTTGTTTTATCTTGATTTATATGTTTTAGGGGATGATGCATTGATAAGTTAGGGGTCTTTCATGCAAACCAAATATCTATGTGTCTTGATCCATATCTGAATTAAGGGTGAGGTTTGCGCCGTTAAACCGGTTTAAGCCCTCCAATAAAATATTTTACTGACTGTTCCAAGGCGGTACTTCTTTTGTGGATTTTTTTATGTTTTTGTTCTGTCTTGTGTTTGCTGTGTCTTTGTGCGCGTCTGTTTATATGTGCTTTGTGGTCACCTGCTGGGAGAGGGCTGACCTCTTGGCTCTCGTTTGTGGTGTCTTACTGTGAGTTTGTCACTTTCCCATTGGTATCCTGGGTCAGGTGTGGTACTTGATTGTATCGATTCCTGATCTTTGCACCCATACTTACTTCGAATGGTAAAAATAAAAAAGATTGCTTACGCCTTTTGGCGCGACTTTTCTATGATCACATTTGATTCGTTTACCCTGCTAAAGGCTACACAAATACATCTGATATAAGATATCAGATGGGCTACTATAATATAATAGTATAGGACTCGAGCGGGCGTCCGTACTTTCAAACATATAATTAACCGTTAATTTATATATGTATATATAAAGCAAATGTAAATAGCAAAAGGTTTAGAAACAGTTACAAAACGTTATCCATATTAAAAGAGTATTTAATTGTTTCAATATAATTACATGTATCTCAGACTCACTATTTTACCACGTGGATATTTGATCTTTGAATTAACCTATAAACGAATACAACCGTTTTCATAGAGCGCATTTTAAGGGAGAATACTCAATATTTCACGCGACATATATTGAATGTTTCCCCTTTGAAGATAAAACGAAATCCGCCACGTGAAAAGACGAAAAAACGAGCACCAAAAGATGACATAAAAAACGCCATGCGAAAAACACAATTTTAAACCCTTATTTGACGTCTTTTCGTGTTGCTCATTTGCGTTATTTCGCTTGGCGTCTTTTCGTTATTTCGTCTTTTCGCCTTGTGTTTTTCGTCTTTTCGACTTTTCGCCTGGCATTATTTCAGGGCGAAATGATGAAAAAAGACGCCAGGCGAAAAGACGAATAAAAATCTAGCAAAAAACAAACGCCTTGCAAAAAACTACAAAATGTATCGCATGCATTCTATGCACATTTGTGTTCAATGTCTGCCGATAACCTTTTGCAAACAGTTTGGACAGTGCCAAATCAGAACCGACAAAAGGTGCTTGATAACTTGATCAATGTAACAAGTCTAATCAGGGGCTCCGCTTTTTGAATATGTCCCACATAAGGATGGTAGGTTTACATGGGGTTCTATAAGGTTTGCGAGAAGTAGCCAATGTAAAGACCTGTCCTCCCCGTTAAAGTATAACAATTAAGTCATGCGCGGATCCAGAAAGTTTCGTCAGAGGGGGTCGAACTGGGTTTTTAAAATCTTTTTTTTGTACTTGATGAAGGGAGAGAGGATCCAAATAGCACTAAAACCGGGCCATCATCGGCCCACCAGTGAAACGCCATTAAAATGGCGTTTCACTGGCGGGCTGATGATGGCCCAACATTGAATGCTGGCTTGGTAGCATTGTGATTTTTCAGGGGACTGGGCCAGTATCGCTAGGAAGCCTTATATTTTGTGATTTTTCAGAATCCCTGATCCCCCATCTGGATCATCTCATGGACGACGCTAAAAATTGACGACAAGCTGGTTCCTGTTATATGGATAGAATTGCCCTTCTTTACAATTATCGCGGCAGTGTGAATCCAGATGCACTCAGGATCTAGCTGACAAATGTGTGGATCCAGAGATTGGGGGTGGGGATGACAGGGGGTACGGACCCCTCCCCTGGAAAATTCTAAGTGGCTATGTGGCTATCGATTGTTTTTAAAAAATTCTGGTACTAAAGTTTTGCTCATACACTGTATTAAAAAAAAGTCGACAAATATACAATTGCTTATCTTGAAAAATAAGTCTGGAATCTTTTGTTAACTTTAGTCATTTAAGTAGATCTATTAGAAATTTTATAAATTTCTCTCACTATGTTGTCATTCGGGTTACCATTGGTTACATGTACATGCTTAACTAAAATAATGGGTCGCTAGCAGGAAATATCTTTGCCTGTGCACGGGAGTACAAATATATAGACACTGTAAATTCTCCGAAGAAACTGTCGCCTTGCCAGTGTGCTATTTTTTTTTAATAAATGACAGCGCTTTTCGTTACTCGCACATACAGGTACTTTGACATACAGTTAAAGACCCAGATGAAATGCTACATAAGAAAATAATTGGGTCTCGACGCGAGAAACCCTGTCTTCGGTGTTTGCGGACAACAAATGCGCAAACCAGCCTGCGCATCCGCACAGACTGATCAGCGCCTTTGTTATTCGCTTACTGAAAAGTATCATATCTAAACTTGCTACGGGCATAATTTCAATGTTCTATCCAGTCTCTGAAGCTTATGATGAGATTGGTCTGAGTTTCGCTTTGACGGAAACCCCGAAGACAGGTTTTGTCGCGACGAGGCCCAATTACTTAGTCATTGTCTTCACTGTTTGCGGAGATTAACACAATATAAATGATACGCCTACCAAACGCTCGAATGCTCACCATCTGGTTGAATATTAAAAACAATTCCTCCAGGAAGAGAATCAAAAATCGGGGAATGTCATGCTACAGACTATGCATTCCTACGTTTGTGGTATAAATTTGAGGTCAGAAAGTTCTCTCGTTTTGTCAGATTTACATTTCGCATAAAATAGGTGTACTTGAATTCGACAGAAACGTGTTTATCGCGTGAACAGTAAATGCGACCTAATGAGAATACTTTCTACCACAAATGCAGGGATCCATAGGCTATTGCATGACATTCTCCGATGTTTGATTGTCTTCATAGAGCAGTTGTTTTAATATTCAACCAGATGTTGAGCATTCGAGCGTTTGGTAGGCGTGCATGAACTGAAATGCATCATAACTTTTTACCTGTGACCCCTTTCCCCTTCAAATACAAAATGGGCAATTTCATACTTATTCTATCAAGTATGAAAAGGACTAAAATACGACGCCTGGTTGGAAAACGTCCGATAATGGGTCAGAAATGCGACGTCAACATTATATGCAACACCACTTGTCATTCTCGGGCACGTTATATTCCGTACTGGACAGCCAGTTTTTAATTTTATGCCTCTGGTTGCAGACTACAAAATGCTGTGTAATTTATATAGTTCTATCGGTCCCCTCGAAGCAAAATTGTTAACAGGCGTAACAGAATTAAAATATTCATTTCAAGAGGCTTTTCATGGGATACACGGTCGGTTTTTGGCTCCACTAAAGCACCATCTTAAATTTAAAGTAAGTAAGGTGCAAAGATCAGGAATCGATACAATCAAGCCAAGAATACAAATGGAAAAAGTGGCATTCTCACAGTTAGGCACCCCAAACGAGAGCCAAGAGGTCAGCCCTTTCCCAGTAGGTGACCACAAAGCACATATAAACAGACGCGCACAAAGGCATAACAAACGCAAGACAGAAAAAACCATGAAAGATCCACAAAAGAGATACTGCCTTGGAACGATCAGTAAAATACGTCACTGGAGGGTTTAAACCGGTTTCACGGCGCCAACCTCACCCCTAATTCAGATGTGGATCAAGACACATAGATACTTGGTTTGCCTGCAAGAGTCCTAACTTATCAATGCATCATCTCCTAGAACATATAAATCAAGATATAAAAAGGAGATAAAGCAAAAATAAGCGACTCAACAGTAAATAAAACTGAATACTCTACGCGTACATCCTACGACATACCTCCCAAAATGTTAAATTTTGATTGCAGTTATCTCAGTTACCAAACAGTATCAAGGCGCAGTTATATTTTTAACAATTTCTCCCAGTTCCATCCGTTTACTACATTGTAGCTCTTCCGTCTGATTCTGATCCCAGCGCACCTATTTTTACAGGGCTGATGAGCAACTTCACCAAAGACACAGAATTATTAAACATTTTATTGGATGGGTCTGTTGACTTACAAGATCGTTCTGGGAGTGCCCAAGCCTGTTCGAGTTTGTTCATTGATCTAATTAATCTATATTTATCCAGAACTACAATCGGGGCATGCAGTCATGTCTGTTGGCAACAAATGATAGGACTGAAGCAGCGTTTGGGAGGAACACGAAGCAAGGACACTTTATTCAGTGGGACAAAACGTAAAGGTTAAGCGGTAGTTAAATAAATCAAGAATACTCTTTAAAAGCGTGTTTCTTATTTACTTCGGTTGCCCATAGCATATCAGTAGTAATGGGCGCCACTATGGCCTCAGCATTTTAGCCCCATTACTACTCATATCCTTATAGAAGCTATCATCACAACCCGAAATTTCAGAAAAAAAAATATTGAGAATTTTTAATTTGTATTCAAGAGCATCCACGTTTACCGATGGGTAAAGCATTCCGTTTCACTCCTTCAAAACGGAATGCTTACCCCTGGGTAAACGAGGATGATTCGAGAGATGCTTTATGGACTTTACGGGCAGTTACGCTGCCATGTTCAACTCACGTGAAATTCCTGTACCTGTTGTCTCAGCTCGTTGTCTGAACAATAAGGAAAAGGAAATGGACGACGGTTTATATACACTATCGCTGGTCTGTGAACCACTGTTATCAGTTCATCTGTTCAAGCTGTTGCCAGGACAAATGATGAACCTGTCAATACTGCAAATTCGGAAATTTTTGCGAGGGTTTTATTTTCGCGAAACTTCGCATATGCGAAGTTTCGTGAAAATATAACCCTCGCGAAAGGGTGAAATCATTCTGTCGTTTACTGATATAGGTAAATCATGCCCTAGTCGCGATTTTTAACGTCGCAAATATGACTTTTAACGGTATTCGCGAAAATAAAATCTCGCGAAAATTTCCGAATTTACAGTACTCTAGATCTGTTTCTCCTTGGAATTATGAGAATTATAAGTTCAGTGTAAAAGACTTGACCAGTCATTGGCTACCATGGTCATAAAGCCAGGTAGTTGTCGGGATTCGTTTGATACATGTATTAGATCTATTGTTAACACCGTAGTCCATTCGGTCTCTATATAGTGTGAGTGTGTAACATTTGATATTGAAATAATCATTTTCTTCAACTCCTTCAATTCATGCATCTTAAAGCAAAATATCGCTTAAACCGGTGCTTGTGGGAAGAGGGTTGTTTTGTTTTTGTTTTGTTGCTTTACGTCCCAAGTCAACAGCTATGGTCATGGCGGGACGGTCAGTTCACCTAACCAGACTTTTTCCTGGGCAAGCTTGAACAAGCAGTTAACCAGTACTTCGTGCACATACTTTCGCTTGTAACTGACAACAACCCTTCTTGAATGATTCAGTGGAAGGGAGGAGAATGACCGGAGAAATTATTTCATGATCAATTGGGAGAGGGTTGTTGCTCGGTCCATTAATTCCCTTTTTAGAGAGAACCTGTAGTTTTGCTCTATTGCCTCCTCCTTTAAATTCCATTATTTGAAGGATTACATTTCTTTTATATTTATTTTAAGTAAGTAAGGGTGCAAAGATCAGGAATCGATACAATCAAGTACCATCATCTTTTGAAAATATGACTCCAAGTTTGAAATTTGAACTGAATTATCAACTATGGCTAAATTGTTTAAGTGTGAAATATGAACCATGAAGTACGAACTGTGGACTAGAAATATGAACTGTGAAGTAAAAACTATGAAATAAGATGTGTGAAACATGAACTATGAACAGTAACGTTGTTTTGTTTGTTTTTTGCTTTACGTCCCAGTCAACTATTTTTCAGCTATGTCAGGAAGATTTTCCGTCTTCCTGTGCTGTACCAGTAGTACGCAGCGGATAAAGTGTCTTCACAAAGGCACACCACAGCAACATTTTCGCTCTACCAACAGAACTATTGCGCTCTGCAGCAATTAAATTACAAATGATTACACACATCAAAATTCAATCATCACAGTTCTCAATTCACATTTATAACCTGGTCGTTATACATATACGTGAAGTAGGAAGTGAGATGTTTTAATTGTGAAGTGTGCAATTTGAACCTTCCGTCTCTCTTTTGTGAATTAACCATATGTGTAATACCTTGATATAGACCATACTGAAGTACGAGGGCTGTTCAAATATGAATGCAAGTAGCTTCATAACTTTCGTCACATATATGCTACGACAAAATGGAAAACGTCTCTATAAAGGATTATAGGTCACCTTTAAACTGGCACCATACTTAAAGAAAATACAGTGTACTTATCGAGTTACATCCCTTTGAATGAGGGTCGCTTTAGAATACTAATAAACGCAATGCTTCGAACATGCCGGTGATATAGACGAGCGTTTAATTCTTCGATAAATCTGTGAAATTTCTTGAATTTTTTAAGGAAGTATCCCCATATACTTATATAATGATTCTGTGAAAGTTGCGAAAATCCGACGCGTTTTTGTTAAATTACATCGAATCGTATTCACTGAAGTTTTCTTGTGTTTGCAAATTAATGGTAAACAAAACACCACCTTTCACTTTTCAGTCAAACTTTTCTGTAGCAAAATGCATGAAACAATATTTAAACTAGTTTTAACTCAAAGACAATATGTTGATCGGTCATACTGAGTTGTTGCTACAAATCATTGGAGGATAACGGGTAATTTTTAAACGCTGAAAATCATTTTTATTAAGTCAAAACTGCCTTAAGTGACGGGTTTATAGAACTTATACTTATTTTTTGTTGCCATAACATTGCGGTTTTAATCTAAATTCGAACGTTAACTTTAAGTTTTACCAAAATAAGCAATTATTTATAATAAAATCACTCACCTGGTCTTGAAGACTAGACAGATTGAACATACTTTAATTAATTTAAACACGTCATTAAGAAGCAGAAAAATGCTTGAAAAATGGTATAAAATATAACATCTCTGTAAATAGAGGACGGAGCATTTTGAAAACTTCCTTATGACATATTAAGCATGTTTAAGCAAGCCGCAAAGAAAAAACAAAGCGATGTTCATTATTACATCACCAGTAGATAACTCAAAATGATGTTTATCATAAAATTAATGACGTCACAAACGTGCCTGTTTACTCGAGTTTAAAACAGAATTATATTTTTTTTCCTGCAAGCAACTTTGCCAATGTACCTGTAACTTGCATCTTAAATTTGGTGCCATTTTGTCTCAATCTTACAAAGATAGGACACTATATCCGCACATGCACCAAAACGTGTATGGCAATTTGCTTCAGAAAAACTTCAGTATACAGGAATGGCTTTTATATAAGCGTCTGTAACTCGAGACATATTGTGAGTGTTTCTTTATGCTTTGTGCTGTTTTATAGGCGACAACTAGTTTTTTCCAGAAAGGTATGACATTTTGTCGTAGCATATATGTGAAGAAAGTTATGTTGCTACTTACATTCAGCCCTCGTATTTTAAAAAAAAATATGGGGGGATTCGACGATATACCTTGAATATGATTGATTTTAATGCACTTCTACAGTTTTGTATCAAATTGGAATGCTGTAAGTCGCATAAAGCAGCATGTCATCAAAGGAAGTGTGACATAACTAATGACGTCAAACTATTACCATCGCAAAATTATGGGATATCTCGTTACAAAAGCAAGTGCATTAGAAAAGGATAACTAGATTGGTTCCCCTCGTTCATAAAGCTCTACTTCCGTTACGCATATAACGACTGGTAACGTCTATTGAATAACAAGTAGAGAATCCTACACATGCGACTGCGCATGCTCCAGAAAAGATTTTTTTTCAACACAAACTGCAGTATTTCTTCAGTTGCTATAATTTGATAATTAAGTAAAAGAAAAAAAAATTAAGAACCCGTCTATAGGATAACATGCTATGGAATTATAGTTTGATCTAATTGTGTGTATACATTGAACGAAAACCCTAGTTTCAAACAGAGTAGGGACGCCATGGGCGTAACCACAGGGGGGGGGGCAGGGGACCCGTAGCCCCCCAACCCCTAGAAAAGCACAAGTGGCTACAAGTTAGGTTTCCTTAGAAAACCTGGTTTGGGTCCAACTGCTTCTCGAGGGAGGTCATAGCAATACGATGAAGACTAAAAAAACATTGTCAGGACACCCCAACCCCAACGGAATTTTCTAGGCCGCCGTGCACCATGGTTGATTTTTAAACGACGTTCACCTTCGTAAAGTAAGCCGTCACATGACAAACCCAACACAATGATTGTGCTCAAAGCAAATACTCAGAGTCTACGCTTTGTGCTCTGTGGCTAAATAAGGTCCCAAGCTTTCTTTATACGGACAGCGAAGACTCTTATCGGACTCAGATGATACGTAAGCTGATCTGAATTTAATCGTGACGAAAAGCCATGCTGTTTTTTCATGTTTGAGCTTGTCAAAACTAACGTGTGTGGTGGTTGAATCAGCATGTTAAGAGTAATTAACAAATCATATATTTTCATTAATTCCAGTTCTCCATTTGCATATAAATTGCTGACCTGTTGACCTTCATCATCAGGTGGACACCAAACTAACAGTACTGAGCTGAGCCCTGCTTGTGCCCGGGCTACATGTATGCATGCTTTAAAATAATCATATTTTGCTTTGACATATTCATTCTTACAGAGTGGGGTTCCAACCAGTTCACCAGTATTGGTTTCCAATCCATTGATGTCTAATTCTAATGCACTTACAAATGTAACGCCACGTCAAATTCAATAACGTCATAAATTTGCGACAGTATGTCCTACGATACACTGTCGCAAATTCGACGTTATTTCGTAACTTCGCTTTTCATGAGGGTCTGGATGGGGGTCTGGTATTCACTATTCATTAAAAATTTAGCCCATTATTCATCTCATTTAAATTTTGGGTTATTCATTAAAATAAGACCAATTATTCATTAAAAGTAAGAAGGTGGCAAAGAAATCTGATTTTTCACTATTCATTAATTTTTTCTTCAATTCATTAAAAAATAGGAATATTCATTAATTTTTAGGCCCTCGTTATTCACTATTCCTTATAGTTTTGGCTAATTATTCACTTTTCATTATAAAAAGGGCCATTATTCACTAATCATTATACCGCATCCAGACCCTCTTTCATTGGTTGACAAGTGGTTTTATGCAGATGGCAAGCCATTTATGCTGCTGGCAGCCGCTGGAAGTAGGCACAACATGCTGCATTTTCACTGTCTTTTGAAGGATAAATGATACTAGTGCATTAGAACGGGGATAACCTTATTCAAAATTTTCATTTGGGATGGCATATCGTCGGATCTACGTTCGGATCTGACGCGCCGCCGTAAAAGTAAATTTCTGACCGTATATGGGCCATTCTACAAAAGGTGAGGAATTCCTATCCCACTCCTAAATACTTGCATTTTTTTCTAGTTCAAATATCCTGCTTTTGGAAGTCTGTTTCGATTAAATCGGTCAATTATCTCACGTTTACTACAGTGATTGGAACACTTAATACATATATTCATTTATTTTCCTAAATGAATTAAGGGTTACCCCCTCAAAATTGCTTGTCCCATCGAAAAATAGTGGTGGTTGAACTTAAGTTTGACAAAAAATGCCTGTACAAACAAAACAAACAGAGACGTGATGTGAGTCTTTGGCAAAGATCTACCAATAATAGAAAAAATAAATAACCTTTGGTTTTGTTTTGTAACTGTGACATGTGTGTTTAGGTCTGTCCCACAGTTTGTGTCATCCCTGTTACCACAGTTACAGTTATAGACTTTACAGAGTTCGTCACCTTAGCGCAAAAAGTTAATAACTCCAAAATTTCACAAAATCACTTTTTTGCATTTTTCAATGCACAATGATGTTTCCCATATTGTATCAAAATATTGGTCAAAAATCAGATATGCAAATTAGGTAATTTGCATAAAAAGCAAAACGGGTTAACTACATCTCCATAATAAATGAGCGCAAAAACTTGATAAGTGCACTTGTTGAGTTTTTGCACCAAAAAATATGGTAGTTAAAACCAAGTTTTTCGGTGCAAAAAGTCTATAAGTGCTTTTATTGAGTTTACACCAAGTCTGAAAACAAATGTTATGTATAGTTTTGGTGCTAAATTCAACTTATGCAGGGTGCCCACTGGTCAGGGAAAAGTCAGGGAAATTTGTTTTTTTTCTTCAAGGTCAGGGAAAAGTCAGGGAATTCTGTAAAATGGTCAAGGAAATTAAAAAATCTTCGAAAGTCAGGGAAAAGTCAGGGAATTTTAAAATCATGCTTTGTTCAACCCATCAAAAATTGAACAAACAGATATGAGATGATGACTTTGACAGTTTTTGAGTTATGATAACATCATGCAATCCAGTTTTACTGATATGTTTCTCTCTGTTACTTATTTAATTTTGAAAGGTGATGTAAAGCATAATATTTGGTCACATAAGACTTAAGTGATTACTTGAAGACTGAAAGGATTTTGCAAGCTTTACCCCCAGAGCTACGTCACTAATTTCTTTCAAATTTCTAATTTCTTTGTGTAGTACATTAAAGGTTTGCTGGAGTTTAAATGGGCACAAACTTATAACTCAACATATTATTCAAACTATTTTAAGCAATCCAAAGCTACTAATGTTATGTATATGTTCTTTTCTTACATGTTGCTGCCTGTTGTTAAAAAAACATATTTCTGCTGTAAGGCATACATTTTAAGGCCAAAAGAAAAATATGCCTTGTTTCCGGTTACATGTGCAAAATTTTTAGGGTTGGTAGGTAGGCAAACTTTGTTTTTATAAAAAACTTTTTTGTGTGGAAAAAGTATGAAAATCCTTAAAAACAGTCTAAAAATAGACTTTAATATCTGGAAAGGCTTAAAAAAAGTTTGAGTAGGCCCCAAAATATTAGGGTCAGTAGGGTAACCGGAAACAAGACATTTCTTTTTTTGGCCTAAGGACTTAGTTTGATTTATGTCAGAATTAATAAAACGCAGTCTAAATGGACGGCTGTAAGGGGAGGAGGAGGCAGTAAAGTGCGGTACAATGGTCAGGGAAGAATGAAATTTGGTCAAGGAAAAGTCAGTGAACAGTCAGGGAATTTCATTTCAGACTAAGAGTGGGCACCCTGTTATGAGAATCTGCAATATTTCATTAAATCCTTCATAAGCTATCAGACTTATATTTTCAAAAATGTCCTAATATTGGGGAGCAGGGGATTTTTTTTTTCATTCCGACTTGAGTTTTGTAGAAACATCACTGCGGCAGATAATGAAGTTCTAAATTTTGGATAACCTGCCTTGCCCGCATGGATTCCTTATTAAAATCAAATGCTTTACTGAGCTTAGCTACTCCAGCAACCATGGAAAAAAAATCCCAAATAATGTTTTATATAATTTTTTCAATTTCTCACATTACTCATATCAAACCCGTCTTCTTTCACCTTATTTTTTATCAAGATATTTCTTGTTATTTGTTATCTTATTTTACTGATGCGAACTTTAGGACTTGATAAATAGAAAAAAGATAATGGAATGTGTTAATTTGCATGAAGGAGCTTTCACACAAAATAAACCCACATTTTATGTTTTTAGTTTGATTGGATCAGTAACGTCCCATCAACAATCTTTCAGATATTTAGGGACAGGTCTTCCTAGGCTGAACCAGTACTAAGCATGGATTAATGTGTGTTGCTCAAGGATACAACAGAGTCACGCTGGTGGGGCTATAACACACGGACCCTCGGTCTTAAGTCAAGCACTCTACCAGTGAGCTCCAGAAAGCCCAGGTTTTAAAAGATGATGTGAAGTCGATGCTCAGTTTATTGTTTACTTTACAGGTTTTAGTATAGAGATGTTATGATATTTAGTTCTCACTTACTGAGTAGGCCTAGATATCATAGCTAAATATGAAATTTTATGAAAAAAAATTGACAAATCTAAATCAAATACCATATGGGCCACAATGTGATAAAATGATTCTCTAAGAAAAAAATTTCACTATCATAGAAACAGAATAGTTTGATTTTATAGAGTAATGCTACTAATTTTTGATAGTTTTTATTTGACTGGATTATTCAAATCTTGAAGTGAGATATGGCATATTTATTAAAGGCCTATATACCCATTCAATGTTATTGCCACGGAAAATGTTGCCAAAGTTGTGTATTCCATTTTGACACGTTAATATTGCTCAGAAAACTTTTCATTTGCTTGAAATACTTTAACCATTGGAAAAAAATATTGCTCAATGAAAAAGCAGCATATCAACCTTACATCCAATCTGCAAAAAATATTTTATCAATTCTTGTGGTTTGCTATAGTTACAACTAAATCGAATTTTTATGTTTTTCACATTGATTTTCGGCGATAACTTTTTTAAAAATTTTAGCAAACTGTGTTCACGATGAAAGTTGTAGAGAAAATTTAGCGCCAATTTCTCCAAAAGGTCCGAAGTTTGTGGCCCAAAAAGATTTTTATGTATATAGATGAAGATTTTGCAATATATTGAATTTAGCCAAATTTTCTAAGTTTAGCCCAATTTTCTAAGTCTTTCATTGACAGGTAAATTTTGAAGAGGCGTGACAACAAGGTTCGTCTCAAAAGAATATTATTAAGCGGCAAATATATCATTATTCAACGATGTTGCATAGCATAATCCTGCCGGTAACATACCCAGAATTTACTGCGATTATGCAGAATCATCTTTGAGCATCAGCATTCGTAGGTACTGAGGCATGGATTTCACATGACATACCATTTTTCTCTTATGCACATGCTCCAAAACGGACAGTTTTGAGATGATCCAAACAGTTTAACGCACAAGCGAATCAGGCGCGATTTCCATTATATTTAAACAAGCCATCCATCGCTTTAGTTAGTGAATTAGGGCGGCGCAATGTGGCTTTTTGACTGACATCTTTTACTTAGTTTATTTGCACTTTGCATAAAATGCTCAAAAGGTGCATCTATGCGCAGAGTTAACTGCAGCATCTTGGTTAATTGAACCAATTGGAGAAGTTGGCGCTAATTTTTCTCTACAACTTTCATCGTGAACACAGTTTGCTAAAATTAAAAATAAAGAAGTTATCGTCGAAAATCAATGTAAAAACATAAAAAATCGAGTTTAAGTGATACACATAGGAATTTAAAGCATAAAGTTGGTTAAAAAGTGCAGATAACTCCCAAAAATGAACTTTTTTTAAAAATAATTTGGGATTTATTAGTTTAATGATTAAATGCATGATGTTTTGTCGAGTTCACGGTTGAGGTTTATATAATTTTGATCCAAATCAAAACTTTGGCTGAAAACTATGATCAAATCCTGCATAAAAACACTTTGATTAAAATCTATGATCATATGCTGCATCAAAGCACTTTTGTAGTTCATTTGCATCAAAGTATCTAAGTAAATATGTTACATAAAAGCGCAATTATCAAGTTTTTGCACCAAATATTTTCAGCGCAAAAATGGGTTAAGTGCACTTATTGAGTTTTTGCGCCAAAATTTTTAGTTGTCAATTTCCAATAAGTGCATATTTTCTTTAATTTCACTTATATCATAAAATTATAAGATTGGAGTTTTTCTTCACATGAAATCTAACATAAAATGCATTTGAAAACATTTTATAGCAATAACATGAGAGGAAAGTGAAAGAAGATAAAATGTTTTTTGCCTCTCCTGAAAAGTTTGTAAAATGGAGTTATTGACTTTTTGCGCTAAGGTGACGAGTTACTACCCATGAAAATACTTTTGCACTGCTCTTTTGTGGGGTATGGAGTGTCGATTCTCTAAACACGTTTAATTGTTTAAGAAAAGACTGCTTAGAGGTAAATATGAAACAATTAAACGAAGTAGGTATTGAGTCAGACAGGTAATATGCCATCCCTGTTACCCATATTTCTATAAAATGTTTATGCTGCGAACAAATAAACATCCAAAAACTAAATACGTATGATGTGTCTCAATATTATTGTGTAAAGAATTTAAAGTTGTTTCTTCCAGACAGCAAATCAAGTGGGAGCTTACATACTTTTTGTCATCCCTGTTACTGTCATCCCTGTTATTCACCATCAATAGCAAAACTGATTAGATATGTAAATTATAGACGGTGGCTGTGTTCAACCATTTATAATTCTTTCAACTAGGCTAATTTTTTATATTCTGTGTCTTAACAACAGTTTAAGTGGGCCATTTGAACAATTTTCATTAAACTTTACTCAAGGTCAAGGTCACACTTCAATGTTGTGGGATTTACCCTTCATTCGTGTGTCTGCTCAATATCTTCTGAACCCTTTGAACGATTTATAGTTAACTTCACCCAAATGTCCTTCTCAGTGAGATGGTGTGCAGAACCCATGAACCGGGTCTGCAGACTCAAGGTCAAGGTCAGCTTTCAAGGTCATGGGATTTACCCCTTTCAATTTCCCGTCCGCTCCATATCTCATGAGCCTTTTGAACGATTTTCATTAAACTTCACCCAAATGTTCCTTTCGGCAAGACGGTGTACAGAACACATGACTCAGCTATTGAGTCTCGAGGTTCATGTCAAAGTTCAAGGTAATGGGATTTACCCTGCTACATATCACCAGAACCCTTTAAAAGTTGTTCATTTAACTTCGCCCAAATGTTCCTCTCAGTGAGATGGTGTGCAGAAGCAATGGCTCAGCTACCAAGACTTAAAAAGTCATGGTCACATTTCGAGGTCATGGGATATTTTTACCCTTTAATTTAGCGTCTGGTTATTTCTAAATGATTTTAAAAAGATCACTCAATTGCGCCCCTCATTGAGACGTTGTGCAGAACCCACGACTCAGTTACGCACAGTCAAGGTAAAGCTCACACTTAAAGGTTATGGAATTTACCCTTCAATTTTGTGCCGCTCCAAGTCTTCCGAACCCTTTGTACGATTTTCGTTAAATTTCACTCAACTGTCATCTTGGTGAGACGGTGTGCAGAACCCATGACTCAGCTACGCTCACTCAAGGTCAAGGTTGCGCTTCGATGTTATGGGATTCTGCAGCGGGGGATTTAGCTGTCCTTCAGACAGCCGTCTTGTTCAACGGAAAACATATTTTACATACGCATATAGGCGAAAATTAAAACATCTGAAATCATAAGGTCTAGTTATTGGATATTTGATATGCAACATCATTTAGAGGACCTTTTCGAAGTTTGTTCAAATTATGTCCATAGGAGCAAAATGCCCAGGGCGGGGGTCACATATTTTACATATGCTTACATAGGGATAACTTAAAAAAATCTTCTAGCCTGTAACCACTATGCCTAAAGCCTTCACAATTAGTATATAGCATCACCTCGTTGACCAAATTTGTTCAAATTGTGGCCCTGTGGCAAAAAGTTCCCGCCCTGGGGTACACTTATTTTATGTAGGTTTATCCTGGGTCAGGTGTTGTGCTTGATTGTTTTAATTCCTGATCTTTGCCCTCTTTCTTACTTTTATTTAGGGAATCAGTAGTAGCATGATCAAATTTATTTCGAATAACAACAAAGCCTAGAGCCTGTAGCATAATCAATCAAATCCCTTCAAATAATGGGACCAAATTTGTTCCGTCTTAGAAGTTACATGATTTATATTGATTTATTCAGAGAAGGATATTAGCATTTTTTGTGTGATCTAGAGACTTGATATTTGGTAATTAGCGTCGCCTAGTGTTTTTTTTTTTACCAACTTTGTAACATTCATAGTTCTTTGGTCAAAATGGTCCCAGCCTGGGATCACATGTTTTTATATTGTCATGTAGTATCTCGTAAATTCGAAGTCCTTGTGACTAGAAATGAATATCCAAGTATCAAAACTTTCAATTTATAGGGAGGAAGACATAAAACATATACCCCATAATATTATTATTTTCAGTGTTTTTTTTTATCAATATCAAACATTTGTTTTTGTGTGTAAAACAAAAGTCTCTGAGAGACGTTTCTTTCACGCATCAAACGCATGTTTTATTGACAGTTATTAAGATAGTTCATATATAGGCACTATTTCTTATAAGTTCCAGCGTACCTCGAATTTATTTCGAATAAGAGAATATTTCCAAAAATAAGATTTTGTATTTTCGAGTTTTTACAGTACATAGTGATTTATAAACTTATGATAAATCTTCTAGGAAACCACTAGATCTAGAGTCTTAATAAAAATGTATTTGGTATGTAGGATCAACTAGTGGTCCTCTTCTAGGTTTGTTCAAATAATGGATCTGTGCCCCAAAATAGGTCACATGGTAATTAGGGCATTTTCAGTCTCTGATTGTCACCTGTTAAAAACATTTAACGAAAATTCCGGTGAGTGATCAATAGTGATTTTAAGTGAGGACCGAAATGACACTTTGAGCATTTAAGAGCTCATTCTATCCAAAGCACATTCACCAGATTTAGTTTAATACTATTCAAGTGCTTTCTATGATTCTGAAGAAAAAAAATGGTGATGTCATCCCTATTACTGAACGTCATACCTGTTACCATTCAACTCTTCCTCAATATATTATCTTATCTAATGTTCTGCTGTTGGTTTTAATTTACTAATTTGTAAGTTTGTGCCTGCGGCTACCTATTGCAGAAAATGAAGATACTCATCCATTTATTTCTCAAAATGGATTTGATGTTATTTGTCTTAAAACACGTTGTTTAAGTAAAATAACTAATAATTGATTATATTATCAGTACCAAATACATTTTCAGCGGAATAGGATTGTAAACTTAAGGTCTATAAAGGAGATTAAAGTATGCAAAAAAAAAAAAAATAACATCGATAATTATTTCATTAAGAAAATGAGGTTCCATGTCGTGGTAACAGGGATGACATTTTAAAGTAGGGTAGCCATCAAAGTTAGCCAACAAATGCATTATTATGCAAATTCTCTTGTCTAGATGAATGGTTTACTGCTGTTAATTGTTCAGAGTTGACATTAAATTAAAAAAAATCCAAATTAGTTGTGTAATTTTTTGCAAAAAAAAATGCACAAATTCCTCACCTTTTGTAGAATGACCCATATCCGATGATAAATCTCCCCAAATGAAAATTTTGAATACAGTTATCACCTAAAAGTATAAAGTTTCTTTCCTAAATCATTCAGAATGAGCCAACTTTATCTTAATAAAATCTGCACGTGGTAATCATGCCGAATAGGCAAACTTTATCTTTCTTAAATCCGCACGTGGTATTTCACGGGTGGGCATCAACGGAACTACCGCGAAATCGCGTTAACGTAAATTTTCCTTCGTAACATTCGGGACCTTACGCGGTAGTGGTATCGTCACGGAAAAAACAAACAAAGGTACATGTAGGTACTCTCGCTTGTTTTGATTTTTTGAAAAAAGAATAAGCTTACTATATCAGGCCAAATACGATGTTGAAAAAAGCTTTACTTTGAGATGAGAACCGTAACCAAATCGAACCCAGAACGGGATTTCTTTTGATTTATGTCAAAACAAAGAAAGTATGCAGATGTTTTGCCAGTTTTAGCTCAGAACAAGAGCATTTTACACATGGCATGTACATAACAGCCCTTATTCGTCCTTTGGACGTAAAAAAATCAAAGCGATACGTTTCTATGAAGGAATAAATGCCAAAGTTTTCAAGCGCAGTATCGCCTTTGCCATCGCGGTAGTTGTAACGTCACGCTCTAGTTCCTTCGAGTATACAATATCAGTACATGCAGGCGCAGAGAGAAATGTGTGATATATTGTAGTATCTACTGACCCCCCCCCCCAAATTTCCACCAATCCATCTCAAATGCTGCTCCCCGTGTACAAACTAGCACACTTACCCCTGCCCCACTCCAAGTCCTCACCCCCAGGACCCCACAACCTTTAGCTCACCCTTTTTACGCAGATGCGCTACAGATGAAAGTATAAGGTCTCGTCAACTGGCCCAAATATACTTGAAGTGTATATCATTTATCAACATGGTTCATATACAATGTGGATTGCGAAGATCTAAAGATACCAGTTTAATACATTTGTGAACCATCCCATTAGCAATATGGTAGCTCACCTGTTATTGATTACCAATGTGTAACTTCAAAAAACCCATAAAGTGCACGTGCGTGTTGGTGTAGTAAGTAACTGTGTGCGTCTGTTCGACGATAATCCACTAGCTCTATCATCTAGAAGAGTTATACGGGAACCAACCTGTAAACAACATAACTTTGTATCGGTTCTGAAAAAATGGATGTTTTTAATGTTTAAAAGGACTAATACGCTCTGAAAAGTTGTGAATTAGTGTATAACTGTATAGAGTTTAGTTAGCGCCAAGTCAGTGAGTTTAAAATATTACTTGATATTTTTCTTAGCTGAAAAATAACATTCTAATAAACGTTTTGAATACTGCCATACTAACATGCCCTGTTGCTATCAAAAGTGCATTCTTTTCGTAAATACTTTATAGGCGCATTTTCTAAAGACGGGTCACGCCCGATTGTTGTCCAGACAGGAACGCTAACTCAAATAGTATTCTCCCACAGAGACTTGAAGCAGTTAATGAACATGGCAACAGACCCAGAGCTTATGCGAGCTGAAGAGTCTGTTACGCAAGATTGCCTGGAATGTGTTGAGAACTTATCACATATTGAGCTTAAGAAGTTCAATAAAAATGAGTACGCTGAGCTGGTCTTTCAGGATCTACACCAACTTCTTCCAGACTTTGAAACTTCCCAACTGCAACAAACGGCTCATTATGTGTCAAATGCACTTAATAATGAGGCAAAGCATCAGTTAATGAAAAAGTCTAGGAATGTCACTACTGCAAAAGATAACAACTCCGCTCTGTTATCATCGACTGTGCTGGAAGACCTGGATAAAACAACACTTCTTGATACAGAGTCTGCAAATAGCATTGATAAAGTGGAGACCCATGCAGATTCAAACTCAACAGTATGTGAGCCTACTGACCCCTTGAATGACAGTATAACTCAACTGAAACAAACAGTTCAAACTGAAAAAGCAACACCATATAATAGTGAATCGAATAAAATGAAAGGACAAAAGGGTACAAAGTGTGGTGAATCATGTAAACTAAATCAGAAAACTAAAAAAAAATATTGATATGATCCAGTGTAGCTTCTGTATGTCCTGGTATCATGATCTATGTATGGGTGTTAAGAAGGATAAGTCTGTTGGAATATGGCTCTGTCCTAACTGTAGGACAGTATCACAAGATGTACGAAATGAAATCGACAGTCTAAAGACAGATGTTAACCAGTTAAAAACTACTACAAATCTAATCTTACGTTCAATAAATAGTCTTTCTGACAAGTTAAATAAATGTGTTGGTGGTATAAACGACCATATAACAGCTTTGAAAAGACATATAGATCAACATGACATAACAATCACTGAAGAAATTTAAAATGTGTCATCGAAAACATCAAACTTTAAAGCTTCCTTGGATCAGAAAACCAGCCAAATACTAAATAAGATGACAGCTGTGTTTGAGAAAATGAAAACTTATGAACAGAGTTCTGAACAAAATATGTCTAAAGAAGATCAAAAGCCCAGTGAATAAAAACCTGTTGATTCAAGAAATCAGAAACCTGCACAAAATAAAACTCCTTCCGGGCTAAATTCAATGCAACCAAAAAGACAAGACAAACAACGTCAAATTCAAACTGAAACCCAATGTGTTACTAAAAACAGCAGGCAAAACAGACAAATAAAACAGCACAAGCAAATTCAAAGGGGAGCTTCCAATCAAATAGTCTATGAAAATGATATAATTTACCTTACCAAAAATGTTTCATCAAGAAGTACAATTAAACAATCTACGCTATTAGTTGGAAGCTTTGTTTTGAAGAATATAAAAGTTAGTGAATTAAATAAAATCACAGCTATAAGAACCATTCTATGAGCAACCATAGACAAGTTAACAGACAAAATCAATGAATTGAACATTGAAAACTGTGAAACCATTATTCTTCACGTTAAGAGAAACGATGCTGATAATGGGGAGGACATTGAGTCTTTCCGTGAGCATTATGAATCCTTAATAGATACAGTAAATGATGGCAACAGACATATCATTGTTTCAAAGTAAGTAAGGGTGCAAAGATCAGGAATCGATACAATCAAGAACCACACCTGACCCAGGATACCAATGGGAAAGTGACAAACTCACAGTAGACACCACAAACGAGAGCAAAATGGTCAGCCCTTTCCCAGCAGGTGACCACAAAGCACATATAAACAGACACGCACAAAGACATAGCAAACACAAGACAGAACAAAAACATAAAAGATCCACAAAAGAAGTACCGCCTTGGAACGGTCCGTAAAATATTTAACTGGAGGGCTTAAACCGGTTTAACGGCGCCATCCTCAAGACTTCTTTCACGTGGATCAGTTTACCTTGAGCCATATAATGAAACTCTGAAATCCCTGTGTGCTGACACTATAGTGGAACTGGCAACTGGAGAACTTTTGGACTGATATTATTCCAAAGACAAGGTGCACATAAACATGACAGGTACAAGAAAGCTTTTGGAAAATATCAACAAGGATCACAAGGTTTGCAACATGCAACATACTCACATGCAACACACTGATCATTATAATTTTAGACAAAGGCAAACTACTTTCAGGGGAAATAGCCAGTCGTCTAAAAACTGTCATATATGCTGCAGAAATGGGAACCATAGTACTTATGAATGCTGGTACAACGGTACCCTTTAGAAACCCTTTGGACTGAAATATCTTTTACAAATTCAAAACCCTTCACTTATGTTCATTGTACCGCCCACCAAATGCTTCGTCTGACTGGATTGACCTTTCTGAAGTAGAATTGTCAATTGCACAGCAACAGGATTAGAAATTGTTATCATGGGTGATTTCAATTTTTAACATTCAAATTGTTTAAACAAAAAGTGGCTTTAGGAGATGATGCATTGATAAGTTAGGGGTCTTTCATGGAAACCAAATATCCGTATGTCTTGATCCACATCTGAATTAAGGGTGAGGTTGGCGCCATTAAACCGGTTTAATCCCTCCAGTAAAATATTTTACTGACCGTTCCAAGGCAGTACTTCTTTTGTGGATCTTTTATGTTTTTTTTTCTGTCTTGTGTTTGCTATGTCTTTGTGCGCGTCTGTTTATATGTGCTTTGTGGACACCTGCTGGGAAAGGGCTGACCTCTTGGCTCTCGTTTGTGGTGTCTTCTATGAGTTTGTCACTTTCCCATTGGTATCCTGGGTCAGGTGTGGTACTTGATTGTATCGATTCCTGATCTTTGCACCCTTACTTACTTCACTTGGTTGAGTTATTTGACCTCAAACAAATGGTATCCAGCCCTACACGTGTCACAAACAGTTCAAGCTCAATAATCGACCATATCTACTGTACAGATTCTGAAAAAATCTCTGAATGTTTGTGTCCCATTATTCTATAAGTGACTACTTTCCAATCTGCCTCACAAGATATAATCAAAACCTTAAAAAGTCAAACCATATAACGACATCCTATAGATGTTTCAAACATTTTAACGAAGAATTGTTTCTAAATGATTTAACAGACGAATTGAGTCAATTTTCTCTGAGAGAATCTGATATGGAAGATAATTTGTCTACCTGGTACAAATTAATTACTAAGCAGCTTGACTAACACGCACAAATCAATTGTCAGAACAGCTACAGATAGAAGACAATACAACTATTACAGAGTCTTATGAAATTGCAACAAAATTAAACGAGTTCTTTGCGACGGTCTCCAAACGTATAGAGCAATCTGAAAACTTATCAAAGCCTTATGAGCATTCTAAACTTATTGATTATATAAACAATAAAATACCAAATGACACAATCTTCAAAAATAGTAAGTGAGTATTATCAGGAAATCCCACAATCACAAACTGCAGACAACCCCGTGGCACCGCGAGGAAGAGCCGCTCAACCATCACGAGACACCAGGAAGACAATTTAAGCAAAGCAATCAGCTCACTCTTCCCCATCAAGATGATTGTAATACTAGAATGGACATAAAGTAACGTACAACAAAACATAGAACAATTACAGACTCCCACAATGGGAGTAACAATAAACAAAAAGTCAACAACAACAGAACCACCGTATTGTCTTCTATCTGTAGCTGTTCTGGCAATTGATTTGTGCGTGTTGGTCAAGCTGCTTAGTAATTAATTTGTACCAGGTGGACAAATTATCTTCCACATTTCAAAATTGTTTGAAAAACATGTAAACAGTCATCTCATGGGATACCTAAACAAATATAATTTGACACATCCGTGTCAGTCTGGTTTCAGACATAAGCATAGCTGTAATACTGCGCTAGTCAAATTAATTGAAAAATAGATGACAAGCATCGATAATGGCGATATTGTTGGCACTTTATTTATAAACTTCCGTAAAGCTTTCGATATGGTCAACCACACCCTTTTAATAAAAAAAGCTTGAATATTATAAAATGAGTGATTCCTCTTTGAGCTGGTTCAAGTCATACCTAAGTACTTGATTACAAGCGATAATGAGTGAGCAAGGCCTGTCTGAGTTCGCCCAGATACTATCAGGGGTACCTCAAGGGTTCATTCTCAGTCATACATTATTCTTACTTTACATAAATGATCAACCACTATCTCTAAATCATTGTACAGCAGATTTTATGCTGACGATAGTACCCTGCAGATTTCCGATAAAAATAAAACCCAGTTAGAGACTTAACTACAATCTACTTCTGATCAAGTAGCAAATTGGAGTAAAAACAATAAAATGCCTATAAATTACAATAAAACAACCATAATGACTCTTGGTTCAAAACATAACATATGTAAATCAGGAAAGATAAAGATTAACATCGATAATCATTAAATTGACACCGTTAGCTCACATAAGCTTTTGGGAGTATATATTGGCGAAACCCTGAGCTGGAATCCCCACATTGACTACCTCTGTTCAGTAATTACCTCAAGAATAACACTCCTTAAACAGTTACCATTATATGTTCCTGATAACATTCAGAAACTTTTTATCAGAGCTACATATTGCCGTTGATAGACTATGGCTCCAACTCATGGGGATCAACATCAATTACAAATATTGAAAGAAAAAAAACTACAGAAAAGGACAGCACGCATAATCCTAAAATCTGAGTTCACTACACCATCGGCAGATATGTTTCAGCGCCTCGGATGGATGTCTGTAAAACAGCGTATTGATTAAAATAAATCTGTTATGACTTATAAAGCACTTCTAAATCTTACTCCATCATATATATCAGATTTACTCACCCCGAAAGCTCAAATAAATAATAGAACACTTAGATCGTCTGAGGATGGTTCTCTAGCACAGCAAAAAGCCAGGACTGCATTCCATACAGGTTCCTTTACATTCTCAGCTCCAAAACTTTGGAACTGCCTCCATACAGCTGTAAAATTGGCACCGTCTTTAAATGCATTTAAAAGAGCTGCCAAAGAATGAATATCTATTGTTGTAAAACCACTTATATTTCTTTTTAATGATATCATGCGATATAAATCCTTTTTAATGGTTTTAAATGATATCATGCGAGATGTTTTATATACCAAGGTTTAAAAGTAATTGGTACTGTTCTTTTTCTGTGTACATCCCTTTTGGCAAATATGAACTGTCTTTGATACTCGTGCATTCAGAATCGACCATATTCTGTTGAGCTATGGTCGCATGCGATAGCAAGAGGTTATATACAATTATAATCTATGTAAACTGAGCATAGGTGATGTTATATGTAAGTTTAATGATGTAAATTTTAAAGTCTCTTTGGTGTGTGGGGAGATTAGCAAATGGTGGTGAGCTGTGAGAGTGAGTGGTGAGCGGTATATCCGTGCTCACATAAAATAAGTAAAATGACAACACTGGAGACAGATATGAGTTTCCAATTTTCTTCTTTAATTTGCGTTATCAAAACTGTCTAAATGTTCAAAATTATATAACATGTTCCAATAATGAATACAATGTAATATATAATTCTCCTAATTATCGTATAATACTTCAAGATGTATGTTTAAATAACATAAATTTGCTGGAACATTTCAAGCGTTCGTTAAACTTAGTTTCTCAATCTTAAACTTCAAATTTGGTAAAATTACAAAAACAGAATAAATGTCTTAAACTTTCAGTTGACAGATCCAAACTCTATTATGTCTTAACCGTTCAGTTGGTAATTCCTAACTTAACTTATTACGTGTTTTCCATTTAGTTGGTAAATCCTAACTGCCTCTCTAATTCTAAATTTCTCTAATTCTAAAAACTGGCACGCCCATATTCTAACATATACAGCATTAGCCAATCGCCTTGGCAGAGGCATAAGGCGGTCCTAAACTTTAATATTAATTATTGAGCAGAATTATCCCTTTGAAGGACAATAGCGCCGCCGCTAAACGGGCGCGGATGGCAAACGTTGTGATATGAACTTCCGTGAGCATGTTTGCACAACTGACTCATGTGTGAACAGCGCTATTGTTCGTGAAATGTAAGACGCTAAAATATGATCACCTTAATTGATGTCAACACCTGCGAGAAGCGTGGGTTCGACTCACTAAATAAGGAGACACATCCTGGTCTAAAAATACAAAATAAATTAAAATCTAGCGTTGAAAAGTAAAACATTTTCTAACTAAAATAAACTATTTTGTTTCAGATTCTGTATAAAGTTGCGATTATTTTGATACCAAACATGCCATATTTTGTTTGACAATAATTATGTTCTGATTTTGTAAATCATTAATTCTGTTTCCTTTCGACCCAAAGTTGATTTTTATTCTAAGAAACATACTCGTACAGTCTCATAGGGACATGCACTGTAGTTGTTTATGTTAAAACTGGGACATGCACAACAGTCTTCGAAACAGACTCGCGTGGTCTCGTCGGACATACACGGAGGTCTCGAATACTGAAACATGCACCTATGTTTTGACTAGTTGGTTGAACAAAGAAATGTAAGCAAATGATCAAATTCCTTCTCGTGCAGTCTCGTCGGAACGTGCACAACAGTTATGAAATAAACAGGTTATGCACACTAGTTCAGAAACAGTCTTATTCAGTCTCATTGGACGTGCACAGATGTTTCTGTAACAACGACATATACCACGGTTTGGACTAATAATTTGAAACAATACCCAAACTCATGTAAGGCAAAATGATCATTTTTCTTCATCATAATATAAGAAACAGGGGTGTGACGCATGTGCATTGTCTTTCCGTCACATTCCCTGTTCCCTGTATACAGCACAGGCAAGAGAACATAATACTAGAGGACTTTGAAAACGCATCACCATATTTTTGCACTTTTCTTGCAAACCGTATATGCGATTGAAAAGTTACTCGCGGGCTTTAATGTGCAACCCAGAATTGGTATGAATCAGTCGTTAATTTGACTACACTATCACGCGACGCTGCTGATGACGTCACATGGGTACATACAGCATCTATCACATTTCTGAACAGTTAAAAGAAGCTTTTTGATTATTATTATGTTTAAACTGTGCCGTGTATGATACCATATCACCCATCAAAAGAGTCAATAGACTTTTTCTAATTAAAAGTAGTTGATAACTTCAATAATTTGAAAATAAACGCCAAATTTGAACATCAATTTATAGCTTCTTTTAGAAACATCTCCATACGTTACCTTTATGCACGCTTTCATTACTGATATTGACTACATACAGTGGCAGTCATGTGGGGAAGACGTTTTGATGTAAATCATAGCAGAAGATCTGCTGTCATGTGATCGAGAAAGTCTTTAAAAATACGTTAACGTCACTTGCACAATACAAAATACACGTGATACAAGCGTAATTTATGCATATTATATGTCATTTGTGTATGCCCTTAGCACCTTGCAATTAAACCGGACGTAAAAGAATCGAAACTTTGAAAGGCCCAAGACGTTGAATTTTATTACTAGACTAAAGTAATCAGGGTGGGTGGGGTATGTCAGCATTTTTAAAGGGGTGTAATTTGAGCATACCAAACTGTCAATTCTTTTCTAATCGTTCAACGATGAATGTGCAATCGTAAAAGAAGCAAAGGACGCAAATCTGTTGAGTCAGGATTCAAAACTAACGCGTGTTAACTTGCAGCTGAATTTGTGTCCTTCAAAATCGAACACCCCTGTCTTCAAACGGATACTTTTTCAATAGCTTAAAGTTAATTTACAACCATGAATTTTCTAGGACGCACTACAAGCTGGTCAGACTATGATATGCAATAACAATTATCTCGTTGACATTCTCAGGATTTGTGAAATAAAGGATTTAATCTGGGCGATGCGTTTTTCAAAGTCCTTAAGTATATTAATCATTTCATATTTTAGACAATAGCGATAACTTAAACAGTGTGCACTGTTTGTATTTGCTATTTGTATATATGTATATAGTTTGTTTTTCATATGTTTTATGCTCAGAGGGCCACATTGTAGAATGACTTTCATGCCAAATGTATCACTCTCTTGAAATAATGCACGTAATCTCCGAGAGGGGGTGATGCAGTAGAGATAGATAGATAGATAGAAATAAATAAAATAAATCTAGCATTTACGCTCCTGTACGAGGGTTGTCCCAGTAAATCGTGGATTTTTGTTATAACACGAGACTGCGTATCAGGGCCCGGAATTACAATGCCTCCTCAGAGTTAAGGAAGACTTAAGTTAAGTATTGATTTTTCAGGATGCGAAAAATAACGTTTAAAACTGACTAAAATCAAAATAGTTTTGATTTTTCTGAAGATCACAATGATATCTTTGACCACAAATACCACATCGATCCAGGCAATTTATTTAGCATTTAATATAGAATGTTGAAATATCAATTATTACCTTAAGTCTTGCTTAATTTTAAGGAGGCATTGTAATTCCGGGCCCAGGAATTTTATGTAAGTTGTAAGATATTTATTTACATCTCTGACCCAGTATACACGGACTGGTAACTGACATACAGATAAATGTAAGTATTTGAAATACGTTGCGAGGCTGATATTTCAAAACTGACGTATGTTGAAAATGAAATAATCATACGTAGCTCCAGCAGTGAATTGTTGAGTAATAATTCACTGTTTGAAGGTCAGTTGTACAGAAGATCAAATCACGAGCGCGCAGCGCGAGTGATTTATCTTCGCACAACTGACCGACAAACAGTGAATTATTACTCAACAATTCACGCACTGGAGCTGATCTAATTTGATTCTAACACACAATAAACGACGAAAACACATTCGAAGTCTTCAGCTTCTTCAAACTTTCCGCCATTGCACTGAAGAACTCCCGCCAATACTTAGACTACGTCGCGTACGTTTACATGTAATTGTAACGTCTTCCAAGCGCAAAAACGACGTTACGCCGTCTAACGCCATGAATGACGTCATTTTCGTGTGACGTCAGCTATCACACACTTTAGCTGTGAATTATTGTCCGATATATCACAGTTTGTACCGTTGGCTCTATATGCGAGGTGTGTGAGAATATACTATATTTAAGACTGTATTGTTACTTTTATTTAAAGTTTATCTGTTTTTATGAACATCAGCAAGAAAGCACGGTACCCTTTTTAGCTATTTTCGGCACTTCTAACAGAAAATCGTCAGAAATCACACTAAAAGATGATAAAACTTCAATTTTATTTACTGTAACTTGTAATATTTCATCTTTGCATACCGGGAATAACTTCGTATAATCTCGGGTATGTTCAGAATCAATTTTATTGGTTGTAGTACTTTGAAATAGCGCTAAAACAGAGCCATGACAACATAACTTTGTATTTCCGTCAGTATACTGGATCTGAGTATACATCTAGGACACATTTTGTACAAATATGGATGGAATCACAGTTTAGATAACACACTTATGGACCTTTACTTGACAGTTTTTCAGCGGGTGTGGAGCACGTCACACATTATTTTGCTATATTTTTAAAGAGGGGATGTCAAATGGGGTGGTCTATACTTTTTTGGTCGAATCCCCATATATAGTCACTTATAACCTATTTACATGTATGTAAAAATTATATTGGTTAATATAGAAATCTTGCCGTTTCATTGGATGAGTAATTTGCATATGCATATATTCAAATTTTGACGACATCCATGTCACTGTTTATTTTAGGCGACCTCGAAGGCCATGGTCAGGTATGTTATGTCGAATTTTTGAAAAGTGCATACACTTTATTTTTCACTATTTTTTAATATTTTCTTCACCTTTTCAAGTCAAGTACTATTTTGAGGTTTGGGAAACATAGCGCTTGTACGATATCCCAATTTTTCTACGTCATAAATCGATGCAGTAGTATGCTAAAAATAGCCAATGATACTGACCGACCCAGTTTTGAACAAACTTCATCAAAATATGGTTGCTTCTGCAGGACTGTATGACGGCTCTGACATAAAGCTTTAATCGGTAGGTTGGTGCCTGATGCTTATCTGTAGCTGGACCCACCATGGCTCAACTTGAGGTTTTCTTTAGCTCTGACTATCTGTGAGTCATGATCCCTTTTCTTTGTTTCATCATGGTGTGTTAATTTGAGTAGAGTGTTTCTCCATGATGATACATTGCATTAGTTAGAAGGGTTCCATGCGAGTTGGACATTTCTTGTACTTCAACAACAGCAGAATCTAGGGCGAAGATTTGGTACCAGTAAAATGCATTTAAGCCCCCCGGTGGCTTAGGCTGCTGTCCATTCTAAGGTGGTGTTTCTGTTGTTGTTGACTTTTTGGTTATTGTTCCTCCCATTGTGGGAGGCTGTAATTGTTCTATGTTTTGTTTTACGTTACTTTATGTCCATTCTAGTATTGCAATCATCTTGATGGGGAAGAGAGAGCTGGTTGCTTTGCTTAATTTGTCTCCCTGGTGTCTCGTGATGGTTGAGTGGCTCTTCCTCGCGGTGCCTTGGGGTTGTCTGCAGTTTGTGATTGTGGTATTTCCTGATCATACTCACTTACTATTTTCAATCTATCGGTTTCCGTGAAACTGATGTTCCTGGTGCTAAACTAGAGTATGAATCAGTTAAAAAAAACATTCAAATATACAACTTAAGAGCTGGTTGGAATCCAGAGGGCTCGCTAAACCAGGCAATAGAAGTGAATTGATTCAAAGGTAAGTGATTATGTATATTTCAGCATCGATCCGTGTAAACAAAGCAGATAATGGCAAAGGTCAAACACAAAATATTGTCTCTTCAGCATTATAATGACGGGACTATTTCGCTGAAATTCAAATAGTTAGCCCAAACATTTTATATCATTATCATCCACGCACTTTTAATTCAGGAAGCCTTTATATGCAACAAAGTGTAATCATCATGTTTATTAGAAAGGCACCGGTAGTCGGCATATTCGAATTGAATTCAATTTTTGGAAGGTTCATGGAATCATAAATACTTTGGGTCCCTTGCAAAGTAAGTGAAACCCTCGATTTTAGCATACATGAAAACAAAAGCTAACCCTGTGGCTGATCAATGCCTTTTTTGCTACATTGGGCAATCCATCTACTTTAAAAACCAGACACTTTCAGCTTCAAACTGTCAACTGTGGTTGCACAGCCTGTTTTGTATTGGACCTGGCCAGAAACGTCAAAGACAGGTTTAGTTGTGTAGCGGTTCATATGGAGATGTTTCCATGAGTATACTGATTTTAAATATATCTCTCTGCAGCCAAATAAAAGAATTATATCTCTGCCCAGTTTCATGACTTTCTTTTATTTTTGCCCTTACATGTAACATGCTAAAATTTTCTTTTAGCATCTTCTAGTATTTCTGTTCCAATTGCTGTCATATATAACTTATTTTGTTTTTTAGCAATTCTTGGCCTTAACTACTAGGCTAATATAGTTTGCCAATTTAAAATACAGCTTTAAATCAATTCAGTTGAACAGATCAAACACAGCAAAATTAAAGAAAAATCTCAAAAACCTCAATTTGCCTTTGAAAAGGGTGCTTTTATGATATCTATTGAGTATTTTGATTCCTGGTAACCATGGTAACCATATTATCATGAACACAAACAGTTCAATTTAAAAGAAGAGATTGCTAAGAGTTACTTTAAGCCAACAGAGCAATGCTGTTATATGGATATGCTAACTTTACCACTCATATTTTGAGTAATTTTACCCTTGTAATTTTGATATCTTGCATAGATTTGCTGTGTAATTGCTAAAATATGATATTTTGCTGTCAAATACTTGTTTTAATGTGTAGTTTCATTCAATTCAGGCTGAGACATATATCATTTTGGCTTCAGATGCCATTTTTCTGTTAAAACATGTTTCATGTTTCAAAAAAAAACACAAACAAATATTTTCGATTGAAATTTTAGGATATGTCATGATATAGGTATCGAACTTCAGGCATAAATAAAATGAAAAAAATCTACGACCGTATTTTTGAGAAAAATGGCATTAAAGAAAGGATATTTTCATTATCCGCAATTATTGCTCTACTAGGTACAAGTCAAGGTCACGTGCTGTCTGACTACACCTGCTAGAAGATTTCTTCATTTACAGCAGACAGTACTTGGCTAATGCTTTTATGAAAAATAACCATCACTTAGATTTCTGACACGAGTTGTCCATACATTCAACGTAAATACTGCCTTTATCACTGAAAAAATAGTCAAAACAGGCTAAAAATAGATTATCTCGGTTGTCATGGAAACGGGTATGTTGAGAAAAGTAAGGGGTACATTTTTCTTCTTCAATGGACATACGCAAAAATACACCAACTTTCAGAAAATATGAGGCATGCCATTTTGGACCCCTGTGGCAAGTTTTGGTGCTTATAAATAATCACTCTTAAAGTCTCATCCGACAGACTGGTGAAGCTGGGAATCAAACCTGCGACCCCTGGTTTATAAGGCGATCGGTGGTTTATCCACTACACCACTGCGACTCCAGTGGGAGTTTTGTGTTCGGTCATTGTTTTGTGCAGTACTTTGTGGTTCCCTTTCTAGTTTTGCAATAAAGTGCTGGTTGCTTTGCTTTATTGTCTTCTGGATGCCATATGGCTGTTATATACTCAGAAAAACAATTGAAGGATATTTAGATTCAGTTCCATCTCTAACATTCAATACAATAAAATCTTAACTAATTATGTATGTATTACATAGTTCCAAATATCTGCAATCAAAATGAATGTTTGATTTAAGTCACGCTTCAATGATTAAAGTACAGTAGATGTCCAAATGGTGCAACCCTCTCTACTGAAAAGTCACAAACATTCAAAAATGATTGAATCCTATTTTCATCGCTTGCATTCCATAATGACTGGCTCCAAAATCATTGCTGGCTCTCAGTCAAAAGTATGACACCTAATTTTGTAGTTGTTGTCAGTGTTTTAATTCCACTTTGTTGTCACATTGGCTGGGGTATGCCATATCTGTGCATTTTTGTTGAAGAAGTTGTCACGTTATCAGGTGCAATTACTAATAAATGGGTGTGAACGCTTGTCTGTGGTCAGAATTAGAACATGAGCAATGACCAGGTAAAGGTTTCAGCAAAAATTATAACGCTAATTTTTTTGCTTGTGAACTTTGTGTAAAGAGGGTTGGTACATTTGTTGTGGTACTGTATCGTAACCAATGACCCGTAAATTTTATTTTGCATTTTGCTGAATTGCATATTGGCGGTTCTATCAGATACGAAAATACTTTGTTTGGAAATTATTTTCTCAAATGTGATATGGTCAAAAGAATTTTAATATCCTTCAATTGTTTTTCTGAGTATAGTTCTTTGCCGCTTCCTCACGGTGACGTGGGTTGGTCTGGTGTGTGATTGTGACATTTCCTGGCCATACTCACTTTCTTTTTGTAAATGGCCAGCCTGAGATAGCTTCTTTCGGGGAATGGACATATGGCTTATGTTCAGTGTAAACTTTCATATTTGTTGAGAAGGACATGTCTTCATGTCAGTATCAACACTGAATGTGGCCATCACCTTTTAATTAACAAATTTACTTTTTACTCTTTGAGAAACGATACATTCACATTGCATATCCATAGGCGGATCCAGGGGGGCATGGGGTTTGGACCCCCTGGACCCGCCTATGGATATGCAATGTGAATATACTGGCCGCCCTCGAGAAGCAATTGGACCCTTTTAGTCAGGGGCGATCAGGACTCCCGTGCGACTTTGATGCCGATTTATGGTGACCTATACCAAATCAAACTTTGGGGGATAGCTAATGAAAACCACCTGGTCACCCATCTGGGTTCCACGTCTGGACGTAATTATAACGTCATCACAATAGCGTATACTGTATCAGTGCAATTTAAACGGTATGTCCATTGTAGTCTATGGCGATCAGGACTTTCTCGCATTTTGTGTGCCAATTTCAGTCGAAATGCACCAGATTTAATCTAAGGGGGTAAATAATTAAAATTAACATGTCGCCCATATTGTCTTCGCATCAGAACAAAAAGATGACGTCATTGAAATGACGCCTTATATGTAAATACATTAAAAACGCAACTGGTACACGTGTTATTTTTCCTATAAATATCAGCTTTATACACTATGTCTTTGTACTAACAAGCGTACCTAACGTACCTAAACTTTAGCTCAATTGCTCTCGTCTGTCAAAATTTTTGCTGAAAAATGACAAATTCATCAATTTTATTGGTAACCATATTAAATTTTGAAATTTTATTCAATTTCAGCGTGCAAGTACTGCGTTTCATTCAAACAAACAACAAAACGGTTTACAACACAAAATTCACTTTGCTGGAAGGACCTAAAATTTATGTTTTAAACTTCATTTTTCGTGAAATTTCCCCAAAATTTGAGAAATCACTAAAGCTTCAATCAAACTGAATCGTTTAAAAATTGGCATACGTAAGTTGTAAGGTCATAACATATGGTTATCATTTATCGCAATATTTAGCGTCGAAAGTGTCGCATTTTCGTTAGCTTCCGGTTTTCATGCTGAAACGTTGATGACCATTTTGAAGGTAAAAACTTCAAGACCAAAAAAAAACTGTTGGGTGTGCATAGAAAGTAGAGCAATGTTGAAATTTTCCCGAAAGTTTGAATCCAAAAGAGCCATTCATTATGAAGATCTGATATCCTGATTAATAAGGTGATTTTGCATTTTTTTTGTCGAAGTTAGTTCGGATTGTGTCTCTTTATCAAAAATACAGCCTGGCTTATCTGGACTGCCTTATCTGCACCACAAGAGTATTTGCTTGATATCGCGACCATAGGTTTATGCTTTTCATTTATTAAAATGATAAAATTGCACTAAATCTCGAGTAGGGTAATACTGTAAAAGTTGCGTTTTTACTGGCGTTAAGTATATATGCATTTTGCCCATTTCCAACGCATGGAAATATACCTTTAATGAACTGGTAACCTTATCATGACTGAATGCAAGCTCTTTTAAATCGTAACATAAAAAATATATTCAGATAGGGTGAAGTCAGTTCGAGGGCGGGACGTAAATGCCGTCACGATTTACGAATAAAAAGACAGTGGAATGAATGAAAAACAAACAGTGTTTTTGATAATAAACGGAGTAAATATAATCTCTTATGCTTATATATATAGACGTACTACGACCTCTGACCAATGGCCTTTGGGTCTTTCTATTTCTAAAGATTGATGCAGAATACGTAAAATGAGCCAGTCCGGCTAGAACATATGTGCATGTCAAAGCTTTTATAGTAAATGTAAATAAATGCATGAAACCTTTTTTTTCTAGAACAAAATATCAATATTGTAATGGAGTCACGCTTCAAAGCTTTTGGTTTATCTATAGCTGCTTATCCTACACCAAAAGAAAAGATAGTAGTAATAATCATTTGCATACACTATCAACCAAACTCATTATAGTCCAATTTTGACCACTGAAGGATCAAAAGTTAGAAGAGTCTACTTAGTAGTTCATAATATGGAAATAAGGATAATTCCCTCTACAAGCTACCTATAGTACTTCGATAGCACGGGCAATAGAAAACTGTTACAATCTGATTTATCTTTCGCATGCTACTAGGTAGAATCGTCTTCAAAGGTCAAAATCGGACAATAAGGCATTCTTGTTGATATGACTAAAGATATATCTGAATCCACATGAAAATAGCTGTTCAAAACTCATAAGCATATTGATCACTGGCAATGTTTCACATGAGTCTCTTCTGCTCCAAAGCAACACAAATCAGTACAATATATATGGTTTGCTTTGTACTTACATGTACACCGAGATGTTTTGCATACAGACATGCTGCAACCACATTTTATCAGCTCCAGCGGGGTTTCGGGGCAGGAGGCAACATGCGATGATCCAGGAACTTTTGTCAGTTTTATTTAGTCCTCAGCTAATTTTACAGTTTAAAGAGGGGTTCCAGTGGTTTTATTGCTGAGAAAACTAAACTTATACTTTACCAAGGATATAGAGGCGGTCCATTTTTTTCCGGGGGGGGGGGGGGTCCAACTTTTTCCAGGGGGGGGGGGGCCAAATGCTAATTCATATAGAAACCCATATACGTACTTGTTATTTTCCAGGGGGTGTCCGGACCCCCTATCTGCCTCTGGATCTGCGCATGGGCAATGTCATCATAACGGGACAAGATTTATCACAATCCGGCTTCTATCCATAATTGTCAGGCATTGATTTGTCAGGATTAATGACTGGTGAGGTTTTCCAAATGATTCACTGATACTGCGCAAGTTTGACACCTTCGAGAAACACAGCTCTTGGAAGTGGTAGTTCTACTTTAGCTTTATTTTATCCAAAACATCCACCAGCTCAATGCAGTGAGTCGAACAATATCGGTGACTGGCTAATGCAAAGTAAGAAAGACGGCAAAGATCAGGAATTGACACAATCAAGTACCACACCTGACCCAGGATACCAATGGGAAAGTAACAAACTCACAGTTAGACATCACAAATGGGAGCCAAGAGGTCAGGACAATTTACAAATATATACAGTCAGCCATAAGTTAAGCATCACCTGACTGAAGTGTGGCATAACTTTTCTAATTTATAATTAATTTTTTCCTTATTTGGTCTCAAGACAAACTGATGCCTCTACACTAAACATCTATCGATGAGTTTATTTTTACATGTATCATGTTGTCTTACGAACCGGTTTTATCACACTACCATGCACGATTTTGAAACACCAGTTTGCTTCACATGCTTTTTTTAGTTATGCACGGACCCAATTATTATGTTTTGATGCATGGTTGTACATTGATGAAGTGATGGCTAGAAGAAAACGTTCTGAAGCTCAAAAGTAGCAACTTGTGGGCATGAACAATGTCGGTCTTAGCACACGGAATATTGCTGGACAATTCAGGGTGAACCAGACAATTATCGTACGACTTCTTCAACGTTATCGGGCTGACGGAACTGCATCTGAACGTCAACGCTCAGGGCGACCACGTAAAACGGACGAGCGTGAGAATAGATATCTTGAGCGACTGACACGGGCAAACCCTACATTGGCGGTATGTAGACTTTGAGACCAGTGGCTGGTGCATGGACCAATATCAATTCGAACGGTTACACGGTCACTAAATAGTGGCGGTATAAAAGCGAGAAGACCCGTAAAGCAACCACTGTTGACGCCCAGACATAAAAGAGTTCTGTCTGAAAATTTCAGGTTAATATCTCTAAAAGAATAACAGTTATGGATGTGTAAAGAATGACATGTTATATAGTGATAATGCAAAAATTAAAAACACGCGATTAACTATCTCTATGATCCTCTATAACTGACATGAAACCTTGAGTTCGACGGAATCAGTTTGGCCATAATTTGAAAAAATATGTCTAGATTATTTCTGCGTTTATTTGAATTCGTAGTAAGCACTTTGGGCTCAGCTGTGACCCTTTTTAAGGGTACACCCAAAAGTAGGGGTTGGTGTATACAGGACACCGTAGAAATTCAACTAAATGACCAAATGGCATTCTGATATGTTCAGCAGACTAAAGGAAGACTAGGGTAACAACATATAGAAAATTGATTGTTCTTCTGAAGATATTTGTACACGAAAAACGTCTCTGAAATCATGTTTGTGTGATGCTTAACTTATGTCTGACTGTATATTACTCTAGTGCATCTGCCACAGTGCTTTCTAAGGGTACTGAGCCGAGGTGAAAGAATGCTTCGTGGCTAGAGTCTCCAGCATAGCTAAATGCCTGCAAATATGATTTCTTGCTCTTTCCTGGCATTGAACTAGTTAATACCAGCATCTGACAGTGCATGGAATTCTATCAGAGCCCTGGTTGTGGCATCATGGCACATTGACATCTTTAATAAGTGTCCTGATCTTAGAAACTTGATGATACATGAGCAAGACTGTTTAAGAAAATGTAAAATATCAACACTCTGCAATTGTTTTTATTCGTTTTATTCAAGCGGCGAAAACAAAATTTGCTCCTCTGCAAAACTGGGGGTAGAGTTGTGCATTAGCTCATATAAGACAAAATATTTAAGATAGAAACGCAAACTTTTGTTTTGTATTCGTCAATTGGGTATATGTTTGTTAAACCTAATCTAAAACGGTTTGAAACCAACTCAGAGCAGTCGTTAAACTAAATGACGATAGCCAAAATTACCACTTTTAAATTATAATTAAGTTCATGTAACGCACATAATACAACATGTAGCCGTATTTATGTTAAACAGCTGTCATATGTAGTAATGACATCCAGTAATTTACAGACTATTAGAATTTTCATTGATTAGCCAGTTCTTTCTGTACCTCAAACTTTCAATTTTCTTATTCTCAAATTGATAAAATAACATATGTAACAAGCTGATACATGCCAACACCCATGCTTACAGTGTGCAAACATCTCCTATTCGATGCACCTTGAATTGGTACATACGATAGAATATGTCTAAAGGGTTTGGGATGGAGCAGGTCATTGCTCAGCTTGCAGTCAAAATCGTGATTGATGATTATTCTGGTTTTTATGATATGAGGACAATTATTTTACCAGAGAAGCAGAAATAATAATCGATATTGTATATGACTTGGACAAGGATTGGTTTAGAATATTTACAGTAGAAAGGGAAATTTACTAAATTGTACTGTTTAAATGTGAAAACATTATTTCCTATGTTTTTCTAGGATGTATCTTTATTTTAGAATTATTCATATCAGGAAATATTGAAAACAAATATCCATAACATCTGTAACAAAAGTACAGGGGCTTAATAATTATCGATACTTAAAATTTGGGCACCAGAGGCTAGAGACTTTAGCTAGGAAAGCATGCGAAATATATTCATTTTTTCCGGAAATATTATTCCTTACATCAAGTCAATGTCCTTGCTCATTTATTATGTCATATAACATATGTTACAGCCTTTAACAAGTGCTTCAATCTTGTTGTTTAACCTGCAAAATCTATAATTCTTTATAATATGAGCAGGACAATCCCAAATATGCAAGATATCTAACAGCAGCAAATGTTTTCATATATTTTTACTTAAACGATGCCTACCAAATTCGGCTCTTTAAAATTGGATGTAGCCTTTGGGTTGTTTTTTTTAAGATTGCTCGTATAAGACACTATATTTAAAGTATAAAAGCAAACTTTGGATTTTCACTAACCCAAATGAGTTTGTTTGTATAAATAATCAAAACATTTTGGAAAATGCACATATCAGCTAAAAAGTAAATGATGTTGGTCACAATTTTCATGTTTAAAGGGTAATCTAATTAAAGTAACGCACATTACACCACAGGAAGCTGTTTTTTGCTACAAAAGAATTTATATGTAGCTAAAGTAGTCAATATGCAGACCATATGAGTAATTTAAATAATAAGCCTTCTTTCTGTAGCTCAAACTTTTAATTTTCTTTTTTTTTCTAAATTTAATATGGTAACATATGTAACAGGCTGTCAGAGACTAACGCCCTGGCGAACATTGTGCAAACATCTATTACAAGACGCAGCTTGAAATCCTCTTTTAGATAGGATAGAATGTTTGCGAAATTCCCGAGGGGGAACAATAATATTCTCAGCCATCAGTCTAAAGGTGGCTCGATAAGCTGGGTATTTATAGGAAATCTACGGTATTTTGCATGCAAAATATAATTATCGAGAAATGATTCATTGTCAAAGTCAGGTAAAGCATTGATGTAACCATCATATGACTAAAATAAATGATATTATGTTAAAAAAGCGTTCGTGTTGGATGAAAATGACCATACCAACACAAACCATAGCTTTTATTAACGAGCAGTTTCTCATTATGGTCGCCATATTTATGACGTCATAAATAGCCTCAGACGCGGATTTGAGATGGGTGACCACCTTTAAATCAAAGGTAAGACTCCAATGAAGGTTTTGATATAGGTCACCATAAATCGGCACGCAATTTGCACGGGACCTATTTTTTGTCCCTAAGGGCCCTGACTATTTGGTCCAATTGCTTCTCTTAGGAGGTATGTACGACCCTCTGTGAAATACGTTGATGACAATAACAAAAGACAGGACCCCCCTGATGGAATTTGCTGGATCCGCTTTTCTTTGCAATGTTTTGATAGAGAAAAAGTGCTTATGTTTCGTTGAATTTATTTAACGAGTCGGAGAAAAGCGATAAAACGCTTGGTTTGCCAAGCATTTATCTCTTCTTTGCAACGAGTTCAATAAGTTATATAATACAGGAGCATGACGTTGTTATGATGTAACCAAAATCTGAAAGCCATCAGTGGATTATCGGTTTTAATGCATGGCGTTATATCACTCCCAGACGCGATGTCATATGATAAAACTAGATTTCACTGTGGGAAGTATTAAGTAGGATATATCCTTCCTAGTATTTATGTTATAATAAGTGAGTACAACAGTATTTACAAAAAGGTAATGAAAAATATAATATAGATAAGTACAACAAAATATATCGTAGTCAAATATTTTTATTGCGTAATATGATTGATTATTGACAATGGAAGGCATCGCAGGCTGGGCACACAACACCGTTGTATTGCACGAAAACATCATAGAACTTTGGCACGCAGTCGACTGGAATCTCCCATTGAGCACAAGCTATAGGTGGGCATATATCTTCTGTAAAAATAAAGAAACATATATAAATCAGTGACCAATTACATGTGTTCAACCGCAGAAAATTTATAAACTATCAATCAACAACAAGAAATAGACAGAATATGACACATGTCTATTTCCTGTGGTTGCAACATCTAAATATAGCAGTCACAAGAGGTTGAAGCAGTTGTATTTATTTAATGATGTTAATTCCTGCAAGCATTGATACTATGCTCTTAATTTCCATTACATATCTATACTACCCTAATCAACTTAAGCACGAAATATCTCGTGATGTGCAAGGTCTACACTGATGTAGGTGGTATGAAATAGTTATACCATGATTGTCCAATAGTACGTTAGATAATCCACGTACAGGCGGACAAGCCATAATATAACTATAACATACTCTATCATATGACGTCGCGTCTGGGAGTGAAATAACGCTATGAAATAAAATCGATAAACCACTAGTGGTTTACAGATGCACGGGAAACGTTATGACGTCCATAACAACGTTACGTAAATGATGACAAAATCATAACGTTTTACGCCAGAAATGAGATTTCAAAGTAATTTTTATATGATAAATAGAATCTAACATTCATGCTCTTGTATTATTGAATTTATTAAACTCGTTGCGAAAAAAAGAAAAATGTTCGGCAAGCCTCGCATTTTATCTCTTTTCCCCAACTCGTTTAATAAATTCAATAAAACATGAACACTCATGTAAGATCCTCTATGTAATTCAGATTGACAAGTTCGGTTTTTGTATTTTATTGTCTGTGGTTTAAACTGTTTCAACATATTTCAGATTATGACACAACCCACTAATTTATATCAAGTCAGCTGAGCACGAAATTTATCCTATTCATAATGTTAAAATACCAACAATAGCAGAATCTATGGCGAAGATTTGGTACCAGTAAATTGCATTTAAGCCCCTCCCCCCTTCCCGGTGGCTTAGGCTGCTGTCCATTCTAAGGCGGTGGTTCTGTTGTTGTTGACTTTTTGTTTATTGTTACTCCCTTTGTGGGAGTCTGTAATTGTTCTATGTTTTGTGGTCCGTTACTTTATGTCCATTCTAGTATTGCAATCATCTTGATGGGGAAGAGAGAGCTGGTTGCTTTGCTTAATTTGTCTTCCTGGTGTCTCGTGATGGTTGAGTGGCTCTTCCTCGCGGTGCCATGGGGTTGTCTGCGGTTTGTGATTGTGGTATTTCCTGATCATACTCACTTACTACTTTTGTCAATTTTAAAACCATGTTCAAACAACACCCGAATCTCATGATTTGAACATTGATTTTTGCGGCTTCAAACAGCTTCAACCAACCAACCGACCAAACAGCTTCGCGCAATGAGTTCTATGCAAGAATAGTGGTTTACAAAATATTTAATAACGTTATATAATGATTGCCATGTATAACAACGTCGCGTATATTTGGCGCAAAATATTTTTAGGTGTCATATGAAAAACAGAATCTAGCATGTGTGCTCCTGTATCATTGAACTAACTAAACGCATTGCGAAAAAAAAAACACATGACAAAATACTTGGCAAGCCTCGCATTATATCTTTTTTTCCACAACTCAATTTTAACTAAATCAAAAGACACAGGTACAAGAGCACTTATGTAAAATCCTCTATTTATGACCTTGACCTCTGTTTAATCTTACCTACGCATCTTCTGCAAGCAGGGCACTTTGTTCCATCGTCCATGTAGAAGTATGTTTTCTTCATGGTGGATCCTTCTAGGTTTCTACACCATGTATCATGTTCACATTCCAGCGTTGGACAGTTAGGGTCAACCACGTCCACCTCATCTGCCTCTGAAAAATGAATATTAATTCTGTGAACAGTTGTATCTCGTTAATTCAAAGTCTTCAATGCAAGAGTTTTGCCCTCGAATTATCAGTAGCTTGAATTAAAGGATATGTATGATAAACATTTATCATACGACTTCGCGTATGGGCGTGATACAACGCCACAATTTATGCCTAATATACAATAAAGAAGCTGAGCAATTTACAAAGCACGTTACGGATGTCAGATTTTGGATTGTGTTTGGCTTGTACAATCTGGTTCCCAACCCCTAGGCCCAAGACACCATTTATATATGTTGTGTGTACATGTAGCGAAATATCGTTGTCCCAAGGGCACGTTGGGACCTAGTGGGGTGGAGAATGCATCTAAAATCAAACTAAAAGACATGAATTAAACTCTCCAATGAAAATCAGAATAAACATATTTCGAAAAATGGAATGGATGGAAGTCGACTAATTTTTGCCATTTAAAGACACTTAAATATCCTTAATAGTTTAGAACTTTACAATTCGTTTACACGTTATCTAATCTAAATGGTATCCAGTTCAAAAACAAACAAAAAATGAGGGGTGACCTGGCCTTTGGTTAAGAGTACGTACCATTTTTTTCATTTCTCAACCAAAGTACTCAAAAGAACCGTCTCAATAAGACGGTTCTTTTGAGCACCCAAAACATATGTTAAAAATGATGGGTGAGAAAATATTTACATTTTTACGCTGATTGTTTTTGTTTGTGACAGTCAACAACACTTATTATTGCGACTTTGATAAGAATGAAATGCCTTGGAACATATTTATATTTATTTTATACATAGTGAACATATTTTAATGCTATAATATGCAGATTCTATAAATATTGACCCAGGGATAATTTGGAAATCGCTGTTTGCCATCGTGCCCAACTAGGGAAAATATACACCTTATCGCTAGAACTCCTTTAAGACTTACTTTGCAACACAAACGTGCAGGCTAGAATAAAATATATGCTACCAGCTCGATATTGAAAGACTATAGTCTAATATGAGGAACTCAGTGACTTAGTGGTAGTGCCCAGCTTGAAATCAAGGTGTCGCTTGTTCAAGCCTAATCAGAGACTCTGTGGTGTGTCTTTTAACAAGACACTTTATTCCCAGCTTATTATTGATTTAACCCAGAAAAACGCCCTGACATGACTGAAAAAGTGTTAATATATATAGCAAAGCAAGAGTATTGGGCTTGACTCCAATATTAGACTTAGACTTACTTAACAGCACAAGACTACATGCTAAAACCAAGAGAATTGTAAATGTGTTCAACTGCATCTCCGTTGGTTTCTTCTGTAGCGGTCACAAAGCGCTCAAACTGCAAAATAGGTAAAACTTTTACATATAAAAATCTTAAAAATGCGACACTTGACAATATAATTTTACACATAAGCAGTCATTTTGTGCAATAGATATATAATATTCTTTATTCTTTTTTTCCTCCGATCTGGAGAGTTTCAAAACATTTATAAACAAATGTACAACTATAAATGCAATAAAGACAAAGCAACTACAACATGTATACCCCGGATATATACATGATACAAATTATATGACTGAGCAAGATCCTCGATACAAAGCTGGGTACTGAATGTGCATGCAAGAAGAGAATCAGCTCTGCCTGGCCAGCGCATTAGTGCAATCCGGTCAGAGTTTTCCCATTTGTACGGATTACTTTTGATTTACAGCTTGTAAATCGATATCAACACATCATTGGTTCGTACCAGGATATTAACACAATGCTGTGCCAACATCGATCCAACGCCAGCATGCTTGAAGTTGCAGATTTATATTTTTGCCACATTTTGTGCAGATTTAAAACGCATGCTCGTTTAAATTATCCAGCTCATCGCTTAAAAGATTATTTAATTTAGCATTTGCCATGCCAAGTAGAACATTTGACACAAGAAACATGTTTTGGCTATGCAAAAATTCAAAAGCAGTCGTACTTGTATTTCGGATGTCTTTCCATAACTTGGCTCTATCTATTGTCAGATAACTGCACTCGTGTAACGAATTGTCAGCAATATTATCGTAATAGGAATCACAAGCCGCGCACAGTATACTATGTCTTGTATCAGTGAAGCTAGAAGTCATTTGCATAACAGACGTACAAGATGATAACAGTTTCCGCTGACTTTTTGAGAAATACCACGCTCAATGAGGCTGAAATTCAGGGTGAACAATTCTCTTGTGTCAATGTTCTACTATTCCATGAACAAATCGCACTTTGGTGCAGTTTGCCCGCTTTGAGTAAGCGAGTCCAGGCATTTTGCTTGGAAATCTACTAGTATCAACAAAACTATGTTTCTTTGTATAATCAGTGTATATTAATTTGATTAGATTGCTTCTCTTTGATGATACATTTCAATAGTTAGGAAGTCCCCATGCGAGCTAAACATTTTGTGTTTTATCAACAACAGACTCTAGGACGAAGTTTGGTACCAGTGAAATTCATTTAAGCCCCCAGTGGCTTAGGCTGCTGGACTACGCCGTTCTAAGACGGTGGTTCTGTTGTTGTTTGTGGTATATACAATAGGATTGTTTACGTCTTTTAATGGGCACAATTTCCTATGATCACATTTGATCTCTGTACCCTGGAAAGGGCTACATAAATACATCTGATATAAGATATCAGATGGGCTACTATAATAGTATAGGACTCGAGCAGGCTTTCGTAGTTTCAAACATATTTTTAATATTTTATTTATGTACATTATATATAAAGCACATAGAAATAGCAATAGGTTTAGAGACAATCCATATATAAATAATTAATTGATTCAATATAATTACATCTATATATATATAACTCAGACTCACTATTTTACCCCTGATATTTGATCTTTGATACAACCGTTTTCATAGTGTTTGTGAGCGCGCGCATTTAAGGGAGAATACTCAATATTTCACACGACATATCAAATGTTTCCCATTTAAAAATATAACGAAATCCATAATCAACATATAAGGCATGCGGAATTACGAAAAATACCAGTAAGTGGACACATTGCAGACTGCTCTGATCAGGACCCAAAATACTTTGTTTTCCCTTTCTATCTAATGAAAACAGAAAGCATAATGAAACGAAAAGAAAAGGAGAAGTATTTCATTCGAACATTTTTGCCTAAACTTAACTCTTTATATTAATTAATTCTGTATGCTGCCAAGTGCGTACATTGTATTTATGAAGTTTTCAAAGTTATTATTCATCACGCTCTTTAGTACAAAGCGGAAGGAAGTAAATGACGTTACGTTACGTCGTCGCTCTTGACAACGTAGCGCCATTTTACTTTCAACAAAGAAACCAAAGAAACGCAACGTTTAAAGGCTTTGAAAATTGTTTTTTAACATGAAACCGGTTAGCCATATAAAATAAAAATTTGTGCATTCTATTGGACTTTTTTAATACTATATATATACGTGTATATATATATATAAAACAAATTTAAATAGCAAAAGGTTTAGAAACAGATACGACACGTTATCCATATTTAAAGAATATTTAATTGTTTCAATATAATTACATGCATTTGAATATATAACTCAGACTCACTATTTTACCACGCGAGTATTTCGTCTTTGAATTAATCTATAAATGAATATAACCGTTTTCATAGTGTTTTTGAGCGCTCGCATTTAAGGGAGAATACTCAATAGTTCACACAAAATATATTGAATGTTTCCCCTTTGAAGATATTAACAAAATCCGCCACGGGAAAAGACAAAAAAAAAACGCGCAAGGAAAGATGACAACACAAAAAAATGCCATGAGAAATAACGCAATTTTAAAGTCTTATTTGACGTCTTTTCGTGTTGCTTATTTTCGTTATTTCGCTTGGTGTCTTTTCGTTATTTCGTCTTTTCGCCTGGTGTTTTTCGTCTTTTCGACTTTTCGCCTGGCATTATTTCAGGGCGAAAAGACGAAAAAAAGACGACAGGCGAAAAGAGGAATAAAAATCTGGCGAAAAACAAACGCCTAGCGATAAAACTACAAAAAACTTCAAAATGTATCGCATGCATTTTATTCACATTTGTTTTTCATCTTTATCTGCTAGACTAAGTGTCTTCTGCAAACAGTTTGGACTCAAATCAGACCTGACAAAAGGTGCTTGATAACTTAATCAATGCCACAAGTCTAATCAGGGTCTCCACTTTTTGAATATGTCCCTAATAAGGATGCTAGGTTTGTATGGGTTTCTACCCAGCAAGCGCATGACGTCAAACCAACGTCGTATTAACGTCGATGTGACGTCACGAAGTCGCATCGACGTTGGTACGACGTTATCTGAGGGTCATGTGCCTGATGGGTACATGTATCAACTGAAACAGTCCATTTCCAAGTTTAGAGGTGTTGGGTGGTGTATTTCATTTTTTTTCAAAATTTTAATGGAAGAATAAGTAAGCAAATAGTGAAGATTAGTATCAAACACCGCATTATGCGGTGTCTGATCTGGATCTGCACCTTTTGCCTATGTCCCACACTGATATGGGTTCAGGTTCTTAAATGTACTTGAGAATGTAACTAGACGTGCGATTCCTTAGGGAAACCCCAATACGCGATACGCAGTTTCAGAAAAAAATATTGAGCATTTCAGACTTTTAATTTAGAGATGCTTAATGGGGTTTCAGGCAGTTACGCCGCCATGTTCAACTCACGTGTTAATTCCTGGTCCTGTTGTCTCAGCTCGTTGTCTGAACAATAGCTAAAAATGAAATGGACGACACTTTATATACACCATCACTGCTCTGTGAACCAAGATTATCAGTTCATCTAAAAGCTGTTGCCAGGAAAGACGATGAAACTATCAATTCTCTAGATAATGATGAATGAGCCGCGACATGTGATTTCCAACAAAATGTGGCATTTTGACTTGAATAGACTCAGACGAGCCTGTGCAGCATCATGTTAAGCTTAGAAACTCAAAGGTTGTTTGGGTAGTAGCCTAGCAGTCATGGAGTATTCAAGCGGCTAGCAAAGGTTCTGATCAGACTGCGCGTATGCGCAGTCTGGTCTGAGCCTTTGCTGGTCGCACATACTACATTGTTGGAAATCTCATGTCGCGGCTAAGTCATGTCTGTCCTTGGAGCTATTGGAAGTACAAGTTGGAGAAGACATGACCAACCATCGGCCATGACCATGAAGCAAGGGAGGGAGATAGTATGAGTTTGTTTGATAGCCACTCGGAAATCTAGTGTAAATCATGCACTTCAAGATAATTTCATTATATTTTCTTTGAGTACTGTCTGTCAAATATTCCGAAAAAATCCAATATTTTCCATATTTTGTGACATTTATGATTTTATATGTGTTTTATGGTCGTTTTCAGCCTTGTACATGTAGTTTAGTAAATGCCATAAAGGTTTACGTGTGTAAGATGTAAGCAAGCCCATGTTAGAGTTTCTAAACCAATTAGAAACTGTTGTTCTGGTCACTAAGGCTATTGCATGGCAATTGGTGTTTGTTGTTCACTTCATTTCAATGGAGTATTTAAGAAATCATTATTTCGGGGCAAACTATTTGATTAAATATATCATATTTTCTTTATTTCTTCTTAAGCAGGTCAATTATACAGGATATCAGGACCATTTATCTAATTTAACACATTATTACAAAAATATCAGGAAAATAATTTTAGTGTGGGACGAACTTTCTTAACACCCTTTAGAAACCCCAGCTTCACCGAGCAGCTCCATTTTTGAAAAATAACGAAATGGTGGCTATAGTAGGTCGTTCACCATAACACTATTTGATTCTTCACTTGTATGTTGTATGTTGTAGGCAACTGATGTTTCAAAGATGCATAGTAATGAAACTATTCTATATTTCTTCTATACAGGTAAAGATGAAGTATTCACTACCATGTGCACATGCAGTATTCTGTGGTAGGTTCATTACAACTGTAAACTGAGACTACCTGTATGCCCCAAAACAAGGTAAACTCGCCAGTGTTTGTTTACAACGATTCACATCTATCTTTAAGACTACTATAGATAACTTTGTATATTGTTATATGACTCCTATAAAAGACCTCCTCTGATTGGCTGAAACTAGCTTGCACTGGTTGTGACAAATCATGATGTCAAACAGTGATGAGCTCAGGACTTTATGTCGGTGCTGACAGACAGCTAAAAATAGATTGTCCTAAATCTAGCCCATATGACATGACTGTTTTTCACTGCTACCTGACAGCTAAAAATAGACATTGAAAAACTGACTGGTTTCTTATGTATATTTCACAGGTAAAATGTTTGTTCATTTTACGAGAACAGCATTTAACCCATTTATGCCGAATGGAATTTCCCACCGTTATCAATTGGAACAGTCCATTTCTGTTTTAAGGGATGTTAGGTGTTTGTTTTTTTATTCATGTTATAATAGAAAATTATGCAAGCAAACAGTGGAGACCCTGATCAGATACCGCATTCTGTGGTGTCTGATCTGGGTCTGCACTGTTTGCCTATGTCCCACAAAAAGGACACTATAGGCATATGGGTTAAAAAAGCAATTATTTTGCTAGCTCATAAGCTAGCTCATAAGAGTTCCAGAAAATTGAGAAGTAGATTGTTGAAATAATCTACCTAGTGAAAGTGCACTAGGAACATTTGACTTGAGTAAATTTATAAACATGAAAATACTTTAAATAAAACTAGGAAATGAGAGACAGTGTCATATAATAAAACAATTGGTGCATTCTTTTTCGGTTAACATCAGGTTTAGTCAACTCTCAAAAGTGATGTTCACCTCGGCTTCGCCTCGGTGAACATCACTGTTCTCGGGCTGACAATTCCTGATGTTTAACCTAAAAAGAATGCATCAATTGTATAATGTTAAATACCAAACAAAGCATTAGTGTTTGTTTTATATGTTAAAGTTGCATGGTCTGTAACTTTTGATCTGTTAATTTAGAACGAATGTTTCTATTTTTCAAGAACACAGTAAAAAAAAACTAAAATTCAGGTAAACATTTTACCAATTTCGTAAATCTAAACAACAGCATTTATGTTAAAATATATTTATTGTGAAAGCGTAACTTAATTCTACTTTTACAAATGATTTAAAAAGAGAAAAAAAACTAGAAAAATGTTCATAGTTGCAGACTTAGTCTCTTTAAGTACATGTAGGTGTTTTTTATTGTCGTAAGTAAGTCACGTCGTTGGTGGTGAAAGCAGCATGTTGAGTGCAATTAACAAATCCCATACTTATCAATAAATCCAGTTCTCCATTTGCATATTAATTGCTGACCTTATGAACTTCCAAATCAGGTGGATACCAAGCGTGCGCAGATCCAGAGGGGGACAGGGGGTCCGGACCCCCCTTGGAAAATTACAAAAATATAGGGTTCCTTAGCAATACTGGTCCGGATCACCTTAAAATCACAAAGCTACCAAGCAAGCATTTAATGTTGGGCCATCATCGGCTCGTCAGCGAAACGCCATTCAAATGGCGTTTCGCTGGCGGGCCGGTGATGGCCCGCTAATAGTGTTTTTTATCCTTCCTCCCCTCATCAAACTAAAAAAAAAAAAAAAAAAATGCGTCGTCAAACTTGGGCCCCCTCTGAGAAAAACTTTCTGGGTCCGCGCATGCCAAGCCAGAAAATGATAAATAAATAAAAAATGGGAAGCTTCATTCTAGTGCCTAGACGATGCGTATTTTAAATTAACTACATAGTCTTTGTTGAACCGCAAATTTCATACTTCGTAAATTGCACACTGTGAATACTTGGTAGAAATTCGTGACAGCATGTGAAAAATTGGTACCAACACGTCACATAGTTCGTACCAATACCTCGGCACAATTTGTGAAAAATACGCACGAAGTAAAATTTCATATAGCATACATGCATATTCCTCACAAAGATAAAATACCCCCATATCTGTTGCTTTTTGCATTCCGATTCTTCACAGTTTTGTCATTGATATCTTTGACGTTTAAGTATCAGTCCTCCATACGTGTGATAATTTGGTACCAATATTTCACATGTGTGGGAATGTGGTACCAGTTATTCACATGTGTGAGTTTTGATACCAATTTTTCACATGCGATGATTTGATACCAATATTTCATGGGTGTGAAGATTTGGTATCGATTTTTACACATGTGAGGATTTGATACCTATTCTACTTATTAAAAATTTATTTGTTATCCCAAAGTAAGAAAGAGGGCAAAGATCAGGAATCGATACAATAAAGCATCACACCTGACCCAGGATACCAATGGGAATGTGACTACGTCACAATTAGACATCACAAACGAGAGCCAGGAGGCCAGCCCTTTCTCAGCAGATGACCACATGGCATCAACAAACAGACGTGCATGAAAGCATAACAAAAACAAGACAGAATTAACATAAATGATCCACAAAAGAAGCACCGCCTTGGAACGGTCAGTAAAAATATTTTTACTGGAGGACTTAAACCGGTTTAACGGTGCACCAACCTCACCCTTAGTTCAGATTTGGATCAAGACACATAGATGTTTGGTTTGCATGGAAGACCTCTGGATTATCAATGCACCATCTGCTAGAACATATAAATCAAGGTATAAAAAGGAGATAAAGAAAATATAAGGACTCAACAGTAAATAAAACTGAATACCGGAGCAAAAGAAATCCAACGGTAAACCCCGGTGGTACTGACAACAGCCAAAAATTCAGGCCCTACCATCTCACCAACAAATAAGCAATGATAAGATACTGCATGATATAAAAGTATTTTGGTAATTCCCAAAAAATAGTAAGTGAGTATGATCACGAGATACCACTATCACAAACTGCAGACTTACCCATGGCACCGCGAGGAAGAGCCACACAACAATCACGAGACACCAGGAAGACAGACTAAGCAAAGCAACCAGCTCTCTCTTCCCCATCAAGATGATTGCAAAAATAGGACTGCTGTATTTTTCTTAGATCCCGGATTCTCGAAAAGGGACATAAGGAAACATACAACAAAACATAGAACAATTACAGAATCCCACAGTAGGAGTAACAATAAACAACAAGTCAACAACAACAGAACCACCACCTTAGAACGGACAGCAGCCTAAGCCACCGGAGGGCTTAAATGCATTTTACTGGTACCAAATCTTTGCCCTAGATTCTGCTGTTGATTAAGTACAAAAATTGCTCAGCTCGCATGGAAGCCTTCTAACTATTGCATGGTATCATCATGGAGAAACACTCTAATCAAATTAACATACTATGATGAAACCAAGAAAAGGGCTCACGACTCAAAGATAGTCAGAGCTGAAGAAAACCTCAAGTTAAGCCACGGTGGGTCCAGCTACAGATAAGCATCAGCCACCAACCCACCGATTAAAGCTTTACGTCAGAGCCGTCATAGAGTCTGAGGCCTGACCCACCGTCGTGCAATTAAAGAGGAAACCATAACTATAAACCGTGATTGAGTTTAAAACCAGACATGCAGACTGTCCCATGACATCCAAGTTATATCGAACCTTTATATAACGTTTGATAATCTTTTTAATTGATCACTAAAATTAGGTTTTCCAACAATTCGTTTCAATTTATAAACTAAATCACCATAAAATATAGGTTCTGAAATGCCTTGTTGCAGATGAGTTTTAACCCAATATTGTATTCAACAAAACTCTGAGTGTCTGTGAATTTCGATTTTTAGAGAAAATAATATATTATAAAATATGACATTGAAAGTCTTACATTTTTGTTTTTATATCTCGGACTATCATTTTACCTTTTAGAAAATAGAAAAACGAATCGGGGGTCACCGTACTAATTATCTTTCAGGAGGGCCAAATTTTACCCCACCCCTAAAGATTCGGAGGATAATTCAATATAAAACGTTTAGGAGTGAATTTTGTGTCATTCATATAATTCCATATTACTTGTATGAAGTAATTCAGCATTGTAACGCTAAAATGAAGAAAAAACAACAATGTATAACAGATGGCCATCTGGGATTTGACCCTGGTCCTCTGGATCCAAAGTCTGGCACGCTAATCACTAGGCCTGCGCGGCTGAAAATAACCGTATATATTGGACAGACAATCTGAGTATCGGCCATTCTCGTATGCGCAAACAGGGTAAAAACTTGGAAATGTTGTATTTTGTTTGAATTCGTCTGATCTGTTTATCTGTATTCGGTACTGAGACGATCAGTTCTGACAAAGGGTCAATAGATATTTCGGACACATTTTAGTTACTTTATTTAAGAAATATGTAAATATCCATCTGACATAAGAGAATCTGAAAACTGTATTGATTTGAATTCGTAAATGGTCAAAAGACATGACCTAGACAACTTTCCCTTTTCCCCAACGCAAGAATGATGCGCATGGGAATTAACAGCTTATGTCTTTAAATAATAATAAAAAAAAGATTTTTGATGACAAACTCTCAGCTGGAGGTCTGACTTTGGTTTGTTTTAACAGTAGTTTTATCAAATAAAATACTGTTTATAGAGAAAACTGGGCGAGTGTCTTTTGATATCAAGTTTACCAAGCAAGGCTTTGAGAACGCTTGTTGACATCGCGAGGCTTGCTGAGCAATTCAACATGCGTTATCAAAGCCGACCCATGTTAAATTGATATCAAAAGACGCGAACCTGGCATTCTATTTATCAGTTTACCTATTGTTTCTCTCTTCAAACTAGCGCTTATGATGTAATTTTCGATTTTTGCATTGATTTGGCGTCATTAGCGATGTCATTTAAAAAGTGCAACGCCATCATGACCTAAAAAAGGACACGCTGTGAGATACACAACGTTTATCCGGTAACGTGCGACATTGCAGTTAATATGAGAGGTAACTGATAAAAAAAGTATTCAGCTTAACACAAAACAGATATTTAAAATGGACAGTAGCTTATACTGATAAAACATTTGGTTTTATGCAATAAATACAAGGAAACAATAAAAAGAGCAAACGCTACAATAAATAAAAGACCAGCCACCATGTGATAATAATATAACATATATTAAGCATATTTTCACTATTGACATGCATCACTGCTATGTTGTAGGGTCTGGTGTTTATGTTTGACTTGGGCCTTCATTTGCTCAATAGTACGTGTATTTAGTAGCAGAAACAATGCACAGGCTCGTCTGAACACTCGCTGCTCGGCGATGTGATAAGTATCAACTTATCATGCGTTCTCATTGCATACAACAAACCACTTACATATACATCAGTTTATGGGCTGGTGGCCTGGAGTACTGAATAAAGATGTGTCATTGTCATTGTCACTAAGCAATTTATGTGAGGTAATACTGTAAACATGTAACATTTTAAAAATAATTATATAAGGCGGGGATGTTGAGGGTTGCACACAGAATAGATACCCAGCTTTTTTATGTGTCATGGTTTCATGCCTGCCTAGTGAGCAGCATTTTCCTCACTAGGCAAACATGAAAACTACAATTGACATTTTCTCCATCTCACTACACTAGCATGGACCTTGGATTCGGACTATTCGAACACCTTTGTAATGAATAGTTTCATTTAAGAAATGAATTCAATATTTGGAATGTTCATAGAATCATGAAGGGCTTTACGTTAACTTAACAAGAGACTCGAAGTGTTCATGTTTCCCTGAACATTCCAAAATTGAATTTATTGCTTTTATTTATTTTATTATAAATATCTGAAAAATAAGAAAAATATTTTAATTTAGGAATTAAACATTTTTGTTTTTAAATATAATCCAGAAAGTTTTGCAGAGGGGACCAACTTTGACAAAGCGGGCCATCATCGGCCCGCTACATATAGCGAAACGCCATTTAAATGGTGTTCCGCTGGCTTGCCGATGATGGCCTTACATTCAATGCTGGCTTGAAAGCTTTGTGATTTTCGTGGGATTCATACCGGTATTGCTAAGAAACCCTATATTTTGGTGATTTTCAGGGGTGCGGGGGTCTGAACCCCCTTTTCCCCCTCTGGATCCGCGCATGTGGCATGCGCGATAAAAATACAATATCGTATCTATGCTTTTGAGATGGTTATCAGTGGCAGGACTGCTGTATTTTTCTTAGATCCCGGATTCTCGAAAATTATTGGTAATGGTTCAGGTAATGTGCGCATGCGCACTTTAGTCATCTCTTTATGTAGTTGTATCGGTGCTTCACATAGCATAGTATCTCCTTCTGTAACCGCCCGTACACCCAATGATGGCTCAATGTCCATTTTCAAACTTTCAAGTGACTTTCTTGACAGTTTGGTGTCACAACGTGGTGACTCAAAACTTCTACTTGTCAACTGCTTAAGCTTTGATTCAACACTTTCATCTCGATGCAGTCTGGCTCTGACCTGATGACGTCGTATTGTGTTGTTTCCAGACATTTCTGTCTCAATCTTTGCAAGCGCATTTCGCATGATGAGGTCCTCGTGTCTGGTTTTCTGTCTTTTGATATAATCAAGAAGCCAGTCTTTATCATTCAGTCTCCATTCATTCCAGTCTGTCAGATCTCGAGATAACTCGGGACGTTCTTCCTTCTCGTTTGTTTCTGGTTTACCCGCAGTAGTTTGACTTCTCCTGAAAAAAGCAATCAAGTAATATTCTAATGCACTCAAATGCAACGCGACGTCTGATTGGATAACGTCTTAAACTTGCGACAGTATATCCTGCGATATACCTCCAAAAATGAAAATTTTGAATACAGTCATCCCTTAAGTTATTCCATAAGTTGTCCGCCTGTACGTGGATATAATCCACGAGCTTTAGCGAGTAGATTATCTTACGTACAGGTGGCCAAACATGGTATAACTATTTTAAACCACCTACAGCAATGCAGACCTTGCACAGCACGAGATATTTCGAGCTAAAGTTGGTAAGGGTGGTATAAATGGGCATAAACGCGAGAAATGAAGTGAGTATGACCAGGAAATGCCACACTCACACACCGCAGATCAACCCACGGCATCGCGAGGAAGAGGCACACATTACTAATAGTCACATGAAAGTAAGAAGGCAATTAAAGTAAGGCAATCAGTTGTCTCTTCCACAGCGAGATGATTGAAACCCAAAAAAGGACACTTAGTACTGCCAGGGATTTTTGGGTGTTCTCATGGGCTGAAATTCAATGGAATGTAGGTTACTTTTTCCCCAATTTTGGAAAAAAATCCCTATCTTCAAAAAAAAATGGGTTTTTTTTGAAGATAGGGATTTTCATTCAGTCAACACACACACACACAAGCTACATGGTTATGTTCTCCTTTAATTTAATGGCAATAGTATGTGTAATAACTACTTTGTTTTTTATCGACCAAAAATGACATAATTGTGCACCAAAAATGACATAATTGTGCTCTATAACAAATTTCCCAATTTAGGGGTTAACCGTGCCAATTGTCCCAATCTAAAAGGACCTATGGTCCCTTCCCGAAATTGCAAACAAAAAACCCTGACTGCATATCAAAACAAGGTCAAAGCACATATCACTTCAAATAATTGGAGAAACATTAAATAACAAATCAAAGCCTGTCTTCGGCTACTGATCAAGCAGCTACTGAAAATGCATCTGGCAGTGGAAAATGCGCTCTAATGTGCATGCACATTGGCATGCGCAATCACACTGATATGTATTTATTCTTAAGTCGCTTTTATTGATCAATCGAAAGCACTGTGAATAATGTTTCATTAATCCCGCAGTTGAGAGCAAATATCAGGTTTAACAGTTAGTGACTTAAAATCATCTCCCTTGCAATTAAAAGTATAGCATTTCTTAACATCTTAATAGTCTGCATATTTCAATGAGTTTTCAACTTCAAAGTTAAGGATCTTATTTGTCTTTGGTTTTTTGTATCCTGGTTCAGGTGTGGTACTTGATTGTATCTATTCCTGATGTTTGCACCCTTATTACTTTTCTTCAGACAATGCTTTTCTGCTAATTGCTATTATCAAATTGATTTATCGCATTCAGTGCACTACTTTACTTTGTCCATGGAATTGACAATGCATTGCAAAAAACAAGTTTTAATTGGACTACAGTGCAATATTCCAAGTAAGGGCATTGACAGACGTTTGCACTTGAAGCGGTTATTTAAACGGTTTAGTGAAATACAGTGTCTGGTACATGCCAGATAAATGATTTGAGCATTTTGTTTGATAATTTCAGCACAATAGAGCATCTCGAAATTGTTTTCAAAATTGTGACCCCTCCCAAGTTCAAACTTATCTGTTGAATTTATTTTTGGAGCCTTTGTTGTGCTATTTATATTTGATGCATTTGAAGTATTTTGACCGAAATATATGTATTTCTGGTATTATTTACAATTTTTCATTTTGACCGTGAAAAGTCCTAAGCAAAAATTTTAAATATATATATTTCTGCCAGAAATGTGTACATTTGAGCGAAAATACTTCTCCATATTGTAGTCGGATAATTGTAGTTCATGTTCATGCAACTGTTTTTTTTTCTAAAGTTCACCCAACATGTCACAATATTGCAAACGGTATCAAACCAGAAAGTGACTCTAAAAAAACTGATAAGCATGTTGCGGATTGTTCAAAAGCAGTATGTTGGGGCGTAAAGTGATCTATGTGCGATGTATAAACTGTTCACACAACAATGTGGCCAAAAGTATCTGTCTCCTTGATAAAAATGCATTTTTGTTAATACAGGAAAAAAATCATGCAAGTAAGAGCTTTTGAAAGATATATCCTCTTACATGTAAGTTTTGTTGTCGCTTTGAACTCATCTTCATACAGAGATAGATAATCAAATTGCTGGCACATAGTATACATTTTTTCAACTGTTTTGCTTGATTACCTTACTAATGAGATTCTTGGCAAACTAGGTCGTTTCCCTTGTTGACTTGCTTGTTGCTGTACCTTCAGAATATCTGATGACATAAGGCTTTGTCGTCTTCGCATGCCATGTTTTTCGGTCACATAAACTTCATCTTGGGTAAGTTCATTATCTGCAGTCTTCGGAACATCTATTTCATCAACTATATGTTCATTACTGGTCTGTGTAAGGCCGGTTCCGTTAGCGCCATATTCTTGTCGCTGGAGTCGGAGTTTGAGAAATTTCTTAAAATAACTATCATCGTCACAGACATCCTTCCCAACTGACTTCCGGTCTGGTTCCCCGATTTCAAGAAGTTCATTAAACAGGCGGGTTGAGTTGCACGTGGTCTGCTTCTCTAACATTGTTCGCCATCGACCGACAACAAACTTCTTCTTTGTGTCAAATCTGAAACAAATCAGATAACTATGGCAAATTTAAGAACTATAGGAAACGGTTCAAAGCGCGAGTCCAGAAAGTTTCATAAAAGGAGAGGGGGGTTCAGCCTTGACAACGTAATTTTTTATTTTATTATTTTGATGAAAGTACCTATTTAAGTCTAACCAAAATATAAGTGTTTAAAGACTTCAGCAATACAACTGCCAAATGAAATTGTTGGTTTTGTACAGGTACCTCTACAGTAAAACCCGTCTTAAGCGGCCACTCAAAAATGGACAAAACAAATATCTTAATGACAAATGGTAGCTTAATGAAGGTCGAAAGTATTGCAGATGCTCCCCTCAGAGCATTCTGCAATACTTTTTGACCTGCATTAAGTGATAATTGGTCTAGAAAAAAAACATTTTTTGGTCTTTTTGAGAGTGACCGTTTTAGACAGGTTTTACTGTATTTTGATGCATGTGCTGTTTTAAACTGTTAAGTGAAATCCGTATCAATCAATTTCTAATAAATACGCCAGTTAGATGTCAAGACGCAATTGTTTATTGTCCTAAGCGGGTACATGTACTATCGTGCCAACCAAAAGTGACAGTGACATATTTTGTTTACAATTTTTAAGTAGACATTAACTTGTACACCCAACTTGTGCTAACGCGAATCGATAGATCACTTATGTGTTAATCCTATCATGTGGATAAGATTAATACACATGTGGTTTATCGATAATAAGTCCCTGATAACTTTGTAAACAAACATGAAGTCACTGTCACTCTTGGCTGGCAGGACAGTACCTCAAACTATCCAAGATAGCTCGCACTTACCTTGAAATGGCGTAGTTAGCATCGCTCTTAAATTTCTTAACGGTTCTGTCCAGTTTGTCCCTCTCCAGTTTGTTGTGTCGGAATATACACTCCCCAGTCCTACTCTTAGACACACTTATTGCTCCCTTCATCACCCGGATAATCGAAAGTGTCTTCCGTTTATCCTGCATGGACTCCTTGTTATACAGGGCCTCTACACATTCATCCAACCTCACCATGGTTATATTGAAGCTTGCTGGTCGATCTATGGATAATAATCAAACAGGCAATATATGAGTTATGTCTTACGATAATGGAATTGGTTAGCCAAATTTAGACCGCTAATTTTGTTGCGTGGAAACAACAAAGGCGCAGACCAACATGTGGATCCGCATGCGCGGATCCAGGAGGGGACAGGGGGTTTGGACCCCCTCCCCCTGGAAAATCACAAAGCTATAGGGTTTCTTAGCAATAGTAGTCCGGATCCCATAAAATACCAAGCTACCAAGCCAGCATTCAATGTTTGGCCATCATCGGCACGCCAGCGAAACGCCATTTTGCGTTTCGCAGGCGTGCCGATGATGGCCCGCTTATACTGGTATTTTGATCCTCTCTCCCCTCATCGACTTAAAAAAACTTGTCAAAGTTGGGCCCCCCTTTGACAAAACTTTCTGGGTCCGCGCATGATCCGTGGCGTAGTCTTATCAGCGGTTTGGTTATTTTCTCCCTGCTAATGCCCCTATTCCACACAGACCACGAATCCCCCGAATCATCAAGAATCGATAAGTGTTAGGATTCGGCTGAATTCGTAAAGAATTGTAAATTTTTCAACCCATTTCGCAATTTTCTACGATTCAGTTACGAAACAGGGAAGCAATCAGCTACGAATATTCGCGGGTTACGGCTGGATTCTGCCTGAATCGCCACGATACTGTGACGAATTCACTACGATGTGCATTAACATATTGGACATACTGCAATTAGTTAAAGAATCGATCACGAATTAGTTAAGAATACGCCAAATGAAGCACGAATCGGGCAAGAATTACAGATATCCGCGACGGTTCGCGAGATTTTCTCACGCGATAGTTATAAAAAGCCCATCTATGCTTCGGGGGCATCAATTCCAAAATGAATATTCCTCGTAAAGCAGCTGTATAATTGATCCTGCAACTTGAATGTTGAAAAAAGCTACTAACATAGCAAGAAGAAACAAATACATGTACATTTAAGTCGAGAGGCCCTGGCCCTTCTCTTTGACTTGGAAAAATATGGTAGTTTGCGATTGGCAAAATCACCAGCTAGGAGTTACTGAATGATCCTATTTGTACTCCAGATTCTTCCAAATCTGTTATCACTTCTATGACTGGCTCACATGCGCGTGACATGGTAGTTACTCTAAGGGAAAAGCCCACTACTATCTCTTCCTTGGTTTTTGCTTGTCTTAATCTCCCGACCGGGCTCCCGACTCCCCACGAATGAGCTAAGAGTACCTACGAATGCCTAAAACGCCTCCGAATCGATTACGATTCAGTTACGATGTCCAAGAATGCATTAAGAATTTGTTACGAATCAAGTACGATTTTTCGAATTGGGGAATTCGTGGCCAAAGTTTTGAACAGTTCAAAACTTTTGAGCCGAATTCCCGATAGACCTACGAATCGCAAGAACTGACTACGGACTGTGCGATTCAGTTAAGATCTTCACGAACTAATTACGTTTCAGCCACGAATCCAAATAGTTGGCAATTCGTGGCAATTCGTGGGATTCTGGGGTTTGTGTGGAATAGGGTATTAAGAAAGAATGGTATCAAATTTTGCTTCATAGAATATGTCATTATTCTAGCTAGTCTTTGTAGCTGAGTAAGGCTGGTTTGAACATGACCTGGTCGGAAACCACAGGTTTTATCGCAAAGAGGCCGATTTGAAACGGATACCCAAAATAAAATATTTGAACCATGTATGTGAAGTTAGCAGTCAAGTAGGAGCAATAGCAGTGATATACTGTTGTCCTACAGTATACTGTTGTACTGCTGGCAATAGTAGTAGTATACTGTTGTTCTGCTGGCATTAGTAACATAATACTGCTGTCAGTATCAGTTAATGCTGTACTGCTGTAATGTTGACAGTAGGAACAGCGAAATATTTCTTATTATCTGTTTTGTATTGTTTGTGGCTATTCCTTGGCATTAACCATGTACTGTGCCGGGTGGGTTAAAGGTTTTTGTGGTTTTATGTTCGGGAGCACCCGAAGGCTCAACCAGCAGTGGTTCTGGTTTTAAAGCGTCTCAGAAGACAGGGCTTCAGCTTAAATTCTCATCCGACAGACTGGGATAGCCTGAAATCGAACTAGGGACTCCTGGGTGTAAGGCGAGTGAATGATCATCTTCTTGAATGGAAATGAGTCTTAGTTGAATTCCAAAATAGTTATTATCAGGTTTTACGTAGGCAGTTGCAGTTATACAGATCTCAGATATCTATAAAATATTTCGCTGTTCCTACTGACGGCAGTACATCAGTACACCATCATACTGCTACTGCTACTACTGTACTGCTAGCTTCACACTTTGAACCATTGTTTTTCTCCAGGAACTTGGTACATGGACTGCATGCACTTCAGGAGGAATGTTATCATCTAGGTATCATGCATGTTTTGCTGCAGGTGGAGGACACACCCGATATTGACTTGGTCTCCATATCTTCTGTGCGTTTTAGGTATAATAAAGAAATACCTCAAAATTGAGTACAAGAGTTCTCTTTTTTTTGGTTCTGCGTATATTATGTTGAAGCTAGATATATTTTCCTAATGTGAACTATCATTTATATGGAGTACAGTTTATTTTGATTTGATTCCTTACGTCCAATCAACAATCTTGGAGTACAGCAAAACCTGTCATAAGTGGCTACTCTAAAAGAAGACCAAAATTGGCTTTCAAGGCCGATTATCGCTTAATGCAGGTCAAACGTATTGCAGAATGCTCCTAGAGAGCATTCTGCGATACTTTCGACTATCATTCAGCTACCATTTGTCTTTAAGTCCTTTGTTTTGTCTATTTTTGAGTGGCCTTTTTACACAGAGTTTACTGTAGTGCCCTGAAATTGGCTGGTTTTCCATTATGCAGTTTGAAATGTACATAGGGGAACACATGCTCTGTCTTGTACTTTGATGTTTCTCTGTTAAGATGTTTTTGCTGAAAATGTGCGTATGAAGCTATCTAGAGTTTAACGTGGACCTTTGTCTCTCCAGAGAGACTGTGTGATTGTCTCTAAAACATCTGGAAAAACGGATCCTTCAAAAATATAGAGCACCTACAACGTTTGAAAACGGTAGACTTGGTCTCATTAACTCTGACCAAGGGAATTTATGGCAAGTGCAATGATTTTAACGCCCAAAGCGCTGGTTAAGAGGTATTATATTTTCTGTCAGAACTCATTTTTTCTGAAGGACCAGAATATGAAAACAAAAGGGTCAAGTGGCCCTGAATCGCTCACCTGAGTTTTGTTTAAAGCTTTTATATAGGTATCTGTTGAAAGCTGGCCACTTCACCGGTGGCACTCGGGTAAGTCATTTTGGCCCCAATGCCTTTTAAAAAATTGAACAAACGTGATAGAAGTCCACTAGGTGATGCCACATACCATGTATCAATGCTCTATGCCTTTTGGCTTCAGACAAGAAGATGTTTTCATATTATCCCTATATAAGCCTTTGAAAAACATGTGACCCCTGGGGCGGGCCATTTTGGGCCCCAGGGGCATAATTTGAACAAACTTGGTAGAGAACCACTAAATGATGCTTGGCCTTGTGGCTTCAGACAAGAAGATTTTTTTGTCTTTACCCTATATAAGCCTTTGAAATACATGTGACCCTAGGTCAGACCTACTTTTGGCCCCAGATATATAATTGGAACAAACATGGTAGAGGACCATTATTTGTACACCAGGAGCTATAGTTTGGGCAAATTTGGTAGAGGTCCATTAGGTGATGCTACATACCAAATATCAAGGCTCTATGCCTTGTGGTTTCAGGCAACAAGATTTGTTCATGTATTCCCAATACAAGCCTATGCAAAACATGTGACCCTTGGGACGGGACCATTTTTGGCCCCAGTGACATAATTTTAACAAACTTGGTAGAGGTCTACTAGGTGATGCTACATACCCTATATCAAGGCTCTAGGCCTTATGGTTTCAGACAAGAATATTTTTTCATGTTTTCCCAATATAAGCCAATGTAAAACGTATGACCCCTGGTACGGGACCATTTTCGGCCCAATGACATTATTTGAACAAATTTGATAGAGGTCTACTAGGTGATGCTACATACCAAATATCAAGGCTGTATGTCTCGTGGTTTCAGGCAAGAATATTTTTTTCATGTTTTCGCAATATAAGCCTAACATGTGACCCCTGGGGCGGAGCCATTTTTGGCCCCAGTGGCATAATTTGAACAGATTTGGTAGAGGACCATGTGGTGATACTATATACCAAATAACAAGGTTCTAGGTCTTGTGGTTTTAGGCAAGAATATATTTTCATTTTCCCATTATAAGCCTTAGACTATGTAAAACGTGTGACCCCTGGGGCGGGGCCATTTTTGGCCCCAGTTACATTGTTTGAACAAACTTGGTATAAGTCCATGTGGTGAAACTAATTACAAAATAACAAGGCTCTAGGCCTTGTAGTTTCAGGCAAGAAGATTCTTTTCATTTTCCCAATATTAGCCTATGTAAAATATGTGACCCCTGGAGCGGGGCCATTTTTGGCCCCAGTGACATAATTTGAACAAACTTGGTAGATACTACATACCAAATGGCAAGGCCTTTGGTTTCAGGCAAGAATTTTTTTCATGTTTTCCCACTTTAAGCTATGTAAAACATGGGGCGGGGCCATTTTTGGACCCAGTGACATATTTTAACAAATTTGGTAGAGGTTTATGAGGTGATACTACATACCAAATAGCAAGACTCTATGCCTTACGGTTTCAGACAAGAAGATTTTTCATGTTTCTAAATATATACCTGTGTAAAAAATCCGATACCTGGGGCGGGGCCATTTTTAGCCACAGTGACATAATTTGAACAAACTTAGTAGAGGTCTGTGAGGTGATACACCATACCGAATAGCAAGGCTTTAGGGCTTGTGGTTTCAGACAAGAAGATTTATTACGTTTTCCCTATATAAGCCTATGTAAAACATTTGACCCCTTTGGCGGGGCCATCAATTTTGGCCCCAGGGGCATAATTTGAACAAACTTGGTAGAGATCACCTCGGTGATGCTTCATACCACATATTAAGGCTCAAGACCTTCAGCCAGTAGTTTAGGAGATGTCCTTTGAAGCAATTGTTGACGACGGACGACGCACATCCAATGATCACAATAGCTCAACATGAGCCAATAGCTCAGGTGAGCCGAAAAACATCGGTATATCGATATAAGGGTAGATGTTCTACCAACTCAACGCGGCGCAAAAGCAGATATTGTGCCATTTATTTCATTGCACCAGTTTTGAAAAACAAATCCGTACTATGTTCAGAGCATGAGCAGTATACATATTTTTGAATAAACATATTTTTTCTTGAGACATACCTCTATTCCACCTAATTTTCTAATTTTAAATTACAACCATGCAACTATCAATTTAGCAATATAATCCCATGAAACATCTCAAAATAAGCTGTCAGAAGCATAAACTAGACAGTCTATTATTGTCATCCAGATGCATGACAAACCACATGAGAAGTTGTTCATTTATACATGTTCATTTCTTTTAATAAATGAAAGTGGTAAAAAAACTTATGGTGAAAATCTCATTTATTGAAAAGACACATGTTGTAGGTTCACATTGGAATTGCCTCAATGAGGCAATTCCAATGTGTACCTTCAACATATGTTACTGAAAATAAAGAAGAAAACTATTTGAAAATTTACATTTTCCAAGTATCATGTCCAATGTCTTTAGCTCTTTTAAACATCTCAAACTGCCAATCAGAGTTAGAATAACTGTCACTATATAGCGAATTGTTTATCTCTACATGACAGGCATATCACCAAATTTGATTTAATGAACTATGTTTTTGCTAAGCTGGTAGTGACGTGGTAGTAATTTTCTAATTTTAAATTAATAAAACGCTTCGTTCAAAGTACCATTTAATGTCCCATGATTGAATATTTCTATTGATGCATTATGTTCTGTTTACTTTGACTTGATTTTAATCATCAGATTCACACAATTGTACTAAAAATCGAATTAGAAAATGCAGGAGAATTAAATATCCGATATGGCACCGCTTAACGCAAATTTGACATTTAAAAAACGTAATATTGGGATAATTTTGTGTGAATTCAACAAACCTAGTAAATTCTCAGTGCAACGCATACCTATTTTAATTACGCTATACTTTCGACCTTCATTAAGCTACCATTTGCCATTTGGACCTTGTTTTTTTTCTGTTTGTGAGTGGCCGCTTACGACAGGTTTTACTGTATGTATATTTTATACATGTAGATGACTTGAAAGTAAGGTTTTCCAATGTCAAGGTCAACCTAACCTAGGATCATCATTTGAACAAACTTTGTAGAACCCACATCCACAATGTTATACACCAAAGCCTAGGGTCGTTGACCAGTCGGTTCTGGAGATGAAGATTTTTGAAGAGTTTTTACTTTATATCATAGGCATGGCAGCCATTTTTGCCATGTGACCTAGACCACATAATCAATAAACATTGTCTCATCTATAATGGATGCTACATCCGAATTTTGTGCTCAATAGGCCTAAAATATTTTTTGATGGGAATCAAATAATAGTGACCTAGCTGAAAAACTACTGTGAAAAAACGTGATTATGATATATTGAAGATATATTGAAGACAGTTCCATATGGCTTAAAGAGCAAAGGTCAACCTTGAGTTTAAGTACATATTTATATAGTAACATATAACCATATCTAGTAAGTTTAATGCCTTTGGCTTCACAAGTAATTGGAAAATCAACGTTGAAAGATTATTTCCATTAAAAATATATGACAATTGACCTTCCGTATAGTTTACTCCACCCCTTCCCGTGCTTCACAACCAATCAGTTTGCACAGAAATTTAAAATTTTGGCTAACTTAATCATATATTTTGTCAATATGTGTAATAACTGTTGGAAACTCATTAAATAAATCCGTGAAGTGTTTTCAAAGGAGCAAAGAGAAAACTATAAGTAGGTCATAGATCATATATTACAATAATAAAGGAATTAAGTGGTTCACTCGCTGCGCTCGTTCCCACTTACTGTCGTGCCAACCAAGAGTGACAGTGACGTAATATTTTGTTTACAATTGTAAGTAAAACATTAACTTGTACACTCAATTTGGGCTTACGCGAATCGATAGATCACTTGTGTATTAATCCTATCCTGTGGATAGGATTAATGCACAAGTGATCTATCGATTATAAGACACTGAAAATTTTGTAAACAAAACATGACGTCACTGTCACTCTTGGCTGGCAGGACAGTAATCCCTTTATGATTGTAATATATGATCTGTAACCTATACTTGAAGTAAGTCAATGTCAATCTTGGGTCATCATTTGAACAATATTTGTTAGGCCAACATCCCAATTGCTACATACCAAGGTCTTCGGCCATCTGGTTCTGGAGAAGAAGATGTTTAAAGACGATCTTTCATGAGTGCTCATGTTTTATTGAATTTATTAAATGTGTTGGGAAAATAGATAAAATGCGAGGCTTGGCAAAACAGGTTGGCGGCGCTTGCAAAAGTACTGATTTATATTAAAAAATAGTTTTCGATTGCCAAAAACTATATTTTGATCGCTAAAATGATTATTGTAGAACATGAATATAACGTTATTGAGAGCCAAAATTATGTATTTTTACGATCGAACTATTGGAAACGCAGCTTTGTTTAACAGTTTGCATGCAGGATCGCCACGATGGCTCAATAAACAAGTTCCATCTCAAGGTGCTTTCTAGTTAAGCACTCACAATGTTGAGGAAGATAGAGCTGGTTACTTTACTTTATTTGTGTTGTTGATGTCTGTGTTCCATGTCTCTTCCTCGCTGTTTCGTGGGTTGGTCTGAACTGTGTATTTTTGCATTTCCCTGTCATATTCACTTACTTTTTTACATAAAATGATTTCAAGTATTATATCTTACCATTAAATACAACGTTCACCAGACATTAGATTGTTCGTTTTCTCTCATGTCTTAGAAGCCAACAGTGTTTGAACCCGCCATCTTCAGCCCTACAATCAAACAAAAAATGAGAGATTTAAAAATTAGGTACTCATTGCATTGTTATACCGAATTATTCAACACATTCTATATACAATAGGTGCAAATGGCGTTTGCCTACATTTGCGAACTGGGTTACGTTAGCTGGTTCCTGGAATAAATTGCGATCAGATCTAAATAAAACCCATACCGACCGTGAAGTGGATAAAACTACTAAAAAGCGCTTTGCGGTCTAGTTCGATATGCTGATCTTTACAGGCAAAGGCAAACCACAGCAAAATATAAATTAACTCTATACAGACTGAAAATCCCTTAAAAGATACTTTGGCATGCACCAATGCCAGTGCATCAAGATATGCACTGATTGTTAAACGCTAAGACAAAATCGATATTCAGAGAAAGAAATACTTTTTTTTCTAATTATACAATTGACCATTTTGACTTTATTCTACGTTGCTTTATGGAATTGGTTTGAAAAGCAAATGCCCTGCATCATTTATACCCTGTATTTAGCAGGTTGGATAAAAAAATAAACATATAAACATTTCATTTCTGTCGACTTTCTACGTGCAATTTAGGATAATGATCCATAATTCTGCTTAAAATGAAGAAAGTAATCATTCGATATAGAAATCGTTTTGTATGTGTGTGAAATATGAATGTCATATATCTTTTGTGTCAATAAATTTTAGTTTAACGACCAACGAAAATACACTTACAAACTTTAACAAAAAGATTTTAAATATAATGGCTTGAAAATTTCAAAAACATATGGCGGTACAAAAATACAAGTGAAAATAGCAAATAGTGCCATTGTTAGATTATTCTGATTAGGGTTAAAAAATTGAGGGTACCGGGAGAAAAAGGAACAGAAAGCCACAATGTTTGCTTTTTGTAATGTTGAAAAAATGCATATCCGCTTAAAAGAGTAATGATATGATAAATCCGACACAACTGGTCCAGTGATCAATAAACGATCTGCGTATGCTGAAGACGAGCCTGGGCATCGACACAATCTTGTTAGAACCTACGCTGTTCATATACACAATGCAAGGAGGTCAGTACCTGGTACATGTAAGCGGCGATTTCAAATGCATTTTTTAAAATCGAAACTGCGTTTCCGATAGCCAATAAAGACGTTTCCGATCGCAAAAATACGCATTTTGCGATCGATATCATTATGTTTGAGTTCTACGATCATCGTTTTGGCGATTGAAAACGTTGTTGTTTGGCGATCGAAAACGTCTTTTGATATGAATCAGTGCCGCGCGGTTCGGGATTGCCGCCGACGAACGACAAGTTCCCGACATTATCTAATAGGCTTGCCTTGGGACTGTGCATCATAAGTGTCAATATTTTTCTTGTTTTTAAGTTCACAACCGTGGACACGACCTGGGGTGTAAAATCCGAAACCTAAAAACATTACCTGGCACACTGCTTTGCATTTGTAGCAGACAAACCGATAGTTGATTTTTTTTCAATTTTCAAAGGGCCATTAATGTAGCTAAAATATCCTACTGTATAAACAAGGGTATAGGAAATATCAGTAGCGGTTTGAGATTTGACATGGCTCTATACGATGGTCATTTTTTATGTTCGTAGAATTTGATTCTTTACGTCCCATCAACAATCTTTCAGTTATATTGGGACGGGTCTTCCTGGGCTGAACCAGTACTAAGCCACGATAAATGTGTCTTGCTCAAGGACCACAACACAGTGACGCCGGTAAGGCTCGAACCCGTGGCCCTTCGGTCTCAATTCAAGCACGCTACCACTGAGCCACTGCGCTCCCTACGTTCGTAGAATCGGGCTGTATCGCTACAAATATAGAATTTACGGTACCATAATTATATATATATATTAAAAGGTCTAGCTTCTGTCTATCATCAACTGATATAAAGAGTCACGTCCATTAACGGGTTTTTTGGCCACCTATGAGGCTAAAAAATAAAAATGGTTTTAACTAATTTGTTCAATTTTAGGCCAGTACATTTAGCCGAAAATGACCCTTGACCTACAACTAATTCCTTGAGAAATGTTAGCAACAGTTTTAGTATCAGGAAGTTGTCCTGTTTTATAGAAAAAAAGTCCAAAATACCGAGGGGAAATGGTATTTTTGGGGGGTGAAAAAATACGGTAAATGACAAAAAATTGCTGCAAACAGGCAATTAATATCATGTTACTGGTACCATAAGATCCAATTTGACCTACCTTGCTACCCCAGGACAAGTTTCCATGGGTGTTGAATTGTTCATTGGATCCCCAGTCATGCATCAAAAATTTGTCCCCGGAAAAACTTATTCTAGCTATGTCTAAATGCACGGTTTCCATGGCAACCCATAATGCTATTCTCCTGAATGAGGGTGTACCTACATAAACAACCATATCTCAGCTGTTTCTCAGTCTAGACTACTAACCTTGGTACCAAATTAAAGCCTAGGCATAGACCTTTAATTCCATGGTCAGATATGTAAATTCTAATTTGAATATTCATGTCATGAATATTAATGAGACCTTTAAAATATGGGAAAATTAGAAAGAAATACCCGTGGATTAACTGATTTGCCCAAAAACATCACTGATGTACATCGTATATTGTTATATCATAAGTGATACAATTTGATAAGTTCTTTCATCTGGTGGTTCTAGATGTAAATAATCCCATTTGCATATTCATGAATATTTATGAAAACTTGAAAAATGATAGGAAAATCGTTGGAGAGAAAAACAGGAAGCAACGACTAAAAAGTTGGACCCTGTGATAGTAGACCTACCTACACCCCTATGACGATTTCTACTGGATGCCTTCGACTAGAAATTTGGACCCTGTTTGTTTTGTTTGTTTTGTTGCTTTACGTCACAAGTCAACAGCGATGGTCATTGCGGGACGGTCAGTTCACCTAACCACACTTTTTCCTGGGCAGGCTTGAACAAGCGGTTAACCAGTAATTCGTGCACATACTTTCGCTTGTAACTGACAAAACCCTTCTTGAATGAATCAGCGGAAGGGAGGAGAATGCCCCTAGAAATCATTTCATGATCAATCTCCACGAAAGTATGGGACCGGACCGGGATCGAACTCGCGACCCCTGGATCTGCAGTCAGACACGCATCTGTAGCCAGACACGTTACCGACTGCGCTACGCGGCCCGGCATTTGGACCCTGTGATAGTAGACCTACCTTACACTCCTTACGATTTCTACTGGATGCCAAATTGTACATTTGGACCACCAAAATGCAAACGTATCGTCCTCAAAATTAAACCCATTTGGGTTATGTGAAATTGAATGGTTTCCATGACAACCTATAAAATAATTCTAAAGAATGGAATGTACCTACAGAAATACTCATATCTCAGCAGCAACTCACCTAAGAATACTAAACTTGGTATCAAACTAGTTCTTAGTCATAGATTTTTTTTCTGGGCTGTCCGGTATGCAAATTATCTCATTTGAGTATTCATGAATATTTATGAAAAGTTGAAATCCTGAGAAATTAAGGAGAAAACTCAGGAAAAATGGGGAATAACACTCAGCTGCTTATTGCTCTAGTATACTAAACTGGTACGAAATTAATCCTGAGATAAAGCTCTTCTACTCTGGTTATATATGTAAACTACCTAATTGTCATATCCATCAATATTAATGAAAACTGTAGAAGTAAGAGAAAATTTGTCAAAAATAAAAACAAGGAAAAAAAGGCTTGGTAAACTCATACCTCAGCATTCTTTTCCCTCTTGTTCAACATTCAAATGAATGAATTTATATATTTACGGATATCAATGAAATATTGAAAACAATAGACAAATCTCAGAAAAAATAAGTGGGTATGCTTTCAAAATTACTCATATCGCAGCTGCTAGATGCCCTAAATTACCAAACTCGGCTTTTAATTGATGCTTAGACATAGTCCTTATACCCTGTGGTTCAATATACATATGATCTAATTTTATGTTCATATGAATTTGTGAAACATTGGAATTGATAGAAAAATCACAGAAAAAAAATAGGAGAGTATACATAGTTGAGTGATTTTGAGCAATATAAGGAACATAGATCAATCTGAAACATTTTTTTGTGATTACTTTGAATCTGGATCAATAGACCAGATGTTGTGTAAAGAGTTCTATTTTTAGCACTGGTGATTATAATGTTCAGAAGAGCAGAGCTGGTTGTGTAGCTTTAGAAGAAGGCCTTACAAGGAATGTCATTACAAATTGTATGAAATGATTTCCAATTTGGACCAGTACAATGTAATTCATTTGTCGTTTAAAATATTTCTTATCTAGAGGTCTGGCGGCCATCTTGGCTGGCAGAGCGGAATTATTTGGTCAATTTGTAGAAGTCTAAGAATTACAGCAGCTGAGGTAATGGTTATTCACACTGCTATAAAATTATCATTTTTTTCTCATTTCTAATATTTTTTTTATCAATAATGGTGATTTTGCAATTCAAATATTTCCAATAAAGAACCTATGATTAAGGCTCTATGTCTTAGCATTATGTTAATATGTTTGCTGCTCTTTGGCAATTAGCAGTTGAGATATCAGTAATATTGTAGGTATACCCCCTTAATATTTCTGTGATTTTTCTGTGATTTCTTATGTTCTCAATAATAATCATGAATATCAAATTTAGATTACTCTCACGTTGAACCAATGGATAAAAGGAATGTGTCTTAGTATCAATTCAGAACCAAGTTCGGTTACTTAGGGCAACTAGCAGTTATTATATGAGTAATTCTGTAGTGATACCCCCTTAATTTTTCTGCGATTTTTCTATGATACCTTATGTAATATCAATAGTCATAGATATTTAAGGCGAATTATTTGCATGTTGAACCACTAGCTAAAAAGATTGTATCTTGGTAATAGTTTGGTACCATGTTTGGTAATCCAGGGAAATTGGTAGCTGAGATATAATCAATTTTGTAGGTATACCCCGTAGTTTTTCATAGAATTTTCTCTTATTTCTAATGTTTTCATTGACATTGATGGATATGAAAATAAGCTAATTTGCATATTAAACCACTGTGAAAGGGACAATGTCTCAGCTTCAATTTTGTACCAATCTTTAACCTGTAGTTTAATTAGCAGCTGAGATACAGGATATTATGTAGGTATACCCCCTGGATTTCCTGCAATTTTCTCTAATTTCTCATGTTCTCATAAATAATTATGTAAATACAAATTAGATAATTTGCAAAGCGAACAGTCAGGAAAACATTAGATAACTAAGAAATAATTTGGTACCAAGTTTAGTATTTAAAGATGAATAGCTGCTGAGATATGCATATTTTTGTTGGCAATCCCACATTATTTAGGATTATGGGTTGCCATGGAAACGAATATGCTCTCTGCTGACCACACAGTTTACACACTTATAATCAGAAAACCATCCACCTGATTTATTCAGCATTTGCTTAAAAAGAATATGAAATTTATGAGCTTATTTTGTCAAAAATTATTATTTCCATTTTTCAGGTACCCCACCCACAAATGATAAAATCTTAAATCTTAATTCTCTCGAATTTGGCACCGATATTTTTGAGGACTTTTTTATGTTTTTTTACATTACTCAACCCTGTGCTTTGGTGTTAAAATAATTTCTCAAGGAATTATCTTGACCTTAAAAGTTAAAGTTCCTGGCCTATTTGGTTTATTAGAACAATAACCAAAGTGTAAATGCTCGAATTAATTCGACTTTAACCGTTGCTATGGTAACAAAATGGCCACCAAAATAGGCTGAAAATAGGAAATTGACCATTTTTGAGCAAATTTGAGATGTTTGACAGACCAATTAACGCAAGCAAAACAAAATAGGCTGAAAATAGGAAATTGACCATTTTTGAGCAAATTTGAGATGTTTGACAGACCAATTAACGCAAGCAAAATTAATGCCAAAAAGATGTCTTAACAGCTAATGAGAATTATCACGGCACACAACATATTAAAATGATATTTTGGTATTTAGCTGTGCTGATATCTAATTTTAACAAAAATAGGTCTCCAAAAGCCTTAAATTTGGTCCAAAATGGTAATCTCTCTATTTTAAGCCTACTTTGTGGCCATTTTTGTTACCAGACTGAGAGCAACGGTAAATTTTAAATAAATGTCGAAATTTTACACTTCAATTAATCTTCTAATAAACAAATCATACGAATTAGGTGAAAAGCAATTTTTAGTTTTTGGCTCCAGAGGGGGCCAAATTAGGCCAAAATAAATATATAAATATAAACTCAATCATCACAAAATATTGACTCAGATATAACCTGTTTCAAAAGCTTATACAAACCAACATTATATTGAACAATCAACCCTGAGTGTATGTATTTTAGAAAATGTTTCAAGAAGTTTAACTTCGATAGCCTTCTTCAATTTACTTAGCAGTTTAACATTTACATTGTATTTATATTGTTTAACTCGCTTATATTAGAGCATACCTTCGCCAAACGAATACGCTGTGAGTTATATAACACTCCAATGTTGTAAGGGGAGACATATTCGTTCAGAAAAGAAAAAAAACGTTTCAAAATTAAATTCATTTCACTTATCATAACTTTAAGATGGTGGACCCATGCCATTACTTTCATTAAGCTAGTTGGATTGGCAGTTTAGGGTTGGCATTAACATCTTCAAGAGCGTGTCTCTGCATTAATACATCTTTGCTCATCATCTTCAGCTTAAATGCTGACAACTGGTTAATCAATGTTTCAAAGCCAATCATCTAAGCCCTTGGTATCATTGCTTAATACGACTGTCGTGCTTTCTGATTACAGAGAATAATGTTGACTGATTTATATTTTAGAAAAATGCCAAAAATGTGACAAATCTAGACTATCAGAATTACTTACAGTTGATGCGACCTCGATGTCTAGGTGACGCGCACTAATAAGCAGTGGCTGTGCAAAGACCAGGCTAAGCCTGTCCTTTTAAAAGTACAAAAACGCGACAAAAGTTTCGTATGCCTTATTTTTGAATTCTGATTGTACCATTGTTCAAGTTTAAGTACCAAAGCTCGAAAAGTTACAGGTATGTTCTATACGAATATCGTGGTTTCAAAAATGGGGAAAACATGAGACTGAAAGCAAGTATGCAACCGATCTTAGAGGCTTGTGCCTTTTTCATGACAATGCAGGTGCCCACAAGCGTAAGCTGGTTCAGGATTTCCTGGAAACGGACATCATCAGTCACCGCTAATATTAACTGAATAGTCACCGCTAATATTAACTGAACATAACCTAATAAACGTTTCCTATCTCACGGCATGTTACCTTTATAAGGTCATGATGACGTTGCACTTTTTGAATGACATCGCTAATGACGCTGAATCAACACAAAAATCAAAAATTACGTAAAAATCGCTAGTTTGTAGAGTGATCAACAATGGGTAAACTGATAGATAGAATACCAGGTTCGCGTCTTTTGATATCAAGTTTACCAGGTTCGGCTTTGAGAACCCATGTTGAATCGCTCGGCAAGCCTCGCGATGTCAACAAGCGTTCTCAAAGCCTTGCCTGGTAAACTTGATATCAAAAGATACTCACCTAGTATTCTCTATTTATGGTACAGCTCCACAATCTGCCTTATTCACCAGACTTGTCCCTGTGACGTTTTCCTATTTACTTTACTGAAAAAAACAATATCTCCAGATGTTGATATTAGCCTCAAAGTGCTCTCGGCAGTGCCAAAGATCAGTGTCGACAGTGTGTACCCAAAAAGTGTACTTTGAATTCAGAGCTTGGATTTTAAGACAATAAACTTTATTTTGTCAACGGAGAACACATCAACCGGTTGAAATGAATGAAATGCGGTCAAGTCCCATTACATGTATGCTCATTGCGTAACCCCAGAGCCACAATTAATTAAACGCCCATCGTATTCCATTTGAAATACATAAAAATTCGGCATCACTCAATATATTTTCAGCAAGTGTAAGGCTTGGATGAAATGTGGTTACACAAAGATACGTAAAGATGTTATTCGTCTGGTAGACTTTCCCATACAGATAAAAGCTGTCCATTATTTATTTAAAGGGATCACATGTCGTCATTTCCAAATTATGGTGTTCTTCTGTCACTTAGATTTGCTTTTACAGTGTAAATCCTAATGAAATACCGCATTCTGCTTCATTTCATCTGGTCTTCATTGTTTGTCAATATACCCATTTGAAGTTTCCAGTATACAACGGGTTGAAATACCCACCCAACCACCATCACATTCAATATATTTGTAATAACAATAAACCGTTTAATTTATGTACGGACAAATTACTTTGTCCTTTTTTCAATTTAAAGTTGCAATTTCAATATTTCATGTATCTTTTTGACCTGCTCAAAATTGATATGTATATAATATAAAATATATATTGCAATGTTCATGTTGTTTGTAGAGGGCCTCTTAGGCGACTTTGCAATTTGAGCCACCCTCTCAAAATAAAAACGTAATGGCTACAAAACAACGATAACATGTTTTGTAATATAAGATTTTAGATTGTAAGACTTTTTCAAAAATATTGACAGCACATTCTTCAAAGTATTGTGAATGTGTATGGAAGGGAAAATCTACCTGTATAGCGAATGCCAGCGAGTTGACAAATCTTATTGTAGATTAAACAATCGCACTTTAGGCGGGACACGTAGTCCGCGGTTTGTATATGTCCTACATTATTTTTAGCTTTATTGAGAAGGATAGGATTCAGTATTTCTGAAAACAGTTAAAAGAGATGGTTCTGTTGTTGATTCATTGTTTTTTTTTCCATTTTGTTCAAATTTTAATAGAACATTCTGTGAGCAAAAAGTGGAGACCCTGATCAGACGCCGCATCCTGTGGCATCTGATCTGGGTCTGCACTGTTTGCCTATATCACATATGAGTAAACAATAAAATAAATCGTTATGGCGTAATGTTATATAGTATGATAAAAATACACATTCTTACCTCTCGCAACATTTATAACCAAATGTGTCTTAGTTTGGCACTTGAATATTATTACTATAAACACTGCTTAAATTTATTATTGTCAAGCGAAAAAAATATCATTGTCAAGCGAAACATGCCAATTGTTATCCGTAATTACTAGCACCAATATTTTCCTTCTCTTGAAATACTTTCACAGTATGAACCGTCAAAGTAAATAATGTTGATCAGGAGTATTGATAATTTGTCAATAATTGGGGTAAAATATAGGAAGATGATACCCAGAGATTAGTGGTGTTTGTAATTATTGGAAAAGTTTGAAGTGAGCGAACAACGACGGAGGGAAAGGTGAATTCAATAATAGTTCTGCCGCACAACACGAAAAAGGTGGTGTAAAACCTGTGTAAAACGGTTACTCTCAAAAAGACTACAAAATGGTTTTGAAGGCTAATTATCGTTTCATGCAGGTCAAAGGTATTGCAGATTGCTGCAATACTTTCGACCTTCATTAAGCAACCATTTGTCATTAACATTATTGTTTTGTCTATTTTTGACCGGCCGTTTTACACAGGTAGAAAAAGTGAACTTTACGCCTCTTAAGCTGAGTGGACTTTCCCATCATTTTCTGTTGGATGAGTCAAATCATGTATTAGGGTTTGGGGATTTATATTCCGTTTGTATCCAAGAATTCTATTTATAAGTTCAACAGGGAAAGCTCTGATAAGATGCCGCTTGCGTCTGATCTAGGTCCTGTACTGTATGTCACTTAACGCATGCAATGCATATATGGATTAACAATGGTGAATCTGTGTCATTTTACAAAATTACAGTATACCCGATAGCAATTCATTTCTGCGTGTATTCTCTTTACCAATACATTTTCCACTAGACATGTTACTAAAGACCTATTGGTACATGAGGTCAGGATGTCAGCTAGTAATATGTAACAAAGTTGAAAATTAACTTTAGCACGCAATACTTATACAAAATCCTCTAATAAATTATCGAGTTAGAAATGATCGGTAAGCTAGAGGCATATTTCCATAGCAGGAATATATTTTAGAAACATCTTGTAATTATAAACAACAAATGCAAACAAACGAAAATCAGACTTTTTATAGCTATGGTTTCCTCTTGAATTGCACAACTCAGACTCTATGACTGCTCTGACGTGACGGTTTGATCGGTGGGTTGGTGTCTGATGCTTATCTGTAGCTGGACCCACCGTGGTTCAACTTGAAGTTTTCTTTAATTCTGACTATCTGTGAGTCGATCGTCTAGACAGGTGTTCTCAGAGATATTTTTTTCGAAGTGCGGGCACTTTTGGGGCATAAGGTGCCTCTAGGCTTATCAATATAAGCAAACACTCCTGAACTGATTTTGCCCTGTTGCCCAAATGGGAAACCCCAAATAAGGTCACAATAGGGGGTCAAAGGTCATCAAGTGCATTATATTGTGGTGAGTTTAATTTGCAAATTTTGCATTTATATTTATTTGGCAAATTAAAAGGCAAATTAGTTTATCGAACTCAGCCAACATTCCTTGAATAAATGCGTCCAATATACAAAGCATACTGACCCCACACAAGGTCACAAAGGGGTCAAAAGGTCACTAAGTGTATATAAAAATCTTGATTTTATACATATGAAATAATGATATGGACTGACGATGATGGAATTCGTTGTACCTTGTCTGATCGATATCAGTGACATTATTTTAATTGGTATATCATTTGTTTCAATTCTTATGACCCCATAAAAGGTAATTATAAGGGTCAAGGGTCATCAAGTGCAACTTCAGAATTATCATCTAAGTGTTATTACGAATTTATGTTTACATTTTTATTAGATAAAACCTACCTGGGCTTTTAAACAGCAACAGATTTTAAAATGACCTTTTCTTATTTTAGAGGCTAATGCCCTCATTTGAAATGTACGTTTTATCAGGGTCAGAGGTCACAAGGTGCATGTGTGACCAGGTCCCTATTTTTTAAAGCACCCTATGCAACTTACGCATATATATTTTAACCGGAAATTGACCTTAACATATCTCGAATGTCATATATAAATATACAATTTAAAACTGATATCTCTCATCTCTTATAATTGTAACTTATTAATAAGTGTCCTTTTTTACAACTCATCCTCATTATCTGACTCTTCCACAACATTCAGTGGATTGCCTAGTGTAATGGAACCACAGCCGCAAGACTGAAGAAATTGATATTGCTAGGATAAGATCTACATTTGCACCGTCTTGTTGCACACACATTGCAGCTGCATTGCAACAACTGCGTACATACTTTAGGTATAGGTTCTAACAGCAACAGCTTTGGTTTCAATTGGTTACTGTACGGGTCTCCCAACCATGCACGAGTTTCCGGATCAATGTGCTCTGGGGATGGAACTGTAACATTCAACCATATAGTTGTCTGATAAAGGGCTTGTCCTATGTGGAGTTTAATGCACCAGATGTAGAAGGAAGCCTACCTGGGTCTTTGCCCTTATTAAACAAAAACACTCGCATTTGATCAACATTTGTGATCCGATTGATGGGTCAAGTATTATTATGCAGACTACTGTTTCATTTGTTGGCTGCCCATGTCCTAAACCTGTCGGATATTGCTTCCTTGCGTAAATTCTTGGCTACATGATACATGTAGATAACATATACTCAGACTCTGAAATATGCGTGGTAGTTTTATTCAGTACCGACTTAGATTCTTGGCTTCCTGATGGTTCATCAACACTTTTCTGTAGAAGTTAGACTATTTCTCTGGCTGATTTCAAGGGAAAAAATCAAAGCAGTTCACGTGGATTCAATTGTGGAACAAACTGTAGTTCCCCTGGTATTTGAGGTTCGATTGTCTCGTAATGACTCAGATGCTTCCCCATAGCAAGGAGAAAATCAGTGTAACGCTCCCATAATGCTTGCAATGTATAAATTTCTGTACTTTCAAAGCCAAGCCAAAGTTCAAAAGCAATTTTCTAGAGACACAATTTGTGGGGCGAAACATCTTCTGATTCTCTATGTTTTCCAAAATGCCTATAGAAACTTTTTTTACATGTAGGATGGTACAGGCAATCTTCTACTGCAAAATTAAACATTGCTGCTAGCCTAAGTAAGTAAGGGTGCAAAGATCAGGAATCAATACAATCAAGTACCACACCTGACCCAGGATACCAATGGGAAAGTGACAAACTCACAGTTATACACCACAAACGAGAGCCGAGAGGTCAGCCATTTCCCAGCAGGTGACCACAAGGCACATATAAACAGACGCGCACAAAGGCATAACAAACACAAGGCAGAAAATCATAAAAGATCCACAAACGAAGTACCGCATTGAACGTTCTGTAAAATATTTTACTGGAAGGCTTAACCAGCATCTGTAAATCAAATTATGACTATGACAAAATCTGTTCTGACTTAGGCCATGTCAGTATTGGGTTTAAGTTCTCCCTTGAAGTGCGAAGGCATTTATCTAGATGTGGTAATGATCCCCTAGACGGCCTGGAATCACAAGAAGTGGATGCCTCTTCGGAAGTATCCGTATGCCTCTTAGCACTTAGCTTTTACCTAGCTATGTGGAATGCAGACATGAAACTTGCAGAACAAGGTCTGTGATATTAAACCCTCTTTTCCTGCGCAATTAAGGTGTTTGAGGTATACCAATCTTAATATGTCAAATACATCTATGTTGCCTTAGTCACGGCACTCCCATCGGTCAGATGCTGCTTGTAGCAGCTTGCCACACCCATCCTCGCCAAGAGCAGACACCTTCTTGCCTTTAACCAATGTTGGCAAATGATGCACATCTGTTCATCAAACGAACTGCAGGCACCTGCATGTTGCAGGTCGTTTCAAATAAGAAATAAACAATCTTGCTTTTGTGGGTCGAACCTCAGACTATGAAGGTTCTGACTTAAAGACTTATCTATAGATGAGATGGTTGGGGCCTGATGCTGTGTCTGTCGTCGGTTCCTCGAGGGTTTAAATGTTGGATTTATTTTACTCCAGTACTCAGGAGATGATTCATGGACAGGGTTTTACACCAAGTTGAATATTTGGGGGTCCTTGGGACTCAACTTTGAATATGATGGGGGTCCCATCATTGAAATTGGGGGTCCCATCTTTTTATATAAGCTTCGAATTTTGGAAGGTACGCTAGTACGTGTTGTTCCCAGGTCAGTTATTTTGAGGGCCATGTTTGGCCCCCTTCCGATTTTTTGGGGGGCCATTTGAAATTTTTGAGGGACACATATTACCATCAGTGAAACACAATCCTATACCCTTTTTTTTACAAAAGCTGAACTTGTCCCTATAATATACAGGGACCAAGCTAGCCCTCAGGTACAAATTAGAAGTGAGACATGATATATTGCTGCATCCAGAAGACAGAAAAAAACAGTCTCTGATCAGACTGTTCTCTAATTGAGATAAAAAACAAACAAAAAACAGTCACTGATCAGACTGCTACTTGCTTTCCATTCTGAGAAATTTGGTTGGTAAATTTGAAATACACATGATCTTGCTGTCACTGTATTCTATCTATCCACTTATCTGAAGCCTCTGGTATCTTTGATCTATTTTGCCTTTTATCTTTGCCGACTTGAGCCTTTCCAAGTGAAAATGTTACGTAATTTGGCATATACAAAAGAAAGAAAGCTGTCAAGATAATTGCCCTTCATGCTTGAGCGGTCGGCTGAGTTGTCAGAGATTATTCACACTATGAAAAAATCAATACACAAAGTCAGTGATGGTCAAATCAGTATACGTTTCCCATGCTTTTTAGCAGAGCGGACCTGAGAGAAAGCATGGTATTTTACGACTTTTTTCACGGCCGATGTTTGCACGGATGTTTTCACTTCTGGTTTACCTACGAGGTCAGTGCAGCAGTCTTAAACAAGAGCACCTGTCCTATTTATTTATAGATAGCCTGTATATATGGGAAAATCCGTATTGTTACGAAATAACTTTGGAATTTGGGATTTTAATGAAAGGCACAACAAACACATCTGCGTCCCAGCGGACGCAGGTAAGGTGAATTGACGGGTCCTACCTAATGATTTATGCGTATAAGACGCAGAATATTGCGTCCTGTAAAACCCTGCATGGATAAGTATGGGGCCTTTCATGCAAACCAAACATCTATGTGTCCTAATCCACTACATAAATAATGACAAAGTTGGTACCATAAAACTAGTTTAAGCCCTCAAGCAATTTTCTTACTGACCGTTCCAAGGCGGTGTTTCCTCTATGGACCTTATTCGTTATTTGTTATCTTTGTTTGTCTTTGCCAATACTAGATGTCTATTTGTTGCAATCTGGTGGTCACCTGTTGGGGAAGAGCTGACCTCTTGGCTCTCTTGAATGTGATGGTCTTATGTTTTTGTCATTTTCCTATTCGGTGTCCTGGGTCAGGTGTGGTACTTGATTGTATCGATTCCTGATCTTTACCTTCTTCCTTACTTTTAATTACAGATGATATTTACTGATTTTAATTGATCAAGCTGTATTTGTGATGTCACAGAAAGTCACACAAAAAGTGTAATTAGTTTCGATTTCTGTGTGTAAAAGATGCATTTTGTGCTCGGTGTTCATCACATCAGATGCGCAACCGATGTCAATAAATACAGTGCACCAAGCGCAGACTGATAAGTGCACAGTATTGCGTTTCCAAGACAGATTTATATTTCATTCAAAAATGTAAGATTGAATTTCAAAGACTTTTATTATGTGCTTTTTGCGAAAAAGTGATAACTATCACAAATGTACATAACCAATCCAGGCACTATGCAGTACATGTACATACATACAGACGAGCAGACAGCTGTGTTTGTGATAGCAGATGATAAAATTTCAACAATTTATCTAACTAGACATCAGTATTTCAGTTATTTGAAATTATTTGCAGAAAAATGCCAGTGTCTTTGATGTTTAGGTATTGTGTTTAATGCCTTATACATCATTTTGCACCTATTGACCTTTGACCTCATATATTGACCTTAATAATGATCTTTGGTTTGGGCAACAGGCAAAAAATGAAAGAGGACATGTCCCTTAGTAACTTAGGCACTGTTGCCCTTCATGCCGCAAAAGTGCCCACAAACGTGTTTTCTAGCACACTTATTTGCATTTTAAGGTAGTAGGGGACTCACCGGCATATGTCCAAAAGTGTTTTATCTTTTAATATATTATAATATAGACTTATACTTATAATCTAAGACAAAAAAAACAATACCTCACCGTTCTTTTTTAAAAGTTATTTGATGTCAAAAACTGCAAAATCGCAGGTTTTTGAAATAAACAAATACAGATTTTGTTAACAAATTAACAAGAAACGCAATACAGTTTTTTTCAGAACAAATACTACTCACACCAGAGATATAAATAAAAACAAAAAATAGTGAAATAACATGTATTTACACAATTTATTAAGCAAAATCCTAATTAAGTCAAACGAATTAATGCCCCAAAAAACATTAATATTCAAAATAAACATATCAGAGAATGTAACTGGAACAACAAAAAACATATTTTTACAAAGATATTTTCATGAAGAATCTAATGATTGAATAAAAATTATGTGTCACCGTGCTCGTTTTTTTGTTTTGGTGACTTTTCTGAAAAATCGTGAAAAAAATAAAGACTACAATAAGTGTTGTCTCCCCTTTCCACCAATTTTTTTGTTTGTCTACGCCCTATTGTATATCACTGGGCGGAGACATAGCTATTATTGATTAAGCACTGACAAATGGGCGTAGAAAGTGACAAAAAAGATTTTGACCTAGCATATGTTTTGTTTGATTTGATTCTTAACGTCCACTCAACAATCTTTCAGGTATGCGGGACGGGTCTTCCTGGGTTGAACCAGTACTAAGCTAGGATACCTAGCATATGTGACCCAGCACATTACATTATGATTCTCATTAAAGCTTGGCTATAGCATGTCTTGATACTTTGATGCTTTCTTACACGTAGGATTTATGTAGATAAAAGCTAAAAATTATAGCTTTCTTCTTGATGCATAGATCTAAATGTCATTTAAAGAATAGACTTACAAATATGCAATAAGAGGATAAAACATTCTTTTCCTTGTATTAATGTTTGGCAAGCCTGAATGTGATGTGTTGCAACCAGAACCACACAGCGGTGAGGCCTGCAACACATTATCGCACAAGGGCTTGACAAACGTTAATATACAGAAAGGAATTTTATATTGTCATTGTAATATATTATAGGACTTTTTGGGTACTGTAAAGGTGGCAACTTTGATTTTCATATCTGGGCGTGGTTCGGTTATTTCAACTGCTCAAGAATGGAAATCAGGTTCTATCCATTGGTTAAGCGTTTAAAAGTTGCTTAAGCCGCGCAGGTCTGCGTGCATTTCATGAAAGTCCTGTCCGTTAATGCACTGAACCCACTTTTATTAACCCTTAAAGCGTATATTACAACACAATTGTATGTTTTTATCGTCTATTGAAATATTATGAAGCCTCTTAAACAAACAGTGTAGATCTAGAGCAGACTGCTCATCTAGAGCAGTCTGATCTGGGTCCACACTGTTTGCCTCTATACTAATGTTAAACAATAAACAAACACTTTCGAATGTAGTTATAACGCCTCATTTTCAGATTTTACCTATGTCTAAAGTAGACTAATAAGGCAGTCATGAGGTGCCGCCTTTACAGTATCCAAAAAGTTCTAGAATACTTTCCTTTCAAGCAAAAGCATTTAAAAAAAATGTCCACTTTAACATAGTGAAGCATACAACAAAACCACACCTTATAGGCGCAATCGAAAACATCAATACTATCGACGATTATAGACCAAAAATAGTTAGAATCATAGTTTTTTTTTTATTACCATCACTCATCGAACAGGCGACACTTTGCAATCAAAACACTGTTTCTAGCGAGTTTTGATCCGCGTTCGTCAATGGTTAAGAGTGTTTTCGATTGCTCACTATCCGGTGTGTTAACAAACTTTTTTTTCAACAGAAACATGACTGAAAAATGTAGATTACTCCTAGCTCTTGTTTCAGATTGTTTTGGTTACGTATTCATTGTATCAATACACATACCGGATAGGTGGCAATCGAAAACGTTGATGCTATCGACGAACGTAGATCAAATACCGTCAGAAACAGACTTTTTGGATTGCAGTTTGTTTGCCTGACTGGCGACAAATGGAAAATTCTAGCGATTTGCGATCCACGTTCATCGATCTCGATTGTCGCCTATCCGATGTAATAAAGTAGCGTATTTTATGATAATTGAATATTTTGGTCATTTCTCAATAAAGCATAAGCGACGGTATCTTAACTCGCAGAGGATATCCGTGAGCAGGTTGAAATGGCAATTAAGGTTTTATCGGAAATAAAGCCCGCGGTCAGTGATTGGTCAACGATCAACCAAAATATAACACATTATTAAATAAAATGTACAATTGTCAGCGATTGAAACACCTCAACACTTATTATAAGGTATATAACAATAAAAGGATGATACATTCTTCTGTCTATTAACGTTTGCCAAGCCCAAATGAGATAATGTATAGTAGCCTTAACCATGAAGCTGTGAGGGCTGCACCAAGTGGGGATCCAGAGGGGGGGGGGCAGGGGGTCCGGACTCCCTCTGTAAAATCACAAATTAAATGGGTTTCTATAGGGAATAAACAATTGGACACCCCCTGGAAAAAGTTGGACCCCCTGGAAAAAAATTGGACCCCATCTGGAGCCTTGAAAAACGATAGATTTCTTTGAAATTGACCATTTGACTTCTGTAGAATAAGCTGAGGACTAAAAAAAATCGTTGTCAGGGCTTTTTTGTCAGACTGACCTGGACCCTCCCCCCTCCCTGATGAAAATTCCTGGATCCGCGCATCTGTACCATGCTTGCCAACCATTTATATACAGAAAAGAATGTTATATTGTCATATATCTTCCTTTCAGGCACATGCAGTTCCTATTAATTTTATTAAAATGTATGCAGAAATGTCCATTTTATTATCATGAAACATGCAACGAAACAAAATAATTTTTTCAACAGAAACATGAAATAACTCCTAGCCCTTGTATCAGATTGTTTTGGCTACGTCTTCAGTATATCAAAACACACTAGATAGGCGGCAATCGAAAACGTTAATGCTATCGACGAACGTAGTTAAATATTGTAACATAACTTTGGATTGTTGTTTGTAGTCCGATAGGCAACAAATGGCAATCACAAACACTGTTTCTAGCAATTTGTTATCAGCATTCATCGATTGTTTAGACTGTTTTTTATTGCTGCCTATCCGGTGTGATAAGGTAATTGAAACAGTTACGTCATTTCTCCATAAAACATTAGTGACCATGTACCTCCATGGGACCTAAAACATGAGAATGTCACATACAAGGCATGTGCACGTCTACAACCCCCCCCCCTTTTTGGGGTGGGGGTGGGTCTTAGGTTAGTGGCAGCATGCAGAAATAGCAACAGAGACATGTATATAGTATGTATATTTATACGGTCCGCAACTAATACTGAATGACTTCATACTCTGGGTGATGTTTTTAAAAGCTAATACTTGCATTCCTTCTTTTTGTGAAAGCAAAATACTTACAGAATTACGTTTCAAGCATCAAAGAGTTGTCAGGGGAGAATAATATCTACCGTCTTAGAAAATAAGTATTCTCTTTTAAAAACAAGATTCAGGAACGATAACTCTTACACTCTTACTTTTAAGTAAAAGTAAGGTTATCTTTTGACATGGGTCCCGCACTACCTTAACGCTATTTTGATTAGAGTGTATCTCCATGTAGATACATTGCAAAAGTTAGAAGGTTTCCATGCGAGCTGAAAATTTCTTGTACTTCAACAACAGCAGAATCTAGGGCGAAAATTTGGTACCAGTAAAATGTATTTAATCTCCCCCGGTGGCTTAGACTGCTGTCCGTTCGAAGGCCATGGTTCTGTTGTTGGCTTGTTGTTTATTGTTACGTTACTCCCTTTGTGCGAAACTGCAATTGATCTATGTTTTGTTGTACGTTACTTAATGTCTCTTCTAGTTTTGCAATCATCTTGATGGGGAGGAGAAAGCTGGTTGCTTTGCTTAGTTTGTCTTATTGCTGTGTGGCTCTTCCTCGCGGTGCCATGGGTTTGTCTGCAGTTTGTGATTATGGTATTTCCTGATCATACTCCTTTTTTGATAACTATAAACAGGTAAGGAATTGGGTCACCTCTCTCTCTTTAGAAATTGACACATTAAAAGATAAACTGAAAGAGTCATATATTTGTCGAAAGGATTTGTGGAAACATTAAAAGCCTTTATAATGCCCAGACTATACCGCCGTTAAAAGGTAAATACACCATCATGTGTGATTACAAAGAAAAAGCTGACAAACTAAAATATCCCTTGGAGTTGACAGTTGTGCATTAGTGGAAAGCGTAGAGCTCTCAGCCTCACAGGCATCAATGCTACCATTGCTTAATCAAGACATTTTAGATCAGCAGCTGCAAGCATAGCATATGGATTGACATCAAAGAATTGGCAGAGAACACAAGACACACCAACATTGAAGTATATCATGGACAGACTTGAGCAATTTTCAAATGCGCCAGCCAAGAAGAATGTTGATTATGACTGACATTAGATATTTCAAAGATTAGGACACACTGTGTTTATCAGGTGGTGATCTCCATCGTACATCCACACTTAATAGACAGGAATTCCTCCAACTTATTTCTTCTGCCAGGATATGGGGATATTGTGTTCCAGGACCTCCATGATGACGTTGGACACCAGGACAGAGATCGTACTAAATCACCTATTAAACAGCGCATTGTCTGGCTGGGATGGACTCATACATAACGTCTAAGGTCAAAGCAGATGATATATGCACCAGGATAAGGACCAATGTTGGTCAGGCGACAGGGTTGATACCCATGGAGTCCTCTGTCCCAATGGAAATTGTGTGCATTGACTACCTGTCCCTTGAACTTTCAAATGAGATAGTTGAAAACATCCTAGTTATTACTGATCACTTTACTGGATATGTGCAAGCCATTCCCAAAAAGGTATCAGACAGCCAGGACTGCTGCTAGGGTGTTGTTTGACAATTTTATGGTACATTATGGGTTTCAGGCATTTTTACACAGCCACCAGGATCAATACTTTGAGTCCAACTTATCAAGAAGCTGTGTATAATTGCGAATGTTGAAAAAACACGTACAACACCCTACCACCCCATGGGGAATGGACAGACTGAACGGTTCAACAAAACACTTCTGCAGATCGGGGAATCGAAAAAGAGTGATTGGAAAGCCCGTGTTCCATCTCTTGTGCATGTCTACAACTTAACATTACATGTAAGTAGTTCTTTCTATGTTTGGAAGGCATCCACGTCTAAAATAGATGCCTTCTTTGGACTGAATCCAGATCTTATATATGCTACCAAACAGACAGCTTATACAAGGAAGTATTTAGGCAGTGTCTTAGCTTTGCCCACCAAAAGGCAAATAAGGCAGCAAACAACAAATTACACTACCAAAAGGCAAATAAAGTACCAAACAACAAATTACACTATGGTTTGAAAGCAAGAAGCTCCGTTAATGAGCTTGGTGAGGTGGTACTTGTTAGATATGTTGGGTTGTGTGGCAAGCACAAGCTATCTTATTGATGGGAACACAAACCATATATTGTCAGGGAACACAGCTCAACCCTGACATCACTGTCCACATTGTACAGAAGAAAGTGGATAGAAAAAAAGCAAGGACAATCCACCAAAATCTGCTCTTACTCCATTCATAGGATTACCTTATATGGATCACTCCGAGTCATCTGACCAATCATCTGGAGGCGAACTTATCATCGGTTTAGTAGACATAGAGCCAGTAGCTCCAGTGCTACCCTCTCATGGAGATTCTGAGGTAGATTCCGATGTTTATGCACATGGTTAGTCTGGCTATGAGGCTAGCTCTGATACAGTTTATCATCTGACTCACTTGATAAATATGTACCAGCACACAGAAGGCAGGGTCAATCAGGTCTCATGCCAAAATCAAGATCAGAGGAAATTTCATCTCGATCAGAATCTACACGTGAAGGACGTACAAAGTAAAGACCACAGAGAACACGTCGTCAGCCATCTTGGATGCGTGAAAAAAATTGGACGGCTGGTTAGATATATACTTTTGCAGTTGACCCAGACAATGTGTTTCGTCATGAATATGTCAGACTTACAAGGCTTCCATGCGAGCTGAACATTTCTTGTACTTCAACAACAGCAGACTATAGGTCGAAGATTTGGTTCCAGTAAAATGCATTTAAGCCCCTTGGTGCCTTGGGTTGCTGTCCGTTCTAAGAAGGTGGTTCTGTTGTTGTTGACTTTTTGATTATTGTAACTCCCATTGTGGGAGACTGTAATTGTTCTATATTATGATGTACGTACTTTATGTCAATTCTAGTTAAGCAATCAACTTAATGGGGAACGCGTGCTGGTTGCTTTGCTTAGTTTGTCTTCCTGGTGTCTCGTGATGGTTGTATGGCTCTTCCTCACGGTGCCATGGGTTTGTCTACGGTTTGTGATTGAGGTATTTCCTGATCATACTCACTATTTGGACTTTTTTGTTATATTTCAGCAGATTGGATAAATGATACAGAATCGTGTTTTACATTTGGATTTCAAACAGCATCATCATTATTATTTTATCTGGAATGCTGACATGGAAGCAGCATAGAATTACCTAGCATTGGTGTGTCCTTAGAAATGTTATTCAATCTAAAATAGTTCTGTGTTATTGTTTCTGTGCATTTTGAGTAAGATCTTCACTCTTGCATTCAGATATCATACCTTCACTTGTGTTAGGTTACCTGCGCTTACAAAAAGTTTCTTGTCACTGATTTATATTTTCATGTATATTTGAGCAGTGACATGTGATTTCCAATAGTGTGTTATTTTGACAAGTGTAGACTCAGACGAGCCTGTGCAGCCTCATTTTAAGATAAGAAACTCCAAATGATGTTCAGTCTGAGAGGTTTAAGAGGCATAGAATATTCAAGTGACTAGCAAAGGCTCTGATTTGACTGCGCATATGTGCACGCTGGTCTGAGCCTTTGCTGGTCGCACATACCACATTGTTGGAAATCTCATGGTGTGGTTCATTTTCTAAGGATAGAACCATTGCTTCCGTGGTACGAGTACATTGACCAAGGTCATGTGCGCAGGCTTTCCAGCAGCATCTTTGAAAAAACTAGGAGAAAACTAGGAAAAGTATTTTTAAAATACTAGGAAAAAACTTGGAAAATCTAGGAAGTTTGAGACAAAAACTAGGAATTATTTGGTTATATGTTTTTACTTTCCCCTATTTGATAACCACAGTAACCATTCACATTTATACTACAAGACTGTTAAGCTGACTAAGTTTTCTTCTGTAGTCAACAGAGCAGACTCTTATATGAAATTAAAGTTTGTTATAAAGAGTTTGACTATTTTAGGCACAATAAAAACAGAGAGCAAATTAACATTGAATTTGTAGCATTTTTACTGGATCCTGGTCTTTTCCAGTCCTGTATTTGACAGATAGAGGGTACAGCAAATCCTTAGCCAAGCCAACAAATCACAAATTAAGGAAGTAGACCAGGGCTCTACGTTAACATTTAACCTACTAGCCCTTTTGGACAAGGACCTTGTTAAATGTACTTGTCCTGACCTAAAATGCACTAGCCCTGACCTAAAATGTGCTAATTTTCAAATTATATAAAATTGAACATAAGGAGCCAACGCATGTACAAGTGGCTACAAAACTGTAAACTTGTGTATTATGCATGTGCAAATCTGTTAACAAAATATTTTTCTCCATTAATAAGCTGAACTCCATAGGGTTGGGTGAGTAACATTCTGTGCTACATTTGGTTTTTTTCTCCCTTGAACTAGCCCAATCGGGCTACCAGGTCCCAGAATTTACTTGTCCTGACCATGATTCTACTAGTACAGGTACTTTAGGAACACGCTTACTGTAGAGCCTTGCATATCCCCACTTGTGTGTGTTTCAATCCTCGAGTTGTATATCTCACTTTTCCGACTAGTCTTGTGTTTAGCAATGTTGAACTGTAAAATTACAATACACTTCTGAAAGGGGGGCCCGGGGGTCCTCCCTCGAAAAATTTGGAAAACCAAGAAAGCAAAGGGAGTCATCTCTGGTCATTTTGCAGGGGCAATTTTACCTTCAGAAAATGAAGAATTTCCGGGGAAAATGCTCTCATTTATTGCATGCTCTTTTTGAATATACGATTTAGACAGATATAAGCATATCTCTGTATTAGGCTTGGGGTGTATTAGACTTGGCTTGTTGATAACCTTTTACAGTGATTTTAGTATATCAGGACATTATTCAGATGGCAATAAACTCAATTGATGCAATCCATTAATATTTAACAGCCCAGTTTTTGCAGCATGTCCAGCCTAATATTCGGGAGTTTTGCAGGTTCTATTCCCAGGTCCGGCACATTATTTCACTATAGTTGTCAGTTACTGGTGAATGGATGAGCACAGAGTACTCCTGCCTAAGAAAAGTGTCATTAGGATCAACTTGTCATTCCTACATGACCTCAGATGTTAAGCAAGAAATCAACCAAAAAGCATTTACCTTACCTCACTCCATTTTATGCTGCCTTATATGAAACCTCAGAAAAAAGACCATCAGACCAAAATAGAGTCTGTTTCACACTTGTGCAAGAGTTAGGTAGACACTGACAATGGTCTAAGTGTGGATACAGCATTTTAAAACAACGCAAGATATCACGACTATTACATGTCAACATATTTATATATATGGTTTATTTCTTATGTTCAAACTGATCTTGCAAAACTCAAAGGTTTCACTAGGGGGTTTGAGTCAATTGTAGTCATCATGGAGTTAAGTCCAACCTTCAGTTATTACACTATGCATCAGTGACAATAGACCGCACAAAGAACACCAACGTCTGTCCGTTCAACACCCTAAAGATCTTATTCTGAAACAAAATCTCAAAACGCTTATCCAAAAAGATTCCAAATTTATAAAAACTAGGAATACTAGGAACGCTGGAAAGCCTGTGTGCGATATCAAATTTAATCATTGTATATATTTATCTCATTTAATCATCACCATTAACAGGAAGGGAATACTTGATATAAATATGTTATCATAGCCTATTGACTGATGATTCCAGACAATGATGCTGTATCGTGTCAGCTAGAAAAAGTGGGATATGTCTGTCATGTCATTTGGTTTCAGGTGTTTCTTCTTAATTTTATGTTTTCATGTGAAATTTGTTTTCATGTGTTTTTTGTTGTTGTTTTTTTTTTTGCTATTTTTTTTGTTTTCATGTGGCATTTGATTCAGGTGTTCCTTCAACATATACTAAACTTGACTTGCCTTAACATCTCTAGTATGGTCAAAGGAAATGTTTCATGTCTTCATAGGATATGCTTAAATATACTTATTCCAGGCCATTCTGCGTTACTTGAGATTATCTTAAATGATATTTACAAGTATAGTTCGGAACGCGATAGCTAATAACACTGGTCATTTTAATAAGCATCATTGTTTTCGTTTCATTCATTTTTTTTTTATTTTTTATAAAGGATTACTTCACCATACAAGTGTGTTCAATCTTGATAGAGGGTCATCCAAGGACCAAATCATCTTCAAACCGACCCAGCAGTTTTTGACAAGATTTTTTTTAAAGTTTTCCCTACATATGTATAGGAAAAACTGGCCCCATCCCCTGGCGGCCATGCTTATGACTGATCAATATAATTTTAAACAAGCTTGGTAGAGGGTCACCCTAGGAAAATTTATGCCAAATTATTTTCATATCGGCCCATTAGTTTTTGACAAGATTTCTAAAAAAAATCCTTCTGATGGTAACCAGAATTTTAAATGGACTGGATGTCATTGAACAACTTTGTTACTTTATGTCCATTTTAGTATTGCAATCATCTTGATGGGGAAGAGAGAGCTGATTGCTTTGCTTAATTTGTCTTCCTGGTGTCTCGTGATGGTTGAGCGGCTCTTCCTCACGGTGCCACGGGGTTGTCTGCAGTTTGTGATTGTGGTATTTCCATATCATACTCATTTAATATTTTTGAAAGTGGACCACCAAAGGTCACCGATTTCTGTGAAGTTTTGTGATATTCCACCGAGTGTTTAGGTAGGAGATGCTATTTAAAGAAAAATGTTGACAGACGCTGGACATACAAAGATTACATTGAGCCATAGGCTCAGGTGAACTTAAGAGAAATTGGTTTATTTTCATGTACAGGTATGTGTGGATTATATCAGTATTGTTGTTATCACACACGTTTAATGCATTTTGAGAAGCTGTGCATAACACAGGTTTGTGCATTTTGAGAAGCTGTGCTTCACAAAGATTTAATGCATTTTGAGAAGTTTTGCATTACACAGTTTTGGTGCATTTTGAGTAGCTGTGCATCACACAGGTTTAATGTATTTTTTCCATAAAGGTAATTTCTTGTGTAAGTATTTTGTTTGATTTGAATCTTTACATCTCATCAACAATCTTTCAGTTAGAAATTAAGGACTGATATTCCTGGGTTGAACCAGTACTAAGCTAGGATTAATGTTCTTGCTCAAGGACACAACGCAGTGACGCTGGTGAGGCTCAAACACGCGGCCCCTCAGGCTCGAGTCAAGCACTCTATCACTGAGCCAGAGCCTGGGTTCCAGTCTAATCATTTTTTCTTCTTTTTTATTTTTCTGTTTCTTGGTCAAAAGTGACAATATTAATCGAAATCAATAGCGTAAAACCAATACCTTTGATGTGGTATCTTTATATTCTCTTATTTTTTTAGAAAATTAGCATTAGAAATTATTGCCAAAATATTAACGACAGGACCCAGGCTACTATGCCACTGCGCTCCCTATATTCCATAAAGTTTAAGGTACTTACTGGACTGTGTAAGTAATAACATGAGGAAAGGCTGAAATCAAATCAAAATTTATTCATTATGAAATGTTACTCAAAACATATAAAAATTAGCACAGTATTAATATGCACGTAAATGTTATTCTCTTTTATAAAATTTAATAACTATACATATAGAAAAGTCAAAAATAAAACAAAGCAAAAAAGAAAGAAAGACTTGTTTTAACTCAAGTCCTGGTGATATCCATCTTGTCCTACCCAGGGTTGCACTATCTTAACCCTTGGCCTCACAGATGGAGTTTACTCCAATTTAGTATGTCATAAGACACATGGTGATTCGTGAGACCAGGTCTTCGAGTGCGAAAGAGATTTATGTTCACTTTTGTGATTCACAATTAATACATAAGTTTCAGGCGTTCAAAAGAACCGTCACATAAGGATGCTCCGTTTTGCGAGTGTATAAAATTGGAAATGAAAAGCTTCTCTTTTTAAGACTGTGCGTATTCAGCGGGGCTAAATGTCCATCTTTTTGTCTACACCTTCATCTACTACCATACTTTTGTATGTGAGCAGCGAATGTTCTGGTGAGACTTAGCAAATGCAAGGCTTGCCTAGGCCGTCCCTGCTCGCCGTTACTACAAGTATCATAAGCTTGATTGCTGGCCTGTATAGAAATGTTTAGGGAGTACATTATGAGCTATTTTGACCTTGATATTTAACTCTCACATTTATTTCATTATAATCGACTTCTCATTAAAACAGATCAAACCACCTATGGTATCTCATTAGCTGGCTCAAATAGGTACTTTTTTTGTTTTTGTTGATCTTAAATCCTAGTAAACAGCTATGGTCATGTTGTGACGGTCAGTTCACCAAACCACACTTTTTTTTCCTGGGCAAGCTTGGCTAAGCGGATAACCAGTACTTTGTGCACATACTTTCGCTTGTAACTGACAACAATCTTTCAAAAGGGAGGAGAATGACGGCAGAAATGATTTCATGATCAATCTCCAGGAAAGTATGGGACTGGGCCGATTCGAACTCGCAACCCCTTGGTCTGCAGCAAGACACACATCTGTAGGCAGACACGTTACCAAATGCACTATGCGCTCAGGCTCAAATACGTACTGATTTTTAGAGTTAATGCAAGGGTTGAGGTAAAGTGGACTCAACAGAGTATTGAACATATAGAAACCTGCATCATAGTATAGTTAAACAAAAGCTTTGAGGCATGACTGTATTTACAATATTGAAAATACCAATCTAGAAATAAGGGTTCTAGGCGTTAACTTACATTTAATATAGTATTTTGACAAACATAGATGGTCCAGCCAGACTGGCTCATTTTAAGTGTTATGCATCAACCTTTTGAAAAAGAATGATCCAAAAGTCATTACTCCTCAGAGGTCATGGTACATCTATACATGTCTACATTGCCAATGTAAAGGCAGGTAATGATAAAAAATGGCAGCTTCAGATAAGCATCATTTTGGAGCTGAACTCTTTGGATTCCTGAACCAAATAACTCAGACAGGAATAGCATGTGCAAACAAAATAGTCGCAGAGCAGACTGCTTCTGGAGGAACAAGACTGTTCCTAGAGGAGCAATCTGATCAAGAACTATTTGTTTATGGTTCGTTTGTTTGTTTTGATTCTCTACGTCAACATGGTTGAAAGTTGGAAATTTAAAAAATCCTGAACTTTTGAAACTCAAATCTTAAAAGTTGCTGTATTACATCAAAGTGATGACGATTTCAAGTTTAAATGGTCATATGCCCAAAGATGAACTGAAAATAAATCAGAGAAGCTATTAAAATCTGCCTAAATCAGCATTTTGAGGCTTACTTTCTGTCTCAAAATCCTGAATTCAGGAATAGTTCTGAAAACTTTCACCCATGCGTCCCAGTCAACAAATTTTCAGTAATGTCGGTACCAGTCATCCTGGGTTGATCCAGTTTTAAGCAAAGGATAGAGTAGCTTACTCAAGGACACAATCACAATGCAGTACCTCAGGTGAGGCTCAAACTTACAACCCATCAATCTCGAGGCAACCGTAATGACCACCTCATATATTTGTTTGCATTTGTTAAGCAAGCGATTTTTTTTACTAGGATGGATTAGCCCAGAATTCTATTTTTAGAAATTCATCAGTCAAAGAGTGAATTTCAATATCTATATCAGATATTCAATTCGGAGAAGCTCGATCTGGCATCATTTGGTTTGCATATGCTATTCCTGTCTGATTTCTTATAAGGCGGATTTATTCACCAGGACAAAGTTAAACATCAATTACTTGACTCAGAAATCAATAAAAAATATATACAAAAAAGCAACATGAAAGAAACAAAAAAAATGACTCATTTATTACAAAATTGGCACTAAAACAATGCCAGGTCCCAACTTCACAAAACTATCATTTGGGCCTCGTCGGGAGATAACCTGTCTTCGGGGTTTGCAAACAATAAAGGTACAGACCAGACTGTGCGGATACGCAGTCTGATCAGTGCCTTTGTTATTTGCTTAATCAAGTTGGCTTATTGGAAAGGCAGCACAGTGGCTCAGTGGTAAGAGTGTTTGACACGAGACCGAGGGGCTGCGGATTCAAGCCTCATTGGGGTGAGCAAGACACATTAATCCTTGCTTAGTAATGGTTCAACCCAGGAAGACCCCTCCCGACATAACTGAAAAATTGTTGACTGGGATGTAAAGAATCAAACAAAACAAAATCAAGCTTGTTGGAAAGTATCATATCATGACTTGCTAAGAGCGAAATTTCAATTTTCTAGCTTGTCTCTGTAGTTGAGCAGGCTGGTTTGAATTTCGCTTTGTCGGAAACCCTGAATACAGGTTTTCTTGTGCCACTACCCATATTTAACCTTATGAGCATACATGGTCTTATATGGGCAAACAAGTACTTTCTAGGTTGTTCACACTATATGAGCCAGTGCATGAGATTTCCAACAATGTGGTATGTGCGACCAGCAAAGCCTCAGATCAGCCTGCGCATACGCGCAGTCTGATCAGAGCCTTTGCTAGTCGCTTGAGTATTCTATGATTGTTAAGCTACTGACTGAACACCATTTAGAGTTTCTAAGCTTAAAAGGAGGCTGCAGAGGCTTGTCCGAGTCTACACTTGTCAAAATGTCAAATTGTTGGAAATCTCATGCAGCGGCTCATATAAACTTCTGATTGCCAATTAATCAAGGGATGTTATTTAAGAAATTAATTCAATTTTTTAGAATGTTCATGGAATCATGAACACTTCTGATCCATTGCAAAGTAAGTTGGGCTTCAGGTTTACTTTGCACGAGACCCGAAGTATTCATGATTCCATGAACAGACCAGAAATTGAATTCATTTCTTATATTTACATTTTATTATAAATATCTAAAATAAAGAAAATATTTTTAATTAAGGCATTAACACAGTTTTGTATTTAAAATATAATCGTATTACCGGTTTTGTCGGAGTGTAGGAAGGAAAAGTCGAACAGACAGCTTGAACACGGACAGCCAATGGAGCAAACATGAGGCTTTTTTTGCACATGTGACCCGGGTGTGGCTTGCTGTCAATCACAACACAAGTGTCACTTCTGGCGAATGAGTTCGATGTTCGAAGCATATTGCACAGGCAACTGAGCTTGGATTTGTGTAATTCATGAGGAACTATAAAGGGTTGCAAAAATCTAAAGATTTATTAAAGGATTGCTTCCAAAATGTAAATATTTCAGTATTAATATAGATTTTGTTTGTTTGGTTTGAGGTTTTACGTCCCAATCAATTTCTTTATGGTCATGTCAAGACGGCCAGTTCACCTGATCACACATTACTCCTGGGCAAGATTAACTAAGCAGTTAACCAGTACTTCACTGACAACAACCCTTCTTGAATCAGCGTATGAGGAGAATTACCATAGAAATTATTTCATGACCAAACTCCACAAAAGTATAGGACCAGGCAAGGATCTAACTTGCGACCCCGTGATCCACAGTCGGACTCTCTACCGACTGTGCTACAAGGTCCAGTTTAATATTGACTCATTGTGTGGATAGAAAAAAGTGTTGATCCTCAACAGAAGCCAGCTGATCTGCATCTACACTGTTGTAAAGTAAAGGGGTATAATTTCAAAAAAAATATACAATTCCCTATATATGGTCTCGAGTTTATATGCTATATCACAAGCTAAACTGTCTTTGGGTGTTTGCCATCAATGAACCTCGAATCTGTCTCCTAGGCTGCAGACAGGGTTCATTACAGGCAAATGTGTGTAAAATTCAGGGACCTTTTTTAACAGACTCACCTATGGTTTTCAAGTACTAAACATTTATGAAAAATAGACAGATCTAGGATCTTGAAGAAGACATACAGTAAAACCCGTCTTAAGCGGCCACTCAAAAATAGACAAAACAAATGTCTGACAAGTGGTGGCTTAATGAAGGTCAAAAGTATTGCAGAATGCTCTCTTAGAGCATTCTGTTATACTTATGACCTGCATTAAGCAATAATCAGGCTTTAAAACCAGTTTTAGGTCTTTTTTGAGTGGCCGCTTAAGACAGATTTTACTGTTGTATGTATAGCTGAACTCTTTGCCCCCTGTGAAATTTTTCAGGTTTTTGTCGTCTGCTAATCTTTTTCAAAATTGACCTTTTCGAAAAAATCTTTCAGAAATACCATCACAGTGTCAAACAGCTTGGACCCAGATCAGGCCCTACATTTTGTCAGGCCTGATCTGGGTCCAAACTGCTTGCAAAAGTCATCAGCAGACACACTAAGAGTAAAAGAGTTGTGGGAGTGATTGTCATGACTGGCGGGACAAGGAATTAGATTGGCATATTGCATCTATTTTCAGAGCCAAAAGTTCAAATATTTATTACTAATGACCATGGCATTCTTTAATTCCGTTTCTACTCATGAATTCTATTCTGTATTGTTTAACTCTTTCCTGGCCAGTGGCTACTTTTTTCGTCGTGCAAACAGTTCTGAACCCAGATCAGGACCAAACGAATGTTGGTCCTGACCTGGATCCAAACCATTTGACACTCTGATAGTGTTCCTGAAAGAATTTTTGGCAGAAAAATATTTTTTTTACAAATCAGTAGATGAAAACAAAAGCATGAGAAATAACCAAGCATGCCGAGTTTAAAAAAGCTTGTGTTTTAAGGAGCTTGAGGGGTTTTATTGCTTATAGTCTCCAAATAACATTACAATTCTCGGTCATCAAAATTACTTTAACCATTATATCATACAATGCAGGGTTTGATGAAGTGCTGCGTTATCTCATCCACGTCTACACAGCACTGGACTACATATTTCAAGTATGCAAAAGTTAAATCGAGCAAACAAATCAAAATACCATTTTAAAAAAATCAAAATTCAAAACTAGTATTATTCTCAGAGAAAACATTGACCTATTTAGCTCTGCTGACCTTGAAAAATAAAGCAAGGTCAGCAAAACCTAAAGTCTTCATCATGCCCAAATGTTATATACATGCAAATTTGTTTCAGATCTGCCTACTAGTTCATGAGATATCTTGCACACATGAAGGCCAACACCAACACAGACGGAATCCGCACAAAAACAATTTGCCCCCTCCTCTTCAGTGAGGGGACATAATCACACTTATAATACACACATCTTTTTGTAAATATAACAATGTGTCAACAAATTCATAATATGTACACTTTAACAAACAACGCCTTTCCTGCACAGCAGGGCAAATTGAAAATGATACACAACTTATAACAGAGGATTTCATGTGTCTATGAACTCCTATTGACAGGTACCATTGTCACAAGAGAATTGTCATTATTTTCCTATGTAATAATATGCTATGGGTTCTCTTTGGGAGTATCTTAGAGACACTTTCAATGGGAACATACAACATATACAGTAAAACCTGTCTTAAGCGGCTACTCAAAAAGAAGATGAAAAATGGTTTTCAAGACCGATTAGCGCTTAATGCAGGTCAAAAGTATTGCAGAATGCTCCAAGGGGAGCATTCTGCAATACTTTTGACGTTCATTAAGCTACCATTTGTCATTTAGATCTTTGTTTGGTCTATTTTTGAGTGGCCGCTTAAGACAGGTTTTACTGTACTTTCTTGGAAATTTTACAGGGACAGAAATTACAATACTATTTTTATCCAGTGTTGACATTACAAAATATTGTCAATAGAAAATGGGCCCAGTCGTGAGAAAACCTGTCTTAGATCCAGCCCACTCTGAATTCAGCTAGAGACTTGCCAGAATATCAAAATTATGCATGTAATTGTTGCAAGTTTGGCTATTGTGCTTTCCAGGCCCCGAAGTTATAAAACTTTTTTCATACTCAACTCAGCTGAGCATGAAATTTATCCTGCTCATAAATGTTAAAATGCCAATAATTGTTGGCATTTTAACATTTATAAGCAGGATAAATACAACATCTGTGTGAATTAAAGCAAAACACTTCTTTATTTGTCAGTATTTTAGTTTCTATGAGCAGTTGAAATTTCGTGCTCAGTTGAGTTGAGCATGAAAAAGTTTTAAAACCTCGGGGCCCGGCCTAGCTTAACCCTTAGCCCGCCAGTCACAACTTTTGTCATCTGATCCTCTCGTCTGCTTATGTTCTTGAATAGCTTATATGGCAAACAATATGGACCCAGATCAGTCCGCCCCCAATTGAGCAGTCCGATCAGGGTTCATACTGTTTGCTTCCATCAAAAAATCTCATCTGAAGTGTGCCTGAATATATGCAGCAGACGTAAAAGCAGACAACATTTTCAAGACAAAAAATAGTGGAAGGATAAGAGTTAATTATATGGTGTACAGCACTGTTAAGTTTGGTATAAAAACCAACATCTATTGCAACATATTTTACAAAAAGCAATATCCTGTTGGTCGAAAAATGTAGTCTTAGGCATTGCAAAAATGTTTCTCATGACTGGACCAAGCATAGATGTACAACAATAACAAATTTATTAAATGCAGTTACCGGGTATATTAACAAAAATATATATATATCATACCCTAATATTGCAAGAACTGTGTGCTACATACAATGTAACCAAGATATTATCTAACTTGCTTATTTGATTTCATGTGTCTATTACATATTTAAAAAGGTCACACATGGTTAGGAACTTCAAATTTACAGGGTATTTTATCTGCATCATATGATAAGTGTCTAGTCTACATAGACCGGCTCCAGTCCTTAAAACAATTTTTCATCAATGTGTCATATCATATACTTGTAGCCAGTCTAACTCTGATGGCTCTGTTTTTAAACAGAGCCATCAGAGTTAGACTGGCTACAAGTATATGATATGACACATTGATGAAAAATAGATTTAAGGACTGGAGCCAGTCTAGTGTCTACACTGTTTCACAATGTATTTATTTATTGTTTGTTTGATTTGATTCTTTACGTCCCATCAACAATCTTTCAGCTAAACAGGGACGGGTCTTCCTGGGTTGAACCAGTACTAAGCTAGGATAAATGTGTCTTGCTCAAGGACCACAACGCAGTGAAGCCAGTGAGGCTTGAACCCCCGGCCCCTCTGTCTCGAGTCAAGCACTCTACCACTGAGCCACTGCGCTCCCGACAATGTATCTATTTATGAGTTTTTATTCAGGAAAAGGGGAAATAGATTGTCTTATATATGTCCAGATGCCAAACTATTATCGCCTACTCCATATATTATGCTTTCATAATGAGACACAGTGTATGAAAGAACTTTCCCAAACTCAATATTTTTCTGAATAGTAGCCACTTTTTTCATCTGCTGATAATATTTGCAAACAGCTTGAACCATGATTAGGCCCAACATTATGAAGTGCCTGATCTAGATCCAAACTGTTTGACACTATGACAGTATTCCTGGAACAATTTTGTTTAAAAATTTAAGTTTTAAAAAAGCAGAAAAAATAATCTTGCCATTTGCAAAAATTTCAATATTCTAGCTAGATTCTATAGCTAGTTTGAGTATAACATACTCGGCATTTTTTCTCCCAACAGCTTAAAGCCCATACTTTTATGAAAACAGTTGCTCGCTGACAATTTTTTTAAATCTTCATACTTTTTTACACAAAATATATACACAGACTAGAATCTTTAATCAAGTCAATTTTGGTCCCTTTTTATAACTTAAGCACTTAAAGCCAAAAGCAGTATGTGACCGTGCTGTAACAGTCACCACGGAAAACAATTACCTTAACCCTTTGTATGCGGAATACTAAACATGTACTTTTTCAAACAGTGAAGACCCAGATGAAATGCAGCATTTCATCAGGGTCTACACTGTTTGAAAAGGTGAACTAATCTTCAGACAAAAGAATACAATATTTTTTGAAAATCATAACCTGACAAGACTAGATACATATAATGGACCATCCCAAGTTTATTATATGATATCAGGTGGAAGACTCCATCAGAATACAAGGGGTTTAACATGCTGACTGGTCTGTAACATATTAACTTCAAAATAAAACAAGCAAGATTCAATCAGAGAATAAGGGATAATAGAATACAGTCCAATCTCGTAAATTCAAAGTCCTCGGGACTGTAGGTTTTTATTTCGAATTATCAGTAGTTCAAATTATAGACAGACATAAAAATATATATTCCCCCAAAACATATCATTATCAGGGTTTTTTTTATCAAACATTTTGTGGCTTTCCCTGGGTAGAAACCAGTACCGCCGGGAGGGTTTATGATTTGTGTGTTTATTATATGACGGGAGCACCCGAAGGCTCACCGAAAGTGGTTTTATGTGGTTTTATGGTTTTATGGTTCAAACATTTGTTTTGTGTTTCAATGAGATGTTTCTTTTACACACCCAAAACATATGTTATTAAAGACAGTTATTAAGATAGACCATGAATAGGTCCTTTTCTCTGAACCCAGTCTGTCCCAAATTATTTCGAATTAGCAAGTATTTCGAAAAATTGGAGTTCGAATTTTCGAGGTTTTACTGTAATTTACATAATAGCAAGATTTTTGGTGAAACACTAGTGACCAAGAACATCTACCTTTCACAGTATAGCTATACTTACCTATTATCTATCTATTCTCTAAAGTAAGTCAAAATTCAAGGTCATATATTTTGGTATATTTCAAAAGCTTCTCACATAAGATAAAAGCATGTGAAAAAAAAAACAAATTCCAAAAATTTCAGCAAACATAAAAGTTTATTGCACACACACACACATGCAATGCTGTCCCTGTATAATGCTATATTTGGGGTCCATAGGAATGGACCGTGTTATAAGTAAATCAGGTTATAAAGGCACAATTTTAAAAAGGAATAATAGGAAAATGACCATTTTATGGTCATTTTCCTATATTCTTTTTTAAAATCCCATTGTAAAAAAAAAAATTGGGATCCACAACATGACTGTGTTACATTTATATCCAATCTGTGCTATATTGAGGTACGTTATAAAGGGGCCCCACTGTACATGCACACACAGACCAAAAACAACATCTTTGAGACTTGGGGGCATAAAAAAAGAACTTTTACACTAACACCACAATCTTTTGATCATACATTAAAAATCACAGATACTTCATTTCATGTGACAATACATGAAAATAAACATAACTACCAGTTTTCAAGTAATTGATGGCTAAAGCCAGAATTTTTTTATTAGTTGATTTACGAACCCTCCTACTGTAATTTTCCGTAAAGATATTTTTTTTCATTTTATCCACTGACTCCAAACATTATTTGTTTTGTTGAAAAAAAATAATATATTTTATATTTTTGAGGTTCTGTTTGTGTATTTTTGAGAGTGTCACAGTTAAAAGTGATTATCCTATGCAAGAAAATTATGAAATATTTAAAGATTTAATACAGACTATTGGTTTACTTTACTTGTATTACTGTTTGTTCTGGGGATATTAAAATAATAATAATAATAATAATAAAAAAATTTGAAAATGACCAGTCAGCTGGTCATTTTCATTTCTTTCTTTTGTTTCGTCCCCCAACCCTAAACCTGAAAAAAAAATCCCGTAAATCAACTAATAAAAAAATTCTTGCCTAACCATCTGACACAGAAACTCCAGTAAAGAAAAAAAAAATAAACTTTTGATTAGTTTCTTATCACGCAAACAAAATATACTAGGCCTATTGTAAAATGTGACTCATTTTCAGAGAGCAGTCTGATTGGAGTCTACACAGTGTGCTTATTAACCCTTTCCTTGCTAGTGGCGACTTCCATCCTCTGCTGATAACCTTTTCAAACAGTTTGGACCCAGATCAGGAACGACAGAATTTCATTCCTAATCTCCTGTCTTCATTCAAACCGTTTAACACTCTGATAGTGTTCCTGAAGAGTTTTTATTTTACCCTTAAAGCGCCACCTATAATTTGTAGCAGACAACAATTTCAATTTTTGTCACTTTTTCAAAAATAACAAACAAGGCATGATATTTCATGAGAATCATCTGCTGGCAGATGATTCTCATGAAATATCATACCTTATTTTTTCAAAAATTAAGAAAAAAGTTGGAAAAATTGCCGTCCGCTGCAGTTGTGATTGGCACATTAAGGGTTAAAAAGTTAATTTTGAAAAAAAAGTCAGCAGACGACAACAAAAGCTTGAAAAAATTACCAAACATGCAAGGAGTTAAATGGTAACTGTATTTTCAAAGAAATATTAGTAAATAGAGAATTTATGGCATTTTCCTGACAACAAGCTAAATAGAATAGAACCTTCCATTTTCACTGTTGATTTATCTCATTAGAACAGTCTACAGTAAAACCTGTCTTAAGCGGCCACTCAAAATTAGACAAAACAAAGATCTTATTGACAAATGGCAGCTTACTGAAGGTTGAAAGTATTGAAGAAAGCTCCCATTGGAGCATTCTGCAATACTTTTGACCTGCATTAAGTGATAATCGGTCTGAAATACAATTTTTGGTCTTCTTTTTGAGTGTTCGCTTAAGACAGGTTTTACTGTATTTTTCATTACAAGGGGTTGATACTTTAAATATTAGAATATATTTAGTTACTAATGTCTGAAAGAAGTAGAGAACCTGATGAGATCAGTGGTCTAGATAAGAATTTGGACCAATGGGTATTTCACCCCCTACTTTTTAATTTAATGAGCATTTTACTCCCTACTAAAAATATCAAATTGCAGAAACTTAGTCCAAGAAGCAACAGTTCTTTTGCAAAGCCTTGTGAAAAGACCCATTTTATCTGCTTAAAAAGTTGATAGTATTAATTTATTAAATACATGTTACATATTAGGAAAACTTCCAAGATTTATGCAATTGGTGTATATTACTAGGTGTTTTTCTTACTAAGGACAAAAGACTTCACCACATAAATTGAATATCAGTGCTGAAACCTCAAAATGCAAAGGGTATGTTTACACTTCAATTTAATTTTCAATGCTGATTTCCAAAAATTAATGATGAAATACCATTTAACCCCTCTTATCTGGAGCCCTGTGAGATGATGCAATTTGCTGCATTCCATCTGGGTCCTGACTGTTTAACAAGTTTAATCACTATTCTGTCATTTTTTGTTCAGAAAATGATGTCTGCTTTTTACGTCTACTGCGAAATTCCAAATACAATCAAGACTACTTTTATCTTGGTGGTAAAGACTATGAACCCTGATCAGACTGCAGTAGATGACAAAAGTTGTGAATGGTTCTAAAAGTGTTAAAAAAATCATGTTCTAAATGTATGTACTGCCCGCACTACATACTGGCGACATATTGGACATTCTGAGAGCTGTTTTCCACATTTGGTGCACGATACCATGTGACCACACTCAAGTAAGACACAATCGATGGCCGAGTCCATACATATTTTACAGATATCTTCTTCCCTGGAGCCTGCCTGAGCTGTAGTTGAGCTGCTTGCTAAAAATAGAAATACAGTCAACTAAAATGTTGGTTATCAGGCAGGGTTGGAATTTACAAAATGCTTGTCAGAAAAGCAAAAAGAGAAAACCAAGATCAGACTTTTTCTTCAGAATCAGTCTAACCTGGGTCTGCACTGTTTGCCTAGGCCTTTCTGGCAGGCAACTAGTGTTCGGAATTGTAATGACACCATATAGTCCTTAACGCATTGCATAGAAGACATAAGTCAGGGCTCTTGATCACCCGATTTTGCCCCCCTTCCCAATGCCAAAACCTATGTTTTTTCCCCAATTCAACAAAAAATTCCCAATTTGACAATTTTTTTTTTTTTTTTTTTTTTTATTCTTCATCTTTATTTCATATAATACAAATACAGAACATATTGTTACATATTAATAATTTCACAGAATAATAGAATACAGTCACAATTGCTTCTTTCTCTCCCTTTTCTCATAGTACACTAATAAACATTCATTATAGCAGTTTAATAATTGGAATCAATCTAGCAATGGAAACGTCATACATAAGGACGATGTCAAATTTTCCAATTTTAGTCAAAATGCCGCTAATTTTTCCAATTCCATGGGCCCCGGCCCCATTCCCAAAAAGGGGTGTGAGAGCCCTGTAAGTATAAGCTACCTAAGGGACATGTCCGAACACAATGCACCAGTAATGATTGAAAAATAGTAGGTTGCTGTCAATAAAGAAATACAATGATGCAGCGACTGGAAGTGTTGATAAACGCGACCGTCTGTAACTTTTAAGTGTTTTCCTTTAGATAAGACATCTGGCTATCAGATCAAGCTGTTTATTTTCAAATCGAATAAGACATCACTTTTTTAGACACCAATTGTTGAAATTCACTAATGTCATTATAACATCAGAATGGAAATCGTGATCATGACTATTTTAAGGCAAATCATTACTCATTGTAGATGAACAAAGGATATAATTAAGAAATTCTCTTCATGTGGTCCATGCGGTAGAAAAAGTGGATTTAAAATGGTTGCATTTTTATTGCGTTTAAGTATATTTCATTAAGTGTGGTGAAAAATCAGTATTTTTATTGAGTCCTCTATAATGTATTAAGCTTAAATACAACAAGGCCTGATACTAAATTATTTTAGATAAAAAGTTTTGACAATATAATCATGATAAACTAGAACAGTCGGACTCATGTTCTAAACTAGAACAGATGGACTGCCACAAAGGGCCCTGCATAATGCCCTGCAGTGAAAAAGGGATAACTGTTTTGGCGACAATCTTGATTATCATTCATCAGACAAAACTCATATTCAGACAAGAACAATAGTTGATGAAAGTAGTTCATAGATGAAATTTGGAAGAAATCGGGTGTTAAATGACTAAGTTAGAGCGGCCACAAGTGCAAACTGACAGGTGACGGCCATTTTGGCGTCAATCTTGTTTATCTGACAAAGCACAAATTCGAACTTGGGAGAGAATTAGATAAATTAAGCCATATATGAAATTTGGAAGCAATAAGGTAATATATGACTAAGGTAGAGAGACCACAAGAGCAAACTGATAGACAAGGGCCATTTTGTCTGCCATCTTGGTTATTGTTCGTCGGACGAAACCCGTATTCAAACTTAAACGAGAGTTATCTAACATCTGACAAAACCCATATCCGAACTTGAATAAGAGTGTAATGAAAGCAATCCATGTATGAAACTTGGAAGAAATCTGATTAAAAATGACTAAGTTAGAGTGACCAGGACAGCGGATACTGATAGATGGCTGCCATTTTGTCTGCCATCTTGGATATCTTTTGTCGGACAAAACCCGTATTCAAGTTGAACTTGAACGAGAGTTGATGGAAACAATTCCATATATGAAATTTGGAAGAAATCTGATTAAAAATGATTAAGTCAGAGTGACCACGACAACGGACAGACAGACGGACAAGCCGAAAACAATAGAGCTCCGCCAACATTCGTTGACGGGGCCCTAACCATTTTCTTATCCATCAATTTAAAAGATACATTTTAATTTGCACTTACCTTCTGATGTAGCTGTCTGTTCTTCATCTGAAAAAGTAGAGAGTTATACTTACATATTAAATAATAGCCCAGAATACAATGAAAAAAGTCAATAAGCAATACTTATTAGATACCCCCCGCACAGTAAGAGTCAGTGAAAAAACTTGGCAAGTTATAGTTCAAACCAGCAGACCTTAGTTTTGAAAAGATTTCAGTAGAATCTGTGCAAACAAAAATTATAAAATCCTTCATGCATATGTTCAATATGTCTACATTGTAGCGGCAAAGTATCAAATTGCTCCATCAAAAGCTGTGGTAGGAGTTGATCGGCCCATAAAGGCACTATCCATGCATATACAAAAGCCATATAAAGGAATAATTGTCTAAGTTCTCATAGCTGTCATTTTGTAAAAATTTTTTTTTTTTCAACCAGACTCCTTCATGCATATATTCAATGTGTCTTTTTTGCATAGGCAAAGTATCATATTGCTCCATTAAAAGCTGTGGTAGAAGTTGATCGGCCATTGAAGGCACCATCTATGTATATACAAACACCTTATTAGGGAAAAATTGTCTAAGTTCTCACTGCTGTCATTTTGTCAAAAATTATTTTTTTCTAGACCAAACTCCTTCATGCATATGCTCAATGTGTCTACATTGTATAGGCAAAGTATCAAATTGTTCCATCAAAAGCTGTGGTAGGAGTTGATTGGCCCATGAAGGCACCATCTATGCATATACAAAAGCCCTATTAGGGAAAAATTGTCTAAGTTCTCACAGCTGTCATTTTGTCAAAAATTATTTTTTCTGAACCAAACTCCTTCATGCATATGTTCAATGTGTCTACATTGTATAGGAATAGTATCAAATTGTTCCATCAAAAGCTGTGGTAGGAGTTGATTGGCCCATGAAGGCACCATCTATGCATATACAAAAGCCCTATTAGGGAAAAATTGTCTAAGTTCTCACAGCTGTCATTTTGTCAAAAATTATTTTTTCTGAACCAAACTCCTTCATGCATATGTTCAATGTGTCTACATTGTATAGGAATAGTATCAAATTGTTCCATCAAAAGCTGTGGTAGGCGTGGATCGGCCCGTGTATGGCCTATAATAGCATAAGCATAAAACCATATATTAAAAGCCATTTAGAACTACAAAGGGAAATGACTCTAATAGAATTGGCCCCTAGTCCTTACTTTTTTGTCTAAAGTATTTGTCATGCAAATATGAACATGTTTGCAAGGTAAGATGAAAATCCAGCAATGACTCTTCAAGATATTAAGGAAACAAAACGTTACGGACGGACGCACACACGGACGCACGCACACACACACGGACAACGTGAAAACAGTATAAAAGCCATTTAGAACTACAAAGGGAAATGACTCTAACAGAAATGGTCCCTAGTCCTTACTTTTTTGTCTAAAGTATTTGTCATGCATATATGAACATGTTTGCAAGGTTTGATGAAAATCCAGCAATGACTCTTCAAGATATTAAGGAAACAAAACGTTACGGACGGACGCACACAGGAACGCACACACACACGCACGCACAACGTGAAAACAGTATACCCACCACAAACAAAGTTTGCCGGGGGTATAATGATATTTTTTCGGCAACATCTCATAAAGTGGCCAGATAAGGGCTCTCAGTAAGGCAGAAGCTACTTGCTGGATCCAGATATGGGAGGGGGGCAGGGGATCTGGACCCCCTGGAATTTGAAAATCAAAAAAATATAGGGTTTCTTAGCAATACTGGTCCGGATCCCCAAAAAAATCACAAAGCTACCAAGACAGCATTCAATGTTGGGCGATAATCGGCCTGCCAGCGAAACGCCATTAAAATGGCGTTTCGCGGGCAGGCCGATGATAGCCCGCTAATAGTGGCATTTTGACCCTTCTTCCCTCATACTAAGAAAAGCAAAAAAGAAAACATTGTCGAAGTTGGACCCCCTACGACAAAACTTTCTTGATCAGCGCATGCATTTAACTCTTTGAATGCTGGATAATTGTTCATACTTTTGTTGTCATCTGTGTACTTTTTTCCATTTTTTTAAAAAAATTCTTTCAGTAACACTATCAGAGTGTCAAGCAGTTTGAATTCAGATCAGAACAGACGTTTTGTCCGTTCTAATGTGGGTCTAAATTGTTTGCAAAGGTTAAAATATCAGCAGATGACAAAATTTCGCCGAAGGCATGGGAAGACTTAAAGAAACATTACGTTTTGAATTCTGGATCTATCTATATATTCTTTACATCAAAAATCCTCCTCTAGTTCAACTGGAGATTGCGTTTGTGACACACTGTGTCCCAATCATGAGCTTATCCATAAGGAAAGAGGTTTTCAAAGATAAGGGCCATAACTCTGGTAATAGACATACAGAATTTTTTCAGATAATCCAATCATATCATGACCTTACCAAGCTTCAAGACTAGCTCTTATAATGCTACACAAGGTATGAAAGGATCAGGGGCATTAACTCTGTAATGAATTTATAAAAAGTTATGTCAACCTCAATGAAATATTCCACTCATCAAATACTCTAAATGTATATACATCAAAAACCAGTATTCTGGGCAAAGTGAATAAGATTCAGAAGTTAGGAAAATCCCAGTGCACATGGGGAACAACTCCATCATTTTTTTATGGATGCCAACCAAAAGTTAGGTTATCTACTCCTCAGCTCAAATCAGTATGCCAAATAATATCTCTAACACTTTTTGAGATATGAGCCGCGACACAAGATTTCCAACAATGTGGTATGTGAGACCAGCAAAGCCTCAGATCAGCCTGCGCATACGCGCAGTCTGATCAGATCCTTTGCTAGTCGCTTGAATATTCTATAACTGTTAAGTTGCTGACTGAACACCATTTGGAGTTTCTAAGCTTAAAGGAGGCAGCACAGGCTCCTTTTAGTCTACAATTGTCAAAATGCCACATTGTTGGAAATCACATGTCACGGCTCATATCTTATTTTAATTAAAGGGGCATAACTCAAACTTGCCCGACTTGAACTTACAGAGTTTTTTGTTAGCCTGATTGTCTCTCCATAGTCTTCTAAGTCTCTCTTGTAGCTCCCATTTCTCCTTACAACCTTTATAATCTACAAAATTGTTCAGTAGCAATCGCTTCAACGACTTAATATCTAGCGAGTCTATTTCCTCCTCGGATTTAACATCATCTAGCTGGATACGAGCGTTCAATGGCTGCGAGTCTTGTGAAACTTTTCTCTGTAAAAAATATATTAACCCTTTATTATTTAATAGGTACTTTGGCAGACCTTGAAGACCCCTAAGGCAGTTATTCATCAGGGTGTGCACTGTTTGCTCAGATAAAAACAATCTTAAGGGAAAGAAATACATCAATTGAGCCTCGACCAGAGGAAACCTGTCTTCGGGGGGTTTGCGAACAACACAGGCGCAGACCAGCCTGCGCATACACACAGAATGATCAGCGCCTTAGCTATTCGCTTTTTGGAAAGTATCATATCTAAACTTGCTACAAGCAAAATTTCAATTTTCTAGCTTGTCTCTGTAGCTGAGGAGACTGGCTTGAATCTAACTTTGTCGGAAACCCTGAAGACCTGTTTTCTCGCGACAGGGCCCATTTTATAGTAAGTTGGACAAAAAAACCCTTAAACCTTGAAGATCAATGGATTTTTCCATACAGCTATATATAATAAAACCAGGATGTTCCATTGTATATATTGTGGGTTCACAGGTTAAAATTTACAAAAAATATTGTACTCCTTTCTCTGAAGATCTGAATTATGTGGTATTTCATCTGGATCTTCACTGTTTGCCGAAGAACCTGTCAGGCCATTTCTGGTTGTGTATAAAAACACAAGAGCCAGTGAAGTAGGCAAGGGAAAAATCCAATTTTTGTCACGCCAAAATTTCCTTGAATTTAAAACTCATCTTTGGCCAAAGGATACAAACTCAGTAAACCTCGATGTCACCTAATTCAATGTTCCAAAGACCATGCTTAATTTAAACAAGTGTGCATCCATTCATTATTTTGTGAGGTTAACCTAGGCTAAGTTGTGGGAGATATAACACATACAATTTTGTTTGTGGAACTATGTCATGTGCCAAGATGTCCTTGCATTGGTCAATTATTCATTATCAGATAATCTTTGGGTGGGATTTTAGGAGTGGTTTGGAAGTGCCAATTATGTTGTCTTACCCATAGGTCCAGATGAAAAACTTGCTGTGCGTAAAATTGTGATTATTTTTTATCCATCAGTATAAACATATGTTTGGTTACTCAAAAGAACCGTCTCATTGAGACGGTTCTTTTGAGTACCCAAAACATCTGTTTTGGTACTTTTGTTTGTTTGTTTGTTTGATTCTTTACGTCCCATCAACAATCTTTCAGTTATAAAGGGACGGGTATTCCTGGGTTGAACCAGTACTAAGCTAGGATTAATGTTCTTGCTCATGGACACAACGCAGTGACGCCAGTGATTCAAGCACTCTACCACTGAGCCACTGCACTCCCTGTTTTGGTAGAGAAATAACAAAATGGATGACATTTTAATAACACAATTTTTATCTAGAGGTCTGCTTACCTCATCCGCTCCCTCTGAATCTTGATTGTTATTAGTTTCCTCATCATTTTCCAGCCTATTTTCATTATCAGCACCGGAACTCTGCGCCTCATCTTGCTGCCTACTTTGACTATCAGCACCGGAACTTTGTGTTTCACCTGCAGCACCAGAACTTTGTGTTTCACTTGCAGGCTGGGGTGTGGATGGGTTTCTTGGCACTTTTGGTGGCTGTCTAGGTGTAGTATTGGACTGCTCCTGCCTCATTCTCTCCTTATAAAGAAATTCAACAACAAAAACTATGAACTCAGAAAACTACATGTACGATATAAACAGCTAGGGCATACATGCACAGATCCAGAGGGGGGACAGAGGGGCGGACCCCCTGAAAAAACACAAAAATATAGTGTTTCCTAGCAATATCAGACCGGATCCCCTAAAATCACAAAGCTACCAAGCCATCATTCAATGTTGGGCCATCATCGGAATGCCAGCGAAACGCCAGTTAAATGGGGTTTCGCTGGCAGGCCAAAGATGGCCCCCTTATAGCGGTATTTGGATCCCCCTCCACCCATAAACTTAAGAAAAAAAAATCAAAGTTGGACTCCCTATGACAAAACTCTCTGGATCCGCGCATGGCTATAGGGAGTGAAAATGTATATTATCATAGAGCTAACTTGCAGGAATCTGAATATGCGTAGGCAAATAGGCAGTTTTTTTTGCTTAATCGCATTAATCCTTTAAATCTCAGTCAACAATTTTTTCAACCATGTTTGGACGGATCCCTCTGGGTTGAACCAGTATTAAGAAGCAGATAATTTTAAGTGTCTTAACTTACTGGAGATAGACGTCAGACTTAAGCAATTCTGCTTCTAAGACACCAACTGTATAGTGGTGGGGAAAAGCAAGTGCAGTTCTCTGCGTTCAGTGGGGAAATACCATGTGAAACCACCGCAACCCAGAAGGTGACAGTCAAACCATTGATATTATACCACTGCAGGAACTATTTGATAATTGTTTCACTAATCCATATGTTTGTTAGCAACGCTAGCAAGAATCGAACATGTGTGGCAGAAGTATCTAGCTAGTCAGAGTAAAACACGCTACCAACTGAGCTATTGGGGCGCCTTGCTCAAGGACACAACACACAGTGTCTCTGGCGGCAGTGAGACTGGAACCAACTCCCCAGTCTAACCCTCTACCAACTGAGGCACTGTGCTCTGCAAAAAAGTCAGTTTTTTCCATTAAGTTTATTATAAGGGCCTTAATACTTAACTATGCAATGTGCAGCATAATAAAAATTTTAAATTTTGTTCTTAAATTTTTATCTTTCTTGATACAGTAAACAGGGACTTTGGCAAACAGTCTGTTAATGTGAGCAGCAAAGGCTCTGGTGAGTCTGTGAATTGGTGCAGGCCCCTCTGAGCCTTCATTGCTAAAGAATGAACAAGTACCAACATCTCATGTGCTGCCTCATGTGTGGAGCCAAAATATATTGATGTGAAACATAGGTTTAGAAACACAACTTTTGGGCGTAAAATTATTAATATCTTCTTACCTATCAGTTTTAACATATGTTTTTGGTGCTCAAAAGACCCGTCTCATTGAGACGGTTCTTTTGAGTACCCACAAGATATGTTTTGGTTGAGAAATAAGAAATTAAATGTTTGGTACACACTTTTAACAAAAGTCCTGGTGAAAAGAAGTATCTTTAACTATGTCCCTGCCATACTTTAGTCTTTGGTAAATGTTCTATAATTCACATCACTTTTCTCTTTCTCTTCTCAAATAAAATACTGGTTATATGGTCTACATGGTTGAAAGTTCAAAATTTACAAAATCCTGACCTTTAGGAATTCAATTTTTTAAACTTGCAGTATGCCTACAAAAAATAAATTTCATGTTTAAATGTGTTTAGATAATCTGAAAATTAATCAGATTCGCTATTATAATCTGCCTAATTCAGCATTTTGAGTCTGACTTTGCCTCAAAATCCTGAATTCAGGATTAATCCTAAAAACCCTGAAAACTTACACCCATAGGTCTAGAATTCACAAAACGTTTATCAGAAAGGCAAACAGGGAAGACCCTGATCAGACTAATTCTGATCTGTGTCTGTGCTGTTTGTCTGGGCCTTTTTTGAAGTGCAGCTAGTGTTTAAATTATTAGAACATTTGCTGTAATACTTACTGTCATTTGTTGCACTAGAATTTCTTGTTCAGTACCGCGTCTATACAGATTTGGTGTGTTTCCATAATTGGTGAAAAGCAGGTCTATTAAGTCACTCTTTTCTTTGCACTTTGATGTGTTTATATTCTGTTTCGTTAAAAGTGCTTTCAAGTCCTTGATTTTCCATTTCAGTAACTGTGAGCGTGAAAATGTTCCTGTTAGCAAGATCTGACAAGACTTGCACTGGTAGTCTCTTGAGCTGTCACTGGACGGACGACGACTAGGTTGTAGCACACATTGGGAGCAAAAGTCTCTGCCACAATCTTTGCATGATTTCTGAAAAATAAGTTATTTAAATTAGTTTCTCAGATGAGGTTTATGGACCTGGACTACCAAAACCTTGCTTTAAATAAGTTACATAATTTGCTACACTTTTAAAAATGACTTCACAACAGGGTCTACATGTACCTTTTTACAGGGTCAATTTAGTCTTACAGAAAAAAAAAATTAGTACTTTTTAAGAGTGTAGAGCAATTCTCCTACACTTTTCAACGCAACTTTAATTTACAATGAGTTTTCAAGAAAACCATTCATATCCATCATCCATGTTAAAAAGTACATGGATATGAATGGTTTTATTGAAACCTTATGCAAATCCCCCGAGATATTCTTTAATTTTCAAAAAAGGCTATCATATTTTCTTAATATCTTCAGGCCTTTAGTTAAGAGTGTGTAACAGATTTTTTTTCTCAACAAAAACATATGTTGTAGATACTCAAAAGAATCGGCTCAATGAGACACCCAAAACATGTGCTTAAAATTATGGGTAAGAAAATATTTACAATTTTATGCTAAAAAATTGTGCTTATCTCAACCTATGTATCTTCATGAAAACATGTTATGGTACTTGTCCAAATTGATTTCTTCCGCACATGCAGGATCTTTTGTGCTTTTTTGAGGACCAGCATTGGGCAAAAAGTAAGTTTTTTCTCCACCCTCAAGGAGAAAATTCCCAATTTAAGAAAACAAAATATTGCCATTTTGTAAAATTTTATAACTGCACTGTGCCACATACATTCCAAATTTTAAAACATGCCAATGAGTGAAATGTTGAAGAGTAGAATATACCAAATATTTGATTTGGTTATAATTACATCGGCCTCAATGCTACAAAACCTGCCTTCGGGGTTTTTGGAAAGGCGAGGCTCAAACCAGTCTCCTAAGCTACACAGACTATCTAGAAATTTGAAATTTTGCTTGTAGCAAGCCTAGATATAATACTTTTCAAAAAGCGAATAACAAAGGTGCGGATCAGACTGTGTATGCGCAGGCTGGTCTGCGACTTTGTTTTTTGCACGCCACCGAAGACAGGTTTTCTCGAGGCGAGGCCCACATGATGTGAGATTTTCCCAATTTTGTATAAGAGGATATGAAAATTCTCAGTTTTGGAGATTAGGTAATGTTCCCCAAATGATGCTATTTGAATTTATTATCAAATGATCACACTGCGGGGAAATCCTGCAGTTTGCCTAGAATACAATCATAAAAATGTACCTTTCTCTTGAAAGTGGAGAAACTAGTGGCACAATCTTCACAATTGGAGGTCGGTGATTGTCTTCTGTTTGATGACGTAGATGAACTTGTACTGTTAGCTGTATGGTTTTCTGCTGTGTGGACATGCTGACTCCCACCTGTGTGGATATGTATCCGGATCCCTCCGTTCGGTTCTGGCTTCACTATTCCAGCACCCATACTAGTATACTACAAATGAGACAAATTATTTGTAATTTGTAGAATAACATGCACGGATCCAGGAATTTTTATCAGGGGGGTCCAGGTCCATCTGCATCTGACATAAAAAAGCTGACTTTTTTTGTTTTTTTAGTCCTCAAATTATTTTACAGAAGTCCAATGGTTACTTTCAAAGAAAACTATCATTTTCCAAGGTTCCAGAGGGGGTTCAACATTTTCCAGGGGGGTCCAACTTTTTCCAGGGGGGGGGGGGGGGGGGTGGGGGTAGGGTGGGGGGTGGGGTGTGTGTGTGGGGGGGGGGGGATCAATTGCTTATTCGCTACAGAAATTTTCCAGGGTGGGGGTCCGGACCCCTGCCCCCCCTCTGGATTGGCTCATGAATAACCTACAAGTCACATAATCCATGAAGAGCAGGCCCCCAGATAAGAGTGTTTAACTGATTGTTTGTTTGTTTGATTCTTTACGTCCCATCAACAATCTTTCAGTTATATAGGGACAGTTCTTCCTGGGTTGAACCAGTACTAAGCTAGGATAAATGTGTCTTGCTTAAGGACCACAACACACTGACGCCGGTGAGGCTCGAACCTGCGGCCCTTCAGTCTCAAGTCAAGCACTCTACCACTGAGCCACTGTGCTCCCTAGAGCGTAACTGAATTTTTTTTTCTTAATTCTCAACCAAAACATATGTTGTGAGTACTCAAAAGAACCGTTTCAATGAGACGGTTCTTTTGAGAACCCAAAACACATGTTTAAACTGATGGATAAGAAAATAATCGGAATTTTACGTTGAAATGTTTTGCTTAACTGGCCTTATGATGAAGAGTCTACTCTTCTGAAACTTTTTACTGGTGTTGGTATTGGATAGGCAAATCACTATCCCTAATAGGGTTGGTATGGTAACCCGAAACAAGAGATTAATTTTCTCTTGGTCTAATTGCAAATACTGAATTTAATAAGCAGAGAATTTTTAACCTAATTCACTTTGGAAAAGGTTTTGTCTACAGTTCATTATAAAATATGGTTATTAAAAATATGGAGTTTTTATGATCAACTGACTCACACTTTTCAATAAATTAAATCATAAGCGTATTTGATTTTTTTTCCAATTCAAAAAGGACTCACCCTGCTTGTACATTGAGAGCACTGACTTGATGTACGAGTCAAAGACGGACGCTTTGTTTTAAATACCCTTGGAACACTCAGCACAGGGATGTCAGGGTTACAGGGACTCTTAACTCTTTACCTACTAGTGTTGTCTGCTGAAAACCTTTGCAAACAGTTTGGAGGCAGATCAATTTTTAACAAAAAAAGCACGCTTATTATTTTAGTTAGAGAACCTTTTTCCTCTACACAGTGAAAATCCAGGTGGGATATTTTCACATTAATTTTTACTAAAAGTGCAAATTTTGAGCGAAAGAATAAATTTTACTTTGAATTTGTGTATACATATGATAAGAACTTCATCAGTTCATGAGAAAATATTTACAATTATGCATACCTGCATTGCTTATAATCAAGCTAAAAGTAGGTTTAAAAGTGTAAACAAAAATAATGAAAAATTGATAAAAGCATAAAATTTAAAGCATTGTTTTAAATTTTATTCTTAAATCAGTATTTATTCCTGAAATTTTGATTTTCCTTGGTTAGGACAATGTAAAAAATATATTGATAAAGGAATTTTGAAATATGACCCCCAATGTCACGCTGTTGCTGCATTTTTTTATCACCAAGGTATCTATGGTGATCTACTCTCTGGAGGCAGGGCTCGAAAATAGTACTCGTCCGCTCGTATTTACGAGTTTCTCAGGCTGCAGGGCAAGTGAATATTTTGATATTTCTACTGAAAATTAAATTTTCCCCATATGTGCCAATAAATTTTGTGATGCAGGGCAAGTGCCTATTTTCAGATATTTCGAGGCCTGTGGAGGATGTCTGTTCTTTTCAGGGTTGGCATAAAACCCCGATTTTATCATAAAGCCCATCCCTGCGGGTTTTACGGGTTTTATGAGGGCGGGTTTTTAGGGTTTTATGTGGGTTTTATAAATCTGAAAGTTTATCATTAAAATAATCAATCATAACTCCCACAACCAGCTGCTACCTTTCAGTTTTTCTGTGCAATCAGTACTGGTCTAAAGAGAAACAGCCTGATCAGGATTAATTTCCGATTAAAGCTGTTTGCATTTCTGTCTGCATCTTTTGATGGTATTACTTTGTGGTAAAATTTTAGGCTGATTACAAAAAATCCAAAAGTTAGATTTGTATTGTTTTTACTGTGATTCACACCTTTGGGTCAGTAATTTAGCAATTATCTTTGACTATTGAAATTATGGTCAAATGCAGTCTTGCTGGTCCTAGTAACAAAAGTGTGAATATATTTTAATGCAGTCTTATTGGGAAATGGGAACTTATTCACACTCTGGAATACAATTACATGTATTCATACATGAAACATATTAAAAGATTATTCAGGCTTAAGCATGAAACAGCTCATCACCAATCAAAGTAAGCTTTAAATTTTCATTTACTGCCAATAAGATCAAGCAATAAGACCAAAAGTGGATTTGTTTATATTATTGAAGCCCAAGATATTTTTTTTCAGGGCAAAGATAATTTTGTTTGATTTGTTTCTTTACGTCCCATCAACAATCTTTCAGTTTAACAGGGACGGGTCTTCCTGGGTTGAACCAGTACTAAGCTAGGATAAATGTGTCTTGCTCAAGGACCACAATGCAGTGATGCCAGTGTGGCTCGAACCCACGGCCCCTCGGTCTCAAGTCAAGCACTCTACCACTGCGCTCCCAGGGCAAAGATGACATTAGAAGACTAACAAAATCATGATAATAGACAAGATAATTATAATCAGATATAGTTGAAAACTGACTTGTCTGTATCTTGTAAAATATATGTAATATATTTTTAAATGTCAATGTTGATACTCATATTTTAATGACTATCTCACCATTACCATTTAAACTGATTAAAATATGGCTTCTAGAATCATTTCTACACTTTTATATATATCATCAGTATGACCAAAAATTCATAAAGCCCGCATATTGCCCAGAGTGGGTAATATGACCTTATTGCCCAACCCGGTAAACCCGGGTTTTATGGGGTGGGTTTACCCGGGCGGGTAATATCGTGCCAACCCTGATTCTTTTGGCATTTATAACTGGTGTCAATATAAGACTTCTTTCTAGTTATCTTCAGGAGAGGGCATTTTACTGCTGAAGAGTCTATAAAGAAAAGCCCAAAACAAAATAGATATCTCCACACAACTGTTTTGGTGTTATTGGCCTGGACATCAATGTATGTCCTGCTGTGTGATCTTGTGTCTTGCCAGATTGAACAAAAACATCTACATCTATGGTGTACACGCTGTCCATCAATCCTGACTATTAGTAGGGGTTGATTTGGCATAGAAAAAAGAGGAAGTAGAAATATAGGGAAGTTTAAAAAAATGAGAGAAAGAAAAGTTACATGACAAAACTAGAGAAGTGGAAAAAGCAAGCATGCAATGTGTAAATTACATACATGAATATGGCTAAACGACCGTTGTAATTGTTGATTCTTGAATTCTTAGTCGAGATGACAGTAGTATCTCGCCGGTAATGATATCTCAGGGGTGTAAAATTCCACTTGCCTGCTCACATTTGTGAGTAAAATGTTATACAGGGCAAGTAAAAGTTTTGACAATTTGTGTAGTACTTTTATAATATTCAGCATCTCTGAGAAAAATTGGGGACATGAAGGGCGAGTAATTTATTTAGAAATTTTACACCCGCTATCTCACTGAAATTTTATGCAGTAATTATCTCCCAGTTATATATCAATATAATTATGTGGTGGGCGTGCATGGAACTTCAAATTGCGATGACTTTGTGATTTTATCTCCCTGAGACAGCGTTATTTTCATGCCATATTCTTTCTTGAAATCACTGTTGTTGCATTTTTTGAAAAAGCTAATACTTGTCAAACCAAGAAAAGAGCCAATGTCATAGAAATTTTAGAGAGAAAAGGGGAAGTCTAAATCTTATTTTACTTTCTACCTAGTAAGCAACATAATTTTTGAATATTTAGTGCATTAAATTACCAAATTAGTTCATAAAGTAAACAGTAAATCTAATTTTCCTTCCGTTTCTAACGCTTTTTTGTCATTTTCTTTTCATTCGGAGTTCTTCGGATGAAAAACACCTATAGGACTTTAATTATCGGAAACGGTCTTCCTATTTCCCAACGATAACCGTCAGCGACCAAGAGTAAACCAAAACTTTTCCACTACTTTTATTTGATACTTCCTCTTCTCTTGACACCCAAAACAGATTTGATTATTTACCATCCCTGTCCCCGGTTGGGGGGATACTCTCATTCTTCATACGTAGGCTTGGACCCAGTATCTTCTGCCCAGGGGGGGGGGGGGGGGGGGGTACTCTGATATTTTCACACAGCCCATATTTTTGGGGGGTTCAAAATTCCGAATTTCAATATTTTTTTGGGTTTTCAGGAAAATGAATATTTTTTTGAAGTATGAAGATTTTGTCGATATTTTTTTGGGGTCATCACAAAATTGGGCTAGTTGAGGGTCACTTCTATGCAATTTAGGGTCTTTTTTTAAGGTCAAGGTACAGAATTGGGATATTCTTTTGGGTTGCTAAAATTTCAAATATTTTTTTGGGGTGCTTGAAATTCCTGATATTATTTTGGGGTGAACGGTAGATGCTGGGTCCGAGCCTACGTATGCAGAAAAAATAAGAGTACCCCCCCCCCTGGGATATTCTGTTTACCAAAAAAATATCAGGAATATCAGCCTACACAAATAAATATTTGAAATATTGCAGCTCCAAAATTATTCTGTTTCTGTACCTTGACCTTAAGAAAAAAAAACTAAAATGTATAGAAATGACCACCAAAAGAGTTCAATTATGCAATGACCCCCCCCCCCCAAAAAAAAAAAAAAAAAAAAAAAAAAATCTACAATTTCTTTATACCCCACAAAATATTTTTTTTTCTGAAACCCAAACCATATTGAAATTCAAAATTTTGAACCCCCCAAAATGGTCTGAGTATGAAAATATCGGAGTAAATATCACACACACACGCACGCACGCACGCACGCACATAGAGTTAAAGACAGCGATTGCTCCTTTTAAAGAAAACATTGCAGACCGGATAACTCCCCGCTGACTGGAAAAAGGCACAAGTCTGTCCATTATTCAAAAAAGGCGACAAAACGGAACATTCAAACTATAGGCCCATTTCTTTAACATGTATTTTATGTAAAGTTATGGAGCACATAATTGGCGCACACACACACACACACACACGCGCGCACGCACGCACGTACGTACGCACGCACACACCTCGGCCCTGAAAGCCCGGTACAAGATAATATTGCTTCTTCACCTAGTTCAGGATAAGAAGGAAGCTAGGACAAAGACAGTCAAGCATCTCTTAAGAATTTTGATATTGATGTGTCAGTCTATTAAGAATAAGAAGGCTGAATTTCATTTTATTATCAGATAACATTTTGGGGAATGAGGCTTGGTTAACCACTGACATTAAAAACTCGGAAATCTTCCCAGAATCTTTTGATGCAGTCATGAAAGACAAAGTAGGCCTAAGCGGTGTCCATGGATGTGTCTTTGTAGTTTTAATAGTGGGTCAGGGTGGTATTTGACTGTATCGATTCCTGATCTTTGCCTTCTTCCTTACTGTTACTCAATACAGAAACCCAAGAGCTGGACACCAACTGTGAAATTGTTTGGTAAAAGCTGAACAAAAATGGAAGTTGGACATTTTACATACCTTGGTTCATTTTATCGACCCCCTGACAAGATCGACATTGATTATTTTAATAGAGGAATTCACTATATTTAACTGGGTCCGAGCCACGGGGTACAAAACAAGCAGACTCAACAACAGCTTTTGGTTATCATAGGCGAGCACTGCCTAACACAAGTAGTACATATCCTCACGCGGCTCGATAAAACTCTCAAGATTGACCTTCCCTTCACAAACGTTCCATCATCTGTATATAGAGTAAAGGGGGTGCCTCCGATTGTCAAAGCTAATCACGATATCGTGTACATTTAGTATTCATGATATAAAAGCTAAAAGAATAAAACAGACATCACGCAACATCTGTCTTTATAATCGACCTGCTCTATACCCTTAAATTGAAGGCAAAATCTTAGCCCATTATTCAGTTGACATGCAAGGCATCTGCCATGATAGCCCGGTTGAAAGTGCTGTGACATACCAGTGTAGTGACATACCGAAGTCATTAAAGTTGGTACTAATGTTGCGTCCCACTCGCCATTCAAATTTATAGGGTATAGGAAGGACATGTAGCCCCAGTGTAGTGTGTAACATGGGGGCGGTATGGCACTGCAGACAAAAGAGTACATTGAGCCCTTTGTTGTAACCAAACACCATCCTGATATGACTAAAAAATGTTGAAAGCGACTTTTTACTCCACCAACGAAATATAAAAACCAGACTAAAATCAACTCAAACACTGAAGAAACAATGGTGTTTGACCATAACAAGCAAAATGATTAAATGCTCTATGAATTTTGGGATAAATTTCATCTAAAATAAGTCAGTATCAGATAGTATCAATGAATGTAAACTGCTCAACCTTTGTTAATAGTAAACCAGGCCATCTTCTCATTGTAGTGACATGCCAAACTGTAATCACATTGTCTTCAGCAACCTTAGCAATGAATAACTTTGGAAACCTTTAAGGTCTACTCACTGTCACAGCCAATAATACTACCGTGTTTGCCATCTATATAATGCCTCACAAATATTTGTAACATAGTATTCAAAATCCCTCCAATTCTTGCAGCTATGGCAGCCATGACCAGCCATGTTTTACATTAACACCTATCTGGCCATGACACCATCAGCATATGGTTCTCTTGCCCAAGAACTTACCTGTTAAAGAAGCTCTAGTTCTAGAACTTTCCAGTTCCAGAACCCCTGGTTCTAGACCGTAGCTATTCAAAAACAATCGTTCAAGAACAACCTAAGTTGATAAACTTTGTTCTTGAAGAATTCAAGAACTGTTTCGAAGTTCTTGAAGAGTTCAAGAACAAATGATTAGTTCTTGAACTAATTTTCATGGTTGCTCCTAGAAGGGCAGTCTGGTGAGGACTATCACTTCGCTATCTTCACCAAATGTTTTAGGGATAACTATGAGTATTTTGGTACAATCATAATAATAATAGACTTTATTTCTAGATGGTAACAAATATAGGGGCTACTTGTCCTTCCTATACCCTATAGATCTGAGTGGCAAGTGGGGCGCAACAAGTACCAATTTTAATGACTCGGGTAAATAATAAGTTTTGGAGTGGACAATTTCAACTGAGCTACCGTGGCAAGTGCCATACATGTTAACCTATATGCTGGACTAAGATTTTCCCTTAAAATTTGGGGTATAGAGCAGGTATGTGCCATTTGTCTGAAGTTTTTTTAAAAAAATGAAGTTCATGAGTTCAAGAACAGTTGTTCTTGAAGTTCCAGAACAACTCTCAAAAGTTCAAAAATTGCTCTAGAACACGTTTTTGAACCATAAATGGCCAATTCCAGAACCTTCAAGTTCCTGAACTAGAATTAAAGAACTTTAATGTACTAGAATTTCCACAATTTCATGAACCATTACATGAACTATAAATGGCCGGTTCTAGAACCGATAAGTTCTTGAATTAGTACTTGGAATTCTAGAACATCCAGTTCCTTGAACTGGTTATTTCATAATTCAAGAACTTGTTCTAGAACACTCTGTGAGTTCTTAAACATTCATGAAATATTTTGCAGGGGTGAGACTGATCTGAAACTATTTTATTTGCACATGCTTTTTTGTCAGAATGGGTGTTGGCACTTCAATAATTAACTCCTTGGTAATTAGTTAAGCCTTTTAGTGCGCCACAGTTTTTAAAGTGAACATTCTTCGAATAATTCTTCAGAAAATAGTGCCAAACAGTTTTGATCCGGATCAGGTCTAATCTGACCTAGGTCCAAACTGTCTGTAAGGTACAAAGGCAGACAGCAAAAGCTGCTACCCTATAGCAGGGAAAGAACTAAATAGGTTTGAATTATGCTTGAATCATCAGCCAATGTAAATGCTTTATTCTGGTTGTTAATTGATAATAACAACACATGTATATATTGCCCAATTTCTCTATATTACCTTATACATGCATTAGCATTTTTTAAATTATACTTATATTAATATCTAGTTTATCTATTGGTAATTTTAGTTTGTTAATATCTCTATTTCTTTATTCCAGGAGCTGGCTGGCAAAAAGTTAATTTAAGACTCCAGTGGCTTCGGCTGCTATCTGTTCTATTGCAGTGGTTCTACTGATGTTGATTCAATGTTTATTGTTGTGTTTGGTCCTTGTTTTTTTGTGCAGTACTAAGTGTCGTTCATCTTGCTGAGAGAGAGAGAGAGAGAGAGAGAGAAAGTGAGAGGAGCGAGCAGGCATGACAACCAAAGTGCACATAATTTGTACTTCTTTAAACCTAAGTTTGAACTTCAAATGTAGGTTTGAAAATCTTAAACCTAGGTTTGAAAACTTCAAATTCGAAAGAAAAAGTGCACATTAATTATTCAAACTAACGTTTAAAGTTATAACCACCTAAGTTTGAACTTCAAACCTAGGGTTGAACATCTTAAACGTACGTTTTGAAAACTTCAAATCTACGTTTGAAAGAAAAGAGTACATTAATCATTCAAACTAGGGTTTATAGGCCAGTCCAGGTAAATCAAATATGGGCCTGACCCGGACAAAATTCGAACAGAAATGAATCATACAGCATTGAATAGGGAAAACACTCAGCTATTACAGAAAAAGCGTCCCAGAAAAAAAATTTGGTCAGATTTTTATTTTGGGGTTTAAAGTTGCTTTTGTTACTTTTTGGCGAATTTTGAAAATCTTTTTAAAATATATGCTATTTGAGCAAAATATGAATTAAAAAATAAATTAATTGGGCAGTAGGTACTTTAATTTTTCTACGTATATTCATGGTGAAAGTTATAAATCGGTCTATATTATCGGATTATACACGTCATATCCGTACTGAAATATCCCTTTGAGAACAGCTACTCAGGTTTTGAGGATTAACAGTTAAAGCGTGCTAATAGCAAGAATGTGGAACGTTAGTGCAATATTAAATAATGTTAATAACAATGAATAATGAACTACCTTGTCATTTTTCAAAGTGACAAATTTTGAGTCCATGTCGACACTACATTGCATACACGCTAAAGAGCAATAAGCAGACCTTAGCCTGGATACAATTCAAAAACAGCATCATTTGTCAGTGGCGTACCTGAGGCATTCCATAGAATACGCACTTAGATTGAGGTCTGTGGCTACTCCCACAGGAGGCAAAGCCCTGGCATAAACGTGGTTTTAGAGCATTCAACGGGGCTTAAAATTAGCTACCAAGACAGAAAATTAAAACACTGTTTATTTCATTTTTCCTTCCAAATATTAAAGTTAGTAGCTAAAGACCCTTTACTGACGGCAACTAGTTGTACGCACGTTTGTTTATGCATATACGTAGATACGCACCTTATTGTTGTCACCTGATACTGATTGTGAACCTGGGTAATACGCAAAAATACGCAAAAATAAAATAACTGAAAGATTAATATTATCAACAAAGCTGTACATGTGGAACGTTATGGTACCCATTTTAATTTGATATGGTCCTAGGTGACATATCTCAGGCAAAGTTACAGCTACGATACAGCCATATATATTATTCAACAACAATCAAATATCACAAGTAAGGTGAATATGGAGAGTCAAAATTGTGTATTTTTTGTGAAGTCTCTTGAAGATGGTAACACAGCAAAACTATACCATTATAGTGAGAAAATATGTGATAGCACGGAAGTGAAAGAAGAAGATAGAGTCCATGAAGAATGCAAGAGGACATAAACAAAAGAATAAAGTATGATAATAAACAAAAAAAGTAAATAAATCTGATAAAGTAAGTCTTGGTTTGAGATCAGGATCGGCAGTCTTCTGCTATGACTCTAAATGTTTATTTTGCTGCAAAACTATTCAAGAACATATGTTTAAAGCAGAATCAAAAAGGTCAGAGAAACATCTTGCATACAAAGTAAGATCGGATTCCTTCCAACAAGAAGTAAAAGCAAAGTGCTTAGAGAGGAAAGACACTTGGGCAAATGAGGTCCTTCTTCGCATAGAGTACTCAAGATATATGGTGGCTTCTAACACCGTTTACCACAAAACTGTAGAATAAGATTTAGATTTGGGAGAAACCCAGATGAAAATTGTTATGAACCACCTGCCAAGATGAGAAACACTGTATCTGGTCGATTATTTTATATTAAACGAGAAGATGCCTTGTTGCAAGCTGTATATCCACTCTTAAAAATGTTTAGCTTATTTGCTAGAGTCTTTAAAATACTACTGATGAAGACCTTTGTTGGTAAGAACACACAATTTAAACCATGCCATCGTGCAAGCAGTGAGACAAAGAGCTGTCATTGACCCCTTCAAATATTTCCTTTCTTACTTTGGTGTGCAACTGCACTTAGAATTTGGGTCTAGCTTTCTCATAAAAAATTGCAAGAACTTGGTTTCTGTTCATCTTATCAAGAAGTTCAGAAGTATCAGCAAAGTGATGCTGTTTCACAACCTCTTGAGACTCCTGGTTTAATGCAGGGACAGTTTCGACAGTTTATGGCAGACAATAAATATAGATACACAATACACACACTCTTGATCATCTAAACACATCCCATGGTATGGGGATGATATCAGCTGTCACTCCTGGTATTAAATGTACATCAAGAATAATTCCCTGTGTAGAATTAACAGCTGAGGATGTTGTAGCGGTAGCCAAAGTAGACATTCACTTTTACAAGAATGTGAAGTTCAATATTTAATATGAAAAACTTCCTGAAATTGGCAAATATGATAATTCCAGGAACACTGATATACTTTGGATGTTATCATGGCTGCTTCACCCTACAACTCAAGCCTGGAATGGTACTATGCACCTGGTTCATCATGGGGAATATCCTGGTCAATCATCAATAAATTTTCTGCCAATAATCGACATGGATCCTACAAATGAAGCATGCATATATTTGACGCTACACTTTGTTGCAGACCAGGCAAAGAAATAAGGAGTGACACCTGTTTTAACATTTGATCAGCCCCTTATGATGACGGCATAACATTTGTTTTTTTCAATTTTATGTTTTTACATAAAATAAGTTGTCAGCAAACAACAGTAAATCTTGACTGTCGTGTCATACGACAAATTGCATCTTGTAAGATTTGTCAATGGACACAAAGTGTATATATAGTGAAAGCTGTCAAAGTGAACATTTGTACCTTGTTTTTTTTAAATATCACATTTGAAAAATAAACAAATTTGGTTTGACATAAAACTGTCAGTAGGAAATAACATGTTGGTATCGTGTGTATATAAGTTAATGTGTGTGTGTAAAACAAATATTAATCATGTTTGCTACACAAAATGATTTCCAGGGAAAGTACAATATTCAAGCATGCCAAATTTTTCATTCTATGTATATGTATTTACCCTGCCATGATAAGGGGGCTTGAGTGCCTCGATGGTCCCCTGAGCTTTATTGGTTGAATTATAGTTTCACATTCATTAAGGATAGGTCAGGTGTAATAGGCCAGACTAAGAACAGTCCAGGTTTTTTTCTTTTTATGAAATCCATATACAATTCATTAAATAGGTTAATACTGCTTAATATGCATATATGCTACAATAGATTAACATATACATATCAAATAGTTTTTTATTATGTTTGTGGTTACATGATAAAATGTATATTTCATAGAAATAGCTTTGTTGCACATAATGTGCAAAATCTGGAAAGCATATTGTGATTGAAAAAGTGTGAAATTTCTATTTTACTTAAAAAACAGACCTTTTTGCGAAAATGGGGTTAAATTGACGTTTCCATTCATAAACATATGCAAGACAGACACCAAACTCACAAGCCTGACACACTTTCAGCTTTCACTGAAACAGTAAATAGCCGGGGAAAATATACCCCAAAATCAATAAAATTTCGATTTTTAACCCAAAATATCTCGATTTAATCTTTTTCTTGGAACTTTTTCTGTGCATCCTAAGCCTTTGTCCTAGCCATTTTAATAGGTTTCATATCTGTTCTAATTTTGCCCCAGTCAAACTGTACTGGGACTAGACTATAAAAGTTTCAAATAGGGATTTTAGTTGGCCAAATGCACATTAGTTCTTTAAACCTAAGCTTGAACTTCAAGCCTAGGTTTGCAAATCATATAGCTAGATTTGAAAACTTCAAACCTCAGTTTGAAAGAAAACGTGCATAATGATTATTCCAAGTAGTCATTTCTTACTGATTGTTTCAAGGCGGTGCTTCTTTTGTGGATCTTATTTGTTATTTGTGTTTGTCTTTGCCCTACTGACATGTCTGTTTCTTGCAGCCTTGTGGTCACCTGTTGGGAAAGGACCAACCTCGTGGCTCTCTAGTATGTGATGTTTTCTTGCGTTTATGTCACTTTCACATATGGTGTCCTGGGTCAGGTGTGGTACTTAATTGTATCAGTTCCAGATATTTGCATTCTTACTTACTTTTAGAGATTCAAACAGGGTTTTTAGCCAGTTCCTGACCTTTGCCTTCCTCTCTACTTTAATTTTATACACACTCTGGATGTTTACCTTACCTCATCCACATCCACCAAATTTTGGTCATCATAAGAGTCCTCTTCATTTTCCTGCATGTTCTCATCATCAGCACAGGAATTGTGTGCCTCCTTTTGCTGTGTGTTTGCACTACTAGGAATGGAACTGTGTGTATTGTCTCGCTGGCTGTTTCCACTATCAGCAACGGAGCTGTGTGTCTCATTTTGCTGCCTATTTACGTTATCAGCAACTGAACTTTGTGTCTCGTCTTGCTGCCTACTTTCACTATCGGCACCAGAACTATGTTTCTCCTCTTGCTGTCTATTTTCACTATCAGCAACTGAACTTTGTGTCTCATCTAGTTGCCTTCCCTCACTATTGGCACCAGAACTGCGTGTCTCATTTGGCAGTATATTTTCACTATCAGCACTAGAACTGTATGTCTGGTCTTTTTGCCTGCTTTCACTATTAGCAGCGGAAATGTGTATCTCGTCTTGATGCGTATCTTTACTGTCAGCACAGGAACTGTGTGTGTCATCCTGCTGCCTATTTTCACTATCAGCAACAGAACTGTATGTCTTGTCTTGCTGCCTATTTTCACAGTCAGCACTAGAACTGTATGTCTGGGCTTTTTGCCTGCTTTCACTATTAGCACCCGAACTGTGTATGTCGTCTTGATGCGTATCTTCACTGTCAGCAACCAAACTGTTTGTTTCATCTTGCTGCATATTTTCACTATCAGCACCAGAACTGTATGTCATGTCTTGCTGCATATTTTCACTACCAGCGCAGGAACTGTATGTCTCATCTGTTTGGTGGGTCGCAGATGGGTATCTTGGCACTGTCGGTGGCTGTCTATGCGTAGTATTGAACTGCTCCTCTCTCATTCGCATCTTTAAATGAAATGAGTGATTGCATGAGATTTCCAACATTGTGGCATTTTGACATGTGTAGACTCAGACGAGCCTCTGCAGCCTCCTTTTAAGCTTAGAAACTCCAAATGGTGTTCAGTCAGTAGCTTAATAATCATAAGATACTCAAGCGACTAGCTAAGGCTCTGATCAGAATGCGCGTATGCGCAGGCTGGTCTGAGCCTTTGCTGGTCGCACATACCACATTGTTGGAAATTTCATGCACTGGCTCAAATTCAATACCTAGAAACATGATCTCATGCTAGGGGTATTAATTTGTTATTTTACACACTTGATGTATTCAAAATTGTAGAAAATCCCTAAAATTTGAGGTTAATACCTTGTATACTCAATATGGTATGGGGAGTGAAATATGCATATCAATGCATATAGTATACTAGCAAAAATATACCTAGGTGAGAACAAAATCATTATCAATATTTGCCAAAAACACTGAACTTATAAAGTTTTATGCTCTAAAGTCGTATATAACAGAAACTTTACTTGTTTGGTTTCATCAAATTGTCCAGTTTTGTCATTGAATTACTTTAATGTATGGGAAATATGTAAGTGAGTATGGCGAGGAAATACCACAATCACACACTTCAGACCAACCCAGGGCACCGTGAGGAGCAGCCACAAAGTAATAACAGCCACAATACTTCAGGAAGACAATTACATTTAAGCAAACAGCTCACACACACTCTCTCTCTCTCTCTCTCTCTCTCTCTCTCTCTCTCTCTTCCACATGAAAATGATTGTAAAACCAGAAAAAACACTAAGTACTGCATTACAAAAGAAGGACCAAACACAGAATCTAACATATATTAGGAACAACACTAAACAACAACATAACACCACCCTAAAACGGACAGCAGCCTAGGCCTAAATGCATTTTACTGGTACCAAATATTCATCCCCAATTATGTTGCTGTCAAAACACACAACGTTTTACTTTTTAAAGTATGCAATGAAGCATCACAGAGAAACAATCTAATCAAATTAACACACTTTGACGAAACATAAAAAAGACTGACGACTCACAGAGGGCAAGAGCTAAAGAAATCAAGTTGAGCCACGGTGGGCTCAGCCAAAGACATCCATCAGGCACCAGCATATGGATGAAAGCTTTAAGCCAGGGCGGTCATTGTGTCTGAGGCCTGACCATCGTCATGCAATTAAACAGAAAAACATAGCCACACACCGTAATTGGGTTTACAACCAAACAATCAGAATGTACCCTTGTGAAAGTTATTGAGTTTTTTAATACTAGTTAAGAAAATAAATGTGGCTTGTAAGAACGTTTCGAAATAGTTTATTTTAAATCACTTAAAAATAAAACTGACTATATCATATAAGTAAGTGAGTATGACCAGAACATACCACAATCACATACTACAGACCAACCCACGGCATCGTGAGGAAGAGTCACAGAAAAATGAAAATCACAAAACACCAGGAAGACAATCAGTAAAGCAGCCAGTTCTCTCTTCCCTATCAAATTAATTGCAAACCTAGAAAGGATGAAAAGCAGTGCACACCAAAACATGATACAAACATAGAGCCCTCACAAAAAAAGCAGAATAAATAGCAATATTTGGTACTGCAAGACTGAAAACCACCATCCAAAATCATAAATGTCACAACTTTTGAAAAGTATTAGTATTTTTCAGAATGTTTTAAAGACAATACCTCTAGAACCTATAATTTTGTGACGTTATTGTATGGCAGGCACGTTGTCAAACGTTAAAAGTGATCACAGACAAGGACAGGTGCATATAAAATGCATTTTCAGCTTCATTCCATTTTCAACGTACTTCCTTACAACCACGCAACTAGCAGGTTAGCAAAGAGGCAGCTCATGAACTCAAATTTCAAGGTATAGCTGTCATGCAAATATAAATCATTTGCAGTAGAGTGACAGGACTTTTAATACTGATTGGCAGTTTGGGATGTTCAGTTGAGGTAAGGACAATGGACATAATACTTGGAAAATGTAAATTTCCAAATAATTTCTTCCTTATGTTCAGTAGTATATATTGTAGGTACACATCAGTTTCTATGTGTACCTACATAATATGTCTGTTAAATAAATGTGTTTTTCACCATAAGCTTTTTTAAACACTTTCATTAATTCAAAGATATGAGCATATAGAAATGAAAAACTTATCATGTAGTTTGTCATGCACCTGGATGACAACAATAGACTGTCTATTTTATGCTTCTGGCAGCGTATCTTGAGATGCTTCGTGGGAGTCTATTGCTAAATTGCTAGTTCCGTGGTTGTAACACCCTTTAGGCAATGTTTTACTGAAGTACTTACTACCATTTGTTGCATCTTCGTTTCATGCTCAGTATCACCCTTTAGGCAATGTTTTACTGAAGTACTTACTACCATTTGTTGCACCTTCGTTTCATGCTCAGTATCACGCATATACAGATTTGATGTGTTTCCATAGTAGACGAAAAGCAGATCTATTAAGTCAGTCTTTTCTTTGCACGTCGATGTATTTATATTCTGTTTTGTTAATGGAGCTTTCAGGTCCTTAATCTTCCATTTGAGTAACTGTGAGCGTGAAAATGTCCCTGTTAGCAAGATCTGACAACACCTGCACTGGTAATCTTTTGAGCTGGCAAAGAACGGGCGACGACTGGGTTGTGTCACACATTGGGAGCAAAAGTTCCTGCCACAATCTTTGCATGGTTTCTGAAAAAAAGCAAATATAGTATAATTGGATTTAGACACAATAATACCTGTTGCTGCGGTTTCCGACTAGTTAGAATATTTAAATTTCGCATATAGCAAGTGGAGTTGAAAGCAAATAGCAAAGTGCGCTGATCAGACTGATGCGCAGGCTGGTCTGCTTTTTTACTGTTCATGAGTATGACCTATATTGCCATGATAGTAGTATGTGCGTCGTTTTACGTGTAAAGAAACTTGGCCTACTTTCGGCCGTGCTGTTTCTAATTTAGTAACTCATTTGCATATAAGGACATGTGAAGATAGATGTGCATTCCAATCACGTTAAATGGACCTTTGTTATTCCATTGAACACATGACTCATTTGACAACTAAGAAACTTTTCACCCTTTTGTGCATGGCAGATCCAGAGAAGAGGGGACTGGGTAACCACGCCCCCAGGGAAATCATACCATCATTAGCCAGCTAGCAAAATGCCATTTCAAAATGCTAACAAACCAATGGTGGCACTCTTTGTGTAATGGTTTTCTAGGAATATTGTTACGGTCCCCATTTCCCCTCTCTAAAATATGATGGGGAAAATGCTGTCAAAACATTAGACCCCCTGATATAATTTTCTGGAACCACGCATGTTATACATGCATTTTAAAACTATATTTTTGAGAGAAATACTTGAAATTGCCTTGAATACCTTTCTCTTAAATATAGAGAAACTAATGGCACAGTCTTCACAACTGTAGCCTGGTGGTTGTCTTCTGTTTGATGAGGTAGATGAACTTGTCCTGTTACTTTTATTGCTATCTGCTGTGTGGACATGCTGCTTCTTATATGTATGATTATGTACTGGGATTTTGGTTTCTGGCTTCCTCATTTTAGCACCAATTCTTGTATCCTATAAGAAAATGATACAAAAAATTAAAGTTTATAATTGGTATAGTAACATTTAAGTTAAATTATCAGTTTCAAGTGTTTATCCTAAAACTTTTTACACTAAGCAGAGATATGCTTACGGTATATTTCAACCTATTTAAACCAAATGGAATTTCTCACTATTATCAATTGGGCCAGTCCATTTTCATTTTAAGGCAATTTGGGTGTTATTTTTTTATTTCTTATTCAAATTTAAATAGAACATTCTTTAAACAAACAGTAATGGAACAGTTTATGCTTCAATTATCCATGTAGATATATATTTATAATACATACATGTAATTCAGTCTGCATACTGTGAGTCGTTATATTGTTGTTATATGCTATACATATTTGACAAATATAAATGCTCTCTGATTTTACTCTTTAACAGTTTATTATAATAGTTACATCTCTCGCTAAGTCACTTATTTGTTTCTCCCACAGTACTGGTGCTAAAAATTTCAGAACATGATCTTCTAAACCTGGATATTGGTCCCATAACTCACGATTCAACAGAGTCTGAAATAGAGAGCAAAATACTTGGTATAGATGTAAGAAAGAATAAAAAGTCCAGGAATCCATACAATAAAATACCGCATCTGACCTAGGACACCATATGAGAAAGTGACAAAAACACAAGAAAATATCACACACAAGAGCGCCAAGAGGTGAGTGATTTCCCAGCAGGAGACCACAGGAATGCAAGGAACAGACAAGACATTATGACAGACACAAAACACAATAACAAAAGGGATCCACAAAAGAAGCAGCACCTTGGAGCAGTTAGTATTTTTTCGCCAGAGGGCTTGTTTGACGGTACCAACCTCACACTTATTTCTGATGTGGATCAAGACTAAAAATAGGTTTGGTGTACATGAAAATATCTATCTTATAGATGTATCATCTCCTAGTACATACAACTTGAGATATAAACGAAGATGAACAAAGATAAGGACTCAACATTATATACAACATATTAATGGGGTAAAAGAATTCCAACAGTTAATCCCTGGTGGCTTGGTATAGAAGTAATGCAACATCAACAGTTTGTCTAACATCTTATATCCATTTATAGTATGTTGGTGGCTACATATAATATCTCTTTAAGACATACGACTGGGCAGAGCTTATATTAGCTACATTGAGGTTTTTGTAAAGCATAAGCCCAGGATCAAGTCAAATGGAATATGTGTGGTTTGCTAAACTAATATGAGCTGTCATCCACCTTAATAATAACTTTAAGCCTCTTATACTTGAAACTCCTAAATGCATTTGTTGACAAACGGTGAAGACCCAGACGAAATGCCACATAATGTAGCATTTTATCAGGATCTACACTGTTTGCAAAGGCATAAACAATCGTCATAGAAATAATACAATATTTTGTTGAAATTATAACCTGTTACCCCTCAATATATACAATGAACCATCCCAAGTTTATTGTATCAAGCAAGAAAAAAGAACCCACCAGTGCATAAAAAGCTAACCTCAAAGGTAACAGCCAGTTAGATTAGCTGCACAGTCATTTCATACGAATTCATCCGCATGAGTAGCAGCTAGCCCAATTAGCTGTTTATCTTTTCACACTTTAAGCCACAACAGCTGGATCAGAGGTTATAAAACTTTTTCATGCTCAACTCAACTGAGCATGCAATTTATCCTGCTCATTAATGTTAAAATGTCAACAATTGTTGGCATTTTACATTTATAACAGAACAACATCTGATATACTTTAAGCAAGAAACTTCTTTATTTGTCAGTATTTTAGCTGTATGAGCATTAGAAATTTCATGCTCAGCTGAGTTGAGCACGAAAAAAAATTAAAACTTGGGGCCAGGATTAGCTCTACAGTCATTCTTATTTATCCATCCAGTAAGATAAGTTATTCAGCCTTTTCAGACATGAATTCACCAGCAAGAGTAACAAATAGCCTTATTAGCTGTTCATACAAAATTATCCACATGAGTAAAACCAGCTAGACCAGCTAATCAGTCATTTAATACATAAAGTCTACTCAAATGTTTGGAATGAATATGCCATTTATTTCATTGACAGAAGCAAAAATGCATATTTCATGAGTGGTGAAGCCACGAATGAAATATACTTTTTCACGCTTCACAAAATGAAATAAATGGCATATTCATGACAAAAAATTAAATTTTCTTTTATTTTATACAATTTTAAGCGTGAAAGATCTGTTGCACTATATTACGTCATAAACGTTTGCACATTACGTCATGTTAATGATGAAGTTGCATAATGTGCCGTGATGGCGAAAACTGAAACCACCAGACAGAAGTGGAGAAAGTGAAAATTTCAGCAAATCCCGACAATTTTAATACGATATTTTTACTTGAGATCTAATTAAGAAAATAAATACACGCAGTGATGCTTGTTTGCAGATCCTGTTATTTACTTATATTTGTTTGCTTGTTAAACATGCTTTGTATTTTTGAAATAAATATTGTTTAAACTGATACCCACACTTTGTGTTTTGTCCACTAATAAGAAAGTTATAGGTGTTTGAAAATCTGAAGTCTTCTCAAGGAAGTCAACAGAGAAGGCAGAGGACATCCAATTTCACCCGGGAAATACAACTTATATTTTCACATGCGAAATACAACTTTTTGTTTTTCACACGTGAAATATAACTTTTTCAAATAAACATTATATTGATCAATATGTTCCTGCATATTATGTCTTTGTATATAATAAACAAATATATTCAGATGAGCAACCCTCTATCAGATTGGCTTTTCAGTCATTTCAAGCCAAATGCAACTGTAAGAGTACCAACCCGCTAAATTATTCAAATCTATGGCAAGGGAGATAAATGAAAATCAAGAAATGGATTTAATTATGAAGTATAATATGCCATTTTGCAAAGTGAAGTCCAATCACAAATAATAATCTATATTCACAATATATAGTCGTCAAATATGTGAATCATTAAATTGATATACAATTTGATATTCCACTACAACGCTCATATCTTAATATATCAAACATCACGAGACATAAATCGATCGCAGTATGAAATAAATAATGAAATATATATACAAATGAATATATGAAAGACATTAATAAGTAAACATTCTACTTAACACAAAATAAGCGCTTAACAAAACCTGTTACGTATGCCAAATCAAAAAAATTAGGTGGTGGGTGGGTGGGTGTTTTATAAAAGACGTGGACTTTATACGTCTGTCTCTGTCGAAAACTTTTCAAACTGTGAAGAAAGGCCTTTAAAAAAGGAAAATCTAGCCAATAAATAAACTGGACTAAAAATAGATGTAAACAGGAAGTTATACTAAATATTGAAATACCCAAAGGACGAATTAAGCCAAATCGTCTTCATAATTATATATTTTTAGAAGTTAAAAATCGTTCGAATAGTCGGTCATTTCCCACACAAATTCATACGCATGAGTAGCAGCCAGTCAGGAAAGCTAATAAGCCATTTCAAGCTCATAATCATTCTTACAAGTAACATATATGGAAAATCACATCCTTATTGATATGGGAAACTTGATCAGAATGAAACGGGTTAAATTAATAGGCTGAATATGGTAAATCTGTCCTTTATAGTTTACAAAGATATGTATTCATGACATACAAGGGGGAGGGGGCGGAGCTCAGGACTGGGGTTTAGGATCGATGGTATCCATGCGCAGATCCCAAAAGTTTTGTCATTGGGGTCCAACTTTTTTTACGTCTTTTTTTAGTTGATTAGTGAAAAGAGGATTCAGCTACCACTATAAGCGGGCCATCATCGGCCCGCCAGAGAAACGCCATTTATGTATGAACTCTGGCGGACCGTTGGTGTCCAACACTGAATGCTGGCTTGAAAGCTTGGTGGTTTTATAGGGGATCTGGACCAATATTGCTAAGAAACCCTATATTTTTGCAATTTTTCAGTGTGGGGGTGATCGTACCCCCTGTCCCCCCCTCTGGATCCGCACATGGAGCTCGAGACTGGAGGTTGGGGTCGATGGTATCAAGTAAATTGCAACTTACCTGTAAATAGCCATCAAGAGCTTTACTTCGTTTCACAAGAAATTCTTCACTCATATTATTTAAAACAGTTTTTGGTGGAAGGTTTGGTCCATGAAATTCTGGTATCTGACAAAAAAGCAGACCCGTGGTTAAAAAGAATCATGTTCAACTCAACTTGACATGAAAATAATCATGCTCATAAATGTTAAATTGCAACAAATTATACACTTATACATGTGGCATATACATGGAGGAAATTCAAAATTACAAAACGCCTGAACCTTAGACATTAGAATTTTAAAACTTGCAGTGCAAATTTCAGGATTATGTGGCTGACTTTCAATGGAAAGTCAATATTTCAGGAATGAACCTGAAAACTTCCACCCATGCAAATGCTTAAAGTCATTCCTTAGAACTGTAAATTCAAAAGACAATCACGAGAATTTTATTTTTGCAGATAGCGTAAAAAGGTAGGAAGAATGCAAACATCAGGAATTGATAAAATCAAATACCACACCTGACCCAGGACACTATATGGAAATTGACAAAAACACTCACACAAAAGAACCAAGAGGTCAGCCTTTTCTCAGCAGGCGACCACAATGCTGCAAGGAACAGACAAGACAGCATGACAGAGATGAAACACAAATAGCAAAATAAATCCACAAAAGCAAGCCTTGGAATGGTCAGTAAAGAGATTCCTCAAGATGTCACTGGTTTGTCTGCAGTTTGTGATTGTGGTATTTCCTGATCATACTCACTTACTGTTTTTACTAGAGGGCCTAAATATGTTTAGAGGCGGCAACTACAACCTTATTTCTGATGTAGACCAAGACAAATAGATGTTTGGTTCGCATGAAAGATCCCTAACTTATCGATGTATACTAGAGGACTTTGAAAACGCATCGCCATATTTTTGCATTTTTCTCGCAAACCGTATATGCGATTGAAAAGTTACTCGCATGTTTTAATGTGCAACCCAGATTTGGTATGAATTAGTCGTTATTTTGGCTGTACTATCACACGACGCTGCTGATGACGTCACATGGGTACATACAGCATCCAGTACCTTTGTGCACATTCAGTTGAAGCTTTATGATTATATGTGTGTTTAAACAGTGCCGTGTATGATACAATATAACCAAAAAAGTTTATAAACTTTTCCTAATTAAAAGTAATTGATAACTTCAATATTTCGAGAATAAACGTCAAATTTTTACATCAATTTACAGCTCTTTTTTAGTTACATCTCCATAAGTTACCTTTATGCATGCTTTCATTATTGATATTGACTACATACACTAACAATCATGTGGGGAAAACGCTTTGGTGTAAATCATTGCAGGAGATATGCTGTCATGTGATCAAGAACGTCTAATCTGTCATTTGTGTATACCCTTAGCCTTTTCCAACAAAACCCAAGTAAACGAATCGATACTTTGAAATGCCCAAGATGGTTAATTTTATTACTAGACTATAGTAATCAGGGTGGGTGGGGTGTGTCGGTTTCTTTAAGGGGGTGTAAATTTGAGAATACCGAACTGTGAATTCATTACGAATCGTTCAATGATAAATGTGCAATCGTGAAAGAAACCCAGGACGCAAACCTGTTGAGTCAGGAATCAAAACTAACTTGCAGCTGAATTGGTGTCCTTCAAAATCGACCACCCCTGTCTTAAAACGGACACTTTTTCAATGCCTTTGATTAAATTTACAGCCATGAATTTTCTAGGACACACTACAAGCTGGTCAGACTATGATATACAATAACAATTATCTCGCTGACATTCTCAGGGTTTGTGAAATAAAGGATTTAATCTGGGTGATGCGTTTTCAAAGTCCTTAAGTATATTATCTCCTAGTAAATACAAATTGAGATATAAAAATAGATGAAGCAAAGATAAAGACTCAACAGTATAAACAACTGAATACTGGAGAAATCGAACAGTTAAACCCCTGTGGGCCCGACCACTGACACAACATCAGGCCCTAACCCTGTTATGAAGTAAATTAGTCCAACAGTGGTCGCTGTGAATGACTGTGCATTGGTTAAAAGATGCGCATTGATTTCTTCATGCGCAGATAGATGTGCATTGATTCACTGGTTGGTGACCACAAGGTTCATTTTCTTTTCTACTAAAGACATAAGGGATGTTTGTTGAACATACCACTCTTTCTCTCATTTTTAAGGTGCTACTATTTATCTATGGGAAACACCCTATTCACGAAAATTAAGAGTTATATGTTAATTTTGCTTCGTATGGACATGTATTCCTATATATACCACAAAGAAAGTGCTTTCTTTAGGGGACATAAAATACGGTAACAGAGATGCTAATATTGTATGGTTCGAAATTCCTATAAGGAGAAGGTATGTTATATTTTCATTTCACGTATATGTGGTTCTGTATAGTCAATATTAAGTGGTTACCTATTTAGAGCTTCGATATATATTACCAGATTTAATCTCAACAAGGCCCGTATTTGTGAAAGGCATCAGTCATGAGATTTCTCGGTTTCTAGTTCGCTAAATCAGCCAGCATTTTTTAAAGCTTCTCTAGACTTATATGCTTCAAGAATTATCTTTTTGTGGAAAATGAGGAATGTTACGCATCTGTGTATTTTTTCTATACATCTGTGTGTAATCTACCGCATCATTCAGGATTGCTCAGGCTGCTGACAGTAGCTCTCTGTGCAGACTTGGATCATTCTGTACGCCATTTATAGTAAATCATGTCACGCAGTTCACAATTACACTGTGATTGATTTGTCGGGCCTACATGTAGATTTATCTCTTCCAGAACTTTCTATGTGTGTGTCCCCTCTGTCACGGGTTGAACAAGGCGAAGAGAAGCCTGAGGTTTTCGTATTCACCTAAAGGACTGGAATCAGTATGGCTCCTTTGGCCACTGATAGGGTGGAGTAATACCATGTGACGTGGTAGGATTGTTGCAGATTCCGCACATATTCAAGAAAAGGGGCCATATACCCATAAATGGACAAATCCTTTTGTAAGAAAGTTACCTGCTATGAAGTAACACCTTATAGTGAAAAATAACTGACGTAAAACGTCACCGTTGAAATAAACATAAAGGACTAGCATAAAGTCAGAATAAGAGTTCTCAGATTCAACCAATCTCTCGCCACACGTTCAATGCCTATACTACTAACGTTTGGGGTTAAATTATTATGAGATTTTTACTAGTTTTATTGTGTGTTTACGTCGGTTTGCGTTTGCTTGGTTTGGGTACAGCTGAGATAGGACACTCTAGGATTGATTCCCTTTGAAAGCCATCGTAAAGTGGACACTTATCTCAGTATAGGATGACCAGCTAAGCAAAAGTTATAACGTATATGTACTGTTTGTGTGTATGTGTGATTGTATCTTTTGTAAATAAAAAACACACTTTAAATTGTGCATTTAGTTGCTTGCATTATCGTACTCTAGTAACGGGGTGAGGTATAGCAGAGGTCATCAAATGAAATTCTGCCGCTACCTTCCTGACCGTTCGTAGCACGTAACAAACCCTCTCATCTATAGATAAGTCTTTAAGTCGGAACCATAATAGAATCTTAGGTTTGACCCAACGGCGAGCAATTAAAGAGGAAAACAAAGTTGTCAACCGTGATTGTGTTGACCACAAAGAATGCAGTCTGTCGCAATACATTCATGTAATAACCAATCTTCTTATAATGAAAAATAAATTTAATAAGCTGCGCTGAAAAATTATTAGAGCCAACATTTTTTCTTTAATTTATACACTAAGTCACCGTAAAACTCTGGTTCCAAAAGTTACTGGCGCAAGAGAGACGTTAGTCCAATTGAAAGACATATTTACGACGATAAAAAATATTGACTGGAGCCAGATTTGTATGTTTCAGTAAACGGCAAATTCATTTCGCCATTTCACGAGGGTTTCATTTTAAAATCCTTCAGAAGATTTCTGAATGTAAAGTTTATATTTGCAGCTACCAAGATAGAGTGGTCTGGTTCTTCGTCTACTTATGGCTCTAGACAGTTTTTGTGAATATGTGCAGACTTGTCCAAATATTTGCTGGTTGCCAGTATGGGATTAGTACCAAAACCTCCGGTGTTGACTGAATAAATAGAGGATCTTACATGAGTGCTCATATTTTATTGAATTTATTAAACGAGTTGGGGGAAAAGAGATAAAATTCGAGGCTTGCCAAGCATTTTATCACTTCGCAACTCGTTTAATAAAATCAATAATACAAGAGCACGAATCTTAGATTCTATTTATCATATGACATTAGGATTACTTAGAAATCTCATTTCTGCCGTAAAAAGTTATAATTTTGTCATTATATACTCTACCTTGCGTGGCGGCCCTAAAAAGTCTACCCGCACCACTTTCATTTCATGCTCTTATTATTCCAATCCTCAGGATTGCCCCCTTTCTTACTTTGTTATAGACGTCATAACGTTTCCCGATTTAATTGCATGGCGTTATTTTACTCCCAGAAGCGACGATATATGATAAACTAATTAATAGTAAACATGCGGCTACGAATTACAATTTTGGGGAAATGATTTGAAATATAAAAATAAATGTGATAAGTATGAAAATCGAATGTGTTGGCTTTTATGTAGCTAATAATCTATCAACTAATCCACAAGTTCACACGCTTTCTTTTACAAATGGCTTATTGGAACGGACGCCTTTAGCCAATACCAAGTTTCAAGGTGATCAGCCATGTGATTCTTGAGACAAAGAGTAATATGTTACCTAAAATGGGCATGTTGACATCTTTGACAGATACCTGATGACAGACGCAGGGATTTACATTATTTTGACAAGTGTGGTGTTAGCCAATATGACATAGGACTTAGCGTATTTGGAGCAGTATAGTCACCTTTTCAGCTATGCTCATCTGTAGATCGTGAAAGTCGCTGTATCGTCGGTAGACATCACAAATCTCCTCCTCCCCATTCCTTTTCTTCCAGACCCGTATAGAAAACACTGCATAGGGTTTGCCAGTCTTCTCGGACTTTTGTATTATAGCTGCATAAGAAATAAAATATGTGCTGAAGTGTTTTGAATTTATTAACAAGCTGAGGAAACAGATTAAACATGCGGCTCTCTAACACGTTGAGGAAAAGAAATTAAAGGTGCGGCTCTCTAACAAGTTGAGGAAAAGAGGAAAACGGTGAGGCAATCTGAGTTAGATCTTAACAAAGGGTTGAACATACATGTTTGAGAAATTTGAGCAGTTAATGGTGAATACTGAAACATTCTGGGCTAGTGTTTAGTTAGATCTTAACAAGTCATATGTGAAGGAAGGGTATGGAGAAAGTGTTAAGCAAACCTGTTTGAGAACTAAGATCAGTTATGGTAAATTCTGAAACATTCTGGACTAGTGGTGAGTTAGCTCTTAACAAATCATCGTTAGACAAACCTGTTTTTCTTAAATTTGAGCAGTTATGGTGAGTTCCGAAACATTCTAGAGTGGTGAGTTAGATCTTAACAAGTCATCTGTGAAGAAAGGGTTTAACAAACCTTTTTGAGAAATTTGAGCAGTCATGGTGAATTCTGAAATATTATTGAGAAGTGGTGAGTTAGATCTTAAAAAATCATCTGTGAAGGAATGGTTAAACAAACCTGTTTGAAAAATTTGAGCAGTCATGGTATATTCTGAAATATTCTTGACTAGTGTTGAATACGATCATAGCAATTCATCTGTGAAGGAAGGGGAAAAATAAACCTGTTTGACAAATTGAGCAGTCATGGTGAATTCTGAAATATTCTTGACAAGTGGTGAGTTAGATCTTAACAATTCATCTGTGAAGGAAGGGTTAAACAAACCTGTTTGAGACATTCGAACAGTCATGGTGAATTCTGAAATATTGTCGACTAGTGGTGAGTTAGATCTTAACAAATCATCTGCGAAGGAAGGGTTAAACAAACCTGTTTGATAAATTTGAGCAGTCATGGCGAATTCTGAAATACTCTTGACTAGTGGTGAGCCAGGTCTTAACAAGTCATCTGTGAAGGAAGGGTTTTACAAACCTATTTGAGAAATTTGAGCAGTTATGGTGAATTTTGTTATAGTCTTGACTAGTGGTGAGTTAGACCTTAACGATTCATCTGTGAAGGAAGGGTTTAGCAAACCTGTTTGAGAAATTTTGAGCAGTCATGGTGAATTCTGAAATATTCTTGACTAGTGGTGAGTGAGATCTTAACAATTCATCTGTGAAGGAAGGTTTAAACAAACCTGTTTGAAACATTTGAGCAGTCATGGTGAATTCTGAAATATTCTTGACTAGTGGTGAGTTAGATCTTAACAAATCATCTGTGTAGGAAGGGTTAAACAAAAATAGTAAGTGAGTATGATCAGGAAATACCACAATCACAAACCGCAGACAACCCTGTGGCACCGCGAGGAAGAGCCGCTCAACCACCACGAGACATCAGGAAGACAAAGCAATCAGCTCTCTCTTCCCCATCAAGATGACTGCAATACTAGAATGGACATAAAGTAACGTACAACAAAACATAGAACAATTACAGACTCCCACGATGGGAGTAACAATAAACAAAAAGTCAACAACAACAGAACCACCGCCTTAGAACGGACAGCAGCCTAAGCCACCGGAGGGCTTAAATGTGTTTTACTGGTACCAAATCTTCGCCCTAGATTCTGCTGTTGTTGAAGTACAAGAAATGTTCAGCTCGCATGGAGGCGATCTAACTAATGCAATGTATCATCATGGAAAAAACACTCTAATCAAATTACTACACCATGATGAAACAAAGAAAAGGGCTCATGACTCACAGATAGTCAGAGCTAACGAAAACCTCAAGTTGAGCCACGGTGGGTCCAGCTACAGATAAGCATCAGGCACCAACCCACCGATTAAAGCTTTACGTCAGAGCCGTCATAGAGTCTGAGGCCTGACCCACCGTCACGCAATTAAAGAGAAAACCATAGCTATAAACCTTGATTGGGTTTAAAACTAGGCATGCAGACTGTCGCATGACATCTAAATTATATCCAACCCTTATATAACGTTTTACTATCTTTTTGAATTGATCACTAAAATTAGGTTTTCCAACAATTCGTTTGAATTTATAAACTAAATCACCATAAAATATAGGTTCTGATATGCCTTGTTGCTGAAGAGTTTTTAACCCGATGTTGTATTTAAACCTGTTTGATAAATTTGAGCAGTCATGGCGAATTCTGAAATACTCTTGACTAGTGGTGAGCCAGGTCTTAACAAGTCATCTGTGAAGGAAGGGTTAAACAAACCTATTTTAGAAATTTGAGCAGTCATGGTGAATTCTGAAATATTCTTGACGAGTGGTGAGTTAGATCTTAACAAATCATCTGTGAAGGAAGGGTTAAACAAACCTGTTTGAGAAATTTGAGCAGTCATGGTGAATTCTAAAATATTCTTGACTAGTGTTGAGTCAGATCTTAACAAGTCATCTGTAAAGGAAGGGTTAAACATACATGTTTGAGATATTTGAGCAGTTATGGTGAATTCTGAAATATTCTTGACTAGTGGTGAGTTAGATCTTAACAAGTCATCTGTGAAGGAAAGGTTAAACATACTTGTTTGCGAAATTCGAGCAGTTATGGTGAATTCTGAAATATTCTGGACAAGTGGTGTTTTCGATCTAGATGTGTCATTATGGTGAGACGGGACGTTTTCTTCAGTGGAATTTAGGTCATCCTCCATCTGGAATAGACATCAAGAGAAATGTGGAAAAACCTGTGTAAAACGGCCACTATCAAAAAGAACAAAATGATTTTAAGACCGTTTATCGTTTAATGGAGGTCAAAAGTATTACAGAATGCTCCAAAGAGCTACCAGTTGTCATTAAGATCTTTGTTATGTCGAATTTTGACTTGCCGTTTACACAACTTTAACTGTATGATACAATTTTCTAAAATTTCGAACATTCTTTTACTCCTGTCAAATAAATGGTTGGTTTTCACGGCTGGGTTTTACAAAATACTTGCCAGAATACAATCAGGAACCTTGATCAGACAGAAACAGTCTGATCTGGTCTGTGCCGTTTGTCTGGGTCTTTTTGGCAGGCAACTGGCGTTCGAAGATTAAGAACATTAGCGTATATAAAATTGAGCCGCGACAAGAGATTTCCAACAATGATGTATGTGCGACCAACAAAGCTTCTGATCAGCATGCGCATACGCGCAGTCTGATCAGAACCTTTGCTAGTCGCTATAATATTCTATGGGTGTTAAGCTTCTGACTGAATATCATTTGGAGTTTCTAAGCTTAAAAGGCGGCTGCACAGACTCGTCTGAGTATGCACTTGTCAAAATGCCACATTTGTTGAAATCTCACGCACTGGCTCAATTATGTTGTATATAAACCGTTTACCAATCATTTACAGCAATTGTTTTCTGCGCTCTCATCTACGTATGCACTTTGGTAGGCTATATTGCAAACAATATAAACTCAGATTAAACTGGTCCCATAGGATTTTATAGTGTTTGCTTCCATCGTAAAAATCATGTTATAAGCAGAAAATATTTTCTTAAAAACAAATATTGACATGATAAGGATTACAACTTTGCATGATGCTTTAAGTTGTCTGCAGATTATTTTTTTTTTAATTATTTTCTTAAAAAAAATCACGAATACCATCAGGCCCACATGTTGTTAGACTTAATCTGGAGCCAAACTGTTACACGTTGCAGAGGTTAAAATGGAATAGTTAAATTATTGTATTATTTGTATAATACATTGTGTTTAGTATATTTATTTACTGAAAATCTCCAGCCTAGCATAAATACATATTTACACAGCTGTTTGAAGGAATTGTCTATCTAAAATGATGAAGTTAAAATACACCAGGAAGATGATTGTGGATTGGAATGACTATGATACTTCAAACAGGTGCTTTTGTTTACAAAAATGTGTACATAAAATGGCATCCAGCATTGAGAAATGACATAGTTTTATTTCTAGAAATCAAACATTCTTCGTTTTGTTGTGCATTACTTTGTGTTCTTTCTAGTTTTGCAATCATCTTGAAGAGGAAGAGCGACCTGGTTACTTTGCTTTTACGTCCTACGGATGCTTTGTTATTGTAAATGCGCAGTGATTCTTCTACGTGGTGGCGTGGGTTGGTCTACAGTGTATGATTGTGGTATTTCCTGATCATACTCACTTACTTTAATCTTTGTTTTCATTGGAATCTTGGTTCAGATCCTGTAAAATACAAAACTTTGATAACACATGTTTTTGTTGTTGTTTTTTGCACATGCAGAAAAAGAGTGAAAACATTGCAACACACAACCAGCCAGGTAACACCTTGCATGTGATGTGACATAATATATGCTCAAATTTACAGATAAGTAATCAATATTACAAGATAGACACAAATATATCATAATTTGATAAAATCATTTAACGCTGAGTGTCGCATATAAATATAGATATTAGATTTATGAGCAGTAATATCTGTCATGTTTTGAAATATAAAAGGGCATTCATTTTTATTTTTTATGGTTTTATTTGCTTTTGGACTTTAAGAGTTAGTTGATTGCATTTTGAACATTGATTTGCCTTAGAGGGGCTTCTGTATGGTTTATTATGGATCTATTTCAAAAGCCCCATTCTAGATATATACATTATGATTAAGGCACATAACATTTGATATTTTCTGCATTAGCTAGCAGTGATAGCTCATAGAAGTTTGCAATAAGGCACTGGCTCACAAGAGTCTTCGCTACATGCATTAGAGGAAAGAGCAAAAACAATATTTGGGTCTGTATGACTATTAGATAGCTGAGAATCAAAAGGGTGATTTTAAACATGAGTACCATTATAAGTTTTATGAAATAGCTAAAACTTTATACGGGAAGATTGGGCTTAATTAAGGGGATTAGAGCCGTGACATGAGGTTTCCAACAATGTGGTATGTGCGACCAGCAAAGGCTCAGACCAGCCTGCGCATACGCGCAGTCTGATCAGAGCCTTTGCTAGTCGCTTGAATATTCTACGGCTGTTCAGCTACAGACTGAATATCTTTTAGAGCTTCTTAGCTTAATAGGAGGCTACACAGGCTCGGCTGAGTCTACACTTGTCAAACTACCACATTGTTGGAAATCACATGTCGCGGCTCATTAATTGAATATTAATGGAGAAAAATGAAAACTTACACTGTTACCAGATCTTGTTGAGGCATCTGTAAGGAAAAAAGCAGAAGCATACCAAATATCATCTAAATATCGCCAAAGTTATACTTATTATGGAGTGTAAAATTCATGCCCTATAAAGCTCATTCAAAGGAGATATTCAAACAGGAAGTAAGAAAGGCCAACCATGTGTGCACTCGCCACACCATCATGACTTGATATATACTACTCAAAACAAGTTTTGCAACAGTTATAAACATATATTATTGTTCATATTGGTAAAAAATGAAACTAATAATGCATTTAGAGGAACCCTTTTAATTGCTCAAAAAGATCTGAAAGTATGGTGGTTGTGTGTTTGGTCCAGAGGTTGCTGGATGAACTCAAACACAGTAACCCCCAAAATGTGATTTGAATAATTTCACGTTGATAACTATTGCCTTTAGCTAATCATTATTGATGATTACATGCAACTGTTTGTGCCAAAATGACTCATTGTGTCGGAATTATCGGTATCTAAGCTAAAATTTGAAAGATTTGCAAATTCCAAAAATTGTTGTTGTTTTTTGGCCAAAAATGGCATTTTAAACCAAAAAATTTATTTTTTATTATTTTGGGGCTAGAATTATTCTCAATGACTCCTGAAGTTTAAATTTGAAAACAAAACTTAGCTCTGAAGCCCATGATAAAAGTTGTGAGTCTTTTTAAACAATCCTAAATTTCTGCATTTGCAGAAATGCATTTTTTACCAATTTCTCTAGTATTTTATTTGGGCAGTCAATTGTAGCAAACCCATAAGGAAGACTAACCCTATAGGTGTTGTTACAATTAATCTGTACAACAGAACTAGTGTCAAAATCTGTAAAAATGCATTTTTTGCATTTTCCAAATTTTTGAAAAAAATTGGTTTGAAAAAAAACCTCACAACTCTTTTAGGGACTTTAAAATTCAATCTTGTATTCAAATTTCACATTTGGAGGTTAAGAAAGATCAATTTAGCCAAAAAAGTCTAAATTAAAATTTTGGGTGAAAAATGTCATTTTTGACACAAAAAAAACACACTATAATTTTGGTAATTCGTCAATCTTCCAAATTAAAGCTTAGATGCCGATAATTCCAACATAATGACTATTTTTTGCTCAAACAGTTGCATTTAATCATCCATAATGATTAGCTAAAGGCAATAGTTGTCAAACCTAAATTTATTCAAATCATATTTAAGGGGTCACTCTCTTTGTGCCCATCCAGCAACCTCTGGACCAAACACACAACCACCATCATCTAAATGTATATTAGTTTCCATTTTTTCGCAAATATAAAAATAAAATAAATACATGTTTATATCTGTTGCAAAGCTTGTTTTGAATAGTATATATGTATACATAATATCCTCAAAATATCTCAAAGGGTATTAGAGTTATAGGGCGCACAAGGTCTCCATTATAAAGTTCATTCAAGGGAGTTAATCAAACATGAAGCAAGGAAGAGATATATTTCTACCAAATATCGTCAAAATATTTAAGTCAAATATACTTAAAACCAGTTAAAATATGTCTTACAACTCGTTACGCGAATTCCTCTTTCATGTTTTGAATGAGGACGTTTATAGTTTGTACAATGACTGCATGTGGTATGTAGATAACAATAAATTCAGATTATACCAATCCAATGAGACTTTGGAGTCAAAGATCAACGTTCAATAGATTTTAAAGCCGGCCTTTAATTACATTAATTTTTGATGGATTTGGCACAAAGAATGCTATTGACTGTAAATAACAACAAATGTCTCGAAATACGGATATGACCTTGGGATCAAAGGTCAAGGTCAGATATATTCTTCAGCCTTGACTTTAAACACATTACATGTCTTGAAATAAAGCATATGTAGGTCAATGACACATGTACTAATTAAAAAAAACATGTCTGCGGTGTGTACTGCAAAATTCTCTTTCGTGTTTTTTACCATACATTGAACGCTGGCTTGGTAGCTTTGTAATTTTCAGGGGATCCGGACCAGTATTGCTAAGAAACCCTATATTTTTGTGATTTTCAGGGGGTCCGGACCCCCTGCCCACCTCCCTCTGGATCCGCGTATGCAATATGCGTGGTATCTTTGAGCGTGTCCTCTGTATATTAAACGAGCATTCCATGGTCATACGCACTTGTTTTTTTTAAATATTGGACACACACCCCATATCAAAGCAGAATTCGGACTATCGCTGGCCTGATACCAAGTTTCATTCAGAGGAGTACAGTGGCTCAGAAATAGAGTGTTTGACTCAATATCGAGGGGTTGCAGGTTCGAGCCTCAGCTACGGAGGCGCTACGTTGTGTCCTTGAGCAAGACACTCTATTATCTGCTTAGTATTGGTTCAACCCATAACCAGACCTTTAGTCACGAGTGCGTAACAGAAAAATAATTTTCTTATTTCTCAGCCAAAACGTATATGTGGGTACTCAAAAGAATCGTCTCAATGAGACGGTTCTTTTGAGCACACAAAACATATGCTAAAATTATTGGTATGAAAATATTGACAATTTTACGCTGATTTTTTTTTTTGTTTATCTAAACCTGTACATAACACAAACTGTAAAAACGACTGACATGACTGAAAAAATGTTGACTGGGGCGGAAAAGATATTAAAAAAAAGGTTTCATGTAGGTATGTTCATACTTTCCTTTATCCCTTGAAGAGTCAATCACATCAAAAGTCGTCTGCTGAAATGTTTTGGTAAAACACTATAGAGTAGGAGCAGTCTGATTTTGGCCTCTCGCTTAAATCAGTCAAGACTTAAGCAGGTATATATTTTCAGCCGCACTTTTGCAGGCGCTTTAGGGGTAACTCAATAAAAGGAATACCAATTAACATATTTTGGCAGGATTTTATTGAATTTTGGTTGAATAAAGTGTCAAATTTCAGAACCTTTTTACACTTCGAACAAAATAAAACTACGTGTACATCTTAAAGTAAATAGTTTCTTGACAAGAAAGCGTTGTTCACTCTCTTGTCTCATCAGAACTGTTAAACGCTTACATGTATAAACTGTTCCAAGAAACCAGGGGAACACTTTTTTCTCCGCCGCCGTGTTCGTGTCGTAAGTCAATTAACATTTTGCATGCTGGGTATTTTTCATGCTTCTGTTGTCGTCTGCTGACCTTTTATCAAAAATGTATTTCAGGAACACTATCAGAGTGCCAAACGGTTTGGATCTGCGTCCAAACTAATTGCAGACGACAAAACTCGCCGCTAGCAAGGAAAGAGTTAAATTCACTGATACCTCGTTTAAAAAAACAATTAACAACAAGTCAATATATGGACAACAAATTCAAAAATGGTTTTAAAATCTCGACTAAATGAAGCATCAACATTTGAATCCGCAGACCCCAGAATGAAACTCTCCATTTGTTTTGGCAAATAAAGCGGACGGACGATTGGCTGAGGTCTCGACTGATCTTGACCTTCATTGGAAAATGCTCAAGCGTTCATTTTCCCGCGCTGTGTCTAGATTATATACTTCTTTGTGCGGTTACAAAGCAAATAATGCCCATCTACTAAAAAGAAAAAGAACACACAAAAACGAACTTGAAAATCATTTTTTACCACCATAAAAAGTAATGTTTATGATCCAGCACATATGATGACGGACCTTATCGTAGGGACAAGCAGGGAAAACTCATGCTAGCCTCTACAACTGTGCAGTCTAACCACACCCACACATCCACACTCGCATCACCCCCCCCCCCCCCCCCCCGGTAAAATATCCATGAACAAACACAAGCTGAATTGCCTTAACACGTATAGTGCTTAGAATCAGCCCTATTGATGAATTTAACAACACTTTCCTTTAAATACTAGTGTCGTCTGCTATTTAAATCTTTTCGCTAACAGTTTGGACCCTACCCAGGCCCGACAAACTGTCGGGTCTGATCTGGATCTAAACTGTCCGACACCCTGATGGTATTCCTGAATGATTCTTTTAACCCTTAATGCGTCAATCGCAACTAAAATCGTCTGCTTCCCTCGTCTACTGAACTGTTTAAGAAGCCTCTATGGCAAACAATGTGGACCTAGACCAGACTGCTCCTATTGGAGCAGTCTATCCTTGGTCCACGCTGTTTGCTTCTATAATTAATTCTTCAGTAATGTTGGGAAATTACTTGCAGCAGACGACTTTAGCAGCCGACATTTTCAGATGCAATTTTTCTAGGCGCTTTAAGGGTTAAGAAGTTGATTTTGAAAAAAAAAACTCAGCAGACGAAATAAAAAGCATGTAAAATTTCCCAGTACGTAAAGATTTAAGATCACATTGACCAGCGCATGAGATTTTTGCACGAATCGCATGTGCGCACAAGCCTTCTTCAAACACCCATGCTGGCGTTCCAAGTAGGGCTAGAGTGCTAGAGTTGGCTTGAGGCTTCATCTACATCCATGCTTTGTGTATGCGAGCAGTGAAGGCGCTGGCGAGTCTGCGCATTCGCACAGACTCACCAGAGTCTTGACTGCTCGCCGATGCTAGATGTAATTAAGCCTCATGGACAAATCTGGCATTTGATTTAGATTCTCCTACTGTAATATGAAAGTGTTGTTTTATTGTACCATGTTTCAACAAATATTCTTTTCTTTTCCCGACACTTTTCATCAAATTATGTTATTTACACGGGAAAGGCAAACTTTTTAATGGAGAGGACCGGGTAAGAATATTATTTTATATATTAATATAATATTCATAACTTATTTTGTCAATAAATCTTCAATAAATAGTATTATAACAAACCCCAGACAATTATCGTTAATTATGATCTTTTAAAACCAGACACCTTAAATGCCAGCCGAAAAGGCTGTTTGGAATGTCGTCTGCAGCATTGATTTCACTTTAAAATATATCTTTTTTAGAACTTGCATGTAAACAGCATGTAACCAGATCCGACTGAGTCATCATAAGCAGTCAGATCTGAGACTACAGTATTAGCAAACCGACTTCAAAAATACAGCAGACGACAGAGCAGATGACTTTCATCGTCACACTCCTTAATCCTTAAAGCGCTAATCACAACAGAAGTCGTCTGTTATTATCATCTGCTGAAAAGTTTTAGAAACCACTTCGTCAAACAATGTAGCCCCAGACCAGACTGCTCCTATCTTATCTGGGTCCACACCTTTTGCTTATTCAATATTGTTAGCAAATATATGCTGCACATGCGCGTGGGGGCCGATCACAAAAATATAGCGGTTCTGGTCCGGAATCCCCTGAAAATTCACAAAGCTACCAAGCCAGCATTCAATGTTGGGCCATCATCGGCACGCCAGTGTTTCGCTGGCGGGCTGATGATGGCCCGCTTTTAGTGGTATTTGGATCCCCTCTCCCCTCATCCACTGAAAAACAACAACAACAAAAAACGTCAGAAACGAACCCCTCTGACAAAACTTTCTCGATCCGCACATGCTGCAGACGTCTTAAGCTGCATTTTCAGATGCGTTTGTTTGCTGGCACTTTAAGGGTTAAGGTCATTTTAGTACTTAGATGCTGAGACTCAATAGAGTCACAGGAGATGTGTCCTTGCGCAAAACACTTTATCCACTGCTCAGTACTGGTTCAACACAGGAAGACAGGAAATCGTTTCGACATGACTGTAAAATTGTTGACAGGGACGTAGAGTATCACAAACAAACAAAACTGTGATGTTATCCTGTACCCTCCATAGTACTGAGACATCTCAACTATTAACCGACAAGACAGTTAACCGACTACAGTTCACGGACAAGACAGCTCACCGACAAGACAGCTCACCGACAAACATTTTGAAGAAACCAATTTTACCAACCAAATTGAATACAGTTCACTGACAAAACTGAAGATAGTTCGCGGTCAAATATGAGAGATATATTGTATTATTGTTGATTGACCCAATTTTGCCCATACACCGATATATAATTAACATTTGTATAAAGTAAAGCTATCAAATTAATTAAGAATCATATTTGCTATAATAATTGATCTATATCGAAATTACCTATCGCTAATGCTTAAAGACCAATCATTATATTTGCCGGGATGAAAATACCTTTTTTATCTTCTAACAGAAAACATAACCCGGAGAAGACATAAACGAAACATTAGTTAACGAGAAATTAAAAAATAAAAGCATGATACATTGTATATATAGGTCATACATGTATATTTTAATTATAAAGGAAAAAAGTGAGAACGGGCGCAGCGAGTGAACCACTTAATTCCTTTATAATAATAATATATGATCTATAACCTACTTATAGTCATCTCTCCCCTTTCCTGACTACTCTTATGGAAATGGTCGTATCGACCACTTCATGGAAATGCTTAATTATTTACTTATAGATATTACAAATACTGACAAAATATATCACTTTTTATATTATGTTGGCAAAAAATTTAAACTTCTGTGCAAATTGATTGGTTGTGAAACACAGAAAAAGACGGAGTAAACTATAAAAGTAAGTAAGGGTGCAAAGATCAGGAATCGATACAATCAAGTACCACACCTGACCCAGGATTCCAATGGGAATGTGAAAAACTCATAGTAAGACACATCAAACGAGAGCCAAGAGGTCAGTCCTTTCCCAGCAGGTGACCACAAAACACATATAAACAGACACGAACATGGACATAGCAAACACAAGACAGAAAAAACCCCATAAAAGATCCACAAAAGAAGTACCTCCTTGGAATGGATAGTAAAATATTTTACTGGAGGGCTTAACCCGGTTTAACGGCGCCAACCTCACCCTTTATTCAGATATGGATCAAGACACATAGATATTTGGTTTGCATGAAAGACCCCTAACTTATCAATGCATCATCTCCTAAAACATATAAATCAAGATATAACAAGGAGATAAAGCAAAGATAAGGACTCAACAGTAAATAAAACTGAATACCGGAGCAAAAGAAATCCAACAGGTAAGGCTCCTCATTGCCTTCTATACGCGGTATAACGCTGCCAACGTGTCTTCAGTATGGCCATGCGTTAAATATTTACATGTGGTATGCGATTTAATTTTTTAGAGTGTTCAACAATTATGATTTATGACAATATTCTTATTTATTTCATTTCCAACGTGAATATTGGATTTTGTTACTCATTAAAATCGTCCCACCGAAACCCTTAAAATAAGAACACACAATATAAAGGGTGTTAAGAAAGTTCGTTCCGCATTTAATCATAGAATTTCAAATCACTGAAATGGTAATGACACTAAAAGACTCTCAGTATATTCGAAACGGTTGTTCCTGTTATAACATTTGACATCCTTTCTGACATACACTGACGTCACAATATTATATTATTATGGGTGCTGTCTTTCAAACATTATGTACACGATCTGATATTTTCGAAAGTGACATTTATGATTTTGGATTGTTATTTTCCGCCTTCCAATTTAGAAAATGTCCCAAATTCTTAATAATTTGAATAAACTCCATTGAGAGTTTCTAAATGAATTAGTATATGTACTGATCACCCAGGTTATTTCATGGCAATGTTTGTTTGTTATGTACCCCAATTTCGCTCGTTGAGCCCACAAATGCCAATAAGGCACTGGGTTTCGCAGACCATTTATCTCGTGACCAAGAATTTGATTAAATATCCCATTGTTTATTTGTTTTCATGACAGCATGTACACTTTGAAGAATAACAGTACCGTTTATGTAATTAAACCATTATAGCTAAACTAATAGGAAAACAATGTTATTGCAGAACAAATTTCCTTAACACTCTTTAGATGTTAGAAGAATTATTAGGGAAAATGAATGTTTGCAAAAATGAAAACCTGGTATCATGAAAACACAATAAAATCAGTCTGAAGGTCAGCTATATCCCCAGGCGCATAATGACTGTGGGTCACGTGCCTGCTATCTTTGGACAACAGCGTCCAGGGTTCTAACCGAGAATATATGGAGCTGGCACAACATTAAACGCTAATCCCCATGATCTTTGATTTAGACCTTGAATCTGCATTGCTGATTCATGGGTTCTGCACGCTGTCTCAGCATTTGACCAAAGTTTAGTGGAAACTTTCCAGGCGGAAATGAAATATAAAGCGGACACAAAATTCAAAGTAAGGAAGAAGACAAAGATCAGGAATCGATACAATAAAGTACCGCACCTGACCCAGGACACCATATGGGAAAGTGACAAAAACACAAACAAGAAAACGTCACATACAAGAGAGTCAAGAAGTCACCCCTTTCCCAACAGGAGACAACATGGCTGCAAGAAACAGACATGGCAAAATGGCAAAGACAAACACAAATAACAAACAGATTCACAAAAGAAGCACCGCATTGGATCCATCAATAAGAATATTACTGGAGGGCTTAAACTAGTCTCGCGGTACCAACTCCACCCTTAACTCTAATGTGGATCAAGCGTCTAAGACGTTTGGTTTGCATGAAAGATCCCTAACTTATCATTGAATCATCTCCTAGTACAAATAAATCAAGGTATAAAAAGGAGATAAAACAAAGATATGGACTCAACAATACATACAACTGAATACCAGATCAAAAGAAATTCAACAGTTAAACCCCAGTGGGCCCAGCAACAGATACGGCATTAGGCCTTAACCATCTCATCTATAGATAAGACTTTAAGTGGGAACCATCATAGAGTATGAGGTCCGACCTGCCGGCGTGCAATTAAAGAGGAAAGCAAAGTTGTCAAACTTGATTGGGTTGACCACCAAGCATGCAGTTAGCTGCAATACATTAATGTCATAGCCAGTCGTTTTATAATGAGAAATTATTTTGGTAAACTGCGTTGAAATTACTAGAGCCACAATTTTCTTTAATTTATACACTAAGTCGGCAAAAAACTCTAGTGCAAAGTCCCTGGCGCAAGAGAGATTGAAGTCTGACATGGAATTTAGATATCAAATCATAGTATTGGCAATAAAATTTAGAAAGTTCTTGACGTTTATGATAGCAATAGCCTTGTTTAAGAAGTCTCTGAGTTAACAGTTTCTTGGGAGTGTTGAAGTCAGTAACATGGCTAGATGCTCTAGCAAATTGGATAAGTTGAGAAATATTAATTCCATAGGATGTATACTGTAAATTCGGAAATTTTCGCGAGGACTTTATTTTCGCGAAACTTCTATGCGAAGTTTCGTGAAAATAAAACCCTCGCGAAATGGCAAAATCACTCTGTCGTTTATTGATATAGGTTAATTTTGCCTTAATCGCGAATTTTTCACATCAATAATGTGTCCTTCAATGCTATTCGCGAAAATAAAATTCTCGCGAAAATTTCCGAATCTACAGTACATAACATACAGTAAACGATTTGCTACAAAAGCTTAATTATGTTAGACGTAATCAGTATTCAATATTCTGTTGTTAAACAAAAATTCAATATTAAATCATCATGTGTGAAAATGAAAGAAAAATACCTTGGGTATTATAAAATATACAGCTTTTTAATTTGAAAAGGTCATAAGAGAACGTCACAAAAAGAATTTAGGCACAAGTCTGTGTGTTTCAGTGAGGCAATTTTAATTTCATTTGTCATGCTGAATTATAAAAAAAACGTCATTTCGAATAGAAATGCACACAATTCATGGTGATTTAGACTTCATGGTCCATGATGACCCTGGGAATAAAAAATTCATCAGTGGGTCAGTGCCTGATGTTTGTCTTTCGTTGGGCCCACTGTGACTCAACTGTTTTTTTTTAACCCTGGCTGTCTTTGAGTTGAGAACCCTTTTTTTTTGTTTCATCAAAGTTTGTTAATATAAAATTGATTGTTTCCCTGTGATGATACATTGGATAAGTAAGGAAGCCTCAACGCGAACCTAACATTTGATTCGGGTTTGACAACAACAGAAGGGTACAATCAACTTAAGCCCCAGTGATTACGAGTGAGCATTCAAAGGCAGTGGTTCTGTTGTAGTTAATTCATTGATAAGTGTTGCCTCCTTTGTTTAATGTGGGGTTTATATGTTGTGCATTACAGTGTCGTTTCAAGTTTTCATCTCGCAGGGGATGAGAGAGTTGGTTCCTTTACTTTTATTGCCTTTTAATGTATTGAACAGTTAGTTTTTTGTACCTCACGGTGCCGTGGGTTGGTCTACAGTGTGTGATTACTGCATTTTCTGGTCATTCTCACTTACTTTTCATGTGATTTTGGTCAGTACAATTTTGAAAGTCTGTACTGAAAATACCATCCGCAGGACCCTGCTGTAAGCTAACAGAATCAATGGTTTACTATGGCCATCCTGCTACTCTAATCCTAGTCATTTGATAGATGAAAAAAAAAATAGAATTTGGATGATTTTTCTTATTTCATGAATAATAGAATACAGACTATCTTGCCTCTGAAAATTATTCATATCTTATAAACTACTATATTCAAATCACAGGATAGCATGTGGGTATTTCTGAGACCTGCACACTGCATCCGAAAACTTAGCTTTTATGCCCAACTTAATTTTAATTTAATATTTACGCTTCTTTTCATCAGAATTGAACTCCAATGAACTAACCGATATGCTGGCCAGCAGAATTAATCAGTCCTGTACTTATTGGCTCTTTCTTAAAGCTGCATAGTCTGTAACTTTTGATCTTTTAATTTTTGAACTAATGTTTCTATTTTTCAAGAAGACAGTAAAAAAACTAAAATTCAGGTATACATTTTACCAAAACCGTAAATCTTAACAAATTATCAGTATCAAAACAACAACATTCACGTTAAAATTAACTGTCAATAATTATCTGAGGGACGCAAATAATTACCAACACACCTGTTTTTGTAAGATAATTCACTTTTCCGTGCAGTTTTCAGCTATAGTGAACAGACTTATTGTGAAAACATAACTTAATTCTACTTTTACAAATGATTGAAAAAAATATTAAAAAAAAATCGAAAAATGTTCATAGTTGCAGACTTAGTCTCTTTAACTTTATTTCTCAGCTTGGATTTTCTGAAAGTCAATATATTCACATCATCATAAGATTTGGCAGTCAATTATTTAGGCTGTGACACTGCCTTATTCTTAGGATGTTTTAATCGCCCTGTGTATTACCTCTAAGTGCAGTAATAGACTTTATCATATGACGTCGCGTCTGGGAGTGAAATAACGCCATGCAATAAAATCGATAAACCACTAGTGGTTTATAAATTTACGGGAAACGTTATGACGTCCACAACAACGTTGCATACATTATGACAAAATTATAACGTTTTTACGCCAGAAATGAGTTTTCAAAGTATTTTTCATATGATAAATAGAATCTAACATTCGTGCTCTTTTATTATTGAATTTATTAAACTCGTTGCGAAAAAGAGATAAAATGCTCGACAAGCCTCGCATTTTATCTCTTTTCCCCAACTCGTTTAATAAATTCAATAAAACATGAGCACACATTTAAGAGCCTCTATCTATTAAACTCGTTGCGAAAAAGAGATAAAATGCGAGGCAAGCCTCGCATTTTATCTCTTTTCCACAACTCGTTTAATAAATTCAATAAAACATGAGCACTCACCTAAGATCCTCTATTTGTATTACCTTTAAGTGCAGCAACAGACCTTTTCTTCTCTGCCACTAGTCTCCTCAAGTCATCAGCTTCTGTTCTTTTCTTTAATAAGGCCTCTTCCTTACTTAGTTGTTCCAACTGTTGTCGAAGAGATGAAATTTCTGCATTTTCCTCCATATGCAAGGTACCATCTCCAAGGTATCCTGATTCTTTGTTTTCAGAGGTACCCCAAGGGTTTCTATTGTACTCACCGCCACATTCTCTATCATGGTTTGTATACAGATTTCCCTGTTTGGAATTGAAATCATCGCCGAAATACTGGTCAAAGTTCCGACTGTTCAATCGTTTGTTGTCCACTGGAGAAAAAAGGAAGTGAGGTTTATCACTACATGCATTTTTTTCAATTTGAGTTATCATTTTTTCCTTGATGACTGAATGAAGAAAACAGCGAAAAAACCCCAGCCAATTCTTCAATTCTCACCTTAGCCTTCAAAGTCTATCAAACTTTCTTCAGCACGCGAAAAAAAGAATGTTATGTCACCACTGCTTAATCGTGCATTATACATTCAACTGTAATGAAATGTACGAATTTCTCCTTAAGTAACCTCCAGTGAAACTACGATCCAATCAATGTTTTAGTTACAAAGGAATGGGTAAACGTTGACACAAACTAACTTAAGAAAGGACCTCGAATAGTCTTAATGCAAAATTGCCAGATAAAAGAAACTTATGTTGTTGTTTTTCGTCAAAAAGGTAGTTGGTTCAGCTCTCGAATTGTTTACAAAAGGCTTTCCACATTGCACAATAGGATATTGAATAAAAATATAGATAGAAAACTCTGTTTTTGCTATTTAACGTATAGGAAATAGAACAAAAAACCTTTTTTTGAGGTACACTCCCCTCACTTATCAAGCTAATCTTTTTGTATACACTGAAAAGAAGTTCTAAGTGACCACTTTTCAATTTCATTTTTTTCTGACAAAGAGCTAATGATATTGAAATGAATTTTGCCCAAAATATGTGCATTCTAATTGACTAAAGTTAAGCGGTGCTTTAGAAGAGTTTTCTATCACAACACATCTTTTTTTGCTCAAAATGCAAAAATCAATTAATGAAGAAAATTAGCGTTTTGGATGCATTTTTTTATTAAATTGAAGTTAAGGTGATTACAAAAATAGTAAGTAAGTATGATCAGGAAATACCACAATCACAAACCGCAGACAACCCCGTGGCACCGCGAGGAAGAGCCGCAATACCATCACGAGACACCAGGAGGACAAATTAAGCAAAGTAACCAGCTCTCTCTTCCCCATCAGGATGATTGCAATACTAGAATGGACACAAAGTAACGTACAACAAAACATAGAACAATTACAGACTCCCACAATGAGAGTAACAATTAACAAGAAGTCAACAACAACAGAACCACCGCCTTAGAACGGACAGCAGCCGAAGCCAACGGGGGGCTTAAATGCATTTTACTGGTACCAAATCTTCGCCCTAGATTTTGCTGTTGTTGAAGTACATGAAATGTTCAGCTCGCATGGAGGCCATCCAACTAATGCAATGTATCACCATGGAGAAACACTCTAATCAAATTAACACACCATGACGAAACAAAGAAAAGGGCTCATGACTCACAGATAGTCAGAGCTAAAGAAAACCTCAAGTTGAGCCAGGGTGGGTCCAGCTACAGATAAGCATCAGACACCAACCCACCGATTAAAGCTTTACGTCAGAGCCGTCATAGAGTCTGAGGCCTGACCCACCGTCGTGCAATTAAAGAGGAAACCATAGCTATAAACCGTGATTGGGTTTAAAACTAGGCATGCAGACTGTCGCATGATATCCAATTTATATCCAACCCTTATATAACGTTTTACTATCTTTTTGAATTGATCACTAAAATAAGGTTTTCCAACAATTCGTTTGAATTTATAAACTAAATCACCATGAAATATAGGTTCTGATATGCCTTGTTGCAGAAGAGTTTTTAACCCAATGTTGTATTTAACGATTTACTCTGAGTGTCTGTGGTAGAATTTAGAAAATGCTTTTCGAATTTTATGATATCTATAACCTTGTTTTAATAACTTAGCATTTAAAAATAAGTTTCTGTTGTTGAAGTCATCAACATACAAACCCGTCTAGCCGACTTGAAAACACAAAACATTTGATTTTTTGCTTATGGCAGATTATTTTATGATTTTTTTTAAAAAAATCTCGTTTTCTGCAATTTTTCTGATACGTTCAAAAATCATCAGCTGCATATACTAAGCTCATTCTTTGTGTATTATTTAATGCGACCATGTTAGACCAAACACAATACAGATTGATCAGCCCATTTTATAACGATAATTTTGTCAAGACTTGTGTCCACTTCCGGTTTCAACGTGGAACTTTAAAGGTCATTTAAATGGCATATGTAAAAGATATATTTATTTTGTTTAAGTAGAACAGTGGCGTCTTTTCATAATAAATAATCGCTGAAAATTTCAATGTCGTGCCACAGATAAGAAAGTGTACAGAGCAATGCAAAGTGTGTATGCAAATTGCATGGTTAAAGCTAAAACTCTTTGACAAAGCTGTGATAGTGGCTCTCTTCATGTTAACATAGAAGAGAAATGGAGAGTTCAATTGTCACAAACGTTTGGTTCTTTTTAATCTTATATCACAGCTGTTATTAACAGCTTCAAACTAATTAAAATATAAATGGATGGTGTATCTGAGCAATATTTTATATCACACTAAAAAGTGTGACTTTTTAGAATGAGGGTGCCTTTTCTCGGACTTTGTGTGTGCAAGATCTACTTTTCATTTTGAAACTACTAGATAATTTGCAGAGTCTCGACAAAGCCTTGGATTTTTCTTAGCAAATAAATTTTGTAAGAGCGATTTTTATTTTCTGAACAGGGGCAAACAATATTAGGTGGCCACTTATAGCATCGTTTCAGTGCATAATATACTATGCAGAATTAGTTTAGCAATTGTTTTGTATGTATGCGCCCATCCACATCAGATCTCAAGTTTCATTTGCTGTCATGAAGATACAAGCGCCTATCATCTGAAAAGAATTTCCATTAAAGAAAATACGGAATTACAAATCGCAGCGGTCGTGCTAAAGTGACATTAAATTTTAAGACTAGCGGGAAACGTGTGTATTTCTGATCATTAGGGGAAGTCAAAAACATTTTCGAGCGATTGTTTGGTCACTGAAAACCAAAAAAGCAGAGCAAATGCTGCAATTTTCTGACTTTCTCAGTGAAATAAAGGACCAATTTTTCACAATTTGACGTTTTTATTAATGCATTTACGTTATCACCTTAAAACAGTGTTTTTAGTCGGTTTTTCGTGAACCACATTGACAAGTTAAACTGTTTGATGACTTCCAACATACTCAGACAAATAATATTGAATGAAACATCTTCATGGCTCAGAGTACGAGCCGAAAGATAAAATCTAACGTCACCGTTATCTCGCAAATGCCGCGGTCGCACCATTCTCCATTGATGGCAGCTGATTTTTTCAGCATGAAATCTCTATCACATCTGTCACATAACCAAAAGTTTTTATAGGCGTATGATGCATGATGAAGACATACTTGCCCAGGAAAAAGTGTGGTTAGGTGAACTGACCGCCCCCCAATGACCATAGCTGTTGACTTGGACGTAATGCACCAAAACAAACAAACACAAAAACATTCAAAAACACTAATAACAGGACATTTGTGTTCAATGCTTATAAAGTAGATTTTACATGTTTGAAATTAGACAGATAACACTAGTTATATGCATAAATCACATAAGAACAGCAGTATGGTGGTGGCCACATGCTGCTCTAAGCATGTGTCTTTTAATTAGCATATACTGCCACAGGGGAAATACATGCTGTGCGTTTATAGCCACTTAATTATCTTTCATGAACTGTATGGTTTTGGGGTCTCAAGGAAAATGTGGCATTGTTGTTAAGAGTGAAGATGTAAGACCACAAAACGAAAACTCACATGCTGTATCATTTTAGCATCACTTACAACGAATGTGAATTTTGCTTACTGACCCTTCCTGCAATTCTTTGTCTCCCCAAATGCCTATATAAAGGATGACGTCCGTAATTTCGTGGTTTCATTCGCCTTAGATCCTGTTTTCGTCATTGCAATTAAAATTGTGCGATATTGCACAAAGATGAGCACATATTACAGACAATAAACCATTTGAGCCCGTGCATGTGATTTCCAACAATGTGACATTTTGACATGTGTAGACTCAGACGAGCCTCTGCAGCCTCCTTCTAAGCTTAGAAACTCCAAATGGTGTTCAGTCAGTAGCTTAACAATCATAGAATACTCAAGCGACTAGCAAAGGCTCTGATCAGACTGCGCATATGCGCAGGCTGATCTGAGGCTTTGCTGGTCGCACATACTACATTGTTGGAAATCTCATGCACTGGCTCATTTTCGAAATAGCAGTGTACGATAGCATCGACCTACTGAAAAGTGCACGAGATCATTTTCTTACAAAAATACAAACAACCAAGATAATGCATTTTTGGGTTCAATTTCACTCAAGGAATAAACATAATAATGAGAAAATATATTTTCAAATGGTTATTGCTTTGGTGTGTTGCGTTTTGTCGCGCAAATTTTATAATTTTGTAATAACAAAGTTGACAAACAGTGCACTAGATCGCCGTGAGTTTCAACATTTCGCAACTTCAAATCGATTAAAAACTGAAATTACAAATATTTAAGGTGCGACTAAAAAGCATCAAAAAACTATTCATTTTTCTCCGTCCTCTGTGCCATGTTTAGACACAAGACTAGACAAGATGCAGGTATAATAATTGAGCCGTGGCATGAGATTTCCAACATTTTGGCATTTTGACATGTGTAGACTCAGACAAGCCTGTGCAGCCTTCTTTTAAGCTTAGAAACTCCAAATGGTGCTCAGTCAGTAGCTTAACAATCATAGAATACTCAAACGACTAACAAAGGCACTGATCAGACTGCGCATATGCGCAGGCTGATCTGAGGCTTTGCTGGTCACACACACCACATTGTTGGAAATCTCATGCACTGGCTCAATTATATTATAATAAAACGTACCTGGATGTGAAGCGTTTTCCACATTTGAAGCCATTTTTTTGTGACGTATGAAACCACTTGATCCTACACCCTGTAGACGGAAGCAAGGATAGCAAACATACAAATCCAGTGCTTAAAGTGACAACTCCATCAATAGAGAGGATACAGTGTTTTGACCAAGTTGACATAATTTAACAATGGCGGTTATTGCGTAAACTCTTTGCCTGCTGGGTAAATTTACAAGTTTTATTGTCGTCTGCTAATTTTATTTTCAAAACCAACTTTTTCGAAAAATTATTTCAAGAATACAATCAGAGCGTCGAACGGTTTGAATACAGATCAGGACCGACTTTCTGTCGGTCCTGATCTTGGTCCAAACTGTTCGCCAAAGTTGTCATCAGACGACATTAGTAGGCAAATAGTTACTTACAGCAGCCACACTTGACTGCTTGTTTTGCTACGCTATAACCTTTAATTTTGTAAACCACACTGCAAACATTAAACATAACACTAAGATTTAAATGCATTATTTTTTAGTACAAGTCAAATGATTTTATATCAGTCGAACGATAATGAGGTCAAACTCCAAAATTAAGAAAAAAAACATTTATACATTTCTGGGCTGATAATGGGACTTTTCGGACCGCCATACTAAGTTTGCAGATAGCACATTTACCCATACACATTGCAGTGCAACTTGTCAAGACACATTTAAACCTTAATGCGCCAATCGCAACTCGTCTGCTGAAATGTTAAAGAAGCCTCTATGGCAAACAGTGTGGATCCCAGTCAGACTAATAGGAGCAGTCTGTTCTGTGTCCACACTGTATGCCTCTATACTTAATTCGCTAGTAATGTTAGGCAATTGTAGCAAACGACTTCAGCAGACGACATTTTCAGATGCATTTTTTTTCTTGGCGCTTTTATGCTTAAAACAGAGCCATCAGAGTAAGACAAGCTACAGGTATATGATATGACACATTGATGAAAAATTGTTTTAAGGACTGGAGCCAGTCTAGTGCAGAACCTTTTTGGTAATTATTGGTGGATGGCCTTTTTTGAGGATCATTTGTGTGATGTTCTGATTTTGGGTCAGAGTTCAAGAGGTCATGTTTTAAAAAGATTTTTTCTTTTTTTTTAGCTCTGGTGGCCGCTTTGTTTGGCGGAGCACAGCCGTCTGGGCAATTTTGATAAAGCGTTTTATGAGAAACATTTGGGTGAATTATTGTAAATTTGGGCCAGCAGTTCAGGAGATGGGGTCATCTATTTTTAGCTTGGGTGGCAATTTTGTTCTGCAAAGTAAAACCGTTTCGGCAAGTTTGGTAAGGGGCATTTCGAAGAGTATTTGGTAAAACTTTTTTTGATTAGGGCCAGCAAATTAGGAGATCTGATTTCGTTTAAAGATGCCTTGTTGGGCAGAGGAGAAGCATTTTGTCAATTTGCTAAGGGTCTCTTGAGGAAAATTTGGGTGAAACTATTTTAAATTTGGCCTAGCAGATCACGAGATAATGTCGCTTCAAGATTTCCTATTTTTTTTTTAGCTCTGCGGAGCAAAACCATTTGGGTAATTATGGTAAAGGGCCTTTGAAGAACGTTTTGGTGAATATATTTTGAATTTGGGCCAGCTAGTCAGGAGATAATGTCGTTTTTCCTATATTTAGCTCTTGTTAGGCCGACCAGGCCCCGAGATTATAAAACTTTTTCATGCTCAACTCAGCTGAGCAATAAATTTATCCTGATAATAAACGTTAAAATGCCAACAATTGTTGGCATTTTAACATTTATTAGCAGGATAAATACAGCATCTGAGAGTTTAAAAGCAAGAAAAAATATTTATCACCATTTTACCATTTATGAGCAATCAAATTTTCGTGCTCAGTTGAGTTGAACACGATTTTGATATAACCTCGGGGCCCGGACTGTTTAGGGTGATGTTATTTTGAATTTGATCCAGCAGATGATGCGACGGTCCATACACATGGAAATGCACCAAATGTGATAGAGTCCAAGCTACAGCAAGATGGCAATAATACAAAGCTTTGGTGTATACAAAATAAAATGGAAATAAATTATGATAAAACTACCTGTATGATCGTAGGAACACAACACAGAACAAAAAACATTCTACCATTAAACATTTGAATTGATGGTAACAAAATTAATGATGTCAAAAAACAGAAATTACTTGGTATCTACATTGACGAAAATCTTCGTTGGACAGATCATATTGACCACCTTTGCGCCAATATCTCATCCAAAATTTCACTATTGAGGCAACTTTCCACATATATCCCAACTGAAGCTCAAAAAATGTTCTATCAAGGATATATTCTACCGTTGATTGACTATGGATCAAGTACATGGGGTACCACGTCAAGAAGTAACTTAGAAAGACTATCAAGACTTCAAAAACGAGCAGCACGAATAATTTTAAATGCACCTTACGATACAGCCTCTTCTGATAGCAATATTTGATGGCTCTTTCCTTTCCCATGTACTGCACCACGATTGTGGAATCATCTACCTGAGGCTGCCAAAAAGGCATCTTCTTTAAGTTGTTTTAAGACGCAAGTCAAACAGTTTATGTTTAATCAATGATCTTAACTTTTACGTTTTAAGACGTAAGTCATACAGTTTATGTTTAATGAATGATTTTAACTTTTATCATGGAGTTTTAAATCATTTTCATAAATTTTAATGATCATTTATCAGCTTTTACGCCTATGTGTACATTGTATTAACTTGACCAAATGCTGCCAGATGTTTTATACGCTCGTTTATAGTTGACATATTCCATGTTTTATCATATGTTTAACTTGTGTATATATGTAAATATGTTTTAGAGGGACGCATGGTAGACTAGCGTTGATCGCTAAATGTGCTGTCCTCTTTAAATAAAGATAAAAAATAATTAATAAAATAATGTCGCTAAACGATTTTTTCTATTTTAGCTCTGGTGGTTATTTTGTTTCGCGGAGCGGAACCTCTTGAAATTTCATTAGAAGGTTTTAGTAGGAACATTTGTGTGAAATTATTATAAATTTGTACCAGTCGTATATGTCGTATGAAGCAAAAGTATACGCGCGACAGACGGCGCACGATGGACCCCCGTCGAGGACTGATCACAATAGCCCCACCCCCTTGAGCCTTTGCCCAAGTAGGTCTAGGTAAAAAGGTAAATTAATAGATTACCTTTCCGTTTGTCACAAGCTAATTGCTAATTGCTAACGTGTCTGGCTACAAATGCGTGTCTGACTGCAGATCCAGGGGTCGCGAGTTCGATCCCGGCCCGGTCCCATACTTTCGTGGAGATTGATCATGAAATGATTTCTACGGTCATTCTCCTCCCTTTCGCTGACTCATTCAAGAAGGGTTGTTGTCAGTTACAAGCGAAAGTATGTGCACAAATTACTGGTTAGCCTGTTTGATTATAGGACACACTCTGAAAGTCAGCCTGTAATGTGGTATTGTTACATGTATTCAACAATGCATTTCGTTTGTGTTGATGCCTTGTGACCCAGTCCAAAAGTTTTCAATCATGTCAGGACATTTCCTGTCTTCTTTGGTTAAACCAGTATCAAGCAGAGAATAAACTGTCTTGTTCAAGGAAACAACACAGTGTCTCCTGTGAGTCTACTACTCTGCCACTGAGGCACTGCATTGCTCATTGTTATGTTTATAACCTTATGATAACTGCTTATTTTATATATTTCCTTATTTTATCAATGACGTAGCATGCAATCAGCACAGGCATTACAAAACAGTGGTGTAAAAGATGCAACAACAATGGCTAGCACAAGTAAGCTCCGAAAAACAACATCAGTAGCTAGTCTCGATGATCACAAGAAAACATCAGATAAGACCAATGACTATCAAGGAAGTGATGTTCACCCCGAGGAGAGAGGTTTAGCCATTATTATCTGTGATGATGAAAGTGGATCAACACAACACTTAGACAAGTACATTTATGATTCTGAAACAAAAACTCTTATATATGTGGATGACACAGATGTAAATTCTATAAACAACGAGAAAGGCAGGACTCAAGCAACTGTGCATGTATGTGTTCCATTTAATGGCACCGTTACTGATAATGAATCTATTGAATTAGAAAATGATTCTGAGAGTGATCCAAATAATGTGGATGACATTAAAAGTGGAAGCGATTTCAGTAGAGAGAAACAACTGTTAGGGCACTTTACTGGAGATGAAACAGGGAAATTGGAGAATGATTTTAATATTCACACTCCTATGTATCACGTCGATGCCAATGGAACTAATAACGAAATACAAGTTTATGAAGATGACTTAGGAAGATTTATGTACCTGACTGATGCTAGCTTCAGAAAGACTTGTTTCCCAGATATCTGGTCAAGGTCTGGTAAAATTAACATTTATAGTTATTGACATTTCTTTGTTATGGTTATAGTTTTAACCAATTTTGTTTTATGTTTTCCTTTGGTGAGTGTTTATTGTATTTAGATTAAATAAAATAGTGACCCCAACTTAGTTATGAAGGAAGGTAGTCGGTATCTTGCTGTGAGAGTAGCGCAGGTAGCACATTTGTATTGTGCATACTACGCTTGACCATACAATATCAGATTTACACTGACATAACGTCATCAATAGTATTATGTCATTAAACAAGTGATATCGTATTGGCCCAGCTACAGGTCTAAAATCAATAGTAGAAGTCCGAGACATAAAAGCTTCGGGTCAATACAGCTAACCTCAGACCAGTAACTGGGCCAATACAAAATCACTTGATTGATAACATACATGTAGCAGTAATAATAGGAGGGATACTGCAACGTTTTATGAAGGATTTTTGTGACTTTTTATTGCTTCTTTTTAATTAATTACTAACACATTAACATGGACTGGCAATGATATTTACAGTCAGATAGAAGTCATAGTATTATAGTAAACCCTGCTTTAAGTGGCCACTCAAATAGAAGACCAAAATAAGGATTCAAGACCGATTATCGCGTAATGGAGGTCAAATGTATCACAGAATGCTGTCGAGCCTCAGTAAGCTACCATTTGTCTTTAAGACTTTTGTTGAGTGGCCACTTAAGACAGGTTTAACTGTACCCTTCAAAACCACTCCAACTGTGGTAAAATCTGTTTAGTGAAGTTGAGTTATAAGATAGGTTTATCTTTTTCAAACCAGTCCTATTAACAACTGAAAACAATATAGATATAACCCTATTGATTTTTAATTCTTTTCTTAACCCTAAATGCGCCAATCACAACTAAAGTCGTCTGCTATTCTCGTCTGCTGAAATGTTTAAGAAGCCTCTATGGCTCCCTATAGGAGCAGTCTGTTCCTGGTCCACGCTGTTTGCTTCTAAACTTAATTTGTCGGTAATGTAAGGCAATTATTTGCAGCAGACGACTTCAGCAGACAACATTTTCAGATGCATTGTTTTCTTGGCGCTTTAAGGGTTAACACGACGTCGGTCCTGATCTGGATCCTAGCTGTGTGACATTCATATTTTACTTTTATAGGTTTTATTTATACAACTTTTTGTGTTTTATAGCTTACATTTAGCTTTGGTTTATTTTTAACATTTCTTTGTGTTTTATCCATTTTTCTATTATGATAGCATTTATTGAATATAAGACCACGTTTTATATTCATACATTTTGTTTGCCTATTACATTATTTCCAAATGCCTTTTCTTTTATCAAAATCATTGTACTTTAAGGTAATAGTAAAACATAATTTTGTTGATTAGAACTAATGAACTACAAACCTGTGTTTTGAATGTTAACAACAAAAGTGCAGATAAACATTCGCATAGTCTGATCAGTACCTCTGTTAATAGCCTTCTGGATATTGTCACAGCTATAAATACTACATTTAACATTCCAAAATGTTAACTAATCTCTGTAGCTGAGTAGGATGTGACCCTCTTGACGATGTTCCAATAAAGCTAAATGAGCCACCACATAAGATGTATTATATCTATCGCATCAATTTGTCGAACAACGAAGGCTCAGACGAGTCTAATTAGATGCACAGACTAACAAGAGCTTTCGATGCTTGCATGATAATTAATTGGGCCTCGACGTGAGAAACCCTGTCTTCGGTGGTTTGCAAAAAAAGACGCAGACCAGCCAGCGCATCCGTGCGGTCTGATTAGCGCCATTGTTATTCGCTTTCTAGAGAGCATAGTAGTCAAGTTTGCTCAATACAAAATTCCACTTTTCTAATTAGTCTCTGTAGCTTAGGACACTGTTTTGAGTCTCGCTTTGTCGGAAACCCCAATGACAGGTTTTGTCGCGATGAGGCCCATATACAAAGCATGAACGTAGATAAAGACTCAGACCAAAAAACCTCTAGCTCCACTGTATGCGTCAGCATTAGCATAAATTAGACGTTTTTTGCGCATATGCGATAAGTACCAAAATCTATTGCACAGGCCCAAATACACGTTAAAACCTGCATGTCCATACTAATATACATGAGCCGCGACATGTGATTTCCACCAATGTGGCATTTTGACAAGTGTAGACTCAAATGAACCTGTGCAGCCTCCTTTTAAGCTTAGCAGCTCCAAATGCACCTTCACCAGCGAAGGTTTGGTCGTATCTACCTTTCGACGAACCCTTCACCTCACGACCCTCAAAATGTATTATTAGCGCAGACTAATCGACCAATGAAACCGCCAGGAAGGATTTTTTTGATAATCCCTTAAGTCTCGATAAGTCCAGATAAGCAAAGATTTTGTTCGTAAAATTATTTATTTATCTTCTATCCTTCAGTTCAAAATTATGTTATGGGTGGTCAAATAACCATCTCAATGTGACAGCACATTAAACATATATTTTAGTTGTTAAATAAGAAAACTGAATGTAAATTTATTATGCCGTCTTATCTGTGTTTATCGATTTTTTGCACAGTTTTCTGATTGATCATATTTATTGTTACTATTTTCGTCTTATGACGTACTCAATCGGAAGAAAGTATCATTGTGAGGCCAAGGGTTAAGATAGCGAATCGCAACCCTTGGTATGACAAGATGCTCCAAATGATGTTCGGTCTGTAGTTTAACAGTCCTAGAATATTCACGCGACTAGCAAAGGCTCTGAACAGACTGCGAGTATGCGCAGGCTGGTCTCAGCCCTTGCTGGTCACACATACCACAATATTGGAAATCTCATGTCGCGGCTCAGATTATCAGAAATGACGATAATATTGGTCTCTTGTTGGTTTTCAGCTCGTCTGATATCACCCTGCTTTACAAAAAGCCTCAGAAGTCGTATTCCGGATCCTACGATGTCCGTTATACAAGCACCAGTCTTATACTGCTCAACAATAAACTTAGGCAGGTAAGACTTAGATGTGTATTTCGCCAGACATAATCCTAATCTTTAGTAAGCTACAGTGGTCGCATTCAGACTCCTACGGTGTCAGCTATACAAGCATTAGTTTTATACTTCTCAACAACCAACTGCGACAGGTAAGAATTAGAAGTGTATTTCGTCAGATATAATCCTACTCTTAAGTAAGCTACAGTGGTCGTATTCAGGCTTCTATGCAGTCCGTTATACAAGACTCATTCTTATACTTCTCAGCAATAAACTTAGGCAGGTAAGAATTACAAGTGTAATCCTACTCTTTAGTAAGCTACAGAGGTCTTATTGGGTCATTTACGCAATCCATTATACTCGCAGGTCGTATTCAGGATTCTACGCTGTCCATACAAGCACCAGTTTAATACTTCTGAACAAAACACTGCGACAGACAAGAATTAGAAGTGCATTCCGTCAGACATATTCCTACTTGTTAGTAAGCTACACAGGTCGTATTCAGGCTTCTACGCTGCCCGTTATACAAGCATCAGTCTTATACTTCTCAACAACAAAGACAGGTTAGAATTAGAAGTGTATTCAGTCAGACATAATCCTACTTTTTAGTGAGCTACAGCAGTCATATTCAGGCTTTAAACTCAATGACGGCTCTTACGTAAAGTTTTAATCAGTGGGTTGGTGCCTGTTGCTTATCTGTAGTTGGACCCATCATGGCTCAACTTGGGGTTTTCCTTAGCTCTGATTATCTGTGAGTCCTGAGCCCTTTTCTTTGTTTCATCATAGTGTGTTAATTTAATTAGAGTGTTTCTCCATGATGATACATTGCATTAGTTAGAATTCTTCCTGTGAGCTGAACATTTCGTGTACTTCAACAACAGCAGAATCTAGGGCGAAGATTTGGTACCAGTAAAATGCCTTTAAGCCCCCCCCCATGGCTTAGGCTGTTGTTCGTTCTAAGGCAGCGGTTCTGTTGTTGTTGATTCGTTGTTGCTCCCATTGTGGGATTCTGTAATTGTTCTATGTTTTGTTATGTGTTACTGGTCAATTCTAATTTTGCAATCATCTTGATGGGGAAGAGAGAGCTGGTTGCTTTGCTAAGTTTGTCTTCCTGGTGTCTTGTGTTGGCTGTTTTGCTCTCTCTCGCGCTGCCATGGGTTTGTCTGCGGTTTGTCATTGTGGTACTTCCTGATCATACTCATTTCCTATTTTTCTACGCTGTCCCTTATACAAGCACCAGTCTTATAGTTCTAAACAACAAATTAAGATAGGTAATAATTAGCTGTGTATTCAGTCAGACACATTCCTACTCTTTATTAAGCTACAGAGGTTGTATTCAGGCTTCTACGCTGTCCGTTTTATAAGCACCAGTTTTATATTTCAAAGCGATTATCAAACGTTATCAAAAACTTTTGGATATAAATTAGATACCATGCGACAGTCAGCATGCCCGGTTGTCAACCCGATCACGTTTTATAGCTATGGTTTGCTCTTTAATAGCACGAGGGTGGGTCAGGCCTTAGACTCAATGATGGCTCTGACGTAAAGCTTTGATCGGTGGTTTGGTGACTGATGCTTGGCTATAGCTGGGCCCACCGTGGCTCAACTTTAGGTTTTCTTTAGCTCTGACTATCTGAAAGTCGTAAGCCCTTTTCGGTTTCATCATAGTGCATTAATTTGATTCTATTGCTTCTCTATGATGAATCATTGCAATAGTTAGGAATCCTCAATGCGAGCTTAACATTTTTTTGTGCTTCAACAACAGCAGCAATTAGGGCGAAGTTTTTGTGCCAGTAAAATGCATTTAAGCCCCCAGTTGCTTTGCCTACAGTCCGTTCTAAGGGGGGGGGGGTGGGGTTCTGTTGTTGTTGATTTGTTGTTGATTGTTGCTCCAATTGTGGGATTCTGTAATTGTTCTATGTTTTGTTGTGCGTTACTTTGTGTCCATTTTAGTTTTGCAATCATCTCGATGGGGAAGAGAGAGCTGGTTGCTTTGCTTTGTTTGTCTTCCTGGTGTCTCGTGATTGTTGTGTGGCTCTTCTTACGATGCCACGTGTTTGTCTGCAGTTTGTGATCATGGTATTTCCTAATCAAAGTAAGTAATGGTGCAAAGATCAGGAATCGATACAATCAAGTACCACACCTGACCCAGGATACCAATGGGAAAGTGACAAACTCACAGAAGACACCACAAACGAGAGCCAAGAGGTCAGCCCTTTCCCAGCAGGTGACCACAAAGCACATATAAACAGACGTGCACAAAGCATAGCAAACACAAGACAGAACAAAAACATAAAAGATCCACAAAAGAAGTACCGCCTTGGAACGGTCAGTAAAATATTTTACTGGAGGGCTTAAACCGGTTTAACGGCGCCAACCTCACCCTTAATTCAGATGTGGATCAAGACACATAGATATTTTAAAATCACTTACTATTTTTTATACTTCACAACAATAAACTGAGGCAGGTAAGAATTACAAGTGCATTCCGTCAGACATAATCCTACTCTTTATTCAGCTACAGGTGCCGTATTCAGGATTCTACGATGTCTGTTATACAAGCATCAGTCTTATACTTTTCAACAACAAACTGCGACAGGTAAGAACTAGAAGTGCATTCCGTCAGACATAATCCTACTCTTTATTAAGCTACAGGTGCCGTATTCAGGATTCTACGATGTCTGTTATACAAGCATCAGTCTTATACTTTTCAACAACAAACTGCGACAGGTAAGAACTAGAAGTGTATTCCGTCAGACATATTCCTACTCTTTAGTAAGCTGCAGAGGTCATGTTCAGGCTTCTACGCTGTCCGTTATACAAGCATTAGTTTTATACTTCTCATCAACAAATACAGACAGGTAAGGATTAGGAGTGTATTCCGTCAGACATAATCCTACTCTTTATTGAGCTACAAAGATCGTATTCAGGCTCCTACGATGTCAGCTATACAAGCACCAGTCTTATACTTTTTCGACAAAAAACTGTGACTAGTAAGAATTAGAAGTGTATTTCGTCAGACATAATCCTACTCTTAATTAAACTACAGAGGTCGTATTCCGGCTTCTGCACTGTCCGTTATACAAGCATCAGTCTTATAATTTTCAACAATAAACTGCGACTAGTAAGAATTAGAAGTGTATTCCGTCAATCATAATCCTACTCTTAATTAAGCTTCAGAGGTCGTATTCAGGCTTCTTCGCTGTCCGTTATACAAGCATCAGTCTTATAATTTTCAACAATAAACTTAGGCAGGTAATAATTACATGTGTATTCCGTCAGACATAATCCTACTCTTTAGTAAGCTACAAAGGTCGTATTCAGGCTTCCGTGCAGTCCGTTATACAAGACTCAGCATATACTTCTCAACAATAAACTTAGGCAGGTAATAATTACATGTGTATTCCGTCAGACATAATCCTACTCTTTAGTAAGCTACAAAGGTCGTATTCAGGCTTCCGTGCAGTCCGTTATACAAGACTCAGCATATACTTCTCAACAATAAACTTAGGCAGGTAATAATTACATGTGTATTCCGTCAGACATAATCCTACTCTTTAGTAAGCTACAAAGGTCGTATTCAGGCTTCCGTGCAGTCCGTTATACAAGACTCAGCATATACTTCTCAACAATAAACTTAGGCAGGTAATAATTACATGTGTATTCCGTCAGACATAATCCTACTCTTTAGTAAGCTACAAAGGTCGTATTCAGGCTTCCGTGCAGTCCGTTATACAAGACTCAGCATATACTTCTCAACAATAAACTTAGGCAGGTAATAATTACATGTGTATTCCGTCAGACATAATCCTACTCTTTAGTAAGCTACAAAGGTCGTATTCAGGCTTCCGTGCAGTCCGTTATACAAGACTCAGCATATACTTCTCAACAATAAACTTAGGCAGGTAATAATTACATGTGTATTCCGTCAGACATAATCCTACTCTTTAGTAAGCTACAAAGGTCGTATTCAGGCTTCCGTGCAGTCCGTTATACAAGACTCAGCATATACTTCACAACAATAAAGTTAGGCAGGTAATAGTCGGGGAACCAAAGTCGCGTATCGTGCAAAAACACACATTTTTTGCACCCGAAAGGTATACGGCTGGAATTTTGTATACTGATAGTCTAAATAGTGCTTGATATGAAACCATTGTATAGCAATGCGACCAGAATTGCATTTTGCAGAAAAATGCATTTTTTGTATGCCACATAGGTCATGTTATGCAATCTTTCATAGCATTGAAATTTTGATGTTTTCCTTATCAATAAGTGAAATAGTGTGCTTTTGGTCTTCATAAGAACCGCCTCATTTTAATAGGTGCATTTAAGTACCAACAACATATGTTTTGGTTGAGAAATAACAAAACTAATTTTCCATTACGCACTCTTATCTGGAGGATGGGTATGAGAAGCTGTTTGACTGTTCGATAACACAATAATACACTATCAAATGCATTTAAAAGTATGGGCAGTTATTTGTGCACCAAATTAATCTTCTTAGGGACATTTTGTCTTAACAAATATTATGCGGTTATATTTCTGCATCTTAGAAGGGGACAGACAGGTTTTTCATGGTGATACGATAAAATAGTTATACGAGTTTTTTCATATTTATTTTACCACTGTTAATGGAATTATTCTTTTCAGTAGATAAAATCCCCTTGGTCCCTACAATGACCCTCCGTTTCAGAGCTGCTGTAAATATGGAAGATAAACATACTTTAAATCTTGATAAATTTCATGTATGTGATAAACTGCTCTTAAGTTGTCCTGTTATTTATCTACGCACCAATTGGCATGGACTAAATTACTAAGTATCAAATTATCGTGTTTTAATATTTTTACTTTTCAGCTACCTTTTCTAGTTTGTCATAGAAAATAAAATAAATTGTCTTAAATTATGTCCCAAACGTCTGTCTAACTGTATGCAGTGTTTAAACACATTCAATTTAAAATTTAATTATTTATGTAAAAATTATACGAATCAAACCACTTCAGCGGGAGGACAAAAGTGAATAAGTAAGCACACAATTTTTTTACGAGATATGCTTCCAAACGATATGTAAATAATTATTAAATGCATTTTTGGGCACTAAATGCAGTTTTAGTGAGATTAGAAGAAAAGAAATCTATAAATTCAATTTTCAAAATGGGGGTGCCCTAATCTACATGCTTTAAAAATCAATAGCAGTATTCTTAGATGACCACCACTGCTTCTGAGGTCTACGCCGATGTTGTATGATTATATAAACTCAATATTTTTCAGTCTTGAACTTTTTTGATAAAAATATATAACATTTTGAAAAATAATATTTTGACATGATCTTGCTGGGCTTCCGTAGAAAGTTGACTGCTCTGGCGTTATGCAAGTCGATCGAGTCTGCTATACTGTATTTTCAGATACACCATAGAATTACCTTTGCAACCATACGAAATCCAGTTGTATACCTTTCGGGTGCAAGGGTTAGCATTTTTTCTACCTTGGTTCCCCGACAATAAGAATTGAAAGTGTATTCTGTCAGACATAATCCTACTCTTTAGTAAGCTACGAAGGTCGTATTCAGGCTTCCGTGCAGTCAGTTATACAAGACTCAGCATATACTTCACAACAATAAACTTAGGCAGGTAAGAATTGCAAGTGTATTCTGTCAGACATAATCCTACTCTTTAGTAAGCTACAAAGGTCGTATTCAGTTATTTACGCAGTCCGTTATTCACGCACCAGTCTTAATAACTGTAGTATTACGAGGGCTGTTCAAATATGAATGCAAGTGGCTTCATAACTTTCTTCACATATATGCTACGACAAAATGGTAATCGTTTCTATAAAGGACTATATGTCACCTTTAAAGTGACACCAGACCTAAAGAAAAATTCAGTATACTTATCGAGTTATGGCCCTTTGAATGAGGGTCACGTGTGTATACTAATAAACTCAATGCTTCGAACATATACAGTGATAGAGACGAGCGTATAGTTTTTCGAGGAACAGGTGAAATTTCTTGAAATTTTTCAGGAAGTATCCCCATATTCTTACATAATGATTCTGTGAAAGTTGCGAAAATCCGAAATGCTTTTGTTAAATTACAACGAATCGTTTTCACTAAAGTCTCTTTATGTTTGCAAATAAATGGTAAACAAAACATCACCTTTCAGTTTTCAGTTAAACTTATCTATAACAAAATGCACGAAGCAACATTTAAACTAGTTTTAACTCAAAGACAATAGGTTGATCGCTCATACTGAGTTGTTGCTACAAATTATTGATGGATAGTGGGTAATTTTTAAACGCTGAAAAGCATTTTTATTAAATCAAAAATGCCTTAAGTGAAAGGGGTTATAGAATTTATACTTATTTTTTTGTCATTACATTGCGGCTTTATTCTAAATTTGAACGTAAACTTTTAGTTTGACCACTAAAGGCATTATTTACAAAAAATGACTCACCTGGTCTTGAGGACTAGACAGATTGAACATATTTTAATTAATGTAAACACGGCATTAAGAAGCAAAAATATGCTTGAAAAATTATATAAAATGGGATAACTCTGTAAATAGAGGAGGAATTACTTTGAAAACTTCCTTATGACATATTTAGCATGTTTTCAGCAAAACGCAAAGAAAACGACACAGCGATGTTTATTATTATATCAGCAGTAGACAACTCAAAATGACGTTTATCATAAAATTAATGACGTCACAAACGTGTCTCTTTACTCAAGATTCAAGCAGGATTATATTTTGTCTTTCCTGCAAGCAATTTTTGGATTGTTACTTAACTTGCATTTAAAATTTGGTTTCATTTTGTCTAAAACTTACAAAGATATGACGCTATATCGCAGATGTACCAAAACGTGCATTGCAATTTGCTTCAAAAAAACTTCAGTATACAAGAATGGCCTTTATATAAGGGTCTGTAACTCGAGAAATATAGTAAGTGTTTCTTTATGCTTGGTGCCATTTTAAAGGTGACAAATAGTTCTTTCCAGAAAGGTATGACATTTTGTCGTAGCGTATATGTGAAGAAAATTATGAAGCTACTTGCATTCATATCTGAACAGCCCTCGTACATCTCAAATGGATCACAGTTTTTCGTTCTTAAAATTTTACCTAAAGGGCTCTTCACCCTTAAAATTTGCATGCGCATAGAAATAGCAAAACCGTAACTAGATTTAAATTTTGGCGGAGAATGATGTCAATCTTACTGCTCTGATATCTTGTAAAAATAAATAACTTAGTTTATGTTGGAATGAAAATACCCGTTTATTACCCATTTTTGTACTGTCGGTGCAATACACCTGAGATAGATATACCAATATTTCCTCATCTATAAAATGTCCATTAGAGATTACAGCAGACGATTATCTTGTCGAAGGCGTCAAATTGTGCGGCTTACGACGCAATTCAAGCTGCTTTTATAGGTCTACGAAAAATGACCTTTCTTTTGGGCCACCATTTTGTGACACAGTTGGAAATATCTGAAACATTATTGACTAGGCTGATAAATTGCCACGCAAGCCAATATGCTTAACGATACATTCAAAACCACTGAAGCATTGTTATAAATTGTCTTATATTAGTATATACATGGCTGTATGTTCAATCGATAGTCATTGATCCGTTTCGCTCAAAGTACTAGAGGGGAACATGATTTGGCCTATAACATTAAGAATGTTAAAATGCCATCCTATCACAGCATTTATAAAAACGCATGCAAACTTCAAAAAAAAAATTTGATTATGTTTTTTGGCTTAAATTAACATTTCTAATTAAATTTAAAATTCGCATATTAGATTTAATGTTACTGCCAAAAAACAGTGTTCCATTTAAAGGGCAATACTGCAGTAGTCAATTTATTATTGACAGCTTATCTTTAGAAGTCTCATTGAATGAAATGCTAACTTAGCGATTGCCTGGTTGTAATGTTGAAGCCAACCCAAAAATGCTATATTAGGAAATATCTGAGCTAGTGAAAAGCAAATAACGAATGTGCTGATCAGCCTGCGCGGAAAGGCTGGTCTACGCCTTTGTTGTTTGTAAGCAACACAGATAGGGTTTCTCGCGTTCATGCCTATGATGTTGAAGCCCAGACTCACACTTGTAAATGTATACGTCGATTTGCTGGTATTTACGCGTATTGCCGGTATTTCATAGACCGGAAGTGGTAGATATTGGTGTTAATGCTATATAGAAAACATGCCATATGCCTAAAGGACTATAGAATAAGATCATTTATAAGTATTAGGCATGCACATGGCGATTTATGTAAGCATTTAGGAATAGACTCGAGTAAATAACCATGTGCATGCCTGATGCTTAAAGATGATTCTATAGTCCTTTAGTCATATGGCAGGTTTTTCTTTTTAATATTTACACCAATATCTACCACTTCCGGTCTATGAAGCACCGGCAATACGCGTAAATACCACCAAATCGACGTATACATTTACCAGTGTGCAGATAGGGTTTCTCGCGTTGATGCCTATGATGTTGAAGCCCAGACTTCTTCGCCTCTGTCTGGCTAGGCGCATGAATAGTGACTGGCTGAACTTTCTAAAACTGAAAGTCTGATTTACTTTCAGGAAATCAATAGACTTCGAAAAAGTGACAAATCGGAGGGCAATGTTCCGTAAGTAAGAAGTTTTGTTACTTTCAAAAATCATGGAGGTTTTCATTAAAATACGACAAACGTATTTTTTTTCTGCGAAACTGAAAAGAGTTTCCACATTCGTGTGGGATTAGAGTTATGCTCTTTTAGTGGATAAACATAATGAGCCGTGACATGTGATTTCCAACAATGTAGCATTTTGACAAGTGTAGACTCAGACGAGCCTGTACAGCCTCCTTTTAGGCTTAGAAACTCCAAATGATGTTTAGTCAGTAGCTTAACACTCATAGAATATTCAAGCGACTTGCAAAGGCTCTGATCAGACTGCGCGTATGCGCAGGCTGATCAGAGGCTTTGCTGGGCGCACATACCACATTGTTGGAAATCTCATGTCGTGGCTCATACAGTGTTTTTAATGAAGCAGAAAATCACCATTTCTGGTCACGCCCTCTGTTTTAATGAGTGATGACAATAGTAGTATGTTAGGAGATTTTATTTGGCATTTATCCATAAGTGCCAAATGTATTTCCTTACCGTGTCTTTTTCCGATTTTAGAATTTCCATGCATATTTTTCATTTCTTTTCAATTTTGAGATTGAAAATCTTGTAAGCAAACCGTGTAGAACCCATGGGCAGATCCAGAGGGAGGAGACAGGGTCCGAACCCCTCCTGGAAAAATCACAAGCGGCTATTGGTTTCCTTAGAAATACTGGCATGAATCCTACTCTAGAAGCTATTGAACCCCTTGGGTCCAATTGCGCCCCGAGATATGCCGTACGGCTCTTTGTTGAAAACGTTGATGACTAAATAAACATAAAACGTTGTTGGGACACCCATGGCGGCATTTTTCTGGACCCAACAGATGCACTGAATGCATTTTAAATCAGACATGGGTGGTTCTCCCTTTTAGAAAAGCGAACCTGTTTGTTCAACATTTATTATCTTGTATCGTTTTGCAAAGGAAAATTTGATTTGAATGTGTTTCCTGCTTCATATGTGATATGTGCTCCCTTAAAGATGTTTATTATCAACGACTTTGCAGAAGGGAATTATATTTAATTCCTGTTTACCCAATTTAGTTTCCTTCCATCCATATTTGGGCCTGTGCACGAGATTTTCAACAATACAGTATGTGCGCCCAGCAAAGCCTCAGATCAGCCTGCGCATACGCGCATTCTGATCAGAGCCTGTGCTTGTCGCTTGAGTATTTTATGATTGTTAAGCTACTGACTGAACATCATTTGGAGTTTCTAAGCTTAAAAGGAGGCTGCAGATGCTCGTCCGAGTCTACACATGTCAAAATTCCACATTGTTGGAAATCTCATGCACTGGCTCTTATACTAGCATTGGTGTTATTATGCGATCAGACCACTTCAAACTTTATTCAGTTTAAGGACATATGCTACTAAATACTTCCTACATTGAAATCTTTTCAATACTTTGCATACAGTTTTTTCATGCATGGACTGTCAATTTATGAAATAAAAAGGATATGTCACCGTGCTCATTTTCTCATAATCTCGAAAAAACCGTACATATTGGACAGATAATCCGAGTATCGGCCATATTTGTATTCGCAAACAAGGTTTAAAAGAGAGTTTTTTTCTTTTTACTTTATTTGATGTCGCCTGATCTATTTATCTGTATTTGGTATGAAGACAATCGGTTCTAATAAAGGGTCAATAGATAATTTGGACATGATTTAGTTATTTTATTTTGTCAAGAAAATGTGGAAATATCCATCTGACATAAGAGTTTTTAAAAACTGCATTGATCTGAAATCGTAAATGGTCAAAAGACCGGACCCAGACAACTTTCCTTATTTCCCAACGCAGGATATCTGCGCGTGGAAATTAGCCGCATATGGCTTTAAGAGTGATTCGCCGCATTTAAAACATTGATGAAAGCCAAAAAAATCTTTCCTTTAACCAATTTCATCATGTTTAATAAAATAATCGTTCTTTTACATTTTCTTTATTTACAGGAGACCACAAGTAAATCCAGAAAGACATAGCAGAGGTAACAGTAACACAGTGTTGATATTTGGTTTTTATCCCCACGCTTTTTTAAAAAAGCGTCGGGGATATTGCAATCGCCTCCGTCCGTCGGTCACGCTATCTCCTCCTAAACCATTGGACGAAATTCAACCAAATTTGGTGTGTGAGTTGCTCACATGAATGGGGCGTGCAACGGCACATTTTTTTGGCCCCGCCCCATTGAATTTCAATTACAAAGTCAATTTCAAATATTTTTAAACCAAACTTTGTGTGTCTTCTCTAAAATGAAAGATATAAAACATATCAGACGGGATTTTCATTTGGTGGCCTGGGTCATGCCTCAGGGGTCGGACTTGGGGTACCGTGGGGGGTTAGGTGGTCAAAAAATTTTTTTTTTCGGAAATTCAACCAGATTTGGTGTGTGAGTAACTTACATCAATGGCACATGCAACGGCACAATTTTTTGGGTCCCCACTCCCTGGGGCCCTGGGGAGGGGCCAAAAAATCAAATATCATTAAATCTCAATCACAAAGTCAATTTCAAAGATTTTTAAACCAAACTTTGTGTGTATTCTCACAATTGAGAGATATAAAACTTATCAGACGGGATTTTCATTCTGTCGCCTGGGTCATGCCCCAGGGTGGGACTTCGGGGTACAGTGGGGGGTTGGGGGGTCCAAAAACGTTTTTTCCCAAATTCAATCGGATTTGGTGTGTGAGTTACTTACTTAATGAATGACACATGCAACGGCACAGTTTTTAGGGCCCCGCCTCCTGGGGCCTTGGAAAGGGGCCAAAAGGTAAATCTCAATTACAAAGTCAATTTCAAAGATTTTTAATCTAAACTTTGTGTGTCTTCTCACAAATGAAAAATATAAAATATATTAGACGGGGTTTTCATTCTGTCCCTTGGGTCATGCATGCCCCAGGGTTTGGGACTTGAGGGTGTTGGGGGGTCAAAAATTTAATTTTATGAACATGGTCATGTGGCATATCAAATTTAAGGGGATGAGCAGTAGACCAGTATTTGTACCCTAGGATCAAACTGGTGACCTTGGGATGGGGTCAAAGGATCGAATACAATTAGATATCTTCGAGAGCGTGGGGATTTGCGATGGCGCGCCATCGAATGTGTTCTAGTTCATACATGCATTGGATAGAAACTGTCTTCGTGCAATATTGAAAAGGATATAGCAAAGCCACACTTATTGGATATATTTAAATACAGTTAATTTAGTCAGCTGTTTATGAATTTATAAACGATGGTATTTTGTCAATAAAGCCCCATTCTCACTGTGCCGGTGTAGCCACGGTTCATCCCGATGCAGGACAGCCGGTATACCGTGATGCACCGGGACACATTTCATAGAAAATGAATTGCGTTCTCACTGTGCCGACGTTACCCCGGTATAGCCCCGGTTCTCGAGAAAGCAAGACGCCGGTTGAGCCCCGGTTCAACACGGAGCACTAACGGTGCAGCACGGTGGAGCCACGGTTCGTGCCGGTATACCCCGGTGTTACCCAGGTTGTTTACGGTGATGTCCCGGTAACTGCCGGTTGCGCCACGGTTACATGCCGGTAGGGCCACGGTTGCGTCCCGGTGCTACTCTACACTATAAAACCAGGATAAAAACGTGGAGCAACATCAGTTTTCTTCTGTCTCTATCGCATAACAGTTATGACACAAATTGGACTGCACAGCCATATACGAGTTACTTGAGGAATCATGATCTGAGTAGCGAAAGCAAAATTGCCTAGTAACCTCGCAGCTCAGTTGCATGACAAATAAGCAGAAGCAGACCTGTTTTCTTACGACGAGGTTTAAATGTTGTTGATCTGGGCCCAGAATTACAATGCCTCCTTAAAGTTAAGGAAGACTTAATTTAAGTCTTGATACTTCAACATGTACATTAAATGCTTAATAAATTGCCAAGACCGATGCAGTACTCATGGTCAAAGATATTGTGATCTACAGAAAAAATGAAACTATTTTGGTTTTAATCAGTTTGGAAACGTTATTTTTCGCATCCTGGAAATTCAATACTTAACGTAAGTACTCCTTAACTTCAAGGATACATTGTTATTCAAGGCCCAGATTGTCTTGCTTTTTCGTAAAAATATATAAACACTTTGAGCGGGGCATGTGATTTCCAACAATGTGATATTTTGAGAAGTGTAGACTCAGACAAGCTTGTGCAGTCCCCAATTAAGCTGTAAAGTTGTTTTGTCAGTAGCTTAACAGTCATAGAATAATCAAGTGACAAGCAAAGGCTCTGATCAGACTGCGCCTAGGCGCAGGCTGATCTGAGGCTTTGCTAATGGCAACTACCACATTGTTGGAGATCTCATGTCGTGGCTCATATATGCTTGACTCTTCAGTAATTATAAGTGCATTTGTTCATATTTAGCTTTGTAAATGAGCACATTTATACTGCTGACAATTTAACCAACTTGTGACGAATGGACTTTCCATCCTTATCATTTGGATGAATCTAATTTCATTTTAGGTGCAGCAGGAGTGATTTTTCATTTTTATTTTGCATTTTATTACATATACATAGGCAGTGGAACCACACGGTTTATCACGGTGGAGACACGGATGTTCCCGGATTACGGCGGTATCGCCCCGACGCCGTCCCGGTGGAGACACGGTTGCTCCCGGCGTCTTCCCGGTTTATCACGGTATTTGACAGCCTTCCCGGTTACTCCCGGTGAGTCCCGGTTGTTTTAAACATTTTAAAACAACCGGGGACATGAGCCGGTTTAATACGGTTCAACACGGTTCATACCGGATCTCCAAGGTTGTCCACGGTGCCGCCACGGTTGTGACACGGTTCATCACGGTTCATCCAGGATCATCAAACCGGGGTGACCCGGCACCTTAAACCGGGACAGTGAGAACGGGGCCTAAGGGGTTGGTCTTTTCTCCACACATTTTATTATTAGTTTAAACACATTTTTTTCTATGAACGATACAACGAAGCATAGGAAATACATATGGCCATGTAAAGGGTCTGAACGAAAGCTTAAAACTTAAAGCTTTCATTTCCCTATAAAGCTCTTGGGATTTTTTTCCACGAAACTTGAGGCCAAATTTTAGAAGCAGTACACAATCAGCTGGAAATAGAAAAAATCGATTTTCTTGAAAGTTTGCCCATTTTTTACTTCTGTCCAAAGATGAACAAAAATGCATACATTTTTTTTCAATTTTTACACTTCCGTTTCCATGGCAACCACGATTTTCTATTTTTAGCACTTTAGCTATTTTTAGTTAAAAATACTATATTTTGAACTGTCCTACCAAAGAGGCAGCGTGGCAAATGTTTGTGTTTGTGCTTCCTAAAATAAACATGGCTAAGTAATTGACCCTAGTACTAATTTTGTAGCTTTTCCGTTACCATGACAACGCGTGCTAGCATCGACTTTTATATGCCATTGTGCATATGTCAATGCCCTGAAAATTTGAAACTTTCAAAATCAGTTTTCTAAAAAGGTCCTCTATCATTTTCTTTTTGTTTTCTCTCAATTAGTTTACCGATGCCTTTGTGTCAAATATACCCTTCAGAGCTCCAACTGAATAAAGCCAATACCTCCGATACCGAAACCGCATTTTTAGACTGGTATTTGTCAATGTAAGTAAGGGTGCAAAGATCAGGAGTCGATACAATCAAGTACCACACTTTAAACGATAGACAGCACAAAATGGAAGATTTCAAACAAAATTGTCAGGCTTGCAAGGAATAATGTAAGAACAAAAAGTAAGTGAGTATCACATACTACAGACCAACCCACAGCACCACAAGGAGGAGCCATTTTAGTCATAACATTTCAATGATTTGAGTACCTAAATGGGTGAGTCGGTGACTGTTTTATCTTACTCCTTTGTAAATCACAAATTTTTATTTAGTGGTTTACTTTATATTTACAAAACATCTGGTGTGGATCTTAATTACAAATTACTTGAGTATTCAACATATTTTACAAAACAACATGTTTGCAAATCCGTCTGTACATTTTCGTAGTTAAAACATTAGTTTGATTTATTCTCGACAATAATCATATGGTTACAATAATCATAGGGCTACGTAAGCACACCCATTTAACCAACATCAAACCCCTTTGTTGCCAGTTTTATAAAAATTAATGCTTGCTGTCCAGCCAATAAGAGAAAAATACTTTAAACACAAGAACGTTTAATGTAAAATATATGGCTATTTGGCTTATAAATGTACATTTTAAACACCTTTTGTGGCAAAAGGAAGTTCTAATTGATATAAATGAACTGCCTAGAAATAGCCTTAAATTTTGGTGTATCTGATAATATGGTAGTTGCACTTTTTCAGTATGTTGACATATGGGCATCGGTTACATGTAGCTATTAATTGAGAGAAACCCCCCAAAAAATGATAGAGGATTTTTTTTAGAAAACTTATTAAAAAAATGGCAAATTTTTATGACATTCTTGACAACGTTTCAGAAAGATTATATTAATTTCTATTTCCAAGCCATAATTGAGATCGTCTGATGCAATCAGATAGTGACTATCAAACATTGACTTTATGCAATCTGATTACTAAGTAAAGAATAAGGCAAAGATCAGGAATTGATAAATTAAGTACCTGATCCGGGAAACCATTTGTGAAAGTGACAAAACAAAACAAACATCACACATGAGAGAGCCAAGAGGTCAACCCTTTCCCAGCAGGTGATCACAAGGCTGCAAGAAACAGACAAAATAGCATAAAATACAAACATGAAACATAAATACATGTAACAAAAAGGATCCACAAAATAAGCACCGCCTTGAGCGGTCAGTAAAAAAAAAGTACTGGAGGGCTTAAACATGTACCAAGACACATAGATGTTTCATTTGCATAAAAGATTCCTAACTTATCAATTCATCATCTCCAAGTACATACTAAGCAATTTATAAAAAAGGATGTAAAACAACGATAAGGACTCAACAGTGCATACAACTGAGTACCGTAGTGTATACTTTTAAAGACACGCTATTAGGTAAATTATATGCAAAAAGTAACAGTATTGTATAATATCTTCCTCAGTATGAAAATCCTCTGCATAGTTTCACTTTTAATATGTATTTAACAAAGCTACTGTCCTGCCAGCCAAGAGTGACAGTGACGTCGTGTTTTGTATTCATTTGTTAAGTAAAACATTACCTTCTACACTCCACTTCAGCTAACGCGAATCGATAGATCACCTGTGTATTAATCCTATCCTGCGGATAGGATTAGTACACAAGTGATCTATCGATTATAGGCTCGGATAACTATGTAAACAAACATGACGTCACTGTCACTCTTGGCTGACAGGACAGTAAACGCATTTTTAAAATAGTTTACGTTTATGCTGTCATTTTAGCGCCAACAAGCTGTTCACTGGACTTCCATCTGCGGTGCAATGAATCTTCCACGCCGAGATTTGAGCCCTCCAGTGGAATGCGTTGGTTAAAAACTATGACCCCCGCAAGATTTCTTGGTATGCTATTAAGTGACATAAACTTATGATAAAAATTCTAAAAGTCCCCATATGATAAGATAGATAATTATATATGAGCCATGGCATGAGCTTTCCAGCAATGTGGTATGTGCGACCAGCAAAGGCTCAGACCAGCCTGCGCATACGCGCTGACTGATCAGAGCCTTTGCTAGTCGCTTGAATATTCTATGACTGTTAAGCTACTGGCCGAAATATGGAGTTTCGGTCAGTAGTTTACTGACTGAATTTTGGAGTTTCTAAGATTAACAGGAGGTTGCATAGGCTCATTTGAGTCTACACTTGTCAAAATGTCAAATTTTTGGAAATCTCATGTCACGGCTCATATGATATGTAGCTATTGATCTGCACAATGCGTTTGATGTGTGTATTTGGTCAAGCTGTAGAGTAAGAAATTAGAACTGACTCTGTCAATCACCAATCAGGTGGCTTTCATATAACAGACATAGCATTTTATGAACCAATGGTTTACAAAACAGTTCGTGCTCTTAAGGTAAGTGACTATGATCAGGAAATACCGCAAACACAAACCACAGACTGACCTAAGGCACCGTGAGGAAGAGCCACATAACATTTACAGCAACAAGACATCCAAAAGACAGTAAAAGCAAAGCAACAGGCTCTCTCTTCCTCGTCATGATGATTGCAAAACTAGAAAGGACACAAAGTAATGCATACTAAAACAAAGACCAATACAGAACCCAACATGCAATGGGAGGTACATAAATCAATGGATAAACAACAACAGAAACAACGCCTTAGAACGGACAACAGCCTTAGCTACCAGGAGGGCTTAAATGCATTTTACAGACATAACATTTATTCTCCTAGAAATGTTCAAATGCCAACAATTGTTGCCATTCTAACATTTGATAAGCAGAATAAACACAGTATCTGAGAATTTTTAAAGCAAGAAAAAAATATCATTTCTCATCACTTTTGTTTTTAGGAGCTGTTAAAATTGAAAAAGATCTCTGAACCAGATCTGCCACTCTACATTTGTACAAACTTTGTAAAAGTTCCAATCCTATGGGATATACTGAAGCCTATTGAGATCATTTTGTCTTAGTTCTTAGGTATAATGAAAAGTGTTTTACGTCTTATGTATTGTGACTTGCTTATAAGCACTTGATAAAGTAACATTAAAGCCGGAAAACTATTAACAGTTTAATAATGGACGATGTTACAGATGTTGATTATTAGTAAATAATGCTTATTTAGAAAAAATTAGTACTTTTGTGGGTTTATTTTTGTCTTTTGTCATGGGTTTTTTGTCTGACGTCTTAGGTATTTTGTCTTATGTCTTTAGTCGTATGTCTTTTGTCTTAGGTATTTTGTCTTATGTTTTATGTGAGTTGTCTTATCTCGCAGATATTTTTTGTCTAATGATTACATAATTATCTACGCTATAGTATGTTCGTTATTAACCACAGATTCAAATAAAAAAACACACATACAATTCACTACACGTTCAGAAAATGTATATACATGTATGTTGCGAAGGAAATACGACAAAAGACCAATAAAGAGGTTATTTTTATATAAGCTGCATTTATTTTTTTTAAAAAAAATCATCTTTAACATCGTCCATTATTAGATCCCGCTTTCTTGTTTACTTTATCTTGTACTAAAAAGCAAGTCATACTACACAAGGCGTAAGATAAAAGACATTATACGTTATACAAAAAAACTAAGACAAAATGGCCCCAATAGGCTTCCGTACTAAGATACGTTTATGTAGCCGATTGGGTTATCAGCGCGAGAATAACTGTCTTCTGAGCTTTCCACCAACCAGTCTGGAAAAGTTAGACAAATGAAACTTTGTGTATATCAAATTTTACATTTATACATGTACTTTTTAGAGAGTGAATAACAAAGGGGCTGATCTGACTGAGCATATGCTCAGGTTGGTCTACGACAGGGTTTCTCACGTTGCAGCCGTCTAGTAGCTACTGTCCTGCCAGCCAGGAGTGACAGTGACATCATGTTTTGCTTACAAAGTTTGGGACTTAGAATCGATAGATCACTTGTGTGTTAATCCTATCCACAGGATAGGGTTAATATACAAATGATCTATCGATTCGCATTAGCACAAGTGGAGTGTACAAGTCATTGTGTTACTTAACAATTGTGAACAAAACAAGACGTCACTGTGACTCTTGGTTGGCATGACAGTAGATACTTTAACTGTAATGATTTGCCTAAATACTGCAGTTTGACAAGTTATTTAAAACGACTAGGTAACAATACACATATCATGAAATGTAGAAGGCATGGTTCAACCTATTTTTATGTTGTTTCAGAAAAGTATTCTGTCAACCAAAAGCGTCACAGGACCTGTATACCAAGCCGTGAACCAAGCATTTTCAGTCTAGACATTTCACCCTCACATAGTAGTGCTGAACTAAAAAAGGAGAAATCCAATCCCAATAGAAGTAGTGCTGGTACGCCTTACAAGACAAAGCAGAAGAAAAAAGATGCAGCATCAAAATAGAAGAAACTTACTGTAAATTCGTAAATTTTCGCGAGGGTTGTATTTTCGCGCACTTCGCATATGCGAAGTTTCGTGTGAATAAAACCCCTCGCAAAATGGCGAGATCACTCTATCGTTTGTTAGTATGGCTAAATCATGCCCTAGTCATGATTTTTAATGTTACAAATATGCCTTTAACGCTATTCGAGAAAATAACATTCTCGCGAAAAATTCCGAATTTACAGAAATGTATCTTTCATAAGCGTGGCTCTAACGTGGCTGATACGCACGTGCGTGATGATATTTTGAACACATTCAGGATAAATTCCCTAATGTGGCAATAGTGCTTCCCCATATCGTAAGGGATTGCTCTTAAACGATAGAAGTCGCTCCCTCCAAGGGCAAATTCTTTCTTTTACACATAGAAGTCCCGATTTTTAAAAGCGACACAATTGATGAGCCACTGCTCGTTCTAGTATCCGCCATTGATGAGCGTGACTATTTAATTTCTCTGGCTACGCCCTTGTTAGAGAGAAAACGCATTTGTTTTGGAAGACAAACTTCAAGTATAGATTTGGCGTAGAAAATAACATAAGAGCTCGCAGAACCCTTCTCTTTAAAACTTGAATCAGTAATTTTAGATTAGATATTTAAACGATTATGTTTTCAAAGGTACAGCAAAGTAAAAGAATATGTTTGTTTTAATGTAAATAATATTTCTGAGGTAGAAGATGAGCAACAGTTGTTATTGTAATGCTCTAAATTTACAGATATAAGATGAGCTACTTTTAATCAGGTAACAAAATACTGTCTAATGATTGACTCGTTGGACAGTACAAACACATTCATCTGCCGTTTAAATTCCAGTGGTTTGGCAATTTAAGATGTAAAATATTTTTAATTCAGCATATAAAACACGTTTAACGTAGATACAACTAGTTATACTTGTTTTTAATGCGACGTCTGCTTGGATAACGTCAAAAAATTGCGACAGTATAGTTTAGCACAAACATGTGCGATAACGGGCTTGCATTGCTCTTTGAGACGAAACTGCAGAAATACATTAGATTGGGATAACCATGTTCAAAATAAATATTTTGGGAGGTATGTCGTCGGATATACGGCCGGAAATCATGTTTTATGGCTCCGCGCATCGCCGTAAAGCTAAATTTCCGACCGTATATCCAACGATATACCTCACCGAGTTTTAAATACATTTATCCCTTTAACATGACAAATATCATAAAATGCATATTATAGTTTCAAAGATGCTTAGTAATAAGGCTATTCTATTTTTCTTAAAAAACAGGTAAAGCATGATTTTTCACTGCTACGCGCACATGCAATAGTCTGTGGTAGGTTCACTATAACTGTAAACTAAGACTACCTGCACGCCAAAAATCAAGGTAAACTTACCTGTGTTTGTTTACATCGATTCTTATCTATCTTTAAAAGTAGAGGTAAAATTTGTATAGAGTACAGTGACGTCACTAATTATAACTGTAATCGGAGAGGTCTATTGACAATAAAAGGTAATCCCGCATTCAGACAGGTAAACAAACGAGGATATTGGTAGTAAGTAATACATTAAAGCTATCGCTGGGTGTCACACACCAGTGGTCCAGTGGTTACGTAGCGATATTAACATATTCATACCTGTATTTTTCTGAGGGGGTTCGAATCCCTGAGTTTTTATTTTCTTTTTTTTTCTTTTTCTTACTCCTTCAGTGGGCAGTTTGAATTACCTAGCGCTGTAACAACAGTGGCGGATCCAGAAGGGGTTCAGGGGGCTTCGGAACAGATTATTTCATTTTTAAAGGGATATTCAAGAAAAATGAGAGATCATCTGCAAATCGACCCCCTCCCTAATTTATCTGAATCCCATCTCCTGGATCCTTGAACAAAAAGGCTTATGTTGATAGTTCAGGCTTTACAGGAAAACCAGTTAAAGGCGAGCGTTTTAACGACCCATGAAGGGTCTAGCAGACGTTAGTGTATCAGAAAACTATGTTTGATCGTTATTATTGCATAAAGTCATATTGTCACTTGAAAACTTTGGGAAAACGCTTCGAAAAGTTCATTTTTGCATTACTTTAATGGCGCGCAAAAGGATGAAGGATTCGTAGGTTTTAAAAAAGCCTATTCCAGAGCAAAAACTTACGTCATCCTAACGCCACTGAATTACGTTCATTTCTATACACGCTACTGTTGATTATGTCAATTTTTGTGACGGCCTAGAATGCGTATATGTAAAGTAGAAAAGCCGTGCATCAACAGCACGTAAATTGCCTGATTAATACATGGGTTTTTGCCGGTAAAAACACGGTTGTTAATAGCGTGCGACACGGGTTTTTATGCAATAATTAAAGTTAAAATGAGTCTTCATCTACATCCACACAGTATGTTGTGTATGCGAGCGGCAAACGCTTGGGTGAGTTTGCGTATTTCTGCACGCTCACCTGATCCTTTGATGCTCAGTATTGCGATCAAAATCTCACTATGCTGGCATTATTTTATGAACTTTTTATATTATATATATATTGAAATAAAATAATATTCGTTAAAAACATTAAATATAAAAATTGAAAAAATAAAATATTAAAAAAATTAAAGAAAAATACACAAAATAAGAAAATATCTAGAATAAGAAAATACACAATGGAAACAAATGAAAAAAATAAAGCATATCAATAAGCCTATAAATGCTTAACAATGGGATTCGAACCCTTAACTTTTTACATAGCTCACGTGCATATTATTACAGTTGCCTCTCTTCCTACTGAGCCACCGAGGATTTACAAGCCATGATCATTATTTATCGCTAAATCCGTACAATTGTTTTACCTGCAGTGTTATTATTTTTTCTGAATGAACTTGCATGAATGAATAACGGTATTAAGCTGCTACACCTGTTTTCTATTGGACTCTATCCATGACGGACAATACTCTTACTGTGTGAGATCTATACCATAATGTCTTTGTTTGGGTTTCTACAATAGATTAAGTTTTGTATTTATGTTGAACCTGCTCATGAAAGTATTTTGTAAATGCCTCAAATAAGATGAGATGAAACAATAAATTGTATTATTTTGTATTGTTACGGTTTGCCCTGAATAATAAAGTTGTCGGTATAGGAATGCATGTGCGGATCCAGAGGTGGGGACAGGGGGTCCGGAATCCCCTCCCCCTTTGAAAAATCACAAAAATATAAGATTTCTAAGCAATATTGGTCAGGATCCCCTGAAAAATCACAAAGCTGGCAAGCTAGCATTGAAGTTGGGCCCTCAACTGCACGCCAGCGAAATTTCAATAGCGGTTTGTTGATGGGCCGATAATGGCCCACTTATAGCGTATTAGGTTCCTCTCTCCCACTCATCAACTTAAAAAACGTGTCAGTTGGAAAAGAGTAGGACCCCCTCTCTCAAAATTTTCTGGATCAGTGCATTGGAATTTGCCCAGTATGGTCACATTCTTAGCTTTCTCTCAATGTGTATGTTAAATAAAAGTCAAACTGTCTTTATTTGGACAAAACCTGACAACATACATTGTCGGGTCACCATCGGTCCGCCAGCAAAACGCCATTTAAATGGCGTTTGGCTGGCGGGCCGTTGGCGGCCTCCTTGTAGATGTTTGTTGTGAAGAGACTATAGTGAAATCAGAAATTCAGTGGACATCGTTTTTCTTTTTTAAAATGTCTTTAATGATATCAATTTGGACTGAAATTGTGCACATGCATATAATATATCACCGCCTAATATACAATTGCATGTTTGGACATTTAAGATTGGAAAATAAGTCTGGAATATCTTGCAAAATAAAATAACTTAGTCGTTTTCGATTTAGAAAACTCCTCATTTTCCCTCAATGTATTCATATGGGTGGCACGTGGTTTAATTACCATGTTTACTATCGTATATCAGGTTGTATGATAAAGAAAACGGTCACCAGCAGGATAACTCTTGGTGTATCTACATACACACTGCAAATGCTTTGAAGAGACTGTGCAAATAACAATTCTGTCCGAGTTTTATCATATTTCACGACAATCAAATTTCGCATCTTGCTTTCTAAGCGTTCATGGTAAAATGACATTAAGCAATTGGACTGCGACTGAGAAAAACTGTCTTCGGTGATTTGTAACAACAATGGCGCAGCTCAGCCTGCGCATCCACGCAATCTCATCCGCAACTTTGTTATCTGCATTTTGAAAATGTCATATCTAGACTCGCTACGAGCGAAACTTTAATTTTCTAGCTAGCCTGCTAGGCCGAGGAGACTGGTGTGAGACTCGCTTTGTCGGAAACCCAGAAAACAGGTTCTCTCGCGTCGTGGCATCGTATCTCGACAGCTCTAGAACAAATATTACAGGGCAACAGATAATAATAATTTAAAAAAGAGGAGTCTATTCATTAGATATGGGCCTCGTCGCGAGAAAACCTGTCGTCGGGGTCTCAAACAAAGTGAGACTCAAACCAGTCTCCACAGCCATAGAGACTAGCTAGAAAATCGAAATTTCGATTGTAGCAAGCTTAGATATGGTGCTTTCTCAAAAACGAATAATAAGGGCGCTGATCAGACTGTGCGTATGCGCAGTCTGATCTGCATCTTTGTTGTTCGCAAACCTCCGAAGACAGGTTTTCTCGAGCCGAGGGCCATATGTAAACAGGGTCACATCATTTGGGTCTGCTCTACATCGTCTAATACACAAATTATTCGTAACCACAGTCCACAGAGCAGGGGAACGGCGGGGACTTTGATTTTCTTGTTGCAGGTCCCTGGCATGCCCCTGTACTAACAGCTCATTTGCCCGGCTGGGGCATGGTTACACATGGCTGATGTGCATATTTTATTTCGCCTTTATGCACTAGTCATTTGTGACCACTCCCCCCCCCCCAGCCCAGGGGAACGTCGAGGACTTTCATGTCGTGACTTTCATTTTGTGTCTGCAGTTCCCCATAGTACTTAACCACCACACTGTGGGGACAGCTAGCTTGCAAAACCATGACACTCTGTTATTATACTGCACTGCCATGGTTGCCTATGTCTATCAAACCCCTACATTTCTTCCGGGTAAAAGTAAAATCACAGCACATTTGCCATGCTATTCCCGCCCTGCTCAGTGGCTTGGGTGAAGCATCGGTTACAAATGACTGGTGCATAATTTATAGCCTATATTGCACTTCACATGAAAATTTAGTTCTTAGCCACCTCCAAAAAATATAATGACCCCAAACACAAAATATGACATCCGCTGATATATTTTCCAACCTATTTCCAAGTTCATTCCCAGCCCATCACTAGTTTCTCTTTCTTATCTCAACTGTTAAAGGGCTGAACGAGCATTATTTTTATTGGATGAGTCTATTTTCACTTGGATCACACCTACTGGGTGAGCCCTGTTATCTTTTTCTCCCATCAATTATAGTTGCCCGTGATTACGATGCATATTCTGCATTGCCTGGTGTCAACAAATCAGTATTTGAAATAAACAGAAAGAAAACTCAATTAATTTAATAAAACAAGTTGGGAAATTGTTTACAATCTGATGATCAGAGGGATAAAACTTTTAAGGAGCAGGGAACACAGAAAATCAAGATTTTGAATCGAGGAACAACGGAACACAGCGATTCATTTCACAGGAACAAGCGGATGGGTACCTACTGGGAAGGCCTCGATATTTTCTTGTATGCCAAAATTCTGTGAGCCCAAACTATGGCCATAATTTGCATTTGGTGGAACTATTTTGATATGATAAGAAACCCTTCTCCTAACACGTTACTTCGTCTTTCAAAACTGTATAATTATTCATCGATAGTCAACTAAAGGCAGCGATCCGTACAAAGGTGCGTTTAGGGTAAATTGAAAAATGCAGATGCTCAAATGAGGACTAATTCCATCATATCACAACCCAACTGGCAATACCTTTTGTAACGAAAAAAATATCACAAATTAGGCGGTGTATAGATGTATTAAATTCTGATGTTTATTGTGCGATTAGTCTGCACATATAAAGATAAACGCAAAAAAGCGTTGTTCACTGAATTCCTGTACGCACTATAATGTCGATCTTGATATGGTTCCTAGCTACTTTTGTCTTATGGCAGCTCTATAATCAATCTATTCTATTTCTTACTGTGCAACATTAACTTAAAAGTACATGTACAAAATTACGTGTGAACCTTATATTGGACCCAGACCAGCGTGTGCATTAGCTTGTCCGCTCAAAGTCGTCCATGTTAGCATTAATAGTGCTCATGGGATGTACTTTAGGACAAGATTTTCACTGACCTATCATCACCAACTTTCTATAAATGTTTTCACCTACATTCAAAAGATTGGCAACAGATTGCTCGATACATTATGTTAAGACCCCGCGGACCAGGCTTTAGCAAAAAATCGTTTTACTTATTTACAAATCGAAATTTTCTGGTTTTGTTTCTTTTTGTATACTTTTCTTTCAAGCTGTGGACATTCCTTTCAAGCGAGCACAGCTTGTAAGCGATTGAATATTGCCATGCCTTTTGATATTCTAAACGCTCTGTTTGTTCCTTAGAATGTGTTTTTTTTCTAAGAGCTAATATGAAATTGCCTGTTTTAAAGAGCTGTTTACATGCTTATTATACTGGAGAGAAGTAAATAAAAGTGAATGCACACAGCGGGCACATAAACTTTAAAACAACGTTGTCACAATGCCAATGCGACGTCATGACGTCGCATCGACGTTGGTACGACGTTGTTTAAACGCCATCATCCTCGGTAACCCAGGCGTGACCCATTCCGTACCCACTGCATTCATTACGGAATGTGTCACGCCTCGGTTACCAAGGATGGGGACAAGGGAAGTTTATCGCACACAAAAGCCAATATAGCTTTTGCATCAGCCTAAACCTAAGTCAAAAAGGGTCATAACTCAGTTAAAATTTTGTGGCTGACCTCAAAATTCGAACTTGAATGTATGATGCAAGAGTGTAAGTATTGACCTGATTTAAACAGTTTCCGCAGAATTTGATAAAAAAAAATGATACATCTCAATTAGGTATTGATAAGTCTACCTCCAAACGAAATAGGGCTCTGGTCGGCCTATTGATGTATGAGCAATCAATTGAAATAGGTGCATTTATTCAAGCAAAATAGTTTTTTCGAAAAACCTCGCTCAAAATCATATCTAAACATCATTTATCAGAAATGTACCTGTTGCATGAGAAAGATCAATCCCTTTCCTTCTATTATGCCAAACGATAGCCCTCATTTCCCTTGATCTACCGAGTTATTGAAGAAAGAAGATGGCAAATGAGTCAAAATATGATAACGTTAAGCAGAGTTACCTACAATCCATAAATGATACATGTACCTTTAGCACAGTTTATATACAAAACATGGTAACGCTTAGCACAGTAATATATCTTATTTCAATATCGTCATGTTGAAAAGCTTTTTGCTTATGGCTTTTGCTTATGGTTCTTGCTTTTGCAACACAAATCAATTGTTTAAATTATATCGATTAGATCCATGTATACATGTGTTAAACAAATGCAATTTAGTTCCAAATAGTGTAATACAATCATTTTTTTTGTCTTCGTCATTGCTTCCAAATGTAAGTAATGTAAGAAAATAGCACAATTATACATTACAGACAAACCCATGGCACCGTGAGGAAAAGCCACAGAACACTAACAGTAACAAGACATCAGTCATGGTAGTTTCACTATCATAAGGCCAGAATTTTTTAATAAGTTGATTTACGAACCCTCCTACTGTAATTTTCAAGGAAGTAGGAAAAAAACAAAATTTCATTTCTAAAAAAAAAAAAATATTTTATCCTCCGACTCTAAAAATTATTTGTTTTGTTGAAAAAAAAATTGAGGTTCTGTCTGTGCAATTTTGAGAGTGACACTGTTAAAAGTGATTGTCCTGTCAAGATTTTTAGGAAAATGATGAAATGTTTAAAGATTACCTTACTAGTTTTACTGTTTTTCTGGAGATATTGAAGAGAAAAAAAAGAAAACAAAGATCTGAAAAAAAAAAAAGCTTTGAAAATGACCAGTCAACTGGTCATTTTCAGAGCTTTTTTTATTTTTTTTCGCCCCCCCCCCCCCCTGACCCTAGATCTGAAAAAAATTCCCGTAAATCAACTAATAAAAAAATCTCGCCTAAACACATTATCAACACCATGTAACAGTATCCCACATTTTGACAGAATCATGATCATGTTCTGAAAGATATGCATTGAATTGGGTTCATCCGGCACCTTCCTATGGGTGTATTTGAATTATCTCCTTGTTATATCTTGATTTATATGTTCTAGGAGATGATGCATTGATAAGTTAGGGGTCTTTCATGCAAATCAATTACCTATGTGTCTTGGTCCACATCTGAATTAAGGGTGAGGTTGCCGCCGTGAAAGCGGTGTAAGCCCTCAAGTAAAATATTTTGTTGACCGTTCCAGGGCGGTACTTCTTTTGTGGATCTTTTATGTTTTTTCTGTCTTGTGTTTACTATGCCTTTGTGCGCGTCTGTTTATATGTGCCTTGTGGTCACCTGCTGGGAAAGGGCTCACCTCTGGGCTCTCGTTTGTGGTGTCTAACTGTGAGTTTGACGCTTTCCCATTGGTATCCTGGGTCAGGTGTGGTACTTGATTGTATCGATTCCTGGTCTTTGCACCCTTACTTACTTTTACTATATGTGTCATTAGTAAGCCATTGGTTAAATAAATGAGTTGATTAGCAAGCGTTTGTCATTTATCGCATTTGCGAGAAACCCCACTGCTTGCACACACGCAGTTCTAACGTAGATTGAAATCAGGCCCCAAGGTTATAAAACTTTTTCATACTCAGCTTAGCTGAGTACTAAATTATCCTGCTCATAAATAATCGTTGGCATTTTAACATTTATTAGCATGATAAATACAACATCTGAGAGACATAAAGCAAGATACTTCTTTATTTGTCGGTATTTTAGTGTTTATGAGGCAGTTGAAAGCTAGAACGTGACATCGAGCTACCAGGGGGGAGGTACACTAATTTGTTCTTCATACGTAGGCTCAGGCTCAGCATCTACCGTTCACCCCCCAAAAATATCAAGAATGTCAAGCACCCCAAAAAAATCTAAAAAATTTTAGCTACCAAAAATATATCCCCCATTCTGTACCTTGACCTTAAGAAAAGACCCTAAAATGCCTCTTTAAACAACTCCCTAGATACCATGTGGAGTGATGAATCATTGGTGTGTTTCCACCCACTGAGAAATATCTTTATACACATAGCGTAGGTTATCTTCTTACACACTGTGCACATGGACGCTTTAAAAATTCTCTAATTATCATGTGATGCATCGCTGGGTTGTCTCCCTCGATTGAGAAATATCTTCATACACAAAGCGATACTCATCAACATTATTTAACCTTTTACACACTGTGCACATGGACGCTTTAAACAACTCTCTAAATATCATGTTATCTCCCACTTTTGCGGATGTAAGATAGGCTGTCCTCTCATGTAAGAAAATTCTACCTTACATAGTTTAAACATATTTTATTGCCAAATATGATACAGCAATGGGGATTGGGTCACAAGTTCTCACAACATTAGTACGACCCTTCCCCTACATTATACACATACAGAATATAGCTTATAAACATTGCTTAAAGAGGTAAATATTTGAGCAATAATACTGGTACCACTCATTATGACTCTCTCCAGGGGTCGTACTGGCCAGATCAAAAGGACAGTCATAATGAGGTGATTATGACTTCCTTACAGGGGCAATAAAGTGGTCCCATGAAGGGATTAGGTATTTTATAATAAAACATTGATCTTTATCTTAGTGAATGAAATTGTGTTGTATACAGGTAAGTCCCCTCTTGAAGCCCCATTAATTTTGTGAGATACTGCAACTGTCACTTATCACTTAATCATTTAATGATCTCTATTGGACAGTAATATATGTCTTTAATATATACAATCTGATTAAGAATACAAGTTATGAACAAAACAGGATGATAGCAATATAAACGTGAGAATTATAAGTAATTAATAAAAAAAATGCATAAATATAAGAGTAAATAAATAGATAAATAAACAAAATAAAAATAGATAAATTCAAAAGTATATCAATAAATAGAAATAAATAAATATATAAATGGGCCAGGATATGACAAAAGGTACCCTATGGCTATATTATCAAAATCAAACTTATAATTTATCTGCAAAGTACTACCACTTAAGCGCATTTTCTGAAAATTTGAAGCAATTATCTTTAAAATTGACGAATATACGGCGGTTTGAATAAGCGTTTGTAATCAGGTTTTGAGCGTGACGTCAAGAAACATTTCAAGCCTAATATGACGTCAGAATGCTGGTCTCCAGTTGCTCGTTGATTATAGTCGCCTGAATATAACTATCTAGTAAATATAATGCATTCTCATGCTTTATCTATGGTTTAATGTAGATGCAAATGAAATTGTACAAATTTGTACTTTTAAGTGGTATTGTAGGCATTTAAAGTGACCCACCCTTCATTTTGAGCCCATGTAGGTGGTATGGCCTTATTGTTACCATGGCAACAGGCAACATACAAAACCTTAATTATAATCAGTAACATTAGCTACTTTGATTACATCAAGCTATAGAACCATTTTGTAGACGTATAAAAGCATGTTATTGTTGGTCATTTTAAGCATTTTGCAAATGTCTATTACGTAATAATAGTTGATATGCCTTAAGGACCATTTTCTCAGATCCGCGCTCAAATAAATAAAGTACAAAATAAATAAAGAAGCAAAGTATATGACCACGTGACTGCTTTCTTACATGGACAGGGTAAAATACTCTTCTATTCCGTAAAACGATAATCAAAGGGCCAATATATTGCGCTTTAGTACCTCAAAAGCACCACGCAAGGGTAAGCGTTACTTACTGACGTGATATAACGTTAATGACGTCACCGAACGTGCACCGCGTGACGATAAAGGCAATGTGACGCTAATGGCAGGAAATTATTTTGCAAAATGCAACTTTACTTAAGCTCCAATCGCTTGTTCCAGGTAATATCCCATTTCAATACCAGATAAAAACACTCGTAAACTCGGAAATGTTGTAAATCCAACCAGAAAAAGGTAAAATTTTTCTTTTATTTTAGTTTTTATGTTCAAACAAAATTTTTCGAAAAGTGGCAAGCCTCGTCCCTGGATCAAATTCCGACCCCTCGGGTGAGATATCTCTTTCCTACGTGGACACTCATGGTGGATTGTTATAGTCTCCCTTGATTGATAAATATCTTCATACACATAGCAATACTCATTAACATTATTTAACCCTTTACACTCTGTGCACATTGCTTCTTTAAACAGCTCTCTAAATATCATAAGGTGTGATGCATCGCTCGTTGGTCTTCATCCATTGATGAATATCTTCATACACATAGCGATATCCATCCACATTGTTTAACCTCTTACACACTGTACACATAGCCTCTTTATACACCTCTTTATATCGCATAACATAATATCTGTCCTTTACTTCAAGCATTTCAGCGTACAAGTTACTGTCATTGCTTAGCTTTCTTAGATACTCTCCAAGTTTATGTGCAGATGTATAATCACCTGCATTTATGTAGGCATTATTACTTATATTAATTGCCCTTGATCCCGGAACATCGCCTCGAGAAACAACCAGGGTATCATAGTCAAAATTGTCAAAGAATTTTTCAGTTATGTATTCCTGACAGAGTCCATTCTCAAAAGCAAAGTAAAACCTATACGTAGTATTTAAGATATCAAAACAATTATCCCGATCATGATTATGCCTTCGACCACAATTCCACGTTTCCCCACATTTACCAAGAACATCGACATTAATATAACTCTTTAGAATATCAATATAGTTTTCTCTTTTTCCTGGTGTATTGCAATGGCTGCTTACCCATAGTGCATCTCGTGTTTTCTTCTGTGCTATTTTTAGATAATCTCTTTTGACAAAAGCTTGATTTTTCTCTTTCAGGATACCATACGGTAAATATATGTCTGAACGCTTAGAATATGTCATTGTCCAATTAAAAAACCCTCTAATGCGGGATCGAAATTCAGGTGTTGAAAACTCATCAAAGTATGTTGGCCTTTCCAATTGCGACCAGATCCAGATCTGGCCCAGATTCTGCATGTAGCTCAGTGATTGGTTTCTAGTATTTCGTGTCCTTTTCATATCTAATATCACTGCGTCACTTTTATTTACATCACTTTCTTTAAATGACATGACACAATTACTGTATTCACACTGTTGTATGCGAGTTATTTTCAGTATTCCCCTCACACGATGGAATTTCATTTGTGTCAAGAATACAATACGTTTGAGAGGATTTGGTCCAAAATTCCTGAGTGTATCCATCTGTTGCTGAGCATTCCTGTTGAGCGAGATAGGAGTGTGCTTAACTAATGACTGGTAGGTAAAGATGTATGGCAATAGCAACATCGAAGAAGCTAGGGCCAATCGCACCAACGCTGTAAATAGAAAAAATTATACTTAAACGCTAAGGAAACTCTCAACACTTACTAAAATGCTAGTTCCTTCCTTTTGACCAAAATATTTTACAATGATCGCTTAGTCCCGTTATTTGTCTTGCATACAATATCAAAATCAGAATGCTGTGATTGATGGCTGTCGAGCTGCAACCCAAATTCTAAGGTAACCCCCAAGTCACAGAGTTACGAAATCTTACTTTTAATGCGTAAAACGTTTAAAAATAATATCTGTTTTCCAAAGCAAAAGGGTAGACAAAATCAAATTATCATATGACGTCGCGTCTGGGAGTGAAATAACGCCATGCAATAAAATCGATAAACCACTAGTGGTTTATAGATTTACGGGAAACGCTTTGACGTCCATAACAACGTTGCGCACACAATGACACAATTATAACGTTTTTACGCCAAAAATGAGATTTCAAAGTATTTGTCATATGATAAATAGAATCTAACATTCGTGCTCTTGTATTATTGAATTTATTAAACTCGTTGCGAAAAAGAGATAAAATGCTCAGCAAGCCTCGCATTTTATCTCTTTTCCCCGACTCGTTTAATAAATTCAATAAAACATGAGCACTCATGTAAGATCCTCTATTTAGATAATTTTATGTTTCTTTCATGCTCATTTTGTCTACGTGACGTCTTCAAGTTTTGACGTAATTGGCGGTTTTCATCCAAACGAAACTTAAATGCATTAAAGCCACCCGGTGGCATAGGCTGCTGTCCGTTCTAAGGCGGTTGCTCTGTTGTTGTTGATATTTTATTTAATGTACTTCCCATTGTTTGTTGGAGTTCTGTGTTTGTCTTTGTCTTTTGTGCACTACGTTGTGTCCATTCTAGTTTTGCAATCATCTTGAAGAGGAAGAGAAAGCTGGTTGCTTTGCTATTATTATCTTACAGATGTATTGTTACTGTAAATGTTCTGTGGCTCTTCTATACGGTGCCGTTGGTTGGTCTGCAGTGTGTGCTTGTGGTATTTTCTGCTCATAGTCACTTACTTATTAATAATCGAAATATTTCAATGTCACCTTATAGCCCTTAACACATTGCTAAGAAGACATAATCATCATGAAATGCCCATACACAATGCACCTGTAATGGCTGTTTTAAAAATAAGAAGGTTGACGTCAACGAAAGAAACGAGGCTTGTATAGGAGTTTTAGGGATATGGGATATTTGCCATTTTACTTCCTGGGATATAGGATACTATCCATTGTACTTCCAGGAATATGGGATACTTTGTTCAATTTCAGGGATATTGCTATTTTTCCTCCAAAATCAACAATACAGAGTAGAATTTACTAATAACTCAATAAAAATCATTTCAAGTTTTCCACTAAGGTGAAATGGCTGTATGTACAAGACATGGCAGGTTTATCTTGACCCACAGTTTTCGACAGAGTATAATTTGTAATGCAAATTTACTTATGAAACCCTCGCAAAACATGCTGAAGGAGGTGGAGGTATATTGCTTAGATGAGTAGCGTTTATGACCTCATACGGTATATAGTGGAATCTACTCGGATCAAAATTTCTTATCCCTCAGACTTGTGTGATATTTTGTGTTGAGTCCTTAATTGTATTATGGTGTGGTTCTTGTCCTTTCTAGTTCAGTTGGTTGTTCTTGTTTAATTGTGTTATGGCTGTCTGTATCTCGTGTCTTTTCCTCGCCTTTCCGAGGATGATCAACGGTCTCTGATTCTGACTTTTCCTAGTCAAACTGACTTACATTATTGTACACGTTTCAGCCACAACAAGACAATGTGCCATTTATATGACCCAGATCAGTATGTCAAGCCCATGGTCACAGGAACATAACTTGCACATCCTCCTTCGGGTTTCATATCACTTGGTGCAGGTGTGCAACATAAGCAGTGAATAATGCAAATATATACGTGCAAGGGCAAGGTCACATGCTAATATCAAATGTATTTTTTACCGGGAAATTTTGTTTTAAGAGCATAATCCTTCTTTTGATTATCATATTACAGGGCACAAATTTCCAACATAACAAGATGATGTGTTGTGTACAAACCTTAGTCTGTACAGTCAAGGTCACAGGCGATGATAACATTCTTTAAATATCCATACCCATCGACCTTTTATCATATCATTCAAAACGGTGCCCCCATGACAAGACGATGTGTCGCATTGTCCAAGTTTGAGGTCATAGCCCACTTTGCAGTTGAAAACTTGCTGCTGGATAAATTGTTATTCCTTTAACCAACTACTGAATCAATTAGCATAACAAGACAATGTGATATATAAAAAGATCTAAGGTAATATGTCTAATGTTAAGGTCACAGCCATGTTCTGTACCGTGCATAACTTACACATCCAGGATATGGTTGGTACGAATTTAGGCCATGAGCTGATTAAGATGTCGGTACCATCCGAGCTGAACAGAGCCCCCTACGCTTTTTGATTAATGGAACATAAAAAGTCTTGGAAAAAATTAGGGGGACATGTCTGAGTGGTAGCTTTATGGTCTAAATCTTAATGTAAACTACGATACCCCCAAAAAATAAAATAATTCACAAAACTTTCAAGGAACTGATATGATTATAAAAACTGTTAATATGCAAACAAATTATAGTGTTGACATAAGAAATAATCATATAGAAGCAATTTTCGTAAATATTTAAATTTTAGAAGGTGTCTGTAAGGTGTTTACGTTACATTTTAAAGAGCTCTACCATTATTAGTGAAAACTATTTGTGTTGTTTTTTTTCCCTTTAAATGCAGCAGGAAACAAAAGCAGTTTACTTTATATTGATCAGGTAGCAAATTTAATTTACTTTCCAAATATGCAATTAGATTTTCTGTATCTAGTATACTTTTTGATTTATGACCTGTTGAAGAGCACTACCCCTAAACGAAAAGTTCTTGTAATCACAGGTATTCATTAGCTGTAATCCTATCATAAATGCAGAAGTGATACAATGAGGAAGTTTATATCACTTTATTTGATTAAACATAACTGCAAGACATAAAATGATGTTTAATTGTAAAAGAAATACAAAAACCTATTCCTAATTCTAATTCTAACGGTAATGTATATAACATATATGCAAATTATAGGCCTATACTTTTGTTTTCCCTGTACTATTATGCTGTTATTGTCAAATGAGTCAAATTGCTGCAAATACTACACACAATTGATAGCCAAATGATAAAAATATATTATAATAGTATAATATGTGACTTTATTTTAAACAAATAAGGCAGTAATTAGATACATGTGTCTGTTCATGTTTTTAACTAAGAAACTACCTTTAAAAGTATGTCGCAGAGTTGAATTAATATAAAAGATGTTCCTTGTGGCACAAGAATGATTCAATACTTGCCTTTTGGACTGATCATCACTCTTCTAGTGGCCCTAAGGTCACGTTTATAACATAATGTTTAACAAATATATAAACATACAATTCTAACTGTTTGATATTACTAATAATAATATAAATGCCACAATTCAGCTAATTCAGCTAGGTCTTCTGAATGCATCAAATAAGGATAGCTTTAATATTCAGCAAACATCATCATGGTGTAAACAATACTCATTTTTGTGATTTTATGCATTTTTGTCGTCGTCATTATCAATTTCTGCTGTATTGTCTACACTATGTATCTTCAAAGTCGTTGTCAGTCATATTGTCACATAAATGATTCTTTCATGTCGGCAAACATTCAAATGCATTAGCAACACACTGACATTCAGTGGCTTTGCACACTCTACTGCATTTACATGCAATCAGCTTCATCACGACTTGTGGGACAGGTAAACCCTGCATCCAGTAAATTACTATTTGGCTATCATCTATCATTCATCAATGTCTCTCTGGGCTTGGGGTGTACGTTTCTTGTTTTAAACACCTTTTCCATATGCATGCTTGATAATTAGCCTGCATAGCATGAAGCATTAGGGTATCTTGACAAGGTGAAAGTTGACTAGAATCTACATCTCCTTTCTTGACCCTAAACAACTGGTATCTCAAGTCACTCACTTTGCAAAGAGAGGTATGTGAAGCATACATTTTGCACACTAATTCTTGCAACAATGTAAACATTTCCTTGGATAGAAACCAAAGTAAGAAAGAATGCAAAGATCAGAAATCGATAAAACCAAGTTACACACCTGACCCAGGACACTATATGGGAAAGTGACAGAAACACAAGAAAACATCACATACAAAAGCGCCAAGAGGTCAGATCTTTCCCAACAGGTAACCTCAAAGCTGCAAGCAACAGAGATGGCAGTATGGTAAAGATTAATGCAAATAACAAATAAGATCCACAAAAGAAAAACGCCTTGGAACAGTCAATAAGAAAATTACTGGAGGGCTTAAACCACTTTCACGGTACCAACCTCACCCTTAATCCAAAAACGTAAGTGAGTATGATCAGGAAATACCAAAATCACAAACCGCAGACAACCCCATGACACCGCGAGGAAGAGCCACTCAACCATCGCGAGACACCAGGAAGACAAATTAAGCAAAGCAACCAGCTCTCTCTTCCCCATCAAGATGATCACCTGCTGGGAAAGGGCTGACCTCTTGGCTCTCGTTTGTGGTGTCTTCTGTGAGTTTGTCACTTTCCCATTGGTATCCTGGGTCAGGTGTGGTACTTGATTGTATCGATTCCTGATCTTTGCAACCTTACTTACTTTGCAATACTAGAGTGGACATAAAGTAACGTACAACAAAACATATGACAACTACAGACTCCCACAATGAGAGTAACAATAAACAAAAAGTCAACAACAACAGAACCACCGCCTTACCCACTCCTACCATGGCATTCTTCAGAATAAATGAAGTTCTTGTAAAGCTTTACAAGTCTCTCCACCATCAGGCTACCCAACTTTGCTAATGTCAATGTGTCGTTGTCTGTTTTTGTTACACATCGGATATACATGTCACTTATCTGATGGAATACTGAAAGGCAAATGATAAACACACCTGTGTCTTCTGCCACAATAACCATGTATACATAGTTACTGGAAGCATGTTTGGTGCGAAGCAACGTGCGTGTGTCAGCTTCTTCTATGGAGGTAGCAAGTTCATCAACGACCTCAGAGCCATCTTTAGTGACTTTGAAACACTGTTTCCCACATGTAATGAAGATTAGTTCGCTGCCAAGCTTCTCTGGGTATGGATCATTTCTCCATGCTTGGCAAAGAAATTTGATGAGGGGAGTTTTACTTAATGAACTTCTCACCAGTCTTCTCCACCATTGTATCTTGTGACCGACAACAATACTACCATGGGCTAAGCCAGAAGCTACTCCTCTAACCTCACACTTATTGTTTTGATTGAGTTGTCTTTATAGACATCAAGCACAATGTCTTTTCTGCTACTGGCATTTCCTGACTGTATTGCAATCAGGCATATGCTCTCGGCAATGTCCCCAAATGTCCTATTGTCGCCACGTATATTATTTACCAAGCTCATACCATCTGTAATGCATGCTGATGGCAATGGGATATATTCAGCTGGTACTACTCTTTCTTTCAATATGTCTTGCTATAGTTGATTTGTTTGTATTCTTGAGAGTACAATCACAATTAGACAATGCCCAAGGTAACGGGCCTGAAGGATGCTTCAAAACTTCCCTCATATCCATATTACAACCTGTAGCAACCAAAACAATATTTCCAAACAATCTCCTATCTGCTTTTAGAATTATATCTTTTCCAGGAACTTTTGTCCTTTTTTTAATTTTTTAAGGGAACTGAAGGTCTTAAGCTTTAGTTTAGGCTGCCTTTCATTGAATTCCTTATATGCATTCTCTTCAAGGCGTGATTTTTGAAATTTATTATAAGGCTTTCCTCCTTTATTTTTTGCAGTAATAAAGTCATTTTAAACACCAGGTGGTGCTACTAATGCAGTTGAAATTGAGATTAGGTTATATTGTGTGGAGAATGGGTTCACCCATGTCGTTTATAGTAGGTTGACAACAGCCTGCCTGCTTTTTTTTATCTTTTTTCATTCTTGCTGGTTCTAAATCTGCATGAGAAACATCTGGTGGCTTTTCCTCGACCGTCCACTTCAAATTCTGCAAACAAATATATATATACTCTGCCGTTATGTAGCATTTGCCTACTGCTCCAGGGTTTAAACTGAATCCTTTCATGCCCTCTGCTGTCTAATGTGTCTTTGTTTGCTGTTGCCTCAATTGCTTGATCAACAGGTATACATCCAAATGTGTTTGCCATCCCCAACTGTACAGACATTCCCCCATTCTTCAAATGCTCGACCTGATTTTAGTATGCTGGTGGGTATTTTGCATAGTTTAGTCTATCATATGCGAACATGGTATCGCCGATTTTATCGTAGATGGAGCATCCAGTTACCCTCCCTCAAAACCCTGATTAGGCCAAACAGTATGTACACCATATCTATGTAGCTCATCCAGAAACATGAAATATCTCAATTATCATTTCTTAGTACATTCTGGTATTCGTTGAAGAGCTGGAATATTCTTGTACAGCTTTTGTTTTTGAGAACATTTTCAAATTGTTCTTTTGTTGAGCTTATTTTGTAGATCTGCGAATTTGTTATGGGTTTCTTGTAGCTTCTGACTGTCCTCAGAATGATTTGTGTCCATCCAAGAATAGAATCCCTTCCAAATCAATCTTTAAGGGCTTTACATATAATCTTGTGGATCCTGACTGTCCTGTTGTACTGTCTGCCTTCTAGTACAGCTTCTATTAAACCTTCTGCAATGACCGCAGACTCAACTGCAATGTCCCTCTACCCAGTATCTTTAAATCTCTTTCCAATTGTTACAAAGAAATTTAAATCAAGTGAAATGCACCCATCTCCACAATGTTTGTATGCATTTTTCTTCCGCTTTCCATTATATACTCAGAAGAAAAAGTTTAGTCAGTATTTATGTTTTCTCATAAAATCTACAATACTGCATATATCATTGTCATTTTTTTTACATGAGTTGTATTATCGTAACTTTACATTTACATGTTCATTGCGTGACAAATAATGCCTCTATTAGACTGTATCAACCAAATTTCAAAATGCACGATGTGCACGTGCTGCGGTAAACTGGCAGGGTTATTTTCTCATATACTGTTAGATATTGAAAGATAGTTGTTCCTATTTCAATGATTCGGGAAAAATTCAGTGCTAGCAAGCTTTATTCGCCGGTCAGGCTATCTACAAATTACAGAAATACCGCGTTTTGACGTCTTGAAACCGGTTCACGTGTTGCTGACGTAACACGCAGTTCTGGATGCAGTGAACATACAATTTATCGTCTGCAAACACGTTTTCAACGGCCTGGTGGTAAAAATGACAAGCCTCCGTTGGGGAGACCACGGATAACGACGCCATTTGAAGTTCAGGTCATAGTGACTTCAACATTAAGTAATCGCTTCATGGCCGCTTGGTCACTTCTTAAATTCCTTAGTCATGCAACAGATACGAGAATTTCCGTCTGTACTACCAGAAATCGTCTGAGGGGCGCTAGACTGATTTTTGAGTTATGAAATTTGAATTTTAATATTGACCACTTTTTTGTTGAAAATGTTCACATTTGTAAGACATCACATGAATTTTATTTTTAGTAAGGTTTTTGTCAATATTAAAACCACTAAACTAGCAATTTGACCATATACTCCTATGAAACATCTCAAGATAAGCTGCCAGAAGCATAAAATAGACAGTCTATTATTGTCATTCAGGTGCATGACAAACTACATGAAAAGTTGTTCATTCCTACATGCTCATTGATTTGAATTAATGTAAGTGGTTGAGGATTTGTTTTTTAAAAAAGCTTATAGTGAAAAACTCATTTATTTAAAAGGCATATGTTGTAGGTACACACTGGAATTGCCTCATAGAGGCAATTCCAATGTGTACCTACAACATATGTTACTGAAAATACGGAAGAAAACTAATTGGAAATTTACATTTTCCAAGTATCATGTCCATTGACTTTACCTCATTTAAACATCCCAAACTGCCAACCAATATCAAAATTCCTGTCACTCTACTGCAAATTGTTTATATTTGCATTACAGCTATATCTCCAAATTCGATTTCATGAACTACCTCTTTGCTAACCTGCTAGTTGCGTGGTTGTAAGACTGTCTTACAAAATTCTTGCACACAGTGTATGTACTGACTAAACTTTTTCTTCTGAGTATATATCAATGACTTTCGCATGTAACGCCTGATCAAATACACAAACTACTTTTACGTCAAGCTTTCTCACTATCTTCATTGCCTGGTTTAGAATTTTATTGACATCGACAGATTAGTGGCGGGGGCATTAATTGTGGGCAGGTAAACAGTCCATCTTGTGTTGATTTAGTTGTACTTATTGTTTAATTAGGATCTTTTTGGTTCTCAACATCAGTTTGTCTCCAAAACGTCCACATATGATGTTTTCTTTGGCCCATTTCTACCTGGTCATTCCTGCTGGCCTGTTCTTAGAATGGTGCCTTTATTATCTATATCGGAATCGGCAGGATTCTGGTTTTTCTCTGTAGCTGAGCAGACCTGTTTATGTCTTACTTCTTCAAAATCCAAGTCCATGCTTATTTCCCAGCTGAAATACAGTTCTAATCCTACTTAAAATCGCTATTTGGAAGCAGTTCAGAAAACATTTTCTGCTGAATACATTTAGGGGGCAGCTAGAATATGTGAAAACCATGGCTCTTGTTCGCATTTAAAAATTTTGATGGATTTGCAGTCTTATTCAAAGTTAATTTGATTTTTTTATGTATAACACTTTAACAATAGAATATTACGTAATAAGCCATATAACTAACAACTAACGTCGGATACTTTTGTTTTTTATACTGTAATGCATATTTTCTAAAACCTTTGACAGTTCAAATGTGTTTTGAACAGTAAAAAACAGTCAAGGTTTACTTCAAGAAGAACACAAATAGAAAGCGTTGTCATAAAGCCTAAATAGGATCTAAAATTGTAACGTAGGTAACGGTCTTGTGGTCAAAACGGTCACTAAATATATCTTGAAGTAGAGCAAAGGGATTAAACAATTAATAAGTGCAAAGTTAATCTTACTAAATCAAGTTTTACTTATTTTAACAGTTTGTTTGTATTTAATATGCTTTCTTCTAAATTTTATGGGTAACGTAAAAGACATGCAGTATTTACCCATAAAGCTACCACCAGTACATGGCCCCCATTTTTTTACAAGTCTACACACATAGCTCTAGATGAAAATTATACAGGGAATTGTTCAGGTCTGATGGTACCGACTTCCAAAATTTCGGGTATTGGCTCACTGCCTAGTTGTATAAGGGTACTACAAAGCAATACAACATATATAAAAGCTTAATTAGGTATCATGATTGAAGAGACCGGGCCGCATAGCGCAGTCGGTAACGTGTCTGGCAACAGATCCAGGGGTCGCGAGGTCAATCCCTGCCCGGTCCCATACTTTCGTGGAGATTGATCATGAAATAATTTCTAGGATCATTCTCCTCCTTTCCGCTGAATTATTCAAGAAGGGTTATTGTCAGTTACAAACAAACGTATGTGCACGAAGAACTGGTTAACTGCTTGTTCAAGCTTGCCCAGAAAAAAGTGTAGCCTGGTGAACTGACCGTCCCGCCATGACCATAGCTGTTGACTTGGGACGTAAAGCAACAAACAAACAAACACACATGATTGAAGAGAATAAGATTTGCTTTAAAGTTTTCACTAATACATGTTTGTGGAAGCCAAAGACCCTTGAGTCGTGGCCAATATGAACCCAAGGGAAATAGTTGGCGGGGCTTATGTAGGGGACTACTAAACCTTGCTATAAACTGAATATCTTATAAGCTGTTGGCCACATCATTTCAGAGAAGCATTTTAAAAGTTGTTTTTCTGATTATAAGTGTATGGAAGCTAATAATTCCTGGGACATGACCAATCTAGTCCCCAGGGGCATGGTTGGCAGGATTTATGAAGGGCCCCCTAGATATTGCTAAATATTAAATGTTTAAACTGTGGGCCTCGCTAAGTTTGAAGTTATTTCCATTCTAAGTTTATTAAAGGGGTTTGACCAATTTGGACTCGATGGGCATGATTGACAGGATTTATGTAGCATTGCTACAAAGTAAATGGTTAAGATGTTTTTATTTGGATTTGTGGTTTTACGTCCCAGCTATGGTCATGACGGGATAGTCAGTTAAACCAACCACACTTTTCCTGGTCAAGCTGGACTAAAGTGTTAGGGCCAGTACTTCATGTACATACCTTTGCTTGTAACTTACACCAACCCTTCTTGAACCAGCGAAAGTAGGAAAATGATGGTAGAAAATATTTCCTGATCAAACTAGACAAAAGTCTGGGACCAGGCCAGGATCAAACTCATGGCTCCTGGATCTACAAACAGACTCACTACTCCTTGAGGACCTGGTAATATAGGAATAGGCTTTGGACATCATGGTTTCAGAGATTTTTTAAAAGTGTTCTCAAATTTAAGTCTGTATGAGCTATTGACAGGGGCTTAATTGGCACAATTTATGTAGGGGGCCACTATACTTTGCTACATATTACATATATAACCTTAAAGCTCATAGTTGCAGGCAGAAATGGAGAGTTTTTTTTTTTTAAAGGTAAGTGTAAGGTAAGTGTATTGGCGCTGATTATTCCAAGACCATGGTCCAGACCATGGTCTGTTTTGATCCCAGTGGCTAGATTGGCACCTTTTTCATGCTAGATACTACTAGATGTTCAAACATGCTAAATATATAAGTTGTTGGCCCATCGCATGTCTTTCAATGTTTTACAGTCATAAGTCTATGGAAGCTTTATGTTGCCATGGCAACCATATGTCCAATACAATCGGACATAAAACTTATGTATCCTTTCCCATTATATACATGCAGTTTGATCACAATTGGCCAACTGACAATAGAGATATACATCTTCAAAATGTGAATGGATGACGAAGACGATTGACCAACTGACAATAGAGTTGGACTTCATCAACATGTGAATGGATAACGAAGAAGACGATGTGCGAAAGACGCCAGACCTTTGCCATTCAAAACCTGACTTAAGCCTTCGGTTCATATGAGCTTATAACTGTAAGGGTGATATACTGCAAGTGGAGGAAGGCATTTTGAGGCAAAAAATAAATCGATGATCAATGTTTAGCGTCTATTTTGTTTATGGAAAATTAAAGTCGATGAAATAGAACACTCAATAGCAATTAGTTAGCGCAATATTTTAGAACACAAAACTATAACATGAACTATGTACACGTACTTGACAAAATGTTACTGTATTCGTATTTTGTGTTGGTAATTTCAGGGATATTTTTGTTTACTTCCAGGGATATTGGATATTTAGGAAATTAAATTAAAGGGATATTTTTCAATTTACTTAAAGGGATATGGGATACTTTCCTGTTTACTTCCAGGCATATAGGATACTGGTAACTCCCCTATACAAGCCTCAGAAACGCAGCGACTCAGCGAGTGGGAGTTAAGTGTTGATAAACGATAACATCCAAAGCTTTGAGTGTTTCCCTTCAGTTAAGACATCTGCCTGTCAGATCAAACTAGATGTTTTCAATTCGAATTTAACATCCCTTGTTGAAATACACTAATGGAAGAATGTTATTCGTGATCCAAAGGGACAAATCATTACTCAATGTGGGGATAGAAACACACCACCACGTGGTCAATGGGGAAGAAAAAAGTGGATTCAAAAGTGCTGTGTTTGAGTATATATCATGTATAAGCTATGAATTCTCCTATTATCTGGAAAATGGATGCTTCAGAAATGTAGGGGACAAGCAAGATTAGAAAACAACAGAGTCTGTGAATTAGAATTTATGGTAGTGCAATATCTCTCACACCCTCACACCCCTAGCACAAGCTTAAGCGACATTCTAATGCACTTGCCTTTGTAACGCGACTTCTGTTTGGATAACATCAAAATTTGCGACAGTATATCCTGCGATATACTGCAGGAAACAATTTGACGTCATTAGTTACGTCATATTTCGTTGGATGACGTGCGGTATTACGCGGCTTGCAACGATCAGATCTGAGACGAAACTGCAGAAGTGCATTAGAATGGGGATAACCATATTCAAAATTTTCATTTGGGGAGGTATATCGTCGGATATATGTTCGGAAATCACGTTTTACGGCTCCGCTCGCGCGTCGCCGTAAAACTAAATTTCCGACCGTATATCCGACGATATACCTCCCCAAATGAAAATTTGAATACAGTTATCCCCTAATTCTCATTTCTGCAAGACAACAATAATCCTGAAGAACCAGAAAATGTTAGCGAAAACAAGTTGACATTCTGGATAGCAAGTAATTATAAAGTATATGTATTTAGCGAACAACAAATACACTGAGATTGCGATGCAATGTACGTATATGCTAATACTTTAAATATAGGAGAAATTCCAAGCATCTGGTCATTCCTGAGGAATAATGTATAACCAGGCCCCAAACTGGCTGAATATTCATTATTTTTCAGGAATCGTCAGACGACATTTTAAAATGCATTTTTCGACATTGCGAAAAAGAGAGATATACTCTGGAAAGTAGCATATAATAAAAGAACTACACGAATTATGTCCCCTGTGGCATAAAAATCGAACGTCCATATTTGAGCATATTTGCGTTTTTAAAAGGTTTTCTGTCTACTCTACTCAGTTTAAGAAAATTGAACACGCGTACAGGCAGAAGAAAGTATACATTGCTTTTTAAGTTAAAGCGATTATGCTTTATATTCAAAAATAATGTACTTCATTGGCCATTCCTGAAAACAATTTATTGTTTCTACACTGGAGTGACGTCACAGGTGTATTTCAAACACAAATCACATACGAGATATACGTGTAATACAGATGGCACCTTCATTGAAATCCTTCAAACCATGACTAAATAAACATTGGCACGGACATGAGCTTAAATTCCGTGCATCATGCGAGATCCCGGGTTAAACAGCAGCGTCAAATTTCGTGAGAAGATGTCCAAATGGGTCTTTAAAAGTTGCCTAGCAGCTTGGTACGACATGATAATGGTGAGTAAATGGTGAGTTTTCTTTCAGCGAGGGTTACCATAACCCTTTGTAGACCAGGCCTGGAGGTTATAAAATTTGAGTTCATTCTTAAACTCAAAATAAAGCGCAATGATTGGCTGCTTGTGGACACGTGTCCGCAAGCAGCCAATCATTGCGCTTTATTTTGAGTCTGAGATTGTACTCAAGTTTTATAACCTTGATGCCCCAGTCACACACACACTTACGGACTCTGCGGATGATACGTAAAGCCCGTCCGCAACTATCCGCTCATTCCGTAACGATACGTATCACATCCGCAGAGAACGTAACAGTTCGTATCTTATCCGCAACTTACCGCAAGGCCCTTTCCATCCGCGCCCAAATTTTGAAAAATATCAAAAAAGTTCTGCGGATGAAAACAACGCAATGATACGTAACCCTAGGCAATAATACGTAATTATTCGTATCGCATCCGTATCTCATCCGCATCTAAACGTATCAAAACCTATCATTCCGCAGTCGACCCAAAAGTTGCGGACTGTTACGGTTTCATTCGGGTCGTTACCTTTAGTAACTTTTTGTTACTTATCGCGTTCGGCGTATTTTACCTATACACGCAGATCGTTGCGGATAGTTGCACATGACTGATTTCATATGCGGATAAATACGTTTTGTCACGACCCCTTACGTGTACGATGAAGCCCCTTGCTACATCGCCCCTAGAACAGGAGAGTGAGTCTTCAAATATCGTCTTTCTCGTGCCAGACGGTGTGTTGAGAATGCCTTGGCATACTGGCTAAAGGGGGGGGGGGTGTATGCAGAAAGGGCTGAATGTTCTAAGATTTAAAGCATGGGGATTTTTTTTTACATGATTTTTCATGTATTATTTGCATTTATTAAATGAGATGAGGAAAATTGATAATATGTGAGGCTCTGCCGAGGATGCTATCATTTAGTTAAAAAAATTTGGATCGCAAATGCAATATTCTATTTATCATGTAATATTTTGCATTTGCATGTATAGATAAAGGTCCTTACTGTCAAGATTCTTACCTAATATTGCTCATAAACCGTCTCCATGTAGCAACGTATGTGTAGCTTATTTGTTCATTGTATATTATTTATTCTACAAATGGAGTTTCATATTAGCTTTGTAAACGGGGCATATCGCCACTCTCATTCTTGACTGGCAGGATAGTAATGCTGCTTTGATATAGTCCGTTTATGACGCCAAGCGGACAGCGGTTGGACGAGTCTATTGTGAAACAGATTTCGTGATGAAGCGTCGTTCAACAGCGCGGATAGAAAACATCTGGTCTGGAGATAACTGAAATGCTCTCTTTAGCTTTCCTATTATTGGTAAATGGACTCGTCCAGTCTCCTGTCCCTTCTGATGTCAAGGAGCTGACTGTGTCTCGGAGCACCACCTCCCAGTCGAATGTCTCATTGAAAAGATAAAACATAGAATATAGGCTTTTTCAGGCTTAACTTATTTGGAGACAAAGTAACCTCTGCATTTGCTCGAGCGCTCAAAAAGTTAAATACGACAGTAGTGGATTAACTGTCACATCTTTTGATAAAACTTGAATAGGCACAATTACCACGTGCTCGTGCTCGTGCAAGTAATACGGTGCACGGGTAAATAAAGCGTCTAGCTTTACGCTAGACAACCTAACAGTAACTTATGTCATCTAGCTCCAGAACAGTTGGATTCTACAAGGCAAAACAGGCAGCCAAAATATGCAAGGTGATAATAAAATATTTTACCAGGGTCTATGTGCAATTATTTTTAGGATCTTAGTCAAATTTTGAATTTATATTTTAAAGTTTTAGACATTGCATCTTTGCTCTTATTTCTTATGATCTTACAAAAGACGTTGGTAATGTGTTTTATCGCATCCTTTACCCTTTTAAATTCACTTGTGTCCATGTACATATTGTATATTGTATTTATATGTAGTATTGTTTTTGTTTGTTGAGGGCCACTTGGTAGACTGGCTAATTTAGCTAAAAGTGCAACCCTCTTGAAATATTGTATAAATAAATAAAAAATAAATAAATATTATGTGCATAGCCTCTTCTTTGATTATGTGACATCTGTGTCTTTATCCGCTGCCTCTTGCTGACGTGGTCTGAGGCGTAAGAATAGTTGTCATCCTGTAGAGATGTTTGGCGTTGAGAGTGCGGCTGCTTCATCTTTCCAGGCATAATGATAAAAAAGATGGACGAACGATAGGGTGCAAAGTCTGCAGTTGCAAACAGATCCACTAAGTATACGCAACAGTCAGCATCTAAAGGTATCTATTCGTATTTACTCATATCTAAAGGTAAGGGAAGGCAATGAAAGGTATGTAGTCCGTATCTATTGGTATCTGTCCGCATTGTGTCGGTTCACTGGAACGCATCGATCCGCTGACATCCGCATTTATCCGCAATGATCCGTTACTACCCGCAATTGAAGGTATGTGCGTCTTGCAAACGCATCAAGAAATTAGGCCCGCCCTCATTTTTCTGCGGACGACTGCGGTTTGATCCGAAACTCTCCGTAATAGTACGTATGTGTATGTGTGGTTGTGACTGGGGCATGAGGCCTGACTCCACTTAACGGACACTTTTACAAAGAGTATCGATCCAGATTAAATGCCACATACTGCAATATGTGGCTTTTCATCAGGGTTTATATTGTTTGCTAAGACATTATCGATCTTCAGAGAAAGAAATACAATATATTTAGGAAAATTATAACCTGTGACCCCTCAATATCTATAATGGACCCTCCTTAATTTATTGTACGTTGTTATATGGGCAATTTCCATTGGACCTTTTTGTGGAACATAGGCAAATAGTACAAACCCAGATGAGACGCCACAGAATGCGGCGACTGATCAGGGTATTCACTGTTTGCTTACATAATGTTCATTTAAACATCGAACTAAAAATACCTACCAACAATCCTTAAAGTGGAAATGTACTGTTCCAGTTGATAATGAGAAATTCCATTCGGCTGACATGGGTTTAAACGGCCCGTAGTATTCAGTAAACAATCATAATACTCTCTAAACTGAAACCGATTCTCAGAAATTTGAAATACATCTGAATAAAATCAACGAATCTTTCGGCATTTGCTTGTATTTTTGTGTACATAAAGGAACCCTTTTTCGATGATGGTTAGTTAGTTGGTTGAGGTTTTATATCCCGGTCAACACTTAATGCCCTGTCAAGACGGTCAGTTTACCTAACCACACTTTGTTCCTGGGCAAGCTTGACTAAGTGGTAACACACACTTTCGTGACTGACAACAACGTTTACCCTTCTTTAATCAGAAGGGAGGAGAATGACCGTAGGAATTTTTTCATTATCAATCTCCACAAAAGTATGGCACCGGACCCGGACCAAATTCACGACCCCTGGATCAGCAGTAGGACTTGCTACTAACTGCGCTTCTGGGCTATTTGATGATATTATGTCTAAAAATGCAGCCAACAAACAACAAGTAAGGTGATTTCACAGATCACAGACCAACCCTTAGAGAATACCAGGTGAGTGTCCGTTGATATCAAATTTACCAGGCAAGGATTTGAGAACGCTTGTTGACATCGCGATCTTGCCGAGATATAGAGAATACTAGGTGAGTGTCTTTTGATATCAAGTTTATAGGCAAGTCTTTGAGAACGCTTGTTAAAATCGGAAGGCTTGCCGAGATATAGAGAATACTAGGTGAGTGTCTTTTGATATCAAGTTTACCAGGCAAGGCTTTTAGAACGCTTGTTGACATCGCGAGGCTTGCCGAGATATAGAGAATACCAGGTGAGTGTCTTTTGATATCAAATTTACCAAACAAGGCTTTGAGAACGCTTGTTGATATCGCGAGGCTTGCCGAGATATAGAGAATACTAGGTGAGTGTCTTTTGATATCAAATTTACCAGGCAAGGCTTTGAGAACGCTTGTTGACATCGCGAGGCTTGCCGAGATATAGAGAATACCAGGTGAGTGTCTTTTGATATTTAATTTACCAAACAAGGCTTTGAGAACGCTTGTTGACATCGCGAGGCTTGCCGAGATATAGAGAATATTAGGTGAGTGTCTTTTGATATCAAGTTTATAGGCAAGTCTTTGAGAACGCTTGTTGACATCAGGAGGCTTGCCGAGATATAGAGAATACTAGGTGAGTGTCTTTTGATATCAAGTTTACCAGGCAAGGCTTTGAGATCGCTTGTTGACATAGTGAGGCTTGCCGTAATATAGAGAATACTAGGTGAGTGTCTTTTGATATCTAATTTACCAGGTATAGCTTTGAGCGTGCTTGTTGATAGCGCTAGGCTTGCCGAGATATAGATAATACAAGGTGAGTGTTTTGATATCAAGTTTACCATGCAAGGCTTTGAGATTGTTTGTTGAATTGTGAGGCTTGTCGAGATATAGAGAATACTAGGTGAGTGTTTTTTATATCTGGTTTACCAGGAAATGCTTTAAGAATGCATGTTGACTTTGCGAGGCCTGTGGAGGTATTGAGAATACTAGGTGAGTGTCTTTTGATATCAAATTTACCAGGCAAGGCTTTGTGAATGCTTATTGACATTGCGAGGCTTGTTGAGATAAAGAGAATACTAGGTGAGTGTCTTTTGATATCAAATTTACCAGGCAAGGCTTTGAGAATGCTTGTTGACATTGCGAGGCTTGTTGAGATAAAGAGAATACTAGGTGAGTGTCTTTTGATATCAAATTTACCAGGCAAGGCTTTGAGATTGCTTGTTGACATTGCGAGGCTTGTTGAGATAAAGAGAATACTAGGTGAGTGTCTTTTGATATCAAATTTACCAGGCAAGGCTTTGAGAATGCTTGTTGACATTGCGAGGCTTGTTGAGATAAAGAGAATACTAGGTGAGTGTCTTTTGATATCAAATTTACCAGGCAAGGCTTTGAGATTGCTTGTTGACATTGCGAGGCTTGTTGAGATAAAGAGAATACTAGGTGAGTGTCTTTTGATATCAAATTTACCAGGCAAGGCTTTGAGATTGCTTGTTGACATTGCGAGGCTTGTCGAGATATAGAGAATACTAGGTGAGTGTTTTTTTTTTATATCTGGTGTACCAGGAAATGCTTTAAGAATGCATGTTGACTTTGCGAGGCCTGTGGAGGTATTGAGAATACTAGGTGAGTGTCTTTTGATATCAAATTTACCAGGCAAGGCTTTGTGAATGCTTATTGACATTGTGAGGCTTGCCAGGCGATTCATTTAGCGTTCTCAAAGCCGAGCCTGGTAAACTTGATAGCAAAGGTGCGAACCTGGTATTCTATTTATTAGTGTATCCATTGTTTCACCCTTCAAACTATCACTTATGGCGCAATTTGATTCTTATGTTAATTGAGCGTCATTAGTGACGTCATTTAAAAAAGCGCAACGTCATCCTGACCTGATAAAGGCACACGCCGTGGGATAGACAACGTTTATCAGGCAACGTGCAATGCGATTATTATGAGATGTAACTCATTAATCGCGATACTGAGACCGAGACAGTCACATAACAGCATGAAAGCAACTAGCTCTCTCTTCCTCTAGTGACTGTCACACCTTACCTGATAGCGCTAACGGACGCGTAACGGACAGTAAAATTTTCTGTACGTTCGTGTCCGTTCACATGCGTTTCTTGTCAGTTCCTCGTGCGGTGAATGCATTCCTTGTCACGTAATATCCGTTTTGTTCGGTCTTATCCGTTGGCAAGTTTTGGAAATGTTCAAACTTCGAACGGACGTCACCGGATAGATTTTCGGTGGATGAGCGTTTTTTGTGCGTTAGTATCTCGTGCGACGGGCATCCTGTAGGTATCTTGTATGTATCCGTCATTGTCCGCTTGACCAGAGCTGTAGAACGGTCAACCTCAGGACATGTAATGGTTAAAACGGACGAGTACCGCATGTTAAATGGACAAGAAACGTATATAACGGATCCATGCGAAACGGTGGTTCATGAGATCAAAACAATGACGATTATCTGTCTTTGGAATAAGATTCGACTCCACCCACACCACCACGTACCTAATACAGTGAGCCACTTTAGTTACGCACCACTTATAAAATGTAAAATTATTCCAAAAAATAGTATATTTTAATCTGAGACTACCAGCGTAAAGCGCATCTATAGTTGCATTAGCCATTGAAATTTTATCGTGATCAGATCAGAAACAAATGAGAAAATGGATCTTGAAGGGCACTACCCTCAAAACATCATTTCACATTGCATTATTTCGAATGAAACTCAGATCACATTGCACTTTTTTCAGGGTCGAATTTCTGCTATGCCAGAGATAAGAACCGATTTATTCTTGGCAATATCTAAGACTGGAATGTGTTTGTTAACTCTATAATTTTTTAACGTTTTACTAGTTTGGTTCCCAGCTGGCCAAGGTTTGCAAAAATTTGATTTTAGTACTTTTTTTAAAGTTAGATAAAATTTTGTATGATTCTTAGTAAACCAGTTATCAAAACACTTCTTTTATAATTTCATTTTAAACAACCATGTATCCGCCATTTATTTTCGTAAAAAATAATGGATTTATTGGCGTCACAGTGTTGACGTTAGTAATGACGTCACTACTACCAAGGCTTTAAGACGTGTCAATGCACAGGAGCTTGAAGTTCGATCCTTAAATCACCCCTATAGCCTCAAAACCAAACGCTCACAATGTCATTACGTTACGTAGTAATGACCAGCAGTGAAACTAAATTTCAAGCACCTCTGAATCGCCATTACCAGGAGGCTTTGGCGAAAACTGAACATCTTACCATAAGAACTATGTCAACAGGTCATGCGAGGCATGGATAACTTTTTCTGACATATCACTGAGTCAAAATAATGAGCGTTTGAAAATAAGGAAAAATTAACGGTAGTCATTCCGGCTCCAGTATCCGGTTTGACGCAGTGAATCCGAGCATTCGTCACACTTGGAGAAAATACATTTCAAAACTTACAAACTCTTCAACCGAAAAATAAAACGATCAGTTAAATGTGTTCAGAATATTAAATAAATCAAACCCTTACATTTACTTATCATGAAAAGTTCTGTTTTTCATAAACTTTTCGGAAATTCAAAACTGAAACCGTTGTTTTTCAAAGATCGTGTGACGTTGACGTCGCGCACGATTTGGCGTACACAGCGTAACGTCAAGTTATAGCATCTTGGGGCTTATTCCGTAGGTTTCCCGGTACTATATCGACTTAAAGTATATTTGAGACATTGTCCTGTTTTGTCTTAACGTCGCCATCCTGGTCATAAGGTAGAAGAAAAATTATCGAACACTTTGACATTGCCGTCGCAACATTCACTGCCGATTGACCGGAAACTGGAGCGAGAATGGCTACCAAGAGCTTAGTTTCACTCCTGGTCATTACTACGTAATGACACCGCGAGCTTTTGGTTTTGAGGCTAATTAGGTGATATAATGACCGAACTTCAAGCTCCTGTGGTCAATGACAAGATGTTTTAGTGTGTTGATAGTTCTATGTCAACAAGTGACTCATAACAAGACAAGGAGCTCTAGCGATAAGGCGTATATTTTCCCTAGTTGACATGATTACAAAACCTAAATTTTCAATTTGCCCTAATGTTTTTAAAATTGGACTGTTTCGGTAGTAAAATATGCATAGAAAGCACCTAAATAGGTGGTCAAAGCGATTCATCATTTACAAAGCCGTGAAAACTTGCGCCTTCTACACCCACCCCTCATTTTACGTCTTTAGACTGGGTGCCGTTTAAACGAAAGTTTTAGTAAATCCTTTGCATGTTTTCAAAAAATAAAAGTGCTAAAATATTAAAGATATAAGTGCCCTTCATTTCCAAAACTCTGCGGTATTCCTTCTACGCATGCGTGCGAAATATACGTAAAATTGTGACGTTTGTCATTGAAAAAATGAAACTGGCGTCTTTCAGTTTGTTTTTAGATGCTTTCCCCCCTAGACCCAAGATGCCCTTTGGACAATTAAATGTCGCTATACAAATATATAACATATGTAAAGGGCGTCTTGGGTCTAAGGGGGGGGGGAGTGGTTGTATAAGCGAAAGAAGACATCAAATATCTGACAAAAACAGACCACTTTGCAAAATGTTCGTTTTTATTGTACATCAACTGTATAAATAGCTTTACTGTACATAGCGTGGTTCCTTGTTTAAAGGTGCTTTTCGGCATCTCGCTGTTAATTTTTTACCACAATATTTTATTACTCTACTCTTTAGCTTAACATGTTTTCTAACGATTAAAAGAAGGAAACGGCCCAAGAGTGGGCCCAAAACCCGCTTTCAGAGCGATTTCTATACTTTGTTAATTATTTGCGTCCCTCCAATAATTCTCGGGCAAGTTTTACGGTATTTTCCGACAGTAGTAGCTATTCATATGAACTCTTACGTGACCTCTTATGACCCATGCGCCGATGCGATCGAGAGAAGCGCAGCAAAAACAAAAATGGCGGAAATTGAACATGTCAAAAGGGCAAGAGTTGGAAGACCTAACCGCCTCACATCATCTGCCACGAAAAGAGAGATATCAGAGAACGACGCTAAATGTAATAGAAGTAGAATAAATATCGGTGAAAGTTTGGTCGCTGGACTGACCTGAAACCCGTTTTGGACTGAAAACACGCGCAGAGGTGGGAACAATTTTACTTGACAGGTAGGCTTATTACAAAAAGTCATATTTAGCCCGGACATGCTTATCTACTATTCTACAGCCGGTGAGACTGTCATTATTGTGTTTTTAAACGTTGTCGTTCACCAAAAGCGCTTGTTTAGTATTGAAACACTTGCAAAGAAATACATCTAGCAATCTGTTTATGTGCTATTATTGGACGGGGCTCCAAAGGGGGATGTTTACTTTTCGTTTACGAAAATAAATGCGCCAGCCTTTTTGTTGCTACATGGCTTCTTGCTTGGTCAGAAAAACAATGTAAGTCATAACATACAAAATGTCTGGTAAAATGGGATCAAATTTAGGCCAGTTTGTTTCCATGTTTTCAATTATTAAATAAGTATTTCATTCATAACAAGTAGTAGCTTTTGAAAATAGTGTCGCTCCAGCGCGCTTTACTATCTACAGTTGTGCTAAGACTAAAGGTAACACCAAGTGCACTCCGTGTTCACTACAGATAAACTTCATCTAGACTTCAAAGTTCACTACTAGTGAACGTCATAGTGCACTATTGTGCACTAGGTAGTGGACACCATGTGAACTAGACATATCAATAGTCTTATATGCAAAAACAAGGCGTCTCTTGATATCTAGACATTGATGATTATAAGAGATGAATACCAATTTATGATAAAATATATAAATTAGGAATATATTTTTCATCCATTATTCCATTCATTCTTTTTTTTTTCTTATATTTCATTCAATTTTAATAAATGAAATATTCATTCGTTCATCCATTCATAGTTCCTATAAGTAGCAGTCTGATCTGGGTCCACACTGTTTGTCTCTACACTTATATTTATCAATGAAGCAAATGCATGCAGCAGACGACTGAAGCAGACAACATTTCAGATGCATCGAAACAAGGTTCTAATGAGTACCCACATTCTGCGCAGCCTTATTAACTGGGTAAGTTTTCATGCTTTTTTGTAATCTGCTGATTTTTTTCAAAATCAACTTTTTTCAAAATTCTTTAAGGAATACAATCAGAGTGACGAATAGTTTGGATCCAGATCAGGCCTGACGCTTTGGCGGGCCTAATCTGTGCCCCAACTGGTTTCAAAAGTTATCAGCAGACTAAACTAGGAGATGAAGAGTAAATCAATTTTTTATAACTCTGGGGTGGGGGGTCTACATGGAGATGGTAGCTTGATGATTATAAGTATGAAAATAATTTGTGTAAGTTATACTTATGAAAAACTTGATTTTTAAACAATGAATTTGAATGTTAGCTTATCTTGGACCATGAGATAAGTAGGATTACATCTGAAGGGTCGGGAAGCCATGGTGGAGTGATGAGCTAACTTCACTTTGGAACAACGTCTGCTGATCAGAGAAAGTTTGGTTAAATTGTAAAGCTCATAATGAAAAAGCTGATCTTAAGGCAGAGTATGTAAGGTGTCGAAAGCAATTTGATCAGTCAGTACAGCGTGCCAAACGAATGCATTGGACTGATCTGCAAAATGAGATGGTTGACAAGCTTAACAATGACCAGCAGCAATTTTGGAGGGACATAGGTAAACTGGGTGTTGCTCAGTCTAAAAATAAACAGATTCCAATGGAAGTCGTAGACCAGGAAGGCAATGCTAACTGCAGTATTAATGTTGTTTTAGATAAATGGAAGCAAGATTTTAGTTCTTTGTATAATTGTTCTTTCATTGACAATGATTCCAGTGATATACATTGTAGTAATATGTATGCTCCAGCTGGGTTGGAACGGTCTGTTGCTGAATTAAATAGAAATATTTCGATTTTTGAAGTTAAACAGGCTTTGACCAATGCCAATAGAGGTAAAGCGTGTGGAACTGATGAAATCCCATCGGATGTCTTAAACAATGATATATCTATTGCTTTTATACACGTCCTTATGAATGTCTGCTTTACATCTGGCTCTGTTCCAGCCGAGTGGAGTAAGGGTATAATAAATCCCATTCCCAAATCTAACACAGCTGACATGAGAGATCCTCTGTCATACAGGGGCATAACTCTTTCTAACTCTATGTACAAGTTGTATAGCTCAGTAATCAATGAAGCAAGACACATTTATCCTAGCTTAGTACTGGTTCAACCCAGGAAGACCGTCCCGCATAACTGAAAGATTGTTGAGTGGACGTAAAGAATAAAATCAAAAGTAATCAATGATAGATTAAGTAAGTGGGTAGAAAACAGTGATATACTTGTTGATGAACAGAACGGATTCAGGAAGAAACGAAGTACTATTGATCATTTGTCATCTGTTACCAACCTCATTGAGACACGCAAAAAGTTAAAGCGGTCAACATTTTGTGCTTTTATTGATCTGAAAAAGGCCTACGACTCAGTTAATAGAGAACTATTATGGCATAAACTTGAGCATTTGGGTATAGGTGGAACTATGTTAAATGCAGTCAAATCATTGTATACTGCCGTTTCTTCCTGTGTGCGTATTAATGTTTTTTATACAGATTGGTTTGATGTCACATCAGGACTAAGACAAGGCTGCAGTTTATCACCATTGCTTTTTAACATCTTCATCAATGACTTAGCTTTGAAAATAAAGGCATGTGGCAAAGGTGTTAAAATAGATGGTGATACAGTTGGTATCCTGCTCTATGCAGATACATTGTCCTGTTAGCAGATAATGAAAAAGAGTTACAAGATATGCTAGACATTCTTAACAATTGGTGTGTTTCCAACAATATGTCTGTTAATGCCACAAAGAGCAATATTATGCAGAGCCCTTGGTCTATTAATAGCTAAATGTAAAATTGCTGGCGGGATGCCATATGATGTTTTTACTAAGTTGTATGATAGCATGGTTTGGCCAGTCATAGCTTATGGTGCTGCTGTATGGGGTGACAAAACATATTCATGCAGTCCAGAACAGAGCCATGAGATTCTTTTTAGGAGTTGGTAAATATACATCAAATGCAGCGGTATCTGGAGATATGGGGTGGTCACAACCTGCACTTAGACAATGGAAATCTGTGCTATTACAGTGGCATCGATTTGTTAAAATGAGCAACACTAGACTTAACTGTAGAATATTTAGTTGGTGTAGGCGAAAAGGTTCAATATCCTGTAAAAACTGGTGCTATTCAGTCAGACATAAGTTTCATTCATTAGATCTCCTGCAGCTGTTTGAAAATGGTCATTTACACAGCGCTAAACATGTAGTTGCTGAAGTTGTTGATAAAATAACTATACGTCATATGTATGAATGACAGATGTCTATTGATAAAGAGGTTGGTACAAATAAAAATAGTCGGAATAAACTTAGATTTTATAGACTGTTTAAACGCTTCTTTACAACGGAAGAGTACTGTAAGCTCAATATGCCCTTTGCACATAGAGCAGCATATGCAAAATTTAGGTGTGGTGTGGCGCCGCTTAAAGTAGAGACAGGACGTTATTTGGGACAACCTCTTGAAGCTAGAATTTGCCCATTCTGTCCAAACCATATTGAGGACGAACAACATGTTATCCTCCACTGTCCAGCGTATGAATCGTTAGGACAACATCTATTTAGAAAGGCCTCAAATCTTTGTGAAGAATTTTGTCGAAACGATGATATTGAAAAGATTATAGTTTTATTCTCTACCAAATCGTTAGTCCGTATTGTTGCCAAAACCTGCTTTCTTATCCTAAGGAAAAGAAATAATCTTTTATATATTTAACATTTTTTTGTATTACTTTAACAATATATTCGCTTTATATGTGTACATTTTATCATTTAAATTTTATCAGTAAACGTAACTTTTTATGTGCATTAGACTCACCGAACCGTTGCTGCTATTTGGTTAACAACAGGTCTGACCTGATGGAAACGCTGGCATTTACAAATTTTACTTAAGGTATATTTAAGTAGCATATATGTATGCTCGCTTTTGATATATTTTATCTTAGTCCCAATGGCATTTTAACTATTTTAGGCTTCCAGTGTACTATGGCGTATAATAGATAGTCAAATAGTCGCAACGATTCATATTTTGAGCTAATGAATGTAAATAACGTTGTAAAGTGTGATATATGTAATATGAAACTGTGATAGTCTCTTATAATTCACATGTGAATGGCTTTGTACTATATTTGAACTGTGATATGTATATGTACTTTATACTATGTTGTACAAAGATGAGACTCAAATAAAGAATTTATCTTTATCTGTTGATGACCGGTACCTGCTGTGAGAATATGTTGATTGGCCAATTATGGCCAGAGGCAGTCTCTCTATCAGTTTAATCTCTATAATAGCCACCATGTAGGTATTTTGATTAGGTATTGAAGAATACACAGAAAGACAGATACCTTCACAAACAGTGAAGACCCAGATGAAATGCTGCACAAGGTAGCTCTTTATCAGGGTCTGCACTGACAGTTTGCTAAAATAATAAAATAGGGAAATAAATTCATCATGAGGGTAATTTACAAAAGTTGACCTGTTACCCCTAAAACTCAAAATTGACCGTCCCCAAGCGCGGGTACAGTGCTTGGTCAAAGCTGTTTGCAAAAGTTATCAGCAGACGACACTAAGCGATAAAGAGTTAAAAGATTGAGAGTTTATTGCAAGCACGCCAATATGGTGTAAGAATTACATAGGTGATACTCTACGCGTTATGTGACAGCTGATCAGGGTACATACTTATTGTAATAAATTTAAGAAAATAAACGAAGTTGCTCAATTCTATTATAATATACAGCTTCAGTATAAAATGAGCCATTGCATGAGATTTCCAACAATGTTGTATGTGCGACCAGCAAAGCCTCAAATCAGGGGTGCACGACAATTCGTCGAAAACCATTTCGCCGATACGACAATTGGTCGCATACGACTTTTGGTCGATGCGACATTTCGCCGAGTACGACATTTGGTCGAAAAAAATAGTCAGGTACGACATTCGGTCGAAATCGTCAAGCCATTGTTTTTCGACCAAACGTCGTACTCGACGGAACGTCGCATCTACCAAATGTTATTGATTATTAAAAAAAGAAAATCATAAGAAATCACTTTGTTTACCCGAAGTAAAACTTATAAAGGCATGCTCGAGTAATTTTATAAAGTTGCTTTAACGCTAATTATTGTATAAAGTTTTTTTTTATTATAATGAGTTAATGACTCTATAATGGGCAGTGGTCTAAAGCTTTCAGCATCGATCTTTGAGTGAAATGTTTTAAAGGTAAGTAGAACTCACATTTGTGAGATGATTGAATGTTCATTCTTTCTTTCTGTTGTTGGACTAGTCATTAGTGTGTTGATTAGTTATTCGAAATGGATGTACTATCACTTTTCACTAGCAATAGGCGGGCCCAAAAAGTGGCATATAAGTACTTTCAGTACACGAAAGTACAGAGATACTAATACTGACACTGGCGTGAAAATATATTGGAGATGTGAGAACCGTAAATGTAAACAATTTTTATTTTTTCCATACAAATCAGTTTTAGACCAAATTTCGACGTAATTTCGACGTAATTCGACGAATTTTCGACCAATTGTCGTAGTCGGCGAAACGTCGTAGTCGGCGAAACGTCGTATCGACCAAATGTCGCATCCGACCAAACGTCGTTTCGACGAAATGGTTTTCGACCAAATGTCATGGATCCCAAATCAGCCTGTGCATACGCAGTCTGATCAGAGCCTTTGCTAGTCGCTTGAGCATTCTATGATTGTTAAGCTACTGACTGAACACCATTTGGAGTTTCTAAGCTTAAAAGGAGGCTGCAGAGGCTCGTCTGAGTCTACACATGTCAAAATGCCACATTGTTGGAAACCTCATGCACTAGGCTCAAATTGTATTTTGAATGTCGTTTGATTTGCCACTAGTTAGCCGAAATAATAGTTTTACATACAATGTATAGCCATATCATACATGTTATATAAATAACATTTCACAAAATTTGTTTAATTTCAAATATATTTCTGGCCATGAAGATTGTTTTTATCTTAGCAAAAATGTAGACCCTAATGAAATGCCTGTCCTAGGCTGTTGATGGGGCGTAAAACACAAACACTCACCCACTCCTGATGGAATGCGGCCTTTAATCTGGGTCTCCACTGTTTGCCAAATACATAATCCACAGAGGAATTTTTTGTGCTGACTCTTTGCAAGCTGGGTAATTTTCATTTGATTTTGTTGTCTGCTGATATAGTTTTAAAATGTTAGTTTTCAAAATTATTTTCATGAAAATTATCAGAGTGTCAGTTTAAATCCAGACCGGGCCCGATGTTTTGTTGGACCTGATCTAGGTCTAAACTGTTTGCAAAGGTTAGCAACAGACAACGAACGAAATACATTTCTAGCAGGTAAAGGGTTAAAATCAAGTGACCACAGACAGAAATAAAGGTGTGACAGTTAGCCTGGGTTCCAGTCTGATCATTTTTTCTTCTTTTTTTATTTTTCCGTTACTTGGTCAATATTAATCAAAATCAATAACGGACAACCGATACCTTTGATGTATTTTTTAGAGCATTAGAAAATATTGTCAAAATATTGATGACTGGACCCATGCTATCGGACAGTATGCTTTGCAAATAGTTTGTACCCAGATCAGGCCCAACAGAACATCGGACGCAATTCGGATCCAATACTGACTCGATTAGAGACCCTAAATTTAGTAACGAAGAAAAAGTCGCATAAGGGTATACATTGTCGTCTGCTGGTACCATTTGCCATTTTGTAAATAGTTTGTACCCAGATCAGACTCTGGTTTCACGCTGAGTCTCTAGAGTATGCAATAAAATCGCTTCCCAGGTGGCGATTACAACGGGTATTATAACTACAGCCATTTTTTTCTTGAGAAGTCGAAATATGCATGTAGTCTCACCTCGTACATAAAATGGTGACATCATAAACCTAAGTATTTTAGAACCGATCATGAACATGGATAAAATAGATCTTTTAATTAGTCTCTCTCTCTCTCTCTCTCTCTCTCTCTCTCTCTCTCTCTGCAGAGGACTAGGACACGGCGCAGTGCGAACTAGCGAAAATCAAGTCTACCAATCGAGTTATAAAATATATATTTATAATGTATTCTGTAAACTTTAAAGGTTACAGATTCTTAATGATTAAACATAAATGCCCTGAGTTCATGATGTTTTTTGTTTTTTTTATTCACTTCATTCATTAAAATGCTAGATTAAAGTTCTACTACATGTACCCATCTGGCTCATAGGTAAGGCATGGAGTGCACATGGAGTGAACAAATTTAAACTACGTAGTTCACTCTAGTGAACTAGCTAGTGAACTAGTAGTGGACACCAAGCTTAAAGCTTGTGCACTCCTTGTGCACAAGGGTGTTACCTTTAGTCTTAGCACAACTGTATCTATCTATCTATCTATCTATCTATCTCTATCTATCTATCTATCTATCTATCTATCTATCTATCTATCTATCTATCTATCTATCTATCTATCTATCTATCTACCCACACAATTTCCCATCAATCTGTCCATCCATTTGTCAATCCCCTAACAGAGACGCTAAAGTAAGGCCAAAAAATGTGCATTTCCTTTTGCAAAGTAAAATGGGATTACTGTTGTTAACACAGGTGTCAGTTTATTACTCTCGTTTTTATAACGACCGCCAGCATATCACACCCCGAGACAGGCGAAATATTGAGTTATGCATGCTTCAGTTATCAATTAAAAATCAAGCTTTGATCATCCAGCAATGGGGCGTATCTGAAAAGTTGACTGTCAGAATCCCTTTTTTGACAATCTTGTTATTTCCCCCAGCATGGCTTTATCTTTTATGATGCCTGGTCGAAGTAGGCCAAGTGCTAAATCAAAATGTAAATAATTGCAAACCTAATAATTTTTCAACATAAACAGCTACCACCACAAAAACAGTCATATAAATAGGACACAAACTATTTGTGTGCGTGCGTTCGCGCATGCGTGTGTGTGTGTGGGGGGGGTGCAGGATTGGTTAGTCCCGCGCCCTATCTAACGCACACGGCCATTTTATTTTAAATGTAGAACGCAAACAGTAAATTCCAGTTGAGACAACTCCGTGTGTTTGTGCCTCGTGAGCACGGTCTTTCTTCCGCATTGAATAAAAAAAGTGTTCGATGTTTATGAGATAAACATATCCTTCGTAAAGGGAAGCAAATGAAAAGAAGATATAAATTAGTGCGAATCATGTTCATTTACTTGGTCACATGTCAACAAATATGGCACTTACGAATGTTAACCACCAATGTGTCATCATAAATATAATAGTATATAGAGTAGAGTAGATATCTAGTATCAGAGACTAGGGCAGTGGATACTAGTACTGGCCTATGTCAACTTGTCAAGAGGATTAATATATGGATGGACAAAAGAAAAAAAATGGGGAAACATTTGTTTATTCTTCGCAGATGAAAGATATCTGAGGCTGTCTAAAATCTGCAGTTTTGGGAAATACGTTACCTTATGTGTATTATTTGTTTAAGAAGGGGTACAAATATTGCAATTGAAGCCAATGTAAGAACTGTAACTTAAATAACAAACCATACAAGAACTTTACAAGACGTTTTTTGCATAGAAAAAAAAACAAGTGGAAAAAATAAATTTGTATAAAACGTTACTGTGAATTACGTTACTACAATTTTACAAAAAATCCAAATACCTTTCTAAATGCATACACTAACTGAAAAATGTTTGTTTTTAACCAAAGCAAATCTGTTCTAGTTAATAAAGACTGATTTAAACCATATTACAGTAGTCATTTTATTTTAACAATGATTTACCTATATGCTCTGGGTACATCGACTCCCCTAATCATGTAACTTACAAAGCTACTCATTGTATCAACACAACATATACAAAGTAATCTGTTTGAAAAACTAAATTGAATAGTTTAAATCTCTAAGAGATGGCTCATATGGTTTTTGAAATGAGCTGGATTAAACAAAGGTAAAGTAACTCACAAGAACGTACCGTAATTCATATTCTCCAAAAACACAGATTTGTCCAATCAAAGGGCCAAATGCAACAAATCGACAATGATTATAAGTTTCTGACTTGTTGTTAAATTGTTAGTTTCTCTTTTTCTTACCATTTTTATCTCGTTGCTGCTACCACTGGAGGTTTATTGGTGAGTTTATTTGTATACTTTGAAATTGGCACTCCCGCTTTTGCATCCTGGTCCATTCCAGTTGATCACAGTGACCTCAAATGTTCTCATGACTTAATATATATGTTGATAACTTATATGGTTTTATGAATGATAAAATAGATAACTTGAATTTATAACTTCTTATCTTCAATTGACGTGAGCAAATTGGCTATGTGAATTACGTTACCATGAATGTTTTGCCGTTTTTCTGAGAAGGGTGTATCTTTGTGAATGTTGCAAACTTTGCTTTTTTGTAATATATGTACGTAAAAAGGCATTTATTAAAG